>JAOPSE010000005.1:80872692-85672692 GCA_029449295.1 Zea luxurians
GCACTGTTTGATGATAGATTGGACAGGCGCGCCGTCTCGCGCCGCCTGCCAGTGGAGAGGACTGGACGCATTAAATGCCGAGAGGGCACATCGTTTGCTAGCTTGGTGGCAGGCGACGCGTCCTCTCTGTAATAAATGCAGAGACTGCGCGGCTTCAGTGGCCCGACGTCAGACTCCACCCATTGGCTTATGTCATGAGCCACAAGCCACGCGGCAGCAGCGGGCCTCTGCTTGAGTGGGAAGCGCGGTGCAGGCCCTGGACACATGCCAGCACCGGACCCCTCCTAGGGCAGGGTACGGGTATTCCCTGCCCTAGAATCCCGGGACCCGGTGGTGATCTGTCCGGACCCCACTCGGAAGGGTCTGGGATCTTTTTCGGTGGTCCGCCCGTCATGCACGGGGTCCGGTGCTTTCCACGTAGCAGGACCGGACCCACTGCGTGTATCCGGGGCACGTCTTTTTCCTTGGCCATGTGGCGACCCCAAGGTGGCTGATGTTACGCGATGGTGAGCCTGCTTACCACGCAACCAGAGACTTTCCAGCCGACACAACGTCTTTACCTTGTAACTAGGAGTACCCCTGTTTCAAGGTACCGACAGTGGCCCCCGGGCCCACCTCAGGGGAGGATGCGAGCCTGCAGGTGGGGCCATAACCTGTATCCTGCGTAAGCTCTACATGACCGGAGACCGGGGCATCTTTTTAGCGCGCGCCGTACTAACCCAGCGCGCGCATGCTGTCAGTTTGCTACTGGTTACTCCAACCGTCGTGCCCGTCTTTGCAGCAGACTGGCACGTGGCCCCCACGCATGGCGGTTTGCCCGTGCCCCGCGTGCGTGGGGCGCCCTGTTGGCTCTACCTATGTTAAGAATATTTTTCGGCAGTGGCCCCGAGGCGACGTGTGCGTGGTGGTTCGCTCCTCCTGCGCATGGAGACCAGTGCCTCAGCCATGTGACTTGCGGGTCCGGGTCCGTCTGTCAGCGACTGAGCTGTTCAGGCGCTAGGTATGTGCCAGGCGGATTTTCCCAGGGTGCGTGGGGAGCCATCTCTTGAAGGAGGGGTTTTCTGCGCGCAGCGGTTTTGCTTTCGCATTTTCCCCAACTGCTCCACCCTTTCGCCTCTGAGCCTTCCACGCCTCCCCGCATTTGTGCTCCTCAGTTTTCTGCCGCCGTGGTTGCCATGGCCATGCTGGTTCGCCCCGATCATTACCAGACCGAGGAGGCGCTCGACTCGGTGCGCCGCCTGCTCGGGTGGGGCTCGCCTGCATTCGTCGGGAGGATCCGGGCCGGCACTACTCCCCTCGGCGATCTTGCCGCTGGGGAGTTTGTGCTCTTCGTCTCCTATCTCTTCTGCGGGTTGGCGCTGCCGATTTCGCCGTTCTTCCTACTGCTGCTGGAGGAGTTTGGACTCCAACTCCAGCATCTCACGCCCCACTCCATCCTCTAGGTGGCCATTTTGTCCATTTCTATGAGATATTCGTGGGAGTGGTAGCTTGCACTTCCCTTTTTCGCCGGTTTTTTTGTGCTGGTGAGGTCTGAGAAGGGCAAGGACCACCTTGGGGCCTACTACTTCCAGACAAGGTCTGATCCAACAGTGACCTATATTGCCTCCCTTGGCGGTGCGAGGTGGGAGAACTGGCGGCACGACTGGGTGATCGCCAGTGCTGAGGTCAGCGACCGCCTTGCCCTTCCGAGTGACGGGCCCAGACTCGGCCGGAAGCAGTGGAGGGAAAGACCATGCCTTGTGCCGGAGTTCGAGCCCGTCCTAGACAGGATTAAGGAACTGGGGTTGGTGGCCTGACCTCAATGCACATACTCGGCGATTTCCTGAAGCGCCGAGTCATGCCACTGCAGGGGAGGCCGCGTCTGTGTTGCTGATTTACCGGCCCCAGCGACATTGACAGGATCCAGCGTGGGCCTGGGACTGACCTGTCCTGGGAGCAGTTGGAAATTTTGGTGAGGGGGACCACTGGTGAGGCTTTTGTCCTCGAATCCTTGATGCCTCCCTAGGGCATTTCGCCGCTCTGCAACAACCCAGGGTTACGGTCAGCGGTGCTGGCCCGACTGCTGACCCTTGATGAGAGTGGTGTGGTGGTCCGCCAGACCGGCGGCCGGGACCCCCACCGAGGGATCCATATTCCTGGTGCAGCAGTCGAGGCCCCCAGCCCGCTGATGTGGCCCCAGAGCCCCTCCTGTGGGCCCCAGTTCCTTGGACAAGGGCAAGGGGCCTACATGTAGCTCCTCCACTCCGGACGCCGCTGGGAGGTCGGAGGAAGTAAGGCGACACCGACTGCGTCGCGCCGATGGGTCCTTTGTGTCGGACGTACCCCTTGATTTGGACTCCCCCTAGAAGCGTCAGAAGACAGCTGGTGGGGGTAAGGAGGCCGAACCTCGGGTCCAGGGCGAGTAGAGGGGCGTGAGCCCTCCGCCGCCACCTCCTTCGGATTCGACACTACCACCTCCGCCGCCTATGCCAGATCGACTGCCGTCACCGCGGGGACAACGGCAGCAACAGCAGCAGGGACAGCAGCAGCAGCAACGACAACGGGTGCCCCGCTTCCAAGGCCGCTAGAAGGTTCACGGTCCCAAGTAAGCTTAGGCTCTCCCAAATGCCAAATTTCGAGCGTAGCTTTTACGTCGACAGGTCTTGACCCGTCCTTTGCCTGTCAGGGCCCCCTTCTTCAGCTTCTGTGGACGCTCGTCCCCCTTCGGTCGCCACGCCTGCCGGTGGGGCTGGTTCCCAGCAGCATACATCTGTCGAGGACGTAGCTGGCGATCCGTCAGCAGCTACCACAGCTTCGTCAGCGTTGGTGCCGAGCCCACCATTGGCGATGGCCGAAGAGGTTCCTGTTGTGTTTGCCCCCACCGTGCAGGGTGATGCTGGTGCTGAGGTGGCGCCGTCGGATCCCCAGGATCCGCCTGCCATCGTCAAGGCGATGCCTTCGAGTTCCCAGATTCCAGCTGGGGGTCCAGAGGTGGCAATGTTGCCAAGAGCTGTTGCAGACCTAGCGGCGGCGATACCGTCGGGTGCATCGTCGTTGGCAGGCATGAGAGGCGCGTCCAGCTCTGTCCCGCCGCCAACTCTGGAGGCTCCGGAGGTTATCCTTGGGCGACCGCTCCGATCTGGCACCGAACCTAAAGTGACGTTAACTCCCCCCCCCCAGGTGCTGTCCCGCGCTCACCAGGCTCTCCGGGAAACCGAGGTGGCTAACCGGCGGGAGTGGGAGGCGCTCGAGACCGAACACTAGCGCCTTGGCGACTGGTGCACCCAACTAGAGGAACGCACCAAGGCGGTGTCCTGCCAATTCGCCTCAGAGCGGGCCGAGTTTGAGTAGGAGCGCGAGGACTTCAAGGAGGACATCCGGAAGGTGTCTGACCGAGAGGAAGAGGTGACCCTGAAGGAGAAATGTTTGGCCAAGAAGGAGGTACGCTTAGACCAAAGGGAGGAGGCCGTCACAACGCTCTATAATAAGCTGAAAGCTTATAATACGGTGCTGGAGAAACAGCGGGACAAGCAGGCTGCGGCTGAGGCGAAGCTGCAGAAGCTGCAGCAGGAACTTGCCGGCAGGGCCAGTGACATTGCTCGCCGAGGAAAGTCTCAAGGCGAAGGAGGCTTCCCTGGCGAAACGAGCGATTGATCTCACTTGGCAGGAGGAGGACCTCGCCTTCAGGGAGGAGATGTGGGCGAGGCAGAATAGGCTGCTAGATGAGCTTGAGCTCGAGGCAGAGGAGAAAAGGAAGTGTTTGGAGGGGAAAGTGCGGGCTCTGGAGGAGCAGGTCCGCCAGTTCTAGGCAGTGCAGGTTGCTCAGGCGACATAGACGGCCTCGGGCCCCCAGGCAGTGGAGGTGATGAGGAAGACACTTGACGACCTCCGGGCTGAGCAACGCGCCTGGGCTAGCGAGGCAAGCAGAACTTTAGTGCCGTTGGGGCTGAGCCCCATCCTGGCGCTCGAGCGGCCGACGTCCATCTCCGACGCGCTCCCGGTACTAGATTCCGCTGCTAAACCGCCTTTGATATCTGGATCAGATTCTTGGCGCCCGCTTGGAGGCCAAGGGCAGTGGACTTTGTCGGTCGGCAATAGAATACGTCTTAACATGCTTCCGGAGCCACGACCCGACTGTCTCCTTGGGGCCAGTCATCGTGGTCCGGTGGCCGACACTGAAGATGCTACCCGGGAGGGGCGTGCAGGACGTTGTGGACGTGGTGGTCGGGCACTTCTAGCGGGATCCTACTGACGATGAGTAGCCAGGCCTACATGGAGAAAAAACGAGGGTTCCGCTGGGGAGTGGGCCGTGACATATCTTTTGATTTGTAAGATACTCTTTAGGTACTACTTATCGGGCGATATTACAACTTATCTACACGCCACTTTTCCTTTGCTGTGTGCAATGTTACAACTTCTTCCCTGGTACTTGCCCCCCTGGGATATGGCCTCGACGTGTCGGGGCTGGATGCTAGGATTCTTAAAGAGGAACTGATGTCGTAACCCCTAAGGGCAACCCCAACTGGGACCCAACCTGCACACAGTCTTGGCTAGGGTCCACCAGCTGGTATTTCTTATCCTTTGATTCATGCAACAGGGCTGGCTGCATGGTGGTGGGGGCGTGTAGTCTTATGGTACTTGACCATACCAAGCGACTTCATGGCCCCAAACCACCACCACCATCTAGTTGCCGGGTCTGGCTACTCAGTTCGAATATTGCTATACCAGCCGGGGAAGAAAACTACAAGGGTGGTGAGACAGTAATAATGGTCGCAACCTTTAGGAATAAAATCAACATAAAAAATAGTTCTGTGGGCCGAACCCCTTCCTTATAACTGGGATATACATGAGTGTGGGCCAATAGACCGGTTTTTACTGAGGGCGGACCTCTCCGGGCTGGCGCATATAAATGTGCTTCTCGTTACGGGGAAAGAGACGGAACCCCCAATCCTGTTTTATGGGAAAAACTTACAGAGATGCTCTATGTTCCAAGGATTAGGAAGAGGTACTCTGTTAGCCGTGGCAAGGCAGACACATCCAAGGCGGCATATTTCTGTCACTTTGAAGGGTCCTTCCCAGCTAGGAGAGAGCTTATGGAGCCCTTCTCGTTTCAGTATTCACCTTAGGACCAGGTCCCCGACCTCAAGCTTCCTACTACGCACGAACCGTTGGTGGTAGCGCCTGAGCACCTGGTTGTATCGTGCATTCCGGATTGCTGCTTGCCACCTGTGCTCGTCGATGAAGTCCACATCTTCATGCCGTAGCTGTTCCTGCGCAGACTCATCAAAAGACTGGAACCCGCGGAGAGCCCATAATGATTTCCGGGGGAAGGCAAGCTTCAGCCTCGTACACCAGGAAGAATGGAGTCTCCCCGATGGCTCGGCTGGGCGTGGTCCGGTTCCCCCACAACATGGATGGGAGCTCACTCACCCAATTTGTGCCATGCTTTTTTAAGCAGTTATAGGAGCGCGTCTTGAGCCCCTTGAGGATCTCTGCATTTGCCCTCTCTGCCTGCCCATTACTCCTAGGTGAGCCACAGATGCAAAGCAGAGTTGGGTGCCGATGCCCTCACAAATATTCCTAAAAGATCCGACTTGTAAACTGGGTCCCGTTGTCTGTAATGATACGACTTGGGACCCCAAATCTACAGACAATCGACTTGAGGAAGGCGACTGCAGCACCTTGGGTCATGCTGACCACAGGGGTGGCCTCCGGCCACTTGGTGAACTTGTCGATGGTGACAAAGAGGTACCAGTAGCCACCGACGGCTCTGGGAAACGGTCCCAGGATATCCACCCCCCATACGGCGAATGGCCAGGAGGGCGGAATCTTTTGCAGAGCCTGAGCCGGTGTGTTTATCTGCTTTGCGTGGTACTGGCACGCTTCGCAGGACTTTACCAGCTCGGCCGCATCCTGGAGGGTGGTTGGCCAGTAAAAAACCATGCTGGAAGGCCTTACCGACCAGTGTGCAGGATGAAGAATGACTTCCGCACTCCCCTCCATGGATCTCCGTGAGCAACTCACGGCCCTCCTCCTGGGTGATGCACCGCATAAGAATACCATTGGTGCCACGGCGGTAGAGATCCCCTTCTACCGTCGTGTATCGTTTAGCCAACCGTACTATGCGCTCTGCGGAGACATGGTCTTCAGGAAGGATGTTTTCCTTTAGGTAGTCCCGAATCTCGGAGATCCACACATCGGGACCACTCTGAGTTGTCGGTTGTGGTGCTAGGGGTCGTGAAGCCCCCCAGTGTACACACAGCCTTTGATGGGTCCTGGGACGCCACCGGGACCGCCGGGTTCGAGGTGCCGGTCTCGCCCCCTCGCCCAGTTTGGTAGGCTGGGCGGTGGGTCTCAGCAACCGCCTTTCGAAGGCGCCCTCGGGCACGGGTGCTCGAGTTGATGCCCTCTAGGAGAGGTCATCTGCCACTGAGGTTGTTGGCCCGGGGAACTTGTTGTAGTTCCAGGGCTGCGAAGTCCTTCTCTAGCTTCTTTACATGGAGGAGGTAAGCTGCGAGTCTGGGCTCATTGCAGCTACACTCCCCATGGGCCTGCTTGATGATTAGCTGAGAGTCCCCCTTTACGAGGAGCTAGCGAACCCCCAGGGATAGGGCCGCAGATAGGCCGAAGATCAGCGCCTCATACTCGGCCATATTGTTGGTGGCTTTGAACTCGAGCCGTACCATATACTTCAGTTGGTCCCCCGTCTGGGCCGACGAGGACCACTCCTGCACCAGCACTCTGCTGGCGGGCGGATCCATCGAAGAAGAGCATCCAGTGGGCTCGGTGAAGACCAGACCCCTGCGCTCCGCAGGTGTGGGGCCTGGAACGGGGTCCAGGCCCCCAGGGGCGCATGTGGTTGGAGTCCACTCCACGATGAAGTCGGCCAGGATCTGACTTTTGATAGCGTGGCGGGGATGGAAATCTAGCTGGAACTCAGGCGAGCTCTGCTGCCCATTTGGCGATGTTGCCAGTGGCGTTTGAGTTGTGGAGGATGGCCCTCAATGGAAAGGAGGTCACCACCACAACTCTGTGCGCCTGGAAGTAGTGACGCAACTTCCTGGACGCAACCAGGACAACATAGAGGAGCTTGTGTGTCTCGAGGTACCTGACCTTCACTTCATGGAGGACCTCGCTGACGTAATAAACCGGCTTCTAGACAGTCTGGGCGCCCGACGCTGGCTCTAAGTTCTCAGGTCCCTGTCCTCCTGGTGTCACCCTTTCGGCGACTAACACCATGCTTACTGCTTCCGCCGCCGCCGCAATGTACAGGTACAACGGTTCCCCTGGTTCCGGAGCGACCAGGATCGGCAGGGAGGTTAGCTGCTGCTTCAATTCTCAGAAGGCTTGCTCCGCTGAAAGGATCACGATGCCCAAGAGGGGGGGGGGGTGAATTGGGCTTTTCTAAAAATCAACACTAATTAAAACCTAAGCAAGAGCTAAGCAAGAGCCCAACTTCACCCCAACAACTAGCACTAAAAAATAATACTAGAAATACAACAATGCTAAGACAATACTTCAAATACTTGCTAAACAAATACACAATGTAAAGTGCTTGAATTAAGTGCGGAATGTAAAGCAAGGTTTAGAAGACTCCTCCAATTTTTTCCCGAGGTATCGAAGAGTCGGCACTCTCCACTAGTCCTCGTTGGAGCAACCCGCACAAGGGTATCGCTCCCCCTTGGTCCTTGCAAGAACCAAGTGCTCACTACGAGATGATCCTTTGCCACTCCGGCGCGGTGGATCCCTCGAGACAGCTTACAAACTTGAGTCGGGTCACCAACAAGATCTTCACGGTGATCACCGAGCTCCCAACGCCACCAAGCCGTCTAGGTGATGCCGATCACCAAGAGTAACAAGCCGTAGACTTTCGCTTGACCAAGAGAAGCCTAATGCAAGTGGTGTGTGCTCTAGGTGGCTCTCGCTAGTGCTATTGAGGAACAAATGCAGGATTAAGATTCTCTAATCTCCTCACTAGGCTTTTGGTGCTTGCAATGCTCTAGCAATGTGCTGGAATTAATGTGGGCAGCAAGACATTGAATATGGTGGGTGGAGGGGGTATAAATAGCCCTCACCCACCAACTAGCCGTTACCAGCACTCTTCTGCGCATGGGCGCAACCGGACAGTCCGGTGCGCCACCGGTGCGCCAACGGTGCGCCACCGGAGTGCCTACGATCGACTCCAACGCCTAGTTCTGACAGCTAGCCGTTGGGCTGATGGCACACCGGACAGTGAACAGACACTGTCCGGTGCACACCAGACAGTCCGGTGCACTGTCCGGTGCACTGTCCGGTGCACCACTAAAATTCATTTATGAAACTGGCGCTCTCGGGTTTCTTCGAGGCAAAACTCTTCCCTAGGGTCAGCTTGGCCCCACCTGGCAGATGGTGCACCGGACAGTCCGTGCACACCGGACAGTCCGGTGCCCTAAGGCCAGAAACCCTATTTTCTTTTATATGCTGTTTTTCAAATCGATTTTTGTTCTAACTTGAGTGTATGTTCTAGTGTGTCACCTAGCACTATATGTGAGTGTCAATGTGCACCAACACTACACTAGAACTCTCTTGGTCAACCTACTCATTGACAACCCCTCTTTATAGTACGGCTAAAAGAGAATAAAAGACCTAACTAAATCACGAGTGTCCACATCTCCTTGACACTCGGACTCCGTAGTCCTTCACATTTTGTTTCGTCGTTTTAGCCGTCGCTTCGAGTTCTTATCTCCGGGTTTGTTTCACCATTGTAGTACTTCTACCTGTAATGCGACATAACTTACCATTTGTCTCTGCAAAACACACGTTAGTCACATATAACATTACATTGTCATTAATCCCTAAAACCAACCAGGGGCCTAGATGCTTTCAATCTCCCCCTTTTTGGTGATTGATGACAACCCTACAAGATTTGTGAGAGTAGTTTGTTTTGAAATTTCTGTCAATAGAGAAGATAGTTAGTTATACTCAGTAATCTTTGACAGAAAGAGTGTGTACCAAATAATAAGAATGAGCGCATACACATCATAAGTTTCTTGTTCATATAAAAGTGAAATCAAATCGATGAACAAGAAGTAGAAGACTGGTGATAAAATATAAGGTGAAAACATAATACACACACAGTCAACATAAGCATCAAGAGTATATAATAGAGTTTGTGAGCCAAAAGCATCATACAAAGTGAAGCTAGTACAGAGAGTAACAAGCACATATATTACATCAAAATGACTCTCTATTAACTCCCTAACTCCCCCTAGCTCTCACAACTCATACCTCTCCCCCTTCGACGTCAAACACCAAAAGGGAACCCGAACCTACACATCATAAGACGGAGGAGGTGGTGGGGCGCATCCGGTCGCGGTCGTGGCAGTAGAGCGAACGCCAGCTATGGGTCAGAGTCAGTCTTGGATCTAGGATCTGCTGTAGAAGCTGGAGCTGGTACTGACTCAAGACGGAAGCTGCGCTGCAGGAGCTACCGGAGCCGAAGGAGTCACAGACACCGGCCACAGCAGCAGTGGTAACAACAGAAGCTGGTGGCACTGGCGGCTGAGGGCTGACGGAGCTGATGACCGGCGACGTGAAAACCAGTGTGACCGACCAGAGCGGAGAGGAAGAAGGACCAACTAAAGGAAGAGGGGGTCCTACCTGAATACCTGGCACAACAGTAGCCTGAAGAGGTGGAGGCGGTGCTGACTGAACTGAGGGAATCGATACACCAGAATGCTGAAGCATGAGAGTCATAAAAGCCCTGTTCTCAGCCCGGTCCTGAAGAAGCTGCTGCTGCAAAGATCCTGCCTGTCCTGAATTGTATGGAACATCAAGAGCATTCTCTCGGACAACTGTTGGTGGGCCACTGCCTGACAGGCCTGCTCGGCTGCCAAGTGAGCCTGCTGCTGAGTAAGTGTCTAGAGGATCGAAGCAAGAGCAGGGTCAATGGTAGGAGGGGCAGCAGGGGTAGCACTAGAACTCCTAGCCTCATGATCATGTGAGCGTGGAGGCATAGGCCGAGGTGGAATCCCAAAATCATCATCATCATCAACTGCTATGTCCTGAGCTTCGAACTGATGAAGAGCAGTATCCTCAGCCTGAGTGTCAAATACTAGAGCAGGAGCTGGCATAGGATCCTCAGGCGCTGGACGATAGGACCCAAAGAGGAGGCGTGAGGCCTCAAGTGTGCCCTAGAACTGTGGAGGCCGAATCAGCTGAGCAAAGATGTGGCACAGATAGTGAGCATAAGGCAGCTATCGACGAGCACGTATACCATCCAGTACGGTGTCCTCGATCTCACAAATAAGGAAATCCACAACATCAAATTCTGAGTGAGAGACCAGGGCACCAAGGAGCCAGAGCTGGATATGAGTGCATGGCAGCCTCCCTGTACCCCATCCGCGGCAGAAGTGTCCGTCTCATAAGCTGATATAAAAACTTAGCTGCTGTGGTGAAGTCTGCCGGGGAGCGTCGCGACCCATCTGAGAAGGGCGGTCGGAACAGAGCCGCGACGTGAGCTGTACGAGGAGCAACACCGCCATGAGGGCGACGAGGAGGGTCGAGGTGCCATAGCATAAGCTGTGAAGACGAGTCGATGACTCGTGAAATCCAAATAGCTGGCGAATCTGGCTGGCATGAATGGTAACATCCTCTCGCTCAAAACGGAATCTCAGCCACTGGTGATCATGGTCTATCCAGACTGAAGCATAGAAACTCGGACCCATTCCTCAATATATCTGCCGCTGGTAGTCAACAGAGTGAGAAGTCCAGGTAGATAGGAGAGGTGAACCTCAAAGTCGGCACCGGCTGCTAGCAGGAAGGCAGGGAGATCCAAGAGCCGGTGCGCTCGCAGAGCAACCTGAGCTGACAACTGTGCTCGGTAGAAAGACTCCTGAATCCTGGTGCTGAAAGGATCTACCGCTGTAGGGTCTCTTTGTGCAGGTAACCAAGACTCCACGGGTACATATCTGAACCTACATACACGTGCCGCTGTAGCACGCTGAAGATCAAACAGTCTGGGATCCGCAACAAGTGGTCGCACCTCAGTCTCATCGTGCTCCCGAAATCGAGCAGGTGGGATAGGTGGAGCAGAAAGGGGAGTGGAAGGAGCAGTGGAAGCTGGAGTAGTGGAGGTGGTAGGTATGGCTGAGGTAGTGGTTGGTGCAGGAGTGACGGGAGCAGGTGAAGTGGGTGGTGGAGTGGTAGCAGTGGTGCGAGTGGAGGAGCGAGGCCGGGAGGCGAGGCGACGAACTCGGTACGCAATCTGATCTGAAGGAGTCTGTGGCTGATCTCCTAGCTTGACCTGCTCAGCGGCTGCTGCTGCTGCCGCTGCTCGGGCTGCTCTGTCCATACGCCGCTTCTTGCGGCCTTCCTGCTGCTCCAAGTACACGGTCTTTCCCTTGACCTGCCTGAAGGGGCGACGAGGATCCTCATCATCGCCTCCCCCTAGCGCCGACACATTCTTCATGCGCGACATCCTGACCTAATGACTGCAAATGAGAGAGAGAATCTAAGCACAAGTTGATAATAGCCGATAAAATATCAAAGGAGGAGATGTCTACCTGGAACGCTCACACGAGAGGTGAAAATCCAGGCAGGACAGGAGACGACCCACGGGTAGGCAAGGTCACTGAAATGACAGAAGAGGTGAGCACGTATTAGTCACATAGTCATAAGTATATGTAATGTGAATAAATACATACACAGAGAAATATGGCACAGAAAACGAGAGATATGGCGATCGAGAGGTCAAAACGACGCGAAAACGGCGTTTGAACGAGAAACAGTGCCATAGGAGGTTTAGAATTTGAATTGAGGCATGAAATGACGTGGAATTGAGCCGATACTTCACGAATAGGTTTATATGGGTGAATATGAGTGAAGTGTGTGCTTGGTTTGAATTTAGGCGAAGAAAATGGAATTTGGGCACTCGGCTCGGAAACGATTGCTCGAAACGGGGAATTGAGTGAAATTGAAGCCTCGAATATCGGATTGGCGTGAAATTTGGCGAATATGTTACGGGAGGTGTTGTGAAGGTGCCTGAAAAATTTGGGTTCAATCGGAGCATTTTTGGCTGGTTTGGGCATTTCACCGAGCGTGTGGTGTGCGAAGGTTTAGGGTTTCGGTGAAAAGGCTATTTGAGGTGGTGAAACCCTCCCGAAGGAGCTAAGAACCTACAGGGGATTCAATGGAGCACATAGGAACACTTCCAACCAAATGGATTCACAGGAATTCACAAGAATTTGAATTCGGATCACAGAGGTGGAGGAAGAGTTCACTGATCAATAGAAAACAGAGAGGAGGGAGAGGGAACCAGAGCTGCTCACCTGAGGGGGGAAGGGGTGAGCACCGGGGAGAGTTCGCCGGAGGGCAGCCGCCGGTGAGAAGGATCACCTGAGAGGGGTGAGATCGCCGGAGAGCAGAGAGACAGAGAGCAGAGAGGAAATAGAAAGCCTCTGGCTCGGCTTCGGGCTGGAGGCAATTTTTTAAAACGCGATATGGGCGCACCGGACAGTCTATAGTGCCTGTCTGGTGCACACCGGATAGCGCACAATAGCTGTCCGGTGAACCACCGGACAACGCACAGGAGAAGGAGTTCTTGCGCGCGCGGCCGGTGCACTGGACAGTGCACAGTGAAGTGTCCGGTGCACACCGAACTGTCCGGTGAGCCCAGACAGAGGGAAGTTCTGAAATTTTTGAATTTTTCTATCTAGTTTTGAACCAAACCAAATCCCAACTTATAATCACATGGATGAAGTCCTGCCGCTCCACTGACTATCTCCAAGGCTTCTAGCTTACCGGCTTGGTGTTCGGATAGATCTTCAGATGGTGCTCAATCACCTCCCTGGGGATCCCAGGCATCTGCGACGGGTCCCAAGCGAACACGTCGGCATTTGCCCAGAGAAAGGTGACAAGCGCGAGTTCCTATTTCTCTCCCAGATTCCCTACAATGCGGGTGGTCTGGGATGGGTCCATGCCGACCTGGATGATCTTCGCGGGCCTGCCGTCTGCTTCAGTTGGCTATACCTTCGGTGCTTTGGCTCCGGAGGCTGAGGGGCTTCTCCCTCCGCCGTCCGGCCAAGCGGTCTCGGCTGTCAGGGCATGTAGCTTTTCGACGGCCGCCAGCGCGGCGGTGCGGTCGCCCCGTACGCTGAGGACCCCTGCGGGGGATGGCATCTTGAGGACCAAGTACCCGTAATGGGCAATGGCCATGAACCGGTATAGGGCTGGCCTCCCAATGATGGCGTTGAAGGGGAGGTTGACCTCCACGACGTCGAACTGGACGTTCTCCATGCGGAAGTTTTCCTCCGTCCCAAATGTAACTGGGAGTGCAATGCTCCCAAGGGGATACACGGGCTGCGGGCCTACTCCAGAAAATGGGCGGGAGGGCCCCAGCCGGGACCCCAGGATCTGCAGCTGCCTGAACGCCGCATGGCTGATGACATTGAGGCCAGCCCCTTCATCAATCAGCACGTGATGCAGCCGCATATTAGCGATAATGGGGGCGGTGATGAGCGGTAGTATGCCGGCCCCCGCCATGTTGTCGGGGTAGTCGAGTGCCCCGAAAGAGATGGTGGTGCTCCTCCATCGTTGGTGCGGAGCAGCTTTGGGGACTCCTAGGACTGCCGATAGGACCTCCCGTCGTAGGGACTTGACACTCCTGCGGGAGACGAGCTCCCAGCTCCCGCCGTACATGACATACAGCTTCTTGCGACGGTCGTCGTCGTTGTCGGAGTTGGTTTCTTCGGTGAAAATGTCCTCAAGGTTTCTTTCGGGCGACTGGTAGTCGAGGTCCTGTCCCCCCCACAGCTGCAGCCCTTTCATCGGTCGCTTCCTTGTGAAGCCAGCGATGAGGCGACGAGCCATCCCTGGAGGACTGCTCGCACCGCTCGCTGACGCGCTTCACGAGTTTGATAATCTCCCGGCAGTCGGCGGCACTGTGGTGGCTGTTGGGGTGCACTGGGCATGTGTTGTCGTTGCCTTCCTAGGGCCGTGAGCGCTTGTTGCGCTTACCTTGGCCCCCAGCCGCGGCAGTGATGACTAAAGCAGCAACTTGCTGTTTCTCACGACCGCGGCCCTTGTTTCTCTTTTTCTTTTTGTCGTCGCCCTAGGCGACGATACTCGAACCGCGCGCTTGGGCGACCCCAGCTTGTGGCACCGAGTGCCAAGCACGGCCCTCGGCGGCTCTAGCACATTTTTCAGCCAGAGCGATGAGTGTGGTGACATTGTCCACATCACGTGTGGCCAGTTTCTCCAGCATCTTTTCATCACGCACTCCCTGGCAGAAAGCAGTGATGATGGAAGCATCTGAGATACGAGGGATTGTCACACGTACCTTGGTGAAGCGGGAAATGAACGCTCGGAGGGTTTCCTTGGGTTCCTGCCTTACTGCATGGAGGTGTGCTTCTACACCATTATGCTGGTAGGCACTTGCGAAGTTTGCCATGAACCACGCGCAGAGCTCTTCCTAGGAGTGTATGGACCCTGGGGCTTGGTTCATGAGCCAAGTCCGGGCTGGCCCAGATAGAGCTACATGGAAGTAGGTCGCCATTACGGCGGTGTCTCCACCTGCCGCTGTAATGGCGGTGACATAGACCTGCAAGAATTCTGATGGGTTTGTCGTACCATCGTACTTTTCTGGCAGGTGTGGACGAAACTTGGTTGGCCACGTCACCGCGCGGAGGTGGTCCGTTAGGGCGGCGCAGCCTACTTCGGCCAACGGGATGCTCGTTTGGAATCAGGCATCTCCCAGGCCCTATGGCGTGACCGCAGCGAGATCTTGCTCGAGGTTGTGACCCTCAAGGCTCCGGCGGCACTCACGCATCCTTCCTAAAGAGAGGTGGGCATTCTTGCCCGCACGCCTGCGGTTGAGCTCATCCCGTAGGTCTTCTGGCCTCTTCGGGGAGACTTGCGTATCTTCTGCCGCTCGTCTACGATTGAGCTCTGCTCGTAGATCTTCGGTCGGCGCAGCCCTCACCAAGGGCGAGCGCACCGAGGCCGACGCCTCGTACTGGCGTCGGGATGGTTGAGGCCTGGTCCTGACTGAGCCAATGTGTGCTATGCCAAGGAGGCGATCCACGTCGTCGCGCCATTGTCCCATAGCCCCTGGCGAGGCTGAGGAACTTGGTGGGTGACGCAGCAACTCCCTGGCCGCGGAGAGCGCTCCGGCAGGAGCAACCCCCGATGGAGTCCAGGACACCTGCGCTGGTGCGTGCTGCCGTGCAGAGCGCACAGCTGCGGCACCGGGCGTCGGGCAGTCGGAATTCTGCGGCGTAGCAGATGCGGCCCCCTCCTCCAAGAGGAAATCTTCGGAAGTCTCATCTTGGTGCTCGGCGATATGGACCATGGTGTCGATCAGGTAACAAGCAAAAATCTAAAAGCCTAGCGCCCCTACCTGGCGCGCCAAATGTCGGAGGGGAAATCTCTCCGGCCGGGTGGCGGATTGCACCCGCCCTAAATCCTAAGAAGAGGAGGGGCCTAAGCGTTTTGCTTGTTACGAGACTGGTGGATGAACACACAAGAGCACGCAAGGGTTTAGAGTGGTTCGGGCCGCCGGAGCGTAATACCCTACTCCACTGTGTGATGTATTGCTTCAGAGCTTGTAGGAGCTTGTGAGTCTAAGATTGGATCTGTCTTGTAACGCGCATGCCTCCCCTTTTATAGCTGAAAGGGGGGCATGCACAAAGGTACTGAGCCCCGACATGCGGGCCCAGGGACATAACGAACATAGCACTTGGAGCCACAAATGTTTGCTGCCTGGGCGATCTTCTAGCGCCCTGACACCCGAGATCTGCGTATTCTTGGCGTGCAGGGGAAGCTTTGCGCGGAAGGGATAATGAGCACAGTGCGTCGCATGGCATGGGCGCACTGTTTGATGATAGATTGGACAGGCGCGCCGTCTGGCGTCGCCTACCAGCGGAGAGGACTGGACGCATTAAATGCCGAGAGGGCACATCGTTCGCTGGCTTGGTGGTAGGCGACGCGTCCTCTCCGTAATAAATGCATAGACTGCACGACTTCAGTGGCCCGACATCAGACTCCACCCGTTGGCTTATGTCACGAGCCACAAGCCACGCGGTAGCTGCGGGCCTCTGCCTGAGTGGGAAGCGCGGTGCAGGCCTCGGACACGTGCCAGCACCAGACCCCTCCCAGGGCAGGGTCCGGGTATTCCCTGCCCCAGAATCCCGGGACCCGGTGGTGATCTGTCCGGACCCCACTCGGAAGGGTCTAGGATCTTTTTCGGAGGTCCGCCCGTCATGCACGGGGTTCGGTGCTTTCCACGTAGCAGGACCGGACCCACTGCGTGTATCCGGGGCACGTCTTTTTCCTGGGCCACGTGGCGACCCCAAGGTGGCTGATGTTACGTGATGGTGAGCCTGCTTACCGCGCAACCAGAGACTTTCCAGCCGGCACAACGTCTTTACCTTGTAACAAGGGGTACCCCTGTTTCAAGGTACCGACAAGGATTATATGGTGATATCCTTATTTTACGTGGCATATTTGCATCATGAAAAGAGCATACATATAATTGAGAATGATTAATTAAAACAAATGATACTAAAATAAAATAAAGTGCATCTTGTTGGAGTTTTATATGATTGTGCATTAAATAAAATAATAAGGATAAAAATAATAAGATAATAATTACTAGAAGTTGGATTAAACCCTAACTTAGAATTAGGGTTTGGAAATAAGAAAAAGAGAAGGGATATGAAAATATAAATAATATATATATATATAAATATATTCAGAATTAATATCCCTAATTTCACAAATATAAGTTGTAGTGATGAGCCATAGAAGTTTGAATTCAAATTTAACTTGGAAATGGAGAAAGAAATCAAAGCATAAATGGAAAAGAAAAAAAGGGCTTCATGGGACGTTTCTGCCCGATTTCGGCCCAAGACCAACACCCTCATACACGCACCGCTCGCACTGACACGCGGGGTCATCACGCCAGCCTCTCCGCGCGCACCGGGTGCATCAGCGCCGACCTGTGGGCCCACTTGCCAGCCGCTTCCCCACGCCCACACCATGACCAAGTCGTCGCTGCGTTGTGGGGCCTGGCCGTCATACTCCGTGCACCCGTCCCTCCATCACTTTCCCCTACCTCGATTACAGCTGGGCCCCAGTGTCGAAACCGCCCCCGCAGACGTCGCGCTCGGGTCAACTCACCCCCCGCCATTGCCGCAGCATGCCATGCATGGCGGAACCCCAAGCCACGCCCGTAGGAGATAAAACCTCCTCCACCTCGCGGTAGTCCTCATCCCGTCCAGTCGTGCGCCCGTTCCTCTGTTGCTGCTGCTCCACAAATTCTTGTGCTGCCACATTTAGCTCGGTAGCAAACCCGTCGCCGCAGTCGCGCTCGTGCGCCGTTGCCATACCAGTCCGCTGGCATCGGTTATCGGCCAGGGAACATCGTTGGGTCTTGGCGGACCTGTCGGTGGCGGAGATTGTAGCGTTGGGATCCCTGGAGGCGCACAGATTTCTCATCGGAGATCCGTGGTCGCACAACCTCATGGACGAGCTACCTTCGTCGCAAATCCTAGGTATTTAGCCCCCCATCGGGTTCGCCCTACCTTTGGCTTAGTGTAGCTTGGCTGGATTTAAGATTTGGGATGGTTTGTGGCCGGATCGAGGGTTCTCCGGTGATTGGGTCGCCGTGAGGGGCGCGCCGCCGTGCTTAGCCGGCCGGGTGGAGGAGACGATGTGGTGGCCGTCGATTCTCTTTTGAATAGCTTGGATTATATTAGTGTTAGCGTTTCACCTCGTGTCAATCCGAGTCGTTGATCTCGCATCGTACGGTAGCTACTAGATCTGGAGGTAATTAAATCTGGATCCAACGACCCTCGCAGCATATCGGTTAGAGTAACCGCGGGTCTAATCTGGGCGCTCGGAGTGTGATTGGACGGCGGGGATAGCCCGGTAACGTTTCACTGTGGCCATTTCACTAAAGAGTCCCTCGACTTCACTGAATTCAATCCGTAGTCCTGTGCAGCTATTCACCGAGTCTTAGAATTTCTGCGCTAGGGCCCCTGAGTTTACCAGAAATCAAGGCCCAGTCCAGAACCTATTTAAAATGAATAAAGGAATTAGTAAATGCATTTTTAGTACCAAAACAAATCTAGAAACTTGTAAAATGCATAGAAAATTCATTTTAGCTTCAAATTGGACCATTCCAATTTCTAAAATTTTGTAATATTATTGTCTATCATTTAGTGTCTCTGTTTTGACATGAAAACAATAAGAAAATTAATTTCTCATTTAATCCTATTTTAAGCACATTAAACCTTAGGAAATTCATAACTTGAAATCTATAACTCCAAAATTAATGATTCCTATTCCTAGGTTCTTATTTTAATGTGTAGATTTTTATTGTGTATTTTATTCACATGTTTGGTGCAATATTAATTTTTGCTATACCATGTATGTATTGTGTTGATACGAGTAGACGAGCAAGCCACTGTGGATTCTGAGGTTCAGCAGATAGAAGTAGCTGAGCAGGAGCTCATTGAAGGCAAGTTGTGCCCTTGATCACTTACTTTTTTCCAGCCATGTTCTTATTAATTATAATGATCTGCATAGGTTAATTTTGATGGGATCCTTTAGGTCACCCCAGTTTTGGTTATCTTTATACATTGTTCACCACTGAAATATTTTTGGGTAGTACCTGCTAGTGCTTTATGTGGATTTGGGTATGGAGATACACTATTCATGATTACTCTTTTATTATCTTTTTATTCTTACTGTTCATGTTAAGGTCATTATTGTTAATGGGAACATGGAGCGACCACCCGGGAAAATAGTGCTACCACAAGGGTTTAATGGGACGCCCTTGGCTGATTAACTAGAAAAGCTAGTGGATGACTTCCTTACCCGAAAGGGGCAAGGGCAGTAGGGGAGTGGTCAGTGTAGGGAGGTCCTTGGGTTGATTTTGCTGCGATGGCGGTCAGGCGAGGGATTCCTGCACTGGAGTTTCCTATAAACTGTAGCGGGATTTCTGAAGCTAGTGGAACTTTGTAAAGGCCTCGTAGTGTTACCCTGCCTCGCCTCCTCGGTAGAGGTGTATGGGATTGGCCGTCTCTTGGCAGATGGGTAACATGACTTGTGGGTAAAGATGCGCAACCTCTATAGTGTGTAAAACTGGTATACTAGCCGTGCTCACGGTCATGAGCAGCTCGGACCCTCACATAATTAATTTATGGAACTTAAATTTAATTTAACATTTACATCACATTTGGGATTATTTTACTATTACTTTTCTTTATTATTATTAAGGTTAGGTATTTACTTACACTTAGTAATTGCTAATAAAATTTTGACCAACTTATAAAGGCAACGCTCAGCTTTAGCCTCTATTTCATTGATCAGCCTTACACTTTATGAACTCCCACCTTTAGTGAGTTCATGCACATTATTCCCTACGACTTGTTGAGCTATGAACGTATGTGAGCTCACTGTTGCTGTCTTACACCCCCACAGGAGAAGAACAGGTGGTCGAAGAGGAGCCGCCTAACACCGAGGCATTCGACTTGATCTAGGTGGCGTCTCCCAGTCAGCTTTGTGGCGCCAGAGATTATTATTTAGTTCGTTTTATTTTATCATTTATTTTTGTAAGACTTCCGCTATGTAATAAGTACATTTATGATATTTATCTCTATGCACTCTGTTATTATATGTGTTGTCTTCTCTGGCGCATATATGAGATGCACCCGGATTTGTCCCTTAAATCCGGGTGTGACATAAAGCGCCTATGGCCCACGCACGTGCGTGATTGCGCTGCGCAACTCCTTGCGCGTCACTGAGGGTCTGTTTAGTTCGTAGCTAACTGTGCTGCACTTTGCCTAAGGTTAGTCCTCCGAATTGAAGAATTAAACTTAAACAGAAAAGTTAGATAAAGTGTGACAAGTTAGATAGTGAACCAAACACGCTCTAAGTGTGTCGACTGTCGAGCACCTCCTTCGAAAAGAACAAATATATAAGTATTTGTTTAGAAGGGGATGAGATGAAATTGAGGGAAAATAAACTATTTTTTCTCTCAATCCAAACAAAGTTTTCCCTCAACCCCCTCAATCGAAACAAGCCCTAGAGATCTTGAGAACAGTCACCATGTCCTCATTTCGCAGTATATGACACTCCTTCGGCGTAAAAAATAATGAACAGAACCTTCTACACGATTCAAAAGGAACTTTGTCCAATCAAGAACCACATATGAGGTACTGCTATACGGTGTAAACACATTGCTGATGCAGGACCAGGATAGCTCTGAAACCCAGTCCCACACCATTGCCGGCGTTTCTTTCTGAGAAACATGTATCCGGTTAGTTTTTTTTCTTTTACAACATCAGACTGCAATCGCCAAGCCCATACGAAGGAATGGTAGTCTGACAAGGACAAGATATTAGTACGTTCTGTATAATCCCATCAGCCGGCAGCGACCTCGCTCGCTCCCACAGCAATAGCAAGGAGAAGTTGGTCTTCCTGGAACCCTGCTTCAGCCCCAATCCCATCGCGTCGTTGAAGCCGCCCGGCCACAAGGCGGCGTCTGTTTAGAAGCAGGACAAGAAGAAATAGGAGGACTGGGCACGTGAGATGAAGCCCCCAACGCTCCAAGGACAGGGGGCTAAGGACAGGCCAAGCAGGCCAAAGACGGGTTGGCAAGCAGACAAAGGATGGGTCGTGCGCCGCGCCGTGGGCGACGGCCAGGCCGATGGGGTGGCCTCGACCAGTCCCCAACGCTCCAAGGTCAAGGGGCGCTTGCACAGATCCACGACGAGCCTCCAACTTGCCATATTCTGGATCGGCCACAATGGATCCGTGGCCACGACCGTGACCTCGAGAAGTTGCATCGGCGCCGAACGGCGAGAGTCCATGGCAGCGACGAATGGGCTGCGCATGGGAGAGGAACGGCGACAGGATGCGGGTGGAAGAGGCTGCGCATGGGAGCAGTTCGGGAGCTAGAAATTTGGGCTCCAGCTCCGTGGTGGCTCCTGCTCTCTGATGAGTGTCGTTTCACCCAAATGCGTTTGGGAGGGAACGGGGGCTTGGATGGCCCGTGTTTATAACCTAAGAATGTGAGCGGGATATATCTAGATTCTACAAAAATCATCTATATCCATGTGACCATGTCTGATATCCTCATCTTGGTAACTTCTTAACATTGCAAAGGCTCAAACCTAAGACCTAAGAGCATCTCCAAGAGCTACTCAGAAAAATGACTCCCGAAAATCAGTTTTAAGGGGTATCTGAAAAATTAGTTGCGGTAGATTTTAATTCTTTCTCCAACAGATTATTTCTGGGGACACCAAAAACCCCTTATTTGTAGCTTTGTAGCTACAAATGAGGAAGTTTTAAGGGCTATGAAAAAGTTGGAAGCACTTTAGAAAAACTATTGGAGACACGTTTTCGTGTTTTTCCTAAAAAACTTGATTTAGAGGAGACTTCTGATGAGCTCTTAGAGATGCTCTAACACATTTTTTCCTCCTAACACAACCATTCCTCTCAAGCCTTATAATACCACCAAGGCAGAATTTAACTACCATCGGCGCTCTTCTAACCGAAATTGCCCTTTACCCAACTCAAAACTATTCTTAGCATAGTGCATATTGAAGGGACCATGATATCTAGGGGGATTGAATTAGACAATTTAAAATCTACTTTTAAGTAAGGTCTCCAACTTTTAATCTAGTCAAAATCTATGCAGTAAGTATATTATCTATGTGCAACTACGATTTTACTTGGAGTGCTGCTATTTTTGCAACAAAATAATTATGTAATCTAGCTTTGAATCCTATCAACTAGCATGTTAACTAAATTAGAAAGGTAAAACACACATCCAAGATACATTAAATAAATATATAAGATAAAGATCGATAGAGATGCAACATCTCATTCGACGACGTTGGTATATTTACCAAGTTATCAAGAAAATTATTATTTTTCCCCAATCCTTGTCGAAGCCTCTAGCAAGGACGCCCTTGATTGAACTAGCTCTGAACGAGCTAGAGCGCTCATAGGAAAATCAGAGTCAGCCAAGAACTAAGGGGGTGTTTGGTTACCCCAAACTAAAATTTAGCCCCTGTCATATCGAATGTTTGAACCTCCGTTTCGGGTATTAAATGTAGTCGGATTATAAAACTAATTTGTCAGCCGAAGATTAAAAGACGAGACAAATCTAGTCCAGTTGGTTGGGTCTATATTTCATACTCCTATTTAAAAGTCAAACGCTTGATGTGACCCGGGCTAAACTTTAGCAGGGGGAATCAAACACCCCCTAAGTCACCGGCTCCTTCCACACACAACCGTCATGATGTGACTTGACCAGGGTCTTGGCCTCCCTAGAACCAAGCCCAAACTCCACCACATCATGATAGTCATCGCGCTGAGTTGGACAGACATTAACGATAGAAGGGCCAAATCTAGGCCAGGCATCAAGATCAGGATGGTTATGAAGTTGAAAAGGAAAATTCCAACTATGGCCGAGCCCATCAGGATCAGACTCAAGAAGGCCTCTCGTCATCTATTGTCAAGTCATTTATAAATCACTTAGTGTCGGGTACCGTAATTAGGGGTACCCCCAACACTCCTAAACCGGCTGGGAAACATCTTCAGAACAAACCGCAAAGACCGATAAGCGCGGATCAAGTCAAGGCCTCGCCTGCCAAGGGACGCGATCTCGCCTCGCCCGAGCCCTGCCTCGGGCGGGAACAGTAGTCCCGAGCGGATTCACGCCTCGCCCGAGAGCCTCCACAGGCAGTAGACGCACCCTCGGCTTGCTCGAAGTCCAGCTCAGGCAAGCTTTGTCGTGCAGCGACCTCGGCCAAATCGCCTTACCAACCGACCGTATCGCATGCGCATTTAATGGGGGATCGCCTGACACCTTATCTTGACACGCGCGCCTCAGTCGGCAAGGTCGAAGTGACCGCAGTCACTTCGCCCTTTCACTGACCGTTCTGACAGGAAAACAACACTGTTCGCCCCGCTCCGGCTACTGTGCCAACCACCAGGGTAAGACTAACCACAGCAAGTCACGACCTCCCCCAAGTTCAGCCTCGGGCGCAACAGGGAGCTCCGCCTCGCCCGACCTCAGGCCCTGGCCTCAGCGTCGGCCTCGGAAGAAGGTCTCCGCCTCGCCCGACCCCAGGCCTCAGCCTCGGCCTCGGAGGAGTGGCCGCCTCGCCCGACCTCGGCCTCGGACCAACTACGCAACTGGGGATCCATCAGTACCCTACCCCTAGCTAGCTGCCTCAGGCTACGAAGGAACAAGACTGGTGTCCCATCTAAGTTACTCCGGCAACAGGTAATGATGGTTCCCTGCATGCGTCCATTACGTCGGTTGTTCTCAAACCCCCTACGAAGGCAAAGAAACGTCAGCAGGACCCCGGGCCGCACCGCCAGCTGCGCTTCAACAGGGCTCAAGCACTTATCCGACGGCCACGTTAACACATATACAGGGCTCAGGCACTTCCCCGCTGGCCACGTTAGCACATAGCTACACCCCATTGTACAGCTGGACTATCTCCTTGCATCTATAAAAGGGGATGTCCAGGGCCTTCTAGAAAAAAGAGAAAAGAGGAGGGGGGACGAACGGAGGGGACGAGAGGCAAGCAGAGGCAGGCGGAGTAGGAGAGACGCGGTGGAGGCTAACTCAGACACCTCACCTCAGGACCAGACTCTCTCTCTCGCTCTCTCTCGCTCTCCCTCGCGATGCTTGTAACCCCTACTGCAAGCACCCCCGGTGCGAGATAATACAAGCCTCATCCCTTCACTTGTGTTCCATCTTGCATCAACCCATCTGGACAGGGGCACGCGACACTAAATTCACTAGTCGGGCCGATTGAGGGTCCCCCGGGTCCGAAACGCCGACAGTTGGCGCGCTAGGTAGGGGCTCGCTGCGTGTTGACAAATACTTTCCCGTTGAGTTCCAGATGGGTAGCCATCAGCAGCCTCTTCAGCCCGGACGGTACTACGCTTCGGGAGTCTCGAGTTCATGTCCCGCGACGGCAGCTACGACATGATACTCCTCCCCCCGTAGCACGACAACAACGACGATCGTCGGCTCGCCCGGCGGAGGCGAACTCGACGACGACGACTTCTCCCCATGGCGGAAGAGGAACACCCGAGTCAACCCCGCCACCCTCCCCGCCGGAGGAGACGGAGACGGGGCAACCGTGGCCAGGTAGGAGGCGGCACCTCGTCGGCTGTCGGACCAGAACAAGTTGACAACGCCGGCACCCCTGCCGGGGACATGTCGGGTGTTGTCCTCGCACCTGAGACAACGACGGGTGTCGTTTCCCAGCGACGTGCCAACCCCAAGCGGACTGATGACGCCAGCACCCTCACGAAGGACATGTTGGGCGTTAGCCTCGTACCTGAGATAACGGTGCATTCCGTCCCCGCTGCGACTTCACCACCGTCCATCAACCAAGAGGTACCATCCGTTTTCCACCCTATTCCCTTTAGATTCAGCTTCGATCCACCGAGCGACCCCGCTTCGATGAGCGCTTTCGTAAGGGCATATCCTGACCGTCCGGGGTACCATATGTGGTCATCTTGGGACCGACTGACGACCGTCTCAACCTCCGGACCCGCGGGTCCGAGGAAGAGGACGACCCCGATGTCAGTTGGGATTTCTCCGGACTCCGTGGTCCTGGTGCCATGCGTGACTTCATGTCCACATGTGATCACTGCCTCTCCGGCTGCTCTAATGATGGCCGTAGCCTTAACGACGAGGGTTGCGACCCAACTCGCGAGTGCTACCACATCGATCAGGAAGATCACGATGGAGAAAACCACCTCGGCATGCCAGGAAATGACGACGCCCTTGCACCTGTGTCTCACGTCGAGATCCCGCGGGAGCTAGCTGTGGCCTAGGTCCCCATGGGGGGTCAGGGCTCACAGCTCAGCAACTCCGCGAGATGCAGGCCAAGCTCGATGAGGAAATAGGGTGACTTGTGCAGCTCTGGCCAAACCTCGAGCAAGAGTGGGCAAGTCGAGCGCTCGCCGGAGGAGCGCGTCATCGGGCCCGGGACATCCAGCGCTGCATTATTGACAATGCCAGGGCGATGCCGCCCTCAGCCTTCAGCGAGGCCGGCCAGAACCTAGCTGCAGCGGTGGTATTGCTTTGAACAATGCCGGAGCCATCCACCACCGAAGGGCGACATATCCAGGGCGAACTCAAGAACCTCCTGGAAAATGCCGCAGCCCGACGAGCCGAGAGCTCCGCCTCCCAAAGGCGAGGGTGCCCCTCGGTGCATCACGTAGCGTCCTCCCGACGCACGCGCGAGGCCTCGGTCCACACCGAGCCTACTAGAGATGAGACATCTACAGCTCGGGGTCACCTCAGCGACAATCAGCACCGCCGTGACCATCGAGCCCGCCTCGAGGAGAAGGTGCCCCAAGGCTACCACCCCAGGCGCGGGGGACGCTACGACAGTGGGGAGGATCGGAGCCCCTCACCTGAACCACCAGGCCCATGGGTCTTCAGCCGAGCCATACTACGTGCACCGTTCCCGGCCCGGTTCTGGGCCCCGACTACCATCACCAAGTACTCGGGGGAGACTAAGCCAGAGTTGTGGCTCGTGGATTACTGGCTGGCATGCCAGTTGGGAGGGACGGACGATGATAACCTCATCATCCGTAACCTCCCCCTTTTCCTCTCTGACGTTGCCCGGGCCTAGCTAGAGCATCGGCCCCCTGCGCAAATCTTCGACTGGGACGACCTAGTCAAGGCCTTCGCTGGAAATTTCCAAGGTACATACGTGCGCCCTGGGAACTCATGGGACCTCCAGAGCTGCCACCAGCAGCCAGGGGAATCCCTGCGAGAGTACATCCGGCGGTTTTCAAAGCAGCACACCGAGTTGCCTAACATCACCGACTCGGACGTCATCAGGGCATTCCTCGCCGGCACCACTTGCCGGGACCTGGTAAGCAAACTGGGGCGCAAGACACCCACCAAGGCAAGAGAATTGATGGACATAGCCACCAAGTTCGCCTTTGGCCAGGAGGCGGTCGAAGCCATCTTCCGAAAGGACAAGCAACCTTAGGGAAGGCAGAAGGAAGACGACCCCGAGGCGTCTGTCCAGGGTGGCACGAAGAAGACCAGGAAGAAGGCGCAAGCGAAGCGCAACGCTGTCGACGCGAACCTCGTCGCCGCTGCCGAGCACAGGAATCCTCGGAAGCCTCCTGGGGGGCCAACGTGTTCGATAAGATGCTCAAGGAGTCGTGCCCCTATCATAGGGGTCCCATCAAGCACACCCTTGAAGAGTGCGACATGCTCCAGCGTTATTTCAATAAGGCTGGACCCTCGGTGGAGGACGACAAGGACCTAGGCAACAACAAGAAGGGGGGCGACAAGGAAGAGGAGTTCCCGGAGGTCCACAACTGCTTCATGATCTATGGCGGACAGGTGGCGAACGCCTCAGCTCGACACCGCAAGCAGGAGCGCCGGGAGGTCTGCTCGGTGAAGGTAGCAATGCCAGTCTACCTTGACTGGTCCGACAAGCCCATCACCTTCGACCAAGGCGACCACCCCGACTATGTACCGAGCCCAGGAAGGTACCCGCTCGTCGTCGACCCAATCATCGGTAACGTTAGGCTCTCCAAGGTCCTCATGGACGGAGGCAGCAGTCTCAACATCATCTACGTCGAGACCCTAGAGCTCTTGGGGGTTGATCGGTCCGAGATCCGGGCTGGTGCAGCACCATTCCACGGGATTGCACCCAGAAAGCGTATCCTGCCCCTCGAACAGATTGACTTGCCCGTCTGCTTCGAAACTCCTTCCAACTTCCGAAAGGAAACCCTCACCTTCGAGGTAGTTGGGTTCCGAGGGACCTATCACGCGGTGCTAGAAAGACCGTGCTACGCCAAGTTCATGGCCATTCCCAACTACACTTACCTCAAGCTCAAGATGCCTAGCCCCAAGGGAGTCATCACCGTCGAACCCATGTACCGCCATGCTTACGAGTGCGACGTGGAATGCGTGGAGTATGCTGAAGCCCTCGCCGAGTCCGAAGCCCTCATCGTCGACCTGGATTGCCTCTCCAAAGAGGCGCCCGACGTGAAGCGGCACGCCAACAACTTCGAGCCGGTCAAGGCAGTCAAATATGTCTCTCTCGACCCCAGCAACGACGCCAGCAAGAAAGTCAGGATCGGCTCCGAGCTCGACCCCAAATAGGAAGCAGTGCTCGTCAACTTTCTCCGCGCAAACGCCGAAGTTTTTATGTGGAGTCCCTCGGACATGCCGGGCATACCGAGGGATGTCGCCGAGCACTCACTGGACATCCGAGCTGGTGCCTGACCCGTGAAGCAGCACCTGCGCTGTTTTGATGAAGAAAAGCGCAAAAACCATAGGCGAGGAGGTCCACAAGCTAATGGCTGCATGGTTCATCAAAGAGGTATTCCATCCCGAATGGTTAGCTAACCCTATGCTTGTAAGGAAAAAAGGTGGGAAATAGAGGATGTGCGTAGACTACACTGGGTTAAACAAAGCATGTCCCAAGGTTCCCTACCTTCTGCCTCGCATCGATCAAATTGTGGACTCCACTACTAGGTGCGAAACCCTGTCTTTCCTCGACGCCTATTCAGGTTATCACCAAATCAAGATGAAAGAGTCCGACCAGCTCGCGACTTCTTTCATCACACCTTTTGGCATGTATTGTTATACTACTATGCCATTTGGCTTGAGGAATGCAGGTGCAACATACCAGAGGTGCATGAACCATGTGTTCGGAGAGCACATCGGCAGAACGGTCAAGGCTTATGTAGATGACATCGTTGTCAAAACAAGGAAAGCCTTCGACCTCCTCTCTGACCTTGAGGCAACATTCGGGTGCCTAAAAGCGAAGAGCGTAAAACTCAATCCCGAGAAGTGTGTCTTCGGAGTCCCCCGAGGCATGCTCTTAGGGTTCATCGTCTCCGAACAAGGCATCGAGGCCAACCCAGAGAAAATCGCGGCCATCACCAACATGGGACCCATCAAAGATTTAAAAGGAGTACAAAGGGTCATGGGATGCCTTACGGCTCTGAGCCGCTTCATCTCGCGCCTTGGCGAGAAAGGATTGCCCTTGTACCGCCTCTTAAGGAAGACCGAACGCTTCACTTGGACTCCCGAGGCCGAAGAAGCCCTCGGAAACTTAAAGGCACTCCTTACTAATGCGCCCATCTTAGTGCCCCCCGCTGCGGAAGAAGCCCTCTTGATTTACGTCGGCGCAACCACTCAGGTGGTCAGTGCTGCGGTCGTAGTCGAGAGACAAGAAGAAGGGCATGCACTGCTCGTCTAGAGGTCAGTCTACTTCATCAGCGAAGTGCTATCCGAGACCAAAATCTGCTACCCGCAAATCCAGAAGCTGTTGTACGCAGTGATTCTGACACGGCGGAAGTTGCGACACTACTTCGAGTCCCATCCAATGACTGTGGTGTCATCTTTCCCCATAGGAGAGATCATCCAGTGCCGAGAGGCCTCGGGTAGGATAGCAAAATGGGCAATGGAACTCATGGGCAAAACGCTTTCGTTTGCACCTCGAAAGGCCATAAAATCCCAAGTCTTGGCTGACTTCCTGGCAGAATGGACAGATACCTAGTTGCCAATGGCCCCAATCCAGGCCGAACTTTGGACCATGTACTTCGACGGGTCCTTGATGAAAACAGGAGCAGGTGCTGGCTTGCTCTTCATCTCACCCCTCGGGAAACATGTGCGCTACGTACTACGCCTCCATTTTCCGGCGTCAAACAACGTGGCCGAGTACGAGGCCTTGGTTAATGGACTGCGCATCACCGTCGAGCTAGGGGTTCGCCGCCTCGACGCTCGTGGTGACTCGCAGCTCGTTATTGACCAAGTCATGAAGAACTCTCACTGCCGCGATCAGAAAATGGAGGCCTACTGCGACGAAGTTCGGCGCTTGGAAGATAAGTTCTATGGGCTGGAGCTCAACCATGTTGCTCGACAGTACAACGAGACCGCGGATGAGCTGGAGAAAATAGCCTGGGGGTGAATGACAGTTCCCCCGAATGTCTTCTCCAGGGATATATATCAGCCATCCGTCAAAATCGACGACGCGCCCAAACGTGAGGAGACCTCGGCTCAGCCCGAGGTACCCTCGGCCGCCGAGGGTGAGGCCCTGCGCGTCGAGGGAGAGCAGGATGGGGTTACACCAAGCCTGAACTGGCAGACCCCATACCTGGAATATCTCCTCCAGGGGGAGCTGCCCCTCGACAAGGCCGAAGCTCGGTGACTGGCTCGGCACGCCAAGTCGTTCGTTTTGCTGGGCGATGAAAAGTAGTTGTACCACCATTGCCCCTCAGGCATTCTCCAACGATGCATATCCGTCGCCCAAGGACAGGAGCTGTTGCAATAAATTCACTCGGGGGCTTGCGGTCATCATGCCGCGGCTCGAGCCCTCATGGGAAACGCCTTCCGACAAGGTTTCTACTGGCCAACCACAGTGGCCAATGCCACTAGGATTGTATGCTCCTACCGAGGGTGTCAATTCTATGCGAGACAAACACACCTGCCTGCTCAGGCTCTACAAACAATACCTATCACTTGGTCGTTCGCTGTGTGGGGTCTGGACCTCGTCGGTCCCTTGCAGAAGGCACCCGGGGGCTTCACGCACCTGCTGGTCGCCATCGACAAATTCTCCAAGTGGATCAAAGTCCGACCCTTAACCAGCATCAGGTCCGAGCAGGCAATGGTGTTCTTTACAAATATCATCCACCGCGTTGGGATCCCAAACTCTATCATCACCGACAATGGCACGCAGTTCACTAGGAAAAAGTTCCTAGACTTCTGCGAAGACCACCACATCCGTGTGGACTGGGCCGTCGTAGCTCACCCAATGACAAATGGACAAGTGGAGCGCGCCAATGGCATGGTTTTGCAGGGACTAAAGCCGAGAATCTACAATGACCTCAACAAGTTTGGCAAGTGGTGGATAAAAGAGCTACCCTCGGTGGTTTGGAGTCTGAGGACGACGCCGAGCCGGGCCACGGGTTTCTCACCGTTTTTCCTAGTCTATGGGGCCGAGGTCGTCTTACCCACGGACTTGGAAGATGGTTCCTCGAGGACAAAGGCTTACGACGACCGAAGCAACTAGGCTAGCCGAGAAGATTCACTGGACTAGCTAGAAGAGGCTCGGGATGTAGCCTTGCTACACTCAGCGCGGTATCAGCAGTCCCTGCGACGCTACCACGCCCAAAGGATTCGGCCCCAAGGTTTCCAGGTGGGAGATCTGGTGCTTCGGCTACGACAAGACGCCCAAGGGCGCCACAAGCTTACTCCTTCCTGGGAAGGGCCGTTCATCATCACCAAAATTTTGAAGCCCGGGACATACAAGCTGGCCAACGATCAAGGCGAGGTCTACAGCAACGCTTGGAACATCGAATAGCTACGTCGCTTTTACCCTTAAAATGTTTCAAGTCGTTTATATACCTTGGTCCCTTTGCATATACAAATAAAAAGTCCAGCTGTCAAGGGAGGATCGGCCTTGCCTCATCAAAGAACGACCCTCCCTCGGGGGCTAGAAGGGGGGAACCTCCTCTGCATCAAAATTTTCCTCAGAAAAGTTTTCTACCAAAACGTCTTTCGTGTGTTTCGACTACATCGATAGCAGAATCCTAAAAACGACGCGAGAGACCTTGAACGGCAAGGCCGACCGAGCCGAGGGACTCCTACGCCTCCGGGATATGGATACCTCACTCATCACCTTTCGCGAAAGGCAGCTCACGCTCGGATAAGTGGTTCTGTTACTGAACAAGTCCTAACGCTCGGGTAGTAAACGACTTTCGTACCATTTCGATTATATCGATAGCGGAATCCTAAAAACAACGCGAGAGACCTTGAACGGCAAGGCCGACCGAGCCGAGGGACTCCTACGCCTCCGGGATACGGATACCTCACTCGTCACCTTCCACGAAGGGTAGCTCACGCTCGGATAAGCGACTCTGCTACTGAACAAGTCCTAATGCTCGAAACAAGAGGAAAGAAAACACAGCTTTATACTCTGACGCTAAAAATGTTTGGGCCTCAGCGGCCGCGAGAAACATACACATACTTAGAGCAAACTGTTCCTGCAGGCTCAGGTATCGGCAGGGGGAGGAGCAGCACCCTCGACATCGTTTCCACCCTTGGCAGAATCTGGCCCGGCCTCAGACGGCGACACGGGCGGAAGGACCTCCACCTCGAAGGAGGAAGCTAGCACCACGCTCGGACTCTCGACAGCCGCGTCAAGCCTCTGGATCTCGGCTAAGGCGGCCTCCTCTTCGTCAGGGATCGAGAAAAGGGGATATTCTGAAAGGATCCTTCTCAGCGAAGGAAGCGGGCCCCGAGCCCTCCTACTGATCAGGGGTTCGAAGGTTGTGCCCTACGGGGTTCGGCAACCGCCACAGACCACTCGAGCTCCGAGCCCTTTATTGATCAGGGGTTCGAAGGTTGGCCCCTCGGAAGGGTTTGACAGCCGCCCTAGAGCACGCAGAGTCAGGGATGACCTGGGTACATCTGTTACATGGCTGAGGCTCAAGCTGCGCTCCCGAGGTACCCTAGGACATTTCCGAGACTAGCGGGAATGATTTGTAATGGAATCCCACCGGAGGGAGGCACCGAGCCCTCGGACCCTATCAAATGGGTCCGGGTCCAGCAAATCCCCTGCAGGTACTTTTGGAGCGTGCCTCTGGGCCACTAGCCGACCCTTATCGAACGGGGCTCGAGCGTCCACTCGGATCACCCGTTAGCAACTCACTGCAAACACCGTGCTCGGTGCCCTCCGAGGGTAACATGGTGCCTTCCCCCCCTTCCTCCTTGCGGAAAGGCGACGAAGGGGCATACAACAAAAGTCGAGACGGTCCTCGATCGTCCTCTCGCTCCATGCAGAGGCTCAGGGGCTGCTCTCGCACCAGGCTACGGCCAAATTGTTGACCACGTCGACAAACCAGCTTAAAAACTCGGGGCCTGACCATGCACCCGGGCTACAGCAGGAAGCATGAGGGAACAACAAGGCCGACCGAGGCATCACATCATAAGAAGAATTAAGACCTCAGAGGAGTCAAACCACTCCTCCGAGGCCTCGGGGGCTACACTCGACGGGTGCGCTCGCGCGCACCCATCGGAACAAAAAATAACCAAGAAAGGCTGGTCCCCTTGCAAAAATCTGGTAGAACCTCCAAGCGAGTACCTACACTCCCTTCGAGGCTCGGGGGCTACTATCGGGTACCGTAATTAGGGGTACCCCAACACTCCTAAACCGGCTGGGAAACATCTTCAGAACAAACCGCAAAGACCGATAAGTGCGGATCAAGTCAAGGAATCGCCTGCCAAGGGACACGATCTTGCCTCGCCCGAGCCCGGCCTCGGGCGGGAACAGTAGTCCCGGGCGGATTCACGCCTCGCCCGAGGGCCTCCACAGGCAGTAGGCGCACCCTCGGCTCGCTCGAAGCCTAGCTCAGTCAAGCTTTGTCGTGCAGCGACCTCGGCCAAATCGCCTTACCAACCGACCGTATCGCATGCACATTTAATGCGGGGATCGCCTGACACCTTATCCTGACACGCGTGCCTCAGTCGGCAAGGTCGAAGTGACCGTAGTCACTTCGCCCTTTCACTGACCGTTCTGACAGGAAAACAGCACTGTTCGCCCCGCTCCAGCTACTCTGCCAACCACCAGGGTAAGACTAACCACAGCAAGTCACGACCTCCCCCAAGTTCAGCCTTGGGCACAACAGGGAGCCCCGCCTCGCCCGACCTCAGGCCCCATCCTCAGCGTCGGCCTTGGTAGAAGGTCTCCGCCTCGCCCGACCTCAGGCCCCGGCATCAGCGTCGGCCTTAGGAGAAGATCTCCGCCTCGCCTGACCCCAGGCCTCAGCCTCGGCCTCGGAGGAGTCGCCGCCTCGCCCGACCTCGGCCTCGGACCAACTACGCAACTGGGGATCCATCATTACCCTACCCCTAGCTAGCTGCCTCAGGCTACGAAGGAACAAGACCGGTGTCCTATCTAAGTTACTCTGGCAACAGGTAATGATGGTTCCCTGCATGCGTCCATGACGTCGGTTGTTCTCAAACCCCCTACGAAGGCAAAGAAACGTCAGCAGGACCCCGGGCCGCACCGCCAGCTGCGCTTCTATAGGGCTCAAGCACTTCTCTGATTGCCACGTTAACACATATACAGGGCTCAGGCACTTCCCCGCTGGCCACGTTAGCACATAGCTACACTCCCATTGTACAGCTGGACTATCTCCTTGCATCTATAAAAGGGGATGTCCAGGGCCTTCCAAAAAAAAAGAGAAAAGAGGAGGGGGGACGGACGGAGGGGACGAGAGGCAAGCAGAGGCAGGTAGAGTAGGAGAGACGCAGTGGAGGCTAACTCAGACACCTCACCTCAGGACCAGACTCTCTCTCGCTCTCTCTCGCTCTCTCTCGCTCTCCCTCGCGACGCTTGTAACCCCTACTGCAAGCACCCTCGATGCGAGATAATACAAGCCTCATCCCTTCACTTGTGTTCCATCTTGCTTCAACCCATCTGGACAGGGGCACGCGACACTAAATTCACTAGTAGGGCCAGTTGAGGGCCCCCCGGGTCTGAAACGCCGACACTTAAGTAGAGTCAACTGGCCAAAGAACTTCAAAGCTATTGCGGTTGAGTCATATGATGGCCACACCAACCCATCAGACTAGCTTAGGATCTACTAGTTGTCTATCAGAGAAACAAGATGAGAATCATTCATCATGGCCAACTACCTATCTTAGTTGCTCCTAAGCCTAGAGAAGATCTACAACTATGCATCTATGCTATGTATCATATGGCATTATATTCTGTTGGTTGAAAGAAAGGTGGAAGACAATGTTCATTACATACAGTTTTTAGTTTATTTCATCAGCAAAGTATTGAATGAGTGTAAGGTTTAGTACTTTCACATTATGAAGCTGGCTTATGCATTACCCATCACCTCCTGAAAGCTTATCCACTATTTCCAAGCACATCTGATTGAAGTTCATACTTCATCCATATTGGTAGAGGTCCTACACAACATGGATGTAACTGGTAGAATTGCTAAGTGGGCCATAGAGCTTGGAATCTTTGATATAATCTTCAAGCTATGGACTACTATCAAAGCTCATGCTCTTAGTGACTTCATGGTAGAGTGGACCGAGATACAAGTTTCAATTGAAAAAATCTAGACTACTAGATAGTCAATTTTGATGGATCACTATAACTTGGTGGGGCAGGAGCAGACACAGGGCGACTCATGCTTGGTGAAGCGGTTCAGACAACCAACAGGCGAGTCTTAGTGCTCGAAAATGAGGAAAAAACACGGCTCCGTGCCGAAATTACATACATGTTCAGGCCCCGAAAGCCGAAATGAACAAAAAACTCTGGCATTCGAAGTGCCATTACAAACGGAACTCCGGTTCCGTCTCCGCGGGTATGGACAACCCCCCCGCCAGGGAAGCCCGTGGAGCGACAAGCTCTGGGCGAATCACCAGCAAAACGCGGGACGCCCCCGAGCCTCCCGGCAGACCCTCGCAGCCGTCCTCGCCGCGGATGCGAGGAAGAAGACGGGATGTTGCATCCTAGCTGGGCAGCAACAGTTCGCCTTCCCCGGCATGGCTGGAGGATGTCTCCGCCGCAGGGCTAAAGGGTGATTGCCACCACCAGAAGCTGGAAGAAGAGGTGGTCCGCCTACCCGCGCAGGAGGTGGAGCCCCGGCTCGCCTCGCCCCCCGCCCCGGCAAGGATGACGAACACCCTCAACACTGAGGGCGGGACCGGGATCACAGCCCGGTTTGCCTCTCCCCGTCCAGGAGCTGGAGGTCACCGTCTTGGGTGACCACCAGCGGAGGGGAGCAACCGGGCTACTTGATGAAAATCCTTGAAGTCGAACGATGGCTGAAAGGTACCAACTCCCACGGAGTTGCGTTCCTCCAACGATGAGGCGAAAAGACGACGGTTTCCCCATCCGGGGGCTTGGAAGGTGGAAGGACACGGTGCATCAGGGAGGAAGAAAATATGGTTGCCTTACGGAAGGGGTCGCCCTCCTTTTAAAGGCGACTCTCCCTGCCTGCGCCCCCAACCGTCACGGGCTGAGTCTTCTCCAACACGCTCCGAAGCCCTCCCCTGCGGCGCGGGGGCTGGGTCCCGCATGTCATGCAGACCGGCTCCGAGCAGAAGAAGCCAAACCGCCGCGCACGGCGCACGCAACCACCCAGCGGTTACAAGTGACCCTCCACTTTTGCCCAGACCAACGGGCGAAAGGGGCAGGCGGCCATGCAGGCGGCATGCAACCGCGCCAAGTGGACGCGCCTCTCCGACTCCTGACGTGCCAGCACGGAGGCCCAAGCCCACGCGTCGCGCGACCGGCGCGCTGGATGCTGCATGCAAGCAACTGTGCCACTTGCGCCACCGCCGCACCTCCTCGATTGCGGAACCGATACCGCGACCCGAGGTGACCTAGCGTGTGACCCAGCAGCGCCAGCCTGACGCAGCGGTCAAACGCGGTCAAAAGTGAGCCGGCAGTAATGACGGTGGCAGGCACGCAGGAGCAGCGGTCGCGCCGTCATCCAAGCTCACGTCCCATCCGGAGGCAGCAAGAGAACCCCCTCTCATGGCGTGAAGACGACGCGCCCGTGACCCGTTCCTCGAACGGCTCGCGCACGCGTAGCGGCAGCCTCGCCAGCTACTCGCCCCGTCGCATTAACTCCACGGCTGGACAGGCGGCGCTTCTGGCAGGAGCGGCTGGCGACGCTTCGCCTTCGCCGAAACAACCGCGCCGAAAAAGGTATGCCGCGTCGTTCAATTCCGTATCCCTTTTTTCCTTTTTCCTCTTTCTCTATCTCTTGCAACAGGGACCGGGAAAGGGGATACCCCTAAAGGGATCCTTCCCCGTGAAGGAACTAGGCTCCGAGCCTCCTTACTGATCAGGGGTTCGAAGGCTGGCCCCCCGAAGGGTTCAACAGCCGCCTCAGATCGCGTGGGCCCGACACCCACTACTGGTCAGAGGTTCGAAGGTCGGCCTCCCGAAAGGTTCCACGGCCGCCTCAGGCTACTCGGGCTCCGCGCCCATTACTGATCAGGGGTTCGAAGGCTGGCCCCCCGAAGGGTTCACAGTTGCCTCAGACACCATGCGAGGGATGACCAGGGGTACGTTCGATACATAACCAAGGCTCGGGCTGCGCTCCCGAGGTACCCTAGGACATTTCCGAGACCAGCGGGAACGATCCTGTAACGGAATCCCATCGGAGGGAGGCATCGAGCCCTCGGACCCCGTCGCCAGGGGACCGGGTCCGGCAGATCACCCGCAGGTACTTTTGGGCGTGCCTCCGGGCCCCTAGCCGACCCCCAACGAACGGGGCACGGACGTCCACTCGGATTACCCGCTTGCAGCTCACCGGAGACACCATGTTCGGTGCCCATCGAGGGTAACATGGCGTTCTCCCCCCTCCTCCTTGCGGAAAGGCGACGTAGGGGCGTATGTAAAAAAGCCGAGTCTGTCCCTGATCGCCCTCTCGCCCTGTGCGGAGGCTCGGGGGCTGCTCTCGCAAACCCGGCTCCGGCCAAACCGTTGACAGCGTCAACATACCAACCCGAGAACTTGGGCCCCGACAGTGCACCCGGGCTACGGCCAGTTCGCATGAGGGAATCACCAGACCGGCCGAAGCATTACGCAAGGCATTAAGACCTCGAAGGAGTGAAACCACTCCTCCGAGGCCTCGGGGGCTACACCCGGCGGGTGCGCTCGCGCGCACCCACCGGAACAAAATGCAACCGAGAAAGGCTGGTCCCCTTGCAAAAAAGTGCGATGAAAGCCTCCAAGCGAGTGCTAACACTCCCTTCGAGGCTCGGGGGCTACTGTCGGGGACCATAATTAGGGGTACCCTCAAGACGCCTAATTCTCAGCTGGTAACCCCCATCAGCATAAAGCTGCAGAGGCCTGATGGGTGCGATTAAGTCAGGGATCAGTCCATACGAGCGACTCGATCACGCCTCGCCCGAGCCTAGCCTCAGGCAAGGGCAGCCGACCCTGAGTTGTTTCCGTCTCGCCCGAGGCCCCCTTTTTACGGCAGACGCACCTCCGGCTCGCCCGAGGCCTTGCCTTCGTTAAGAAGCAACCCTGACTAAATCGCCGCGCCGACCAACCAAGTCACAGGGGCATTTAACGCAAAGGTAAGCGAGACTGACAGGCCGCCAGGCCTTGCCAAAGGCGCCATAGGAAGCTCCGCCCGACCTAGGGCTCGGACTCGGGCTAAGGCCCCGGAAGACGGCGAACTCCGCTCCGCCCGACCCAGGGCTCGGACTCGGGCTAAGGCCCCGGAAGACAGCGAACTCCGCTCCGCCCGACCCAGGGCTCGGACTCGGGCTAAGGCCCCAGAAGACGGCGAACTCCGCTCCGCCCGACCCAGGGCTCGGACTCGGGCTAAGGCCCCGGAAGACGGCGAACTCCGCTCCGCCCGACCCAGGGCTCGGACTTGGGCTAAGGCCCCGGAAGACGGCGAACTCCGCTCCGCCTGACCCAGGGCTCGGACTCGGGCTAAGGCCCCGGAAGACGACAAACTCCGCCTCGCCCGACCCCCGGGTCGGACTCCGCTCTGGCCTCTGCCGAACGACCTCCGCCTCGCCCGACCCGGGAGCTCGGACTCGGCCTCGGCCATGCAGGACAGACTCGACCTCGGCTTCGGAGGAGCCTCCACGTCGCCCGACCTAGGGCACGAGTCCGCCACGTCAACAGGAAGCGCCATCATCACCCTACCCTGAGCCGACTCGGGCCGCAAAGAACAAGACCGACGTCCCATCTAGCTAGCTCCGCCAGATAGGCAATGATGGCGCCCCGCTAGCCCTATGACGACGGCGGCTCTCAGCTCCCTTACGGAAGCAGGGGGACGTCAGCAAAGACCCAACAGCTCCGACAGATGTCCCTCCGTCAGGCTCCGTTGCTCCACCGACAGCCACGACACCACACCAGCTGGGTGCCAAGATCTCTCCGCCTGCCACCTTGGCATGTACTTAGGGCACTAGCTCTCCCCCGCTAGACACGTAGCACTCTGCTACACCCCCATTGTACACCTGGATCCTCTCCTTACGCCTATAAAAGGAAGGACCAGGGCCTTCTTAGAGAAGGTTGGCCCCCGCGGGAACGAGGGCAGGGGCAGGCGCTCTCTTGGGGCCGCTCGCTTCCCTCACCCGCGTGGACGCTTGTAACCCCCTACTGCAAGCGCACCCGACCTGGGCGCGGGACGAACACGAAGGCCGCGGGATCTCCGCCTCCCTCACGACCCGGCTCTGGCCGCCTCGCTCTTCCCCCCTTCGCGCTCGCCCACGCGCTCGACCCATCTGGGCTGGGGCACGCGGCACACTCACTCGTCGGCCTAGGGACCCCCCGGTCTCGAGACGCCGACACATACGTTCATAGCTCAACAAGTCGTGGGGAATAATGTGGCATGAACTCACCAAAGGTGGGAGTTCATGAAGTGTAAGGCTGATCAATGAAATAAAGGCTAAGGCTGAGCATTGCTTTTATAAGTTGGTCAAAATTTTATTAGCAATTACTAAGTGTAAGTAAATACCAAACCTTAATAATAATAAAGAACAGTAATAGTAAAATAATCCCAAATGCGATGCAAATGTCAAATTGAATTTAAGTTCCATAATTAATCATGTGAGGGTCCGAGCCGCTCATGACCGTGAGCACGGCTAGTATACTAGTTTTACACTCTGCAGAGGTTGCGCATCTTTACCCACAAGCCGTGTTACCCATCTGCCAAGGGGTCATGAATCCCATACACCTCTACCAAGGAAGCGAGGCAGGGTAACACTACGAGGCCTTTACAAAGTTCCACTAGCTTCAGACTACCCGCTACAGTTTATAGGAAGCTCCAGTGCAGGGTTCTTGCCGACCGCCATCGCAGCAAAATCAAACAAGGACCTCCCTACACTGACCACTCCCCTACTGCCCTTGCCCCTTTCGGGTAAGGTAGCCCTCCCCTAGCTTTCCTAGTTAATCGGCCAAGGGCGTCCCATTAAACCCTTGTGGTAGCACTGTTTTCCCGGGTGGTCGCTCCATGTTCCCATTAATTTAATGATCTTAACATGAACAGCAATAATAACAAGATAATAACAGAATAATCATGAATAGTGTATCTCCATACCCAATCCACATAAAGCAATAGCAAGTACTACCCAAAAATGCATCAGGGGTGAACAAGGTATAGAGGTAATCAAAACTGGGGTAACATAAAGGCTCCCTTCAGAATTAACCTATGCAGATCATTAAAATTAATAAGAACATGGCTGGGAAAAGTAAGTGATCAAGGGCACAACTTGCCTTCAATGAGCTCCTGCTCAACTATCTCTACTTGTTGAACCTCAGTTTCCACAGTGGCTTGCTCGTCTACTCGCATCAACACAATACATACATAGTATAGCCAAAATCAACATCACACCAAACAGATGAATAAAATATACAGTAAAAATCTACACATTAAAATGAAACCATAGGAACTGGAATCACTGAATTTGGAGTTATAGGTTTCAAGTTGTGAATTTTCTAAGATTTAATGTGATTAAATTAGGATTAAATGACAAATTAATTTTATTACTGCTTTCATGTCAAAACAGTGATACTAAATGATAGAGAACAATATTACAAAATTTTAGAAACTGGAATGGAGTGATTTGGGGCTCACATGAATTTTCTACAATTTAATCAAGTTTCTGCATTTAAATTTGTGCTAAAAACCATTTTCTAAATGATTTTCCCTGTTTTATCATTTCTCTGGACTGGGCGTAATTTTCTGGAAAATGCAGGGGGCCTGGCGCAAGATTCCCTAGACTCAGTAAATAGTGAACGTGGACGGCGGGTTCTATTCTGTAAAATCATAAGGTCTCTTGTGTAAAACGTCACCGCGAAGGGGTACGGTGCGGTTTGGACCGTCCGATCACACGCGGACGGTGAGGATTTGATCCGCGTGGTCGGGAAACGGTATGTTTAGGGAACCGTTGGATGTGAATACGACGGGTAGGATTTTATTACACCAGATTCATTTCCACCCGTCCGATCCAGATGAACGGACCAAAACAACTCAACGTGAGAGGGTAAGCGGGGACTAATCCTAGCCGTCCGGCAGGAGATCAACGGCCCACGCGTTTTCCCCCAATCACCAGACGAGCGACGGCGGCGCCGCTCGGAACCACGGTGGTTCACCACCAGAACCCGGCCAAGCTCGCACCCAGAGCACCAATCCCGCGCTCCTACGGCACTACGCATAGCCCTATCGACCACGAACCCGATGGCGGCTCAACCATCCCCGGATTCCAAACACAGAACCCCGCCCGCGCAAGGTCGCGGCGACGCCATTGCCGGCGACGTGAATCCTCAACAAAGGCGCACCAATCCCCGAATCAAGCAGTTCTACTCGTTGCGGAAACGAAGGCGAACAAGGGCAACGGGTCCATACCGAGAATCGTGCGCGTAGGCGTGCAGTCCACGGCGACGGTGCGGTCCACGGCGACGGTGATAACAACGGTGAAAAATCTCCGTCGTTCCGCAGCTTCCCACGCCCGATTACGCCCTTGCGCACAATCAACACTTGCTTTAGGACCCCAGGGATCGCTTCGCGGGCGTTGAGAGACGACGATGGTGACGAACGACTACGGCGGGTCTCACGGCTCGAAGTGGATCCTGGTGGTGGCACCCTAGGTATGCTCAACAGAGGCCGAGAGGGGTTTTATATGCGTGGTCCGAGTCTCCTCCCGTCCGCCCATAGCGCCGGTCCGATAGGAAGGTCGTTGCGCCCTCCAGGGAGGTGCGGTGAGCTAGGGGCAAGATTCCCGGCGAGAGAATCGGTCCAGGCGTACCCATTCGAGAAGAAGACCGGCCTGACCGGTGGGTCCCGCGTTGCAGTGTAACAGAGCCACGGCGCTCAAGGTTTCCAGTGCACGCGTGGCATGGGGAGTGGATGACAACGTGGGCCCGCTCGACAGTGTGCCATGCGCAGTAGAAGCAGATCGGGCCGCGCGGTGTTATTTCCCTGGTGGGCCGAATTCAAGTTCAGGGCCTAGTTAGGCTAGGTTTTCTTTATTCTTTTCTTTTCCATTTTTTCTCCATTTTCAAATCCAATTTGAGTTCAAGTTTAAATTCAAACTTTGTGAATAACTTGTCCTCAGTTTGAATTGTATAATTTAATAATATAAGTGTGAAGGATGTTTATTCTGATTTTTATTTTATTTTATGTAGTATTTTTCTTAGTTCTTCCCTTCTCTTAATTCAAACCCTAATTTTCAATTTAGGATTTAAGATTTCTAGTAATTATTATCTTATTACCATTGACATTATTTTTTTCATTTAATGCACAAACATATAACTCCAGCATGATGCAATTTTTATCATCTGTTTGAATTGATCTCTAAATTTTGTGTATGTTCTTTTTAATATGCAAATGAGACACATCAAATAAGGGAATCACTATATACTCCTTTATACAACTTTGAGTGTTACACCACGGGTCCAGACTTCTGATAGGTTCTTCTAGGAATGACCACAGCTAGAGACGGGGGCTCCTTTCATCAAACGCAGATGGAAACCCGAAGTCAGGACCTAATATTACGGAAGTACCAAACCGAATTAGGGCTCCACAACATTCCCCCAGCTGGGAAGGACCATTCAAGGTAACAGGAATACTCTGACCCGAGGGCGACTGTCTAGCTACGACTGAAGGAGTACCTTCCCCGGTGCCGAAACACCTCTGTAAGTTTTATCTATAGAGAAAGTCTGAGGGGTCAAAGTGTTTCCTTTTTGTAACTAGGTAACACATACGTGTATGCCAACCCGGTGGGGTGTATCCCCATAAACCCAGCCTGTTGGTCCACACCCATGCATGATAAGTTATAAAAGAAAACTACCCTCTCAGATGTACCTCTATGATAGTATTATCCTACTGCCCCAAGGTCTTCTCCTTCAGTTTCCGGATTATATTTTAGCTAACCCACCCGACTAGTTCCCATCCTGTCAGGCATGATGACATCTGAATTGAACAGCCAGGCTTACGGTTTAAGACCTCTATGCGAAAGCAGGAGGGCCCAACAACCTGGGGGCCGGCTCTGGAGAATGGGAGCCCGTTCCATGGGTTGGTCTGGAGCCTGTGTGGCCGGTTAGCCTGGTTTCGTACCTGAAGTCCCACACACTCCACCACTCCGTGATGGGTACCCTAGTACTTGGAGCTATAAGTCATGTGGGTCCGGCAACCTGGGGTCTGGAACTAGAGAAGAGATACTTGTCTCCTAGGGTGGTCCGGAGCCGTGTAGCTGCTTAGCCTGGTCCCATACCGTGGGCCGGCACTCTCCACCACCCTGCGGCAGGTGTCCTAGTACCTAGAACCGCCATCTGGGGGGTCTGGACGCACAACTTGGCTCCCCCAGGCTAGACCCTGCAAGTCCCGAGCATGTATCAAAGGATGACTAGTGTCAGATGGTGGGTCCTACGGGTGTACTGCTAACGCGCCTAAGCTAAAGCTGTGTGCAGATTCGGGTCTCAGCGAAGCTGCCTCCCGAGAATTGTTGACAACTCTTTCAGACACGCTGGAATCCAATCTTGACACGTCAAGCCTGCATCCCAGGCGGGGGGCCAGATACCAAGGGGAGTCAACAGCACATAGCAGGAATGAGTAATGCACAGATAAGTGTTAAACACTGCTTTATAAATAATACTCAGAAGTACCTTACAAAAACAGGAAGAAAGCCTGGGGGCCAGTTCTAAAGAATGGGTGCTCGTTCCATGGGGTGGTCCGGAGCCTGTGTGGCCGGTTAGCCTGGTTCCGTACCCGAAATCCTGCACACTCCACCGCTCCGTGATGGATGCCTAAGTACCTAGAACTATAAGTCTTGTGCATCCGACAACCTGGGGTTCGGAACTAGAGAAGCGATGCCTGTCTCCTGGGGTGGTCCGGAGCCATGTAGCCGCTTAGCCTAGTCCCGTACCGTGGGCCTGTACACTCCACCACCCTGCGGCAGGTGTCCTAGTACCTAGAACCACCATCCAGGGGGTCCAGACACACAACTTGGCTTCCCAGACTAAGATCCTGCATGCATATGTTATTACATTTTGCTTCCGAGCAAACATATGTTATTACATTCCCTTACAAGCGGGGCCCTAGCTCCATTTTTTCAGAAATGAACGATGCTGCACCAGCAGGAGTCGCGCTGGAAGCTGGCTCCGAGCAACCTCACCTCTACATCAGCGGATTGCCGATGGCAGCGACCACCTCTGCACCAGTAGCAACAACGACCTCCGCTCCGAGCGGCTTACCGGCGGTGGCGACCACCCCAGGGTGTGCGTCATTGCAAGGAGGTCCTCGCCCCCGTCCTCCTACGGGGGGTGACAACGAGGCCATTAAAGCCAAAAAGTCGGGGACTCGGCAGAAGGAGGCTTTGATGGTCCCGCTGGCGGAGGCAATCACCTCTACAGCGAGTAGCCTCACCAGTAGCGGCGACCACCTCAGCACCGACGGCAGCGACCACCTCTGCACCGGTCGGTGGCGGCTGCCTCAGCACGCACGAAGGGGTCCTCGCTCCCGTCCTCTCATGGGAGTGAGGACAAGACCATCCAAGAACGTAGTCGCCACTCCTGCGGTGTACGACGTCTTGTACGACCCCCTAGTGCGGCCGACGGGCAGGAGAAGCCGTGGATGTGGTGGACCCGCGCACGGCGCGACCGTCGCCCGTGCGGTGGACGGGCAGCCATGCCCCGGCTAGAGCGGCAGGAGGCAGCGTCGGAGGCGGCGCCGAAGCCATCCAGCCCAAAGGGCCAGACATGCTGCAGCTGACGGCCTACAGCCAGCCGGCCCCGCGTAGCCAAGGTTCGCCTCCTCCGCAAGGCTGGTGAACACCATTCTCCCCCGAATGCTAGAGGAAGAAGCGGGTCACCAGCCCATGCGGAGGGCAGGGCCCCGACTTGGCTCGCCCTTCACCCTAGCGAGGATGATGAACATCCTTGAAGCTGAGGGTGGGGGGGGGAAGCCGCAGCCCGGCTTGCTTCTCCCCACCACGAGGCTGGTGGTCATCCTTCTGGATGGCCACTGGTGGGGGACTGCAGCCGGGCTGCATGATGAAAATCCTTGAAGCCGAGCAATGGCGGAAGAGCACTGACCCCCATGGGGTTGCACTCCTCTAACAGCAGCAAGAAAAAGACAAGATCGACAGCCCCTCTGCGAGTGCAAGCTCTCGGACCATGAGACCACCGGAGGGGATGGCTCTGACACGTTTCCCTCCAGCGAACATCGGCGCGCCCCATCCAGAGGCCCAGAAGGCGAGAGGGCGCGAAGGGTGCAAGAGGAGCAAGGAATGACTTCTACCTGAGAGGTCGATCCCTTTTTAAAGGGAGATTTCCCCCTCTTGTGCCCCGGAGCGCCACGGGCAAAGTCTCTCGCGGTGTGCACCAAGGATTCCGCCCTATGACACGGCGGCCAGGCCCCACGCGTCATATAGGCCAGCCCGAAGCATGAAGAAGGCAAACCACCACACAAGGGGCGTGCAACCGCCCCATGGTTATGTGCCCCTTCACTTTTGGAGCAACCAACGGTCGGGAAGACGAACCACCACACAAGGAGCGCGCAACCGCCCCGCGGTTAGTCACCTCTTCATTTTCGCCAAAACCGGTGGTCAAGAGGGCGAACCGCCATGCAGGAAGCAAACAACCGCCCCACGGTTGTGTGCTCCCTCAGCTTCGCTACAATCGATGGTTCAACATGGGGACCCAGGCCCACATGTCATGCAACCGGCGCGATCGGTTACTGGGTGCAGAAAAATCGCACCGCCGCTTGCGCCAATGACGTGTCCCCTCGGGGCCGTCACAGAAGACTAAAAAGATAAGTTTTCAGAACTGATGCAGCGACTCGAGGCACCCCGCGCATGGCCCAACAGTGACGTTAGGTACGAAGGTCATGGGCCAGTCAGCCGTGGGAACGAGTGTGACAGTCGGCATAGCCATAAGCGGGCTGGCAGTAATTGCACCAACAGGCCCGCAAGAGCAGCAGACAGATTGCCTACCAGACTCTAGTCCCACCTGTAGGCTCGCATCCTCCCCTAAGGCAGGCCCGGGGGCCACTGTCAGTACCCTTAATCAGGGGTACCCTCTACTCCAGTATAAAGAAGCCACGCACCCATGCAACACCTCAAGGCCACGCGGAGAATGGCGCCCAACCCCACCACATGGGCAGGTCCAAGGGCACCACGTGGCAAGGAAAGGTAGTACATCTCAGGATTCATCATTGGGTCCGGACCTCCATGGAAGGACACTGGACCCCTATGCGTACAAGTCCAGAGCCCCCAAGGAGGCACGCCAGATCCCTTGGGAGGGCCCCAGTCCCCCTCTGAGTAGGGTCCGGGCAATAGCAAGGTCCCAGAACGAGAAGGACCCTGGCATGAGTAGGGGTCCGGTGCTGGCACGTGTCCACGCCTTGCCCTGTGCTCCTCGCTGCCGCCACGAGGCTTGTGGCCTGTGACATAGGCCAACGGGCCGAGCCTGGCGAAAAGCCCACAAAGCCGTGCAGCCTCTAAATTAATTGCGGAAAGGACGCGCCGCCTGCCACCACGCTGACGGGCGACGTGCCCTCCCAGCATTTAATGTGTCCTGTCCAATCTGATGACAGACGGCGTCAGGGTCACTCGGCAGGCGGCGCGCCTGACCGGTCTGTTGGCAAACAGTGCGCCCGTGCCGAGTGGCGCACTATACTCATCATCCCTTCTACAAGAAGCCTCCCCTCCACACCGAGGATATGGAGATCTCAGGTGTCAGGATACTAGAAGATTGCCCCAACAGCGAGCATTTGTGGCTCCATATGCTGTATTCGCTACGTCCCTGGGCCCGCATGTCGGGGCTCAGTACCCTTGTGCATGCCCCCCTTCAGCTATAAAAGGGGAGGCATGCGGCATTACAAGATAGATCCAATCTTAGACTCAGAAGCTCCCATAAGCTCTCAAGCAATACATCACACAGTGGAGTAGGGTATTACGCTCCGGTGGCCCGAACCACTCTAAACCCTCGCGTGCTCTTGTGTGTTCGTCCACCAGTCTCATAACAAGCAAAACGCTTAGGCCCCTCCTCTTCTTAGGATTTAGGGCGGGTGAAATTCGCCACCCGTCCGGAGAGATTTCCTCTCCGACAAGTTCGAAGGTTGGAGGCTTCTTTCGAAGGTTTTTCTGTCAAGAATATTCCAAGGGGTGAAAATGAGCATGCAGATCTGCTAGCCAAATCAGCGGCTCAGGGACTCCCTCTACCTTCGGAAGTATTTTTTGAAACAATAAAAGCACCTTCGGTTGAGCTCATGGAGAGAGCAGTGCTTGCAATTTCCCCAGTACATAGTGAAGATTGGAGGACTAAAATTATATCTTTCCTCCAAGGAAATTGTCTTTCGGATGATGAAGCTTATAATAAGAGAATGGAAGCAAGGACAAAACCATATGTGATAATAGAAGGGGAATTGTACAAATATGGAGTCTGTTCTCCACTCCTCAAGTGTTTATCCAGAGCTAAAGGTATTGAATTAATGAAGGAGATACATGCAGGTTTGTGTGGATCTCATATCGGGTCTAGGCCCTTGCTGGGAAAAGTGTTTAGACAAGGATTCTACTGGCTGAAGGCAGCTTCGGATGCAGCAGAGCTAGTTCAAAAATGTGAAAATTGTCAAAGGTGTGCAAGAGACCAGAAACAACCTTCATCTCTCACCCAGCTGATACAGCCCACTTGGCCATTGCAAAGATGGGGCATAGATTTGTTAGGCCCACTTCCACCAGCACAAGGTAATTTGAAATACATTGTGGTGGTTGTAGAATATTTTTCTAAGTGGATTGAAGAGAAGCCTTTGGCTACAATAACTTCAGTTACAGTCTAGAAATTCTTCTAGCAAAATATTGTTTGTCGCTTCGGCGTGCTGAAGGCTATAACTATGGACAATGGAACACAGTTTGATGCCGAAACGTTCAAGGATTTCTGTGACCAAATTGGCACGAAGATTCATTTTGCATCAGTCAGGCATCCGGAGTCAAACGGGCTGGTGGAAAGAGCAAATGGCATTATTAGGACGGAAATAATGAAGCTAATCTTCAATCAGCCTAGAGGAAAGTGGCTAGATGAGTTGATTAAAGTGGTGTGGAGCCACAATACAACCATATCAAGATCAACAGGATTCACACCCTTCAAACTATTATTTGGTGATGAAGCTATAACTCCAGAAGAAGCTAAAGCAGGGTCAATAAGAACAGTAGCTTCGGTAGAAGACGAAGCTGATTATCACGTTGCAAAAGATACTATAGAAGGGACTAGACTTCAGGCTATGGAGAACATCAATAAATATCAAGCTGAGACAATAAAATGGCGCGACAGAAAAGTTCGGTTGAAAAATATTAAGCCAGGGCATTTGGTACTTCAGAGAGTGGCCAATCCGGACACGGTAGGTAAATTGCAACTGAAATGGGAAGGACCTTTTCTCGTGGTATCTTCGTCGAGGCCCGGTTCTTATAGATTGAAGGACATGGACGGCAACGACATTCCTAGATCTTGGAATGCGGATGAGCTTTGGTGATATTATGTGTAATTTGATGTAATCTTTTTTCAATTTTTTTCTATGGCACCCTTTTCCTTTCCAAAGGGGGAGAAAGGTTTTTAATGGGGCCATAACTTGTAATTTTTTCCTCTCTTATTTAGCTCCACGAGAGCCAAATCCCCCAAAAAGAATGTAAAATGTAAAATCTGGGCATGCACCATCGAGTGCAGAAAAAGAAAAAAGCAGGGAGAAGCTCGAAAGTTGTCCCCAAGGGGATGCAAAGCACGACGAAGCTACAAAAAGCCATTCCTAAGGGAGTGCAGCGTAAGTTTTCTGCTCAAAAGTCATTCCTAAGGGAATGCAGAGCCAAATACCGCCGAAATATAAGGCGAAGAAGTTCAAAAGTCGTTCCGAAGGGGATGCAGAACTTATACCGCCGAAATAGAAGGCGAAGAAGTTCAAAAGATGTTCCTAAGGGGATGCAGAACTTATACCAAAAAATAAACGATGAACACCGAAAAATAAATGGTGAAAAAGCTCAAAAGACGTTCCTAAGGGGATGCAGAGCTTAAGACTGAAAAGATGTTTCTAAGGAGATGCAGAGTTCGGATGTGGCTTCATATACGTGTATTTGGACATTCATTTGCACATTACATCACATCATTCATTGCATTCATATACATTCATTTACACATTCGTAGGATCATCATCATCATAACATAGAATACAAACAGATGCTTCGGCTCTGATGGCAAGGCTTCGATGAAGTATAAAAGAAGCAAAGTTATGCTTCCTTGTGTACGAAAAGAAGGGAAGGTGTTTTTTTCCTTCGGCTCAAAAATACAAGTTTCATCCACATCAAAGCAATTCATACAAGGACGGAAAAGGCAAAAATATATTACAAGGTATGAACAAATTTACAAGAGCAATGTTTCATTCCTAAATTACAATATCTTCTACAAAGATAATACAAATTTTCTAGAGCTTTTTGCAGCGGCTTCGTCAGTATCCATCAAGCTTCGAATCATTGACTTTTGGCTTAGTCATCCTGTATATAACAAAGCGGCGTAAGGTAAATAGAAATCTCAGGAGAAGGTAAGCAACAGGTACAAGTTTAATACCGGCTTGAGATGACTTCGAGCTTCGTCACCAGCTAAGCTTCGTCCACCCATTGTCCAAATTTGTGTTATAAATCTATTTCCAATGCTTCGGGCCAGGCTGGGGATGTCAGTCAAGTCTGCTGGTGATAAGCTAAAGTTTGGCCTGTTTACGATCTTCCCATACGTGCAACCAGTCTTCATGAAAGCTACCGCTGTGCCGCGAGAAGCTAGCAGGGCATAGAAGTCACCATGCCCAGCTATAACTTCATCGAGCGCCTCAACTTCTCCCTCAATATGTTCAAAGGTGCTTGGCAGGTCTTCAGCTGAAGGTTCAAATTTTTCAGAACTAGCACCAACTGAATTGAAAACCTGCTTCAGCCGTTGCACGCACCGGTTGCCGAAGTTTAAGCATTTATCCTGAAGCTCTTTCAAAGATTTATGCAAATTCAAACTTTTTTCAACTTTGGTTTCAAGCTCCACGTTAAAATTCTTCCTTTCTTGCTCGAAGCTTTCGGATTTTAGGAGGAGTTCACTGTTTAATCTGGAAATTTTGGCTTGGGCTTCTGCCAGTGAACCCTCCATTGTTTGAAGAACAAAATCTTTATTTTCAAGAGCAGCTTCATGATCTTTGATTTTACTTTCTAAGCCTTGAAAGGGAAATGTGCCCTTGGGCCATTTCTAAGTATTTTGGTGATTTAGTGTCTAACACAAGTGCCTAAGTGTAAAAAGGTGGACAAAGTACAAATCAAGGATAAAGGTTTGTTTCTCAGACTTAGTACATCGTTTTATGGACTAATGTATTGTGTCTAAGTACTGGAAACAGGTAAAATCCAATTGAAAATGTCTTGGCTCGAGCAGCCAAGACCCTGCTCAGTCTGGGATCACCGGACTGTCCGGTGGTGCACCGGACAGTGTCCGGTGCGCCAGGCTGGCTCGAGCGAAGTGGCCACTCTCGGGAATTTACCGGCGACGGACGGTTAAAATTCACCGGACTGTCCGGTGTGCACCGGACTGTCCGGTGAGCCAACGGTCGGCCGGGCCAACGGTCGGCCGCGTAATCTGCGCGAGACACGTGGCCGAGGCAACGGCTAGAAGGGGGCACCGGACTGTCCGGTGTGCACCGGACATGTCCGGTGCGCCAACGGCTCTCAGGCTACCAACGGTCGACTGCGCCATTTATGGAAGGAAATCGGGCACCAGACAGTGTCCGGTGGTGCACCGAACTGTCCGGTGCGCCAGTCGACACAAGGCATGATCTGCCTTCCAAGATTGCTCTCAACGGCTCCTAGCTGCCTTGGGGCTATAAAAGGGACCCCTAGGCGCATGGAGGAGTACACCAAGCATTTCTACAACATTCCTAAGCACCAAGACATCAATTCTGCGCCTTTGATTCTTTGCGACAGCAATTAGAGCTCTAGTTGAGTGGTGAACTCATTGAGTTGTATTGTGAGCTCTCGTTGCGACTTGTGTGCGTGGTGTTGCTGTGATTTCTTGTCTTGAGTGCGTTGCTAATCCCTCCCTTGCTCCGTGTTTCTTTGTGATCTTAAAGTGTAAGGGCGAGAGGCTCCAAGTTGTGGAGATTCCTCGCAAACGGGATTAAGAAAAAGCAAGCAAAACACCGTGGTATTCAAGTGGGTCTTTGGACCACTTGAGAGGGGTTGATTGCAACCCTCGTCCGTTGGGACGCCACAACGTGGAGTAGGCAAGCGTTGGTCTTGGCCGAACCATGGGATAACTACCGTGCCATCTCTGTGATTGATCCTTGTTGGTTATTGTGTTTTGTTGAGAATTCCTCTCTAGCCACTTGGCAATTATTGTGCTAACGATTAACCAAGTTTTGTGGCTTAAGTTTTCAAGTTTCACAGGATCACCTATTCACCCCCCCCTCTAGGTGCTCTCAATTGGTATCAGAGCAGTTCTCTTCACAAAGGGACTAACCGCCCGAAGAGATGGATCCTAAGGGGAAGGGAATCGTGATCAACGACAAAGAGAAGGAATCCTTCGTCAATGAGCCGAAGGATGACAAGCCTACCGACTCTGGCTCGGGCCATAGACGAAAGGATGGGAAGAAGAAGAAGACAAGGCGCATCAAGGAAATTGTCTACTACGACGACAGCGATGAGTCTACTTCTTCCCAAAAAGACGACGACCACAACGACTACGAGAGAAGGAAACCGGTTAATTCGAACTTTTCTTTTGACTACTCTCATATTCCGCAAAGTTCAAATTCACATTTGCTCTCCATTCCTCTCGGCAAGCCTCCACACTTTGATGGGGAGGACTACGGATTTTGGAGCCACAAAATGTGTAGTCACCTATTCTCTCTCCATCCTAGTATATGGGAGATTGTAGAGAGTGGAATGCACTTTGATAGTTCGGATAGTCCCATGTTCATTAATGAACAAATTCATAAGAATGCACAAGCTACTACTGTTCTTCTAGCTTCATTGTGCAGGGATGAATACCACAAAGTGAGCGGCTTGGATAACGCCAAGCAGATCTGGGACACCCTCAAGATTTCTCATGAGGGGAACGACGTCACCTTACTCACCAAAATGGAGTTGGTGGAGGGCGAGCTTGGACGGTTCGCGATGATAAGGGGCGAGGAGCCAACTCAAACATACAACCGGCTCAAGACCCTTATAAACAAAATAAGGAGCTACGGAAGCACGCGATGGACGGACCACGACGTCGTCCGACTGATGCTAAGGTCCTTTACCGTTCTTGATCCTCATTTGGTGAATAATATTCGTGAGAATCCCAGGTACACCAAAATGTCGCCCGAAGAAGTCCTTGGAAAATTCGTGAGCGGGCGGATGATGATTAAGGAGGCGAGGTACGTGGACGACGCCTTGAATGGTCCGATCAACGAGCCGCAACCCCTTGCTCTCAAGGCAACAAGAAGCAAGGAGGCGCTACCTAGCAAGGTGGCACAAATTGAGGCGGCCGGACTTAATGATGAAGAGATGGCCCTCATCATCAAAAGATTCAAGATGGCGCTTAAAGGTCGCAAGGGACAGCCAAGCAAGACCAAAGCCAAGGGGAAGCGCTCATGCTTCAAATGCGGTAAGCTTGGTCATTTTATTGCTAACTGTCCCGACAATGATAGTGATCAGGACCAAGGGAACAAGAGGGAGAAGAAGAAGAACTATAAGAAGGCAAAGGGCGAGGCACATCTAGGAAAGGAGTGGGATTCGGATTGCTCCTCCTCCGACTCCGACAATGAAGGACTCGCCGCCACCGCCTTCAACAAGTCATCCCTCTTCCCCAACGAGCGTCACACATGCCTTATGGCAAGGGAGAAGAAGGTATGTACTCGAGACTCTACTTATGCTTCTTCAAGTGAGTACGAATCTAGTGATGAGGATGAAATAGATTATTCATGTCTATTTAAGGGCCTAGATAGAACCAAGGTAGATAAAATTAATGAATTAATTGATGCCTTGAATGATAAGAATAGGCTTCTAGAAAAACAAGAAGATTTGTTGTATGAAGAACATGACAAATTTATAGAAGCACAAAAATCTCATGCCTTAGAAGTTAAGAGAAATGAAATGCTTTCTTGTGAATTATCTTCTTGCCATGAGACAATTTCTAGCTTAAGGAGCATTAATGATGATTTGAATGCTAAGTTAGAAATAGCTAGTAAATCAACAACTTGTGTAGAAAATGTTGTTATTTGCAATAGATGTAAAGATTTTGATATTAATGCTTGTAGTGAACACATAGCTTCTATTGCAAAATTAAATGATGAAATGGCTAGTCTTAATGCCCAACTTAAGGCTAGCAAAAGTGATTTTGATAAACTAAAATTTGCTAGGGATGCCTACATGATTGGTAGACACCCCTCCATTAAGGATGGGCTTGGCTCCAAGAGGGAAGCCAAGAACTTAACAAGCCATAAGGCTCCCATCTCTGCCAAGGAGAAAGGGAAGGCCCCTATGGCAAGTAGTACTAAAAAGAACCATGCTTTTGTGTACAATGATAGAAGACAGCCTCATAGGAGTTGTAATGCTTTTGATTCACATGCCTATATGCATTGTAGAGATATACCTAGGAAAAATATTCATCATGTGCCTAGAAAGAATTTTGTTCATGCTCCTAGGAAAGTTATGAATGGTCCCTCTACAATTTATCATGCTTTGAATGCTTCCTTTGCTATTTGTAGAAAGGATAGGAAGATAGTTGCTAGGAAGTTAGGGGCAAAATGCAAGGGTGATAAAACTTGCATTTGGATTCCTAAGGAAATTGTGACTAACCTTGTATTACCCAACAAGAGTTGGGTACCTAAGACCCAAGCCTAAATTTGCCTTGCAGGTTTATGCATCCGGGGGCTCAAGCTGGATTATCGACAGCGGATGCACAAACCATATGACGGGGGAGAAGAAGATGTTCACCTCCTACGTCAAGAATAAGGATTCCCAAGATTCAATCATATTCGGTGATGGGAACCAAGGCAAGGTGAAAGGTTTAGGCAAGATTGCAATATCTAATGAGCACTCTATCTCTAATGTGTTTTTAGTTGAGTCTCTTGGATATAATTTACTATCTGTCAGTCAATTATGTAATATGGGATATAATTGTCTATTTACAAATGTAGATGTGTCTGTCTTTAGAAGATGTGACGGTTCACTAGCTTTTAAGGGTGTGCTAGACGGCAAACTTTACTTAGTTGATTTTGCAAAAGAAGAGGCCGGTCTAGATGCATGCTTAATGGCTAAGACTTGCATGGGCTGGTTGTGGCATCGCCGCTTAGCACATGTGGGGATGAAGAACCTCCACAAGCTTCTAAAGGGAGAACACGTGATAGGTCTAACCAATGTTCATTTCGAAAAAGATAGACCTTGTGCAGCTTGTCAAGCAGGGAAACAGGTAGGAGGAGCACATCACAGCAAGAATGTGATGACCACTTCAAGACCTCTGGAGCTGCTGCATATGGACCTCTTCGGACCCGTCACCTATCTGAGCATAGGAGGAAGTAAGTATGGTCTAGTTATTGTTGATGACTTTTCCCGCTTCACTTGGGTGTTCTTTTTGCAGGATAAGTTTGAAACCCAAGGGACCCTCAAGCGCTTCCTAAGGAGAGCTCAAAATGAGTTTGAGCTCAAGGTGAAGAAGATAAGAAGCGACAATGGGTCCGAATTCAAGAACCTTCAAGTGGAGGAGTTCCTTGAGGAGGAGGGGATCAAGCACGAGTTCTCCGCTCCCTACACACCTTAGCAAAATGGTGTGGTAGAGAGGAAGAACAGGACGCTCATTGATATGGAGAGGACTATGCTTGGAGAGTTCAAGACCCCCGAGTGTTTTTGGTCGGAAGCCGTGAACACGGCTTGCCATGCCATCAACAGGGTCTATCTTCACCGCCTCCTCAAGAAGACCTCATACGAGCTGCTAACTGGTAACAAACCCAATGTATCGTACTTTCGTGTATTTGGGAGTAAATGCTACATTCTAGTGAAGAAGGGTAGGAATTTCAAATTTGCTCCCAAAGCTGTAGAAGGGTTTTTATTAGGCTATGATTCAAATACAAAGGCATATAGGGTCTTCAACAAATCATCGGGTTTGGTTGAAGTCTCTAGCGACGTTGTATTTGATGAGACTAATGGCTCTCTAAGAGAGCAAGTTGTTGATCTTGATGATGTAGATGAAGAAGACGTTCCAACGGCCGCGATACGCACCATGGCGATTGGAGATGTACGGCCTCAGGAACATTTGGAGCAAGATCAATCGTCTTCCTCAACTATGGTGCATCCCCCAACCCAAGACGGCGAACAGGTACCTCAAGTGGAGGCGCATGATCAAGGGGGAGCACAGGATGTTCAAGTTGAAGAGGAAGAAGCACCTCAGGCACCTCCAACCCAAGTTCGAGCGACGATTCAGAGGGATCATCCCGTCGACCAAATTTTGGGTGATATTAGCAAGGGAGTAACTACTCGTTCAAGATTAGTTAATTTTTGTGAGCATTACTCCTTTGTCTCTTCTATTGAGCCTTTCAGGGTAGAAGAGGCCTTGCTAGATCCGGACTGGGTGTTGGCCATGCAGGAGGAACTCAACAATTTCAAGCGCAATGAAGTTTGGACACTGGTGCCTCGTCCCAAGCAAAATGTTGTGGGAACCAAATGGATGTTCCGCAACAAACAGGACGAGCACGGGGTGGTGACAAGGAACAAGGCTCGACTTGTGGCAAAAGGTTATGCCCAAGTCGCAGGTTTGGACTTTGAGGAGACTTTTGCTCCTGTGGCTAGGCTAGAATCAATTCGTATCTTGCTAGCATATGCCGCTCACCATTCTTTCAGGTTGTACCAAATGGATGTGAAGAGCGCTTTCCTCAACGGGTCGATCAAAGAGGAGGTGTACGTGGAGCAACCCCCTGGCTTCGAGGATGAACGGTACCCCAACCACGTGTGTAAGCTCTCTAAGGCGCTCTATGGACTTAAGCAAGCCCCAAGAGCATGGTATGAATGCCTTAGAGACTTTTTAATTGCTAATGCTTTCAAGGTCGGGAAAGCCGATCCAACTCTTTTTACTAAGACTTGCGATGGTGATCTTTTTGTGTGCCAAATTTATGTCGATGACATAATATTTGGTTCTACTAACCAAAAGTCTTGTGAGGAGTTTAGTAGGGTGATGATGCAGAAATTTGAGATGTCAATGATGGGCGAGTTGAACTACTTCCTTGGGTTCCAAGTGAAGCAACTCAAGGACGGCACCTTTATCTCCCAAGCGAAGTACACGCAAGATTTGCTAAAGAGGTTTGGGATGAAGGACGCCAAGCCCGCAAAGACGCCGATGGGAACCGACGGACACACCGACCTCAACAAAGGTGGTAAGTCCGTTGATCAAAAAGCATACCGGTCCATGATAGGTTCTTTGCTTTATTTATGTGCTAGTAGACCGGATATTATGCTTAGCATATGCATGTGTGCTAGATTTCAATCCGATCCTAAGGAGTGTCACTTAGTGGCTGTGAAGCGAATTCTTAGATATTTAGTCGCTACGCCTTGCTTCGGGATCTGGTATCCAAAGGGGTCTAACTTTGACTTGATTGGGTACTCGGATTCCGACTATGCTGGATGTAAGGTCGATAGAAAGAGCACATCGGGGACGTGCCAATTCTTAGGAAGATCCCTGGTGTCATGGAACTCTAAGAAACAAACCTCCGATGCCCTATCCACCGCTGAGGCCGAGTACGTTGCCGCAGGACAGTGTTGCGCTCAACTACTTTGGATGAGGCAAACCCTCCGGGACTTTGGCTACAATCTGAGCAAAGTCCCACTCCTATGTGACAATGAGAGTGCTATTCGAATAGAGGAAAATCCTGTTGAGCACAGCCACACAAAGCACATTGACATCCGGCATCACTTTTTGAGAGACCACCAGCAAAAGGGAGATATCGAAGTGTTTCATGTTAGCACCGAAAACCAGCTAGCCGATATCTTCACTAAGCCTTTAGATGAAAAGACCTTTTGCAGGCTGCGTAGTGAGCTAAATGTCCTAGATTCGCGGAACTTGGATTTAATTGTAGCATACATGTGTTTATGCCTTTGATCATGTTCATTCTGCATTTTGTTGCTTATTGTGGTGCTCAAGTTGTACAATCACTCCCTGGACCTCACAAGTCCTTTTTGCAAGTGATGCACATATTTAGGGGGAGCTGTACTACAACTTGACCCTTTGAGACTAACTGTTTGCTTGAGTTTGGTTGTTTCAGTCTCAAAGGAGGTTTGAAAGGGAAAAGGTGGACTTGGACCATGAAAGACTTCCACTGCACTCCGATGAAAGAGTAACTTTTCCAAGTTCATCTTTATACTCTTATTGCCTTTGTACTCTTATTTGAAGATTTTGGTGAGGCAATGGGGTTAAGGGGCCAAGATTAATCCCGTTTTGGTGCTTGATGCCAAAGGGGGAGAAAATAAAGGCCAAAGCGATAAATGGATCAGCTACCACTTGAGAGATTTTGAAAATAGTAGAATAGAGCTCTTGGTTTGTCAAAACTCTTTTGTTGTCTCTTGTCAAAAGTTGGCTTCTTGTGGGGAGAAGTGTTGATTATGGGAAAAAGGGGGAGTTTTTGAAATCTTGAATCAACTTCTCTTGGAATGACTCTCTTTATGTCTTAACATGTGTGTTTGACTTAGAGATAGAAATTTGAGTTTGATTTGCAAAAACAAACCAAGTGGTGGCAAAGAGTGATCCATATATGTCAAATTTGAATCAAAATAATTTTGAGTTCTTATTTGAATTAATTGTGTACTTGTTCTACTTGCTTTATGTTGTGTTGGCATAAATCACCAAAAAGGGGGAGATTGAAAGGGAAATGTGCCCTTGGGCCATTTCTAAGCATTTTGGTGATTTAGTGTCTAACACAAGTGCCTAAGTGTAAAAAGGTGGACAAAGTACAAATCAAGGATAAAGGTATGTTTCTCAGACTTAGTACATTGTTTTATGGACTAATGTATTGTGTCTAAGTGCTGGAAACAGGTAAAATCCAATTGAAAATGTCTTGGCTCGAGCAGCCAAGACCCTGCTCAGTCTGGGATCACCGGACTGTCCGGTGGTGCACCGGACAGTGTCCGGTGCGCCAGGCTGGCTCGAGCGAAGTGGCCGCTCTCGGGAATTCACCGGCGACGTACGGCTAAAATTCACCGGACTGTCCGGTGTGCACCGGACTGTCCGGTGAGCCAACGGTCGGCCGGGCCAACGGTCGGCCGCGCAATCTGCGCGGGACACGTGGCCGAGGCAATGGCTAGAAGGGGGCACCGGACTGTCCGGTGTGCACCGGACATGTCCGGTGCGCCAACGGCTCTCAGGCTGCCAACGGTCGACTGCGTCATTTATGGAAGGAAATCGGGCACCGGACAGTGTCCGATGGTGCACCGGACTGTCCGGTGGTGCACCGGACTGTCCGGTGCGTCAGTCGACAGAAGGCATGATCTGCCTTCCAAGATTGCTCTCAACGGCTCCTAGCTACCTTGGGGCTATAAAAGGGACCCCTAGGCGCATGGAGGAGTACACCAAGCATTCCTACAACATTCCTAAGCACCAAGACATCAATTCTACGCCTTTGATTCTTTGCGATAGCAATTAGAGCTCTAGTTGAGTGGTGAACTCATTGAGTTGTATTGTGAGCTCTCGTTGCGACTTGTGTGCGTGGTGTTGCTGTGATTTCTTGTCTTGAGTGCGTTGCTAATCCCTCCCTTGCTCCGTGTTTCTTTGTGATCTTAAAGTGTAAGGGCGAGAGGCTCCAAGTTGTGGAGATTCCTCGCAAACGGGATTGAGAAAAAGCAAGCAAAACACCGTGGTATTCAAGTGGGTCTTTGGACCGCTTGAGAGGGGTTGATTGCAACCCTCGTCCGTTGGGACACCACAACGTGGAGTAGGCAAGCGTTGGTCTTGGCCGAACCACAGGATAACTACCGTGCCATCTCTGTGATTGATCCTTGTTGGTTATTGTGTTTTGTTGAGAATTCCTCTCTAGCCACTTGGCAATTATTGTGCTAATGATTTACCAAGTTTTGTGGCTTAAGTTTTCAAGTTTCATAGGATCACCTATTCACCCCCCCCCCTCTAGGTGCTCTCAGGCCTTCAATTATAACCTCATTTTTCTTATCTTCGAGGTCATGTTGCATCCTCAAGGCTTTACTTAGTAGCATACTCTGTGCAAAATAACATTCATCAGAGATCTTTGCTTCATCGTAAAACAATAAAAAGTTGAGGAAAGAACTTTACCTTAAAATTAGAATAAAATAAGCTGCCGACGATATGTTGTCATCGGTAGCTGCTGATGTTAGCTTCGAGCTTCGTAAAACCAACACTCTTCGATAGAGTGCTGATAATCTTTGCTACGGTCCGATCTCGAATACATCCCAAGGCTTCTTCATTAATTCCGCTGAAGAACATGGCTCCTGGCTGGTAGCCATAGGATATAACATACTCCTGCAGCTCCTCTTTTTCAGCCTGGGATAATTCTTGACCAACTAAATTTTGAAAACAGAAGCCTTGATCTTCCGAAGTATCTTCGGCAATTTCTTTTCCTTTTCCAGGCACTGCGGCCATGGCTTTTTCTCTGATTGCAGCGGTCTCTTCTGAAGCCTGGACTTCCTTTTTAGCCGCGGCAGCCTCCTCCACGGCCAAATCCAAGAGCACTTTATCAATATCAGATAATGTACTTTCTAGGTTGGTAGCTTCAGTAGTCGCAGCTTCGGTAGAAGCAACAACTTCGGCAGCTGGTGTTATTTTTGACGCTGAGGGCGGCGGTGGCGTTTCTTCAATAGCTTGCATAACAGTAACAATCCTTCGCCTTTTTTGCCCAACAGCCTTCTTCGCTGCCGAAGGCTCGTCCTTCTTCTGTAGAAGCTTCGTCAGTTACGGCCCCAGTGGACTTAGCATCTTGATAGGTAAGGATTCGGTTATTACCTTTAAAATTTCTTCTACTTCGGTAGTAGAAGGTGTCGAAGGAGCTCCCACTTCTATCTCAGCCACCTTTGGCTCTGGAGTTGCAGTTTTTCTTTTCTTCGAAGTAGCCACCTTTGGCTCAGGACTGGATTTTCTCTTTTTCAGAGCTTTTTTGTCCTCCTTAACCATCCTAGCAGCTTGTCTGCTCATAACACTGACAACCCTCTTTCTCTTTGGTCCTTCGGCACCCTTGCTCAGTCGTTCATAGTCAGGGTATTCAAAGTTTAAGGCATCCATTACCCGATTCAACCTTTGTTTTGTTCGGGTGTTGAAGGCCACAGTCATCAGTTGATCTTCTTTTTCGTATAATTGCCTAGAATTTCGTTGCACATAGTCTCAATCATTTCTAACCATTCCTGGCAGGGCTCTTTGAAATGTTTCTCAAACTTGAAGCGATAGGGCAATCGAACAAGTTCACCCTTCTTCTTTGTCCCTTTCAGCTTTGGCATACTTCATTCACTCAATATTGGAGGTACCCTGTTCGCCAAGTATTCTTGCACTAGATCCCTAGTGCTGACATGTTCAGCCACCACTCTAAATACTGCTACAGCTAGCTGGCACGGTAACCCTGGTTTCATGTTACACAGGGGTCTGGTCATCCCGAAGCTTAGGCTCAGTGGGCTCATGACCAGCGTCTTCAGCTTCTCCCTCTTCTTCTCGTTAGCCTTGATATAAAACCACTCACTTTTCTAGCCAGTTGGCCATTTGGTCTGATAGCTCAGCACCAGGGCCTTCATATCCTTACGATACGCAAAGTTATAACAGCCAAAATTTTCGTGGAGCCCGTCCTCTCTGGCCTTCGTCTGGTAATGTAGCTCATGCACTCGGCAAAAAACTTCGGCATTTGGGTCCATCCCCTGGCTTCGAAGGGCCCAGATGAAAATATTGACCCTAACGATGGCATTAGGGGTCAGGTGATGAAGAAATATTTCATAATTATCCAAAATTTCTCCAATTATCTCATTCAGCGGAAATCGTAATCCTGCTCTGAAAAAACTTTTGAAAACTACCACTTCATCATCTTTCAGTGTCAGAGTGGTTTCTTCCCCAGCAAAATGAATCAGCTTCTTCTCGGCTTCTCCGAAGTAGCCTAGCTTCATCATCATGGATTCATGGGCATATCTGCTTCAGAAACAGTAGATTTTTCAAAATCCAAGTGGCTGGGTTTTGACGGGATCAAAATACTATAATCCTCTTCTTCTTCTTCATCAGTGATTTCTTCCTCGATATCATGTTCAGTTTCGACAGCAGGTGCACCTTCTTCAATGCCTCCCTCTGTCATAACCAGTCCCGATTGTCTCATCACTTTGGAGATCGAAGCAGTCTCGGTGGCTTCAGCCTCCTCTTCGTCACGGGTCACTCTCGCAGTTGAGCGTACTATGGCCATCTGATGTAGAATTTCTAACAGTTCTTACAAAGTTGATGTTTTTTCACAGTTTTTTGACGAAGCTTCCTCTTTTGCCGAAGCTAATCCAGAACGATGGCATGCTCGAAAATGCAGTAAAAAAGCTTCGACTATGGTTAAAATTTTCAACAGCACAACAGTGCAATGGCAATGAATGTTGTGGTAACTTCACACTTACCCATCTGTTTATATAGTGCTGCAGGTGGGAAGGTGAATCACCAAGTTGCCCGCACCCGCTGAACAGTGGACCACCTGGCGCTTGGGAGGAGAATCGTCAAAACATGCGTACACGCCGCATGATGGGCCACCTCACGTTTGGAATGTTTTAATCGTTTCTCGACAACGAGCTCAGGGAAGGTGTTTTTTGGACCTTCGGCATTCCGAAACCTTGGAGATATTTTCATGGATCAAGCTCGTTACGAAAAAACGATCTAGCACCGTGAAGGGGCTACTATTTGGGGTCTGCTTCGTCGCCGAAGGTCCTTTGAGAAGAAACACCTTCGAATGATCAACACAGAAGCGAGCATAGCGTGAAGGCACACGCCGAAGCTACCTTCCAGGGAGCTTCGGCATAGCGACATGCCTTGATACGAAGGGTTGCACCGACTTAAAGATGAAATGACCAATCGGCCCATGGTAATTTGTGTCATGATTTTAACTAGTTGTAGAGGACATAAATGTAATTTCGACCGGGCTGCGTCCCGTGCCTATAAATAGGTGAACAGTACCTATATTGTTCACGCTGACTGGTACTTGCTCGTGCGTCACGTTGGTATTCTTGCCTTCTGTCAAGCCGAAGGTACAAATGTAATTCGATATTGTTCTTATTCATTTATGATTATACAATAAGGACATATAAATAAAATTAAATAATTTAATCATGTTACTTCTCATGTTTCGTATGCTTCTTCTTTCATCAATATAAACTGTGATGATGAAGGTATGTCCCTCATGACCTTCGTTCGAAGATCGTTATATCCTAAGGGAAATAATGCTTCGAAGGACAAAGGTCATTAACCATTAACTTCTTTTTGTGTTGCCTTGTTCTTAAGCCAAAGCATTTGAGAACAAGTCCCCAACACTGTCTAATTCATTAGATTTTCAATGAGCAGATTTTCCAATTTCTAAATAGCATACTTGGATAGAAACAAAAAGGCAAAGAATATGGTCCAAAAAAGTATTTCTCTATATTATGTGAACACTTCGCTATTGTAATGTCTTCTATTTATCTAATGCATATTATATGCTTCGTAAAATGGCAGATTTAAAGAGTTATTTCAGTCAAGCTTCTAGTGGAAGTAGACCAAGCATTCGCGCTAGTGGAGTTTGCAATGGTGAAAATGTTAATGGTGACGATGCCAATGGTGAAAATGTTAATGGTCAAGTCGAAGGTATAAATCAGTTCAACCCGGATCATATTATTTCTGATCCGGGACTTCGTCTTGACCCAAGGGATTCGTTCTCTAAGTTTGATGTGGATAAGCTTGCTCGGCTCGCGGATATCTATTCTGATGATTTTTCTTTTGATGATTGCAAGACTATAAAAGATCAGCTAAGAACTTTTATTATTCATGTACGAAGAATTGAAGAGTTCAAAGCTTGTTGTGATCTTGCTAGTCTATCGAAGACAATGGTTAAACTTGAGAGGCATATTGTGTTTCCACTGGTATATCGACTTATTGAGTTAGCATTGTTGTTACTGGTGGCGACTGCAACAGTGGAAAGGGCCTTCTCAGCTATGAAGATTATTAAGACTGAGTTGCGCAACAAGATGTCCGATGATTGGTTAAATGACTTGATGGTGTGCTACATTGAAAGAGAAATTTTTAAAGGACTGGACCTTCAAAAAATCAAGAAGGCATTTCAAAATAAGAAAACTAGACAAATGCAATTGCCTAGATCTCCTAGAACTAGACTCAACTAAAGGTATATTCTTATTTCACTTGTTCAACAATTTTTACTTCAATTTGCCATTTGTAACTTTTTTCTTTTTTCCAGATTTTATTCGCTGTATAGCATTTGGTTGTAAATGAATTGTAATCAAGATGACTATTAAATAAGGTATTTTTTAATATCTATTACTTATTTTGTAGCTACAAATCATTTTAAATTGTGTCATAAATTTTTATTCTTTGTTATATTAGTAACACCTAAATTTTATGGCGTCCTCCACTGCCCATGAGCCAACCCGGATGCAAAACCTTGACTAAAAGCTAACTTTGGTTCCTAGCCCGTTAATACTTTTCTGATCAAGACTCGATGCTGTAGCATTGCACAACCGCGTTCAAGTAGGGGATGACTCTAGCTCTTAGGCCTAGTTTGGATACTTTGAGATTAGAGTGTTTTGGTAGAATTGGAGAGGGTGTATATCCCGAATTGATCAAATACTCTCTCAGTACATCTCAATCCACTCCAATCCCACTCATTACTAGAGTATGTCTTACGTGGAGCAAATCGTGTAAAATAGAGTATTTATACTATATATTATATTATTTGGAGAGCGAAGTTTGAAATAGGGGTATGATACGATAGCTGCTCTAGACAGATATTTTTACTTGAACAAATACACATATACATGATATGGTGTTGTGTTTGGTTTGCTGCCTAACTTACCACAGTTTGCCACGTCTAAGGTTAGACAAGTTTGACCAAGTTAGACATGTGTTTGGTTTGAAGCCACAATTATGGCAAGATTTTTCTTCTGCTACGTAGGTCCCACTCGTCAATGACCGATAAAAGTGTGGCAAGATTCCCTTAGACGTGGCAAACTGTGACGCAGAATTTGAGTGTCTAAACTTAGACACCTTAGACAAGTGTGGTATAAAATTGTCTGGCTAATAGTAAAGTTTAATAAAAATCATTTGATCACAGACTAGCGTTTGTCGTTGCGCAACACACCGGTATACTCAACTAGTTTAGCACATATATCTTTTACATAAATTTGGTCAAATATAAAAAAACTAACTTAAAACAAAAACAATGCATCTTAGATATATATATTCAAATGGATGTAGTATCGATCTCGACCGTGCAGTAACCGTGATTAAATCGATCATCCACACAATTAAGCTTGAGCAGCTAAGTCTTCGCTGTCGTCCCTAAGGAAAGGGTAGTCTGTATAGCCAACAACAGGGTCTTGTGTATAAAAGGTGGAACGATCATACTTGTTCAGGATCTCGTCTACCTCGAACCTTTTAGGCAGGTCTGGGTTGGCCAAGAACAGCCTTCCGTATGCGACGAGGTCCGCGTAGCCTTCGGCGACCACCTTGTTCCCTTCGTCCCTGTCGTACCCACCCGCGGCGATGAAGGTGCCATTGAACGCCGCCTTGAACGGCAGGAGTCGATGCGGAATCTGCCTGCTGTCGTCGACGATGGCCATTCGAGGCTCCACCATGTGGCAGTACAGGAACCCCTCGTGCCTGTTGAGCTGTTCCACCATGTAGTGACCTAGCGCCAAGGGGTTGGAATCCGCACAGTCCAAGTAGTCCGCGAACGGGGAGAGCCTGATGCCAACCCGGCTCGCGCCGACTTCACGGACCAGAGCGTCCACGACCTCGACCACGAAGCGGCACCGGTTCTCGACGCTGCCGCCGTACTCGTCGGCGCGGTCGTTGGCGCCGTCCTTCATGAACTGCTCCAGGAGGAACCCGTGCGCTCCGTGGATCTCGACGCCGTCGAACCCGGCCTCGATCGCGTTGCGCGCGGCCCGCCTGAAGTCGTCGACGATCCCCGGGATCTCGTCGACCCGCAGCCGGCGTGGCCTGGAGAACACCGTGCCGGACTCGGCGTCGGGTGGGAGCTGCGCGTCCGTGCTCGAGACCGGCGCCTGGCCGTCCGGCTGGAAATCTGCCAGTGTGGTTCACAGAAGGATCAGCAACGGCCGCCGGGACCACTCGAACGAGCTGACGACAGACACTGAACTCGCGCTTAATTTGCCGCCACGTACGTAGGTACGTACCGTTGGTGGATGCCCTTCCGACGTGCGCGATCTGGCAGAAGAAGAGCGCGCCCTTGCGGTGGACGGCGTCGACGATGGGCTTCCACGCCACTACCTGCTCCTGCGTCCAGATGCCGGGGGACCCCGGGAAGCCCTGCGCGGTGGCGGACACCCCCGTGCCCTCGGTGATGAGCACGCCGCCCCTGCTGGCGCGCTGCGAGTAGTACACGGCGGCGTGCGGCTGCGGCACGTCCCCGATGGCGCGGCACCGCGTCATCGGCGCCAGCACCACGCGGTGGGAGAGCTCCAGCTGCCCCATCTTGTACGGGGTCATCAGCGGGATCACTTCCTGTTCTTGTTCTTGGTGCCCCATCTTAGCTTGCACACTACTCAAATTGCTACCTTTACTTGATCTGCTCTGCTGCTTGCTTGTTTGCGCGCGCCAAAGCTATTCCTGCTCGGTTATGCTCTGCCCAGGCCTGGCCATCCAATGGGGATTTATACGTTTTGATTCGAAGATAGTGCTCCAACCAATAGCTCATTGCCTCTGGCGGCTACCAGCCATTATTATTTCTCTTTTTACTCGGCTTCCCCTGCTCCAGTGTCGACAGGCCGTCGGAAATCGTCACCACTTTCGTCATCCACTAGTAGTTTGTTATTTGCTGTGGCCTTTGACGGACGAACGGAAGGTGGATGTGGATGCAGTGCGGACTGCTGACTCTGAAGCGCCAATCATCAGGAGGAGACCGAGTAGAGACAGATACTACGTAATGCGACACGTACACATCTCCCTTGGCGGATCATCTGTGCACATCGTGCGGCTAGGACAATGTTGGATTTATGGGACACAACAGCACTGCTGCTCATTTTCGGTATTTCGGCGGCGGGGTCGAAGCCGCCGAAAATAAGAGGTTATGTTCGGTACGACCGCCGAAAATAAGCTTTTATTTTCGACGGTTTTGATCTGACCACCGAAAATTAACCTTTTTAAACGTCCACCGGTTCCTTTCTTCCTCCATGTTTCTTCCCCACGCCGCCGCCTCTCGTAGCCCCGCCCCCGCCGCACCCGTCAGCCGCTGGCTCGGCCACCTGCCCCCGCCGCATGCCGCCCGCGCGCCGCCCGGCTTCTCCCCGGCTGTCCCAGCTGTGCCGCCCCCCGCAGCCCCGGCTGCTGCTGTCGCGCTCCGCCCCACCGTCGCGCGCCGCCCCTACCCCGGTCGTGCCCGTCGAGCTCTCCTCCCGCCATCGCTCCACGCCCCGAGCCCTTCTCCATAAACAGGTTAACTTTTTAATATTTTATTTTATATTTTCGGCGGCCGTTATTTAATTGACGTTAAATTATTATATATTTGTAATTATTGCTTGTTTGATTAGTGTATGTGATTAGTATTATTGTTTAGTTCGATTACATTAATGTATTAATGGTATATGTGGTTCAGTAATTAGGGGTATATTGTATTTGTGGTATTACTTTCATATTAATATGTGATACTATTATATTATTAGTTTTATAAGTATATTATATTGTTATGGCGTACAGTTGCCATATTAGTGGTATGTGGTACTTAGTCTGATTTAATTAATAGCATATCATTCTTTGTTTTTATATATAAGTAATATATTATTTAGTGGCAGCGAGGTTATGTTGCCGAATTTTTCTTTGGGTCCTGCTAGCTTGTGGGTTTAGAATCTATCCTTGTCTATAGATGTAGGACTGATACCCTTGACGAAGTTAAATAATGTTTTCATGATATGGTCCGGTTTAACAGTCTCAGATATGGCTGAAGATCGTGCATGGATGTACAGTGACTGGAGTAGGAATGGACGTCATTCTAATGATTGGGTAGCCAAGACCAAAGATTTTGTGGACCATGTATTCTCCTTGTCATTAACAGGCACTGTCAGATGCCCTTGTACACGGCACGAAAACTATATCTTCCTTAATAAGGAAAGAGTTAGCCTAGATCTTTATCAATTTGCATTTATGCCTGGATATGAGGTGTGAGAACATCATGGTGAGGTAGTACACAACCCGAATGTAGAAGAGGAGAATAATGATTGGGCTGGTGATGATGCGATGCATGAGATGCTAGATCCGCTGCGTCTAGAGTTAAACCTAAGCTCCGAGGATCCTGTCACGCCAGAGGTTTCCAGATTTTTAAACTACTAAAAGACACTTGTCGGTGTTTCGAAACCCGGGGGGTCCCTGGACCAACGAGTGAATCGGCGCCGCGTGCCCCAGCCCAGATGGGTCGACGCGAGGCGGAACGCGAAGGGGGGAAAGGAAGCAGCCGGAGGGAGGCAGGCGTGAGAGAGTGGATCCCGCGGCCTTCGTGTTAGCCCCGCGCCTGAGTCGAGTGCGCTTGCAGTAGGGGGATACAAGCGTCCACGCGGGAGTGGGAGCGAGCGGCCTTGCGCGAGCGCCGTCCCGTCCTTCTCCGCGCGGGCCAACCAACCCTCTGTAAGAGGGCCCTGGTCCTCCCTTTTATAGGCGTAAGGAGAGGATCCAGGTGTACAATGGGGAGTGTAGCAATGTGCTAACGTGTCTAGCGGTGGAGAGCTAGCGCCCTAAGTATATGCCATCGTGGCAGCCGGAGAGGTCTTGGCACCCAGTTCGCGTGGTGTCGTGGCTGTCGGAGAAGTGCTGGAGCCTGGCGGGAGGACAGCTGTTGGGACTGTCGAGTCCTTGCTGACGTCCTCTTGCTTCCGTAAGGGGGCTGAGAGCTGTCGTCGTCACAGGGCATGCGGGGCGCCATCATTACCCGCATGGTGGAGCGAGCCTGATGGAACGCCGGTCTGGTTCCCCGTAGCCCGAGTCAGCTCGGGGTAGGGTAATGATGGCGCTTCCTGTTGACGTCGTCGGTCCGTGCCCTAGGCTGGGCGAGGTGGAGGCTCCTCTGAGGTCGAGGTCGAGCCCCCGGGTCGGGCAAGGCGGAGTTCGTCGTCTTCCGGAGTTGAGCCCATGTCCGAGCCCTAGGGTCGGGCGAAGCGGAGTTCGCCGTCTTCCGGGGCTGAGCCCGAGTCCGAGCCCTGGGTCGGGCGGAGCGGAGTTCGCCATCTTCCGGGGCTGAGCCCAAGTCCGAGCCCTGGGTCGGGCGGAGCGGAGTTCGCCGTCTTCCGGGGCTGAGCCTGAGTCCGAGCCCTGGGTCGGGCGGAGCGGAGTTCGCCGTCTTCCGGGGTTGAGCCCATGTCCGAGCCCTGGGGTCGGGCGAAGCGGAGTTCGCCGTCTTCCGGGGCTGAGCCCGAGTCTGAGCCCTGGGTCGGGCGGAGCGGAGTTCGCCGTCTTCCAGGGCTGAGCCCGAGTCCGAGCCCTGGGTCGGGCGAGGCGGAGTTTCCTATGACGCCTGAGGCCGGCCTTGGCTGCTGTCAGCCTCACTCTGTCGGGTGGCTCAGCAGTTGGAGCGGCGCAGGCGGCGCTGTCCTCTTGTTAGACCGATCAGTAGAGCGGCGAAGTGACTGCGGTCACTTCGGCTCTGTCGACTGGTGGGCGTGCGTCAGGATAAAGGTGTCAGGCTACCTTTGCATTAAATGCCCCTGCGATTTGGTCGGTCGGCATGGCGATGTGGCCAAGGTTGCTTCTCGGTGAAGACTGGGCCTCGGGCGAGCCGACAGTGCGCTCGTTGCTGGAGGGGGGCCCTCGGGCGAGACGTAGGTTCTCCGGGGTCGGCTTCCCTTGCCCGAGGCTAGGCTCGGGCGAGGCACGATCGTGTCCCTTGAATGGACCGATCCTTGACTTAATCGCACCCATCAGGCCTTTGCAGCTTTGTGCTGATGGGGGTTACCAGCTGAGATTTAGGGGTCTTAGAGGTACCCCTAATTATGGTCCCCGATAGTAGCCCTCGAGCCTCCAAGGGAGTACTAATACTCGCTTGGAGGCTTTTGCCGCACTTTTTTGCAAGGGGACCAGCCTTTTTCGATTGCATTCTGTTCCGGTGGGTGCGCGCGAGCGCACCCGCCGGGTGTAGCCCCCGAGGCCTCGGAGGAGTAGTTTTACTCCTTCGAGGTCTTAGTGCGTTTCGCAACACTTCGGCTGGTCTAGTTGTTCCCTCATGCGAGCTGGCCGTAGCCCGAGTGCACGGTCGGGTCCCAAGTTCTCGGGCTGGTATGTTGACGCTGTCAACGGTTTGGCCGGAGCCGGGTTTGCGAGAGCAGCCCCCGAGCCTCTGCACAGGGCGAGAGGACGGTCAAGGACAGACTCGTCTTTTTTACATACGCCCCTGCGTCGCCTTTCTGCAAGGAGGAGGGGGGAAAGCGCCATGTTGCCCTCGGAGGGCGCCGAACATGGTGTTTCCGGTGAGCTGTTGGTGGGTAATCCGAGCGGACGCCCGTGCCCCATTTGCTAGGGGTCGGCTAGAGGCCCGGAGGCGCGCTCCAAAAGTACCTGCGGGTGATCTGCCGGACCCGGTCCCCTTTGACGGGGTCCGAGGGCTCGATGCCTCCCTCTGATGGGATTCCGTTACAAGATCGCTCCCGCTGGTCTCGGAAATGTCCTAGGGTACCTCGGGAGCGTAGCCCGAGCCTTGGTTATGTATCGAACGTACCCAGGGTCATCCCTTGCTCTGTGTCTGAGGCGACTGTGAACCCTTCGAGGGCCAGCCTACGAACCCCTGATCAGTAATGGGCGCGGAGCCCGAGTGGCCTGAGGCGGCCGTTGAACCCTTCGAGGGGCCAGCCATCGAACCTCTGACCAGTAGTGGGCGCAGAACCCAATCGATCTGAGGCGGCCGTTGAACCCCTCCGAGGGGCCGGCCTTCGAACCTCTGATCAGTAGGGAGGCTCGGAGCCTGTTTCCTTCACGGAGAAGGGTCCTTTTCGGGGTATCCCCCTTTCCCGGTCCCTGTTGTAAGAGAGAGAAAGAGGAAAAGGAAAAGGATGCGAAGTCGAATGACGTGGCGTACCTCTTTCGACGCGGTCATTATGGTGAGGGCGAAGCGTCGCTTGCTTCTCCCGCCTGAGGCGCCGCCTACCTCGCCGCGGAGTTAATGCGACGGGGCGAGTGGTTCACGAGGCGGTCATTGCGCGTGTGCGCGCCGTTCGAGGAACGGATCACGAGCGCACCGTCTTCACGCCGTGAGAGAGGGCTCCCTCGCTGCCCCTGGATGGGACGTGAGCTTGGCTGACGACGTGACCACTGCTGCTGCTCGCCTGTCACCGCCATTACTGCCGGCCCATTTTTGACCGCATTTAACCGTCGCGCTTGGCTGGTACTGCAGGGTTGCCTCGAGTCGCGGTATTGACTCCGCAGTCGAGGAGGCGCGGTAGTGGCGCGAGTGGCGGTGCAGTTGCTCACACGTAGCAACCGGCGCGCCGGTTGCATGACGCGTGGGCCTGGACCTCCATGCTGGGCGCGTTGGAGTCGAAGGGGCGCGCCCACTTGGCACGGTTGCATGCCACCTGCATGGCTGTCCGCCCTTTCACCCGCTGGTCTGGGCGAAAGTGGAGGAGTGCTTGTAACCGCCGGGTGGTTGCATGCACCGCGCGCGCAGCGGTTTGGCTTCTTCTCCCCCTGACCGACTTGCATGATGTGTGGGACCCAGCCCCCGCGCTGTGGGGGGGAGAATCTTGGAGCGTGTCGGAGAAGACTCAACCCGCAACGGTTGAGGACACAAGTGGGGAGAGTCACCTTTAAAAGGGGGGCGACCCCCTTGGAGGGCAACCATGTCTTCGCGCTCCCCTCATGCATCGTGCCTTTCCACCTTCCGAGCCCCCCGGATGGGGGACGCCCGCAATCCTTCCGCCTTGTCGTCGGAGGAACGCAACTTCGTGGAAGTTGGTACCTTTCGGCCATCGTTCGGCTTCAAGGATTTTCATCATGCATCCCAGCTGCATCCCCTCGCCGGTGGTCACCCAAGATGGTGACCTCCAGCTTGATGGCGGGGAGAAGCGAGCTGGGCTGTGGCCTCTGCCCCTCCCTCAGCTTCAAGGATGTTCATCATCAGTGCTGGGGAGGGGAGTGTGCCGAGTTGGGGTTGGTCCCTGTGAGGGCGGCGACCCGCTCCTTCCCTCAGTGATCGGGGGGAAGGGCGTCCGCCGTTCGTGGCATGGGCAGCTGCCACGTGCCCGGCTCTTTGAGCCGAGCGGCTTCGGAGCCGCTCCCGGTGCCGCCTTCCGCCATGGCAGCTGGAAGAGGTTCCGCTGCCGATGAGCTAGCCGGCGCCACCCATGGACTGACCTCCAACTCTACGGCCTTCTGCCCGTCCTTGCCTCTCGAGTTGGGGGCATGGGCGAGGGCCTCATGGCAGCAGCATCCGCCCTGAGGTCATCGCTACTGCTGTTCGGCCCTCCAGAGCAGAAGTCGTCGTCGTTGCCGCTGCCGGGGCGGGCGACGACGAGCCATTCGTCGGTCTTCTGTTGCTCCGCAGGCCCCCTTATCGCGTGGGGTTGTTCGTACCTGCGAAGGTGGAACCAGAGTTCCGTTTGTAAAGGCACCTTAAGTGCCGGTGTTTTATTCAATGCGGCTGTCGAGGCCTGAACGTGTATGTATTTTCGGCACGGAGCCGTGCTTTTTCTTTATTTCGAGCACTAAGACTCGCCTTGTCGATTATCTGAACCACTTTACCGAGCGTGAGTTGCCTCGTGCAAAGGTGACGAGTGAGGATCCGTATCCCGGAGGAGTAGGAGTCCCTCGGCTCGGTCGGCTTTGCTGTCCGAGGCCCCTCTTGCTTAGTTAAAGGAACCCCTCGGCCGCCCTTCGATGAGCCGAAGCCAGAGGTAGCGGTGTCAGCACGGACGGAGGCAGAGTTGGCTTCAAAAAGGAGGTGTGGTTGGCCAGAGCCTGGCCAGGTCGTCCACTAGCGGAACCGACGCCGGAGTTGAGCTGCCGAGGCCACAAGCCGAGCTGATGTCTTTGGGGGAGAGCTGGCCGAGGCCTCGGGGTGGCCGGCCGAGCCGCCTGCTCGGGCCGGATTCTCGAAGAAGACCCTGGCGGCGATGGCCTGGGTGTGGTGCTGATGTCGTCCTTCAGAGCAGGGGCCCTCCGACCGCATCACCCTCCGAGGCTAGGTCAGACCCCGCCGAAGGTGTAGTTGATGCCGAGGGTGCTGCTGCCCCCTTCGGCTGTCGACGTCCGAGCCTGCAGGATCAGGTTGTCTTGTAGTGTGTATATGTTTTCTGCGGCCACCGAGGCCTAAACACACCGTCGTCGTGTTGTAAAGCTGCGTTCCTTTTCCTCTTGTTTCGAGTATCCGGACTCATTTGTCGGTAACAGAATTGTTTGTGCGAGCGAGAGTTGCTTTTCACGGAAGGTGATGAGTGAGGTATCCGTATCTCGGAGGCGTAGGAATCCCTCGGCACGGTCGGCCTTGCCGCTTACGCGCGCTCTTACTCGTCCATAGGGTTCTGTTACCGACGCAGTCGAGAAGGCCCGAAAAATCATTTCGGCAGAGGAGCTCTCGAGCATGAAGACTTGTTCGGTCCGTGGAGTCACTTATCCGAGCGCGAGTTACTTATCGCAGAAGGTGATGAGTGAGGTATCCGTATCCCGGAGGCGTAGGAGTCCCTCAGCTCGGTCAGCCTTGGCTGCTTACGTGTACTCCGTCGTTTTCAGGATCCACTTTTGAAGTAGTCGAAGAGCACGAAAGGCATTCTAGCAGAAAAGATTTTTTTTCTTTTTTCGAGGAAAATTTTGACACAGAGGGGGTTGCCCCCTTCTAGCCCTCGATGGAGGGTCGGGCTTTGCCGAGGCAAGGCTGACCCTTCCTTGACGACCAGACTTGGTGTGTGAACGAGGTATACGAGCAACTTGAAAGCATCTTAAGGGTAGAAGCAACGTAGCTGTTAGATGTTCCAAGCGTTGCCGTAGACCTCGCCTTGACTGTTGGCCAGCTTGTATGTTCCGGGCTTCGGAACCTTGGCGATGACGAACGGCCCTTCCCAGGGAGGCGTGAGTTTGTGCCGCCCTCGGGCATCTTGTCGCAGCCGAAGCACCAGGTCGCCCACCTGGAGGTCTCGGGACCGAACCCCTCGGGCGTGGTAGCGTCGCAGGGACTGCTGGTACCACGCCGAGTGTAGTAAGGCCATGTCCCGAGCCTCCTCCAGCTGGTCCAGTGAGTCTTCTCGGTTGACTCGATTGCTTTGGTCGGTGTAGGCCCTCGCCCTCGGGGAACCGTATTCTAAGTCTGTGGGCAAGATGGCCTCAGCCCCATAGACTAGAAAGAACGGTGTGAAGCCCGTGGCTCGGCTCAGCGTTGTTCTCAGACTCCAGACCACCGAGGGGAGTTCCTTCATCCACCGCTTGCCAAACTTGTTGAGGTCGTTGTAGATCCGAGGCTTGAGTCCTTGCAGGATCATGCCGTTAGCCCGCTCCACTTGCCCATTCGTCATGGGGTGAGCCACGGCAGCCCAGTCCACCCGGATGTGGTGATCCTCGCAGAAGTCCAGGAACTTTCTGCCGGTGAACTGGGTACCATTGTCAGTGATGATGGAGTTTGGGACCCCAAAGCGATGGATGATGTTGGTGAAGAACGCCACCGCCTGTTCGGACCTGATGCTGTTTAGGGGTCGGACCTCGATCCACTTGGAGAATTTGTCGACGGCGACCAACAGGTGCGTGTAGCCCCCGGGTGCCTTCTGCAAGGGGCCAACAAGGTCCAGACCCCACACAGCAAATGGCCAGGTGATGGTTATAGTCTGCAGAGCCTAAGCGGGCAGGTGGGTCTGCCTCGCGTAGAACTGACACCCTTCGCAGGTGCGGACAATTCTAGTAGCGTCGGCCACCGCCGTCGGCCAGTAGAATCCTTGTTGGAAGGCATTTCCAACGAGGGTTCGAGGTGCTGCGTGATGGCCGCAAGCCCCCGAGTGTATCTCTTGCAAGAGCTCCTGGCCTTCGGCGATGGAAATGCATCGCTGGAGGATGCCTGAGGGGCTGCGGTGGTAGAGCTCCTTCCCATCTCCCAACAAGACGAAAGACTTGGCGCGCCGCGCCAACCGCCGAGCTTCGGCTTGGTCGAGGGGCAGCTCTCCTCGGTGGAGATATTGCAGGTATGGGTTCTGCCAGCTTTGATTAGGCGTGACCTCGCTCTGTTCCCCCTCGACGCGCAGAGCCTCACCCTCGGGGGCCGAGGGTACCTCGGGCTGAGCCGAGGGTACCTCGGACCGTGCCGAGGGTACCTCGGACTGGGCTGAGGGTACCTCGGACTGAGCCGAGGATACCTCGGACTCAGCCGAAGGTGCCTCGGGCAGAGCCGAAGGTGCCTCGGGCTCGGGCGTGTCCTCGGTCTTGACGGAGGGTTGATGCAGGTCTCGGGAGAATACGTCCGGGGGAAATGTTATTCGTCCCAAGGCTATTTTAGCCAGCTCGTCCACAGTCTCGTTGTAGCGTCGGGCGATGTGGTTGAGCTCGAGCCCGTAGAACTTGTCTTCCAGGCGCTGAACCTCATCGCAGTAGGCTTCCATCTTCGGGTCGCGGCAGTGGGAGTTCTTCATGACCTGGTCGATGACGAGCTGCGAGTCACCACGAGCGTCGAGGCGTCGGACCCCTAGCTCGATGGCGATTCGCAACCCGTTTACCAGAGCCTCGTACTCTGCCACATTGTTGGACGCCGGGAAGTGGAGGCGTAGCACGTAGCGTAGGTGTTTCTCGAGGGGCGAGACGAAGAGGAGGCCTGCGCCGGCCCCCGTCTTCATCAGCGACCCGTCGAAAAACATGGTCCAGAGCTCTGGTTGGATCGGAGCCGTCGGGAGCTGGGTGTCGGCCCATTCAGCCACGAAGTCCGCCAAGACCTGGGACTTGGTGGCCTTCCAAGCGGCAAACGAGATCGTCTCGCCCATGATCTCCACCGCCCACTTCGCAATTCTACCCGAGGCCTCTCGGGACTGGATGATCTCTCCCAGGGGGAAGGATGACACCACAGTCACCGGATGAGACTCGAAGTAGTGTCGCAACTTCCGCCGTGTCAGGATCACCGCGTACAACAGTTTCTGGGTAACGGATCTTGGTCTCGGACAGTACCTCACTGATGAAGTAGACTGGCCTCTGGACGGGCAATGCATGCCCTTCTTCTCGTCTCTCAACCACGATCGCGGCGCTAACCACCTGGGTGGTTGCAGCGACGTAGATCAAGAGGGCTTCTCCGGCAGCGGGGGGCACCAAGATGGGCGCGCTCGTGAGGAGCGCCTTCAGGTTCCCGAGGGCTTCCTCGGCCTCGGGAGTTCAAGCGAAGCACTCAACTTTCCTTAAGAGGCGCTACAGAGGCAGACCTCTTTCGCCGAGGCGGGAGATGAAGCGGCTCAGAGCCGCGAGACATCCCATGACCCTCTGTACGCCTTTCAAGTCCTTGATTGGCCCCATGCTGGTGATGGCTGCAATCTTCTCCGGGTTGGCTTCGATGCCCCGCTCGGAGACGATGAACCCCAAGAGCATGCCTCGGGGGACCCCGAAGACACACTTTTCGGGATTAAGCTTCACACCTTTCGCCTTGAGACATCGAAATGTCGCTTCAAGGTCGGAAAGGAGGTCAGAGGCCTTCCTCGTCTTGACTACGATGTCATCGATGTTGGCCTCGACCGTTCGGCCGATGTGTTCGCCAAACACATGGTTCATGCATCGTTGGTACGTTGCCCCCGCATTCCTCAAACCAAACGGCATTGTAACATAGCAGTACATGCCGAAGGGTGTGATGAATGAAGTCGCGAGCTGGTCGGACTCTTTCATCCTGATCTGGTGATACCCTGAGTAGGCATCGAGGAAAGACAGGGTTTCGCACCCAGCAGTGGAATCCACGATCTGATCGATGCGAGGCAGAGGGTAGGGAACCTTCGGACATGCTTTGTTTAGACTAGTGTAGTCTACACACATCCGCCATTTCCCCCCTTTCTTTCTCACAAGCACAGGGTTGGCAAGCCATTCGGGATGGAATACCTCTTTGATGAACCCTGCCGCCAGTAGCTTGTGGATCTCCTCGCCTATGGCCCTGCGCTTTTCTTCGTCGAATTGGCGCAGAGGTTGCTTCACGGGTCGGGCCCCAGCTCGAATATCCAGAGAGTGCTCGGCGACTTCCCTCGGTATGCCGGGTATGTCCGAGGGACTCCACGCGAAAACGTTGGCGTTTGCGCGGAGAAAGTCGACGAGCACCACTTCCTATTTGGGGTTGAGCTCGGAACCGATCCGGATCTGCTTGGAGGCATCGTTGCAGGGGTCGAGAGGGACGGACTTGACCGTCTCCGCTGGTTCGAAGTTGCCGGCGTGGCGCTTCACGTCGGGTGCCTCCCTAGAGAGGCTCTCTAGGTCAGCGATGAGGGCCTCGGATTCGGCGAGGGCCTCGGCGTACTCCACGCACTCCACATCGCATTCGTACGCGTGTCGGTACGGGGGCCTGACGGTGATGACCCCGTTGGGGCCCGGCATCTTGAGCTTGAGGTAGGTGTAGTTGGGGACGGCCATGAACTTGGCGTAGCATGGCCTTCCCAGCACTGCGTGGTAGGCTCCTCAAAACCCGACCACTTCGAACGTGAGGGTCTCCTTTCGAAAGTTGGAGGGCGTCCCGAAGCAGACGGGTAGGTCGAGTTGTCCGAGGGGTTGAACGCGCTTCCCGGAGACGATCCTGTGGAAAGGCGCAGCGCCCGTCCGGACCGAGGACAGATCAATCCGCAGGAGCCCGAGGGTCTCGGCGTAGATGATGTTGAGGCCGCTGCCTCCGTCCATGAGGACCTTGGTGAGCCTGATGTTGCCGATGATGGGGTCGACAACGAGTGGGTATCTCCCTAGGCTCGGCACGTAGTCTGGATGGTCGGCCCGGTCGAAGGTGATGGGCTTGTCGGACCAGTCTAGGTAGACTGGCGCCGCCACCTTTACCGAGCAGACCTCCCGACGCTCTTGCTTGCGGTGCCGAGCCGAGGCGTTCGCCACTTGCCCGCCTTAGATCATGAAGCAGTCGCGGACCTCGGGGAACCCTCCTGCCTTGTGATCTTCCTCCTTTGCGTCGTCGAGGGCCTTGCCACCCTCCGCGGGTGGCCCAGCCTTGTGGAAGTGTCGTCGAAGCATGGCACACTCCTCAAGGGTGTGCTTGACGGGCCCCTGATGATAGGGGCACGACTCCTTGAGCATCTTATCGAAGAGGTTGGCACCTCCGGGAGGTTTTCGAGGGTTCTTGTACTCGGCGGCGGCGACAAGGTCCGCATCAGCGGCGTCGCGTTTCGCTTGCGACTTCTTCTTGCCTTTCTTCTTGGCTCCGCGCTGAGTTGACACCTCGGGAGCATCTTCCGGTGGGCGGCCCTGGGGCCACTTGTCCTTCTGGAAAATGGCCTCAACCGCCTCCTGGCCAGAGGCGAACTTGGTGGCGATGTCCATCAGCTCGCTCGCCCTAGTGGGGGTCTTGCGACCCAGCTTGCTCACCAGGTCGCAGCAGGTGGTGCCGGCGAGGATTGTGCCAATGACATCTGAATCGGTGACGTTGGGCAGCTCTGTGTGCTGCTTCGAGAATCGCCGGATGTAGTCCCGGAGAGACTCTCCCGGCTGCTGTCGGCAGCTTCGGAGATCCCAGGAGTTCCCAGGGCGCACGTACGTGCCCTGGAAATTGCCGGCGAAGGCTTAGACCAGGTCGTCCCAGTTGGAGATCTGCCCCGGGGGCAGGTGCTCCAGCCAGGCTCGAGCGGTGTCGGAGAGGAACAGGGGGAGGTTGCGAATGATGAGGTTATCATCGTCCGTTCCACCCAGTTGGCAGGCCAGCCGATAGTCCGCGAGCCACAGTTCCGGTCTCGTATCCCCCGAGTACTTTGTGATAGTAGTCGGGGTTCGGAACCGGGTCAGGAACGGTGCCCGTCGTATGGCGCGGCTGAAAGCCTGCAGACCGGGTGGTTCGGGCGAAGGACTCCGATCCTCCCCGCTGTCGTAGCGTCCCCCACGCCTGGGGTGGTAGCCTCGGCTTGCCCTGTCGTCGAGGTGGGCCCAACGGCTGTGATGGTGGCGCTCATTGTCGAGGCGACCCGGGGCCGCAGGCGCTGTGTTGCGCGTGCGCCCGGAGTGGACCGAGGCTTCCCGCATGAATCGGGAAGTCGCGGCGCGATGTTCCGAGGGGAACCCCTGCCTTCGGGAGGCAGAGCTTTCGGCCCGTCGGACCGTGGTGTCCTCTAGGAGATTCTTGAGCTCTCCCTGGATACGCCGCCCCTTGGTGGTTGATGGCTCCGGCATCGCGCGGAGGAGTATTGCCGCTGCAGCTAGGTTCTGGCCGATTCCGCTGGAATCCGGCGGCGGCCTCACCCTGACGTCATCGGCGATGCGGTGCTGGATGTTCTGGGGGAGATGACGCGCTTCTCCGGCCGGGGGTTGGACCGCCCATTCCTGCCCGATGTCCCGGCGGATCGGCACAAGCGTTCCTGCTCCCTCGTCGAGCCTGGCCTGCCTCTCGCGGATTTGCTCGAGCCGTGGGTCAGGACCCCCCGCCGGGACGGGGACCACAGCTAGCTCCCGAAGGATGTCAACGCGAGGCACGTGCCTAGGGGGATCACCGTTTTCCGGCATACCAAGATGGTTGCCTTCGCCGGGACCCCCTAGATCGACGTGGAAACATCCACGACTTGGGCCGCGGTCCTCGTTGTCGAGGCCGCGGCTGCCGTCGGAAAGGCAGTAGTCACATGCGGTCATGAAGTCCCGCACGGCACTGGGGTTACCAAGTCCGGAGAAATCCCAACAGAGGTCGGGCTCGCCATCTTCCTCGGACCCCGAGGGCTCGTAGGTCAAGTCGGTCGTCAGCCGGTCCCAGGGTGACCGCACACGATACCCCAGAGGGTTTGGACTCACCTCTATGAGAGTACTCACCGAAGCGGAGTCGCTTGGTGGGTCGAGGCCGAATCCAAAAGACGCGAGATGGGAATCGGTCGGTACCTTTCGGTCGACGGGCGGTGACGAGGCCGCGTCTGGAACTGATTGCACCGTTGTCTCAGGTACGAGGGTGACGCCCAGCAAGTCCTTCACGAGCGTGCTGGCGTCGTGCGTTTGCTTAAGATTGGCGTGTTGCGGGGAGGCGGCGCTCGTCTTCGTCTCAGACGCGAGATCGATGCCCGACGCGCCCTCCGTTGGGGCGCTGGCGCCGTCGACTTGCTCGATAGCCAACGAGGTGCCGCTTCCCGCTTGGCCTTGGTTGCCCCGCCTCCTCCTCCGTCGGCGGGGGAGGGGACGGGACAAGCCCGAATGTCGTCCTTCCACCACGTGGGGAAGGCGTCGTCGATTTCCCTGCCGGCGAGCGGGTTGTCGACCGCCATTGTCGCTGTCGCACGGCGGGAGAAGGAGTATCATGTCGTAGCTGCCGTCGAGGGACATGAACTCAAGATTCCCGAAACGGAGCACCGTCCCGGGCCGGAAAGGTTGCTGGAGACTGCCCATCTAGAGCTTGACGGGAAGCTGTTCGTCAACACGCAGCAGGCCCCTACCTGGCGCACCAAGTGGTGGAGAGCTAGCGCCCTAAGTACATGCCATCGTGGCAGCCGGAGAGGTCTTGGCACCCAGTTCGCGTGGTGTCGTGGCTGTCGGAGAAGTGCTGGAGCCTGGCGGGAGGACAGCTGTTGGGGCTGTCGAGTCCTTGCTGACGTCCTCTTGCTTCCGTAAGGGGGCTGAGAGCCGCCGTCGTCACAGGGCATGCAGGGCGCCATCATTACCCGCATGGTGGAGCGAGCCTGATGGGACGCCGGTCTGGTTCCCCGTAGCCCGAGTCAGTTTGGGGTAGGGTAATGATGGCGCTTCCTGTTGACGTGGTTAGTCCGTGCCCTAGGCTGGGCGAGGTGGAGGCTCCTCCGAGGTCAAGGTCGAGCCCCTGGGTTGGGCGAGGCGGAGTTCGTCGTCTTCTGGGGTTGAGCCCATGTCCGAGCCCTGGGGTCGGGCGAAGCGGAGTTCGCCGTCTTCCGGGGCTGAGCCCGAGTCCGAGCCCTGGGTCGGGCGGAGCGGAGTTCGCCGTCTTCCGAGGCTGAGCCCGAGTCCGAGCCCTGGGTCAGGCGGAGCGGAGTTCGCCGTCTTCCGGGGCTGAGCCCGAGTCCGAGCCCTGGGTCGGGCGGAGCGGAGTTCGCCGTCTTCCGGGGTTGAGCCCATATCCGAGCCCTGGGGTCGGGCAAAGCGGAGTTCGCCGTCTTCCGGGGCTGAGCCCGAGTCCGAGCCCTGGGTCGGGCGGAGCGGAGTTCGCCGTCTTCCGGGGCTGAGCCCGAGTCCGAGCCCTGGGTCGGGCGGAGCGGAGTTCGCCGTCTTCCGGGGCTGAGCCCGAGTCCGAGCCCTGGGTCGGGCGAGGCGGAGTTTCCTATGACGCCCAAGGCCGGCCTTGGCTGCTGTCAGCCTCACTCTGTCGGGTGGCTCAGCAGTCGGAGCGGCGCAGGCGGCGCTGTCCTTTTGTCAGACCGGTCAGTAGAGCGGCGAAGTGACTGCGGTCACTTCGGCTCTGTCGACTGGTGGGCGTGCGTCAGGATAAAGGTGTCAGGCTACCTTTGCATTAAATGCCCCTGCGATTTGGTCGGTCGACGTGGCGATGTGGCCAAGGTTGCTTCTCGGTGAAGACTGGGCCTCGGGCGAGCCGACATTGCGCTCGTTGCTGGAGGGGGGCCCTCGGGCGAGACGTAGGTTCTCCGGGGTCGGCTTCCCTTGCCCGAGGCTAGGCTCGGGCGAGGCACAATCGTGTCCCTTGAATGGACCGATCCTTGACTTAATCGCACCCATTAGGCCTTTGCAGCTTTGTGCTGATGGGGGTTACCAGCTGAGATTTAGGGGTCTTGAGGGTACCCCTAATTATGGTCCCCGACAACACTAAAGATTCATTGCATGAACACACAGATGTGAGTATACTCGCTTTTGTGACCCGGCTCATGGCCATTAAGTCCAAGTTTTTTTCTCAAACAACTATTACAATGAGATTTTAAAGCTATTAGGAGATGTGCTGCCAAAGCCCAATAAGTTGCCTAAAGACATGTACCATTCAAAGATAATTATCAAAGGTCTCGGTATGGATTATGAAAAGATTGATGTGTGCAAAAATAATTGTATGCTTTTCATGAAGGAGCATGCAGGAGAGAAAAAATGTCTGAAATATGGACAATCTAGGTTTGTGGAAGTTGTTAATGATGAGGGTGACAAGGTGATGACAGATGTTGCACACAAGCAGCTTCGCTACTTGCCACTAACTCCTTGAGTGAAACGGTTGTTTCTATCTAAAAACCGCTATGCATATGTGATGGCACAAAGAAGGTGTCCGTGAGAACGATGAGCTAATTGTGCACCCTTCAGATAGAGCGAAAAATAGTGAAATCTCCGATGAGCTATGTAGTCAAGCGACCATTGAGCGTATGGTTAGTTGTTGTTAGGATTAATGTTTTCTTGTCATATAGCTATACATTACATCATGTGTACTGAACCTTCATATTGTATTGTAGGAGACTTACGGTAGGAGATGTTGAGGAAGTATGGAGAAGACTACGATTGGCGAGGAGTGCCTACCATCAACGCTGAAGTTGTGCATTCTATTGGAGGAAAGGCCCATGGACGATATTAACTTGTGAATTTTTTGAATAATATTGAAACTATGACCGAATAGCTAATTTTCTTATTTTTAAGATATTCTATGTTTATCGGTGTCATCGATTCAATGGAGTTTTGGTCTCGTGGCGGCTCTTCGTCGCATGCGGGTTGTGATAGCAGCCCTAGTTGACGCTCGAGCCTGGAGGACGCTATGAGGGAGCAGCAAGAAAGGTTTCGTGAAGAGCTGCGGCAACAACAAATGACATTCCTCCAACAATAATCAGAGTACATGGTTGCTTACAACGCACAGGCGCAACAAGCAATAAACATGAGTGTCTTATTTATTCTCAACATGGTCGTATATTTTCCCTATAACTGATATATTGTATTTGCAACAGTCTTGGTTTCTAGAGCAGGCACAACAGCAACCATTCGTTTTCCCTCAATTTCAGTCATCGATGCCTTAGTGGGGATTACATGCTCCGCCACCTCCACCTTAGGTGCTTCAATTTAGTTTAGACTTGTGGTTTGTATTAACCTTCCAAATCTTGACTAAACTTGATTTTGTAGGTATCCGGGGTTATGTGCCACAACACGCGCACCACCGGTGATACCAGCACCAGGAGGAGCTTATGCAGGGGAGGGAGCTACTACAGGAGAGGTTAGTTTGATAAACAATTCGTTGGAATAGTGGTCATGTAAACACTGTAGTTATTAATGTCTTCTTTTTTCTTTAGAATCCAAACCAGTTAAACGACTTCGTTAACGACTTGTTCGCTTCTGGAGGTAGTGGTCACAACTCAAACGAACCCGATATGTGATGATTTGAGTCTTGTAGTGAATTGTGAGTTTGTGTTATGTTGTAATAGACTATGTGATGTATTTGTGAACAATTATGAACTATGGACTCTAGTGGTATTTTGGTGAACTATGATGTACTTGTGAAGAATTGTGATATTTTGTGTTAAATGTGTGTAATTCTGGAATTACTGTTTCTGTCATATTATTATGATTATATTGTTGTTGAAATTGTTGTTTTTTGCATTTCTTTCATATTTTTTCTTTGAAATTGCTTATTTTTTGCGGCCAAATAGGGGCCACCGAAAATAACCCTGGGAAAATTTCAACGTCTATTATTTTCGGTGGCTAGAGCTCGGCCATAAAAAATAGCTTATTTTTGGCGGCTTGTGAGCCGACCGCCGAAAATAGCTTATTTTCGGCGGCTGAGCTCTGGCCGCCGAAAATTAATGTTTATTTTCGGATAATTTTTTGGCAGCCGGAAGCCGCCGAAAATGCGTGTAGCTGCTGTAGTGGGCTTGATCTAATTGAGAAATTCAATTAAATCTTAGAAAAATTACAAATGCCTATATATGGCAATGGAGATAGCTATCTGATTGTGACCTTATCGGATCACGACTAGATCGGATCGTGACCTTATTGATTCATGGACGTACCCCTATATAAGGCGTTTCTTAGCCCTTGCTAGAGACCATCCCATCCAAACCACGAATTAGGTTTTGCCTCTGCTTACTGCTACGCAGTAGCTGTGGTCTTCTTCATCCTAAGCGCCGGCGTGCATCTGCAACCGGGAGAGTAGGTCTCCAGAACCCGTCGCCTTCGAGATCCTACACCGGGAGAGGGCAAATAAGGTTTTTGGAAAGCGTATTCATGCAACTGCTCGCATTCTTCTCGTCGACCGTGCCACCTACGTCGTTGACCCTACTGCTTCGACATCGTCGACCCTATTGCCTCGACGCTGTCGACCCTACTACTTCCACTCGTGTCGTCTACCAATATGTCTGATTAGTACGGATTATCTGATTTGACCTTCTTTATCTGTTATGGTAGAGGTGTGCAGTCTTTTTATGGTTAGCCTATTAGCTAACCTAGACTATTTTGTTGGCCATGACTTATATTCGGGATTTAATATGGAAAATGTCTAATTTTTCAATAGGCAAAGCCTCTATAACACTTAGCAAAGTCTTGCCGAGTGTAGCACTCAACAAAGAGGACTTTGTGAAGTAATTATCAGCAATTGTTACACCCGGATTTAAGAGGCAAACCCGGGCGCAAATCAAATGTGTGCTAGGATCAAGTCTCACACATATTGTACAGAAACGAATGTCACATCTTTATTATATAATGGAGTTCTGTAATAAATAGTTAAATAATTACATCATAAGAAGACAACGATCCAGCAAGTATAGTTAACTAGGAGACGACGGCCTAAACCTCTCACGAATCTCATCACGACATCCTTCTTGCTCCTCATCCTGCGGTACATGTTCTTGACCTGGGGGGAATTTGAGTACAACAAGAGTGAACTCACATATATTCATCTCTCAACAAGTTGTGGGGAATAATGTGCATGAGCTCACTTAAGGTGGGGGCTCATGTGAAGTGTAAGGCTTACCAAAGAAGATGATTAAAGCTGAGCATTGCTTTTAAGGTTGGTCAAGTTTTATTAGCAGTTACTATGTATAAGTAAATACCAAGCAAATTAAGTAAGAGATCACAATAAATAAGAGATCACCCACAATGCAATGCATATGGCAGATTAAGTTTAGTTCCATAAGTTAATCATGCGAGAGTCCCGAGTCGCTCTTGAACGCAAGCACGATTGATATACCAGTTTTACACTTGGTAGAGGTTACGCATCTTTACCCGTAAGACGTGTTCCCTTTATTGCCTCGGGTTGATCAAACCCTTAAACACTGCCAAGGTGAGTAGGCGAGGGTACACTGTGAGGCCTTTACAAAGTTCCACTAGAGGAGAAACCCGCTACAGTTTCCAGGCCGAAAGCTTTATATGAATCCCTCATTTGGAAAGCTAAAAAGACAGTCTGACCCGAGGGCCACCCTACACCCGCATCCTCCACCCCGCTTGCCCCTTTCGGGAAAGGATTAACTCACACTAGCTTTCCTAATTAATCATCTAAGGGCATCCCATTCCACCCTTGTGGTAGCACGATTATCTCAAGTTAAGCTCCATGTTCCAAATTAACATAATAATCTTATAATGAACAATAATTAAATCATCAACAATATTGGAACATGATCATAATTTAGGGGTAACATCAATCCCAAAACCATGTAGAGCAATAGCAAGTCTAGCCAATAGTTCAGTTGATTGCAAGGTATTGGGTAAGCAAAACTAGGAAAACCTATTAGGTCCCAACCAATTAACTTGAGCAGGTCACAGTGAGTAATCACAGAACATTATTTGGTAAAGAACAATGATTAAGGGCACAACTTGCCTGTGACTTGAGATCCTAGGTACTTCACCAACTTGGTCTTCGGGTTTCTCATGACCTCACCTCTACTCGCAGCAATAAATATAGATAGGCAAAGACTAGGTAAAACCAACATTACACCAAACATAGAAAACAACCACGTAATATAATTCTACGTGCTGCTACGAGATCGTAGGTTCAAGAAATGCTAAAATTAGAGCTATGGTTAAGAAGATATGAGTTTTGGAAGATCCCGGTGTTTAGGCCAATTATTCCGATAATCATAGGCTCCACAACTTAGGTACTTATTTTTGACACATAATACATGATCAAAATAATGTTACTAAAGTGTAGACAATATTAATATGAGACCAACACAACTTGAATGGTTTAAATCGGAGTTAAAACGTGAAAGATATGGTTTTTCTAAGTTTATGGAGCTACTTTTATACTTAAAATCATCTTTTCAGTTTTTATTTCATAAATTCTGAGAATTGACTTTGGATTGGATTTCCTAAAGGTTCAGGGTGTAATTAATAAAAACCAAGAGCCTACTTTCAATATTCTCTAAACTGACCTACAATGCGGGTTTGTATTCAAAAACCTCGGGGGCTCTTTTCTTAATCTGCACTGATCGAAGGGGTACGATCATTCCCTACCACATGATTAGAATTTCGCGACCCAAATTAGATCTCCCCTTACCCTAAACCGGTACAAAGACACAACCGCCCGATCCACGATCGGTGGCTAGGATTTAAAATACTCAGGATCCATTCTCGAGCATCAAACGATAGATCTACGGTCATGATCATATAGGCGAAACATTAAACCCTAATCTAATCTGAGCCGCACAATCAAGATTCGACGGACAGCGGAGCTCCTACCACCCGACTGCCAAGCGCGGCGGCAGTACACCGTCCGCGGCGGAGGTCTCCGGTGAGCCCTACCAGATGGCGCTCTGGTGCTCTAGATCCTAAGCAGAGGAGAGCTACACCAATAGGGGACCCTAGCTAATGGTATTAGGGGTTACGTATCGGTGATGAAGCAGGCGATGCCCTCCGGTCACGGTGTAGGCGGATCTGCGGCGAAGGTAGGACTCCGGCGAGGAATTCGTGATGGCCTAGTGGTTTGCTTTGCCTAGGGAGGCCGTGATTAGCTTTGGTAGTCACCCGAGATTGCCCTACTGCTCCACGACGGTCCTGGTGATGACGCGATGTGAACCAAGCAGGCGGAGGGTTTCCTCCTCTCTTTACTGCTCTCTCTCTCCTCATGGTGTTGATGGCTCATGGCTCCTAGGGGCAGGTGCTAGGGTCTGGTGACACAGGGGGCACGGGGGTTCGGTATTTATACCCCCAAAACAGAGAAGACAGATGGCCCTGGGAAGCAACAGCACAACGAGATCCACGCGAGGCCATGAAACCTATTGTTCCGAGTTCGACGCCGCGCGGGGAGGGAGAGCAATCTATCCACCTGGGCCCACACGCCATAGGCACATGGCTTCCAGGCGCCCGATGACTGCCTTGCCCGTGGGGCCACCTGTCTGTGGCATGACAGTAGAAGAAGGGGGGACAGAGTGGTCCGCGCGGTGGGAGTTGGGCTACTGGAAGGGTGAGGGTTAGTTGGGCCGCAAGCTAGGATTTGGGCCCAAAGTCTAATTTCTTATTCTTTTTCATTTCTTGATTTCCCTTTCAATTTAAATTCTTGGTCTTTTGACTTTTAAATTGGATTCAAATTCAATTCCGAATTTGAATTTTTATTTAAAATAAGATGCACAATCAGAATCCTGCATGATGCAATAATATATATATATCACCTACTTAATTAAGAAAAATGGTTTAAATACCTAGACAAAATTTAGTATATACCTTTTATTTATCTTTAGGAAACTAACTCCAATTCCATAAATTTATTAAAAGGCACTTTAAATTTTTAAATCTCTAAAGAGTTTCCTTAAATCTCAAGATTAGGAGTTTGGGTGTTACAAATCCTACCCCCTTAAAAATAATCTCGTCCATAAGTTTAGTAGAAAAGGGATGTAGTCAATGGTGTTTTGTTTTGGTTGAAAATTTCCAAGTTTAACATCTAACAGAATTCAAATCTTGTCTCAAAGCATGTGCACAATCGAGAATATCGGCATGATGCATAACTTGATATTAAAACATAGATTCAAATAGACCTTATTACTATTCCTAAAATAATAAAGAACTAGCTACTGCTTAAGGTCTTATTTAGGTCTTACAAACACTATCCCCTAAAAAGCTACTCTAATCTTGTGCTCATTTCTTTCTTCACTGGCTTCTTCACCTTCAACTGTCACCTCTTCCTGGTTTTTGGGTTCTTCGGGTTCAACTTCTACTTGCACCTGATTTACTTGCCCACGATTGACGGATAAGTCCTTGCTTTTACCTCTAGAGACTTGTCCTTGCTTCATCAGAGTTGGAGTAGTGTAAGTAGCCTTGTTGGGATAGTAGTTGGCATAATATCTAGTCTGTCCACATTTAAAGCATGACCTGTTTGTGGATGCATTAGGAGCAACTGGTCCCACTAGGGTGCTTGCTTGTGGAGTAGTTTGGACTTGTTGAGTCTGTTGTTCGGGACTGCCACGAGCTGGTGTGCCTTGGGGTGTAGCATAATGGGGTCGAGTACTACTTCCAGCATGTCCCTAGTTAGTAGCCTTTATTTTCATCACACCTCGCAACGCACGCTTGTTTACCAGAGCTATAGCCCTGTCCAGAAGTTTTTGGAAGGACGAGAATGAGTGGGATATCAGTTGGTATTGGAGTGGCTCGATCAATCCCTCCAAAAATAGTTCCTACTTTTTCTCGTCATCATCAACTTCCCCAGTAGCATACCGGGATAGCTGGATGAATTTGTCTCTGTATCCACTTACTAGCATGCCTCCCTGTTTGAGGGGTAGGAACTTGAAAGGGAAATAGGGTCGAATCTTTTCCTAAATGATTTTGGTGGTTGAATTGCCCAACACAAATAATTGGACTAACTAGTTTGCTCTAGATTATATGTTCTACAGGAGCCAAAGGTTCACAACAAACCAATACAAAGTTAAAAGAAAAGGGTTCAAAACAAAGGAGCAAAGAAAACCGAAGGCTCCCCTGGTCTGGCGCACCGGACTGTCTGGTGTGCCACCGGACAGTGTCCGGTGCACCAGGGACAATCAGCTCGAACTCCTTAGCTTAGGGTTTCTGGAAATTGCTCTCCGCTATAATTCACCGGACTGTCCGGTGTACCACCGGACTGTCCGGTGTGCCAGCGGGGGCAACGGCTAGCATGCCAACGGTCGGCTGCAAAAGTGAACAGTGAATAGTGAACAGTGCGGACTGCGCGCGTAGAGTCAGAGCAGGCGCCAAAAGGCGCACCGGACAGTGAACATGACCTGTCTAGTGCACCACCGAACTGTGCGGTGGCCTAGATGTCAGAAGCTCCAACGGTCAAACCCTAACGGTTGGGTGACGTGGCTAGCGCACCGAACAGTGTCCGGTGGCGCACCGGACTGTCCGGTGCGCCCGTCGACAGCAGAGTTCCCCAACGGCCATTTTGGTGGGTGGGGCTATAAATACCCCCAACCACCACACTTCAAGGCATCCAAGTTTTCAGCCATTGCATTCAATACAAGAGCTCTAGACTTCACTCCAAGACACAAACAAGATATCAAATTCTCTCCCAAGTCCAAAGATCATTCCAATCAAATAGTGACTAGTGAGAGAGTGATATTTGTGTTCATTTGAGTTCTTGCGCTTGGATCGCTTTTCTTCTTCCTTCTTTCTTGTTCCTAAGTCATTTGTAATCAAGGCAAGAGACACCAATTGTGTGGTGGTCCTTGTGGGGACTAAGTGTCCCGATTGATTGAGAAGAGAAGCTCACTCGGTCTAGGTGACCGTTTGAGAGAGGGAAAGGGTTCAAAGAGACCCGGTCTTTGTGACCACCTCAACGGGGAGTAGGTTTGCAAGAACCAAACCTCGGTAAAACAAATCACCGTGTCACACTCTTCATTTGCTTGTGATTTGTTTTCGCCCTCTCTTTCGGACTCAATTTTATTTCTAACGCTAACCCCGGCTTGTAGTGTGTGCTTAAGTTTATAATTTTCAGATTCTGCCTATTCACCCCCTCTAGGCGACTTTCAATTGGTATCAGAGGCCGGTACTTCATTAGAGCCTAACCGCTCGAAGTGATGTCGGGAGATCACGCCAAGAAGGAGGTGGTAACCGGTGAGAAGCCCGCCACAAGCCACGGGAAGACTCCATCGGGAGAGTCCAGCAACAAGGGGAAGGGATCCCCTTCACACACCAAGTCGCATCGGAGCGGTGACAAGAAAAAGAAGATGAAGAAGGTGGTCTACTACGAGACCGACTCTTCGTCGCCATCTACATCTGGCTCCGACACGCCGTCCATTACTTCTAAGCGCCATGAGCGCAAGAAGTTTAGTAAGATCTCCCTACGCTATCCTCGCATTTCAAAACGTACTCCTTTACTTTTCGTCCCACTAGGCAAACCACCCATTTTTGAGGGTGAAGATTATAACATGTGGAGTGATAAAATGAGGCATCACCTAATCTCACTCCACACTAGTATTTGGGACGTTGTTGAGTTTGGAGTGCAGGTACCATCGTCGGGGGATGAAGATTATGATTCGGATGAGGTTGCCCAAATCCGGCACTTCAACTCCCAAGCCACTACTATACTCCTCGCCTCTCTAAGTCGAGAGGAGTATAATAAGGTGCAAGGGTTGAAGAGCACCAAAGAGATTTGGGACGTGCTCAAGACCATGCACGAAGGAGATGAGGTGACCAAGATCACCAAGAGGGAGACAATCGAGGGGGAGCTCGGTCGTTTTATGCTCAACCAAGGAGAGGAGCCACAAGCTATGTACAACCGGCTCAAGACCTTGGTGAATCAAGTGCACAACCTCGGGAGCACAAAATGGGATGACCATGAAATGGTCAAGGTTATTCTAAGATCACTCGTTTTTCTTAATCCTACACAAGTTCAATTAATTCGTGGTGATCCTAGATACAAGCTATTGTCTCCCGAGGAGGTTATAGGAAAATTTGTGAGCTTTGAATTGATGATCAAAGGCTCCAAGAAGATCATCGAGCAAGGCGCCTCCTCTATACCCGAGGTACAACCCGTCGCATTCAAGGCGATGGAGGAGAAGAAAGAAGAGTCTACATCAAGTAGACTCCCCATCGACGCCTCTAAGCTCGACAACGAGGAGATGACGCTCATCATCAAGAGCTTCTGACAAATCCTCAAGCAAAGGAGGGGGAAAGACTACAAGCCCCGCTCCAAGAAAGTTTGCTACAAGTGTGGTAAGCCCGGTCACTTTATAGCAAAATATCCTATTTCTAGTGATAGGGGCGACGACAAGAGGGGGAAGAAGAAGGAGAAGAAGAGATACTACAAGAAGAAGGGTGGTGATGCCATGTTTGCCGGGAGTGGGACTCTGACGAGAGCTCCACCGACTCCTCCTCCGACGAGGACGCCGCAAACATCACCGTCAACAAGGGTCTTCTCTTCCCCAACATCGGCCACAAGTGCCTCATGGCAAAGGACGGCAAGAAGAAGAAGGTAAAATCTAGATCCTCCACTAAGTATGCAACCTCTAGTGATGAGGATAATTCTAGTGATGATGAGGATAACTTGCTCACCCTTTTTGCCAACCTCAACATGCAACAAAAGGAAAAATTAAATGAATTGATTAGTGCTATTCATGAGAAGGATGAACTCTTGGATAGCCAAGAGGACTTCCTTATTAAGGAAAACAAGAAGCATGTTAAGGTTAAAAATGCTTATGCTCAGGAGATAGAAAAATGCGAAAAATTAACTAGTGAGCTTAGCACTTGCCATGACACTATTTCTAACCTTAGAATTGAGAATGATAATTTGATTGCTAAGGTTGAGAAGTCAATTGTTTGTGATGATTCAATTACCAATCTTAGAAATTATAATGCTAGTTTAATTGCTAAGATTGATAAATTGAATGTCTCTCTTGCTAGCCTTAAGATTGAGAATGAAAAATTAATTACTAAGGCTAAAGAATTAGATGTTTGCAATGTTTCTATTTCCAATCTTAGAAATGAAAATGCCATGTTACATGCTAAGATTGATGAATTACATGCCTGCAAACCCTCTACATCTAGTGTTGATCATGTTACTATTTGTACTAGATGTAGAGATATTAATGTTGATGCTATTCATGATCACCTTGCTATGATTAAACAACAAAATGATCATATAGCTAAACTAGATGCTAAAATTGCCAAGCATGAACTAGAAAATGAGAAATTTAAATTTGCTCGTAGCATGCTTTATAGTGGGAGACGCCCTGGCATTAAGGATGGCATTGGCTTCCAACAGGGAGACAATGTCAATCTTAATGCCCCTAAAAGATTGCCCAATTTTGTTAAGGGCAAGGCTCCCATGCCTTAGGATAACGAGGGCTATATTTTGTATCCTGCTGGTTATCCTGAGGATAAGATTAGGAGAATTCATGCCAAGAAGACTCATTCTGTTTCTCACCATGCTTTTATTTATAAGAATGAGGCTTCTAGCTCTAGGCGTTCTACACATGTTAAAATGCCTAAGAAGAAAACTCCTATTGCATCAAATGATCATAACATTTCATTTAAGACTTTTGATGCTTCTTATGTTTTAACTAACAAATCAGGCAAAGTAGTTGCCAAATATATTGTGGGCAAGCACAAGGGGTCAAAGACTTGTGTTTAGGTACCCAAGGTGCTTGTTTCTAATGTCAAAGGACCCAAGACCGTTTGGGTACCTAAGAACAAGACCTAAACTTGTTTTGTAGGTTTATGCATCCAGGGGCTCAAGTTGGATCATTGATAGCGGGTGCACAAACCACATGACTGGGGAGAAAAGGATGTTCTCCTCCTATGATAAAAACCAAGATCCCCAACGAGCTATCACATTCGGGATGGAAATCAAAGTTTGGTCAAAGGACTTGATAAAATTGCTATATCACTTGACCATTCTATTTCCAATGTTTTTCTTGTAGATTATAACTTGCTTTCTGTTTGTCAATTATGTAAAATGGGCTACAATTGTCTTTTTACGGATATAGGTGTTACTGTCTTTAGAAGAAGTGATGATTCAGTAGCATTTAAGGGAGTGTTAGAGGGTCAGCTATACTTAGTTGATTTTAATAGAGCTGAACTCGACACTTGCTTAATTGCTAAGACTAACATGGGTTGGCTCTGGCATCGCCGACTAGCCCACGTTGGGATGAAGAACCTTCACAAGCTTCTAAAGGGAGAGCACATTTTGGGACTAACCAATGTTCATTTTGAGAAAGACAGGATTTGTAGTGCATGCCAAGCAGGGAAGCAAGTTGGTGTTCATCATCCACACAAGAACATCATGATGACCGACAGGCCGCTTGAGCTACTCCACATGGATTTATTCGGCCTGATAGCTTACATAAGCATCGGCGGGAGTAAGTATTGTCTTGTAATTGTGGATGACTATTCTCGCTTTACTTGGGTGTTCTTTTTGCAGGAAAAATCATAAACCCAAGAGACCTTAAAGGGATTCTTGAGACAGGCTCAAAATGAGTTCGGCTTAAGGATCAAAAAGATTAGAAGCGACAATGGGACGGAGTTCAAGAACTCACAAATAGAAGGCTTTCTTGAGGAGGAGGGCATCAAGCATGAGTTCTCTTCTCCCTACATGCCACAACAAAATGGTGTAGTGGAGAGGAAGAATAGAACTCTATTTGACATGGCGAGGACCATGCTTGATGAGTACAATACTTTGGATCGGTTTTTGGCGGAAGCAATCAACACCGCTTGCTACGCCATCAACCGGTTATACCTTCACCGAATCCTCAAGAAAACATCATATGAACTTCTCACTGGTAAAAAGCCCAATGTTTCATATTTTAGAGTCTTTGGTAGCAAATGTTTTATTCTTGTTAAAAGAGGTAGAAAACCTAAATTTGCTCCTAAGGCTGTAGAAGGCTTTTTACTTGGTTATGCTTCAAACACAAGGGCATATAGAGTCTTTAACAAGTCCACTAGACTAGTTGAAGTTTCTTGTGACATTGTGTTTGATGAGACTAACGGCTCTCAAGTAGAGCAAGTTGATCTTGATGAGCTAGATGATGAAGAGGCTCCGTGCGTCGCGCTAAGGAATATGTCCATTGGGGATGTGTGTCCTAAGAATCCGAAGAGCCTCCACAAGCACAAGATCAACCATCTTCCTCCATACAAGCATCTCCACCAACCCAAGATGAGGATAAAGCTCAAGATGATGAAAATGAAGATCAAGAAGATGAGACACCTCAAGAGGAGGACAATGATCAAGGGGGAGATGCCAATGATCAAGACAAGGAAGATGAACAAGATCAAAGACCGCCACACCCAAGAGTCCACCAGGCAATTCAAAGAGATCACCACGTGAACACCATCCTCGGCGATAATCATAAGGGGGTAACCACTCGATCTCGAGTCGCTCATTTTTGTGAACATTACTCTTTTGTTTCCTCTATTGAGCCACACAGGGTAGAGGATGCACTTAAAGATTCGGATTTGGTGCTAGCGATGCAAGAGGAGCTCAACAACTTCACGAGGAATGAGGTATGGCATTTAGTTCTACGTCCTAACCAAAATGTTGTAGGAACCAAGTGGGTATTCCGCAACAAGCAAGATGAGCATGGTGTGGTGACAAGGAATAAAGCACGACTTGTGGCCAAGGGTTATTCACAAATCGAAGGTTTGGATTTTGGTGAAACCTATGCACCCGTAGCTAGGCTTGAGTCAATTCGTATATTACTTGCCTATGCTACTTACCATGGCTTCAAGCTCTATCAAATGGACGTGAAGAGTGCCTTCGTCAATGGACCAATCAAGGAAGAGGTCTATGTTGAGCAACCTCCTGACTTTGAAGATAGTGAGTACCCTAACTATGTATATAAACTCTCTAAGGTGCTTTATGGGCTCAAGCAAGCCCCAAGAGCATGGTATAAATGCCTAAGAGATTTTCTTATCACTAATGGCTTCAAAGTCGGTAAAGCCGATCCTACTCTCTTTACTAAAACTATTGCAAAAGATTTGTTTGTATGCCAAATTTATGTTGATGATATTATATTTGGGTCTACTAACAAATCAACATGTGAAGAGTTTAGTAAGATCATGGTTCAAAAATTCGAGATGTCTATGATGGGGGAGTTGAAGTATTTTCTAGGATTTCAAGTCAAGCAACTCCAAGAGGGCACCTTCATCAGCCAAACGAAGTACATTCAAGACATACTCACCAAGTTTGGAATGAAGGATGCCAAGCCCATCAAGACACCCATGGGAACCAATGGGCATCTCGACCTTGATACGGGAGGTAAATCCGTAGATCAAAAGGGATACCGGTCGATGATAGGATCTTTACTCTATTTATGTGCATCTCGACCAGATATTATGCTTTCCGTATGCATGTGTGCAAGGTTCCAAGCCAATCCTAAGGAAATTCACCTTAGGGCCGTGAAGAGAATCTTGAGATATTTAGTTTATACACCTAAGTTTGGTCTTTGGTACCCCAAGGGATCCTCTTTTGATTTAATAGGTTATTCAGATGCTAATTGGGCAGGGTGTAAAATTGATAGGAAGAGCACATCAGGGACTTGTTAGTTTCTGGGGAGATCCTGGTGTCTTGGGCTTCAAAGAAACAAAACTCAGTAGCTCTTTCCACCGTCGAAGTCGAGTACATTGCCGCAGGCCATTGTTGCGTGCAATTGCTTTAGATGAGGCAAACCCTCAGGGACTATGGCTACAAATTTAGCAAAGTCCCTCTCCTATGTGATAATGAGAGTGCAATCCACATGGCGGATAATCCCGTTGAGCACAGCCACACTAAGCACATAGCCATTCGGTATCACTTTTTGAGAGATCACCAACAAAGGAGGGATATCGAGATAGCCTATATTAACACCAAAGAACAATTAACCAATATCTTTACCAAGCCACTAGATGAGAAAACCTTTACGAAACTTAGGAATGAGCTAAACATTCTTGATTCTCGGAACTTTGATTGATACTTTGCACATTTATATACCTTTGATCATATCTCTTTTATATACCTTTGATCATATCTCTTTTACGTCTATGACTAATGTGTTTTCAAGTGTATTCTCATGCTTAGTCATAGAATTGAAAGGGAAATGGAGTATTCGGCAAAGACGACGCTTCCACTCAACTCCATCGGCATTATTTACCCTTTGTCGGTATTCCGTCATCTCTCCACATTGGTATAATCTTCACTCATATTTATTTGTTTACCATTGGGAGAAAGTAAAAGGGCTTATATTTCACTCACAAGTATCCATTTTTTGGCGATTCATGCCAAAGGGGGAGAAAGTATTAGCCCAAAGCAAAAGGACCGCACCACCACCAACGAATTTTAAAAAATGAAGTTTTCAAATTAGTATCTTAATGTGTTTTCAAAAGGGGAGAAAGTATCTTCAAAAATTTGTAAAACCCTCTTGAACACTAAGAGGAGAATTTCATTGAGGGGGAGTTTTTGTTTAAGTCAAAGGAAAAGCATTTGAAACAGGGGGAGAAAATTTCAAATCTTGAAAATGCTTCTTTCAATCTTATTCATATACCTTTGACTATTTGCAAATAGGATTTTGAAAAGAATTTACCAAAAAATTTGCAAAAACAAAACTCGTGGTGCAAATGTGGTCCAAAATTTTAAATAAGAAGAAAACAATCCATGCATATCTATTGAAATAATTATATTGGTTTAATTCTAAGCAAACCTTTGCACTTAAATTATGCAAAGTAGTTCAATTCTGCACTTATACATTTGCTTTGGTTTGTGTTGGCATCAATCACCAAAAAGGGGGAGATTGAAAGGAAAATAGGGTCGAATCTTTTCCTAAATGATTTTGGTGGTTGAATTGCCCAACACAAATAATTGGACTAACTAGTTTGCTCTAGATTATATGTTCTAAAGGTGCCAAAGGTTCACAACAAACCAATACAAAGTTAAAAGAAAAGGGTTCAAAACAAAGGAGCAAAGAAAACCGAAGGCTCCCCTGGTCTAGCGCACCGGACTGTCCGGTGTGCCACCGGACAGTGTCTGGTGCATCAGGGAGAATCAGCTCGAACTCCTTAGCTTCGGGTTTCTGGAAATTGCTCTCCGCTATAATTCACCGGACTATCCGGTGTGCCAGCGGGGGCAACGGCTAGCGCACCAATGGTCGACTGCAAAAGTGAACAGTGAACAGTGCTGGCTGCGCGTGCAAAGTCAGAGCAGGTGCCAGAAGGCGCACCGGACAACGAACAGGACCTGTTCGGTGCACCACCGGACTGTCTGGTGGCCCAGATGTCAGAAGCTCCAACGGTCGAACCCTAACGGTTGGGTGACGTGGCTGGCGCACCGGACTGTCCGGTGCGCCCGTCGACAGCAGAGTTCCCCAACGGCCATTTTGGTGGGTGGGGCTATAAATACCCCCCAACCACCACACTTCAAGGCATCCAAGTTTTTCAGCCATTGCATTCAATACAAGAGCTCTAGACTTCACTCCAAGACACAAACAAGAGATCAAATCCTCTCCCAAGTCCAAAGATCATTCCAATCAAATAGTTACTAGTGAGAGAGTGATATTTGTGTTTATTTGAGTTCTTGCGCTTGGATCGCTTTTCTTCTTCCTTCCTTCTTGTTCCTAAGTCATTTGTAATCAAGGCAAGAGACACCAATTGTGTGGTGGTCCTTGTGGGGACTAAGTGTCCTGATTGATTGAGAAGAGAAGCTCACTCGGTCTAGGTGACCGTTTGAGAGAGGGAAAGGGTTGAAAGAGACCCGGTCTTTGTGACCACCTCAACGGGGAGTAGGTTTGCAAGAACCGAACCTCGGTAAAACAAATCACCATGTCACACTCTTCATTTGCTTACGATTTGTTTTCCACCCTCTCTCTCGGACTCGTTTATATTTCTAACACTAACCCCGGCTTGTAGTGTGTGCTTAAGTTTATAATTTTCAGATTCCGCCTATTCACCCCCCCCTCTAGGCGACTTTCAGAACTCCTTCTTAATCTACATGAGACTAGCAAGAATGTGTAGTTCCTGAAGTTAGTGAAGAATTCTGCCCAAGAATTGGTGTGAGCAGCAGCATGTGCTGCGCAGTATGCATCCCACCAATCCGTAGTGGGGCCTGTGATGCGACCCGATGCATATAGCAATTTCTCCCTATCGGTGCATTGGGCTATGTTGATCATCTTTTCAAAGGACTTCAGCGAGTCATCAGCTTGTAGTGGGCCTGTGACTTGAGATCCCAGGTACTTCACCAAGTTGGTCTTTGAGTTTCTCGTGACCTCGCCTCTACTCGTAGCAATACATATAGATAGGCAAAGAGTAGGTAAAATTAACATTACACCAAACATAGAAAACAATTGTGTAATATAATTCTATGTGCTGCTACAAGATTGTTGGTTCAAGAACGGCTAAAATCGAAGCTATGGTTAAGAAGATATGACTTTTGGATGATCCAAGTGTTTAGGCCAATTATTCTGATAATCATAGGCTCCATAACTTAGGTACTTATTTTTGACACATAATACATGATAAAATTAATGTTACTAAAGTGTAGACAATATTAATATGAGACCAACACAACTGGAATGGGGAAAATCGGAATTAAAACGTGAAAGATATGGTTTTTCTAAGTTTATGGAGCTACTTGTATACTTAAAATCATCTTTTTCCGTTTTTATTTCATAAATTCCGAGAATTGACTTTGGATTAGATTTCCTAAAGGTTCAGGGTGTAATTTAAAAAAACCAAGGGCCTACTTTTAATATTCTCTAAACTAACCTGGACTGTGGGTTGATATTCATAAACTGAGAGCACCTAGAGGGGGTGAATAGGTGATCCTGTAAAATTCAACAACTAATAGCCACAAAACTTGGTTAAGTGTTAGAATGATAAAAACAAGTGGTTATAGAGCGAGTTCTAGCGAATCACAACAATCACACAGAAAAGCAATCACAAGAGACACGCGAGTTATCCCGTGGTTCGGCCAAGTAATACTTGCCTACTTCTACGCTGTGGCGTCCCAATGGATGAGGGTTGCACTCAACCCCTTTCAAGTGATCCAATGATCAACTTGAATACCATGGTGTTCTTCTTTCTTATACTTTCTCCCGTTTGCGAGGAATCTCCACAACTTGGAGCCTCTCGCCCTTATAATTGATGATCACAAAGAAGCATGGAAGTAAGGGAGGGGAGAGCAACGCACACAAGACTCAAAACGAGAGCACAATCACGCACACAAGTCACAACTTGAGCTCTAAGTTCAACACACGGAGTTCTCAACTCAAGAGGAGCTCAAATTGCTAGCACAGAGAATCAAATGCGTGGGAGTGGAGTCTGGATGCTTAGGAATGATCAAAGAATGCTTAGGTGACTCCTCCATGCGCCTAGGGGTCCCTTTTATAGCCCCAAGGCAGCTAGGAGCTATTGGACGCAATCTTGGAAGGCTAATCTTGCCTTCTGTCGGGTGGCGCACCGGACAGTCCGGTGTGCCACCGGACAGTCCCTGTAGCTGTCCGGTGCGCAATCTCCTTCCTTTTCTGGCGCATCCGACCGTTGCAGATTCGCGGCAGTTGGCGCACCGGACACTGTCCGGTGCCCCCTGCCGACCATTGGTGCGCCCACGCATCGCATGAAGATTGCGCGGCCGACCGTTGGCGCAGTCGACCGTTGGCTCACCGGACAGTCTGGTGCCCCACCGGACAGTCCGGTGAATTATAGTCGTACGTCGTTGACCATTTCCCGAGAGCGACGACTTCGCCGCGGACGACTCACTGGACAGTCTGGTGATTTATACCCGTTCGCCGCCGTCGAGTCCCGAGAGTGGCAGACTGGTCTGGCGCACTGTCCGGTGCACCACCGGATAGTCCGGTGCACCCAGACTGAGCAGGAGTTGGCTGTACACAGAGCCAACTCATTTCCAATTGCTTTTCTCCTGTTTCTAGCACTTAGACACAATACATTAGTACCCAAATCAATGTACTAAGTCTAGAAACGTACCTTGTTATATGATTTGCACTTCTTCAATCTTTGGCACAAATTAGCACTTAGAGAAAATGTGTTGGGCACTTAATCACCAAAACACTTTAGAAATGGCCCAAGGGCACATTTCCTTTTCAATCTCCCCCTTTTTGGTGATTTATGCCAACACATCAAAAAGCAACCAAAAGAAGTGCAACATCAATGCAATTGAGAACAAGAATTGTTTTTGATTCAAATTTGGCATATTTGGATCATTCTTTGCCACCACTTGGTTTGTTTTTGCAAATCAAATTCAATTTCCTATCTCTAAGTCAAACACACTTGTTTAGGCATAAAGAGAGGTATTTCAAGAGTGAAATTGATCAAGATTCAAAAACTCTCCCTTTTTCCCATAATCATAGATTCTCCCCACAAGAGACCAAATTTTGCAAATAAGAGTATTTTGACAAATCAAAAGTGCTAACTCTACTATTTTAAAATTTCTCAAGTGGTAGCTGATCCATTTGCTTTGGCCTTTAATTTCTCCCCCTTTGGTAATAAGCACCAAAACGGGATCATCCTTGGCCCTTTAACCCCATTGCCTCACCAAAATTGTCAATTACGAGCAAAAAGGCAATAAGAGCATAGATATGAACTTGGAGTGAATACCGGAGTGCAGTGGAAGTCTTTGCATGGTCCAAGTTCACCTTTCCCTTTCAATTCACTTTTGAGACTAAAACAAGTAAACTCAAACACAAGGTTAGTCTCAAAGGGTCAAGTTGTAGCATGCCTCCCCCTAAATAAGTGCATCACTTGCAAATGGACTTGTGAGGTCCGGGGATCATGTGTACAACTTGAGCACCACAAATGAACAAAATAGATTTGCATGCATAAATTAACATGATCAAAGGCATAAGACACATGTATGCTATAGATCAATCCAAGTTACGCGAATCTAAGACATTTAGCTCACTACGCAACCTGCAAAACCTTTTCTCATCTAAAGGCTTGGTGAAGATATCGGCTAGCTGGCTTTCGGTGTTAATATGGTACACCTCGATATCCCCCTTTTGCTGGTGGTCTCTCAGGAAGTGATGTCAGATGTCTATGTGCTTAGTGCGGCTGTGTTCAACAGGATTATCCGCCATGCGGATTGCACTCTCATTGTCACATAGGAGTGGGACTTTGCTCAGATTGTAGCCAAAGTCCCGGAGGGTTTGCCTCATCCAAAGTAGTTGCGCGCAACACTGTCCTGCGGCAACATACTCGGCCTCAGCGGTGGATAGGGCAACGGAAGTTTGTTTCTTTGAACTCCAAGACACTAGGGACCTTCCTAGGAATTGGCACGTCCCTGATGTACTCTTCCTATCAACATTGCACCCGGCATAATCGAAGTCTGAATATCCAATCAAGTCAAAGGTAGACCCCTTTGGATACTAGATCCGGAAGCAAGGCGTAGCAACTAAATATCTAAGAATCCGCTTAATGGCCACAAGATGTCATTCCCTTGGGTCGGATTGATATCTAGCACACATGCATACGCTAAGCATAATATCCGGTCTACTAGCACATAAATAAAGCAAGGAACCTATCATAGACCGGTATGCCTTTTGATCAACGGACTTACCTCCTTTGTTGAGGTCGACATGTCCGTCGGTTCCCATTGGTGTCTTTGTGGGCTTGGCGTCCTTCATCCCGAACCGCTTGAGAAAGTCTTGTGTGTACTTTGTCTGGGAGATGAAGGTGCCGTCCTTGAGTTGCTTCACTTGGAACCCAAGGAAGTAGTTCAACTCGCCCATCATTGACATCTCAAATTTCTGTGTCATCACCCTGCTAAACTCCTCACAAGACTTTTGGTTAGTAGAACCAAATATTATGTCATCGACATAAATTTGGCACACAAATAGGTCACCATCATAAGTCTTAGTGAAAAGAGTTGGATCGGCTTTCCCAACCTTGAAAGCATTAGCAATTAGGAAATCTCTAAGGCATTCATACCATGCTCTTAGGGCTTGCTTAAGTCCATAGAGCGCCTTAGAGAGCTTACACACATGGTCGGGGTACCGTTCATCCTCAAAGCCAGGGGGTTGCTCTACGTACACCTCCTCCTTGATTGGCCCGTTCAGGAAAGCGCTCTTCACATCCATTTGAAACAACCTGAAAGAGTGGTGAGCGGCATAGGCTAATAGAATGCGAATAGACTCTAGCCTAGCCACAAGAGCAAAATTCTCCTTGAAATCCAAACCTGCGACTTGGACATAACCTTTTGCCACAAGTCGAGCCTTGTTTCGTGTCACCACCCCGTGCTCATCTTGCTTGTTGCGGAACACCCACTTGGTTCCCACAATGTTTTGCTTGGGACGTGGCACCAAGGTCCAAACTTCATTTCGCTTGAAGTTGTTGAGCTCTTCCTGCATGGCCAACACCCAGTCCGGATCTTGCAAGGCCTCTTCTACCCTGAAAGGCTCAATAGAAGAGACAAATGAGTAATGCTCACAAAAATTAGCTAGACGTGAGTGAGTTGTTACTCCCTTGCTTATATCACCCAAAATCTGGTCGGCGGGATGATTCCTTTGAATCGTCGCTCGGACTTGAGTTGGAGGGGCTCATGGTGCTTCTTCCTCCACAACTTGGTCATCTTGTGCTCCCCCTTGATCACGCGCCTCTTCTTGAGGAACCTGTTCATCATCTTGAGTTGGGGGATGCACCATCGTTGAGGAAGAAGGTTGATCTTATTCTTGGTGTTCTTGTGGTCGCACATCTCCAATCGCCATGGTGCGAATTGCGTCCGTTGGAACATCATCTTCATCTACATCATCAAGATCAACTTGCTCTCTTGGAGAGCTATTAGTTTCATCAAATACAACATCGCTAGAGACTTAAACCAAACTCGATGATTTGTTGAAGACTCTATACGTCTTTGTATTTGAGCCATAACCTAGCAAAAACCCTTCTACAGCTTTAGGAGCAAATTTGGTATTTCTACCTTTCTTTACTAGAATGTAACATTTACTCCCAAATACACAAAAGTATGACACGTTGGGTTTGTTACCGGTTAAAAGTTCATACGAGGTCTTCTTCAGGAGGCGATGAAGGTAGACCCGGTTTATGGTGTGGCAAGCTGTGTTCATAGCTTCTGACCAAAATCGCTCGGGTGTCTTGAATTCTCTAAGCATCGTCCTCGCCATGTCAATAAGCGTCCTGTTCTTCCTCTCTACCACACCGTTTTGCTGTGGTGTGTAGGGAGCGGAGAACTCGTGCTTGATTCCTTCCTCCTCAAGGTACTCCTCCACTTGTAGGTTCTTGAACTCAGACCCGTTGTCGCTTCTTACCTTTTTCACCTTGAGCTCAAATTCGTTTTGAGCTCTCCTTAGAAAGTGCTTTAGTGTCCCTTGGGTTTCTGATTTATCCTGCAAAAAGAATACCCAAGTGAAGCAGGAAAAATCATCAACAATAACAAGATCATACTTACTTCCCCCTATGCTGAGGTAGGCGACGGGTCTGAAGAGGTCCATATGAAGTAGCTCCAGAGGTCTTGATGTGGTCATCACATTCTTGCTGTGATGAGTGCTTCCCACCTGTTTACCTGCTTGACAAGCTATACAAGGTCTATCTTTTTCGAAAAATACATTGGTTAGACCTAACGCATGTTCTCCCTTTAGAAGTTAATGAAGATTCTTCATCCCAACATGTGCTAGACGGCGATGCCACAGCCAGCCCATGCTAGTCTTAGTAATTAAGCATGCATCTAGATCGGCCTCCTCTTTCAAAAAATCAACTAAGTAGAGTTTGTCGTCTAGTACACCCTTAAAAGCTAATGAACCATCACTCCTTCTAAAGACAGACACATCTACATTGGTAAATAGACAATTATAACCCATATTACATAGTTGGCTAACAGACAATAAGTTATATCCGAGCGATTCGACTAAGAACACATTGGATATGGAATGCTCGGATAAAATGGCTATCTTTCCTAGTCCTTTAACCTTGCCTTGGTTCCCATCTCCAAAGATGATCGAATCTTGGGAATCTTTGTTCTTGACGTAGGAGGTGAACATCTTCTTCTCCCCCGTCATGTGGTTTGTGCATCCGCTGTCGATAATCTAGCTTGAGCCCCCAGATGCATAAACCTGCAAGGCAAATTAGGCTTGGGTCTTAGGTACCCAACTCTTGTTGGGTCCTACAAGGTTAGTTACAATAGCCTTTGGGACCCAAATGCAAGTCTTGTCTCCCTTGCATTTGGACCCCATCTTTCTAGCAACCACTTTTTCATTTTTACATGAAAGTACAAACGTAGTGTTGCAAGCATGAAAGACAGTGGTAGGTTTATTACACATTTTCCTAGGTGCATGAGACACATAATTTCTCTTAGGCCTACTATTAAAATTAGAACTTGAAGCAACCGTGGCATGTGAGTCAAAAGCATTATAACTCCTATTATAATGAGAATTTCTAGAAAATTTTCTATCATTATACATGAAAGCATGGTTCTTTTGACTACTACTAGCCATAGGGACCTTTCCTTTCTCCTTGTAGGAAATGGGAGCCCTTTGACTTATTAAGTTCTTGGCTTCCTTTCGAAAGCCAAGTCCATCCCTAATTGAGGGATGTCTACCAACGGTGTAGGCATCCCTAGCAAATTTTAACTTATCAAAGTCATTTTTGCAAGTCTTAAGTTGGGCATTAAGACTTGCCACTTCACCATTTAATTTTGTAATAGAAGTAAGGTGTTCAACACATGCATCAACATCAAAATCCTTACACCTATTACAAATGACAACATGCTCTACACAAGAACTAGATTTATTAACTACTTCTAGCTTAGCATTTAAATCATCATTAATACTCCTTAAGCTAGACACAGTTTCATGACAAGCAGATAATTCAGAAGACAACATTTCATTTCTTTTAATCTCTAAAGCAAGAGATTTTTGTGCACTAACAAACTTATCATGCTCTTCATACAAAATATCCTCTTGCTTTTCTAAGAGTCTATTCTTTTCATTTAAAGCATCAATCAATTGATTGATTTTATCTATTTTAGTTATATCTAAACCTTTGAACAAGCTTGAATAATCTACTTCATCATCACTAGAGTCATCATCACTTGAAGTAGTATACTTAGGGGTATCTCGAGCGCTTACCTTTTTCTCCTTTGCCATGAGGCAAGTATGGCGCTCGTTGGGGAAGAGAGACAACTTGTTGAAGGCCGAGGCGGCGAGTCCTTCGTCGTTGGAGTCGGAAGAAGAGCAATCCGAATCCCATTCTTTGTCGAGGTGCGCCTCGCCCTTCGCCTTCTTGTAGGCTTTCTTCTTCTCCCTCTTCCCGCTCTTTTCTTGTTCCTGGTCATTAGCATTATCGGGACAATTTGCTTTGAAATGACCAGTCTTACCGCATTTAAAACAGGAGCGCTTTCCCTTTGCTTTGCTCTTGTTGGGATGATCCTTGCGTCCTTTTAGCACGGTCTTGAAGCGCTTGATGATGAGGGCCATCTCATCTTCGTTTAGCCCGGTAGCCTCAACTTGTGCCACCTTGCTAGGTAGCGCCTCCCTGTTGCTGCTTGTTGCCTTGAGTGCAACGGGCTGAGACTCATAGATGGGCATTGGGCCATTCAATGCATCATCAACATATCTTGCTTCCTTGACCATCATTCGCCCGCTCACAAACTTTCCGAGTATCTCCTCGGGCGTCATCTTTGTGTACCTAGGATTTTCACGGATGAGGTTCACAAGATGAGGGTCAATAATAGTGAAAGACCTGAGCATAAGTCGGACAACGTCGTGGTCCGTCCATCTCGTGCTTCCATAACTCCTGGTCTTGTTGACCAGGGTCTTGAGCCTGTTGTACGTTTGTGTTGGCTCCTCTCCCCTGATCATGGCAAACCTTCCTAGCTCGACTTCCACCAACTCCATTTTGGTGATCATGGTGGCGTCGTTCCCCTCATGCGATATCTTAAGGGTGTCCCATATTTGCTTGGCATTGTCCAAGCCGCTCACCTTGTTATATTCATCCCTGCACAACGATGCTAACAAAACAGTGGTAGCTTGTGCATTCTTATGAATTTGTTCGTTAATGAATACAGGGTTATCCGTACTATCAAATTGCATTCCATTCTCAACTATCTCCCAAATACTAGGATGGAGAGAGAAAAGGTGACTACGCATTTTGTGACTCCAAAAAGTGTAGTCCTCTCCATCAAAGTGTGGAGGTTTACCAAGAGGAATAGAAAGCAAATGGGCATTGGAATTATACGGAATACGAGAATAATCAAATGAAAATTTTGAGTTAACCGGTTTCTTTTTCTCGTCATAGTCGTCGTCTCTTGGGGAAGAAGAAGACTCCTCACTGTCGTAGTAGATGATCTTCTTGATGTGCCTCTTCTTCTTCCTGTCCTTCTTCTTATGACTCGAGCCAGAGTCAGTGGGCTTGTCGTCCCTTGGCTCGTTGAAGATGGACTCCTTCTCCTTATCGTTGACCACCATCCCCTTTCCCTTAGGATCCATCTCTTCGGGCGATTAGTCCCTTTCGTGAAGAGAACGGCTCTGATACCAATTTAGAGCACCTAGAGGGGAGGTGAATAGGTGAAACTGTAAAATTCAACAACTAATAGCCACAAAAATTGGTTAAGTGTTAGAATGATAAAACCAAGTGGCTATAGAGCGAGTTCTAGCGAATCACAACAATTACACAGAAAAGCAATCACAAGAGACACGCGAGTTATCCCGTGGTTCGGCCAAGTAATACTTGCCTACTTCCACGTTGTGGCGTCCCAATGGACGAGGGTTGCACTCAACCCCTTTCAAGTGATCCAATGATCAACTTGAATACCATGGTGTTCTTTTTTCTTATACTTTCTCCTGGTTGCGAGGAATCTCCACAACTTGGAGCCTCTCGCCCTTACAATTCATGATCACAAAGAAGCATGGAACTAAGGGAGGGGAGAGCAACACACACAAGACTCAAAACGAGAGCACAATCACGCACACAAGTCACAACTTGAGCTCTAAGTTCAACACACGAAGTTCTCAACTCAAGAGGAGCTCAAATTGCTAGCACAGAGAATCAAATGAGTGGGAGTGGAGTCTGGATGCTTAGGAATGATCAAAGAATGCTTAGGTGACTCCTCCATGCGCCTAGGGGTCCCTTTTATAGCCCCAAGGCAGCTAGGAGCTGTTGGAGGCAATCTTTGAAGGCTAATCTTGCCTTCTGTCGAGTGGCGCACCAGACAGTCCGGTGTGCCACTGGACAGTCCCTGTAGCTGTCCGGTGCGTGATCTCCTTCCTTTTCTGGCGCATCCGACCGTTGCAGATTCGCGGCAGTTGGCTCATCGGACACTGTCCGGTGCACACCGGATAGTCCGGTGCCCCCTGCCGACCGTTGGCGCGCCCACGCGTCGCGTGAAGATTGCGCGGCCGATCGTTGGCGCAGTCGACCGTTGGCTCACCGGACAGTCCGATGCCCCACCGGACAGTCCGGTGAATTATAGTCGTACGCCGTTGAACATTTCCCGAGAGCGATGACTTCGCCGCGGACGACTCACTGGACAGTCCGGTGATTTATACCCGTACGCCGGTGTCGAGTCTCGAGAGTGGCCTGTTCACAGAGACTGGTCTGGCACACCGGACAGTCCGGTGCACCTAGACCGAGCAGGAACTCATTTCCAATTGCTTTTTCTCATGTTTCTAGCACTTAGACACAATACATTAGTACCCAAATCAATGTACTAAGTCTATAAACGTACCTTGTTATATGATTTGCACTTCTTCAATCTTTGGCACAAATTAGCACTTAGAGAAAATGTGTTGGGCACTTAATCACCAAAACACTTTAGAAATGGCCCAAGGGCACATTTCCCTTTCATAAACCTTGGGGGCTCTTTTGTTAATCTACACCGACCGAAGGGGTACGACCATTCCCTACCACACGATCCAAGATTGCCCCGGTACTCCATGATGGTCCTGGTGTTGACGCGGTGTGAACCAAGCGGGCGGCGGGTTTCCTCCTCTCTTTACTGCTCTCTCTCTCTCTCCTCATGGCGTTGATGGCTCATGACTCCTTGGGGCAGGTGCTAGGGTCTGGTGACACAGGTGGGGCATGGGGGTTCGATATTTATACCCCCAGGCTAGAGAAGGCAGATGGCCCCGGGAAGCAACAGCACGGTGATATCCGCGCGAGGCCATGGAACCTACTGTTCTGAGTCCGACGTCGCGCGGGGAGGGAGAGCAATCTGGACACCTGGGCCCACACGCTAGAGGCACATGACTTCCAGGCGCCCAATGACTGCCCTGCTCGCGGGGCCCACCTATCTGTGGCACAACACACAGAAGAAGGGGGAATGGAGTGGGCCACACGATGGGAGTTGGGCTGCGGGAAGGGTGAGGATTAGTTGGGCCACAAGCTTTGGTTTGGGTCCAAAGTCTGATTTCTTATTCTTTTTCATTTCCTAATTTCCCTTTCTATTTGAATTCTTGGTCTTTTGACTTCTAAATTGGATTCAAATTCAATTCCGAGTTTGGATTTTTATTCCAAACAAGATGCACAATCAGAATCCTGCATGATGCAATAATATATATTTTTTTCACCTACTTAATTAAGAAAAATGGTTTAGATACCTAGATAAAATTTAGTATTTACCTTTTATTTAGCTTTAGGAAACTAGCTCCAATTTCATAAATTTATTAAAAGGCACTTTAAATTTTTAAATCTCTAAAGAGTTTCCTTAAATCTCAATATTAGGATTTTGGGTGTTACAGCAATGGCGTCTTTGGCGAGTATTTTATATGGAGCACTCGGCAAAGAAAAGTTGTCATGACGGTCAAGGAGCCTTTGCCGAGTGCGAGACCAGCAGGCACTCCATAAAGGGAGATCCAGTGGGCCCCATGCCAGTTTCTATACTGAGTATGTGGGCTAGCACTCGGCAAAGACAGAGCCTTTGCCAAGTGCCAGGCCAGCAGACACTCGGTAAAGGGAGCTTCAATGGCCCCCATGGCAGTTTCTGTACCGAGTGTGCAGGTTGGCACTCGACAAAGACAGAGCCTTTATCGAGTGCCAAGCCAGTAGGCACTCAGCAAAGGGAGCTCCAGTGGCCCCCAAGCACAGGCTCTGTGTCGAGTGTGTGGCTAGCACCTAGCAAAGGTTTCTTCTTTGTCGAGTGCCACGACCATAACACTCGGCAAAGAAGCTTTACTGGTTCCCAGATGTGCTTTCTTTACCACATGCTACGGTCACCACAGTCGGCAAAGGAGCTCTTTACCGAGTGTCACACTCGGCAAAGTGACGAGAGACCCACATAAACAAAAGATATATATCATTTACATCTCATATATATCACAAATATATCTTTAACAATCTCATACATCACAGATACCACATATCTCACAAACATCACAAATCTCGCATGTTTCTTCACAAACATCACAAAAGTTCGCAAAACTCACAAGTAGTCACGCAAATAAGTTCACAAACATTCAGTGCATGTCACAGACATCTCCCACTACAAAGTTATTTGGAGCATTAGTGAGGTGGGCAGTTACTTTGGTGAGGCGAAGGGTTGGGCGAAGCTTGCTGATCATTTGATGTCGCCGACTGTATCTACACAAATAATAGATTGCTTTTGTGAGACAAGATAAATATATATCATAAATGACTACAAAATTTTATACTCATAGGAGTAGAAAGATTATGAGGTCAAGGTGGATTGATCAGTGTAGATGGCGGAGCTATGCCCTATGCGGTGCCAAGATTCTACATGTACTGAAACATCTCCGCCATCCTCTGGTGTTCGGCCAAGCGAGTCGCCCACTCCACTTCCTGCTCTACCCTCATCCTCGCCTCCATCTCCATACGTTCCCTCCTCTCTTCTTCTCGCTAGGCCTATAATATTTCACCCCAATGTTATGATAATGCAAAGTGAAGGTATATAACTCAATGGATGACGAGGCACATAAGCACTAACTGGAAGTTCTTGTATCCGAGAATGTGAAGTGTCCTACCAAGGTCATATGGTCAGGCTCGTGCTCCTGGCTCGAACCTAAGAAAGAGTTGGAGAGGAGTACGACTCGATTGCTCCATCAACAATCTAGTACCAGCCATGTATCTTACCTCCTCCGACCCTCATAAGGACATCTCCATTAATGTCCTCAGTCCCCGGATCATACTCTGGCCCATGGACCTCTCTTGCCATGGTGGTGTACTCATAGAGGCAGGTGTGGATGGAGGCATTGTTGTACGCCTCGAGCTCGTCCTCTGGGTTGTAGGTGACGTCTGACGTTGCCTCACCCTTGTGGGCCATAGCATAAACAGAGAAGATGGATAAGGCTGACCACCATGTGACATCGACTGCGAGAAAACCAACAAGATGATTAGAAATCAAGTATAATCGAATGTTAGCAAAAATAAATGAATTTGCATACCCATGCTTCTACGCATTTGGTGAGGCTGCAGTTTGTCATTAGCAAACGCCTGTCCTGGCAAGCGTTGTGTGTCTCGTCCCACTCGTTGGAACACCACCTTTGCACCATCTAATCCCAACACTCAGGATGCGGGCACCAATAAGAAGTCATCTACAGGAAATCAAGTGCCAGGGAAAAGATCTCTAGGCCCACCGCTCAGAGGGAGCATGGGAGAAAGACCTTCAGACTACTAAGGATCACCAATCAATGGGAGAATAAGGGAACTATCTATCCTGGAAGCGCCCGCCCCTGGATAAACCTCGAGGCACTGAGCGCGGGGTCGGGCGAGGTAGAGCTAGAAGGGGGGACATGTGAACCGAGGGGAAGCCACTGGAGTGGATTCTTCGCCTAGCCTGAGACTAACCCCCATGAGTGGTCGACTGCATTAACTACGTCTAGCACCGAGTCACAGTAGAGAACCGATCTGCCTCCCACTCATGACCTATGAGCTCCTCGTCCTACATCACTCATGACATATGAGGCAGCGCACTCCTGACCTGAAAGTAGCCTAGAGGTGGGTGAATAGGCTACACCTACAATTCTCAACAAAAAATTTGGACTTCTATTAGAAAAGAAAGTTTAACAAGTGAGGCTGGTTCGACCAATCGTAAGGCCGGTTCAACCGCAAATCACTTGTTCAACTGCAAACTTAACTGAAACTACTCAGACCTATAATGAATAAATGTAGCGGAATAATTTATCTAAATTTAACTAGATAGATCACAGATCTAAGATAATAATGAACAAGTCACAATCACAATGCAGCACACAAGACACATGATTTTTACCAAGGTTCAGTCACACCACCAAGGTGCCCTACTCCTTATTGAGGTACCCACAAAGGGCCAGGTCTTTCTCAACCCCGTTCCTCAATGCCGACCACACAGGTCAAGGCGATCCCTTACTCAAGTTTGCCCACAAAGAGCCATTGATACAAAACATTCTTGGAGTCGTCCACAAATTTGGAGACCCCCAAGACAAGATTACAAGCACACAAGGAACGACACGTTCCAAGAACAACTATATCGCAAGTAAGAACAATTTGTACCAACTAGAGAGAAAGAGAATGAAGAACTTGAATCAAAAGCGCGCTTAGATTGAAAACTTATCTCACACCAATGAATCTTCCCACCAATCAAAGCAGGGACGACTTAGGGTGTGAGATCGGAGTTGAAATGCTTTGAATCGGAGGAGGACAACCGTCACAAGGGTTTGGTTCATCGTTTCTAGGGTTGGGTGAAGAGAGGAAAGGTTTTTATAGCCCCCAAAAATCAGATCTTGCTGATTCTGTGCGGCTACGCAAATACCGGTTGAACCTGCCCTACACCCGATTGAACCAGAAAAATCCAGAGAAGGACTCAGTCATTTTCGGTTGAACCGACCTGGAGCCCTATTGAACCGGTTTGCACTGGAAAACATGGATTTTGAATGAAATGGGGAGAAATCACATGGCGACTTCGCAACTTTTCAAAACTAGAATTTTGAAGCGGATAGAATTAATTGGTGCATACCATCCTTACCTGCGAAGGAACTAATCATATGAAGATCCCTATTACTAATCAAGAATCATCAAAATACTTGAGGATCTCCGTCAGAAACCACCTATAGATCTTTCTTCTTTAACACTTGGTTTCCTATTAGTTCGTTTATTTCTTTCATGTGCATCTGGTTATGATTTAAACTGACACACACTAGGAGCAAACTCATTAGTATATTTTTTGTTTTGTCCATTAATCACCGAAACCCTCAATATGTTGATTGCACTTACAATCTCCCCCTTTTTGATGATTAAAGCCAAAACAAATAAAATGATAGGAGATAATAGAAAGAATTAACGCTATCCTTTTTGAACATTTGTGTTTGTATGACTCCCCCTAAATGTATGCATCGAATAAACTTTTGAATTGACCTGATATGTCAATTTGCATCACATTTGGAGATAGAGTCACACATACACATATGTTCGAGGGGTGCACAAATGTGTCACAAGAAAAATATCCATGATCAGAATGCATATGACATATATTGCACACAAATAACTCAACAATCATGATAGCATAGATAATCAAGGATTACAGCATAAAATGAAACTCAAGTGAATATCCATCATACCTTGATATTAAAGAAGAGTCTATTACATAACATCCATCGCATCACATAGAGTTCAAGACATACTTGTTACCAGACAAACGTTCAAAGGGTTGATGTAGAGGGACATCCTGGAAGCGAGGTGGCAGAGGCTGAAAGGGAAATGTGCCCTTGGACCATTTCTATAATTGTTTTGGTGATTAGATGCCCAACACATTGTTCTAAATTTATATGTACTAAGTAGGTGAGAAGTGTAAATCAAAGAACAAGATATGTCTCTGGACTTAGTAAATTGTTTTTTGGGTACTAACATATTTATCTAAGTACTAGAGACATTGCCAAGAAAAGACGAAAAGAAGTGGAGATGAATTGGCTATGTTCAGCCAAACCAGCACGAGCCTGTGGCGCACCAGATTGTCCGGTAGTGCACCCGATAGTGTCCGATGCCCGGGTAGGCCCGGCGGCGAACTCACTGCTCTCGGGAATCAGCGGGGGCGATGTGGCTCTAAATCACCAGACTGTCCGGTGGTGCACCGGACTGTCCGGTGAGCCATCAGCGCCCGCGCTCAAGACCTCGGCGGCGAACTCATCGCTCTCGAGAAAAAGTAAAGGCGCCACGGCTAAAATTCACTGGACTGTCCGGTGTGCACCGGACTGTCCGGTGAGCCAACGGTCGGCTGCGCAATCAGCGGGTGACGCGTGGCCCGCGTCAACGGTCGGTTGGTCACACCGGACTGTCCGGTGTGCACCAGATAGTGTCTGGTGCACCAACAGGACCGAAGGGCCAACGGTCGACTATGCCAGAAAAGGAAGGAGATCGGGCACCTGACAACTACTATTCATGTCCGGTGGTGGACCGGACTGTCCAGTGCGCCACCCGACAGAAGGCAGTTGGATCTCCAACGGCTCCTAGCTGCCTTGGGGCTATAAAAGAGACCCCTAGGCACATGGAGCAGTACACCAAGCATTCTCTAAACAATCTAAGACACCTAGACTTTGTCGCCATATATTTGGATCGCTGTGTTAGAGATTTGAGCACCTTTCGAGTCGAGAACTCCTGCGCCGTGTTTTTGTGCTCAAGTCTTGGATTGTGTGTGTGTGTGTTTGCTGCGTATTGAGTCTTGCGTGTGTTGCTTTCCCTCCCTTACTCTTGTGCTTCTCTTGTGATCAATATTATAAGGGCGAGAGGCTCCAACTTGTGGAGATTCCTCGCAAACGGGAAAAGAACTCTAAAGAAAAAGACCATGGTATTCAAGTCAATCATTGGATCACTTGAAAGGGGATGAGTGCAACCCTCGTCCATTGGGACACCACAACGTGGAAGTAGGAAAGTGTTACTTGGCCGAACCACGAGATAAAACACCGTGTCTCTTGTGTTGCTTTTCTCTAGTTGATCTCTTCTCAAGAGCTCACTCTATAGCAACTTGGTTTAGTCTAACTAACATTATAAACCAAGTCTGTGCGACTAGTGTTGAATTTTGCAGGATCACCTATTCACCCCCCTCTAGGTGCTCTTAGAGGCTCACCAGGGGAGACTGACTGACGACAGATGTTTTCATCTGTCTCCCGCTGGCGGTGAGCCAACTCATGCACATCTGCAGAGATGTCCTAACACATCGATAACATAGCAGCATTACCATGAGCAAGACGCGAGCCAATATCTCTGCCTCGACCTCTACCACGATTGCTACGGTCCATAGGACGTGAAGATGAAGTAGCCCGAGAAGAAGATGGATGATGAGGAGGCATAGGAGGAGGCTCATCAGAAGAGTAATCTTGCCTGGCAGCTCTAGCAGGTGCTCTCTTTGATCTTCCAGTAGAATTGGCAGAATATATCCAATAGGAAGTGTAGGTAACAGGATGAACTTCTTTATCGAACAATGTCTGAGAAACAACCTCAATAATCTTCATGATAAAAGGCACATGAACACAACCCTTAGTTGGATAGAAAGAAACATAAATTATTTCCTACCAAATCAGTTCAAAAACAATGAGCCACTGGGTCTTGTTAGGTTGCATAAAGAAGAGCAGTGTCTGACTGTCACCAAGGACATTGACTGTGGCAGAACCTCCAAGTTATTGGGCCCACATGCACCCGTCCTTGTCCCAAAGACCTCAGACGGCTATGCATGTGCACCAGATAACTTAACAGGATCTGTCCGATTGCCCCAAGGACATCGGATAAACCACTTTCAACCAGAACCGCGAGATTAAGTAACACAGATCACACACACCAATATTTTTGCAGCGGAAATATTATTACCAAATTTTACAAGTTACAAAAATTTTACATTATTTTATCGGAGTGATTATAAGTTTGAAATATATGCTAGCTCAAATGACCATCCTCAATAAGAAGTGTAAGGGAGTTACTTAAACTTATAAGAAGGCCGAGCCCACCGGCACTTAACACCATCATCAGCAGCACAAAACTAGGACCTGAAAAACAACAGGGAATAAAACCCTGAGTACGGAATTACTCAGCAAGACTTACCCGACTAAAGAAAAGACTCTCAAGGGTATGCTGGAATTGGGAATCAAGGAGAGGCTTTAGCAAGAATCAACTTAGATACTTTTGCGGAAATAGCTTACTAAAGTGAGTCCTTACTTTCAATATTTTAACGCCAAATTAAGTATTAATAGACTCTGTTTGCAGCTGGTCTAATTTCACCATCTCATCAATACAACATCATTTTTATTCATAATGTTCACATCCAGACTTAGGTTGTAGGTCAGTGACCAAGTCTTCATAACCGCGAAGGTACGGCGATCCGAATCGATTATACTCAGCTGAGGATCTCCGATCACACGACATATGTAGCACTTAACCCTTGCATATGTCAACCCACCACCAGGGTTCTTAAGACCAGATCAGGTTCACGCAAACCGAGAGTACAGATACACCACCGTCCAGCCTCTTGCTACGGAGGGTACACGCTACTCTCGCCACCGCTCCACGCCCATTTCGTGTTATCTTATTCTGGCCTTAGTCTGCCCGAGGCAAGACTTACCCATGACGAGGCATGTGACCAGTTAAAGGGTCCTCGATCAGCAGGCCTACATACGCATCCAATCCTTAATCAACCTGGGTAGAACATCACCTGTTCCTAACCCAAGTTTCGATTTAAATACATGCATCCTTAGGATTGTTTGTGTTCCTTAGGATGAAAAGAGCATCACAGGGAACTTTGCAGTAAGATCCCACCATGCTCCCAATGAAAATATATTCTTGCAGGTAGAAGCCATCCTTCCTCAGGATAACCCCTGAGCTAGGCAATATTGCAAAAGACAACCTCTATCCACAAGATTTAAGCAGGGCTAAGCATTTTTGTAAATCATATTTTTGATACTTCACCAGAAGTATCTATAAAGGTATGGATATCAAGGAAGGCAATGCATCAAAGGGTTTCCAAGCAACTCCTATAAACCTAATGCACATTTCACTAGACTTAAAGTGTGTAAAAATAATTTAAAAACACAAGGAAGGGGTTGCATGCACCGGGGCTTGCCTAGGATAAACACTATGTTAGTGTTTGTTAGATGACGTCCACTTGGCGATCAGCTTTTGTTCCGATGCTTGCTCCGTCTATCCATCTTCAGATTCGTCCATCAGCTTTACTATGCGGAGTAGTCCACCCGTTACGTCATCTTGGGAACGACTCGGTTCAGGTTCTTCACATCACGTAGTCAACAAACGTACCTAAATGATTTGCATAATGCACATGAATGCATATAAGCAGGAATAGCACAAATCTAAATAGTGCTACGCGATAGCGAATTAAACTCCTAGCGGCGAGACGATGTACTATTTTATACGGAAATACTAGTTATCGACGTACGACTATGCCCAATTATTACGCTTCTCTAACCTATTCAAAGGTAGCTTATATATCGCAAAACAACAATATAAGTATTCACGTTCTACTTGCCTTAGTTAAAGTTCGACACCAAAAACTTACTAATTTTAAATTCATTAGTCTAAGACATTTAAATCTTAAAACATGAATAGAAACACGTCAACTTTCTAAACTATCAGACCGGACGGCTTTGCATTACCCGCCAGCTAATTAAAATGCCTACTAGCCAAGCATTAATTTATTTAAGCAAACTAAATCGGCACGGCAACATCGTCAACTTACTAGTTAGCTAGAGGAAATACTTAACCTATCTCTCGCATCATAAACTAATCACGCTACGCATACAAGTCTTCCAACGCATGCTTCGTATCATTAGTACCTAAAAACTTACTTCGCCACATATCGCAACTACTTCGTGACTAGATATACAACTAACTGCTACACGAAATGAGACGCCTCTATAAGAATTTTATGCGCCATTATAATATAAAAAGAAAATAAAGGAAGGGAAATCCTTCCAAAGACGCTTAAGAGGATCAGCAACAAGTACGGCTACCAATCTAGAAATCGTCACACAATGCCTATGCTAACGACAAGAAAAATCATCGTGGCTATATAATTATCCAATTCAATTAATTGAAATAATAAATTGGCTCACCACGATCGAATCGACTTGATAACTGCGAGGACGACGACGGTTCTCAGGCTAGATATCCGGTCGAGCTCTTGGCAAATGTTATATCAGATGGGATTTGTTGCTTTATTCAAACTCGGGATTTTTCGACGACGCAAAGGATGTCGATGAGACAGGGTTCCAAATCGAGTCGACGCACGGAATGACGACGACCTTCAATTGTAGTCTGGAGCGAGCTAGTGAGGTGGGGATCGAGCGGGGATGACAGGTTCGACGACTCGACGGCAAACGCTAGCACGCGCGAAACCCGATGGATGAAGAGCGAACACACGGATGGGTCAAACTGGGACTAGAGGACGACGAACGACGGCGAACGACGAGGTCGACGACGCGATTAGGAATTAAAGCCGAGCGAGCCAAGAGGGTACGCTGGCGAGCAGGAAACCGCGCGAGCACAGGATAGGGAAAACGACGATGCTGTCGCACACAGTGCGAAGGCAAACGACGCGACGATGAAGACCTAGGATGTGTGACACACGACACGTAGCATTGCATCGTGTCCCCCGCGCGCGTACTACAAACTAAAACAGGGACGCGGCAACATGGGGCTTGATTCAGCGTGGGAGTTTGACGTGGAAACTCGACACGCCGTTGCAAGCAGAGTACTTCGCGCACACAACACGCGACGGAGGAGAACTTCGCGGCAGCACGCGCAGGAACAACAGAACGCGTGCGCAGGAAAGAACGACGAGCTGGGCGATACCGGCTATCATGGCCGACCATGTCAACCAGGACGGCAGGAAGCACGGACGAGTGACACCCGCACGCTGAAGCAAACAATGGAGGAGCTGGAAATTGGCAGCTCGACGGAGGTGGACTCGCGGCCATGGAAAGTGAGGCAAAGTTGGTCGGCGAGCTCTGGCGAGGGAGGAGCACAACAGAACGTGACGCATGCCGGGGCTAGGGAAAGCAGGACGCAGCCCGCGCGAGCAGAGAAGACCAGAGGGAGGAAGAAACAGCGAGGAGCGCCATGGAGGAGCACCGGGTGCTGGCGAGCTGGGAGCTTCGGCTGGCGAGAAATGGAGGGAGGAGAAAGGGAATCGCGAGCCAGGGGAGAGGAAAGCCTGGCGCGGTTGGTCTGGGCACTGGGGCTGGGGCAGGGTCGTGCAGAGCCGAACGCCAGCGAGCGCAGGTGGAGGAAGAAGCTCCGGCCAGGGGGACATCGCGAGCAGAGAGAAGAAGACGAGGGTCTTTGGCGCAGGAAGGAAGAAGATCCGGGCACCCCAGGGAACTCGACGGCAGCGCGTGGAGAGGCCGTCCAGGTGACCGACGAGCAGGGAGACCGCGGAGCTCGCGCGCAGGGGCGAGCGCCATGGGGGATGAGCTGGAGCACGGCATGGGATAGCAGGGGCGCGCCCAGGGATACAAACGCCGGCCATGGAAGGACCCAGGGGCACGGCGAGGAAGAAGCATGCGTGGGGAACAGGGGCTTCGGTTGAGAGCAGAAGATGGACATCGCGGTGGGATTTTCATCAGGGTAGCCGAGCGGATGAGAACAAGGCAACGGCGGTGAGATTTGTTTGAAGCTGAGCGGCGCAAGGATGAGATCAACCGTAGAGAAAAAAAATCACGCCAGGAGCAAGGCAATCCATAGAGAAGAAAAATCTGAGAAACATATCTTTCTCCGGCATGGCGTGTAGCAGGAAGAAGCAGTCTGCACGCAGGAGATAAGAAGCTTGCGCGAAAAAAATCAAACGATTGAGCAGTGGTGGATAGGAACGCAGAGAAGATTTTCCTCCTGTGCGTAGATGAGAACAAAGACTGAAAAATCTGTGTAGCGTACGTGAGGAGATAAAGAGAGAGAGCACTGTGAGAAGATTTTTCTTCTCAGATTTTAAAACAGGAAACAGAATTGGTCAGCAATGGTTCCGGTTTTGGTTTATTTGAACAGCCTACCCCAAATAGCGCATGTACCGAATTTATAGAGATGGCTTAAATCGAGCGAAATACTTAAGCGAAAACCTTAGCTCGTCATGACCGATTAATTTTTCTACTGGCACTAGACTCGATACTTTAGAAAGGAATAAATTTTAAACCGTGCGAGCCGAATGCGGCATCACAATCGGAGTTCCCGGAGACGATATCAGCATCGTCACAGGAGCGAACTATAGATGGGTTCAAACCGGACGAGATTAGATTCGATATTTTAGTCGTCGAGTTCAGATTCATTTGCCCGGGATAAAATCATCCGAGTGAGTCGGGCTTCCGAATTCGTATTCGCGCGAACGATGAATTTTAAATAATCACCGGACGCACCGATTTTCGGAACAATTATGTTCTGAACATCACGAAAATTTTGGAAGAGCCCGAATAAATAGAAGTAAAAATGATGTCGCACTAGCGACAAATGAAACAGATGCGATACTAAAATCACGATAAGCAAAGATGATTAAAATTTAAAATCCGCTTTATCCACTGATATTGCGTGCTTAAATCCGTACTCGTTGTCGAGCGGAATATAAACACCTGAGGTGTTACAGCCCTCCCCCCTTAAAAGAATCTCGTCCCGAGATTCGAAGCGAAAGACTTCTAAGGGTAGAGAAGCATGTAAACCATATCCATATCAGCAATAACCATGAGACAGTTCTGGGCGAAGGCAAGTATCTCAGGATATCGTTTCTCTAGTGGACATAACATGGACCAGCTTAGGCTAATTTAGAAATGTCCACCAATAGAGACAATATCTGTCAGAGGAACACATAAGGTTCCATGTGTGCAGTTTGCTCTTTCTGATGACACTGTTCTATCTGAGTCTGTTGAGCGAACGGTGGATACACAATTTTACCCAAACAGAATCAGATGCAACCTCTTGGGTAAAACACACAGAAAGAGGTTTACCAACAAGTGGTTACAGGAAATTCATAGCACAGGGGACGGGTGTGGATGTCGAATAACATCACAGTTGACCCGTGGCTAGCCAGAAAATCCAAGTCCATGAAAATGATAAAGACTTGAAAAATCACCACGGAGAGATCTGTAAATGCGGACTTTACGACCAGTCCATTTCATCAAATACTTAGCACGGCTCTACTTGATCACACATGCTGGAAAAGCACACGGGACGCGATCGAGACATGACTTAGAGCGATAATTAGGTGGTTATTAGTCGACTTAACTTGATCTGTGTAAGTACTTGTCTTAGAATGGTTTGAACCAAAGTGAGTTTAGATAACTCGACAAATCGATCTCTAAACTCAATCTTTGTTCACAATGCAGTTACAAGTTAGTAAAACCAACTCGTTAAACTACTTTTGACATTGAGCAAGTCCTCTTAGTACCATCGGTAAGCCAATGGTTGAGAGTTCACTCATGTCACGAGGTGATCATGCACTTGGGTAGAAATCCATTTGGTCATGTTGTTCATCCGTTTCTTCATGCGAGATGAACGGACTGGGTTCGGAAATACATGGATTAAATAGGAGAGCGAATGAACAAACTCCTGCATCTCAACAGTAGGGAAAGTCAATCTCCAATTTGAGAGCTAATCAGTTGTTTTTTTAACACTAAAAAGCTCCAAGGCTTCACCTTTACACAAAGGGTGTAAAGGGAACTTGTATGAATAGTCATTACCAAGATCAAAAGAAATAAGACCACACATGAAAGTGGTATTGCCCTTTCGATCCAACAGAGATGATAGATGCTGCTTGATCACTTAGACAAACAACACCGAAATTGTTTCAAGGAAGAGATCTACGAAAGGTAATATATTAGTGTAGTTCCACAATGGATCATGACTAGAGACCTCGATACCAGCATGCGCCAAGCAGCATAACCTTGCGTGTACATTCACAAGGGGCTCTCAGTTTCGCTGCGGCACCATAAGTCATTACCCATGACACCATTACCGAACTGGCACCAATAAAGAATCTCACGTAGCAAAAATAGATTGTGCCAAGATAACACATTGATATAGTCTCATAATGGATTATGACTACTAACTGTGATACCAGCGCGTGCCAAGTAGCGCAACCATGTGTATGCATCCACAGGAGGCCCTCGATTTTGTCATGGCACCATCAGTTTTAGTCACAACACCATTATTAGACATAACCAATAAGAAATCTGACGCATCACAAATAGACTGAGCAAGGGTGATGATATACAAGAGACTCTACCTGCCAGAACGGTTACAAGTAGAGAGCCAAATAGATTATGGCCCAATGAAATGAACAAGGCATGGCCATAACCTAAATTTGATGAAAGGAGTACGACAGGAGACTGTTACTTCAGCCCCAAGCATATTTCTATGCCCATCGTAGAGATCACAAGGTCAAGGATTATTATCTGATTAGATACGGAGGGAAAACAATCATAGGATTAAGTTGGTATGCTTTGATAGATATGAGGAAACCAAAGGCATCGAACTCAATAAAATGATCGGACATATCTTTCCTAAGTTAGGTCGATAAAGTAACATGGCGGTCCATAAAAACAGGCAAGCTGGATAAGGTACATCAGCTTGTACCAATTGTCAAGGGCATGGTCTAAGATGGAAATATGAGTCGAGATTATTATTTTAAGCTTAGGTACATTTTATGTCCAATAAGGAAATTGTCTACGCATTTATTTGTATGGGCTTTGTCATGGAGTGATAATGGACCATTCAAATTTGGGGCATGGTTCACTAAATAAGAACATGGCCTAATTTTTGGTTTAAACAAATAGGTCACAACCTTCTATCGGCATATCCAGTACAAGGGCAAACACATATGACTCCTAAATAGATTATCTAAAGAACGGAGGACAGCTATTTCATCGAAGTCCATAATACCACATTACACCACATTATCTATAATCAATGGTTACTGGAACAAAGATGAGAGAAGCATTTTGGATGTATAGGTGACAAACAGGATGCAACAATCAGGATGCATGCTCGTCTTATTCGTCCTCACAAATTTTGCCAACACATGTGGCAATAGCGTTCTATCTCGGTGGCATACTTACGACTCTCACGGTATTTTGCTAGTCGTCAACTACACATACGTTTTCGAGGTTAGTGTACCTGCAGAAAATTCCATCACAGCCCAGTTCCCAATGATGCAAGTCACACATGACAGTGTATCACAGTTTATACTCCATATATTGCTATATGGAGGCCAGCTCATCATTAAGCGCCGAGCCACGCATAGGCGCCGTTGCCACACTTTAACCATAGGGCAACTCATTATGGTAACTCACCTGCTTACCTGAGCGTAGGTGCGTCGTTGCAAGTACATCACACTTCTCAGTATTCCTATGTATGTATACCCATACACACACATGGGGTACTGAATTCCCAGAAAAGTAATTACTCCATATCGCAGCCTTCATATATACATATGTAGAACATGTATATAATCAAGCGCTTTTTACACTCTTCCCTAGACCGACGTTTGTTCGGTCATGCTCTCACATCTCACCTTACCTAAGCGTCGATCCATTCAAAACTGAATGGCCTTAAAAATAACAATAAACATGTATGCAATACCCACCCGGTTATGGGTTATGGTTTTAAACTAAGCCACCTGATAATCCTTAATTTAGGGCTTAACAGAGGATGTCGCTAGCATTATAGTTTTTCAAAACTGTTTTTCAAAGCCAAACAATGTGTTTAGTTGAAAATAGGTTTTCTAAAACCAAAACTTTTATTTTGAAAATACGTATGTGACCGTATATACTTAATCCTGCTCCGATACCAGCTGTGGCAGAACCTCCAAGTTATTGGGCCCACATGCACCCGTCCTTGTCCCAAAGACCTCAGACGGCTATGCATGTGCACCAGATAACTTAACAGGATCTGTCCGATTGCCCCAAGGACATCGAATAAACCACTTTCAACCAGAACCGCGGGATTAAGTAACACAGATCACACACACCAATATTTTTGCAGCGGAAATATTATTACCAAATTTTACAAGTTACAAAAATTTTACATTATTTTATCGGAGTGATTATAAGTTTGAAATATATGCTAGCTCAAATGACCATCCTCAATAAGAAGTATAAGGGAGTTACTTAAACTTATAAGAAGGCCGAGCCCACCGGCACTTAACACCATCATCAGCAGCACAAAACTAGGACCTGAAAAACAACAGGGAATAAAACCCTGAGTACGGAATTACTCAGCAAGACTTACCCGACTAAAGAAAAGACTCTCAAGGGTATGCTGGAATTGGGAATCAAGGAGAGGCTTTAGCAAGAATCAACTTAGATACTTTTGCAGAAATAGCTTACTAAAGTGAGTCCTTACTTTCAATATTTTAACGCCAAATTAAGTATTAATAGACTCTGTTTGTAGCTGGTCTAATTTCACCATCTCATCAATACAACATCATTTTTATTCATAATGTTCACATCTAGACTTAGGTTGTAGGTCAGTGACCAAGTCTTCATAACCGCGAAGGTACGACGATCCGAATCGATTATACTCAGCTGAGGATCTCCGATCACACGACATATGTAGCACTTAACCCTTGCATATGTCAACCCGCCACCGGGGTTCTTAAGACCAGATCAGGTTCACGCAAACCGAGAGTACAGATACACCACCGTCCAGCCTCTTGCTACGGAGGGTACACGCTACTCTCGCCACAGCTCCACGCCCATTTGGTGTTATCTTATTCTGGCCTTAGTCTGCCCGAGGCAAGGCTTACCCATGACGAGGCATGTGACCAGTTAAAGGGTCCTCGATCAGCAGGCCTACATACGCATCCAATCCTTAATCAACCTGGGTAGAACATCACCTGTTCCTAACCCAAGTTCCGATTTAAATACTTCCATCCTTAGGATTGTTTGTGTTCCTTAGGATGAAAAGAGCATCACAGGGAACTTTGTAGTAAGATCCCACCATGCTCCCAATGAAAATATATTCTTGCAGGTAGAAGCCATCCTTCCTCAGGATAACCCCTAAGCTAGGCAGTATTGCAAAAGACAACCTCTATCCACAAGATTTAAGCAGGGCTAAGCATTTTTGTAAATCATATTTTTGATACTTCACCAGATGTATCTATAAAGGTATGGATATCAAGGAAGGCAATGCATCAAAGGGTTTCCAAGCAACTCCTATAAACCTAATGTACATTTCACTAGACTTAAAGTGTGTAAAAATAATTTAAAAACACAAGGAAGGGGTTGCATGCACCGGGGCTTGCCTGGGATAAACACTATGTTAGTGTTTGTTAGATGACGTCCACATGGCGATCAGCTTTTGTTCCGATGCTTGCTCCGTCTATCCATCTTCAGATTCGTCCATCAGCTTTACTATGCGGAGTAGTCCACCCGTTACGTCATCTTGGGATCGACTCGGTTCAGGTTCTTCACATCACGTAGTCAACAAACGTACCTAAATGATTTGCATAATGCACATGAATGCATATAAGCAGGAATAGCACAAATCTAAATAGTGCTACGCGATAGCGAATTAAACTCCTAGCGGCGAGACGATGTACTATTTTAAACGGAAATACTAGTTATCGACGTACGACTACGCCCAATTATTACGCTTCTCTAACCTATTCAAAGGTAGCTTATATATCGCAAAACAACAATATAAGTATTCACATTCTACTTGCCTTAGTTAAAGTTCGACACCAAAAACTTACTAATTTTAAATTCATTAGTCTAAGACATTTAAATCTTAAAACATGAATAGAAACACGTCAACTTTCTAAACTATCAGACCGGACGGCTTTGCATTACCCGCTAGCTAATTAAAATGCCTACTAGCCAAGCATTAATTTATTTAATCAAACTAAATCGGCACAGCAACATCGTCAACTTACTAGTTAGCTAGAGAAAATACTTAACCTATCTCTCGCATCATAAACTAATCACGCTACGCATACAAGTCTTCCAACGCATGCTTCATATCATTAGTACCTAAAATCTTACTTCGCCACATATCGCAACTACTTCGTGACTAGATATACAACTAACTGCTACACGAAATGAGACGCCTCTATAAGAATTTTATGCGCCATTATAATATAAAAAGAAAATAAAGGAAGGGAAATCCTTCCAAAGACGCTTAAGAGGATCAGCAACAGGTACGGCTACCAATCTAGAAGTCATCACACAATGCCTATGCTAACGACAAGAAAAATCATCGTGGCTATATAATTATCCAATTCAATTAACTGAAATAATAAATTGGCTCACCACGATCGAATCGACTTGATAACTGCGAGGACGACGACGGTTCTCAGGCTGGATATCCGGTCGAGCTCTTGGCAAATGTTATATCACATGGGATTTGTTGCTTTATTCAAACTCGGGATTTTTCGACGACGCAAAGGATGTCGACGAGATAGGGTTCCAAATCAAGTCGACGCACGGAATGACGACGACCTTCAGTTGTAGTCTGGAGCGAGCTAGTGAGGTGGGGATCGAGCGGGGATGACAGGTTCGACGACTCGACGGCAAACGCGAGCACGCGCGAAACCCGATGGATGAAGAGCGAAACACGGATGGGTCAAACTGGGACTAGAGGACGACGAACGACGGCGAATGACGAGGTCGACGACGCGATTAGGAATTAAAGCCGAGCGAGCCGAGAGGGTACGCTGGCGAGCAGGAAACCGCGCGAACACAGGATAGGGAAAACGACGATGCTGTCACACACAGTGCGAAGGCAAACGACGCGACGATGAAGACCTAGGATGTGTGACACACGACACGCAGCATTGCATTGTGTCCCCCGCGCGCGTACTACAAACTAAAACAGGGACGCGGCAACATGGGGCTTGATTCAGCGCGGGAGTTCAACGTGGAAACGCGACACGCCGTTGCAAGCAGAGTACTTCGCGCGCACAACACGCGACGGAGGAGAACTTCGCGGCAGCACGCGCAGGAACAACAGAACGCGTGCGCAGGAAAGAACGACGAGCTGGGCGATACCGGCTATCATGGCCGACCATGTCAACCAGGACGGCAGGAAGCACGGACGAGTGACACCCGCACGCTGAAGCAAACAATGGAGGAGCTGGAAATTGGCAGCTCGACGGAGGTGGACTCGCGGCCATGGAAAGTGAGGCAAAGTTGGTCGGCGAGCTCTGGCGAGGGAGGAGCACAACAGAACGTGACGCATGCCGGGGCTAGGGAAAGCAGGACGCAGCCCGCGCGAGCAGAGAAGACCAGAGGGAGGAAGAAACAGCGAGGAGCGCCATGGAGGAGCACCGAGTGCTGGCGAGCTGGGAGCTTCGGCTGGCGAGAAATGGAGGGAGGAGAAAGGGAATCGCGAGCCAGGGGAGAGGAAAGCCTGGCGCGGTTGGTCTGGGCACTGGGGCTGGGGCAGGGTCGCGTAGAGCCGAACGCCGACGAGCGCAGGTGGAGGAAGAAGCTCCGACCAGGGGGACATCACGAGCAGAGAGAAGAAGACGAGGGTCTGGGCGCAGGAAGGAAGAAGATCCGGGCACCCCAGGGAACTCGACGGCGGCGCGTGGAGAGGCCGTCCAGGTGACCGACGAGCAGGGAGACCGCGAAGCTCGCGCGCAGGGGCGAGCGCCATGGGGGATGAGCTGGAGCACGGCATGGGAAAGCAGGGGCGCGCCCAGGGATACAAACGCCGGCCATGGAAGGACCCAGGGGCACGGCGAGGAAGAAGCATGCGTGGGGAACAGGGGCTTCGGTTGAGAGCAGAAGATGGACATCGCGGTGGGATTTTCATCAGGGTAGCCGAGCGGATGAGAACAAGGCAACGGTGGTGAGATTTGTTCGAAGCTGAGCGGCGCAAGGATGAGATCAACCGTAGAGAAAAAAATCACTCCAGGAGCAAGGCAATCCATAGAGAAGAAAAATCTGAGAAACATATCTTTCTCCGGCATGGCGTGCAGCAGGAAGAAGCAGTCTGCACGCAGGAGATAAGAAGCTTGCGCGAAAAAAATCAAACGATTGAGCAGTGGTGGATAGGAACGTAGAGAAGATTTTCCTCCCGTGCGTAGATGAGAACAAAGACTGAAAAATCTGCGTAGCGTACGTGTCACACCCGGTTTTTAGAAGGCAAACCAAATGCGAACCATGTACGTGCCAGGATCAGTTATTCACGTACACAGCAGTTACATAACATGGACATCATCACACAGTGCTCAAATAGTATTAAAAGGGGAAATAATAGTCGATTACATCATACGCCTGAGACGTCCATATAGTTCTTACAATAAATCAAAGTGCGAAAACGAAACGTAGATAACGCGGCCTTCACAGGCAGCCGACTCGGGGTTGCCGCTAACCCACGCCTAGAACTCGTCGTAGTCTTGGAACTCCTGGAAGTCTCCTTCCACAGCTTCATCTTCTCCTGAGCAGTGGTTGCAATGCTGACGACCTGGGGGGGTTTGGTGTGTAGAGCAAGGGTGAGTACACATCAACATACTCAGCAAGCATCCCGTTTGGCTGTAGTGGACTAGCTTTATGTGGGGATAAGTCAAGCAGTTGCTTTTAGTTGGTCAGGTTATTACTTACTAGTAGAGAGCCAGGTTTTAACATTAACCCAAGTTATTAGCCCAATGTATTCTTTCCAGACGGAAAGAATACCACTTACCATTACCATAATCATAATCAGAACCATCAATCTCATTGCCACCTGTACCAAAGTATCTCTGATCAAGTATCACTAATCTCTGGAGCTCCCTTGGCCGCTCATAACCGCGAGCACGGCTGATATATCAGTTTCATAACACTCTGCAGAGGTTGTGCGCTTTACCCATAAGCCGTGATTCCCTCTCTAGCCCGGGCTTGCAAGACCCTTATTCACTCCCAAGGTGAATGGCCAGGGATTCACTACGAAGCTTTTACAAAGATTCCCCGGGGCTGTAGCCACCCGTTAGGTTTCCTAAATGTACCGCACTCCTCCCCAAGGGACAAATCAACCTTGGCAGAGCGAGCCGCATACACCGAGCCCCATTGACGGCACGACGGCTAAGCGATCTACAACCCGGTTCCTCCAATTATTCAGCTAAGGGCGTCCCATTCCACCCTCATGGTTGCACTATTTTCCCGGGCGGTCATCCATTGAACAGGTCCTTACGGAGAGGCACTCGAGAAACCGCTCGAGTCCCCTTGAAGGTCACAAATATAATCATAAATAAGAAGGGAAAACAGCGTATCATAGATAATCACATCATGTTCATTGATTAGAGTTGAGCAATAGCATCAGACTAAGCAGTAATAATCCGACCCAAATAGTTAAACAAGGACATGGATAACAAAAGCTAGTCAATCCTTAGGTATAAATGTGTAATGCAGGAGGTGAATTAAAGAATGAATAGGACAGAGATAGGTCAAAGGACACTTGCCTCCACCAACCGACTGCTGCTCAGGGGCTTCTCCTGCGAATTCCTCGGGCTCTTCGACCGGATCGTTCTCTATGCGAGCGCAAACATACATACATCCACATATTTAATACAAAAGAACAGTACACCATACAAGGGAACAAATAAAGTGAATATGCATCAAGTATGACATTCGATATCGCATTTATTATGGTTAGAAAGAAATGGGGAAAGGTCTCGCAGGGGGGGGTTAAAGCTTATGCACTAATGATTAGTTACAATTGATTCTAACAAAATAATTTAGTTATATGCACTAATGGAAACCTAGTCATTTTTAGTTGATCAACATTGAACGAGATAAACAATTGATTACATGAATTGACTAACGTAACGAAATTCTAAATTAAGTTTCCTATTTCAATAACATGAACAATGATTAGCCTGCCTAAAATAAAATATATAACAGTAATGAAAGAAAATAAAATAAAATAAAATAAAATAAAATAAAAAAGGGGGGCGGTTGAACCGGCCAGGGGGCGGTTGAACCGGCCTGGGGCAGGGGCGGCTGGGCTGGGCGCGGGCGCGGGGCGGCCGAGCCGGGCGCGCAGGGGGCGGCCGAACCGGCCAGGGGGCGGCCGAGCTAGGCGGCTGGGCTGGCGGGGCGCGCAGGGGCGGCCGAGCCGGGGCGGCTGGGCCGGCCGGGCGGCCAGGGGGCGCGGCCAGGGGCGCGGCCAAGGGGCGCGGCCAGGGCGGCTGGGGGCGCGGCCAGGGGCGGCTGGGGGCGCGGCCAGGGCGGCTGGGGGGCGCGGCCAGGGGCGGCCAGGGGCGGCCAGGGGCGGCTGGGGGCGCGGCCAGGGGCGGCCAGGCGGCGGCCGAGCTGGGGCCAGGGGGCGGCGGCGGCTAGGGTGGGAGGAAATGGGAGAAAGAGAGGGAGAGGGAGAGGGATAAGGGGAAGGGAGTGGGGGGGGCGGTTGGGCCGGCTAGGCCCAAGAGGGGGGGCGCGCGGGGGCGGCTGGGCCGGCTGGGGGCGGCTGGGCCGGCCAGGAGCAGCCCACGGCGCGGGAGAGAGAAAAGGGAGGAGAGAGAGAAAGAAAAAGAAAAAGAAAGAAAAGGTTTCTCTCATTTTCGAAATCCGATCTTCCTAGATGAATGCACTTGCACTTTCAAGCAGTCAAAGAATGCATAGTTCGGCATATGGTGCATCAAACAACATAAAGCAATTTTAGGGTTTTTCTTTACACGGGAATTCCAAGCCGAATCCCGCTAACTTTGGAAAAGATCAAGGTCTAGCGAGGGGAAAAAGAAAAAGAAAAGGTAACGCCCGAATTTGGCGAGTGAAGAAAAGAAAAAAAATTCAACTGCAAAATTCGGGGCGTTACAAACCTATCCCCCTTAAAAGAATCTCGCCCTCGAGATTCAGGGCTGGCTAGCAAAGAGCTCAGGGTATCTAGCCATCAGATCATCTTCACGCTCCCAGGTTGCTTCTTCCTCAGAGTGGTGATTCCATCTGACTTTGCACATTCTGATGGTCTTCCTTCGGGTGACTCTGTCTGCAATCTCAAGGATCTGAGCTGGCTTCTCAACATAGGTCAAGTCTTCCTGGACTTCCAGACCTTCCACTGGCAACTGCTCTTCTGACACACGCAAACACTTCTTCAACTGAGACACATGAAAGACATCATGCACAGCAGACAAATTCTCTGGCAGGCTGAGCTGATAAGCCACTTCTCCACGCTTTGAGAGAATTTGATACAGACCAATGTAGCGGGGTGCTAGCTTGCCCTTCACTCCGAACCTTCTGACTCCTCTGATCGGTGACACTTTCAGATAGACAAAGTCTCCGACTTCAAAACTCAGCTCTCTTCTTCTTGTGTCTGCATAGCTTCGCTGCCTTGATTGCGCTATCTTCAGATTCTCTCGGACCATCTTGATGTTCTCTTCGGCTTCAAGCAGAATGTCTGGCCCAAACACTTGCTTCTCTCCAGGCTGATCCCATTGCAACGGAGTTCTACAACTCCTTCCATAAAGCGCTTGAAATGGTGACATCTTCAAACTGGCCTGGTAACTGTTGTTATAGGAAAACTCTGCATAGGGCAATCGCTTATCCCATCCGGACTGATCTTGCAACGCACAGGCTCTTAACATGTCTTCAAGAATTTGATTGGTCCTTTCGGTCTGGCCATCTGTCTACGGGTGATAAGCTGAACTGAAATTTAGATGTGTGCCCAAGGCTTCATGCGACTGCTGCCAGAAATGAGAGGTGAACTGCGTTCCTCTGTCTGACACTATCTTCTTTGGCACACCATGAAGACAAACGATCCGAGACATATACAACTCTGCCAATACTGCACTGTTGTAGCTGGTCTTGACAGGTATGAAGTGGGCTGACTTGGTCAAACGGTCCACCACTACTCAAATGGAATCGTAGCCGGCCCGAGTGCGAGGCAATCCGACTATGAAATCCATACCGATTTCATCCCATTTCCACTGAGGGATCTGCAACGGTTGCAACAATCCAGCTGGTCTCTGGTGCTCTGCCTTAATTCTTCGGCAACTATCGCACATAGCCACGTGCTCTACGATTTCCCTCTTCATTCCGTACCACCAGAATTTCTTCTTCAGATCCTGATACATCTTCTCACTGCCAGGGTGAATCGAATAAGCTGTCTCATGAGCTTCCTTGAGAATCAACTCCCGAATAGACTGGACATTGGGAACACACAAGCGGTCTTTGAACCATACCACACCTTCAGCATCTTCTCGAAAATCTTTGCCTTTGCCTTCCGAAATCAGTCGCCGAATCTCACTGATCTTTTCATCATTCTTCTGCGCTTCTTTGATTTCGCGCTCCAAGGTAGGTTCCAATTCAACTGTGACTCCTCGCGAATTGTTCAGAAATCCGAGACTCAACCTGTCGAACTCCTTGGCCAACTCATAAGGCATCGGACGAGCGACCATCAGATTGACTTGACTCTTTCTGCTCAAAGCATCTGCCACTACGTTCGCTTTGCCTGGATGGTAATGGATCTCCAACTCATAGTCTTTGATCAACTCTAACCATCTTCGTTGCCTCATGTTCAATTCTGACTGAGTGAATATGTACTTAAGACTCTTGTGATCTGTGTAAACATCGCATTTCTGTCCAGACAGATAGTGCCTCCATGTCTTCAGTGTGTGAACCACTGCTGCCAACTCTAGGTCATGGATTGGGTAATTCTTCTCATGAACCTTCAGCTGTCGGGACGAGTAAGCCACAACTCTTCCCTCTTGCATCAATACGCATCCCAAACCTGTGTAACAAGCATCACAATACATAGAGAAGGGCTTGTGCACATCAGGCAAGACTAGGACAGGCGCTGTTGTCAACTTCTCTTTCAGCGCTTCGAAGGCCTCTTGACATTTCTGGGTCCACTTGAACTCAACCTTGTTGCCTAGCAACGCTGTCATTGGTTTCGCAATCTTCGAAAACCCTTCAATGAATCGCCGATAATATCCGGCCATTCCAATGAAGCTCTTGATTCCTCGAGCATCCGTTGGCGCTTTCCAGTTCAAAATGTCTGCCACTTTCTTCGGATCCACAGCCAATCCTTCCTTGTTGATTATGTGACCCAAGAACAGGACTTCACTGATCCAGAACTCACACTTGCTCAACTTTGCATACAACTGGTGCTCTCGCAATCTCTGCAATACCATCCTCAAATGATCTGCATGCTCTTCTTCATTTTGAGAATAAATCAGAATGTCATCAATGAATACCACCACAAACTTATCGAGATAATCCATGAATACACTGTTCATCAGATTCATAAAGAAGGCTGGTGCATTGGTCAAACCAAAAGACATCACTGTGAACTCATACAAACCATACTTGGTAATGAATGCCGTCTTCGGAATGTCCGAAGGTCGGATCCTGAGCTGATGATAACCTGACCTCAGATCTATCTTGGAGAACACACTGGCTCCTCTCAACTGGTCGAACAGATCTTCTATTCTGGGCAAGGGATACTTGTTCTTGATCGTGACTTCATTCAAAGCTCGATAATCGATACACATCCTCTTGGTGCCATCTTTCTTCTCCACAAACAGGACAGGGGCGGCCCAAGGCGAGGTGCTTGGCCGGATGTAACCTTTCTCTGACAGCTCATCAATCTGCTTCTTAAGCTCAACCAACTCTGGTCCGGATATTCTGTAAGCTCTCTTAAAGATGGGGGCGGTTCCAGGAAGAAGCTCTATAGCGAATTCAACTTTCCGCTCTGGTGGCATACCCGGTAAATCCTTTGGAAACACATCTGGGAATTCAGACACAACCTTGATACTCTCAATTGGGTCTGCTTCACTGCTATCGACAGCCATCTGATGACAACTTCCTCTCTTCGGCTCAGGCGGGACTAACTCGGTCACCACTTCCTCTCCTAGTGGGGACACCAACTTGATTGTCCTTTTATCACAACTGATAACTGCCTGATACTTATCTAGCCAATTCATCCCTAGGATGACATCTATTCCCTGAGTACCCATTACTATAAGGTTAGCGGGAAACGCTATCCCCCTTATTTTCACACTTACATTCAAACAAATGCTATCGGCTCGAATTCTACCACCAGCTGAGTCAATTTGAATGGGGGTTGACATGGTAGTAATTGGAAGATTATGTGCTTCTACCCATGATGCAGTAATGAAAGAATGCGTTGCTCCAGTATCAAATAACACTTCTGCAATATGGGAGTCGACTGGGAACATACCTACTATCATGTCGGGGGTCTCCTGAACTGCTTCAGCCTCCAAGTGGTTCAGTCTCCCATGATTATAGCGCGGTTGAGAGCGGTTGCCTGCTCCAGGCTGAGACACATTCTGCTTTGCTGGGGCATTGGGGCCTGACTGCTGCTGGGCTGCCTTCTTCGGACATTGCATCACCCAGTGGCCTTGCTCTCCGTAGTGGAAACATGCTCTGTTTCCAACCTGAGCTGGTGCTGCCTGACTACTCTGCTGAGTTGCGGGGGCAGGAAGACGAGGTGCCTGCTGATTCTGCCTCTGAAACTGACCTCCTCCTGACTGATTGCTCTGACGATTCTGGTACTGATGCTGAGGATACTGCCTTTGGAACTGCTGATACTGCTGACGCTGCTGATGCTGCTGAGGTGGACGCTGGTTCTGCCTGAACTGCTGAGGTTGATTGCCTGAAAAACGAGGGCGGCTGCTGCTTCCAGGCTGGGGTCCACTAATCTTGCGCTTACGATCCTCCATCTCCTTACGCTTCCTTTCTGTCATGATTGCTCTGTCAATCAAGTGCTGGAATGTCGGGAAGGTGTGATTCATCAGCTGATACTGCAGGGGGTCGACCAAGCCTCTCAGAAAACGGTACTGTCGCTTGGCGTCAGTGTTGACATCTTCGGGAGCATAGCGAGACAACTGCAGAAACCTGTCTCGATACTCACTGACAGATGATGACCCTTGCTTAAGGGCCAGGAACTCCTCCTTCTTCACTGTCATCAGACCTGCAGGCACATGGTACTGACGAAAGCTACCTCTGAACTCTTCCCAGGTGATGGCATCGGGGTTGGCATGGATGGCGAGGTAAGACTCCCACCATGATTGGGCTGCTCCTCTCAACAGACGGGGACCATACAAGACTTTCTCCCTGTCATCACACTGAGCGGTATGCAACTCCCGCTCCACAGTGCGCAGCCAATCTTCAGCATCCATGGGGTCAGAAGAGTGAGCGAACGTTGGGGGATGACCTCTCATGAATTCAGCACTCTTGTCTCTGGGCATCTGAGGCATCTGAGGCTGGGGTGGAGCCTGCTGCTGTTGTTGCTGCTGCTGCTGAATGGCGGCCAGAGTCTGACCGATGGCCTGAACTGCCTGAGTCTGCATCAGAAACATCTGCTCGATCGACATCGGGGGCGGGGGTGGCAGGTGCTGCTGCTGGGGCACCTCATCCTGCGGAGCGGCTCGCTCCTGCTGAGCACGCCTTCCTCCTCTGCGCCTGTTCTCTGACATCTGCAGAACGCAACCACACATCAGAACTGATCTGGCAAATCTTGCAGCATAAGAAAAGAGTATAGAATTCTCCAGCAGCACTGAACAGATGAGCATCTTCACTGATCTCCAACACAGACCACACAGCTTCTCAGATAAAGAGGAAAGTAGAATAAAGGGTTTCCCAACTATATAACTAACTCCTTTAACATAATAGGTAAGCCAAAATGCAGGGGATACCCACACTCTGGTAACAATCATTACAAACATCCAAACCAAACATAGTTCATCATGACGAACATAAATGCACAGGATATAGCAAACTACCCTGTCTAACTAAGACTAACTAAAAGCGGGACTAACGCTAAGACTGAAGCTTCTATGTATGTATATTTTGTATTAATTACAAGATCCAACTCTAACGAGCTATGGTTCTAGATTTATCTTGGTCTTGCAGTCGGGATTGCCATAAGACTGGCGTCCACGCCGAGGTGAGCGGTACGGGTGCTGAGTCCCAACGGGAGCGGGGGAACCATCATCCAAGTGACGACGTTCCGCGCGCTCAGCCCGCAGCAGGGCGATCTCAGCACGAGCCCTACTCAGCTCGTCTAATGCATGGTCCAGCTCCGTGTTTAGCACGGCGGCTAGGTTGACTGTGCTGCTCAACCTAGGATTGTCCTCACCAGCAGGCGAAACAATCACGCCTCCTGTGCTGCCAGATGGACGGCGGGGGTAATACTTCAGGTCGAGGTCGTCAGCTACCCCACCGAAAACCGAGCAGTAGTGCGAAAGCGCACGCCGTGCAGCATCCTGCATGGCTGCCTCAGCTGAGTCCCGCTCAGAGATAGAATAGTGCTCTGAGCAAGCCTCCGCGCCCTGGAGACTGTTCTCCGGACGGCGCACCAAACAGGTCGCCTCCCAGCGGTCCGGGTAGACCCCGCGACTATGCTGGTAGACCACACAACGATACTCGATGGACCAAGTACGCCGGTCAAGTGCCTGACGTAGCAGGGTGTCGAGCGCGTCGTGGAAGTGACACCCGCGAGCAGCGCCGCGAGTGATGGGTCGAGCAACCCATCCTTCCAGCTCATGGTCAGCAGGGAAGTCAGTGTCGTGGCTCGGGCTGTCGTCGCCACCTCCGTCGTCTGGGTCTCCTCCAGCAGCTACTCCAGAAGCTGGGGCGCCCAGTGGTGGTGCAGGGGGCGCCTCCAGGGGAAGCACAGGAGAGCAGCTCCTCACAGACTCTATCTCCTGCTGGAGCGAGAAGGAAGAGCCCTGCTGCTCCTGTCGTCGACGTTCCTGCTCCTCTTGCAGGCGGTGGTGCAGTCTCTCCAAGTGGCTGGACTGTCCGGCCACGGGACGGCGAAGCGGACGCTCAGCAAGGCGGGAGGGTAAGAAGGGGATGACGGACTTTCATGCAGTGTGTCTAAGACGAGCCATCTACAAAAGATATCACAAGCAAAAGGGTGAGAACAGAATTAATATGACCAGCAAGTAATGAATCATAAATAAATGAAGGATCAGAATAAAACATAATTTTCAGCAAGGTATAATATATAGTAGAACATAGGTTTGGTCGGTATGACCAACTTTTGAAGGGATATCAAAGTCAAGGCAGGGACAGAGGTCTATAATCCTTAGAACGACCATTCTACTCTAGGTTAGCGGTCCTACAGTCAGCACGGCTTTGATACCACTTATGTCACACCCGGTTTTTAGAAGGCAAACCGAATGCGAACCATGTACGTGCCAGGATCAGTTATTCACGTACACAGCAGTTACATAACATGGACATCATCACACAGTGCTCAAATAGTATTAAAAGGGGAAATAATAGTCGATTACATCATACGTCTGAGACGTCCATATAGTTCTTACAATAAATCAAAGTGCGAAAACGAAACGTAGATAACGCGGCCTTCACAGGCAGCCGACTGGGGGTTGCCGCTAACCCACGCCTAGAACTCGTCGTAGTCTTGGAACTCCTGGAAGTCTCCTTCCACAGCTTCATCTTCTCCTGAGCAGTGGTTGCAATGCTGACGACCTGGGGGGGTTTGGTGTGTAGAGCAAGGGTGAGTACACATCAACATACTCAGCAAGCATCCCGTTTGGCTGTAGTGGACTAGCTTTATGTGGGGATAAGTCAAGCAGTTGCTTTTAGTTGGTCAGGTTATTACTTACTAGTAGAGAGCCAGGTTTTAACATTAACCCAAGTTATTAGCCCAATGTATTCTTTCCAGACGGAAAGAATACCACTTACCATTACCATAATCATAATCAGAACCATCAATCTCATTGCCACCTGTACCAAAGTATCTCTGATCAAGTATCACTAATCTCTGGAGCTCCCTTGGCCGCTCATAACTGCGAGCACGGCTGATATATCAGTTTCATAACACTCTGCAGAGGTTGTGCGCTTTACCCATAAGCCGTGATTCCCTCTCTAGCCCGGGCTTGCAAGACCCTTATTCACTCCCAAGGTGAATGGCCAGGGATTCACTACGAAGCCTTTACAAAGATTCCCCGGGGCTGTAGCCACCCGTTAGGTTTCCTAAATGTACCGCACTCCTCCCCAAGGGACAAATCAACCTTGGCAGAGCGAGCCGCATACACCGAGCCCCATTGACGGCACGACGGCTAAGCGATCTACACCCCGGTTCCTCCAATTATTCAGCTAAGGGCGTCCCATTCCACCCTCATGGTTGCACTGTTTTCCCGGGCGGTCATCCATTGAACAGGTCCTTACGGAGAGGCACTCGAGAAACCGCTCGAGTCCCCTTGAAGGTCACAAATATAATCATAAATAAGAAGGGAAAACAGCGTATCATAGATAATCACATCATGTTCATTGATTAGAGTTGAGCAATAGCATCAGACTAAGCAGTAATAATCCGACCCAAATAGGTAAACAAGGACATGGATAACAAAAGCTAGTCAATCCTTAGGTATAAATGTGTAATGCGGGAGGTGAATTAAAGAATGAATAGGACAGAGATAGGTCAAAGGACACTTGCCTCCACCAACCGACTGCTGCTCAGGGGCTTCTCCTGCGAATTCCTCGGGCTCTTCGACCGGATCGTTCTCTATGCGAGCGCAAACATACATACATCCACATATTTAATACAAAAGAACAGTACACCATACAAGGGAACAAATAAAGTGAATATGCATCAAGTATGACATTCGATATCGCATTTATTATGGTTAGAAAGAAACGGGGAAAGGTCTCGCAGGGGGGGTTAAAGCTTATGCACTAATGATTAGTTACAATTGGTTCTAACAAAAGAATTTAGTTATATGCACTAATGGAAACCTAGTCATTTTTAGTTGATCAACATTGAACGAGATAAACAATTGATTACATGAATTGACTAACGTAACGAAATTCTAAATTAAGTTTCCTATTTCAATAACATGAACAATGATTAGCCTGCCTAAAATAAAATATATAACAGTAATGAAAGAAAATAAAATAAAATAAAATAAAATAAAAAAAGGGGGGCGGTTGAACCGGCCAGGGGGCGGTTGAACCGGCCTGGGGCAGGGGCGGCTGGGCTGGGCGCGGGCGCGGGGCGGCCGAGCCGGGCGCGCAGGGGGCGGCCGAACCGGCCAGGGGGCGGCCGAGCTAGGCGGCTGGGCTGGCGGGGCGCGCAGGGGCAGCCGAGCCGGGGCGGCTAGGCCGGCCGGGCGGCCAGGGGGCGCGGCCAGGGGGCGCGGCCAAGGGGCGCGGCCAGGGCGGCTGGGGGCGCGGCCAGGGCGGCTGGGGGGCGCGGCCAGGGGCGGCCAGGGGCGGCCGAGGCGGCCAGGGGCGGCCGAGGGCGGCTGGGGGCGCGGCCAGGGGCGGCCAGGCGGCGGCCGAGCTGGGGCCAAGGGGCGGCGGCGGCTAGGGTGGGAGGAAATGGGAGAAAGAGAGGGAGAGGGAGAGGGATAAGGGGAAGGGAGTGGGGGGCGGTTGGGCCGGCTAGGCCCAAGATGGGGGGCGCGCGGGGGCGGCTGGGCCGGCTGGGGGCGGCTGGGCCGGCCAGGAGCAGCCCACGGCGCGGGAGAGAGAAAAGGGAGGAGAGAGAGAAAGAAAAAGAAAAAGAAAAAGAAAGAAAAGGTTTCTCTCATTTTCGAAATCCGATCTTTCTAGATGAATGCACTTGCACTTTCAAGCAGTCAAAGAATGCATAGTTCGGCATGGTGCATCAAACAACATAAAGCAATTTTAGGGTTTTTCTTTACACGGGAATTCCAAGCCGAATCCCGCTAACTTTGGAAAAGATCAAGGTCTAGCGAGGGGAAAAAGAAAAAGAAAAGGTAACGCCCGAATTTGGCGAGTGAAGAAAAGAAAAAAATTCAACTGCAAAATTCGGGGCGTTACAGTACGTGAGGAGATAAAGAGAGAGAGCACTGTGAGAAGATTTTTCTTCTCAGATTTTGAAACAGGAAACAGAATTGGCCAGCAATGGTTTCGGTTTTGGTTTATTTGAACAGCCTACCCCAAATAGCGCATGTACCGAATTTATAGAGATGGCTTAAATCGAGCGAAATACTTAAGCGAAAACCTTAGCTCGTCATGACCGATTAATTTTTCTACTGGCACTAGACTCGATACTTTAGAAAGGAATAAATTTTAAACCGTGCGAGCCGAATGCGGCATCACAATCGGAGTTCCCGGAGACGATATCAGCATCGCACAGGAGCGAACTATAGACGGGTTCAAACCGGACGAGATTAGATTCGATATTTTAGTCGTCGAGTTCAGATTCATTTGCCCGGGATAAAATCATCCGAGTGAGTCGGGCTTCCGAATTCGTATTCGCGCGAACGATGAATTTTAAATAATCACCGGACGCACCGATTTTCGGAACAATTATGTTCTGAACATCACGAAAATTTTGGAAGAGCCCGAATAAATAGAAGTAAAAATGATGTCGCACTAGCGACAAATGAAACAGATGCGATACTAAAATCGCGATAAGCGAAGATGATTAAAATTTAAAATCCGCTTTATCCACTGATATTGCGTGCTTAAATCCGTACTCGTTGTCGAGCGGAATATAAACACGGGTGTTACATTGACCTGATTTTGTCCATTAGGCAACAGAGCCATCCTGAACAATGCATTAAGATATCTGTAATAGCAATGCATATTAGGAGTTCTCCAAAATTCGTTATCAGGTGACACATGGATATCCATCACTTGTTCATAGGGCGGCTGATTAAACTCATGGACATGAGCCTTGTCTTGATCAATGTATGCATCAGAGAACCCTAGAATATTTGATCTATGTCGTGGATTGAGAATTGGATGGATAGGATTAGAAGCTGGATACCGCTTCGCCATGATGGATGGTGACCGTGGATCCATGATCGGACAGACCCGATGCCATCTTAGGAAGCCTATAATATAATATTTTATGTTCATAGATTTGTTTAAGAAATAGAATTGGCAATAATTTAACATATTAGGTGTTTAGCCTTGCTGGCGTGACCATCAGCCCCTAAAGTGGTGCAGACCAGGCTTACTTAACTGGTTGCCATGATTTCTATCTGATCTAGCTCTGAACTCGTCGAAAGCCTTGTAATCCCACAACTAGAGCCAAACATCCGGGTGCTGGCTCAGCCAATCCACCTCACTTTCCCTATACTACGCACCTGTGAGGTGTGTCTTCTTAGCCGCCTTTCTGATCATGTTTATCTTCTATCGCTTATGCCAAACGACCACCGCCTTGACTCGTGCATCATACATCATGCCCTTCATAACTCTTTGGGTAGTGATGTTAAAAACCTCTCGCATATGCTGATCGCCAAGGCTCATATCATCGGGCAAACGATATTGTTCCTACAATATAGACAAATTATTGTTTTACCATAAAAACAAAGTACGATAAAATTAAAGAGGGAGGAAAAGTAACCTTGAAGCTTTCGCACACGGCATCTACGTGGGATCTGCCGCAGCCATAGGGCTTTTGGCTCCAATGGCTCCAGACAGTAGCCGCTACAATCCCACCGGCCTCAGAGATCATCCCTGGGTATAAGAATCTACAACATATCCTAATCACTGTACTGACTGGTGTATGGCGGCCATGCCCTTCCTAGTCCACCTCTTCCCAAGTCCTGGTCCCCTTCGGCCTTATTATTTACCGCTGCTCAAATTTCTTTTGAGGCTTCAATGTGAGGGACCGACAAAACCAGCACAAATGAAACTTGTTATTTCAAAATTGTCACACTCGGATTTAGGGGGCCAAACCCGGGCGCGACTCACATGTGTGCTAGGATCAAGTATCACACATATGATGACTCATGGTACAGAAACGAATGTCACATCTTTACTATATAATGGAGTTATGTACAAATAGTTAAATAATTACATCATACGAAGACAACAATCCAGCAACCACAGTTGACTGGGAGACGATGGCCTAGACCTCTCACGAACTTATCACAACATCCTTCATGTGCCTCAACCTATGGTACCTGTTCTTGACCTGAGGGGATGTGAGTACAACAAGGGTGAGCTCACATACGTTCATCGCTCAACAAGTTGTGGGGAATAATGTGCATGAGCTCACTTATAGTGGGGCTCATGTGAAGTGTAAGGCTTACCAAAGGAGATGGTTAAAGCTGAGCATTGCTTTAAAAGTTGGTCAAAATTTTATTAGCAGTTACTAGGTATAGGTAGATACCAACCCCATTAAATAAGATATCCCAATTGATAATAACACCCACAATTCAATGCATATGACAAATTAAATTTAATTCCATAATTCAGTCATGTGAGTGTCTAAGCCGCTCATAACCGTGAGCACGGCTGATATATCAGTTTTACACTCTACAAAGTTGCACATTTTTACCCACAAGTTGTGTTACCCATTTGCCACGGGTTGTACGGACCCCATACACCTCTACCAAGGAAGCGAGGCAGGATAGCACTACGAGGCCTTTCCAAAGTTCCAGTAGTTCGAGAATACCCACTACGGTTTTAGGAAGAAGGAAGCATATGAATCACTCGTCCAAACTGCCGTCGCAGCAGTTCGACCTGAGAACCTCCCTATACTCTACAGCGATGCCTCCCCGCTTGCCCCTTTCTGGTAAGGTAATCTCTTCCTAGGTTATGTTCCAATTAACATGATGATCTTATCATGAACAATAATTAAAACAACAATGTAATTGGAACATGATCATAATATAACATTAATTTCTACCATTGGGTCCCACCCGTCAGTGGTCTGTGAGCGCGGTGGTGTCCTGGGCCGAGGGTGCGCGGTGAAACGGATAAGTGGGCCGAAAACAGTTCAGTCAGCCCATATGCTCCTTTTCCCCCATTCCTTTGTTTTATTTTGAATTTTTCTTTACAAATTTTAAATCACTCATTTGAATTCGAATTTTACTTGAAGACTGTACTCGGGTTTTATGCACTAATAAAAGTTCCAAGTCTAATGAGTAGATTTATGTTCATATTTTATACTCTTTTCTTTTTATTTTCTGATTTCATATTTCAATCCTAATTTCAAATCAGGTTTTAAATTTCAAATTTCAAATTAAATTAAAATACGGTTCAATCTTAAAACAGTTTAAGTGCACAGGCAAAACTCCAATATGTGTGCAAGGTTTATTATTTATTTCTTTTATATTAACTGCATTATTCATTTATGCAAATGCTTCAAGTATACATTTTATATATTTTTAATGAAATAATTTCTATTGCATAAATTTATTAAGAGTTAGCTTAACCTAACCCTCGCTGAGAATATCTCTAAACATATTATCTGGAAAGAATAACTTAACTTATATACGATCATTAAATCTTTTTATTGAATATGCACCAAGAAGAGGAAATCAAATAATTCCCAAAACACATTTATATAAATACATGTATTTATTTATTTTATTATTTTTTACCGTATACAAATTTTAGGGCTTTACAAGTCTGCATGATAAATGATCATCTAATTAAGACATGCTTCAACTGATGTGTTAAGTATCTATGGGACAATTTGATCACAGAGAAATTCCCGAGAGAGAATTTCTTTAGTTATTTTAACCTGGACCCCAACTACTTGTTATTAGATGATGTCAAGGGGTACATTAGCTCATTGTAGCTCTTCCTTACAATAGTTCTCAGGCAATTTGTTGTGATTGACCAACCAATTTATTCATGGGAAACCATTCGCTGCTATGTGTTAGCAAACCTAGCAAATCCAGACGAAGTATTTTTAACACTGTTTTTTATTGTATTTTTGGATTTTCGTTCACGCTACCGTCTATAATCTGTTGTATGGTACGGTCCTTGTGATAACATAAAGCCACGTGAGTTTACAATTACTATGACAATTTCGATAGAGAAGTAACCGCGTGCGACATAATCTCCCGTAAACAGGTAGTTCATATCTGGACACTAGTAACAGTAGAAGTTTCAGAAGAGTTCAGCAAGATCATGAAATTGTCGATGAATATGAACAGAAATGAACAGAAATTAGTGAGATGCCTTTTAACATTTTATTTATTAAATCAGAGAAGTGACAGGAGCAAACGAACAGAAATTAGTGAGATACCTTTCCACCAATTCGGAAGAGTTCAGCAAGATCATGAAATTGTCGATGAATATATCATCGCATATAGTAACAGGACTCTTTACAGGCTACAGCAATGATGACAAATTTAGAATGTGTTTCTTTCCCACCACCATGACTTTTTTATTAAAAATAAGAAGAGGTGGGTTCAGGAATCTTTCATCAGATCTTGAAGATGCAGTATATGGTGTGGGAATGAAGATGCAGTATATGGTGTCATAAATTCTTGCATTTAGTTAGAAAATACGAATTTAGCTTGTACAAGGTGGTATGGAGTGTCAGCTAGTGATCTGAGCCATTTTTATTGCTAACTAGTGATCTGGGCCATTTTTTGTTTCTCAGAGTGATAACCGCCAACCTCGTTTGCTATTGAGCATGAACCCACACTCTGAGAAACAAAAACAATAACCACTAAAGAAAAAAGTTAGGTGGCCCGCTTTAGGACGGAGAGGATAACTTAATCATGATGCCGATGAATTTTGACAAGTGAACCTTATTTTCTAGCATGGTAGCCATTTATTTATGTGTATTACATTAATTATTTATGTGTACTTCATTCGTTTATAACTTTATTATTCGTGTTAATAGGATGAGCCATAGGATAAAGCAAGTGGCGAAGGGATTTATGAACATAGCAACAGACAAGTCCTTTTTAGGGGAGTGCTCCTAGTAGGCATAGGTGGGCCAAGTAACTGAGATGTATGGATCCAGAAATGGAAGGAGCATAGATCATGTTTCAACAAAATGAGGTTTTTCTCATATGCACACATCTTTTATTACATATAATTTATTTTGTAACTAATCTCATATTTAGTTTTGCAGGTTGAGGAGAGAGCTGAGGAGGAGAGCTCTGAGAAAAGAGCTAAAGAGGGTGAACTTGAGGATGAGGCGGATGGATCTGATGATTAGGGTGGAGCTAATAAATATGAGGGTGATGATGACATGATGGGTGTTGATTCAAGCGAGTGTTCTAACTTTGTGCATAGGTAGGGTAGGAAGAGGATAGGGTCCTAATCATGCCAATTATTTATATGTAAGGAAACCACTTCTTTACTCCAATACTTTGGATATACTCTATCGTTTGCATTGCATGTGTGTCTATGTTTTATATCTTGCAGCTCATGGGATGACAGACTTTTAACGGTAGAGGTCACCACAGATAGGTCAGTGTCATCTTGGGTAACCTTTGTTGTCTGCATAACCTAGAAGTCATGGTGAACAAGAAGGATGAGACTATTGCCTACACATCAAACTCTGGAAACTTTGGTCCAACAATCGCCGAACAAAGGGCATCAGAACATACGCTGATGTAGTCATTGGAGCGACAATGGTAACAATCGCTAGTACATGTGGCATGCCCTAGAGACGTCGAATCCTAGCAATATGGTCCAATGAGGGGCGTCAAATGATCCGATGACCCAGAAATCTACATAGTAAAAGGTTCTCCACTAGTTTTGTCTTGGGACCTTATAAATAGAGCTTGTCTGAGTTTCAGGTGAGTATCATGGCTTCTCAAGTTAACATACACCCTAGTAAGCCTAAGAAAACATCACCCACTCCGTTGCAGTGATAATGATCCATTCAAAGTGAGATTGAAAGTGATCTCTAGTGATTTGCATAGATATGTTGCATCTAGTGACAATAGTGATCATAGTTGTGTGATTCTTGTTACAATTGGTTATCCCCACCTAGAAAACTTGGAGGAAGCAAAAGATCATTGAGCAGCTTCATTAGATTTGCAAAGACTAACTCTAGTAATAAGGTGGCTTGTTGGAGTGCCTCATTAGTGTGATTTCTATGATGCCTTTCTTGTGGGCTCGGCTTGTAATGCCTATTAGTGCATGAATAACCTAGTTTGGTCTTGACACAACGAAGATGTAGGTTGTCAACAATTAACCAAACCTCAAGGATAAATATTATGTCATCTATTGCCTCATGTGTATTCCTTTCTATCTATGTACACCCTTTAGCCAATATGGGAGTAAGAAGATAAAATTTGTGCCATCTCTTGCCTCATATTGTACTCTTTTTCTATATACTCCTATATCATTTAGCCAATAGGAGAGTATCAAAGTAGTCCTCGCCTTCTTTCTGTGTATACCCTTTATCCACAAGACTGGCCTTGTACTTCTCATTGGTATCCTATAGCCACAAGCATGGTCTTGTACTTCTCAATGGTACCTCAGGCATAAGCTTTTTCTTGAACACCTACTTGCATCGAAGATGTTTACAATTGTATGGACAGTTGTCGGTACCCTGAAACAGGGGTACCCCTTGCCACAATATGAAGGTACTACGCCGGCGAAGAGGTCTTTGGCTATGGGGAAGCAAGTTCGCAGCCGCGCCACGTCGATCGCCCCAGGGTCGCCACATGGCCAGGGAAAAGGGACGTGCTCCAGGATGCGCGCAGTGGATCTGGACCTACCACCGGGAAAGCACCGGACCCCCGTGCGTGACGAACGGACCTCTGAGATGGGTCCTATACCCTTCTCAGTGGGGTCTGGACTACTCACCGCCGGACCCCGGGTATCTAGGGCAGAGAATACCCAGACCCTGCTCAAGCAGGGGTCCAGGGACGACATGTGTCCAGACTCAACTTGGTGCGAACTTGTCCACACAACGTTTCTATTCCCTGGCCAGGCGGAGACCTGGTGCAACCAAGCGGCCTACTATGCATGATGTGAGCTTGTGGGATGGGCCTGACGTAAGACCGCTGGGCCGCACTGCCCTTGCATTTATTGTGGAGAAGACACGCCGCCTGACTACCCCGCTGACAGGCGATGTGCCCCTTCAGCATTTAATGCGCCCTGTCCACTCAACTGGCAGGCGGCGCCCGAGCTATCCTACAGGCGGCGTGTTTGACTATTCCCGTTGGCCAACAGTACACCTTTGTCAAGACGTGTGTCGCACCCATGATGACTCACGTGTTACCGAGGGCACTGCAGCAAGATATCAATACTGTACGCACTACGGATATTATGGTACACGGAGATTATAGGGCATGGCAAGCAGTAGTTCCATCCTTCCATTTGTCCCTGGGCCCACGTGTTAGGGCCCAGAACCCTTGTACATACCCCCCTTGAACTATAAAAGGGGAGGCTTGCAAGTGCTAGACAGGGACACTTAGACCCAGCTCAGGCTCACAAGTTCATACAAGCTCTCAAGCTCAATACATCACACAGTGGAGTAGGGTATTACGCTCCGGCGGCCCGAACCACTCTAAACCCTTGCGTGTTCTTGCGTTCATCCCTCTGATCTCTAACAAGCAAAACGCTTAAGCCCCCTCCACATCTTAGGACTTAGGGCAGGTGCACTCCGCCACCCGGCCGGAGAATTTCCTCTCTGACACTTGGCGCGCCAGGTAGGGGGCCTAGGCATTAGGTTTTTGCTTATTTTCTCACTCAGCATGATGGTGCAAATTGTTGAGCACCGCGCCGAGACTTTGGTGGATTTCGTGGTGGAGGAAGAAGTTGCTTCTTCCACGCAACAGGTTCCCAACCGCCCTGTGCCGGGCACTGCTGCTATACACGCCGCACAGCAGCATACAGCTGCACAAACATCCCCTACTCCATCAAGGGCGGCTCCAGGAGCGTTGTTAGCAGCCAGGGAGTTGTTGCGACACCCTCCAAGCTCCGCGGCCTCGCCAGGGTCCATGAAGCAATGGCGGGACGATGTCGACCGGCTGCTCAGCATGGCACATTCTACCTCGATCAGGTCGAGACCATGGTCATCCCGGTGCCTACATGAGGCATCAGCGTCTGTGCGCTCACCCTCAGTGAGGGATGCACAGACCAACGACCTCTGGGCAGAGCTCAACCGCAGGCGTGCGGGGGAGGATGCCTGGGTCTCTCTGGAGAGGGCGCGTGAGCGCCGCCAAAACATCGAGGGCCGCAACCTCGATCAGGACTTCGCTACGGTAGCACCGCAGACGCCAATGGGCACCCGGTCCCAAGCGGGTGTCCCCTTGGCCGGCGTGGGCTGCGCCGCTCTCGCGGATCATCTCCGCGCGACGTCATGGCCGCCCAAGTTCCAGCCACACCTGCCGAAAAAGTACGACGGAACGTCAAACCCATCGGAGTTCCTGCAGGTGTACGTCACCGCCATCATGGCAGCAGGTGGAAACACCGCTATGATGGCGACATATTTTCATGTCGCCTTGTCAGGACCAGCCCGAACATGGCTCATGAACCTCGCCCTAGGGTCAGTCTACTCCTGGGAAGAGCTCTGCGCGCGGTTCGTTGCGAACTTCGCTAGTGCTTACCAGCAGCATGGTGTGGAGGCACACCTCCATGCAGTAAGGTAGGAACCCAGGGAGACTCTCTAGGTATTTATTTCCCGCTTCACCAAGGTACGTGGGACAATCCCCCGTATCTCGGATGCCTCCATCATCACTACTTTCCGCCAGGGGGTACGCGATGAAAAGATGCTAGAAAAGTTGGTCAGGCATGATGTGGACAACATCACCATGCTCTTCGCTCTGGCTGACAAATGTGCTAGAGCCGCTGAGGGCCATGCTTGGCACTCGGCGCCACAGGCCGGGGTTACCCAGATGGGCGGCTCGGATGCCGTCACCTAGGGCGGCGGCAAAAAGAAAAAGAGAAACAAGAACCGCGGCCATGAAAAGCTGCAGTTTGCTGCTCCAGTCGCCGCCGCCGCAGCTGGTGGCCAAGATGAGCGCAACAAGCGCCCACGGCCCCAGGGAAGCGGCAGTGGTACATGTCCAGTGCACCCCAACAGCCACCACAGTGCCGCTGACTGCCGTGAGATTATCAAACTCGCGAGGCGCGTCAGCGAGCGGCATAAGCAGTCCTCCAAGGATGTCTCACTGCCTCACCGCCGGCCTGGCAAGAAGGGGGCCGACAAAGAAGCCACGGCTGTGGGGGGTGAGACCTCGACTACCAGTCGCCCGAGGGAGAACTTAAAGATGTTTTCACCGGAGACTCCGACTCTGGCAACGATAGCGACCATCGCAAGAAGTTGTATGTAATGTACGACGGAAGCTGGGAGCTCATCTCCCACAGGAGTGTTAAGTCCCTGCGACGGGAGGTTCTTTCGGCGGTCCCAGGGGTCCCCAAAGCTGCTCCACACCAACGGTGGAGGGGAACCACCATCTCCTTCGGGGCATCTGACTGCCCCAACAACATGGTAGGGGCCGGCGTACTGCCGCTCGTCACCGCCCCAGTTGTCGCCAACATGCGGCTGCACCACGTGTTGATCGACGGAGGGGCCGGCCTCAACGTCATCAGCCATGCAGCATTCAGGCAGCTGCAGATCTCGAGGTCCTAGCTAGGGCCCTCTCGCCCATTCTCCAGGGTGGGCCCGCAACCCGTGTATCCCCTCGGGAGCATAACGCTCCCAGTTACATTTGGGACGGAGGGAAACTTCCGCACAGAAAACGTCCAGTTCGATGTCACGGAGGTCAACCTCCCCTTTAACGCCATCATTGGGAGGCCGACCCTGTACCGGTTCATGGCCATTGCCCATTACGGGTATTTGGTCCTCAAGATGCCATCCCCCACCGGGATCCTCACCGTGCGGGGTGACCGCACCACCGCGCTAGCAGCCATCGAGAAGCTACACACTCTGGCAGTCAAGATCGCTCGGCCGGGCGACGGACGGAGAGGCCCCTTGGCATCCAGTGCAGAGCGCCCTCCAAGGCGCCGAAGGTATAGCCATCCGGAGCAGACGGCGGACCCACGAAGACCATCCAGGTCGGCGCAGACCCCTCCTAGACCACCCGCATCACGGGGAATCTGGGAGAAAAATAGGAACTCGCGCTCGTCGCCTTCCTCCAAGTAAATGCTGACGTGTTCGCTTGGGAACCATCGCAGATGCCTGGGATCCCTAGGGAGGTGATTGAGCACCATCTAAAGATCTACCCGGATGCTAAGCCAGTAAGCTAGAAGCCACGGAGACAGTCCGTAGAGTGGCAAGACTTCATCCGTGAGGAGGTCCAGAAGCTGTTGCACGCCAGCTTCATCGAAGAGGTTCATCACCCCGTGTGGTTGGCCAACCCAGTCATCGTGCCAAAGGCAAACAGGAAGCTTCGGATGTGCATCGACTACACCAGCCTGAATAAGGCATGTCCCAAGGACCCGTATCCACTTCCACGTATAGATCAGATCGTGGACTCTACCTCTGGGTGCGACCTTTTGTCCTTCTTAGACACCTACTCCGGTTTCCATCAAATCCGGATGTCTAGGGAGGATAGGAAGCATATCGCTTTTGTGACGGTGGATGGGTTGTACTGTTATGTTGTAATGCCCTACGGTCTGAAAAACGCCTTGCCAACATTTGTTCGGGCGATGAGTAAGACCTTTGGGGACCTGATTCGGGACAAGGTGGAAATCTACGTCGATGACATCGTGGTCAAGACTAGAGAGGGGTCGACTATAGTGGAAGACCTGACCCTAGTTTTTGGCAAGCTACGGGCAACCCACACCAAGTTAAACCCAGAGAAATGCATCTTCGGTGTCTCCGCTAGGAAGTTGCTGGGGTTCCTGGTTTCATACCAGGGCATTGAAGCTAACCTGGAGAAAATCAAGGCTATTGAGGTAATGAGGCCTCCCGCTCGTATTAAGGACATCCAGAAGCTTGCGGGATCATTGGCTGCCCTTAGCCGCTTCATTTCGAGGTTGGATGAGAGGGCACTGCCCTTCTTTAAGCTCCTGCGGAAATCCGGCCCATTTGCCTGGACTGAAGAGGCGGAACAAGCCTTCCAAGAGTTGAAGCAGCACCTTGCTTCCCTGCCGATCCTGGTTGCTCCGAAGCCAGGGGAACCGCTATATCTGTACATTGCAGCGGCTACAGAAGCGGTAAGCATGGTGTTGGTCGCCGAAAGGGCGACACAAGAAGGGCAGAGACCTGAAAACTTAGGACCAGCTACAGAGGCCCGGACTATCCAGAAGCCGATCTACTACGTCAGCGAGGTCCTCCATGAGGCAAAGACCAGGTACCTCGAGACGCACAAGCTCCTCTACGCAGTGCTGGTTACATCTAGGAAGTTGCGTCACTATTTCCAGGCACACAGAGTTGTGGTGGCGACCTCCTTCCCGTTAAGGGCCATCCTCCACAACCCAAACGCTACCGGTAATATCACCAAGTGGGCAGCAGAGCTCGCTGAGTTCCAGCTAAACTTCCAGCCCCACCATGCCATCAAGAGTCAGGTCCTGGCCGACTTCATCGTGGAATAGACTCCACCCCCATGCGCCCCTGGGGGCCTGGACCCCGTTCAGGGTCCCACACCTGCGGAGCGCAGGGGTCCGGTCTTCACCGAGCCCCACTGGACGCTCTTCTTCGACGGATCCGCCCGCCAACAGAGTGCTGGCGCGGGAGTGGTCCTCGTTGGCCCAGATGGAGACCAGCTGAAGTATGTGGTGCGTATTGAGTTCAAGACCACCAACAACATGGCGGAGTATGAGGCGCTGATCTTTGGCTTATCTGTGGCCCTATCCCTGGGGGTCCGCCAGCTCCTCATGAAGGGGGACTCTCAGCTAATCATCAAGCAGGTCCGCGGGGAATGTAGCTGCAACGAGCCCAGACTCGTGGCTTACCTCCTCCATGTAAAGAAGCTGGAGAAGGATTTCATGGCCCTAGAACTACAACATGTTCCCTGGGCCGACAACACAGCGGCAGATGACCTCTCCTAGAGGGCATCAACTCGAGCACCCGTGCCCGAGGGCATCTTTGAAAGATGGCTGCTGAGACCCGCCGCCTAGCCTGCTGAACTGGGCGAAGGGGGCAAGACTGGCACCTCGAAGCCGGTGGTCCCGGTGGCGTCCCAAAACCCACCAAAGGCTGTGTGTGCTCTAGGGGACTCTACTGACCCCTTAGCGCCACAACCGACAACTCAGAGTGGTCCCAATGCATGGATCTCCGAGATCCGGGACTACCTGAAGGAAAGTATCCTTCCTGAAGACCATTGCTCCGCCGAGCGCATAGTGCAGTTGGCTAAATGGTACACGATGGTAGAAGGGGGTCTCTACCGCCATGGCGCCAACGGCATTCTCATGCGGTGCATCACCCAGGAAGAGGGTCGTGAGTTACTCACGGAGATCCATGGAGGGGAGTGTGGAAGTCATTCTTCATCCCACACACTGGTCGGTAAGGCCTTCCGGCATGGCTTTTACTGGCCAACCGCCCTCCAGGATGCGGCCGAGCTAGTAAAGTCCTGTGAAGCGTGCCAATACCATGCAAAGCAGATACACACACCGGCTCAGGCTCTTCAAATGATTCCAGCCTCCTGGCCATTCGCCGTATGGGGGTGGATATCTTGGGACCGTTTCCCAGGGCCGTCGGCGGGTACCGGTACCTCTTTGTCGCCATTGACAAGTTCACCGAATGGCCGGAAGCCACCCCGGTGGTCACCATCACCCAGAGCATTGTTGTCGCCTTCTCAAGTCGATCGTCTGTAGATTTAGGGTCCCAAGTCATATCATTACAGACAACGGGACCCAGTTTACAAGTCGGATCTTTTAGGAGTACTGTAAGGCATCGGCACCCAGCTCTGCTTTGCATCCGTTGCCCACCCTAGGAGCAACGGACAGGTGGAGAGGGCAAATGCAGAAATTCTCAAGGGACTCAAGACGCGCACCTATGACTGCTTAAAGAAGCATGGCGCAAATTGGGTCAGTGAGCTGCCCTCCATGCTATGGGGGGACCGGACCATGCCCAGCCGAGCTACCGGGGAGACCCCATTCTTCCTGGTCTATGGGGCCGAAGCCTACCTTCCCCCGGAAATCATTATGGGCTCCCCACGGGTCCAGTCATTTGATGAGTCTGCGCAGGAACAGCTATGGCGCAAAGATGTGGACTTCATCGACGAGCACAGGTGGCGAGCATCAATCCGAAATGCACGGTACAACCAGGCGCTCAGGCGCTACCACCAACGGTTTGTGCACAGTAGGAAGCTTGAAGTCGGGGACCTGGTCCTAAGGCGAGTACTGGACCGAGAAGGGCTCCACAAGCTCTCTCCCAGCTAGGAAGGACCCTTTAAGGTGACGAAATATGCCGCCCCGGGTGTGTCCACCTCGCCACAGCTAACAGAGTACCTCTTCCCAACCCTTGGAATATAGAGCATCTCCGTAAGTTTTTACCATAAAACAGAGTTGGGGGTTTGGTTTTCTTCCCTGTAACTAGGAAGCGCATGTATATGCGCCAGCCCGGTGAGGTCCGCCCTCAATAAACCCGGTCTGTTGGCCTACACTCGTGTATATCCGGTTATAAGGAAGGGGTTCGACCCACAGATTTGTTTTTCTGTTGGTTTTATTCTTGGGTTTACAACCATTATTATTATCTAACCCACCCATGCAGTCTCACTTCCTGGCTGGTATAGCAACATCCGAATTGATTAGCCAGGCCCGACTGCCAGACACTAGGATGGTTCGGGGCCGTGAAGTCGCTTAGTATGGTCAAATACCAAAAGCTTACGCGCCCCACCACTCTGCAACCGGCCCTGTTGTGTGAATCAAAGGATAAGAAATACCAGCTAAGGACCCTATGGGTGTGCTACTAAAAATTCCTGGCCATGACTGTGTGCAAGACGGGTCCCAGTTGGGATTACCCCTTGGGGGCCATGTCACCAATTCCTTCTTAAGAATCCTGGCATCCAGCCTCGACACGTCGAGGCCATATCCCAGGGGGGCCAAGTACCAGGGAAGAAGTTGGTAGCAATGCACACAGAAAAGAAAAGTAGCGTGTAGATAAGTTGTAATATCACCTTATAAGTAGTGCTTAAAGAGTATCTTACAAAACCAAGAAATATTACAACCCGCTCCCCAGCGAAACCCTCGTTTTCTCCATGCAGGCCTGGCTACTCATCGTCAGTGGGATCCCGCTGGAAGCGCCCGGCCACCACGTCCACAACATCCTGTACGCCCTCCCGGGCGGCATCTTCAGTATCGACCACCGGACCTGCGATCACTGGCCCCAAGGAGACAGCCAGGTCGTGGCTCCGGAAGCATGTCAAGACATACTCTATCACCGACCGACAGAGTCTGCTGCCCTCGGCCTCCAGGTGGGCGCCAAGAATCTGATCCAGACGTCGGAGGCGCTCGGCAACGGAATCCAGTACCGGGAGCACGTTAGAGATGGTCGTTGGCCGCACCAACGCTGGGATGGGCTCACCCCCAAGGGCACCAGTGCCGTACTTGCCTCGCCAGCCCAGGTGGCGATGCGCTGGGCCTCGGCGCATTGCTCAGCTTGGAGGTCGTCGAGCGTCTTCTTCATCACCTACACCGCCTGGGGGCCCAGGGGCATCTGTGTCGCCTGAGCAGCATGCGCCGCCCGGAACCGGCGGACCTGCTCCTCCAGTGCCCGCTCCTTCCCCTCCAATCGCTTCTCTTTCTCCACTGCCTCGAGCTCAAACTCGATCAGCAACCTATTCCGCCTTTCCCACATCTCCTCCCTGAAGGCGAGGTCCTTCTCCTACCAGGCGAGATCAGTCACTCATTTCTCCAGGGAGGCATCCTTCGCCATGAGGCTTTCCTCGATGCGAGCAATGTTGCTAGCCTTGTCGTCAAGTTCCTGCTGCAGCTTTTGCAGCTTCACCTCAGTCGTAGCCTGCTCGTCCCGCTGTTTCTCCAGCATCATATTATAGGCTTTCAGCTTATTATGGAATGTCGAGATGACCTCCTCCCTTTGGTCCAAGTGATCCTTCTTCTTGACCAGCCCTTTCTCCTTCTAGGTCACCTCCTGCTCTCGATCAGACACCTTTTGGAGGTCCTCCTTGAAGGCCTCGCGCTCCCGCTCAAGCTCGGTCCACTCTGAGGCGAATTGGTAGGAACGCCACCTTAGTGCGCTCCTCTAGTTGGGTGCACCAGTCACCAAGGCGCTGGTGCTCGGTCTCGAGCGCCTCCCACTCCCGCAGGATCGCTGCCTCGGTTTCCTGGAGAGCCTGATGAGCGTCGGACAGCACCTGAGGGAGGGGAGTCGGCGTTGCTTCTGGCTCGATGCCAGACCAGAGCGGTCGCCCAAGAATAACCTCCGGTTCCTCCGGAGTTAGCAGCGGGATGGAGCTGGACGCACCCCCCACGCTTACCACCGACGGTGTATTCAATGGTATCGCCGTCGTCGGATCTACAGTAGCTGTCGGCAGCACTGCCGCCTCTGGACCCCCAGCCGAAACTTGGGAACCCGAAGGCATTGCCTTGACGGTGGCAGACGGATCCTAGGACCCGATGGCGCCACCTCAGCACCCACATCACCCCGCATGGTGGGGGCAAACACAGCAGGAACCTCTTCGGCCACTACCGGGGGTGTATTTGACACCGACGCTGGTGAGGCTGCGGTAGTCGCCGACGGATCGCCGGCGACATTCCCAGTAGATGTGTGCTGCTGAGAACTAGACCCACCGGCGGGCATAGCGGCCGGCGTGGGAGGAGTGTCCTTGAAAACAGAAGAGGAGGAGGCCCTGACGAACAAAGAACGGATCAAGACCTATCAGCATAAAAATAACGCTCGCAAGAACATTGGAAGAGTCTAAACTTACTTGGGGCCCTGAACCTTCCAGTGACCCTGGAAGTGGGGCACCCGCTGTCGTTGTTGCTGCTGCTGCTGCCGCTCCTGCTGTTGTTGCTGCCGCTGCCCTCACGGTGCCAACGGCCGGTCTGATGCTGGCGGCGGTGGCGGTGGTGTCAGATCCGAAGGCGATGGTGGCAGAGGGCTCACGCCGCTCTGTCTGTCCTGGACTTGGGGTTCGGCCTCCCTAGTCCCACCAGCTGTGTTCTGACGCTTCTGAGGGGAGTCCGAATCAAGGGGCAGATCCGAGACATAAGACCCATCGGCGCGATGCAGCCAGTGTCGCCTCACTCCCTCCGAACTCCCGGTGGCACCCGGGGCGGAGGATCCATTTGCAGGCCCCTTGCCCTTGTCCGAGGAACTGGGGGCCGCAAGTGGAGCTCTAGAGCCCACATCAACAGGCTGGGAACCCCCGACTGGAACACCGGGAATATGGATCCCCCGATGGGGGTCTCGGCCATCGGTCTGACGAATCGCCACACCGCTCTCATCGAGGGTCGGCAGTCGAGCCAACACCACCGACCGTAACCCTGGATTGTCGTAGAGCGGCAAAATGCCCTGGGGAGGCATCAAAGCTTTGCGGATAAAAGCCTCACCAGTGATCCCCCTCACCAAAATTTCCAACTGCTCCCAGGACAGGTCAGTCCCAGGCCCACGCTGGATCCTACCAATGTCGCTGGGGCCGGTAAACCAGCAACACAGACGTGGCCTCCCCTGTAGTGGCATGACTCGGCGCTTCAGGAAATCGCTGAGTACGTGCATCGAGGTCAGACCACCAACCGTCAGTTCCTTAATCCTGTCCAGTATAGGCCCAAACTCCGGCACGAGGCACGGTTTTACCCTCCATTGCTTTCGATCGAGTCTGGGCCCATCGCTCGGAAGGGCAAGGCGGTCGTTGGCCTTAGCGCTGGCGATCACCCAGTCACTACGCCAGTTCTCCCACCTCGCGCCGCCAAGGGTGGCGATGTAGGTCACTATCGGGTCTGACCTCGTCTGGAAGTAGTAGGCCCCAAGGTGGCCTTTGCCCTTCCCAGACCTCACCAGCACAAAGAACTGGCAAAAGAGGGAAGTGCAGGCTGCCACCCCCACGAACATCTCACAGGAGTGGACAAAGATAGCCACCTGGAGAATGGAGTGGGGCGTGAGGTGCTGGAGTTGGAGTCCGAACTCCTCCAGCAGCAGCAGGAAGAACGGTGAAATCGGCAGCGCCAACCCGCAGAAGAGATAGGAAACGAAGAGCACAAACTCCCCGGCGGCAAGATCGCCGAGGGGAGTAGTACCGACCCGGATCCTCCCGGCCAACGCCGGCGTACCCCATCCGAGCAGGCGGCGCACCGTGTCAAGTGCCTCCTCGGTCTAGAAATGATTGGGACGAACCAACATGGCCATGGCAACCGCGGCGGCGGAAAACTGAGGAGCGCGGACGCGAAGGGGCGTGGAGGGCTCGGAGGCGAAAGGACGAAGCAGTTGGGGAAAGTGCGAAAGCGAAACCGCTGCGCGCGGGAAGAACCCCTTTTTCAAGGAAGGGTTCCCCTCGCACCCTAGAAAAATCTGCCTGACGCATACCTAGTGCCCGAACAATTCAGTCACTGACACGGGGGCCCAGGCCCACAAGTCATGAAGCTGGAACGCTGGTTTCCACGCGCGAAAGGAGCAAACCACCACGTGAACATCGAACCACCGCACACGCTCCCACGTCGCCTCAGAGCCACTACGAGAGGATATTTTTAACATAGGCGGCGCCGGCAGGGCGCCCCACGCACGCGGGGCACGGCCAAACTACCATGCGTGGGGGTCATGCACCAGTCAGCCAAGAAGGCGGGCACGACGGTTGGTGTGACCAATGGCAGACTGACAGCATGTGAGCGCTGGGTTCATACAGCACGCACTAAGGAGATGCCCCGGTCACCAGCTACGCTGTGCCTACACAAGATACAGGTTCTGGCCCCACCTGCAGGCTCGCACCCTCCCCTGAGGTGGGCCCGGGGGCCACTGTTGGTACCCTGAAATAGTGGTACCCCTTGCCACAATATGAAGGTACTACGCCGGTGGAGAGGTCTCTAGCTATGGGGAAGCCAGTTCGCAGCCGCGCCACGTTGATCACCCCAGGGTCGCCACGTGGCCACGGAAAGGGACATGCTCCAGGATGCGTGCAGTGGATCCGGACCTACCACCGGGAAAGCACCGGACCCCGTGCGTGACGAACGGACCTCTGATATGGGTCTCGTACCCTTCTCAGTGGGGTCCGGAATACTCACCGCCGGGCCCCGGGTATCTAGGGTAGAGAATACCCAGACCCTGCTCAACCAGGGGTCCAGGGGCGACATGTGTCCAAACCCAACTTGGTGCAAACTTGTCCACACAACGTTCCTATTCCCTAGCCAGGCGGAGACCTGGTGCAGCCAAGCGGCCTACTGTGCATGACGTGAGCTTGCGGGATGGGCCTAACGTAAGACCGCTGGGCCGCACTGCCCTTGCATTTATTGTGGAGAAGATGTGTCGCCTGACTACCCCGCTAACAGGCGATGTGCCCCTTCAGCATTTAATGCGCCCTGTCCACTCAACTGGCAGGCGGCGCCCGAGCTATCCTACAGGTGGCATGTCTGACTATTCCCGTTGGCCAATGGTACACCTTTGTCAAGACGTGCGCCGCACCCATCATGACTCGCGTGTTACCGAGGGCGCTGCAACAAGATATCAATACTGTACGCACTACGGATATTATGGTACACGGAGATTATACGGGCATGGCAAGCAGTAGTTCCATCCTTCCATTTGTCCCTGGGCCCACGTGTCGGGGCCCAGAACCCTTGTACATGCCCCTCTTGAACTATAAAAGGGGAGGCTTGCAAGCGCTAGACAGGGACACTTAGACCCAGCTCAGGCTCACAAGTTCATACAAGATCTCAAGCTCAATACATCACACAATGGAGTAGGGTATTACGCTCCGGCGGCCCGAACCACTCTAAATCCTTGCGTGTTCTTGCGTTCATCCCTCTGATCTCTAACAAGCAAAACGCTTAAGCTCCCTCCACATCTTAGGACTTAGGGCGGGTGCACTCCGCCACCCGGCCGGAGAATTTCCTCTCCGACAACAGTCTATGATTTCTCATGTCTCTTAGCCATAATGGAATCCATGTTGATACAAACATCTTTTCAATCGTCCACATTTGATGATACATACGCTTCTAGAATTGACTTAGGTGTATTGTCTAAGCGGTATAAAATGAAATTATCACCGAAGGACTTTGTAACCCTTTATCTAATATATTTAGTTGGAACAAGTTTCGAATATTTAGACAAAAACTGCAAAAATTACGTGTATAACTTTAGCTTTCTTACTTTAATGCTTCTTTTAAATGACAAAAGACAAACTATTATCCTCCTTGCATTTTCTATATGACTAAAAATCAACACTCGTACTCTCTTCGTCCCAAAATATTAGTGTCGGGGACCATAATTAGGGGTACCCCCGAGGTTCCTAAATCTCAGCTGGTAACCCCCATCAGCATAAAGCTGCAAAGGCCTGATGGGTATGACTAAGTTAGGGATCGGTCCATTCGAAGGACACGATCGCGCCTCGCCCGAGCCTAGCCTCGGACAAGGGCAGCCGACCCCGGGGGATCTCCGCCTCGCCCGAGGCCCCCCTTCAGAACCTAATGTATTCCCGGCTCGCCCGAGGCCCTGTCTTCGCCAAGAAGCAACCCTTACCAAATCGCCGCGCCGACCGACCAAATCGCAGGAGCGTTTAATGCAAAGGTGGCCTGACACCTTATCCTGACGCACGCCCCTACAGTCGACAGAGCCGAAGTGACCGCCGTCACTTCGCCGCTCCACTGACCGGCCTGACAGAAAGACAGCGCCGCCTGCGCCACTCCGACTGCGGTGCCACTCGACAGAGTGAGGCTGATAGGCAGTCAGACCCGGCTGCAGACACCATAGGAAACTCTGCCCGACCCAGGGCTCGGACTAGGCTACGGCCTCGGAAGACGGCGAACTCCGCCCGACCCAAGGCTCAGACTAGGCTACGGCCTCGGAAGACGGCGAACTCCGCCCGACCCAGGGCTCGGACTAGGCTACGGCCTCGGAAGACGGCGAACTCCGCCCGACCCAGGGCTCGGACTAGGCTACGGCCTCGGAAGACGACGAACTCCGCCCGACCCAGGGCTCGGACTAGGCTACGGCCTCAGAAGACGACGAACTCCGCATCGCCCGACCCCAGGGCTCGGACTCCGCCCTGGCCTCTGTCGACGACCTCCGCCTCGCCCGACCCCAGGGCTCGGACTCTGCCCTGGCCTCTGCCGACGACCTCCGCCTCGCCCGACCCCCGGGCTCGGACTCCGCCCGGGCTTCAGCCGACGGTCTCCGCCTCGCCCGACCCAGGGGTTCGGACTCGACCTCGACCGCAGAAGACGGACTCGACTTCGGCTTCGGAGGAGCTTCCACATCGCCCATCCTAGGGCGTAGACCGGCCACGTCAACAGGAGGCGCCATCATCACCCTACCCCGAGCTGACTCGAACCTCGGGGGACAAGATCGGCGTCCCATCTGGCTCACTCCGCCAGATAGGCAATGGTGGCGCCCCCGCGTACTCAGTGACGGAGGCAGCTCGCAGCCCCCTTACGGAAGCAAGAGGACGTCAGCAAGGGTTCAACAGCTCCGACAGCTGTCTCTCCGCCAGGCTCCAGCGCTCCTCCGACGGCCACGACATCACACCAACAGGGTGCCAAGATCTCTCCAGCTGCCACAATGGCATGTACTTAGGGCGCTAGCTCTCCCCCGCTAGACACGTAGCACTCTGCTACACCCCCATTATACACCTGGCTCCTCTCCTTACGCCTATAAAAGGAAGGACCAGGGCTCTCTTAGAGAGGGTTGGCCGCGTGGGGACGAGGACGAGACGAAGGCGCTCGCGTGAGGCCGCTCGCTCCCTCTCCCGCGTGGACGCTTGTAACCCCCTACTGCAAGCGCACCCGACCTAGGCGCGGGACGAACACGAAGGTCGCGGGACTTCCACCTCTCTCTCTCGCCATCTCCGGCCACCTCGCTCTCCCCCCTTCGCGCTCGCTCTCGCGCTCGACCCATCTGGGCTGGGGCACGCGGCGACATTCACTCGTCAGCATTAGGGACCACTGGTCTCGAAACGCCGACAGTTGGCGCGCCAGGTAGGGGCCTGCTGCGTGTTGACGAGCAGCTACCCATCAAGCTCCAGATGGGCAGTCTCCAGCAACCTCTTCTACCCGGGACGGTGCTCCGTTTCGGGAGCCTTGAGTTCATGTCCCTCGACAGCGGCTTCGACATGATACTCCTTCTTCCGACGCGCGACGGCGACGATGGCGGCCAACAACCCGCACGCCGGCGGCGGAATCGACGACGTCTTCCCCACGTTGCGGAAGAACTACCTTCGAGCTCGTCCCGTCGCCTCCCTCGCCGGCGGAGGAGGAAGCGGGGCAACCAAGGCCAAGCGGGAGGCATCGCCTCGTCGACTGTCGAGCGAGTCGACAGCCCCAATGCTCCAACGAGGGGCGCGCCGGGCATCGACCCCACGTTTGAGACGGAGACGAGCGCTGTTTCCCCACGACACGCTCGCTCCAAGCAGACGGACGACGCCAGCACGCTTGCGGAAGGCTTGCTGGGCGTCACCCTTGTACCCGGGACGACGGTGCAGTCCGCCCCCGACGTGACTTCATCACCGCCCATCGACCAGGAGGTACCGACTGACTCCCATCTCGCACCTTTCGGATTCAACCTCGACCCGCCAAGCGGCCCCGCTTTGGCGGGCGCTCTCGTAAAGGCAAGTCCGGACCCTTTGGGGTTTCGTATGCGGTCACCTTGGGACCGGCTGACGGACGTCTCGACCTACGGGCCCTCTGGGTCCGAGGAAGACGACAAACCCAACTTCTGTTGGGATTTCTCTGGACTTGGCAACCCCTGTGCCATTCGGGACTTTATGACCGCATGCGACTACTGCCTTTCCGACTGTTCCGACGGAAGCCGCGGCTTCGGCGATGAAGACTGCGGCCTGAGTCGTGAATGTTTCCACGTCGATCTAGGGGGTCCCGCCGAAGGCAACCATCTCGGTGTGCCGGCGGACGGTGACCCCCCTAGGCCGGTGCCTCGCGTTGACATCCTTCGGGAGCTAGCTGTGGTCCCAGTCCCTGCGGGGGGTTAGGACACACAGCTCGAGCAAATCCGCGAGGCGCAGGCCAGGCTCGACGAGGGAGCAGGAGCGCTTGAGCTGATCCGCCGAGACGTCGGGCAAGCATGGGTGGTCCAACCTCCAGTCGGAGAAATACGTCATCTACCCCAGGGCTTCCAGCACCGCGTCGCCGACGATGTCAGGGTCAGGCCGCCACCCACATCCAGCGGGGTTGGCCAGAACCTGGCTACAGCAGCAATGCTCCTCCGCGCGATGCCGGAGCCTTCAACCACCGAGGGGCGACGCATCCAGGGGGAGCTCAAGGATCTCTTGGAAGGCGTCGCGGTCCGACGGGCCGAGAGCTCTGCCTCCCGAAAGCAGGGCTACCCCTCGGAACCTCATGCCGCGACTTCCCGATTCATGCGGGAAGCCTCAGTCTACACCGGGCGCACGCGCCACACGGCGCCTGCGGCCCCGGGTCACCTCGACAACGAGCAACCTCGCCGCGACCGTCGAGCCCGCCTCGACGAGAGGGTGCGCCGAGGCTACCACCCTAGGCGTGGGGGACGCTACGACAGCGGGGAGGATCGGAGTCCTTCGCCCGAACCACCTGGTCCGCAGGCCTTCAGCCGGGCCATACGATGGGCGCCGTTCCCGACCCGGTTCCGACCCCCGGCTACTATCACAAAGTACTCGGGGGAGACGAGGCCGGAACTGTGGCTCGCGGACTACCGTCTGGCCTGCCAACTGGGTGGAACGGACGATGACAACCTCATCATCCGCAACCTCCCCCTGTTCCTCTCCGACACCGCTCGTGCCTGGTTGGAGCACCTGCCTCCGGGGCAGATCTCCAACTGGGACGACCTAGTCCAAGCTTTCGCCGGCAATTTCCAGGGCACGTACGTGCGCCCCGGGAACTCCTGGGACCTCCGAAGCTGCCGACAGCAGCCGAGAGAGTCTCTCCGGGACTACATCCGGCGATTCTCAAAGCAGCGCACCGAGCTACCCAACGTCACCGACTCGGATGTCATCGGTGCGTTCCTCACTGGCACCACCTGCCGCGACCTGGTGAGCAAGCTGGGTCGCAAGACCCCCACCAGGGCGAGCGAGCTGATGGATATCGCCACCAAGTTTGCCTCCGGCCAGGAGGCGGTCGAGGCTATCTTCCGAAAGGACAAGCAGCCCCAGGGCTGCCCCTCGGGAGATGCCCCCGAGGCGTCAACTCAGCGCGGCGCCAAGAAGAAGGGCAAGAAGAAGTCACAAGCGAAACGCGACGCCGCCGACGCGGACCTTGTCGCCGCTGCCGAGTTCAAGAACCCTCGGAAACCCCCAGGAGGTGCCAACCTCTTCGACAAGATGCTCAAGGAGCCGTGCCCCTATCATCAGGGGCCCGTCAAGCACACCCTTGAGGAGTGCATCATGCTTCGGCGCCACTTCCACAAGGCCGGGCCGCTCGCAGAGGGTGGCAGGGCCCACGACGACGACAAGAAGGAAGATCACCAAGCAGGAGAGTTCCCCGAGGTCCGCGACTGCTTCATGATCTACGGTGGGCAAGCAGCGAATTCCTCGGCTCGGCATCGCAAGCAAGAGCGTCGGGAGGTCTGTTTGGTGAAGGTGGCGGCGCCAGTCTACTTAGACTGGTCCGACAAGCCCATCACCTTTGACCGAGCCGACCACCCCGACCATGTGTCGAGCCCGGGGAAATACCCGCTCGTCGTCGACCCCGTCATCGGCAACGTCAGGCTCACCAAGGTCCTCATGGATGGAGGCAGCAGCCTCAACATCATCTACGTCGAGACCCTCGGGCTCCTGCGTGTCGATCTATACTCCGTCCATTCAGGCGCTGCGCCCTTCCACGGGATCATTCCCGGGAAACGCGTCCAGCCCCTCGGACAACTCGACCTTCCCGTCTGCTTCGGAACACCCTCCAACTTCCGAAGGGAGACCCAGACGTTCGAGGTGGTCGGGTTCCGAGGAACCTACCACGCGGTACTGGGAAGACCGTGCTACGCGAAGTTCATGGCCGTCCCCAACTACACCTACCTGAAGCTCAAGATGCCGGGCCCCAACGGGGTCATCACCGTTGGCCCCACGTACAGACACGCGTTCGAATGCGACGTGGAGTGCGTGGAGTACGCCGAGGCCCTCGCCGAGTCCGAGGCCCTCATCGCCGACCTAGAGAGCCTCCCTAAGGAGGTACCAGACGTGAAGCGTCATGCCGGCAATTTCGAGCCGGCAGAGACGGCCAAGTCTGTCCCTCTCGACTCCAGTGACGACGTCTCCAAGCAAGTCCAGATCGGCTCCGAGCTCGACCCCAAATAGGAAGCAGTGCTCGTCGACTTCCTCCGCGCAAACGCCGACGTTTTTGCGTGGAGTCCCTCGGACATGCCTGGCATACCGATGGAGGTCGCCGAGCACTCGCTGGATATCCGAGCTGGAGCCCGACCCGTCAAGCAGCCTCTGCGCCGATTCGACGAGGAGAAGCGCAGAGTCATAGGCGAAGAGATCCACAAGCTATTGGCGGCAGGGTTCATCAAAGAGGTATTCCATCCCGAATGGCTTGCCAACCCTGTGCTTGTGAGGAAGAAAGGTGGGAAATGGCGGATGTGCGTAGACTATACTGGTCTGAACAAAGCATGTCTGCAGGTTCCCTACCCTCTGCCTCGCATCGATCAAATCGTGGATTCCACGGCTGGGTGCAAAACCCTGTCTTTCCTCGATGCCTACTTAGGGTATCACCAAATCAGGATGAAAGAGTCCGACCAGCTCGCGACTTCTTTCATCACACCCTTCGGCATGTACTGCTATGTCACTATGTCGTTCGGCTTGAGGAATGCGGGCGCGACGTACCAGCGGTGCATGAACCATGTGTTCGATGAACACATTGGCCGCACGGTCGAGGCTTACGTCGATGACATCGTAGTCAAGACGAGGAAAGCCTCCGACCTCCTTTCCGACCTCGAAATGACATTCCGATGTCTCAAGGCGAAAGGTGTCAAGCTCAATCCCGAGAAGTGTGTCTTCGGAGTGCCCCGAGGCATGCTCTTGGGGTTCATCGTCTCCGAGCGGGGCATCAAAGCCAACCCGGAGAAGATCGCAGCCATCACCGGCATGGGGCCCATCAAGGACTTGAAGGGCGTACAGAGGGTCATGGGATGTCTCGCGGCTCTGAGCCGTTTCACCTCACGCCTCGGCGAAAGAGGTCTACCTCTATACCGCCTCCTAAGGAAGGCCGAGTGCTTCACCTGGACCCCCGAGGCCGAGGAAGCCCTCGAGAACCTGAAGGCGCTCCTCACGAAGGCGCCTATCTTGGTGCCTCCAGCCGTCGGAGAAGCCCTCTTGGTCTACGTCGCCGCAACCACTCAGGTGGTTAGCGCCACGATTGTGGTTGAGAGGCCGTTCAGAGGCCAGTCTACTTCGTCAGCGAGGTACTGTCCGAAACCAAGATCCGCTACCCACAAGTTCAGAAGCTGCTGTATGCGGTGATTCTGACACGACGCAAGTTGCGACACTACTTCGAGTCTCATCAGGTAACTGTGGTGTCTTCCTTCCCCCTGGGGGAGATCATCCCGTGTCGGGAGGCCTCGGGGAGGATTGCAAAGTGGGCGGTGGAAATCATGGGCGAGACAATTTCGTTCGCCCCCCAGAAGGCTATCAAGTCCCAGGTCTTAGCGGACTTCGTAGCTGAATGGGTCGACACCCAGCTCCCAACAGCTCCGATCCAGCCGGAGCTCTGGACCATGTTTTTCGACGGGTCGCTGATGAAGACAGGAGCCGGCGCAGGCCTACTCTTCATCTCGCCCCTCGGAAAGCACATACGCTAAGTGCTACGCCTCCATTTCCCGGTGTCCAACAATGTGGCCGAATATGAGGCTCTGGTCAACGGGTTACGGATCGCCATCGAGCTAGGGGTCCGACGCCTCGACGCTCGCGGTGACTCACAGCTCGTCATCGACCAAGTCATGAAGAACTCCCACTGTCGTGACCCGAAGATGGAGGCCTATTGTGATGAGGTTCGGCGCCTAGAAGACAAGTTCTACGGGCTCGAGCTCAACCACATCGCCCGACGCTACAACGAGACTGCGGACGAGCTGGCTAAGATAGCCTCGGGGCAAACAACGGTTCCCCCGGACGTCTTCTCCCGAGACTTACATCAACCCTCAGTCAAGACTGACGACTCGCCCGAGCCCAAGAAGGCCTCGGCCCAGCCCGAGGCACCCTCGACTGAGCCCGAGGCACTCTCGGCTCTGCCCGAGGCGCCCTCGGCCCTCGAGGGTGAGGCGCTGCGCGTCGAGGAGGAGCGGAGCGGGGTCGCGCCTAATCGAAACTGGCAGACCCCGTACCTGCAATATCTCTGCCGAGGAGAGCTACCACCTGATCAAGCCGAAGCTCGGTGATTGGCACGGCGTGCCAAGTCGTTCGTCCAACTGGGGGACGACAAGGAGCTCTACCACCGCAGCCCCTCAGGCATCCTCCAGCGGTGCATCTCCATCACCGAAGGTCAGGAACTCCTTCGAGAGATACACTCGGGGGCTTGCGGCCATCACGCAGCACCTTGAGCACTTGTCAGAAACGCTTTCCGACAAGGTTTCTACTGGCCGACGGCGGTGGCTGACGCCACTAGAATTGTCCGCACCTGCGAGGGGTGTCAGTTCTACGCAAGGCAGACCCACCTGCCTGCTCAGGCTCTGCAGACGATACCTATCACCTGGCCTTTTGCTGTATGGGGTCTGGACCTCGTCGGCCCCTTGCAGAGGGCACCCAGGGGCTACACGCACCTGTTGGTCGCCATCGACAAATTCTTCAAGTGGATCGAGGTCCGACCCCTGAACAGCATTAGGTCCGAGCAGGCGGTGGCATTCTTCACCAACATCATCCATCGTTTCGGGGTCCCAAACTCCATCATCACCGACAACAGCACCCAGTTCACCGGCAGAAAGTTCCTGGACTTCTGCGAGGATCACCACATCCGGGTGGACTGGGCCGCCGTAGCTCACCCCATGACGAATGGGCAAGTTGAGCGTGCCAACGGCATGATTCTACAAGGACTCAAGCCTCGGATCTACAACGACCTCAACAAGTTCGGCAAGCGATGGATAAAGGAACTCCCCTCGGTGGTCTGGAGCCTGAGGACAACACCGAGCCGAGCCACGGGCTTCACGCCGTTCTTTCTAGTCTATGGGGCCGAGGCCATCTTGCCCACAGACTTAGAATATGGTTCCCCGAGGACGAGGGCCTACGTCGACCAAAGCAACCAAGCTAGCCGAGAAGACTCACTGGACCAGCTGGAAGAGGCTCGGGACAGGGCCTTACTGCACTCGGCACGGTATCAGCAGTCCATGCGACGCTACCGCGCCCGAGGGGTCCGGTCCCGAGACCTCCAGGTGGGCGATCTGGTGCTTCGGCTACGACAAGACGCCCGAGGGCGGCACAAGCTCACGCCCCCCTGGGAGGGGCCGTTCGTCATCGCCAAAGTTCTGAAGCCCGGAACGTACAAGCTGGCCAACAGTCAAGGCGAAATCTACGGCAACGCTTGGAACATCCAACAGCTATGTCGCTTCTACCCTTAAGATGTTTTCAAGTCGTTCATATACCTCGCTCCTATGCAAAGTTTAGTCGTCAAGGAAGGGTCAACTTTGCCTCGGCAAAGTCCGACCCTCCCTCGGGGGCTAAAAGGGGGGAACCCCCCCCCCCCCCCCCTCTGCGTCGAATTTTTTCCTCGAAAAAAGATCCTTTCTGCCGGAATGCCTTTCATGCTTTTTGACTACTTCGAAAGTGGATCCTGAAAACGGTGGAGTACACGTAAGCAGCCAAGGCTGACCGAGCCGAGGGACTCCTACACCTCCGGGATACGGATACCTCACTCATCACCTTCTGCGATAAGTAACTCGCGCTCGGATAAGTGACTCCGCGGACCGAACAAGTCTTCACGCTTGAAAGCTCTTCTGCCCAAGCGATCTTTCAAGTCTTCACGACTGCGTCGGTGACAGAACCCCATGGACGGGTAAGAGTGCGCGTAAGTAGTAAGGCCGGTCGAGCCGAGGGACTCCTACGCCTCCGGGATACGGATACCTCACTCGCCACCTTCCGCGAAAAGCAACTCTCGCCCGCACAAACAATTCTGTTACCGACAAATAAGTCTGGATACTCGAAACAAGAGGAAAGGGAACGCAGCTTTACAACACGATGACGGTGTGTTTTGGCCTCGGCGTCCGCAGAAAACATACACGCACTACAAGACAACCTGATCCTGCAGGCTCGGACGTCGACAGCCGAAGGGGGCAGCAACACCCTCGGCATCGACTACACCTTCGGCGGGGTCTGACCTAGCCTCGGACGGCGACGCGGTCAGAAGGCCCCCACTCCGAAGGACGGCATCAGCACCACACCCGGGCCATCGCCGCCAGGGTCTTCTTCGAGAATCCGGCCCGAGCAGGCGGCTCGGCCGGCTACCCCGAGGCCTCGGCCCGCTGTCCTCCGAGGACACCAGCCCGACCCGAGGCCTCGGCGGCTCAACTCCAGCGTCGGTTCCATCAGTGGACAACCCGGCCAGGCTCTGGCCAATCACACCTCCTTCTCGGGCCAACTCTGCCTCTGTTCGTGCTGACACCGCTACCCCTGGCCTCGGCTCATCGAAGAGCGGCCGAGGGGTTCCTTTAACCAAGCAAGGGAAGCCTCGGGCAACAAGGCTGACCGAGCCGAGGGACTCCTACGCCTCCGGGATACGGATACCTCACTCGTCACCTTTACATGGGGCGACTCACGCTTGGTGAAGCGGTTCAAGCAATCAACAGGCGAGTCTTAGCGCTCGAAAATAAGGAAGAAACACGGCTCCGTGCCAAAATTACATACATGTTCAAGCCCCCGAAAGCCATAATGAACAGACACCGGCACACAAGGTGCCATTACAAACGGAACTCCGGTTCCACCTCCGCAGGTACGAACAACCCCACTCGATGGAGGGGAGGGCCTGCGGAGCAACAGAAGACCGACGAACGGCTTGTCGTCGCCCGCCCCGGCAGCGGCAGCGACGACGACTTCTGCTCCGGAGGGCCGAACAGCAGCAGCGAGGACCTCAGGGCGGATGCTTCTGCCATGAGGCCCCCGCCCATGCCCCCAACTCGAGAGGCAAGGACGGGCAGAAGACCGTAGAGTTGGAGGTCAGCCCACGGGTGGCGCCGGTAAGCCCGTCGATGGCGGAACCTCTTCCAGCTGCCGTGGCGGAGGACGGCACCAGGGGCGGCTCCGAAGCTGCTCGGCTCGGAAAGCCGGGCACACTGCAGCTGCCCATGCCGCAAACGGCGGACGCCCTTCCTCTCGATCACTGAGGGAAGGAGCGGGCCGCCGCGCGCACGAGGACCGACCCCAACTCGGCACGCTCCCCTCCTCAGCCCGGATGACGAAAATCCTTGAAGCTGAGGGAGGGGCACAGGTGTAACACCCTGATTTTGGGGGTATAAAATTTCTTTTCTAATATCAACCAAAATTTAGGTGTTACCCTTTCTTTTCCTTACTTTTCTTGTCTTTTACATAAATAGTGGAGAACTGTTATACATATACAAGTATTAATTTGAATATAAACATATGTGTGTTGTATTTCATGCCGAAGCCTAGTTTTTGTTTGCTAAAAAATAGCCTTGGTGGCGTATCCGTTTAGAAAAAAGAAATATTAAATTTAGATGATCTAATATGAATAAATATATCCCTATATATATGCCTGTATGTAAAAAAAAGGGGAAAAAAGAAACTAAAAAAAAGAAGAAAAGTCAAAAACAAAAAAAACGTTCTTTTCCTCTCCTCGTCGTGGCTTGGCAACCGGCTCGGCCCAGCACAGCGCGCGTGGGCGCTCAGCGCCCAGCCGTTGACCTGCGTTGCGGCGTCGCCTGTCAGCTGTGGTCCCGCATGTCGGCCACACAATATTCTCCTCCCTGCCCAACCGTTGTCTGTGCAGCGAGACCCGCACGTCATATGCATCTTCCCCAAACCGTCACCTCCCGCTCAGCACGCGTCCACAGACACGAAAAATCTCGGCAACCGCCGCTCCTCCAAACTCCCAATCCCGCTCATCCCTCCCTCAAACCCACAGCCGCTGTGTTTTGCCCTCATCACACGCCCACACCACACCCACACAGCAACCGCCCTCGCTTCGTCGTGTGTCGTCGTTGACACGCGCCGTCGTGGCTCCATGTCCCTCACCATTCCTCGTAGCGACGCGCTCGCCGCCTCTTCCTGCCGTCGTCGTCGCGCGTTGGAGCACTACCACTCGCCGGAGAAGCGCCGCCCTACGCCCAAGGTCAGACGTACCTTATTCATCTCTCCCCTCTCTCTTTCTCTATTTTCTATTTGCACGATTGACTGCAGCGCCGCCGTAGCAGATGTATCGCAAACTCGCGGCAAGGCACGCAGCCCACACATGCTCCGCTGCTCCACGGCTGCTGCGCCTCCTAGCCCTGGCGAGTGCATCCGTGCGCGACATCGAGCCCTAGGTAGCGCACCGGCCCTGCCTCCTATTTCCCCATCGTGCGCTGCTACTGCATGTCCCTCTCCCTTTGGATCCTGCTCGCCCGTGGCCAGGGCATGCCGCAGCACTGTGTTGCGCTTCCTTCTCCCGCTGCGAGCCTCCCCTTCCCTTAGCCGAGCCTCCTTGCTGCTGCTTCCATGGTGGATGGATGGAGGTTGAAGAAAGAGAGGAACATCTATGCGGTTACAGGAAGAATAGAGAGAAACGTCCTCCACCTCCTCAATCTTGGCCACGTGGTGGCTCTCAATTGATGGGGTTGTTGTCATTTCCCGTTATGTGATGCGCACTAGATCGGCAGATTTTCTATGCCCACGATTCCGCAGCCCTTCGTGTGGCCTCGAGTTAGCCAATAGAACTGTACCACGTAGTTTAAATTCGATAAACACTATTTATTCAATATAATTTCCGTTGTAAACCCGTCGCTACTCGTTCCAGTCGCGTTAACTTCGTAACAGCATCAATTTCGTATTAGTAACATTATTTTGGTATGTCGCAGGTCTTAGGTAATTAATTATTTATTCATTCGATAGCGATTAAAGAACGACTTTCCAATTAAACTAATCTATAGTTCTAACTTGCGTTTTACAAATACGCGTTAATCTGATTAATTCCAACTCAAATATTTTAAATTAATACTCGTTTAGTGCATGCATGACAGCTATTTAAGTATTTCTCGTCTATCGCGCATGCTATTCCGCGCGTGATGGCGTGCTGGTTCACGCGTCGTTCGCGTGCTGTCGCGCATGCTGGTTTGCACGCGTCATCCGCGCGCTAAGTCGTGTGTGGCTGTGCATCGTTTTCACACGCCGCGTCTTGTAGTGCATCGTTAATTCATCTCGCTTGAATCTCCTGTGTTAATTAAGCTACTTATTTAACTGACATTTGTTAGTGTAGAGGATTAATCGAAACTAAATAGTAGTTATAATTTATATTTGATAATGTTGAATCGAATGTTATAATTAACACTTGTTTAGTATAAACGCGATATTTGTTAGAGATTTCTCGCGTGCTGTTTCTCGCCTTGCCGAGCGTCGTTCGCGCATATCGCACGTTGTTCGCGTACGATATTAAACTCATTCGTTATAATTACTCATGTGAGTTAACTAATTATTTATTTAACCATCCACGATTAAAATAGTGAGTTAGTCAAAACTAAGTAGTTTTAATGTATATTTCATAAATAGCGATTAATATAGTTACGTCGAATTAAATATTTTAATTAATACTTGCTTAGTGTAAACATGTTAACCCCTCGACCGTAGCTTCGACTATCGCGGTTCTTTTCCTCGCGTAACCGTAGAAGCGCTCTCTATTTTATATTGCTCGCTTTTATAATATTTTATCTTATATGGTGTAATGTTCTTATGCAAGTATATCTTTGGTTGTGCCTGTTTGTATTCGTTGCGTGTCGTGAATAGACTGCGATCCATTTCCGAGCTTCGAGGAATCGATGGTCAAGCTTCGGCGACCAAATGATCGAGTTCTACGAGATCGAAGACCCTGAGCATCTGTTTGGTGAAGGCAAGTGTCCTCTGACCCATTATATCCTATCTATTTATAATTCACTGTCCTGCACTACTTAATTGAAACCTAAGGATTTACTAGCTTTCTATTTACCTTGTCCTTGATTTACCTTTTGGGTTACTATGGTTAGCTACATGCTAGCGCTTTACTTTAATCAATGAACATGATGAGATACAATGATGATACTATGATTTTATTCTGGATATGATGATATACTTGTGGCATTTAGGGGACTCGGGCTGTTTCCCCGAGTACCTCTCCGTAAGGACCTGTTCGTTGAGAGACCACCCGGGATAACAGTGCAACCATGAGGGTGAAATGGGATGCCCTTAGCTAATTAATTAGAGGAACTAGAGGTATAGTTGCTTCGCCGTTGTGCCGTCAATGGGGTCCAGGCACAGTGCTTGCTCTGCCGAGGCTGAGTGCCGAGGTTCTTTCGTTTTGCTTTTGTTAGTCACTCTCCTGCGGGGAGAGGTACTGTGTTTATCAAACTGGAGAAACCTAACGGGCGGCTATGACCTCTAGGGAATCTTTGTAAAAGCTACGTAGTGATACCCTGCCGGACCACCTAGGAAGTGATCAATGGGGAGTCATGATCCCCGGGCAAAACGGGAATCACGGCTCATGGGTAAAGTGTGCGACCTCTGCAGAGGGTTAGAAACTGATATATCAGCCGTGCTCACGGTTATGAGCGGCCTTGGGATCCTCTTTGATTAGAGATACTTGATCAGAGATGGTTGGTTTACAGGTGGTGACAAGGATGATAGTTATGACTATGGTAATGGTAAGTGGTATACTTTCCGTTTGGAAAGGGTACTTTGGGTTAATAACTTGGGTTAATGTTAAAACATGGCTCTCAATTAGTAATAATAACCTGACCAACTAAAAGCAACTGCTTGACCTTAACCCCAAATAAAGCTAGTCCACTACAGCCAAACGGGACATTTGCTGAGTACGTTGATGTGTACTCACCCTTGCTTTCACAAAACACCAGGTTGCCTTTGGTGCAATCTATGCTCAGGTAAAGAAGAAGGCGCCGAGGCGAATCTCTAGGAGTTCCAGGACTTCGACGAGTTCGAGGATTAGGCTAGCGACCTCCCCCAGTCAGCTGCCTGTGGTGGGTTTATTTACGTTGGCTACGTTTCTGTTCTGTGTACTTTGATTATATTATGTAAATGACTCTAGTCTTTCATATTACTACTTACTCTTTATTGTAATTCGAAGCATTGTGCTATGATGAGTCATTTATGTAATCACTGTGTACGTGAATTACTGATCCTGGCACGTACATGGTTCGCATTCGGTTTACCTTCAAAACCGGGTGTGACAACAGGCCGCAGCCTGGCTCGCTTCCCCCCGCCATCAAACTGGGGGTCACCGTCTTGGGTGACTACCGGCGAGGGGATGCAGCCAGGCTGCATGACGAAGATCCTTGAAGCCGAACGATGGCTGAAAGGTACCAACTCCCACGGAGTTGCGTTCCACCAACGACAAAGCGGGAAGACTGCAAGCGTCCCCCATCCGGGGGCTCGAAAGGTGGGAAGACACGATGCATAAGGGGAGCACGAAGACATGGTCGCTTTCGAAGGGGGTCACCCTCCTTTTAAAGGCGACTCTCCCCACTTGCGTCCCCAGCCGTCGCGGGCCGAGTCTTCTCCAACACACTCCAAGGTCCTTCCCCCTACGGCGCGGGGGCTGGGTCCCACATGTCATGCAAGCTGCCCCAAGACGGAAGAAGCCAAACCGCCACGCGAGGTGCGCGTAACTGCCTGGCGGTTACAGGCGCTCCTCCACTTTTGCCCAGACCAGCGGGTGAAAGGGCGGACAGCCATGCAGGCGGCATGCAACCGTGCCAAATGGACGCGCCCTTTCGACTCCAACGAGTCCAGCATAGAGGTCCAGTCCCACGCGTCATGCATCCGGCACGTCAGGTGCCACGTGCAAGAAACTGCACCGCCGCTCACCCCACTACCGTGCCTCCTCGACTGCGGAGTCGACACCGTGACTCGAGGCGACCCCGTGGTGCCAGCCAAGCGCGACAGTCAAAAGCGGTCAAAAATGGGCTGGCAGTAATGGCGGTGGCAGGCGGGCAGGGGCAACGGTCACGTCGCCAGTCAAGTCGTCAGCAGGCTCATGTCCTCTCCAGGGACAGTGAGAGAACCCTCTCCCACGGCGTGAAGACGACGCGCCCGTGATCCGTACCTCGAACGGCTCGCGCACGCGCAACGGCTACCCCGCGAACCACTCGTCCCGACGCATTAACTCTGCGGCGGGACACGCGGCGCCTTCGGCAGAAGAAGTGAGCGACGCTTCACCTTCGCCACAATAACCGCATCAAAAAAGGTACGCCACGTCGTTCGATCTCGTATTCTTTTCCATTTTTCCTCTTTCTCTCTCTTGCAACAGGGACCGGGAAAGGGGGAAACCCCGGAAAGGATCCTTCTCCGTGAAGGAACCAGGCTCTGAGCCTCCCTACTGATCAGAGGTTTGAAGGCTGGCCCCTCAGAAGGGTTCGACAGCCGCCTCAGATCGCGTGGGCTCTACACCCACTACTGGTCAGAGGTTCGAAGGCCAGCCCTTCGAAAGGGTTCAACGACCTCCTCAGGCTACTCGGGCTCCACGCCCACTACTGATCAGGGGTTCGAAGGCTGGCCCCCGAAGGGTTCACAGTCGCCTCAGACATAGAGCGAGGGATGACCAGGGGTACGTTCGATACATAACCAAGGCTCGGGCTACGCTCCCGAGGTACCCTAGGACATTTCCGAGACCAGCGGGAGCGATCTTGTAACAGAATCCCATCGGAGGGAGGCATCGAGCCCTCGGACCCCGTCGCCAGGGGACCGGGTCTGGCAATCACCCGCAGGTACTTTTGGGCACGCCTCCGGGCCACAGCCGACCCCTAACGAATGGGGCACGGGCGTCCACTCGGATCACCCGTTCGCAGCTCACTGGAGACACCATGTTCGTCGCCCATCGAGGGCAACATGGCGCTTTCCCCCCTCCTCCTTGCAGAAAGGCGACGCAGGGGTGTATGTAAAAAAGTCGAGTCTGTCCTTGATCGTCCTCTCGCTCTGTGCGGAGGCTCGAGGGGCTGCTCTCGCAAACTCGGCTCCGGCCAAACCGTTGACAGCGTCAACGTACCAGCCCGAGAACTTGGGACTCGACGGTGCATTCGGGCTACGGCCAGCTCGCATGAGGGAACGACCAGACCAGCCGAGCCATCGCACGAGGCATTAAGACCTCGAAGGAGTCAAACCACTCCTCCGAGGCCTCGGGGGCTACACCCGGCGGGTGCGCTCGCGCGCCCCCGCCGGAACGAACAGCAACCGAGAAAGGCTGGTCCCCTTGCAAAAAAGTGTGACAAAAGCCTCCAAGCTGAGTGTTGACACTCCCTTGGAGGCTCGGGGGCTACTGTTGGGGACCATAATTAGGGGTACCCCCGAGGTTCCTAAATCTTAGCTGGTAACCCCCATCAGCATAAAGCTGCAAAGTCCTGATGGGTACGACTAAGTCAGGGATTGGTCCATTCGAAGGACACGATCGCGCCTCGCCCGAGCCTAGCCTCGGACAAGGGCAGCCGACCCCAGGGGATCTCCGCCTTGCCCGAGGCCCCCCTTCAGAACCTAATGTATTCCCGGCTCGCCCGAGGCCCTGTCTTCGCCAAGAAGCAACCCTGACCAAATCGCCGCGCTGACCGACCAAATCGCAGGAGCGTTTAATGCAAAGGTGGCCTGACACCTTATCCTGACGCACGCCCCTACAGTCGACAGTGCCGAAGTGACCGCCGTCACTTCGCCGCTCCACTGACCGGCCTGACAGAAAGATAGCGCCGCCTGCGCCACTCCGACTGCGGTGCCACTCGATAGAGTGAGGCTGACAGGCAGTCAGACCCGGCTACAGACACCATAGGAAACTCCGCCCGACCCAGGGCTCGGACTAGGCTACGGCCTCGAAAGACGGCAAACTCCGCCCGACCCAGGGCTCGGACTAGGCTACGGGCTCGGAAGACGGCGAACTCCAGCCCGACCCAGGGCTCGGACTAGGCTACGGCCTCGGAAGACGGCGAACTCCACCCGACCCAGGGCTCGGACTAGGCTACGGCCTCGGAAGACGGTGAACTCCGCCCGACCTAGGGCTCGGACTAGGCTACGGCCTCGGAAGACGGCGAACTTCGCCCGACCCAGGGCTCGGACTAGGCTACGGCCTCAGAAGACGACGAACTTCGCCTCGCCCGACCCTAGGGCTCGGACTCCGCCCTGGCCTCTGCCGACGACCTCCGCCTCGCCCGACCCAAGAGCTCAGGACTCCGCCCTGGCCTCTGTCCGATGACCTCCCCCTCGCCCGACCCCCGGGCTCGGACTCCGCCCAGGCTTCAGCCGACGGTCTCCGCCTCGCCCGACCCAGGGGTTCGGACTCGACCTCGACCGCAGAAGATGGACTCGACTTCGGCTTCGGAGGAGCTTCCACATCGCCCATCCTAGGGTGTAGACCGGCCACGTCAACAGGAGGCGCCATCATCACCCTACCCTGAGCTGACTCGAACCTCGGGGGACAAGACCGGCGTCCCATCTGGCTCACTCCGCCTAGATAGGCAATGGTGGCGCCCCCACGTACTCAGTGACGGAGGCAGCTCGCAGCCCCCTTACGGAAGCAAGAGGACGTCAGTAAGGGTTCAACAGCTCCGACTAGCTGTCTCTCCGCCAGGCTCCAGCGCTCCTCCGATGGCCACGACATCACACCAACAGGGTGCCAAGATCTCTCCGGCTGCCACAATGGCATGTACTTAGGGCGCTAGCTCTCCCCCGCTAGACACGTAGCACTCTGCTACACCCCCATTGTACACCTGGCTCCTCTCCTTACGCCTATAAAAGGAAGGACCAGGGCCCTCTTAGAGAGGGTTGGCCGCGCGGGGACGAGGACGAGACGAAGGCGCTCGCGTGAGGCCGCTCGCTCCCTCTCCCGCGTGGACGCTTGTAACCCCCTACTGCAAGCGCACCCGACCTGGGCGCGGGACGAACACAAAGGCCGCGGGACTTCCACCTCTCTCTCTTGCCATCTCCGGCCACCTCGCTCTCCCCCCTTCGCGCTCGCTCTCGCGCTCGACCCATCTGGGCTGGGGCACGCGGCGACATTCACTCGTCGGCATTAGGGACCCCCGGTCTCGAAACGCCGACAATTAGTCTTTTTAGTATTTTTAATAGATTCATATAATATTTAATGTATGTGTTATATATATATATATATATGGAAGGTATATTGGAAGCCCTGGGCTTCCAAATAGTAGAGAAAGTCCTGGCCGACCACCCTTGGGACATAGTTAGACCGCATCGACGCGTCCACCCACATCCCACGTCTCTGTGCACTAGGTCAAACCTCTACCCCACGCATCAGTCAAACCCTTAGTCCAACATCCCAACCCCCGTGCAGGACGCATGCCATAAATTATGGTTCTTTTTTTAAAAACTAGCATAAATACTTCACAAAAATAGTGTAAATAGTACATAGAGATAGCATAAAAACATCGCCCATCCACTGGACCACGTGCACACACGCAGACGCATGCATGCAAATTCTATTTTCACGGTAGATCCGATAATTATGGCATACCGTGTGAGTTTCCATTGCATGTGTGAAATTTTTAGAATATTTTTGTTTCCACTGCATGTGCGCAAAAATTAGATGATTCCATAAATATAGTATCGCTCTAATAGCTATGCAACTAGACTCGTTATAACCAATTTATGATATATATTGATACTAATTATGCTACACAATGTAGGTATTTTTGCAACTTGGTACACTGCGTAAAAATCTGACATACGGTTCACTGGTGAACGCATCTACATGTTCGAGCATAAAAACCTTCAATTTTGAGCGTAAAACTCCTCAGTTATGATCGTAAATACCGAGCCAAAGTGAGACGTCAGTAACTCTTATGCCTTGTATTACTGATCATAAAAATCCTCAAGTTGGAGCATAGATAGTGATAAATAACAGCGTTGTCGGAGAGGGAATTCTCTGGCCAGGTGGCGGAGTGCACCCGCCCTAAATCCTAAGATGAGGAAGGGGCTTAAACGTTTTGCCTGTCTAGCTAAGCGATCATCAGGCACATGAACACAGTGAGGATTTAGAGTGGTTCGGGCCGCCGGAGCGTAATACCCTACTCCACTGTGTATTGGATTGTTGTGGAAGCTTGAGCTGTGTGTAAGCCTGAATGGCTTGTGTCTGAGTCCTCTCACGTTGCATGCCTCCCCTTTTATAGTTCAAGGGGGGCATGTACAAGGGTTCTGAGCCCCGACATGTGGGTTTAGGGACAAATGGAAGGATGGATCTACTGCTTGCCATGCCCATGTATCTCCATGCACCCTAACACTCGAGATTTGCGTAGCCTCGTCGCGCAGGGGAAGCTTCTCGTATAAGGGATGAGTACAGTGCACCGTGTAGCATGAGCACACTATTTCGACAACGGACTTGACAGGTGAGCAATCTGCAGGGTGGCCCTGGCGCCGCCTGCCAGCGGAATGGACAGGACACAATAAATGTCGTGGGGGCACATCATCTGTCAGAAGGGTGGACAGGCGGCGTGTCCTCTCCGCAATAAATGCGGAGGCCGCACGGCTCAGAGCCCTTACGTCACGCTCCGCCCGCTGGCCTATGTCATGGACAATAAGCCATGTGGCTGTATTAGACCCTTGGCCGAGCGAGGGGGCGGAGGTGTTACGGATAGAGCCAGGACACGCGTCAGTCCCGGACCCTAGGCCTAGGTTATGACACTCCTTTTCCCGGGACCTTGTTATGGGCGGTCCGGAGCTCACTTGGTGGGGTCCGAACCCTATCCAATGGCTTCGGGCTGCTTTACTTCGGGGGTCCGGGTCGTGCGCACAGGGGTCCTGTGTCTCTTGGGCCCGATGGCGTTGTCTCCGAGAATGCCACCTTAACTGCCCACAAGATACCCCTGAGGCTGTTCTCCGCGCGGCCATGGGTAGCCGCACAGGAATTGTGCCTTCATACCGTAGTAAGGGGTACCCCTAATCTAGGGTACCGATAGTGGCCCCCGGGCCCGCCTCAGGGGAGGATGCGAGCCTGCAGGTGGGGCCAGAGTTTGACTAGCGATCGGCTCGCTGCTCCTACGCGCCCGTTGATGCAGTTACTGCCGGCCCGCCTATGGTCACGCTGACTGCCACGCCTGTTCCTGCAGCTAACTGGCCCGTGACATCCGTACTTAACGCCTTTGCTAGGCCATGAGCGGGGTGCCTCGAGTCGCTGCATTGGTTTTTGAAAATTTATCTTCTTAGTCTTCTGCGACGGTCTCGAGGAAGCATGGTGTTGGCGCGAGCAGTGGTGCAACTTTCCTGTACCCAGGAACCGGTGTGCCAGGTGTATGACATGTGTGCCTGGGCCCCCATGCCAGAGGTTGAACCACTAGTTGCAGCGAAGCTCAGGGGGCGCGCAACCGCGGGGCAGTTGCATGCTCCTTGTGCGGTGGTTCGCCTCCTTGACCGCTGGTTGCGATGGAGATGGAAGGGCGTATAACCGCAGGGCGGTTTTATGCTCCTTGCATGAGTTATGCAGGGTCGGGCCCCCATGCCATAGGCTGGGTGCCTTGGTGTGCATTGGGGGAGACCTGCCCGTGACGCTTCGGGGCACGAGCGGGGAAATCTGTCTTTAAAAGGGAGTTCATCCCCCGGGCAGTAGCCATGCCTCGCTTTTCTTGCATTCACCACGCCCTTCCACCTTTTGAGCCTCTAGATGGGGCTCGCCGGTGTTCGCTGGGGGGATCCTGCATCAGGGTCACCCCCCCCCCCAGCGGTCTCACCGCCGGGGAGCTCACGCTCTTCATTTCCTGCGTGGTGGTGCTGCCGATCTTGTCTTCTTCTTGCTGCTGTTGGAGGGGCGCGATCTCGTGGGGGTTGGCGCTCTTCTGCCATCGCTCGGCTTCAAGGATTTTCATCATGTAGCCCGGCTGCAGTCTCCTGCCAGTGGTCATCTACAAGGATGACCACCAGCCTCGTGGTGGAGAGAAGCAAGCCGGGCTACGACCTCCCCCCTACCCTCATCTTCAAGGATGTTCATCATCCTCGATGGGGTGGAAGGCGAGCCGAGTCGGGGCCCTGCCCTCCGCATGGGCTGGTGACCTGCTTCTTCCTCCAGCATTTGGAGGAGAAGGATGTTCACTAGCCTTGCGGAGGAGGCGAACCTCGGCTACACGGGGCCGGCCGGCTGTAGGCACCGTCAGCTACGGTGTGTCCGGCTCCTTGGCCTGGATGGCTTTGGTGCCGTCTCCAACGCTGCCTCCTGCCATCAAGTGGGGCGTGGCTATCCGTCCACCGCACGGGCGACGGTCGCACCGTGCGCAGGTCCACCGCACCCGTAGCATCCCCTGTGCCGCCGGCCACTGCTGTTCCGACACCACCCGGGGGGTTGTACAAGACGTCGTAGGCCGTGGAGGTGGCGGCCACATTCTTGGATGGTCTTGTCCTCACCCCCGTAGGAGGACGGGGGCGAGGACCTTTCTGCACGCGCTGAGGCATCCGCCGTCGTCGATAAGCCACCGGTGCAGAGGTGGCTACTGCCGTCGGTGCTGAGGTGGTCGCCTCCGCTGGCGGGGGCTGCCCGTTGCAGAGGTGGTCGCTGCCGCTGGTGAGACTACCAGCGCCACCTGTGGCCGAGCCTCCAACTCTTTGGCTTTAATGGCCTCATTGTCGCCCCCGTAGGAGGACGGGGGTGAGGACCTCTTCGCAATGGCGCGCGCATTGAGGCGGCCATCACCACTATCACGCTGTCTTGGAGGATTCCGCAGGGACAGTGGCCGCGAACTTCCAACGTGACTCCACTGGCGTCTGGTAGTTTATACCTGCAGAGTAGAGATGGAACTAGGATTCTGCTTGAAGGTAGATGTAATACTTTTGCTTTTTGTAAGGTACTTTTGAGTACTATTTATCAAGCGATATTAGCACTTATCTGTGTACCACTTGTCCCTGTTATGTGTGGCGTAACCGATTTCTCCTTGGTACTTGGCCTCCTTGGGATGTAGGCTCGATTTGTCAAGGCTGCAGACCAGCATACCTAAGAAAGAGTTGGTAATGGCCCATAGGAGGTAGCCTCGACTGGGACCTAGGACCTGTACACAGCTTCGGCTAGGGAGCATTAGTAGCACACCCGTAGGACCCGCCACCTGACACTAGCCATCCTTTGATACATGCTCGGGACCTGGAGGGGCTAGTCTGGGGAGCCAAGTTTTGTGTCGGGGCCCCCTGGATGGTGGTTCTAGATACTAGGACACCCGTCGCAAAGTGGTGGAGCGTGTAGGCCCACGGTACGGAACCAGGCTGAGAGGCTACACGGCTCCGGACCTCCCCAGGAGACAAGTGCCCATTCTCTACTTTCAGACTCCAAGTTGCCGGACCTACAGGACTTATAGCTCCAAATACTAGGGTACCCATCACGGAGTGGTGGAGTGTGCAGGCTTTTGGGTACGGGACCAGGCTAAGCGGCCACACAGGCTTCGGACCACCCCATGGAACGGGCTCCCGCTCTTTAGAGCCGGCCCCTAGGCTGTCGGGCCCTCCTGCTTTCGCAGAGAGGTCCTAAACTGTAAGCCTGGCTGTTCAATTCGGATGTCATCATGTCTGATGGGATTGGAACTGTTCGGGTGGGTTAGATAAAATAACATCCGGAAAACTGCAAGGTAAAACCATGGAGCAGTAGGATAAAACTATCATAGAGGCACATCTGAGGAGGTGAATCTTTTCTTTATAACCTGTCATGCATGGGTGCAGACCAACAGGCCGGGCTTACGAGGGTGGACCTCACCGGGTTGGCGTACATGTGTGCGCTACCTAGTTACAAAAGGGAGAAAAATTCGACCCCTCAGACTTGCTCCTATGGATAGAACTTACAGAGATGCTCCGGTGGTCAGGAAGAGGTACTCCTTCAGTAGTAGCAAGATAGTCGCCCCGGGTCAGCGTATTCCCGTCACCTTGAAGGGTCCTTCCTAGCTGGGGGAGCTTTGCAGAGCCCTTCTAGGTTTGGTACTTGTCGTAGGACTAGGTCCCGACCATGGGTTCCCATCTGTGTTTGATGATAGAGTCCTCGTTCTCGTACTGTAGCCATTTCTGCATGGACTTGTCAGAAGTCTGGACCCGTGGGGAGTCCAGAAGGGTTTCCGGGGGAAGGTAGGCTTCGGCCCCGTAGACCGGGGAGCACGGGGTCCCTCTGGGGGTCCGTCTAGTTGTCCCCACCAGAGTAGGAACCTCCGGCGAAGACATCCTTCAGGTCCCCCTCGGGTGGCTGATACCCGAGGTCCCGTTCAGCTGCGGCCACCTCACCGTTGTCGACCTTTTCTTTGCCAGGTCGGCGACGAGGTGGGGAGCCGTCCTTGTAGGACTGCTCATGCCGCTCGCTGACATGTTTCGCGAGATCAATGATCTCGCGACACTCCGTGGCGCTATGGCGACCGTTGGGGTGCATAGGGCATGGTTCGCTGTTACCCCTCTGCGGCCGTGGGCGTTTGTTGTGGTTGCCCCGGCCCCCGGTCGCGGCTGCGACGACTAGAGCGGTGGACCGCGATCTCTGGAAGTCGTGGTCCTTCTTCTTTTTCTTCTTACCGTCCCGGGGGACGGCACATGAGCCTCCCGACTGGGCAACCCTAGTTTGTGGGGCCGAGTGCCATGCACGGCCCTCGGTGGCTCTGGCGCATTTGTCAGCCAGAGCAAAGAGCGTGGGGACTGTCTCCACGTCATGCGTGGCCAACTTCTCCAGCATTTTCTCATCACGTACTCCCTGTCGGAATGCCGTGATGATGGAAGCATCAGAAATGCAAGGTATAGTACCTCACACCTTGGTGAAGTGAGAGATGAATGTTCGGAGAGTCTCCCCAGGCTCTTGCCTCATCGCATGGAGGTGGGCCTCCACACCGTGCTGCTGGTAAGCACTGGCGAAGTTCGCAACGAACCACGCACAGAGCTCTTACCAGGAGTAGATTGACCCTGGGGCGAGGTTCATGAGGCAAGTCCGGGTAGGTCCAGACAAGGCGACATCCGTGATGGCGGTGACATACACCTGTAGGAACTCCGATGGGTTTGACGTTCTATCGTACTTTTCCGACAGGTGTGGCCGGAACTTGGGTGGCCATGACACCGCGCGGAGATGATCTGCGAGAGCGGCGCAGCCCACGCCGGCCAAGGGGACACCCGCTTGGGACCAGGTGCCCGTTGGTGTCTGTGGTGCTACCGCAGCGAAGTCTTGATCGAGGTTGCGGCCCTCGATGTTTTGGCGGCGCTCACGTGCCCTCTCCAGAGAGACTCGAGCATCATCGTGACCCTTGAAGTTTTGTCGGCGCTCCCGCGCCCTCTCTAGAGATACTCAGGCATCCTCCCCCGCACACCTGCGGTTGAGCTCCGCCCGGAGGTCGTTGGTCTGTGCGCCCCTCACTGAGGGTGAGCGCACAGACGTCGACACCTCATGTTGGCGCCGGGATGACCGTGGCCTCGACCTGGTCAAGGTAGAATGTGCCATACTGAGCAACCGGTTGACATCGTCCTGCCATTGCTTCATGGCCCCTAGCGAGGCCGTGGAGCTTGGGGGTGTCGCAGCAACTCCCTAGCTGCTGACAATGCTCCTGGAGCTGCCCTTGATGGAGTCCGGATGTTTGTGCAGCTGTCTGCTGCCGTGCAACGTGCACAGCGGCAGTGCCCGGCACAGGGCGGTTGGGAACCTATGGCGTGGAAGAAGCAGCTTCTTCCTCCACCATGAAATCTACCGAAGTCTCGGCATGGTGCTCAACGATTTGCACCATCATACTGAGCGAGAAAACAAGCAAAAACCTAATGACAAGCCCCCTACCTGGCGCGCCAAATGTCGGAGAGGGAATTCTCTGGCCAGGTGGCGGAGTGCACCCACCCTAAATCTTAAGATGAGGAAGGGGCTTAAGCGTTTTGCCTGTCTAGCTAAGCGATCATCAAGCACATGAACATGCGAGGATTTAGAGTGGTTCGGGCCGCCGGAGTGTAATACCCTACTCTACTGTGTGTTGGATTGTTGTGGAAGCTTGAGTTGTGTGTAAGCCTGAATGGCTTGCGTCTGAGTCCTCTCACGTTGCATGCCTCCCTTTTATAGTTCAAGGGGGGCATGTACAAGGGTTCTGAGCCCCAACATGTGGGCTTCAGGGACAAATGGAAGGATGGATCTACTACTTGCCATGCACATGTAATCTCCGTGTGCCCTGACACCCGAGATCTATGTAGCCTCATCACGCAGGGGGAAGCTTCTCGTATAATGGATGAGTACAGTGCACCGCGCAGCACGGGCACACTGTTTTGACAACGGACTTGACAGGTGCGCAGTCTGCAGGGTGGCTCTAGGCACCGCCTGCCAGCGGAATGGACAGGACACAATAAATGTCATGGGGGCACATCATCTGTCAGAAGGGTGGACAGGCGGCGTGTCCTCTCCACAATAAATGCGGAGGCCGCGCGGCTCAGAGCCCTTACGTCACGCTCCGCGCGCTGGCCTACGTCACGGACAATAAGCCAAGTGGCTGTATTAGACCCTTGGCCGAGCGGGGGGGGGGGGGGCGGAGGCGTTACGGATAGAGCCAGGACACACGTCAGTCCCGGACCCAGGCCTAGGTTATGACACTCCTTTTCCCGAGACCTTGTTATGGGCGGTCCGGAGCTCACTTGGTGGGGTCTGAACCCTGTCCAATGGCTTTGGGCTGCTTTACTTCGGGGGTCCGGGTCGTGCGCACAAGGGTCCTGTGTCTCCTGGGCCCGATGGCGTTGTCTCCGAGAACGCCACCTTAACTGCCCACAAGATACCCCTGAGGTTGTTCTCCGCGCGGCCATGGGTAGCCGCACAGGCATCGTGCCTTCATACCATAGTAAGGGGTACCCCTTATCTAGGGTACCGACAAGCATAAATGTTGATTCACTCTCAACCAACAGCTCCCACGTCTATGTGACCACCATAAATCAAGAGATTTGATTAGGGTTGATTAGGAGAGTTGATTAGGGGAGTTAATTAAGGAATTTGATTTCAATGGCAGTTAAGAACACCATAAATTAAGGGATTCCTTTTTTTACTTTGCATGCGAAAAATATGCATGTGTGACATTGGTGGGCGCATGCACATGTTTGAACATAAACATCCTTAATTTAAGCATAAATATTCATGGTGGTAAGCATAAAAATCTGTAATATTATTACAATGGTCAGCGTGATATCACGTTTGACATCCCTGTAACAAATGTGCGTGAATCCAGGCTGTTACCATAAAAAACCGAAGTCACGTGAAAGACGTCATATTCATCATCATAAAAATTCATTAATAGAATGCATAAATAGTGTAAGTAGCATGGAAGGTATAAACACGGATCGGTGGGAGTACGACCCTAAGGCCACCGGATTGGCGAACGCCTCTAAAGCCACCAGATTGAAGATGGTCTTCATCGAAGGACGCCCCAGACGCGCCGAATCAGAGGAGATCATCATATTCGGATGCTGCCACGGGCGGTCAACGCCACCATCGCCACTCGGTGTCTGGCAGTTGCCGCCGCAGACACTCGCACCGCCGCTCGTGCCTTGTGCAATCATGGCCGCCACGACGCTCGCGTCTTAGGGCGCCGCTCCCCGACGTCGCCTTGGGCCATTGCTCGTGTCTCACGTCGCTGCTCGCCGACCGCGTCTCGCGCCGCAGGAAGCCGTCATCGATGTTCGGCCACCGTTTGTACTTTAAGAAGTTGCAGTCGCCGTCAAGCCCTAAAACTCTAATTCATAGGGGTATGGGCTACTTTTATATACATCCTGGCCTGGTCCGGCTTAACCAGATGTGTATATATAAGAGAGAGATTTATTGTCATTCATTTAAATATAGACATAAAATTCAAGTGCTAAAATGAATAATATTTTGAAACGGAGGGAGTACCATAGTCCATACACGAATAAACATTTAAGATTTATTTAAAATCTTCAACCAGGTTTTACAAAACCGATCAGTTTATCAAAACCACCGGGCCACGGTTTTGGTTAACCACCGGGTTTTTTCAAAATTCGTCCGAAAATTAAAAAAATTGAAAAAAATATAAAAACAAAAATCGTCGGTAAACAGTTATTTTGGACCGGTAAACCACTATTTTGGATCGGTAAACCGCCATTTTTATCGGAAAACCAAATTTAGTGCTAAGATTGAGTTCAGTTTAGTCATTTAGTAGCCAGTTTAGGCATATTAATCTTGTTTGCTGTTACATGTTATATGTGACGATATTATATGTTATATGTGAAGATGATTTATTGTTACATGCTATTTTTGCCCAGTTTAAGTGCTAGTTTAGTGCCTAGATAATGTTAGTGTTCAACTGTTTGTACGTGACATATATGTAAAGATGTTTTATGTCAAATATGTATTGTTCTTGTAAGAGACATGTCAGATATAGTCTGGAAGCAAGGATAGAAGGTTGGCACGGGTTTTAAGTACAAGTATTGTAGAGAAACGAAGAGCGGAAGGGGACATGCCCAGATGCATGCACATATAACTTCTCCATCCGTCCCATAATATAAGGCATAACCATTTTTTGTTCTTGTCCCATAATATAACGTGTGCTCTCTCTAGACACACGTACATCGATGCAATGGCATAGAGAAAATTAAATACATTTCTTGGTCTTTGAACCAGAGTTAGTTACGCCTTATATACTGGGACTGAGAGAGTACAAGCAGACCGATGTGTTATTTTTGCTTCGTTGATAAGTATTTATTTGTCGTTCTTATTTTTCTCGCTAATATATCTCATACATTTTGTATAGGACTATGTATATGGAATGAGCCCATATCACGATCTTTCTACACATGTCTGGGTACTATCACTATGACTCGAACTAAATACGTGAGTATTGTGAAACATGTGGACATGTGTCGTGGGAGAACTATAAAAACTTATATTTGAGTATTGCATAGTCCTATGGTTGATTCTTGCATGAAAATTCGAGTTTGTGGTTGTATATGTATGTCGTATGTTATTTTGGTGAACATATGTTATGTGAGTTAATTAATATAAACTGTTCTACGTGAATTGAGCAAATTATAAATGAATCCTATCATTTTTCTAGGTTTTTCTGTGAAAGACATAAAAAATCGTTTTGGCGGAAAACCAACATTTTCCGAGCAGTTTACTAGGGTTTTTGTTGGTTTACTGCCGGTTTTTTGCAAAAAAAAAACTGTTTTAAATTTACTTTGGTTTGAACTGGCCAAATCGGTCGATTTTGACGGTTTTTGACAATTTACCGTGGTAAAATGGTTTGATTAACCTTGGCTTCAACATAAAAGCATCACGGATGCAGGCGCGCACAAAAATCTTCAGTGTAAGAACTCGATAGAAACTCAATTCTGGCCGGCGACGTTATTGTTCTACAACAAAACGTAGACATTTTATCATTTTGTTGGAAAGATTGAAATGTAAACAAGATTTTAAATATTTTCCAGCGAATTTTGATTTGCCTACCTTCCCCAACCGCACTAGGCCAGTAGCTCACTGCAACGAATCTACCACCTAAAAAATTGTAATTCGCACCGCCGGCGATGTCGGTGCGGGCCTGCGCTTCGGTTCACCGCGGCGCCATCGACACCGAGAATTCGGCGGGCACTTGAAGCTTCTGCTCCCACACCCGAGACTCCAGATACACCTTGGACACCTTCCCCGCGACCCACGTCATGTCCGGCCTATCCTCCAAGTCCAACGCTGCGCACCGGAGCGCCACCTCCACCAGCCTTTCCGCGGCCGACACCGGGAACGAGTCCCCCAGCCTCCTGTCCACCCAATTCCTCACGCCGCCTTCTGCCGCCGCCGCAGCGGCCGTCTCGACGACCGACACCCGCTGGAACTCCTTGGTGCCCCTGTCGAAAGCGGTACTTCTCCGGCTCCTCCCCGGAGAGCAACTCCAGCAGCAGCACCCCGAAGGCGTAGACGTCCGCCTCACGCGACGGCTCGCTGCCGCTGGAGCCCGGGGCCGCGTAGGGGGAGTGGGCGACCTCACGGGCGTCGGCGGGGGCAGCGAGTTCGGCCGCGCCGAAGTGGGTGAGCCGCGCGCGGAGGCCCGGGTCGGACACGATCACGGCGAAGGCGGAGACGCGGCCGTGGACGGCGCTCGCGTGGTGGTGGACGTACTCGAGCCCCTGCGCGACGTCGGCGGCGACCTGGAGGCGGGAGACCCAGGAGCGGAGCGCCGTGAAGCTGGGGTTGCGCGGGCCGCGGAGGCACGCCGCCAGCGTGGCGGCGCCCGGCGGGAGCTCGTACTGCGAGGTAGAGGTGGGCGCCCGCGGGGCACGCGCCCAGCAGCCGCGCGAGGCTGGTGTGGTGGTACCTGCCGACCCTGGCAAGCGCGGCGGCGTCCACGGCCGCGGCGCCCGGGCGGCGCGGGAGCTGGAAAAGGGCGGCGTCGCGGCCCCGGAGGGAGCAGCGCCAGTAGGCAGCGGCGGAGGCGGAGGCGGCCCCGCCTGCGCGCTTGGCGAGGAAGCTGTTGGTAGCGGCGGCCAGCTCCTGGAAAGGGTAGAGGACCGGCGGGTCCGGGAGCGAGGCGCGCGCCGCGGCGAGCGAGGCGCGGCCGGAGGACGCGGAGGAGGTGGAGGACGACGAGGTGGCGCCGCGCCGCTGCGCGCTGGCCGTGGCCGTGCCCGTGGCGGCGCCGGACGGCCCTGTCCCAGAGTAGGACGTGGAGGGGGAGGAAGAGGAGGCCCCGGTCGCGGCGGGGCGGCGCTTGGCGGAGGCGGACGAGGAGGAGCGGCGGGAAGAAGGGCTAGCCGCGGGCCGCGATGCCAACGCGTCGGAGCTTGCCCTGGGCTTGCACATCGCCGGCCCGTGGCGACGGTGACCAAGCTGCGAGTTGCTACCGCGCCCGGCCGGGGCATAAAACGTGTGCACAGCTGGCAGGGCAGGCAGGCTGCTAAGGATGTGGTGTAGGTTAGCAACAAAACGCGACCCCGCCTCCGCCTGCCTGGATTTGCATTGCAGCGGAGGCACGAGTTCTCCCAGTTCACATTTATTATGTATCAGTACCACAGCGTGATTGTGCTTTGTGGCATGTGGGAACCTGACGCCTTGCTCTTCACGGGTCACGGCCATCAGCCAATGACCGACCCATCACTGTTCAATCTTCATTCAAATCAGAGACAGTCAAACATGACGAAGTGTAAAGTGAGGACAGATATCACCTGCCGATGCGGCTATGCCTTGGCCTACGAGATGTGCACTAGTCAACTGAGTCTAGATAAGACGGTAGACGGCTTTCTGGTGATCCGGACTCCAACTATTGTTACCACCCTGTATAGAAGTATCAGGCGTGCAATAAGCTGTGCACGCCGACTGCCTGCGTAAATGTTCAGTCGATTGCTGCCACTGGCACAAATTCAAACAAGAAACACGCTTTGCCAGCCAGTGACGGCATTTGATTTTTTGGAGACATTGGTAAGGAACAGACACTCCATCGACCATGTTGAGCCGACTCTACCGGTCTACCCACTGACCCGGTCCATATTGGCACTCTGATTTAAACTCGCTCACTGCCAATTGATCGTGGAGATAGTTATATAAATTCGAGTTATTTTATTATTATTTATTTTGTAAGATATTCTCGTTATGTAATAAAGATTATATCATTCGTCTCTATACAGTGAGTTATTACATGTGTTGATCTTATTCTGACACACATATGAGATGTATCTGTATTTATCCTTAAATCCGGGTGTGATGGTTGCAGATCGGGGAGGCGGAAGCCGAGGAGCGATCCGTCGGAAAGAAGCGCAAGGAGGCTGAGGGAGCTGGAGAAGCAGAGTGAGTGGAAGCATGGGAGAAGGGGTGGCCAGGGAGCGGAGGCTGAGGGAGCCGGAGAAGCCGAGCGAGTGGATGTGTGGGAGAATGGGTGGTCAGGGCATGAAGGCAATTGGGTGGGTGGAGGAGGAGAAGAGGAGGAGGAGGCGACAATGGGAGGCCTCGAAGTGGAGCTGCACAATCTTAGAGTCGTCGTGGACGGCAGCGATCAGGCCTCCAAAGGGCGCTGCGACGACGATGAGGGTGGACGGTTCAAGGGGCCCGATGCAGGAGGGGAATGGAGAATTGGAGAGCGCGAGGCGGGGATCAAGGACGATGGAGGAACTCTCACTGTCGTAGTGCGACACGTAGCGACGACGGCTTCTCGTCGGCAGAGCCTAGGACGGGGCCAGACGTTGATGGTGCCCAAGGGCATGGCGTTGCGGCCTCGGAAGGGGCGCCTAGATTCGTCGACGTTGGCGATCCTCACTTCATAACCCTAGCGATGGTGGTGTGGCGGGAGTGAGGTGTTTGGCATGGAGCGCTAGTAGGCGAGAAATCGAACTGTTTTCCCTAGGATCTGACGCTTGGAAGATGAGGGGAGGAGCACAGGTCGATTAAAAAAATATTGAGTGAGGTTTTTTAGAAAAAAAAGAAATACGACGCGAAACGACCATAGAAATTGGTGCTTTGTAATAGTAGTGATATAACTACAACAGAAATCGAAGGAAATTCGAGACAGTTGAAACAGTATTAAAATCAGACAACATAAATCTAGCTTGGAGGCGATCTCTATTTGGATCTAAGCTTGTTGCTTGGAATGAGTTGCGCCAAAAGCTTGTTAACATATCATTAACACAAGATCAAGATATTTTTCGTTGGAACTTGCACCCAAATGGTCAATTCTCGGTAAAGTCTCTTTATCTGGCCCTTATCAAAGAAGAGGTACCAAACCTAAATAAGAGACTATGGAGAATAAAAGCACCCCTCAAAATCAAGATTTTTCTATGGTATCTTCGTAGGGGAGTGCTCCTCACCAAAGACAACCTAGCTAAACGAAATTGGAAAGGAAGTAAAGCATGTAATTTCTGTCAAGGCAATGAAACAATTCAGCACTTGTTTTTCGAATGCCGATTTGCTCGTATGGTATGGAGCATGATGTTTTGGGCGTTAGGAATCCCAAAACCAACTTCCACTTCAAATATGTTCGGGAATTGGCTTTCACAATTTGACAAAAAATTAAAAAATTTAGCCCTACTAGGAGTAGCAACCATCTGTTGGTCACTCTGGCTTAGTAGGAATGATCTGGTTTTTCAAAAGAAATTTAATATGTCTCCTTTGCAGGTTATTTTCACTACTACCCACTGGCTACGATCTTGGGTTGTACTGCAGAGGCACGATCAACAGTCTATTGTGATGGATGCTTCACAATGTTTGGAGCAGGTGGCTACGAAGTTCTTATCTCAGGCACATGGGTGGCGTTCTAGTCGTAGGATTGACAGCCATTAAGAATGTGCTTACCATGTTCTTTTTCTTTTCTCTTTTTCTTTCTTTTCTAGGCTGTGTGCATCTTATTGTTGCAGAGGCCGGGAGACGATTTGTATCAAACTTTTAGATGCAATGAAAAATCTTCCTTATCAAAAAAACTACAACAGAAAAAGATGAAATAAAACGGAAGGAGCAAATCGAAAGAAAATACCAAGTCATGGGTCGATTCTGCGCTGGGCCAAACAAATTATGGCGTGGCAAAGAAAAAATGCCCCTGGGCATGTAGTAGTGGGCCGCTAAAACGTAAACCGTGGACTACTTTCACGAACTGGATGAAATGAGGATTGCACTGCACGATCCGAGTCCCTGAGAGCAGAGCATGATTCGATCCAGTGATGATCCAGGACACTGGCTATTCCGTCGTTCTGGAACCGTCTACCTCTTCTCCCCTTCTTCTGCAGGTGATTAATGGCGACCGGGCCCAGTCGTCTACTGTGTCGGTGACTCGGTGACGATGATCCGAACCGCCATTGCCAGTCGGTCAGCGTCAGTCCGTCCGATGATCCGAACGCGAGAGCGGTCAAAGAAGAGCAGACGTCACTCCGCTCGCAAATTGCATCGTGCCCATGTCCTTGTATTGACATTGTAGTAGAATGACACATCATCATGCAACCAAGAGTCGTGCGTGTTACAAAATATTTGTATAATATATGATCAATCTCTGACAGTTATTCCCAAGAGACACACCCTTTGGGAGACACTGTATCTACTTGTATATAAACAAGGATCTCTGCAATAAAGATGACAGTGACTTGTCTCTGCCATTTGTCTCTCTCAATTCTCATTTGCCACTGAGTATACTTCAACACGTTATCAGCACTTTGCTCGCGGATCAGAAAAAAAATTCTCACAAGAAATGAAGAAAGCACGTTTCTTCACTGAGCGCAAGAAAGAGAACAGAGATATTTCTGTTGGAGGGAAGAGAATGGAACACACACGGACAAGAACGGTAATCTGCAAATATCGTTTTCTTCATACCACTGTGTTCTTATCTCCGTCGTGAGCATGGCAAGGACCTTCACCGGTGGCCACGCTACCGCGTCGTCGGTTCCAGCACTGGGGTTGTGCCTGCACCGGTGCCCCGCCTGGTTGGAGGCGCTGTGCCCGCGCTGCTGGGCCGCTGTGCCCGCCTGGCCAGGGCCACGCCGCCGGTTGCCGCGCGCGTTGCCATGGCCGGATCCCGCGCCGAGGCCGCGTCCGCCTGGCAGCGGCTGCCAGCGCGCCCTGGCTGGGACTGGGGCCGGAGCTGTGCGCCCTCGCCGGGGGGCCGCGCACCCACGCGCCGGGGAGGCCGCGAGGCCATGCGCCTGGGCCGGCTGCCCGCGCCTGCGTGCCGGGGGGCCACGCCCGAGCGCCTAGGCTGCTGCCGCGCCTGGCCGCCGAGCCGACGGGCCGTCGCGCCTGTGCAGGGGAGCCGGGGACCGCGCGCCGCCGCCGGGATAACTGCCCGCGCCGCCGGGGACCCGATCAGGGGCCCTCGCACCCGCGCCGGAGCCGAGGCCGCCCGCCTGGCCGCTGCCGGGGGATTGTGCCCGCGCGGCGCTGCTCGAAGGCCGCGCCTGGCCGCTGCCGGGGGGCCGCGCCGCCCGCGCCCGTGCTCCGCAGGGGGCCGCACAGGCCGCGCCCTGGCCGCCGGGGGCGCCACGCCGCCTTGGTCGAGGAGGCCGCCCGCCCGCGCGCCACCGAGGCTCCCTGGCGACGGCAGCGTTTGCTGCTGATGGCAAACAGAGGGCCGGTTAGAAACCCTAACCGCCCACATGGGTCATCCTGGCCACATGTGCCGCCCCAGCAAGAGATTGGACTGCCTATGGCTGGCCGCCTAGGACCAGTGTTTAATTTTTTTTTCTTCTTCTGTGCAAATTTTCAAGTACAAGACAATATGTTTTGTCCATAATTACTGTTTTTCATCAGTGTTGTATCTAAAAGTTAAATATTTAGACTGATGATGATATATGTAATTGCACATACTTGTCTGTTTTTATTATGAAAAATACAGACTTGATAGTGAATTATATTTTATTTACATTTATAATTCACATATTTTCGACTTGATTTTGTTTTTGCATTCTTTTATGTTTGCATGGAAAACATAGCACATTAATAAGTCGAAACTGAATGGTCTATGTGCAAAATAAAATTACATTATTTTGGATTAAGAGCATAGGGAGATAGAGTCCTAAGCATTGGCTGCGCTAAATTCTTTTATAGAGTTTAGTAGCCCAGAGACCGTGCTTGAGGCAGCATTTGAAATGCCTATCTTTATGAGGTCTACATCTCCCGGGATGATTACCTATACGTGCTATCCAAAATAACAGGATATGGAGTTCTTGAATTTTACTTTGATAGTTAGTCGAGTATGGGTAGTGGAGACCTAAGCATTGGCTGCGGTTTGTTCATCCATGAACTTATCAGCCCAGAGACCGTGCTTTTAGGCAGCAAGTTTCTTGCCCACTACTAGGAGATCTACCTCATTAATTTGAGGATTATCTATACAATGCTCACTAATATTCAAAGTATTTATTCGATTAGAAGGTTTGGAACCTTCAGGCAACTCATATCACATGTAAAAGTTCTTGAATTTTACTTTGATAGTTAGTCGAGTATGGGTAGTGGAGACCTAAGCATTGGCTGCAGTTTATTCATCCATGAACTTATCAGCCCAGAGACCGTGCTTTTAGGCAGCAAGTTTTTTGCCCACTACTAGGAGATCTACCTCATTAATTTGAGGATTATCTATACAATGCTCACTAATATTCAAAGTATTTATTCGATTGGAAGGTTTGGAACCTTCAGGCAAGCCAGGCTAAACATTGTGGTTATGCTGGCAACTAAAAGAATTCTTTTAATTAAGTACTACTTAATTAAATAATGAATTCTTGCAAAATATGATGCATATATATTTGACTTGGGATTATTCAACACATGATAGAGATCTAGGCTTTGGCTGCAATAAATTCTTGGAATTTATTTGCCCTGAGACCAAGCTTTTAGACAGCAAAATGTTATTTGCCCATCAGTGAGAGGTCTACATCATATGGTCATGATGATTACCTATGTGTTCTCCCAAGTAGATATGTTGGAGATGTGATGTTGGTTATTCACCTTTATGGTGATTTCCATTTTGTTTTTGAAATTTTGGTCAAGCACAACGTAGTGGAGTCCTAAGCATTGGCTGCGGTATGTTCTTTGAATATATCAGCCCAGAGACCATGCTTTTAGGCAGCAAAAGTTTTGCCCACTACTGAGAGATCTACTCCATTGTTTCATGACATGGAGATTATCTACGTTGTGTCCACCAATTTTCAAAAATCTGTTGGTACACTTAAAGTGATACCAGAAATTCTCCAACATATAAATATATGATATATTTTGCAGCAAATTAAAATGGTTAAGCCATTTGGAGGATAATTATTAAATTGAGTTTGATGAACTCGCCTAATGGGCTTAATTATCCTCAATGATCATTGGACATGTTCATTGGATATCAAGATCATCTTTACATAATATGGGGATTCACTTCTTTATTTTGGAGGAAGTGAGATGCTCCCTTTCTCTTGCGGTTCTTATGAAAAGAACAAATGTGCTTTTGTGGCTTGATGTGCAAGCCCGAAAATGAATAGCAAAGAAAATCATAAGACTTGTGGACTTATGAGTATGTGTCTACATTATGTTGTAGACTAATACTTTGTATTCATATATTTTGCTTGAAAGCAAATATATAAGCACATTAAAAAACGAGAAGGGCAATGAGTATGACAAATTCTTTTGTCATTACACTATATGTGATATAGTGTTGTATGCCCAGGCATCTAATCATGTATATGAAATCCCAATAGATGCATACTACTCATGAAAGCTAAGATATGAAGTGTACTTCAATCTTCCATCTGACATGATAACAGTGGTTAGTTGTGTAATTCATGATTTGGACTAATCATGTAACAACACTTCTTTTTCTAAGAGAAGACCACTTTGTTAGATGATTTACTTTTGAGTAATATGTAAATGATGCATGAGATTTGGTATAATCTCATAATTGATGTTGTGATAGGTTCAACTCATGCGGTGTGAGTTGAACACACTCATGTGATTTGAGTGTATAAACTCATATGAATTTGAGTTAAACAAGCTCATCGATTAGAGTTGAACCAACTCATCAAGAGAGTTGAAGACTCATTAATTTGAGTTGTGCAAACTTGTACAGGGATTCTTCCAATTGAGGAAGAAACATGCAATGTGTGGAGAACTGAACCACAAACTCTATATATGGGGAAACAAAATATTCTCATATTCCTATGAAAAAAGGAAAGAATATTTTAACAATCGCTTCATGTGATATCATGATATGTTATTATCATATCCCCTTTGGTATTGGAAGTATCAAGGATGTGTTGATATATCCTAATTGTTATCTTACCATATTATAGAGATATCCATATAATTTCTATCATGTGGAAACACAAGGTGATAGTGATGGATAATGCATATGTTTCTCGGAAACATTTCTTATGGATTGTACTCTGCATACATCCTCTCGTACAATGTGTTGCATTTGTTAAACTTTTCATATGATGATACTTACCATGCTGGGTAAGACTGAATTGGTAATTCCATTATTGGGATAAAATGAAAAGTTATGGACAATTCTATTGGTCATGTTTTTCCCATAAGATGGATACTTGATGAGTATCATCGGAAATGAGATTTTAAGTCCCTCTTATCTTAAAATCTGATCTGAATTGGTTAAGTTCTTTGAATTGTTTCAAAAGAACGAGTGTGGTCCATTATAGAGATTGTATGGACATTGAAGGCTTTATATGGTTCTTTGGTGCATCTATATGATGACCTCAAGTGTGTCCTTTGGACAACACATGACCATTAAGCAATAATGTCTCAAGCTTGAGCACATTAGCCCCCACACTACTGAATTTACCAAATGTGCTTACAATGGTGATTGTTTGTCTTGGTATTCAGAATGATATCCATAAAGGATATGATGAATCTGTGATAGATTCGAAAATTTCAGATCATTAATGACCATCAGTAATGAATTGTCATTTCCAACTGGTTATGGTTGGAGTCAGGAAGTTTTTGCACGCTCCTGACTTGTGATTAATTGCATGTACTGCATGTACAAGTTCCCCTATGGTTTTTAGTACGTGGGAATCCATGAAAGATTTCCCATGCGTACATTGGGTAATGTTCCCAATCTCACCACCGCAGCGTACATGTATGGGCACACAGAAAGTTGGGGATCTATGTGAGAATTCATTCTCCGTCGATCATTAAGTTTTAGAATCTCTTCATGAGAATCTATTTATGGCTCGTACGCTTGCTTGAATCATGAGCTTTTCCAGGCATTAGGGGGAGATTTCAAGTACCAAAAATGAATGCCAGGAAATTATAATGAATGCAGTAAGCATTCAGGCTCAGGATCACGTACTAAAACTGAACCTTTGGGTTCGAATGATTTGCAAGAAGTTGCAAATTAACTGCCATGTGCATTTACTATGAGGTGTCACTCAAATTAATCCTATGTGGAAGTGCCAGAAAAAGTGGTTAAATGGAACACCACTTAACTCCCTATTACAATGATGTTGTAAATAAGAGGGGGAGAAGTATGGTCACAAATCTTAGGATTAAGATGCTTGCAAGCTAATGAAGGCTAGACCTTCTAAGATAGTAAATGCAGACTATCTATTCGTTGGTAACCAACATGGTGTTGGTGGACACCTAAAGGATATTGATTATCCTGTGAATGGAAGACATTCACAACCTAACTCAGTGCGCACTGATGAGGCTAGGTTATCGGAAGCCCTTGATTCTTGTTTTTGGATTTCACGAGGAATCATAAGGGTACATAAAAAATGACTTTATGTCAACTGGAGAATTGTGTTATTTAAAAGCTACAAGTGTCGACACATACATCTCAGCAAATTGTATATGCACTCCAAGTGATCCAAAAGACTATGGCCATAGCAGAGCATGAGTATGCTCAAACTGGATCTTGTTGAGTGATACAATGTTGCAGAGATAGCCTTGCTCACCGGAAAGAAGTGTTAACTTATTTTCACTTCAAGGTATCTTACTGTGGATACAAGTTTGTTTTCATGGACTTGGAAACAATGAGGTGGTGAGAAAGCATGGCTAGTAGCAACTGGGTTTATACGCAAACCCAAGCATTATTTTAATGCTATAAATTCTCCCCTATTATGAGTAGTAAAATTCCGATACAATAATATGAGCAGTAAATCATCTATCTATGCAGTTGATAGATGTAGTGACAACATGTGCATATGTGGTCACTGGATTATGGTATTTATGGAGTCTTGAAGGATTCCAAATACATAATCACCAATCACAAATTTGCAATGCTTGGAAAGTCTTTGTGACTTAGAGCATCCTGGTCAAATATGGTACATTCGACCTAGTGAATCCTTCTTTCTAAAAGGATACACAAAGTATGGTATGTTCAGTGTAAATATGTGCAGCATATTTTAAACATACATTACTTATCGACGGAGTTCGAGATAGAGGATATGAATTGAAAGAGATTTCCAATTCAAAGTAAACTGTCTTGAGTATCTTGGATACAAAGTTGTCTATATCCAACGTATATTGAAGAAATTCAATATAATGGAATCATAGTTATTTGATTCTTTCGGATCATGAGATGTGCTATTGTATATTGCAAAAACATCTGGCCGGATATTGCTTTGCAAAGATTTGCTAGCTAACAGCACATGAGATCAAGTTATGATCTCCAGGTGTACTCATGCTCTCCTTATGTTTGGATATACTGATCTTGGATATCTATAGAAGATCCCCAGATACAAGATCAATGACATACTTCTGGTAAGTTGGACCTACTGTTTGATAAATGTTGATCAACAGAGATTAATGGTCACTTACACTAATCATTCTATAGTACACTTCGTGGGATTGTACAGAATGATATACTACATACAGAGGGTATGTGGTGGTCATGATTTTTATATCACTGGCCTTATTATCTATAAAGATAATATTACTTTGTGTTGTTTAGATGAAAAACAAGTTACGAACTAAGTCTCTACCTTACTCTACATTTTAATGTGTTTGAGAGCAGGTATGGGATGACTTAGTAATTTGCAAAGATCAGGGGGAGTTTCCTCTTGATCGGAAAAACTTGTTTTTACATCATGTTGTACTCTTTTCTTTGCATGAGTTTTTCCCCTGTTTGGGTTTCTCATTCAAAGTTTTTAACGAGGCAACATCAACACAAGGCTTATGTCGTATCATCTATTTTTCCCATAGAGGTTTTTCGAGGATGATACATTATGACATAGCTATTGTTGTATTTGAACTAGGTTATGAGTTTATCTCATAAGAGTTTAAATGATCAACAATAGATCGTGATTATTCTCCTTATTTTTCCCATTGGGTTTTTAAGGAGACTCGGCTCATATGTTGATTTCCCAGATTTTCTAACACGATTATCTTGGAGAAATATTAGCCTGAGTTATATGTCTCATCATTTATTTTCCCCACTGGGGTTTTTGAGATGATGGCTATAGACATATTATTGTTCTTTGGGCTAGAGGTCCATTGGAGAACAACATACCATGATTCGATTGAATCACTGACAATTATCTATAAGGATAATTGAGCTTATGTTGTTCAGATGGAAACAGGAAAATGGAAATATTAACATCTTGCAAACAAAGTCTTGTAATAATCTTGAATCTCTACCATGCTCCACGTTTCAGAAATATGTTAAAGTGGTTGGTATGAGAAGACTTAAGTGATTGCAAGAATCAGGGGGAGAAATTCTCCATGATATTTGACCTGTTTTGTCCATCATATTACACTCTTTTCTTTGTATGAGTTTTGCCTTGTTAAGGTTTTCTCATCCAAAGTTTTTAATGAGGTAATATCAACTAAGCTATATGCTTCATCATTGATTTTTCCCCAAGGGGTTTTTTACGAATGATGATTACAACTTACAAGCATATTTTTCTTTTGGAGTTCAATGTGAGTTTTACTCATGATCCAAAAGCATTGTGTACTCCTTATTTTTCCCACAGGGTTTTTGAGGAGATGAAACATTGAAAGACATCTTGCAGACGATCAATGGACTTGGATTGATCAAGGGGGAGTGTTACAAAATATTTGTATAATACATGATCAATCCCTGACGGTTATTCCCAAGAGACACACCTCTTGGGAGACACTGTATCTACTTGTATATAAACAAGGATCTCTGCAATAAAGATGACAGTGACTTGTCTCTGCCATTTGTCTTTCTCAATTCTCATTTGCCACTGAGTATACTTCAACAGTGCGCTCAAGAACCGGCGCCTGACGGCAGCGGTATACCATACGGTCATACACATACACACAGGTGTCTGCAGCGGTGGGGCCTAGAGGCGGACTGCGGTTTGCGGCAGCGGTATAATAGCACTTGTTGCTGAGTTGAAAGTTCACGCCGGCAAAAGCCCAGATATATTGACCAGCATGACATAGAATAATTTTAGACTAGATTGTGTTGTACTTTTCACCTATCGTATTTAAGTTTTAGACACGATAGACCGTATCAATCCAGCCCATTTTCTTTCTATAAAACTATGTTTCGGGCTCTAAATTTCGTGTCGTCATCTAAACAGCGGCGGATCCCATAAATTCAAGGGTATTCAAATAAATATCTATTATTTTTGGTAAAAGAACTTCAATATATATACATGTATATAGTGTATATGCATAGAAAATAAAAAACAAATCAAAATAAATAAAGGAATTCTGTTAATTTGAACTAAAATATCTTCTTCCTACCTCTCATATCTAACTAATCCAATCGTTTGTTGTAAAACATGAAGCCCAACGGAGCGACAAAGCCCACCTGAGTACCTCACGACAAAAAAGAATCCTCAAACCCTATTGTAGTCACACCATGGCAGAGCCACCAGATGCGCCAGCCACCAAGTCGTGGTCACGTCTTGCAGCCCCACGTGCCATGGAGACACCAGCACCTCCGTTGAGACATCATGGCTCCTGCGGCGCAGCTAGGTGCCCAGACTTGACCGACTAACTATCATTGCGTTGCATTTGGCCTCGTTATTGTGTCGTATGTCGTCTGTCGTCCGAGGCTTCAATCCACCGTAGTCAGGACGTCATCGCGTGCCAGGACAGACAACCAGGGGTAAGGTCCTATCGTCCCAATATCCAAGCCTACCCAACTAGTGGTCACCCGACCTGGCCTCCCCTGCTTTGCTGCTTGCAGTATTGGGCTGCAGATGGGGCATTAGTGATTGGAAAATGCCAAAGAGGACAAGCAGCCAGCCAGCCAGCAACGGGGCAACAACCAACAGATGCATTTAGATTTAAAACTTTTGAAATAGTTATATTAAATTTAAGTTTAGTAGACTCGTTATTGAATCAGTTATGACCATAGCGTGTGTGTTTAATTATAGGTTATACATATAATTAACTATATATGTCGTTAGACATATTTTAATCTTCAAAAAATTATCCTATAAAAAATTTCGAATACCCACTCTCTAAATCCTGAACCCGCCACTGGATCTAAATAGCAGGCCCAAACTAACTACTCCTACTTGGAGGCCGAGGCCGAGGCTGAGGGGCGTGACCGTGTGACGCTGGACTGTTCCTCTCTTTCAGGCTTTCACGGTCCGGTGATTCGGTAGTCTAGGCCAGTGTTGAACAACAATGGCCAGTGGAGCCAGAGCAGTGGGACGTCCCGTCCGTGGCCGTGGGGCGCTGCCTGCCGACGCTGTCCCCACCATCACTTGCTCTCCCACTCCCAGTCCCAGGTGATAGGGCTACGATGGATCGTGCGGTCGATCCTTCAAACTGTCTGCATCGGTTACCTCTAAATTCTTCCCTCTATATCACTTTTTGCGTCACATCATCAATATTTCATCACCTACTTTTTTATCTCCCGCAGCGGTTCCCCCTATACCCCACTATAACTATAAAATATCACTATTCAACCATATTCATCATCTATTACCATTTTTTCTTCAACTATTAAATACGTGAACAGTGTTAAGAGGAGCCAAGGGAGTGACGCTGGCTGTGGCGGAGTGCTATTTACTTCCGCCGCGTAGGGGGCCTGGCAGGGGGCGCCCTGTAGCCGCCATGCATGCTACAGGACAAGGGGAGGGGGCATCGCGCGACAACCCATGCGGACAACCTCATGAGTCACAATTCGTGTCTACAGTACCCACTACATAGGTGACGAGACGTTATTTTATATTCAATCACCTATGAGGCATGAATACAATCTCAAGAAAGTTTTGTAGTAGAGATGGTTAATGTAGTTGATGCGGAATTGAACCCATTTATTATAGAGGGAGATTTCAATATAATAAGGCGGCTATAGGATAAAAATAAAGATAACTTCATTCACCAATGGCCTAATTTATTTAATGCTGTCATAGAGAGCCTTGAGATGAAAGACATTGAATTGAAGGGTCGTCAATTTACTTGGTCAAACAACTTAGACCCTCCAACATTTGAAAAACTAGATAGAGTTTTTATGAGTATCGATTGGGAACTAAAATACCCTAAGGCTCCGTTTGTTTCGTTGGAATTGAATTCCATTTTAATAATTATAATTTAGACAAAACTAATTAAGTTCATATATTTATATATGTAATATATTTGTATATTATCCTAAATCATATGAGAGAGATAGTTATATACTATATTTATGTTATAGCGAAGTAAGTATAAGAGTGTGCTATAAGTTGTATATCGGAAAAATAGCATGTAAATCTATATAATCAATTTCCATCTCTTACCCAATGAATTTGAGATAGGCTTATATGATAACTTTGGAAAGTGGTGGAATATCACATTCTAAAAAATAGCCTATTCTATTAGTAAGATTCCAATTCCTCAAAATGAAAGAAAACAAACGGGACCTAATGTAACTGTTGAAGCGCTTCATCGATCATGCTCGGACCATACGCCATTATTACTCATCGTCAAGATTGCCTCACAATTTGGCACTCAATCTTTGTTTAAATTTGAGTTAGGATAGCTTATTAGGGATGGGTTCCATGATATGGTTGCATCGATTTGGCAGCAGCGTACGAGGGGATTTTCAGCGATGGAGAAATGGTAAAGGCAAAATTAGATCCTTGCGTCAATACCTTCGAGGATGGTCTAAGAATACAGTCGGATCTCTTCGAAAGGAGAAGTATCAACTTACTCAGAAGCTTGATGAGTTGGACAAAAAGGCAGAGACTTCTCAACTGTAACCTAATGAGTTAACACTGAAAATTTATATTGATGAAAGGCTTACTACAATTTTAAGAGAAGAGGAAATCTGTCTCTTCCAACGGGCAAAAGTTAAGCATATTATTGAAGGGAATAATAACACTAAATACTTCCAGTTAGTTGCCAATGGAAAACATAAAAACAAAGAATTTTTAGCCTTGAGGATGATGATGGTATCCATATAGAAGAAGCAGATCTCAAACATCATATCACTAATTACCATAAAACCCTATTTGGGAAGACAGACCACAACTCAGTAATAATGGAGGAATCAGTTACTCATGATATCCCCCCAGGTTCCAGATATTGAAAACGTGATTCAAACTGCACCATTCGCTATGGATGAGGTTTGCAAGGCTGTTTTCCAAATGGAAGGTAATAAAGCTCCTCGTCCGGACGGTTTTCCGGTAGAGTTCTATCGGTCTTTCTGGAAAGTAATAAAGGATGATTTACTAGCCTTGTTTGTGGGTTTTCACAATGATACCCTACCAGTTTATAGCATGAATTTTGGGGTTATTAATCTTCTACCTAAGAAATGTAATGCCTCAAAAATCCAGGAGTATCGACCTATTTGCTTACTTAACGTTAGTTTTAAGATTATTACTAAAGTCCTAATAAACAAAATAGGGGTGGTTGTGGATAAGCTTATTAATCCCTTGCAGATTGCATTCATGCATGGTCGCAACTCACAATATCCTTGGAGGTGTAATACCCTCTTGTGCGAATAGAATGCCCTCGACATCAAAGAAACGTCATTTGTGGTTTAAAATGTGATCTATTGTTTTAAATTATTTACATTCTAACTTTTTAGCAACTATATGGCGGAAAAAGATGACTTACTCCTACTACAGTCCATCAAGTTAGAAGCTTTTTTGGACTAGCTGGCTATTACCGTAGGTTTATTCCGGATTTCTCCAAGATAGTAAAGCCTATCACAGAGCTACTGAATAACGATGTTAGTTCAATTAGTCTTCCAAATGTAATGAGGCTTTTGAGCAGCTGAAGAAGTTATTAATTATTGCACTAGTGTTGGCTTAACCAGACGTTGAGAAGTTGTTGACGTATAGTGTGACGCGTCAGGCATTAGCCTTGGGTGTGTCTTGATGCAAGAAAGTCAAGGTATAGCTTATGCCTCAAGACAGTTACGCCGGCATGAGGAGCATTACCCGACGCATGATTTGGAATTGGCGGCAGTAGTTCATGCCCTTAAAATCTGGTGTTATTATATGCTAGGGAATGTATGTGATATATATGGGTCATAAGAGTTTGAAGTACATTTTTACCCAGTCAGATTTGAATATGAGACAAAGAATATGGGTCGAGCTAATAAAGGATTATGATTTAGAGATTCACTATCATCCTGGAAAGGCTAATGTAGTGGCTGATGCTTTAAGTCACAAGGCGTCTTGTCACAGCCTTACTGCAAGGTTGCATGACACTACCATATGCCAGGAAATGGAAAGACTAAATTTGAGTATAGTGCAACAAGAAACTTTGATGCATTTAAATCTTGAGTATGTGCTTCAATAGAGGATTGATGATGCTCAAATGGTTGATAAGGGCATGAAGCATATTCAAGAGAAAACAGAAGTCAGTAAAGCCACTTGTTTTAGAAAGGATGACCAATGAGTGTTATGGTTCAAAGACCGTATAATGGTGCCTAAGGATGCTGAGCTCTGCCAGCAGACGCCGCGACGATTTCACCACCACCATCAACAGTGGCACAAAAACACGCCACGGTCCAGCGATGTCCCAGTCACACCCCTCGCCGAAGCCCCCGTGTCAACGGGTGGCCTCGCCGATGCCACCACCAACTGCCCAGTCTCAGCCCCTGCACCAGAATCATAGGTTAGTATTGTCGGGGACCATAATTAGGGGTACCCTCAAGACTCCTAAATCTCAGCTGGTAACCCCCATCAGCACAAAGCTGCAAAGGCCTGATTGGTACGACTAAGTCAAGGATCGGTCCATTCGAGGGACGCGATCACGCCTCGCCCGAGCCTAGCCTCGGGCAAGGGCAGCCGACCCCGGAGGATCTACGTCTCGCCCGAGGCCCCCCTCCAGCAACGGACACACCTTCGGCTCACCCGAGGCCCAGTCTTCACCAAGAAGCAACCTAGGCCAAATCGCCACGCCAGCCGACCAAATCGCAGGGGCATTTAATGCAAAGGTGGCCTGACACCTTTATCCTGACGCACGCCCTCCAGTCGACAGAACCGAAGTGACCGCAGTCACTTCGCCGCTCCACTGACCGGTCTGACAAGAGGACAGCGCCGCCTGCGCCACACCGACTGCTGAGCCACTCGACAGAGTGAGGCTGACAGCAGCCAAGTCCGGCCCTAGGCGCCATGGGAAACTCCGCTTCGCCCGACCCCAGGGCTCGGACTCGGGCTCAGCCCCGGAAGACGACGAACTCCGCTTCGCCCGACCCCAGGGCTCGGACTCGGGCTCAGCCCCGGAAGACAACGAACTCTGCTCCGCCCGACCCCAGGGCTCGGACTCGGGCTCAGCCCCGGAAGACGACGAACTCCGCTTCGCCCGACCCCATGGCTCGGACTCGGGCTCAGCCCCGGAAGACGACGAAACTCCGCTTCGCCCGACCCTAGGGCTCGGACTCGGGCTCAGCCCCAGAAGACGACGAACTCCGCTTCGCCCGACCCCAGGGCTCGGACTCGGGCTCAGCCCCGGAAGACGACGAACTCCGCTTCGCCCGACCCCAGGGCTCGGACTCGGGCTCAGCCCCGAAGGACGACGAACTCCGCTTCGCCCGACCCCAGGGCTCGGACTCAGCCCTGGCATCAGCCGACGGTCTCCGCCTTCGTCCGACCCGGGGGCTCGGACTCGACTTCGACCTTGGAAGACAGACTCGACCTCGACCTCGGAGGAGCCTCCACCTCGCCCAAACTAGGGCACGGACCGACCACGTCAACAGGAGGCGCCATCATTACCCTGCCCCAAGCTGACTCAGGCTACGGGGAACAAGACCGGCGTCCCATCTGGCTCGCTCCGCCAGACAAGTAATGATGGCGCCCCGCACGCTCTATGACGATGGCAGCTCTCAGCCCCCTTACGGAAGCAAGAGGACGTCAGCAAGGACTCGACAGCCCCGACAGCTGTCCTTCCGCCGGGCTCCAGCGCTCCTCCGACGGCCACGACACCATACGAACCGGGTGCCAAAACCTCTCCGACTGCTACGATGGCATGTACTTAGGGCGCTAGCTCTCCTCCGCTAGACACGTTAGCACACTGCTACACCCCCCATTGTACACCTGGATCCCTTTCCTTGCGCCTATAAAAGGAAGGACCAGGGCCCTCTTACAGAAGGTTGGACGCGCGGGGAAGGACGGGACGGCGCTCGCGTGAGGCCGCTCGCTCCCTCCCGCGTGGACGCTTGTAACCCCCAACTGCAAGCGCACCCGACCTGGGCGCGGGACAAACACGAAGGCCACAGGTTTCCACCTCTCACGCCCGTCTCCCTCCGGCTTCTTCCCCCCTTCGCGCTCCGTCTCGCGCCGACCCATCTGGGCTGGGGCACGCGGCGATAATTTACTCGTCGGTCCAGGGACCCCCCGGGTTCGAAACGCCGACAGTTGGCGCGCCAGGTAGGGGCCTGCTGCGTGTTGACGAACAGCTTCCCGTCAAGCTCCAGATGGGCAGTCTCCAGCAACCTTTCCAACCCGGGACGGTACTCCGTTTCGGGAGTCTTGAGTTCATGTCCCTCGACGGCAGCTACGACATGATACTCCTTCCCCCGCCGAGCGACAGCGACAATGGCGGCCGACAGCCCGCCCGCCGGCGGCGGAATCGACGACGTCTTCCCGGCGTGGTGGAAGAACAACATTCGAGCTCGCCCCGTCCCCTCCCCCGCCGATGGAGGAGGAGGCGGGGCAACCAAGGCCAAGCAGGAGGCGGCACCTCGTCGGCTGTCGAGCGAGTCGACGGCGCCGGCGCCCCAACGGGGGGCACGTCGGGCATCGACCTCGCGTCTGAGACGAAGACGAGCGTCGTCTCCCCGCAACACGCCAATCCCAAGCAAACGGATGACGCCAGCACGCTCGCGAAGGACTTGTTGGGCGTCACCCTCGTACCTGAGACGACGGTGCAGTCAGTCCCTGATGTGACTTCGTCACCGCCCGTCGACCAAGAGGTACCAACCGATTCCCATCTCACGCCTTTTGGATTCAGCCTCGACCCGCCAAGCGACTTCGCTTTGGTGGACGCTCTAGTAGAGGCGAGTCCAAACCCTCTGGGGTATCGTATGCGGTCACCCTGGGACCGGCTGACGGCCGTCTCGACCTACAGGGCCCTCAGGGTCCGAGGAAGATGACGAGCCCGACTTCTGTTGGGATTTCTCCGTACTTGGTAACCCTAGCGCTATGCGGGACTTTATGACCGTGTGTGACTACTGCCTTTCCAACTATTCTGACGGTAGCCGCAGCCTCAGCGACGAGGACTGCGGCTCAAGTCGTGAATGTTTCCACGTCGATCTAGGGGGTCCCAACGAAGGCGACCATCTTGGTATGCCGGAGAACGGAGATCTCCCTAGGCCTGTGCCTCACGTTGACATCCTTCGGGAGCTAGCTGTGGTCCCCGTTCCGGCGGGGGGTCATAACCCACCGCTCGAGCAAATCCGCGGGGTGCAGGCTAGGCTCGACGAGGGAGCAGGAACACTTGAGCCGATCCGCTGGGACATCAGGCAGGAATGGGCGGGCCAACCTCCGGCCGGAGAAGTGCGTCATCTACCCCAGGGTATCCAGCACCGCATCGCCGACGATGTCAGGGTAAGGCCGCCACCGACTTCCAGTGGAGTCGGCCAGAACCTGACTCCAGCGGCAATGCTTCTCCGCGCGATGCCGGAGCCGTCAACCACCAAGGGGCGACGTATCCAGGGAGAGCTCAAGAATCTCCTGGAGGACGCCGCGGTCCGACGGGTTAAAAGCTCCGCCTCCCGAAGGCAGGGGTACCCCTCGGAACATCGCGCCACGACTTCCCGATTCATGCGGGAAGCCTCGGTCCACACCGGGCGCACGCGCAACACAGCGCCTGCGGCCCCAGGTCGCCTCGGCAACGAGCACCACCACCGCAACCGTCGGGCCCACCTCGACGAGAGGGTGCGCCGAGGCTACCACCCCAGGCGTGGGGGACGCTACGACAACGGGGAGGATCGGAGTCCCTTGCCCGAACCACCCGGTCCGCGGGCTTTCAGCCGTGCCATACGACGGGCGCCGTTCCCGACCCGGTTCCGAACCCCGACTACCATCACAAAGTACTCGGGGAGACGAGACCGGAACTGTGGCTCGCGGACTACCGGCTGGCCTGCCAACTGGGTGGAACGGACGATGACAACCTCATCATCCGCAACCTCCCCCTGTTCATCTCTGACACCGCTCGCGCCTGGTTGGAGCACCTGCCTCCGGGGCAGATCTCCAACTGGGACGACCTGGTCCAAGCCTTCGCCTGCAATTTCCAGGGCACGTACGTGCGCCCTGGGAACTCCTGGGATCTCCGAAGCTGCCGATAGCAGCCGGGAGAGTCTCTCCGGGACTACATCCGACAATTCTCGAAGTAGCGCACCGAGCTGCCCAACATCACTGATTCAGATGTCATCTGCGCGTTCCTCGCCAGCACCACCTGCCGCGACCTGGTGAGCAAGATGGGTCGCAAGACCCCCACCAGGGCGAGCGAGCTGATGGACATCGCCACCAAGTTCGCCTCTGGCCAGGAGGCGGTTGAGGCCATCTTCCGGAAGGACAAGCAGCCCCAGGGCCGCCCACCGGAAGATGTCCCCGAGGCGTCAACTCAGCGCGGCGCCAAGAAGAAAGGCAAGAAGAAGTCGCAAGCGAAGCGCGACGCCGCCGACGCGGACCTTGTCGCCGCCGCCGAGTACAAGAACCCTCGGAAACCCCCCGGAGGTGCCAACCTTTTCGACAAGATGCTCAAGGAGTCATGCCCCTATCATCAGGCCCGTCAAGCACACCCTTGAGGAGTGCGCCATGCTTCGGCACCACTTTCACAAGGCCGGGCCACCCGCGGAGGGTGGCAAGGCTCGCGACAACGATAAGAAGGAAGATCACCAGGCAGGAGAGTTCTCCGAGGTCCGCGACTGCTTCATGATCTACGGTGGGCAAGCGGCGAAACGCCTCGGCTCGGCACCGCAAGCAAGAGCGTCGGGAGGTCTGTTCGGTAAAGGTGGCGGCACCAGTCTACCTAGACTGGTCCGACAAGCCCATCACCTTCAACCAAGCCGACCACCCCAACCGCGTGCCGAGCCCGGGAAAATACCCGCTCGTTGTCGACCCCGTCATCGGCGACGTCAGGCTCACCAAGGTCCTCATGGACGGAGGCAGCAGCCTCAACATCATCTACGCCGAGACCCTCGGGCTCCTGCGTGTTGATCTGTCCTCGGTCTGGGCAGGCGCTGCGCCTTTCCACAGGATCATCCCCGGGAAGCGCGTCCAGCCCCTCGGACAACTCGATCTTCCCGTCTGCTTTGGGACGCCCTCCAACTTCTGAAGGGAGACCCTCACGTTTGAGGTGGTCGGGTTCCGAGGAACCTACCACACAGTACTAGGGAGGCCATGCTACGCGAAGTTCATGGCCGTCCCCAACTACACCTACCTCAAGCTCAAGATGTCGGGCCCCAACGGGGTCATCACCGTCGGCCCCACGTATCGACACGCGTTCGAATGCGACGTGGAGTGCGTGGAGTACGCCGAGGCCCTCGCCGAATCCGAGGCCCTCATCGCCGACCTGGAGAGCCTCTCTAAGGAGGTGCCAGACGTGAAACGCCACGCCGGCCACTTCGAGCCAGCGGAGACGGTTAAGTCTGTCCCCCTCGACCCCAGCAGCGACGCCTCCAAGCAGATCCGGATTGGCTCCGAGCTCGATCCCAAATAGGAAGCAGTGGTCATCGACTTTCTCCGTGCAAACGCCAACGTTTTCGCGTGGAGTCCCTCGGACATGCCCAGCATACCGAGGGATGTCGCCGAGCACTCGCTGGATATCCGAGCTAGGGGCCCGACCCGTGAAGCAGCCTCTGCGCCGATTCGACGAAGAAAAGCGCAGAGCCATAGGCGAGGAGATCCACAAGCTAATGGCGGCAGGGTTCATCAAAGAGGTATTCCATCCCGAATGGCTTGCCAACCCTGTGCTTGTGAGAAAGAAAGGAGGGAAATGGCGGATGTGTGTAGACTACACTGGTCTAAACAAAGCATGTCCGAAAGTTCCCTACTCTCTGCCTCGCATCGACCAAATCGTGGATTCCACTGCTGGGTGCGAAACCCTGTCTTTCCTCGATGCCTACTCAGGGTATCACCAAATTAGGATGAAAGAGTCCGACCAGCTCGCGACTTCTTTCATCACACCCTTCGGCATGTACTGCTATGTCACCATGTCGTTTGGTTTGAGGAATGCGGGTGTGACGTACCAACGGTGCATGAACCATGTGTTCGGCGAACACATTGGCCGAACGGTCGAGGCTTACGTCGATGACATCGTAGTCAAGACGAGGAAAGCCTCCGACCTCCTTTCCGACCTTGAAGTGACATTCCAATGTCTCAAGGCGAAAGGCGTGAAGCTCAATCCCGAGAAGTGTGTCTTCGGGGTTCCCCGAGGCATGCTCTTGGGGTTCATCATCTCCGAGCGGGGCATCGAGGCCAACTCGGAGAAGATCGCGGCCATCACCAGCATGGGGCCCATCAAGGACTTGAAAGGCGTACAGAAAGTCATGGGATGCCTTGCGGCTCTGAGCCGCTTCATCTCGCGCCTCGGCGAAAGAGGCCTGCCTCTGTACCGCCTCTTAAGGAAGGCCGAGTGCTTCACTTGGACCCCTGAGGCCGAGGAAGCCCTCGGGAACCTGAAGGCGCTCCTCACGAACGCGCCCATCTTGGTGCCCCCCGCTGCCGGAGAAGCCCTCTTGATCTACGTCGCCGTGACCACCCAGGTGGTTAGCGCCGCGATTGTGGTTGAGAGACGAGAAGAGGGGCATACATTGCCCGTCCAGAGGCCAGTCTACTTCATCAGTGAGGTACTGTCCGAGACCAAGATCCGCTACCCACAAATTCAGAAGCTGCTGTACGCAGTGATCCTGACGCGGTGGAAGTTGCGACACTACTTCGAGTCTCATCCGGTAACTGTGGTGTCATCCTTCCCCTTGGGGGAGATCATCCAGTGCCGAGAGGCCTCGGGTAGAATTGCAAAGTGGGCGGTGGAAATCATGGGCGAAACGATCTCATTCGCCCCTCGGAAGGCCATCAAGTCCCAGGTCTTGGCGAACTTCGTGGCTGAATGGGTCGACACCCAGCTCCCAACAGCTCCGATCCAACCGGAACTCTGGACCATGTTCTTCGATGGGTCGCTGATGAAGACAGGAGCGGGCGCAGGCCTGCTCTTCATCTCGCCCCTCGGGAAGCACCTACGCTACGTGCTACGCCTCCACTTCCCGGCATCCAACAATGTGGCCGAGTACGAGGCTCTGGTCAACGGGTTGCGCATCGCCATCGAGCTAGGGGTCCGACGCCTCGACGCTCGCGGTGACTCATAGCTCGTCATCGACCAAGTCATGAAGAACTCCCACTACCGCGACCCGAAGATGGAAGCCTACTGCGATGAGGTTTGGTGCCTGGAAGACAAGTTCTACGGGCTCGAACTCAACCACATCGCCCGACGCTACAACGAGACTGTGGACGAGCTGGCTAAAATAGCCTCGGGGCGAACAACGGTTCCCCAGACGTCTTCTCCCGAGACCTGCACCGACCCTCCATCAAGATCGACGACACGCCCGAGCCCGAGGCACCCTTGGCCTAGCCCGAGGCACCCTCGGCTCGGCCCGAGGCACCCTCGGCTCGGCCCGAGGTACCCTCGGCCCCCGAGGGTGAGGCACTGCGCGTCGAGGAGGAGCGGAGCGGGGTCACGCCTGATCGAAACTGGCAGACCCCGTACCTGCAATATCTCCACCGAGGAGAGCTACCCCTCGACCAAGCCGAAGCTCGGCGGTTGGCGCGGCGCGCCGAGTCGTTCGTCTTGCTGGGAGACGGGAACGAGCTCTACCACCGCAGCCCCTCAGGCATCCTCCAGCGATGCATTTCCATCACCGAAGGCCAGGAGCTCCTACAAGAGATACACTCGGGGGCTTGCGGCCATCACGCAGCACCTCGAGCCCTTGTCGGAAACGCCTTCCGACAAGGTTTCTACTGGCCGACGGCGGTGGCCGACGCCACAAGAATTGTCCGCACCTGCGAAGGGTGTCAGTTCTACGCAAGGCAGACCCACCTGCCCGCTCAGGCCCTGCAGACAATACCCATCACCTGGCCTTTTGCTGTGTGGGGTCTGGACCTCGTCGGCCCCTTGCAGAAGGCACCCGGGGGCTACACGCACCTATTGGTCGCCATCAACAAATTCTCCAAGTGGATCGAGGTCCGACCCCTAAACAGCATCAGGTCCGAACAGGCGGTGGCGTTCTTCACCATCATCCATCGCTTTGGGGTCCCGAACTCCATCATCACCGACAACGGCACCCAGTTCACCGGCAGAAAGTTCCTGGACTTCTGCGAGGATCACCACATCCGGGTGGACTGGGCCGCCGTGGCTCACCCCATGACGAATGGGCAGGTAGAACGTGCCAACGACATGATTCTACAAGGACTCAAGCCTTGGATCTACAACGACCTCAACAAATTCGGCAAGCGGTGGATGAAGGAACTCCCCTCGGTGATCTGGAGTCTGAGGACAACGCCGAGCCGAGCCACGGGCTTCACACCGTTCTTTCTAGTCTATGGGGCCGAGGCCATCTTGCCCACAGACTTAGAATACGGTTCCCCGAGGGCGAGGGCCTACGCCGACCAAAGCAATCAAGCTAGTCGAGAAGACTCACTGGACCAGCTGTAAGAGGCTCGGGACATGGCCTTACTACATTCGGCGCGGTACCAGCAGTCCCTGCGACGCTACCACGCCCGAGGGGTTCGGTCCCGAGACCTCCAGGTGGGCGACCTGGTGCTTCGGCTGCGACAGGACGCTCGAGGGTGGCACAAGCTCACGCCTCCCTGGGAAGGGCCGTTCGTCATCGCCAAAGTTCTGAAGCCCGGAACGTACAAGCTGGCCAATAGTCAAGGCGAGGTCTACAGCAACGCTTGGAACATCCAACAGCTACGTCGCTTCTACCCTTAAGATGCTTTCAAGTTGTTCGTATGCCTCGTTCCCACGCAAAGTTTAGTCATCAAGGAAGGGTCAGCCTTGCCTCGGCAAAGCCCGACCCTCCCTCGGGGGCTAAAAGGGGGGGAACCCCCTCTGCGTCGAAATTTTCCTCGAAAAAGATCTCTTCTGCCAGAATGTCTTTCGTGCTTCTCGACTACTTCGAAAGTGGATCCTGAAAACGACGGAGTACACGTAAGCAGCCAAGGCTGACCGAGCCGAGGGACTCCTACGCCTCCGGGATACGGATACCTCACTCATCACCTTCTGTGATAAGTAACTCGCGTTCGGATAGGTGATTCCGCAGACCGAACAAGTCTTCACGCTCGAAAGCTCCTCTGCCGAAACGATTCTTCGGGCCTTCTCGACTGCGTCGGTGACAGAACCCTATGGACGGGTAAGAGTGTGTGTAAGCGGCAAGGCCGACCGAGCCGAGGGATTCCTACGCCTCCGGGATACGGATACCTCACTCATCGCCTTCCGTGAAAAGCAACTCTCGCTCGCACAGACAATTCTGTTACCGACAAAAAAGTCCAGATACTCGAAACAAGAGGAAAAGAAACGCAGCTTTACAACACGACGATGGTGTGTTTGGGCCTCGGCGGCCGCATAAAACATACACACACTACAAGGTAATCCGATCCTGCAGGCTCGGATCTTGACAGTTGAAGGGAGCAGCAGCACCCTCGGCGTCAACTACACCTTCGGCGAGGTCCGACGTAGCCTCGGACGGCGAAGCAGTCGGAGAATCTCCACTCTGAAAGACGACATCAGCACCACACCCGGGCCATCGCTGCCAGGGTCTTCTCCAGGAATCCGGCCCGAGCAGACGGCTCGGCCGGCCACCCCGAGGCCTCGGCCGGCTGTCCCCCTGAAGACATGAGCCCAGCCCGTGGCCTCGGCAACTCAATTCCGGCATCGGTCCTGCCAGTGGACAACCCGGTCAGGCTCCGGTCGACCAAGTCTTCTTTTCGAGCCAACTCTGCCTCTGTTCGAGCTGACACCGCTACCCCCGGCTTCGGCTCATCGAAGAGCGGCCGAGGGGTTCCTTTAACTAGGCAAGAGAAGCCTCGGACAACAAGGCCGACCGAGCCGAGGGACTCCTACGCCTCCAGGATACGGATACCTCACTCGTCACCTTTGCACGGGGCAACTCACGCTTGGTGAAGCGGTTCAGATAGCCGACAGGCGAGTCTTAGTGCTCGAAATGAGGCAACCCTGCGTATGACCCAGCAGTGCTAGCCAGGCGCGACGGTCAATACAGCCAAAGATGGGCCGGCAGTAATGGCGGTGGCAGGCGGGCAGGAGCAGCGGTCACGTCGTCAGCCAAGCTTACGTCCCATCCAGGGGCAGCGAGAGAACCCTCTCTCATGGCGTGAAGACGGCGCGCCCGTGTTCCGTTCCTCGAATGGCTCGCTGCACGCGCAACGACCGCCTCGCGAACCACTCGCCACGTCGCATTAACTCTGCGGCGGGACAGGCGGCGCCTCAGGCAGGAGAAGCAAGCGACGCTTCGCCTTCGCCATAATGACCGCGTCAAAAAAGGTACGCCACGTCATTCGATTTTGTATCCTTTTCCTTTTCCTCTTTCTCTCTCTTACAACAGGGACCGGGAAAGGGGGATACCCCGAAAAGGATCCTTCTTAGTGAAGGAAACAGGCCCTGTGCCTCCCTACTGATCAGAGGTTCAAAGGCTAGCCCGTCGGAGGGATTCAACAGCCGCCTCAGAGCGCTAGGGTTCCGCGCCCACTACTGGTCAGAGGTTCGAAGGCCGGCCCCTCGGAAGGGTTCAACGGCCGCCTCAGGCCACTCGGGCTCCGCGCCCACTACTGATCAGGGGTTCGTAGGCTGGCCCTCGAAGGGTTCACAGCCGCCTTAGACACAGAGCGAGGGATGACCCTGGGTACGTTCGATACATAATTGAGGCTCGGGCTACGCTCCCGAGGTACCCTAGGACATTTTCGAGACCAGCGGGAACTGATCTTGCAACGGAATCCCATCAGAGGGAGACATCGAGCCCTCGGACCCCGTCGAAAGGGGACCGGGTCCGGCAGATCACCCGCAGGTACTTTTGGAGCGCGCCTCCGGGCCTCTAGCCGACCCCTAACAAATGGGGCACGGGCGTCCACTCGGATTACCCGCCAGCAGCTCACCGGAGACACCATGTTCGGCGCCCTCCGAGGGCAACATGGCGCTTTCCCCCCTCCTCCTTGCGGAAAGGCGACGCAGGGGCATATGTAAAAAAAGTCGAGTTTGTCCTTGACCGTCCTCTCGCCCTGTGTAGAGGCTCGGGGGCTACTCTCGCAAACCCGGCTCCGGCCAAACCGTTGACAGCGTCAACATACCAGCCCGAGAACTTGGGACCCGACCGTGCACCCGGGCTACGGCCAGCTCGCATGAGGGAACGACTAGACCAGCCGAAGCATTGCGCGAGGCATTAAGACCTCGGAGGAGTCAAACCACTCCTCCGAGGCCTCGGGGGCTACACCCGGCGGGTGCGCTCGCGCGCACCCACCGGAACAAAACGCAACCGAGAAAGGCTAGTCCCCTTGCAAAAAAAGTGCGACACAAGCCTCCAAGCGAGTATTAACACTCCCTTCGAGGCTCGGGGGCTACTGTCGGGGACCATAATTAGGGGTACCCTCAAGACTCCTAAATCTCAGCTGGTAACCCCCATCAGCACAAAGCTGCAAAGGTCTGATGGGTGCGACTAAGTCAAGGATCGGTCCATTCGAGGGACGCGATCACGCCTCGCTCGAGCCCAGCCTCGGGCAAGGGCAGCCGACCCCGGAGGATCTACGTCTCGCCCGAGGCCCCCCCTCTAGCAACGGACACACCTTCGGCTCGCCCGAGGCCCAGTCTTCACCAAGAAGCAACCTAGGCCAAATCGCCACGCCAACCGACCAAATCACAGGGGCATTTAATGCAAAGGTGGCCTGACACCTTTATCCTAACGCACGCCCTCCAGTCGACAGAGCCAAAGTGACCGCAGTCACTTCGCCGCTCCACTGACCGGTCTGACAAGAGGACAGCGCCGCCTGCGCCGCACCGACTGCTGAGCCACACGACAGAGTGAGGCTGATAGCAGCCAAGTCTGGCCCTAGGCGCCATGTGAAACTCCGCTTCGCCCGACCCTAGGGCTCGGACTCGGGCTCAGCCCCGGAAGACGACGAACTCCGCTCCACCCGACCCCAGGGCTCGGACTCGGGCTCAGCCCTGGAAGACGACGAACTCCGCTTCGCCCGACCCTAGGGCTCGGACTCAGGCTCAGCCCCGGAAGACGACGAACTCCGCTTCACCCGACCCCAGGGCTCGAACTCGGGCTCAGCCCCGGAAGACGACGAACTCCGCTTCGCCCGACCCTAGGGCTCGGACTCGGGCTCAGCCCCGAAGGACGACGAACTCCGCTTCAGCCCGACCCCAGGGCTCGGACTCAGCCCTGGCATCAGCCGACAGGTCTCCGCCTCGTCCGACCCGGGGGCTCGGACTCAACTTCGACCTTGGAAGACAGACTCGACCTCGACCTCGGAGGAGCCTCCACCTCGCCCAAACTAGGGCATGGACCGACCACATCAACAGGAGGCGCCATCATTACCCTGCCCCAAGCTGACTCAGGCTACGGGGAACAAGACCGGCGTCCCATCTGGCTCGCTCCGCCAGACAAGTAATGATGGCGTCCCGCACGCTCTATGACGATAGCGGCTCTCAGCCCCCTTACGGAAGCAAGAGGACGTCAGCAAGGACTCGACTAGCCCCGACAGCTGTCCTTCTACCGGGCTCCAGCGCTCCTCCGACGGCCACGACAGCATACGAACCGGGTGCCAAAACCTCTCCGGCTGCCACGATGACATGTACTTAGGGCGCTAGCTCTCCTCCGCTAGACACGTTAGCACACTGCTACACCCCCCATTGTACACCTGGATCCCTTTCCTTGCGCCTATAAAAGGAAGGACCAGGGCCCTCTTACAGAAGGTTGGCCGCGTGGGGAAGGACGGGACGACGCTCGCGTGAGGCCGCTCGCTCCCTCCCGCGTGGACGCTTGTAACCCCCTACTGCAAGCGCACCCGACCTGGGCGCGGGACAAACACGAAGGCCACGGGATTGCCACCTCTCACTCCCTGTCTCCCTCCGGCTTCTTCCCCCCTTCGCGCTCCGTCTCGCGCCGACCCATCTGGGCTGGGGCACGCGGCGATAATTTACTCGTCGGTCCAGGGACCCCCGGGTTCGAAACGCCGACAAGTATAAACACGCATCACCTTACGCAATACATAACGAACATCCCACGTACCAGCAGGCGGAAGCCCCGCCTGAGCGTCAAACATGGTGATGTCTCCCACCAGGTAGCCGTCAACAGACAACTCCTGGCCGGTCCCTCTCGTCTCCGACACTGCCGCTTTAGCAACGCGCGGTGGCGAAGACGCCTTCGCGGGTGCCACTGGCACCGCAAGAGGGGCCATCACTACAGCCGGAGCAGCCTCCTTCACGCTGGGGCGCGACATCTTGGCATCACAACGTGGGTCCACTGTCGAAGCGGGCCCTCCATTTCTACCGTAGGGCCTCTTGTCGATCTTTATCCATCACTGTTGACACAACAATACTAATGTTTCTTCTGTAAGGAAATATTTTTAATTCACGAGCCATACGAGACGTAAAATAGTCATCGCTGACGCCCTAGGGAATAGGGTTCTTCCTATGCCACCGACCCCCGGTCATCTTCATCATTCGCGAAGATGTTTCTCGGAGTTCGGGCAAAGTCATAACCTCCAGGCCCAGCACATGTCCCAACAACTCCTCAACAAATAATCTAGTGGCCTTCGCCACCACCTTTTCCTTCTCCATACCTTTCACATCTATTTTCCTTTTTCGAGTCACTGCGATCACAACCTTTCCCTTTGAGGTGCCCTCTTCAGACTGAGTCTTCACCTTTTTTCCTTGGTCGTCCCCAGCATCAACAGAGTCCCCCTTCGGGTAATGACCGTACCACAGGTTGTTCAGTTCAAAAAATTGATTCAACCTAATGTTGGAACCTCATATATCCCAGCTTCTTATCGTATCTGTCTTCGCACATATTTACCAAAAATTTTAACAGCCTCTGACTCCACCTTCCTAACGAAGGCGTCTGCATCCCGCCCTCGCAGATCGATGCCGAAGGCAGGACTCTGCACCATCTAATCACCCAAAAAGGTCATCGACGAAGCTTGACTTCGCCCATACCCCACCCATGAACCAACGACCATATACCGTAGGCAACGAATTCTTTAACCAAATCCCAGTCGCTGCTCGACCGGGCTGCGCACCGAAGGGCCTCTTTGTTTTTATCTCCTATCTCCTTTCTTCACTTTAAATTGTGCAAACACCACATAACAGTGCGAGCACAGGATGGACGGGGGCAAACCAGGCACCCCTTCGACATCCTTCGATGCTACATAAAACCAAAAACACCATCAGTTACCCCACTTTTTCTTGGCACATGAAACAATTTGAACTACTTTGGCTGACGTCTTCCCAGTCCTCGGCGTGAACGTGCAAGACCCAAATTGGGCAATCAATCCACCAATCTTCTTTTTCTGTCAATGCAGACAATAATTCTTGGTGAAGACCTCAATAGATGGTTTCCCAACATACGAAGTCACTGCCCAGACAAACTTTGTCAACACTACCATAGCGTTCGGTGCCAGCTGATGAATCTGAATTTCAAATTTCCGCAGCACTTCCACTATGAACCGGTGTGTCGGCAAGCGAAGTCCAGCGATAAAAGGCCTAAAACACAACTGAAAGGGAAATAAGCCTACACCTTTTCCTAATTGATTTTGGTGGTTGAATTGCCCAACACAAATAATTGGACTAACTAGTTTGCTCTAGATTATGAGTTCTACAGGTGCCAAAGGTTCACAATAAACCAATAAAAAGACTGAGAAAGGATTCAAACATAGAGAGCTAAAGTCAGCCGAAGTGTGCCCTGGTCTGGCGCACCGGACTGTGTCCGGTGCACCAGGGACTTCAACTCCGAGCTGCTCACCTTCGGAATTCTGGAGGTCGCTCCGCTATAATTCACCGGACTGTCCGGTGTGCCAGCGGAGCAACGGCTACTTCGCGCCAACGGTCGTCTGAAGAAGGCATTAAATGCGCTACAGTGCGCGCCAGAGTCAGAGCAGAGCCAGATGGTGCACCGGACAGTGAACAGTGTCTGTCCGGTGGCCTAGAAGACAGAAGCTCCAATGGTCGGAATCCAACGGTTTGGTGACGTGGCAGGCACACCGGACAGTGTCCGGTACGCCATTCGACAGCAGCCTTCACCAAATGGCTAGTTTGGTGGTTGGGGCTATAAATACCCCCAACCACCCACCATTCATTGTATCCAAGTTTTCTGACTTCCCACACCTTACAAGAGCTATAACATTCAATACAAGACACACAAAAGAGATCAAATCCTCTCCCAAGTCCATAGATCATTCCCAATCAATTAGTGACTAGTGAGAGAGTGACTTGTGTTCATTTGAGCTCTTGCACTTGGATTGCTTCTTTTTCTCATTCTTTCTTGTGATCAACTCAATTGTAACCGAGGCAAGAGACACCAATTGTGTGGTGGTCCTTGCGGGGACTTTGTGTCCCGTTTGATTGAGAAAAGAAGCTCACTCGGTCTAAGTGACCGTTTGAGAGAGGGAAAGGGTTGAAAGAGACCCGGTCTTTGTGACCACCTCAACAGGGAGTAGGTTTGCGAGAACCGAACCTCGGTAAAACAAATCCTTGTGTCTCACTCTTTATTTGCTCATGATTTGTTTTTCGCCCTCTCTCTCGGACTCGTTTATATTTCTAACGCTAACCCGGCTTATAGTTGTGCTTAAGTTTATAAATTTCAGATTCGCCCTATTCACCCCCCTCTAGGCGACTTTCAATTGGTTTCAGAGCCCGATGCTTCATGAGAGCTTAACCGCTCGAAGTGATGTCGGGAGATCACGCCAAGAAGATGGTGATCGGTGGTGAGAAGACCGCTACAAGCCACGGGAAGGCTCCATCAAGGGAGTCCGCCAACAAGAAGAAGGATGGATCCCCTTCACGCATTCGATCGCACAAGAGTGGCGAGAAGAAGAAGAAAATGAAGAAAGTGGTCTACTACGAGACCGACTCTTCCTCGCCCTCTACATCCGGATCCGACACCGTGTCCGTCACTTCTAAGCGCCAAGAGCGCAAGAAGTATAGTAAGATCCCCCTACGCTATCCTCGCATTCCAAAGCATACTCCATTACTTTTCGTCCCATTAGGCAAACCACCGACATTTGACGGTGAAGATTATTCTAGGTGGAGTGATATGATGAGATATCACCTAACCTCACTCCACAAAAGTATATGGGATGTTGTTGAGTTTGGTGTACAGGTACCATCCGTAGGGGATGAAGATTATGATGAGGACGAGGTGGCCCAAATCGTGCACTTCAACTCCCAAGCCACCACTATACTCCTCACCTCTCTAAGTCGAGAGGAGTATAACAAGGTGCAAGGATTGAAGAGCGCCAAGGAGATTTGGGACGTGATCAAGACCGCGCACGAAGGAGATGAGGTGACAAAAATCACCAAGCAGGAGACGATCGAGGGGGAGCTCGGTCGCTTCAGGCTTCGCCAAGGGGAGGAGCCACAAGAGATGTACAACCGGCTCAAGACCTTGGTGAACCAAGTGCGCAACCTCAGGAGCACCAAATGGGATGACCATGAAATGGTCAAGGTTATTCTAAGATCACTCGTTTTTCTTAATCCTACACAAGTTCAATTAATACGTGGTGATCCTAGATACACACTAATGTCTCCCGAGGAAGTAATAGGAAATTTGTGAGCTTTGAGTTGATGATCAAAGGCTCAAAGAAGATCATCGAGCAAGATGTCTCCTCCACGCCCGAAGCACAACCGGTCGCATTCAAGGCGACAGAGGAGAAGAAGGAAGAGTCTACATCAAGTAGACTCCCCATTGACGCCTCCAAGCTCGACAATGAGGAGATGTCGCTCATCATCAAGAGTTTCCGCCAAATCCTCAAGCAAAGGAGGGGAAGGACTACAAATCCCGCTCCAAGAAAGTGTGCTACAAGTGTGGTAAGCCCGATCACTTTATTGCAAAATGTCCATTATCAAGTGATAGTGACAGGGATAACGACAAGAAGGGCAAGAGGAGAGAAAAGAATAGGTACCACAAGAAGAGGGGCGGCGATGCCCATGTGTGCCGCGAGTGGGACTCCGACGAGAGCTCCACCGACTCCTCCTCTGACGAGGACGCCGCCAACATCGTCGTCACCAAAGGACTCCTCTTCCCCAACGTCGGCCACAAGTGCCTCATGGCAAAGGACGGCAAAAGGAAGAAGGTAAAATCAAAATCCTCCACTAAATATGCAACCTCTAGTGATGAGGAGGATAATTTGCGCACCCTTTTTGCCAACCTAAACATGCAACAAAAAGAAAAGTTAAATGAATTAATTAGTGCTATTCATGAGAAGGATGAACTCTTGGACACCCAAGAGGACTTCCTAATTAAGGAAAACAAGAAGCATGTTAAGGTTAAAAATGCTTACGCTCTAGAAGTAGAAAAATGTGAAAAACTATCTAGTGAGCTAAGCACTTGCCATGATATTATTGCCAACCTTAGAAATGATAATGCTAAAATAATTGCTAAGGTTGATTCAAATGTATGTGATGATTCAATTTCCAATCTTAGAGATGATAATGTTAGTTTACTTGCTAAGATTGAAGAATTGAATGTCTCTCTTGCTAGCCTTAGAAACGAGAATGAAAAAGTAATTGCTAAGGCTAAGGACTTAGATGTTTGCAATGTTACCATTTCCAATCTTAGAATGAAAATGACATTTTACATGCTAAGATTGTTGAACTAAAATCCTGCAAACCCTCTACATCTATCGTTGAGCATGTTTCCATTTGCACTAGATGTAGAGACATTAATGTTGATGCTATTCATGATCACCTAGCTTTAATTAAGAAACAAAATGATCACATAGCTCAACTTAATGCCAAAATTAATGAGCATGACTTAGAAAATGAAAAATTTAAATTTGCTAGAAGCATGCTTTATAGTGGGAGATGCCCTGGCATCAAGGATGGTATTGGCTTCCAAAAGGGAGATAATGTCAAACTTAATGCCCCTCCTAAGAAGAAAACTCCTATTGCATCAAATGATTCTAACATTTCATTTAAAACTTTTGATGCATCCTATGTTTTGACTAACAAATCCGGCAAAGTAGTTGCCAAGTATGTTGGGGGCAAACACAAGGGGTCAAAGACTTGTGTTTGGGTACCCAAAGTTCTTGTATCTAATGTCAAAGGACCCAAAACCGTTTGGATACCTAAAGTCAAGAACTAAATTTGTTTTGTAGGTTTATGCATCCGGGGGCTCAAGTTGGATCATCGATAGCGGGTGCACAAACCACATGACAGGAGAGAAGAAGATGTTCTCCTCCTACGAGAAAAATCAAGATCCCCAACGAGCTATCACATTCGGGGATGGAAATCAAGGTTTGGTCAAAGGATTGGGTAAAATTGCTATATCACCTGACCATTCCATTTCCAATGTTTTTCTTGTAGATTCTTTAGATTATAACTTGCTTTCAGTTTCGCAATTATATAAAATGGGTTACAACTGTCTTTTTACGGATACAGGTGTTACTGTCTTTAGAAGAAGTGATGATTCAGTAGAATTTAAGGGAGTGTTAGAGGGTCAGCTATACTTAGTAGATTTTGATAGAGCTGAACTCAACACTTGCTTAATTGCTAAGACTAACATGTGCTGGCTCTGGCATCGCCGACTAGCACATGTTGGAATGAAGAATCTTCACAAGCTTCTAAAGGGAGAACACATTTTGGGACTAACAAATGTTCCTTTTGAGAAAGACAGGATTTGTAGCGCATGTCAGGCAGGGAAGCAAGTTGGTGCTCATCATCCACACAAGAACATCATGACAACTGACAGGCCACTCGAGCTCCTACACATGGACCTATTCGGACCTGATAGCTTACATAAGCATCGGCGGGAGTAAGTACTGTCTAGTTATTGTGGATGATTATTCTCGCTTCACTTGGGTGTTCTTTTTGCAGGAAAAATCTCATACCCAAGAATCCTTAAAGGGATTCTTGAGACGAGCTCAAAATGAGTTCGGCTTAAGGATCAAAAAGATTAGAAGCGATAACGGGACGGAGTTCAAGAACTCACAAATCGAAGGCTTCCTTGAAGAAGAGGGCATCAAGCATGAGTTCTCTTCTCCCTACACCCCACAACAAAATGGTGTAGTAGAGAGAAAGAATAGAACTCTATTGGACATGGCAAGAACCATGCTTGATGAGTACAAGACTTCGGATCGGTTTTGGGCGGAGGCGGTCAACACCGCTTGCTACGCTATCAACCGGTTGTATCTACACCGAATCCTCAAGAAGACATCATATGAACTCCTAACCGGTAAAAAGCCAAATGTGTCATATTTTAGAGTCTTTGGTAGCAAATGCTTTATTCTTGTTAAAAGAGGTAGAAAATCCAAATTTGCTCCTAAGGCTGTAGAAGGCTTTTTACTAGGATATGATTCAAACACAAGGGCATATAGAGTCTTTAACAAGTCCTCTGGACTAGTTGAAGTTTCTTGTGACATTGTGTTTGATGAGACTAACGGCTCTCAAGTAGAGCAAGTTGATCTTGATGAGCTAGTTGATGAAGAGGCTCCATGCGTCATGCTAAGGAACATGCCCATTGGGGATGTGTGTCCTAAAGAATCCGAAGAGCCTCCAAATGCACAAGATCAACCATCTTCCTCCATGCAAGCATCTCCACCAACTCAAAATGAGGATGAGGCTCAAAATGATGAAGGAGAAGATCAAGAGGATGAGCCACCTCAAGAGGAGAGCAATGATCAAGGGGGAGATGCCCATGATCAAGATGAGGAAGATGAACAAGTTCCAAGACCGCCACACCCAAGAGTCCACCAAGCAATCCAACGAGATCACCCCGTGAACACCATCCTCGGTGATATTCAAAAGGGTGTAACTACTCGATCTCGTATTGCTCATTTTTGTGAACATTACTCTTTTGTTTCCTCTATTGAGCCACACAAGGTAGAGGAAGCACTTCAAGATTCGGACTGGGTGGTGGCGATGCAAGAGGAGCTCAACAACTTCACTAGGAATGAGGTATGGCATTTAGTTCCACGTCCTAACCAAAATGTTGTAGGAACCAAGTGGGTTTTCCGCAACAAGCAAGATGAGCATGGTGTGATGACAAGGAACAAAGCCCGACTTGTGGCCAAGGGATATTCACAAGTCGAAGGTTTGGATTTCGGTGAAACCTATGCACCCGTAGCTAGGCTAGAATCAATTCACATTTTACTTGCCTATGCTACTTACCATGGCTTCAAGCTTTACCAAATGGACGTGAAGAGTGCCTTCCTCAATGGACCAATCAAGGAGGAGGTCTATGTTGAGCAACCTCCCGGCTTTGAAGATAGCGAGTACCCTAATCACGTATATAAACTCTCTAAGGCGCTTTATGGGCTCAAGCAAGCACCAAGAGCATGGTATGAATGCCTAAGAGATTTTCTTATCACTAATGGCTTCAAAGTCGGAAAGGCCGATCCTACCTTATTTACTAACACTCTTGAAAATGATTTGTTTGTATGCCAAATTTATGTTGATGATATTATATTTGGGTCTACTAACGAATCTACATGTGAGGAATTTAGTAGGATCATGACACAAAAATTCGAGATGTCTATGATGGGGGAGTTGAAGTACTTCTTAGGATTTCAAGTAAAGCAACTCCAAGAGGGCACCTTCATTAGCCAAACAAAGTATATTCAAGACATTCTAAACAAGTTTGGAATGAAGGATGTCAAGCCCATCAAGACACCCATGGGAACCAATGGGCATCTCGATCCTCGACACGGGAGGTAAATCCATAGATCAAAAGGTATACCGGTCGATGATAGGTTCTTTACTCTATTTATGTGCTTCACGACCGGATATAATGCTTTCCGTATGCATGTGTGCAAGATTCCAAGCCGATCCTAAGGAAGCTCACCTTAGGGCCGTAAAACTAATCTTGAGATATTTAGTTTATACTCATAAGTTTGGGCTTTGGTACCCTAGGGGATCCACATTTGATTTAATTAGTTATTCGGATGCTGATTGGGTAGGGTGTAAAATTGATAGAAAGAGCACATCGGGGACTTGCCAGTTCTTGGGAAGGTCTCTGGTGTCTTGGGCTTCAAAGAAGCAAAATTCCGTAGCTCTTTCTACCGCCGAAGCCGAATATATTGCCGCAGGCCATTGTTGCGTGCAATTGCTTTGGATGAGGCAAACCCTTAGGGACTATGGTTACAAATTAACCAAAGTTCCTCTTCTATGTGATAATGAGAGTGCAATCCGCATGGCGGATAGTCCCGTTGAACATAGCCGCATTAAACACATAGCCATTCGGTATCATTTTCTGAGGGATCACCAACAAAAGGGGGATATCGAGATTGCATATATTAACACCAAAGAACAATTAGCCGATATCTTTATCAAGCCACTAGATGAACAAACATTTAACAAACTTAGGCATGAGCTAAATATTCTTGATTCTCGGAATTTCTTTTGATGTTTTGCACACATAGCTCATTAATATACATTTGATCATGTCTCTTTCATGTGCTATGACTAATGTGTTTTCAAGTGTATTCCATGCTAAGTCATAGATTGAAAGGGAATTGGAGTCTTCGGCGAAGACAAAGGCTTCCACTCTACTCCAACAAATTACTCATCCTTCGCCGTCGCTCCGCAATGCTCTCCAACTTTGGTATAATCTTCACTCATATGTTATTCACCATAAGGAGAGAAAGAAAAAAGGGATTATATTTCACTCTAGTATCCGTTTTTGGAGATTCATGCCAAAGGGGGAGAAAGTATTAGCCCAAAGCAAAAGGACCGCACCACCACCAATTTTCAAAAATTTGAGATAAAAGATTTTTCAATTGGTGATTTTTTCAATCGGTATCTTATTTTTGATAGAATTTCAAATTGGTACAACCTCTTCAAAACTAATATCTAAAACCCTCTTAAACACTAAGAGGATGATTTGATTGAGGGGGGGTTTTGTTTAATCAAAGGAAAAGCATTTGAAACAAGGGGAGAAAATTTCAAATTTTGAAAATGCTTCTCAAAATCTTATTCATTTATCTTTGACTATTTGCAAAAGGACTTTGAAAAGAATTTACAAAAGAATTTGCAAAAACAAAACATGTGGTGCAAGCGTGGTCCAAAATGTTAAAAATGAAGAAATCAATCCATGCACATCTTATGAGTATTTATTGGTTCAATTCTTAGTATCCTTTGCACTTATATTATGCAAACTAGTTCAATTATGCACTTCTATATTTGCTTTGGTTTGTGTTGGCATCAATCACCAAAAAGGGGAAGATTGAAAGGGAAATAAGCCTACACCTTTTCCTAATTGATTTTGGTGGTTGAATTGCCCAACACAAATAATTGGACTAACTAGTTTGCTCTAGATTATGAGTTCTACAGGTGCCAAAGGTTCACAATAAACCAATAAAAAGACTGAGAAAGGATTCAAACATAGAGAGCTAAAGTCAGCCGAAGTGTGTCCTGGTCTGGCGCACCGGACTATCTGGTGTGCCACCAGGACAGTGTCCGGTGCACCAGGGACTTCAACTCCAAACTGCTCACCTTCGGAATTCTGGAGGCTGCTCCGCTATAATTCACCGGACTGTCCGGTGTGCCAGCGGAGCAACGGCTACTTCGCGCCAACGGTCGTCTGCAGAAGGCATTAAATGTGCTACAGTGCACGCCAGAGTCAGAGCAGAGCCAGATGGCGCACCGGACAGTGAACAGTGTCTGTCCGGTGCACCACCGGACTATCCGGTGGCCCAGAAGACAAGCTCCAACGGTCGAAATCCAACGGTTTGGTGACGTGGCAGGCACACCGGATAGTGTCCGGTGGCGCACCGGACTGTCCGATGCGCCATGCGACAGCAGCCTTCACCAAACGGCTAGTTTGGTGGTTGGGGCTATAAATACCCCCAACCACCCACCATTCATTGCATCCAAGTTTTCTGACTTCCCACACCTTACAAGAGCTATAACATTCAATACAAGACACACAAAAGAGATCAAATCCTCTCCCAAGTCCATAGATCATTCCCAATCAATTAGTGACTAGTGAGAGAGTGACTTGTGTTCATTTGAGCTCTTGCACTTGGATTGCTTCTTTTTCTCATTCTTTCTTGTGATCAACTCAATTGTAACCGAGGCAAGAGACACCAATTGTGTGGTAGTCCTTGCGGAGACTTTGTGTCCCGTTTGATTGAGAAGAGAAGCTCACTCGGTCTAAGTGACCGTTTGAGAGAGGGAAAGGGTTGAAAGAAACACGGTCTTTGTGACCACCTCAACGGGGAGTAGGTTTACAAGAACCGAACCTCGGTAAAACAAATCCTTGTGTCTCACTCTTTATTTGCTCACGATTTGTTTTTCGCCCTCTCTCTCTGACTCGTTTATATTTCTAACGCTAACCCGGCTTATAGTTGTGCTTAAGTTTATAAATTTCAGATTCGCCCTATTCACCCCCCTCTAGGCGACTTTCAACAACCAACTCACCCTCCGGCTCAGGGACATCTTCAGCTCCCGGCGCCGACCCAACTCCATTCCCAAAGTACCCCAAACGTTGCATCTCGTGCATGCGGCCCGAGTAAATCCTCGATGTCCCGGACTCTACATTATGGCCGGGCTGCAACTCAACAACCGCTGCCGGATCACTAATCGTCTTCTCCGACGATGGCGTGTTTGAGGACGTGGTCGCAATGAACGACAAAGAAGAAGACAACAACATCACGTACCGTCGCCGACAGCGAGCTGTCTGCTTGATGCGGGCCAGATCACCGGTGGAGAGAGACAAAGAAGTCGATGCGTAGAAAGCAACATGGCTAGGGGTTTTTCCGCAAACAGACGGGTAAAAATCCCACAGCGGCGAGCACGCTTCCCTTTTTAGCCCAGGAAAAACGCCTCGGGAACCCAACAGACCCGCAGTAAAACATCACCTTTCAATGGTCACATTTTACAAACCCTCGCTGGACCACTTCAACCGAGCGAGGGCAGTGTCTCGACCATCTCCCGAAAAACACTTCGGGACCAGCTCTCTAAGTTGAACTGGCCCCTCGGGGGGGGGGGGGGGGGGCAAGTGTTGGGGTGCAGACTGAATGCCCTCCTCGCTCGGTTCATTTATTGCGAGAGCAGTTTAAATCACGACGGAGGGAAAGAGAAGTCCACTGCAACCAAGCGAAGGCCCTAGGACGGAGGGACTGTCCAGGACATGTGGAGGCTTTGCCGGTTCTCGGTGAAGCCAGGAGCGGCGAAGGCCTTGCCGACTTCCGAAGACCTGGCTCACGCAACACGAAGGCTACTGTCAATACCCGCACATGTTATTAAAGCGGGCCCCTATGTAACCGCCCTGGGTCGTCTGACCCCACTTGTAAGCTACAACGTAGGTAGGATTAATGGTGTGTTCGCCCGTGTTGTACCGTAATGACCTGTAATAACCCTTGAGGGAGAAATATTTCAGGAATAACGTAGGTAACCAGGGGCATAACTGTATGTCTGTATTCACCAAGGTGAGATTGTCCCATGGTTACATATAAATACTCTCGTACTGTAACCTGATGGGGACGCTGAAAAAACATTGTTGCCCTTATCCACCGTGTTAATGTATAAAAAGATGCTTTTTTCAGAAAAGCCAGAGCCAGAGCTATTTTTGAACGAGCCGGAACTCTGCGACCCTTAATTAACTTTGTAGAGGAAGATAACAACATATATACCATAAAGTAAGCATATTATGGAATACATTATAGATAACAATACTGATTTTATATCATAATTCTTAAGATTTCTTATAGGTTCGGTAAAATAAAAAATTGACTTAAACAACTTCAAGAATCTATATCAAGCACAGAGGGAGTTTATAGCAGTAGTAATTAATCGCTTTAATTTGGCACGGTGCAAAAATGTGAAGTCTCGCAGGCCAAAACCCAAATGGTCCCCCATGATTTTAGAAAATATGACCATAAAACCCTCCGAACCCACTCCGCCGCAACCCACTAGCTGCTCTGGCTCCCCCGAGGCAATCGAGTAATCGACGAAGGCCACCACCACCTCCACACCACTTTGCCTCGAGAAGGTTCCACCAAGCCTCTCGGCTAGGGTTTGGGGACTTTGGGGGCGATCGCAATGGAGGGCCGCGGCGCGGAACAAGCACCCGAGGCGGCGGCGGAGGTGAAAAATCCGAGGTGCTTCATGGACGTCACCATCGGCGGCGAGATGGAGGGGAGGATCGTTGTAGAGCTCTACGCTTCCGTGGTACCGCGGACGGCGGAGAACTTCCGCGCGCTCTGCACAGGGGAGAAAGGCATCGGCGCCGCCAGCGGCAAGCCGCTTCACTTTAAGGTTCGTACGGATCCATTGGATCGTCGCGAGGGCTTTACCTCTGCGCCCTTGCGTGATTTGTGTTCTTTGTTGCTATTTGTCCTGCGGTTTGTATTTCTAATAACTTCTTTTTTTGTGTGCTTTGGCGTTTCGCGATTTGGAAATCAAAGCGATATCAATGTTCCGCTGTAACGGAATAAAAGGATTGAATATTGGTGCTATTTAACTTGTTCTAATTTGTATTCAGTAATTAGAACCGAAGAAGCGCTATTTCCTGGGATTGTCTATTTAGGGTTTTGATGCAGATTTTGTAATATGGAAATAGTTGCCATTTGTTTTTGATATACTAGTTTATTTCTTTACTCATCTATAGAACAGTCCCCAAGGGATTTGCCTTCTCGTTGCTTCGCAGTTTTGCTTCAGGTTGCGATTGTTTAGATTCAGGTATTGTATAGATATCATTAATTCGATCCTATAAACTTATTTGACATCGTAAATATTGTATTCTTTTGTCATATAGCTGGGTATTCAACGTTCGTCAGTATATTTGCCTGTGTTCTAACCTTGTTCCTTTTGTTTTTCTTGTTTTTTCCCTCAGCAGTACTGGTGCTGTGATGTCAAATCAGTGTCCTTTGGTCTGCAGTGAACTATATGCACTGCTGCTTCCAGTGCCCTTACTGTTATAAGGGCCCCGCCCTTTTGACTTCATCCTCATTTTATTTACACCTCTTATGTACCGCCCGTGCTAGCTTTATGCCCTTCTACTATATAATAACTGGCCACGTTAGCTTCTCCTATAGTGTTGCTCACTTTATGTGCGAAGTAGAGTTGCCGTATTGTACGAGCAGGTATACAATGTACCTTATTGTGGTCTGATCACATAGAGGTTCTTATGCTCTCAAAGACGCGCCCAACTGTTTGCAGTGGAAAACGAGTGCGAGAATTGGACTCCTGTGATACTTTTTTAGTCTTTTTGCTGGCTAGCCTCGCCGGAAGCACTGCAAATGGAAGCTATCTTTACGTAGAACACGCACGAAATACCTGTGATTATAGCTTCGCCACAGACAGACAGGCTAGTTAAGGTTCATGGCTGTTAGTGAGAATTTGGCAGGATTTTATATGTTTATCGTTCAGATGATGTCTTTTTGAAGGGACATACATAACTGTATCTAGCTTTATTTTGCCGGTTATCTTGATTTGTGTCTGGTCATTGTTTGGCATTAGTCAGGGACAAGTTCTAGTGGGTACCAGAGTGACGTGGTCATAGCTAACGTTGATGATCTGTTTTGGACATATATGGAATTCCACTATCTGTTGTGGGTATGGAAAGCACAGTGAATAGTTTTTTTGGGGAGGTCTGTAATTGCTGATTTTCCCTTTTTCTACAGCTTTCCCCCATCATCTTGAACAATAATGCTTCTTGTGACCACTATTTGTCTGAGACCCCACTGTTCTAGCTTCAGAAGTGAAATTTGTAGTTTGTTATCTGCTTACTGCATGCTAGTAAATAAGAGTGGTGGGTGTTTTCTGTTATTTTGCTCCTTTCTCTGTTTTTTTGCATGTTTTTTTTGTCTGTTTTTCTTGGTAAAACTGCATATGTAGCATAGAATTTGTTGCCATATCTTGTCACTAATTCACATCTTTGGTACTTAATTTTTTAGGGCTCATGCTTCCACCGTGTTATTAAAGGGTTTATGATTCAAGGGGGAGACACAACTGCTGGAGACGGAACTGGGGGAGAGTCAATTTATGGGTCCAAATTTGAGGACGAGAATTTTGTTTTAAAGCATGAGAGGAAAGGAATGCTTTCAATGGCTAATTCTGGTCCCAACACAAATGGTTCTCAGTTTTTCATCACTACCACACGGACACCTCATTTAGACGGGAAACATGTTGTTTTTGGTAGAGTGATGAAAGGAATGGGGGTAGTTCGCTCTATTGAGCATGTTGTTGTCGGAGAAGCTGACTGCCCCACTCTTGAAGTTAAAATTGTTGATTGTGGGGAGCTTCCTGAAGGTGCTGATGATGGAGTTGTAAACTTTTTCAAAGATGGTGATACGTACCCAGATTGGCCCAATGATCTTGAAGAGAAGCCTGCTGAGGTTTCATGGTGGATGGATGCTGTGGAGTCTGCTAAAGCTTATGGGAATGACAATTTCAAGGTAATATCCTTTTTTGTCTCACATTTTATTGTGTACTGGCCACCTCATTAGTTCCAGTTAAACCAAATAGCTTTATGGTTGTATCAGTTCAGACTTCAGAGTGGAATAAACAAATCACATAAAATCCAACAAGATTTCAGATGTGCTTCCTGGTAGAGACTAGAGAGTAAAAACATATATCTTATTGGAGCCTTTTTATCATTCTTTTATTAGTCCTCCTTGTCTCTGCGATTGTAGATGTTATCCTCTGGTTATTCCTGCCCATGCACACCTAAATCTTAGGAAATACCACTTACGAAGCTGTATTCAGCATTTCCGTTCTGTAGATGGTTAAGGCTATTTTTCCCTATCTGGAGCTGACGGTTATGCCTTTTTTCTTACAGAAACAGGACTACAAGGCAGCTCTCAGAAAGTACAGGAAAGCTCTGCGCTACTTGGATCTTTGCTGGGAGAAAGAAGAGATAGATGAAGGTAAATTATACAGCTTGTAATGCACTGTTCATCTTTTGTTATTTCTCTTATATGATACACACTGATCATGAGGACATGACACTTGTAACTCACTGGTATTGTAAACTATGCAGATAAGAGCACAGCACTGCGGAAGACCAAGTCAATAATACTCACTAATAGCTCCGTATGTTCGCTTGCCTAGTCTAATTATCCCTTACCTGGGTGAATATCTGGCATTCTTAGATTAGATTTAAGAAAATGTGGTGTTAGTAGTAGTACTATCTCGTTAGCTTTGCCACGGTAGTTCATAGTATCTAAGCACTTGGAATGTTGCTGCATGGCCTGAGTAACTTGATGGTTACAGGTTTGGTTGTCAGATTACTTGTTCCCTATCCTGCTTGTCTTTACAATCCTGTACGCATTCAACTCTAAAGTAGATGAGCATTTGAATTTCAGTTCAGGATTTGGACTATTTCTAGGATCTAATCATCATATTCTTTGCAGTTGAACCCTACCAATAATCTCATGTAAATTTAGTTGCTTGTTTATGATTCGGCGTTCCATTAGTCCAGAAATAATTACCGTGAACCTGTTGTTTGAATTTTTGTTACCGTCTTCCTTTTCTGCCAGTGTATCTGAACCATTCTAAAATTATACAGTTATAATTGATTTAATTATTTCTGTGTACCATCTGAGGCTCTGAGCACCGTTCAATAGATTGATCTTTGACATGAGGATATGTAACAGTACTTTGGATTGAATAATACTCGTATAACAATACTATGCCATCGGCATATACTTGCATTATTACTTGTTTTCTTAAATTCACATATGACTTTTTCAACGGCCCACTAGTGATGGGGGCCAGGGGGGTTCAGTGATTTTTTCAGTTGGGACCATGTTTCGGTCTCTTAATATAATATTGGGAGGGCAGTCTTTCCCTCCCCAGCTGAGTTTTTTTACATGACTTTTTCAGGCATGCAAATTAAAGTTAGGAGATTCAAGTGGGGCTTTATTAGACGCAGATTTTGCACTGCGTGAAAGGGAGGGAAATGCTAAAGCTTTTTTCCGACAAGGACAGGTTGGCAACTTTTGTCATATAATTTGTTTTTGCTGTTGACTACATGCTGCTGGTGACATTCTAGCTTAAGTTGAAAACACTTGCGTTTTATGATTGTTCTTTGCAGACCCTGGATCATTCTCTTGCATAAAATACTTGTTTGACTTTTAGCGTGTCTCATTTAAAGTGTGCAATATTACTTTCCTTTGCTACTGAACACTTGCTGAAATGGTTTCTCTGTACACAAGGTGGCTTTACACATATTTTTAGCTACAGGGATTTGAGCGAACTGATCAACCCATCAATTCACTGGCTGTGCCAGCAAATCATCAGTCCAACCTTCATATTTATTAAAGTAATGACATTAACATAAAAGAAAAACCTGGTATCTATATATCTGTATATAAAACTTAAGTTTATAATTGTTTTCCTACAGTGCAGGTCTGTTGTAGTGGTGAGAGCTGTCTCACTAAATCACTAGGTCCTGGGTTTTGATGTAGCCTCTCCGCATTTGTGGGGGAGGCTTACCTTGGTTTATCCCTTCCGCAGACCCCAATCATGTGGGAGCCTCCGGCACTGAGTCTGCTTCCTTTTTTATAATTGTTTTCCTGTCATACAAGACAAAAGACTTATCATGCTTACAAGTTTTTGACTTATGTGGACAGAATAAATAGACACTCCTGTACACAAAGTTTTTCCCAGTTTATTTGGAAACTGAAACCCATTTCATGTTTTTTTTTTGGCTCCAATCAAGTGTCCTCAGTTGTCAGTTATCCACTAACATGGATGTGAGCCTCCCTTAACAACAGGCTGGTAGTTAACTATGATACCAAAGGATCTAGAAAACTTGCAGCTCAAGGTGTTATCTCAGCCATGAAATGCTGCTATAACGCCAAGGTTGTTGGGTAGTAGCTTTTCTATCATACCTACTTTAGTTTTGCTGCTCAACTGTTGGTCTGATCCTGTGTTTGAAACTATGATTGACATGACTGAGGATTATATTGGTGAAATAAAATTCTGAACATGGAGTCTACTGTCATCCCCACAGCAAAAAAAAAAACGGTGCCGCTTTAATAGCACTTTGAACTTTTGCATCCAATAAACTGTTTACATTAGGCCCTTCTTTTGCTGTTCTGGCTGTCTTGAGAAAATGCTCCCTTACGATAAGCTTAGGAAACCGGTTCCCACTAGATATCAGTGGTGATATCTCAAACTCTTAATATGTAGTTGAACCGAAAATATATTTCTTACCAAAGCACTTAATGCCAATAATATCTTGTTTACCGTTGGCATCTGTAAATTCCTGATCCTTTAAGTTCAATTTTCAGGCACACATTGCACTTAATGACATTGATGCAGCCGTGGAGAGCTTCAAACAGGCATTGGAGTTGGAGCCAAATGATGGTTTGTTCTCTTTAGTCTCCATTGAAATTCATAGATTTAACTGACGATCTGATGGGTTTTTCTTTGACCCCATTAGCTGGAATCAAAAGAGAGCTGGCTGCTGCAAAGAAGAAGGTCAGTCTGGTAACCTTTTCAACGATGACATTGTGAGCTCATATGATTGTTACTGAAACTTTGGAAGCTGCCGCAGATTGCTGACAGAAGAGATCAGGAGCGGAAGGCATTTGCTAGGATTTTCCAATCTTCTGGAAAGTCTGACAAGAGCAACGAAGTAATTTCCCAGTACTGATTCACTTTCTTTCTCTACAGTTGGGTAATGGAGCTAATGGCTGCTTTAATATTTTGTACTGTAGGAGAATAATTGATTTACAGTTCCTTTCCCCCGTCTGAAACTTTGGTTAGCTTAAATCTGGGGCACATTGGAACAGGTCTGATTCAGCCTTGGAGATAACATTGACGTTTAACTGCTTATTATCGTTGCCACACTGACATTAAGACTTGCTATCTGTTGCAGGAGTCTCATGGGAGTCTGCTCTGCAAAAAAACGCAGATTACTGATCTTTAGATAGAAGGAAACATAGTGGGGGGAGAGGAAGCTTTTGTTTTCTTGTACTACAGAAGTAGCAATTCGTGCTTTTGTCCCGGTCTTAGTTTATTCAGGAAACGGACATTGAATTTAACTGTGCAATTTTTAGACCCAACCTGACGATTCACATCTTTGTGCGTAGTTCGCCCGTTTCACTTTCGTGGTGTTTTCTTGTAGCCTTTTGTCTGCTTGTTGCCAGACCCGTGTGTGCTACACTTCATTTCACAGCTTTACATATTCAAGCAGTTTCTGCAGCAGCTTTTTAGTCCAGCTGCTTATCTGAATGAACTAAAAGCAGCTGTGTTTAGACCCGAATCATACACGGCACTTTTGGTTTAGCGGTATTCCTGTCCTGACCACAATCTGGTTCTGTGGATTGTCAGGCTGCTGGGCTGCCAAGCTGCAATACGTAGAGGTAAAATACTTATAGCTCTAATCCATAGAGATAAAATATTGTAGAAGCCACAGTCACAATACTTGTAGCTGTAATCTGTAGACATAAAATATTGTAGAAGTCACAGTCGGATTAAAGCCACATCGAAAGCATCGGATTAAAGCCACATCGAAAGCTTTGCCTTTCGTGTGATCATGCATCGGACGATCGAAGTTGTTTCGTTCCACATTCTTGTTAGCCAGAAGTTGTTTTGTTTCGTTCCACATTCTTGTTAGCCAATATATTTTTGAGTGTAAACTGGGCCAACTCATTTAGGTCTAGTTTGGGAACCCTATTTTACCAAGGGATTTTCATTTTTTGAATGAAAAATAAACTCATTTTCCTTTAGGAAAATAGAAGGAAAATAGAAATCTTTTGGAAAAATGGGGTTCCTAAACTAGCCCTTAGTAATTTTTTTTAATATATGAAACCTGTCCGTCTTAATAATTCAGGGTTAGAATCGGCGTTTCTATTGTGTGAGATGAACCCTAAACTTGTATTCGCATCTCGGCTACGTCCAACTTTAAGGTGATGCGTCTAAAGTTAAAATTTAGGTCCTTCAACTTTTTAGGTGGTCCATTGGAAGTTTAAATTCAGGTCTGTGTTTGGATTTAGAGTGAACTTAGGATGGATTAGTTAAAAAAGAGAAGGACCTAGGTGACCACTTTGAGAGTTCATATACCTAGATGGGAATGCTAGCAAAAGGGACATAGTGGGTGTGATATATCTATACTATACTTAAAACACCAGTTTCAACGGTCGTCCTGCGTCATGATTTTACAAAAAGACCACTATTCTTCTTCTAATCAACCTGTCGAGCATCTCACACGCCTGCGTCACCGTTTTACAAAAACACCCCTCCATCCCGTTATCCCTTCCCTCATCGTTCAGTCCGCGCTCACTCTGCCCCACGATCCGCTTCTTCCCCGCGCCCCTCGGCAAGCTCGCAGTCCAGGATCTGATTCTCGCGTCGCCCTCCCGCCGTGCCCCTCGACATCTCAGACTGCCCGCAGCGGTTACCCCTAAATTTTCCCCCTATATCACTTTTTTGCGTCACATCATCAACATTTCATCTCCTACTTTTCCATCTCCCGCAGCGGTTCCCCCTATACCCCACTACAACTATAAAATATCAATATCCAACCCTATTCATCATTTATTACCATTTTTTCTTCACCTATTAATAAACCGCCGTACAAATAAACAGGGAGAGGGGAGCCGCAGAGTCACGCTGTCTGCAGCGTGTTCCTGTTGTCTTCCGCCGTGTGGGGAGGCTTGCAGGGGGCTGCGCTGCGCGCGCAGGGGCGTCCCTGTAGCCGCCATGCAAGGGGAGGGGGCTGCCGCGCGGCTACCGCTGCGGGCAGTCTCAACTACCTCGTGATGCCTCCCCCACCCCCAATCTATAAACCAGCCGCTCGCCACTCCTCTCGTAAGCTCGCCCCGATGTCATGGAAGGATCTGCCTCTCGCGCGCCCCCGCCGACGCACGCAACTCACAGACGGCGCCCCCCAGATCCACTTCTCGCTGGCCGTTCAGATCCTCCATATCCTGACCTCTCCCTCCTCTGACTGACCGCAGCGGTAGCCGCGCGACCGCCCCCTCCCCTTGCATGGCGGCTACAGGGACGTACCTGCGCACGCAGCACAGCCCCCCTGCAAGCCCCTCTACGCAGCGGAAGAGAACAGAAACACACTGTAGACAGCGTGAGTCCGCGACTCCCCCTCTCACTGTTTATTTGTACGGTGGGTTTTTAATAGGTGAATAAAAAATGGTAATGAATGATGAGTAGGATTGGATAGTGATATTTTATAGTTGTAGTGGGGTATAGGGGGAGAATATAGGGGGAACCGCTGCGGGAGATAAAAAAGTAGGGGATGAAATGTTGATGATGTGACGCAAAAAAGTGATATAGAGGGAAAAATTTAGGGGTAACCGCTGTGGACAGTCTCTTGCTGCAGATGATATGCTAGAGCGTCAGTAAGGCGGACTCTCCAACCCTCCAGAGAGGGAGGGAGGCAGCAGCCAATGCCCAGCACGTACAATCTGCGTGGCGGGAGGTGCCCGAACTGCGTACCCACGGGCGAGCAGGATCTTGACGATCCACGACCCGATGAAGCCGTCGGCTTCGGTGACGCACAAGGTGGCAGTGGCCATCGCGCGTTGACGCCCAGTCCCTTCTTCCTCTCGAGCGAAACGGGGGGCTAGTGGTGCCGTCGGGCGAATGGATTCGTTCGAGAGCGAGAAAATAGGGGTAAGCATTTATCAAGCGGAAGTGGGAAGAAATGGTACAGTGAAGTGGAGGAAATGGTACAGAACACGAGCGGAAGCTGGCATCTCAAGGCGGTCGCACTCGCACGGTTAGCAATGCACTCCCCTAATTTCTGCCCTTTTTAGGGTTTCACGATTATCTGAATATGGAGTTCAAGGATTGATCTTTTATGAGTTCTTTGTTGCCATATTTTTCTGTCCATGTAATAAGGTTGTGGCTAAAATATTGTGTCAATCGGGCTTGTGTGTTGCAGTTCTATTCTTGCGTAGTGCAGCTCCGAAGTCGCTGCTACCAGGTGCCCCCGTGCCGAGGCATAGGTGCAGTCGCCACTGCGCCCAGCCTACACAAAGGCAGCTACCGTTGCGAGATAGCGAGAGGGAGCTCCCAAGGCACCAATGTTGTTGCTGCCAGTTCTTCAAAGAGTTATTGATGGTTCACAAAAGACCACTGTTGCTCTGCCAATTCACAAAGCCTTGATGATTGTTATGATGGAACCAATGTTGAGGCCTACAACAATGATGTCATTGTTCCCATGGGACCTCAATCTCCAAAAAACCAAGAGGTCGTGGGAAGAGGAATGTGACAATGAGAAGGTTCAGTTAAAGACTATTGATACATTTTATCGAATATTTTATTTTTATTTCAGCATATGCTCGCTTGCTGCTCTCATGTTTTAAACCATGTTATAACTTCACTGCTTGCCTTGGAAAATTTTAATTTGCAGGAATAATTTCTGGGTAATTTGTACTACATGTAACTTTTAAGTTATAGTAGAATTGTCCCGAAAAACTTGTCGCTACAAATATGTCTGTTTTCTTTTGAGTGTGTGCTCGGATTAACAGTATACATTGCATCTCTCTGTGTTCATGCATGCCAATGGGCAATAATGGCCCATGCAAATTAATTGGGTTGGACCTAAATCAGCTAACTTCACATATCAATCTTCATATATCCTGTCAGCAAGGGGTAAATAGAATGTCCAGGTCCAGGTGTGTATGAAAAATACACAAAGGGAAAGAAAAATAGAATGAGTATGAAAAATACACAAAAGGAAAGAAAAATAGAATGATCACTCAGTCAACAAAAAGGATTTTTTTGTGCACACGCGATATGTTATTCCCTTATTCTCCAGATATGGTAATGGTAAACTCAATCAAGCAGGAAAAGATGTCGTCCTAGCCGTTGGGCAAACACCTGGATGACATCATCTTCTCTGCTGAAGGCACCATATTCTCTTCAAGGATCCAAACAATTACCCTACTTGGGAAGAGGAATGTGACGAAGTTAACACTACCTCCACATAATGGGAAGGTTGGGTTAAAGCCTATCGGTACCTGGTGAGTATTTTGTTTTTATTTCAGCACATGCTCGCTTGCTGCTCTCATGTTTTAAGCCATGTTATATTTACACTGCTTGCCTTGGAAAATTTTAATTTGCAGCAATAATTTTTGGATAATTTGTACTACATGTAACCTTTAAGTTATAATTACACTGCTTATCAACGGGCATTCACGAAGAGCAAGGTAGGGTTGTTGAAACAAGGATAGGATTTTCATGGCATGATTACTACTACAAGAAGGATGAAATACTTTGGTTACAAATGTGTAGCTCCGGCACCGTTGCTGTCCTGGTCTCGGCCGTTGAGATGGAACTATGATTAAAAGAAAAGAGAACACTACGGAAGGAACCTACTGATGCTCAGTGTACTGCGGCTTTCCCACGATGCTCATGATGTCGAAGTCTGCAGTTGCTAGACTGACCCGAGTAATGGCTAAGTTTTGTAGAAAATGTTTAGGCCCATTTTTGAACGCATGAATTTCGTATAGGCTGTATTTCACACGAAATACACAGGAACAAACATTTTTCCTGCCTTCCAAACAGGTCGTTAGGATTAGTTGAAGTTCCAGTTTGATCATAGGCACCTAGGTCGATGCTCTTCAGTAAGATGTAAGCAATCTGTCTTCTGGCCAGGTTGAGCAAGGCTTAACTGCAGTGTATCAGTGTGTTAGTACCCTGGAACAGGGGTACCCCTTACTACAGTATGAAGGCGCGGAGTCCACGCGGCTATCTCTAGTCGCGTGGCAAACAACGCCCGACCCCATCACGGGGGCAGCTCCAGGGCCGCCACGTGGACAGAGAAGACGATATCCTCCAAGGTATCGTCAGTAGGTCCGGACCCCCATGGGAAGTGCCGGACCCCTGTATATACGAACTGGACCTCCCGGTAAAGTCCAGGACCCCCACGGGCACGAACCGGACCCCTGGTATGGGTCTCGGATCCCTCTGTGTGGGGTGCGGGCCACTCACGGCAGGGTCCCAGGATTATGGGACAAAGAGTACCCGGACCTTAATCAAGGCAAGGCGGGGGTCCGGTGCTGACATGTGTCCGGACCACACCGCGTGTGCTCCCACTCCCCGCGCAGGAGGAGACCCGATGCTGCCACGTGGCTTACTGCCCGTGACGTAAGCCAGCGGGCGGAGCCCGACGTAAGGCCTCTGCATTTAATGCGGATAAGGCGTGCCGCCTGTCCATTCCACTAGCAGGCGATGTACCGCCTCAGCATTAAATGAGCCCTGTCTACTCCACTGACAAGCGATGTGCCGCCTCAGCATTAAATGAGCCCTATCCACTCTGCTGACGGGCGGCGACTAGGCCATCCTGCAGGCGGCGTGCCCGTCCATTCCGGTGGCACGCAATACGCCCGTGCTGCGGCATACGCTGTGCTCATCATCACTCGTACGTTGCCAGGGAAGCTTCCGCTGCACACCAATGCTACGCAGACCGCGGATATCAGGGCGCAAGGAGATTGCACTGGCGACGGGCATTAGTTGCTCCAAGTATTACATCCGTTATGTTCCTGGGCCCGCATGTCGGGGCTCAGCACCCTTGTACGTGCCCCCCTTGAGCTATAAAAGGGGAGGCACGCAACGTTACAAAGGGGGCTCACTCAGACACACTTAGACCCAACTCAGGCTCACAAGTTCATACAAGCTCTCAAGCTCAATACATCACACAGTGGAGTAGGGTATTACGCTCCGGTGGCCCGAACCACTCTAAATCCTTGTGTGTCCTTGTGTTCTTCCCGTTTCCACCTAGCAGGCAAAATGCTTAGGCCCCTGCTCATCTTAGGATTTAGGGCGGGTGCATTCCGCCACCCGGCCGGAGATTTCCTCTCCGACATTTAGCGCGCCAGGTAGGGGCCTAGGCTTTAGGTTTTTGCTTGTTTTCTTGCTCAGCATGATGGTGCAAATCGTGGAGCACCGCGCCGAGACTTCAGAGGATTTCCCGGTGGAGGAGGAAGGTGCTTCTTCCACGCCACGGGTTCCCAACCACCCAGTGTCGGGCACTGCTGCTATGCACGCTGCACAGCAGCATACAATTACGCAAACATCCCGGACTCTGTCAAGGGCTGCTCTGGGGGCGTTGTCTGCAGCCAGGGAGTTGCTGCGCCACCCTCCAAGTTCCACGGCCTCACCAGGGGCCATGAAGCAGTGGCGTGACGATGTCGACCGACTGCTCGGCATGGCACACTCTGGCTCGACTAGGTCTAGGCCACAGTCATCCCGGCGCCAACATGAGGCGACGACGTCTGTGCGCTCACCCTCTGTGAGGGGTGCACAGACCGACGACCTCCGGGCAGAGCTCAACCGCAGGCGTGCAGGAGAGGATGTCCGGGTCTTTCTAGAGAGGGCGCGGGAGCACCGACAAAACTTCGAGGGTCGCAAAGATGCTCGAATCTCTCTAGAGAGGGCGCGTGAGCGCCGACTAAACATCGAGGGTCGCAACCTCGATCAAGACTTTGCTGCGGTAGCACCGCAAACCCCAGTGGGCGCCCGGTTCCAGGCGGGTGTCCCTTTGGCTGGCGTGGGCTGCGCCGCACTCGCGGATCATCTCCGCGTGGCGACCTGACCATCCAAGTTCCGGCCGCACCTGCCGGAAAAGTACGATGGTACGTCCAACCCGTCGGAATTCTTGCAGGTGTACGTCACCGCCATTACGACAGCGGGTGGAGACACCGCCGTAATGGCAACATATTTTCATGTTGCCTTGTCTGGGCCTGCCTGGACTTGGCTCATGAACCTTACCCCAGGATCAATCTACTCCTGGGAAGAGCTCTGCGCGCGGTTCGTAGCGAACTTCGCCAGTGCTTATCAGCGGCATGGCGTGGAGGCTCACCTCCATGCGGTGAGGTAGGAGCCCGGGGAAACTCTTCCGGACCTTCATCTCCCGCTTCACCAGAGTACGAGGAACTATACCCCGTATCTCCGACGCTTCCATCATCACCGCTTTCTGCCAGGGGGTGCGTGATGAAAAGATGCTGGAGAAGTTGGCCACGCATGACGTGGAAACTGTCACCACGCTCTTCGCTCTGGCCGACAAGTGCGCCAGGGCCGCCGAGGGCCGTGCATGGCACTCAGCACCACAGACCGGAGTTGCCCAGACGGGTGGCTCGGGTGCCGTCGCTCAGGACGACAAAAAGAAGGAGAAGAATCGCGGCTCCGAGAGGCCGCCGTCTGCCGCTCCGATCGTCGCAACTACGACTGGGGGCCGGTATGAGCGCAACAAGCGCCCACAACCGCAGAGGGGTAACAACGGCTCATGCCCTGTAGACCCCAACAATCGCCATAGCGCCGTGGAGTGTCGTGAGATCATCGAACTCGCAAAGCGCGTCAGCGAACGGTGCGAGCAAACCTCCAAGGACGGCTCCCCTCCTCGTCGCCGGCCTAGCAAGGAAAGGGTCGACAGCGGCGAGGTGGCTGCGGGAGAACCGGACCTCGGGTATCAGTCACCCAAGGGGGTCCTGAAGGATGTTTTCACCGGAGACTCCGACTCCAGCGATGACAACTAGTCGGGCCACCGGGGAGACCCCGTCCTTCCTGGTCTACGGGGCTGAAGCCTGCCTTCCCCTAGAAACCCTTATGGCTCCTCATGGGTCTAGTATTTTAACAAGTATATGCAGGGATAGCTACGGCGTAAGGACGTGGACTTCATCAATGAACGCAGATGGCAAGCGGCGACCTGAAATGCACGATACAACTAAGCGCTCGGGCGCCATTACCAGCGGATCGTGCATAGTAGGGAGCTTGGGGTCCGGGACCTAGTCCTACGGCGAGTACTGAACCGAGAAGGGCTCCACAAACTCTTGCCCAGTTGGGAAGGACCCTTCAAGGTGACGGAAGCATGCCGACCCGGGAGTGCCCGCCTCGCCATAGCTGAAGGGGTGCCTCTTCCCAATCCCTGGAACATAGAGCATTCCTGTAAGTCCTACCCATAGAAGAAAGTCCGAGGGGTTATGATTTCTTCTTGTAATTAGGTTGTGCATACGTGTACGCCAGCCCGGTGAGGTCCGCCCTCATAAGCCCGGCCTGTTGGTCTACACTCATGCATGTCAAGTTATAAGGAATGAATTTACCCCCTCAGATGTGCCCCTGTGATGGTTTTATTCTACTACAGATTCTAGATATTATTATTTTTTTATCTAACCCACCCATACGGTCTCCCACCCTTGCTGGTATGATGACATCCAAATTGAGTAGCCAGGCTTGCAGTTTAGGACCCCTCTACGAAAGCAGGGGGGTCCGACAGCCTGGGGGCCAGTTCTAGAGAATGGGTACTCGTCTCCTGGAGTGGTCCAGAGTTGTGTAGCCACTTAGCCTGGTTCCGCACCCTAAGTCTGCACGCACCACCACTCTGCGGTGGGTATCCTAGTATTTGGAACTATAGCCCTGTGGGTTTGGGAACCTAGGGTCCGGTTCTAGAGAATGGACGCACGTCCCCTGGGGTGGTCTAGAGCCATGTAGCCGCTTAGCCTGGTCCCGTACCGTAAGCCTACACGCTTCACCACTCTGCGATGGGTATCCTAGTATCTGGAACTGTGATTCAGGGGGTCCGAGCACACGGCTTGGCTTCCCAAGCCAAATCCTGCAGATCCTGTTGCATAAATCAAAGGATGGCTGATACCAGACGATGGGTCCTGATGGGTGTGCTACTAACACTTCCTAGCCGAAGCTGTGTGCAGGTCCAGGTCCCTAGTCAAGGCTGCCTCCTGGGGGCCGAGACACTAACTCTTTCTTAGGTATGCTGGTATCTAGCCTCGACACGTCGAGCCTACATCCCAGGGGCCAGGTATCAGTAAAGGGGTTGATAAAACCACACACAGCAAGAACAAGTGTCATACAGATAAGAGCTATTTAATTGATAGTTCCCAAAAGTATCTTACAAAAAAAGTTATTACATCCACCTTCAAGCGGGGCCCTAGCCTTATGTCTACAGGTATGACCTACTCAACATCAGTAGGGTTGCGCTGGAAGCACGCGGTCGTCATCTCCACGACATCTTGTACGACCTCCCGGGTGGCGTCTTCAGTATCAGCAGCTGGGCCAGCGGGCACCGTTGGAGGCGGCACTGAAGCCATCAAAGCCAAAGAGATGGAGCCACAGCTCAGCTTGCTCCCCACCCCATGGAGTTGGAGCTAGACCAGTTCATGGAGGTGCACCATGGGATGCTGGTGAAGCTCACGCGAAAGATGGAGCCGCAGCTCAGCTCGCTTCCAGAAGGTCGCTGCGCAACACCCTTCCGTCTGTATGCTGGAGGAAGAAGCGTCGCCCCCACGGACATCTCGCAGAGGTAGGCGATGATGATCGCCTGAAGGATGAAGCGGGGCGTGAAGGGCTAAGGTTGGAGGCCGAGCTCCTCCGGCAGTAGCACGAAGAAAGACAAGATCGGCAACGCCAACTCGTGGGCGAGGTTGGAAACGAAGAGCACGAACTCCCCGGCGGTGAGATCGCCGTGGGGAGAGGCGCCGACACGGATCCTTCCGGCAAACGCCGGCGCACCCCATCCGAGCAGGTTGCGCACCAAGTTGAGTGCCACCTCGGACTGGAAGCACTCGGGAGGGTCTAGCAAGGCCATGGCGGCTACGGACGACAGAAGAGAGCGGAGAACTCGAGGGCGAAAGGGCGCAGCGAGTGATGAGAATGACTACCGCACTCAGGGAATCCCTTTTTAAGAAAGACTCCCCCACTCACGCCCCGAGACGTCGCAGAAAATCTCGCCCAACACGCACCAAGGCGACCCAGCCTTTGACACGGGGGCCCGGGCCCACGAGTCATACTCCTTGGGTGTCGGTCTCCGTGTGCAAAAAAGGCGAACCGCCACGCAAGGAGCGAACCGCCGCGCCTCTTCATCTCCGCCGAAAGCAGCGGACCAGCCTCTGACACGGGGGCCCGGGCCCACGAGTCATCCTCCTTGGGCGTCAGTCTCCGTGTGCGAAGAAGGCGAACTGCCGTGAGAGGAGCAAGCTACCAGCCCACGGTAGTACGCCTCTTTATCTCCGCCGAAAGCAGTGGACCAACCTCTGACACGGGGGCCTAGGCCCACGAGTCATCCTCCTTGGGCGTCGGTCTCCATGTGCGAAGAAGGCGAACTGTCCCGCAAGGAGCAAACCGTCGCGCCTCTTCATCTCCGCCAAAAGCAGCGGACCAGCCTCTGACACGGGGGCCCAGGCCCACGAGTCATCCTCCTTTGGTGTCGGTCTTCGTGTGCGAAGAAGGCGAACCGCCGCGAGAGGAGATGGCTATCGCCCGCGGTAGTACGCCTCTTCACCTCCGCCGAAACTAACAACCCAGTCTCTAACACGGGGGCCCGGGCCCACGAGTCATCCTCCCTGGGCGCCGGTTCCTGGGTGCAGAGAAGTCGAACCGCCGCTCGCGCCTAGTACCGCGTCTCCTCGGGGCCGCAGCAGAAGACAAAGAAGGTGAATTTTCAAAACCAATACAGTGGTATCGAGGCACCCCGCGCGTGGCCCAGCAAAACCATCAAGTGCGGAGGCCAGGGGTCAGTCAGCCGCGGGGACCGGTGTGATAGTTGGCGTGACCGAAGGCGGGCCGACAGTGATTACGTCAGCAAAGGCACGGAAGCGAAGCGCCAATCGCCAGTCAAGCTTTGGCCCCACCTGCAGGCTCGTATCCTCTCCTGAGGCGGGCCCGGGGGCCACTGTCAGTACCCTGGAATAGGGGTACCCCTTACTACAGTATGAAGGCGCGGAGTCCACATGGCTATCTCTAGTCGCGTGGCAAACAACGCCCAACCCCACCACGGGGGCAGCTCCAGGGCCGCCACGTGGACAGAGAAGACGATATCCTCCAAGGTATCGTCAGTAGGTCCGGACCCCCATGGGAAGTGCTGGACCCCTGTATATACGGACTGGACCTCCGGATAAAGTCTAGGACCCCCACGGGCACGATCCGGATCCACTCACGGCAGGGTCCCGGGATTCTAGGACAAAGAGTACCCGGACCTTAATCAAGGCCAGGCGGGGGTCTAGTGCTGACACGTGTCCGGACCACACCGCGTGCGCTCCCACTCCCCGCGCAGAAGGAGACCCGATGCTGCCACGTGGCTTACTGCCCGTGACGTAAGCTAGCGGGCGGAGCCTGACGTAAGGCCTCTGGGCCGCGTGGCCTCTGCATTTAATGTAGATAAGGCACGCCGCCTGTCCATTCCACTGGCAGGCGATGTGCCGCCTCAGCATTAAATGCACCCTGTCTACTCCACTGACAAGCGATGTGCCGCCTCAGCATTAAATGAGCCCTGTCCACTCTGCTGATGGGCGGCGACTAGGCCATCCTGCAGGCGGCGTGCCTGTCCATTCCGGTGGTAGGCAGTACGCCCGTGCTGCGGCATACACTATGCTCATCATCACTCGTACGTTGCGAGGGAAGCTTCCGCTGCACGCCAATGCTACGCAGACCGCGGATATCAGGGCGCAAGGAGATTGCACTGGCGACGGGCATTAGTTGCTCCAAGTATTACATCCGTTATGTTCCTGGGCCCGCATGTCGGGGCTCAACACCCTTGTACGTGCCCCCCTTGAGCTATAAAAGGGGAGGCACGCAACGTTACAAAGGGGGCTCACTCAGACACAGTTAGACCCAACTCAGGCTCACAAGTTCATACAAGCTCTCAAGCTCAATACATCACACAGTGGAGTAGGGTACTACGCTCCGGCGGCCCGAACCACTCTAAATCCTTGTGTGTCCTTGTGTTCTTCCCGTTTCCACCTAGCAGGCAAAACGCTTAGGCCCCTCCTCATCTTAGGATTTAGGGCGGGTGCATTCCGCCACCCGGCTAGAGATTTCCTCTCCGACAAGTGTGGTACAACTGATGTATTTATACTATACAATCTAATGAGACTTTATGGATTAGAGCTATCAGAACCTGCACAGATATTTCACAATAAACTCTTAGGTTATATATTGCTCGAGACTTGTGAATACTTTGTTATTGCTTCCTGGTTCAAAGCCATGATGCAAGGTACACGCGCGTACTTATGACTTCTCATACAAGACGGGACGTCAAGACTCCGGTCTTTTTGGAGACATCATAACCTATTCGTTTAGCTTTAATCCGTTCTGGTTTGTACTAATTATACAGTGCTTTATCCTAATCGTATCCGTCAAGACCGTGACAATTTATTTTGTTCAGAAAACCGTAGCGAGGCACGGGCATTTGACTAGTATATTTATATGGGTACGTGATTGAGAGCGGTTGTGTTGAAAAAAATGAGGATAAAAACAAACAAGCACAAAATTAAGGATTGGTTAGTGCTATTGAGGTCAAGTTACTAACGTCAAGATGGGTTAAAGTGATGATTTTAGATACATAAGATCCCGACATGTAGTATAATTATATGGTTTAAGTTAGAGACAATTATATGGTTGCTCCTGCTCATGACTCTAACTTCATTTTACTCCTGGTTTTCGAACTTTGAATCGTTGCCCCTATTATAAGCATGTAACAGTGTTAACTTAGCCTATAAAAATATGTTCATACCCTTGCATCAATGCCCCTTTTATTGTCAATTGTTTGCAAATTTCTCTCCACTTTGACATATAAGTATAATATTTATACGACCATAAATTTGCAACCATAAATTTCAGACCAGCGTACAATCGGCCGGCCAGCCGAGCAAGATCTGCCAGAAGGGATGAGATCTCTTATTCTTAACAGAAGCTGTAGTGAGGGCAAGGGCGGCGTCGCGTAGAATCTATGTCTTATACTAGGTGAGTGCCCGTGCGTTGCAACAGAAACATATAATACCATGATAACTTATGTATAAATATGTGTTATACTAAGAAAAGATTTTGTAATAATACAAGTACTTCGCTGTCCCTCGGCTAGGAATGCAAAAACAAAAGGTCTTCTCAAAGGAACGAAGTTTTAGCAGTAGCATTTCCAAAGGCCAAACTGTTGTAAAACACTGGTTGTACACCATCCAAACACAATAGTATGAAAAAAGGGGCATCAGCATCAGGCATGAACAACATCTGCAACAGATACTTGCAAGCACAGCAACCTGCCCCCTTGTCTCTAATTATCTTAGTAACTACCAGTGTTTACATATATAGCGATGTTCAAGGAGTCCTCGTGACAGTGGAAGCTTACATCCCTCTTTCCTGTGATGATCTCCAAGATCAGGACTCCAAAGCCATAGACGTCAGACTTGACGGAGAAAATGCCTTCCATTGCGTATTCAGTAGACATGTAGCCACTGCAAAATAAAGTTCAGTGTATCATAACCAAGTTGCAGTAGTGTGGTTCCTGTATGGCCCATTGAGTTTGTGCATACAATGTACTGACGACCCGATTCGTGTTGAATTGGTTTTGGTCCCCTCCAAACATCCTTGCCATTCCAAAGTCTGATATCTTGGGTTTCATGTCCGCATCTAGGAGAATGTTGCTGGCCTTGAGATCACGGTGAACAACTCGCAGCCTCGAATCCCGGTGGAGATATAACAGCCCTCTAGCAATGCCTTCGATTATATCAAACTGTATCTTCCAGTCTAGAAGTCGCTGCTTTTCAGGATCCGTTCAACCACAGTGATCAGAACCCAATCATCATATTTGTTCGTTCATATTGAGAAATGAGATGCGCGGAAAGTGAAGGACACATACTGAAGAGGAATGCATCTAGACTTTTGTTAGGCATGTACTCGTACACTAGGATCTTCTCTTCCCTCTGTATGCAGAACCCTAGTAATCTTACAAGATTGCGGTGCTGCAACTTTGCAATAAGTAACCCTAGTAATCTTACAAGATTGCGGTGCTGCAACTTTGCAATAAGTATGACCTCATTCTTGAATTCTTCAAGGCCTTGACCTGAATTCCTACAAAGCCTCTTCACAGCTACTTCTTCTCCCCCAGGTAAAGTTCCCTGCAGTGGTTCATGATTTTCATTATCATTAAGCCAAATATTAACATAAAATCATGTGTACATCAAATGCCATTCACAGTAGTGAAAGTTAGTATACCATATAGACAGGACCAAATCCTCCTTCTCCAAGCTTATTAGAGTCACTAAAATTACTTATAACAGCTCTTATACGGTCCAGAGAGTACACTTTGAGTTCATTACTTTTTCCATCCTTTACATCATCATCAAAACGAATTGACTATGAGATGTCCAGCATAGCACTATAATACCATCAAACACAACAGTATGTTGTGGTACGTTACAGGCATGAACAACATTTGCAACAGATACTTGCAAGCACAGCAACCTGCCCCCTTGTCTCATGAGAGAGAGCATGCTGATAAGAATAAAATGAAACTAATTAATAAACTGGTCTTGAGAAATAAATAATCCCAAAACCTCATAATCTTGTGGTACGTTACAGCTGAAAAATAATGCAAGGAATCACGTCGAACACCTAGTGTGCGCGCCCAAGCTGGCTCCATCAGTACGAGACAAGGCGAGGAGAGGAAAGGTTGTCTGCGGAGAGAGAGAGAGAGGAGCGGTTACCGTGGAACACCGGCGCTGCGCCCGGATACGGAGTGGCGGCACACCGACAGGGCGAGAGCGAGGATCGCGGGAGCGAGAGCACGGTGAAGCTGTGGTGGACGGCCACATTAGAGACTTATGAAGTAGTAGAGATTATGATAGTCGGAATACTGAAATAAACAAAGAATTGAACCATTAAGAAAAAAATACCTTCTCCGGCTGCAATAAGGAACAAAGCATGTGCAGGAGACAAGACGACTTCTTTTATGCCATAGACCAATGTTCTCTGGTAATAAACAACCATTGTACTGTCAAAATCATCATATGCCAGTTACATTCAGAAATTTTAGCTTATGTGTTAGTTCCCATTAAATCAGTTTGAGATTCTATTTAAATTCATATTTGAGACACTCTCACAATTTAAGGTTGTTGCATGTATATACTTCAGATACTAATAAAAAAATATTCCAAACATGAAGATCCTCCTTATTCTGTAAGTTCTGACCTGAAGAATTAAGATCATTTACAACCTATAAAACAGAAGAATCATATGCAATTCAGTTGATAACTTGATGAACGACAGTTATAATAGTTAGTGAGTGCAATTCAGGATGTTATTGTGATGTGAACCTCCTGCATGACTAGATCACGAGCAACCTTCATGGAGTTCTTGCCCACCATCCCGGCGAGGAGGTGCTAAGCGCCAAGGTTCGATGTCATGATGACCATGGTGTTCCTGAAGTCCACCATCCTGTCTTGCCCATCCATCAGCCTGCCGTCGTTGAGGACCTAGAGCAGGGTGTTGAACATGGCGACATGGGCCTTCTCTACCTCATCAAAGAGGATCACGCTGTACGGCCTCCTCACTTGTTCAGTCAGTTACCCACCCTCTTGACGGCTGATGTAGCTTCAGCCATAGGTAAAAAAATTCCAGCCTATGTCAGAACACGAGTCCATCTGATAACATAGTTAAAATACAACATATAGCAAGTGTTTAAGGAGAACTGTAGTTGGGACAAAGACGGTATAATTTTCTCTCGTGTTTGATTGCCGTAGAGTGCTGTAGGACAAGCACAAAATCTATAGAATTTTACAGCATACCCAGAGCTATGATCTTGAGAAGATAGCCACTACCCTGGAAGCATCAATCACACAGTCACCTTTGTGAGTGGTGTTGCTGGCTAGTAATCTACTATGAAATTGGCTAACACACTATAGAGCATGACAAGTCCGAATATAGAGCACTAACACAATAACACACCATGAAATTGTCTAGCAAGACCTGTGACATTATATGAACTTAGGAACTAACATAGTCATCTTTGTGCCATATAAAATTTTGGACCATAACTACAAGATCACATAGTCACCGATTAAGTAACCCAAACGTAGGATATAGACAAGGCAAGTGAAAGTCGCCTAGAGGGGGGGGGGGTGGATAGGCGGAAACTGAAATTTACAACTTTAAACACACTACAAGCCGTGGTTAGTGTTAGAATAAAATCCGAGTCCGAGAGAGAGGGAAAACAAATCAATCAAGAAAGTAAAGCGGATGACACGGTGATTTGTTTTACCGAGGTTCGGTTCCAATGAACCTAGTCCCCGTTGAGGTGGTCACAAAGACCGGGCCTCTTTCAACCCTTTCCCTCTCTCAAACGGTCACTTAGACCGAGTGAGGCTTCTCCTTAATCAAACGGGTCACTTAGACCCCACAAGGACCACCACACACTTGGTGTCTCTTGCTTTGATTACAAGACACTTAGAGAACAATAATGAGGAAGAATAAAGCCAACCAAGCAAACAAGAGCAACAAAGAAACACAAATGATCCTCTCACAAGTCTAAATGCACTAGAGTGGAATTGGAGACTTTGAGCGGATCGATCACTTGAATTGTGTCTTTGGAGTGGTGTCTATTGCTCTTGTATTGAATGTGAAGGAGTGAATACTTGGATCGTTGCAGTGGAGGTGGTTGGGGGGGTATTTATAGCCCCCAACCACCAATTCAACCGTTGGGGCAGGCTGCTGTCGATGGGCGCACCGGACAGTCCGGTGTGCCACCGGGCAGTGTTCGGTGCGTCAGCCACGTGACCCAACCGTTAGGGTTCTAACGGTTTCGACCGTTGGAGCTTTGTCTTCATATGGCACCGGACAGTCCGGTGCCGCACCGGACAGGCACTGTTCACTGTCCGGTGCGCCTCTGGCGGCTGCTCTGACTTCTACGCGCATTGTTCTTCACTGTTCACGTTGCAGGTGACCGTTGGAGTCGACCGTTGCGCTGGCTTAGCCGTTGCTCCGCTGGCGCACTGGACAGTCCGGTGGCACACCGGATAGTTCGGTGAATTATAGCGGAGCGGCTATTCTGAAACCCGAAGGTGGCAAGATTAGAGTGTACGACCCTGGTGCACCGGACACTATCCGGTGGTGCACCGGACAGTCCGGTGCGCCAGACCAGGGTTCTCTTCGGTTTCTTTTACTCCTTGCTTTTTGAACCCTAACTTGATCTTTATATTGGTTTTGTGTTGAACCTTTAGCACCTCTAGAATATATGATCTTAGAGCAAACTAGTTAGTCCAATTATTTGTGTTGGGCATTAAACCACCAAAATTATTTATAGGAAAAGGTAAAACCCTATTTCCCTTTCAATCTCCCCCTTTTTGGTGATTGATGCCAACACAAACTAAAGCAAATATATAAGTGCAGAATTGAACTAGTTTGCATAAGGTAAGTGTAAAGGTTGCTTGGAGTTAAACCAATTTATACTTCTATTAGTGTCGGCGTTCCGAGACCGGGGGGTCCCCGAGCCGACGAGTGAGTGTGCCGCGTGCCCCAGCCCAGATGGGTCGAGCGCGTGGGCGAGCGCGAAGGGGGGAGAGAGAGAGAGAGCGAGAGCGAGGTGGCCGGAGCCGGGTCGTGAGGGAGTCGGAGAATTCCCGCGGCCTTCGTGTTCGTCCCGCGCCCAGGTCGGGTGCGCTTGCAGTAGGGGGTTACAAGCGTCCGCGCGGGTGAGGGGAGCGAGCGGCCCCGAGAGAGCGCCTGCCCCTGCCCTTCGTTCCCGCGAGGCCAACCTTCTCTAAGAAGGCCCTGGTCCTTCCTTTTATAGGCGTAAGGAGAGGATCCAGGTGTACAAATGGGGGTGTAGCAAGGTGCTACGTGTCTAGCGGGGGAGAGCTAGTGCCCTGAGTACATGCCAAGGTGGCAGCCGGAGAGATCTTGGCACCCAGCTAGTGTGGCGTCGTGGCTGTCGGAGAGGCGATGGAGCCGGACGGAGGGACAGCTGTTGGAGTGGCTGGGTCCTTGCTGACGTCTCCCTGCTTTCGTAAGGGAGCTGAGAGCCGCCGTCGTCATGGTCCAGCGGGGCGCCATCATTGCCTATCTGGTGGGGCTAGCCAGATGGGACGTCGGTCCTGTTCTCTGCGGCCCGAGTCGGCTCGGGGTAGGGTGATGATGACGCTTCCTGTCGACGTGGCGGGCTCGTGTCCTAGGTCGGACGACATGGAGGCTCCTCCGAGGCCGAGGTCGAGTCCGTCCTGCATGGCCGAGACCGAACCTGAGCTCCTGGGTCGGGCGAGGCGGAGGTCGTTCGGCAGAGGCCAGGGTGGAGTCCGAGCCCTGGGTCGGGCGAAGTGGAGTTCGTCGTCTTCTGGGGCCTTAGCCCGAGTCCGAGCCCTGGGTCGGGCGGAGCGGAGTTCGCCGTCTTCCGGGGCCTTAGCCCGAGTCCGAGCCCTGGGTCGGGCGGAGCGGAGTTCGCCGTCTTCCGGGGCCTTAGCCCGAGTCCGAGCCCTGGGTCGGGCGAAGCGGAGTTCGCCGTCTTCCGGGGCCTTAGCCCGAGTCCGAGCCCTGGGTCGGGCGGAGCGGAGTTCGCCGTCTTCCGGGGCCTTAGCCCGAGTCCGAGCCCTGGGTCGGGCGGAGCTTCCTCTGGCGCTTTCGGCCAAGCCTGGCTACCCGTCAGTCTTACCTTTTGCGTTAAAGGCCCCAGTGATTTGGTCGGTCGGCGCGGTGATTTAGTCAGGGTTACTTCTTATCGAAGGCATGGCCTCGGGCGAGCCGGAGATGCGTCTGCCGTGAAAGAGGAGACCTCGGGCGAGACGGAACCATCTCAGGGTCGGCTGCCCTCGCCCGAGGCTAGGCTCGGGCGTGGCGTGATCAAGTCGCTCGTATGGACTGATCCCTGACTTAATCAGACCCATCAGGCCTCTGCAGCTTTATGCTGATGGGGGTTACCAGCTGAGAATTAGGCGTCTTGAGGGTACCCCTAATTATGGTCCCCGACAGTAGCCCCCGAGCCTCGAAGGGAGTGTTAACACTCGCTTGGAGGCTTTCGTCGCACTTTTTTGCAAGGGGACCAGCCTTTCTCGGTTGCACTTTGTTCCGGTGGGTGCGCGCGAGCGCACCCGCCGGGTGTAGCCCCCGAGGCCTCGGAGGAGTGGTTTCACTCCTTCGAGGTCTTAATGCCTTGCGTAATGCTTCGGCTGGTCTGGCGGTTCCCTCATGCGAACAGGCCGTAGCCCAGGTGCACTGTCGGGGCCCAAGTTCTCGGGCTGGTATGTTGACGCTGTCAACGGTTTGGCCGGAGCCGGGTTTGCGAGAGCAGCCCCCGAGCCTCCGCACAGAGCGAGAGGACGATCAGGGACAGACTCGGCTTTTTTACATACGCCCCTACGTCGCCTTTCCGCAAGGAGGAGGGGGGGAGAGCGCCATGTTACCCTCGATGGGCACCGAACATGGTGTCCCCGGTGAGCTGCGATCGGGTAATCCGAGTGGACGTCCGTGCCCCGTTCGTTGGGGGTCGGCTAGGGGCCCGGAGGCATGCCCAAAAGTACCTGCGGGTGATCTGCCGGACCCGGTCCCCTGGCGACGGGGTCCGAGGGCTCGTTGCCTCCCTCCGATGGGATTCCATTACAGAGTCGTTCCCGCTGGTCTCGGAAATGTCCTAGGGTACCTCGGGAGCGCAGCCCGAGCCTTGGTTATGTATCGAACGTACCCCTGGTCATCCCTCGCTCGGGTGTCTGAGGCGACTGTGAACCCTTCGAGGGGCCAGCCTTCGAACCCCTGATCAGTAATGGGCGCGGAGCCCGAGTAGCCTGAGGCGGTCGTGGGACCTTTCGGGGGCCGACCTTCGAACCCCTGACCAGTAGTGGGTGTCGGGCCCACGCGATCTGAGGCGGCTGTTGAACCCTTCGGGGGGCCAGCCTTCGAACCCCTGATCAGTAAGGAGGCTCGGAGCCTAGTTCCTTCACGGGGAAGGATCCCTTTGGGGTTATCCCCCTTCTCGGTCCCTGTTGCAAGAGATAGAGAAAGAGGAAAAGGGAAAAAAGGATGCGAAATTGAACGTCGTGGCGTACCTTTTTCGGTGCGGTGGTTTTGGCGAAGGCGAAACGTTGCCAGCTGCTCCCGCCAGTAGCGCCGCCCATCGAGCCGCGGAGTTAATGCGCCGGGGCGAGTAGTTGGCGAGGCTGCCGTTGCGCGTGCGCGAGCCGTTCGAGGAACGGGTCACGGGCGTGTCGTCTTCACACCGTGAGAGAGAGGGGGTTCTCTTGCTGCCTCCGGATGGGACGTGAGCCTGGCTGATGGCGTGATCGCTGCTCTTGCGCGCCTGCCACTGTCATTACCGCCGGCCCACTTTTGACCGTGTTTGACCGCTGCGTCAGGCTGGCGCAGCTGGGCTGCGCGCTGGGCCGCCTTGGGTCGCGGTATTGGTTCCGCAACCGAGGAGGTGCGGTGGTGGCGCAAGTGGCATAGTGGCTTACATGCAGCATCCGGCGCGCTGGTTGCGCGACGCGTGGGCTTGAGCCTTCATGCTGGCCTGTCAGGAGTCGGAGAGGCGCGTCCACTTGGCGCGGTTGCATGCCACCCGCATGGCTGCCCGCCCCCTTCGCCCGTTGGTCTGGGCAAAAGTGGAGGGTCACTTGTAACCGCTGGGTGGTTGCGCGCACGCCGCGCGCGGCAGTTCGGCCTCCTTTGCTCGGAGTCGGTCCGCATGACAGGTGGGTCCTAGCCCCCGCGCCGCAGGGGAGGGCTTTGGAGGTGTGTTGGAGAAGACTCAGCCCGTGACGGTTGGGGGCGCGAGCACGGAGAGTTGCCTTTAAAAGGAGGGCGACCCCTTTCGTAGGGCGGCCATGTCTCCTTCCTCCCTTATGCATCGCGTCTTTCTACCTTTCAAGCCCCCGGATGGGGGAAACCGCCGCCTTCGTGCCTCGTCGTCGGGGGATACCACTCCTTGGGAGCGGGTATCTTTCGGCCATCATCCGGCTTCAAGGATTTTCATCATGCAGCCCGGCTGCACCCCTCCACCGGGGGTCACCCAAGAGGGCGACCTCCGGCTTGATGGTGGGGGAAAGCGAGCCGGGCTGCGGCCTCTGCCCCTCCCTCAGCCTCAAGGATTTTCATCACCAGGGCTGAGGAGGGGAGTGTGCCGAGTTGGGGTCGGTCCCCGCGCGGGTGATGGCCCGCTCCTTCCCTCAGTGATCGGGGGGAAGAGCGGGAGCCGCCCGTGGCGCTAACAGCTGCACCGTGCCCGGCTCTCTGAGCCGAGCAGTTTCGGAATCGCTCCCGGTGCCGCCTCCCGCCACGGCAGCTGGAAGAGGTTCTTCCACCGGCGCGACAGCCAAGGTTGGCCATGGGCCGACCTCCAACTCTACGGCCTTCTGCCCGTCCTTGCCTCTCAAGTTTGGGCAAGGGCGGGGGCCTCCTAGCAGCAGTGTCCGCCCTGAGGCCATCATTGCTGCTGTTTGGCCCCCCGGGGCAGAAGTCTTCATCGTCGCCGCTGTCGGGGCGGTTGGCAACATGCCGTTCGTCGGTCTTCTGTTGCCCCGCAGGCCCGCCCCTACCGAGTGGGGTAGTTCGTGTCTGCGGGGGGGGGGGGGGGGGGAACCGGAGTTCCGTTTGTAATGGCACTTCGAGTGCCGGGTTTTTTGTTCATTTTCGGCTTTCGGGGCCTGAACATGTATGTAACCACGGCACGGAGCCGTGCTTTTTCTTCATTCCCGAGCACTAAGACCCGTCTGCTGATCGTCTGAACTGCTTCACTAAGCATGAGCCGTCTCGTGTCAAGGCGACGAGTGAGGTATCCGTATCCCGGAGGCGTAGGAGTCCCTCGGCTCGGTCGGCCCTGTTGTCCGAGGCTTCTCTAGCTTAGTTAAGGAGACCCCTCGGCCGCTCTTCGACGAGCCGAGGCCGGGGGTAGCGATATCAGCATGAGCAGGGGCGGAGTTGGCTCGGGAATGAAACCCGGTTGGACCGGAGCCTAGCCGAGTTGTCCGTTGGCAGGACCGACGCCGGAGTTGGTCAGCCGAGGCTTCGGACCGGGCTCGTGCCCTCGGAAGGCGGTTGGCCGAGGCCCCGGAGGTGGCTGGCCGAGCCGCCTGCTCGGGCCGGATTCCCGGAGAAGTCCCTGACAACGATTGCCCGGGCGTGGTGATGACGCCGTCTTTTGGAGCGGAGGCCCTCGGACCGCGTCGCCGTCCGAGGCTAGTTCGGGCCTTGCCGAAGTTACTGTTGATGCCGAGGGTGTCGCTGCCCCCTTCCAGCGCCCAGACCTGAGCCTGCAGGATCAGCTTGTCTTGTAGCGTGTGCTTTGTGCGGCCGTCGAGGCCAGAACACACACCCTTGCTGTGTCGTAAAGCTGCGTCTCTTTTCCTCTCGTTCCAAGCATCTGGACTTTTTGTCGGTAACAGGGATATTTGTGCGAGCGAAAGTTGCTTCTCGCGGAAGGTGAGGAGTGAGGTATCCGTATCCCGGAGGCGTGGGAGTCCCTCGGCTCGGTCGGCCTTGCCGCTTACGCGCACTTTCACTCGTCCATGAGGCCCTATCACCGACTTAGTCGAGAAAACTTGACGAATCGCTTTGACAGAAGAGCTTCCTGAACGTAGAGACTTGTTCGATCCGCGGAGTCACCTTATCCGAGCGCGAGTTACTTATCGCAGAAGGTGATGAGTGAGGTATCCGTATCCCGGAGGCGTAGGAGTCCCTCGGCTCGGTCAGCCTTGGCTGCTTACGTGTACTCTGTCGTTTCCATGACCCACTTTTCGAAGTAGTCAAAAAGCACGAAAGATATTCTGATAAAAGAGATTTTTTGTTCGAGGAAAATTTTGACGCAGAGGGGGTTTCCCCCCTTTTAGCCCCCGAGGGAGGGTCGGGCTTTGCCGAGGCGAGGCCGACCCTTCCTTGTTGACTAAACTTTGCGTGGGTGCGAGGTATATGAACAATTTGGAAACATCTCAAGGGTAGAAGCGACGTAGCTGTTGGATGTTCCAAGCGTTGCCGTAGACCTCGCCTTGACTGTTGGCCAGCTTATACGTTCCGGGCTTCAGAACTTTGGCGATGACGAACGGCCCCTCCCAGGGGGGCGTGAGCTTGTGCCTCCCTCGGGTGTCTTGCCGCAGCCGAAGCACCAGATCGCCCACCTGGAGGTCTCGGGGTCGGACCCCTCGGGCGTGGTAGCGTCGCAGGGACTGCTGGTACCGTGCCGAGTGTAGTAAGGCCCTGTCCCGAGCCTCATCTAGCTGGTCCAGCGAGTCTTCTCGGCTAGATTGGTTGCTTTCTTCGTTGTAGGCCCTCGTCCTCGGGGAGCCGTATTCTAGGTCAGTGGGCAGGACGGCCTCGGCCCCGTAGACCAGGAAGAACGGCGTGAAACCCGTGGCTCGGCTTGGCGTCGTCCTCAGGCTCCAGACCACCGAGGGGAGTTCCTTCATCCATCGCTTGCCGAACTTGTTGAGATCATTGTAAATCCGAGGCTTGAGCCCCTGTAGAATCATGCCATTGGCACGTTCTACTTGCCCATTCGACATGGGGTGAGCTACGGCGGCCCAGTCTACCCAGGATGTTGTGATCCTCGCAAAAATCCAGGAATTTTTTGCCGGTGAACTGGGTGCCGTTGTCGGTGATGATGGAGTTCGGGACCCCGAAGCGATGGATGATGTTGGTGAAGAACGCCACCGCCTGCTCGGATCTGATGCTGTTCAGGGGTCGGACCTCGATCCACTTGGAGAATTTGTCGATGGCGACCAGCAGGTGCGTGTAGCCCCCGGGCGCCTTCTGCAGAGCGCCGACGAGGTCCAGACCCCACACAGCGAAGGGCCAGGTGATGGGTATCGTCTGCAGAGCCTGAGCGGGCAGGTGGGTCTGCTTCGCATAGAATTGGCACCCTTCGCAGGCGCGGACAATTCTAGTGGCGTCAGCCACCGCCGTCGGCCAATAGAAGCCTTGGCGGAAAGCGTTCCCAACGAGGGTTCGAGGTGCTGCATGATGGCCGCAAGCCCCCGAGTGTATTTCCTGTAGGAGTTCCTGACCCTCGGCGATGGAGATGCATCGCTGGAGGATGCCCGAGGGGCTACGGTGGTAGAGCTCCTTTTCATCGCCCAGCAAGACGAACTGACTTGGCGCGTCGCGCTACCCGCCGAGCCTCGGCTCGGTCGTGGGGCAGTTCTCCTTGGCGGAGATATTGCAGGTACGGGGTCTGCCAATCCTGATCTGGCATGACCCCGCTCTGCTCCTTCTCGATGTGCAGTGCTTCGTCCTCGGGGGTCGAGGGCTCCTCGAGTTGAGCCGAGGATGGCTCGGGCTGGGCCGAGGTCGCCTCGGACGGGGCCGAGGTCACTTCGGGCTCGGGCGTGTCGCCTATCTTGACGGAGGGTTGGTGCAGATCCCGGGAGAAGACGTCCGGGGGAACCGTCGTTCGCCCCGAGGCTATCTTCGCCAGCTCGTCCGCAGTCTCGTTGTAGCGCCGGGCGATGTGGTTAAGCTCGAGACCGTAGAACTTGTCTTCCAGGCGTCGAACCTCGTCACAGTAGGCCTCCATCTTCGGGTCGCGGCAGTGGGAGTTCTTCATGACTTGGTCGATGACGAGCTGCGAGTCACCGCGTGCATCGAGGCGTCGGACCCCTAGCTCGATGGCGATTCGCAATCCGTTGATCAGAGCCTCGTACTCAGCCACATTGTTGGACGCCGGGAAATGGAGGCGGAGCACGTAGCGCAAGTGTTTCCCGAGGGGCGAGACGAAGAGCAGGCCCGCGCCGGCTCCCGTCTTCATTAGCGACCCGTCGAAGAACATGGTCCAGAGCTCCGGTTGGATCGGCGCCGTTGGCAACTGGGTGTCGACCCATTCGGCTACGAAGTCCGCCAGTACCTGGGGCTTGATGGCCTTCCGTGGGGCGAACGAGATTGCCTCGCCCATGATTTCCACCGCCCACTTCGCGATCCGTCCCGAGGCTTCTCGGCACTGGATGATCTCCCCCAGGGGGAAGGATGACACCACAGTCACCGGATGGGACTCGAAGTAATGTCGCAGCTTTTGCCTCGTCAGGATCACTGCATACAGCAGCTTCTGGACTTGTGGGTAGCGGATCTTGGTCTCGGACAGCACTTCGCTGACGAAGTAAACTGGCCTCTGAATGGGCAAAGCATGCCCCTCTTCCTGCCTTTCGACTACGATCGCGGCGCTGACCACCTGAGTGGTTGCGGCGACGTAGACCAAGAGGGTTTCTCCATCAGCTGGGGGTACCAAGACGGGCGCCTGGGTGAGGAGCGTCTTCAGGTTCCCGAGGGCTTCCTCGGCCTCGGGGGTCCAAGTGAAGCACTCGGCCTTTCTTAAGAGACGGTACAGGGGCAGGCCTCTTTCGCCGAGGCGCGAGATGAAACGGCTCAAGGCCGCGAGGCACCCCATGACCCTCTGTACGCCTTTTAAGTCCTTGATGGGCCCCATGTTTGTGATGGCCGCGATCTTCTCCGGGTTGGCTTCGATGCCCCGCTCGGAGACGATGAATCCCAAAAGCATGCCCCGGGGCACCCCGAAGACGCACTTCTCGGGATTGAGCTTGACGCCCTTCGCCTTGAGACACCGGAATGTCAGCTCGAGGTCGGAGAGAAAGTCGGAGGCTTTCCTCGTCTTGACTACGATGTCATCGACGTAGGCCTCGACCGTGCGACCGATGTGTTCGCCGAACACATGGTTCATGCACCGCTGGTACGTTGCACCCGCGTTCCTCAAACCGAACGGCATTGTGACATAACAGTACATGCCGAAGGGCGTGATGAAAGAAGTCGCGAGCTGGTCGGACTCTTTCATCTTGATTTGATGATACCCTGAGTAGGCATCGAGGAAAGACAGGGTTTCGCACCCTGCAGTGGAGTCCACGATTTGATCGATGCGAGGTAGAGGGTAGGGGACTTTCGGGCATGCTTTGTTGAGACCAGTGTAGTCTACACACATCCGCCATTTTCCCCCTTTCTTCCTCACAAGTACAGGGTTGGCAAGCCATTCGGGATGGAATACCTCTTTGATGAACCCTGCTGCCATCAGCTTGTGGATCTCCTCGCCTATCACCCTGCGCCTTTCCTCGTCGAATCGGCGCAGAGGCTGTCTGACCGGTCGGGCTCCGGCCCGAATATCCAGCGAGTGCTCGGCGACTTCCCTCGGTATGCCGGGCATGTCCGAGGGACTCCACGCAAAGGCGTCGGCGTTTGCGCGGAGAAAGTCGACGAGCACTGCTTCCTATTTGGGGTCGAGCCCGGAACCGATCCGGATCTGCTTGGAGGTATCGCCGCTGGGGTCGAGAGGGACGGCCTTAACCGTCTCTGCTGGCTCGAAGTTGCCGGCGTGTCGCTTCACGTCCGGCACCTCTCGGGAGAGGCTTTCCAGGTCGACAATGAGGGCCTCGGACTCGGCGAGGGCCTCGGCGTACTCCACGCACTCCACATCGCATTCGAATGCGTGCTTGTACGTGGGGCCGACGGTGATGACCCCGTTGGGGCCCGGCATCTTGAGCTTCAGGTAGGTGTAGTTGGGGATGGCCATGAACTTCGCGTAGCATGGCCTTCCCAATACTGCGTGGTAGGTTCCTCGGAACCCGACTACCTCGAACGTCAAAGTCTCCCTTCGGAAGTTGGAGGGTGTTCCGAAGCAGACAGGAAGGTCGAGCTGTCCGAGGGGCTGGACGCGCTTCCCGGGAATGATCCCGTGGAAGGGCGCAGCGCCTGCTCGGACGAACGACAGATCGACGCGCAGGAGCCTGAGGGTCTCAGCGTAGATGATGTTGAGGCAGCTGCCCCCATCCATCAAGACCTTGGTGAGCCTGACGTCGCCGATGACGGGATCGACGACGAGCGGGTACTTTCCTAGGCTCGGCACGTGGTCGGGGTGGTCATCCTGGTCGAAGGTGATGGGCTTGTCGGACCAGTCTAGGTAGACTGGCGCCGCCACCTTCACCGAGCAGACCTCCCGACGCTCCTGCTTACGATGCCGAGCCGAGGCGTTCGCCGCGTGCCCTCCATAGATCATGAAGCAGTCGCGGACCTCGGGGAACTCTCCTGCTTGGTGATCTTCCTTCTTGCCGTCGTCGTGGGCCTTGTCACCCTCTGCGGGTGGCCTGGCCCGGTGGAAGTGGCGCCGAAGCATGACGCACTCCTCGAGGGTGTGCTTGACGGGCCCCTGATGGTAGGGGCACGTCTCCTTTAGTGCCTTGTCGAAGAGGTTGGCGCCTCCGGGGGGCTTCCGAGGGTTCTTGTACTCGGCGGCGGCGACAAGGTCCGTGCTGGTGGCGTCGCGTTTCGCTTGCGACTTCCTCCTGCCTTTCTTCTTGGCACCGAGCGGAGTAGAAGCCTCGGGAGCATCTTCCGACGGGCGGCCCTGGGGCTGCTTGTCCTTTCGGAAGATGGCCTCGACCGCCTCCTGACCAGAGGCGAACTTGGTGGCGATGTCCATCAGCTCGCTCGCCCTGGTGGGGGTCTTGCGACCCAACTTGCTCACCAGGTCACGGCAGGTGGTGCCGGCAAGGAACGCACCGATGACATCGGAGTCGGTGATGTTGGGCAGCTCGGTGCGCTGCTTCGAGAATCAGTCGGATGTAGTCCCGAAGAGACTCTCCCGGCTGTTGCCGACAGCTTCGGAGGTCCCAGGAATTCCCGGGGCGCACGTACGTGCCCTGGAAGTTGCCGGCGAAAGCCTGGACCAGATCTTCCTAGTTGGAAATCTGCCCCGGAGGCAGGTGTTCCAACCAAGCGCGAGCGGTGTCGGAAAGGAACAGGGGGAGGTTGCGGATGATGAGGTTGTCGTCGTCCGTCCCACCCAGTTGACAGGCCAGGCGGTAGTCCACGAGCCACAATTCCGGTCTCGTTTCCCCCGAGTACTTAGTGATAGTAGTCGGGGGTCGGAATCGGGGTGGAAACGGCGCCCGCCGAATGGCTCGGCTGAAGACCTGCGGACCGGGTGGTTCGGGCGAGGGACTCCGATCCTCCCCGCTGTCGTAGCGTCCCCCACGCCTGGGGTGATAACCTCGGCGCACCCTTTCGTCGAGGCGGGCCCGACGGTCGCGATGAAGGTGCTCGTCGCCGAGGTGGCCCGGGGCCGCAGGCGCGGTGTTGCGCGTGCGCCCGGTGTAGACCGAGGCTTCCCGCGTGAGTCAGGGAAGTCGCGGCACGAGGTTCCGAGGGGTACCCCTGCCTTCGGGAGGCAGAGCTCTCGGCCCGCCGGGCCGCAGCGCCTTCCAGGAGATGCTTGAGTTCTCCCTGGATTCGCCGACCCTCGGTGGTTGATGACTCCGGCATCGCGCGGAGGAGCATCGCTGCGGCGGCCAGGTCCTGACCGGTTCCGCCGGATGCGGGTGGCGGTCTGTCCCTGGCATCGTTGGCGATGCGGTGCTGGAGACCTTGGGGCAGGTGACGTATTCCTCCGGCTGGGGGCTGGCTCGCCCATACCTGCCCGATGTTCTGGCGGATTGCCTCGAGCGCTCTTGCTCCCTCATCGAGCCCGGCCTGCGCCCCGCGGACTTGCTCGAGCTGTGGGTCGTGACCCCCCGCCGGAACGGGGACCACAGCTAGCTCCCGCGGGATGTCGGCGCGAGGCTGCCGGCCTAGGGGGATCACCATCCTCCGGCATGCCGAGACAGCCGCCTCCGGAGGGATCCCCTAGCTCGACGTGGAAACATTCGCGGCTCGGGCCGCAGTCCTTGTCGTCAAGGCTGCGGCTGCCGTCGGAACAGTCGGAGAGGCAGTAGTCACATGCAGCCATGAAGTCCCGCATGGCACTGGGGTTGCCAAATCCAGAGAAATCCCAGCAGATGCTGGGGTCGTCATCTTCCTCGGACCCAGAGGGTCCGTAGGTCGAGACGCCCGTCAATCGGTCCCAAGGCGACCGCACACGTAACCCCAGAGAGGTTGCACTCGCCTCAACGTGAGCGCCCGCCAAAGCGAGGTCGCCAGGCGGGTTGAGGCCGAGTCGAAATGACGAAGGATGGGAATCAGCCCGTACCTTTTGGTCGACGAGGATCGACGAAGTCGCATCGGGGGCTGATCGTGCTGTCGTCCTGGGTGCGAGGGCGACGTCCTGCAGGCCCTCCGTGAGCGTGCTGGCGTCGTCCACTTGCTCAGGATCGGCGTGACGCGGGGGGACGGCGCTCGCCTTCGCCTCAAACGCGGGGGTGATGCCCGACACGTCCTCCGTTGGGGCGCTGGGGATGTCGATTTGCTCGACAGTCGACTGAGCGCAGCCTCCCGCTCGGCCTTGGTTGCCCCGCCTCCTCCTCCGATGGCGAGGGAGAGGACGGAGCGAACTCGAAAGTTGTCCTTCCCCCACGCGGGAAAGGCGTCGTTGATTCCGCCGCCGGTGGGCGGGTTGTCCGCCACCATTGTCGCTGTCGCGCGGCGGTGGAAGGAGTATCATGTCGTAGCTGCCGTCGAAAGACATGAACTCGAGACTCCCGAAACGGAGCACCGTCCCGGGTTGAAGAGATCGTTGGAGACTGCCCATCTGGAGCTTGACGGGAATCTACTCGTCAACACGCAGCAGGCCCCTACCTGGCGCGCCAACTGTCGGCGTTCCGAGACCGGGGGGTCCCCGAGCCGACGAGTGAGTGTGCCGCGTGCCCCAGCCCAGATGGGTCGAGCGCGTGGGCGAGCGCGAAGGGGGAGAGAGAGAGAGAGCGAGAGCGAGGTGGCCGGAGCCGGGTCGTGAGGGAGTCGGAGAATTCCCGCGGCCTTCGTGTTCGTCCCGCGCCCAGGTCGGGTGCGCTTGCAGTAGGGGGTTACAAGCGTCCGCGCGGGTGAGGGGAGCGAGCGGCCCCGAGAGAGCGCCTGCCCCTGCCCTTCGTTCCCGCGAGGCCAACCTTCTCTAAGAAGGCCCTGGTCCTTCCTTTTATAGGCGTAAGGAGAGGATCCAGGTGTACAAATGGGGGTGTAGCAAGGTGCTACGTGTCTAGCGGGGGAGAGCTAGTGCCCTGAGTACATGCCAAGGTGGCAGCCGGAGAGATCTTGGCACCCAGCTAGTGTGGCGTCGTGGCTGTCGGAGAGGCGATGGAGCCGGACGGAGGGACAGCTGTTGGAGTGGCTGGGTCCTTGCTGACGTCTCCCTGCTTTCGTAAGGGAGCTGAGAGCCGCCGTCGTCATGGTCCAGCGGGGCGCCATCATTGCCTATCTGGTGGGGCTAGCCAGATGGGACGTCGGTCCTGTTCTCTGCGGCCCGAGTCGGCTCGGGGTAGGGTGATGATGACGCTTCCTGTCGACGTGGCGGGCTCGTGTCCTAGGTCGGACGACGTGGAGGCTCCTCCGAGGCCGAGGTCGAGTCCGTCCTGCATGGCCGAGACCGAACCTGAGCTCCTGGGTCGGGCGAGGCGGAGGTCGTTCGGCAGAGGCCAGGGTGGAGTCCGAGCCCTAGGGTCGGGCGAAGTGGAGTTCGTCGTCTTCTGGGGCCTTAGCCCGAGTCCGAGCCCTGGGTCGGGCGGAGCGGAGTTCGCCGTCTTCCGGGGCCTTAGCCCGAGTCCGAGCCCTGGGTCGGGCGGAGCGGAGTTCGCCGTCTTCCGGGGCCTTAGCCCGAGTCCGAGCCCTGGGTCGGGCGGAGCGGAGTTCGCCGTCTTCCGGGGCCTTAGCCCGAGTCCGAGCCCTGGGTCGGGCGGAGCGGAGTTCGCCGTCTTCCGGGGCCTTAGCCCGAGTCCGAGCCCTGGGTCGGGCGGAGCTTCCTCTGGCGCTTTCGGCCAAGCCTGGCTACCCGTCAGTCTTACCTTTTGCGTTAAAGGCCCCAGTGATTTGGTCGGTCGGCGCGGTGATTTAGTCAGGGTTACTTCTTATCGAAGGCATGGCCTCGGGCGAGCCGGAGATGCGTCTGCCGTGAAAGAGGAGACCTCGGGCGAGACGGAACCATCTCAGGGTCGGCTGCCCTCGCCCGAGGCTAGGCTCGGGCGTGGCGTGATCAAGTCGCTCGTATGGACTGATCCCTGACTTAATCAGACCCATCAGGCCTCTGCAGCTTTATGCTGATGGGGGTTACCAGCTGAGAATTAGGCGTCTTGAGGGTACCCCTAATTATGGTCCCCGACAATTAGATATGCATGGTTGGTTTCTTTTATTTAACATTTTGGACCACATTTGCACCACTTGTTTTGTTTTTGCAAATTCTTTTGTAAAATCTTTTCAAAATCTTTTTGCAAATAGTCAAAGGTATACGAATAAGATTGTGAGAAGCATTTTCAAGATTTGAAATTTTCTCCCCCTGTTTTAAATGCTTTTCCTTTGACTAAACAAAACTCCCCCTTAATAAAATTCTCCTCTTAGCTTTCAAGAGGGTTTTACTAATTTTTGTAAATATCAATTGAAAAAGATCAAATACATTTAGATACCAATTTTGAAAAATTCTTGAATTTTTTTTTGAAATTGGTGGTGGTGCGGTCCTTTTGCTTTGGGCTAATATTCTCTCTCCCTTTGGCATTAATCGCCAAAAACGGAGACTTTGTGAGCCCTTTTTACTTTCTCTCCATTGGTACAAGTAAATATGAGTGAAAGATTATACCAATTTGAGAGTGATGTGGAGTGATGGCGAAGGGTAAATGATACCGATAGAGTAGAGTGGAAGCCTTGTCTTCGCCGAAGACTCCATTTCCCTTTCAATCTACGACTTAGCATAGAAGTATACTTGAAAAACACATTAGTCGTAGACATAAAAGAGATATGATCAAAGGTATATAAATGAGCTATGTGTGCAATGTTTCAATCAAAGTTCCGAGAGTCAAGTATATTTAGCTCGTTCCTAAGTTTGGTAAAGGTTTTCTCATCTAATGGTTTGGTAAAGATATCGGCTAATTATTCTTTGGTGCTAACATAAGCTATCTCGATATCCCCCCTTTGTTGGTGATCCCTCAAAAAGTGATATCGAATGTCTATGTGCTTAGTGCGGCTGTGTTCAACGGGATTATCCGCCATGCGGATTGCACTCTCATTGTCACATAGGAGAGGGACTTTGCTCAATTTGTAGCCATAGTCCCTGAGGGTTTGCCTCATCCAAAGTAATTGTGCACAGCAATGGCCTGCGGCAATGTACTCGGCTTCGGCGGTAGAAATAGCTACTGAGTTTTGTTTCTTTGAAGCCCAAGACACCAGGGATCTCCCCAGAAACTGACAAGTCCCTGATGTGCTCTTCCTATCAGTTTTACACCCTGCCCAATCAGCATCTGAATATCCTATTAAATCAAAAGTGGATCCCTTAGGGTACCAAAGACCAAACTTAGATGTATAAACTAAATATCTCATGATTCTTTTCACGGCCCCAAGGTGAACTTCCTTAGGATCGGCTTGGAACCTTGCACACATGCATACGGAAAGCATAATTCCGGTCAAGATGCACATAAATAGAGTAGAGATCCTATCATCGACCGGTATACCTTTTGATCTACGGATTTACCTCCCGTGTCGAGGTCGAGATGCCCATTTGTTCCCATGGGTGTCTTGATGGGCTTGGCATCCTTCATTCCAAACTTGTTGAGTATGTCTTGAATGTACTTCGTTTGGCTGATGAAGGTGCCCTCTTGGAGTTGCTTGACTTGAAATCCTAGAAAATACTTCAACTCCCCCATCATAGACATCTTGAATTTTTGTATCATGATCCTACTAAACTCTTCACAAGTAGATTTGTTAGTAGACCCAAATATGATATCATCAACATAAATTTGCATACAAACAAATCCTTTGTAATTGTTTTAGTAAAGAGAGTAGGATCGGCTTTACCGACTTTGAAGCCATTAGTGACAAAGAAATCTCTTAGTCATTCATACCATGCTCTTGGGGCTTGCTTGAGCCCATAAAGCGCCTTTGAGAGTTTATACTCATGGTTAGGGTACTAACTATCTTCAAAGCCGGGAGGTTGCTCAACATAGACCTCTTCCTTGATTGGTCCATTGAGGAAGGCACTTTTCACGTCCATTTGATAATGCTTAAAGCCATGGTGAGTAGCATAGGAAAGTAATATACGAATCGACTCAAGCCTAGCTACGGGTGCATAGGTTTCACCAAAATTTAAACCTTCAACTTGTGAATAACCCTTGGCCACAAGTTGGGCTTTGTTCCTTGTCACCACACCATGCTCATCTTGCTTGTTGCGGAATACCCATTTTGTACCTACAACGTTTTTGTTAGGATGTGGAACTAAATGCCATACCTCATTCCTCGTGAAGTTGTTGAGCTCTTCTTGCATTGCCAACACCCAATCCGTGTCTCTTAGTGCATTCTCCACCCTGTATGGCTCAATAGAGGACACGAAAGAGTAATGTTCACAAAAATGAGTGACTCGAGATCGAGTGGTTACCCCCTTATGAGTATCGCCAAGAATGGAGTTCACAGGGTGATCTCTTTGAATCACTTGGTGGACTCTTGGGTGTGGCGATCTTTGACCCTGAATTTCTTGCTCATCTTCCTTGTCATGATCATCTCCCCCTTGATCATTGTCCTCCTCTTGAGGTGGCTCGTCCTCTTGATCTTCATCTTCATTGTCTTGAGCCTGATCCCATCTTGAGTTGGTGGAGATGCTTTCATGGAAGATGATGGTTGATCTTGTGCTTGTATAGGCTCTTCGGATTTCTTAGGACACGCATCCCCAATGGACATGTTTCTTAGCGCGACGCACTGTGCCTCTTCATCATCTAGCTCATCAAGATCAACTTGCTCCACTTGGGAGACATTAGTCTCATCAAACACAATGTCACAAGAAACCTCAACTAATCCAGTGGATTTGTTGAAGGCTCTATATGCCCTTGTGTTTGAGTCATAACCAAGTAAAAAGCCTTCTACAGCCTTAGGAGCAAATTTAGGTTTTCTACCTCTTTTAACAAGTATAAAGCATTTGCTACCAAAGACTCTAAAATATGAAACATTGGGCTTTTTACCAGTGAGGAGTTCATACGATGTTTTCTTGAGGATTCAGTGAAGGTAGAGCCGGTTGATAGAGTAGCAGGCGGTGTTAATCGCCTCAGCCCAAAACCGGTCAGGAGTCTTGTACTCATCAAGCATGGTCCTCGCCATGTCCAATAGAGTTCTATTCTTCCTCTCCACTACACCATTTTGTTGAGGTGTGTAGGGAGAAGAGAACTCATGCTTGATGCCCTGCTTCTCAAGAAAGTCTTCAATTTGAGAGTTCTTGAACTCTGTCCCATTACCGCTTCTTATTTTCTTGATCCTTAATTCGAACTCATTTTGAGCTCGTCTCAAGAATCCCTTTAACGTCTCTTGGGTTTGTGATTTTTCCTGCAAAAAGAACACCCAAGTGAAGCTAGAATAATCATCCACAATTACAAGACAGTACTTACTCCCGCCGATGATTATGTAAGCGATCGGGCCGAATAAATCAATGTGGAGTAGCTCAAGCGGTCTGTCGGTCGTCATGATGTTCTTGTGTGGATGGTGGGCACCAACTTGCTTTCCTGCTTGACATGCGCTACAAACCCTGTCTTTCTCAAAATGAACATTTGTTAGTCCCAAAATGTGTTCTCCCTTTAGAAGTTTGTGAAGATTCTTCATTCCAACATGGGCTAGTCGGCGATGCCAGAGCCAACCCATATTAGTCTTAGCAATGAAGCAAGTATCGAGTTCAGCTCTATTAAAATCAACTAAGTATAGTTGACCCTCTAATACTTCCTTAAATGCTACTAAATCATCACTTCTTCTAAAGACAGTAACACCTATATCCGTAAAAAGACAGTTGTAACCCATTTTGCATAATTGAGAAACTGAAAACAAGTTATAATCTAAAGAATCTACAAGAAAAACATTGGAAATAGAATGGTCAGGTGATATAGCAATTTTACCTAGTCCTTTGATCAAACCTTGAATTCCATCACCGATGTGATAGCTCATTGGGGATCTTCGTTTTTCTCATAGGAGGAGAACATTCTTTTCTCCCCTGTCATGTGGTTTGTGCACCCGCTATCAATTATCTAACTTGAGCCCCCGGATGCATAAACCTGCAAAACAATTTAGGCCTTGTTCTTAGGTACCCAAACGGTCTTGGGTCCTTTCACATTAGAAACAAGCACCTTGGGTACCCAAACACAAGTCTTGAAGCCCTTGTGTTTGCCCCCAATATATTTGGCAACTACTTTGCCTGATTTGTTAGTGAACACATAAGAAGCATCAAAAGTTTTAAATGAAATATTAGGTTCATTTGATGCAGTAGGAGTTTTCTTTTTAGGCATTTTAACATGGGTAGAATGCCTAGAGCTAGATGCCTCATTCTTGTACATAAAAGCATGATGGAAAATAGAACGAGACTTCCTAGCATGAATTCTCCTAATCTTGCGCTCAGGATAACCAACAAGATATAAAATGTAACCCTCGTTATCCTGAGCCATGGGAGCTTTGCCCTTAACAAAGTTAGACTATTTTTTGGGACATTAAGCTTGACATTGCTTCCCTGTTGGAAGCCTATGCCATCCTTAATCCCAGGGTGTCTCCCACTATAAAGCATGCTTCTAGCAAATTTAATTTTTTCATTATCTATTTCATGCTCATTAATTTTAGCAGTAAGTTGAGCTATGTGATCATTTTGTTGTTTAATTAAAGCAAGGTGATCATGGATATCATCAACATTTACATCTCTACATCTAGTACAAATAGAGACATGATCAATAGTAGATGTAGATGGTTTGCAAGCATTTAATTCTTCAATCTTAGCATGTAAAATAGCATTCTCATTTCTAAGATTGGAAACAACATCATTGCAAATATTTAAATCTTTAGCCTTAGAAATTAATCTAGCATTTTCATCCCTAAGGCTAGAAATTGATTCATTCAATTTATCAATCTTAGCAATCAAACTAGCATTTTCATTTTTAAGATTGACAATTGAATCATGACAAACATTTGATTTTTCAACCTTAGTAGTTAAACTATCATTCTCAGTTCTAAGGTTGGAAATGGTGTCATGGCAAATGCTAAGCTCTCTAGTCAAGTTTTCACATTTTTCTATCTCCTGAGCATAAGCATCTTTACCTTAACATGCTTTTTGTTTTCCTTAATAAGGAAATCCTCTTGGCTATCCAAGAGTTCAGCCTTCTCATGAATAGCTCCTATCAATTCATTTAATTTTTCTTTTTGTTGCATGTTAAGGTTGGCAAAAAGACTAAGCAAGTTATCTTCATCATCACTAGAACTACCCTCATCACTAGATGTAGTATACTTAGGGGTGGTTCTAGCTTGTACCTTCTTTTTCTTGCCGTCCTTTGCCATGAAACATTTATGGTCGACGTTGGGGAAGAGAAGTCCCTTGTTGACGGCGACGTTGGCGGCGTCCTCGTTGGAGGAGGAGTCGGTGGAGCTTACGTCGGAGTCCCATTCCCGACACACGTGGGCATCGCCGCCCTTCTTCTTGTAGTACTTCTTCTTCTCCTTCCTCTTTCCCTTCTTGTCGTTGTCCCTGTCACTATCACTAGACATAGGGCATTTAGCGATAAAATGATCGGGCTTACCACACTTGTAGCACACCCTTTTGGAGCGGGGTTTGTAGTCCTTCCCCTCCTTTGCTTGAGGATTTGGCGAAAGCTCTTGATGATGAGCGCCATCTCCTCATTGTCGAGCTTGGAGGCGTCGATGGGAATTCTACTTGGCGTAGCTTCCTTCTTTTCTTCCTCCGTTGCCTTGAATGCGACGGGTTGCACCTCGGGTGTGGAGGTGCCACCTTGCTCGACGATTTGTTTGGAGCCTTTGATCATTAACTCAAAGCTCACAAACTTTCCTATCACTTCCTCGGGAGACATTAGCTTATATCTAGGATCACCACGTATTAATTGAACTTGAGTAGGATTATGAAATACGAGTGATCTAAGAATAACCTTGACCATTTCATGGTCATCCCATTTTGTGCTCCCGAGGTTGCGCACTTGATTCACCAAGGTCTTGAGCCGGTTGTACATGGCTTGTGGCTCCTCTCCTTGGTTGAGGACGAATCGACGAGCTCTCCCTCGATCGTCTCCTGTTTGGTGATCTTGGTCACCTCGTCCCCTTCGTGCGCCGTTTTGAGGATGTCCCAAATTCCTTTGGCCGTCTTTAACCCTTGCACCTTATTATATTCCTCTCGACACAAGGAGGCGAGAAGTATAGTAGTTTCTTGGGAGTCAAAGTGCCGGATTTGGGCGACCTCGTCCGAGTCATATCCTTCATCCCCCACGGATGGTACCTGCGCTCCAAACTCAACAATATCCCATATGCTTGCATGGAGTGAGGTTAGGTGATGCCTCATTTTATCACTCCACATACAATAATCTTCACCATCAAATACCAGTGGTTTGCCTAATGGGACGGAAAGTAAAGGAGTGCGTTTAGAAATGCGAGGATAGCGTAAGGGGATCTTACTAAACTTCTTACGCTCATGGCGCTTAGAAGTGACGGACGTCGCGTTGGAGCCGGATGTGGAGGGCGACGAAGAATCGATCTCATAGTAGACCACTTTCTTCATTTTCTTCTTCTTGTCGCCACCCCTGTGCGACTTGATGCGGGGAGGTGATTCCTCCCTTCCTTTGGCGCCGGACTCCCTTGATGGAGCCTTCCCGGGGCTTGTGGTCGTTTCCATCTCCCTCTTGGCGTGATCTCCCGACATCACTTCGAGTTGTTAAACTCTAATGAAGCACTGGGCTTTGATACCAATTGAAAGTCGCCTAGAGGGGGTGGATAGGCGGAAACTAAAATTTACAACTTTAAACACACTACAAGTCGGGGTTAGCGTTAGAATAAAATTCGAGTCCGGAAGAGAGGGAAAACAAATCAACCAAGAAAGTAAAGCGGATGACACGGTGATTTGTTTTACCGAGGTTCGGTTCCAATGAACCTAGTCCCCATTGAGGTGGTCACAAAGACCGGGTCTCTTTCAACCCTTTCCCTCTCTCAAACAGTCACTTAGACCGAGTGAGGCTTCTCCTTAATCAAACGGGTCACTTAGACCCCACAAGGACCACCACACACTTGGTGTCTCTTGCTTTGAACAAGTCACTTAGAGAACAAGAATGAGAAAGAAGAAAGCCAACCAAGCAAACAAGAGCAACAAAGAAACACAAATGATCCTCTCACAAGTCTAAATGCACTAGAGTGGAATTGGAGACTTTTAGCGGATCGATCACTTGAATTGTGTCTTTGGAGTGGTGTCTATTGCTCTTGTATTGAATGTGAAGGAGTGAATGCTTGGATCGTTGGAGTGGAGGTGGTTGGGGGGTATTTATAGCCCCCAACCACCAATTCAACCGTTGGGGCAGGCTGCTGTCGATGGGCGCACCAGACAGTGTCCGGTGCGCCAGCCACGTCACCCAACCGTTAGGGTTCTGACGGTTCCGACCGTTGGAGCTTTATCTTCATGTGGACACCGGACAGTCCGGTGCCGCACCAGACAAGCACTGTTCACTGTCCGGTGCGCCTCTGGCGGCTGCTCTGACTTTTGTGCATACTGTTTTTCACTGTTCACGTTGCAGGCGACCGTTGGAGTCGACCGTTGTGCTAGCTTAGCCGTTGCTCCGCTGGCGCACCAGACAGTCCGGTGGCACACCGGACTGTCCGGTGAATTATAGCGGAGCAGCTATTCTGAAACCCGAAGGTGGCGAGATCAGAGTGTACGACCCTGGTGCACCGGACACTGTCCAGTGGCACACAGGACAGTCCGGTGCGCCAGACCAGGGTTCTCTTCGGTTTCTTTTGCTCCTTTCTTTTTGAACCCTAACTTGATCTTTATATTGGTTTTGTGTTGAACCTTTAGCACCTGTAGAATATATGATCTTAGAGCAAACTAGTTAGTCCAATTATTTGTGTTGGGCATTCAACCACCAAAATTATTTATAGGAAAAGGTTAAACCCTATTTCCCTTTCAGCAAGGGTACCTCTACTTTAATGGCCTTGGACCTCCAGAAGATAGATTTCAGAGGATAAATAGAAACTGAAACACTAACATTAAAAGTTAGGCTATAGGTCTACCAAGGGAAACACTAACAGGCTAATTACAAGTGGTGTCTGCACCTAAGGGGTGGTAAGGATAAATAGAAACTGAAACGTACTACAAGCATGTTTTTCAATTTATGATTATGATTTGCGTATCAATAGTGTATGGAGATAGGTAACAAATACATAGAACACACATAAATAAATTTCTCTTGGTATGATAACATGTCGGCAACTATAACATTTAAAAAACACAATTTTCTGGACTGAATTACCTATGCAGTCAGCATGGTCTTGAAAAGATAGCCAGAGCTCTGATCTTGACAATTTTACTAATGAAGTGGCTACCAGTGCACCTAGCATGGCCAGAGCTATGATCTTGCTAACTCAGAGACATACTGATAGAGCTATGATCCTTGGTTGGTGTAGAATTTTACAGCATACCCAGAGCTATGATCTCCAGAAGATAGCCACCTCAAGCAACCAAGGATTACTGACACACTGATTTTTTCTGTGAATGGTGCGCCTGGCTGGTAATGTAAATGACAGTTCTGAATATAGAGCACTAACACACTATGAAATTGGTTAGAGTAGTATGTGTTGGGGGCCTTCGTCTTCCGAAGGTCCTCAAAAACATGATTAACAATGTTTCCCAAGCATAATATATGTACAGGAACCTTCGGACTCGGGATGAAGTTGTACACAATATGGAAAGCAGGGTCGGAACGAAGGTTGAACCAGCGCCGAAGCTACGCGCAAGGGAGCTTCGGCTCAATAGTAGAAAAAGGAACCGACTTAAGGAGGAAAATGCTATCTAGTCCTCGACAGATTGTTCTTAAGTCAATAGTGAACATGAAGGGCATGAATGTAATTTTACACAGGCTACGCCATGTGCCTATAAATAGATGAACAATACCTCCATACTGTTCACGCTGACTTGTACTCGCTCGTGCGTCACGCTTGTACTTTTGCCTTCTGTCAAGCCGAATGTATAAATGTAATTCAATATTGTTCTTATTCATCCATGATTATATAATAAGGACATGTAAATAATGTTATATGATTATTCATGTTATTTCTCATGTTTCATATGCTTCTCCTTTCATCGATGTAAACTGTGATGATGAAGGTATGTCCTTCATGACCTTTGTCCGAAGATCATTATATCCTAAGGGAAATAATGCTTCAAAGGACGAAGGGCATTAACCATTAACTTCTTTCTGTGTTGCCTTGTTCTTAATTCGTAGCATTTGAGAACAAGTCCCCAACATTGGCGCCCACCTCCAGTGTACTGACTTCCACAATCTTCGGCAAAGCATCAACCTTCATCATGCCGCCGAAGAAGATAACAGCGCCAGGGGCTGCACTGCAGCCACTGGACATAAACTAGGAGACTCTCTCTCTCTCTCCGAGAGGCCAGAAGCCAAAAGAGAAAGGCCACCAGCCCAACACTTCAGGAGGAGGAGTTGGACCAGGAGATCAGGAACATGGAGATCATCCACCAGCAGGTGCAAAGGAAAAAGGAGAAGATGGCTCGGCTGGCCGACCTTCAAAGGAAGATCGATGAAGCTACCGAGGAAGTGTGTCATCTTACTCAAGATGATCATGACCAAAGGCCTCAACACAGGGAGCTTCGTCAAGAGGGCTCATTCAACGAAGATGAATGGTATGATGATCTTAATCATGTACCTTTACTTTTGATGATGCTTCTCTCCTGGCAGCAGAATTGTAGGCCATTCCATGGCCACAATCCTACAAGCCACCCCAGCTACCTATGTACGATGGCCACTCAGACCCGAAGCAATTCTTGATGAGCTATGAGGCAACAATATCCTCATATGGAGGCAATGCAGCTGTCATGGCAAAGTCCTTTGTCATGGCAGTCCGAAATGTGGCCCAGACATAGTATTCTTCTCTTCGGTCAGGGACAATCACGTCATGGCAGAAGCTCAAGGACATGCTGATTACCAGTTTTTAGGGCTTTCAGACGAAGGCAGTCACAACTCAAGCCTTATTCCAGTGCACACAAGACCATGAGGAATACCTGCAGGCGTATGTCCGAAGGTTCTTGCGACTGAGAGCACAAGCGCCCACAGTGCCTAATGAAATTATCATTGAGGCCATGATCAAGGGTCTTCGGCCAGGACCTACAGCCAGTACTTCGCCAGGAAACCTCCCCAAACTCTAGAAAAGTTGCTTCAGAAAATGGACGAGTACATCCGGGCTGACAATGACTTCCGACAAAGAAGGGAGGAAGCTTACAGATTTTCTGAGATGACTAGGGGCTTCGGAGGGAGAGTCCACCGTAGGCATGTCAGATCAATCCATAGCTCCAGTCAGAATGATGACAAAGGAAGTCAGCTTCAGAGGCCACAACACACCTCACAGTCTTCGGGACAGCAGCAAAGCTCCTTCAGGCCAGCCAGCTCCAAGGGGCAGAGGCGCCAGGGGTTTCAGAGGAAGATATGGGGATCAACCTAGGAAAATCTATTGCTTATTCCGTGGAGAGGACAAAGGTCACACTACAAGAACCTGCCAAATCACCATCTTGAAGCAAAAGGAGATTGCCGAAGCAGAAGCTCGGCAGAATCAGCCGAAGCAAGTCCTACATACTGCTTCGTGCCACTCTCCTTACATACCAGAATATGTGGGCAACCAACATGCAGCTTCTGTTGTTTCGGCAAGCCATTCACAGGCTTCCTGGCCTCAGCTCCCACCGCCACCACCACTGCAGCCTACATATTCCTTAAGCCAGCAGCCAGAAGGGCGCCAGCACTCCCAACAACAACGTGACTTCAGGGAGGAGTTCAAAGCTCGTACAGTCAATAGTACTGTACCAGAATCAAAGCACATATATTGAGCAATATCCTGCTTCCTAAATGCTTTTATATTCTAGGTTATTTTGTTTTGAATAAAGAACAAGCAATGAAAACTTAGTTTTATTTTTGTAATGATTTTTCTTCTATCAGAATGAAATATATCTTCTTCACAAACTTATGAAGCTCAAAAGTTACGAAGCTCAAAAGACGTTCCTAAGGGAATGCAGAGCCAAAATTGCTGAAGCTACAAAAAGTCGCTCCTAAGGGAGCGTAGCGTAAGTTTTCTGCTCAAAAGTCATTCCAAAGGGAATGCAGAGCCAAATACTACCGAAATATAAGGCGAAGAAGTTCAAAAGTCATTTCTAAGGGGATGCAGAACTTATACCGCCAAAATATAAGGCGAAAAAGTTCAAAAGACGTTCCTAAGGGGATGCAAAACTTATATCACCGAAATAGAAGGTGAAGAAGCTCAAAAGTCGTTCCTAAGGGGATGCAGAGCTTGTGTGTTCCAGTGTGGGCGTGTGGGTGTGTGTCTTTGGCATCTTCATCATTTTGCATCATATCATCACATCATTTCGCATAACATCACATCATACATCATATTGCATCAATGACACGAGAATTGAATACGAAGCTGGTCTTCGGCAAATGCTTCGTCAAAAAAAGAAGGGATCTCTCTTTACAAAGTAAGGATATCTTTCTTCACGAAGCATGGATCTTTTCCTTTACGAAGCATGAAAAGAAGGGAAGGTGTTTTTTTGCCGAAGGCTCAAAAACGGTATGTGTGTAAATTTCATACATCGCAAAGAAATAAACTGCAATAAATTACATATTCAATTTAGCATTACATACTCCAGATATTACATAGTTTTGTCATAGTAGAAATATAATCTTCCTTCATTTGTTACATACATCAAGCCTTTAAAAGTGTTTATTACAATAAAATCTATTCCTCTTTAAGGACTTTCTCTGCAACTTTGTTCAGCAATTTGTTGACGACTTCGTCGACAATGGATTCAGCCATGTTTATGATATCCAACGCTTCTTTCATTTTTGGATCAGCCAGGGGATCCAACTGTTCCGACGGCGGAGTTAATTCAGCTGAAGTAGGAAAAATTAATTAGTCTGAAGCCACAAAAACAAATGCCGAAGCTGAAAACTAAAAAATATTACCTATACGCTTTTTGCGCTCTGCAGCTTCTTCAGCCTGTCCTGCTTCTACTCGAGCGTCATGGGTGTATTTTTCACTTTTCTTTATAATCTCGTGGGCCATCTCTCAGCCACCATTCACCTAGACATCATTATAGAATTTTCCACTCATCAAGGTTGTTTCAGCTGAAGGATCCTTCGTATCATCTACAGAGAAGGTAGCTTCGGTCTGGACCATGGTTTTAATATGGTCGCATCCAGCCTTCTCCAAGATGGCTAAAATTCCCCGCGCACCGGAAAACGTGCAAACATCCCCGCAATCACTCAAAATTTCTTCGAAGGTTTCGGCTTCTCCACTTATCCATTCAAAAACACCTTCGGGGTCGCCTCTTATGAAGTTTTCTTCAGTAGAATAGGCACCCACTTTGGCGAAGCTAGCTTTTATTTTCTTTACGCAATCCAAAGACTTCTCAAAGCACCTCTCCTTGGATGTGCGAAGTTCTTCAACATTTTCTCTAGATAATTTTTCCAATATTCGCTGATTTCTTGATTAGTTTAAGCGACTGCGCATTTTTCCTTAGCCTCGGCCAGTTGCCTCCGAAGATCTTCAATTTCCGTCTTCTGGGCTTCGGCCTAAGCTTTATAGTTAGCTTCGTCTTCCTTTACTTTATTTACCAATGAAATTAAGATCTTGTCTTTTTCCAGACCTTCGTTTCTTAATTCAATAACTTCTGAACGAAGGTTATTTAGAGCCATTGTATAGCTTTCATCTTCAATATTCTTCTGTGCCCTCAAGGCATTGCTAAGAATCAAGCCCTGTAAATAAGAAGAAAGAATTAAGTATGGCAATAAAGTATGCTAGTTTCCAACTTAAAAGTAAACTTTTATACCTTTATACTATTGTATGCTAGGCTGTCAGCAAGTTCATCCTTCGATAAAATCGAGAGGCCGTCTTCTAGCTTCGGGAATCCGATGCTCTTACCTATCTCCCGGCAAACGGATAATCTTTGTTATCCGGGAGATAGTACAGAAAATCTTCTTCGTCACTACCATTGAACACTAACACCCCCTTCGGATATTTCAATTTTTCGGCGTAGTGTTGTGCTTCTAGCATTTCTTCTTGGGATAGTTCTTTTCCCAAAGCATGACGAATGATGTAGTCAATGCTTTTGTTCGAAGCTTCGGGAGCAGGAGCTTCGATCTTTTCAGACGCAATCTGCTCTGTCATTTTTTCCTTAGGCTCAGCAAGCTCCATCTCGATGGGCACTGAAGGCCCAACTTTGGCTTCAGTTTGAGCTTGCCCAGCTTTGGTTTCTGCTTCCCCAGTTTTGACTTCGGCTTGCGTCTTTGTAGTTTCAGCAAGTTTCTTTGCAGCAGCAGGACTTAAAACCTTCGTAGTTTCCAGCACAACATCCATCACGTTGGCCATTCTCCTCCTCTTGGGAGTCGCAGCAGAAGCTTTTTACACCTTCGATAGTTTTGTCTCTGTCGGAGGACTCAGAATTTTTGGCACTTTTATTATTTCTTCAATCTTTGACTCTTTAGACTTAACAACCTTAGTCGCGACTGGCTCGGCTATGGGTATCTTCGGCATTACGGTCGCCTCTTCAGTGCTCTGTGCAATCGGAGCAATTTCTGTTGCTTCGGCTGCTAAGGAGGACCCTGCGCCGAATTCAGGCACTACGGCCGGTTCAATATAGCGCGGCCGGTGGGTCAGAACCTTCACCTTTTTGCTCTTCGGCATAGGCTCAGCTGGGATGACCGGAGCAGCAATCTTCCTCTTTTTCTCTTGCCCTCGCAGTGGGTAGTGATAATCGGGGTATATGAAGCCGATCGCATCAAAAACCCTGTTCAGTCTTTTCTTCCCCCGACCTCCGAAGGCTGCGGACAGAGCATTATCTTCGGCCTTGGAGTAAGCTCCAAGCAGCTCATCGCTGGTAGCTTCAATACACTTCAGCCAATCGTCGTTTGGCTCATCAAACTTCTCCCTAAATCTGAAGGTATATTTCAGCCGGACCAGACCACAAACACTAGAATCAGTGTTGGTCTCCTTCGGCATTTCCCAGCTTTCCACAATCGGCCATACCCTAAAGGCTATATGTTCTTGAATTAAATCTCTTGAGCCAATGAAGGAGCAAACAGTGCTGAAAGCCCTCTGACACGCTTCGACAGCGTCATCAATTTCCACCTTCGGCCTTCGGAGGCCGAAGCGGGACCAGATGGGGCGTTGGATGATTTCTTTAATGTCTTCCCTTGCCTTCAAATCATTCTTCACATAAAACCACTCTTCCATCCAGGCTCAGGGCCATCTCTTCTGAAACATTGGCACCAGGTGGCTTGCGTTGGGGCGAGCAATAAATCCATAACAATCGAAGTTGTTGTGGTACTGTTCTTTGCCAGTAGCCTTCGTCTCATATAAGAGCTCGTGCATACTATAGAAGCACTTCGCGCTTGGCTCTAGCCCCTGACTCCTCACAGCCCAGACAAAAATCCCCATCCTCATTATAGCTTCGGTGGTGATCTGATGAAAGAAGATCTGGTAGATCTTCAGCACTTCAACTACAAACTTGCTCAAAGGAAACCGAAGTTCAGCCTTAAAAAAGCTTCGGTAGATAACAACTTCGTTTTCCTCAGGAGGAGGGACGTTGTTGTCTCCGCCAGCCCTCACGATAGACATGTCCCGAAAGTACCTTCCTCTCATGTTCTCAAGATGACTCTGTTTAATGGTCGATTTTCCGAAGACAACATGGCTTGGTCGCTAGGGCCGATCTTCAGAATCTTCATCCCCACTTTCCACATCATAGCTATCGCTGTCACCAGTATCTTCAGATAATCCTTCCAATATCTCTTTAGTAATCTTCTCTGTGTTTGTTTTTGCCATCGACTCAATAAATCCAGCAATATAAGAATCTGCAACCTTCTTCTCCTCAAACAGCTTCGTCTCTTCAGTCAGCTTCACCTTCTCAGTCATTTTTTCCCCAGACATGGTGAAAACGCGTTTTTTAACCGAAGCTCAAAAAGTTTGAAAATCTAGTGAGCGCTAGTGAGCAAGAGCTAAAAGTTTGAGAAAATAATGCAAATGGTAGAAACAGCGTATCAAATGCTGCCGGTGTGAGTTCATATTTACACGCCTAGCACGCTGCAACTTGGAGGGCCCCGTCTGTCATTGATTGTTGCTATTCTAGCAAAGAGAAGGTGTTTTTTCGGACCTTCGGCTTAAGGCCTTCGTTTACGTCGCAGTTTGAATTCGTTGTTATAACAAATTAATACTGCGTGGGGCTACTGTTGGAGCCTTCGTCTTCCGAAGGTCCTCAAAAACATGATTAACAATGTTTCCCAAGCATAATATATGTACAGGAACCTTCAGACTCGGGATGAAGCTGTACACAATATGGAAAGCAGTGTCGGAACGAAGGTTGAACCAGCGCCGAAGCTGCGCGCAAGGGAGCTTCGGCTCAGTAGCAGAAAAAGGAACCGACTTAAGGAGGAAAAGGCTATCTAGTCCTTGACAGATTGTTCTTAAGTCAATAGTGAACATGAAGGGCATAAATGTAATTTTACACAGGCTGCGCCCTATGCCTATAAATAGATGAACAGTACCCCCGTCCTGTTCACGCTGACTTGTACTCGCTCGTGCGTCACGCTTGTACTTTTGTCTTCTGTCAAGCCGAATGTATAAATATAATTCAATATTGTTCTTATTCATCCATGATTATATAATAAGGACATGTAAATAATATTATATGATTATTCATGTTATTTCTCATGTTTCATATGTTTCTCCTTTCATCGATGTAAACTGTGATGATGAAGGTATGTCCTTCACGACCTTCGTCCGAAGATCGTTATATCCTAAGGGAAATAATGCTTTGAAGGACGAAGGGCATTAACCATTAACTTCTTTATGTGTTGTCTTGTTCTTAATTCGTAGCATTTGAGAACAAGTCCCCAACAGTATGAAATTGGTTAGAGCATAATTCGAATTAGTAAGATCTGTGACATTATATGAAGTTAGGAACTAACAAAGCCATCTTCAAGTAAAACATAGATCCTTGTGCCATATAAAATTTTGAAGCATAACTACAAGATCACAATCATCGTTTAAGTAACATGATCATACCAAAAATAGGATTAAAAGGGTGACTGACCCATAGCCATCTCAAGCAACAAAGGATTAGGCATGGATTCGCGGCACCAGATTAGGCATGGATTCACAGCACGCCACACCACCACCACGCAACACCTGAAACTCGAACCGAAAGCAGGAGAAGGGGTGACGTCACCTTCGGAGCAGCGGCCTTTGGGGATGGACGACGCAGAGGACGGCATGACAAGATGGTAAGATGTTTGAACTGTAAACTATTGCAGTGTCAGCACTAAAAAATACTTATATGCAGCCTTATATCAGCAAGGACAACACATTCATCTTGATTGTGGCATCATCAATCAGGAAATGAAAATGTTATGCAAACAAGATGCAGTCATCACACCTCACCCCCAAGTCCCCCTGCAACTTGCAGGCCATGATGTCTACATTAGTCCATAAGGTTAAAGAATAAACCCATTACCCCTACAAGCAAGCAAAGACAGAGAACAGTCAAATATCACAATTTGAGGACTGAAAAAACACCCTCGCAGAACATTAATATCAGTACTGCACACACTTAGACCATGAACTTTATTTGCACAAATGAGCTATCACTGGCCATGAAGCATTTCATTTTTGTATTTGAGTATAATGTTATTATACTGAAAAATACAACTAAATAAACATAAATATCTAGATGCATTTCCAAAAATACATGATGAACTGATGTATTATCAACACCATGTCTATGTTCCTTGGACAACAAGAACAAAGCCTTTTTAGTCCCAATGAAGTTGGGTAGGCTAGAGTAGGAACCATAAAGAAGCCACAAAAATACTCAAATTAGCTAAAGTAAACAATTAGTGGAGAACTACTATAATGAGATATGATTAGTAAGGTTCTCCAGCTCCTTTGGAAGCGTTCCAGATAGCTGATTTGTAGACAGATATCTTGCAAAAATTTCGGGAAAAATTGTGGTCAAGACAAAGAAGTAGCTAGTATATTAGGCACAACAAAGATTTGATAAATGATTATTACATGTACTGCATGGGATATTTCCCAATGAACGAAGGCATTGGGACATAAATATCTAGATGCATTTCCAAAAATACATGATGAACTGATGTATTATCAACACCATGTCTATGTTCCTTGGACAATAAGAACAAAGCCTTTTTAGTCCCAATGAAGTTGGGTAGGCTAGAGTTGGAACCATAAATAAGCCACAAAAATACTCGAATTAGCTAAAGTAAACAATTTGTGGAGAACTACTATAACTGAGATATGATTAGTAAGGTTCCCTAGCTCCTTTGGAAGCATTCCAGATAGCTGATTTGTAGACAGATATCTTGCAAAAATTTCGAGAAAAATTGTGGTCAATACAAAGAAGTAGCTAGTAAATTAGGCACAACAAAGATTTGATATATGATTTTTACATGTATTGCATGGGATATTTCCCAATGAACGAAGGCACGAGACCTGTCAAATAATTCAGCATTAGGTTACTGAAACATCATCAAAGCTACCAGACCAGTTAGCCAGATAAAAAATACCAGTGTTAATTGATTCTTGGCAGACAAAAGAGCATCACTGTGAATAATTGTTCAGATTCATTTATTCAGAAAAACTAAAAAAGAATATATGTAAGTCAGATGCCATACAAGTTACTAAGATATGTGATTGTCCCAACCACTGCACCCTGAATGGCTGAATCAAACCAGCACAAGTATGAACTATTAACATTTAGTTGACTCGTGATGAAGATCACAATTGAAGCATCCATTTTATCATAGGTAAACTTACTTGTGGATGAAGGTCACAACTTCCCAACTCCTTCACGACTAATGTAATATCACCATCTGCGATCTAAAAAATGAAATAGTTAAGGACAACTGAGAAATTTTATAACAAGCTTACTAAGTTTACAACACAGCAGCATGGTGAACAAAGGCAACCTCATTGTTAATTCTATTTGAATGAAGAACCAAATGAAGGCACGGTGGGCAGTTTGGTGAGATGGAGCCGCTGTTGAGGTTGCCTGAGCCAGGTCGCTTCCAGCAAGAGGGGGTGCATGCCTCCTCTCAATCATCTTATAGCCTTAAAAATTAAGAACACCAAATAAAACTGTAATGACATGCTTCCTGCAGCTGCTTACAAAAACTGAAGTGTACATCATTCATGAAGAAGGCCAATATCAAAGACAGTAATTGGCAGAGAAAACTGTGTTCTCAATTCTCATAATTATAAAACCAAATTTAATAGTTTGCCAATTTAATAAAAATTATAGTATTTTAGTAAATAGCGAAATTATGTAAATGGGTGTAGCAAAAAATGGTTGTGCCATCCAGCTAATGATCAGCTAAATAGCAAATGTAGTGGGTAAACAGTCACACATGATAGATAGTGATCTTGATGTTTTCCATTTAGATGCATGTTCATGTTACAAAAGCAACATGTTTGTGATACATTATACCACACCAGCAAAGTGGCAGTTCAATTACCTGTCATGCAGAGCAAAAAGCACACCGTCATAGGACCTCGAAACATCGACCTCCACACAGTCGACCCGCACGTCGAGAGCCATCCACAGACTCATAAGATCTCGACAAGACTAATAACTCATCAACACATTTACCTCAATCCGGACAGAATGGAGAAATAACTTGTTATAGAACAAATTCGAATTCACTGAGACCGTCTCAGCCTCTCACAAGTCACACCGACCGAATTGGGGAAGGCGTTGGTGGAGTCACCGCCGTGCGCGCACACCATGGGTGGTGTTTGGCACCAAAAAGAGACAGCGGATGGTCCGGCCCTGGAGCCGGACGGTCCGCGGTCCGGACAGTCCACGCCTGTGGGCCGGATGGTCTGCGCTTGCGCAGAGTAGATTAGGGTTCCGAGTTTTGTGCTATGTTTGTTGGCTAGATTTGCGGAATTAGCTCAGAATCCAGTCGTGTAATGGGTCCAGCCCCCCTCCTCTATAAAAAGAGAGGCATACGACCGATTTGTAATCATCAATCGAATCAATACAACTTATATTTCGCATTTTATCCTAGGAGTAGTTCTAGTCTAGTTTAGGTTTAGCCTCTCGATCCCCAAATTCTTCGCCTCTCTTCGACTCTACGCCGATTAGAGGAGTCTAGGTCGGCCGGCCCGAGCCTAGACAACCCCTAGGATCTCTCCTCCCCGACGGGGTCCCTCCCGGGAGCGAGATCCAGGCACCGCCGGCGATCTTCCGTCGCCCCTGCGCACGCGCGGACCGTCCGGCCCCAGGGCGCGGACCGTCCGGCCCCAGGGCGCGGACCGTCCGGTCGTCAGGCAGGAAACCCTAGCCCCTGCGCCAGGTCGCGGACCGTCCGGCCCCAGGTCGCGGACCGTCCGACCCCAGGCCGTGGACCGTCCACGCCTGACCAGAGATCGCCGCCGCAGGTTCTTCTTGAGTATTTGGCGCTCCAAAAAAGCGCCAACATACTTTTTGGCGACTCCGCTGGGGACGACAAATACAGAGTCATCAAATTGGCCCTCAATGGCCGGTTCAAGGGATAGCTCTGATATTTCCCCAAGCAACATCATAGAGCCGACATGGGACACATTGCTGGCTGACGAACAGCTCCAGTTCGAGGAGCACAAGGAGCAGATGATCCAGGAGGCAAAAACGAGGTTCTTGGCCAACTTCAAAGTGGACAGGAGCAACAAAGTCGTCCGACATCGGGTGACAGATCCGGCTTCACTGCGACCCACGCCAGACATCCCCAATGTAAGTAATACAAACGAGCTGCAATCTCTTAAGAATTATGTAGATGAACAGCGTGAACAAATGCAAAATATCATAGGGGATATGCAAAACGACTATAGGAGATTAGCGCGTGCATTTGACAAATCTAGCATTGCAAATTTTCCATCACACGAGGTAGAATTAGGGGGTAACACGCGTAATACATCGGCTGTAGGTTGTCACGACCAGTCACAACCCCTTTATGGGATGCCGATGGACACGTACCCTGAGCAACCGCAAATCGGCAGCAAAGCAGCCGATCTGCACATGTCCGGACCGTCCGCACGTGAGCGCGGACCGTCCGGGCCAGCCACGACCGGACCCATTTTTAATGAAGTACCTAGACACGCACCCGAGCCACCACATATGACACAAAACCCAAACTACCCAGTCGGACGGTCTGCATACAATGACGGACGGTCCGCATATAACCACAGATGGTCCGGGTACGTATCCGGACAGTACGCGCATGAGTCTTTTGAGGAGGATTATTACCTGAATCCTCGCCCATCCCAGCAACACTTCCCATCACACTATGCAGTGCACAAGCCCATTAATTCAGGATCCAGAGCCCAGGAAAGCTTTCCGGCCCCACCTAGAAGGCCGGAAAGAAACGATCAAACCTATGAGCCATATAGGGTAAATGGAAATGCACCACGTAGCTCAAACCAATGGGGGGAAAGACAACCTACTAACATACAACCAACCCCACCTATGTTTGACCAGAGAACCGGTGGTCTTGCACCGGCCGCCATTGATATAGTGAGGGAAGAAATAGCCGGTGCGTTCCAAGATAAGCTCGGAGTAAGCATGGTCCCTGGGGGGGGCAATCATATCGGAAACCTTATGACAGTCGATTTGATCACCACCCGTACCCATAGGGAACTAGAATACCCGAATTCGCAAAATTTTTGGGTGATCAAGGGAAAAACACGCGCGAACATATAGGCTAGTTCTTAGCACAATTGGGAGAATTGGCCGACACAGAGGCATTTCGCGTGTGTTTATTTTCATTATCTCTAACAGGAACCGCGTTTGCATGGTATGCCACTTTACCTCCTAATTCCATTTCATCATGGGGGGATCTAGAACAAAAATTTCATGATCATTTTTTCTCCGGTGACTATGAGTTGGATTTGGTAGATTTAGTGTCATTGCGACAGACAAAAGATGAATCGGTTAATGATTACATCCGGAGATTCTGAGATACAAGAAACTGATGCTTTCAAATTCATTTAGCAGAAAAATAGCTAGTAGGATTAGCCTTTAATGGTCTACGATATTATTTAAAAGAAAGATTAGAAGGCATCCAATTTTTTACACTAGCACAGTTACACCAGAGAGCTTTGGCTTGTGAAAGCCGGAGCAAAGAAACTGCTAAAACAATTCGTCACAACGTACATATAGTAGAATACGACCAAAGTAGCTCAGATGACGAATCAGCAGAAGTGTATGCTACTGAAATGGTTTGGCCAAAGCAAGCCAAATCTTCGGCTTGTTCCTCCTTACAGCCGGTTCAAAAGAAACGGCAAGAGGAGGTTAAGTTTACGTTTAATGTTGGTAAGTGTGATAAAATATTTGACGAATTACTCAAAAATGGCAATATTAAAATAAATCACACTGTTCCATCCGCCGACGAGCTAAAACGTCGTGCGTACTGCAAGTGGCATAACTCATTTTCTCATGCCACTAATGATTGTAATGTATTTCGGCGACAGATTCAATCGGCCATTAACGAAGGATGGTTGAAATTTCAGAAAATGCAGGTGGATACAGAGCCCTTTCCGATGAACATGATCGACTTCGAGGGCAAGAAAGTCCTGGTTTGGCCAAATACAACCGATAAAGGCAAAGGCAAAGAAACAATCATCGGCAATGCTAAAAAGGCCGATGGGGATTGTAAAGTTTCTTGCAGGAAAGTGGTGGCCGAGAAGACTCCCGATGGAGGGGAGACCCTAAAGGTGACCATCATAGCCTCTAGCACTGGGGGGCAAACGCATACAGGGAGACAGTTGCGGGAACCCGTGCTACGCATCGCGGACAGTCCGCCATCCAGACGCGGACGGTCCGACGCTTCTCCGGACGGTCTGGAGGGCTCCAGCGGACGGTCCGGCCATGCTCAGGACTCGCAGCGACCACGTACCTTCAAACCACGACGACCAGAGATAGGTACGTGGAAAACAAATACATTTAAAGCAGCTGGTCGGCTGATCAAGCCTGGCCCGACTTTCGATCAATTGTTGTCTAAATACGTGAAAAAGAAGGCCGACCCCAGTGACCGGCCAGCAAAGCGACCCCCTCACCCATTCATGAGCAACGTCAGGTCAGGCCGATTGGATCACCCCACCAATCGGAAGAAATGAAAGGTCATACTGTACAATTGAGACCTAACATACCGACATGGACACCTCCACCCCCTTATCCGTCTATGCCATATCCATACACATACCTACCTCCACCATATGTCCCAAATCAAATGTGGGGCATGCCACCATATCCATTTGGGATGCAACAGTACCCCGCCTGGGGGGCACACCAAACATCTGTTTTTGACAGGTTGGCGCCACCAGTACAAGACCGATTGAGCACCGCTCAATCCGGCCACCAGGCACAGACCCAACAAGATTGCCGGACTACTCGGCCTCCAAGGCCGACCAATCCAGCAGGGGGGCATATGCCTGCGGCAGCTGAAAGAACGACAAAAAAGGACATTATCAAAATAGATACAGCAGATGTCGTTATACAAAAAGAAAGTGAAGGGCCGATGATTTTTGGTGAATCGGCCAATACAACCAAAAAAGAAGATACAGCTACCATCAAAACAGCCGATCCAAAATACTCCATGCCTCGATGGTGCCCAGCGGGATTGACACGGTCCCAAAGGAGAAAATTGTGGCGGAACTGCCCGAATTATTCCGACTTAAGTGCCTAAGCCCCGCCTTAGAGGCTAGCCCACACTTAAATGGGAATAACCCGTCAATCCCTCGGATCTAGTCCGACACGGCCACTGACAGGATCAAGTACCACAATCTCACTCGAAGGTGAGTCACAGAGCAAATACAATAAAGCATAAAACCATACATGTCAGAGTATTAAATTATTACATCACCATCATCATCATCGGAGTTTTTGCAAAAGTAACCATCATTGTTCGAAGTGCAGCGGAATAAAACTAACGGTAATTAAACAGAGAGATGAGGAAGCCTGTCCCATCACTCCTCATGCTCCTCCTCAGCCGAGGCAGGGTCCCACTCGACAGTCCAACCCGGTGGCAAGATGGACGGACCAAGTCACTCCAGCAACCATTTCCTCCAGAGAACCTGTAAAAATTATGCCACAAGCAAGGCTGAGTATACTAATACTCAGCTAGACTTACCCGGTGTGAGGAGTCTACTCCTCTACCTCTAGACATGCAGCTGTTTGGCTGTGGGGTTGGGTTGCCAAAAGCACTAGCTGAGTTTCTAAATCAAGTTTTTAACTTAGTCAAAATTAAGTGTGACTCTCTTAAGGCTAAAAGTGGACTATCTATCCATACATGGTAGCAAGCATTATTAGCAATCAACATCTTATATCAACTCATCATGTTTCCACTTGTTACTTAATGCAGTACAATGGATCAAGCAGTCTCATTAGCTGCGAGAAACAGACGATTCGAATCGAGTTTTTATCCTTGCAAGGTAAACCTAAACACACGATATGGAGGGGCACTCCGTCCCCACACACATCAACCGTCCCCATCGATTCCCCGTCAGCAGATCAGGGCTCACCGCCTTGGCGTACAATGCCTCACTGACCCCGACTGGCCGTCGTGCAGTGACCGCACTTGTACCCACCATAACCGGAATGGGAGACCTCATCTCAGGTCGCGTGAGGGGCAAAGTCTACTGCCAGGTTCAATCAGGTACTAGGCTTACCGATTTACCATATTTCTCGGTATGTGTTTAGTACGTTCAAACGCTTGACACAGGTATCCGCACGTTAATCCTTATTCCATTTTCCATCTCGTAGACAACCAATCCCCATGGATTGTTGCCCACCAACTAGTATCATGATAGTGTGAAAGTGGGTACATTCAAATTCCTGATCTCGCGCGAGTGCTAGAAAAATCACTCGTCTTCCATCGAGATCCTAATTAAATAAAGCAACTACTCGTCCTATCATACTAGTATTCATCTCAAAAGGATTCCTGAGATCATGCAACTAGGGTTTCGATCAACTCCTACACTTAAGTGCACAGTACAATCCTACAAACATTAAGTGCAGTAAAATAACATATAGAACAGGTTATGCATAAAACCGGGGCTTGCCTTCCAAAGCAGTGGCAGACAGGTCCTCTGGTGCAGGCTCGGGTGCTGAATCCGGGGCTACCTCCTGAGCAGCTCCTTGCTCCGGCACGAGGATGTACTCTCCGTCAGCAAGGTTACAGTTTATCGAAATGCAATGAACATGTATGTCATGATTATGCAGGATTTAATAATATCATGCTAAAGAGAACTGAGTTAAGAAGTAACTTAGGGTTTCTTAGTCTTGCGGGGCTTCCAGTGGGTTAAGCTTATTACTCTTTAGGCTTGGGTTTTCAGTGAAGATAACCTAGTGGATTGGTATTGCCTTGATACATTTTAGTGGACAGATTACAAAGGTTTTAGGATGTCATTAATTTACATTATTCATTTTCCTTACTTTAATTTCCATTTAGGGTTTCTAGTGTAGGTTTGAACTACGACAGTGTTTTAATAATTTCCAAAAATTCTGTAAAAATTACAGTGGGTTGTCATTTGCTATTCTAGCTTGTTTTAAGAATTTGAGGCTTAAAGTACAAGGGCTAGGCTTTAAACAAAAATAACAAGAGTTATGCAAAATGGGCCACTTTACACTACCTCTCTTAGTTAGGGGTAGGTTCTGTCCTAAAGGTTATTTTTGCTGGCATCCCATAGTAATAATAGGCTTCTGTGCTAAAAATCACAGAAAACTAAGGGGTGGTTATTTAGTTATGATTTTCTTAAGCTTAATGTCAAAAAGGCACTTTCTACTACATTATTATTTGAAAAATGTCAAACAGCAGATTTCATATTTTTCCTAAGTTCTCATTAATAAAACATTAGTTATCCCAAGGGTGGGGGTGTTTTTACCTTGGGGTTATTTTTGTAGGGTTTTTTCTAAGTTATCCTTAGTTTATTAACATAAAAGGTATCCTACTTGTTTTATACTACACCAGGGTATGATATATTTTTCCAGTGAACTACATTAAACAAGTATTCTAACAAAAATAGAGGTGCTCTCTGGGTCATTGTTTAAGTTACATTTTCTATTTTTCTTATCCTTAAGCATATTATAGAATAAGGGGTAAAAACTAACTTAATGGAGTGGACAGAGAGGTTTAACATTTTTATTTGGGTTAGTAGGTAGATACAAACTTCTCAAAATTTTTCTAACCCCAGTCAAATAGTGCAACTAATTTTGGCCCTATTATTGAGCTTTTGGTCAAACTATAATTAAATCAGAGCTTTAAAGTTTTCTATAGTACATAGGGGGTTTTATATTTTTCTTAAGTAGGTTGCATTATTTAGAGTCTGACAAAATTGGTTTGACCAAATTTGGATGAACTAAAGAAGTTATGGATTTTCAAAGTTTCTGTTCAATTTAAAAAAGATTTGATAAAGGTTTTCTGGAAAAACAGTTTACACCGAGGTCCCTGGGTTTAAACTAAATCAACCTTCGCAAATCTACCCTCGCGCCACTATTCCCCTGTGTCTCTGACATTTCACAAAACCCCCTGACCTTCTCTCCCTCTCACCCGCAGTCCTTCCTCTTATGCAAACAGTAACCGCTGGGAAAGAAAAGGGTGGCGCGGCTTACCGGCGGCGAGGGAGGTCCGGCGAAGGGTGGTGTTGGCTCGGGGAGACTCTGGCGGTCACGTCGAGGTACGACTTGACGTCGGGGATGGCCGGAATCGCCCGGTCCACGCGTGCAGGCAGGTGTTCTCATCGGCGGCGAGTGTACCGGCCAAACCACGGTGAACTGGTTCAATCCAAGGGCACGGTGAGCTTCACGGGGTAACGTAGTGACCGTGTGCACAAGGAATCGAAGGATGGTTGAGTGGTTTACCCGGTCCACGTACACCGGCGGGGTTGAGAGCTCCGGCGAGCGTGGACTGGTCTCTCCGGCGAAGCAAACTCCGATTCCCTGCTCGGGGAGCTTCATGGAGGTGGGCACTAGTCTTCTCCGAGGGCTGGACGGAGTTGGGAATGGCTCCACTGGCCGGTCTACGGTGGCAGAGGGATTGGGCGGCCGCGGACACGCTGCGCACGGGCAAACGGCGGCGAGCTAGACTCCGGTGAGGTTTGAGGGTGCGCGGAAGGGTACAATCAAAGTCTGGGAGGGTTTTATAGGCGCGGGCGCGGGTCATGGCACTGGCTTGGCTCGGGCGCGGCGCTGGGCGTGCGGGGGCGCGCGCGAGCGTGCTCTGGCGCGGGCAGGAAGCGTCGAACACGTGGAGGTGTGTTTCTTCCATTGTTCAAACGTCTCCAGAGATCGCAAACGTGCGAATCTTGCCATGAATCCGGCACAGACCTCTTCCTGGCACCTAGGGCTATCTCACATGTGTGAGTTCCAATGGAGGATACGCCCTAGATCAGGAGATAGACGGGCGCCAAATCTGGCTTGTCTCACTGCCCACCTCGCGACAAAACTGATGCCAAATCCTGTCAAACGTCCAAGTCTCGGTTTCCACTTTTTCCAGGGGGTGCCTTAGGTGGTATACCACATTTTTGGTATAGAACCTAAGTGGTTTTGGTGCCATCTTTAAGGTGAACACGGTTGGTCTTTGGATTAGGGTTAGAATTTGACTTAGAGGGAAATAGAGAGCTCTAGCTCTCTCTCCACTTGGAGATTTGAATTGGGGTTTCTCCAGGGGTCTTTTTGCAATATTTCCCTCCCCTAATTGATGGTTACAAGGTTAGTTAAGGTTTGGGTAAAAATTACTCATGCTTTGCACACTTGTTCACTCTCTTTCCCCTCTTACCTAGGGTTTTGGGAGATAGGGTTTAAGAGAGGTCTAGGGTTCTTCTCCCCTCTTATCCAAGGTAGTAAGTGTGCAAGGATTAGAGTAATGCTTTTGGTTGCTCACCATCCTTGGTTAACATCTAGCTTTCCAAGACCCTCATGCTTTTGCCCCTTAAGTTCTTCCACATGTGATCATAGCCTTTAGTATCAAGGTGGGTTCTAGCCAAGGTAACACCTGGGGTGTTACAGCCCTCCCCCCTTAAAGGAATCTCGTCCCGAGATTTTAGGTAGAGGCCCTTGGAGGGTGCTTGAAGGTGTGTTGGTGTTATTTTTCCTTTACACTTAAGTTTCTCTTATTAATTGCTCTTCGAATGTCATCCTCTTTGCAACTTCAGAAGGAAGCCCTTCTTAAGTTAAATCCACAACTTAGACTATCCTTGTTATCTAAGTTTTTCTTATAATTGAATTCAAAGGGCAGGTGGGGGTGGGGTTTTGGGGTTACATACCGACTCCTTTGGGCAGAAAATCGGGGAAGCGAGAGCGTAGAAAATCCTCAGTCTCCCATGTAGCTTCTTCTGCTGAATGGTGACTCCACTGAACCTTGTACATTATGACCGACCTTGCCCGAGTTGATCTCTCCTTTTGATCTAATACCTTGACGGGGTACTCTTGGTAGGACAAATCTGGTTCTAACTCAAAGTCTGGTTCCGGTAGCACTTCAGTGGGTAGACGAACACATTTCCGCAGCTGAGATACATGGAACACATTATGAACTGCTGACATGTGAGGTGGTAAATCCAACTGGTAGGCTACGGGTCCACAACTTGCCTTGATCTCATAAGGTCCAATGTAGCGAGGAGCTAACTTGCCCTTGATCCCGAATCTCTGGACACCCTTGGTGGGTGATACCTTAAGATAGACATGATCTCCCACCTCAAACTGTAGAGGCTTCCGCCTCTTATCATGATAGCTCCTTTGCCTGGCCTGAGCAGCTTCCAAGTTCTTGGTAATAACCCTGACCTTTGCCTCTGCCTCGAGTACCAAGTCTGGCCCAAAAATTTCCCTTTCTCCTGCTTGAGACCAATTTAGTGGGGTCCTACACCTTCTCCCATATAATGCCTCAAAAGGTGCCATCTTCAGACTGGACTGATAGTTGTTATTGTAAGAAAACTCTACCAAAGACAGACACTGGTCCCAATCCTTCCCATAGTGTAAGGCACATGCTCGCAACATGTCTTCCAAAATCTGATTCACCCTTTCTGTCTGGCCATCTGTTTGAGGGTGATATGCTGAGCTTCGGATTACTTGGGTCCCAAGTGATTCTTGCAGTTTCTCCCAAAAGCGTGCCACAAACAGTGCTCCTCTGTCAGATACAATGGTCTTTGGAATACCATGCAACCTTACTATCTGATCAACATAAATTTCTGCGTACTTCTCTGTCTTGTGGGTGGTGTGCACCGGCAAGAAATGAGCAGTCTTGGTCAACCTGTCCACAATAACCCAAATAGAATCATGGTGCCTGGAGGTATTGGGTAATCCCACTATGAAGTCCATGCAAATGTCCTCCCATTTCCAAGATGGTATGGGAAGGGGTTGCAGAGGGCCTGCTGCCTTCAAATGACTAGCTTTGATCCTCTGGCAGGTGTCACACTCGGATATGTACTTGGCAATTTCTCTTTTCATTCTAGTCCACCAATATAGAGATCTGAGATCATGGTACATGTTGTTGCTACCAGGGTGCATGGAGAATTTGGAGAGGTGAGCTTCATCCAGTATCTTCTTTCTGAGCTCAGGGTCCTTGGGAACAACCAATCGATCTCCAAACCATAGAATTCCCTTGCTGTCCTGTCGGAAGCACTTGTATTTTTCTGCCTTTTGCTTGATCATATCTTTGATAACCTGAACACCCTTATCCTCAACCTGTGCCCTGACTATCTGTTCTTGCAATGTGGGCTCCACCGAGATATAACTTAAGTCACCTGAAGAAACAACTTCCAGGTTCAGCTTGCACAACTCATCACACAGGGTGGTGACTTTTGCATCCATGCTCATACAATTGCACTGGGCCTTTCTGCTCAAAGCATCTGCCACAACATTGGCCTTACCAGGGTGGTAATGCACCTCCAAATCATAGTCCTTGATTAATTCCAACCATCTTTTTTGCCTCATGTTCAGATCTGCCTGAGTGAAAATGTACTTGAGACTCTTGTGATCAGTGTAGATGTTACAGTGGGCTCCCATCAAATAGTGTCTCCATAACTTCAGAGCATGAACTACAGCTGCCAATTCTAGATCATGTGTAGGGTAGTTCCGCTCATGGGGCCTGAGTGCTCTGGAAGCATAAGCAATGACTCTGTTTTCTTGCATCAAGACACATCCCAATCAAGTACCAGAAGCATCACAATAAACTTCAAATGGCTTGGTGTTGTCAGGTTGGGCCAGCACTGGGGCTGTTGTCAAATGCTGCCTCAAGGTATGAAAGGCATCTTCACACTTTTGGCTCCACTCAAATTTGACTCCCTTCTTCAACAGTTCAGTCATTGGTTTGGCAATTCTGGAGAAATCCGGAATAAATCGTCGATAATACCCTGCCAATCCTAGAAAACTCCGAATCTGCCTCACTGTAGTCGGGGGTTTCCAATCCATTACCTCTTGTACCTTCTCAGGATCAACTGATATCCCATCCTGAGAAATTGTGTGACCCAAGAATTTAATCTCCTTCAGCCAGAATTCACATTTAGACAACTTAGCATAAAGGTGATGATCGCGCAGCCGCTGAAGCACGATGTGCAGGTGCTCAGTATGTTCGTCTTCATTCTTGGAATAGACCAGAATATCATCAATGAAAACGACCACGAACTTATCCAATTCTGGCATAAACACTGAGTTCATCAGGTACATGAAATAAGCCGGGGCATTGGTCAGCCCAAAAGACATCACCAGAAACTCATACAGTCCATATCTGGTTGAGAAGGCCGTCTTGGGAATATCGCTGGCACGGATCTTGATTTGATGGTATCCTGAGCGAAGATCTATCTTGGAGAACACTTTGGCTCCTACCAACTGATCGAACAGAACATCAATGCGGGGCAGTGGGTATTTGTTCTTGATAGTCACCGCATTAAGAGGGCGGTAGTCAACACACATCCTCAAACTCTCATCCTTTTTCTTCACAAATAATGCTGGACATCCCCATGGTGAAGTGCTTGGTCGAATAAACCCCTTGTCCAACAACTCTTGCAATTGCTTCTTCAATTCTGCCAATTCCAGCGGGAGGCATCCTATAGGGTCTCTTAGAGATAGGAGCTGTCCCGGGTTGCAATTCGATGGCGAACTCAATATCTCGGTCAGGTGGCATCCCTGGCAATTCATCCGGAAAAACGTCCGGGTAGTCATGGACCACTGGGATCTTTTCCACTGGGGACTCTATCATAACAAGGGCACAAGAACGGGTGCATCCCTGGTCGGGTAGATATAAGGTGATCTCGACATCCAAAGGGGAGCGGATTTCTATGGCTCTGGCTGCGACATCGATCACCGCGTGGTGCCGTGATAACCAATCAGTCCCTAAGATGATATCCACACTATCCAAACCCATTATCAATAGAGTGGTTTTGAAAATGAGACTACCCAGCTTAATTGGTACGTGCCTATTGATCTGATAGGTGGCAACCCTGCCTCCTGGGGTGGAGATTGTAATACCCCCATTGGTGTGGTGAAAAGGCACTTGGCACTAAATTTGGTACTGATAAAACTGTGCGATGCACCAGAATCAAAAAGAACAATAGCAGGATAATTCAAAACTGTAAAGATACCAGTCAAGACGGGTGCTCCCTCTGGAATATCAGCCATGGTGGTGAAGTTTAGCCTGCCCTGCCTTACTTGCACCTTTTGCCTCTTCCCTTGGTTCTGATTAACATTCTGCCCCTGCCTCTACTGGTTCCTGGGGCAATTCTTGGCATAGTGCCCGGTGTTGCCACAAGTGAAGCACCTGTTGTCATTTGCCTGACGATACTGCTGCTGCTGATTGTTCCTCTGAGCTGAAAACTGGGCGCGGTTGGGTGCCTGCTGCTGCTGCTGTGGTCGGATCACCCATCGCCCTTGCTGCTGCTGGGGTCCCCTGCTCTGGGTGTCGGACACAATCCTGAAGCGCTGTGGCTGAGCTGAGGGTCCTGCCACAGGGGTCTTCCTCTTCTTCTCTGCCTGTCTAGCTGTAATGCAGTCCTCTTGGGAGATAGCCATGTTGACCAACTCATTGTAACTGTTGGCCCTGACGGTGTTGAGACGGTCACGGAGCTTAGTGCTGAGCCCCCTCCTGAACCTGTCTCTCTTCTTCTCATCTGTATCTGCATGATACCCAGCATACTGGCACAAGTCATTAAAGGCCTGGGCATACTGCAACACTGTCCTGTTGCCCTGAGTGAGTGCCAAAAACTCATTGAGCTTCCGGTCCATGATCCCGGCTGGTATATGGTGTCCTCTGAAAGCTGCCTTGAACTCCCTCCACTCCACCTCTCGGTCCTCTGGCTGCATAGCAAGAAAATGATCCCACCAAGTCCTTGCGGGTCCGCGAAGCTACTGGGTGGCAAACCTGACTTTGGTGACCTCTGAGCAAGCTCCATGGAGCAGTGGGAATTTGGATTCCACCACTCGCAACCATACATCTGCATCAAGTGGGTCCTCTGCCCTTGTGAACAATGGAGGCTGGGTGCTGAGGAACTCCTGATAGGTAGCCGCCGTGGGGTGACGCTGATGGTCTCCACCACCATAGTGCTGAGGTGGTGGCTGACGCTGAGCCAGCTGTCTCAAGATCTCATTCTGCTGAGCCATGAGCTCCTGCAGAGTGGGAGGCGGTGGCGGTGGAGGAACGTGCTCATTCTGGCCACGACGCTGCCTCCCGGCCATCTGAAAAACCACATACATGCTTAACACCACATCTCCAAGTTCAAGATTTTATCGCGGAGAAAAAGTTAAAACAACATGATAGACTCCGGCTTCAAGAAAAGGATTTTAAAAAGGCACAAAATTCTTCCTTCCAAATTTAAACTGATGACAGCATCCATCAAACAAGCTTTCAAGAGAGTTTAGCATGATTACATCAATTGTCCCAAAATGACTCAACTCTATCTAGCCTAGTACCCCAAGGGTGCAAAAGCTAAGCTAGCTGCGAGGAGTCCGACCATCCAACTTCTAATCCTATCCTGAAACCTAGTGAGCGAACGAAGCAACACTCGACTCGGGGGAAGGTGGTCTTCCCGAGCCAGCAGTGTCCACACTGGAGGCAGGCTCATCTCCTCCCTCAATGTCGACGTCCTCGTTGGCCTCCTGGTCCTGGATCTCCTGGTGATGCATGTCCAGGTGCTCGTTAGCCTCAGCAAGCTGCTGCTGAGTGTTAATGAGCTGATCCTCTAAAACCTCGATGGTGTTCTCCCTGGTGCCCACTAGCTCCTCCAACTCCTGAATATCAGTGGATAGCTGCTCCACCTGCAAGTCCTTCTCCACCATTTCTTGAGACAAATCAACCATGAGTTCCTCTCTGTTATCCAACGTAATCTTTGTTGCCTCCAGCAGCGCCATCAGATGGGACATCGCCTCACCGCGCATCACCTGCAGACGGTACAGAGCATTCATGCACCGTACGGTCAAGTGCGCGGTCTGTCCTGGGTAGATGGCCCAGATATCCTTGGCATGCTCCACCTGATCCTTCCACATTGGGTCGTCCTCCCTCTCAGCGGGGAACAAGCCAATGGGGTGGGTAGCCAGCTCCAATGGATGGAATCCGTAGAAAGTAGTCAATCCATGCAGAGCGATCGCCTCGATCGTGTCCTCTGCTCGGTATCCGAAAGACTCGGAGTCCAAGGAGCGCCAGCCTGGCTGCAGGGGATGAGGCTCCAAAGTCATCCTCACTCTACAGCGAGGCACTCGGTGCTTCTCGAACTGCTGCACCGCGTACTGAGGGGGTGTCGTGTATCCGGCCCCCTGAAGTACCTCCCACAAAATGCGGGGAAAGCCCTCTCGTGCAAGTCCGTCAGTGTGGGTCAGTGCATTTCCGTCATCGGAGGATCCGTGGGAAGTCATCTGTGTACGGTTAAGCGTAAGTAAAAGAAAAAGAATTATTAAAAGAACAGGGAAAGAAAAAAAATAAAACTCAGCCTTTCTCTAGTTAAGTAAAAAAGGCACTTGGGACCTAGTTGGTTGTTATCTTGTTTTAAGTCCCTTACTCAGTTATCCATTTGCTTAATTAAGAATGCATGCATGCTCGTCCTGAACGACCTCACAAAGATAAAAGGAATCGGGAAGGACTCCCATCCTGTAAAAGCGGCCTGTAGGGCCTAGTTACTTAGCCACCTAGCTACCCTTCTATTACACTAAGGCTTCACGTCCTAGGTCTATCCTGCTCGTCCTACTATCTATCCAACATTGTTTCTACCAAGTTTTACTTTGTAAAAGGATGGCATTCATGTTTTATTGATTCCTCTGTGGTGGTACAAGCTCCGATACCAGCTGTGGCGGAACTGCCCGAATTATTCCGACTTAAGTGCCTAAGCCCCGCCTTAGAGGCTAGCCCACACTTAAATGGGAATAACCCGTCAATCCCTCGGATCTAGTCCGACACGGCCACTGACAGGATCAAGTACCACAATCTCACTCGAAGGTGAGTCACAGAGCAAATACAATAAAGCATAAAACCATACATGTCAGAGTATTAAATTATTACATCACCATCATCATCATCGGAGTTTTTGCAAAAGTAACCATCATTGTTCGAAGTGCAGCGGAATAAAACTAACGGTAATTAAACAGAGAGATGGGGAAGCCTGTCCCATCACTCCTCATGCTCCTCCTCAGCCGAGGCAGGGTCCCACTCGACAGTCCAACCCGGTGGCAAGATGGATGGCCAAGTCACTCCAGCAACCATTTCCTCCAGAGAACCTGTAAAAATTATGCCACAAGCAAGGCTGAGTATACTAATACTCAGCTAGACTTACCCGGTGTGAGGAGTCTACTCCTCTACCTCTAGACATGCAGTTGTTTGGCTGTGGGGTTGGGTTGCCAAAAGCACTAGCTGAGTTTCTAAATCAAGTTTTTAACTTAGTCAAAATTAAGTGTGACTCTCTTAAGGCTAAAAGTGGACTATCTATCCATACATGGTAGCAAGCATTATTAGCAATCAACATCTTATATCAACTCATCATGTTTCCACTTGTTACTCAATGCAGTACAATGGATCAAGCAGTCTCATTAGCTGCGAGAAACAGACGATTCGAATCGAGTTTTTATCCTTGCAAGGTAAACCTAAACACACGATATGGAGGGGCACTCTGTCCCCACACACATCAACCGTCCCCATCGATTCCCCGTCAGCAGATCAGGGCTCACCGCCTTGGCGTACAATGCCTCACTGACCCCGACTGGCCGTCGTGCAGTGACCGCACTTGTACCCACCATAACCGGAATGGGAGACCTCGTCTCAGGTCGCGTGAGGGGCAAAGTCTACTGCCAGGTTCAATCAGGTACTAGGCTTACCGATTTACCATATTTCTCGGTATGTGTTTAGTACGTTCAAACGCTTGACACAGGTATCCGCACGTTAATCCTTATTCCATTTTCCATCTCGTAGACAACCAATCCCCATGGATTGTTGCCCACCAACTAGTATCATGATAGTGTGAAAGTGGGTACATTCAAATTCCTGATCTCGCGCGAGTGCTAGAAAAATCACTCGTCTTCTACCGAGATCCTAATTAAATAAAGCAACTACTCGTCCTATCATACTAGTATTCATCTCAAAAGGATTCCTGAGATCATGCAACTAGGGTTTCGATCAACTCCTACACTTAAGTGCACAGTATAATCCTACAAACATTAAGTGCAGTAAAATAGCATATAGAACAGGTTATCCATAAAACCGGGGCTTGCCTTCCAAAGCAGTGGCAGACAGGTCCTCTGGTGCAGGCTCGGGTGCTGGATCCGGGGCTACCTCCTGAGCAGCTCCTTGCTCCGGCACGAGGATGTACTCTCCGTTAGCAAGGTTACAGTCTATCGAAATGCAATGAACATGTATGTCATGATTATGCAGGATTTAATAATATCATGCTAAAGAGAACTGAGTTAAGAAGTAACTTAGGGTTTCTTAGTCTTGCGGGGCTTCCAGTGGGTTAAGCTTATTACTCTTTAGGCTTGGGTTTTCAGTGAAGATAACCTAGTGGATTGGTATTGCCTTGATACATTTTAGTGGACAGATTACAAAGGTTTTAGGATGTCATTAATTTACATTATTCATTTTCCTTACTTTAATTTCCATTTAGGGTTTCTAGTGTAGGTTTGAACTACGACAGTGTTTTAATAATTTCCAAAAATTCTGTAAAAATTACAGTGGGTTGTCATTTGCTATTCTAGCTTGTTTTAAGAATTTGAGGCTTAAAGTACAAGGGCTAGGCTTTAAACAAAAATAACAAGAGTTATGCAAAATGGGCCACTTTACACTACCTCTCTTAGTTAGGGGTAGGTTCTGTCCTAAAGGTTATTTTTGCTAGCATCCCATAGTAATAATAGGCTTCTGTGCTAAAAATCACAGAAAACTAAGGGGTGGTTATTTAGTTATGATTTTCTTAAGCTTAATGTCAAAAAGGCACTTTCTACTACATTATTATTTGAAAAATGTCAAACAGCAGATTTCATATTTTTCCTAAGTTCTCATTAATAAAACATTAGTTATCCCAAGGGTGGGGGTGTTTTTACCTTGGGGTTATTTTTGTAGGGTTTTTTCTAAGTTATCCTTAGTTTATTAACATAAAAGGTATCCTACTTGTTTTATACTACACCAGGGTATGATATATTTTTCCAGTGAACTACATTAAACAAGTATTCTAACAAAAATAGAGGTGCTCTCTGGGTCATTGTTTAAGTTACATTTTCTATTTTTCTTATCCTTAAGCATATTATAGAATAAGGGGTAAAAACTAACTTAATGGAGTGGACAGAGAGGTTTAACATTTTTATTTGGGTTAGTAGGTAGATACAAACTTCTCAAAAATTTTCTAACCCCAGTCAAATAGTGCAACTAATTTTGGCCCTATTATTGAGCTTTTGGTCAAACTATAATTAAATCAGAGCTTTAAAGTTTTCTATAGTACATAGGGGGTTTTATATTTTTCTTAAGTAGGCTGCATTATTTAGAGTCTGACAAAATTGGTTTGACCAAATTTGGATGAACTAAACAGAAGTTATGGATTTTCAAAGTTTCTGTTCAATTTAAAAACAGATTTGATAAAGGTTTTCTGAAAAAACAGTTTACACCGAGGTCCCTGGGTTTAAACTAAATCAACCTTCGCAAATCTACCCTCGCGCCACTATTCCCCTGTGTCTCTGACATTTCACAAAACCCCCTGACCTTCTCTCGCGGGAAAGAAAAGGGTGGCGCGGCTTACCGGCGGCGAGGGAGGTCCGGCGAAGGGTGGTGTTGGCTCGGGGAGACTCTGGCAGTCATGTCGAGGTACGGCTTGACGTCGGGGATGGCCAGAATCGCCCGGTCCACGCGCGCAGGCAGGTGTTCTCGTCGACGGCGAGTGTACCGGCCAAACCACGGCGAACTGGTTCAATCCAAGGGCACGGTGAGCTTCACGGGGTAACGTAGTGACCGTGTGCACAAGGAATCGAAGGATGGTTGAGTGGTTTACCCGGTCCACGTACACCGGCGGGGTTGAGAGCTCCGGTGAGCGTGGACTGGCCTCTCCGGTGAAGCAAACTCCGATTCCCTGCTCGGGGAGCTTCACGGAGGTGGGCACAGTCTTCTCCGAGGGCTGGATGGAGTTGGGAATGGCTCCACTGGTCGGTCTACGGTGGCAGAGGGATTGGGCGGCCGCGGACACGCTGCGCACGGGCAAACGGCGGCGAGCTAGACTCCGGTGAGGTTTGAGGGTGCGCGGAAGGGTACAATCGAAGTCTGGGAGGGTTTTATAGGCGCGGGCGCGGGTCATGGCACTGGCTTGGCTCGGGCACGGCGCTGGGCGTGCGGGGGCGCGCGCGAGCGTGCTCTGGCGTGGGCAGGAAGCGTCGAACACGTGGAGGTGTGTTTCTTCCATTGTTCAAACGTCTCCAGAGATCGCAAACGTGCGAATCTTGCCATGAATCCGGCGCAGACCTCTTCCTGGCACCTAGGGCTATCTCACATGTGTGAGTTCCAATGGAGGATACGCCCTAGATCAGGAGATAGACGGGCGCCAAATCTGGCTTGTCTCACTGCCCACCTCGCGACAAAACTGATGCCAAATCCTGTCAAACGTCCAAGTCTCGGTTTCCACTTTTTCCAGGGGGTGCCTTAGGTGGTATACCACATTTTTGGTATAGAACCTAAGTGGTTTTGGTGCCATCTTTAAGGTGAACACGGTTGGTCTTTGGATTAGGGTTAGAATTTGACTTAGAGGGAAATAGAGAGCTCTAGCTCTCTCTCCACTTGGAGATTTGAATTGGGGTTTCTCCAGGGGTCTTTTTGCAATATTTCCCTCCCCTAATTGATGGTTACAAGGTTAGTTAAGGTTTGGGTAAAAATTACTCATGCTTTGCACACTTGTTCACTCTCTTTCCCCTTTACCTAGGGTTTTGGGAGATAGGGTTTAAGAGAGGTCTAGGGTTCTTCTCCCCTCTTATCCAAGGTAGTAAGTGTGCAAGGATTAGAGTAATGCTTTTGGTTGCTCACCATCCTTGGTTAACATCTAGCTTTCCAAGACCCTCATGCTTTTGCCCCTTAAGTTCTTCCACATGTGATCATAGCCTTTAGTATCAAGGTGGGTTCTAGCCAAGGTAACACCTGGGGTGTTACAAAAATTACAGCGCCTAAGAGCAAAGGAGAGCCAGGAGAAAGAGGCGGAAAAGATATTCAATGACACACATCCACAATACCCGCCACCGCAAAAGAAATGGAGACCAAAGGCCGTTGAGGAAAAACAAACGGCCACAAAAATAGAAAATCAAACAATACTTGTGCAGCACCCTGCAGGTATGGCAGATAGCCCGGCCAGCAAGGCTGGACAATCTGCACCAGGCGCGGACCGTCCAGCCTCTGCGCGCGGACCGTCCGTCCTTCACCAGGAGGCCTCTGGACAACCTGCACCAGGCGTGGACCGTCCGGCCCCCACACGCGGACCGTCCGCCATTCACCAGGAAGCCTCCAACGACACGCCAACATCAATGGAAGAGGACGACCTACTAGGAGAGGACCTGGTCGACTACGAGGCTTCTCCAGAACGCCCAGGTATGGATGTGAATGTTATTACATTTTCCGCCGATTGTACTATTATCAGCGACGATGAACCTGTTGTTGCCCAGTTTGATTTTGGTCCTAAAGAAGCCGCCTTTACTAAACCAAAGGAATCGGTAAATCATTTAAAGCCGCTCTTCGTGCGCGGCCACATTGATGGGATACCGATTGCTAAGATGTTGGTAGATGGAGGGGCGGCTGTAAATCTAATGCCTTATTCATTGTACAGAAAATTAGGTAAACAAGATGACGAACTTGTCAAAACCAACATGACCCTCAGCGGTGTTGGAACTGATAGTTCGATCAAAGCCAGGGGAGTCACGTCCGTTGAATTAACCATCGGGACTAAGACCCTTGCTGCTGCATTCTTCGTCGCTGATGTAGAAGGAAATTACAGTTTAATCCTAGGCAGAGATTGGATTCACGCCAATCAATGTATACCTTCTACATTACATCAAATGCTAATACAATGGGTAGGCGATGACATAGAACAAGTACATGCTAATGTATCGGCCTGCATCGCTGTGGCCGATGCCCCTGTACTCTGGACTTATGAGACTGCTACATGTCTCACAGGAGTAGATTTTTCTGATTATCAATTCATAAGTATAGATAAGAAAGGTTTCATTCCTGTAATGCTAGAGCCGATGGAGAATCGGCTAAATCCTAAATAAAGTTTAAATGATGAATACAAACAAAGTTCATGAGTCTCTGGTCATGGACAGTTCGGCTTCCAAGGCCGTATGGTCTGGTCTTTCACAAAAGGGTTCGGACTTTAAGACCGAACATATATCACAGCAAAAGGACAGTATTACGGATGATCCGGTCCCCGAGACCGAAAAGTCCGCCGTCACACAAAGATCATCTAATTCCTCTGTGGGGAACATGATAGAGGAATTCAGAGATCTTGATAAACTAGGACAGGGGTTTACATCGGCCGATCCTTTGGAGGAGATTGACAAAGGAGATGGTAAAACTCCAAGGCCGACTTTTGTAAACAAGACCCTGGAGACCGATCCTAGAGATGAGATGATCAGTCTATTGAAGGAATATTCAGATTGCTTTGCTTGGAATTACACTGAGATGCCTGGATTAAGCCGAGAGATCGTAGAGCATCGGCTGCCTATTAAATCTGGTTTCAGACCTTTCAAGCAAAGAGCTAGAACATTTCGTCCAGATCTTCTCCCACGCATCAAGGACAAAATCCACCGGCTGCTAGAAGCTGATTTTATCAGACCTTGCAGATACGCAGAGTGGGTCTCCAATATTGTGCCGGTGGAGAAGAAGGAGTCAGGTAAGCTTAGAGTATGCATTGATTTTCGGAATTTAAATAGAGCAACTCCTAAAGACGAATATCCCATGCCCATAGCCGACACATTAATCAATAATGCATCAGGAAATAGAATTATTAGCTTCCTTGATGGTAATGCCAGATATAATCAGATTTTCATGGCCGAAGAAGATGCGTCTAAAACGGCATTTATATGTCCAGGCTTCATTGGTTTATTTGAGTGGGTTGTCATGACATTTGGTCTGAAAAATGCTGGTGCTACTTATCAGAGGGCTATGAATTTGATCTTCCATGAATTGTTAGGAAACACTGTGGAAGTTTACATTGATGATATTGTAGTCAAATCGGCTGAGTTTAGTTCTCATATAGCTGATTTGCGCAAAGCCTTTGATAAAATGCGTCGGTATGGTTTGAAAATGAACCCACGTAAATGTGCTTTTGGAGTGTCGGCTGGTAAGTTTTTAGGATTTGTCATACATGAACGTGGTATAGAGATAGACCCGTGACCAAATCAAGTCTATTCGGAATGTGGGACCTCCAACCTGTAAGGTCGAGGTACAGAAGTTTCTCGGCAAGGTGAATTATTTACGAAGGTTTATTTCTGTCGGCGTTTCGAGACCGGGGGGTCCCTAAGCCGACGAGTGAATGTCGCCGCGTGCCCCAGCCCAGATGGGTCGACGCGAGGCCGAGCGCGAAAGGGGGGAAGTGAGGTGGCCAGAGACAGGCGTGAGAGAGGTGGGAATCCCGCGGCCTTCTTGTTCGTCCCGCGCCCAGGTCGGGTGCGCTTGCAGTAGGGGGTTACAAGCGTCCACGCGGGAGAGGGAGCGAGCGGCTTCAAGCGAGCGCCTGTCTCGTCCTCGTCCCCGCGCGGCCAACCCTCTCTAAGAGGGCCCTGGTCCTTCCTTTTATAGGCGTAAGGAGAGGATCCAGGTGTACAATGGGGGGTGTAGCAGAGTGTTACGTGTCTAGCGGAGGAGAGCTAGCGCCCTAAGTACATGCCGTTGTGGCAGCCGGAGAGATTTTGGCACCCAGCTAGTGTGATGTCGTGGCCGTCGGAGGAGTGCCGGAGCCTGGCGGAGGGACAGCTGTCGGAGCTGTTGAGTCCTTGCTGACGTCCTCTTGCTTCCGTAAGGGGGGCGAGAGCCGCCGTCGTCACAGAGTATGCGGGGCGCCATCATTGCCTATCTGGCGGAGCGAGCCAGATGGGACGCCGGTCTTGTTCCCGTGGCCCGAGTCAGCTCGGGGTAGGGTGATGATGGCACCTCCTGTTGATGTGGCTGGTCTGCGCCCTAGGTTGGGTGATGTGTAAGCTCCTCCGAAGCCGAGGTCGAGTCTGTCTTCTGTGGCCAAGGTCGAGTCCGAGCCCTTGGGTCGGGCGAGGCGGAGACCGACGGCTGAGGCCGGGGCGGAGTCCGAGCCCCGGGGGTCGGGCGGAGCGGAGTTCGTCGTCTTCTGGGGCTGAGCCCAAGTCCGAGCCCTGGGTCGGGCGGAGCGGAGTTCGCCGTCTTCCGGGGCTTAGCCCGAGTTCGAGCCCTGGGTCGGGCGGAGCGGAGTTCGTCGTCTTCTGGGGCTGAGCCCAAGTCCGAGCCCTGGGTCGGGCGGAGCGGAGTTCGCCGTCTTCCGGGGCTTAGCCCGAGTCCGAGCCCTGGGTCGGGCGGAGCGGAGTTCACCGTCTTCCGGGTCTTAGCCCGAGTCCGAGCCCTGGGTCGGGCGGAGCGGAGTTCGCCGTCTTCCGGGGCTTAGCCCGAGTCCGAGCCCTGGGTCGGGCGGAGCGGAATTCGCCGTCTTCCGGGTCTTAGCCCGAGTCCGAGCCCTGGGTCGGGCGGAGCGGAGCTTCCTATGGTGCCTGCGGCCGGGCCTGACTGCCTGTCAGCCTCACTCTGTCAAGTGGCACCGCAGTCGGAGCGGCGCAGGCGGCGCTGTCTTTCTGTCAGACCGGTCAGTGGAGCGGCGAAGTGACGGCGGTCACTTCAGCTCTGTCGGCTGAGGGGCGCGTGTCAGGATAAAGGTGTCAGACCACCTTTGCATTAAATGCTCCTATGATTTGGTCGGTCGGTGTGGAGATTTGGTCAGGGTTGCTTCTTGGAGAAGACAGGGCCTCGGGCGAGCCGGAAATATGTTCACCGCTGGAGGGGGGCCTCGGGCGAGACGGAGGTCCTTCGGGGTCGGCTACCCTTGTCCGAGGCTAGGCTCGGGCGAGGCGTGATCGAGTCCCTCGAATGGACTGATCCCTGACTTAATCGCACCCATCAGGCCTTTGCAGCTTTATGCTGATGGGGGTTACCAGCTGAGAATTAGGAGCCTCGAGGGTACCCCTAATTATGGTCCCCGACAGTAGCCCCCGAGCCTCGAAGGGAGTGTTAGCACTCGCTTGGAGGCTTTCGTCACACTTTTTTGCAAGGGGGACCAGCCTTTCTCGGTTGCGTTTTGTTCCGGTGGGTGCGCGCGAGCACACCCGCCGGGTGTAGCCCCCGAGGCCTCGGAGGAGTGGTTTGACTCCTCCGAGGTCTTAATGCCTCACGTAATGCTTCGGCTGGTCTAGTCGTTCCCTCATGCGAGCTGGCCGTAGCCCGGGTGTACAGTCGGGTCCCAAGTTCTCAGGCTGGTATGTTGACGCTGTCAACGGTGTGGCCGGAGCCGGGTTTGCAAGAGCAGCCCCCGAGCCTCTGCACAGGGCGAGAGGGCGATCAGGGTCAGACTCGACTTTTTTACATACGCCCCTACGTCGCCTTTCCGCAAGGAGGAGGGGGGAGAGCGCCATGTTGCCCTCGGTGGGCGCCGAACATGGTGTCCCCGGTGAGCTGCAGACGGGTAATCCGAGTGGACGTCCGTGCCCCATTCGTTAGGGGTCGGCTAGAGGCCCAGAGGCGCGCCCAAAAGTACCTGCGGGTGATCTGCCGGACCCGGTCCCCTGGCGACGGGGTCCGAGGGCTCGATGCCTCCCTCTGATGGGATTCCGTTACAAGATCGTTCCCGCTGGTCTCGGAAATGTCCTAGGGTACCTCGAGAGCGCAGCCCGAGCCTTGGTTATGTATCGAACGTACCCATGGTCATCCCTCGCTCTGTGTCTGAGGCGGTTGTGAACCCTTCGGGGGCCAGCCTTCGAACCCCTGATCAGTAGTGGGCGCGGAGCCCGAGTAGCCTGAGGCGGCCGTTGAACCCTTCCGAGGGGCCAGCCTTCGAACCTCTGACCAGTAGTGGGTGTGGAGCCCACGAGCTCTGAGGCGGCTGTTGAACCCTTCCGAGGGGCCAGCCTTCGAACCTCTGATCAGTAGGGAGGCTCGGAGCCAGGTTCCTTCACGGGGAAGGATCCTTTTCGGGGTGTCCCCCTTTCCCGGTCCCTGTTGCAAGAGAGAGAAAGAGGAAAAAGGAAAAGGATATGAAATCGGATGACGCGGCGTACCTTTTCTGACGCGGTCATTATGGCGAAGGCGAAGCGTCGTCCGCTTCTCCTGCCAGGGGCGCCGCCTGTCCTGCCGCGGAGTTAATGCGACGGGGCGAGTGGTTCGCGAGGCGGCCGTTGCGCGTGCGCGAGCCATTCGAGGAACGGAACACGGGCGCGTTGTCTTCACGCCGTGAGAGAGGGTTCTCTCGTCGCCCCTGGATGGGACGTAGGCTTGCCTGACGACGTGAAGACTGCTCCTGCCCGCCTGCCACCGCCATTACTGCCGGCCCATTTTTGGCCGTATTGACCGTCGCGCCAGGCTGGCGCTGCTGGGTCGTGCTCTGGGTCGCCTCGAGTCGCGGTATTGGTTCCGCAGTCGAGGAGGCGCGGTGGTGACGCAAGTGGCGGTGCAGCTGCATGCACGAAGCATTCGGCGCGCCGGTTGCATGACGCGTGGGCCTGGGCCTCCGTGCCGGGCGTGTTGGGAGTCGGAGAAGTGCGCCCACTTAGCGCGGTTGCATGTCGCCTGCATGGCTGCCCGCCCTTTCGCCTGCTGGTCTGGGCAAAAGTGGAGGGCCGCTTGTAACCGCTGGGCGGTTGTACGCACCGCGCACGGCGGTTTGGCTTCTTCTGCTCTGAGCCGGCTTGCATGACGTGTGGGACCCAGCCCCCGCGCCGTAGGGGAGATCCTTGGGGTGTGTTGGAGAAGACTCAGCCCACGACGACTGGGGACGCAAGTAGGGAGAGCCGCCTTTAAAAAGAGGGTGACCCCTTTGGAAGGCGACCATGTCTTCGCGCTCCCTTATGCATCGTGTCTTTCCACCTTCCAAGCCCCCGGATGGGGGATACCCGCCGTCTTTCCACCTCGTCGTTGGAGGAACGCAACTCCATGGGAGTTGGTACCTTTCAGCCATCGTTCGGCTTCAAGGATTTTCATCACGCAGCCCGGTTGCACCCCTCCGCCGGCGGTCACCCAAGACGGTGACCACCAGCCCCTGGGTGGGGAGAAGCAAGCCGGGCTGCGATCTTGGTCCCACCCTCAGCTTCAAGGATGTTCATCATCCTCGCTGGGGTGGAGGCCGGGCTGAGCCGGAGCTCTGCCTCCGCGCGGGTTTGTGGGTCAGCCTCTCCCTCAGCGTTCGAGGGAGAGAGCGCTCGCTGGCCCTGCGAGAGGGGCGGACTTTCGACAACACGGGGCTGGTCGACGACGGGCGTCGTCAGCTTCAGCGCGTTGGGTTCACCGGCTTGGCTCCCGGAGCCCCCTCCTGCCGCAAGGGCGGTTATCGCGCCGTGCGCACGGGAGGACCGCCCAAGACGTCGCGCGCTGCCAGGGCGGCGTTCGTGTTCTGGGGTGGCCCTGCCTTTGCACCGATACGATGCCTCTGCGCGGAGGTCGGTGCCCCGCTCGTCCAGGAGGATCCGAGTGGGGATCTGCCGGCGGGCTGACGGCCCCTGTCGTCGGTGCCGAGGCGGAGGCGGCTCGAGAAGTCCCCGTCGCCGACGGGATCACCGCCACCATCCGCGCTTCTGGCCTCCGGCTCTTTGTACTTGTCCTCGCCCCTCGAGCGTCGGTGTGGGCGAGGGCAGGGTTGCAGCAGCGTTCGCCCTGAGGCCATCGCTGCTACAGTTCGGCCACCCGTAGAGGGGGTCGTTGTCGCTGCTGCTGGAGCGGGCGACGGTGAGCCGTCCGTCGGTCTTCTGTTGCTCCGCAGGCCCCCCAATCGTGTGGGGTCGTTCGTACCTGCGGAGGCAGAACCGGAGTTCCGTTTGTAATGGCACCTTGAATGCCAGTGTTTTTGTTCATTGTGGCTGTCGGGGCCTGAACATGTATGTAATTTCGGCACGGGGCCGTGTTTCTTCCTCATTTTTGAGCACTAAGACTCGCCTGTTGGTTGTCTGAACCGCTTCACCAAGCGTGAGTCGCCCCGTGTAAAGGTGACGAGTGAGGTATCCGTGTCCCGGAGGCGTAGGAGTCCCTCGGCTCGGTCAGCCTTGTTGCCCGAGGCTTCTCTTGCTCAGTTAAAGGAACCCCTCGGCTGCTCTTCGATGAGCCGAGGCCAGGGGTAGCAGTGTCAGCGCAAACAGAGGCGGAGTTGGCTCGAAAAGAAGACCTGGTCGGCCGGAGCCTGGCCGGGTCGTCCGTTAGCGGGACCGACGCCGGGATTGACCTGCCGAGTCCTCGGGCCGGGCTGATGTCCTTGGAGGACAGCTGGCCGAGGCCCCGGGGTGACCGGCCGAGCCACCTGCTCGGGCCGGATTCTCGGAGAAGACCCTGGCGGCGATGGCCCGGGCTTGGTGATGACGTTGTCCTTCAGAGCAGAGACCCTTGGACCGCGTCGCCGTCCGAGGCTAGGTCGGGCCTCGCCGAAAGTGTCGCCGACGCCGAGGGTGCTGCTGCTCCCTCTAGCCGTCAAGATCCAAGCCTGCAGGATCGGATTATCTTGTAGCGTGTGTTTTCTGCGGCCGCCGAGGCCTAAACACACCCTCGCCGCGTTGTAAAGCTGCGTCTCTTTTCCTCTTGTTTCGAGTATCTGGACTTTTTTGTCGGTAACAGAATTGTTTTGTGTGAGCGAGAGTTGCTTCTCATGGGAGGTGATGAGTGAGGTATCCGTATCCCAGAGGCGTAGGAGTCCCTCGGCTCGGTCGGCCTTGCCGCTTACGCGCACTCGTACCCGTCCATGGGGTTCTGTCACCGACGCAGTTGAGAAGGCTCGAAGAATCGCTCCGGCAGAAGAGCTTCCGAACGTGAAGACTTGTTCGGTCCGCGGAATCACTTATCCGAACGCGAGTTACTTATCGCAGAAGGTGATGAGTGAGGTATCCGTATCCCGGAGGCGTAGGAGTCCCTCGGCTCGGTCAGCCTTGGCTGCTTACGTGTACTCCGTCGTTTTCAGGATCCGCTTTCGAAGTAGTCAAAAAGCACGAAAGACGTTCTGGCAGAAAGGATCTTTTTTCGAGGAAAAAATTCGACGCAGAGGGGGTTCCCCCCTTTTAGCCCCCGAGGGAGGGTCGGGCTTTGCCAAGGCGAGGCCGACCCTTCCTTGATGACTAAACTTTGCGTGGGAGCGAGGTATATGAACAACTTGAAAACATCTTAAGGGTAGAAGCAACGTAGCTGTTGGATGTTCCAAGCGTTGCTGTAGACCTCGCCTTGACTGTTGGCCAGCTTGTATGTTCCGGGTTTCAGAACTTTGGCGATGACGAACGGCCCCTCCCAGGGGGGCGTGAGCTTGTGCCGCCCTCGGGCGTCTTGTCGCAGCCGAAGCACCAGGTCGCCCACCTGGAGGTCTCGGGACCGGACCCCTCGGGCGTGGTAGCGTCGCAGGAGACTGCTGGTACCGCGTCGAGTGTAGTAAGGCCTTGTCCCGAGCCTCCTCTAGCTGGTCCAATGAGTCCTCTCGACTAGCTTGGTTGCTTTGGTCGGTGTAGGCCCTCGTCCTCGGGGAACCGTATTCTAAGTCTGTGGGCAAGATGGCCTCGGCCCCATAGACCAGAAAGAACGGCATGAAGCCCGTGGCTCGGCTCGGCGTTGTCCTCAGGCTCCAGACCACCGAGAGGAGTTCCTTCATCCATCACTTGCCGAACTTGTTGAGGTCGTTGTAGATCCGAGGCTTGAGTCCTTGCAGAATCATGCCGTTGGCACGCTCTACTTGCCCATTTGACATGGGGTGAGCCACGGCGGCCCAGTCCACTCGGATGTGGTGATCCTCGCAGAAGTCCAGAAACTTCCTGCCGGTGAACTGGGTGCCGTTGTCGGTGATGATGGAGTTCGGGACCCCGAAGCGATGGATGATGTTGGTGAAGAACGCCACCGCCTGCTCGGACCTGATGCTGTTTAGGGGTCGGACCTCGATCCACTTGGAGAACTTGTCGATGGCGACCAACAGGTGCGTGTAGCCCCCGGGTGCCTTTTGCAAGGGGCCGACGAGGTCCAGACCCCACACAGCAAAAGGCCAGGTGATGGGTATCGTCTGCAGAGCCTGAGCGGGCAGGTGGGTCTGCCTTGCGTAGAACTGACACCCTTCACAGGTGCGGACAATTCTAGTGGCGTCGGCCACCGCCGTCGGCCAGTAGAAACCTTGTCGGAAAGCATTCCCGACAAGGGCTCGAGGCGCTGCGTGATGGCCGCAAGCCCCCGAGTGTATTTCTCGCAGGAGTTCCTGACCTTCGGTGATGGAGATGCATCGCTGGAGGATGCCCGAGGGGCTGTGGTGGTAGAGCTCCTTCTCATCTCCCAGCAAGACGAACGACTTGGCGCGCCGCGCCACCCGCCGAGCTTCGGCTCGGTCGGAGGGTAGCTCTCCTCGGTGGAGATATCGCAGGTACGGGGTCTGCCAGTTTTGATCAGGCGTGACCCCACTTCGCTCCCCCCCCCGACGTGCAGCGTCTCGCCCTCGGGGGTCGAGGGTACCTCGGGGGTCGAGGGTACCTCGGGCCGAACCGAGGGTGCCTCGAGCCGAGCCGAGGGTGTCTCGGACTGTGCCGAGGGTACTTCGGGCAGGTCCGAGGGTGCCTCGGGTCGAGCCGAGGGCGCCTCGGACTATGCCGAGGGTACCTCGGGCTGGGCCGAGGGTGCCTCAGGCTCGGGCGTGCCGTCGATCTTGACGGAGGGCTGATGCAGATCTCGGGAGAAGACGTCTGGGGGAACCGTTGTTCGCCCCGAGGCTATTTTAGCCAGCTCGTCCGCAGTCTCGTTGTAGCGCCGAGCGATGTGGTTGAGCTCGAGCCCGTAGAACTTGTCTTCCAGGCGCCGAACCTCATCGCAGTAGGCCTCCATCTTCGGGTCGCGGCAGTGGGAGTTCTTCATGACTTGGTCGATGACGAGCTGCGAGTCACCTCGAGCGTCGAGGCGTCGGACCCCTAGCTCGATGGCAATCCGCAATCCGTTGACCAGAGCCTCGTACTCAGCCACATTGTTGGATGCCGGGAAATGGAGACGTAGCACGTAGCGTAGGTGCTTCCCGAGGGGCGAGACGAAGAGTAGGCCTGCGCCGGCTCCTGTCTTCATCAGCGACCCGTCGAAGAACATGGTCCAGAGCTCCGGTTGGATCGGAGCTGTTGGGAGCTGGGTGTCGACCCATTCGGCCATGAAGTCCGCCAGGACCTAGGGACTTGATGGCCTTCCGAGGGGCGAACGAGATGGTTTCGCCCATGATTTCCACCGCCCACTTTGCGATCCTACCCGAGGCCTCCCGGCACTGGATGATCTCCCCCAGGGGGAAGGATGACACCACAGTTACTGGATGGGACTCGAAGTAGTGTCGCAACTTCCGCCGTGTCAAGATCACCGCGTACAGCAGCTTCTGAACTTGTGGGTAGCATATCTTGGTTTCGGACAGTACCTCGTTGACGAAGTAGACAGGCCTCTAAACGGGCAATGCATGCCCCTCTTCTTGCCTCTCGACCACAATCGCGGCGCTAACCACCTGAGTGGTCGCGGCAACGTAGACCAAGAGGGCTTCTCCGGTAGCTGGGGGCACCAAGATAGGCGCCTTCATGAGGAGCGCCTTCAGGTTCCCGAGGGCTTCCTCAGCCTCAGGGGTCCAAGCGAAGCACTCGGCCTTCCTTAAGAGGCGGTACAGAGGCAGACATCTTTCGCCGAGGCGTGAGATGAAGCGGCTCAGAGCCGCGAGACATCCCATGACCCTCTGTACGCCTTTCAAGTCCTTGATGGGCCCCATGCTGGTGATGGCTGCGATCTTCTCCGGGTTGGCTTCGATGCCCCGCTCGGAGACGATGAACCCCAAGAGCATGCCTCGGGGCACCCCGAAGACACACTTCTCGGGATTGAGCTTGACGCCTTTCGCCTTGAGACATCGGAATGTCACTTCAAGGTCGGAAAGGAGGTCGGAGGCTTTCCTTGTCTCGACTACGATGTCATCGACGTAGGCCTCGACCGTGCGGCCAATGTGTTCGCCGAACACATGGTTCATGCACCGCTGGTACGTCGCGCCCGCGTTCCTCAAGCCGAACGGCATGGTGACATAGCAGTACATGCCGAAGGGTGTGATGAAAGAAGTCGCGAGCTGGTCGGACTCTTTCATCCTGATTTGGTGATACCCTGAGTAGGCGTCGAGGAAAGACAGGGTTTCGCACCCAGCAGTGGAATCCACGATTTGATCGATGCGAGGCAGAGGGTAGGGAACCTTCAAACATGCTTTGTTGAGACTAGTGTAGTCTACACACATCCGCCATTTCCCCCTTTCTTTCTCACAAGCACAGGGTTGGCAAGCCATTCGGGATGGAATACCTCCTTGATGAACCCTGCCGCCATTAGCTTGTGGATCTCCTCGCCTATGGCCCTGCGCTTCTCCTCGTCGAATCGGCGCAGAGGCTGCTTGACGGGTCGGGCTCCAGCTCGGATGTCCAGCGAGTGCTCGGCGACATCCCTCGGTATGCCGGGCATGTCCGAGGGACTCCACGCGAAGACGTCGGCGTTCACGCGAAGAAAGTCGACGAGCACTGCTTCCTATTTGGGATCGAGCTGGGAGCCGATCCGGACTTGCTTGGAGGCATCACTGCTGGGGTCGAGGGGGACAGACTTAACCGTCTCCGCTGGCTCGAAGTTGCTGGCATGACGCTTCACGTCTGGCACCTCCTTAGAGAGGCTCTCCAGGTCGGCGATGAGGGCCTCGGACTCGGCGAGGGCCTCGGCGTACTCCACGCACTCCACGTCGCATTCGAACGCGTGTTTGTACGTGGGGCCGATGGTGATGACCCCGTTGGGACCCGGCATCTTGAGCTTCAGGTAGGTGTAGTTGGGGACGGCCATGAACTTCGCGTAGCATGGCCTCCCCAGTACCGCGTGGTAGGTTCCTCGAAACCTGACCACCTCGAACGTCAAGGGTCTCCCTTCGGAAGTTGGAGGATGTTCCGAAGCAGACGGGAAGGTCGAGCTGTCCGAGGGGCTAGGACGCGCTTCTCAGGAATGATCCCATGGAAGGGCGCAGCGCCTGCCCGGACGAAGGACAGATCGACACGCAGGAGCCCGAGGGTCTCGGCGTAGATGATGTTGAGACTGCTGCCCCCGTCCATGAGGACCTTGGTGAGCCTGACGTCGCCGATGACGGGGTCGACGACGAGCGGGTATTTCCCCGGGCTCGGCACATGGTCAGGATGGTCGGCTTGGTCGAAGGTGATGGGCTTGTCGGACCAGTCTAGGTAGACTGGTGCCGCCACCTTCACCGAACAGACCTCCCGACGCTCTTGCTTGCGGTGCCGAGCCGAGGCATTCGCCGCTTGCCCACCGTAGATCATGAAGCAGTCACGGACCTCGGGGAACTCTCCTGCCTGGTGATCTTCCTTCTTGTCGTCGTCGTGGGCCCTGCCACCCTCCGCGGGTGGCCCGGCCCTGTGGAAGTGGCGCCGAAGCATGACGCACTCCTCAAGGGTGTGCTTGACGGGCCCCTGGTGGTAGGGGCATGGCTCCTTGAGCATCTTGTTGAAGAGGTTGGCACCTCCGTGGGGTTTCCGAGGGTTCTTGTACTCGGCGGCGGCGACAAGGTCTGCGTCGGCGGCGTCGCGTTTTGCTTGCGACTTCTTCTTGCCCTTCTTCTTGGCGCCACGCAGAGTTGACGCCTCGGGGGCATCTTCCGAAGGGCGGCCCTGGGGCTGCTTGTCCTTCCGGAAGATAGCCTCGACCGCCTCCTGGCCGGAGGCGAACTTGGTGGCGATGTCCATCAGCTCGCTCGCCCTGGTGGGGGTCTTGCGACCCAGCTTGCTCACCAGGTCGCGACAAGTGGTGCCGGCGAGGAACGCGCCGATGACATCCGAGTCGATGATGTTGGGCAGCTCGGTGCGCTGCTTCGAGAATCGCCGGATGTAGTCTCGGAGAGTCTCTCCCGGCTGCTGTCGGCAGCTTCGAAGGTCCCAGGAATTCCCAGGGCACACGTATGTGCCCTGGAAATTTCCGGCAAAAGCTTGGACCAGGTCGTCCCAGTTGGAGATCTGCCCTGGAGGCAGGTGCTCCAACCAGGCGCGAGCAGTGTCGGAGAGGAACAGGGGGAGGTTGCGGATAATAAGGTTGTCGTCGTCCGTTCCACCCAGTTGGCAGGCCAGGCGGTAGTCCGCGAGCCACAGTTCCGGTCTCGTCTCCCCCGAGTACTTCGTGATAGTAGTCGGGGGTCGGAACCGGGTCGGGAACGACGCCCGTCGTATGGCCCGGCTGAAGGCCTGCAGACCGAGTGGTTCGGGCGAGGGACTCCGATCCTCCCCGCTGTCGTAGCGTCCCCCACGCCTGGGGTGGTAGCCTCGGCGCACCCTCTCGTTGAGGTGGGCTCGGCGGTCATGGTGATGGTGCTCGTTGCCGAGGCGACCCGGGGCCGCAGGCGCGGTGTTGCGCGTACGCCCGGTGTAGACCGAGGCTTCCCGCATGAATCGGGAAGTCGCGGCATGATGCTCCGAGGGGTACCCCTGCCTTCGGGAGGCGGAGCTCTCGGCCTGCCGGACCGCGGCGCCTTCCAGGAGATTCTTGAGCTCTCCCTGGATTCGCCGCCCCTCGGTGGTTGATGGCTCCGGCATCGCGCGGAGGAGCATTGCTGCCGCAGCCAGGTTCTAGCCGACCCCACTGGATGCGGGTGGCGGCCTGACCCTGACATCGTCGGCGATGCGGTGCTGGAAGCCCTGGGGTAGATGACGTATTTCTCCGGCCGGAGGTTGGACCGCCCATGCCTGCCCGACGTCCCGGCGGATTGGCTCAAGCGCTCCTGCTCCCTCGTCGAGCCTGACCTGCACCCCGCGGATTTGCTCGAGCTGTGGGTCATGGCCCCCGCCTGAACGGGGACCACAGCTAGCTCCCGTGGGATATCAACGCGAGGCACCGGCCTAGGGAGATCACCAGTCCTTCGGCATGCCGAGATGGTTGCCTTCGGAGGGGCCCCCTAGTTCGACGTGGAAACATTCGCGGCTTGGGCCGCAGTCCTCGTCGCCGAGGCTACTGCTACCGTCGGAACAGTCGGAAAGGCAGTAGTCACATGCGGTCATGAAGTCCCGCATGGCACTGGGGTTGCCAAGTCCAAAGAAATCCCAACAGATGCTAGGCTCGTCGTCTTCCTCGGACCCAGAGGGCCCGTAGGTCAAGACGTTCGTCAGCCGGTCCCAAGGTGACCACATACGAAACCCCAGAGGGTTTGGACTCGCCTCTACGAGAGCACCCGCCAAAGCGAAGCCGCTAGGCGGGTCGAGGCTGAATCCGAAAGACGTGGGATGGGAATCGGTCGATACCTCTTGGTCGACGGGCGGCGATGAGGTCACGTCGGGGACTGACTGCACCGTCGTCTCAGGTACAAGGGTGACGTCCAGCAAGCCTTTCGCGAGCGCGCTGGCGTCGTCCGTTTGCCCGGAATCGGCGCGTTGCGGGGAGACGGCGCTCGTCTTCGTCTCAAGCGCGGGGTCGATGCCAGGTGCGCCCCCCGTTGGGGTGCCGGCGCCGTCGACTCGCTCGACAGCCGACGAGGCGCTGCCTCCTGCTTGGCCTTGGTTGCCCCGCCTCCTCCTCCGTCGGCGGGGGAGAGGACGGGGTGAGCTCGAATGTTGTTCTTCCACCACGCGGGGAAGACGTCGTCGATTCCGCCGCCGGCGGGCGGGCTGTCGGCTGCCATTGTCGCTGTCGCACGGCGGTGGAAGGAGTATCATGTCGTAGCTGCCGTCGAGGGACACAAACTCAAGACTCCCGAAACGGAGCACCGTCCCGGGTTGGAGAGGTTGCTGGAGACTGCCCATCTGGAGCTTGACGGGAAGCTGTTCGTCAACACGCAGCAGGCCCCTACCTGGCGCGCCAACTGTCGGCGTTTCGAGACCGGGGGGTCCCTAAGCCGACGAGTGAATGTCGCCGCGTGCCCCAGCCCAGATGGGTCGACGCAAGGCCGAGCGCGAAGGGGGGAAGTGAGGTGGCCGGAGACAGGCGTGAGAGAGGTGGGAATCCCGCGACCTTCGTGTTCGTCCCGCGCCCAGGTCGGGTGCGCTTGCAGTAGGGGGTTACAAGCGTCCACGCGGGAGAGGGAGCGAGCGGCTTCAAGCGAGCGCTTGTCTCGTCCTTGTCCCCGCGCGGCCAACCCTCTCTAAGAGGGCCCTGGTCCTTCCTTTTATAGGCGTAAGGAGAGGATCCAGGTGTACAATGGGGGGTGTAGCAGAGTGCTACGTGTCTAGCGGAGGAGAGCTAGCGCCCTAAGTACATGCCGTTGTGGCAGCCGGAGAGATTTTGGCACCCAGCTGGTGTGATGTCGTGGCCGTCGGAGGAGTGCCGGAGCCTGGCGGAGGGACAGCTGTCGGAGCTGTTGAGTCCTTGCTGACGTCCTCTTGCATCCGTAAGGGGGCCGAGAGCCGCCGTCGTCATAGAGTATGCGGGGCGCCATCATTGCCTATCTGGCGGAGCGAGCCAGATGGGACGCCGGTCTTGTTCCCGTGGCCCGAGTCAGCTCGGGGTAGGGTGATGATGGCGCCTCCTGTTGACGTGGTTGGTCTGCGCCCTAGGTTGGGTGATGTGTAAGCTCCTCCGAAGCCGAGGTCGAGTCTGTCTTCCGTGGCCGAGGTCGAGTCCGAGCCCCTAGGTCGGGCGAGGTAGAGACCGACGGCTGAGGCCGGGGCGGAGTCCGAGCCCCGGGGATCGGGCGGAGCGGAGTTCGTCGTCTTCTGGGGCTGAGCCCAAGTCCGAGCCCTGGGTCGGGCGAAGCGGAGTTCGCCGTCTTCCGGGGCTTAGCCCGAGTTCGAGCCCTGGGTCGGGCGGAGCGGAGTTCGTCGTCTTCTGGGGCTGAGCCCAAGTCCGAGCCCTGGGTCGGGCGGAGCGGAGTTCGCCGTCTTCCGGGGCTTAGCCCGAGTCCGAGCCCTGGGTCGGGCGGAGCGGAATTCGCCGTCTTCCGGGTCTTAGCCCGAGTCCGAGCCCTAGGTCGGGCGAAGCGGAGTTCGCCGTCTTCCGGGGCTTAGCCCGAGTCCGAGCCCTAGGGTCGGGCGGAGCGGAATTCGCTGTCTTTCGGGTCTTAGCCCGAGTCCGAGCCCTGGGTCGGGCGGAGCGGAGCTTCCTATGGTGCCTGCGGCTGGGCCTGACTGCCTGTCAGCCTCACTCTGTCAAGTGGCACCGCAGTCGGAGCGGTGCAGGTGGCGCTGTCTTTCTGTCAGACCGGTCAGTGGAGCGGTGAAGTGACGGCGGTCACTTCGGCTCTGTCGGCTGAGGGGCGCGTGTCAGGATAAAGGTGTTAGGCCACCTTTGCATTAAATGCTCCTGTGATTTGGTCGGTCGGTGCGGCGATTTGGTCAGGGTTGCTTCTTGGCGAAGACAGGGCCTCGGGCGAGCCGGAAATATGTTCACCGCTGGAGGGGGGCCTCGGGCGAGACGGAGGTCCTTCGGGGTCGGCTGCCCTTGTCCGAGGCTAAGCTCGGGTGAGGCGTGATCGAGTCCCTCGAATGGACTGATCCCTGACTTAATCGCACCCATCAGGCCTTTGCAGCTTTATGCTGATGGGGGTTACCAGCTGAGAATTAGGAGCCTTGAGGGTACCCCTAATTATGGTCCCCGACAATTTCTAACCTAGCCGGGAAGATTGATGCGTTCATCCCTATTCTTCGGCTTAAGAATGATGCTGAATTCGCTTGGGGGCAGAACAGCAAGAAGCATTTGATCTCATCAAAAAATACTTATCTTCGGCTCCCGTATTAAAAGCACCACGAGCAGGAGTACCATTCCGATTATACATTGCAGCTGAAGATAAGGTCATTGGGGCTGTTTTGACATAAGAAACTGAGGGGAAGGAGCATGTGGTGACATATCTAAGCTGAAGGTTGGTGGATGCTGAAACAAGGTACACTTTTATTGAGAAGTTATGCTTATGCTTGTTTTATGCATGCACCAAATGTAGATGTTATTTACTGTCTAGTCATTGCACTGTTTCTGGTCAAGCCGATGTGATCAAATACATGTTGCATAACCCAATTATGAGTGGTAGAATTGGTAAGTGGGCTTATGCACTCATAGAATATGACTTGGCCTATGAACCATTGAAATCTATGAAAGGCCAAGTCGTAGCGGATTTCATTGTAGAACATCGGATTAATGATATTCATGAACTAGACATGTCATACCTCACTGTTACTCCTTGGACCTTATATTTTGATGGATCGGTTTGCAATGAAGGGCAAGAAATTGGCATCGTACTTGTTTCACCAAGTAATGTCTCCTTTGACTTCTCTAGCCGATTGAAAACTTATTGCACTAATAATCAAGCTGAATATGAGGCCCTCCTATTCGGCTTAGAACTTTTAAATGGTATGGGAGTAAAACATGTGAAGGTATTTGGTGATTCTCAGCTGGTTGTCCAACAAGTGTTAGAAGAATATCAATGTTTTGATGGTACTCTAAATAGTTACCTTGAGAAATGTTGGAGCATAATCCATTCTTTTGACGAATTCAGTATTCGGCATATCTCTAGAGTTGAGAATCATAGAGCTAACGATTTGGCACAAGATGCATCAGGTTATCGGATAAAGAGAGGGAAATTTCACAAAACTGAAAATCTGATAACCAGTACAGAGCCAAATTCCCAGGTCGCGGACCGTCCGCGTGATGACGCCGGACCGTCCGGGGTTACCAGAATGTCCTCTTAATTGATTCGGTTGAGAATGAAGCCGAGGCAAGTGATTGGAGGACACCTATACTTAATTATTTACGAAATCCCAATATCAGGACAGATAAGAACATTCGGCGAACAGCTTTCAAGTATGTCTTGATGAGTGATGAACTCTACCGCCGAACAGTCAACGATGTCCTGCTTAAGTGCTTGGGCCCAGATGATGCTATATCGGCCATGGCCAAAGTACATGAAGGAATTTGTGGTACCCACCAATCGGCTCCAAAGATGAAATGGCTGTTGCGAAGGTTTGGTTTTTATTGGCCTAACATGATAGCTGATTGTTTCAAGTACTGCAAGGGTTGCCAGGTGTGTCAAAAATTCGGCGACCTACAGTTGGTCCCTGCAGCCGAATTGCATCCTATCATCAAACCTTGGCCTTTCAGAGGATGGGGATTAGACTTTATTGGAGAAATTCATCCTTCATCATCAAAAGGGCATCGGTTCGTGTTAGTTGCCACTGACTACTTTACCAAATGGACTGAAGCCGTTGCTCTGAAGAACATGACACACAAGGAGATCAAGGGACTACAGATTCGGCATTCCCCAGACCTTGACTACAGATCAAGGGACTTCTTTTATGTCAAAGGAGGTACGTGAATTTGCTGAATTATATAGAATTAAGTTGCTTAATTCATCTCCATACTATGCTCAGGCCAATGGACAGGCCGAGTCTAGTAATAGGACATTGATCAACTTGATAAAAAAGAAGATATCTGATAATCCTAAGTATTGGCATAAGATTTTGTCTGAAGCTTTATGGGCTCATAGAATATCTAAACATAGTGCTACTAAAGTGTCTCCTTTTGAGCTTGTCTATGGGCAGGAAGCAGTGTTGCCTGTGGAAATAAGTTTGAATGCTGTCAGGTTCGCCAGACAAAATGATCTAACCATCACTGATTATTACAATTCAATGATGGATAATATTGATGAGGTGACCGACAAGAGGGTGATAGCTTTGGGAGCAATAGAAAAGGACAAGATCATGGTAGCCAGGGCCTACAACAAGAAGGTCAAAGCAAAGTCATTTCAAGTAGGGGACCTGGTGTGGAAGACCATCCTGCCTCTGAGGAATAAAGACCGGAAGTTTGAAAAATGGTCGCCGAGCTGGGAAGGTCCTTATAAAGTAAAACAGGTAATATCCGGTAACACCTATTTGCTACAAACATTACAAGGCAAGGATTTACCCAAAGCTTTGAATGGGCGTTTCCTCAAGCAGTACCATCCTAGTATGTGGCAAGATGCTTAAAGAAAACCAATGTGATCACATCGAGTTAAGATGCTTTTGGTTTGCCTAGCTCCACCAAAAAGCAGGGGGGCATATGTTTGGCACCAAAAAGAGCCAGCGGACGGTCCGGCCCTGGAGCCGGACGGTCCGCGGTCCGGACAGTCCGCGCCTGTGGGCCGGACGGTCCGCGCTTGCGCAGAGTAGATTAGGGTTCCGAGTTTTGTGCTATGTTTGTTGGCTAGATTTGCGGAATTAGCTCAGAATCCAGTCATGTAAAGGGTCCAGCCCCCCTCCTCTATAAAAAGAGAGGCATACGGTCGATTTGTAATCATCAATCGAATCAATACAACTTCTATTTCGCATTTTATCCTAGGAGTAGTTCTAGTCTAGTTTAGGTTTAGCCTCTCGATCCCCAAATTCTTCGCCTCTCTTCGACTCTACGCCGATTAGAGGAGTCTAGGTCGGCCGGCCCGAGCCTAGACAACCTCTAGGATCTCTCCTCCCCGACGGGGTCCCTCCCGGGAGCGAGATCCAGGCGCCGCCGACGATCTTCCGCCGCCCCTGCGCACGCGCGGACCGTCCGGCCCCAGGGCGCGGACCGTCCGGCCGTCAGGCAGGAAACCCTAGCCCCTGCGCCAGGTCGCGGACCGTCCGGCCCCAGGCCGCGGACCGTCCGCGCCTGACTAGAGAGCGCCGCCACCGGTTCTTCTTGAGTATTTGGCGCTCCAAAAAAACGTCAACAGGTGGCCTCACGATCCTCCCACACTTCCTCTCACACATCTGGAATACAACAACCAAAAAGGATTAACAAGATTTCAGGGGTGAGTTCGGACTCATTGGAGAGGGCCTTGAGGCAGTCGTACGGACGTCGCCCTGTCGCTGTCGCCGCGACGAGGGCCTGTCGAGTTGGAGGCAGAGGTCGAGGCATCGAAGAGGGCCTTGAGGGAGTCATATGGAAGCAAAAATAACAGCACAACACATGGAAGCGAAACCAACAGCATAGCACAGGGAAGCGAAACCTAACCAGACAGGCACCGACACACCTTCCTCCGACGACGACGCGAGCGGCGGCTGCCCGATGCTGGCCACGAATGAGGATCTCATCTCCCACGACCGGCCGGGCCAGGGGACACCAGAACCTAGTACTAACCTGATTACCTGTACAACGACGCCTTCTCAGTCGTCGCCGTTGCCGCCCACCGAACGGTGTCTTGGGTGCAGACCCCGGGGTTGCCCAGATGGGGTGGGTGCTCGTCTTCGATAAAGGGTCGGGCGAAGACCTCCGTCCTCGCCGAGGTCTCTGCGCTGCAGGATTGCCTTTGTGCACTCGAGGGGACTCGCCCTGATCAACTCACAGTCACCATTGACACCATGGTGTCGCCCGCGCCCCTGATAGTCGGGGTGGAGACTCTGAGGACGGGGAGGCCGTGGTTGCCATTTCCTCGCATCGCGCCAGGGGGATCTGGGGTGGAGGCCAGCGTGGATGCGGATCTGGGGTGGAGGCCGGCGTGGCGGTGGTGGAGGCGCTAGAGTCGCGGTCGGGAAGGGCGAGGCATGGCGAGGCATGGCGAGGAGGAGGTGGCGGCGCAGTGAGGGGGAGAGGAGGAGGAGGTGGCGTAGGGGCACGGACGCACGGTGCGAGATCAAGGGCGCGAAGGCGGGGGCAACGCCAGGGCGGGGGCACGACGGGTTGTGCGGTGGAGGCGCCAGAGCCGCGGTCGGGAAGGGCGGGGCATGGTGAGGAGGAGGTGGCGGCGCAATGAGGGGGAGAGGAGGAGGAAGTTGCGTAGGGGCGCGGACGCGCGGTGCAGGATCAGGGGCGCGGACGCGCGGAGGCAGAACCGTGCACCACTCTAATGTGGACGTCTACACTCTGCTCTTAAGGTGTAGTAGAGATATAGATTACATTTTATGGTTTTGGAGAAATGACCGGCCTCTTTTATAGTTCTTTTTAAAATTATTTTGTTCACGTATCATTCTAATCATTTGTGAGTTGTGACTCTCTGGTAGTCATATAGACATGGGGACATGTAGTACGAGTACCACAAGCAAGTAAACACAGTGGTGGCCCGCCAACATCGAGGATGAAATACACAGCTTTCGTAATGGCCGGTCATAATAAGTACTCTACGGCCTCGTTTGGAAAATACGGTAAAAACAGACTACCCCGGTAATTTAGCACCGCCGGGGCAAACCTACAAAAAAAAATTACCCCGTCTGATGCTGCCCGGTGGGGTTTGCACCCCCTGTGGCTATTTGGAAAGTGCTGAACAAACTGTCCACTTCAATTCTCCAAACAAACAGGTAACACAAGCAGAACAGGTTAACACATATGCCAAACGTTTGGTTTATGCACCAAAGGCAAACAAACTGTCCAATTTAATGTATAATCAGAAGAACACTACAAGCAGATTGTCCAAATGTTTCAGTAGAACCAGTTTTCTAAAATCAGTGAATGCTGACAAGAAGGAGATACAATAGATTGGGGTTCAGACACAGGAGAATGCAGTTCATGAGACATGGCTAGCGGCTTCTTGAGATGGCTTCCTTCCCTGTAGATATGCATATAAAATTGGCATCAAATTAATGAAAAATTAAGATCAATCAACAAAATAAGATAACACGCCACAACTCTGACAAATTAACTCACCCTACAAGGTACACCATTGATTTCAGGAGCTGCGTATACACTATAACCAGCTTTCTCAAGCAAGGCGTCTATCAGATAGTTGTAACAAGGGTAGCAGTGAAGAGTAGTCATCATTGGGGCGATTGTTTATGTGCCGATGTCACAATGGATTATGAATAAATTGATGCATGATTAAACATTGATTAGGGTAGACATGGTCTTTTATATAGCTGTCGGGGTGGCAAGTTTTGTACATTTACCCCAAGGATTGTGTTCTTGAGCTATCTTGCATCCCCAACTTCACTTCACCATTGGGGTTCCTGTGAACCAAATCATATGGAGAGAAATAAAATGGTAGACGGAGAAGGTAGTAGAAGGCAACAAAGCATCCTATGCCCCTCCTACGACCAATAAACAAACTGATCATGCTGCGGATGTGACCAAACCCTTGTCTGCTTCCAAAGTTCACCAAAACGGTTCCTATTTCGATGCGCACAAACAAATTGCTTCTGTATATTTACCGGTGGGTGAGGGCGTCGGCTGGATCTGGACGAGGCTCGGCGGTGGGTGTCTTCCTCTGCATCTTCTTCCTAGCGTCGATGGAGGGGTCATCGTGTTCGAAGGAGGAGGGGCGGCGACGTTCGAGGAGCACGCGTGTGGCGGATCGATGGACGAGCTAGATGTGGCCTCGGGCTCCGTGTCTTCTTGCTCGGCGTCGGTGGTGGGTGAAGGCGACAGCTAGATCTGGAGAAGGATGAGGTGAGACACGGAGACAGGGAGCGGACGAGACGAGGCGAGACGGGGTGCTGCGTCGGCCGTGGGTGAAGCGGCGACTGGATCTGAAGGAGGACGAGGTGAGACCCTGCGTCGGCGGTGGGTGAAGGCGACGGCGGGATCCAGAGGAGGACAAGGCGAGACGAGGAGCGGACGAGACGAGGCAAGACGGGGGTTGCGTGCCCGACCTTCTGACGCGTGTTTTTCCTGCCCATGGAAACCGTTTCGAACTCCCTTCCGATGGACTTCCAAACGTCGACGCAGCCACAGGAGTGTTATGTTACACGGGGCATGGAGAAGCTGGGTTTTGGCCGGGAAACCCGCCGGTTTCGAGTGTCCCAAACGAGTCCTACATGTGTTGTCATGGACACGCTACGAGATCACTGAGCTCCGCACATTTTAGCCTTGTCTTGCAAGCTACGTACTGCACCACCGAAACGCGTGTGCGTAGTGCAGTTCCGCATGTGAAACGGTCGAAGAACACTCGAATGTACAACAGCCTCACTCGATCATTTTTAAAACAGGGGTGAAATCCCAAAGTTTTAAAAAAAGATAAAATCACATGCAAGGTTAGAGAAGAGTATAATCACAATTGCCCCTATTATTAATCGGTGGATTTATACAGTGTTGACGCATTTCCTGCTGTCTGATACAGCAGTAGTGATGGATGGAATGTTGGTTAGATAAATTAGTGAGTCTTTATTTGTCAGGTGTCAAGTGCCGTTGCTCGCTCAGGAACTACAAGTCATTGCTGCCCTAAGCCGACTGCACAAATTACAGCAGAGCGGCAGCCTTTCGTGACAAATTCCATCAGAAATTAACAACTGGTGAACCAAAGCTCCCCCCCCCCCCCATTTAAACTACGAAGCAATCATGGACCATGCCAGTGTTACCTCAAAGAAGGAGCCAATTACTATTAGCATTAGGTCCATACAGTTGTAGCAGTAGTAAAAAAAATGGAGGGAATATTTTAACTGTCAATAGAAGTCATGCCCGCTTCCTTTTGATGCCTGTGGTTTCAGTCCAAACCGGCTCCGATCGCCGGCCCTGAAGAAAGCTTTTTGTAGCAAAAAAAAAATGGTTCTGCTGAAGACCACCGGCCCCAGCGGAAGTCTGTTTGCCAGAGCCAACTGCGGCACCTCATCCTGGACTACCTCTCCAATGACGAGAATGGTGAATAATGCGGCCACTGTGCCTTCATGGTTTGATACCTTCTGGATGTAGTAGCTTGTTCTGGAAGAAAAGTTTGTGTCAGGCCCTGTTGGTTGCTGTCTCCAGTACCAGTAGGGCCCATCAGCCTTCTCTTCGTTGTTGCTAAACATCAATTCAGTCCTGTAGTGCGAAATGGGGACAGAAAGATACACTGCCGCGATCTCCAGTTCCTTTCCTCAAGACCTCAACCTACACCAACCAAGACCTCTAGTAGATCAGTGGATCTCCTTTGCTTTCTCTCCCGGCACACACTCTCCACAAGCCTCTCCCAGCATCTAGGCTCTGGCATGAAGCCTGCATCAGCTAACCCATACAATGCCATCGTAGCATCTGCTATGCGCCCAGCATCGCATAGACCGATCAACAGGTTGTTTGACGCCGCATAGTGAGGTATAAACCCTTGTCCAAGCATCAATCCCAGCAAGCCAACTGCCCTGTCCATCTCCCCACGGGAGCACAAGCAGTTCATCAAGATCCGGTAGCTCGCGACATTCAACTTAACTCCTTCCAGTGGCACGCTCTCAAGCAGGCCCATCGCTTCCACAGTCCGGCCATCTTTGCACAACCCCTCAATCACCAGATTGTATGTGACGACATCGGCCCTACACCCCTTCTCCTTCATCTCCGAAACAAGATCGATGCCCTCATCCACACTTCCATGTCTGCAAAGGCAGCCGATCAGTGCAGTGTAGCTCACAGCATCTGGCTCCACACCAGAATTCCTCATCTCCTCGAACACCGATCTCGCTGCCTCAATGTCCGCTTTCTTACAGTGCCCATTAATCAGCGTGGCATAATTGAAGGCGTTGGGCTCACACTCGTTCTTCCTCATAAATCCAAAGATTGCACGAGCCTTATCCACCTGCCCCTGTCTACAGAACCCATCGATGATCACATTGTACAGCAGCTGATCTGGCACAATCCGGTCCTTCTCGATCATCTCCTCGAATAGCTCAAACGCTTCCTTCATCTTACCCCCACGGCAGAGTCCACCGATCAATGTTGAATAGGTGACCAGGTTCGGCTTCACGTCCGCGCAGGTGTACTCGCGCATTTCGTCGAGCACTTTGAAGGCGGTCTCCAATTCGCCGTTTTTGACGTAGTGCTTGACGAGGATGTTGTAGACGCATGTGTTAGGCCTTGGAAGGTACTTGTTCCGAGGGTCGCGCAGGTCGGCTAGGAGCTCGTTGAGGACGCCGTGGCAGCCGCGGGAGGAGACAAGGCGGTCGAGGCAGACGGCCAGCGCCTTGTGTGAGACGCGGCTCGTGCGGAGCAGCGCGGGCAGGAAGCGGAGGAGCACGAGCGCGTGGTCGGGCGGGAGGAGGCGGACGAGGGGCAGGAACTGCGGCTCCTGGAACCGGCAGGGCTCAGAGGCGGTGCGGCGGAGCACGGCGGCGGCGGCGCGCGGGAGCCGCGCGCGCGCGAGGCGGACGAGGAGCGCCGAGAAAGTGGCCGGCGTGTGGGAGAAGGCGTGCTGGGAGGAGGCCGCGTTGAAGAGGTCAAGCGCGCGCTGCGCGGAGGGGGAGGACTCGATGAGGCGCGCGAGTTCCGGGTGGTGGAGGTACCGCGGCCGCCGGGTGGGAGGGGGTGGAGGCGGTGGGGAGGGCGACGCGCCGCGGCCGGGTCTTCGGTACTGCAGCGGGGAGATCCAGGGGAGTGCGGCCGGGAGCTTCATTGTCAATCGGCGGTGGCGGACGGAAGCGCGGTAGGTTTCCGCCGTCTCGGCATTCGCGGCGAAGAGCTGGGGTTGGGGCTGGGGTGGGGCAGGTTGGGACCTAGGGGGCTTCTCTGTTACGGTACTCTCAACTCTATCGGAGTATTTAGAAGTGATCTTGTTCACTAAATAGTACTCCGATCATTTAAGCATATCTTGGTCTTCTCAGCTGACCATATAACCTCTCTTATTTTGCATATCTTTTTTTAGCTGATGGATGCGCTCCATTTCTCGCTGACTATGGACCAAAGAGAATGCATGTAAACTCCTTGGACAAGGAACTTCGACATTCAACATTATTCGAAGGGAGCTAACTGAAGAAAAACAGAATGGAGAAAAAAAAAACATACACCATTGAAACTATCAGCATCATGTGGCTGAAGAAAACCAAAAACAGACTGAAAAAATAGACTGCAGAAAAACAAACTGAAGCACTAACTGAAGAAAACAAAAAACAGACTGAAACTAAAAACAGACTGAAACTACTCTGACACTTGAAACTATCAGCAGCGCAAGGATTTATTCAACAACAAGACCTGATATTGCCCCATGCGTTTGAATAACACTTCATGAATAATAACAAGGGCCTGATATAGCATGTTCTGAATATTGGCTTGCTTAGGTTAGCGTGCAAAATCAAAAAAGTTTATTCTTTATCTAAAAGGAGAAATTCAATAGCATATGTATGTCACAACTCACATCAAACAAAATAGTGCTTTTCCAAACATCCAACATCCCATGCTAATACAGGCAATCGGAGTTGTTATTAAACTAAATGGCCCAATCCAAACTGAGTTGTTATTAACATCACAACTTTCTCTTCGCCCTTGTGGGAGTCATCTTCCTTGGAGTTGTCGTAGTCTCTAAAGCATGAGAAGAGGAAGCCTCCCAAGACGCCTGCATATGTAACCATATATGTATCAAAACTCTTCAACAAATTCAAGCGCGGTGAAAGTGATGAAATATGTACCTTCTTGTCATTATTCCAGGACTCTCTAGCATTAGTTGTTATCTTGTAGTTTCCACATATCAAAACTTTTCAACAAATTCAAGCGCGGTGAAAGTGATGAAATATGTACCTTCTTGTCATTATTCCAGGACTCTCTAGCATTAGTTGTTATCTTGTAGTTTCCGGTCTCTCCGGTGTAGCTTCTGGTCTCTCCAGCGTAGTCTGTTTAGGAAACCATTTTTTGTACTATTTTTTCTTGGCTTTCTTGGCCTGTAATGTAAAGGAACACAAGAAAGCAACATAATGAGAATAAAACAAACGTTACAAATTACAATGAAATATGTAACCCAGATATTACATTTTCTTAGTTCCATTGAGTGGGCATTTGTAACTAGTTTTCCGATGTCCTAACTCTCCACAATTGGGACACCACACTTTGCCTCTAAACATTTTTTAGTCTTCTCGTTCTCATTTTCAGCAATCTTTTTACTACGTTTAGACCATCCGCTTCCACCTTAGAGGCAACTTTTGATCCTATTTCTCTGTTGCCTTCCAACTCCCCTTTTACTAAGTGGTGCACCAACCTAAAATGGCAACTCCATCTTCGGCCACTTTTCTTTGCTTGGGAGTTGTTCTATCTCTCTAGCATATGCCTTTCTAAACTTGTCCACGCAGTAGTAATCATGAATAAAGTCCTCCATCCTCACGTTTCTAACTTGTTGGGCTGTTATCAATGACAAAGCATGCTGACAAGGCTTGCCAGTGTGTTGCCACTCACAACAAGAGCACTCATGCAAATATGCTTTAACCACAAACCTCTGGTTGTAATTGTCCCACACCTCAGCAGCATAGTTATCACCTTTGATAACAGTTAAGTGTCCTAGACATCTAGTTCTAGCATTCAAAATTTATAGGACTACTGGTAGTATCCTTCCATACAATCTTTCTCCATTTTTTCTCCTCTTGTAAGAGAGAATCATTATCATCTCTCTTATCTTGTTCGCCAACTTGCAAACAGGCAAATCCTTTATATCTTTGATCCAATCGTTAAAAACTTCAGCCACATTGCTTGTTACATAATCACACTTGATGTCAGGATCAAAGTCAGATATATGCCACTTTAGCTTGTGATGTGTTTCCAACCAGCTCTTAACACTAGAGAATGCTGCATAAACTTCATTCATGTGGCTCTCACAAACATCTCTGTCATATGCCCTAGCTGCCGGCCACATGTGTCCACCACTTTCACCCAAAAATCTCTTAACAAAATTTTGCATCAAATGTCGAAAGCATTCTCTTCGGTCGACTTCTGGAAACTGATAGTCGCCTAGAGGGAGGTGAATAGGGCGAAACTGAAATTTACAAATAATCACAACTACAAGCCGGGTTAGCGTTAGAAATAATAACGAGTCCGAGAGAGAGGGTGCAAAACAAATCGCAAGCAAATGAAGAGTGTGACACGCGGATTTGTTTTACCGAGGTTCGGTTTTTGCAAACCTACTCCCCGTTGAGGAGGCCACAAAGGCCGGGTCTCTTTCAACCCTTACCCTCTCTCAAACGGTCCCTCGGACCGAGTGAGCTTCTCTTCTCAAATCAAAACCAGGAACAAAACTTCCCCGCAAGGGCCACCACACAATTGGTGCCTCTTGCCTTGATTACAATGGAGTTTTGATCACAAGAACAAGTGAGAAAGAAAAGAAGCAATCCAAGCGCAAGAGCTCAAAAGAACACGGCAAATCTCTCTCGCTAATCACTAAAGCCTTGTGTGGAATTGGAGAGGATTTGATCTCTTTGGTGTGTCTAGAATTGAATGCCTAGCTCTTGTAAGTGGTTGAGAAGTGGAAAACTTGGATACCAGGAATGGTGGGGTGGTTGGGGTATTTATAGCCCCAACCACCAAACATGACCGTTGGTGGAAGCTGACTGTCGTATGGTGCACCGGACAGTCCGGTGCGCCAGCCACGTCACCAAAGCCGTTGCGATTCGACCGTTGGAGTTCTGACTTCTGGGCCCGCCTGGATGTCCGGTGGCGCACCGGACATGTACTGTAGACTGTCCGGTGCGCCCGTAGGGGCGTGTCTGACGCCTGCGCGCTCTGGCGCGCATTAATTGCTGTTGCAGGCGACCGTTGGCTCGAAGTAGCCGTTGCCCCGCTGTTACACCGGACAGTCCGGTGTACACCGGACATGTCCGGTGAATTATAGCGGAGCGGCCGTTATGATTTCCCGAGACTGCCAAGTTCTGAAGCCGCGTCCTCTTGGAGCACCGGACACTGTCCGGTGTACACCGGACAGTCCGGTGAATTATAGCGCGCCGGCTCCAGGAAAATCCCGAGGCTAAAGAGTTCTGGGCGAAGTCCCCTGGTGCACCGGACACTGTCCGATGCGCCACCGGACAGTCCGGTGCGCCAGACCAGGGAGCCTTTCGGGATGCCTTTAGCTCTCTATTTTGAACCCAACTTTGGTCTTTTTAATTGGCTTGTTGTGAACCTTTGACACCTGTATAACTTATACACTAGAGCAAACTAGTTAGTCCAGTTGTTTGTGTTGGGCAATTCAACCACCAAAATTATATAGGGACTAGGTGTAAGCCTAATTCCCTTTCAATCTCCCCCTTTTTGGTGATTGATGCCAACACAAACCAAAGCAAATATGGAAGTGCAAAATTGAACTAGTTTGCATAATGTAAGTGCAAAGGTTGCTTGGAATTGAGCCAATATAAATACTTACAAGATATGCATGGATCGTTTCTTCATTTTTAACATTTTGGACCACTCTTGCACCACATGTTTTGTTTTTGAAAATTCTTTTGTAAATAGTCAAAGGTAAATGAATACGATTTTATGAAGCATTTTCAAGATTTGAAATTTTCTCCCCCTGTTTCAAATGCTTTTCCTTTGACTAAACAAAACTCCCCCTAAATGAGATCCTCCTCTTAGTGTTCAAGAGGGTTTTGTTATATCATTTTTGAAATATTACTTTCTCCCCCTTTTGAACATAATAAGATACCAATTGAAAATACTCTTTGAAAAACTAAAATTTTTGAAATTGGTGGTGGCGGTCCTTTTGCTTTGGGCTCATACTTTCTCCCCCTTTGGCATAAATCGCCAAAAACGGAATCATTAGAGCCCTCGAAGTACTTTCTTCCCCTTTGGTCATAAATAAATGAGTTAAGATTATACCAAAGACGAAGTCCTTTTGCTTTCTCCCCAAAGATGGAGAGTGACTCGGAGCGACGGCGAAGGATGAGTTACAGAGTGGAAGCCTTTGTCTTCGCCGAAGACTCCAATTCCCTTTCAATACACCTATGACTTGGTTTGAAATAGGCTTGTAAAACACATTAGTCATAGCATATGAAAGAGACATGATCAAAGGTATATAAAAAGCTATGTGTGCAAGTTAGCAAAAGAAATTGCGCGAATCAAGAATATTGAGCTCATGCCTAAGTTTGTTAAAAGTTTGTTCATCAAGAGGCTTGGTAAAGATATCGGCTAATTGATTTTTAGTGTTAATGTAAGAAATCTCGATATCTCCCTTTTGTTGGTGATCCCTAAGAAAATGATACCGAATGGCTATGTGTTTAGTGCGGCTATGCTCGACGGGAATATAGGTGTACATTTGGGCCGGGCCTGATGGGCCGGCCCGAAGCACGGAAAAAAAAGCACGGCCCAGGCACGGCACGGCCCGAAATAATTTAGTGCCGGGCCGGCACGGCCCGTTATATCGGGCCGGGTTTGGGCCGAGGTCACGGCCCATGGGCGGGCACGAGCACGGCCCGTTTAAGGCAGGCACGAAAAGGCCCATATAGAGGCACGAAAAGGCCCATATATTTATTAAAACCACACTTCATTTCACACTTTCATATACTTGATAAAGAACATAAAGGTAGAGATAATGCTAGTTAGATGTTTTTTTATCTTTGAATTAGATTGTGTGATGTAATTTTACTTTTGTTATGAACATTAACAATAAACTGAACTTACAAACTTTGTATAGAGATGATTATACTCTTTTTCCTTCTAACAAAATGATTTATAAACGAGGTAGTCATTGCATAGCTGTGGTAACTTTAATACAAATATTAAGTTTAATTTTGTACAAATTTATTTGTCTTATCTTTTATTTGTTTTATTATTTTTTTGAATTTAGGGCTCTAATGTGAATTTCGGGCCAAAACTGAATTTCGGGCCAAAAATTGAATTTCGGGCCCTAATGTGAATTTCGGGCTTGTATAATTTCGGGCCGCCCGAAATAAGCCCGGCACGTTTAAGCAATTACGGGCCGGGCCGTGGGCCGAGGGCTAGGCCCATGGGCCGGCCCGGCACGGCCCGAAATTCAAACGGGCCGGGCCGGCCCGAAATTCAAACAATACGGGCCTTTTCGGGCTTGGGCCGGGCCGGGCCGGGCGGCCCGAATGTACACCTATAGACGGGATTATCCGCCATCTTGATTGCACTCTCATTATCACATAGCAAAGGGACTTTGGTTAATTTGTAACCGTAGTCCCGCAGGGTTTGCCTCATCCAAAGCAATTGCGCGCAACAGTGGCCTGCGGCAATGTACTCGGCTTCGGTGGTGGAAAGAGCGACCGAATTTTGCTTCTTTGAAGCCTAAGACACCAAGGATCTTCCCAAGAACTGGCAAGTCCCCGATGTGCTCTTCCTATTGATTCTACACCCCGCCCAATCGGCATCCGAATAACCAATCAAATCAAATGTGGATCCCCTAGGATACCAAAGCCCAAACTTAGGAGTGTAAGCCAAATATCTCAAGATTCGTTTTACGGCCGTAAGGTGAGCTTCCTTAGGGTCGGCTTGGAATCGTGCACACATACATACGGAAAGCATAATATCCGGTCGAGATGCACATAAATATAGCAAAGAACCTATCATCGACCGATATACCTTTTGATCCACGGACTTACCTCCCGTGTCGAGGTCGAGATGCCCATTAGTTCCCATGGGTGTCTTGATGGGCTTGGCATCCTTCATCCCAAACTTGTTTAGAATGTCTTGAGTATACTTCGTTTGGCTAATGAAGGTGCCCTCTTGGAGTTGCTTCACTTGAAATCCCAAGAAGTACTTCAACTCCCCCATCATAGACATCTCGAACTTTTGTGTCATGATCCTACTAAATTCTTCACATGTAGACTCGTTAGTAGACCCAAATATAATATCATCAACATAAATTTGGCATACAAACAAGTCATTTTTAATAGTTTTAGTGAATAGAGTAGGATCGGCCTTTCCGACTTTGAATTCATTAGTGATGACAAAATCCCTAAGGCATTCATACCATGCTCTTGGGGCTTGCTTGAGCCCATAAAGCGCCTTAGAGAGTTTATAGACATGGTTAGGGTACTCACTATCTTCAAAGCCGGGAGGTTGCTCAACATAGACCTCTTCCTTGATTGGTCCATTGAGGAAGGCACTTTTCACCTCCATTTGATAAAGCTTAAAACCATGGTAAGTAGCATAGGTCAATAATATACGAATTGACTCAAGCCTAGCTACGGGTGCATAGGTTTCACCGAAATCCAAACCTTCGACTTGGGAGTATCCCTTGGCCACAAGTCGAGCTTTGTTCCTTGTCACCACACCATGCTCATCTTGCTTGTTGCGGAAGACCCATTTGGTTCCTACAACATTTTGGTTAGGACGTGGAACTAAATGTCATACCTCATTCCTAGTGAAGTTGTTGAGCTCCTCTTGCATCGCCACCACCCAATCCGAATCTTGAAGTGCTTCCTCTACCCTGTGTGGCTCAATAGAGGAAACAAAAGAGTAATGCTCACAAAAATGTGCAACACGAGATCTAGTAGTTACCCCCTTATGAATGTCGCCGAGGATGGTGTCGACGGGGTGATCTCGTTGGATTGCTTGGTGGACTCTTGGGTGTGGCGGCCTTTGTTCTTCACCCTCCTTGTCTTGATCATTTGCATCTCCCCCTTGATCATTGTCGTCATCTTGAGGTGGCTCATTTGCTTGATCTTCTATTTCATCAACTTGAGCTTCAACCTCATTTTGAGTCGGTGGAGATGCTTGCGTGGAGGAGGACGGTTGATCTTGTGCATTTGGAGGCTCTTTGGATTCCTTAGGACACACATCCCCAATGGACATGTTCCTTAGCGCGATGCACGGAGCCTCTTCAATACCTATCTCATCAAGATCAACTTGCTCTACTTGAGAGCCGTTAGTCTCATCAAACACAACGTCACAAGAAACTTCAACTTGTCCAGTGGACTTGTTAAAGACTCTATATGCCCTTGTGTTTGAATCATATCCTAGTAAAAAGCCTTCTACAGTCTTAGGAGCAAATTTAGATTTTCTACCTCTTTTAACAAGAATAAAACATTTGCTACCAAAGACTCTAAAATATGAAATATTGGGCTTTTTACCGGTTAGGAGTTCATAAGATGTCTTCTTGAGGATTCGATGTAGATATAACCGGTTGATGGCGTAGCAGGCGGTGTTGACTGCCTCGGCCCAAAACCGATCCGAAGTCTTGTATTCATCAAGCATGGTCCTTGCCATGTCCAATAGAGTTCGATTCTTCCTCTCCACTACACCATTTTGTTGTGGCGTGTAGGGAGAAGAGAACTCATGCTTGATGCCCTCCTCCTCAAGGAAACTTTCGATTTGAGAGTTCTTGAACTCCGTCCCGTTGTCGCTTCTAATTTTCTTGATCCTTAAGCCGAACTCGTTTTGAGCTCGTCTCAAGAATCCCTTTAAAGTTTCTTGGGTTTGAGATTTCTCCTGCAAAAAGAACACCCAAGTGAAGCGAGAATAATCATCCACTATTACAAGACAATACTTACTCCCGCCAATGCTTATGTAAGCAATCGGGCCGAATAGATCCATGTGGAGTAGCTCAAGCGGCCTGTCGGTCGTCATGATGTTCTTGTGTGGATGATGGGCACCAACTTGCTTTCCTGCTTGGCATGCGCTACAAACTCTGTCTTTCTCAAAATGAACATTGGTTAATCCTAAAATGTGCTCTCCCTTTAGAAGCTTATGAAGATTCTTCATCCCAACATGGGCTAGTCGGCGGTGCCAGAGCCAACCCATGTTAGTCTTAGCAATTAAGCAAGTGTCGAGTTCAGCTCTATCAAAATCTACCAAGTATAGCTGACCCTCTAACACTCCCTTAAATGCTATTGAATCATCACTTCTTCTAAAGACAGTGACATCTATATCAGTGAAAAGACAGTTGTAGCCCATTTTGCATAATTGAGATACAGAAAGCAAATTGTAATCTAATGAAACTACAAGAAAAACATTGGAAATAGAATGGTCAGGGGATATAGCTATTTTACCCAAACCTTTGACCAATCCTTGATTTCCATCCCCGAATGTGATAGCTCGTTGGGGATCTTGGTTTTTCTCGTAGGAGGAGAACATTCTCTTCTCCCCAGTCATGTGGTTTGTGCACCCGCTATCGATGATCCAACTTGAGCCCCCGGATGCATAAACCTACAAAACAAGTTTAGTTCTTGACTTTAGGTACCCAAACGGTTTTGGGTCCTTTGGCATTAGAAACAAGAACTTTGGGTACCCAAACACAAGTCTTGGAGCCCTTGTGCTTGCCCCCAACAAACTTGGCAACGACCTTGCCGGATTTGTTAGTCAGAACATATGATGCATCAAAAGTTTTGAATGAAATGTCATGATCATTTGATGCATTAGGAATTCTCTTCTTAGGCAACATAGCATGGGTTGGTTGCCTAGAGCTAGATGTCTCACCCTTATACATAAATGCATGATTAGGGCCAGAGTGAGACTTCCTAAAATGAATTTTCTTAATTTTGTCCTCGGGATAACCGGCAGGGTATAAAATGTAACCCTCGTTATCCTGAGACATGGGAGCCTTGCTTTTAACAAAGTTTGACAATTTATTAGGAGGAGCATTAATTTTGACATTGTCTCCCCTTTGGAAGCCAATGCCATCCTTAATGCCAGGGCGTCTCCCACTATAGAGCATACTTCTAGCAAATTTAAAATTTTCATTTTCTAAGTTATGCTCGGCAATTTTATCATCTAATTTTGCTATATGATCATTTTGTTGTTTAATTAAAGCCATGTGATCATGAATAGCATTAACATCAATATCTCTACATCTAGTACAAATGGAAGTGTGCTCAACGGTAGATGTAGAGGTTTTGCAAGATTTTAATTCTACAACCTTAGCATGCAATATCTCATTCTTAGTTCTAAGGTCGAAAACAGTAGCATTGCAAACATCAAAATCTTTAGCCTTAGCAAGCAATTTTTCATTCTCAATTCTAAGGCTAGCAAGAGAAACATTCAACTCATCAATCCTAGCCAGTAAATCAACATTATCATCTCTAGGATTGGAAGTTGAAACATTACAAACATGAGAATCAACCTTAGCTATCAAATTAGCATTTTCATTTCTAAGGTTGGCAATAATGTTATGGCATGTGCTTAGCTCACTAGTTAATTTCTCACATTTTTCTACCTCTAGAGCATAAGCATTTTTAACCTTAACGTGTTTCTTATTTTCCTTAATTAGGAAGTCCTCTTGGGAATCCAAAAGGTCATCCTTTTCATGAATAGCACTAATTAATTCATTTAATTTTTCCTTTTGTTCCATGTTAAGGTTGGCAAAAAGGGTACACAAATTATCTTCCTCATCACTATCATTATCATCACTAGAGGACTCATATCTAATGGAGGATTTAGATTTAACCTTCTTCCTTTTGCCGTCCTTTGCCATGAGGCACTTGTGGCCGACGTTGGGGAAGAGGAGTCCCTTGGTGACGGCGATGTTGGCGGCGTCCTCGTCGTCGGAGGAGTCGGTGGAGCTCTCGTCGGAGTCCCACTCGCGGCACACGTGGGCATCGCCGCCCCTCTTCTTGTGGTACCTCTTCTTTTCTCTCCTCTTGCCCTTCTTGTCGTTATCCCTGTCACTATCACTTGATAATGGACATTTAGCAATGAAGTGGTCGGGCTTACCACACTTGTAGCAAACCTTCTTGGAACGGGATTTGTAATCCTTCCCCTTCCGTTGCTTGAGGATTTGGCGAAAACTTTTGATGATTAAAGCCATTTCCTCGTTGTCGAGCTTTGAGGCGTCGATTGGTTGTCTACTTGGTGTAGACTCCTCCTTCTTCTCCTCTGTCGCCTTGAATGCCACTGGTTGTGCTTCGGACGTAGAGGGATCATCAAGCTCGTTGATCTTCTTTGAGCCCTTGATCATACATTCAAAGCTCACAAAATTCCCGATTACTTCCTCGGGGGTCATTAGTGTATATCTAGGATTACCACGAATTAATTGAACTTGAGTGGGGTTAAGGAAGATGAGTGATCTAAGAATAACCTTAACCACCTCGTGGTCATCCCATTTCTTGCTCCCGAGGTTGCACACTTGGTTCACCAAGGTTTTGAGTCGATTGTACATATCTTGTGGCTCCTCCCCTTGGCGAAGACGAAAGCGACCGAGCTCCCCCTCGATCGTTTCCCGCTTGGTGATCTTGGTGAGTTCATCACCCTCGTGCGCGGTCTTGAGTATATCCCAAATCTCCTTCGCATTCTTCAACCCTTGCACCTTGTTGTATTCCTCTCTACTTAGAGAGGCGAGGAGTATGGTTGTGGCTTGGGAGTTGAAGTGCTTGATTTGGGTCACCTCATCCTCATCATAGTCTTCATCCCCTACGGATGGTACCTGTGCACCAAACTCAACAACATCCCATATGCTTTTGTGGAGTGAGGTTAGATGAAATCGCATTAAATCACTCCACCTAGCGTAATCTTCACCATCAAATGTTGGTGGTTTGCCTAATGGGACGGAAAGTAAAGGTGTATGTTTAGAAATGCGAGGGTAGCGTAGGGGAATCTTACTATACTTCTTGCGCTCTTGGCGCTTAGAAGTGACGGATGCCGCGTCGGAGCCGGAGGTGGAGGTTGATGAAGAATCGGTCTCGTAGTAGACCACCTTCCTCATCCTCTTTTTCTTGTCCCCACTCCGATGCGGCTTGTGGGAAGAAGATTTCTCCTTCTTCTCCTTGTGGTGTAAGAAGACTTCTTCTCCTTCCCTTTGGAGGAGACTTTCTTCTCCTTCCTCTTGGTACGGGACTCTTCCGATGAAGTGCTCCCATGACTTGTAGTGGGCTTTTCGTCGGTCTCCATCTCCTTCTTGGCGTGATTTCCCGACATCACTTCGAGCGGTTAGGCTCTAATGAAGCACCGGGCTCTGATACCAATTGATAGTCGCCTAGAGGGGGGGGGGTGAATAGGGCGAAACTGAAATTTACAAATAATCACAACTACAAGCCGGGTTAGCGTTAGAAATAATAACGAGTCCGAGAGAGAGGGTGCAAAACAAATCGCAAGCAAATGAAGAGTGTGACACGCAGATTTGTTTTACCGAGGTTCGGTTTTTGCAAACCTACTCCCCGTTGAGGAGGCCACAAAGGCCGGGTCTCTTTCAACCCTTACCCTCTCTCAAACGGTCCCTCGGACCGAGTGAGCTTCTCTTCTCAAATCAAAACCAGGAACAAAACTTCCCCGCAAGGGCCACCACACAATTGGTGCCTCTTGCCTTGATTACAATGGAGTTTTGATCACAAGAACAAGTGAGAAAGAAAAGAAGCAATCCAAGCGCAAGAGCTCAAAAGAACACGGCAAATCTCTCTCGCTAATCACTAAAGCCTTGTGTGGAATTGGAGAGGATTTGATCTCTTTGGTGTGTCTAGAATTGAATGCCTAGCTCTTGTAAGTGGTTGAGAAGTGGAAAACTTGGATACCAGGAATGGTGGGGTGGTTGGGGTATTTATAGCCCCAACCACCAAACATGACCGTTGGTGGAAGCTGACTGTCGTATGGTGCACCGGACAGTCCGGTGTACACCGGACATGTCCGGTGCGCCAGCCACGTCACCAAAGCCGTTGCGATTCGACCGTTGGAGTTCTGACTTCTGGGCCCGCCTGGATGTCCGGTGGCGCACCGGACATGTACTGTAGAGTGTTCGGTGCGCCCGTAGGGGCGTGTCTGACGCCTGCGCGCTCTGGCACACATTAATTGCTGTTGCAGGCGACCGTTGGCTCGAAGTAGCCGTTGCCCCGCTGTTACACCGGACAGTCCGGTGTACACCGGACATGTCCGGTGAATTATAGCGGAGCGGCCGTTATGATTTCCCGAGACTGCCAAGTTCTGAAGCCGCGTCCTCTTGGAGCACCGGACACTGTCCGGTGTACATCGGACAGTCCGGTGAATTATAGCGCGCCGGCTCCAGGAAAATCCCGAGGCTAAAGAGTTCTGGGCGAAGTCCCCTGGTGCACCGGACACTGTCCGGTGCGCCACCGGACAGTCCGGTGCGCCACCGGATAGTCCGGTGCGCCAGACCAGGGAGCCTTTCGGGATGCCTTTAGCTCTCTATTTTGAACCCAACTTTGGTCTTTTTAATTGGCTTGTTGTGAACCTTTGACACCTGTATAACTTATACACTAGAGCAAACTAGTTAGTCCAGTTGTTTGTGTTGGGCAATTCAACCACCAAAATTATATAGGGACTAGGTGTAAGCCTAATTCCCTTTCAGAAACACATCCCGCACTGCATTTAGCAATCCTTTGTAAGCATGTGAACAAATAGCAAGTTTAGGAAGATCTCCTACAACCTTATGTAGCTGACTCATCCACCATTTCCAGTTGTCTTTTGTTTCTGAGTTCATAAATCCATATGCAACTGGGTACATCCAATTGTGACCATCAACACCAGTTGCAGCAACTAAATGACCATTCCACCTGCCATTTAGTGTAGTTGCATCAACACCAAGCCATGGTCTACAACCTCTCCAAAAACCTTCAGTGCAAGGACCAAGTGCACAAAAAACGGTGGAAATAATCCTTGCCCTTAACCACCTTGCATTCAATTTCAATAACACTATCTAGTATTCTCTTCATGACCTCTGCCCTCTAATTTTACAACAGTTGAAAACTCTCTTCCCATGAACCATGTAGTTCATCCAATGCCTTCTCCTTTCCTTTCTAGACCGTGTCATAGCCAATCGTGCACTTGTGTTCATCTTGCAACCTAATCTGAATACCCCAACTCAAATTCTTTGTTTATAGCATATTGTCTAACAGCCAATCTAAAATCCTTCATATTAGGATATCTGGTGTCTACATCTTGTTGAGCACCAAAATAAGGGGCCGGACGGTCCGCACTAGTGGTGCGGACGATCCACGCGCGTAGAGTTAATTAGGGTTCCGAGTTTCTTGCTACAGTTGTTAGCTAAATTCGCGGGATTAGCTTGGGAGATTAGTTTGTAACGGGTCCAACCCCTCCTCTATAAATATAGAGGAATACGACCGATTAATCATAAACAATCGACCTACAATCAATACAATTCACATTTTATCTTGTACATTTAGGAGTAGTTCTAACCTAGTTCTAGTTTAGTCTTCTAATCCCCAAATTCTCCGCTTCTCTTCAGCTCTACGTCGATTAGAGGTGTCTAGTTCGGCCTGCCGAGCCTAGACAACATCTAAGATCTCTCCTCCCCGACGGGGTCTCTCCCGGGAGCGAGATCCAGGTGTCGCCGGCGAACCTCGCCACCTCTGCGCACGCGCGGACTGTCCGGCCTATAGGCACGGGCCGTCCGGCTCATCAGGCAGGGAACCCGAGCCCCATGCCTGGTCGCGGACCGTCCGGCCCCTGGCCGCGGACCGTTCGTGCCTGTACAGAGAGTAACGCTGTCGGTTCTCATCGCAGTGATTGATGTTCGGATCGACGCCAACAATATGTTAAATAAATAAGAAAACTCAGATTACATAGAGGACGGCCCAAAGGAGGCCACACGGCCAAACCCCGCCCGCTTCGAGAACCGGATTGCAGTTGCCCGTTGTAATAGAAGCGCCACGTGCGAGCTGCGACTTTGCTTCAACACGGAACTGAAACGGGTTGACCCACATCACAATTCACAACAACACCAGTTGCCAACCCCACGCACGCTCTGCGACGCGCGAGTCCCCCTTCCCCACTCCCTGACTCCCTGCTTCCGTTTCCTCGGACCCCACCACCGCGCCCCCATTCCTCAGAGCTCAGATGCAGCCGCAGCCCGCCGAGATGGACCCCGCCGTCGACGCCTCCGCCTCCACCGCGCAGGCCGACTCCAACGCCAGCGCCGCCGTCCCCGCACCCGATCCCTCCCCGCCCCTGCCGGCGCCGGAGGCTGACACGGTCGATCCGCCGCCCCCGCCGCCCGCACCAGCGCCCAAGACGGTCACCTGGAGCGAGAAGCTCACGTCCGAGTCGCCGACGCACGTGCACGCCGCCGCTGCGGCGGAGTCCAGCCAGTACGTATCCCGCGGGCCCGCGTCCTCCTCGTCTAAAGGTAAAACCCCCGCTAGCTCGACGCGTCGGACCTAGCTTTGCGCTGTATTTCTCTTTTATCTAGAGGATTTTTTTTTTGTTTCTGATTTCACTATGCCTTGGCTCATTGTCAGGCGCCGTGGAGGCGATGAGGGAGACGCTGTCGAGGTGGGGGAAGTCGTGGGGGGAGACCACCAAGATGGTCGAGAGCCTCAGCCGCGACACGTGGCAACACTGTGAGATCTCAGCACCCCTGCTAAGTGATAACGTTCTATTTTCCTTCGAAAGGTCCATTGTGTTGGTTTCTTCGCATGATTCATTCCTTGAGGTGCACGGATTGGTAGGAATGCACTAGCTTTCTAACTATCGAAGGAAAGAATCTCCATATATGAAGTTGCAAATGTAAAGTAATGAAAGCTGTGGTAGACTCCTTTTGAGAATTATGTTGGGGGTTGTGGAGCCGGGGAAGCAGAATATTTGAATCTTTGGCCCAAGAAAAGAAGCATACAGAAACATTTTGGTGTGGCTTTCCATATGCTTTATGCCTTGCTGGCTAAGTATCTTCATATGTTTACTTGTGCTTAAAAAGAACTCTTTAAACTCTGTTACCCAAGAGTTTGCAGTTTTAATGACGATCTTGTTGATCTTTCTTAGACATTCGGTCATAGGATGTTATGTGGCCTGTAGTGTGCTGAATCATTTATGGGGAGAGATGAAACTTATTTTTCATCTTCAGTTCACTGATTAACATGCTTGTCTTTCAACTTAACTGGATGGTGTCTCTATTGACTGAATGATTACAAGTGCATATGCAAACTAGTCTTTGTTTGCACTTTGACCAAATCCCTTGCAGGAATAAAAGCAAACATTGGACAGATCTTACAACAGTAAGATTTGCCATTACCTTTTAGTTATCAATTGATTGGGGCTTTTGGCAAAATACCTATATAGAACTTGTGATGGCCAAGTTTCTTGCAGTCGACGGTTAGAAAGTTGAATTGTGGTAGTCGTTGGAACTCTCATCCAACCCAAGTTCAAAGCACGACACCTCTTAAGATGAAGCCAGGGTGGAGTCCCCTGCATTGTGAAAACTGACACCTCTTCAATGGGACTTTCATGATCAAACTTCAAATCACTGAAAACTGACTATAGTTGTAGATCATGGGCTGTGATATATATCTTCTAAGAATTTGGCTATTGTTCCAAGTGAAGGTCCTCAGTGGTGTGTGTAGGTACCGTAATCGTCCATCTTATTCACTTGAAATCATTAAAACTTTCAATATGGAGTGAGACATTTGGCTGATAGTTGATACCCAACCCGCAAGATCCTGTATCAACCTTCAAATCCAGTTAAAGACGTGGGAAATAAACTTAATATCGTACGTCTATTAACATGGTTTCCCCTTTGCCTAACAATATGCCATTCTTCTTAACAGTCAAGACTGGACCTAGTTTTACTGAAGCTGCTATGGGACGCCTAGCACAAGGGACTAAAGTTTTAGCAGAAGGAGGCTATGAAAAAATATTTAAGCAGACCTTCGAAGTTCTTCCAGATGAGCAGCTGAAAATATGCTTTGCGTGCTATCTCTCAACATCAGCGGGTCCTGTCATGGGAGTCTTGTATATTTCTACAGCAAAGATTGCTTTCTGCAGTGACAATCCTCTGTCATACAAAGCTGGAAATAAAACTGAATGGAGTTACTACAAGGCAAGGGTTACTCCCTTCTTACATCTAGTTATCGCTATTGAAACCAATCTTCCTTTTGTATCATATCATTGACTGGTTTGATTTCTATAAATCATTATTGTTAGTTTCCTGTAGATTTATAAATTTGACTTGCTATGTGAGAATAGGTAAACTTATGTTTTTAGTGGTCGCTGGTAAAAATGGCATTGGATTTGAGGATGAGAACAGTGACACTCTTCAGTTCCATTCTATTCTGAAGATATATATATTAAATTATAAACAGAAAAGGAGACAATTGCAGTCTGGTTAGTTTGTGAGCCTTACGCACTTATGATAAAATTTAGTTTTCAATCATAAAAGAGGTGCACTGTTAACTGCAAGTTGATGCTATAATCTCTATTGAGGACATGGTCTAACTCTAACAATGGTGCTTTCTGTGTCTCTGGATTGAATGCTGAAGCACTGATTGTCACTTAAGAAAAATGCATGTGAATTTGTCATACCTAACTTGGATCTTTTGTCCCAGTTGTTGCTTGATCCATTGTGATGTTCAATTATCAGCAGGACTTCAATTAAACAGATGAACTGTGTTAATTAAGAATGTTCTCTTCACTTTTCATAAATAGGTGGTCATTCCTCTTCACCAGCTAAGAGCAGCTAATCCTTCAGTAAGCAAATTAAGTCCCGCGGAGAAGTACATTCAGGTCGTATCCATTGAAGGCCACGAGTTCTGGTTCATGGGTTTTCTAATGTACGACAAGGCTGCAACCAGTCTTCAAGAAGCCTTGGCTAGCGCACGTGAGTTGCAACCGTGAAGACACCGGGGTAAATGGTGTTTCTTCCGGTTACGTCAGTTTCCACATCTTGAGTTCAGGCTGGGTCGCTAGGATTCCTTAGCTTCTGAGTGTCTCCTGTTTCAGATCCTTTTAGCTGAAGCCTTTGACACGGTACACTCACTAGCTTGCATACGCGTCAGAAATGTCTGTTGTTCCTGTCAATGTTGTAATCATGAGATGTATGTGGAGAAAGAATGCATGTCAAACATTTAAATGTGGCAGAACTAATGTGGGAACTTGATTATCAAGGGCCTAGAAAAGTTAGGGGACCGGAAGGTCGAGGAGAAACAAGCGGTTGGTGATGCGTTACATTTTTGTCGATTGACAAAGGGAGCCAGGATTTTAAATGTTTCTCTGCATTCACACCATTATATTTATATGGGAGCTTTGGTGGCGATGAGGCGTAAGCCGCTTGTAGCCATGACTGGTCGCCGTGTACTAAGCTTACCCATCCAATCTTCTTTCTTTATCTCCTATCCAAAATTTATTCTGTGAATTACCTTGTCTCCTATCCAAAATTTATTCCGTGAATAATATAGTCTATAATGTAAAGCAGTGCATGATCGGCTAGAAACAGCCTAAGCTTAGATTTCAGGATGATAAGTGGATCTAGAAATGAAAATAGATGGAAAAATCTCTATCTCGTTTCCGTTTTCTTATTTTAACACCGAAAACGGACCCAAGTTCGAAATAGCTAGGAACGAAACGAGATAAACCGGAGTACGAAAACGAACGGAAATAGAAACATTAAATGGAAACTCATAATTTAATACAAACACATATAATATTGATGGCTAACTAGTGATTGACCGGCATAGCAACAACATGAAACAAATAGATACGGAGGTACAATATTTTATTGTTGTTTGATTTGTTAATGGTCTATAAGTAGCTATGATCAGTGTTGTTTAAGCCTTTAGACTACTTGTCATTAAGGAGAGCCGGTGGCTAGGATAGACTCTTGTGCTATAATTTATCACCTAAGGATATGATACTTTAGTTAATGCACTAATGTATATTGGGTCGATCCCGGATTCCTCAAATATGAAATAAATACGGGTTCAATCCAAAAAACGGGACCTCGCAAAAACTAACGGGATAGACCCTCTCCTATTTCCGTCGCACTTTCGGATTTTTCCGCAAATTCAGAAACGGATGGGTCAAATATGGAAAACCTAACGAGTTAGGACGGGATTTTACCCATCCGTTTTCAACCCTAAGTGGATCCATTTGGGTTAGGGTTTGTTTGTGAGCCAGGAGATTTTAGTCCCTTCAATCCCCCCTGACCTCCTAGCTCACAAACATGTCCTTAAAGGATCTTAATATTTTTTGGGTAGTACGAACTATGAATACTATCAATATTATCTACATATGAGATTATAAGATACAATTTTAGAAACTAGCATGGTGACATCTTTAAATTATAGAAAAAACTACTTAATCTCCATTTATTGTTGTTTACTTCATCCCATCATCTATAAAATCAATTATTCTACCTCTTTAAAAATATCTAAATATTATTTGAGGTAGTTTGGTACATAATTTCGCTATTGTAGCATACTACCTATGTAACAAACAGTAGAAAAAGTCTATAATCCTCTAACATATTCTATAATAATGTGACATTAAGAACATATTAAGAGTCAACTATATGACTTCCTCAACTTTAAAATCTTGATATTGTAACTATTAGATGATGCTTTTAAATGACACCGCCCAACCCTCTTCGATAGTTTTGTTCAGTTGTTTTCACATTGTATCATGTCATCTTAGTTTGAGTATCATGGTTGTATGTATGTCCATTGTCTTCCTTTTCTTACTCTTTTTAGGTTACCTCACCTAGAAATAGGAGATAGTAATAAGTAAGCTGGAGATAGACTAAGGGAAAATGGGTTGTCTCGTCGGCTAGACCTATACTAAGACCATATCTAACAGTTCACCTATATGGTCATCTAAAATAATGTTTTATACTATAGACTACACTGTTTATAGAGTAAAGTTTGAATATATGGATAATTTTAGGTAAGCTGCTGGAACACTACTAGACCGACAAATCCTTTAACACAACTACATGCCTTGGTGGGCCTTGTGTTTTATCGGCTCTAGAGTTTTCGGTCCTTTGCTGGGTTGGAAACGCAATTATCCGGAAACGGCTAAAATATTTGCCAAAGGATTTTGCGGTAAATTTGGCCGGACGGACGCCAAACATGTTGTCTGTCTGGTACTAGCTGCTAGTGCAGGGCCGTGCTACAGTAGGGCACGAGTGCATTGCTATGAGCCTATGAGTACTACTAGAAGCAGGGTCACCGTTTTCAAAAGTGCGGGCCCGAGTTGTTTACAAATAAATGGTGGGAGCTCTGAATCCCAAGGGTCAGTTCTTCCCGGAGAGTGACGCTCGTCTAAACAGCAAGCATCTGGAAGGCTGTCTACAGCAACGTCCTCTAAATTTCATCCCTTAAAAGAATATTCTCTGTCCTTTACAGCACACTCTAAGGGCCTGTTTGGAAATGCGGTTTTGAAATACTGTAATTTTGAGATACCACAGTTTACAATTGTACATGACATAAATACTATGGTATTACTTTACCACAGTAAAACCACAGTATTGCTCAAAACCGAGATATATTTGGTTCCATTGGAAAAACAAAGTATATGTAGAGAGAAAAGAAGAAAACTGAGGTCCGGAGTGGAGTTTCGAAAACTCCAAAAATACCACGGTTTTGGGTAAACCATGGTATTTAAAACTGTGTTTTGCCTGCACAAACCAAACACCTTTTGAGTTATAATACTATAGTATCATCAAATACCATAGTATTGTTTCAAAACTGCAAAAATACTACACTTCCAAACAGGGCCTAAAAGATTTCATCATCTATATCTTCTCCATCTCCAGTAACGTTCTCTAAATTTCGTCCTCTATATCTCATCCTCTATATTCTTTGCAACCATATTAACAGAAATTGTTTTCATCATTTTTTATCGGATCAAATAAATTGATCAGTAGCATTTTACGAATTATTGCATACGTTCAACTATTTCGACAATATGGCAAAAAAAGTACAGCCGTGATGCTCACCACTGGCTTCGGCTTCAAAGGGGCGAAGGCCGCCACAGTCTGGCATCAGCCATGGACGGCTGCAGAAGTTTTTGCTCAAGCGCGGGAACGGGCGGAAGACGGTGACACGTGTGGTAAACAGTGTATAGCGCACGATCGTCTATCTGCCAGATGTAGCGGCTGACGAAGGCTCACTATATTTTAGCGGGTGGTGTAGCGGTCGTTGCTGAACGCGTGCGGAACGTCTCCATCCGCTATATTTACGGAAAATGAGGCTTTACATATCCTTGTCGGAGACAGTCTTAGACCAGACCGCATCTCGTTTGACTTCGAGCGCGCTATGCACAGTCAGCTGGACGTCCGGACCTTTACATTTTTGTTGCTACTGCTATGGAGAAAACTGGCATGATGTTCGTTTTGAATTAAAATCAGTTGTTCATACTACTGTAAATATAAGTCGGTACGGATTGAAACCAAATAAACAGCCTAATGAACACAAGCTTAAATCTATACTACTTATTAAGAACGCAAAGGTAGCCTGCCTCCTTGCGTTCTGCAGTTGGACGATCTCAGCCACCCGTTCTATCCTTCTCTGATCTAAGCCGTCCGATCCCACACAAAATTCCCACTCTCCGATCCTGCCCACCAGCCCCGAAGCCATTGCACACCGAAACCGTCCATGCATCGCCGTCCCTCGACGCAGACCTGCACGCGTTCCCCACCAGCCGCACGCTCGCAATCCACTTGGAACCCGTCCCCAGCCTGCGGCGCCGCCCTCTGCCAGGAAGTCTCCTCCTTCTGCCGTAGGGCCTTGAACTCGTCTGTGGAGGCGCCGAACCGCTCGAGCAGGTCGTCGTTGAGGGCGACGAGCCAGTCGTGCGCGTCGTCGAGGTCGCCGCCCATGGGGAACAGCTGCTGCCGCGTCGGGAGAATCGAAGCCCCGCCGAGCACGCCGAGGGACGCGTCGGCCTTGGCGGCTACAGTGCCGACTGGGGATTTGAATGTCGGGAAGTTGTTGTACAAGTGGAAGTCGCGGGACGAGGGGAGCGCACGGGAGTAGGCGGAGAGGCGGGAGGCCGCGGCGGAAAGCGGGCCCGATGAGGCCTTGATGGCCACGGCCGACTTGTTCTGCATCCACGGCGGGGGAGGCGGCGCCGAGGCCTCGTCGCCTTCCATGGCGAAATCGAGTGGGGAATAGGGCGGTTTAGGGTTTATGGGAGAGGAAAGAGGAGGGTGCGGCGGTGCCTGGAGAAAGACTGGAGGAGGAGAGCCACGGTGGACGAACTTCTAGGCCACCCCTTCGTCGCGGGAGGGCCGCCATGTTGCGCCACCACCACCACCACCAACGAGTGGCTAACCAACTTCCATGACGAACTGATGACAGTCGAACGCAAAGAACACTCCTGATACAGAACTCAACGAACGTGGCAACGACGAGAATAAAGACCTAATGGTGATCAATGGTTGATGCAAATCCAACTGAACATGAGGCCAGCCAAGCGAACTTGATCAGGTTTGGGAGCATAATTCATAGGTGTCTGAATCCTGCGGCAAAGCTGGTGATCAGCTGCAGTTGCTTTGTGATAGTCGCCTAGAGGGGGGGTGAATAGGGCGAAACTGAAATTTACAAAAATAATCACAACTACAAGCCGGGTTAGCGTTAGTAATAAAGAAACGAGTCCGCGAGAGAGAGGGCGCAAAACAAATCGCAAGCAAATAAGAGTGTGACACAAGGATTTGTTTTACCGAGGTTCGGTTCTCGCAAACCTACTCCCCGTTGAGGAGGCCACAAAGGCCGGGTCTCTTTCAACCCTTCCCTCTCTCAAACGATCCCACGGATCGAGTGAGCTTTCTCTTCTTCTCAATCAAACGGGAACAAAGCTTCCCCACAAGGGCCACCACACAATTGGTGCCTCTTGCCTTGGTTACAATTGAGTGATGATCTCAAGAACAAATGAGAAAGAAAGAAAGCGATCCAAGCGCAAGAGCTCAAAAGAACACGACAAATCTCTCTCGCTAGTCACTAAGGGTTTGAGTGGAATTGGAGAGGATTTGATCTCTTTGTATGTGTCTAGAATTGAATGCCTAGCTCTTGTAAGTGGTTGAGAGTTGGAAAACTTGGATGGCCATGAATGTGGGGTGGTTGGGGTATTTATAGCCCCAACCACCAAAAGTGACCGTTGCTGGAACTCCTCTGTTCGATGGCGCACCGGACAGTCCGGTGCACACCGGACAGTCCGGTGCCCCTGCCACGTCACCAGTGCCGTTGGATTCTGACCGTTGGAGCTTCTGACTTGTGGGCCCTCCTGGGTGTCCGGTGCACACCGGACATGTACTGTTTGATGTCCGGTGCACCGGCATGGGCGTGCCTGACGACTGCGCGCGCTGCGCGCGCATTTAATGCACCGCAGGGAGCCGTTGGCGCCGCAGGGAGCCGTTGCTCCGCTGGTACACCGGACAGTCCGGTGCACACCGGACAGTCCGGTGAATTTTAGCGGAGTGGCTGCCGAGCGAACCCGAGGCTGACGAGTTCCGGGGGCCGCGTCTCCTTGGAGCACCGGACATGTCCGGTGCACACCGGACAGTCCGGTGAATTATAGCGCGCCGGCTTCCGAGAAATCCCGAGGGCGAAGAGTTTGAAGTCGAAGTCCTCTGGCCGCACCGGACAGTCCGGTGCACACCGGACAGTCCGGTGCCTCCGGCCAGAGGAACCCTCGGTTGCCTTGCTGCTCCTTTGTTGAATCCAACACTTGGTCTTTTTATTGGCTGATTGTGAACCTTTTGCACCTGTATAACTTATGCACTAGAGTAAACTAGTTAGTCCAATGTTTGTGTTGGGCAATTCAACCACCAAAATTATTTAGGAACTAGGTCTAAGCCTAATTCCCTTTCAATCTCCCCCTTTTTGGTGATTGATGCCAACACAAACCAAAGCAAATATAGAAGTGCATAATTGAACTAGTTTACATAATGTAAGTGCAAAGGTTGCTTGGAATTGAGCCAATCTAAACTTATATGATGCGCATGGATGGTTTCTTTGTTTTTGACATATTGGACCATATTTGCACCATGAGTTTTGTTTTTGCAAATTCTTTTGTAAATTCTTTTCAAAGTACTTTTGCAAGATAGTCAAAGGTAAATGAAAAAGATTTTGCAAAGCATTTTCAAGATATGGAATTTTCTCCCCCTATTTCCAATGCTTTTCCTTTGACTAAGCAAAACTCCCCCTCAAATAAGGTCTCCTCTTAGTGTTCAAGAGGGTTTTAAGACATCAATTTTGAAAATACTCGTTACTCCCCTCTTAGAACACAAAGAGATACCAATTTTGAAATTTACCAATAAAATTATCAAATTTATGAAATTAGGTGGTGGTGCGGTCCTTTTGCTTTGGGCTCATATTTTCTCCCCCTTTGGCATGAATCGCCAAAAACGGAATCATTAGAGCCCAATGAAGTACATTCTCCCCCTTTGGTCATGAAATAAATGAGTGAAGGTTATACCAACGTTGGAGAGATGATGCGGAGCGACGGCGAAGGATGAGTAGTAGAACGGAGTGGAAGCCTTTGTCTTCGCCGAAGACTCAAATTCCCTTTCAATACACCTATGACTTGGTTGAAATACACTTGAAAACACATTAGTCATAGCATATATAAAAGAGACAAGATCAAAGGTATATTCATGTGCTATGCGTGCAAGACTTAGCAAAAGAAATTCCTAGAATCAAGAATATTAAGCTCATGCCTAAGTCGGGTAAAAGATTGTTCATCAAGTGGTTTGGTAAAGATATCGGCTAATTGATCTTTAGTATTAATATAAGAAATCTCGATATCCCCCTTTTGTTGGTGATCCCGAAGAAAATGATACCGAATGGCTATGTGCTTAGTGCGGCTGTGCTCGACGGGATTGTCGGCCATTTTGATTGCACTCTCATTGTCACATAGCAAAGGGACTTTGGTTAATTTGTAACCATAGTCCCGCAGGGTTTGCCTCATCCAAAGCAATTGCGCGCAACAATGGCCTGCGGCAATATACTCGGCTTCGGCGGTAGAAAGAGCGACCGAATTTTGCTTCTTTGAAGCCCATGACACCAAGGATCTTCCCAAGAACTGGCAAGTCCCCGATGTGCTCTTCCTATTAATCCTACACCCCGCCCAATCGGCATCCGAATAACCAATCAAATCAAATGTGGATCCCTGAGGGTACCAAAGCCCAAACTTAGGAGTAAAAGCCAAATATCTCAAGATTCGTTTCACGGCCGTAAGGTGTGATTCCTTAGGGTCGGCTTGGAATCTTGCACACATGCAAACGGAAAGCATAATGTCCGGTCGAGATGCACATAAGTAAAGCAATGAACCAATCATCGACCGGTATACCTTTTGATCCACGGACTTACCTCCCGTGTCGAGGTCAAGATGCCCATTTGTTCCCATGGGTGTCTTGATGGGCTTGGCATCCTTCATTCCAAACTTGCTTAGGATATCTTGGGTATACTTTGTTTGGCTAATGAAGGTGCCCTCTTGGAGTTGCTTGACTTGGAATCCTAGAAAATACTTCAACTCCCCCATCATTGACATCTCGAATTTTTGTGTCATGATCCTACTAAATTCTTCACATGTAGATTTGTTAGTAGACCCAAATATAATATCATCAACATAAATTTGGCATACAAACAAATCATTATCAAGAGTTTTAGTAAATAAAGTAGGATCGGCCTTGCCGACTTTGAAGCCATTAGCAATAAGGAAATCTCTAAGGCATTCATACCATGCTCTTGGGGCTTGCTTGAGCCCATAAAGCGCCTTAGAGAGCCTATAAACGTGGTTAGGGTACTCACTGTCTTCAAAGCCGGGAGGTTGCTCAACATAGACCTCCTCCTTGATTGGTCCATTGAGGAAGGCACTCTTCACGTCCATTTGATAAAGCTTGAAGCCATGGTAAGTAGCATAGGCTAATAATATGCGAATTGACTCAAGCCTAGCTACGGGTGCATAGGTTTCACCAAAATCCAAACCTTCGACTTGTGAATACCCCTTGGCCACGAGTCGAGCTTTGTTCCTAGTCACCACACCATGCTCGTCTTGCTTGTTGCGGAAGACCCACTTGGTTCCTACAACATTTTGGTTAGGACGTGGAACTAAGTGCCATACCTCATTCCTCGTGAAATTGTTGAGCTCCTCTTGCATCGCCATCACCCAATCCGAATCTTGTAGTGCTTCCTCTACCCTGGTTGGCTCAATAGAGGAAACAAACGAGTAATGTTCACAAAAGTGAGCAACACGAGATCGAGTAGTTACCCCCTTATGAATGTCGCCGAGGATGGTGTCGACGGGGTGATCTCGTTGTATGGCGTGGTGGACTCTTGGGTGTGGCGGCCTTGGTTGTTCATCCTCCTTGTCTTCATCATTTGAATCTCCCCCTTGATCGTTGCCGTCATTTTGAGGTGGCTCATCTTCTTGATTTTCTTGTTCAACATCTTGAACCTCATCCTCAACTTGAGTTGGTGGAGATGCTTGCATGGAGGAGGATGGTTGATCTTGTGCATTTGGAGGCTCTTCGGATTCCTTAGGACACACATCCCCGATGGACATGTTCCTTAGCGCTATGCATGGAGCCTGTTCTTCACCTACATCATCAAGATCAACTTGCTCTACTTGAGAGCCGTTAGTCTCATCAAACACAACGTCACAAGAAACTTCAACAAGTCCTGAGGACTTGTTAAAGACTCTATATGCCCTTGTGTTTGAGTCATATCCTAGTAAAAAGCCTTCTACAGTTTTAGGAGCAAATTTAGATTTTCTACCTCTTTTAACAAGTATAAAACATTTGCTACCAAAAACTCTAAAATATGAAATATTGGGCTTTTTACCGGTTAGGAGTTCATAAGATGTCTTCTTGAGGATTCGATGAAGATATAATCGGTTGATGGCGTAGCAGGCGGTGTTGACCGCCTCGGCCCAAAACCGATCCGGTGTCTTGTACTCATCAAGCATGGTTCTTGCCATGTCCAATAGAGTTCGATTCTTCCTCTCCACTACACCATTTTGTTGTGGAGTGTAGGGAGAAGAGAACTCATGCTTGATGCCCTCCTCCTCAAGGAAGCCTTCTATTTGAGAGTTCTTGAACTCCGTCCCGTTGTCGCTTCTAATTTTCTTGATCCTTAAGCCGAACTCATTTTGAGCCCGTCTCAAGAATCCCTTTAAGGTCTCTTGGGTTTGTGATTTTTCCTGCAAAAAGAATACCCAAGTGAAGCGAGAATAATCATCCACAATTACAAGACAATACTTACTACCGCCGATGCTTATGTAAGCGATCGGGCCGAATAGATCCATGTGTAGGAGCTCCAGTGGCCTGTCGGTAGTCATGATGTTTTTGTGTGGATGATGGACACCAACTTGCTTCCCAGCTTGGCAAGCGCTACAAATCCTGTCTTTCTCAAAATGAACATCGGTTAGTCCCAAAATGTGTTCTCCCTTTAGAAGCTTGTGAAGATTCTTCATTCCAACATGGGCTAGTCGGCGGTGCCAGAGCCAGCCCAAGTTAGTCTTAGCAATCAAGCAAGTGTTGAGCTCAGCTCTATGAAAATCTACTAAGTATAGCTGACCCTCTAACACTCCCTTAAAAGCTATTGAATCATCACTTCTTCTAAAGACAGTTACACCTATATCAGTAAAAAGACAGTTGTAGCCCATTTGACATAATTGGGATACGGAAAGCAAATTGTAATCTAAAGAATCTACAAGAAAAACATTGGAAATAGAATGGTCAGGAGATATAGCAATTTTACCCAAACCTTTGACCAAACCTTGATTTCCATCCCCGAATGTGATAGCTCATTGGGGATCTTGGTTTTTCTCATATGAGGAGAACATCCTTTTCTCCCCGGTCATGTGGTTTGTGCACCCGCTGTCGAGTATCCAACTTGTGCCCCCGGATGCATAAACCTACAAAACAAGTTTAGTTCTTTGTTTTAGGTACCCAAACGGTTTTGGGTCCTTTGGCATTAGATACAAGAACTTTGGGTACCCAAACACAAGTCTTGGAGCCCTTGTGTTTGCCCCCAACAATTTTGGCAACTATCTTGCCGGATTTGCTAGTCAAAACATAAGATGCATCAAAAGTTTTAAATGAAATGACATGATCATTTGATGCATTAGTAGTTTTCTTTCTAGGCAACTTGGCATGGGTTGGTTGCCTAGATCTAGATGTCTCACCCTTATACATAAAAGCATAATTAGGGCCAGAGTGAGACTTCCTAGAATGAATTTTCTTAATTTTACTCTCAGGATACCCGGCAGGGTACAAAATGTAACCCTCGTTATCCTGAGACATGGGAGCCTTGCCCTTAACAAAGTTAGACAAGTTCTTAGGAGGGGCATTAATTTTGACATTGTCTCCCCTTTGGAAGCCAATGTCGTCCTTAATGCCCGGGCGTCTCCCATTATAGAGCATGCTTCTAGCAAGTTTAAATTTTTCATTTTCTAAGTCATGCTCTCTAATCTTAGCATTAAGTTGTGCTATGTGATCATTTTGTTTCTTAATTAAAGCTAGGTGATCATAGATAGCATCAACATTAATATCTCTACATCTAGTACAAATGGAAATATGCTCAACATTAGATGTAGAGGGTTTGCAAGATTTTAGTTCAACAACCTTAGCATGCAACAAATCATTTTTAGCTCTAAGGTCGGAAATAGTAGCATTGCAAACATCAAAATCCTTAGCCTTTGCAATTAATTTCTCATTCTCATTTCTAAGGCTAGCGATGGAAGTATTCAATTCATCAATCCTAGCAAGCAAATCAACATCATCATTTCTAGGATCAATGCAAACATGAGAATCAACCTTAGCTAACAAATTTGCATTTTCATTTCTAAGGTTGTCTAAAGTCTCATGGCAAATACTTAGCTCACTAGACAATTTTTCACATTTTTCTCTTTCTAGAGCATAGGCATTTTTAACCTTAACATGTTTTTTGTTTTCCTTGATTAGGAAGTCCTCTTGGGAGTCCAAGAGATCATCCTTTTCATGGATGGCACTAATCAATTCATTTAATTTTTCTTTTTGTTCCATGTTAAGGTTGGCAAAAAGAATACGCAAATTATCCTCTTCATTTTTATCATCATCCTCATCACTAGATGTTTCATATTTAGTGGAGGACTTTGATTTTACCTTCTTTTTGCCGTCCTTGGCCATGAGGCACTTGTGGCCGACGTTGGGGAAGAGGAGGCCCTTGGTGACGGCGATGTTGGCGGCGTCCTCGTCGTCGGAGGAGTCGCTTGAGCTTTCGTCGGAGTCCCACTCCCGACAAACATGGGCATCGCCGCCCTTCTTCTTGTAGTACTTCTTCTTCTCCTTCCTCTTGCCCTTCTTGTCGTTGTCCCTGTCACTATCACTTGATAATGGACATTTAGCAATAAAGTGACCGGGCTTACCACACTTGTAGCAAACCTTCTTGGAACGGGATTTGTAGTCCTTCCCCTTCCGTTGCTTGAGGATTTGCCGGAAGCTTTTGATGATTAGGGCCATCTCTTCGTTGTCGAGCTTGGAGGCGTCAATTGGTTGTCTACTTGGTGTAGACTCTTCCTTCTTCTCCTCCGTTGCCTTGAAGGCCACCGGTTGCGCTTCGGATGTGGAAGGCTCATCAAGCTCGTTGATCTTCTTGGAGCCCTTAATCATGCATTCAAAACTAACAAAATTCCCGATGACTTCCTCGGGGGTCATTTGTGTATATCTAGGATTGCCACGAATTAATTGTACTTGAGTAGGGTTAAGGAAAATAAGGGCTCTTAGAATAACCTTAACCACCTCGTGGTCATCCCATTTTGCGCTCCCGAGGTTGCGCACTTGGTTCACCAAGGTCTTGAGCCGGTTGTACATGTCTTGTGGCTCCTCCCCTTGGCGAAGACGGAAGCGACCGAGCTCCCCCTCGATCGTTTCCCGCTTGGTGATCTTGGTGAGTTCATCACCCTCGTGCGCCGTCTTGAGTAGGTCCCAAATTTCCTTGGCGTTCTTCAACCCTTGTACTTTGTTGTATTCCTCCTTGCTTAGAGAGGCAAGAAGGATTGTTGTGGCTTGGGAGTTGAAGTGCTCGATTTGGGCCACTTCGTCCGTGTCATAGTCCTCATCCCCTACGGATGGTACCTGTACACCATACTCAACAACATCCCATAATCTTTTGTGGAGAGAGGTTAGATGAAATCGCATCAAATTACTCCACATAGCATAATCTTCACCATTAAAAGTTGGTGGTTTGCCTAATGGGACGGAAAGTAAAGGTGTATGTTTAGGAATGCGAGGGTAGCGTAGGGGGATCTTACTATACTTCTTACGCTCTTGGCGTTTAGAAGTGACGGACGCCGCGTCGGAGCCGGAGGTAGATGTTGATGAGGTGTCGGTCTCGTAGTAGACCACCTTCCTCATCCTCTTGTGCTTGTCCCCACTCCGATGCGGCTTGTGAGAAGAAGATTTTTCCTTCTTCTCTTTGTGGTGAGAAGAGGAAGATCTTTTCTCCTTCCGCTTGGAGGATTTCTTCTTCTTCTCTCTTCTCTTGGTGCGGGACTCTTCCGATGAAGATGAAGTGCTCCCTTGGCTTGTAGTGGGCTTGTCGTCGCCGGTCTCCATCTCCCTCTTGGTGTGATCTCCCGACATCACTTCGAGCGGTTAGGCTCTAATGAAGCACCGGGCTCTGATACCAATTGATAGTCGCCTAGAGGGGGGGTGAATAGGGCGAAACTGAAATTTACAAAAATAATCACAACTACAAGCCGGGTTAGCGTTAGTAATAAAGAAACGAGTCCGCGAGAGAGAGGGCGCAAAACAAATCGCAAGCAAATAAGAGTGTGACACAAGGATTTGTTTTACCGAGGTTCGGTTCTCGCAAACCTACTCCCCGTTGAGGAGGCCACAAAGGCCGGGTCTCTTTCAACCCTTCCCTCTCTCAAACGATCCCACGGATCGAGTGAGCTTTCTCTTCTTCTCAATCAAACGGGAACAAAGCTTCCCCACAAGGGCCACCACACAATTGGTGCCTCTTGCCTTGGTTACAATTGAGTGATGATCTCAAGAACAAATGAGAAAGAAAGAAAGCGATCCAAGCGCAAGAGCTCAAAAGAACACGGCAAATCTCTCTCGCTAGTCACTAAGGGTTTGAGTGGAATTGGAGAGGATTTGATCTCTTTGTATGTGTCTAGAATTGAATGCCTAGCTCTTGTAAGTGGTTGAGAGTTGGAAAACTTGGATGGCCATGAATGTGGGGTGGTTGGGGTATTTATAGCCCCAACCACCAAAAGTGACCGTTGCTGGAACTCCTCTGTTCGATGGCGCACCGGACAGTCCGGTGCACACCGGACAGTCCGGTGCCCCTGCCACGTCACCAGTGCCGTTGGATTCTGACCGTTGGAGCTTCTGACTTGTGGGCCCTCCTGGGTGTCCGGTGCACACCGGACATGTACTGTTTGATGTCCGGTGCACCGGCATGGGCGTGCCTGACGACTGCGCGCGCTGCGCGCGCATTTAATGCACCGCAGGGAGCCGTTGGCGCCGCAGGGAGCCGTTGCTCCGCTGGTACACCGGACAGTCCGGTGCACACCGGACAGTCCGGTGAATTTTAGCGGAGTGGCTGCCGAGCGAACCCGAGGCTGACGAGTTCCGGGGGCCGCGTCTCCTTGGAGCACCGGACATGTCCGGTGCACACCGGACAGTCCGGTGAATTATAGCGCGCCGGCTTCCGAGAAATCCCGAGGGCGAAGAGTTTGAAGTCGAAGTCCTCTGGCCGCACCGGACAGTCCGGTGCACACCGGACAGTCCGGTGCCTCCGGCCAGAGGAACCCTCGGTTGCCTTGCTGCTCCTTTGTTGAATCCAACACTTGGTCTTTTTATTGGCTGATTGTGAACCTTTTGCACCTGTATAACTTATGCACTAGAGTAAACTAGTTAGTCCAATGTTTGTGTTGGGCAATTCAACCACCAAAATTATTTAGGAACTAGGTCTAAGCCTAATTCCCTTTCACTTTGTGAGGCCGCAAAACGACCGGCTTCATGAGCCGCCCGTGGTCGCACTCGCAGGTAAACAAAACATGCAGTGGTTTGCAAACAGATTTGGGTGAATCATCAGTCCTAGGCTGCGACTGCGACCTGCTCAAAGTTGAGCTCCAAGCGTCCAATGGTACAACTTACCGTGTTCATGTATTTTTTTTCAATTCGAATGCGTACAAAAAGTAGAATTGAACGCATATAAAATTTTCAGTTCGCACGCTCACCAGCCGCCGCCGATCGGCTATGGGTGAGTTCTCTAAAACTTGTCGGATTTTGCCCTGTTATTTCAGCTGGGGAATCGGAATTCCTCCATTCCTTGTGTGTGTGTTTTTGTTGAATCACGGTTCAGGCTTTGCTTTGCTACAGGATCCATAAATAACTATGGACCGTCCATCTAGATGTCAATTACCATGTATTACCTTGTACGAGGTAATATTGTGATTATGTTTATCTTTTTTATGTTTGATTTGCTTTATATGAAAAACAACACAATGATATATATATATATATGCTTGATCATAGCTATATATGGAAGCATTAAACAAGCGGCAGGAGAAGATCAATCAGCACTTCATCGAGCTCTCCACTGTCATCCTCGACCTCAAGAAGGTGCTAATCCAACCAACTTTATCACTATCCCTTGCGACCTACATCATCTGTTATTTTGTTCTCTGTTCCCGACGAAAATAAAATTAATTCGTGAAGGAGCTCCAAGAAAAGCTCAAGGTTTTTGAAGACGGTGGCAATGGTAATGACCAGGGCATCAAATCATAGGTGCTTGTCAAGAAGCCGTGCATCGTAGGGCTCGATGAGGATGCTGGTTCCCCATCATGGGATTCGTCGGGGACATCGCCATCGAGGAATCTGCTGCTGGAGATAGAAGCCCGGTTCTCGACCAAGAACATGATGGTGAGGATCCATTGCGTGGATGGCAAGGCTGTGGTCATGAGGGTGATCACCGAGTTGGAGGAGATCCACCTTAGCATTGTCCATACCAAATGTCATGTCATTCTAGGCTTGCACTTTGATCATAACTGTCACAGTGAAGGCATTTTTTTCATTTTCCGTAATTATGCCAACAATAATATAATGCTGAATTTCTTAACGACATAGTGATGTTCCTTAATTTAGAGAATAATGTTGTGATGGTCCTTAATTAATTTGGTGAATAACTGTGATGCACGTAAGGTGGGAAGAATAATATAGTGAAAATACAAACTGCCAGTACCTTTAAGAATATTGACATTATATATAAATGTGGTGTCATGCACAACGATAAGATAAGATGTTTCTATTTAGCCCAAGTAATGGTTAAATAGTAAATGACTGATGTGTATTCTTGTTAAAAAAATTGCAGCAGGCTATGAAGTGCTATACCATGGAGAGGTTGGCAGATATTTACAAGATGTACTGCCAGAGGGGTTTGCATAGCTCAACAAATTCTGATGATTTGAGTGGTTATCTAGAAAAAATATTAAGATGTCTGTATGAAAAATATTTTAGGTAAGATATGACTTCATGGGCAATATTTTTCTCTTGCCATATCATTTCACACCAATAATTTGGGCGATGCCACAGTTTCTGAGCACCTAATTCATCTGTGATAGACACATTTTCTAGCCAATCACATTTTGATTGTGCCATGGTGGTGTCTGGTTTTTTCACCTTAAAAGTTGTGTCTACCGCACTTTGCTATAATTTATTGTAGCAAAATGTGCTAGGTATTTAAACAAGCTAACTATTTCAATTTTTATGCCTTGCAGATCAGGGGCATTTTGAGTGGATGCCCTTTGAAATTCTGAATACATGCTCTCGAATTGGTACATTCAACATATAGCTGCCTTTTCAGGGAATGCATCACAAGGTGATACTACATATGTTCATTGTAAAGCTGGAAGAGGACAAAGCATGTTGGGCTCGTTCTCCATTCTCCAACTCGTCGATCCGACAGGAGCACTTCCGACCTCGCCGGTAAAACTCTCGATTATTGCTTCCATGTGCTAAACAAATGTCCACGCCGAGTTCAATATGAAGTGTAACAAAAACCCCTCTGATTTTGGATTGATGGTATCCTGATTTATCCTACAGTACCCCGATCTACATAGTCAAATCCAATGTGTAATCTCTAACTGGCAAGTTGTATGAACCTATTTATTTGTGAATTTTTGAGTATCTTTGAATTACTTGGTGGTAAAATGCATGATTAGTAGCTACATGTAAAGATATGCAGCTTGTGAAATTCATAGAAAATTTTTAAGTGGAGTTTAAATATGCATTATATGTATGGTGGTTGGTATAGGGTGAAGTAAAGGGAGAATGGTTGGAGAAGAGGAGAAATAGGGTGATGAATGAAAGAGGGGGATATTAAAAAATGAATAGAAAGTACGAATAGGGGGAGATGATAGGGGGAATGGTTGGAATCATCCTAAGATGGAAACATGTAGCAGAGCCCATCGCACACCGGACCTTCCTCGACACCACCCCCGAGACCGCGTCGTCGAGCCCCATCCTCGCCTCCCACCCTCCTGCCCATTATATAACACTGATTGTTGAGTTTCTTTCTATTTCAAAAATCATAATACTTGCATTCATAATAACATTTGATGCATTAATGTATATATTTTTATTTTTATATGCATGCTTTTGATCTTCTCGACATGTTAAAGAAGGAAACAGAAATGCTTCTAGCTGTAAAGGAAAGTAAGGCAAATGTAATGCTATTGATAGTGATTTAGTAATTTATTATCTATAGTATCTTAGTTCAATTATTTTCAATAAACAATTTTTTATTCTTCAGAGAACGTCGGAGGAGCTATTCTACTATATTAAGGCTGCAAGGGTGAACTCGCCAAAGGTGTTTAAGGTATAATCAAATCTCTTCAAAATGTAAGCAGGGACTATAGCCCAAAGCCCCAAATCGAATTAATTTGGGGCTTTGGGCTATAGTGGCAATTAGTTTTTATCCTTAAGAACATTGATTAGACTTATTACAAATTTCTGGCTAGCATGCATTTTTATTATAGAAAATATATCATAGTAGTGTTGAGAATGGATTGGTGTCTTTCAATCTATTCTAATTATTATTGGTTCATGGCAATTATTATATGCTTCTTTAATTCTTCCTGTGTGAATTTGAGTTAGGTCTATCAAGTCTGTTCTATTGCTGGTAGCTCACATTTTTGTATTCCATGGCCAGATTGATCTCCATGAAGCTCGTCAAAACATTGAACATCATGAATCCCTAGAGAATATCTTTCGCGTTGTCCTTGAAACTGCTGCTCAGGCCCATGTTAGTCTGTGCATTTGTTAGTCTGCTCAAGCCCATGCTAAACTGCTGCTCAGCCCCATATTTGCCCTTGTTAGCCTGTGCATTTGTTAACTGTCATTATTTACTGGATATGATTTTTTATCCCCTGAGGCATCTGGCAACATATGTTAAAATTGATTCATTTCTGTGTACTAATACAATCTGTTGTCAATCAGAGGTGAAATGGTATATTCTAGCATGGATGGCTTGATGAACCCTCGGGCAAACATCGATGCTCTACATGGTATTCAAGATGGTTATAGTCTTACAATATCAGATTACCTTGGTTCTTATATGTCATGCTACCAATCAATACAAACAGAACTTCAAGGTGGGATGAACCTAAATGGCTCAAAGCTAAGCTTTCCTGCTATTTTTAGCTATCACATATAGACTTATATATGATGAAGATTCCAAATCAGATATTGCCTTATTTTGTCATCTGTAATGGAGAACTTACATCGTTTTATTAACTGTTTGTATTGTTCCTGCAGGGCATAACTATGCTGAATCATTTTATTAACTGTTTTTATGGTGAAAAATTGCAATGCATGAATCTCAACGTAATGATGTTTCTTTCCCATTTATTTTGTAGTAGTTCTTTGCACTTCCTGGCATCAAACAATGATTGTGGACTTAGAGGCTTTGACATGGAAAATTTTTAAATATGTAACCACTTCAGTTTTGCTAGGCCTGTGAACTTAAGCCTATAGCATTGTCTATTTCTAATGCTAGAAATGTGGCATAGCTTGTTAAATTTCCAATTTCCTGTCTATTTCCCGTGCCCACCCTCATCCAGGTGAGTTTGCATTATGTTTACCATTTCTCTTGTGTTGTAGCAGTTCTTGTGCAATGGTCGAACCTTGTTGTTGATACAATTAGTTAGTTCCTGTTGCTATCTGCAAAATTGTAGCTGCTCAAATCTGCTTTGCATTTATATTGTGTTATTTTATAATGCTTCGGTAGAAGAATCGCCTCCTACCGGCTGTCACTGGGAGCAGTAGTCTAAAAAGTATGCTTTGCCATACATCTCCTGTTCCTGTGTTGTTGCTGCCCACAAGTTGTTGTAGGATTTCATAAAGTATCCAACCGATCTGACCATGGAAAGCGCAATGATGAATTGATCTTCCTGCGCTTCCATTGTTTTGGAAGTTAATGTAATCTTTAAAGTGCCCACCTATCCAACGTTCTCTGAAAGACAAGTTGCATTCATATTATGTTCTTTTATAATGTTGTAGAAATACACTAAAAAGTTCCTGATCTGTTCTCTGCATAATATGTTCGGGTATTATAATGGTAGGGAAATCCTCTCATTTCTTGAGCATGTATAACCATGACCACACAGCCATGGTCGAACCTTGCTGTTGATACAATTAGTTAGTTCCTGTTCCTAACTGAAAAATTGTAGCCGCTCAAATCTAATTTGTGGTCATATCGTGTTCTTTTATAATGCTGCAGAAATACACTCAAAAGTATGTGATCCGTTCTTTGTATATTGTGTTCTTTTATTTATAATGGTGGGGAGATCCTCTCATTTCTTGAGCATACATAACCATGACCACACAACCATAGTCGAACCTTGTTGTTGATACAATTAGTTAGTTCCTGTTCCTAACTGAAAAATTATAGCTGCTCAAATCTACTTTGCGGTCATATTGTGTTCTTTTATAATGCTGTAGAAATACACTCAAAAGTGTGTGATCTGTTCTCTGCATAATGTGTTTTTTATTTATAATGTTGCAGAAATCCTCTCAGTTCTTGAGCATGCATAACCATGACCAGCCAGCCATGGTCGAACCGTGCTGCTGCTAATATAATTACTTAGTTCCTATTGCTAACTGAAAAATTGTAGCTGCTCAAATCTGCTTTGCGTTCATATTGTGTTCTTTTATAATGCTGTTGAAATACACTCAAAAGTATGTGATCTATTCTCTGCATAATGTGTTTTTTATTTATAATGTTGCAGAAATCCTCTCAGTTCTTGAGCATGCATAACCATGACCAGCCAGCCATGGTCGAACCTTGTTGCTGCTAATACAATTACTTAGTTCCTATTGCTAACTGAAAAATTGTAGTTGCTCAAATCTGCTTTGCATTCATATTGTGTTCTTTTATAATGCTGTTGAAATACATTCAAGATTACCTGATCTGTTCTCTGCATAATGTATTCTTTTATTTATAATGCTGCAGAAATCCTCTCAGTTCTTGAGCATGCATAACCATTACCAGCCATCCATGGTCGAACTTTGCTAACTATATTTTTCAAAAACTGCAAGAAAACATCTGGGCTTTTGCTAGGTTTTTTCCATTTCACCTTATAAGTTGAAACCTTCTGCTATGGAAACATAACTTTACTAATTGTTCTGATCAAAAAGATTACATCGACAAAAACTGATTTTCGACGAAGAGAAGGCGTGTAGCGAGCTCCTGAGCTTTTCTGATTTCAGTGGCTCTTCACAGGTAAGAGCCCCAGAGGGTTTATACTCGTTCCATTGATTCGATCTGTCTTCTTCCAGTTAAAATTTAGCAAAATGGATGAGGATAAGTTGATTCTGTGGTCGGATTCATCAGCGCAAGGGTACTACACAAGGAACAGTTAGGATTTTGCTTCTTTGTTTATAAGGATTTTGCTAGGCTTTTCTATTTCACCTTATAAGTTGAAACCTTCTGATATGGAAACATAACTTTACTAATTGTTATGTGGTTGGATTAATCAGCGCAAGGGTACTAGATGTGATTGGATGGAGGTAATCTATTACTTTGAACTAGATGTGATTGGATGGGTTATACAATTGTAACTACTGAACTTGTAGGTTTAGCCAATGTAGACATTTTATCTAGCTAGGGACTCGACTACATTTCAGATATATGTTCAAAACATGGTTTCTTTCTTCCATCTCGTGCTTGATTCTTGTTAACTTTCCAGTAGGATATCATTATGTATGTGAATTCGCCAGGAGGGTCAGTGACAGCTGGTAATACCTTATCTAACATAGTATGTTTGCGTTAGTTGCTTCAATTAGTGCTAATGGATTTTCCGTTTTCTATTAGGAATGGCTATATTTGTGAACATAAAAATTAGTAATCTGGAGAGGCCAATTGACAACTTATGTCTCAGCAGGATGGCTCCCTCTAGAATTCATGTAACATGTGCATTAGTTTATGGGCCTTCACCAACAGGAAGGATCCACCAAGGAGTTTGTTCAACATGGATGAAGGTAGGCTCTTGTAAAAATTCCTTTTTGGTCATTGAGCTCCTGAATTTCCAGCAATAACGAAGTTCCTAATATTCTGATTTGTTATTCTTTGATTTGATCATATGCTTGACATAATACAATTCTTCTGGAATATAGCGAAGAATGCAGCTGGGCTCCCATCTTTGTGAGGCAGTCAAATTTCAAGTTACCTGATGATCCGTGCACTCCTATTATCATGATTGGTCCTAGGACAGGGCTGGCTCCTTTTAGAGGCTTCTTGTAGGTTTGTTTTCCAAGAATCCAGTGGGTGTGTATTTGCAAGGCTGCTTGAGAGTAGTTTAACTTATTCTTGCACTCCCTCCCTCCTGGCAGGAAAGGTTAGCATTGAAACAGTCTGGGGCAGAATTGGGCACTTCAATCCTTTTCTTTGGATGCAGGAACCGTAATATGGTAAGGGTCGCTGGTTATGGGCACATTTGATTGTGTTATTGTTGTGTTTATCAGCAAAAATTGATGGAATTTGTTCTGAATTACCACCCTTTAGGACTACATATATGAAGATGAGTTGCAAACTTTCCTTGAGGAGGGGGCACTTTCTGAGCTAATTGTTGCATTCTCTCGGGAAGGGCCAACGAAAGAATATGTGCAGCATAAGATGGTGGAAAAGGTTAGATACAACATACACCCTTCCTTAATATACTGTCACTTTTCAAGTGTTTCGAGTATTCAATGTCCACTAGAAGATGTGCAACTAGATTTACTTCTTTTTGTTACCAGGCCACAGAAATTTGGAACATCATCTCAAATGGTGGTTACTTATATGTTTGCGGTGATGCCAAGGGAATGGCTACAGATGTACACAAAATGCTTCATACAATAGTCCAAGAGCAGGTAGATGACAACTGCAATTCATCATCTAATACGTGACTATAAACTTCATACAATAGTTTAGGAATGAAGCGTGTCATTGATAATATACTGAAATGAGTTGATCAGTGCAATTCTTTGACATCTAGCCGAGAATTTTTGTTTGGTTATCGATAATTCACTCTCATTCATATGAGATACTGTGCTCTGCTATTTATTGATAGCTGACACTGGTCACCCAGGAGCACGAGATGAGCGCTTTGATGTACTTAGTACTGTGAAATCAAACTAGAGGAGGCTGCAATTTTGCATTACACCTACAAAAAATTCTCAAACCTAACCTCAAGAAGGGATAGATGTGGCTGCAAACCAACTAAAGATGTGAAGCAATGTTTTATCTTGGAATTTGACCGTTTGGTGAGCTAGCTTTTCTTTCTTTTGTTGTATCTGTATATCATCTATTGTTTTCATGTGGATACAGGAAACTGTCACGAGTGGATCCAATTTCATTTTTTACAGTGTGCATGTAGTATATTTTTTAACTGTAAGTGGATGACTGGTTGTAGCTATTGCGTGCCTTATACAAAACAAGAAATGTTTCGCATGGTACATTCTCCACTTTACAAGTACAGCCATCCATGCCAGAGAACCATACATCTGCCTATTGAATGCGCCCCTTCCTTACTGTAATTTCACCGATTTATTTAGATTAAGGACCAACATGGTCACTATACCAAAGTTCTCGGCTATACATTTGTCCCCCCCCCCCAAAAAAATAAAACTGATGTGGCTCTTATTAGTTATTAGCTATCATTATGCATAGGTAGTTAAGTGGAACAACGGAGAACATGTTGCATAAATATAAATTTGTACTATTCCTCGACCACCTTCCGTTGATGTGTTAATATAAATTTATGCTGATCCTCAGCACCTATCATTATACATTTGTACTATTCCTCCATATCCTACCTGAATTAAGAAAGGTAACATTTGCCTGACTATATTTTTTCAGGTACCGGGAACATGTTGCATGGACCGACAGAGACACCAACTTGAAACTTTTAAGGAAGGATGTATTAACACATATATATGTGCACATGGTTAGTCCTGATCTCAATCTTATAGGCTTTTTAGCTCGGGGGTGGGGTTGTTTCTTATTGCTGCTACATTTTTATGCCTAACCTTTGTGGTCATTCATCGGTGGCCTCAAGGAATCTGGCGTATTTATCAATGCAATAACATCAGCGAAAGCACAATCAAAAACAAAGTCATCAAACATGGGTCTCAGAAACAAGGACCACATCCGGCTAAACTGAACTGCTGGTCAGTCCAAATTGGAAGGCGGTCACGGGAAGGTGAGAAAGATCCTAGAAATGGTTGATGCCCAGGAAGGAGCTGCGATGCCGCCAATGTCGCCCCTAGGTTTTCTTGAGCTGACTGAAAGCACCACTGCCTTTTCATGACATTATGTGAGGCATTGTTTGAGTATTGACTGAGGTTGGTTTAACCATGTGTGATACATGCAGCCTTGAGCATACATATAATATAGGCTTGTTTGTTCTTCCAGTGGTTGTTTATGATGTATCCAGTGAGTCACTCAACAACTTTGGCAAAAGCCCAGATGTTTTCTTGCAGTTTTTGAAAAATATTCAACGCCCTGATTTCATAATTGTGTGCCGTTGCAACGCATGGGCAACCGACTATTTTATATATAAGTTATCATGGTATTATATGGTCCCGTTGCAACGCACGAGTACTCACCTAGTTTCTTATGAATTTAATAATTTCACGGGAGTCCGTATGTTTGAGACGACAGCGCTCTGTGGGTTTGTTTCTTGCATAACTTCGCAACCTTCCATCTCCGTCCGGAAGTAAGATAAACTATGTACTACCAGGGTTGACGAAAAGACACAATAATCAGTCAACACTTATCCCAGTTTTTTTTCTATCTCTATTTAAACACTACTTTTTTTTCTAGGTTACCCAGCCCAACATGATGTTCTAGACGCTAAGGGCATGTACAGTGGTGTTTAATGTGGAGTCTCTTAAGGTGTTTAAGGGGTTATTTGCAAAAAAAAATCTTAGAGCCGTCTCTCCGTGAAGAGACGTCTCTGGCTCGTAAACCAAGTAGCAACAGACGTCTCATTTCCCACTGTACGAATTTGTCGTCTGTTCTATCGATCTGATGCTATACAAATACATTTAATTCTGTATTTATTAATAGACTACGTTTATAGACACTCCATTGTACAATAGAGTCTCTTAGTTGTCTCCTGTGCTTGGAGAACCGTTTTGGTGTCTCTCCACTGTACATGGCCTAAGAGAAAGAAATGAATCAAGAACTCCTTTTTCTCCAGAGGACTAGACGCTAAAGAGAAAGTAGAAAAGGTTGGAAGAAAATAAAGAAACCATTTGCAGCTGAAGGAATCGCCGCTCCAGCGGTGCGTGTTCCCATTCGCGTGCGACCTGCTTCGTCTCGCGGATCACATGGCGATGGATTGTGGATACGTCGGCAGAGAGTTCAGACATGCAGCAGCGTCTCGTCCTGGTCCTCTCGCCGGGCATTGATACGCCACCAGACCATGCGGAGTGTCCGTGTGTGACACTGCCGTTTCCGTTGCCGTTCCAACTGACGAATGGGGGCAAGTAGGCGAGCAGCACATGCGGGGCGCGGAATCCCCGCTTTCCGCCCACGTTCAAGCCTGCCGGTGCCGGGCGATCGCCTTCTCCTCGTCCTCCTCCTCCATCTCGTTGTCGCAGGACGCGGCGCCGACTCTCGCGCCCGTCACGGCGGGGGCGACGCCGAGGCAGTCGAAGCGCACGCTGCCTTTAGCAGGGGTCACCGAGCCGTCTGACGCGCCGCCCATCTTCTCACGCCTGGTCCTCGCGGCCGCCCCTCCCGTGGTCCCCGCTGCCATGGACGACGCCTCCAGGTCGGGCGCCCTCCTCGACGCGGACCAGAACGGGACCCGCGACGACAACGTCCGGGTGATGAACGACGGCCACCGGTCCGACCTCCCGAGCCGCGCGCTCCGGGCGCCGCCGCGCTCCCGCAGGCCCGTGCGGCGCAGGCTCTCCTCGCCGGCCGCGGCGACCATCTCCCTGCGCACGAGTTCCGGCAGCCGGAGCGTGAACCGCTCCACGTCGCCGTCGAGGCGCGTGGTGGCGAGGGAGTGGCCCGTCGAGTGCGACCGCGGGACGAGCGGTGCCGGCCGCCCCGACCGGGACCGCACCGCGCGGCGCTGGCTCCCGATCCGCTCCAGCTCCATCGCCTCATCCCGCCTCCTGTCCTCCTCCCCCTCCTCTCCGGCGCCATCGTGCCTCGCGTCGATCGCCACATGGTCCTGCTGCCGCCCCTCCCCCGTCGCCTCACCGGCCGGCTCCTCGGGATCGAGGTTGCACCGGCAGACGGGGCACGTCACGTGGCCGGCGAGCCACTCGCCGATGCAGTCCGGGTGGAAGGCGTGGCTGCAGCTGGGCAGCAGCCGGAGCTCCTCGTCGTCCTCGAACTCGCTGAGGCAGACGGCGCACTCGAGCGCCGCGTCCTTGCCGCCGACCCGGAGCTCTCTCGCGTCGGCGTACCTCATCGTCGGGAACGACGCGACCACGGCGGGGTCGAGCCCGCGCTGCTGGCTGCGCTGCTCCTGCCGCGACAGAGCGAGAAGCGCGGCGGCCGGGATCACGGGACCGGCCGAGGCGCCCCGCCCGCACCGGCGCATGTACACGGAGAAGAAACCGATGAAAAAGAAGGCCGCGATGAGCGCCACCAGCAGCACGACCATGGGAGCGCTGAAGCTGGGCGTCTGGGCTGGCATGCCCCCTCCACCGCCACCGCCCCCGTTATCCTTGTCGCGCGACGGGCTCTGCTGCGCGGCGGCGGGAGCGTCGAGCAGCAGTAGCCAGAGGAGCGTGAGCACGGCGAGCGGCGGCGGCGGCGACGCATTGTGGCGAGGCGTCGTCATCTGGCGGTGGTGGGTGGGCGGGCTGCGTTTCTTGGACGAAGTCGCTGGCACGCGCGTAGGCGTGCATATAAATGGTGACTGGTAGAGCACTAGAGCGCCAGGGGTGAGGGAAACGGAAAATGGTGCGTATCGTGGCGTCTGGTGGCCGGGCGGCGAGCAGTCGCGGTCGCACTTCAGGTTTGATGGGTTCGGGGCTTTCGGACTTTCGGTACCGGCGGTTTTCGGTATCCGCGACGACCATACGATGCCCGGAGTAGGTCGCACACTCGTACCTAGGTGACAATGGAGTCTAATTTTATACTATAAGATTTAAGGATCATATCGGATTAGGATTAGACCGTATTTCTATTCATTTTTAACTAAAATTTAGTTTCTACCATTTATGAAGAAGCATTTAAATCACGATCTATTATTATCCCTATCCGTGGCCCGTGCCTACGGGCCTGTTTGTTTTCCTCCCTAAAGTTTAGCATTAGACTTTTTTCTAAAGTTTAGCTACTAAATAAACAAATAAAGTGGCTAAAAATGTTGTGTTAAAGTTTAGCACCCATTAGCGTATGCGTATTAGAGCAACTCCAAAAAACTAGATATATAGTTTTGTAAATATAAATTTAGCTAATATTAGAAGAAAAATGTATCCAATATATTCTGTAAACGACTCTTCAAATTTAGTGGTTCTCTATCCCTTTACCTTCGCTCTTTTTTCTAGATAGTCTGCTTCACTCTATATTTAGTCCGTAGGTTTACCGAGTCTATTAGATTAGCCTACACTTTTTTTAAAAAAAATTAATCAGTAAATTTGGCTAGACCTTTTAGCTAATCTCTTGAAATTGTTCTTAGCTTCTCCAAAGATGCTAAAATGAGCTAAAAGTGGTCCCTGAATTATTTCTCTCTCTCCCCGCGGTAATTTTTTCTCTCTCTCCTCCTCGTGCGTGACCAATAGAAATGTGGATGTAATTTGTCGGCGTTCCGAGACCGGGGGGTCCCCGAGCCGACGAGTGAGTGTGCCGCGTGCCCCAGCCCAGATGGGTCGAGCGCGTGGGCGAGCGCGAAGGGGGGAACAGAGAGAGGTCGGTGGCCGGAGCCGGGTCGTGAGGGAGTCGGAGAATTCCCGCGGCCTTTGTGTTCGTCCCGCGCCCAGGTCGGGTGCGCTTGCAGTAGGGGGTTACAAGCGTCCGCGCGAGGTGAGGGGAGCGAGCGGCCCCGAGAGAGCGCCTGCCCCTGCCCTTCGTCCCCGCGAGGCCAACCTTCTCTAAGAAGGCCCTGGTCCTTCCTTTTATAGTCGTAAGGAGAGGATCCAGGTGTACAAGATGGGGGTGTAGCAAGGTGCTACGTGTCTAGCGAGGGAGAGCTAGCGCCCTAAGTACATGCCAAGGTGGCAGCCGGAGAGATCTTGGCACCCTGTTGGCGTGGCGTCGTGGCTGTTGGAGGAGTAACGGAGCCGGACGGAGGGACAGCTGTCGGAGTGGCTGGACCCTTGCTGACGTCCTCCTGCTTTCGTAAGGGAGCTGAGGGCCGCCGTCGTCATGGTCTAGCGGGGCGCCATCATTTGCCTATCTGGCGTAGCTGGCCAGATGGGACGCCGGTCTTGTTCCCTGCAACCCAAGTCGGCTCAGGGCAGGGTGATGATGACGCTTCCTGTTGACGTGGCGGTCTCGTGTCCTAGGTCGGGCGTCGTGGAGGCTCCTCCGAAGCCGAGGTCGAGTCCGTCCTGCAAGACAGAGGCAGAGTCTGAGCCCTGGGTCGGGCGAGGCGGAGTTCGTCGTCTTCCGGGGCCTTAGCCCGAGTCCGAGCCCTGGGTCGGGCGGAGCGGAGTTCGCCGTCTTCCGGGGCCTTAGCCCGAGTCCGAGCCCTGGGTCGGGCGGAGCGGAGTTCGCCGTCTTCCGGGGCCTTAGCCCGAGTCCGAGCCCTGGGTCGGGCGGAGCCTCCTATGGCACCTCTGGCGAAGTCTGGTCGCCCGTCGGTCTTACCTTTTGCGTTAAACGCCCCAGTGACTTGGTCGGTTGGCGTGGTGATTTAGTCAGGGTTACTTCTTATCGAAGGCGGGGCCTCGGGCGAGCCGGAGATGCGTCTGCCGTGAAAGAGGAGGCCTCAGGCGAGACGGAGTCATCTTAGGGTCGGCTGCCCTCGCCCGAGGCTAGGCTCGGGCGTGGCGTGATCGAGTCACTCGTATGGACTGATCCCTGACTTAATCAAACCCATCAGGCCTCTGCAGCTTTATGCTGATGGGGGTTACCAGCTGAGAATTAGGCGTCTTGAGGGTACCCCTAATTATGGTCCCCGACAGTAGCCCCCGAGCCTCGAAGAGAGTGTTAACACTCGCTTGGAGGCTTGCGTCGCACTTTTTTGCAAGGGGACCAGCCTTTCCCGGTGGTACTTTGTTCCGGTGGGTGCGCGCGAGCGCACCCGCCGGGTGTAGCCCCCGAGGCCTCGGAGGAGTGGTTTCACTCCTTCGAGGTCTTAATGCCTTGCGTAATGCCTCGGCTGGTCTGGCGGTTCCCTCATGCGAGCAGGACGTAGCCCAGGTGCACTGTCGGGGCCCAAGTTCTCGGGCTGGTATGTTGACGCTGTCAACGGTTTGGCCGGAGCCGGGTTTGCGAGAGCAGCCCCCGAGCCTCCGCACGGAGCGAGAGGACGATCAGGGACAGACTCGGCTTTTTTATATACGCCCCTACGTCGCCTTTCCGCAAGGAGGAGGGGGGGAGTGCGCCATGTTACCCTCGATGGGCACCGAACATGGTGTCTCCGGTGAGCTGCAATCGGGTAATCCGAGTGGACGTCCGTGCCCCGTTCGTTGGGGGTCGGCTAGGGGCCCGGAGGCACGCCCAAAAGTACCTGCGGGTGATCTGCCGGACCCGGTCCCCTAGCGACGGGGTCCGAGGGCTCGTTGCCTCCCTCCGATGGGATTCCGTTACAGAGTCGTTCCCGCTGGTCTCGGAAATGTCCTAGGGTACCTCGGGAGCGCAGCCCGAGCCTTGGTTATGTATCGAACGTACCCCTGGTCATCCCTCGCTCGGCGTCTGAGGCGACTGTGAACCCTTCGACAGGCCAGCCTTCGAACCCCTGATCAGTAGGGGGCACGGAGCCCGAGTAGCCTGAGGCGGTCGTGGGACCTTTCGGGGGCCGACCTTCGAACCCCTGACCAGTAGTGGGTATCGGGCCCACGCGATCTGAGGCGGCTGTTGAACCCTTCGGGGGGCCAGCCTTCGAACCCCTGATTAGTAGGGAGGCTCGGAGCCTAGTTCCTTCACGGGGAAGGATCCCTTTGGGGTTATCCCCCTTCTCGGTCCCTGTTGCAAGAGATAGAGAAAGAAGGAAAAGGGAAAAGGATTCGAAATTGAACGTCGTGGCGTACCTTTTTCGGCGCGATTGTTTTGGCGAAGGCGAAACGTCACCAGCCGCTCCCGCCCGTAGCGCTGTCCGTCGAGCCGCGGAGTTAATGCGCCGGGGTGAGTAGTTGGCGAGGTTGCCGTTGCGCGTGCGCGAGCCGTTCGAGGTACGGGTCACGGGCGCGTCGTCTTCACGCCGTGAGAGGGGGTTCTCTTGCTGCCTCCGGATGGGACATGAGCTTGGCAGATGGCGTGACCGCTGCTCTCGCGCGCCTGCCACCGTCATTACTGCCGGCCCATTTTTGACCGCTTTTGACCGCTGCGCCAGGCTGGCGCTGCTGGGTCGCGGGCTGGGTCGCCTCGAATCGCGGTATTGGTTCCGCAATCGAGGAGGTGCGGTGGTGGAGCGAGTGGCACAGCGGCTCGCATGCAGCACCCGGCGCGCCCGTTTGCACGACGCGTGGGCTTGAGCCGTCGCGCTGGCTTGTCAGGAGTCGGAGAGGCGCGTCCACTTGGCGCGGTTGCATGCCGCCTGCATGGCCGCCTGCCCCTTTCGCCCGCTGGTCCGGGCAAAAGTGGAGGGTTACTTGTAACCGCTGGGTGGTTGCGTGCGTCGTGCGCGGCGGTTCGGCTTCTTCTGCTTAGAGCCGGTCTGCATGACAGGCGGGCCCCAGCCCCCGCGCCGCAGGGGAGGGCTTTGGAGGCGTGTTGGAGAAGACTCAGCCCGCGACGGTTGAGGGCGCAAGCAGGGGAAGTTGCCTTTAAAAGGAGGGCGACCCCCTTCGCAAGGTGATCATGTCTCCTTCCTTCCCTATGCATTGTGTCTCTCCATCTTCCAAGCCCCCGGATGGGGGGAACCGCCGTCTTTTCGCTCCATCGCTGGAGGAACGCAACTCCGTGGGAGTTGGTACCTTTCAGCCATCGTTCGGCTTCAAGGATTTTCATCGTGCGGCCCGGTTGCCCCCCTCGGCTGGGGGTCACCCGAGACGGTGACCACCAGCTCCTGGGTGGGGAGGGGCAAACCGGACTGCGCTCCCGGCGCCGCCCTCAGTGTTGAGGGTGTTCGTCATCCTCGCCGGGGTGCTTAGGGGCGTCCCGCGTTTGCTGGTGATTCGCCCAGAGCTTGTCGCTCCACGGGCTTCCCTGGCGGGGAGGTTGTCCGTACCCACGGGGACGGAACCGGAGTTCCGTTTGTAATGGCACTTCGAGTGCCGGGTTTTTTGTCCATTTCGGCTTTCGGGGCCTGAACATGTATGTAACTTCAGCACAAAGCCGTGTTTTTTCCTCATTTCTGAGCACTAAGACTCGCCTGTTGTTTGCCTGAACCGCTTCACCAAGCGTGAGTCGCCCCGTGTCAAGGTGACGAGTGAGGTATCCGTATCCCGGAGGCGTAGGAATCCCTCGGCTCGGTCGGACCTGTTGTCCGAGGCTCCTCTAGCTTAGTTAACGAGACCCCTCGGCCGCTCTTCGACGAGCCGAGGCCAGGGGTAGCGATATCAGCACGAGCAGAGGCGGAGTTGGCTCGAAAATGAAACCTGGTTGGCCGGAGCCTAGCCAGGTTGTCCGTTGGCAGGATCGTCGTCGGAGTTGATCAGCCGAGGCTTCGGACCGAGCAGGCGCCCTCGGAAGGCGGTCGGCCGAGGCCCCGGAGGTGGCCGGCCGAGCCGTCCGCTCGGGCCGGGTTCTCGGAGAAGTCCCTGGCAGAGATTGCTCGAGCGTGGTGATGACGTCGTCCTTCGGAGCAGAGGCCCTCGGACCGCGTCGCCGTCCGAGGCTAGGTCGGGCCTTGCTGAAGGTGCTGTCGATGCCGAGGGTGTCATCGCCCTCTTCCAGCGTCAAGATCCGAGCCTGCAGGGTCAAATCATCTTGTAGCGTGGGCCTTGTGCGGCCGTCGAGGCCAGAACACACACCCTTGCTGCGTTATAAAGCTGCGTCTCTTTTCCTCTTGTTTCGAGTATCTGGACTTTTTGTCGGTAGCAGGGATGTTAGTGCGAGCAAGAGTTGCTTCTCGCGGAAGGCGATGAGTGAGGTATCCGTATCCCGGAGGCGTGGGAGTCCCTCGGCTCGGTCGGCCTTGCCGCTTACGCGTACCTTTACCCGTCCATGAGGCCCTGTCACTGACTCAGTCGAGAAGGCTTGAAGAATCGCTTCGACAGAAGAGCTTCCGTACGTAAAGACTCGTTCGATCCGCGGATTCGCCTTATCCGAGCGCGAGTTACTTATCGCAGAAGGTGATGAGTGAGGTATCCGTATCCCGGAGGCGTAGGAGTCCCTCGGCTCGGTCAGCCTTGACTGCTTACGTGTACCCCGTCGTTTCCAGGACCCACTTTTCGAAGTAGTCAAAAAGCACGAAAGATGTTCTGGTGAAAGAGATTTTTTGTTCGAGGAAAATTTTGACGCAGAGGGGGTTTCCCCCCTTTTAGCCCCCGAGGGAGGGTCGGGCTTTGCCGAGGCGAGGCTGACCCTTCCTTGTTGACTAAACTTTGCGTGGGTGCGAGGTATATGAACAACTTGGAAATATCTCAAGGGTAGAAACGACGTAGCTGTTGGATGTTCCAAGCGTTGCCGTAGACCTCGCCTTGACTGTTGGCCAGCTTGTACGTTCCGGGCTTCAGAACTTTGGCGATGATGAACGGTCCCTCCCAGGGGGGCGTGAGCTTGTGCCTCCCTCGGGCGTCTTGCCGCAGCCGAAGCACCAGGTCGCCCACCTGGAGGTCTCGGGGTCGGACCCCTCGGGCGTGGTAGCGTCGCAGGGACTGCTGATACCGTGCCGAGTGTAGTAAGGCCCTATCCCGAGCCTCGTCCAGCTGGTCCAGCGAGTCTTCTCGGCTAGCTTGGTTGCTTTCTTCGTTGTAGGCCCTCGTCCTCGGGGAGCCGTATTCCAGGTCCGCGGGCAGGACGGCCTCGGCCCCGTAGACCAGGAAGAACGGCGTGAAACCCGTGGCTCGGCTTGGCGTCGTCCTCAGGCTCCAGACCACCGTGGGGAGTTCCTTCATCCACCGCTTGCCGAACTTGTTGAGGTTGTTGTAGATCCGAGGCTTGAGCCCTTATAGGATCATGCCATTGGCACGCTCTACTTGCCCATTCGACATGGGATGAGCTACGGCGGCCCAGTCCACCCGGATGTTGTGATCCTCGCAAAAATCCAAGAATTTTTTGCCGGTGAACTGGGTGCCATTGTCGGTGATGATGGAGTTCGGGACCCCGAAGCGATGGATGATGTTGGTGAAGAATGCCACCGCCTGCTCGGACCTGATGCTGTTCAGGGGTCGGACCTCGATCCACTTGGAGAATTTGTCGATGGCGACCAGCAGGTGCGTGTAGCCCCCGGGCGCCTTCTGCAGCGGGCCGACGAGGTCCAGACCCCACACAGCGAAGGGCCAGGTGATGGGTATCGTCTGCAGAGCCTGAGCGGGCAGGTGGGTCTGCTTCGCATAGAATTGGCACCCTTCGCAGGCGCGGACAATTCTAGTGGCGTCAGCCACCGCCGTTGGCCAGTAGAAGCCTTGGCGGAAAGCGTTCCCGACGAGGGTTCGAGGTGCTGCATGATGACCGCAAGCCCCCGAGTGTATTTCCCGCAGGAGTTCCTGACCTTCGGCGATGGAGATACATCGCTGGAGGATGCCCGAGGGGCTTCGGTGGTAGAGCTCCTTCTCATCGCCCAGCAAGACGAACGATTTGGCGCGTCGCGCTACCCGCCGAGCCTCGGCTCGGTCGAGGGGCAGTTCTCCTCGGTGGAGATATTGCAGGTATGGGGTCTGCCAATCTTGATCTGGCACGACCCCGTTCTGCTCCTCCTCGATGCGCAGCGCTTCGCCCTCGGGCTCCGAGGGTTCTTCGGGTTGAGCCGAGGATGGCTCGGGCTGGGCCGAGGTCACCTCGGACGAGGCCGAGGGTGCCTCGGGCTCGGGCGCGTTGCCTATCTTGACGGAGGGTTGGTGCAGATCCCGGGAGAAGACGTCCGGGGGAACCGTCGTTCGCCCCGAGGCTATCTTCGCCAGCTCGTCCGCAGTCTCGTTGTAGCGCCGGGCGATGTGGTTAAGCTCGAGCCCGTAGAACTTGTCTTCCAGGCGTCGAACCTCCTCACAGTAGGCCTCCATCTTCGGGTCGCGGCAGAGGGAGTTCTTCATGACTTGGTCGATGACGAGCTGCGAGTCGCCGCGTGCATCGAGGCGTCGGACCCCTAGCTCGATGGCGATTCGCAATCCGTTGATCAGAGCCTCGTACTCAGCCACATTGTTGGACGCCGGGAAATGGAGGCGGAGCACGTAGCGCAGGTGTTTCCCGAGGGGCGAGACGAAAAGCAGGCCCGCGCCAGCTCCCGTCTTCATCAGCGACCCGTCGAAAAACATGGTCCAGAGCTCTGGTTGGATCGGAGCCGTTGGCAACTGGGTATCGACCCATTCGGCTACGAAATCCGCCAGTACCTGGGACTTGATGGCCTTCCGAGGGGCGAACGAGATTGCCTCGCCCATGATTTCCACCGCCCACTTCGCGATCCGCCCCGAGGCTTCTCGGCACTGGATGATCTCCCCCAGGGGGAAGGATGACACCACAGTCACCGGATGGGACTCGAAGTAATGTCGCAGCTTTCGCCTCGTCAGGATCACTGCGTATAGCAGCTTCTGTACTTGTGGGTAGCGGATCTTGGTCTCGGACAGCACTTCGCTGACGAAGTAAACTGGCCTCTGAATGGGCAAAGCATGCCCCTCTTCCTGCCTTTCGACCACGATCGCGGCGCTGACCACCTGAGTGGTTGCGGCGACGTAGACCAAGAGGGTTTCTCCATCAGCTGGGGGTACCAAGACGGGCGCCTGGGTGAGGAGCGCCTTCAGGTTCCCGAGGGCTTCCTCGGCCTCGGGAGTCCAAGTGAAGCACTCGGCCTTCCTTAAGAGGCGGTACAGGGGCAGGCCTCTTTTGCCGAGGCGCGAGATGAAACGGCTCAAGGCCGCGAGGCATCCCATGACCCTCTGTACGCCTTTTAAGTCCTTGATGGGCCCCATGCTTGTGATGGCCGCGATCTTCTCCGGGTTGGCTTCGATGCCACGCTCGGAGACGATGAATCCCAAAAGCATGCCCCGGGGCACCCCGAAGACGCACTTCTCGGGATTGAGCTTGACGCCCTTCGCCTTGAGACACCGGAATGTCAGTTCGAGGTCGGAGAGAAGGTCGGAGGCTTTCCTCGTCTTGACTACGATGTCGTCGACGTAGGCCTCGACCGTGCGACCGATGTGTTCGCCGAACACATGGTTCATGCACCGCTGGTAGGTTGCACCCACGTTCCTCAAACCGAACGGCATTGTGACATAACAGTACATGCCGAAGGGCGTGATGAAAGAAGTCGCGAGCTGGTCGGACTCTTTCATCTTGATTTGATGATACCCTGAGTAGGCATCGAGGAAAGACAGGGTTTCGCACCCTGCAGTGGAGTCCACGATTTGATCGATGCGAGGTAGAGGGTAGGGGACCTTCGGACATGCTTTGTTGAGACCAGTGTAGTCTACATACATCCGCCACTTCCCCCCTTTTTTCCTCACAAGTACAGGGTTGGCAAGCCATTCGGGATGGAATACCTCTTTAATGAACCCTGCTGCCATCAACTTGTGGATTTCCTCGCCTATCGCCCTGCGCCTTTCCTCGTCGAATCGGCGCAGAGGCTGCCTGACCGGTCGGGCTCCGGCCCGAATATCCAGCGAGTGCTCGGCGACTTCCCTCGGTATGCCGAGCATGTCCGAGGGACTCCACGCAAAGACGTCGGCGTTTGCGCGGAGAAAGTCGACGAGCACTGCTTCCTATTTGGGGTCGAGCCCGGAACCGATCCGGATCTGCTTGGAGATGTCGCCACTGGGGTCGAGAGGGACGGCCTTAACCGTCTCCGCTGGCTCGAAGTTGCCGGCGTGTCGCTTCACGTCCGGCACCTCTCGGGAGAGGCTTTCCAGGTCGGCAATGAGAGCCTCGGACTCGGCGAGGGCCTCGGCGTACTCCACGCACTCCACATCGCATTCGAATGCGTGCTTGTACGTGGGGCCGACGGTGATGACCCCGTTGGGGCCCGGCATCTTGAGCTTCAGGTAGGTGTAGTTGGGGATGGCCATGAACTTCGCGTAGCATGGCCTTCCCAACACTGCGTGGTAGGTCCCTCGGAACCCGACCACCTCGAACGTCAAAGTCTCCCTTCGGAAGTTGGAGGGTGTTCCGAAGCAGACAGGGAGGTCGAGCTGTCCGAGGGGCTGGACGCGCTTCCCGGGAATGATCCCGTGGAAGGGCGCAGCGCCTGCTCGGACGGATGACAGGTCGACGCGCAGGAGCCTGAGGGTCTCGGCGTAGATGATGTTGAGGCAGCTGCCTCCATCCATCAGGACCTTGGTGAGCCTGACGTTGCCGACGACGGGGTCGACGACGAGCGGGTACTTCCCTGGGCTCGGCACGTGGTCGGGGTGGTCGTCCCGGTCGAAGGTGATGGGCTTGTCGGACCAGTCTAGGTAGACTGGCGCCGCCACCTTCACCGAGCAGACCTCCCGACGCTCTTGCTTACGATGCCGAGCCGAGGCATTCGCCGCATGCCCTCCGTAGATCATGAAGCAGTCGCGGACCTCTGGGAACTCTCCTGCTTGGCGATCCTCCCTTTTGTCGTCGTCGCGGGCCTTGCCACCCTCTGCGGGTGGCTCGGCCCTGTGGAAGTGGCGCCGAAGCATGACGCACTCCTCGAGGGTGTGCTTGACGGGCCCCTGATGGTAGGGGCACGTCTCCTTGAGTGCCTTGTCGAAGAGGTTGGCACCTCCGGGGGGCTTCCGAGGGTTCTTGTGCTCGGCGGCGGCGACAAGGTCTGCATCGGGAACGTCGCGTTTCGCTTGCGACTTCCTCCTACCTTTCTTCTTAGCGCCGCGCGGAGCAGACGCTTCGGGAGCATCTTCCGACGGGCGGCCCTGGGGCTGCTTGTCCTTTCGGAAGATGGCCTCGACCGCCTCCTGGCCGGAGGCGAACTTGGTGGCGATGTCCATCAGCTCGCTCGCCCTCGTGGGGGTCTTGCGACCCAACTTGCTCACCAGGTCACAGCAAGTGGTGCCGGCGAGGAACGCGCCGATGACATCGGAGTCGGTGATGTTGGGCAGCTCGGTGCGCTGCTTCGAGAACCGCCGGATGTAGTCTCGGAGAGACTCTCCCGGCAGTTGCCGACAGCTTCGGAGGTCCCAGGAATTCCCGGGGCGCACGTACGTGCCCTGGAAGTTGCCGGCGAAAGCCTGGACCAGATCTTCCCAGTTGGAAATCTGCCCCGGAGGCAGGTGCTCCAACCAGGCACGAGCGGTGTCGGAGAGAAACAGGGGGAGGTTTCGGATGATGAGGTTGTCATCGTCCGTCCCACCCAGTTGACAGGCCAGGCGGTAGTCCGCAAGCCACAACTCCGGTCTCGTTTCCCCCGAGTACTTTGTGATAGTAGTCGGGGGTCGGAATCGGGGCGGAAACGGCGCCCGCCGAATGGCTCGGCTAAAGACCTGCGGACCGGGTGGTTCGGGCAAGGGACTCCGATCCTCCCCGCTGTCGTAGCGTCCCCCACGCCTGGGGTGATAGCCTCGGCGCACCCTTTCATCGAGGCGTGCCCGACGGTCGCGATGAGGGTGCTCGTCGCCGAGGTGGCCCGGGGCCGCAGGCGCGGTGTTGCGCGTGCGCCCGGTGAAGACCGAGGCTTCCCGCGTGAGTCGGGAAGTCGCGGCACGAGGTTCTGAGGGGTATCCCTGCCTGCGGGAGGCAGAGCTCTCGGCCCGCCGGGCCGCAGCGCCTTCCAGGAGATGCTTGAGTTCTCCCTGGATTCGCCGACCCTCGGTGGTTGATGACTCCGGCATCGCGCGGAGGAGCATCGCTGCGGCGGCCAGGTCCTGACCGGTTCCGCCGGACGCGGGTGGCGGTCTGTCCCTGGCATCGTTGGCGATGCGGTGCTGGAGACCTTGGGGCAGGTGACGTATTCCTCCGGCTAGAGGCTGGCTCGCCCATACCTGCCCGATGTTCTGGCGGATTGCCTCGAGCGCTCCTGCTCCCTCATCGAGCCCGGCCTGCGCCCCGCGGACTTGCTCGAGCTGTGGGTCGTGACCCCCCGTCGGAACGGGGACCACAGCTAGCTCCCGCGGGATGTCAGCGCGAGGCGCTGGCCTAGGGGGATCACCATCCTCCGGCATGCCGAGACAGCCGCCTCCGGAGGGATCCCCTAGCTCGATGTGGAAACATTCGCGGCTCGGGCCGCAGTCCTTGTCGCCAAGGCTGCGGCTGCCGTCGGAACAGTCGGAGAGGCAGTAGTCACATGCGGTCGTGAAGTCCCGCATGGCACTGGGGTTGCCAGATCCGGAGAAATCCCAGCAGATGCTGGGGTCGTCATCTTCCTCGGACCCAGAGGGTCCGTAGGTCGAGACACCCGTCAATCGGTCCCAAGGCGACCGCACACGAAACCCCAGAGAGGTTGCACTCGCCTCAATGTGAGCGCCCGCCAAAGCGAGGTCGCCAGGCGGGCGGAGGTCGAGTCGAAATGACGAAAGATGGGGAGCAGTCGGTACCTTTTTGTCGACGAGGAGCGACGAAGTCTCGTCGGGGGCTGACCGCGCCGTCGTCTTGGGTACGAGGGCGACGTCCTGCAGGCCCTCCGTGAGCGTGCTGGCGTCGTCCATCTGCTCGGGGTCGACGTGTCGCGGGGGGTTGGCGCTCGCCTTCGCCTCGAACGCAAGGGCGACGCTTGGCGTGTCCTCCGTTGAGGCGCCGGGGATGTCGATTTGCTCGACAGCCGTCGGAGCGCGGCCTCCCGCTCGGCCCTGGTTGCCCCTCCTCCTCCTCCTCTGATGGCGAGGGAGAGGATGGGGCGAGCTCGAAAGTCGTCCTTCCCCCACGCGGGAAAGGCGTCGTCGATTCCGCCGCCGGCGGGCGGGTTGTCCGCCACCATTGTCGCTGTCGCGCGGCGGAGGAAGGAGTATCATGTCGTAGTTGCCGTCGAAGGACATGAACTCGAGACTCCCGAAACGGAGCACCGTCCCGGGTTGAAGAGGTCGTTGGAGACTGCCCATCTGGAGCTTGACGGGAAACTGCTCGTTAACACGCAGCGTGCCCCTACCTGGCGCGCCAACTGTCGGCGTTCCGAGACCGGGGGGTCCCCGAGCCGACGAGTGAGTGTGCCGCGTGCCCCAGCCCAGATGGGTCGAGCGCGTGGGCGAGCGCGAAGGGGGGAACAGAGAGAGGTCGGTGGCCGGAGCCGGGTCGTGAGGGAGTCGGAGAATTCCCGCGGCCTTCGTGTTCGTCCCGCGCCCAGGTCGGGTGCGCTTGCAGTAGGGGGTTACAAGCGTCCGCGCGAGGTGAGGGGAGCGAGCGGCCCCGAGAGAGCGCCTGCCCCTGCCCTTCGTCCCCGCGAGGCCAACCTTCTCTAAGAAGGCCCTGGTCCTTCCTTTTATAGTCGTAAGGAGAGGATCCAGGTGTACAAGATGGGGGTGTAGCAAGGTGCTACGTGTCTAGCGAGGGAGAGCTAGCGCCCTAAGTACATGCCAAGGTGGCAGCCGGAGAGATCTTGGCACCCTGTTGGCGTGGCGTCGTGGCTGTTGGAGGAGTAACGGAGCCGGACGGAGGGACAGCTGTCGGAGTGGCTGGACCCTTGCTGACGTCCTCCTGCTTTCGTAAGGGAGCTGAGGGCCGCCGTCGTCATGGTCTAGCGGGGCGCCATCATTTGCCTATCTGGCGTAGCTGGCCAGATGGGACGCCGGTCTTGTTCCCTGCAACCTAAGTCGGCTCAGGGCAGGGTGATGATGACGCTTCCTGTTGACGTGGCGGTCTCGTGTCCTAGGTCGGGCGTCGTGGAGGCTCCTCCGAAGCCGAGGTCGAGTCCGTCCTGCAAGACAGAGGCAGAGTCCGAGCCCTGGGTCGGGCGAGGCGGAGTTCGCCGTCTTCCGGGGCCTTAGCCCGAGTCCGAGCCCTGGGTCGGGCGGAGCGGAGTTCGCCGTCTTCCGGGGCCTTAGCCCGAGTCCGAGCCCTGGGTCGGGCGGAGCGGAGTTCGCCGTCTTCCGGGGCCTTAGCCCGAGTCCGAGCCCTGGGTAGGGCGGAGCCTCCTATGGCACCTCTGGCGAAGTCTGGTCGCCCGTCGGTCTTACCTTTTGCGTTAAACGCCCCAGTGACTTGGTCGGTTGGCGTGGTGATTTAGTCAGGGTTACTTCTTATCGAAGGCGGGGCCTCGGGCGAGCCGGAGATGCGTCTGCCGTGAAAGAGGAGGCCTCAGGCGAGACGGAGTCATCTTAGGGTCGGCTGCCCTCGCCCGAGGCTAGGCTCGGGCATGGCGTGATCGAGTCACTCGTATGGACTGATCCCTGACTTAATCAAACCCATCCGGCCTCTGCAGCTTTATGCTGATGGGGGTTACCAGCTGAGAATTAGGCGTCTTGAGGGTACCCCTAATTATGGTCCCCGACATAATTAATGTGCTAAACTTTAGCACTATGAAAACAAACAGGATCGTAGACATGAACGGAATGAAGAGAACACATAAGGACAAGTTTAGCAGCGAGGAGAGAAAAATCCTTTGGAAATCAACCGAGGAGGGGATTTTAGATGCCACCTTATTTTCCGAAGAGAATCTCCCCTTTCAGGTGTACTTCCCTGACATTGTTTGGGAAGCAGGGGCTAAATGCCCCTCTTGAACAAAAATACATTAAAATTCAGAAAAAATCAAAGAAAAATATTTATTTATAAAACTCATAAACAATAAAACATCACTAAAAATCCAAAAAAATATGAAGCACATATGATTCACGTAAAGTTCAATTTAAATACCATCTAATATCTAATGAAACTAATTCATCCATCATCATATCATATAGTATCATCATCTCCATTTACACGTACAGATAAACAATATAATATAAAAATGAACCACAGGGTGAAGGCCTTACCTCGTGCCGTGAAGTCGTGAACGACAACGCAGGACAGTGAACTAGGGGCTGGCACGGCGGTGGAGGACGGCAAACCAGTGGACATGGACTACAATAGAGGGCGTAGCCGACTCACGTCCTACTCGTGGCCACGTCGGGGAAAGCCAGTGACGGCGGAGCGGACAACTGTGGAGTGATCGACGACGGAGCAGATGGCGGCACAACAGAAGTGACGCGCACACCATGTCGGCGGAGGGCACGGTGGGCTCGCGTCGCCTCTCCCTCGTCCGAGGGGAAGGTTGTCTGGTCTCCGGTGTCAGGACATAGATTATTTGTGTTATTGGTCGGGTTGGGGGAGAGCTGGCCCGAAAGAGGGTCTTCCAAACGGGCGAAGAAACTTCCATGGGCTGGTATCCACATGGGATTTCTCCACGGGAAAAGGCTGGATTTATCCCGGTATTGAGCTTCCCAAACAAGGCTTAAGTATATAATCAGAAGAAATATACCCACCACGCCTTTTTTAATCCTATCCATGATGCCTGCCTTGGTACGGGAACTTGCTGGATACCCGTTAAGTACAAACTGGACAATTGATGAACTGCAAGTGCGGCTAAACATGTGCCTCAAACCATGAGAAAACTATGAGATTCGTATGTCATTCGTGGAAGTGAGAAGCAGAAACAAGAACTTAGAATGTGCCTTTGTTCTTGAGCTCTACACGGGCGTAGGCATAGGGCATAATGAACCAAACCAAACTAAGGTAATATTTGGTTCTGGAATCCGTTGGAATGGATCGAAATGGATTGGTGAGATTTTAGAGGATCAGATGGTTCAACATTTAAACATAATTTTTTAGACTCACTCTATCCTATATGGGGAACGGCTACGTCCCACCACACTCACCAACCAAACACTATCTAAAAGAACTTAGAAAAATCAGTTTCCTGTTCCATTCCAGACAGTGAGAAATTAAAAGAATCAAAGAAAACCTGATTCCTAGTATATTGATATTATCTTGTCAATTGTTATTGTCTAAAAAATGGTAGTTATGGTGCCTAAAATTGATTTAGAGCATGCATATTTTTTTGGTCTTAACTTCTAACCTCTTCTGATATCCGCACCGAAATAACTGTAGCCGCTTAATCCATGGGAGTATGGAGGTGGTACTGTACTGTAGCCGCTAAATCATGAAGGGGGATGGCAGCAGGGAAGAAGGATGGCAGCAGGAAGTGCTGCAGATAGCCTAACTATCGAACTAAGGTGGTGTCTGGGTTAGGTTCCTATGGGCTTCTTTAGAACGCATGACTTTCACAGAAACAATATAGGATTTTTACATGAATTAGTTTAAAAACACAGGAAAAACATGGGATTCAGGAAATAATCCTTCAATTCAAAGGCCCTAAATGGCAAGTTAAAATGGAATCAGATCGCACGATAACGGGAATGGAAAGCAGAGATTATATGTTTAGTGGGGTAGTGGTTTCCATTGCCATCCATGTGTTTGGTTAAAAATAATAATAATCTTGTTCGGTTACAAAGAATAAAATCGCACCATAGATTTAATCTAGATCTGGATTAGATGAATGCATACCTCACACCCAATCTTATTGTGGGATTAAATCTACCATTTAATCCATGTATCTATCAAAGCTATTTATTATTTTTTTAAAGTAAAGGTACTGTAGGAGGGTCCTACAGTAATATTATTAAAACAATAGAAATGAGTTTAGGGAGGAAGAGGAAGATTACACAGAAATGGAAGATAGAGTGAGCCGAAGGGTAGAAGTTACAGCCCTAAATTGAGTAGCCAAGATACAATGTCTTCTTTAAGAGCAGGCTTGACTCTATGGCATAACAAGACAATTTCACTCCTAAACATAGCCTTGCACTCAGGAACCGAAGGGAGAATTTCATTGAAGATCCAATTATTTCTGCACCTCCAAATACACCACGTCATGATGATAATAGCTTCAAGCCTTCAGGGGACTTGCAAACGTCTTCTAATTCTCATTAGGGTATGCAGAAGATCCGTAGCACATGTCATGGTTTCTAATATAAACTTCTGCAATATTTTTATGAATTTGTTCCATACCTAATAAGCTATGGATAGAAACCATGCATTCTATAGTTTAATTTTTTTTATAGTCTTAGATTATAATCCATGATGAGTTTAACCGAATAAAATATTAAGTAGGCTTGAATTATTTTAGGAGTATGAATTTGATATGGATTTAATCTAACAGGTGGACCCGAGTCCCCGACCGACCCACCCCCACCCAGCAGTAACACGAAGCCGAAGCTGCGATCCTGAGCAGAATGACCAAGACATCGTGCTAGTTCCAGGGCTACAAACTAGCGCTCATGAACTCAGGTAGTCAGGTCGCTCAGAAGATGAGCATGAGAGAGAGGCTCACTGAAACCGTGACGACGAGACGAGCCGTCAGGGAACGGCGGTGCGCACACGTTTTGCAATCTGGATCGACGAGGACGTCGTCATGCAGAACAAATACTCCCCGCGACAGGGTGGACGGCGAAGCAACTAGGACAGCGACGGCCGACGGCCAGCGTCTTCCCACAGCTCTGGTGGAGATTTTTCTTCTGATAACGCCGGAAGGCGAACGGTATGGGTAGTGCTCGGAATTGCGCAGGGTCGGGCTAGCCCGGCTTAAACCATCGTGCTTCGTGCCAAACGGGTTTGGGCCATAAAAGACTAAAAAACTTTTGGGTCATGTCGTGCTAATTCGAAGTGCAAAAACAGTGGTCCAACCCAGTCCTAAACCACGTCGTGCCTTCGTTGGGCCGTGTCGGCCCAAGCTCGGCCCGTATATTTGACCGCATAATATCAAAATATTACAATCGCATAAAGTCCATAACTTACTAAATTAAAGATATTAAACAATCATAGCATCATTTGATCACATAAACACTAAATATCACAACAATATAAAGTTGATATCTTACTAAATTAAAGGAATTAAATAAATTGGGCTTAATTGGGCCGTGCCGGCCCAAGCCTGACCCATATGTGCGGCCGTGCTAGGAGCCCGACGGGCCTGAATTTGAGGCCCGACCCAAGCCTGCCTTCAGGCCGTGCTAGCCCGGCCCATATTATTTCGTGTCGGGCCGTGCTTTGGGCTCCTGTTTTCGAGTCGTGCTCGTGCTGGCCTGAAAAGCCCAGTCCATATTCCCAGCACTAGGTATGGGCATTGTATCGGGCCATATCCGTTAACACTGTGATCCGTTAGGGGCCGTTCGCTTTTTCCGGAGTAGAGGCATATAACAATTTGTAGCCGGTTTGCTTCCTAATTTATATAATTTTTGACCAACTGATTACAAATCTATTTCTAGACAACTGAACACGTTATTAGGTAGTGTTTGGTTCTAGAATAAGTTGGAATGGAGCGGTTCCATTCGGGAGATTTTTTAAGGAGCTAGATGGTTTAACATTTAAGCATAATTTTGTTTTTTTAAATGCACTCTATCATACATAGAACCAATCCAAACTACAACAAGTTAGGAACAAAATTGCTTAATCCTATTATCTTATCATACTCTAAAACCAAACACTACCTAGTCAGACGCAACAAAATCAAAAGGGACGTGATCAGTTTGCGCTGTGAATTGATACACGTACATAAGCCCCAACCAAATAGTGTGTACATGCGAGTATAGGTGACCAGATGGACCAGGCTATATGGGACGGTATGAGCCATGACCATTTTAACACGGCACGAGCACAACAAGACATGATAGTAACTGTGTCCGAGTCGAACGAGGTCCATCATGGGTCGTGTTTGGACTTGTGTGTAATAAGCCCATCAAGCGGCACGGACACGATCTATTTATAGTCGGCCCAGTCTTATCGGCTTTTGGTGAATGGTTAAGACAGTGATATTGTAAAAAACTTGTTTCGATTTCTATTTCTTAATAAAATAGGGGGTGTTCCCCTCTGTCAAAAAAAAATTCCCCTACTGCTAAGCACGAATAACCTATCAAGAAATTAGTCTAATTCTCGATGGCATACAAATAATTGTCCTAAAAAAACTTTTCCAAACCATAGAATACGGCATACTAGTCTACTAGCTGGCAATGGAATTTGCAGTCGCGTCAGCGTGCCGAGACCGCACGCAGAAAAGTCAGGCGTCCGGCGGCACTGTGCTTCGAGGCCCGGTCCAGCCGTCCGCCTCACGCAGCCACGCAACACAGCAGGGCCCACCACCAGTCTGGCGCTCGGCCCTTCTCACCGTTTCCACGGCACGCGAATCGGATCGGGCTCGGGCCGGTGCGTTAACGTCACGACTCTGCCACAAATCCGTTGGGAGTCATTATGTTCCGGCAATCCTGTCAGGTCAGTTTCGAGACAGATATACCCGTTGTACTTTCTACCAGAGTACCGGCTCTACTGTCCCCATCCTGAACAAAATGACGCTTCAAAAGGAACAAATCTAATAGCGCACCCGGCTTTAAGAAAAAAGAAACTCGACTAACCTAAGAACAAAGGACGCTTTATATTAAGAAAGACTAGGTGAGTGCCCGTGCATTGCAACGGGGACATATAATATCACAGTGACTTATATATAAAATGTGTGTATTATATGTCTCCGTTGCAACGCACGACGGCACGGGCGCTCACCTAGTGATCTTCTTATGAATTATCATACTATAGATATATAGATTATATAATTCACTCTAATAATCTATGTTGTTTGTTTGCCTCTCAACTTATTTAAGCTAAATTATTTAATGTAGTCAGGTTTTAGGGAATGTTTGTTTCATCATTTTTCAACTTCTAGCCACCAGAAACTGTTGTAGATTGGTAAACACTCAGCTTTTCGACCTTCTTTTGTGAGAGCCGCTTTGGTGAAAACCATCCGAAATAAACATGATCACAGAATCGGCTGAGCCATCATGATAGTAGGAATCTATTACTTCCTAGATACTAAACCCTATGGACTCCTTCATCCTCATCTACACATAGTTCCCCAGATTCTCTCCATAGCCAAATTATTCTTATAACTATCAACCCTTAATTTTAGGATTGCATAGCAAGCGACACTATCTACTTATAGGCTAAGCTTAATCTCACAGATATTATAGAATTTAGTTCAACTGAAGCACTAAAAAATCAACATGAGCTAGCTAGACCGGCATCTGTATTTCAAAGAAGAATTTCTAATAGTCGTACGTACTATAACACCTTACAATGAACAAGTTGCACAGATAGAAACAAACCACATACACCTTCAGGTTTGAAGCAACACATGAGGATGGAAAGCACTTCAGAGGCCAGGACACGAAGCTCTCCTCTGTCCTCGAATCTACATGCACATTGAATTGGAGCAAACAGCACCGCAACCACCAGTCAAGCATCCCACATTGGTGCCAAAGTGAACTTGCAGGACACCAAAAGCCATCAAGGAACCTATTTTGGGCAACAACAAACAAACTATGCCACTGGCAAATACTTACAGATCCTGCTATCAGTCGAATCGACTCAGAAAAGATGGAGTCACATTTCACCTGGAGATAAAACTTGAGAGCACTTCCAGGATGTGTTCTATTTCTATATGCTGACAGACTGCTACAGAAGGCCAGAAATGAGAAAGACCAAAGACCATGGTCAGGCTCACACGAAAAAAACAGATCGGGTCTATAAACACAAGCCCGGTAACCTGTCCACACATAAGGAGGCCCGACACTGAACTGAGCCAATTGCAACCAGATAACAATAGATGACGTAGATAGGCCTAATAAATCTTGCTTGATAATTACAAACCGGACCGATGAAAAATCCGACTAACAAATTAGCAAATAATTCAGGTGAACCACACCGTACAGATTTGATCAAAATGCATAGTACATCAATATGTGGCTTATCACACCATCACCATATCCCTAACTGTGGGAATTCGACCCACAATTGTTCCTTCTGAAAACAACACCTAGTAAAGTATATTTATTCTTCATTCAATCTCACTGCTTAGCTAGTTATATACTCCATGTCACTTGACATGATGGACATGCATGGTCTTGAAGTTAAAGATACGAGAGGAGGCATGAAGGACCCCGGTCAGCCTTGACATTGAACCCCCGGACTCTCTTCTTGTCTTCTTCTTCCTACTTAGGACTGATGTTGAGAAAAGCAGACATGTCTGGGCGGGCAGTGAGTGGCATCTTCCCAATCCCCATACCAGTGCAGCAGCAAGGGTCCAGTCGCTATTCAAACAGGTCCTTGTCGTTTCCACAGACGAACTTACGGCAGCCCTTAGGGTGTAAAATGTCCCGGTAGCTGGGACAAAAGGCACAGCTACGCCTATATTGGGATAGAAGTTCCTCTGCATGTAGCATATCACAATACACAATGCAACCAACACACATTACAGTATGTCTGATCTGATCTCTACAAGTTGAGGAGGAGGATCTTGCTAGCTTACCGATAATGATGCATATTTCAACTATACGAACTGCAGTTATTGCAAGTGATGACGAAGACGATGAGGGGCTGCTGATCGGGGTTGGCTTGTAGTGCACCTCATCAAAGAAGCGCTTGATTGTCTTGTTATTACTGTTGCTACTGCTGCGGGGGCGAGCCCAAAAGTTGATATGGAACCATGCCTGGCCCCGGAATCCCACGCGGCTCTGCTTTAGGGGCTTCACAGCATCGAACTCGCCACCCTGCAATGCATACTCCAATTAAGCTAGGTCATGTCCACGGCATTGTAGTATAATGCAGATATTTGCGATCTAGTACTAAAGGGCAGACGTACAGGGTGCCTGGCATTGTAGTGGGCGAGAGCGTGGAGAACCTGGGGAATTTTGAAGAAGTTGCACTGATCCCTGCGTATATGCATTTAGAAACCATCCAAATTCAAGCAGGCAATTAGGAGCAATCACAGAGAAGCCCGATGATCCTAGTTTAATTAACAATAATATCATTAAACAAATAGACGTGTTTTAACAATGAACATCTAAAAATTGGAGTACATGCCTGCTTATGTATGTCCAATAGTTGTTTTGAAGGCACCCAGAAAAACAGAGAACACTGTTTACCTGGAAGGGTAGAATTGAACATCTTCAACTGTGTTGTCATGTCCATGAAATATACCTCTAGGATCAACTTTAGGGCTCTCCTTTTCATTTGCAGTTTTAACAGACTGCTTGCTGCCAGATGCTCCAGAAGAAGACGAGGAATCCCCAAGGGCAGATATATGGTCTTGGATGCTCCACAAGACAACAGATTTGTCCTTTCCTATTTAAGTTTTGTATTTGAACAAAACACAGGTTATTATTTATCAAAAGCACAATAATCAATAAATTCTGAAAATGAACAGTTCTTCTAGTTGAGCTAAAAAAACAGAATTTTATAGCCCCAAAAGTTCAAACAAATCATCTTATGTCCAAACTGAACTTTACAAATGGTTATTACATAGGCTGAGATGGTGTGGCGGTGACTAAGGTTCCACTCCAAATATTCTTCTTGTGTCTTAAAGTTGCCATGGCATCCTAAGGGGAAGGACACTTGCCAATACAATAAAGAAACATATTGCCATTGAATGGAAGTTAGGTGGACCCAAGTCTTGTGCTCGTGATGTTCAAAGGATAAATAGTTGACTCCCAAAATAGTAGGAAAACACAAACATACAAGATGAAAATAGGCTAACCTCCTGATAGGACATATGGTTCTGCTGGACACATGGCAAGCGCAAATTCCGCATTTTCCTCATGTCCTGTTAATATCTGAACAAACAGTATATGCTAGTAAGCCCTGTGCCAAAGAAGAGTATATCTGGCACACTGAACAAAACAATGAATCATACCAGATCAAGGCGAGACTCGCTTGCTCCTAGGACAGCATGTCTATTTGGTTGTGCTTCAACATCCCAAATAAGTACCTGGATGACAATGGGAAAAAGGTTGCCTGCTCATCTAAAAAAATCTAAGGGAATGTGTTTTCACCACCTGGTAGCTGCGCTAGCTCGATGAAGTCACTTGCTTCACTCGGGGATTCACCAAGATATGCTACATCATTATATTAGTTTGAACCGTGCAGAGATCGAGGAGGGTTAAATGTGCAAAACAATCTGCTTCAGATGCTTATGTAATATCGGTGAACATTTTCCAGCTAAGAAAGCACGCAACAGAATCACTGTGTAGGTAGAGAAATAATTTCTTAATGAAAAGCCCAGTTGAATTTAATTATATTTCATTTTACATCATAAGCATGCTTTGATTTGAACTTTGTTGGGAACCATATCAACACATGGGCACCTCGGCTAGTCATCAATCTGAGGGGGTTACTTACTGCTTTCTTTATTTTGCTTGTTATATCAGCAGCCTTTACCGAAGCAATTCTTAAACACTGCATGGTAAATATATGTTTCATGGGCTCATGACAAATCTAATGGTACCTATTTAGTACAATAAACATTAATTATTAACATATTTATATAAACCCGATCAAACTTGACATACTTTAGTGTATCACTATTCTATAATTGCATCCTTTTCAGGATGCAGGGAGTATAATTAATGAATCTAATGCTATAAGGGAGCATGACCTTTGAGGGACTTCTCAGTGTATCACATTAATCATGATGATGACCTTAAACTGATAGATCATAAAATTCAGCCAGAGCCAGTTATTGGTACAAGAACGAACTGGAATCATTGTAACGAACAGAACTGGAATTAACGAAATGCTAGTAAATAAAAAAATAAAATAAACTGGAAAAAACTGAGAAGTCCAACTTCTATTGTACAATAAACTGGCCTCCATTGGATGAAATACAGGTAGAGACAACAAAACCAAGACTATGATAAAGAATTATCTGATGTTCAACTACATTATCATACAATGAAAAGTGATCCTTTGACTCCTCTGAAATTTTGTGCCTTCTCAGTATCATAAACAAATTGAGTTTAATATTCTTTGTTGATAGCAAACACCTACCTTCTGTAAGAGATGGTGGTAGCCCACTGATGCTCATCTTTCTTGCCTTAGGGTCGTCTTTGGTAGTCATTTCTTTCATCGAGACTGTCCTCTTGACCCCAACCTACATAAATAAGTTGAGAGGGATCGAAAGAAGCTAAATGTCAACTAAATTGCATTGTGGAGCTAGAAACTTAGGTACCATGTTACGATCGATCTAAATTAAAAGCCCTATTATTCTGCCATCCATAACGTGATCTTCCTCCAAAACCTTGTCTATAACAGACGGATCAAAAAATGTAAAAAATTTAAATCCGTGAGGCATATTAGTATGCTTGTCCTACATAATTACAAAATCAGCTATTGCCCCATACTTCTCAAAATGCTTGGAGAATTAATCAATTTGGCTGCATGGTACCCCTAAGTGGCTAAAATTCTAGTAAAATGTAACTTAAAACAACAAAATAGCGAGATCATAAGCTTTTGCCGAGACATGGGCAACTACCTTTGTTGAAATATATTCAGCTAGTTCTTCAGCTGTCCAATCCACAAACCAGTGACCCCAAAAAAAGACGCATAAATAGTAACTGTACAACAGTAAAGCATATCTGGAAATGAATGATCCTCTCGAAATCTAGCAGATCGTGTTTACCAGTAGCAAGGACCATATCATCTGACACCCGGACCGCTCCTGAGATCACCACCCCTAGTTAAAAACCCTGGGAAAATTTACGCACTGATTGCATGTTATAGTTCAAGATAAAGTTCGCAAATAGCTGAAACTGTTTTGATATCACAAACTATTTTTCATACTTCAGCAGGCACTGTATTCTCAGATTGAGGCATTCGAAATAAATTTGGCATGCAAAAAGATGAAACTAAGCATGAAACTCTATCTGACTCCATGTATATGCTTGTTCAGTAGTACATTCAGACTCTGGCGTTGGGTTTGACAGAGCAAGAGTTAATCAGTCTTTACATTTCACTGGAGTTAATTCTAAATAATTGACAAAACTATACAAAACACACTATCTAGATAAGGAAGTGATTGAGGCTACGTCAGCGATGCTCTGTCGAACACCTGGTGGGCGTAGGCGAGGTGTTGATGTGCTGATAGAATCTGAATCGCTGAAAGAATACACTCCTCTTGAAAATCCCTTGATTTCAGCAGGTTCTTTGGCACCTGAATACGAAGATACAGCAATTATCTAAACCATTCTCAGCATAAACGAACTTCATCATTTTGATCAGCAGCTATAGTGGCTACAAAAGAACAGAGCTGCTTTTGTTTGGACAGCTAGAGGTAGCATAAATGGATTGCAAGAAGACAATGATTTTAAACAGGACTAAAATAAATCTATCAAACCACATGATGTTCAAACAGACAACACTACAATTTTATGAGTACCTGTAATTTTAAACACTTGAACTTGTATATGTTCCAATTGTATGATTAGCAGTAGTTTTGATCAAAGAAGAGATCAGTTCAGCGACTTCAAGTTCCTTTGAAATACCTTTATGTTCATTCGTGAGAACAAAAAATAAACATTAGAAGAAAAGATGAAGGTGTCTCTACTCTCTACTCTCTAGAAATGTGTATGACAGACAGAGACAGTGGACTAATAAATGTTTCATCTTTCTTCTAATATAAAGAAAATCCATACTCATAGTTCATACAACTTAACCACACAAGACTTATGAGAAAGTTTTAATGTGCATTTGGACAGAGCAACACTTCTATACACAAATTTAGGATCTGTGCAGGATATAGGGTTCTGGCAAATATTACTAATGACATGCTCCTATAGAGCAAAATTCAGTAGCTCCTCATTTCAAAAAATCCTCTTGTTTACTTTGGACTGCATTTCGACTGCATGGCGGCATGAGCAGAATCCATAAAGTAAAACTTATGACGTACTTTTATTTTTTAGCACTGAATTCACAAAGTTCTAGCCATGAGTTGCAATATCTAGAGACACGAATATCTTTTGCATGATAATTTGTAGATTACATCATAAGTCAGATTAATCCATGTTGAGCGAAAATTTCATTTTGGAAAACATTTTTGCAAGTTCTGAGCTGAGGTGACTGAAACGATAACAGAAAATGTGGTTTTTGCACGAGATCTTTAAACTAATGACCATAGGTGCTAGAACAAAGTATTGATCAGGAGAGAATCATGTTCTTTATTCATGTCTAAGCTGAACAATGCGGGGATTTCGTCGAGCGGCAAGCATACCTACGTGAACACGGAGCTGTAGAACGTGGGTGACCGACGGGGAGGCAGCCCCGCCTCCGCATCCGTGTAAGCCTCCTCGTCCGCCCACGCTTGCGGTCTCGCTGGCGCGTCGCGATAGAGGCGAGGAGGCACATGACGGCTGTGCCCTGCAGCACGAGCTTCGGCGGTGGGGCAGCCGGCCAGCCGCCACTGGAGCCGACGCTGGGTCTGGCGCTGGAGCCGCTGCCGCGGAGGTGGATCGGGCTTGGACCATTCCGTAGCAATCTTGCATGTTTCTTGAAGGATGGATCGGGCTTGGACCATTCCGTAGCTGCAAATGACAGGCATCTTTTGTTAATTAAACGCCATAGGAAAAAAAGACGGATGTTCATGTCAGGATGCCCTGCCTTAACATCAAGCAGTGGATATTTGGGCCTTGGCACCCAAGGAGGAGGAGGGGACATCTTCGCTAGCTCTTGTGCCGCAGAGAAGAACACGCTCTCCTGCAGCAGATTGCTGCTGTCGTCTGAAGTCTCGTGCTCTTGGCTTGGCTTCTCATCAGATTGTTGCTGGAAACATGGTGTTCTGTGTTTAGGAGATGCAGGTGGAGTCCTTTCTCTGACAGCCACTGCATCGGTGGAAGTGAGGCCGCCTGTTGGAGGGGAGGGAGTAGGAGATGAGGAGGCGGAGAAGGAGGGGCCGCGGAGGGAGAAGATCGGGAGGCGGAGAAGGGAGGAGGAGACATGAGGCGAAGGGCAAGCAGCAGTGCACCGGCACCGCTTCGCCGGCGTGGGAGGGAGATGGACCTGCAAGCGGGGCTTCTGTGGAGGGTGGAGGTGGGCGCCTCCTCACCTTGCTCAAAGGCGATCCATGGCACCATGGCGTCGCGGGGTGGCGCGGGCGGACGAGGACATGAGGAAGAGGCGGAGGAGGAGAGCGAAGGTCGCCGCCATTGCGGGGTGTGGAAAGGTCGACGGGGATAGGCCACCAAACACAGATCTGTCTTGACCCAAGAGACGACGGCGCGAGGGATGTGTGGGGGAGGGTGCGGAGCGGTTTTGCAGGGGGGCGGGGAGAGACGCGGCGGCGAAGATCGCGGGCGAGGCGGGGCGTGCGGGTCCGCGAGGCGGGCGAGGCGGATCCTCCTAGGCTCGCCCCCCGCTGGGGAGTTTGGGGCTAGACTTTTTTCCGAGCCCGCGCGAGGGAAGGGCCGGAGGGGAGGGAGGCGAGCATCCGACGCGTGCGCGGAGGAGGGCGAGGATGGCAGGGTGCGTGTAGTCAGCGTGGGGGAGCAGGGGCGGCGAGCATCGCGGACGGGATAGCGACGACCCATTGATGGCGGCGACGAAAGCGCGGAGCGGAGGATGTCGGGGTGGGAGGCAGAACCGTGCACCACGGATGGATGTGGACGTCTACACTACACTCTTATAGAGTAGTATAGATATATGTAAGGCACCCAATTTTGACTCAACTATACTACTCGGACTTTGGGTGGTTTATGTGGTGTGCATCCACACTCTCTCAATCAGCTCAGTGCCCCAGTTCCTAGAATCCAGATTATCTTGGCATTATATTCATGTGAATTCCCCACCCTAATGCTAGCAGAGCAGGAGGAAGCTTAGTGTCTCGGCCATGGATGAACCAGAACCACCACCTAGACAGAAGATGCATATTATGGCGAGATTTTATCACATCCAAAATAGGCGTTCCTCTCCGGCATGGGCCGCGGCGCCATCGCCCCCCGCGCGCATCAACTGGTGAGTGCTTCAAGCTGCTCTGATCCTCGCCCCTGGAACGGTTGACACTGTCGTTGTGATCGGTGAGTGAGCTTTTCATCTCCCAGATCTCGTTATCTTTAGTTAGGGTTTATACATGACAGCAAATCCAACAAACCGTGTAAATCAACCACAATAGCGTTTGCAGACAAAAAAAAAACTAGTCCCCGCCCCGCCTCCAACAGGCCCCCTTCTTCTCCCCAATCTCTTCGCACCCCAATACGTACGTGTTGTCGAGCTCTCGGACGGTGGTACAGGTGTACATTTGTGTTGTGCCTAATAGGCTGGTCTAAAACACATAACTTTTGGCACGGTCCAACCTAATTTTGGGCCTGGGCCAGTACAACCTAATATGTGGGTCATGCCTGGGCCTCAAGTCAAGCACACGGGTTGGCCTGACACGACCCATTTAACTAAGGCCCATCGAGGCCCACTAAATATAGACTCGGTATTTGACTAAGGTCCGTCAAAGCCCACATGACCAGCACAACTTGGAGAATCTAGATCTTCAATAAGCCTTCGAGAACAAATCCCTAGATGTGGATAGAGAATAGTGATGATGATCATTGTATATGTATTCTGTATGACTGTATAGTACTCAATTAAACACTGAACAGAGAACTAAATATTATTTCTGAGTTAGTTGTAATATTTTTCTTTCTGACCAAAGGTTTTTAATGTGCACTTACAAAACATCTTAATTTTATTTTTGGTCATATATATTCTATACTTTTTATGTATTACTGTTATATGTATATGTGCTGATCTAGCACATTAAGGCATTTTAAGTCATTTAGGTCAGTCTGGCACACATAATTAATTGTAGACCGTGTCGTAGGTCGATGACTGGATACACGTGCTGGTACGACACGGTTCATAATTAGATATATGCTTTTGTGTGCCGTGCCTTCGTGAACTATGCTTTTGTGGGCCGTGCTATGTCGGATCAGGCCGATCCACATGTAGAGGTATAGCTGGTGGCGGCGGCGACTCCTTCTGGTCGGAATGGGGCGGGTCGCCGCTGCCTATACCGAACGCTGAGAATACGTTCTCGATCGGGTCGTCGGGGCAGCACATCCCATCGTCCGGAAAGCAGGCACAGTCGTCCGGGAGGTCGCCGATAGGGATGGCAGCGGGTCGGGTTTTGTTCGGGTATAATAATATCCGACCCAAAATTGTACCCGAGACTTCTACAAATATCCATACCCACCAAGCCAATTGGGCGAGAAACTATACCCGTACCCATGCCCATCGGGTATCCACCGGGTATCGGGTATCCAGTGGATATGTTATTGTAGACTAAATAACATTCGGTCAATGTTATAATAAATGCATAAAATATTTTAGTTTACATCTAAGCACCAATGCAACACGAGAATGACTATATTTGACTACACGTCGATACAATATCTCAACTCATAATTATCACATCCAATAAATTTAAATTTGAGTACAGAGAATAAAAGCTTAATGAGTTCATAACACTTAACAGTTATAACATTGTCAATGTCTCATTGGTCTCGATTACATTACAGTTGACTGTTAACACAACACAAATTAATATTCATTAATCAACAACACATGCGAGTGAGTTTTTCTGGTGAATGTAGCACATTTTTAGTGGATGTAGCGCATTTAAAGAGGTATATTGATATTTCGGATATCCACTGGATGTAAAGTATTTTACCCATACCCGATCCGATATATTTCGGGTATCCGACCCGATAGAACCCATGGGTGAGTTTTTGTACCCGTATCCATATCCGGTGGGTACGAAACCCGCGGGTATCCATACCCACAGGTCCCACTGCCATCCCTAGTCGCCGAGGACGTCCTCCAACGAGGAGTCCGGGAGGCGGCTGAGGACATCGTGCAACAGCGCATCGTAGTCCGGATGTCGCAGAGGACATCGTGAGGTTGTTGCTTCCTCAAGCATGGCTGCACGCCCAGACCAATCCAAGTTCATGAATCATGATGATGGATGACTAGTGCAGCAATAACAGATACCATATGTGAGGGTTGAAGGAGCAGCAACTCTTAAATGATTATGTTGCTGCACATGGTTGAAGCTAAAACACACTTGTTGTTGGTAGCAGCAAACCAGGCCCGTATGTGTGCACAGGCCCACGTAGGCTGTTTGAAAACTTTAAAGGTGACCTCTTTTAGCATTCTGTTATGGCTTTGGAGGTTTTTAGGAAAAGAAAAGTTTTTTTTAGCATCCAATATTTTAGCAACCTGTAGACCATAAATTGGACATGGCATGACCGAGACATGAAAAAGAATTAGATATTGCATTCCTTTTATTATTTTTTTCTTCCAGCTTGGGTAACTGCACTTCTCCAGATCTTGTAAAAAAAACATTGAGAAACTGATATGGTGAACTTCGAGGAAGAACTGGAGGAGGATGTTCCGCCTCGCACTCTGCTTGTTGCATCAATAAAAGTAGGCCTTGTGGGCTGGACCTCTGGACCATTTATTGTCAACAACAACACAACCACTTCTGATATCATTGAGAAGAAAAGAGAGAGAGAGAGAGAGAGAGAGAGAGAGAGAGAGAGAGATAAGGCATGAGTTTCACAGATAGCTAAATTATAACTGAGTTTTTAACTTGCTTTTTGTTGTTTGAAACATCAACCGACCACCACTAGAGGTAATAGCTACACTAACGAAATAGTTTTCCAAACCAGGTTATTCACCACTTCGCTCAGATTTAACTGTCAACAGGAAACAAAAAAAAAGGTTCCAAAATCCAAACCACAGAGGATCTGCAATGTTAGGAAGGAATTCCTTCTGGCAAAATTCATGGCAAGCTCATAGAAAGTAGTCCAGCAACAAACCCAACTACTCCTACGACGACCTGTATACCGAACCCCCATGAGCAACCCTACTCTCCCCTTTCATGTTAGGTGACTGACCAACCGGATGGGAAGATCGACATCTATTTGCTAGCTAGCCTGGATAAGCACCCCACCCACAGGCACCGGAAGAATGTTCATCTCACTTGACCTCAGATCACGGTTCAGTTGGTCTTATTGCACTGCACGTCAGTTACCTGCAAACTTTTATGTCACATCTTGCATTACTACAAGCCTGCGAGGTCTCAAGTACACCCCTGTTCCTACTACTGAGATCGATGCGCCTCCAAGACTTTGTTACCTGTTTGGCGACTAAATTTTGCTAAAAGCATGGAAAGGCTCTAGAGTTCAGACAATAAAACAATCACAAATGATATTTTGGAACATCACAATGGAAATCCAACAGAAAAAGAAGGAAAAAAAAGGTGGCGCCAACCAGTGGCGAACGCAGGCCGAGAATTCATGGGGACAGAAAGACCATGTGACAAAATCAAGCGAGATCATAAAAAACTAGTATCGTATAGAATTCAAGTTTCATATCAATATATGATACAAGTTTAAAGAATAAAATTGTATAAACAAAAGAAGCAAACATATTGCTAAGTTTTTTATGACTCAATCAAAGTCATGTACCTTGTCAAATGTCGATCTCTTAGAAGGACAGAGATGCCAGTAAAGCAGTGGGGTCAAGCGACGTCTCTGGCTCAGAGACAGGGCTTGCCGTGTCGCCAAGCTTGTTGGTTGCGAAGACGGGTCACATCATTGCAACGAGCGAGACCTGGCTTTGTCGGGCGGACCGATGTCGCGACGACGACGGGGCGGGGGTGGAGGCGCCACGAAGGATCGGGGCCAGACAGCGTTGCGTCAAGAGGAGGCGACGGTTGAAACGGGCATCGAGGCAAACTGGTTTTGGTGGCGTTGAAAAGATTAGGGTCGAAGTGATAGATGCGAGGACTGGGTTGGAGAGGATCTGACGAGGAGGCTTATGACAAGGTTGTTTTAGGCAGCTAACAACTGGGTTGGAGAGGATCCGACGAGGAGGCTCATGACATGATTGTTTTAGGCAGCTAATTGTTAACTGGTTTTAGCTAGGTTGAGGCAGCTAAGAACTAATGATTATTTGAAGGGTATAGCTAAAAATTAGTTGGTCAATCGGTTGATTCATTCTAAATTTCTCAGCTAATTTTAGTCCTTAGCTATTTGTTTTTTAGTTTAGAATAGGACTATATCATATCAAAACTTTGATTTTTTTTCTCCACTTAACAATAAATGTCATTATGTATAATAGGTTTGTATAAAATTGAGGGGGGCCATGACCTACTTTGCCCCCCTCTGGATCCGTCCCTAGCGCCAACCTGGTTCTCTCGTGTAGTTGTGCTGCAGCGTAGCCATCCATATTTACTGTTCTCGGTGCACAGCGGTTAGGACCATTCCTGACTTTTTCAGATCTAGGATGAAATTCGATATAGACCTCATACACACCTGAGTGTGTATAATCTCTACTACTAATTATGTGCCTATTGTAGGCGTCCACAGTTCCTTGGCGCATGGTTCTGCCGTTGCGGTGCGCGCCTGCCATCTCCCTCCGCGCTCCATCCGCCACCATCCACGCTCGCCTCCCTCCGCGCTTCCTGCAGCCGCGTGCTCCTTCCTTCGACGGCGCGGATCCCCCGCGCCTGCCATCTCCCTCCGCCCTCCCGCCCCTCCAATTCCCCGTTGCTCACGCCAGGTAGGGTTTCGTCACCTCCGTGTTGCCACCTCCGTTCATTGTCCGCGACGCCGTCTCCATTCCCCATCCGCTCTGCTAATCTCGCGTCTGCGCGTCGCTCTCTTGCACCCTCCAATCTTGCACCGTCTCCTCCCCGTGCTCCATCTCCTCGCCCTCCTTCGCGTCTGGCGCTCTCTTCCCCGTCCTCCATCTCCTCGTCATCCTCTACATCACCGAGATCTGCGCGGTGGCGGCCTCCGAGTACGCCCTCCCCACCATCTTCGACCTGGTGATTGAAGCTTAGTCTGCCACCACCTCGCTCGTCCTCCTCCACGTCGCCGAGATCCACGTGGTGGTGGCCTCCGAGTACGCCCTCCTCACCGTCTCCGACCCGGTGATTGAAGCTTAGTCTGCCACCACCTCGCTCGTCCTCCTCCGCGTCGCCGAGATCCATGCGGTGGCGGCCTCCGAGTACGCCCTCCTAACCGTCTCTAACCCGGCGATTGAAGTTGAGTCCGCGACCACCTACGTCTCCTACCTCGTCACCAGCGTCTGCCGTGTTGACCTCGACCAGCACCGCCATTCCATGTGCCATCGCTTTCACGACTTCATCAGGCTCGCAACACTGTCCTGCTTCGGCTCCTCGCTGTCGCCGCGGCACTGCCAAAGCCCCGCACGATGATGTACTCCTTGGTGCCTAAGATGAGACCCAACTCAGATGCTGAGCTACTAGACATCATCGGCTCAGAGATCAAGTACGCCCGAGGACTCAGGACTGCGATGACCACGATAGGGTAATGGACAAATTCCCCTATCTACTGTGTGTGTATCTATTTTCACAATATTAGAGTAAAAAACCAATCCTTGTTTCTTGTGTAGATTCAGTCACGCTAGAAAGTGTATTTGGTCTGTTAGTTATTCTGTTGCATTGCTATGAATTAGATCCTCCAGAAAGTTGTTGTGTTTCTATTTTCCTTGGGAAGTAATGTTGTGTTTTTATTTTTGGTTAATTCTATACGATCATTCTATGAATGATAGGGTAATCCTACACTACCACCAAGGTTAGTGAACAAAGCTTAGCATTATTATTTCTTTAGGTTACCCATGCGTTACGCCAAAATGGATGGCAATTGCATCGAGCAGGCCATGTTTAAGTGTACTTGATCATTACCCTTTTCCTTTCTTACTTGTTGAGCGATTGTTGGGGGCCTTCGGCTTCCGAAGGTCCTCAAAAACAAGATTTAACAGTGTTTCTGGAGTATAATGTGTGAACATGTATCTTCGGACTCGAGTCGATATCACAGTAGGAGAAGCCCAAATAATACGAAGGTTGATACGGTGCCGAAGATGTGAGCAGGAAAGCTTCGGCATGGTAGCAGAAAAGGAAACCGACTTAAAGATGAAAAGGCCATTCAGACCTCGGTGGATTACTATAGAATTACTACCAAATGTAAAGGGCATGGATGTAATTTTGTATGGGCTGTGTCCCGTGCCTATAAATAGGTGAACAGTACCCCCGTACTGGGGACGCTGACTTGGCATTTTGCTTTTGCGTCACGCTTGTACTTTCGCCTTTCTTTCAAGCCGAAGGTACATTTGTAATTTGATATAATTTCTACTTTTCTATAATAATAATACAAAAATGAGTTGATAATAATACATAATGGTTTACGCTATCTTTTGTGTCTCATATGATTCCTTCGTCTTTATTACATGTTGAGTTTATGAAGGTATGTCCTTCATAACCTTCGTCCGAAAATCATTATATCCTAAGGGAAATAATGCTTCGAAGGACGAAGGGCTTTAACGTTTAATATTTCTTGTGTTGCCTTGTTCTTAATTTATAGCATTTGAGAACAAGTCTCCAACATTGGCGCCCACCTCCGGTGAACTCACTTCCACTCTTTGAGTTTTCAACACCTTCGGCGATCATAAACCTTCACTATGGCGCCGAAGAAAGCTTCAGCAACTGGGGCTGCAGCTCTGCAACCGCTAGACCCCAATCAGGAGACTTTCTCCCTTCGGGAAGCCCGAAGCTAGAAGAGGAAGGCTGTCAGCCCGACACCGCCAGAGGATGAGCTAGACCAAGAAATCAGAGACATGGAGATGCTTCATCAACAGGTGCAGAGGAAGAAGGAAAAGATGGCCAGGCTAGCTGAACTGCAAAGGCAGATAGACGAAGCTTCTGAAGAAGTTCGTCATCTTACTCAGGATGAGCAGAACCGAAGGCCTCAGAATAAAGACCTTCATCAGGAGGGTTTCCTCAACGAAGATGACTGGTATGAGAATTTTCACCATGGAAATTTTGCTTTTGATGATGCTTCTCCTCTGTCCGCTGAGCTGCAGGCTACACCTTGGCCTCCGTCCTACAAGCCGCCTTAGCTTCCCATATTCGACGGCCATTCAGACCCGAAGCAGTTTCTGATGAGCTACGAAGCAACAGTATCTTCGTATGGTGGCAATACTGCAGTCATGGCAAAATCTTTTGTTATGGCTGTCAGGAGTGTTGCTCAAACCTGGTATTCCTCCCTTCGGCCAGGAATGATCACTTCATGGCAAAAGCTGAAGGACATGTTGTTAACCAGCTTCCAAGGGTTTCAGACGAAGCCGGTCACTGCTCAAGCTCTATTCCAGTGCACCCAGGATCACGAAGAATACCTTCAGGCATATGTCCAGAGGTTCTTGCGTTTGAGGGCACAGGCACCAACAGTGCCCAATGAAATTGTCATTGAGGCCATGATCAAGGGACTTCGGCCAGGACCTTCAGCTCAGTACTTTGCTAGGAAGCCTCCTCAAACTTTGGAGAAGCTGCTCCAGAAGATGGACGAGTATATTCGCGCCGACAATGATTTTCGTCAAAGAAGGGAGGAGGCTTTCAGGTTTTCTGAAATGACCAGGGGCTTCGGAGGAAGATTTTATCCGAGGCATGTTAGGTCAATTCACAACTCTACTCAAAATGATGATAAGGGAAGTCAGCAGCAAAGGCCACAGTGCTCTTCACAGGCTTCGGGGCAACAGCAAAGCTCCTTCCGGCCGCCAGCTCCAAGAGGCAGAGGCGCCAGGGGCTTCGGCGGAAGGTTTGGAGATCAACCAAGGAGAATATTTTGCTTGTTCTGTGGTGAAAACAAGGGCCATACCACCAGGATGTGCCATGTTACCATCCAGAAGCAAAAGGAGATAGCCGAAGCTGCAGCACAACAGGCTCAGCCGAAGCAAATCATGCACACTGCTTCGTATCATTCGCCTTACATCCCAGAATATGTAGGCAACCACCCTGCAGTTTCTGTTGCTTCGACGAGTCAACCTCAAGCTTCCTGGCAACAGCCTCCGCCTCCACCACCGCTGCAACAAGGCCAGCAGCCAGAAGGGGGCCAATATGCTCAACACCAAAGGGACTTCAGAGAACAGTTCGAAGCTCGCACAGTCAATAGCACTGTGCCAGAGTCGAAGCACATCTATTAACAAATATCCTACCTTGATAGTAGTCTTTTCCATTCAGTTTTATTTTCTGTGTAATAAAGGACATTTTTAAATTTCATGTAATAGTTTCGTTGTTTGCCACAAGGAAAATATATTTTCTCCACAGGCTTAAGTTGTTGAAGCTTAAAGATTTGCGATAACAAGGAGGACCTTCGAATTATCAAAAATTCTTTGAAGCAACAAAAAGTCGTTCAGAAGGAACGCAGAGTAAGTTTGCTGAAGTAACAAAAAGCCGTTCCAAAGGGAGCGCAGTGTAAGTTTTCTGCTCCAAAGTCGTTCCAAAGGGAATGCAGAGCTTACAGCGAAAAATAAACGCTGATACCGCCTAAGTAAAAGGCGAAGCGCGAAAAGTCAACGCGAATACCGCTGAAAGTAAAAGGCGAAGAAGCTCCCAAGGGAGGCTTACAGCGAAAAATAAACGCTGATTCCGCTGAAGTAAAAGGCGAAGAAGCTCCTAAGGGAGGCTTACAGCGAAAAGTCAACGCTGATTTTTAAAAGATTATGTGTTTTATTACAGGGATGTGCGTGTATCTTCGGAATAAATACCATCTTACATAGCATAACATCATCACATCATTTCGCATGGCATAAGCATCATACATCATGCTGCATATGGCACAAGAAGGGGACACAATATCGATCTTCAGAAGAATGTTTTGAAAAAGGGGAAAATCATGCTAAGTCACAAGGAGATACACTATTGATCTTCGGAAGTGTAGCTTCGGAAAATATCTTCACAAAGCTTGGATATTCTTCATCTGAACACTACGGATATTGTTGTGATAAATGAAAATTCTTCTTCACGAAGCATGAAAAGAAGGGAAGGTGTTTTTTCGTCAAAGACTCAAAAATGGTACGTATGTAAAATTTCATGCATCGTAAAGAATTGGACCATAAAAACAAGTATATTATATTCAGGGTTACAAGATGTTACACATTTTACATTTCAGAAGTTTTTACAATAGCACTTAATCTTCTCTAAGTACAACTTCCGCAGCTTCGTTCAGGAGCCGATTAACAACTTCATCCATGATAGCTTCGGCCATCTCTTTAATTTCGTCGTCTCCTTTCGGGTGAGGGCCCGGAGACGCTTTAGTAGGATCTGAAGGAGGACAGGATATGGCTACATTGCTATTACAAATTGCGAACGAAGTTTAAAACCAAAAATTACAACACAATAAAAACCATTAGTTAATACCTATTTGCCCTTCGGGCTCTGCGCTTTTCTCAGCAGCCTCTGCTACTTTTCTAGCATCATGGATGCCCTTTTCGCTTTTTTGGATAATTTCTCGGGCCATTTCTCGACCACCATTATCCGAGACATCGGTGAAAAATTTTCCGCCAACCATGCTAGCTTCGGCTGAAGGATCTTTCGCATCTTCGAAGGACAAGGTAGCTTCGGTTTGCGCTAAAATCTTTACATGCTCGCAGCCCTTTTTCTCCAAAATGGTGGCAATCCCCCTGGCACCCGAGAAAGCACATATGTCTCCACGGCTATTTAAAATTTCCTCAAAGGCCTCAGCTTCGTGATTAATCCATTCGATGGGACCTTCGGGGTTGCCTCTTGTAAAGTTTTCTTCGCTCGAGAATGCGCCGACGCTGGCGAAGCTAGCTTTCAACTTTTTAACACACTCCATAGATTTGTCATAGCATCTTTTCTTGGACGAACGAAGCTCTTCAACAGTTCCTTCTAAATGATTTGCCCATTGGTCGCTAAGTTCTCGCTTCGTTTCTTCAAGTATGCGTTCCTCTTTAGCTCTGGCCAGTTGTTTTCGAAGATCTTCAATTTCACGCTTCTGAGCCTCAGCTTGACCTTTAAAAGTAGCTTCGTCTTCTTTTATTCTATTTATCAATGAATGTAATATTTTATCTTTTTCGAGACCTTCGTTCCTTAGTTCAATTATTTCGGAACGAAGGTTGCTCAGGGCTATAACGCACCCTTCGTCTTCGGCATCTTTTTGGGCCCTGAGGGCATTGCTAAGTATAAGGCCCTGCAAAGAAAAATGTCTATGCGTCAATAAATCTAAGCAAACGAAAAATTTTGGTCTCAAGAAAAAATACAAAGATCTCATTTTTTGCACCTTTAAGCTATTGTACGCCAAGCTGTCGGCCAGTTCATTTTTCGACAGCACCGAGAGCCCGTCTTCTAGTGTTGGGAATCTGAAGCTCTTTCTCATCTCCCGACAGACAGAAATCTCCTTGCTGTCAGGGAGACAATACAAGAAGTCTTCTTCTCCGCTGCCGTTGAATATTAACGCCCCTTTTAGATACTTCAGTTTTTGGGCGTAAAGCTGGGCCTCTTGCTTTTCTTTTTCTGATAATTTTTTCCCCGAAGCATGTCGAACAATATAATCAAGGACTTTGGGGGATGCTTCGGAGGCAGCAGCATTCGGGGGCAGCAGCACTGATTTCTTCAACAAGAATGGGCTCCGTCATTTTTTCTTCCTCGGTCTCCAGGGATTTTACCTTCGTGGGTTCTGAAGGCCCAGCTTCAGCCTCAGTTTGTTGCTTTGGAGCTTGAATATCAAAAATTTTAGTTTCCGCTTCGGAAGTTTCAACAGTTTTATTCGGAGTTGTGCTTGAGGACTTAATTGTCTCCAGAACATCTAGCACATTGACCATTCTTTTTCTTTTTGGGGTCACTGTTGGCCCCTTCTTAATTCCTGCTACTTCAATTTCTGCTGAAGGACTTAAAATTTCTGATATTTTTGATCCCTCAGTTGATCCTCTTGTTTCTTCCATCTTTTCTGTCGATGGCGCTTCGGCCATCTCTTTGGTTTCTGGTAATAAAATCTTTGGTTCCTCCAATTCTATTGTTGTTGGCGCTTCGGCCATTTCTGTGACTTCTGGCAGCAAGGTTGGCTTTTCAGCCTCGGTGCCCGAAGAGGTCTCTCCGGTGAACTCAGGCACCGAGGCTGGTTCAATATAGCGTGGCCGATGTGTGAGGACCTTTATCCTTTTTCTTTTCGGTGCTGGCTCACTAGGAACAGCTGCAGCTTCTTCTTTCGTAGAAGTCGTGCCCTTTCTTTTCTGTCCTCGAATGGGATAACGATAGTCAGGGTAGACGAACCCGATTGCGTCGAACACTCGGTTCAGTCTTTTCTTTTTCCGGCCTCCGAAGGCTGCTGACAATGCAGTATCTTCGGCCTTTGAATAAACCCCAAGTAGTTCATCACTTAAATTTTCAATGCTTTTTAGCCAGTCATCATCTGGCTCTACGAATTTGTCTCCGAATTTGAAAGTATACTTCAGCCTGATAAGTCCACCTTCGTCAGCCTCCTTTATAGTCTCTTGTGGCATTTCCCATTTTTCCGCGAGCGGCCATACTCTGAAGGCAATATGCTCTTGGACCAAATCTCTCGTTCCAATAAAAGAACAAATAACTCCGAAGGCTCTCTGGCATTCTTCGGCAGCTTCATTCATTTCAACCTTCGGCCTCCGCAGGCCGAAGCTTTGCCAAATAGGGCGCATAATTATACCTTTAATATCTTCCCGTGTTTTCAGGTCATTCTTCACATAAAACCATTCTGTCATCCAGTCGCCGGGCCATCTCTTCCGAAAGGTTGGCACGGGACAGCTTGACCCAGACCGAGAAACGAAACTATAGCAGCCAAAATTATTGTGATATTGTTCCTTACCCCAGGGTTTTGTCTCGTATGATAATTCGTGTATGTTGCAGAAACTTTTCGCATCAGGTTCCAGACCTTGGCTTCTCACGGCCCACACGAAGATATTCAGCCTTATGATTGCTTCGGGGGTAAGTTGATGAAGATAGACTTCAAACATTTTCAGCACCTCTACGACAAAGCTGCTCAGGGGAAATCGTAGTCCAGCTTTCAAAAAGCTTCGGAACACTACGACTTCATTTTCCTCAGGGGACGGGCAAGTTTTCTCTCCTTCGTCGGCCCTCACAATGGATAAGTCCCAGAAATATCTTCCCCTCATGTTGACAAGATGATTTTCTTTGATACCTGATTTGCCAAAAACCGAATGGCTTGGTCGCCAGGGGCGATCTTCGGAGTCTTCACCACCACTATCCACATCATAACTGTCGCTGTCATCAGTATCTTCAGATAAACCTTCTAAAATCTCCTTGGTGATTTTTTCTGTATTGGTCTTCGACATTGCTATAAGAAACCCCAGGTTTTTCTCTTCAGAGAGACTCAGCTTCATCTCGGCAGCAGCCTTCTTATCTTCAGACATCTTCAGAAACACTAAAAAACTGTTTTCAATGCCGAAGCTTAAAAACTTAAAAAGCTAAGCAAGTCTTGGTGCGCAGGAGCTAAAAATTGAGTGAGCAAGAGCAGATGGCAAGAGAGCGTACCAAATGAGCTCGCGGTATGCTCTTATTTATACGCCCAGTGCGTTGAAAATTGAAAGACCCCGTTTGTCAGTGAATGTTGCTATTCTAGCAAAGGGAAGGTGTTTTTTCGGACCTTCGGCTTAAGGCCTTCGTCCATGTCGCAATCTAAATTTATTATTATTTTAACAAATTAATATTGCGAGGGGCTACTGTTGGGGGCCTTCGGCTTCCGAAGGTCCTCAAAAACAAGATTTAACAGTGTTTCTGGAGTATAATGTGTGAACAGGTATCTTCGGACTCGAGTCGATATCACAGTAGGAGAAGCCCAAATAATACGAAGGTTGATACGGCGCCGAAGATGTGAGCAGGAAAGCTTCGGCATGGTAGCAGAAAAGGAAACCGACTTAAAGATGAAAAGGCCATTCAGACCTCGGTGGATTACTATAGAATTACTACCAAATGTAAAGGGCATGGATGTAATTTTGTATGGGCTGTGTCCCGTGCCTATAAATAGGTGAACAGTACCCCCGTACTGGGGACGCTGACTTGGCATTTTGCTTTTGCGTCACACTTGTACTTTCGCCTTTCTTTCAAGCCGAAGGTACATTTGTAATTTGATATAATTTCTACTTTTCTATAATAATAATACAGAAATGAGTTGATAATAATACATAATGGTTTACGCTATCTTTTGTGTCTCATATGATTCCTTCGTCTTTATTACATGTTGAGTTTATGAAGGTATGTCCTTCATAACCTTCGTCCGAAAATCATTATATCCTAAGGGAAATAATGCTTCGAAGGACGAAGGGCTTTAACGTTTAATATTTCTTGTGTTGCCTTGTTCTTAATTTATAGCATTTGAGAACAAGTCTCCAACAGCGATCATCACACACTTATATTTATGAGAAACTTCATGCTTTGTTTTCAGTGTAAAATGATAGATGTTGTAGTTGATGTGGGTGATGGGGCTACCCACATCATTCCAGTCGCTGATGGTTATGTAATTGGGAGCAATATAAAATCTATTCCAATTACAGGAAAGGATGTGCCCAGTTTATTCTACTAAACTATCAAACTTGTCTAGAGAAACTTATCAATTTATCAGATGTAAAGGAGGTGAAGGTAGAAAATTGTACTTTGTTCAATAGAGGATAGCACTAAATAGAATTGTGAAATTCTGGTTAATTTGTAGAAGTGGAAATAGATAGCTAGCTTAGTCTACCTAATGACCGGCATAATGCACATTAAGTCATCATGAGTGCATGCTAATGTCACCATCCTTCGGAAGGGCATGTTGGTTGTTGTAGCATTGGATATTAGTTCTCAACTATTATGTTTTTCTTAACAAACCATGGTTGGGTTGCCTGTGCTTGTTGATCTTGCAGTTAGCGTGAGCGAGGTCGTGTACAATTTGTTCAAGAAAGATCAGCAGTGCCGTTATTGATGATGGGCTGATTAACAAGGTTAGCAAACTTGGCTCAGGAGGTACAAATTGCATGTCGTGGGATAATAAACTGAAAAAGGGTGACTTTGTGGATGAGAACTCAGCAACAACTGAATCAGACATCAAGGAGACACTAAAGAGGCTTATGCATCAGCTTAAGAAATCCTCTCTCGAGGTATTTAATGCTCTCAAGAATCAAAGTGTTGCCCTCATCCTGACTTCTATATATGCACCAGAGCAATGCAGTTTGTTCACACTGAATTTTGCATACCACTTTCATAGAAAACCTGATGTCTATTTGTCCACTTTTTTCTTTTTTAGTGTGTAAGTCTTCCTTGCATGCTTTTGTGGTAGTTTGCCTTTTAAGAAACAACATCAATAGAAAAAACAATATATTTCTTGAGCCATGTTGAACCATATGTTATATGTGCATTTTCGATGCCTTATATACTTTACGATTCAATTTGCAGGTGTTTAACTCAACTTTTTGCAAAGGACATCACTCTAGATGAGAAATAGGAACTTGATGAAGCACTTCAAAGAGAGGTAATTTGCTTAGATATTTTTAATAAAACTTTTTTTTAGTTTTTCAGTGCTTAGTTAAAATCAAGTGGCATTCATACTATCAAAGGACCATTTGTTTTTCATTGGCATTTCTTGTGGATATCGTGGTCAGATGTACAATACAGATTAGTAGTATGAGCAAAGTCCTTTGATGGATATTTTGATGGGTCTTTTTCTGGGCACAATAATCTGAATCTGATCCCTGAGGACACTACTCTCTTATTCATGCTTCTTTCTGAATAATTGGTGCCCTTTTTCCTAATGTATTTTTATGCTAATTCTTTTTATATTCTTCCGGTTGTTTGTGTAGTTTCTTCCAAAAACAAGAAACAATGAAGATTTAAGATGCATGTGTACAATAACTAAATGTAGTATAATGTTTTCGCTTTAGCAAAATATGTCACATGGAAGAGTTGCATGATCCATCACTTGTTGCGAGGAGAGCCATTTGGAGTTTGCATATAGTAATCACAGATACATCATGAATTTAGTTTTCGATCGAAGCACTCAATCTTTGGTGCTTCATCCGCAACGGATTGTAATTTGCATTGTAGACCTTGTTTTTCTGATATTCACATTGTAGTATAATTTTATTTTTATTAGTTTAGTTTATTTATAAGATATCGAGGTTTATAACATGTGTGGTTCTTTTAAATTGGATCACGAAATCTTTTCTCATAATTTGCGCTCCTTAAAGCTGTCAAGCGAGTCTGCCTCCCCAATCTAAATCCTCCCCGGCTCTCACCGATATCTGGTAAAGTATACTTGGCACTGATCTCTATCAATGTGTAGTGTTTTGGTTTATTATTATTTTTTGCTGCTCGGCTGTGCACAGATGTACCATATTCAAATGCTGCTCCTCTGACTAAACATACACGGCCAGGTACTGTTCTACTACTCTAATTGCTACTGTCAATTGTAATGACTAACAATGCCTGTTTTTGATGTACATGTTGTTTCGACATGAACTCAATGATAGTGGGTAAACTTCTCTTTGACTTAGTAAAATAATTGCTCGAGCTTTTTTTCCAGCCGATAGTTGTTCATTTCCAGCGAGGGGTCTACTTTGTGTGAACTACAAAACAATAACTGAATGGTTCTTAAAAATTCATAAAGAACAAGGTGCAAAACAGTAACTGAATGGTTCTTAAAAAACACATCCTTAACTAGATCGATGGCCTCTGACTCCGACAATGGTGTGACAACATCTTGTGCACATTGAAAATATTTCTTAGGCTATCTGCTGTTAGCATTATTTGTAGTCACCATTCACTTGTATTTGTGAATGCAAATTTGATTAAATAGGTGCTCATTGAACAGAACCACCGCGAGAAATACACAGAAGATATAAATGTGCAGGGCTTACCCTGGCAGGGAGCAATAGAGGTCTTGGTGATTTTAGTTGATTGTTCAGGACTGACATAATCAAAGTAGACCCCGTTCCCTGAGCACTATAACCAGTTCTCTCATAGGAACCTACTGCATCATAGGTGAAAACACACCCTTTCCCTGTGTAGGTGCACAACATGCTTATTTGAGTGTTCAAACAATAAATGTGAGAAAGTAAAGCAACAAACTTTACCCTTGAAAGGGAAATGTGCCCTTGGGCCATTTCTAAAGTGTTTTGGTGATTAAGTGCCCAACACATTTTCTCTAAGTACTAATTTGTGCCAAAGAGTGAAGAAGTGCAAATCACATTACAAGGTACGTTTCTAGACTTAGTACATTGATTTAAGTACTAATGTATTGTGTTAAGTGTTAGAAACAGGAGAAATTGGTTTGGAATGGAGTTGGCTGTGTACAGCCAAATGCAGCTCGGTCTGGGTGCACCGGACTGTCCAGTGGTGCACCGGACAGTGTCCGGTGCGCCAGACCAGCCTCCGGTGAACAGGTCACTCTCAGGACTTGACGGTGGCGTATGGCTATAATTCACCGGACTGTCCGGTGGTGCACCGGACTGTCCGGTGTTGCACCGGACTGTCCGGTGAGTCATCCGCGGCGAAGTCGTTGCTCTCGAGAAACGTTCTACGACGTACGGCTAAAAATCACCGGACTGTCCGGTGGGGCACCGGACTGTCCGGTGAGCCAACGGTCGACTGCGCCAACGGTCGGCCGCGCAATCCGCGTGCGATGCGTGGGCACGCCAACGGTCGGCAGGGGCACTGGACTGTCCAGTGTGCACCGAACAGTGTCCAGTGCGCCAACTGCCAGAAATCTGCAACGGTCGGATGCGCCAGAAAAGGAAGGAGATCGCGCACCGGACAGCTACAGGGACTGTCCGGTGTGCCACCCGACAGAAGGCAAGATCTGCCTTCCAAAGTTGCCTCCAACGGCTCCTAGCTGCCTTGGGGCTATAAAAGGGACCCATAGGCGCATGGAGGAGTCAACTAAGCATTCTTTGATCATTCTCAAGCACCAATACTCCATTCTCACGCATTCGATTCTTTGAGATAGTGACTTGAGCTCCATTTGAGTAGACAACTCCTTGCGTTGTGTTTTGAGCTTAAGTTGTGGCTTGTGTGCGTGATTGTGATCTCGCTTTGAGTCTTGTGTGTGTTGCTCTCCCCTCCCTTACTTTCGTGCTTCTTTGTGATCATTAAGTGTAAGGGCGAGAGGCTCCAAGTTGTGGAGATTCCTCACGAACGGGAGAAAGTATAAGAAAGGAAAACACCGTGGTATTCAAGTTGATCATTGGATCACTTGAAAAGGGTTGAGTGCAACCCTCGTCCATTGGGACGCCACAACGTGGAGTAGGCAAGTATTACACTTGACCAAACCATGGGATAAATCACCGTGTCTTATGTGTTGTCTTTCTTTGTGACCATTGTGTTTCACAAGAACTCGGTCCTTAGCCACTTGGTTCTATTGCACTAACACTTAACCAAGTTTTGTGGCTACAAGTATTTGATTTTTACAGGATCACCTATTCACCCCCCCTCTAGGTGCTCTCAATTGGTATCAGAGTCGTTCTCTTCACGAAAGGGACTAATAGCCCGAAGAGATGGATCCTAAGGGAAAGGGGATAGTGGTCAATGATAAGGAGAAAGAGTCCATCTTCAACGAGTCGAGGGACGACAAGCCCACCGATTCTGGCTCAAGTCATAAGAAGAAGGACGGGAAGAAGAAGAGGCGCATCAAGAAGATCGTCTATGAAAGGATCACGATGCCCAAGAGGGGGGGGGGTGAATTGGGTTTTTCTAAAAATCAACACTAATTAAAACCTAAGCAAGAGCTAAGTAAGAGCCCAACTTCACCCCAACAACTAGCACTAAGATAATAATACTAGAAATACAACAATGCTAAGACAATACTTCAAATACTTGCTAAACAAATACACAATGTAAAGTGTTTGAATTAAGTGCGGAATGTAAAGCAAGGTTTAGAAGACTCCTCCAATTTTTCCCGAGGTATCGAAGAGTCGGCACTCTCCACTAGTCCTCGTTGGAGCACCCGCGCAAGGGTATCGCTCCCCCTTGGTCCTCGCAAGAACCAAGTGCTCACTACGAGATGATCCTTTTCCACTCTGGCGTGGTGGATCCCTCGAGACCGCTTACAAACTTGAGTCGGGTCACCAACAAGATCTTCACGGTGATCACCGAGCTCCCAACGCCACCAAGCCATCTAGGTGATGCCGATCACCAAGAGTAACAAGCCGTAGACTTTCGCTTGACCAAGAGAAGCCTAATGCAAGTGGTGTGTGCTATAGGTGGCTCTCGCAAGCGCTAATGAGGAACAAATGCGGGATTAAGATTCTCTGATCTCCTCACTAGGCTCTTGATGCTTGCAATGCTCTTGCAATGTGCTGGAATTAATATGGGCAGCAAGACATTGAATATGGTGGGTGGAGGGGGTATAAATAGCCCTCACCCACCAACTAGCCGTTACCAGCACTCTTCTGCGCATGGGCGCACCGGACAGTCCGGTGCGCCACCGGTGCGCCAACGGTCGACTCCAACGGCTAGTTCTGACAGCTAGCCGTTGGGCTGATGGCACACCGGACAGTGAACAGTCACCGTCCGGTGCACACCGGACAGTCCGGTGCACTGTCTGGTGCACCACTAAAATTCATTTCTGAAACTGGCGCTCTCGGGTTTTCTGCTCGGGGAAAGCCTTCCCCTGGGCTAGCTTGGCCCCACCTGGCAGAGGGTGCACCGGACAGTCCGGTGCCCTAGGGCCAGAAACCCTATTTTCTGTTATATGCTGTTTTCCAAATCAGTTTTCGTTCTAACTTGTGAGTGAGTTCTAGAGTGACACCTAGCACTATATGTGAGTGTAAATGTGCACCAACACTACACTAGAACTCTCTTGGTCAAACTACTCATCGACAACCCCTCTTTATAGTACGGCTAAAAGAGAATAAAAGACCTAACTGAAACACGAGTGTCCACAACTCCTTGACACTCGGACTCCGTAGTCCTTCACTTTTTGTTTTGTCGTTTAGCCGTCGCTTCGAGTTCTTATCTCCGGGATTGTTTTCACTGTTGTAGTACTTCTACCTGTAATGCGACTTAACTTACCATTTGTCTCTGCAAAACACACGTTAGTCACATATAACATTACGTTGTCATTAATCACTAAAACCAACCAGGGGCCTAGATGCTTTCAATCTCCCCCTTTTTGGTGATTGATGACAACCCTACAAGATTTGTGAGAGTAGTTTGTTTTGAAATTTCTGTCAATAGAGAAGATAGTTAGTTATACTCAGTAATCTTTGACAGAAAGAGTGTGTACCAAAATAATAAGAATGAGCGCATACACATCATAAGTTTCTTGTTCATATAAAAGTGAAATCAAATCGATGAACAAGAACTAGAAGACTGGTGATAAAATATAAGGTGAAAACATAATACACACACAGTCAACATAAGCATCGAGAGTATATAATAGAGTTTGTGAGCCAAAAGCACCATACAAAAGTAGAGCTAGTACAGAGAGTAACAAGCACATATATTACATCAAAATGACTCTCTACTAACTCCCTAACTCCCCCTAGCTCTCACAACTCATATCTCTCCCCCTTTAGCGTCAAACACCAAAAGGGAACCCGAACCTACACATTAGAAGAGGGAGGAGGTGGCGGGGGCGCATCCGGTCGCGGTCGAGGCAGCAGAGCAAACGCCAACTTGGGGGTCAGGGTCAGTCTCGGATCCAGGATCTGCTATAGAAGCTGGAGCTAGTACTGACTCAGACGGAGGCTGCGCTGCAGGAGCCACCGGAGTTGAAGAAGTCACAGACACCGCCACAACGGTAGTGGTAACATCAGGAGCTGGTGGCACTGGCGGCTGAGAGCTGACGGAGCCAATGACCGGCGACGTGAAAACCAGGGTGACCGGCCGGAGCAGAGAGGACGAAGGACCAAGTGAAGGAAGAGGGGGTCCTGGCTGAATAGCTGGCACAACAGGAGCCTGAAGAGGTGGAGGCGGTGCTAACTGAACTGGGGAATCGATACACCAGTATGCTGAAGCATGAGAGTCATGAATGCCCTGTTCTCAGCCCGGTCCTGAAGAAGCTGCTGCTGTAGAGTATCCTGCCTGTCCTAAATCATCTAAAACATCGAGAGCATTCTCTCGGACATCTGTTGCTGGACCGCTGCCTGACGGGACTGCTCGGCCGCCAAGTGAGCCTGCTGCTGAGTAAGAGTCTGGAGGATCGTAGCAAGAGCAGGGTCAATGGCAGGGGCAGCACCACTGGAACTCCCAGCCTCATGATCATGAGAGCGTGGAGGCATAGGAGGCGGAGGCAGAGGAGGAACCCCAAAGACATCATCATCATCATCATCATCATCATCATCATCATGGGCGGCTGCGCCCTGAGTCTCAAACTGATGGAAGGTGGTGTCCTCGGCCTGAGTATCAATCACTGGAGCAGATGCTAGCACAGGATCCTCTGGAGCTGGACGGTACGGCCCAAAGATGAGGCGAGAGGCCTCAAGAGTACCCTAGAACTGTGGGGGCCGAATCAGCTGAGCAAAGATGTGGCACAGATAGTGAGCATAAGGCAGCTGTCGACGAGCACGTAGACCATACAATACTGTGTCCTCGATCTCACAAATGAGAAAATCCACAACATCAAACTCTGAGTGAGAAACTAGGGCACCAAGGAGCCAAAGCTGAATATGAGTGGCAGCCTCCCTGTATCCCATCCATGGCAGAAGCGTCTGTCTCATGAGCTCATATAGAAATCTGGCCGCTGTGGTGAAATCTGACGGAGAACGTCGCGACCCATCTGAGAAGGGCGGTCGGAACAAAGCCGCGACATGAGCTGTACCAGGGGCAACTCCGCCGTGAGGGCAACGAGGAGGGTCAGAGGTGCCATAGCACAAGCTGTGAAAACGAGTCAATGACTCGGGAAATCCGAACAACTGACGAATCTGACTTGCATGAATGGTAACATCCTCTCGCTCAAAACGGAATCTCATCCACTGGTGATCAGGGTCTATCCAGACTGAAGCATAGAAAACTCGGACCCATTCCTCAATATATCTATCGCTGGTAGTCAAAAGAGTGAGAAGTCTAGGCAGATAGGAGAGGTGAACCTCAGAGTCAGCACCAGCAGCAAGCAGGAAGGCAGGGAGATCTAATAGCCGGTGCGCTCGCAGAGCAATCTAAGCTGACAACTGTGCTCTGTAGAAAGACTCCTGTATCCTGATGCTGAATGGATCTGACGCTGCAGGGTCTCTCTGTGCAGGTAACTAAGACTCCACGGGTACGTATCTGAACCTACGTACCCGTGCTGCTGTAGCACGCTGAAGATCAAACAACCTGGGATCCGCAGCAAGTGGTCGCACCTCATTCTCATCGCACTCCCGGAATCGAGCAGGTGGGATAGGTGGAGCAGAAAGGGGAGCGGAAGGAGCAGTGGAAGCTGGAGTAGTGGAGGTGGTAGGTATGGCTGAGGTAGTGGATGGCGCAGGAGTGACGGGAGCAGGTGAAGTGGGTGGTGGAGTGGTAGCAGTGGTGCGAGTGGAGGAGCGAGGCCGGGAGGCGAGGCGACGAACTCGGTAAGCAATCTGATCTGAAGGAGTCTGTGGCTGATCTCCTCGCTCTGCTTGCTTAGCGGCTGCTGTTGCTGCTGCCGCTACTCGGGCTGCTCTGTCTAGATGCCGCTTCTTGCGGCCTTCCTGCTGCTCCAAATACACGGTCTTTCCCTTGACCTGCCTGAAGGGGCGAGGAGGATCCTCGTCATCTCCTCCCCTTGGCGCCGACACATTCTTCGTGCGTGGCAGCCTGACCTGATGACTGCAAATGAGAGAGAGAAGCTAAGCACAAGTCGATAAGAGTCAATAGAATATCAAAAGAGTGGATGTCTACCTGGAAAGCTCACACGAGAGGTGAAAATCCAGGCAGGACAGGAGACGGCCCACGGGCAGGCAAGGTCACTAAAATGATAGAAGAGGTGAGCACGTATTAGTCACATAGTCATAAGTATATGAAATGTGAATAAATACATACACAGAGAAATATGGCACAGAAAACGAGAGAAATGGCAATCGAGAGGTCAAACGACGTGAAAACGGCGTTTGAACGAGAAATAGTGCCATAGGAGGTTTGAAATTAAAAATGAGGCATGAAATGATTTGGAATTGAGCCGATACTTCACGAATAGGTTTATATGGGTAAATATGAGTGAAGTGTGTGCTTGGTTTGAATTTAGGCAAAGAAAATGGAATATGGGCACTCGGCTCGAAAACGATCGCTCGAAACAGGGAAATGTGTGAAAGTGAAGCCTAGTATATCGGATTGGCGTGAAATTTGGCGAATATGTTACTGGAGGTGTTGTGAAGGTGCCTGAAAAAATTGGGTTCAATCGTAGCATTTTTGGTTGGTTTGGACATTTCACCGAACACGTGGTATGCGGTGAGATAGTGTTTTGGAGATTTGGTCAATTTAGGCTGTGAAACCCTCCCGAAGGAGCTAAGAACCTACAGGGGATTCAATGGAGCACTAGGGCACACAACCATGCATAGGGATTCACAAGATTTACACAAGAATTTGAAATTGGCACAAGAGGTGGGATAGGAGTTCACAGCACTGACTAACAGAGAGAGAAGAGGGAGGCAGGAGGGGCTTGGGCTGCTCACCAGAGGAAGGGCAGGCACAAGCACCGGAGGACGCCAGAGCATGGTGATCGCCAGTGAGGGGAGGTCGCCGGCGAGGGAGAGCAGATCGCCAGAGAACAGAGAGACAGAGAGCAGAGAGGAAACTGAAAGCCTCTGGCTCGGCTTCGGGCTGGAGGTGATTTTTTAAAACGCAATATGGGCGCACCGGACAGCCTACAGTGCCTGTCCGGTGCACACCGGACAGCGCACAGGAAAAATGGAATTTGCACGCGCGGCTGCTGGTGCATCGGACATTGCACAGTGCAGTGTCCGGTGCACACCAGACTGCCCGGTGAGCCCAGACAGAGAGAAAATTTTGAAATTTTTGAATTTTTCTATCTAGTTTTCAACCAAACCAAATCCCAACTTATAATCACACAAAATAACACTTGTTGGGACAGGTATTGGCACCCTCATATATTTTCTCACAATTTTCAAAATATTTTGCCATAGGCTAGATAATTTTTAGAGAAAATAGGCAAATGGTGAAATTTGCATTTTGGCCTTGCACTAGGGGTTTTCATGAGTGATTTGAGTTTTGAATACTCCCCCTAAGTGCAGAACCTCATGCATATTTCAAGAACCAACAATTGCATAGTAAGTAAGAATTTAAGTGCTAAAAGCTTAAAACTAAGACTTGTCAAGTTTGATCCGAGTTAAGCTTTTTCACTCGCTTTGTTGGCGGTTATCTCAACTAGGTGTTGGCGGTTATCTCAACTAGGTTAGACAAGCCCTAGGTGCAATACAAGAAATGTAAATATGCAATGCAAGCTTGACAACACCATTTGACATCTTAAATAAAATTTCTGAGATCAAGTATATTTAGTTCATTCCTCAACATGCAAAAGCGGGTTTTATCAAGTGGCTTAGTGAAAATATCCGCTAATTGATCTTCCGACCTCACTCCTTCTAAAATGATATCTCCTTTTGCAACATGATCTCTAAGTAAGTGATGATGGATATCAATGTGCTTGGTGCGAGAGTGTTGAACAGGGTTATTAGCAATTTTAACAGCACTCTCATTGTCACACAACAAAGGTACCTTTTCTAGAACTACGCCATAGTCTAAAAGAGTTTGTTTCATATATAAAATTTGTGTGCAACAAGCGCCCGTGGCAATGTATTCTGCTTCGGCGGTTGACAAGGCAACACTATTTTGCTTTTTGGATGTCCATGATACTAGTGATCTCCCAAGCAAATGGCACCCCCAGAAGTTCTTTTTCTATCAATTTTGCAACCGGCATAATCCGAATCGGAATAGCCAATAAGATCAAAAGTAGCTCCTTTGGGATACCACAAACCAACGCTTGGGGTGTGCTTGAGATACCTAAGAATTCTTTTAACAGCGTGAAGATGAGCTTTCTTAGGATTAGATTGAAATCTAGCACACATGCAGACACTAAACATGATATCGGGCCTAGATGCGGTAAGATACAATAAACTACTAATCATAGAATGGTAGAGAATTTGATCAACCGGGTTACCTCACTCATCTAGGTCGAGATGTCCATTAGTTGGCATAGGTGTCTTGATTGGTTTGCACTTCTCCATGTTGAACCTTTTCAACAAGTCTTTGGTATACTTCTCTTGTGAGAGAAAGTTACCATCTTTCATTTGCTTGACTTGAAAGCCGAGGAAGTACGTTAGCTCACCAATCATTGACATCTCGAACTCCTTCGACATCAACTCACCAAATTCCTTGCAATGATAGTCATTTGTCGAGCCAAAGATTATATCATCAACATATACTTGACAAATGAAAATATCATCGTTATGTTTCTTTGTGAATAGAGTTGTGTCGACTGTCCCGATCTTGAAGCCCTTTTCGATGAGGAAGTCGCGGAGACGCTCATACCTAGCCCTTGGAGCTTGCTTTAGCCCATATAACGCCTTGGACAACCTGTAAGCATGGTTAGGATATCTAGGGTCTTCAAATCCAGGTGGTTGCTCAACATATACAAGTTCATTTATGAAGCCATTTAAAAATGCACTTTTTACATCCATTTGATAAAGCTTTATATCATAGCATGATGCATATGCGAGTAGGATACGGATGGCTTCCAGTCAAGCAACCGGTGCAAAGGTCTCTCCAAAATCTAAGCCTTCAACTTGAGAGAATCCCTTTGCAACAAGTCTTGCCTTATTCCTTACAATCATGCCTTGATCATCTTGTTTGTTCCTGAACACCCACTTTGTTCCAATGATTCTTGCATCTTGTGGAGGCTTCTCTAGGGTCCAAACTTGGTTACAGGTGAAGTTGTTTAGTTCTTTATGCATGGCGTTCACCCAGTCCGGATCCTGTAGCGCCTCATCTATACATGTAGGCTCAACACAAGAAACAAAGGAGTGATGTTCAATAAAAGAAGCATGTCTATGTGATCGAGTAATAACCCCTTGTGAAGGACTCCCAATGATTTGGTTTTGAGGGTGAGCTTGAAGTAGTGATGAATTTCTCCTGTTAACCACTTGGGAAGAAGATCCTGGAGCATCAACATCTTTGGCTTGTACCCTTGCTTGTTCATGAGAGACAAATGTATCTTCATTTGCATGCCTCTCATCTTTTTCATCATCTTGTGGTACATTTGATGCAGAAGGCCTGTTAATGTTTTGCACCTCTTTTTCATCTTCTTTTGGTTTGATAGCTCCAATTGGCATGTTCTTCATTGCTTCCCTAAGTGGCTCATCACCTACATCATCGAAATTCTCAAGTGCTCCTTGGGAGCCATTAGTCTCATCAAATTCCACATCATATGTTTCTTTTACCACGCCAGTGGCATGATTGAATACTCGATATGCTTTGGACTTTAATGAATAACCCAAAAGAAAACCAATATCACAACGTCTTTGAAACTTCCCTAGGTGATGGCGTTTCTTGTAGATGTAGCATTTGCATCCAAACACCTGGAAGAAGGAGACGTCTAGCTTTTTCCCATTTAGTAGTTCATAGGGAGTCTTCGCAAGTAGCTGGTGAGGAAATAGCCTGTTTGATGCATAACATGCAGTGTTGACAGCTTCGGCCCAAAACCTCTCCGGTGTGTTATACTCATCAATCATTGTTCTTGCAAGTGTGATCAAGGTCCTGTTTTTCCTTTCAACAACTCCATTTTGTTGAGGTGTATATGTTGCAGATACTTCATGCTTGATCCCAATTTCATCACAGTACTCATGAATGTTGGTGTTGTCAAATTCTTTACCATTATCACTTCTAATCTTCTTGATCTTGCAATCAAATTCATTTTGAGCTTTCTTGGCAAACTTCTTGAATATAGATGCAACTTCAGATTTGTCATGAAGAAAGAACACCCAAGTGTATCTTGAGAAATCATCAACAATCACCAGACAGTAGAGGTTGCCACCAGCACTTACATAATTTGTAGGTCCAAATAAATCCATATTTAGTAGTTCCAGTGGCCTTGATGTTGACATGAAAGCTTTTGTAGGATGTGTGTTGGCAACTTGCTTCCTAGCTTGACATGCACTACAAGGCTTGTCCTTTTCAAATACAACATCCTTTAATCCTCTAACCATGTCCTTCTTTAATTCCTTCTTGAGTGTGCTCATCCCAACATGTGCAAGCCTCCTATGCCAAAGCCATCCAAGTGAAGCTTTGGTGAAGAGGCAAGTTCTTAAGTCTGCATCTTCTGAAGTGAAATCCACTAAGTAGAGATTGTTGTATCTAAATCCTTTGAACACCATTAATTCATCATCCATTTTTGATACAATAACCTCTGTTGGAGTGAATAAGCATTGAAGTCCAAGATCATAGAGTTGACCCACTGATAATAAATTGAAGCTTAAAGGTGCAACCAAGAGAACATTTGAAATTGATAAATCATTTGAAATTGCCACCTTTCCAAGTCCTTGAACTTTCCCTTTTGAATTGTCCCCAAATGTGATTTTGTCCTGTCCATCAACATTCTCATCAAGTGAGGTGAACATCCGTGGGTTGCCTGTCATATGTTGTGTGCATCCACTGTCAATAACCCAATGGCACCCACCGGTCTTGTAGTTCACCTACATCCACAAACAAATCAAACTTGAGTTTTGAGGGCCCTATATTTCATAGGACCAGTAACTTTCTCAATCAAGGACTTTGCAACCCAAATTTGTCTAGGTCTACTCTTGCTTGGTGGACCTAGGAATGTAACTTTGACCTTTCCATTTACAACTTTTCTTAGAACATAATGAGCCTTGAAAACAAATGGTCTTGAGTGCTTAGGCAAGGGAGTTTGTGGTTTAGCTTTGCAGTTGTGGGCAAAGTGACCATCTTTTCCACACTCAAAGCATTGATAGGCTTATGAGTCTGCTTTGGCTTGTATTGAGTAGTAGCTTTCTTTTGCACAAAAGCATTGTATCCAATACCAGTCTTGTTGTTTTTCATGACAGTGTTCATGAGCAACTCATTTTGGAGGTATTGGCCCTTGTTGAACTTTTGTACACTTGTTGCAAGATGTTCATTTTCACTCTTAAGTTTCTTGACCTCATTTTTAAGCCTTTCATTATCCACTGTCAACTCATTGTTGAAATCATTGTTCTCAATGGCAACCTTTCCTCTAGTAGTTGCATCAGTCAAGTATCTCTTCAATTTTTGGTTGTCTAAAGTCAAGACTTCAACTTTTTCAGCCATTTCATCATGTAGACTAGTTTGCCCTCCTTGACTCAAATCATCACATGAGGTTGCTACATCAATCTTAACAACAGGGTTAATAGCCTCATGTGTACTGCAAGATAAAAGTTCATTTTCAACAAGAAGATTATCATGATCAAATTTAATCTTAGTATAGTCTTCCTTGATTTTCACTAGCCTATCTTTCAACTCCCTATTAGCTTCATTTAACTTGTCACATTTATCTTTAGCATCTTTTAGGGAGGATGTGAGCTCATTTACAGTGGATGACATAGTTTTGTTTTCTTCTTTCATTTCATCACTAGCTTTCATAACTATGTCATATTTGGCATTCAAAGATTCATTTTCATTTTTCAACTTATCACATTTAGCTTTTGACTTCCTAATGATTTGAGTGTATTCTTTAAGCAAGTCAGCTAGTTCATCATAGGAAGGTGAAGCAAATTCCTCATCACTGTCACTATCACTATCATCAGTAATATCAATATCATTTTGTACCTTCCGTTCACCTCTAGCCATGAGGCATAGGTGAGAAGTCGATGATGGTGATGGTGGTGGTGAAGAGAAGTCTCTGGTGATGGCGGCAACCTTTTCATCATTCTCTTCTTCACTTGAAGAAGATCCACTTGATGACTCAATGTCAGTGAGCCAGTCACCAACAATATATGCCTTTCCATTTTTCTTTTTGTGGAACCTCTTTTGCTTCCCGTCATTCCTCTTGAAGAATCTCTTTTCCTTTTTCTCATCATCGTTGTCATCTTCTTTCTTGCCCTTGAACTTGTTCTTCTTGGGCTTGTTACATTGATGAGCAAGATGACCAAGCTCCCCACAGTTGTAGCAATCCATCTCAGAAATGGGCTTTCTTTTGCTGGAAAAGAATTTCTACTTTCTTGAATCAAATTTGATGTCTTCTTTGTTAAGCTTCTTTAACATCTTGGTGGTCTTCCTCACCATCAAGGCGATGTTAGCATCAAGGTCATCATCACTTGAGGATTCTTCCTCAATTTATACTTTAGCTTTTCCTTTTCTTGCTTGATTTGTGAAAGTCGCCTAGAGGGGGGGGGGGTGAATAGGGTGAAACTGAAAATCACAAAAATAATCACAACTACAAGCCGGGTTAGCATTAGAAATATAGTAGAGTCCACGAGAGAGGGCGCAAAACAAATCGCAAGCGAATAATGAAGTGAGACACGCGGATTTGTTTTACCGAGGTTCGGTTCTCTCAAACCTACTCCCTGTTGAGGAGGCCACAAAGGCCGGGTCTCTTTCAACCCTTCCCTCTCTCAAACGGTCCCTCGGACCGAGTGAGCTTCTCTTTCTCAAATCACTTGGGAATCAAACTTCCCGCAAGGACCACCACACAATTGGTGTCTCTTGCCTCGATTACAAGTGAGTGTTTGATCACAAGAAAGAATGCCAAAGAAAAAAGAAGCGATCCAAGCGCAAGAGCTCAAATGAACACAACAAATCACTCTCTCTAGTCACTAGGGCTTTGTGTGAAGTTGGGAGAGGATTTGATCTCTTTTGGTGTGCTTTGCAATGAATGCTAGCTCTTGTATAGTGGTTGGAAGTTGGAAAACTTGGATGCAATGAATGGTGGGGTGGTTGGGGTATTTATAGCCCCAACCACCAAACTTGACCGTTGGTGGAGGCTGTCTGTTGATGGCGCACCGGACAGTCCGGTGCACACCGGACATGTCCGGTGCCCCCGCCACGTCATCAATGCCGTTGGATTCTGACCGTTGGAGCTTCTGACTTCTGGGCCCGCCTGGATGTCCGGTGCACACCGGACATCACCTGTTCATTGTCCGGTGCGCCGGTATGGGCGCGCCTGACGTCTGCGCGCGCTGCGCGCGCATTAAATGCAGCGCAGGTAGCCGTTGGCGCCGAAATAGCCGTTGCTCCACTGGTACACCGGACAGTCCGGTGCACACCGGACATGTCCGGTGAATTATAGCGGAGCGGCTACCGCGCGAACCCGAGGCTGGCGAGTTGCGGAGGCTGCGCTTCCTTGGAGCACCGGACACTGTCCGGTGTACACCGGACAGTCCGGTGAATTATAGCGAAGCGGCCTGAGAAATTCCCGAAGGTGGCGAGTTCGAGTTGGAGTCCTCTGGTGCACCGGACACTGTCCGGTGTACACCGGACAGTCCGGTGCCTCCAGACCAGAGGTGCCTTCGGTTGCCTCTTGCTCCTTTGTTGAATCCAAAACTTGATCTTTTTATTGGCTGAGTGTGAACCTTTTTGCACCTGTATAACTTATATACTAGAGCAAACTAGTTAGTCCAATATTTGTGTTGGGCAATTCAACCACCAAAATTATTTAGGGACTAGGTGTAAGCCTAATTCCCTTTCAATCTCCCCCTTTTTGGTGATTGATGCCAACACAAACCAAAGCAAATATAGAAGTGCATAATTGAACTAGTTTGCATAATGTAAGTGCAAAGGATGCTTGGAATTGAGCCAATATAAATACTTATATGATGCGCATGGATTGTTTTCTTTGTTTTTGACATATTGGACCACATTTGCACCAAAAGTTTTGTTTTTGCAAACTTTTTTTGTAAATTCTTTTCAAAGTCCTTTTGCAAGATAGTCAAAGGTAGATGAATAAGATTTTGCAAGTTATTTTCAAGTTTTGAAATTTACTTCCTTTGTTCAAAATGCTTTTCCTTTGACTAAACAAAACTCCCCCTCAAATAAAGTCTCCTCTTAGTGTTCAAGATGGTTTTAAGATATCAAATTTGAAAATACTACTTACTCCCCCTTTAGAACTCAAAGAGATACCAATTTTGAAAATCATCAATTTTAAAATTAGGGTGGTGGTGCGGTCCTTTTGCTTTGGGCTCATACTTTCTCCCCCTTTGGCATGAATCGCCAAAAACGGAAATATTAGAGCCTATAGAAGTACTTTCTCCTCCTTTGGTCATAAAATAATTGAGTGAAGATTATACCAACGTTGGAGAGTGATGCGGAGCGACGGCGAAGGATGAGTAGTAGAGTGGAGTGGAAGCCTTGTCTTCGCCGAAGACTCCAATTCCCTTTCAATATACCTATGACTTGGTTTGGAATACACTTGAAAACACATTAGTCATAGCATATATAAAAGAGACATGATCAAAGGTATATTTATGAGCTATGTGTGCAAGTTTAGCAAAAGAAATTCCTAGAATCAAGAATATTAAGCTCATGCCTAAGTCTGGTAAAAGATTGTTCATCAAGTGGCTTGGTAAAGATATCGGCTAATTGATCTTTAGTGTTGATGTATGAAATCTCGATATCCCCCTTTTGTTGGTGATCCCGAAGAAAATGATACCGAATGGCTATGTGTTTAGTGCGGCTATGTTCAACGGGATTATCCGCCATGCGGATTGCACTCTCATTATCACATAGAAGAGGAACTTTGGTTAATTTGTAACCGTAGTCCCGCAGGGTTTGCCTCATCCAAAGCAATTGCGCGCAACAGTGGCCTGCGGCAATATACTCGGCTTCGGCGGTAGAAAGAGCGACCGAATTTTGCTTCTTTGAAGCCCAAGACACCAAGGATCTTCCCAAGAACTGGCAAGTCCCCGATGTGCTCTTTCTATTAATCTTACACCCTGCCCAATCGGCATCCGAATAACCAATCAAATCAAAAGTGGATCCCCGAGGGTACCAAAGCCCAAACTTAGGAGTATAAGCCAAATATCTCAAGATTCGTTTTACGGCCGTAAGGTGTGATTCCTTAGGGTCGGCTTGGAATCTTGCACACATGCATACGGAAAGCATAATGTCCGGTCGAGATGCACATAAATAAAGCAATGAACCAATCATCGACCGGTATACCTTTTGATCCACGGACTTACCTCCCGTGTCGAGGTCGAGATGCCCATTTGTTCCCATGGGAGTCTTGATGGGCTTGGCATCCTTCATTCCAAACTTGCTTAGAATGTCTTGATTATACTTTGTTTGGCAAATGAATGTGCCCTCTTGGAGTTGTTTGACTTGAAATCCTAGAAAATACTTCAACTCCCCCATCATCGACATCTCGAATTTCTTTGTCATGATCCTACTAAATTCTTCACATGTAGATTCGTTAGTAGACCCAAATATGATATCATCAACATAAATTTGGCATACAAACAAACCATTGTCAAGAGTCTTAGTGAATAAAGTAGGATCGGCCTTGCCGACTTTGAAGCCATTAGCAATAAGGAAATCTCTAAGGCATTCATACCATGCTCTTGGGGCTTGCTTGAGCCCATAAAGCGCCTTAGAGAGCCTATAAACATGGTTAGGGTACTCACTGTCTTCAAAGCCGGGAGGTTGCTCAACATAGACCTCCTCCTTGATTGGTCCATTGAGGAAGGCACTCTTCACGTCCATTTGATAAAGCTTGAAGCCATGGTAAGTAGCATAGGCCAATAATATGCGAATTGACTCAAGCCTAGCTACGGGTGCATAGGTTTCACCAAAATCCAAACCTTCGACTTGGGAATACCCCTTGGCCACGAGTCGAGCTTTGTTCCTTGTCACCACACCATGCTCGTCTTGCTTGTTGCGGAAGACCCACTTGGTTCCTACAACATTTTGATTAGGACGTGGAACTAAGTGCCATACCTCATTCCTTGTGAAATTGTTGAGCTCCTCTTGCATTGCCATCACCCAATCCGAATCTTGAAGTGCTTCCTCTACCCTGTGTGGCTCAATAGAGGAAACAAAAGAGTAATGTTCACAAAAATGTGCAACACGAGATCGAGTAGTTACCCCCTTATGAATGTCGCCGAGGATGGTGTCGACGGGGTGATCTCGTTGTATTGCTTGGTGGACTCTTGGGTGTGGCGGCCTTGGTTGTTCATCCTCCTTGTCTTCATCATTTGCATCTCCCCTTTGATCGTTGCCGTCATTTTGAGGTGGCTCATCTTCTTGATCTTCTTGTTCAACATCTTGAGCCTCATCCTCAATTTGAGTTGGTGGAGATGCTTGCGTTGAGGAGGATGGTTGATCTTGTGCATGTGAAGGCTCTTTGGATTCCTTAGGACACACATCCCCAATGGACATGTTCCTTAGCGCTATGCATGGAGCCTGTTCTTCACCTATCTCATCAAGATCAACTTGCTCTACTTGAGAGCCGTTAGTCTCATCAAACACAACGTCACAAGAAACTTCAACAAGTCCCGAGGACTTGTTAAAGACTCTATATGCCCTTGTGTTTGAGTCATATCCTAGTAAAAAGCCTTCTACAGTTTTAGGAGCAAATTTAGATTTTCTACCTCTTTTAACAAGTATAAAACATTTGCTACCAAAAACTCTAAAATATGAAATATTGGGCTTTTTACCGGTTAGGAGTTCATAGGATGTCTTCTTGAGGATTCGGTGAAGATATAACCGGTTGATGGCGTAGCAGGCGGTGTTGACCGCCTCGGCCCAAAACCGATCCGGTGTCTTGTACTCATCAAGCATGGTTCTTGCCATGTCCAATAGAGTTCGATTCTTCCTCTCCACTACACCATTTTGTTGTGGAGTGTAGGGAGAAGAGAACTCATGCTTGATGCCCTCCTCCTCAAGGAAGCCTTCAATCTGTGAGTTCTTGAACTCCGTCCCATTGTCGCTTCTAATTTTCTTGACCCTTAAGCCGAACTCATTTTGAGCCCGTCTCAAGAATCCCTTTAAGGTCTCTTGGGTATGAGATTTGTCCTGCAAAAAGAACACCCAAGTGAAGCGAGAATAATCATCCACAATAACTAGACAGTACTTACTCCCGCCGATGCTTATGTAAGCGATCGGGCCGAATAGGTCCATGTGTAGGAGCTCCAGTGGCCTGTCACTAGTCATGATGTTCTTGTGTGGATGATGAGTGCCAACTTGCTTCCCGGCTTGGCATGCGCTACAAATCCTGTCTTTCTCAAAATGAACATTTGTTAGTCCTAAAATGTGCTCTCCCTTTAGAAGCTTATGAAGATTCTTCATTCCAACATGGGCTAGTCGGCGGTGCCAGAGCCAACCCAAGTTAGTCTTAGCAACCAAGCAAGTGTCGAGTTCAGCTCTATCAAAATCTACCAAGTATAGCTGACCCTCTAACACTCCCTTAAATGCTATTGAATCATCACTTCTTCTAAAGACAGTAACACTAGTATCAGTAAACAGACAGTTGTAGCCCATTTGACATAATTGGGATACGGAAAGCAAATTGTAATCTAAAGAATCTACAAGAAAAACATTGGAAATAGTATGGTCAGGTGATATAGCAATTTTACCCAAACCTTTGACCAAACCTTGATTTCCATCCCCGAATGTGATAGCTCGTTGGGGATCTTGGTTTTTCTCATAAGAGGAGAACATCTTTTTCTCCCCTGTCATGTGGTTTGTGCACCCGCTGTCGAGTATCCAACTTGAGCCCCCGGATGCATAAACCTACAAAACAATTTTAGTTCTTGATTTTAGGTACCCAAACGGTTTTGGGTCCTTTGGCATTAGAAACAAGAACTTTGGGTACCCAAACACAAGTCTTTGATCCCTTGTGTTTGCCCCCAACAAACTTGGCAACTACCTTGCCGGATTTGTTAGTTAAAACATATGATGCATCAAAAGTTTTGAATGAAATAGCATGATCATTTGATGCATTAGGAGTTTTCTTTCTAGGCAACTTGGCACGGGTTGGTTGCCTAGAGCTAGATGTCTCACCCTTATACATAAAAGCATGGTTAGGGCCAGAGTGAGACTTCCTAGAATGAGTTCTCCTAATTTTGCTCTCAGGATAGTCGGCAGGGTACAAAATGTAACCCTCGTTATCCTGAGGCATGGGAGCCTTGCCCTTGACAAAGTTAGATAAATTCTTTGGAGGGGCATTAAGTTTGACATTGTCTCCCTTTTGGAAGCCAATGCCATCCTTGATGCCTGGGCGTCTCCCATTATAGAGCATGTTTCTAGCAAATTTAAATTTTTCATTTTCTAAGTCATGCTCACTAATCTTAGCATTAAGTTGTGCTATGTGATCATTTTGTTTTTTAATTAAGGCTAGGTGATCATGGATAGCATCAACATTAATATCCCTACATCTAGTGCAAATAGAAGTGTGCTCAACGGTAGATGTAGATGGTTTGCAAGATTTTAATTCTACAACCTTAGCATGCAACATATCATTTTTAGTTCTAAGGTCGGAAATTGTAACATTGCAAACATCTAATTCTTTAGCCTTAGCAATTAATTTCTCATTCTCATTTCTAAGGCTAGCAATAGAAACATTCAACTCATCAATCCTAGTAAGCAAATCAACATTATCATTTCTAGGATGGGAAGTTGAATCAATACAAACATGAGAATCAACCTTAGCAATTAATTTGGCATTTTCATTTCTAAGGTTGGCAATAGTGTCATGGCAAGTGCTTAGCTCACTAGATAATTTGTTACATTTTTCTACCTCTAGAGCATAAGCATTTTTAACCTTAACATGTTTCTTATTTTCCTTGATTAGGAAGTCCTCTTGGGAGTCCAAGAGATCATCCTTTTCATGGATGGCACTAATTAGCTCATTTAATTTTTCCTTTTGTTCCATGTTGAGGTTGGCAAAAAGGATACGCAAATTATCTTCCTCACCACTAGCATTATCATCACTAGAAGATTCATATTTGGTGGAGGAGTTAGATTTAACCTTCTTCCTTTTGCCGTCCTTTGCCATGAGGCACTTGTGGCCGACGTTTGGGAAGAGAAGTCCCTTGGTGACGGCGATGTTGGCGGCGTCCTCGTCGGAGGAGGAGGAGTCAGTGGAGCTCTCGTCGGAGTTCCACTCGCGGCACACGTGGGCATCGCCGCCCTTCTTCTTGTGGTACCTCTTCTTTTCTCTTCTCTTGCCCTTCTTGTCGTTGTCCCTGTCACTGTCACTTGATAATGGACATTTAGCAATAAAGTGACCGGGCTTACCACACTTGTAGCAAACCTTTTTGGAACGGGATTTGTAATCCTTCCCCTTCCGTTGCTTGAGGATTTGCCGAAAGCTTTTGATGATTAAGGCCATCTCCTCATTGTCGAGCTTGGAGGCGTCAATTGGTTGTCTACTTGGTGTAGACTCCTCCTTCTTCTCCTCCGTTGCCTTGAAGGCCACCGGTTGCGCCTCGGATGTGGAAGGTTCGTCAAGCTCGTTGATCTTCTTTGAGCCCTTAATCATGCATTCAAAGCTCACAAAATTCCCGATAACTTCCTCGGGGGTCATTAGTGGATATCTAGGATTACCACGAATTAATTGAACTTGAGTAGGGTTAAGGAAAATAAGAGCTCTTAAAATAACCTTAACCACCTCGTGGTCATCCCATTTTTTGCTCCCGAGGTTGCGCACTTGGTTCACCAAGGTCTTGAGCCGATTGTACATATCTTGTGGCTCCTCCCCTTGGCGAAGACGGAAGCGACCGAGCTCCCCCTCGATCGTTTCCCGCTTGGTGATCTTGGTGAGCTCATCACCCTCGTGCGCCGTCTTGAGTAGGTCCCAAATCTCCTTTGCGTTCTTCAACCCTTGCACTTTGTTGTATTCCTCCTTGCTTAGAGAGGCGAGGAGAATGGTTGCGGCTTGGGAGTTGAAGTGCTCGATTTGGGCCACTTCGTCCGTGTCATAATCCTCATCCCCTATTGATGGTACCTGTGCTCCAAACTCAACAACATTCCATATACTTTTGTGGAGTGAGGTTAGATGAAATTTCATTAAATCACTCCACCTAGCATAATCTTCGCCGTCAAAAGTTGGCGGTTTGCCTAATGGAACGGAAAGTAATGGAGTATGTCTAGATGTACGGGGATAGTTTAAGGGGATCTTACTAAACTTCTTGCGCTCTTGGCGCTTAGAAGTTACGGATGGTGCATCGGAGTTGGAGGTGGATGTTGATGAAGTGTCGGTCTCGTAGTAAACCACCTTCCTCATCCTCTTGTGCTTGTCTCCTTTCCGATGCGACTTGTGAGAAGAAGATTTTTCCTTCTTCTTGTTGTGGTGAGAAGAGGAAGATCTTTTCTCCTTCCGCTTGGAGGAGTCCTTCTTCTTCTCCCTTCTCTTTGTGCGGGACTCTTCCGATGAAGTGCTCCCTTAGCTTGTAGTGGGCTTGTCGCCGGTCTCCATCTCCCTCTTGGTGTGATCTCCCGACATCACTTCGAGCGGTTAGGCTCTAATGAAGCACCGGGCTCTGATACCAATTGAAAGTCGCCTAGAGGGGGGGGGGTGAATAGGGCGAAACTGAAAATCACAAAAATAATCACAACTACAAGCCGGGTTAGCGTTAGAAATATAGTAGAGTCCGCGAGAGAGGGCGCAAAACAAATCGCAAGCGAATAATGAAGTGAGACACGCGGATTTGTTTTACCGAGGTTCGGTTCTCTCAAACCTACTCCCCGTTGAGGAGGCCACAAAGGCCGGGTCTCTTTCAACCCTTCCCTCTCTCAAACGGTCCCTCGGACCGAGTGAGCTTCTCTTTCTCAAATCACTTGGGAATCAAACTTCCCGCAAGGACCACCACACAATTGGTGTCTCTTGCCTCGATTACAAGTGAGTGTTTGATCACAAGAAAGAATGCCAAAGAAAAAAGAAGCGATCCAAGCGCAAGAGCTCAAATGAACACAACAAATCACTCTCTCTAGTCACTAGGGCTTTGTGTGGAGTTGGGAGAGGATTTGATCTCTTTTGGTGTGCTTTGCAATGAATGCTAGCTCTTGTATAGTGGTTGGAAGTTGGAAAACTTGGATGCAATGAATGGTGGGGTGGTTGGGGTATTTATAGCCCCAACCACCAAACTTGACCGTTGGTGGAGGCTGTCTGTTGATGGCGCACCGGACAGTCCGGTGCACACCGGACATGTCCGGTGCACACCGGACATGTCCGGTGCCCCCGCCACGTCATCAATGCCGTTGGATTCTGACCGTTGGAGCTTCTGACTTCTGGGCCCGCCTGGATGTCCGGTGCACACCGGACATCACCTGTTCATTGTCCGGTGCGCCGGTATGGGCGCGCCTGACGTCTGCGCGCGCATTAAATGCAGCGCAGGTAGCCGTTGGCGCCGAAATAGCCGTTGCTCCGCTGGTACACCGGACAGTCCGGTGCACACTGGACATGTCCGGTGAATTATAGCGGAGCGGCTACCGCGCGAACCCGAGGCTGGCGAGTTGCGGAGGCTGCGCTTCCTTGGAGCACCGGACACTGTCCGGTGTACACCGGACAGTCCGGTAAATTATAGCGAAGCAGCCTAAGAAATTCCCGAAGGTGGCGAGTTCGAGTTGGAGTCCTCTGGTGCACCGGACACTGTCCGGTGTACACCGGACAGTCCGGTGCCTCCAGACCAGAGGTGCCTTCGGTTGCCTCTTGCTCCTTTGTTGAATCCAAAACTTGATCTTTTTATTGGCTGAGTGTGAACCTTTTTGCACCTGTATAACTTATATACTAGAGCAAACTAGTTAGTCCAATATTTGTGTTGGGCAATTCAACCACCAAAATTATTTAGGGACTAGGTGTAAGCCTAATTCCCTTTCAATTTGCTTTAAGAGCCAAATCCTTTCTCTTGGAAGATGACTCATCTTTGTCATTGATGTGCATGTACATCTCATGAGCATTGATCTTTCCCAATATCTGTGTAGGTGTGGTAATTGAAAGATCCATTTGATGCAGTACAGTGACAATGTGTCCATATTTGTCAATTGGGAGGACACTGAGAATCTTCCTCACAACATCCGGTTGTGAAATTTGTGTAAGCCCCAATCCATTTACTTCCTCTACAAGAATATTGAGACGTGAGTACATAACATTGGCATTTTCATTAGCAAGCATTTCAAAAGAATTTAACTTTCTCATAGCAATGTGATATCTCTCCTCACGCTCACTCCTAGATCCTTCATGTAGAGCACATATGTCCATCCACAAATCATGAGCATTTTTATGATTTCTAACTCTATTGAACACATCTTTGCAAAGGCCTCTAAAAAGGGTGTTTTTGGCCTTAACATTCCATTTCTCATAATTAAACTCATCACCTACAAGATTTGTGGGATCTCTAGGTTGGAGGAATCCTTGTGTGGCGGCTTTGTAGACACCAATGTCTATAGCCTCTAAATATGCTTCCATATGAATTTTCCAATATGGAAAATCGTCACCATCAAAAACGGGAGGAGGTCCATCCCCACCGTACATCGTTACTCTAGCGGTTAAGCTAATCTAACAGCAACAAGGCTTTGATACCAATTGAAAGGATCACGATGCCCAAGAGGGGGGTGTGAATTGGGCTTTTCTAAAAATCAACACTAATTAAAACCTAAGCAAGAGCTAAGCAAGAGCCCAACTTCACCCCAACAACTAGAAATACAACAATGCTAAGACAATACTTCAAATACTTGCTAAACAAATACATAATGTAAAGTGCTTGAATTAAGTGTGGAATGTAAAGCAAGGTTTAGAAGACTCCTCCAATTTTTCCCGAGGTATCGAAGAGTCGGCACTCTCCACTAGTCCTCGTTGGAGCACCCGCGCAAGGGTATCGCTCCCCCTTAGTCCTCGCAAGAACCAAGTGCTCACTACAAGATGATCCTTTGCCACTCCGGCGCGGTGGATCCTTCGAGACCACTTACAAACTTGAGTCGGGTCACCAACAAGATCTTCATGGTGATCACCGAGCTCCCAACGCCACCAAGCCGTCTAGGTGATGCCGATCACCAAGAGTAACAAGCCGTAGACTTTCACTTGACCAAGAGAAGCCTAATGCAAGTGGTGTGTGCTCTAGGTGGCTCTCGCTAGCGCTAATGAGGAACAAATGCAGGATTAAGATTCTCTAATCTCCTCACTAGGCTCTTGGTGCTTGCAATGCTCTTGCAATGTGCTGGAATTAATATGGACAGCAAGACATTGAATATGGTGGGTGGAGGGGGTATAAATAGCCCTCACCCACCAACTAGCCGTTACCAGCACTCTTCTGCGCATGGGCGCACCAGACAGTCCGGTGCGCCAACGGTGCGCCAACGGTGTGCCAACGGTCGACTCCAACGGCTAGTTCTGACAGCTAGCCGTTGGGCTGATGGCACACCGGATAGTGAACAGTCACCGTCCGGTGCACACCGGACAGTCCGGTGCACTGTCCGGTGCACCACTAAAATTCATTTCTGAAACTGGCGCTCTCGGGTTTTCTGCTCGGGGAAAGCCTTCCCCTGGGCCAGCTTGGCCCCACCTGGCAGAGGGTGCACCGGACAGTCCGGTGCACACCGGACAGTCCGGTGCCCCAGGGCCAGAAACCCTATTTTCTGTTATATGCTATTTTCCAAATTAGTTTTCGTTCTAACTTGTGAGTGAGTTCTAGAGTGACACCTAGCACTATATGTGAGTGTAAATGTGCACCAACACTACACTAGAACTCTCTTGGTCAAACTACTCATCGACAACCCCTCTTTATAGTACGGCTAAAAGAGAATAAAAGACCTAACTAAAACACGAGTGTCCACAACTCCTTGACACTCGGACTCCGTAGTCCTTCACCTTTTGTTTCATCGTTTAGCCGTCGCTTCGAGTTCTTATCTCCGGGATTGTTTTCACCATTGTAGTACTTCTACCTGTAATGCGACTTAACTTACCATTTGTCTCTGCAAAACACACGTTAGTCACATATAACATTACGTTGTCATTAATCACTAAAACCAACCAGGGGCCTAGATGCTTTCAGTCTACTACGACAACGACGAGTCTTCTTCTTCCCCAAGAGACGACGACTACGACAAGAAAAAGAAACCGGTTAACTCAAACTTTTCTTTTGATTATTCTCGTATTCCGTATAATTCCAATGCCCATTTGCTTTATATTCCTCTTGGCAAACCTCCACACTTTGATGGAGAGGACTATGCTTTTTGGAGTCACAAAATGCGTAGTCACCTTTTCTCTCTCCATCCTAGTATTTGGGAGATAGTTGAGAATGGAATGCAATTTGATAGTACAGAATACCCTGTTTTTATTAACGAACAAATTCACAAAAATGCACAAGCTACCACTGTTTTGTTAGCATCGTTGTGTAGGGATGAATATAACAAGGTGAGCGGCTTGGACAACGCCAAGCAAATATGGGACACCCTCAAGATTTCACATGAGGGGAATGACGCCACCATGATCACCAAAATGGAGTTGGTGGAAGGCAAGCTGGAAAGGTTCGCGATGATCAGGGGGAGGAGCCGACGCAAACTTACAATAGGCTCAAGACCCTGGTCAACAAGATCAAGAGCTATGGAAGCACGAGATGGACAAACCACGATGTCGTCCGACTTATGCTCAGGTCATTTACTGTCATTGACCCTCATCTTGTGAACTCAATCCGTGAGAATCCTAGGTACACGAAGATGACGCCCGAGGAAATACTCGGAAAGTTTGTGAGCAGGCGTATGATGATCAAGGAAGCAAGATACGTTGATGAGACATTGAATGGCCCAATGCCCATCAATGAGCCCCAACCCGTTGCACTCAAGGCAACAAGCAGCAGCAGGGAGGCGCTACCTAGCAAGGTGGCACAAGTTGAAGCTGCCGGGCTAAATGAAGATTAAATGGCCCTCATTATCAAGCGCTTCAAGACGGCGCTAAAAGGACGAAAGGAGCATCCCAACAAGAGCAAAGCAAAGGGAAAGCGCTCCTGTTTTAAATGTGGTAAGACTGGTCATTTCATAGCAAATTGTCCCGATAATGCTAATGACCAGGAACAAGAAAAGAGCAGGAAGAGGGAGAAGAAGAAGGCCTACAAGAAGGCGAAGGGCGAGGCACACCTAGGCAAAGAGTGGGATTCAGATTGCTCTTCGTCCGACTCCGACGACGAAGGACTCGCCGCCTCGGCCTTTAACAAGTCATCTCTCTTCCCCAACGAGCGCCACACCTGCCTCATGGCAAAGGAGAAAAAGGTAAGCTCTCGAGATACCCCTAAGTATACTACTTCAAGTGATGATGACTCTAGTGATGATGAAGTAGATTACACAAGTTTATTCAAAGGTTTAGATAGAACTAAAGTAGACAAAATCAATGAATTAATTGATGCTTTAAATGAAAAGAATAGACTTTTAGAAAAGCAAGAGGATCTTTTATATGAAGAGCATGATAAATTTGTAAGTGTGCAAAAGTCTCTTGCTTTAGAGGTTAAAAGGAATGAAATGCTTTCTTCTGAATTATCTACTTGTCATGAAACTGTGTCTAGCTTAAAGAGTATTAATGATGATTTAAATGCTAAGCTAGAAGTAGTTAATAAATCTAGTTCTTGTGTAGAGCATGTTGTGATTTGTAATAGGTGTAAGGATTTCAATGTTGATGCATGTGTTGAGCACCTTACCTCTATTACAAAACTTAATGGTGAAGTGGCAAGTCTTAATGCCCAACTTAAGACTTGAAAAAATGACTTTGATAAATTAAAGTTTGCTAGGGATGCCTACACTGTTGGTAGACATCCCTCAATTAAGGATGGACTTGGCTTTCGAAAGGAAGCCAAGAACTTAACAAGCCAAAGGGCTCCCATTCCCAACAAGGAGAAAGGGAAGGCCCCTATGGTTAGTAGCAGTCAAAAGAATCATGCTTTCATGTACCATGATAGGAAATATTCTAGAAATTCTCATTATAATAGGAGTTATAATGCTTTTGACTCACATGCCATGATTGCTTCGAGTTCCAATTTTAATGGTAGGCCTAGGAGAAATTTTGTGTCTCATGCTCCTAGGAAAGTGTGTAATAGATCTACCACTGTCTTTCATGCTTGCAACACTACATTTGTTCTCTCATGTAAAAATGAAAAAGTGATTGCTAGAAAGATGGGGTCTAAATGCAAGGGAGACAAGACTTGCATTTGGGTCCCAAAGGCTATTGTTACTAACCTTGTAGGACCCAACAAGAGTTGGGTACCTAAAACCCAAGCCTAATTTGCCTTGTAGGTTTATGCATCTGGGGGCTCAAGCTGGATTATCGACAACGGATGCACAAACCACATGACGGGGGAGAAGAAGATATTCACCTCCTACGTCAAGAACAAAGATTCCCAAGATTCGATCATCTTTGGAGATGGGAATCAAGGCAAGGTTAAAGGACTAGGAAAGATAGCTATTTCATCTGAGCATTCCATATCTAATGTGTTCTTAGTTGAATCGCTCGGGTACAACTTGTTGTCCGTTAGTCAACTATGTAATATGGGTTACAATTGTTTATTCAACAATGTAGATGTGTCTATCTTTAGAAGGAGTGATGGTTCATTAGCTTTTAAGGGTGTACTAGACGGCAAACTCTACTTAGTGGATTTTTCGAAAGAGGAGGCCGATCTAGATGCATGCTTAATTGCTAAGACTAGCATGGGCTGGCTGTGGCATCACCGTTTAGCACATGTTGGGATGAAGAACCTTCACAAACTTCTAAAGGGAGAACATGTGTTAGGTCTAACCAATGTGTTTTTCGAAAAAGATAGACCTTGTGCAGCTTGTCAAGCAGGTAAACAGGTGGGAAGCACTCATCACAGCAAGAATGTGATGACTACATCAAGACCTCTGGAGCTACTTCACATGGACCTCTTTGGACCCGTCGCCTACCTCAGCATCGGGGGAAGTAAGTATGGTCTAGTTATTATTGATGACTTTTCCCGCTTCACTTGGGTATTCTTTTTGCAGGATAAATCAGAAACCCAAGGGATCCTAAAGCGCTTCCTAAGGAGAGCTCAAAACGAATTTGAGCTCAAGGTGAAGAAGATAAGAAGCGACAACAGGTCCGAGTTCAAGAACTTACAAGTGGAGGAGTATCTTGAGGAGGAAGGAATCAAGCACGAGTTCTTCGCTCCCTACACACCACAGCAAAACGGTGTGGTAGAGAGGAAGAATAGGACGCTCATAGACATGGCAAGGACGATGCTTGGAGAATTCAAGACGCCCGAGCGGTTTTGGTCAAAAGCTGTGAACACAGCTTGCCACGCCATAAACCGGGTCTACCTTCATCGCCTCCTCAAGAAGACCTCGTATGAACTCCTAACCGGTAACAAACCCAACGTGTCATACTTTCGTGTATTTGGGAGTAAATGTTATATTCTAGTGAAGAAGGGTAGAAATTCCAAATTTGCTCCCAAAGCTGTAGAAGGGTTTTTGTTAGGTTATGACTCAAATACAAAGGCGTATAGAGTCTTCAACAAATCATCGGGTTTGGTTGAAGTCTCTAGCGATGTTGTATTTGATGAAACTAATGGCTCTCCAAGAGAGCAAGTTGATCTTGATGATGTAGATGAAGATGATGTTCCAACGGACGCAATTCGCACCATGGCGATAGGAGATATGCGACCATAGGAACACCAAGAGCAAGATCAACCTTCTTCCTCAACAATGGTGCACCCCCCAACTCAAGATGATGAACAGGTTCCTCATGAGGAGGCGTGTGATCAAGGGGGAGCACAAGATGACCAAGTTGTGGAGGAAGAAGCACCACAGGCCCCTCCAACTCAAGTCCGAGCGACGATTCAAAAGAATCATCCCGTCGACCAGATTTTGGGTGATATAAGCAAGGGAGTAACAACTCGCTCACGTCTAGCTAATTTTTGTGAGCATTACTCGTTTGTCTCTTCTATTGAGCCTTTCAGGGTAGAAGAGGCCTTGCTAGATCCGGACTGGGTGTTGGCCATGCAGGAAGAGCTCAACAACTTCAAGCGAAATGAAGTTTGGACCCTGGTGCCACATCGCAAGCAAAATGTTGTGGGAGCCAAGTGGGTGTTCTGCAACAAATAGGACGAGCACGGGGTGGTGACAAGGAACAAGGCTCGACTTATGGCAAAAGGTTAAGCCCAAGTAGCAGGTTTGGACTTTGAGGAGACTTTTGCTCCTGTGGCTAGGCTAGAGTCTATTCGCATTTTGTTAGCCTATGCCACTCACCATTCTTTCAGGTTGTTCCAAATGGATGTAAAGAGCGCTTTCCTCAATGGGCCAATCAAGGAGGAGGCGTACGTAGAGCAACCCCCTGGCTTTGAGGATGAACGGTACCCCGACCACGTGTGTAAGCTCTCTAAGGCGCTCTATGGACTTAAGCAAGCCCCAAGAGCATGGTATGAATGCCTTAGAGATTTCCTAATTGCAAATGCTTTCAAGGTTGGGAAAGCCAATCCAACTCTTTTCACTAAGACTTGTGATGGTGACCTATTTGTGTGCCAAATTTATGTCGATGACATAGTATTTGGTTCTACTAACCAAAAGTCTTGTGAGGAGTTTAGCAGGGTGATGACTCAGAAATTTGAGATGTCGATGATGGGCGAGTTGAACTACTTTCTTAGGTTCCAAGTGAAGCAACTCAAGGACGGCACCTTCATCTCCCAAACGAAGTACACGCAAGACTTGCTCAAGCGGTTTAGGATGAAGGACGCCAAGCCCGCAAAGACTCTAATGGGAACTGACGGACATGTTGACCTCAACAAAGGAGGTAAGTCCGTTGATCAAAAGGCATACCGGTCTATGATAGGTTCCTTGCTTTACTTATGTGCTAGTAGACCGGATATTATTCTTAGCGTTTGCATGTGTGCTAGATATCAATCCAACCCAAGGGAATGTCACCTTGTGGCCGTTAAGCGAATTCTTAGATATTTAGTTGCTACGCCTTGCTTCGGGATCTGGTATCCAAAGGGGTCTACCTTTGACTTGATTGGATATTCAGACTCCGATTATGCCGGGTGCAAGGTTGATAGGAAGAGTACTTTAGGGACGTGCCAATTCCTAGGAAGGTCCCTGGTGTCTTGGAGTTCAAAGAAACAAACTTCTGTTGCCCTATCCACCGCTGAGGCCGAGTATGTTGCCGCAGGACAATGTTGCGTGCAACTACTTTGGATGAGGCAAACCCTCCGGGACTTTGGCTACAATCTGAGCAAAGTCCCACTCCTATGTGACAATGAGAGTGCAATCCACATGGCGGATAATCCTGTTGAACACAGCCGCACTAAGCACATAGACATCTGGCATCACTTCCTGAGAGACCACCAGCAAAAGGGGGATATCGAGGTGTACCATATTAACACCGAAAACCAGCTAGCTGATATCTTCACCAAGCCTTTAGATGAGAAAAGGTTTTGCAGGTTGCGTAGTGAGCTAAATGTCTTAGATTCACGTAACTTGGATTGATCTATAGCATACATGTGTTTTATGCCTTTGATCATGTAATTTATGCATTTCAATCTATTTTGTTCATTTGTGGTGCTCAAGGGTTAAACATGATCCCCGGACCTCACAAGTCCATTTGCAAGTGATGCACTTATTTAGGGGGAGGCATGCTACAACTTGACCCTTTGAGACTAACCTTGTGTTTGAGTTCTTGTTTTAGTCTCAAAGATGGATTGAAAGGGAAAGGTGAACTTGGACCATGCAAAGACTTCCACTGCACTCCGATATTAACTCCAAGTTCATATCTATGCTCTTATTGCCTTTTGCTCTTAATTGACAATTTTGGTGCGGCAATGGAGTTAAAGGGCCAAGAATGATCCCGTTTTGGTGCTTAATGCTAAAGGGGGAGAAATTAAAGGCCAAAGCAAATGGATCAGCTACCACTTGAGAAATTTGAAAATAGTAGAGTTAGCAGCTACCACTTGAGAAATTTGAAAATAGTAGAGTTAGCACTTTTGATTTGTCAAAACACTCTAATTTGCAAATTTTGGTCTCTTGTGGGGAGAATGTTTGATTATGGGAAAAGGGGGAGTTTTTTAATCTTTGATCAATTTCTCTTGGAATACCTCTCTTTATGCCTAAACAAGTGTGTTTGACTTAGAGATAGGAAAATGAGTTTGATTTCAAAAACAAACCAAGTGGTGGCAAAGAATGATCCAAATATGCCAAATTTGAATCAAAATAATTCTCGTTCTCAATTGCATTGATGTTGTACTTCTTTTAGTTGCTTTTTGATGTTTTGGCATAAATCACCAAAAAGGGGGAGATTGAAAGGAAAATGTGCCCTTGGGCCATTTCTAAAGTGTTTTGGTGATTAAGTGCCCAACACATTTTCTCTAAGTACTAATTTGTGCCAAAGAGTGAAGAAGTGCAAATCACATTACAAGGTACGTTTCTAGACTTAGTACATTGATTTAAGTACTAATGTATTGTGTATAAGTGTTAGAAACAAGAGAAATTGGTTTGGAATGGAGTTGGCTGTGTACAGCCAAATGCAGTTCGGTCTGGGTGCACCGGACTGTCCGGTGGTGCACCAGACAGTGTCCGGTGCGCCAGGCTAGCCTCCGGTGAACAGGCCACTCTCGGGACTTGATGGCAGCGTACGACTATAATTCACCGGACTGTTCGGTGAGTCGTCCGCGGCGAAGTCGTCGCTCTCGGGAAACGTTCTACGGCGTACGGCTAAAAATCACCAGACTGTCCGGTGAGCCAATGGTCGACTGCGCCAACGGTCGGCCACGCAATCCGCGCGCGACGCGTGGGCGCGCCAACGGTCAGCAGGGGGCACTGGACTATCCCGTGTGCACCGGACAGTGTCCGGTGCGCCAACTGCCAAAAATCTGCAACGGTTGGATGCGCCAGAAAAGGAAGGAGATCGCACACCGAACAACTACAGGGACTGTCCGGTGGCACACCGGACTGTCCAGTGCGCCATCCGACAGAAGGCAAGATCTGCCTTCCAAAGTTGCCTCCAACGGCTCCTAGCTGCCTTGGGGCTATAAAAGGTACCCCTAGGCGCATGGAGGAGTCAACTAAGCATTCTTTGATCATTCCCAAGCACCAAGACTCCATTCTCACGCATTCGATTCTTTGAGATAGTGACTTGAGCTCCATTTGAGTAGAGAACTCCTTGCGTTGTGTTTTGAGCTTAAGTTGTGGCTTGTGTGCGTGATTGTGCTCTCGCTTTGAGTCTTGTGTGTGTTGCTCTCCCCTCCCTTACTTCCGTGCTTCTTTGTGATCATCAAGTGTAAGGGCGAGAGGCTCCAAGTTGTGGAGATTCCTCGCGAACGGGAGAAAGTATAAGAAAGGAAAACACCGTGGTATTCAAGTTGATCATTGGATCACTTGAAAGGGGTTGAGTGCAACCCTCGTCCATTGGGACGCCACAACGTGGAGTAGGCAAGTATTACACTTGACCGAACCACGGGATAAATCACCGTGTCTTGTGTGTTGTCTTTCTTTGTGACCATTGTGTTTCACAAGAACTCGGTCCTTAGCCACTTGGTTCTATTGCACTAACACTTAACCAAGTTTTGTGGCTACAAGTATTTGATTTTTACAGGATCACCTATTCACCCCCCTCTAGGTGCTCTCAACCCTCGCTGTCAAGCCCACCGAGCACATTGAAGGCGTAATATGGGAAGAAGCGCTTGTAGTACAGGGTATTGGAGAGGAGCTGTGCCATGGTAGGGTAGCTCATCCTTTTGTTATGCTGGTGTTGGTATAGCTATATACAGACAAATGAAAGATACTATTGAATCAGTACTGGTGCAGTTTATGGCGCTTGATATAACCGCTTGGTATCAACAAAAAGGGTGATAGAATGAACATATAAAACAATTTACAAGCTAAGTTTTAGTTGTAATTTTTACCAATTCTCTGGCAGCTAGGTCCTTGTGCAGAGCCTTAATATCACCCTGAAAGCCAGAAGATGTGATGGAGACATGTTCATTGTATTATTAATGGTGTTTCCATAGTTTGTAGGTGCCCTTTGTGCTCACTGTATAACAACCATCGCATACTTACGACGTGTTGTAAAGCTGATAAGGCTACTACATTTCTGTAAATTTAAGTTATTTACCTTCATGATATTTGTTTTTTTACTCAATACGATGTTTAGTTGGGTTTACTAGCACATTATGATTTCCGTAAATTTAATACATGTTTTCAAAAATTCATTACTGTGGTTCTTAGTTCTGTGACTGGAAAAATAATTTTCGGGTTACTTTAGGAATGAACACATTAAAGGAGCTAGGGTTGTCAAGGTGCAAACAGATCTCTGAGGCTGGCACATGTGAGTTGTGAGAAACAGGCACAACTAGAAGCCTTTTGGTCCAGAACTTTATCTCTGAACAAATCTAAATTGTTTTGATGTTCAGTGATGAACAGGCGATGTATTCTTCTTAAGAACCAGTCCTCCTGTAGTAAGCTGCATGCATTTAATGTATTCTTCTTATAATTAGCACTGGTAACTTTATTTTGCTACCAGTGGCCGTGGATGGCACACTCTCGCACCCTAGCTGGGCGTGGAGACCAAAAGGTGCTAGGCCATCGACACCGCCTGCCACACTTGAGAGGGTTCTTCATGAAGTTCTTATTCAGGTAGGTCGAGTTGTGGACTAATTGGTAGTTTGAAACAGAGGATATTGCCCTTTAATGTAGCGATCTGTTATAGATTTATGGAATTTATTAGGTTACTTGCCCTTTAATGGACATATGGTCAATCTATATTTTAACTTCATGTCGCTTGCATTGTTATTGTTGCTCACTTTGATTACTTTGTGACTAACTTCATTTGGTACTCAAATATTTTAGATTCTTCGAGCTCATGTCTACCTAGCAGTTCAATTGCTCAAGACATCCGTCATCAGGTGATTCAGTGGGGTAGCAATGGATCACGATACAAATCAAATATGTGCATGGGGTGGTAATGGATCACTCATGTTGCTTTCTTTTCTGAATCATTAGAAGCTTTGAAGGAGATTTCTGAGTTGGCATGTCCAAATGTTGCTTTTCTTGAAGAGGTGAGATTTGCTCATGATCTGCTAGCAGCATATCAACTCATGTATGTTTGTTGCTTAGGTGAACATTTTGTGTCCTATAGCTGAAATGATTTGAAGAAATGGGCTTCAAAGTTGAATTATTTGAAGAAATGGGCTTCAAAGTTGATACTTCATGTCCTCTGTACAAGACAATCCGCTTGAAGTTATTAGATTAGTCCTGATCCATTTTGGTTAAAGTGGTCTTTACAAGTTGTCATGACATAAATTTGAGTAAGCCTTTTTTATTTGTTTGGTCTCCCCTTCACTACTCTCATTGAAAATAGTGCCAATTTGTTTGTCGAACCTCTGAAATCTGATGTTATTACCTTCCTCTTGGAGTATGAATTTCTATGGAAGATGAAATGTTTATTTATGTTGTGCAAGGAAAAAACCTCTGAAATCTGATGTTATTACCTTCCTCTTGGAGTATGAATTTCTATGGAAGATGAAATGTTTATTTGTGTTGTGCAAGGAAAAAAATCATGCAAGCCCTGCCCATATGGTTGGTTCCTGTGGAATCCATATATTTTCATGATTTGATGTTCAATTCATCTTATTACTTAGACCTGAATAAGAGAATATACTTGATGTTTAAGCAACGGTACACCATGTTTGATCTTAATAGCGCAATTTTAATGCCCCATCCTTTGTAAACTATACCTTACATGGTTTCACATGTGCCTTTGTTCACCTAATAGTAGAAGACAGTGTGCTTTAGAGGGCGAGCTATCATGCATCCACTGTGGAGCTCGGTTGGGGTACTTCAACTGGGTAGGAATGCAGTGCAACTGCGATTGTTGGGTTACTCCTGCCTTCCAAATTGTTAAGAGCAAAGTTGATATCAGGGTGAACGTGAGGGCATGTGGTATGATATTGATTGTTGCCTCCACAAATAAACAAAAACAAGTGACAGATTTTGTCCTCGAATCATTAGAGAGCGCCCAAAAGGGCGCCAAATGTTCTTCATATATAAAAGTCTTCATATATAAATAGTTGTAATATAGTGGTGAAATAGCTAGATTATAATAACAAAATTTATGTATAGCTAGGATCATAGATGGATTACGAAACATTTTTTCATAACAGTATAATGCACATTTGTATATAAGTTATTGTGACATTACATATTCCATTGCACCGCACGGGCACTCACCTAGTATATATATATATATATATATATATATATATATATATATATAAGTACCAGAAAGCCCCAACCAGGTATACCATACAGGTTCGACTCGGACGGACTTCAGTGTAAAACGTGAAACAAAACAACGTAAATGAGTACGAATTTTAGCGTAAATTGTATATTTTCGTAATGACGAATGGGGCCCAAAATACGGCGTGAAAATCGCGCTCGTCTGATCGTGCGCGGGTTCTAGCTCGGGCGGAGTCTAGCGTAAAACGTGAACAAAAACATCATAAATGAGTACGAATTTTAGCATAAATCGTCGATCTATTTCGTAACAATGAATGGGGCCGGAATTACAGCGTGAAAATCATACACAGGTTCTGGCTCGGACGGGTTTAAGCGTAAAATATGAACCAAAATAGCGTAAATAGGTATGAATTTTAGCGTAAATCATCGATCTATTTTGTAACGGCGAATGTGGCACGAATGTATCTCTCTTTGCATGAGGTTGTCGTAAAACGCATCAAGATATGTTGTAAATTGGGGTAAAACACATCACAACAAGTGATTTAAGGTAATTGTAATGTAAAATGCAAGCTAACCATCTACCGGACAACTATTTCAGATTTTACAATAAGATATAAGAGATCATTATTCCTGTACTCAACTATGATAATATAGTGTTCACAGTTTAGCTGTTGGTACATACATGCACACACCACCATTAGCATAAAACTGAGTAGAAAAAGACTCTTCCAGCTTTCCTAACGTGGAGAAAACCCAGCAAGGTGCAAATATGCAAACATAATATAAATTGTTAATATAAGCTTTCTTTGTTAATATGATCATCTTTTCTAGCTTGTTATGACTAACATAACCTACAATCTAAACTAAATGCAAAATTGAGTTAGAAGATCATATTACCAAAAGAAAAATCTCTTGACATGACTATAAACATGACTACAAAGATCATGTTAACAATTATGTAGTAACATTAAATCCCAGTAATCTAAACTGATAATATAAACATAACACTTGGAGAAATGCAAGAATCTCTTGATATGATGCCAAAAAAGAACCACCAACATCTAGTAAGCCTAGAGCATAGCTAAACACCCTGTAGAAGCAAGTAATGGGCCACTCTTACAGTGGATATACAATGGAAATATCAAGTGAGGAATCTATTGCCATGGAAAAGAAGATACAAGATTTACAGGCACAACTAAAGGTAAGCTTTATTCAAAAACTCTGCTTGCTTTATCTTGTTTCACGTTCTCTAATCATCACATATAAACTAACAACACAACATGAGTCAATGCTAAGACATTAGGAGCAACAAAAATTAGCTGAAGAGTCCCAACTGAGGCAACAATAGCAAGAAAAACTAGCCAAAGAATAAATCCGTATTGCTTCTCTCGAGGCTGAAAAGAAACAGTTGGAAGACTAGATTACTATATTGACAAAGAAAGATACATGTATGGAGGATACAAATATTATGTTAATCTGTCCTTTATAATGACAGAAAAAACAACAGTTCATGCTAGTAAACATGTAAGCTCACTCTACTTACTAGCATGTGTTTTCTTCCATATTTATATTCTGCAGTGTCTTTGATTGCTTCACTATGCATGCTATAGTATAGTCGTGTATCATAAAATTTGTTAAAAATGCATAAATCACAATAATCATATAAGGCACATGTGCAAGAAGATTTATTATATCTTAAACAACTCTACTAGGCCTTATTCGTTTGTACGGGTGATCAAAGTTTATATAAATCAGAGAAGCAATCCGGCTAGAAATGATTTCAATCAGCCAAGCGATAGCTACAGCTACGCAGCTACATCAGATTCTATAGCTACGCAATCTGCATCTTCCTGTTTTCTTTCCACAACAAGCGACAGCTACGCAAATACAGCAGCAACCAGTTACGTCCAAACAAAAAAGGAGATCAGATCACGGAGGCCAAGATCCAACATAAGAAGCATCACTAGTGTATATCACATTAAGTTACAAATACAAATCCCCAAGAAGAAAATTCCCCAAGACAAAAGATAAGAGAAGGGCTAGTTTGGGAACCCATTTTTCCAAATAATTTTCGTTTTCCCAAAGAAAATTAATTTATTTTCCCTTAGGAAAATAGGAATCCTGTGAGAAAATGGAGTTCCTAAACTAGCCCGAAGAAAGAATAAAGCCAATGTACAAAGCACACCGTGTGATCTTGATCTGAATAATATAAGTATTTACATCAGATTCAAAATAATCTAAGTATTTACCGCAACAACAATACGTTTCTCCCCCTAAGTATCAAAGCCACAATGCACCATGCGATCACAGCTCGGACATCATTTTTGATAGGCCATGGCAAGAAGGCCAGCATAATAATGCCGGGCCAAATGAGCCCCACATCCCAAGGACGGGTGGCCTGTCACCGGGCACTGTGGAAAAAATTAGGAAAGAAGTGGCTGAACTATTCCAAGAAAGGCTTAGAGTAAGTGTGGCCAGATTGGAGCAATCATATCAAAAGACATATAATCATCGGTTTGACACTATCCCATACCCGTAGAGGACTAGGATACCAAAGTTTTCCAAATTCTCTGGTGAATGCGGTAAAAGCACACACGAACACATTGGCTAGATCCTAGCATAACTAGGCGAATTGAATGATAGTGAATATTTTCATGTTCATTTATTTTCTTTATCACTTACTAGTACTGCTTTTGCATGGTACGTTGCTCTGCGTCCTAATTATATTAATTCCTAAATTAATTTAGAGAGTAAATTCAATGAGCATTTCTTTTCTGGGGAGTTTGAATTATAATTACTTGATTTAGCCTTAGTCCCACAGGGGCGCGAAAAATTGGTTAATGACTATATCCTGAGGTTCTGGGACATTACAAACCGATGCATCCGAATCCATGTCGCAGACAAACAGCTAGCGGGGCTAGCTTTTAATGGGTTGCAATATTACTTAAAAGAAAAATTATATGGCACCCAGTTCTTTTCAATAGCACAACTGCACTGTAAAAGTTGAAGTAAAGAAACATCAAAGTCGACTAGCCATAATGTGCATCTAGTGAAGCACGATCCAAGTAGTTCAGATGATAAATCCACAGAAGTATATACTGCTGAACTAGCAAACAAAGGTCAAACCTTCGGCATGTTATTCTTTACAACCGATTCAAAAGAATCAACTAGAAGTTAAATTTACTTTTAATGTTACCAAGTGTGACAAAATATTTGACGAACTATTAAAAAGTAGCAATATTAAAGTGACTCATATTATTCCTACTTTATATGAACTAAAGAGACATGCTTATTGTAAGTGGCACAATTTTTTCCTATGCCATTAATGATTGTAATGTTTTATGTCGATAAATACAATCAGTCATAAATGAGGGTGGTTGACTTTCCAGGAGATGCAAATTGACAAACAACCATTTTTTGTCAATATAATAGAGTCGATGGATAAAAAAGTCTTAGTTCAGCAGAATGTGACTGATAAAGACAAAGGCAAAATTATTATTGGTAGTCCTAGCATGCAAGGACTAGTTACTCAGAAGGCTCTGGACAAGAGGATTAATAAGACCAGAGGCGCTGGGGGCAAGTACAATCGTACAACCGACCGATCAAAGCTCCCTGCCCCGCGCATCGCGAACGGTCCAACATATGTGCTTGGACAGTACGGAGCCCACGTGGATAGTTTGATTGACTCAATCGGACGGTCTGGTAGACCGGTAGCGATCCTAGGCCATAGCGTCCACGCTCCTTCGAGCCTTGACAACCTAAAATAGGTGCATGGAAGTCAAGTACATCTAAAACATTTGGTCAACTGGTTAAAGTCATCTCTGCTTTTGATCAATTACTCTCCAAATACACTAGTAAAATGGTTGTCCTGCACAGTCGACCAACAAAACAACCCCAGTCACCCGCAAAGGCAACACGACCGAATAAAATGATCCAAAATGTGATGCAATAAGTGTCGCCTGTTCATCTATCTCCAGTGATTGCATGGTACTTTTCACCAGCCTATTCATCGCTGATATATTGTCCTGTTCAAACATGAAGTAGTGTGGCAATAAACCCGTATTAAAAAAAAATACATGCATAATCCATTTGTTTATTCGGGTTGGAGGGTGTTGGGGACTTGTTCTCAAATGCTATGAATTAAGAACAAGGCAACATAAAAAATGTTAAATGTTAATGCCCTTCGTCCGCTGAAGCATTATCTCTCCAAGGATTTAATGAACTTCGGACGAAGGTCGTAGGCAAAATATCATGAAGGTCATACCTTCGTGATTGGACTTATACAACAATGTAAAATGAAGTATAACATATAAAACACAAGTCAGAAACAGATAGCATTATTCGTATATTTCATTATATGGATCTGAATATTAAAACATGATATTTGGGTACGTTTATACCTTTTCCTTGACGGCAAACAATAATTCCAGTGTGATGCGTCAGCAATTACAAGATTGCATGAACAGTACAGGGGTACTGTTCATCTATTTATAGGCACAGGACACAACCTATGTGAAATTACATTTATGCCCTTTATAATCAATTACAATACTGACACAAAACATCATGGGTCTTTGAGTCATTTCATCTTTAAGTCGGTTCGCCCCCTTCGTCTTGAGATTTGTCACTATGCCGAAGCTCTATCGGTGATAACTTCGGCGCTGCTTCTGAAAGGATCTGCTGAAGGTGTTTTCCTCTTTTAGGATCTTCGGCTACGAAGCATTACCCCCAACAGTAGCCCCTTCGCGGTGCTAGATCGTTTTTCGTAACGAGCTTGATCCGTGAAAAAGTCTTCTAGGCTTCGGGATGCCGAAGATCCGAAAAACACCTTCCCTGAGCTCGTTGGTGAGAAACGATTAAAATACTCCACGTGCGAGGTGGCCCCATCTTGCAGCAGTTGCGCGTGCCCTGGCGATTCACCTTCCCGGACCCTGTGGCCCACCATTCACTGAGTATGGGTGGCTGTTTTTCTGGTGCGGAAGACCTTGACGATTCACCTTCCCACCTGCGGCACTATATAAACAGACGGGTAGGTGTGAAGTTACCACAACATTCATTGCTATTGTACTGTTGTGCTGCCAAAAATTTAACCATAGCCGAAGCTTGATCATCGTGCTCAAATGAAGCACCGCTTTTGATTCTGCTTCGTCACAAGAGAAAGAACTTCGGAAAAATCAAGAAAGTCAACAACTTCAAAAAAATTCAAAAAATTCATAATCAGATGGCAAGAGGGCGTTCTACTGCCAGGATTGACCGTGAGGGAGATGAGACCGAAGCTACTGAAACTGTTCCAATTTCCGAAGCAATGAGGCGGTCTGGGCTGGCAACATCGGAGGATATACCTGCCGCCGAAGCAGGACGGGCTGATGCTGAAGAAACTGATTCCGAAGATGATTATAGCAGTGCAGTGCCGAGCAAACCTAGCCACTTGGACTTCAGAAAATCCACCATCTCCGAAGCTGATCTTCCTAAGATGGTGAAGTTGGGCTATTTTAGTGAAGCGAAGAAGGAGTTGATTCGTTTTGGTGGAAAAGAAACTATCCCAAAGCCGGGAAAGAATGAAGTAGTGGTTTTCAAAAGTCTTTTTAAAGCTGGTTTAAGAAGAAAGGGGAACTTGTTCGGTTGCCCTACCATTTCAAATTCAATAAACTTTTCAAAGTACCTTGCCAAGAGTGGCTGGACACAATCGAAGTAATGTGTAATGAAATACTTGAAAATTATTCTAAAAAAGAAGACCAATTAATGACTGCGGCCTTCGGCACCCGTCCAAAGCGAAGGCTAAACCGCGTAATGGATGCCCTGGGTTTTGAATATCCTGACTACGAGTGGCTAGATAAGGGTGCTGAAGGCCAAAAGAGAAAGAGTAGCTGATGTTCTGAACAAAGACGATGAAGAACAATCGAAAAAGAAAAAGCCGGAGTCTGAGCCGAAAACAGGTGTTTCGAAGAAGAGAAAATCTTCGACTTCGAAGCAAAAAGCAATTAACGAAGAAGAAGGAACTCCTGCAACACCCTCTACTACCGAAGTAGAGGAAATTTTAAAGGTAATGACTGAATCTTTGCCTGTCAAGCTAAGTCCATTGGGGCCACAACTGACGAAGCTTTTTCAGAAGGAAAAGGAGCCCACGAAATCGAAGGAAGCAGCTAGAGCAAAAAAGCAAAGAATCATCACGGTGACAGAAGTCATTAAAAAGACACCACCAGGAGCTTCAGCTCCGAAGGCGCCAGCTGCTAAAAGCTCGACAACTACTGAAGCTGCACCTTCGGAGGCCACAGATGCCGAAGCTACTAGAGCCGAAGATATTAATTTAGAAAGCATGGTTGCTGATATAGATAAAATTCTGCTAGATATGGCCACAGAAGATGCTGCTGGGGCCACCGAAGAAGCTTCGGCCCCAGAACCCGAGAAAAAGAATGAAATTGCCGAAGAAACATCAGAAGATGAAATTTTCAATTTTCAAAACTTGATTGGGCAAGAACTAACGAAAGCCGAAAAAGAAGAACTAAAAGAGTATGCCATATCTTGCGGCTATCGGCCAGGGGCGGTTCTCTTCGGGGGTGTTGATGACGAGAAGCTAGGTTGCATCCGGGATCAGGCCGGAGCGAAGGTTATCGGTACTCTATCAAAGAGTATTGGTTTTCCGAAGCTCGAAGCTGATATTTGCCGCTACCGACAACAGCACATCGTCGGTAGTTTGTTTTATTCCAATTTCAAGGTAAACAATTTCTCTCTAACTTTTTATTTTTCATAACAAAAATGTTTTCTGACGAAGGTTGTTCGTGTACAGAGTATGTGAAAGGGAATTAGGCGTACACCTAGTCCCTAAATAATTTTGGTGGTTGAATTGCCCAACACAAATATTGGACTAACTAGTTTGCTCTAGTGTATAAGTTTTACAGGTGCAAAAGGTTCACACTTAGCCAATAAAATGACCATGCGTTGGGTTCAACAAAAGGGCAAAGGAGCAACCAAAAGACTCCTCTGGTCTGGCGCACCGGACTGTCCGGTGTGCCACCGGACAGTGTCCGGTGCACCAGAGGACTTCAGCTCAAACTCTTCACTCTCGGGTATTTCCAAAGGCCACTCCGCTAAAATTCACCGGACTGTCCGGTGTACACCGGACATGTCCGGTGCTCCAAGGATGAGCGGCCTCAGGAACTCGCCAGTCTCGGGAATTCGTGAAGACGGCTCCGCTATAATTCACCGGACATGTCCGGTGTACACCGGACTGTCCGGTGCAACCTCGGGGCAACGGCTACTTCGCGCCAACGGTCACCTGCAGGCGCATTTAATGCGCGCCAGAACCGCGCAGTTGTCAGGCACGCGGGAGCAGGCACACCGGACATCAAACAGTACATGTCCGGTGTGCACCGGACATCCAGGCGGGCCCAGAGGACAGAACTCCAACGGTCATATTGCAACGGCTTTGGTGACGTGGCTGTCGCACCGGACATGTCCGGTGTGCACCGGACTGTCCGGTGCGCCATCGAACAGACAGCCTCACCAAACGGCTAGTTTGGTGGTTGGGGCTATAAATACCCCCAACCACCCCACCATTCATTGCATCCAAGTTTTCCAACTTCCAACCACTTACAAGAGCTAGGCATTCAATTCTAGACACACCAAAGAGATCAAATCCTCTCCAATTCCACTCAAGCCTTTAGTGACTAACGAGAGAGATTTGCCGTGTTCTTTTGAGCTCTTGCGCTTGGATCGCTTTCTTTCTTTCTCACTTGTTCTTGTGATCAAAACTCAATTGTAACCAAGGCAAGAGGCACCAATTGTGTGGTGGCCCTTGCGGGGAAGTTTTGTTTCCGTTTGATTGAGAAGAAGAAAAGCTCACTCGGTCCAAGGGACCGTTTGAGAGAGGGAAGGGTTGAAAGAGACCCGGCCTTTGTGGCCTCCTCAACGGGGAGTAGGTTTGAAAGAACCGAACCTCGGTAAAACAAATCCGCGTGTCTCACTTTGTTATTTGCTTGCGATTTGTTTTGCTCCCTCTCTCGCGGACTCAATTATATTTCTAACGCTAACCCGGCTTGTAGTTGTGATTATTTTTGAGATTTTTAGTTTCGCCCTATTCACCCCCCTCTAGGCGACTTTCAATTGGTATCAGAGCCCGGTGCTTCATTAGAGCCTAACCGCTCGAAGTGATGTCGGGAGATCACACCAAGAGGGAGATGGAGACCGGCGACAACAAGCCCACTACAAGCCAAGGGAGCACTTCATCGGAAGAGTCCCGCGCCAAGAGAAGGGAGAAGAAGAAGAACTCCTCCAAGCGGAAGGAGAAAAGATCTTCCTTTTCTCACCACAAGGAGAAGAAGGAAAAATCTTCTTCTCACAAGCCGCATCGGAGTGGAGACAAGCACAAGAAGATGAGGAAGGTGGTCTACTACGAGACCGACACTTCATCAACATCCACCTCCGACTCCGATGCACCGTCCGTAACTTCTAAGCGCCAAGAGCGCAAGAAGTTTAGTAAGATCCCCTTAAACTATCCCCGTACATCTAGACATACTCCTTTACTTTCCGTTCCATTAGGCAAACCACCGACTTTTGATGGCAAAGATTATGCTAGGTGGAGTGATTTAATGAAATTTCATCTAACCTCACTCCACAAAAGTATATGGAATGTTGTTGAGTTTGGAGTACAGGTACCATCAATAGGGGATGAGGATTATGACACGGACGAAGTGGCCCAAATCGAGCACTTCAACTCCCAAGCCGCAACCATTCTCCTTGCCTCTCTTAGCAAGGAGGAATACAACAAAGTGCAAGGGTTGAAGAACGCAAAAGAGATTTGGGACCTACTCAAGACGGCGCACGAGGGTGATGAACTCACCAAGATCACCAAGCGGGAAACGATCGAGGGGGAGCTCGGTCGCTTTCGTCTTTGCCAAGGGGAGGAGCCACAAGACATGTACAATCGGCTCAAGACCTTGGTGAACCAAGTGCGCAACCTCGGGAGCAAAAAATGGGATGACCACGAGGTGGTTAAGGTTATTTTAAGAGCACTTATTTTCCTTAACCCCACTCAAGTTCAACTAATTCGTGGTAATCCCAGATATCCACTAATGACCCCCGAGGAAGTTATCGGGAATTTTGTAAGCTTTGAATGCATGATTAAGGGCTCAAAGAAGATCAATGAGCTTGACGAACCTTCCACATCCGAGGCGCAACCGGTGGCCTTCAAGGCCACGGAGGAGAAGAAGGAGGAGTCTACACCAAGTAGACAACCAATTGACGCCTCCAAGCTCGACAATGAGGAAATGGCCTTAATCATCAAAAGCTTTCGGCAAATCCTCAAGCAACGGAAGGGGAAGGACTACAAACCCCGTTCCAAGAAGGTTTGCTACAAGTGTGGTAAGCCCGGTCACTTTATTGCAAAATGTCCTATGTCTAGTGACAGTGACAGGGGCGACGACAAGAAGGGCAAGAGGAGAGAAAAGAAAAGGTACCACAAGAAGAAGGGCGGCGATGCCCACGTGTGCCGCGGATGGGACTCCGACGAGAGCTCCATCGACTCATCCTCCGGCGAGGACGCCGCCAACATCGCCGTCACCAAAGGCCTTCTCTTCCCCAACATCGGCCACAAGTGTCTCATGGCCAAGGACGGTAAAAAGAAGGTAAAATCAAGGTCCTCCACTAAATATGAAACATCTAGTGATGAAGATGATGATAAAAATGAGGAGGATAACTTGCGCATTCTTTTTGCTAACCTCAACATGCAACAAAAAGAAAAATTAAATGAATTGATTAATGCTATACATGAGAAGGATGATCTCTTGGATTCTCAAGAGGACTTCCTTATTAAAGATAATAAGAAGCATGTTAAGGTTAAAAATGCCTACGCTCTAGAGGTAGAAAAATGTAACAAATTATCTAGTGAGCTAAGCACCTGCCATGACACTATTGCCAACCTTAGAAAAGAGAATGAGAAATTAAATGCTAAGGTTGACTCTCATGTTTGTATTGATTCAACTTCCAATTCTAAAGATGATAATATTGATTTACTTGCTAGAATTGATGAGTTGAATGTTTCTCTTGCTAGCCTTAGAAATGAAAAAGAAAAATTGCTTGCTAAGGCTAGAGATTTTGATGTTTGCATTTCCAACCTTAGAGATGAGAATGATATACTACATGCTAAGGTTATAGAATTTAAAACTTGCAAACCCTCTACATCTACTGAGCATATTTCCATTTGTACTAGATGTAGAGATATTAATGTTGATGCTATTCATGATCACCTAGCCTTAATTAAAAAACAAAATGATCACATAGCACAACTTAATGCTAAGATTAGTGAGCATGAATTAGAAAATGAAAAATTTAAATTTGCTAGAAGCATGCTCTATAATGGGAGACGCCCTGGCATTAAGGACGGCATTGGCTTCCAAAGGGGAGACAATGTCAAACTTAATGCCCCTCCTAAGAACTTGTCTAACTTTGTTAAGGGCAAGGCTCCCATGCCTCAGGATAACGAGGGTTACATTTTGTACCCTACCGGTTATCCCGAGAGCAAAATCAAGAAAATTCACTCTAGAAGGTCTCACTCTGGCCCTAACCATGCTTTTATATATAAGGGTGAGACATCTAGTTCTAGGCAACCAACCCGTGCTAAGTTGCCTAGAAAGAAAATTCCTAATGCATCAAATGATCATGCCATTTCATTCAAAACTCTTGATGCATCATATGTTTTAACTAACAAATCCGGCAAGGTAGTTGCCAAGATTGTTGGGGGCAAACACAAGGGCTCCAAGACTTGTGTTTGGGTACCCAAAGTTCTTGTTTCTAATGCCAAAGGACCCAAAACCGTTTGGGTACCTAAAATCAAGAACTAAAATTGTTTTGTAGGTTTATGCATCCGGGGGCTCAAGTTGGATACTCGACAGCGGGTGCACAAACCACATGACAGGGGAGAAAAAGATGTTCTCCTCTTATGAGAAAAACCAAGATTCCCAACGAGCTATCACATTCGGGGATGGAAATCAAGGTTTGGTCAAAGGTTTGGGTAAAATTGCTATATCACCTGACCATACTATTTCCAATGTTTTTCTTGTAGATTCTTTAGATTACAATTTGCTTTCCGTATCCCAATTATGTCAAATGGGCTACAACTGTCTATTTACTGATGTAGGTGTTACTGTCTTTAGAAGAAGTGATGATTCAATAGCATTTAAGGGAGTGTTAGAGGGTCAGCTATACTTAGTAGATTTTGATAGAGCTGAACTCGACACTTGCTTAATTGCTAAGACTAACTTGGGTTGGCTCTGGCACCGCCGACTAGCCCATGTTGGAATGAAGAATCTTCATAAGCTTCTAAAGGGGGAACACATTTTAGGACTAACAAATGTTCATTTTGAGAAAGACAGGATTTGTAGCGCATGCCAAGCCGGGAAGCAAGTTGGCACTCATCATCCACACAAGAACATCATGACTAGTGACAGGCCACTGGAGCTCCTACACATGGACCTATTCGGCCCGATCGCTTACATAAGCATCGGCGGGAGTAAGTACTGTCTAGTTATTGTGGATGATTATTCTCGCTTCACTTGGGTGTTCTTTTTGCAGGACAAATCTTATACCCAAGAGACCTTAAAGGGATTCTTGAGACGGGCTCAAAATGAGTTCGGCTTAAGAATCAAGAAAATTAGAAGCGACAATGGGACGGAGTTCAAAAATTCACAAATAGAAGGCTTCCTTGAGGAGGAGGGCATCAAGCATGAGTTCTCTTCTCCCTACACTCCACAACAAAATGGTGTAGTGGAGAGGAAGAATCGAACTCTATTGGACATGGCAAGAACCATGCTTGATGAGTACAAGACACCGGATCGGTTTTGGGCCGAGGCGGTCAACACCGCCTGCTACGCCATCAACCGGTTATATCTTCATCGAATCCTCAAGAAGACATCTTATGAACTCCTAACCGGTAAAAAGCCAAATATTTCATATTTTAGAGTTTTTGGTAGCAAATGTTTTATACTTGTTAAAAGAGGTAGAAAATCTAAATTTGCTCCTAAAACAGTAGAAGGCTTTTTACTAGGATATGACTCAAACACAAGGGCATATAGAGTCTTTAACAAGTCCTCAGGACTTGTTGAAGTTTCTTGTGACGTTGTGTTTGATGAGACTAACGGCTCTCAAGTAGAGCAAGTTGATCTTGATGAGATAGGTGAAGAACAGGCTCCATGCATAGCGCTAAGGAACATGTCCATTGGGGATGTGTGTCCTAAGGAATCCGAAGAGCCTCCACATGCACAAGATCAACCATCCTCCTCCATGCAAGCATCTCCACCAACTCAAATTGAGGATGAGGCTCAAGATGTTGAACAAGAAGATCAAGAAGATGAGCCACCTCAAAATGACGGCAACGATCAAGGGGGAGATGCAAATGATGAAGACAAGGAGGATGAACAACCAAGGCCGCCACACCCAAGAGTCCACCAAGCAATACAACGAGATCACCCCGTCGACACCATCCTCGGCGACATTCATAAGGGGGTAACTACTCGATCTCGTGTTGCACATTTTTGTGAACATTACTCTTTTGTTTCCTCTATTGAGCCACACAGGGTAGAGGAAGCACTTCAAGATTCGGATTGGGTGATGGCGATGCAAGAGGAGCTCAACAATTTCACAAGGAACGAGGTATGGCATTTAGTTCCACGTCCTAACCAAAATGTTGTAGGAACCAAGTGGGTTTTCCGCAACAAGCAAGACGAGCATGGTGTGGTGACAAGGAACAAAGCTCGACTCGTGGCCAAGGGGTATTCACAAGTCGAAGGTTTGGATTTTGGTGAGACCTATGCACCCGTAGCTAGGCTTGAGTCAATTCGCATATTATTAGCCTATGCTACTTACCATGGCTTCAAGCTTTATCAAATGGACGTGAAGAGTGCCTTCCTCAATGGACCAATCAAGGAGGAGGTCTATGTTGAGCAACCTCCCGGCTTTGAAGACAGTGAGCATCCTAACCATGTTTATAGGCTCTCTAAGGCACTTTATGGGCTCAAGCAAGCCCCAAGAGCATGGTATGAATGCCTTAGAGATTTCCTTATTGCAAATGGCTTCAAAGTCGGCAAGGCCGATCCTACTTTATTCACTAAGACTCTTGACAATGATTTGTTTGTATGCCAAATTTATGTTGATGATATCATATTTGGGTCTACTAACAAATCTACATGTGAAGAATTTAGTAGGATTATGACACAAAAATTCGAGATGTCGATGATGGGGGAGTTGAAGTATTTTCTAGGATTCCAAGTCAAGCAACTCCAAGAGGGCACCTTCATTAGCCAAACAAAGTATACTCAAGACATTCTAAGCAAGTTTGGAATGAAGGATGCCAAGCCCATCAAGACACCCATGGGAACTAATGGGCATCTCGACCTCGACACGGGAGGTAAGTCCGTGGATCAAAAGGTATACCGATCGATGATTGGTTCATTGCTTTATTTATGTGCATCTCGACCGGACATTATGCTTTCCGTATGCATGTGTGCAAGATTCCAAGCCGACCCTAAGGAATCACACCTTACGGCCGTAAAACGAATCTTGAGATATTTGGCTTATACTCCTAAGTTTGGGCTTTGGTACCCTCGAGGATCCACTTTTGATTTGATTGGTTTTTCGGATGCCGATTGGGCGGGGTGTAAGATTAACAGGAAGAGCACATCGGGGACTTGCCAGTTCTTGGGAAGATCCTTGGTGTCATGGGCTTTAAAGAAGCAAAATTCGGTCGCTCTTTCTACCGCCGAAGCCGAGTATATTGCCGCAGGCCATTGTTGCGCGCAATTGCTTTGGATGAGGCAAACCCTGCGGGACTACGGTTACAAATTAACCAAAGTCCCTTTGCTATGTGACAATGAGAGTGCAATCAAAATGGCCGACAATCCCGTTGAGCATAGCCGCACTAAGCACATAGCCATTCGGTATCATTTTCTTCGGGATCACCAACAAAAGGGAGATATCGAGATTTCTTACATTAACACTAAAGATCAATTAGCCGATATCTTTACCAAACCTCTTGATGAACAATCTTTTACCAGACTTAGGCATGAGCTTAATATTCTTGATTCTAGTAATTTCTTTTGCTAAACTTGCACACATAGCTCATAAATGTACCTTTGATCATGTCTCTTTTATATGCTATGACTAATGTGTTTTCAAGTGTATTCCAAACCAAGTCATAGGTATATTGAAAGGGAATTGGAGTCTTCGGCGAAGACAAGGCTTCCACTCCACTCTACTACTCATCCTTCGCCGTCGCTCCGCATCACTCTCCATCTTTGGTATAATCTTCACTCATTTAGTTTATGACCAAAGGAGGGGAAAGTACTTCTATTGGCTCTAATGATTCCGTTTTTGGCGATTCATGCCAAAGGGGGAGAAAATATGAGCCCAAAGCAAAAGGACCGCACCACCACCCTAATTTTAAAATTAATGATTTTCAATTGGTAAATTTCAAATTTGGTATCTCTTTGTGTTCTAAAGGGGGAGCATGTAGTATTTTCAAAATTAATGTCTTAAAACCCTCTTGAACACTAAGAGGAGACTTAATTTGAGGAGGAGTTTTGTTTAGTCAAAGGAAAAGCATTTGGACAAAGGAAGAAAATTTCAAAAAAAAATCTTGAAAATGCTTTGCAAAATCTTATTCATTTACCTTTGACTATCTTGCAAAAGGACTTTGAAAAGAATTTACAAAAGAGTTTGCAAAAACAAAACTTGTGGTGTAAGCTTGGTCCAATATGTCAAAAACAAAGAAATCAATCCATGCGAATCATGTAAGTATTTATTGGCTCAATTCCAAGCAACCTTTGCACTTACATTATGCAAACTAGTTCAATTATGCACTTCTATATTTGCTTTGGTTTGTGTTGGCATCAATCACCAAAAAGGGGGAGATTGAAAGGGAATTAGGCGTACACCTAGTCCCTAAATAATTTTGGTGGTTGAATTGCCCAACACAAATATTGGACTAACTAGTTTGCTCTAGTGTATAAGTTTTACAGGTGCAAAAGGTTCACACTTAGCCAATAAAATGACCATGCGTTGGGTTCAACAAAAGGCAAAGGAGCAACCAAAAGACTCCTCTGGTCTGGCGCACCGGACTGTCCGGTGTGCCACCGGACAGTGTCCGGTGCACCAGAGGACTTCAGCTCAAACTCTTCACTCTCGGGTATTTCCAAAGGCCACTCCGCTAAAATTCACCGGACTGTCCGGTGTACACCGGACATGTCCGGTGCTCCAAGGATGAGCGGCCTCAGGAACTCGCCAGTCTCGGGAATTCGCGAAGACGGCTCCGCTATAATTCACCGGACATGTCCGGTGTACACCGGACTGTCCGGTGCAACCTCGGGGCAACGGCTACTTCGCGCCAACGGTCACCTGCAGGCGCATTTAATGCGCGCCAGAACCGCGCAGTTGTCAGGCACGCGGGAGCAGGCACACCGGACATCAAACAGTACATGTCCGGTGTGCACCGGACATCCAGGCGGGCCCAGAGGACAGAACTCCAACGGTCATATTGCAACGGCTTTGGTGACGTGGCTGTCGCACCGGACATGTCCGGTGTGCACCGGACTGTCCGGTGCGCCATCGAACAGACAGCCTCACCAAACGGCTAGTTTGGTGGTTGGGGCTATAAATACCCCCAACCACCCCACCATTCATTGCATCCAAGTTTTCCAACTTCCAACCACTTACAAGAGCTAGGCATTCAATTCTAGACACACCAAAGAGATCAAATCCTCTCCAATTCCACTCAAGCCTTTAGTGACTAACGAGAGAGATTTGTCGTGTTCTTTTGAGCTCTTGCGCTTGGATCGCTTTCTTTCTTTCTCACTTGTTCTTGTGATCAAAACTCAATTGTAACCAAGGCAAGAGGCACCAATTGTGTGGTGGCCCTTGCGGGGAAGTTTTGTTTCCGTTTGATTGAGAAGAAGAAAAGCTCACTCGGTCCAAGGGACCGTTTGAGAGAGGGAAGGGTTGAAAGAGACCCGGCCTTTGTGGCCTCCTCAACGGGGAGTAGGTTTGAAAGAACCGAACCTCGGTAAAACAAATCCGCGTGTCTCACTTCGTTATTTGCTTGCGATTTGTTTTGCTCCCTCTCTCGCGGACTCAATTATATTTCTAACGCTAACCCGGCTTGTAGTTGTGATTATTTTTGAGATTTTCAGTTTCGCCCTATTCACCCCCCCTCTAGGCGACTTTCAGTATGCTACTGAGCAAAGCTTTGAAGATGCAATAGGATCTAGAAGATAAAAAGCACGAGGTTATAATTGAAAACTTAGAGAACAAAATAAAAGAACAATCAGCTGCTTTTGAGAAGAAAGAGTTCGAACTCTAGACAACTGAAGGCTTATTAGCAGAAGCCGAAGCTAAAATAACAGAACTGAATACGAAGCTTCTCTGCCAGTCAGAAAGTTTCGAACAGGAAAGGCTGAAGCTTAATGAAAAACTTGAGGCCGAAGTCCAAAAGGGTTTAGATTTGAAAAAATCATTGATAATCCTTCAAAACAAATGTTTGGAATTCAGCAACCAATGTGTTCAATGGCTGAAGAAGGTATTTTATTCGGTCGGGGCCAGTAGTGAAAAATTTACTCCTTCAGCTGAAGATCTACCAGGAGCCTTCGAACACATCGAAGGTGAGATTGATGACCTCGGTGATGTTATTGCTGGACACGGTGACTTCTGTGCCCTGGTAGCTTCTCGGGGCACCGCTGCTGCGTTCCTGAAATCTGGCTGTGAGCACGGAAAAATCATCAACAGACCCAATTTCAGCCTATCACCAGTAGTTCTGGATGATATTCCCAGCCTCGCCCGAAGCATTGGGAATAAATTTATAAAGGTGGTATGGACAAAAGGTGGGCGAGAGAAAGCTGGTGACGAAGCTCGGAGTCATCTTAAACCGGTAGCAAAATCATACCTTCGTGCTTACCTCTTCCTTCGAAATTGAATTTTGCTTATAATACTTTAATTCATGTAGTATGATGAAGTCGAAACTAAAGCTTGAAGAGTAAGAAGATGACGCCGAAGCTTTTATTGGATGACAATGTTGAAGCTGAAGCTCAATGAATATTGATGAAGCTTAGATGAATGACTGTAGAAAAGATTCTAAAAACTTTCTGTAATAACTTTTACAAATGTAATTAAATTGTATTCAGTGAACTATGTCCATACCTTGTAATATATTCTTACCTTTCCATCAATGTATGGAGTGCTTTGGTGTGGACGAAATTATCATTTTTGAGCCGAAGGCGAAAAAACACCTTCCCTTCTTTTCGTACGCAGCGAAGCAAAAAAACTGCTGCTTTTTTCTCTTTTGTCGAAGCATGATCTTTAGAGACGAAGTGATTGCTTATTTTATGATGATAATGATCCTACGTATGTCTAAATGAATGTTTATGAATGCAAATGCTATGATGTGATGTATCATGCAAATGAATGTCCAAACACATATCCGAAGCCATAAACATAGTCCCCGTTCCCTTAGGAATAGACACAGTCTCTTTGCCGTTTATTTTTTGGCTTCACCATTTACTTTTCGGTGTATCAGCGCTGACTTTTCGCTGTAAGCCTCCCTTAGGAGCTTCTTCGCCTTTTACTTCGGCGGAATCAGCGTTTATTTTTCGCTGTAAGCCTCCCTTAGGAGCTTCTTTGCCTTTTACTTCGGTGGAATCAGCGCTTATTTTTCGCTGTAAGCTCTGCATTCCCTTAGGAACGACTTTTGAGCAGAAAACTTACGCTGCGCTCCCTTAGGAACGGCTTTTTTGTAGGTTCGTCGTGCTCTGCATCCCCTTAGGGACGTCTTTTGAGCTTCTCCCTGTTTTCTTTTCTTTTTTCTTTGCACTCGATGGTGCGTGCTCAGCTTTTACATTTACATCTTTGAGGGATATTGCTCTTATAGAGCTGAAATAAGAAAAAGAGAAATTACATGCTATGGCCCCATTAAAAACCTTTCTCCCCCTTTGGAAAGGAAAAGGGTGCCATAGGAAAGAACAGAAAAAATTACATCAAGTTAGACATAATATCACCGAAGCTCATCCGCATTCCATGATCTAGGAATGTCGTTGTCGTCCATATCCTTCAATCTATAAGAACCGGGTCTTGACGAAGATACTACCAGAAAAGGTCCTTCCCATTTTAGTTGTAGCTTGCCTACTGTATCTGGGTTGGCCACTCTCCGAAGCACCAAATGTCCTGGCTTAATGTTCTTTAGCCGAACCTTTCTATCACGCCATTTTATTGTTTCGGCTTGATATTTGTTGATGTTTTCCACAACCTGAAGCCTGATCCCTTCTATAGCATCTTTCTCCACTGAGTAATCAGCTTCGTCTTCTGCCGAAGCCACTGTTCTTATTGATCCCGCTTTCGCTTCTTCTGGAGTTATTGCTTCGTCACCAAATAATAACTTGAATGGTGTAAAGCCTGTTGACCTTGATGTTGTTGTATTGTGGCTCCACACCACTTTAATTAATTCATCTGGCCATTTTCCTCTGGGCTGGTTGAAGATTAATTTCATTATTCCCATCATTATGATGTCGTTAGCTCTTTCGACAAGTCCATTTGACTCTGGATGCCTAACCGATGCAAAATGGATATTCGTGCCAATTTGTCCACAGAACTCTTTAAAAGCTTCGGCATCAAACTATGTTCCGTTATCCATAGTAATGTCCTTCGGCACTCTGAAGCGACAAACAATATTCTGCCAGAAAAATTTCTGAATGGTAACCGAAGTTATTGTGGCTAAAGGCTTCGCCTCAATCCACTTAGAAAAATATTCTACTGCCACCACAACATATTTTAAATTTCCTTGTGCTGGTGGTAGCGGGCCTAACAAATCAAGGCCCCACCTTTGCAATGGCCAAGTTGGTTGTATTAATTGAGTCATAGACGAAGGCTGTTTTTGATCTCTTGCGCATTTTTGACAGCCTTCGCATTTTTGAACTAATTCTGCTCCATTTGAAGCTGCCTTCGGCCAATAAAATCCTTGACGAAAAACTTTTCCCAGCAAGGGCCTAGATCCAATGTGAGATCCACACAGGCCTGCGTGTATTTCCTTCATCAATTCTATACCTTCAGCTCTGGATAAACATTTGAGCAATGGAGAACAAACTCCATGCTTGTATAGCTCCCCTTCTATTATGACATATGGCTGGGCTCTTGCCTCTATTCTCTTATTATAAGCTTCGTCATCTGAAAGGAAATTACCCTGGAGGAAAGACATAATCTCAGTTCTCCAATCTTCACTATGAACAGGAGATATATTGAGCATTGCTCTTTCAAGAAGTTCCACCGAAGGTGCTTTTATTGTTTCAAAAAATACTTCCGAAGGTAAGGGCAGCCCCTGTGCCGCTGACTTGGCTAGTAAATCAGCATGTTCATTTTCTCCTCGAGGAATATTCTTGACAGAAAACCCTTCGAAGGAAGCTTCAATCCTTCGGACCGTGTCCAAGTATTTCTCAAGCTTCGGGTCTCTTGCTTTACAACTCTTGTCAACATGACCAGAAATAACTTAGGAATCGGTTTTAAGAACCGCCCTTCTAATCCCCATTGCCTTTAACTTCTGAAGCCCCAAAAGCAAAGCTTCGTACTCAGCAATATTATTTGTGCAGCTAAAATCAAGTTTCACTGCATAACAAGTTCTAACTTTGGAAGGTGCAACTAACACAGTAGCTGCTCCTGCCCCGAAGGTTCCCCAAGAACCGTCGCAAAATACTGTCCAAGCTTTGGCATCTTTAGTTGTTTCTTCTCCCTGAGCCCCTGGCGTCCAATCAGCGATGAAGTCTGCTAACGCCTGGGACTGTATTGAGGATCTATGCACATAATCAATGCTGAACTCGTTGAGTTCCGCAGCCCACTTTCCAATTCTTCCAGTAGCTTCTCTGTTTCTCATGATGTCCTTCAAAGGTTGTGATGAAGGAACAATTATATGATATGCTTGAAAGTAATGTCAAAGCTTCCTGGAGGCCATTAAGACAGCATATAACACCTTCTCCAATTCTGTATAGTTCTTCTTTGATAGACTAAGGACTTCGGAGACGAAGTATATCGGGGCTTGCCTTTTGGTTTGTCCCTCAAGATTTTCTTGGACAAGTGCCGCACTCACTGCTGAATGCGAAGCTGCCACAAACAACAACAGAGGAGCCCCTTGCGCTGGTGGAGTTAGCGTCATTAGATCTATCAGATACTGCTTCAGCTCTTCGAAGGCTTTCTGCTGAGCTGATCCCCATTGAAAGACTTCGGCTGACTTCAACACTTCAAAGAATGGTAAATTTCTCTCTGCTAATCTAGATATGAATCGATTCAGAGATGCCAGTCTTCCTGTCAGCCGTTGAGCCCCCTTCTTTGTGCTTGGCGGCTCCATCTGAAGAATAGCTTCGATTTTATTTGGATTAGCTTCGATTCCTTTTATTGAAACCAGACAACCAAGGAATTTCCCCTTCTTCACTCCGAAGACACACTTCTCTGGATTTAGCTTTAGATCAGCTTGTCTAAAATTAGCGAATGTCTCCTGCAGATCAGCAATGTGATTTTCTTGCTTCATGTTTTTTTACTATAATATCATCAACATAGGTTAGCACATTTCTGTCTATCTGAGAATGAAGAACCTTCGCTGTCATTCTACTGAAACTTCCTCCAGCATTCTTGAGCCCCTCAGGCATCCGAAGGTAACAATATGTTCCACTAGGGGTTATGAAGCTGGTTTTTGACTCATCCTCTTTCTTCATCCAAATTTGATGATAGCTTGAATAACAATCTAGCAGACTCATAAGCTCTGACGAAGCTGCTGCGTCTATTAGAGAATCGATCCTTGGTAATGGAAACTCATCCTTCGGACAAGCCTTGTTGAGATCAGTAAAATCAATACACATCCTCCATTTACCATTGGCCTTCTTCACCATAATAGTGTTGGCTAGCCATTCTGGGTATTTCACTTCTTTGATGACTCCAGCGCTAAGAAGTCTTTTCACTTCATTCCGAGCACCTTCGGCTTTGTCATCAGACATTTTCCGAAGCCTCTGCTTTCTGGGTCTGAAGGATGGATCAACATTGAGCGAGTGTTCAATGACATCCCTGTTAACACCACAGAGATCATTGGCTGACCATGCAAAGACATCTTTGTTGTTGAACAAAAACCTTATCAGGGTTTTCTCCTGTTCTTCAGACAATTGAGATCCCAGCAGCACCTTCTGCTCTGCAATATCTTCACATAAAAGCATGGGCTTCGGCTGATCGGCCGAAGCAGCCTTCTCCCTTCTGTACTTGTACTGCTCACAAGCTTCAGCTCCATCTATACTATGGATTGCCTTTGAATCTATCCAGTTCCCTTCAGCCTTTCTGGCAGCTTCCTGACTCCCATGAATAGCAATAGGTCCTTGATCCGAAGGTATCTTCATGCAAAGATATGCTGGATGAAGAATTGCTTCGAAAGCATTGAGTGTTCCACGACCAATGATTGCATTGTAGGGGTACTCCATGTCGACAATATCAAACACAACTTGCTCAGTTCTGGTGTTGTTAACTGGCATCATGATCTTGCCTAGTGCTACAATCTGTCTTCCTCCGAAGCCACAGAGAGGGTGTGTAGCATCATGAATCTTATCTTCTGGCTCTTGCATTTGTCTGAAGGCCTTAGCAAATATAATATCTGCTGCACTGCCTGTATCAACCAGAACATTGTGGACCAGAAACCCTTTGATAACACAAGAAATAACCATAGCATCATTGTGAGGGTAATCTTTGAGCTGAAGGTCCTCTTGGGAGAAGGTAATTGGGATGTGAGACCATCTTGACTTGATGAAGGGTCCCTGCACACCGACATGTTGTACCCTTCTCTGTGCCTCCTTCTTCTGCTTCTTGTTGGCCGGTTCTGAGCACGATCCGCCTGTTATCGGGAGCACCAGCTTCGTAGCCGAAGCAGCTCCAGCTTGGTTGTTGAACGAAGCCATTAGCTCAGAAAGCTATTACAAGGAATTGAAAACGACAGGAAAAACTTAGGCTTTTAACGATTGTTCTCTATTAAAAAAGAAAAATGATAACGAATGCCAGAACTATTTCAGAAGTAGGATATCTTCTAGTAGATGTGCTTCTATTCTGGCACAGTACTGTTGACTGTGCGAGCTTCGGACTCCTCTCTGAAGTCTCGTTGCTGATGAGTGTGCTGGCTCCCTTCTGGCTGCTGGCCTCGTTGCAATGGTGGTGGAGGTGGAGGCTGTTGCTAAGATGCCTGAGGTTGGCTTGCCGAAGCAACAAAGGCTGCAGGATGGTTACCCACATACTCTGGAATGTACGGTGAGTGGTACGAAGCAGTATGCATGACTTGCTTCGGCTGGCTCTGTTGGGCTGCAGCTTCTGCTATCTCTTTCTGTTTCTGGATGGTGACGTGGCACATCCTGGTAGTGTGACCCTTGTCCTCACCGCAGAATAGATAATAAATTTTCCTGGGCTGATCCCCAAACCTTCCTCTGAAGCCCCTGGCACCTCTGCCCCTTGGAGCTGGGGGCCGAGGATAGCTCTGTTGCTGCCCCGAAGCCTGGGAAGAATATTGCGGCCTCTGTTGTTGACTTCCCCTGTCATCATTCTGAGTGAAATGAATTGATCTGACGTGCATAGGGTGGATTCTCCCTCCGAAGCCCCTGGCCATTTCGGAGAACCTGTAAGCTTCCTCCCTTCTCTGTCAAAAATCATTGTCAGCGCGGATGTATTCATCCATCTTCTGAAGCAGTTTCTCCAGGGTTTGAGGGGGTTTCCTGGCGAAGTATTGGGCTGAAGGTCCTGGCCGAAGCCCCTTAATCATGGCCTCAATGACAATTTCATTGGGCACTGTTGGCGCTTATGCCCTCAGACGCAAGAACCTTCGGACATACGCCTGGAGATATTCCTCTTGATCTTGCATGCACTGGAACAAGGCTTGAGCGGTAACCGGTTTCGTCTGAAACCCTTGAAAACTGGTGACCAGCATGTCCTTCAGCTTCTGCCATGATGTGATTGTTCCTGGCCGAAGAGAGGAGTACCAAGTTTGTGCAACATTTTTTACTGCCATGACGAAGGATTTCGCCATGACTGCAGTGTTGCCACCATACGAAGATATAGTTGCTTCGTAGCTCATCAGAAACTGCTTCGGATCTGAGTGTCCGTCATACATGGGGAGCTGGGGTGGCTTGTAAGACGGGGGCCAGGGTGTAGCCTGCAGTTCTGCTGACAGAGGGGAAGCATCATCAAAAGCAAAATTTCCATGATGGAAATCCTCATACCAGTCATCCTCGTTGAAGAAGCCCTCTTGGTGCAGCTCTCTGTGGTGGGGCCTTCGGTTCTGCTCATCTTGAGAAAGATGACGCACTTCTTCGGTAGCTTCGTCAATCTGCCTTTGCAGGTCAGCTAACCGAGCCATCTTCTCCTTCTTCTTCTGTACCTACTGATGAAGCATCTCCATATTCCTGATTTCTTGGTCCAACTCATCCTCTTGTGGTGTTGGACTAGTGGCCTTCCTCTTCTGGCTTCGGGCCTCCCGAAGAGAAAGGGTCTCCTGGTTTGGGTCCAGCGGCTGCAGAGCGGTAGCCCCTGTTGCCGAAGCTTTCTTTGGCGGCATGACGAAGGTCGATGCTTGCCGAAGGTGGTCGAAAAAGGGTTCACCGGAGGTGGGCGCCAATGTTGGGGACTTGTTCTCAAATGCTATGAGTTAAGAACAAGGCAACACAGAAAACATTAAATGTTAAAGCCCTTCGTCCTTCGAAGCATTATTTCCCTTAGAATATAATGACTTTCGGACGAAGGTAATGAAGGACATACCTTCATCAACATAACATATAGAGATGAAAAAAGAATCACATAAAACATAAAAGATAATATAAACAGTCATATATTATTATTATCTCATTTCTATTTTATTACTATGGAAAAATAGAAGTGATATCAAATTACAAGTGTACCTTCGACTTGAAAGAAGGTAAAAGTACCAGCGTGGCACAAGGACCAATGCCTAGTCAGCGTGAACAGAACGGGGTTACTGTTCATCTATTTATAGGCACGGGACGCAGCCCATGCTAAATTACACTCATGCCCTTTACATTTGCTAATAACTCTATAGTAATCCATCGAGGTCTAAATAGCCTTTTCATCTTTAAGTTGGTTTTCCTTTTCTGCTATCACGCCGAAGCTCTCCTGCGCACAGCTTCGGCTTCGCGCTATCCTTCGTACTCCTTCTTATGCTTCTTCACGCGGTGGTTTCAACTCAAGTCCGAAGGTACCTGTTCATGCATTATACTTCCAGGAACATTGTTAAATCATGTTTTTGAGGACTGGTAAGCCTTCAAAACAAATGTTTGGAATTCGAACTCTTTCTTCTCAAAAGCAGCTGATTGTTCTTTTATTTTGTTCTCTAAGTTTTCAGTTATAACCTCGTGCTTTTATCTTCTAGATCCTGTTGCATCTTCAAAGCTTTGCTCAGTAGCATACTCTGTACATGAACAACCTTCGTCAGAAAACATTTTTGTTATGAAAAATAAAAAGTTAGAGAGAAATTGTTTACCTTGAAATTGGAATAAAACAAACTACCGACGATGTGCTGTCGTCGGTAGCGGCTAATATCGGCTTCGAGCTTCGGGAAACCGATACTCTTTGATAGAGTACCGATAACCTTCGCTCCGGCCTGATCCCGGATGCAGCCTAGCTTCTCGTCATCAACACCCCCGAAGAGAATCGCCCCTGGCCGATAGCCGCAAGATATGGCATACTCTTTTAGTTCTTATTTTTCGGCTTTCGTCAGTTCTTGCCCAATCAAGTTTTGAAAATTGAAAATTGAAAATTTCATCTTTCGATGTTTCTTTGGCAATTTCTTTATTTTTCTCGGGTTCTAGGGTCGAAGCTTCTTCGGTGGCCCCAGCAGCTTCTTCTGTGGCCATATCTAGCATAATTTTATCTATATCAGCAACCATGCTTTCTATATTAATATCTTCGGCTCTAGTAGCTTCGGCATCTGTGGCCTACGAAGGTGCAGCTTCAGTAGCTGTTGAACTTTTAGCAGCTGGCGCCTTCGGAGCTGAAGCTCCTGGTGGTGTCTTTTCAATGACTTCTGTCACCGTGATGATTCTTTGCTTTTTTGCTCTAGCTGCTTCCTTCGATTTCGCGGGCTCCTTTTCCTTCTGAAAAAGCTTCGTCAGTTGTGGCCCCAGTGGACTTAGCTTGACAGGCAAAGATTCAGTCATTACCTTTAAATTTTCCTCTACTTCGGTAGTATAGGGTGTTGTAGGAGTTCCTTCTTCTTCGTCAATTGCTTTTTGCTTCGGAGTCGAAGCTTTTCTCTTCTTCGAAACACCTGTTTTCGGCTCAAACTCCGGCTTTTTCTTTTTTGATTGTTCTTCATCGTCTTTGTTCAGAACATCAGCTACTCTTTTTCTCTTTTGGCCTTCAGCACCCTTATCTAGCCGCTCGTAGTCAGGATATTCAAAACCTAGGGCATCCATTACGCGGTTTAGCCTTCGCTTCGGACGAGTGCCGAAGGCCGCAGTCATTAATTGGTCTTCTTTTTTAGAATAATTTCCGAGTATTTCATTACACATTACTTTGATTGTGTCCAGCCACTCTTGGCAAGGTACTTTGAAAAGTTTCTTGAATTTGAAATGGTAGGGCAACCGAACAAGTTCCCCTTTCTTCTTTTTCCCCTCTAGCTTCGGCATTTCCCACTCCTTCAAAGTCAGGAATACTCTGAAGGCCAGGAATTCTTGCACCAAGTCTCTAGTGTCAATATGATCTGTAATCACTTTAAATTCAGCTAGAGCAATTTGACTTGGACTCCTTGGTAACATGTTGCACGGGGTCGGGTCTCTCCGAAGATCAATTCTAACGGACTTTGGACCAACTTATCTTCATCTTCGTCAACTCTGACGTAGAACCACTCAGATTTCCATCCAGCTGGCCATTTTCTTTGGTAACTGATCACTGGAAACTTTGTAGTCTTGCGGTAAGCAAAGTTGTAGCAGCCAAAATTTTCATGAAGACCATCTCCTCTAGCCTTGGTCTGGTAGTGCAGTTCGTGCACTCGGCAGAAACCTTCAGCGAATGGTTCCACCCCTGGCTTCGGAGAGACCAGATATAAACATTTAGCCTAACGATAGTGTTAGGGGTTAGCTGATGAAGGTAGATCCCAAATTTCTTCAGCACTTCAGCAATCATCTTGTTCAAAGGGAATCTTAAACCAGCTTTAAAAAGACTTTTGAAAACCACTACTTCATTCTTTCCCGGCTTCGGGATAGTTTCTTTTCCACCAAAACGAATCAACTCCTTCTTCGCTTCACTAAAATAGCCCAACTTCACCATCTTAGGAAGATCAGCTTTGGAAATGGTGGATTTTCCGAAGTCCAGGTGGCTAGGTTTGCTCGGCACTGCACTGCTATAATCATCTTCGGAATCAGTTTCTTCAGCATCAGCCCGTCCTGCTTCGGCAGCAGGTATATCCTCCGATGTTGCCATCTTCGCTTCACTAAAATAGCCCAACTTCACCATCTTCGGAACAGTTTCAGTAGCTTCGGTCTCATCTCCCTCACGGTCAATCCTGGCAGTAGAACACACTCTTGCCATCTGATTATGAATTTTTTGAATTTTTTTTTGAAGTTGTTGACTTTCTCGATGGGCATCATAATTCTATGCTTTTGACCCATTGATCAAATAGTCATGCTCGACAAAGATACAATCCTAAACGAACTTTAAGCATTAAAATTCTATTAAATGACTATCTTATTAGATTGAAAAAGCCAATGAATTGCATCGAGATGAGTTCTTACTTCTGGAACAAATGACTTGTAAGATCTATTTTTCTCGAAGGGTGTTGGTAGTGTAGGTGCTTTTGGTTTGCCAACCTCCGCCAAAAGGCAGGGAACATGTGTTGAACTCCAAAATTACTGGGCGGATAGTCCGTGGGTAGAGCTCGGACAGTCCGCGATTAGATTAGATCAGGCGAAAGTCCTTATCCCACTCGTGTTTATTGGACTAATCATGCGGGAATATGTTGGAAACCGACTAGAACGGGTCTAGACCTCCCTTATAATTATGAAGGAGTACGATCGATTGAGAACACCAACAACCAAACCAATCAATCTATTTATCAATTCCTTTACTTTCTTGCTCTAGGAGTAGCAGTAATTTAGCCTCGATTAGTTTTGTCACCCCAATCTTTACCATTTTCGGCTCGACGTCGTCTAGAGGCGTCTTGGGGCCTGCTGACCCAAGACAACCATAAGATCTATCCTCCTTGACGGGTTCCCTTCCGGGGCAAGATCTAGGTTAAGATCTAGGTTCTTGGGAGGAAGAAGTAGGTTCTGCGCCATCGCGGTCCGTCCGGACCCTAGTTACGGACCGCCCGGAAGCACGTAGAGAGGAGTCAATCTTGCGGCGAGGTCGCGGACCGTCCAGCCCAGAGACACAGACCGTCCACGCCCCCACAGATAGCATCGCCAGGTTTTTTGTTCTAGTGTTTGGTACCAAATTGACAGGGCATCCCAAATATTTACCATATATAGACTCTTAGGAGCTGCTCCACTCATCTTCTGTTGAAAACCAGACATAAAAAACAGGAATGGAACCGCTCCATTCTTCTACGCTCTTCACCCAAACACACCAAACACGAAATTGTGGACAGGCCCAGGCATCCATCAGCCGAGAGTGTTATAATAGCATCTGTTTCTATAGACCCGAGTACAAATAAGATGCAGGGCTAGTAAGGGCTAGTAAGACCTTTTGTAACAAGCATGCATCTGGCCTCAAACGACCTTGGAGATTCGGAGATGCATCTGGCCTGCTGACCCAAGACAACCATAAGATCTATCCTCCTTGACGGGTTCCCTTCCGGGGGCAAGATCTAGGTTCTTGGGAGGAAGAAGTAGGCTCTGTGCCATCGCGGTCCGTCCGGGCCCTAGTTACGGACCGTCCAGAAGCACGTAGAGAGGAGCCGCTCCTGCGGCGAGGTCTTGGACCGTCCAGCCTAGAGCCGCAGACCGTCCGCGCTCCCACAGAGAGCACCGCCAGATTTTTTTGTTCTAGTGTTTGGTACCAAACCGACAGGGCATCCTAAATATTACCATATATAGACTCTAGGAGCTGCTTCACTCATCTTCGGTTGGAAACCAGACATAAAAAAAACAGAAATCGAACCGCTCCAGCTCCATTCTTCTTCGCTCTTCACCCAAACTCACCAAACACGAAACTGTTGACATGCCCAGGCATCCATCTGCCGAGAGTGTTATAATAGCATCTGTTTCTATAGACCCGAGTACAAATAAGATGCAGAGCTAGTAAGACCACAAAGTGTTTGATCCCATCGTAAGGATTGGCCTGCGCTCCTTCTGATTTTGTACCTTTTGTAAACAAGCATTGCATCTGGCCTCAATCGACCTTGGAGATTCGGAGTTGGATGCTGTATTAGTCACCAATGAAAACCCTTTCATGCGGGCCATGACCAACCACAGCAGACACATGGCCAGTCTGGTGTCCGGTGGGTGCCAATGTCAAGCCACCAGCGCAGTTACATTAATGTCCTCATCTTCCTTCGCCGTCGTTGCAAGAATGGCCGGCGGCGGCTGAGTCGACGCGTGTTCACCGTGAGAAAGATGGCGCAACAGAAAAAGGAGGCGGAAAGCTTTTGCGAACGACCATGGAGATGGATGATTCATTTTCCAAAAGGTGCCTGACAGATATATAAACTGATAATAGCAGGTAGAGTCATTTCTAAGCCATTGCGTGTGTGTCTGTGCAACTGTGCTGCATCCAAGCTAAGACCAAGATCATCGTCAGAGCCTTCCTACCGGCAACCAACTCCAACGAAAGCCGCCTCACCAACTCCCAGCGGTTGCGATGTACTGTCTGTCACATACATGCCATGGATATAAAGGGGCATTGGCTTGGGATCACCTCTGCATCTCGCCTGGGATCTGCTAGCTTGATCTCTCCTAGTCCTAGCCCATTCGCTTCTCCTGTTCGTCGCTCTTAATTTGCTTGCTCGATCCCTGGCAGTGGCAGCTGCTGCAATGGCTTCCGGTGGCGCGTCGTCACTGGCCTTGGCCGCGCTGCTCCTCGTGAGCTGCGCCTCGGCGGCGGTGGCGACCAAGTACACCGTCGGGGACGCGTCCGGCTGGACGACCACCGGCGACTACGCCACCTGGGCCAGCGGCAAGAAGTTCAAAGTCGGCGACAGTCTCGGTTAGCGCCATATATGTACATTAACCTGAACTGCTCGCTTTTGCTCCGTTCTCGCTAATCCACGGTCCAGCTAGTTTCTGCTGGTTCAAGTGTTGTTATATGATTCATCAACAAATAAAAAAAATGCTTCAAATGTAGCTTGACATGAAACCTGAAATAAGCATCACTTTATTATGATCCCCTGCTCATGCGATGCGACCTGTGTTTCTTTTTCAGAGTTCAAATACGCCGGCGGGGCGCACACGGTGGACGAGGTGAGCGCGGCGGACTACGCCGCCTGCTCCTCCAGCAACGCGCTCAGCACCGACAGCGCCGGCGCCACGACCGTGACCCTCAAGACGGCCGGCAAGCACTACTTCATCTGCGGCGTGGCGGGCCATTGCAGCAGCGGCATGAAGCTCGTGGTGGACGTGGCCAAGGCGGTGGCCGCCCCGGCGCCGGCCCCGGCCCCGGCCGCGGACACCGCCCCAGACGCCCCCGACACCACGCCGTCGACCCCGACGTCCCCCTCGAGCTCCGGCGGCCGCACGCCCAAGAGCCCAGACACGACGGTCCTCTCGCCGCCGGACAAGAAGTCCACCTCCTCCGGCGCCACCGGGCTCAGCGCCGCGGCGTGGGCCGGCTTGGGCCTTGCCGGGCTCGTGGCCGTGCACCTCGGCGCGTTCTAGGCTAGCCCGCTGGCCTGGCCAGGGAGGAGACAGTGCCGTGTGTTGTTGTTAGGCTGCACGTCATGGATTGGATTGGTGTATTGGTTACCAGAGAGAGATCTCTTTTGGTTCAGGGAACTGTGCTGTAGACCTGTAGTTGGATGTTATGCTATCAGTTTTGCTGTTGTTATCACATCTCTTTCGTGATTTTCTTTTCGATATTGTCCCGCTGGAACGAACAACCTCCGCCATGATACCGATGATAGAAGCGAGGCGACTTTTGCAATGAGAAACCAAAGGCCAAGCTGAGTCACTTTTGCAACTCCACTCATCCAAATATACGAGGTACATGCGACGAGAATGACATCGACAGCACTCTGATACAGCATTAGCATTGTATGATCGCTGATAAAAGGATCTACTGTTCTGATCTAATGTTGTTCCAGCCGAGCGACTCCTCTGTTCGTAACGTCCGGCCGTGGCCCGTGACAAACGATCTACAATAAGGATGAGCTACATACGTTGATCGTTGAATAAGTTATGGTAAATAATATGTATGAACTCACTTACGTGGGAGCTCATGTGAAATGTAAGACTTACCAACGAAGATGATTAAAATTGAGCACTGCTTTTAAAGTTGGTCAAAGTTTTATTAGCAGTTACTAAATATAAGTAGATACCATCTCAATTAAATAATTGATCATAATTAATAATAAAATTCACAATGCAATACATATGACAGATTAAGTTTAATTCCATAAATTACTAATTTGAGGGTTCGAGCCGCTCTTGGCTAATATACCAGTTTTACACTCTGCAGAGGTTGCGTATCTTTAACCACAAGACGTGTTTTCCGTTTTAGCTAGGGTTTGCGAGACCCTAAGACACTCATAATGTGAATGGCTAGGGATCCACTGCGAGGCCTTTACAAAGTTCCACTAGAGGAGAGAACCCGCTACGGATTTCGGGCTGAAAGCGATGTAGGAATCCCTCGTCCGAAAAGCTAAATAAATTGTCCGACCCGAGGACCTCCCTACACCTGCACTCCTCCACTCCGCTTGGTCCTTTCAGGAAATGATTAACTCACACTAGCTTTACAAATAATTCAGCCAAGGCAGTCCTATTCTACCCTTGTGGTAGCAGTGTAGCACTTGTTGAGCACCATATTGAGCGGGCGGACGGTCCGGCCCTGAGGCCGGACGGTCCGCGGTCCGGACAGTCCGCGCCTGTGGGCCGGACGGTCCGCGCATGCGCAGAGCAGTTTAGGGTTCCGAGTTTTGTGCTATGTTTGTTGGCTAGATTTGCGGAATTAACCCGGAATCCAGTCGTGTAAAGGGTCCAGCCCCCCTCCTCTATATAAAGAGAGGTCTACGACCGATTTGTGATCATCAATCGAATCAATACAACTTCTATTCGCATTTATTTCCAGTACAATTAGGAGTAGTTCTAGTCTAGTTCTAGTTTAGCCTCTCAATCCCCAAATTCTTCGCCTCTCTTCGACTCTACGCCGATTAGAGGAGTCTAGGTCGGCCGGCCCGAGCCTAGACAACCCCTAGGATCTCTCCTCCCCGACGGGGTCCCTCCCGGGAGCGAGATCCAGGCGCCGCCGGTGATCTTCCGCCGCCCCTGCGCACGCGCGGACCGTCCAGCCCCAGGGCGCGGACCGTCCGGCCGTCAGGCAGGAAACCCTAGCCCCTATGCCAGGTCGCGGACCGTCCGGCCCCAGGCCGCGGACCGTCCGCGCCTGACCAGAGAGCACCGCCGCCGGTTCTTCTTGAGTATTTGGCGCTCCAAAAAAGCGTCAACATACTTTGTTGACACCTTTTTGGAGGCGCCAATTACTCAAAGAACCAGCGGCGGTGCTCTCTGGTCAGGCGCGGACGGTCCGCGGGCCAGGGCCGGACGGTCCGCGACCTGGCGCGAGGCGGCGACGCTCTCTGGTCAGGCGCGGACGATCCGCGGCACAGGGCCGGACGGTCCGCGACCTGGTGCAGGAGCTCGCCGCCGCCTCGCGCCAGGTCGCGGACCGTCCGGCCCTGGGTCGTGGACCGTCCGCGCCTGACCAGAGAGCACCGCCGCTGGTTCTCTTGAGTAATTGGCGCCTCCAAAAAGGCGTCAACATACTTTTTGGCGACTCTGCTGGGGAAATACATATCTAAGCTCATCAAATCGACCCTCAATGGCCGGTTCAAGGGATAGCTCTGATATTTCTCCAAGCAACATCATAGAGTCGACTTGGGAAACCTTGCCGGCTGACGAGCAGCTCCAGTTCGAGGAGCACAAGGAGCGGATGATCCAGGAGGCGAAAGCAAAGTTCTTGGCCAACTTCAAAGTGGACAGGAACAACAAGGTCGTCCGACATCGGGCGACGGATCCGGCTTCGCTCCAACCCACGCCAGATATCCCCAATGTAAGTAATACCAACGATCTGCAATCTCTTAGAAATTATGTAGAAGATCAGCGTGAACAAATGCAGAACATCATAGGGGGTATGCAAAGCGATCTTAAGAGACTAGTACGTGCATTTGATAAATCTAGTATCACAATTTTTCCTTCGCACGAGGTTGAGTTAGGAGGTAACACGCGTAACACATCGGCTACAGGTTGTCATGACCAGTCACAACCCCTTTATGGGATGCCGATGAACACATACCCTGAGCAACCGCAAATCGGCAGCAAATCAGCCGATCTGCACATGCCCGGACCGTCCGCACGTGAGCGCGGACCGTCCGGACCAACAACAGTCGGGCCGATTTTTAATGAGTTGCCTAGATATGCGCCCGAACCACCACACACGACACAGAATCTAAACTACCCAGTCGGACCGTCCGCGTACAACAACGGACGGTCCGCACATAATCACGGACGGTCCGGGCCAATGTCCGGACAGTCCGCACATGACCTTTTTGAGGAGGATTGTTACCGAAATCCTCACCCGTCCCAGCAGCACTTCCCATCGCACTATACAATGCATCAACCCATTAATTCAAGATCCAGAGCCCAGGAAAGCTTTCCGGCCCCACCCAGGAGGCCGGAAAGAAACAATCAAACCTATGACCCATATAGGGCAAATGAAAATGCACCACGTAACTCAAACCAATGGGTGGAAAGACAACATGCTAATATCCAGCCAACCCCACCTATGTTTGACCAGAGAGCCGGTGGTCTCGCACCGGCTGCCATTGATATAGTAAGGGAAGAAATAGCCGGGGCGTTCCGAGATAAGCTCGGAGTAAGCATGGTCCCTAGGGGGCAATCATATCGGAAACCTTATGACAGCCGATTTGATCACCACCCATACCCACAGGGAACCAGGATACCCGAATTCGCAAAATTTTCGGGTGATCAAGGGAAAAACACACGCGAACATATAGGCTAGTTCTTAGCACAATTGGGAGAATTGGCCGACACAGAGGCATTTCGCGTACGTTTATTTTCATTATCGCTAACAGGAACTGCGTTTGCATGGTATGCCACTTTACCTCCTAATTCCATTTCATCATGGGGGGGTCTAGAACAAAAATTTCATGATCATTTTTTCTCCGGTGACTATGAGTTGGATTTGGTAGATTTAGTGTCGTTGCGACAGACAAAAGATGAATCGGTTAATGATTACATCCGGAGATTCCGCGATACAAGAAACCGATGCTTTCAAATTCATTTAGCAGAAAAACAGCTAGTAGGATTAGCCTTTAATGGTCTACGATATTATTTAAAAGAGATATTAGAAGGCATCCAATTTTTTACACTAGCACAGTTACACCAGAGGGCTTTGGCTTGCGAAAGCCGGAGCAAAGAAACTGCTAAAACAATGCGTCACAACGTACATATAGTAGAATGCGACCAAAGTAGCTCAGATGACGAATCAGCAGAAGTATATGCTGCTGAAATGGTTTGGCCAAAACAGGCCAAATCTTCGGCTTGTTCCTCCTTGCAGCCGGTTCAAAAGAAACGGCAAGAGGAGGTTAAGTTTACGTTTAATGTTGGTAAGTGCGATAAAATATTTGACGAATTACTCAAAAATGGCAATATTAAAATAAATCACACTGTTCCATCCGCCGACGAGCTAAAACGTCGTGCATACTGCAAGTGGCATAACTCATTTTCTCATGCCACTAATGATTGTAATGTATTCCGACGACAGATTCAATCGGCCATTAATGAGGGACGATTGAAATTTCAGGAAATGCAGGTGGATACAGAGCCCTTTCCGATGAACATGATTGACTTCGAGGGCAAGAAAGTCCTGGTTCGGCCAAATACAGCCGATAAAGGCAAAGGCAAGGAAACAATCATCGGCAATGCTAAAAAGGCCGATGGGGATTGTAAAGTTTCTTGCAGGAAAGTGGTGGCCGAAAAGACTCCCGATGGAGGGGAGACCCTGAAGGTGACCATCACAGCCTCTAGCACTGGGGGGCAAGCGCAGACAGGGAGATAGTTGCGGGAACCCGTGCTGCGCATCACAGACAGTCCGCCGTCCCGACGCGGACGGTCCGACGCTTCTCCGAACGGTCCGGAGGACTCTGGCGGACGGTCCGGCCATGCTCAGGACTCGCAGCGACCACGTACCTTCAAACCACGACGACCAGAGATAGGTACGTGGAAAACAAATACATTTAAAGCAGCTGGTCGACTGATCAAGCCTGGCCCGACTTTCGATCAATTGTTGTCTAAATATGTGAAAAAGAAGGTCGGCCCCAGTGACCGGCCACCGAAGCGACCCCGCTCACCCATTCATGAGCAACGTCAAGTCAGGCCGATTGGACCACCTCACCAATCGGAAGAAATGAAAGGTCCTATTGTACAATTGAGACCTAACATGCCGACATGGACCCCTCCACCTCCTTATCCATCTATGCCATATCCATACACATACTTACCTCCACCATATGTCCCAAATCAAATGTGGGGCATGCCACCATATCCATTTGGAATGCCACAGTACCCCGCCTGGGGGGCACCCCAAACATCCGTTTTTGATAGGTTGGCGCCGCCAGTGCAAGACCGATTGAGCGCTGCTGAATCCGGTCACCAGGCACAGGCCCAACAAGATTGCCGGACTACTCGGCCTCCTAGGCCGACCAATCCGGCAGGGGGGCATATGCCTGTAGCAACTCAAAGAACAACAAAAAAGGACATCATCAAAATAGGCACCGCAGATATTGTCATACGGGGAGACAATAAAGGGCCGATGATTTTCGGTGAATCGGCCAACACAACCGAAAAGGATACGGCTACCATCAAAACAGCCGATCCAAAATACTCCATGCCTCGATGGTGCCCAGCGGGATTGACACGATCCCAAAAGAGAAAATTACAGCGCCTAAGAGCAAAGGAGAGCCAGGAGAAGGAGGCGGAAAAGACATTTAATGACACACATCCACTATACCCGCCACCGCAAAAGAAATGGAGACCAAAGGCCGTTGAGAAAAAACAAACGGCCACAGAAATAGAAAGACAACCTGCACGAGGCGCGGACCGTCCGGCCCACGCGTGCGGACCGTCCGCCGTTCACCAAGAAGCCTCCAACGACACGACAACATCAATGGAGGAGGACGACCTGCTGGGAGAAGACCTGGTCGACTACGAGGCTTCTCCAGAACGCCCAGGTATGGATGTAAATATTATTACATTTTCCGCCGATTGTACTATCATCGACGACAATGAACCTATTGTTGCCCAGTTTGATTTTGGTCCTAAAGAAGCCGCCTTTACTAAACCAAAGGAATCGGTTGTAACACCCGGATTTTAGGGATCCAAAACCCGGGGTTAACATAAACACTAGGTATGCTGGGACCAAGTCTCACACATATGATGTATAGTGGCACAGGATCGAATGTCACAACTTTATACATAACAGGAGTTCTATACAAAATAAATAGTTACATTATAAGGAGACAACGGTCCAGCAACCCCAAAGTTGACTGGGAGACGACGGCCTAGACCTCTCACGAACTCATCACAGCATCCTCCATGAGCATCATCCTGCAGTACCTGGTCTTGACCTGTGGTGTATGTGAGACAGCAAGAGTGAGCTCACATACGTTCATCGCTCAACAAGTTGTGGGGAATAATGTGCATGAACTCGCCAAAAGTGGGAGCTCACGTGAAGTGTAAGGCTTACCAAAGAAGATGGTTAGAGCTGAGCATTGCTTTTAAAGTTGGTCAAAATTTTATTAGTAGTTACTAAGTATAAGTAAATACCAACCCAGTTAAATAGTAGAACAGAAGTAATAACAACATCACCTGCAATGCAATGCATATGACAAATTGAATTTAAGTTCCATAATTTAATCATGTGAGGGTCCGAGCTGCTCATGACCGTGAGCACGGCTAGTATACCAGTTTTACACTCTGCAGAGGTTGCGCATCTTTACCCACAAGCCGTGTTACCCATCTGCCAAGGGGTCATGAATCCCATACACCTCTACCAAGGAAGCGAGGCAGGGTAACACTACGAGGCCTTTACAAAGTTCCACTAGCTTCCGAAAACCCGCTACAGTTTATAGGAAGATCCAGTGCAGGAATCCCTTGCAGGACCGCCATCGCAGCAAAATCCTCCCGAGGGCCTCCCTACACTGACCTCTCCCCTACTGCCCTTGCCCCTTTCGGGTAAGGTAGTCTTCCACTAGCTTTCCTAATTAATCAGCCAAGGGGTCCCATTCCTCCCTTGTGGTAGCACTGTTTTCCCGGGTGGTCGCTCCATGTTCCAATTAACATAATGATCTTAACATGAACAATAAATAACAACTGATAACGAAAGTGTAACCATGAATAATGTAATCTTCATACCCAAAACCAAATATAGCACTAGCAAGTACTACCCAGAAAGTTCAGTGGTAAACAAGGTATAAAGATAGACAAACTAGGGAAACCTATTGGGTCCCATCAAAATTAACCTATGCAGATCATTATGATTAATCAGAACATGGTTGGGTAAAAAGAAGTGATCAAGGGCACAACTTGCCTGGGACTTGAGATTCCAGGTACCAGGATGATCTTCAGGTGACTCGTGACCTCACTGCTAGTCGTAGCAATTCAAACAAACATGGTGTAGGCAAAATTAACATTACACCAAACATAAGAACAAAATACACATTAATAATATACATATTAAAATAAGATCATAGGAACATGAATCATTAATTTTGGAGTTATAGATTTTAAGTTATGGATTTTCTAATGTTTTATGTGTTTAATACAAGATTAATTAAGATAACAATTTTAATGTGACTTTTATGTAAAACCAGTGGCACTAATTGATAAACAATAATATTACAAAATTATAGGAAGTGGAATGGATTAATTTGGAGTTCATATGCATTTTCTATGAATTATATAAATTCTAGGAATTATTTTTATATTAAAAACTCATTTTCTAATTCATTTTCCTGATTTTATAACTCTCTGGACTGGGCCTCAATTAAACAGAAGCACAGGGGGCTCGGCGCAAGAATTCCCAGACTCAGACTACACCCGCGGTGGACGGCGGATTCATTTAAGTAAAACACAAGGTCTCTTTAGTAAGATAACCTTGCCGAAGGGGTAAGATTCAACCAGAACCATCGGATCGCGAGTGAACGCCCCAGATTAGATCGTGTGTGTTATGATATGCCCCTCGCACACCACCGTAGGATCCCGGATCCACGGCTGATATTAACCCACGTGGGAAGTGCGCTCACAGACCCGTTGGATTCACATCACACGGTCCGGATTTTATAAGATCGAGATCAAATCAGAGTCGTCCATCACAGAATCTAGGGTCCCGATTTGTTCACGCGATTGCTCACTTCTATGAGTTGATCTGGACCGCCCAGGGACCATCCGACGGCCCGCGGTCGTCTTCTACCCTGGCAGCTGCGCACGACGGCGCCCCTAGCCCGTGCGGCCGAACCTCGCCGGCGCAGCCCACCCGGCGATTACGCGCCCAAATCCCAAATTAAACCGATACAGCGCGGAGAGGAAGGTTGCGCGAACACGATGGACGGGTGCTCACCGGGGATGGCGCGCACTGGAGACCGGTCCACGAAGAGTAGCGGACGGCGGCGATATTCATGCACCGAGGAGAAATTTGGCCAACACCAGTCAATCCCATCCCCGGAAATCAATCCAGAATGCACCACGACCCTAGTCCTACATCCAAGACCCCACACTGAGGTCGAAGAGGTGGTGCGGACACAGATTAATGGCGGCGTCACCATCTTCTCCCACTGCGGCGATGGAGCTTCTCTTCTTCCAGCAGTCGGGTTCCCAGATAATCCAGTTGAGCGGAACAGGCACAAATCGGCAAGTTTATAGGGGGAGGGAGTCCGCGGTGAGGCGAATTACCGACCCCACCCAGGCAGCGCGGTGGTTGAGCCGAATCCCAGGGATCACGGATGGTTGTTGCAGAAGCTCCCGATGAGTTCGGTGAGGAAGGAAAGGCTGACCCCGGTGGCCCACGTGTAGGCGACACACGCGAAGTATAGGTTGCACGGGTTGAAAGGCTGGCCAGTGGGCCCTTCCGCTCAGTGTGCGCCGCGCCAGAGGTGGGGAGGGCATGGTGGGCCACGCGGTTCTTCTGGCAACCTGGGCCGAATGATGATTACAGCCCAACAGAATTCCTTTCCTATTTTCTATTTGATTCACTATCTTTTCATTTGAATTCCTAATTTGAATTTGAGTCTTGTTAAGAAATTCACTTTTGAGTCAAATGTATAAACTCAAATCTGTGTAGAAATAATATTTATATATATATTTTTATACTCATTTTTATTCCACATAATGTTCATTTGCTTCTTTTCTTCTAAATTCTAGGATCTCCTTTTATCTTTTTCCAAATTCTATTTGGGGAATTTAATATATTTCTTGTCACATTACTTTTATATTGCCACATAATGCACACAAAATAAAGAACCAACATGATGCACATTTTTTTTTGTGATAAGTCTTTTATTAACTATTATTATTATTATTATTTTTTTTAATATGGTGTTCACATGGGATTATGCATAAAGGGCAAACCCACATAAGGGGAAATTGTTTCTCTATTGATATTGTTTCTAACAAATTAAAGAATGGGTGTTACAAATCCTACCCCCCTTAAAAATAATCTCGTCCTCGAGATTTGTAAGAAAAGGGAATACAAAAGGATTGGTTTGCAATTTAGCTTTTAATTTCTAAATCAAGGGTCTCTTTTTTTTTATTATTAGTAAGTGATAGGAGAGCATGGATATTATATGTATGTCCACATTATTATGTAGGATAGAAGATGTCTTTAGGGCATATATGGGTTTGGGTAAGAAAGAGTAGGATAAGAAAAGACTCCATCCAAGATTGTGGATCTTGACTCTTCTTGGTGACCTCACTTGATCCTTGAAGACTTGAGTTGGTGCTCATCCTCCCTTGATGAAGTTGATCATCTTCTTCGGTCTTGTCTCATTGGTTAGGAGTTAGTGTATGTTATCGGGCTAGAGAATATGGTTAAGATAGGTGTGGTTGAGATAAACTACATGATGTAGGTCAAAATCTGGTTTGATGTCAGGTGGTGGTTGATAGATTATGCAATCCATTAAGACTCTATTGATTGGGTAAGTTATGTAACTTGTTATATAGGTCGAGTTGTTGTGTATGGCCAAGTTGATATAAGTCTCCAAATTAAGCTTAAGTGATTTAGGAGTATGGCTTTATCCTTGTACCAGCATTAAGTAACTCACACTAGGTTGGTTCATAATAGATTAGATAAAATCTAGATTAGGTTGTATATAACTAGGTTAGACTAGTTTAATTTAGATAAATCCACTAGGGTAGGATATGTCTTATTAGAATCTGTTAGAATCTGTTGGGATAGTATGGATCATATGGTGTAGGTAAGTTAGAAGCTCTATTAGGTTAACACAGAGGGATTATGCAACCATCGGATGGTTAGGATAGTTGCATGAGGCCAAGTTGGTCTTGTCGTTCTTTAATTTAGTGCGGGGTGAACTATGTTAAGACATGTTTTATAGGGGTAGAGTCTAATCTATTTTATCAGTATTGTCTAGCATGTTTGATAAGTCACTTTAGATTAGATCATATTAGGTTAGATGAGATCTAAATTAGATTGGTATGACCAGTTTAACTAGATAAGATCTAATTAATTCGCATTAGATCATGATTGATGAACTAGGGTGGATAAGTATGCCTATTAGGATAAGATGGATCCATAAAGACAAGATAAAATCTTTTGAGGTCAGTTAGATCTATTAGGATGAGATATAATCTTTTCAAGATAAGATGAGTCTATTAATAGTAATAGAGTATCTTTTAAGATAAGATGGATCTATTAAGATAAGGGAGAGTCTTTAAGATAAGATGGGTATTGTTAGGCTAGATACTTTATTGATAATTTAGTTTGTCTGGTTATTTTATAAATATATTTTTATACCTATGTGTCTATGCAGATGTAATTGTGGACATTACTCCACAACTCATCACACTCAATCAAAGATTCAAATCAAACAGATATCATAAGAACAAACCTTCAAATACAGAGACACTTATAAAAATAGTTTTGTTTTTGTTCCTAGGATTAGGTTTCCTATTCCTAAAGGTCACTTTAGGCACAGGATTTCAAAGTGTGAAATCCACATTTGTCTTTAGAACTAAAAGGTAAGAATAATCAGAGTAAAGCGGAAATAGATGAGAAAAGATTAAGATAACTTTAGAAAAGAATCAGAGTAGCAAAGGTAAGTAGGTAAGGGTTGTCCAGTTCTATCTAGGTTTCGTCCTACAGTCAACATTCCTCTGATACCACTTCTGTAACACCCGGATTTTAGGGATCCAAAACCCGGGGTTAACATAAACACCAGGTATGCTGGGACCAAGTCTCACACATATGATGTATAGTGGCACAGGATCGAATGTCACAACTTTATACATAACAGGAGTTCTATACAAAATAAATAGTTAAATTATAAGGAGACAACGGTCCAGCAACCCCAAAGTTGACTGGGAGACGACGGCCTAGACCTCTCACGAACTCATCACAGCATCCTCCATGAGCATCATCCTGCAGTACCTGGTCTTGACCTGTGGTGTATGTGAGACAGCAAGAGTGAGCTCACATACGTTCATCGCTCAACAAGTTGTGGGGAATAATGTGCATGAACTCGCCAAAAGTGGGAGCTCACGTGAAGTGTAAGGCTTACCAAAGAAGATGGTTAGAGCTGAGCATTGCTTTTAAAGTTGGTCAAAATTTTATTAGTAGTTACTAAGTATAAGTAAATACCAACCCAGTTAAATAGTAGAACAGAAGTAATAACAACATCACCTGCAATGCAATGCATATGACAAATTGAATTTAAGTTCCATAATTTAATCATGTGAGGGTCCGAGCTGCTCATGACCGTGAGCACGGCTAGTATACCAGTTTTACACTCTGCAGAGGTTGCGCATCTTTACCCACAAGCCGTGTTACCCATCTGCCAAGGGGTCATGAATCCCATACACCTCTACCAAGGAAGCGAGGCAGGGTAACACTACGAGGCCTTTACAAAGTTCCACTAGCTTCCGAAAACCCGCTACAGTTTATAGGAAGATCCAGTGCAGGAATCCCTTGCAGGACCGCCATCGCAGCAAAATCCTCCCGAGGGCCTCCCTACACTGACCTCTCCCCTACTGCCCTTGCCCCTTTCGGGTAAGGTAGTCTTCCACTAGCTTTCCTAATTAATCAGCCAAGGGGTCCCATTCCTCCCTTGTGGTAGCACTGTTTTCCCGGGTGGTCGCTCCATGTTCCAATTAACATAATGATCTTAACATGAACAATAAATAACAACTGATAACGAAAGTGTAACCATGAATAATGTAATCTTCATACCCAAAACCAAATATAGCACTAGCAAGTACTACCCAGAAAGTTCAGTGGTAAACAAGGTATAAAGATAGACAAACTAGGGAAACCTATTGGGTCCCATCAAAATTAACCTATGCAGATCATTATGATTAATCAGAACATGGTTGGGTAAAAAGAAGTGATCAAGGGCACAACTTGCCTGGGACTTGAGATTCCAGGTACCAGGATGATCTTCAGGTGACTCGTGACCTCACTGCTAGTCGTAGCAATTCAAACAAACATGGTGTAGGCAAAATTAACATTACACCAAACATAAGAACAAAATACACATTAATAATATACATATTAAAATAAGATCATAGGAACATGAATCATTAATTTTGGAGTTATAGATTTTAAGTTATGGATTTTCTAATGTTTTATGTGTTTAATACAAGATTAATTAAGATAACAATTTTAATGTGACTTTTATGTAAAACCAGTGGCACTAATTGATAAACAATAATATTACAAAATTATAGGAAGTGGAATGGATTAATTTGGAGTTCATATGCATTTTCTATGAATTATATAAATTCTAGGAATTATTTTTATATTAAAAACTCATTTTCTAATTCATTTTCCTGATTTTATAACTCTCTGGACTGGGCCTCAATTAAACAGAAGCACAGGGGGCTCGGCGCAAGAATTCCCAGACTCAGACTACACCCGCGGTGGACGGCGGGTTCATTTAAGTAAAACACAAGGTCTCTTTAGTAAGATAACCTTGCCGAAGGGGTAAGATTCAACCAGAACCATCGGATCGCGAGTGAACGCCCCAGATTAGATCGTGTGTGTTATGATATGCCCCTCGCACACCACCGTAGGATCCCGGATCCACGGCTGATATTAACCCACGTGGGAAGTGCGCTCACAGACCCGTTGGATTCACATCACACGGTCCGGATTTTATAAGATCGAGATCAAATCAGAGTCGTCCATCACAGAATCTAGGGTCCCGATTTGTTCACGCGATTGCTCACTTCTATGAGTTGATCTGGACCGCCCAGGGACCATCCGACGGCCCGCGGTCGTCTTCTACCCTGGCAGCTGCGCACGACGGCGCCCCTAGCCCGTGCGGCCGAACCTCGCCGGCGCAGCCCACCCGGCGATTACGCGCCCAAATCCCAAATTAAACCGATACAGCGCGGAGAGGAAGGTTGCGCGAACACGATGGACGGGTGCTCACCGGGGATGGCGCGCACTGGAGACCGGTCCACGAAGAGTAGCGGACGGCGGCGATATTCATGCACCGAGGAGAAATTTGGCCAACACCAGTCAATCCCATCCCCGGAAATCAATCCAGAATGCACCACGACCCTAGTCCTACATCCAAGACCCCACACTGAGGTCGAAGAGGTGGTGCGGACACAGATTAATGGCGGCGTCACCATCTTCTCCCACTGCGGCGATGGAGCTTCTCTTCTTCCAGCAGTCGGGTTCCCAGATAATCCAGTTGAGCGGAACAGGCACAAATCGGCAAGTTTATAGGGGGAGGGAGTCCGCGGTGAGGCGAATTACCGACCCCACCCAGGCAGCGCGGTGGTTGAGCCGAATCCCAGGGATCACGGATGGTTGTTGCAGAAGCTCCCGATGAGTTCGGTGAGGAAGGAAAGGCTGACCCCGGTGGCCCACGTGTAGGCGACACACGCGAAGTATAGGTTGCACGGGTTGAAAGGCTGGCCAGTGGGCCCTTCCGCTCAGTGTGCGCCGCGCCAGAGGTGGGGAGGGCATGGTGGGCCACGCGGTTCTTCTGGCAACCTGGGCCGAATGATGATTACAGCCCAACAGAATTCCTTTCCTATTTTCTATTTGATTCACTATCTTTTCATTTGAATTCCTAATTTGAATTTGAGTCTTGTTAAGAAATTCACTTTTGAGTCAAATGTATAAACTCAAATCTGTGTAGAAATAATATTTATATATATATTTTTATACTCATTTTTATTCCACATAATGTTCATTTGCTTCTTTTCTTCTAAATTCTAGGATCTCCTTTTATCTTTTTCCAAATTCTATTTGGGGAATTTAATATATTTCTTGTCACATTACTTTTATATTGCCACATAATGCACACAAAATAAAGAACCAACATGATGCACATTTTTTTTTGTGATAAGTCTTTTATTAACTATTATTATTATTATTATTATTATTTTTAATATGGTGTTCACATGGGATTATGCATAAAGGGCAAACCCACATAAGGGGAAATTGTTTCTCTATTGATATTGTTTCTAACAAATTAAAGAATGGGTGTTACAAATCCTACCCCCCTTAAAAATAATCTCGTCCTCGAGATTTGTAAGAAAAGGGAATACAAAAGGATTGGTTTGCAATTTAGCTTTTAATTTCTAAATCAAGGGTCTCTTTTTTTTTATTATTAGTAAGTGATAGGAGAGCATGGATATTATATGTATGTCCACATTATTATGTAGGATAGAAGATGTCTTTAGGGCATATATGGGTTTGGGTAAGAAAGAGTAGGATAAGAAAAGACTCCATCCAAGATTGTGGATCTTGACTCTTCTTGGTGACCTCACTTGATCCTTGAAGACTTGAGTTGGTGCTCATCCTCCCTTGATGAAGTTGATCATCTTCTTCGGTCTTGTCTCATTGGTGTAGAAATAATATTTATATATATATTTTTATACTCATTTTTATTCCACATAATGTTCATTTGCTTCTTTTCTTCTAAATTCTAGGATCTCCTTTTATCTTTTTCCAAATTCTATTTGGGGAATTTAATATATTTCTTGTCACATTACTTTTATATTGCCACATAATGCACACAAAATAAAGAACCAACATGATGCACATTTTTTTTGTGATAAGTGTGGCGGAACCGCCCGAAATATTCCAACTTAAGTGCCTAAGTCCCGCCCTAAAGGCTAGACCACACTTAAATAGGAATAAATCGTCAGTCCCTCGGATCTAGTCCGACGAGGCCACTTATCCAGGATCGAATACCACTAGCTCACACGAAGGTGAGGCACAGAGAAATACAATGAAACATAATACCACAAATTTAATAAGTATCATTAGTGATTACATTATCGGAGTTTCAGAAATAATAACCAAATTTTTAGTGCAGCGGAAATAACTAACGGAGAAGAACCGAGCAACATGGCGAAGCCTGGCCACGCTACTCCTCCTGGTCCTCTCCTGCGGAAGCAGTAACCCACTCGACCATCTATCCCGGTGGCAGGGATGGAGGCCAAGTCACACCATCAACCAATCATCCTAAGAAGTACCTGCAAAAATTGTGCCACAAGCAAGGCTGAGTATACTAATACTCAGCTAGACTTACCCGGTGTGAGGAGTCTATACTCCTCTACCTCTAGACATGCAGCTGTTTGGCTGTGGGGTTTGGTTGCCAAAAGCACTAGCTGAGTTTAAAAATTAAGTTTTAGCTTTTCAAGTTTTAGTATGATCCTTTTAACTAGATGTGTACCTAGCTAGCCATACATGGTATCAAACATTTTTATCAATCAACATCTTTTGCCAGTCACCTCATTTCCACTTATTACTCAATGCAGTACAATGGATCAAGCAGTCTCATTAGCTGCGAGAAGCAGACGATTCGAATCGAGTTTTATCCTTGCAAGGTAAACCTAAACACACGACATGTAGGGGCACTCCGTCCCCACACATATCAACCGTCCCCATCGATTCCCTGGCAACAGATCAGGGCTCACCGCCTTGGCGTACAATGCCTCACTGACCCCGACTGGCCGTCGTGCAGTGACCGCACTTGTACCCACCATAACCGGAATGGGAGACTACGTCTCAGGTCGCGTGAGGAGGTATGTCTGCGGGCAGGTTCACTCAGGTACTAGGCTTACCGATTTACCATATTTCTCGGTATGTGTTTAGTACATTCAAACGCTTGACACAGGTATCCGCACGTTAATCCTTATTCCAATTTTCATCTCGTAGACCACGCGTCCCCATGGACCGTGTCCACAGACCATCACCATTCTGTTATCAAAGTGGATACAACCAAATCCTGACCTCGCGCGAGTGCTAGAAAAATCACTCGACTTCTACCGAGATCCTAATTAATAAAGCAGCTACTCGACCTAGCATACTAGTATTCATCTCAATAGGATTCCTGAGATCATGCAACTAGGGTTTAAATCAACTCCTACACTTAAGTGCACAATACAAGCCTACAAACAATAAGTGTAGTAAAATATCATATAGAACAGGTTATGCATAAAACCGGGGCTTGCCTTTAGTTTAACACTTAGATAGTGTTTGCTGGGGGAGATACTCGCTTGGCGAGCATCCACTGGTTAAGTCCACCATCCTTCAGTACGTCCACCAACTGCACCTTGTTGTTACCACCACATCACTGGCTCGATCATCCTCTCTCGGTCCTATATGAGATGCAAGATGCACATGTATGAATATACTGAAAAGTTATCACAAGGTATACAATACACGGTAGCGAACTAAACACTAAGTAGTAAGACACCGCAACGACTATACGCAAGCGCTAGCTATTCGTACATTATCGGCGTTCATCCTTTACACCATTAATCAAGACGACTATATTTTATTTATTTACGCAACACAAATACGATATCACAGGTACACGCATTTATTTAATTGTTACGACTTTGCCTTAGTTCTATTGATCGCACAAAAGCATCACACACAAGTTTAATCGATGACCTAGGCGTCAATGTCTATGGAAAATTCTATATCACAATCAACTAAAGAAGAAACATATAAAACAATACACACATGTCATCTTTAGCTTAGCTATGGCAAGTCTACATTACTTAAGAGCAAACCCACATTTTTAGCAAATAGGGTGAACTAAACAATCAATTGCGCATATGCAGATTTTCGGGACAGCAACACAGCAGCTACTTGTTTCAATCATAACTTTTCAAATATTAATCCAAAACTAGCAAACTAGGACTTTCTGGAAAGCTTAGAAAGTGAACTACAACTTTGGTATTTTCATCACAACATGATTCAACACTTAGCAAGGTCAAAACGTGCTAATACAACAGTGCTGTCCAGATTTGGACAGATTCAGGCTAGCAACTTCAAAAATTCACAACTGAAAATTCAGACATCCAAACAAAGTGATCCTAGGCTTTCTGAAAAGCTAATTAAATGTTCTACAAATTGTTTATAAACATCACAGGGTGATTCAATATTTAGCTAAGCGTAAACATCACTAAGAGACCTTGCTGTCCAGAACTGGACAGATTCAGTTTTCATAATTGTAACATTCATAACTTAAGCTTCAGACCACCAAAAATAGTGATCCAAGACTTTTTGGAAAGCTTGGGAAAAGTACTACATAACTTTTATAATCACCAAGAAGTGATTCTAGGTTTATTCGAACCAAAAATTACAGTTTTTGAAATCTGTTCTGACAGAGGACAGAACACAGCAAGCAGTTTATAAAATTCATAACTCTTAAACCGTCAGGCCTTTAGTTATGAAATTTTAACACAAGCAAGATCCGAAAAGCATCTACAACTTTCTTGTGAACACCAATAACTGATTTCAACATTAACTTAAGCAACCATTGCAATTTCTGAAATCTGTCCAGAAATTCGACAGATTCAGATGCTGGGCTTGCGAAAAACACAGCTCCTAAACGATCAGGCTTATGGCTGTCAAATTTTTGTACAAGCAAGATAATCATGTTATCTACAACTTTTCTATAGCACATATCTACAGAAAACACAATTTAGTTCATCAAACATACAGCACACCGAAAACAGTACGTGCAGCCCAAAACAGCAATCAATACATTTCAGCTCCTATATAATTCAAGAATTAGTTGTGTTCTAGAGACTTGAATTATTTTAACACATCACCGTTGATTAGAGTTAAATTAGTCAAATTAGGACCATCAAGTTGACTCATAAATTTTATCCAAGTCATTTCGTGCGCTAGATTTACCATACTCGATTAACCACGCGTTCTCCACGAAAATCAACATCGAAGTGCTTTTCACCCAATAATTTGCATTTTAACTTAGACATCACCTGAGCACTACTACTTTTCATCACGACCATAAACATACACATTTAGACCATAACAAGCAATTCATCGCGACTACGAGCTTAACTAAGGTCGTCTAACAAGTTGGTTAATCAGAGCAGCAATATAGGCCATTATACATTCTACATGTCGGCTTGTCTATTATTATCACAACCCGAGACAACACATACATAACAATCACTTAACGAATTCGACTCCTATTTAACATGAGTTGGTTAATCACAGCAGAAGACTTAGCGAACCATTTTAGACATCGTAACTCAAAATATGGGCTGGAGTCGATTTCTCAGTGTTTCTTAACTGTTGCTCAACTCAAATTGGATAACACACGAGTCGCCTAAAACGCCACATTTTAGGAGACCTACATGTCGAGAATCAATTTTATAACCTAAGTGACTCAACCTCTATATATCACGCTTATCCGAATCTGTGGGCCAATCATTTCCAAAACACCCCATCTATCCTTCACGTTTCTAATCATATTGCACGACATAAAATATTTCAATACGCATTCACCCCATAAGTAACATCATCACACATGACTCGGACTTAACCGTAGAGGAAGCGATGACTACTGTGTCATGTCACCACCTCACTATTTAAGCCAAAACAATTTCTACTTATATCGACCGAACATTCGTGTCGAGCACACCTTATATTACCTTGTCTCGCATACAACCATGTTGTGGCGGGCACTCGAGACACTACCGATTAACTTAACGCAATTACCCCTACGATGCACTTCGATATACGCGTTCGACCTCACGGTGCTTCGACCAACCCACACTTCTAATCTACTTATCGCATCCAACCACACCACGTGACCACTGCATTCTCATAATCAATTCTTGCACAACTATATATGACAACACTTAGCGACTAGACGAGCGAAACACCAACTGATCATTCGCACATCCCGCCGTCAAACACCAATCACAAGTGGCATAATTTATATTTTTAACCCACTTTAACCTACATCAACGATGAATACATAAAATATATTTAGCATAGACTAACCCCTTAGCCGACTATGGAAACCACCAAACACGCTTTACGCTTTATTAGATTTACCGCGACTAACACACTGTTTTATGACGGAGTATAACAAGCGATTAATACCACCCACGAACCATCCTCGCGACACCTAGATGAATCATCGCAGCCACATATATTCAAACACCAATACACACCACATCGACTAAAATATAATTAGACAACTACAATCGCGCACATCAATTAACCTCTTGTTCTCTAATCGCAAACGTGATCCTACCAATGCGCATAGCCAAAACATTTTACACATCTCCACACATATACATGCACTGCCTGTCGTCAATCAAAACATACGGATGGTAACTATAAATTAATCAACCTGAACGGGAGCGGACTAGACGCATGTGCTGTCCACGTGGCTCGGCATTTCGTCGAACGGGCAAGGAGCGAAGCGCGACATTGACGGCTAGCACGTTTTTCGACGGCGTCGCGGATGGGCTGCGCAAACAGCGAGCACATGGCGGGCGTCGACGGCGCGCTGTCCATGGGGCTCCACAAAACAGTGAGCCGGCATCGCGCGAAGACGTCGGGGCTGCGTAGATCGGCGGTGGAGCTCGCTGCGCGACAAAGCCGAGGCGGCTGCTGCAGCCCGAAACCAGATGGAGTGGGGGGCTCGACATGGGGGAGCACTCGCGCGCAGTCAAGGGGTAGCAAGGGTGCATGGTGGCTGCGACGTCCATGGAGGCGGAGGTGCGGTGCCGCGGAGGAGAGCAGAGGCGTCGCGGATCCAGGCGTCCAGGAGAGGTCGCCGGACCTGGGACCTAGCGCCGAGCAGGAAGACCAAGGAATGGAGCTCGGCGGCCATGGAGTTTTTGCCCCTACGCACGCACAGGAAACGTAGAGGAGCACGTGCAGAGGAGGCCGACCATGGGGTGGAGAAGGGCGCCGAGCACATGGGCTCTGGACGCCATGGCCGTAGGGGACGGCTCCACGCGCGCCATGGGAGAAGCTCGCCTGGGAGCCGGCCATGGAGGAGAGCTTCCGCGCGACGTCCAAGCAGGGGGAAATGGAGCTCGCGCCCACGGGAGGAGATGGGCATGGGACGCCATGGCTGGCCGAGGGGAGGAGCAGGCCTAGGCGCCATGGAGAGGAGGAAGGTTCCTGCGCCATAAACAGAGAGGAGGAAAGCTGTGCGTGAGAGAAAAAGAAAGGAGAAGAGGGAGTGGCGGCTAGGGGAAAATGGAGGGGTGGGAGTGGAAAATGACCAAGTGAGCACCCCTATTTATAGAAGAAGCCCTAGGGTTAGGGTTCCCAAGTGGGCCAAATGGGCTGGGTTGGGCTTGGCCCAAAATCCCAATTCGGGTCGCGTTAAATTTATTTTTCGGAACAAAAATGTTTCTGCGGGTTTCGTCTGTACGCAAAACAGCGTGAACTAGATTTCGGATGAACGGACGGTTGAGCGATTAATTCGGCCGAGAGTTGGATTTGACTGTGCTCGGAAATAATTCCTCGCGCATGATTCGAAAATAAATCATCCTGAGATTTGATCGGTTTTGGATTTTTAGTCGGGGAAATCGGATCGTGACATTTTAAAATCGCTGTCGATACGGGATTTTGAATTTGGTTCGCACATGAGATATTTGGCCGAGTCAGATAAATTTGATTAGAGGATGACATATCGGGTATTCCGTCTGAGAGTACGGACTCGGATTAAAATAGTCGGACATCAATCGAAGTTCAGGAATTAGATTCGGGTTCAGATCAGATAATAGTCGTCGAGAGTTTGATTTAAAGAGCTTCCGATGAGATTTAAAATTCGATAATGATCTTCGAGTCTGCATGAGTTCCGAGAATTAAAAGTTTTAACACGCTCCGAAATTGGCTGTTTCTCGCGATCGATTAACTCTGAATTCGGTGAACTTCCGAGAGAAAGCCTGATAAACAGAGATAGGCACGATCGAGAAATAGAAATTTTTACTGAGCATCCGAGATTAGGATTAATCTCCCGACGTAACACGAAACTAACACCTGGGGTGTCACAATAAGTCTTTTATTAACTATTATTATTATTATTTTTTTTAATATGGTGTTCACATGGGATTATGCATAAAGGGCAAACCCACATAAGGGGAAATTGTTTCTCTATTGATATTGTTTCTAACAAATTAAAGAATGGGTGTTACATCGGTAAATCATTTAAAGCCGCTTTTCATGCGCGGTCACATTAATGGGATACCGATTGCTAAGATGTTGGTAGACGGAGGGGCGGCTGTAAATCTAATGCCTTATTCATTATACAGAAAATTAGGTAAACAAGATGACGAACTTGTCAAGACCAACATGACCCTCAGCGGTGTTGGAACTGATAGTTCGATCAAAGCCAGGGGAGTCACGTCCGTTGAATTAACCATCGGGACTAAGACCCTTGCTGCTGCATTCTTCGTCGCTGATGTAGAAGGAAATTACAGTTTAATTCTAGGCAGAGATTGGATTCACGCCAATCAATGTATACCTTCTACATTACATCAAATGCTAATACAATGGGTAGGCGATGACATAGAACAAGTACATGCTGATGTATCGGCCTGCATCGCTGTGGCCGATGCCCTTGTACTCTGGACTTATGAGACTGCTACATGTCTCACAGGAGTAGATTTTTCTGATTATCAATTCATAAGTATAGATAAGAAAGGCTTCATTCCTGTAATGCTAGAGCCGATGGAGAATCGGCTAAATCCTAAATGAAGTTTAAATGATGAATACACACAAAATTCATGAGTCTCTGGCCACGGACAGTTCGGTTTCCAAGGCCGGATGGTCTGGTCTTTCACAAAAGGGTTCGGGCTTTAAGACCGAACATATATCACCGCAAAAGGACAGTATCACGGATGATCCGGTCCCCGAGACCGGAGAGTCCGCCGTCACACAAAGATCTTCTAATTCCTCTGTGGGGAACATGATAGAGGAATTCAGAGATCTTGATAAACTAGGACATGGGTTTACATCGGCCGATCCTTTGGAGGAGATTGACATAGGAGATGGTAAAACTCCAAGGCCGACTTTTGTAAACAAGACCCTGGAGATCGATCCTAGAGATGAGATGATCGGTCTATTAAAGGAATATTCAGATTGCTTTGCTTGGAACTATACTGAGATGCCTGGATTAAGCCGAGAGATCGTAGAGCATCGGCTGCCTATTAAATCTGGTTTCAGACCTTTCAAGCAAAGAGCTAGAACATTTCGTCCAGATCTTCTCCCACGCATCAAGGACGAAATCCACCGGCTACTAGAAGCTGATTTTATCAGACCTTGCAGATACGCAGAGTGGGTCTCCAATATTGTGCTGGTGGAGAAGAAGGAGTCAGGTAAACTTAGAGTATGCATTGATTTTCGCAATTTAAATAGAGAAACTCCTAAAGACGAATACCCCATGCCCATAGCCGACACATTAATCAATAATGCATCAGGAAATAGAATTATTAGCTTCCTTGATGGTAATGCCGGATATAATCAGATTTTCATGGCCGAAGAGGATGCGTCTAAAACGGCCTTTATATGTCCAGGCTTCATTGGTTTATTTGAGTGGGTTGTCATGACATTTGGTCTGAAAAATACTGGTGCTACTTATCAGAGGGCTATGAATTTGATCTTCCATGAATTATTAGGAAACACTGTGGAAGTTTACATTGATGATATTGTAGTCAAATCGGCTGAGTTTAGTTCTCATATAGCTGATTTGCGCAAAGCCTTTGATAAAATGCGTCAGTATGGTTTGAAAATGAACCCCCGTAAATGCGCTTTTGGAGTGTCGGCTGGTAAGTTTTTAGGATTCGTCATACATGAACATGGTATAGAGATAGACCCTGACCGAATCAAGTCTATTCGGAATGTGGGACCTCCGACCTGTAAGGTCGAGGTACAGAGGTTTCTCGGCAAGGTGAATTATTTACGAAGGTTTATTTCTAACCTAGCCGGGAAGATTGATGCGTTCACCCCTATTCTTCGGCTTAAGAATGATGTCGAATTCGCTTGGGGGGCAGAACAGCAAGAAGCATTTGATCTCATCAAAAAATACTTATCTTCGGCTCCCGTATTAAAAGCACCACGAACAGGAGTACCATTCCGATTATACATTGCAGCTGAGGATAAGGTCATTGGGGCTGTTCTGACACAAGAAACTGAGGGGAAGGAGCATGTGGTGACATATCTAAGCCGAAGGTTGGTGGATGCTGAAACAAGGTACACTTTTATTGAAAAGTTATGCTTATGCTTGTTTTTTGCATGCACCAAATGTAGATGTTATTTACTGTCTAGTCGTTGCACTGTTTCTGGTCAAGTCGATGTGATCAAATACATGTTGCATAACCCAATTATGAGTGGTAGAATTGGTAAGTGGACTTATGCACTCATAGAATATGACTTGGCTTATGAACCATTGAAATCTATGAAAGGCCAAGTCATAGCGGATTTCATTGTAGAACATCGGGTTAATGATATTCATGAACTAGACATGTCATACCTCACTATTACTCCTTGGACTTTATATTTTGATGGATCGGTTTGCAATGAAGGGCAAGGAATTGGCATTGTGCTTGTTTCACCAAGTAATGTCTCCTTTGACTTCTCTAGCCGATTGAAAACTTATTGCACTAATAATCAAGCTGAATATGAGGCCCTCCTATTCGGTTTAGAACTTTTAAATGGTATGGGAGTAAAACATGTGATGGTATTTGGTGATTCTCAGCTGGTTGTCCAACAAGTGTTAGAAGAATATCAATGTTTTGATGGTACTCTAAATAGTTACCTTAAGAAATGTTGGAGCATAATCCATTCTTTTGACGAATTCAGTATTCGGCATATCTCTAGAGTTGAGAATCATAGAGCTAATGATTTGGCACGAGATGCATCAGGTTATCGGATAAAGAGAGGGAAGTTTCACAAAACTGAAAATCTGATAACCAGTGCAAAGCCAAATTCCCAGGTCGCGGACCGTCCGCGTGATGACGCCGGACCGTCCGGGGTTACCAGAAATGTTCTTTTCATCAATTCGGCTGACAATGAAGCCGATGCAAGTGATTGGAGGACACCTATACTTAATTATTTACGAAATCCCAATATCAGGACAGATAAGAACATTCGGCGAACAGCTTTCAAGTATGTTTTGATGAGTGATGAACTTTACCGCCGAACAGTCAATGACATCCTGCTTAAGTGCTTGGGCCCAGATGACGCTATATTAGCCATGGCCGAAGTACATGAGGGAATTTGTGGTACTCATCAATCAGCTCCGAAGATGAAGTGGTTGTTGCGAAGGTCTGGTTTTTATTGGCCTAGTATGATAGCTGATTGTTTCAAGTACTACAAGGGTTGCCAAGTGTGTCAAAAATTCGGCGACCTACAGTTGGTCCCTGCAGCCGAATTACATCCTATCATCAAGCCTTGGCCGTTCAGAGGATGGGGATTAGACTTTATTGGAGAAATTCATCCTTCATCATCAAAGGGGCATCAGTTTGTGTTAGTTGCCACTGACTACTTCACCAAATGGACTGAAGCCGTTGCTCTAAAGAACATGACACACAAGGAGGTAATTGAGTTTATAACTGAGCATATCATTCATAGATTCGGCATTCCCCAGACCTTAACTACAGATCAAGGTACTTCTTTTATGTCAAAGGAGGTACGTGAATTTGCTGGATTATACAGAATTAAGCTGCTTAATTCATCTCCATATTATGCTCAGGCCAATGGTCAGGTCGAGTCTAGCAATAGGACATTGATTAATTTGATAAAAAAGAAAATATCTGATAATCCTAAACATTGGCATAAGATTTTGTCTGAGGCTCTATGGGCTCATAGAATATCTAAACATAGGGCTACTAAAGTATCTCCTTTTGAGCTTGTCTATGGGCAGGAAGCAGTGTTGCCTGTGGAAATAAGTTTGAATGCTGTCAGGTTCACCAGACAAAATGATCTAACTGCTACCGATTATTATGATTCAATGATGGATAATATTGATGAGGTGACTGACAAAAGGATGATAGCTTTGGGAGCAATAGAAAAGGACAAAATCATGGTAGCCAGGGCCTACAACAAGAAGGTCAAAACAAAATCATTTCAAGTAGGGGACCTGGTGTGGAAGACCATTCTGCCTCTAAGGAATAAAGACCGGAAGTTCGGGAAATGGCCACCAAACTGGGAAGGCCCTTATAAAGTAAAACAGGTGATGTCTGGCAACGCCTATTTGCTACAAACATTACAAGGCAAGGACTTGCCTAAGGCTTTGAATGGGCGTTTCCTCAAACAGTACCATCCTAGTATGTGGCAGGATGCCTAAGAGAACCGATGTAACCACATCGAGTTAGTTGCTTTTGGTTTGCTCAGCTCCACCAAAAGGCAGGGGGGCATATGTTGAGCACCATATTGAGCGGGCGGACGGTCCGGCCCTGAGGCCGGATGGTCCGCGGTCCGGACAGTCCGCGCCTGTGGGCCGCACGGTCCGCGCATGCGCAGAGCAGTTTAGGGTTCCAAGTTTTGTGCTATGTTTGTTGGCTAGATTTGCGGAATTAACCCGGAATCCAGTCGTGTAAAGGGTCCAGCCCCCCTCCTCTATATAAAGAGAGGTCTACGGCCGATTTGTGATCATCAATCGAATCAATACAACTTCTATTCGCATTTATTTCCAGTACAATTAGGAGTAGTTCTAGTCTAGTTCTAGTTTAGCCTCTCAATCCCCAAATTCTTCGCCTCTCTACGACTCTACGCCGATTAAAGGAGTCTAGGTCGGCCGGCCCGAGCCTAGACAACCCCTAGGATCTCTCCTCCCCGACGGGGTCCCTCCCGGGAGCGAGATCCAGGCGCCACCGGTGATCTTCCGTCGCCCCTGCGCACGCGCGGACCGTCCGGCCGTTAGGCAGGAAACCCTAGCCCCTGTGCCAGGTCGCGGATCGTCCGGCCCCAGGCCGCGGACCGTCCGCGCCTGACCAGAGAGCACCGCCGCCGGTTCTTCTTGAGTATTTGGCGCTCCAAAAAAAGCGTCAACAGCACTGTTTTCCCGGGTGGTCGCTCCATGTGAGAGCACCTAGAGGGGGGTGAATAGGTGATCCTGTAAAAATTCAACACTAATAGCCACAAAACTTAGTTATTAAAGTTAGAACGGCTAAGTAGCTTGAAACGTGCTCTTGTGAACACAAACAATCAAAGAGAAAGCACACAAGAGACACGCGATTTTTATCCTGTGGTTCGGCCAAGTAATACTTGCCTACTTCCACGTTATGGCGTCCCAATGGACGAGGGTTGCACTCAACCCCTTTCAAGTGATCCAATGATCAACTTGAATACCATGGCTTTTCTTTCTTTTTCTTTCTCCCGTTTGTGAGGAATCTCCACAACTTGGAGCCTCTCGCCCTTACAATGATGATCACAAAAAAGCAAAGAAGTAAGGGAGGGGAGAGCAACACACACAAGACTCAAATCACAGCACAATCACGCACACAAGTCACAACTTGAGCTCAAAACACAACCCATGGAGTTCTCAACTCAAATGGAGCTCAAGTCACTATCTCAAAGAATCAAATGCGCGAAGTTGGAGTCTTCATGTCTTAGAATGTTTCTTGTAAGCTTGGATGACTCCTCCATGCGCTTAGGGGTCCCTTTTATAGCCCCAAGACAGCTAGGAGCCGTTGGAGGCCAACAAGGAAGGCTACCCTTGCCTTCTGTCGGGTGGCGCACCGGACAGTCCGATGCGCCACCGGACAATCACTGTAGACGGTCCAGTGCTGATCTCCTTCCTATTCTGGCGCAGACGGCCGTTGCAGATTCGTGGCAGTTGGCGCACCGGATACTGTCCGGTGCACACCGGACAGTCCGGTGCCCCCTAACGACCGTTGTCGCGGGCCACGCGTCGCCCGCGGATTGCGTGGCCGACCATTACGCTGGCGACCGTTGGCTCACCGGACAGTCCGGTGAATTATAGCCGTACGCCGCTAAACTTTTCCCGAGAGCGGCCTGTTTACCGGAGTTCAGCCTAGTGCATCGGACACTGTCTGGTGCACCACCAGACAGTCCGGTGCACCACCAGATAGTCCGGTGTGCCAGACCGAGCTGGACTTGGTTGCACACAGCCAAGTCTTTTGCAATCCTTTCTTTTCCTGTTTTTAGCACTTAGACAATATATGTTAGTACTCAAAACAATGTACTAAGTCTACAAACGTACATTGTTACATGATTTGCACTTTTCTCTTCATTTAGTACATAAGAACTTAATTAAATGTGTTGGGCACTTAATCACCAAAACATAATAGAAATTGCCCAAGGGCACATTTTCCTTTCACCATGTCCATTTAACATAATAATCTTATCATGAACAATAACTAAACCAACAATAATAATGGAACATGATCATTATTCATATATAACATTAATCCAAAAACTCGGTAGAGCAATAACAAGTCTACCTAATAGTTCATTTGTTTGCAAGGTGTGAGGTAAACAAAACTAGGATAACCTATTAGGTCCCATCAAATTAACCTGATTAACAGAAACATTATTAGGTAAAAAAGAGTGATCAAGGGCACAACTTGCCTTTTTGGTGCAACTCCGGTTATGAAAGGGAATTAGGCTTACACCTATTTCCTAAATTGATTTTGGTGGTTGAATTGCCCAACACAAATATTTGGACTAACTAGTTTGCCCTAGTTTATAAGTTCTACAGGTGCCAAAGGTTCACAATAAGCCAATAAAAAGATCAAGAGAAAGGGTTCAAACAAAGGTGCAAAGGGACAACCGAAGGCACCCTGGTCGGGCGCACCGGACTGTCCGGTGTGCCACCGGACAGTGTCCGGTGCACCAGGGGACTCCAACCTAAACTTCGCACCTTCGGGAAAACTCAGAGCCGCCGCGCTATAATTCACCGGACTGTCCGGTGTACACCGGACAGTGTCCGGTGCTCCAAGGAGAAGCGACTCTGAACTCGCCAGCTTCGGGAATCCACAACGGCTAGTCCGCTATAATTCACCGGACATGTCCGGTGTACACCGGACTGTCCAGTGTGACAGCGGAGCAACGACTACTTTGGCGCCAACGGTCACCTGCAGGCGCATTAAATGCGCGCCAGAGCGCACAGAAGTCAGGCACGCGCGAGTTGGCACACCGGACACTCTACAGTACATGTTCGGTGCGCCACCGGACATCCAGGCGGGCCCAGCAGTAAGAGCTCCAATGGTCGGAACCCTAACGGCCTGGTGACGTGGCTGGCGCACCGGACTGTCCGGTGCACCATGCGACAGACAGCCTCCACCAAACGGCTAGTTTGGTGGTTGGGGCTATAAATACCCCCAACCACCCCACATTCAAGTCATCCAAGTTTTCCACCTTCCAACCATCTACAAGAGCTCTAGCATTCAATTCTAGACACACCCAAGTGATCAAATCCTCTCCAATTCCACACAAAGCTTTAGTGATTAGCGAGAGAGATTTGTTGTGTTCTTTTGAGCTCTTGCGCTTGGATTGCTTCTTTCTTTCTCATTCGTTCTTGTGATCAAAACTCCATTGTAACCGAGGCAAGAGACACCAATTGTGTGGTGGTCCTTGCGGGGAAGTTTTGTTCCCGGTTTGATTTGAGAAGAGAAGAAGCTCACTCGGTCCGAGGGACCGTTTGAGAGAGGGAAAGGGTTGAAAAAGACCCGGTCTTTGTGGCCTCCTCAACGGGGAGTAGGTTTGAGAGAACCGAACCTCGGTAAAACAAATCCACGTGTCTCACTCGTTATTTGCTCGCGATTTGTTTTGCGCCCTCTCTCTCGGACTCATTATTATTTCTAACACTAACCCGGCTTGTAGTTGTGTTTAAGTTGTTAAATTTCAGATTCGCCCTATTCACCCCCCTCTAGGCGACTTTCAATTGGTATCAGAGCCCGGTGCTTCATTAGAGCCTAACCGCTCGAAGTGATGACGGGAGATCACGCCAAGAAGGAGATGGAGACCGGCGACAAGCCCACTACAAGCCACGGGGAGACTTCATCGGAAGAGTCCTGCAACAAGAGGAAGGAGAAGAAGGGCTCCTCCAACAAAGGGAAGGGGAAGAAGAAGAAATCCTCTTCCCACAAGTCGCATCGGAGAGGCGACAAGCACAAGAGGATGAGGAAAGTGGTCTACTACGAGACCGACTCTTCATCACCATCGACCTCCGACTCCGATGCGCCGTCCGTAACTTCTAAGCGCCAAGAGCGCAAGAAGTATAGTAAGATCCCCCTACGCTACCCCCACATTTCTAAGCGTACTCCTTTACTCTCCGTTCCATTAGGCAAACCACCGGTTTTTGACGGTGAAGATTATAATATGTGGAGTGATAAAATGAGGCATCATCTAACCTCACTCCACATAAGCATTTGGAATGTTGTCGAGTTTGGTGTACAGGTACCATCCGTAGGGGATGAGGACTACGACTCGGACGAAGTAGCCCAAATCCACCACTTTAACTCCCAAGCCACCACTATACTCCTCGCCTCTCTAAGTCGAGAGGAGTATAATAAAGTGCAAGGGTTAAAAAGTGCGAAGGAAATTTGGGACGTACTCAAGACCGCGCACGAGGGAGACGAGGTGACAAAGATTACCAAGCGGGAGACGATCGAGGGGGAGCTCGATCGCTTCATGCTTCACCAAGGGGAGGATCCACAAGCTATGTACAACCGCTTGAAGACCTTGGTTCGAGGTGATCCTATATACAAGCTAATGTCTCCCGAGGAAGTTATAGGAAAATTTGTGAGCTTTGAGCTAATGATTAAAGGCTCAAAGAAAATCATCGAGCAAGGCACCTCCTCCACGCTCGAGGCACAACCGGTCGCATTTAAGGCGACGAAGGAGAAGGAGGAGGAGTCTACATCAAGTAGACAACCAATCGATGCCTCCAAGCTCGACAATGAGGAGATGGCTTTAATCATCAAAAGCTTTCGCCAAATCCTCAAGCAATGAAAGGGGAAGGACTACAAGTCCCGCTCCAAGAAAGTTTGCTACAAGTGTGGTAAGCTCGGTCATTTTATTGCAAAATGTCCATTATCTAGTGATAGTGACAGGGGCGACGACAAGAAGGGGAGAAGAAAGGAGAAGAAGAGATACTACAAGAAGAAGGGCGGCGATGCCCATGTTTGCCGGGAGTGGGACTCCGACGAGAGCTCCACCGACTCCTCCTCCGACGAGGACGCCGCCAACATCGCCGTCACCAAGGGACTTCCCTTCCCCAACGTCGGCCACAAATGCCTCATGGCAAAGGACGGCAAAAAGAAGAAGGTTAAATCCAAATCCTCCACTAAATATGAATCCTCTAGTGATGATAATGCTAGTGATGAGGAGGATAATTTATGTACCCTTTTTGCCAACCTCAACATGCAACAAAAGGAAAAACTAAATGAATTGGTTAGTGCCATTCATGAAAAGGATGATCTCTTGGACTCCCAATAGGACTTCCTAATCAAGGAAAATAAAAAGCATGTTAAGGTTAAGGATGCTTATGCTCTAGAAGTAGAAAAATGTGAAAAATTATCTAGTGAGCTAAGCACATGCCATGATACTATTGCCAACCTTAGAAATGAAAATGCAAAACTAAATGCTAAGGGTGATTCTCATGTTTGTAATGTTTCAATTCCCAATCTTAGAGATGATAATGTTGATTTACATGCTAAGATTAAAGAATTAAATGATTCTCTTGCTAGCCTTAGTATTGAAAATGAAAAATTGCTTGCTAAGGCTAAAGATTTTGATGATTGCAATATTATTATTTCTAACCTTAGAAGTGAAAATGATATATTACATGCTAAGGTTGTAGAATTAAAATCTTGCAAACCCTCTACATCTACCATTGAACATGTGTCTATTTGTACTAGATGTAGAGATATTGATATTGATGCTATTCATGATCATATGACTTTAATTAAACAACAAAATGATCATATAGCTAAATTAGATGCTAAAATTGTCGAGCATAACTTAGAGAATGAAAAGTTTAAATTTGCTAGAAGTATGCTCTATAATGGGAGACGCCCTGGCATCAAGGATGGCATTGGCTTCCAAAGGGGAGACAATGTCAAACTTAATGCCCCTCCTAAAAGATTGTCTAATTTTGTTAAGGGCAAGGCTCCCATGCCTCAGGATAACGAGGGTTACATTTTGTACCCTGCCGGTTATCCCGAGAGCAAAATTAGGAGAATTCATTCTAGGAAGTCTCACTCTGGCCCTAACCATGCTTTTATGTATAAGGGTGAGACATCTAGCTCTAGGCAACCAACCCGTGCTAAGTTGCCTAAGAAGAAAACTCCTAGTGCATCAAATGACCATAGCATTTCATTCAAAACTTTTGATGCATCATATGTTTTAACTAACAAATCCGGCAAGGTAGTTGCCAAGTTTGTTGGGGGCAAACACAAGGGCTCCAAGACTTGTGTTTGGGTACCCAAAGTTCTTGTTTCTAATGCCAAAGGACCCAAAACCGTTTGGGTACCTAAAGTCAAGAACTAAACTTGTTTTGTAGGTTTATGCATCCGGGGGCTCAAGTTGGATCATCGATAGCGGGTGCACAAACCACATGACGGGGGAGAAGAAGATGTTCTCCTCCTACGAGAAAAACCAAGATCCCCAATGAACTATCACATTCGGGGATGGAAACCAAGGTTTGGTCAAAGGTTTGGGTAAAATTGCTATATCTCCTGACCATTCCATTTCCAATGTTTTTCTTGTTGATTCATTAGATTACAATTTGCTTTCCGTTTCGCAATTATGTCAAATGGGCTACAAGTGTCTTTTTACTGATGTAGGTGTCACTGTCTTTAGAAGAAGTGATGATTCAATAGCTTTTAAGGGAGTGTTAGAGGGTCAGCTATACTTGGTAGATTTTGATAGAGCTGAACTCGACACTTGCTTAATTGCTAAGACTAACATGGGTTGGCTCTGGCACCGCCGACTAGCCCATGTTGGAATGAAGAATCTTCATAAGCTTCTAAAGGGAGAGCACATTTTAGGATTAACAAATGTTCATTTTGAGAAAGAAAGGATTTGTAGCGCATGCCAAGCTGGGAAGCAAGTTGGTGTTCATCATCCACACAAGAACATCATGGCGACTGACAGGCCACTGGAGCTCCTACACATGGATTTATTCGGCCCGATCGCTTACATAAGCATCGGCGGGAGTAAGTACTGTCTAGTTATTGTGGATGATTATTCTCGCTTCACTTCGGTGTTCTTCTTGCAGGAAAAATCTCAAACCCAAGAGACCTTAAAGGGATTCTTGAGATGAGCTCAAAAATGAGTTTGGCTTAAGGATCAAGAAAATAAGAAGCGACAACGGAACGGAGTTCAAGAATTCACAAATTGAAGGCTTCCTTGAGGAGGAGGGCATCAAGCATGAGTTCTCTTCTCCCTACACCCCACAACAAAATGGTGTAGTGGAGAGGAAGAATAGGACTCTTTTGGATATGGCAAGAACCATGCTTGATGAGTATAAGACACCGGATCGGTTTTGGGCCGAGGCGGTTAACACCGCTTGCTACGCCATCAACCGGTTATATCTAAACCGAATCCTCAAGAAGACATCATACGAACTCCTAACCGGTAAAAAGCCCAACATTTCATATTTTAGAGTCTTTGGTAGCAAATGCTTTATTCTTGTTAAAAGAGGCAGAAAATCTAAATTTGCTCCTAGGACTGTAGAAGGCTTTTTACTAGGATATGATTCAAACACAAGGGCATATAGAGTCTTTAACAAGTCCTCAGGACTAGTTGAAGTTTCTTGTGACGTTGTGTTTGATGAAACTAACGGCTCTCAAGTAGAGCAAGTTGATCTTGATGAGATAGGTGATGAAGAGGCTCCGTGCATCGCGCTAAGGAACATGTCCATTGGGGATGTGTGTCCTAAGGAACCCGAAGAGCCTCCAAATGCACAAGATCAACCATCCTCCTCCACGCAAGCATCCCCACCAACTCAAAATGAGGACGAGGCTCAAGTTGATGAAGGAGAAAATCAAAGTGATGAGCCACCTCAAGATGACTGTAATGATCAAGGGGGAGATGCAATTGATCAAGACAAGGAGGATGAAGAACCAAGGCCGCCACACCCAAGAGTCCACCAAGCAATCCAACGAGATCACCCCGTCGACACCATCCTCGGCGACATTCATAAGGGGGTAACCACTAGATCTCGTGTTGCACATTTTTGTGAGCATTACTCTTTTGTTTCCTCTATTGAGCCACACAGGGTAGAGGAAGCACTTCAAGATTCGGATTGGGTGATGGCGATGCAAGAGGAGCTCAACAACTTCACAAGGAACGAGGTATGGCATTTAGTTCCACGTCCTAACCGAAATGTTGTAGGAACCAAGTGGGTCTTCCGCAACAAACAAGATGAGCATGGTGTGGTGACAAGGAACAAAGCTCGACTTGTGGCCGAGGGATACTCCCAAGTCGAAGGTTTGGATTTCGGTGAAACCTATGCACCCGTAGCTAGGCTTGAGTCAATTCGCATATTATTAGCCTATGCTACTTACCATGGCTTCAAGCTTTACCAAATGGACGTGAAGAGTGCCTTCCTCAATGGACCAATAAAGGAAGAGGTCTACGTTGAGCAACCTCCCGGCTTTGAAGACAGTGAGTACCCTAACCATGTCTATAGGCTCTCTAAGGCGCTTTATGGGCTCAAGCAAGCCCCAAGAGCATGGTATGAATGCCTAAGAGATTTCCTTATTGCTAATGGCTTCAAAGTCGGAAAGGCCGATCCTACTTTATTTACTAAAACTCTTGACAATGATTTGTTTGTATACCAAATTTATGTTGATGATATTATATTTGGGTCTACTAACGAATCTACATGTGAAGAATTTAGTAGGATCATGACACAGAAATTCGAGATGTCAATGATGGGGGAGTTGAAGTATTTCTTAGGATTTCAAGTGAAGCAACTCCAAGAGGGCACCTTCATTAGCCAAACGAAGTATACTCAAGACATTCTAAACAAGTTTGGGATGAAGGATGCCAAGCCCATCAAGACACCCATGGGAACCAATGGGCATCTCGACCTCGACACGGGAGGTAAATCCGTCGATCAAAAGGTATATCAGTCGATGATAGGTTCCTTACTCTATTTATGTGCATCTCGACCGGACATTATGCTTTCTGTATGCATGTGTGCAAGATTCCAAGCCGACCCTAAGGAATCTCACCTTACGACCGTAAAACGAATCTTGAGATATTTGGCTTATACTCCTAAGTTTGGGCTTTGGTACCCTCGGGGATCCACATTTGATTTAATTGGTTATTCCGATGCCGATTGGGCGGGGTGTAAGATTAATAGAAAGAGCACATCGGGGACTTGCAAGTTCTTGGGAAGATCCTTGGTGTCTTGGGCTTCAAAGAAGCAAAATTCGGTCGCTCTTTCTACCGCCGAAGTCGAGTACATTGCCGCAGGCCACTGTTGCGCGCAATTGCTTTGGATGAGGCAAACCCTGCGGGACTATGGTTACAAATTAACCAAAGTTCCTCTTCTATGTGATAATGAGAGTGCAATCCGCATGGCGGATAATCCCGTTGAGCATAGCCGCACTAAACACATAGCCATTCGTTATCATTTTCTTAGGGATCACCAACAAAAGGGGGATATCGAGATTGCATACATTAATACTAAAGATCAATTAGCCGATATCTTTACCAAGCCACTAGATGAACAAACTTTTACCAAACTTAGGCATGAGCTCAATATTCTTGATTCCAGGAATTTCTTATGCTAATTTGCACACATAGCTCATAAGTATACCTTTGATCATGTCTCTTTTATATATGCTATGACTAATGTATTTTCAAGTGAATTTCAAACCAAGTCATAGGTGTATTGAAAGGGAATTGGAGTCTTCGGCGAAGAGAAAGGCTTCCACTCCACTCTACAACTCATCCTTCGCCGTCGCTCCGAGCATCTCTCCAACTTTGGTATAATCTTCACTAATATTATTTGCTTGCCAAAGGGGGAGAAAGTAGTTTAAAAGGGCTTATATCTCACTCAAAGTATCCGTTTTTGGCGATTCATGCCAAAGGGGGAGAAAGTATGAGCCCAAAGCAAAAGGACCGCACCACCACCCTAATTTTAAAATTAATGATTTTCAATTGGTAAATTTCAAATTAGTATCTCTTTGTGTTCTAAAGGGGGAGAAAGTAGCACCTTTCAAAATTGATATCTTAAAACCCTCTTGAACACTAAGAGGAGAATTTATTTGAGGGGGAGTTTTGTTTAGTCAAAGGAAAAGCATTTGAAACAAGGGGAGAAAATTTCAAAACTTGAAAATGCTTCGCAAAATCCTATTCATTTACCTTTGACTATTTGCAAAAGGACTTTGAAAAAGAATTTTACAAAAGAATTTGCAAAAACAAAACATGTGGTGCAAGCGTGGTCCAAAATGTTAAAAATAAAGAAACAATCCATGCATATCTAGTAAGTAATAATTATTGGCTCAATTCTAAGTAACCTTTGCACTTGCATATGCAAACTAGTTCAAATTATGCACTTCTATATTTGCTTTGGTTTGTGTTGGCATCAATCACCAAAAAGGGGGAGATTGAAAGGGAATTAGGCTTACACCTATTTCCTAAATTAATTTTGGTGGTTGAATTGCCCAACACAAATATTTGGACTAACTAGTTTGCCCTAGTTTATAAGTTCTACAGGTGCCAAAGGTTCACAATAAGCCAATAAAAAGATCAAGAGAAAGGGTTCAAACAAAGGAGCAAAGGGACAATGAAGGCACCCTGGTCGGGCGCACCGGACTGTCCGGTGTGCCACCGAACAGTGTCCGGTGCACCAGGGGACTCCAACCTAAACTTCGCACCTTCGAGAAAACTCAGAGCCGCCGCGCTATAATTCACCGGACTGTCCGGTGTACACCGGACAGTGTCCGGTGCTCCAAGGAGAAGCGACTCTGAACTCGCCAGCTTCGGGAATCCACAACGGCTAGTCCGCTATAATTCATCGGACATGTCCAGTGTACACCGGACTATCCGGTGTGACAGCGGAGCAACGGCTACTTCGGCGCCAACGGTCACCTGCAGGCGCATTAAATGCGCGCCAGAGCGCGCAGAAGTCAGGCACGCGCGAGTTGGCGCACCGGACACTCTACAGTACATGTTTGGTGCGCCACCGGACATCCAGGCGGGCCCAGCAGTCAGGGCTCCAACGGTCGGAACCCTAACGGCCTGGTGACGTGGCTGGCGCACCGGACATGTCCGGTGTGCACCGGACTGTCCGGTGCACCATGCGACAGACAGCCTCCACCAAACGGCTAGTTTGGTGGTTGGGGCTATAAATACCCCCAACCACCCCACATTCAAGTCATCCAAGTTTTCCACCTTCTAACCATCTACAAGAGCTCTAGCATTCAATTCTAGACACACCCAAGTGATTAAATCCTCTCTAATTCCACACAAAGCTTTAGTGATTAGCGAGAGAGATTTGTTGTGTTCTTTTGAGCTCTTGCGCTTGGATTGCTTCTTTCTTTCTCATTCGTTCTTGTCATCAAAACTCCATTGTAACCGAGGCAAGAGACACCAATTGTGTGGTGGTCCTTGCGGGGAAGTTTTGTTCCCGGTTTGATTTGAGAAGAGAAGCTCACTCGGTCCGAGGGACCGTTTGAGAGAGGGAAAGGGTTGAAAAAGACCCGGCCTTTGTGGTCTCCTCAACGGGGAGTAGGTTTGAGAGAACCGAACCTCGGTAAAACAAATCCACGTGTCTCACTCGTTATTTGTCCGCGATTTGTTTTGCGCCCTCTCTCTCAGACTCATTATTATTTCTAACACTAACCCAGCTTGTAGTTGTGTTTAAGTTGTTAAATTTCAGATTCGCCCTATTCACCCCCCCCCCTCTAGGCGACTTTCAGGTTACTTCTCCCATTTAATCTCCATGTGACTCCCAACCTCGCTTCTATCGTAGCAATACATATAGATAGGCAAAGAGCAGGTAAAAATAACATTACACTAAAACATAGAAATAAATAATGTAATAATATTCTACGGGCTGCTACGAGATCGTAGGTTCGAGAACCACTAAAATCAGAGTTATGATTGAAAATATACAGTTTTCGGAAGTTTGAGGTAATTAAACAATAAAATTATATTCTATGTTGACTAATATAAATCAGGTGAGAAAATATTACAAATAAATAGCTAATTCAATATTAGTCTATGTTATAACTTGATTATAGATCATATTTTAGTCAAGTTACAGATGGTCCAAATTAAAATGTTAAATTAGCTTAGATTAGAGGAGTTACTTCAACAAACATGGGTTAAACAAATTAGTTATTTATTTTTGTAAACATACTGTATGATAAAATAAGTTGTTAATGCATAGGTAATTCAATTATGAAGTTATCACAACTCGAACAGTCCAAATTGGAGTTAAAATGAGAAAGATACGAGCTAAATAGGTTTTAGGACTGTTTTAATTAAAATATCAATTTCAGGGCTTATCTGTGGTAAACTAGGACCTTAATTCAATTTCCATTAACTGGGATTGGAATGCGGGTTGGTTATGACGTTTTATGGGGTCTCTTTAGCTAAAAGTCATGGCGAAGGGGTATCATTTTATCTAGACCGGTGGATCCAAATCCGACGGCTCAGATTAGAAACACACCACACTTGAACCGACACGCTACCTGGCCCACACGATTCAACGTCTACGACTTAGATTCTATTAAGGCACGATCTGATCTCCACCACCTGATCTAGAATCTACAGCCTGGATTTAATTTCACGAAAGGGTACGCTCCATATAATCACAATCGTTACTGGCCCGATCAACGGCTATGACGTGCTCCCCCAACTTCTAACCACAACAGTTTGTTTTTGGATCAATGACTTGGGCGCTGCCCTGAGGTCGCGGTGGTGACCCTGCCAAAGAAGTACGACACAGTGCTAGGGTGCCCCAAAATCCTATGCGAAGGTGCTTCATAACGTGGGTACGAAGGCAAAACGAGGAGGATAGGTCTCACCTAGCATGGGGGCACAGAGGCCCCCACCCACGTCGGAGGGCGGCACTGTGGCGGCGACTTGATTCTGAAGTGCAATTCCATCGACCCCGAGAGCTCCCGAGTTCGATAACTCCCTTCCACACATCCCTCGTACTCCGGTGATCCATCTAGACCGATTTCTAGACGATGGCGGCTTCACAGCGGACTCCTCTCTCCGACCTGATCTCTCGGTGCCCAGGCAATGGCGCTCTTCCGATATGGAGTTGGCTAGGGGGGTACGGGGTTCATTATATATACTCCGCATAGGGAGAAGCCTAGGACAGGCGATGGTTGGGGCAGGCGCAAGATACTCGGCAGAGAGCTCGCACTGAACTCGGTTGAAGACGGTCCCGACCACCCAGTCCCACCTGGTAGCGAGGGACGTGGGCGTGGGCATGGCAGGGACGCTGTCCCAGCGGCCCCGTCGAGCAGCAGTTGGTGACGTTCGGGCGCGTGAGTGCTAGCAAAGTTGGGCCGCGGAGGCTGCATGAGATTGGGCCAACGGAAAGGGTGAGGGTGAGCGGGTCGACTGGGGAATTGGGCCCAAACGGTGTTTTCCCCTTTTTCCTTGTATTTTTTTTTCTTTTTTCAATTTATTTTTTGTTTTCCATTTTATTTTATCTATTTCATTTTATTTTCAAGTTTCGATTTCAGAACTCTGATTTCAAATTTTGCACCCAATATGCAACACTCCAAAATATCCAGCATGAAAATGTAAAGTCACTTTTATTTGTTATTTATTACTTTATCCCTTTATGTAAATACTTCTAAATATACCCACTTTATAAAAAATGTAGTTCATATAAAATGATTTAGCCACTTTATCCCTCCAAGAGAAGAAAAATAGTCTAAATATATACATATACAAAGTTTTGTATTTACTCTTTTTGTATTCACATTAGAGAGAATAACTTTGAAAAGAAAAGAAAATCTTTGTTCAAAGTTATTTGGACCCAAGTACTTTTTGGAGGTGTTTTCTTAAATCATGTAATCGAATTTTGAGGTGTTATAGGCATTGTGATTGCTATGTTCGGCCAGCGGGTCCACACGTGGTGGTGTCACATCAACGCCACATGAACTAACCGTTTTTTTATCGTTGAAGCTCAAAAAATAAATCTTGTTCTCAATCCATCTATAAATAAGGAGCCTAGTTGAAGCTCATTTCTCACACCTTTTAGCTCATTCCACTCAGCTTCATATTTGTATTCGAACTCTCAAAAGTGTCATGTCTTCCACGAGTTCTGGCGGGATTGAGAGAAAAATTATCACCGCTTTACAAAAAGCACTTACTGAGTACATCCAAATTCATCGTTGAAGCCGAAGCGAGTGTTTTAAATGTAATTCACGAGTGTTTTAAATTTAATTAAAAATATTTGGTTGCCCATTTTACGTGTTTGAAATAAAGGGTACGAAATGGTTAAGTCTAGAAGAGAAATGCTGATGTGGTTGTTGGCTCGAAAGTTTTGATCATTGGAGAGATTTAAACAAAAGCCTAGACGGCTATTGATGTGACAATAACATGAACGATAATGAATTAAGTGGACAATACCACTGCAACCAGCCTAACACCGCAACAGGAAGGAATAAGATCCTAGATATGCTGGGCATAGCATCGGACTAGACTTGTGGACATCGATCAGATTGACGACTAGACGAATGTTGTTCCATCATTTTTTGGTAGACTAGCTTCACCTCATGGTCTACACAACTATCACCACACCTAGTTGATGAAGTAAAGGTAATAGGACCTCAACCTCGTCGATTAGGTCGGTAAGGAAATATTAGCGTTTGAAGTATTATTTTACAAGGGAGAGTACGAGGAAGCAGTAAAAAAACAACTTTCCATCACTACTAGAGGACACTCAGAGGAATGCCAACAAAAAATCTCACCTCTCTTCGTCTTCGATATTCATATAGGGATTTAATCCCATGGACCATGGTAATCCGTAAGATCGAGTCAGATGAGGCTAAAACTATACATATTTCACGTTTAGTTGGACTTAGGACCTCTTTGGATCTAGGGTGCTAAAGTTTAGCACTATATTTTTACCTAAACTTTAGCATTTAAAGATCTAAACAAGAGTTTTAAAAGGTTGTAAAAATGAAGTGCTAAACTTTAGCACTCATTAACATTTTAATTTCTTTAAGGTGTGCTAAAGTGAGCTAAAAGTGGCCTGGTAAGGAAAAGACATCTCCTGCCCTCCTCATCTCACACACTCTCTCTCCCTAACCCACATTAATTAGAGGTATGGATTAATTAGGGGTATGGATGTCTTTCTCTATCCATGTGCTAAACTTTAGCACTTGCATCCAAACACTATCCATATGATAAACTTTAGTCTCTATTTGAGAGGGCTAAACTTTAGCACCCCACTGAAGTTTAGCACATGGGATCCAAACAACCCCTTAATATAATGTCGTTGGTGCTATTGATGATTTCATTACCCTAATTTCTGAGAAGGTAACGGTGCCTCTAGTCCACATCCCCTCATAGTATGATTTATGAACAAACATCAAAGATCATATGTACCAATGCCATTGAGATGGGACAAACACCAGAACAACCAAAGCTCCCATCAGCTCCCTTTCATATGGGAATTATATATTAGAATATATAGATAAGAACACATATGGGAAAGGAGCTACACAAATTTCAAAAAAAATTATGAGGCTTATTATTCCAAACAATAGAACAATACTCTACTAACCAATTTAAGTTCTTTGCACAACACTTCAGTCGTCCACTCGTAGAGCCCTAGATGGACACAATCAATTCGAGGCACATGGAAGTCCTAGTTTGATTATGGCAATTGAGTCACAACCTTAGCTAGACTAATAGATGTTTATGTAAGATACATGTGTGTTTAATCCATACATACAATGTTGCGAGAGACACTTTAAAGCCATGGTGGAGAGATAGGTTGGATATTTTGATAATGCTCAACAAGTGAGATGAAGGAGCTTATTGCATATAAGACATGACATGATGTCAATTGGCTCCACATGAAGAAGACCAAGAGATATGACTTGGCAACGAAGGATTGCGTTAACAAGAATGAAGGACAGGCTAGAGGCTTGTGTGCAATACACCAATGAGACAGTAAAATGCAAGTAGAGAGCTTAGCACCAATGGACCGACAAATAGTGAAAATCAAGCAAAAATATGATCAATTAACCAATAAGTCCACATGATGAAATGAAGCAGATCATATTATTTATGGAAGATATAAAGCCGAGTGTTGATTTATGTTGACAATCAAGTGGCTTGATGGTGGATGGTGGAGGAACTTCATGCTATGGGAAATGATCAAGGGTAGCGTGGTAGGATACAATGAATGATCATTGTTCATTATTTGATGAAGATGAAGGTTGGATGCTTATGTGGCATCATCGACATGAAAATAAAATAGAATGCACAAGACAAAGATATATTTGTAGAGCATTTTATTTTACTAGTCAAAGGTTATGTAGAGGAGTCATTGGCTGGTTTAGGATATATAGTTGTAATACCAAGAGGGATTCTCTTATGAGTTAATTGGTTATCTACTACCACAAGGCGAGGCCTAACTCATGATGCATTTAGTTCAAGTGGCATGGAAAGTTGCAAATGAAAATCCTTTGAGAATGCTAACTTAGGGCCAAAGGTGTTATTGTCATGTTGGACAACTTTTGATAGCTAACAAGTTTAAAATAAATTTGAAACAAAGCACAAATTGATGTTTTTGCACTCATTTGAGTTGTTCGGTGTGGTACCAGAGTGCACATTGGAGCTCTCAGGTTGAGGTTGCTATCAATTGAAGTTTCAGGCGCACATCTTTCCTTCTAGTTTGCACCAAATGTGCACCACTCTTGCAAGGGATATTAAAAGGTCCACTATTGCACTTTGGTAAGGTTCTCTATTGCACTTTGGGTATTAGGCATTGATAAGATCCTCTATTGCACTTTGGTGCACATCGAATATGTTTTGTGCCTGTGCAAAAGTTGCAACTATTGAGCAATGACTAATTTAGCTTGTGGGCTTATAATAGAAGATGTGTCCTATGTTTGAGGGTGCTAGAGCCTTTGTGAACCCTTCCACACATATGAGAGCCAAAACTAACTACTCCACACACTTGCATAGTTGAGATTGTGTTTTGGTGTGAGAATGGAGTGATTTAGTATTTTTGTTTGAGAGAGATAATATCTAGTGTCACTAGGGGCTCGTTAGAAAGCTCGAGGGCTTGTTACTCTTGGGGTTGCCACCTTCTAAATGAATTTGGGGCCTATGAACTCCATCATACCACACATGAAGATTATGCGGTGCTCTGGAGTGAGATCACATTATGAGGGGTGTTGTGCTCACCCTATAGGAGATCATGAAGAGCAACTCTAATAGAAATGAGTTGTGAAGAGTGCTAAGGGTTCATCTAGATCGAGAGTGAGAGATTACATTGGGAGCACACTAGCAATAGGATCATGAACAATCTTGGGCTTTCCTCGATAGGGATTAAGTGGTTGGCAAACCACTAAACCTCGATGGGGAATTGGGGATTAAGTGGTTGGCAAACCGAACAGATCCTGTGCATCACTCGTGCAACAGTAGATAGACCAAATCCACTCCCAACAACTATATTTCAACTTCTCTAAACTAGTTGTTATTGTGTGTTAGCTATCTATTAGGTATCAGGTGCACATACCCAACACGACATGAGACATGTATTATGCATATTAGAGCTAATGGACCCATTATGTAAGCTCTCTCAGTTCTTTATTCGATGTGGCATCTAGTACTAGCACTACACATGTCTAGTGGCCTACTGTTCTTGGAAACTCATATCTAGTGAGACTTCTTTAGTGTACACCGGACAGCTTGGTGCTTGGTTGAAAATTGTGTAGAGTATGTGAACCAAACTTGTGTCCTATCACACAATCGATGTGCTACCGAACACATCTAGGGCATGCATAATTGCTGAACCAAGACCACTCTCTAGTCTTTTCTTAAGTGTGACAACTCTTAAATGTTTTGCCCAATATATTAGAACAAAATTATTATTTTTAAAGCATTTTTATAAACATTTTTTATTGCTATTTGAGTGTGCCATTTAGGCCTATATGTAATGCACATAACTCGAACACCTAGTGGCACTACATGAATGAATTATCTAATTAAGCTCATCTCTTAATATTATGACCATTTATTCTAAATTAGATCACACACTTTATTGCATCTTAACAAACAAAATAAAATGACATAGCTATACATTTGTCTTAAGCCCTTGCATTGTGTTTTCTCATGTTGAGCACAATTATCATTTGTGGCAACCATCATCATTTCCATGGTTACCTATGATATGGACCTTATGGCCTAGACTAGAGCTACTACATATGGACAGGGATGGTAATAGATCAGGATCCAAATATTTCTTCACAATAAGCTAGAATCCTTAATTAATTTTAATTTAAAAATGAATAGGAATAGAACTCGATTCTAATCTAATTTGATCCTTAAATTTTATAGTGTAAAATATAGAACCCATTACCGCCCCTACATATGGACATACAATACTGCTCCTATTTGTATCGGCAACACCATGTTATTGGAACCCACATACATACATAGAAACACTGGTGTATTTATCATTTATATTCACTCCACAAAACTGAAACTCCAGATCCTCCTCAGTCCCCTCTTCACATCATCAAAATGTTTTACTGAACAATAGCACAACAAATGACAGACGACACTCATTCAATAACTTAATTTCTTTCAATTTGAACAGATAGATACCATAAGATATAAACTAAGTGAACAGATAGATGTCATAAGTAAAAAACTAAGTGACAAGAAATTGTTACACATTACAAAGCCAATCTGATACAGCAAAAGGAACTATAGCCTAGGGGTTATAAAAGCCTTAGTAGCATCTTAGGTCCTGGACTCGACTCCAATGGGAGCGAATATTACAGGATTTAATGACGTTGTACTTTCAGCAGTAGACAACATTCCAATCATCAAAGAGCTCACAAAAAAGACCAATCTGATACATATTGCAAATTTGGACAAATTACATGCCCAAAAGAAGTATATACACCATGAACTGCAAAGGCAAGCCTTGTTCCACCAAGAGACTGCCACATGAAGTCGATCAGACATTAACTCAATAGCAAATAAATGAATGTCACAGTAAATGATGAAACGTCAACTAGGCATGTATCATGCATTAGCATTTTTGCTTCCTAGCATTCCAAAAGCAGTTTTTCTAACCAAGTCTTTAAGATGAACCACAAGCCACAAGAACAGAAATTAACATTGTAACCATCAATCTTATGCAACTATGTATCCACAGTGTTTTATGCAGTAGTTCATTTGAGGAAACGATGATTGTCAATCTTAGGTAGGATGTGTTTGGTTATAATGACAGGACGGAATGAGATAGGACGATCGCTTAAATAAGGTTGTTTAGTTCAGGGTCAGGGGTTGGAAAAGGACTATAATTGTCCTTCAAAATTGGAGAGACGAGAGAGGATGCCAGGGACATCCCTGTCCTACCTATTCTCAGTTGTCCCGCAACCAAACGCATCCTTAGTGTTTGGTTCCGAAGCCAATTGGGATAGAGCGGCTTCATACTAAGAAGCGGCGCCATCCGAGAGTCCGAGAGATTTTGGGAGCTAGATGGTTCAACATTTAAGTATAATTTTTCTTTTGTAGAGCTACTCTGTATATATGGAACCAAACCAAACAACAACAAGTTGAGAGCGGAGCGGCTCCATTCCACCGTACTTCGGAACCAAACACTACCTTAATATCCTAGCAATTTTGAAAAGATTACCAAACTTCCAAATAAGTATTAAGTTCACCTTCATGTATCACTGATTCAATATGCAGAATAGCATGTAAGTCCATACGTTAATAAATCTACAGGATGCAGCAACTGATGTTTGTATTGAATTATGGGGATCCTTGAGTTATTCCGAGTTTCTTGAGAATCTTCTTCTCCTGTGTTTTATCTATGGCATGTCAAGAAAAACAAACATACAGGAAAGCTGCTTGCTGGTTTACATAATCCGGCTGTACAATGATACATTTCCTGATGGATGCATCTCAAATGGCAACGAGGCAGTTAGCAAAGAGCAACCAGGAATATGTTTTACCGCATAAAATTAACACTGAGAATAGACATCTAATGTACATCCTGTTATCATTGATTCTGCGGGCATGCCAAAGAAATAGACAAGTATTTTCATGGACACAGAAAAACAAAAGGAAAACATAGAAGCAAATTGAGTTATAGTTTTTACTGAAGAAATGATTCAAATCATTGATATTCTTGAATAAGTAGGCTACAAAATCACATGTAAGGATACATTCTTCATCAGGGTCAACTGTAAAATTTGAGTGCAAAGCATTTCCAACGATGTCCACTATAGGAGATGTTGTCATGGAGGATTCCATGCATAATATGGCAGCAATGGCATCAAGTTGTCTAACCTCATTTCTGAACATTAGTCGTGCATGTGCTGCAGCAAACAAAATGAACAGTAAGAGCAAAGGAATGAAAGGATCAAGAATAGCAATTGTGGAAGGAGGAAAAGAACCAAAGGAGAATCAGAACATACCTTGTGCTAGCCTTATCAAACTTTCAAGCATGCGCACTGTTGTCCTTGCTGCAATTTAGAAGCTTATTTTTGAGACTACAAAATGTCAAGGCTACAGAAACAATATTTGTTTAGCTCAGGCTAACCTGCATTATGTGTTCCTGATTTTCTCTGTAGATGATAATAGCTTGAGATAACTCTTTCAGCCTCCTTTGTCAGCACTGGTTTAAACTTCCTCCTTACATAATTGATGTACCTTACATTCGAAATACTCAGATATTATTGTATAGTATTGACAACCAAAGACCAAAAAAAATTCAGGACTGAACAGCACGTTCAGCTAAATACGCTTTACACATTCTGCTGCTCATTAGCAATCTGACAAAACAGCAGTTTCTGAAGCTGATAAATGAGGTAAGGATGTTAAAATAAATTTATTTGTATTGTTGTGCACCAGCCTTTAACCTCAGCCTTATTATTTCATGGGAGGTAAGCAACACATCAAAGGTCTCCACCTTCTCAACTGGGGGAGCATCCACTTTATATCAGAAGCATCTGCCTTGTCTTTCTTTTCATCAGAATTCTACAAATTTAAAAACAGTTCTTTTTAGATTTTTTTTATGACTGACAATTTATAGATTAATTTCAAGCCTATGGATCAAGTGTATTCAAGATCCAATCAGTAGAATGACTCCAACTTAACAGAAACTACCTCCTTCAGTATATGAGATGAAACTATTTCATCCCAACCAGTATTTTGTGTATCCAGAAGAACAAGAACTATATCAAATCTACTCAACAGTGGTCCTGAAAGTGTTGTATTCACAGACAAACCTGAAAGGGAAAAGCAAAGATATAACAATCAAAATGGAAAAGGGCATTTTTTGAATGTTCTGAAAAAATGATATGGTATCAAGAAACTGTAGTTTCAGACCCAAAGAAGTGAAAAAGTGCAAAACCATGTTTAAGAAAAGGCAAAAAGGAGGTCCTGAGTGCAGAAACTCAGAAAAGGTGGTTTTAGCAATATTATGGTTTTTAAAACTATAATTCGCTCTGTACACAGTACACCTGTTACTTTCTAAAAATGTAAGTATTTCATACAACTGTAGGATTTTTCAATAAGAAACAAAAATTGTTTCCGAACAAAAAATATCTACGAACTTTAGCAAGGGACAATGATGAAATCTTAGTGTTTTTGGATGCCTTGCTAAATTAATATTGTTAAGCAAATTGAAAATGTTTTGCCCCAAAGTACATGTTATGGAAGTCCTCCGAGTGAATCTTAAGAAATTAACTAGCCAATAGCTCAATAACACCATCTTGTTATGGGTGAAAGTGAAACCCAGAAGTAAATATGCATGTAACACAGTGCTGACTTCTGACAACGTTTTACTGAATTAAGCAAGCTATATAATTGCTTGATGTTTAAAAGCACTACTTTCATTAGGGTCATATTGCCCTTTTGGATTCGTGGCACCAAAGACAGTAGTCCTTGTACTGAGTGTTGTAACTAATCCAGCCTGGAAGACAAATAAGTAGTAATGCTGAGTTAAAGTGCACACTAGTAACTGTGAATAGTACAGAAACTGGCTTTTTTTAAAAGCAGCAGTACCTTCGCAATGCTAATTGTCTGTTGCTCCATGGCTTCATGTATTGTTGTTCTGTCATGCTCTCGCATGCTATTGAGAAGAATATCAGATTTAGGTGTTATATATCTCCATGATAATTAGTGTTGGAAAACCTAACCCTAAACAGGGTGGATGTTATGTGCGCGCGCGTGTGTATAATATATATATTCATCACCTAGGGTGCACCCGAGCCACCCCCCACGCCCACGTACCCCCCATCCGGTCAAGCCCCCCCCCCCCTCGGCCCATGTCCAGCTGCCCACCCGACCGAGCCGATCGACATGAAAAATGATTGACTGAAAAACAAAGAATGACTTAATGTTATCTAGACTCTCGAATGATCGAAAAAAACATAAATGTAGGAGAAAATATGGAGAATGACTAAAAACAAAAAGAATGACTTAATGTTTCCCTGAAAATGACTTGATGTTTCCCTGAAAAACAAGAATGACTGAGCTAAAAAACAAAGGAATGTCTGAGAAAACATGAAAAATGCCTGAAAACTAAAATGACTTAATGTTGCATAGATGTTTACTAGAATGACTTAACGTTGGCTGAACCAATAACAAAGGAATGTCTGAGATGCATCAAAAAATGACAGAATAACTTATGTACGTTGGAATGTCTGAAACAGAAGGGAAATGACTTAATAGTGCGCGCCTGTGGAGCCGTGCACGGTCGAGCGGGCACGAGCCACGTAGGGCACGAGTCGCGCGCACAATGGGCGCGGGCACAATGGGCACGGGTGCGCCAGGGTGGTCCAGGTGATGGACCATTGGGTCCATCACCCTAGGTGATGAATAGAGTATATATATATATATATAGGGTGAAGCTTCACCTAGTTGGTAATAATCGATATATATAGTTGAGTACATGGGCTGGGCCAAGACCCATTACAACAGTAAACACATACACATAATCTAACACCCTCCATAGTCGCAACTCTAGCCACTACAGATGTTGAGACTGTACCGAAACTCCAAGAACACCGTCGAGGGGAGACCCTTAGTGAAGATATCAGTGAACTAGAAGGTCAGGATGCGTACATTGCTGACAGTGACACACTAGCGGACAAAGTGTAGGTCAATCTCCACGTGATCCATGCGCTAATGTTGCATGGGATTGGTGGAGAGACAGACCACATTGACGTTGTCACACTAGACGAGGTTGTCACAGACAAGAGGGTTGTGAAGCTCCTGGAACAGCTGACGAAGTCAGGACGCCTCGACCACATCGTTGGCCACGGCGCGGTACTCGGCTTCAAAGCTAGAGTGGGATATGACAAATTGTCGCTTTAAAGACCAGCAGACTAGGTTGGCACCGAGGAACACGGTGTAGACCAAGGTAGACCGGTGCGTGACGGGATAACCCGCCCAATCAGCGTCGATGTAGACGACCAGCTTGGAGGCCAGAGAGGGGCGAAGGAGAAGGTCGTGGTCGAGGGTGTCGCGAAGGTAACGAAGGATCTACTTTGCAGCGGTGAGGTGTTGCTCCCGCGGGGGGATGCATGTGAAGGCACACATATTGGATGTCGTATGCGATGTCAGGCCTGGTGAAGGTGAGGTACTGGAGGGCTTCGAAAAGGCTCTGGTAGGTCATCACGTCGCCTACCGCGACACTGGCATCGTCGGAGACCTTCGCCTCAGTGTCAACAGACGTGGAGCAAGGCTTGCAGTCGAACATGCCAGCCCACTCCAGGATTTCGAGTACGTACTACCGCTGATGGAGAAAGAGGCCCTATGGACGGCGCTCCATGTCGACCCCCAGAAAGCGGTGGAGAAGACCCAAGTCCTTCATCGCGAACTCCTGCTGCCAGGAGGCGATTGTGCGCTGAAGGAGGGCGGGACTGGACGTCGTGAGCACAATATCGTCGACATACAACAGCAAGTAGAAGGTGTCAGCGTCGTGCCAGAGGATGAACAGGGACGTGTCCAACTTAGCTTTGACGAAGCCTAGTGAGACCAAGTAATAGGCGAAGCGATTATACCAAGCATGTCACGCCTGCTTTAGGCCATACAAAGAGAGGTTAAGTTTGCAAGCTATACCCGGGTGAGTAGAGTCAACAGAGCCGACAAGCTGGCTATAGTACACCGTCCCAGTGAGTGCCATGAAGGAAGGCGTTCTTGACATCCAGCTGGTGCACCGCCCAATCCTAAGAGAGCGCCAGAAAGAGAACGATACTGACGGTGGCGAGCTTCGCAGGGCTGAATGTCTCGTTGTAATCCACTTCAGGGCATTGAGTGAAGCCCAAAGGACCCAACGAGCCTTGTAACGATCCAGGGTACCGTCAGCCTTGAGCTTGTGCCGAAAGATACACTTGTCGGTGACCACGTTGGTGCCAGGGGTGAGGTACCAGGTCCCACGTGTGGTTCGCCAGCAAGGCCTCGTACTCCTCCATAGTGTGATGCTAGTGGGGGTCAGTGAGCGTGCTACAGACTAAGGACGGTACAGGCAAGGGATGCAGAGTGGGGAGGGCGTAAGCACCAGTCGTTCGACGGGACAGAGAACACCGGTTGGATGCCGCGTGACCATCGGGTGGATGGGCGAGGGTCGCGGTGGATGGCGACAAGATTGTACACTGGCTGCTCGTCACGAGAGCGAGTCATGGCACTAGGCCACACATGTCGTTGGTAAAGGAAGAGGAGGGACGTCCACAGGATTGGATCAAAGAGGGTGTCGAGGTCGCGGCCTCATGGGGGATGAGACGACAAGGGGAAAGACAATCTCGTCAAACACCACGTGGCGAGATATGATCACGTGGTGGGTGGTGAGATCGAGGCACCAGTACCCCCTGTGATCAAAGGAGTATCTGAGGAAAAGACGAGTGGAGCAGGGCGCTAGCTTATGGGGAACAGTGGCGAAAATGTTGGGATAGCAGGCACAACCGAAGACGCGAAGGTGCTCGTAGGAGAGGTTGTGACGAAGAGGGCAAAGAAGGGAGTGGGGTGGGCGGGTGGTTGACTGCCTTGGAGGGAAGACGGTTGAGGTAGGTGGCAGTGTTTAGCGCCTCAACCCGGTATCGAGTAGGAAGGGAAGCCTAAAACAGGAGGCGACACAGCATGTTGGTGGTGATATGAATCATGTGCTCTATCCAGCCTTTCTGAGGGGAGGTGTAGGGACACAAGAGCCGCAGTTGAACACTGTGACGGAGAGAGGAAGGAATGGAGGAGTCGCCAAACTCGTGACCGTTATCACACTGGACAACACGAACGTTGCGACCGAACTGGGTGGAGACCCAAGACAAGAAGTGCGAGAACGTGGTGAACGTATCGGACTTTAAACGCAAAGGGAAAGTCCAAAGAAAATGAGAGAAATCATCCAAAATCAGCAAGTAATACTTATACCCCGAGATGTTGAAAATAGGTGACGTCCACATATCACAGTGTACAAGATCAAAAGCCTAAGAAGCCATAGAGGAGGAACTATGCGAAGGGAAGACGAACATGTCGACCTAACTGATAGGCATGATACAGACTATCAAAAATGTCCTTGCCATAGCATATAGGAGATGACAGAGCTGCTAGATAGCTTGGACATGACATCGGACCCAGGATGACCGAGACAATGATACCAGGTGATGGACGAAGTAGTAGCAGTCAAGGCAAGAGAAGAGGACATGGCGGTAGAGCCGCACGTGGACAATCGTCCTATACTCCTAGTCTCCTATCGATCGAACGCCCATCTCCCAGCATTTCCGTTTCCCAAAACGCCTACACACGGACAGTAATCAGGACCACAAGTCATCAAGAATTCCCTGCTCCCATGCACCGTTGCCGCCGCACCGCCCGGCTTGGCCACTCCTCGGCGCGCCACGCTGCAGGGGGACGCTGACACGCATGGCCCACATCCCGGTGACTCCACTCGGCTCTGCTCCACCACCGCACTCGCCCTCTTCGTCGTTGTCGTCCGTCTCCACAATCCCCACCCATATTCCATTTTGGTTCTCCTCTTGCGTCACACCTCCTCCCTCCTAGCCTCCTCCTGCGGCTCACTTATATATACCACCACGTCGATGCGGGGGAATTAGAGTGTACAACCGCCCTGAGCTGTCACATCGAGCAAGAAGGGTCCTTATAGCCAGATCCTTCACAGATAAACCAAAATGGTCAAACTCCATAGAACAAAAGTTGTTAGTGGTGAATCGACGAACTGAAAAAAGATTTTGGATAATGTTGGGACCAACAAGAACGTTTTTGAGGTGAAACAGTCCCGGGAGAACGGAGGCACCCACTAAGGTAGTCGGGAGAGTGGAACCGTTCCCCAGAACGATAGGAAGGAAAAGACGGGTGAGGTCGTGACCGTGAGGGGGATGGGAATGAGATAACATGTCGGCGTCGGGAGTGGTATGGTAAGAGGGCCTAGAGTCTACCACCCAATCCGACGCGGTGGGTGGTGGAGTCGATGCCATGGTGTTGAACAAGTCAGCGAGGGACTGCTGATCCCAGCCGCTATCCAGCAGATACTGTGGGTGAGGTGGGGGTCCTCGGGAGTGGAAGGAGGGGCAGAAGCGATGATTAGTGCTGAGGAGGGGGTGCTTGAGGTGGAGGGGCGATGTAGTGGGGTGTGACCAGCAAAGCCGACTAAAGAGAGAGCGTTGAGGAGGGACCGACGGCTGGGCTCAACCACATAGAGATGGTCCCGATCCATGGGTTGTAGAAGGACAACCATGCATGACCCCCTCGTCCAGAAGGGACACCATTGTGCTGGCCACCATCCCACAGTCACCCTTGCAGTGGTGGCGACCGCCCCCCGGAGCTGGCAACCTGACGAGGGCCCTAGGAGCAGAAGTGGAGGCAGGAGGGCACGAAGGAGGCCCATCGGTAATGGAGGGCGGGGGCTGGCTGCCGGAGGACACGTCGTAGAGGGTTGTGGCAGAGCGGTGGATTCGGTGCCCAAAGTGAGCTCCTCGAGAAGCAGCTCATTGCAGACATTGTGGAAGGACAAGAAGGGCATGAAGCACTTGAGGACCTTCAGGTGATCATAGCGCCGACTGAGACCATGAAGAAGGTTGAGAACAAGCGTGCAATCGGAGATGGGCTCGTCGAGATCTCGAAGAGAGACTGTCATGCCCTTCATCTGGTGACCGTACTCGGTAACGGAGAGGTCACCCTGATAGAAGAGTCAAAAGGAGGCATCGAAGTGGACTAGTGGAGGGTGCGGGCCTCCGGTTGTCGAGGAACTGGGCCTCGAAGGTAGCCCAGACCTGGCGAGCGGTGCCCCCGCTCGTGGACGATGTCCTAGAGCTCGACGGTGAGGGTGCCAAAAAGCCACAAGAGCACCATGTAGTCCATCGACGTCAAGGCAAGAGCAGGTGGGAAACGGTGTCAGCGGGGACATGGTCGTCGAGTGCGTAGCGTTGCAAAGTGAGGAGTACCTGGGATCGAGGACGGCGAAGACGAGCAACCGGATGTTCTGGACACCCATCGCCTTGGGCGTGGAGGTTGGTGATGACCGTGACCTCATACTCCGAGGGGTTGGGACCATCGAGGGTGCCGATGAGGGCTCGACGACGGGGAAGCCAAGCAAGTGACGCTTAGCATCAGCCAGCTGCAGGGCGAGGGCATCCACTGCGTTGCGCTCCTGCTCCCAGGCAAGGGTAGCAGCATGTTCGCGGTCTCGAGCAGCAGCAGCAACTGCCTTGGCAGCGATAAGTGCAGTGGCCAAGGTCGAGTGTCAGCTGTGATATCGGAGGAGTTGGGCGCAAAGCCAAGCACGAAGCTAGGACCCAGGCTGGCAACACCAAGGCTAGTAGGGGCCACAGCAGGGGGCGCACGCGGTGCAGGGTCGGCACGGTCAATGCAGGGTGGGGCCCAGGCGTGGCGGAAGTCGTGAGCGCCCACGCAACGGTGCGGACGAGCGGTGAGGTGGGGACAAAGGCGGCCGCGGGCGAGCCTGTGTGGAGGACAGGGCCATGCTGGTGATGGGCAGCCCAACGGTAGACGCGAGGATGGCGGCAGCAACGACAACCCACTGGCGAGAGAGAAAGGGAGGGGAGAAGAGAGGGAGGCTGGCCATGGAGGAAGGTGGTTGGCAAGTAGGCGGCCAGCAAAGGCTACGAGCAGGCGACCAGTGAAGGTTGCACCTAGGGAAGATAGGGAGGAAAGAAAAGAGGATTAGCTTGATACCATGTTGAAAAACCTGACCCTAAACAGGGTGGGTGTTGTATATATATATATAGTTGAGTACATGGGCTGGGCCAAGGCCCATTACAGCAGTAAACACATACACATAATCTAACAGTTAGGTTATATAATCATATTTGTGTTAATTTTAACAAGAACCCAGAAATAATGCACAACATACCATGGCTAAAAAGTATCAACACCACAATAAGATGAGCTATTATCAGGTAAAAAATATGCATGCAGATTATATCTGTGATCCATTGTGCGTATCTAGGGACATAAGTGATCATTGCTCATCAGACAGCCCTGTAGCAGGATAACGACAGCGCCTACTAAGGAGCATATGGGAAAGGGGTCCTAACCTTAGTATAGTTTACTGTTTACCTAAAGAGGTGGTGCTTACTTGTTACATGCATGTATATACATCTCATACAAGAGTAAACAAAAAAATAACTGCAATTGCTGGACATCTTATACCAGGCATGTGTCTACATCTATGTAGCACTGTTATCAGATGTCAGAACTGCAGAGTGCAGAGGATAGTGTTAGTACTATTTTGTATGCCCAGATGGGTTCTAATATAGTTTAGGAATTGGAACGTCTTGAATTCAATAATCATAGAGCACTATAAGAACGTATTTCGATCACTTCCACATCTCGCCAAAATTCGGTACATAAGTTGAGACCGTTGTTCAGATCACAACCATATCTTGTCACAGGTTAGGCTGCCACAACTTTTCCTTCAGTAGGCGGCAGATTTTTTTTGCTAAATCTTCAGTGGAAGAATTGTTCGCCGTGTTTTCAGCAATGCCGTGACTGTCTGGTGCGTACGGGATACTGCCCAAACAGGGTCTAGTAAACAGTATTAAATAGAAAATTGGCGATTGATAACCTGTCGAATTCATCTATGCAGCATAAGCCACCATCAGCCAAAACAAGAGCACCAGCCTCAAGCATCCACTCCCCTGACATTACACCCCCACCACCGCCATCGCCACAAAAAAGGGAACAAAAGTGTTATTAGATGCAGATAAAATTAAAAAAAAACAGCATAATGCTATGACAAACATATTACCACCATCCTTTACAGCTGTGACAGTTAAACCAGCACTGGTGCTTCCGAGACCAGTTGTGATCACAGATCGGTTGCTCAATTTAGCAGCAAACTTCAAAAATTGGGATTTACCAGTACCTGAAATTCAGTAGAACAAAATATAGTTGCAATTTTGCCTTTCCTTTTCTAAATAACGTTTTCCTCATTTTACATGAATAGTTAGGGCCAAGCTTTTTGCGTACATTAACAACCGGAGCACCCACCATATTTAGGCAATGGTTCAATTTATTATCTCATTGTGATTCTCTAGCCCATCTCGCTGGTGCAGTAGCCAACCACGGTTCCCCAGTTGTGTTAACAAGGTCCAGGATCACGCCCAGAAACCTCTTACTACTGTTAGAATAGGAACCCATACCCTAATCAGGGGTTGGGAGTGATATTAAATAGAGAGAGTAACTGGGCCAAGGCCCATTACACAGGGGTATAATGGTCATTACACAGGGAATAACACAAACCCTAGACGGGTAGTCTAACACCCCCCCGCAGTCACAACTCTATCCTGTACAGATGTTGAGACTGGATCGGAAGTCGAAAAAGACACTCGACGGCAACCCCTTGGTGAAGATGTCGGCGAACTGAAGCGTGGTGGGGACGCTGAGAACGCGGACGTCACCGGCAGCGACACGCTCGCGGACGAAGTGCAGGTCGATCTCCACATGCTTCGTGCGCTGATGCTGCACGGGGTTGGTGGAGAGGTAGACCGCGCTGACGTTGTCGCAGTAGACGAGGGTGGCGCGCTGGAGGGGACTGTGAAGCTCGTGAAGGAGCTGGCGCAGCCAGGAGGCCTCGGCCACGCCGTTGGCCACGGCACGGTACTCGGCCTCAGCGCTGGAGCGAGAGACAACGGGCTGCCTCTTGGCGGCCCAAGAAACGAGGTTGGCGCCCAGGAAGACGGCGTAGCCGGAGGTGGACCGGCGCGTGTCGGGACAGCCAGCCCAGTCAGCGTCGGTGTAGACCACAAGCTCCGACGTCGGGGATGGGCGGAGTAGGAGGCCGTAGTCGAGGGAGCCGCGGAGGTAGCGTAGAATCCGCTTGAGCGCAGTGAGATGGGGCTCCCGCGGAGTGTGCATATGCAGGCACACCTGCTGGACGGCGTAGGCGATGTCGGGCCTGGAGAACGTGAGGTACTGGAGCGCGCCGGTGAGGCTCCGGTAGGACGTCGCGTCGGCGACCGGAGGCCCGTCGTCCTCAGAGAGCTTCGCCTGAGTGTCGACAGGCGTGGAGCAGGGCTTGCAGTCAGACATGCCAGCCCGCTCCAGGATGTCGATGGCGTACTGGCGCTGGTGGAGGAAGAGACCCTGAGGCCGACGTTCGGCGGTGATGTCGAGGAAGTGGTGGAGGGGCCCCAGGTCCTTCATCGCGAACTCCCGCTGAAGGGCGACGATCGTGCGGTGAAGGAGGTCGGCGGTGGATGCCGTGAGCACAATGTCGTCGACGTAGAGCAGGAGGTAGACGGTGTCGTCGCCGCGCCGGTAGATGAACAGGGACGTGTCCGACTTGGCCTCGACGAATCCGACGGAGGCCAGGTAGGAGGCGAAGCGGCTGTACCAAGCCCGTGGCGCCTGCTTGAGGCCGTACAGGGATCGGTTCAGCCGGCAAACCAGGTCCGGACGGTCAGCGTCGACGAAGCCGGTGGGCTGGCTGCAGTAGACAGTCTCTGTCAGAGTGCCATGGAGGAAGGCATTCTTGACATCGAGCTGGTGGATCGCCCAGTCGCGGGAGAGGGCGAGGGAGAGGACGGCGCGAACAGTGGCGAACTTGACGACCGGGCTGAAGGTCTCGTCGTAGTCCACTCCGGGGCGCTGGGTGAAGCCCCGAAGGACCCAACGGGCCTTGTAGCGGTCGAGGGAGCCGTCCGAGGTCAGCTTTTGGCGAAATAGCCACTTGCCGGTGACCACGTTGGTGCCTGGTGGTCGCGGCACCAGGTCCCAGGTGTGGTTGGCCAAGAGAGCCGCGTACTCCTCCTCCATAGCACGACGCCAATGTGGGTCGGCGAGGGCAGTGCGAACGGAGGAGGGTACCGGGGAAGCGTCGGGTGGAGTGCTGGTCGTAGCGGCTGCCAGGATGAGCCGGTCAACGGGGCGGAGAACGCCAGCAGCGCGCCGAGTCACCATCGGGTGGACGTGCCCGGGGTCGCGATGGATGGCGACCGGGTGGTATACGGACGGCTCGGAGTGAGCCGCCGTAACGTCGGGAGCGGCTGGTGGGGCCGGCGCACGGCGGTGATAGACGACGGCGGGGTCGGCGAATCGGGCCGCGCTCGTCGACGGGCCCGAGTCGGGGGGCGCCGAGGTATTGGCGTGGCCGCGGCGATGGTAGACGAGGGCGGGGTTGGCGAGTCGAGCCGGAGTCGACGGGGCCGCGCGTGGCGCAGGCGGGGTCGACGGGGCCGCGCGTGGCGCAGGCGGGGCCGCGCGTGGCGCAGGCGAGGTCGACGGGGCCGCGCGTGGCGCAGGCAGGACCGACGGGGCCGCGCGTGGCGCAGGCAGGACCGACGGGGCCGCGCGTGGCGCAGGCGTGGTCGGCGGGGCCGCGCGTGGCGCAGGCGGGGTCGACGGGGTCGCGCGTGTCGCGGAAGCCGACGGGGCCGCGCGTGGCGCAGGCGTGGTCGACGGGGCCGCGCGTGGCGCAGGCGGGGTCGTGGGGGCCGCACGAGGAGCAGGTAACGGCGCAAGACGGGGAGCCGAAGGTGGGGGAGGAATCGGATCGGACTCGAGGAGGGAGTCAAGATCGGTGGGTGGGGTGGAGCCAGCAAGGGGAAACACATCTTCGTCAAAGACGACGTGACGAGAGATGATGATGCGGTGGGAGGTGAGGTCTAGGCACCGATACCCCTTGTGGTCGGGGGAGTAGCCGAGGAAGAGGCATCGAGTGGAGCGAGGAGAAAGCTTGTTAGGGGCGGTAGCGGAAGTGTTAGGGTAGCAGGCACAGCCGAACACGCGCAGGTGGTCGTAGGAAGGGGTTGTGCCGTACAGGGCAAAGTGAGGAGTAGGGTGGCTCACCGCCTTCGAGGGAAGACGGTTGAGGAGGTGGGTGGCAGTATGCAGGGCCTCTGCCCAGTAGCTGGCAGGGAGAGACGCCTGGAAGAGGAGACAGCGGAGCATATTAGTGATGGTGCGGATCATGCGTTCGGCACGGCCGTTCTGGGCAGAAGTGTAGGGGCACGAGAGACGCAACTGGACGCCAAGAGTGAGGAAGAAGGAGCGAGAGGCGTTGTTATCGAACTCGCGGCCATTGTCACACTGCAGAGCACGGACCGGGCGACGAAACTGAGTGGATACCCAGGTGAAGAAGTGTGTGAGGGTGGTGAATGTGTCCGACTTCAACCGAAGCGGGAAGGTCCAGAGAAAATGGGAAAAATCATCCAAAATCACCAGATAGTATTTATAACCAGAAAGACTGAGTACAGGGGAGGTCCAAAGGTCACAATGAACCAGATCAAAAGCCTGCTCAGCCCGAGAAGAAGAAGTAGTAAATGGGAGACGAGTATGTCGGCCTAACTGACAAGCATGACAGAGACCCTCAAAATGTCCCCTACTACAGGAAGGATCGAGACTACTGGTAATCTTGGTCATGACGTCGGGTCCAGGATGGCCGAGACGGCGATGCCATGTGGTGGAGGAGGTGGTGGAGACCAGGGCAGGAGGTGGAGACACGCCGGCGGTGGAGGGCTGGAGCGTGTAGAGAGGCCCCGAGCTGTCACAGCGGGCGAGAAGGGTCCTGGTGGCCAGATCCTTCACAGAAAAACCAGAGGGGTCAAACTCAATGGAACAGGAGTTGTCAGTGGTGAATCGACGAACAGAAAGAAGATTGTGGGTGATGTGGGGAGCTACGAGAACATCGTTGAGGTAAAACGGCCCAGGGAGAACCGAGGCACCTACTGAGGTGACTGGCAGAGTGGAACCGTTTCCAACGACGATCGAGGATGGGTGAGAGGGGAGGGGGGGATGAGAGCGAGAGAGCGTGCCTGCCGTGGGAGTGGTGTGGTACGAGGCACCAGAGTCGATCACCCAGTCGGAGGGGGGTGGGGTCATCGCCATGGTGCTGAAGGCAGCAGCGAGGGAGGCGCTGTCCCAACCACCGGCCGGCGGGGACCAAGTCGTCGAGGTGGGGGTCCCCGGGGGCAGGAGCGCGGGCGAAGCCTGGGGCACGACGGGAACACCATACGGAGGTGTGCCGTAGTGAGGTGTAGTCAGGAGGGCTGGCGACGGAGGACGGGGGGTACTCGGTGCCTGGCCCGGCCACATGGCGATGGTCCCGGTCCAGGGGTTGTAGAATGACGGCCACGCGTGGCCGCCACCCCGGCCGGAGGGACCACCACGAGAGGAGCCGCCGCTCCCACGGCCGCCCTTGCGGGAGCGACGACCCCCGTCGGTCGTGGAAGTCGGACGAGGGGCCGCCGGGACGGCAGGAGTAGGGCGGGTGGGAGCCCCGGTCGACGGAGGACGGGTGGTCTGGCCCCCTGAAGGCGGCTGACCACTGGTGGGAGCGCTGTAGAGGGCCGAGGCAGGAGTGGGTGCCTCATTCGCCATGGTGAGCTCCTCAAGGAGAAGCTCGTTACGCACGGCGTGGAAGGTGGGGAAGGGCACACTCCTCTTGATGAGAGCCTTCAGGTGGCCGTAGCGGGGGCTGAGGCCACGCAGGAGGTTCAGCACCAGGGTACGATCGGCAACGGGCTCGCCGAGATCGCGGAGAGAGTCAGCCAGGCCCTTCATCTGGCGGCAGTACTCTCCCACGGAGAGGTCCCCCTGAGAGAACAGGTGAAACTGGGCGTCGAGGTGGAGTGCCCGCGCGTCCCGGTTCCCGAGGAACTGGTCCTCGAGAGCGAGCCACGCCTGACGAGCCGTGTCCGCCTGGTCGCGGATGATGTCCTGTAGCTCAACGGTGATGGTGCCGTGGAGCCACGAGAGGACGACACTGTCCATGAGGCACCAGGAGGGAGTCGGCGGAGCGTCGAGGTCGTCGAGGACGTGATCGGCGAGGGCATATCGCCGCAGTGTGAGGAGGACCTGTCCACGCCAACGGGGGTAGTGGGAGGACGCCGGGTCCAACACCACGGACACGAGGGCCCGGATGTTGTGAAGTCCGGCGGCTTGAGCGTGGAGAGCACCGATGTGGTCGACGTCGAGGCCAGTGGCGGGGATGGCCGCAGGAGGCGCCGGGGGGTCCTCACGAGCGACCGGCGGGCGGCCGAGGAGGAGGCGCTGTGCAGTGGCCATCTGGGTGGTCAGAGCGGCGCCCAGGGCACGTTCGTGCTCCAGGGCGAGGGACGTGGCGCGCTCACGCTCCCGCGAGGCAGCCACAGCGGCCTGGATCGTAGCGATGGCGGCGACGAGTGAGGGGTTGTGCTCGGCGGGTGCCGGTATGGTGGGAAACCCCGGCGGAGAGCCACGGCGCAGGGCCATGGGGGTGGCATCACGGAGGGGCCCGAGGCCGTCGATGAACGGAGCACTGCCACCAGTGCGCTCGCTGCGGGGGGCAGTGAGACTGGGCAGGGGAGGTCCGATGGCCGTGGGGGAGGCGAGGCCGGCGCTCAGAGGGGCGGCGGTGAAGGCCAGGCGGGCGGCTCCTGCGGCCAGGCCCGCTCCAGGCGTGGTGGCGGCCCGGCTCGTGGCCCCTGCGGCCAGGCCCGCGCCAGGCGCAGCAGCGGCGGCCGGATCCGCGCCGGGAGCGACAACGGCGGCGGGGTCCGCGCCAGGGGCTGGTGTAGGGGCAGCGGCCGTGTAGGGGAGGCGGCCGGCGTCCATGGAGCAGCAGGTCGGGGGCGGCGCGGATCCGGCGCCGCTGGTGCTCCGCGGCGGCGCGTCGGGACGAAGCAGAGGGAAGATCCTCGGCGCACCGTGGACGAAGCAGAGGGAAGAGAGGGCGCGTCGGGACGAAGCAGAGGGAAGAGAGGGAGGAGGTTGGGGGCCGGCGGCGGGAAGGCTGGCCGGCGGCGGCTGCAGGGAGGAGAATCCCTCCTGGCGGCGGCTGTAGGGAGGAGAGCTCCCTGGCGGCTGGCGGCTGGGAGGAAAAGAGACCTAACCTAGACTGAAGATACCATGTTAGAATAGGAACCCATACCCTAATCAGGGGTTGGGAGTGATATTAAATAGAGAGAGTAACTGGGCCAAGGCCCATTACACAGGGGTATAATGGTCATTACACAGGGAATAACACAAACCCTAGACGGGTAGTCTAACAACTACTACGGTACTACCCTCTCCTATCCAATACACCCAACACAGACCTCATCAAGTCATCATGACAGCGTTGTTACAAAAAATTATGATGTCTGGTCGAGTTCAAAGTTATTCCAGTCAACTCCAAAATCTATGGCTGAAATGACTGGAGTCCAAGTTGGATTCTGACTGTCACCCTTGCCCATCCATGTCTGTGCAATAGTCCCTAGGCCCATTGTGTATATCCTATATTTTGTTTTTCCCCTTGAATTATAGGCACAACTCCTGTCCACTCTCAAAAGAAATCCAACCTTGCAGCCCCCCATAGATAAATTGCTACTTCTATATACACGTCATGAATACAGTACCTGGATCACCAACAAGAAGCATATGGGATTCTCCACGAACCTTTGTTCCAGAAGCATCAACACGCTGCACTCCACCAATTAATGTAAGAGCAACTGGAATCATTAAACATTGTGATGTTATACAGAAGCGTCAACATGCTGCACTCCACCAATTAATGTAATAGCAACTCGAATCATTAAAGATTGTGATGTTATTGTTAGTGAGTATATATAGTTCCTTTCTTGTATTGTATTTTCACTAGAATTTAAGGTTCTCTGTAAACTTACCCCCATGTACATTTGCCCTTTGTGTCCAATGGAATAGACAAATCGCCATTTCACTCTCCTCTAACATGGTACAGAGCTAGGTTAGGGCCGGGCTCACCCAGCCGTCACTGCCGTCGTCGCCCACCGTCACCCGTGCGCCCCCCCTCCCGCGGCTCGCTCGCGCACGCCTCGGCCCGCCTGCCGCGCCCCACTATCGTGGCTCGCCTGCGCGCGCTTAGGCTCGTTCGCGCGAGCTCCCGCCACCGCCGCCGCCATTGCCCGCGGCCAGCCGTCGTCCCCGGCCCCGGCCCGTCCACTGTCGTCCCTTCCGACCCGGCGCTCTTGTCCTCGCCACGCCCGCACCGACCATCGCGGCGCTCGCGCCCAGCAAGAAGCTAACGAAGAAGCAAGCGGTAGCCCCGCTCACGACCGTGTCCCCGACCACTGGATTGCCCGACAGCTCGCCCGCCTGTACGACCTCCAGCAACATTCCACCGCCAGACCTCGCTCCTCTGCCTGGCAGCCCCATCGTCCACGGGTGCGACGACATTCCACCCACTCGCCAAACCGATCGCCGCCCGCCAGAGCTCCATCCTCTAGCAGCTCACTCTATCTCCACCAGACCCTCGCCCCAGTAGCAGCTCACGCTAGCTTCCGCCTCCTGCTGGCTGTTGCGTCCTCCCCATCCCACTCCACAACACTTAGCATGGCTGCTGCTCCTTGTTCCAACACCCTTGTGCAACTTCCCTCCATCACCTTCGATGGCACCAACTTCTGGGAGTGGTCCACCATGCTCCGCGTGTGTCTCAACAGCTAGCGCATATGGGGTCACCTTACTGGTTTGTCTCCTCCTGTCCCGGAGCGTCCTATTGAACCCATGGTCAGTGTCGATGGTGTTCCTCCTGTTCAGGCCATGGAGGGTTATGCCCAAGATGTTGAGCAATACATGGCTGTTTTAACCGATTACAATGTTTGGCTTGCTGATAAGGCTTGAGCGACTAAGGTTCTTCTTGGCAGTATGAAGGTGGAATTTGCCATGGATCTCTGCTCTGCCCACCACTCAGGCGATGTGGGAGTGGGTGTAGGCTCTCTACCAGCCGAGCAGCACCGCTCTCTACATCTCCACCTTGGAGCTCGCTAGCTCTATTCAGCAGCAGGAATCCTCCGTCGATGCCTTCTATCACGAGTTGACTGATGTGTGGCATCAGCTCGACTCGCTAGAGCCGTCGTACTGTCGAACCTATCCCTGGTGTGTCCTCCGACAGGGGGCACAACGATGTTCTTTGCCTCCATGAGTTTCTCCGGTGTCTCCGTTTGGACTTCGAGCAGCTTCGAGCTCATCTCCTCTCTCGTTCTCTCCTATCCATGGTCGAGGCTGTCACCTTAGCCCGGGTTGAGGATTTAGGCAACGAGACTCTTACTCTCAACAAGAGGATGACACTACTTTTTTTGGAAAACGCAGAAGAATTGCGCCTCAATATATTAAGAAGAAGAAATAAGCCCAGGTCAAAGAGACCTAGACAGATTACAAGGCCTCCTTAGGGAGGCCAAAAACACAGGAAACTGAAAAAATCCATCAAACTCACCCTGCAACTCCCTAGTCTTCAGGAATTAGGGCAGCAAGGTATGAAAGACCTTTAGCCCCGTCCATTTCCCAAGACTGCCTCTCCTCCCTAGCTAACTTAAGGGACAAATCTAAACTAGGAGTACAACCATCAAAAACACAACTATTTCGAAGCTTCCACATTGTCCATGCTCCTAAGGTCGCAAGCGAGTTGAGACCTTTTCCAGGAAGACCAGTGGCCATCCCTGAGATTTGCTCCCACCAAGTCATTAAAGATGAATGCCCTGGCTGGGGAGCCAGTCTTTGAAACCCAAACGGTTTAAGGTGATTAAACCAAAACACTCTTATGAACACACAAGAGACAAGGATATGGTCAATAGTTTCAGCTTCCTGGTCATAAAAAAGGCACCTAGCTGGATGATCCAAGCCTCTCTTTGCAAGCCTGTCAGCAGTCCAGCATCTCTTGTTAGCCGCCAGCCAAAGGAAAAACTGACACTTTGGAGGTGCCCAGGTTTTCCAAACAGGTGATAGTGACCAAAGGACGTTGATCCAACAAAGAGACCATCATACGCCGACTTAGCCGAATAATTGCCATCTGCCGCAATACTAAATACATGCTTATCTTCCAGGCTGCAACACTATTTCTGATAGAAGCTCCCAAAGGTTCGAATATTCCACTATAACTCCCACAGACAGAGCACCCTTTATATCAGATATCCATTTTTTGTTGGAAAGAGCCTCAAGAACAGTTCTTCTATTCGCAATCCTTTTAGGAATGATGGCGAATAACCTAGGCGCCAGACTACACACATTCTGGCCCAAGAGTCATTTATCTGTCCAAAACAAAGTGTGTGCTCCATTTCCCACTTTTGAGACCAAAACAGTGGAGAAGAAAGATCATGCCTTTTTGGAACTTGAATAGGGAGGTTTGCCCAAGGTTTTCCTGGATCAGTTTTATGAAGCCACAACCATCTCATACGAAGGGCCCAGCATAATTCCTTCAAACTAGAAATACCCAAACCTCCCAGATGGAGGGGTCTGCACACCGACACTACGAATTGGGACAATTTTTCTTGTTTATTTCTCACACATTACACAATGTCATACCCATATAAGGGTTGAGGATACATATTTATAGCCCAAGGAGCTACCGAGCGTATGCTAAAATGCTCCTAAGATGTTGTCCTCCACACCACAAGGGCTGCAACATAGATGTTGTCCTCTATGTCCATAAAGGAGAGGTGCTGTCCTCTAAATCAGTCAAAGAACTGCAGCAAGGCACTGCACTGTTGTTCTCTACCCAAACTGCAGCAAGGACTAAAGCCTAAGATGTTGTCATCTACCCAAACTGCAACAAAGACTTGTAATAAAAAATAACGGCGCTATAATAATTATTTATGTATGAATACTTGTAATGAATAATGGTTATTGCAAGTATTCATACATAAATAGCTATTCAAATAATTATTCAATATGGGTAAAATCGTCTTTTCACATAAAAGTTAACACCATTAGAGGTCAAAATTAACGGCATATAGGGAACCAAATTTACGTCAAGTGTCAAATATAAAGATTTAGTTTTTTAGGGCCAAAAATGAAATAGGAACTTTACTAGTGTCAAATAAGAAATTGTCTCTAAAAATACTCTCTTGCACCTATATGAAGTGAAAATGAAAGGTTAGCTAGATGAGTGACTTATATATTCGCTACTGCTTTAAATTTGTGTGCAAATTAACTCCTAAGACCAATATCAAGGTTAGCTGCACAGTTGTACAACTACTTAACTAGTTAATAGTACGACAGCAATACAGTGTAAAGCTACATACCTGCAAGCTTCACCGTGAATAGCCCATAAATTTGAGGGCAAATGCCTTCCAAGATAATATTTCTTCCTGTGTAGAAGAGAACTAGAATGAGCAGCTTACACTAGTACATTATTAGAATAAAATGTCTAGAAGGCTTCTGTTATGTGTAGATGTAATGTGAACAGTAATGTACGTAGCTGCAGTAGCATTCAAGTTGGTTCTTTCGCTTGGTTGGGAGATAAACTATTTTTAAGAAAATAGCTTGATTAGAGATACGAATTCAAGCTGACTTAGGACAAAAGGTTAAGGCATAAGATTTTGTTAGGAGTGAACCCACTATAATATATGGAATGGCCCACTTTCACAGTTAAGAAAAAAGGAAATAGTAATATCCTCCCTCAAGGTTTCTAATCACCCAAGTCATGGTCACATCTCTCTTATAGCCCCTTCCTCTCCATCCTCCATTGTGCATCCCACCTTAGTTGTCAGTACAGTGTCTATTCCCTAATGATCTAAGGAACCACCTCCGAGAAGGTGAGAATGAAGGATGTTGTTGTCCATAAGACTATCTTCAGCAGCTTACTCATCATATCTTCCATCGCGTCTCCTATTTCAAACTCCACTCTACTAGCAGTGTGGTCTACAGTGCAAAACAGTGTTTTGGGTAACCATATGGGTAAACTGCTGGACACAGTCTAACTGTTTTCTCAATGGAGTTGGAACATGACTGATAGAGCAAATATTGCTTGCATTCAGCTGAATATCAGAAGTACACATGTAGACCTCTACCAATGATTTTCCTCCACCTGATTTATAGAAACAAGATCAGAGAGGTGATCCGAGATTTATGTGCACTGAACGCGACTAGCAGGCAAAAGCTAGACTTGCCGCATGTGTCCATCCCATGCTGGTTAACCACCAGGGTGATGGGGACAGCACCAGGTGGTAGCCAGACGAGTGTAGAAGCCACGATAGGCGCAGGGGCACGAATGGCGGTAGTACACCAGAGGGGCGCAATCGACGCACGCGCAAGGGGCATAGCTAGGGACAAGATCGCGCAAGGCGCGAGCAAAGGCAGGGCCACACGTAGCACGAATGATAGCAGGGTTGTCGAGGCCGCATGTGGCATGGGGATGTCGGGCCACGGGTGAGGGTATTGGGCAGGGCAAGGTTATTAAAACAATAAAACGTTGGAATGTTCATGGGTGAAATTTTGACTTTTAAACGTTTAAACAAAGTTTAAACGTACTTTAAACAACATAGAAAAAATACCAATATATCATAATTTCAGACAATAACATGAAGTTAAATACCAAAACAGAGAAGTTAATGGCTTACCAAAACTTCACCCATGAGTCGGATTAGACCCCAAAAGTAACTAACATACTGGACCCAAAAGTAGTTAATGGTCTAAAACACATGAAACACTGCGTTTTACAGCTTAGAACGCCAAAACGCTAAAACGTGGTTTCAACCTCTAATTAGAGTTTTGACGTTTAAACGTCGTTTAAGCGTAGTTTTAATAACACTAGGGCAGGGGTGGCACCAAATGCTGCAGGCCAAAGGCGTAAGCGGCCATAGTGGGTGCGACCCTAGCTGCAGCAACTATGGCAGGCGAGGCGCCAAGCGAGGCGAGTACCTACAGGGAGGGACCGATCGGAAAGATCCAAACCTCAAACTCAGTCAACAAGACAAGGTCAGTGGACGATGCTCGAGAGCCTGCGAGGGGAAAAGGAAGTCTCATCGAAGACCACATAGCGGGAAGTAGTGATTATGTTGGACGAGAGTTCCAGACAACAGTAACCCGTGTGGTTATTGGAGTAGCCAAGTAGACATAAAGACTCGACCAAAGAGCAAGCTTGTGAGGCATGGTGGCGAACATGTTGGGGTAACATGTGATCCGAACACAGGGAGGTGATCATAGGGGGAATGTGAACCAAATAGGATAAAGTGGGGGTCCCAAATACCAGTGTTTTGGTGGGTAGTCGAATGAAGAGGAATGTGGAAGTGTGATGGCCTACGACCTAGTATGACAGTACAAGGGAGGCCTGAAAGAGCAAGATATTATTGATTGTACAAATCATACACTCATTTTTATCGTTTTGTGCGAACACGGGGACTGACTAGCTTTTTCATTTATCATGTCCTTATTTACCTTTTGGGTTGGGCTATGATGATTAGTTTTATGCTAGTGCTCCAACTTGATCAATGAACATGATGAGACACTTCATGATACACTGCTTTATATTTTGGTTATGATTATGAACTTGTGACAGTGAAGGAGACTCGGGTTGTGCCCCGAGTGCTTCTCCATAAGGACTGGTTCGTTGGATGACCACCCGGAAAAATAGTGCAGCCATGAGGGTGGTATGGGGCGCCCTTATCTAATTAATTTAAGGAACCTGAGGTGTAGTTTGCTTTGTCATCGTGTCGTCAATAGGGTCTAGGCACAGTACTTGCTCTGCTGAGGCTGGGTACCGAGGTTCATTTGTTTGCTTTTGTTACTCACCCCCTGTGGGAAGAGGTACTATGTTTATCAAACTGGAGAAACCTAACGGACAGCTATTACCTCTGGGAAATCTTTGTAAAGTCTATGTAGTGAAACCCTGCCAGTTCACCTTGGAAATGATCAATGGGAAGTCGCGCTCCTCAGGCAGAAAGGGGATCATGGCTCATGGGTAAAGTGTGCGACCTCTGCAAAGGGTTAGAAACTGATATATCAGTCTGCAAAGGGTTAGGCTTCTATCTAGCATTCTTCTTCAAATAATCACTCATCTCTTTGTTGATTGCCGATGTTGTCTTCGGGCATTTAGCAACATCGCCATGACCACCAACAAGGTGTTGCTTCAACCATCAGACAGAAGCCTATTGAGTTGGATGATGATAAAGTGGGTGATAAAGACGATGAAATTGAAGTACTTGGAGAAGGGGAAAGTAGAGCATCCCATTCAGTTATTCAGCCCAGTTCCGGAACAGCCCAAAAGAGAAGGCTCTCAGCTGAAGCAAGCCAAAACAATCAACATGCGTCGAAGTCTTCTTAGTCAATTGCATCCATGCTCACTGTTCTTAAGGCGTCGCCTAGGCGTCCGGGCGGTGGTCTAACGCCTAGGCGCCTTGCCCGCCTACCTCGCCTAGGCGTCCAGGCGGTGGTCCAACGCCTTGGACCGCCTTACCGCTTTAAAAACCATGTCCATGCTTCGCAAAGCACCTGAAGATATGGTTCGTGAGAGGCATTGCAAGGGCAATGCTCAAACTACATTGCAGCGAAAGAGCAAGGAGGAGAAGGAAAGAACAGATATGTATGTTGCTGATTTTATTTATGAGTATGGCTTACCACTTAATGTCATCAACTCAAGGGCCTTTGAGATCATGCTTGAGGCGGTTGGGCAATATGGTCCTGGGTATGTGAAACCTTCATATCATGATGTTAGGGTGCCATTGATTGAGAAGGCAAAGAAGAGTGTAGATGATATAAAAAGACTCATGAGTTGGCTTGTACTGAATTTGGTTGCACACTTATGTCTGATGATTGGACAGATAGGAGGGATCGGGACTTGATCAATTTCCTTGTCAATAGTCCAGCTCGCACATTTTTCTTGGAGTCTGTCAATGCCTCAAGTGAGACAGCAGATGCTCAGATGTTAGCTGCACTACTAGAGAAAAGAATTGATGCCATTGGTAGAGACAATGTAGCGCAGATTGTTACAGATAATGGGGCTAACTTCAAGGCTGCAGGAAGATTTTTAGAAAGAAAGATCCCTCACTTGTTTTGGACTCCATGTGCTGCTCACTGTTTGGACCTCATGCTTGAGGACATTGGGAAAATTGGAGAGTTCAAGAAATGCATTTCCCATGCTCGTCGAGTGACAATCTTCATATATAGGCATGGCAAGCTTCTTGATGCCACGAGGGAGAAGATAGGGGTGATTTAGTGAGACCTGCAGTTACAAGATTTGCTACAGCTTTCCTTACTCTCCAGTCCATATATATGCATAAGCAAGCTTTGAGATGCCTCTTTGTTAGTGATGATTGGGCTAGGTCCAAGCTATCAAGCACAGAAGCAGGAAAGATCACAGAGATACTTCTTTCTACAAACTTTTGGAACTCAGTCCAAGATTGTATTCGTGCATCACAACCACTCCTCATTGTGTTGCGAATTGTTGATGGTGATGAAAAGCCAACCATGCCAGAGGTGGCCGCTGCCACGGATATGGCAAAAGCAAAGATCACTTCGGGTTTTGAAGGTAGAGAGGCAATGAAGAGGAAGTTGCTTGCCATTATTAATCGAAGGTGGCAAGATCAAATGTAGGTGAAGTTGTATGGGGGTGCATTGTTTTTAAATCCAAATAAGTTCTTTGAACTTCAAAAAAAATGATCCAACAAAAAGGGAGGTTGGTAAGCTGAGGGCAGCATTCAATGAGGTGCTATGGAAGATGGTTGAAGATTATGACCTTCAAGCTATAATCAGTAAACAAGCTGATGAGTATATGAATATGGTTGGCCCTGCCTTCTCATCGCCATTAGCAATTAGAGAACAGCAAAAAAAGAGCCCCAGTAAGTTCCATTACCTCATTAATCATTTAAGTTTTGTATGGCTGGCAACACTAATTCAACTTCTCTTTTTTAGTTTGTTGGTGGGATGCATATGGTGGTCTTGCATTTTAGATTCAATCCTTTGCAAAGCGCATTGTTAGCCTTTATTGTTTCACTTACGGATGTGAGCGTAATTGGAGCACTTTTGAATTTATAAGTAAAAAATTGTCATTTCAATTTATATCTTGTTTTAATTGATTCTAGGACAGCACCACTGATTCATTATTTAACACATAGATTCATACCAAAAAAAGGAACAGATTGGAGCACCAAAGGTTAAACAATTTGGTTTATATCCAATACAATAGAAAGATGGCAGCTAGGTTACAAAGATTGCGTGAGGAGGGAAATATTGGTAACCCTTTAATTTTAGAGGATTTCCAATGGGACAATGAATGGGTGGACAATCAAAATGAAACAGTTAGAGAAGGGGATGATCTTGCATGGGTTCATGTGGATGATGCAACCGATGCTTCTAGTTCACTTCAAGGTCGCAACTTCCCAAGAAGAGGCCGATATGAGTCTGTTTATTCAAGGCGTTGTCAAGCTGCTGCTACACAGGAGGAGAGAGTTATGGAAGAGGAAGAGCAAGACAACGAGGACAATGAACAAGATGATGAAGAGTATATGCCTAACGATGATGAAGAAGTGGATGACTTTGGTGAATCCCCACATAGCAGTCCAACTCAAGTTGGTGCTGGTGGTGAAGAAAATGCAATGGATGATCTTGATTTGGGAGATATTTAGGGTATCTAGTATCTATCTAGCTGCAGCAGCAGCTTAGCTATCTGATGGAGCTTATTTGCTTTCAAGTCTGAACTATATTTTGTTGCTATTTGATTTCCAATTTGAACTATATGTCTATATATGGCTGTTATGACTTATGAGTTTATGACTTATCACTTATGTGGCTGATTTGGTTGCTATTTGATTTCCAATTTGAACTATATGTCTATTTTGTTGCTATTTGATTTCCAATTTGAACTATATTTCCAATTTGAACTATAAATGTTATATTGTCTATATGAAACCATTATATAGGCAAAACAACCACTATATTGGCAAGTCGACCACTAGTCCACTGACTTATCGACTAGTCACCAAGTCGGTACCTTGTCGACTCGACTCAACTTATTGACTTGAAAACCTTGCTCTAACCCGATAGGATCTTATTTCATGATGGATCAATCCCATTTAAAGTTTTTGACCTCTGACCAGGTAGGATCTTTTCAGCCATGGATAGAAGTGAGCTATCACCTAATTCACACAACTAATTGGCAAATGAAATGCATTATATATGCTAAAAGGGTAGAAAGCTAGGTTTAGGTCAGTCTACGAAACACAAAGGCACAGAATAAGCACCAGAATTTAAGCACCTTGTAGGGGAGTATGTTTTTCCCAGAAACACTTAAACTCGTCTTCAGTTTCCACGGGAATGTCTATATCAGCCTTCAGCTCATTTGTTCTCCTGAATGCAGTCATCCGTAAACATAAGAACAACAAATGAAAGGAACTGGCATTGTTCAGACTTGAATCAGAAACAAGAAAGCATCATTTGGGCAAATAAAAATAGCTGCAAACTACTAGCCTAAATATATGACTACTGATGACATCTGATCTGAGTACTTTGGTAGATGGTGATAAGGAAACTACAATGCAGTGAGCAAAGCAAAACTAGCCAATGAGTCAGATCATAGGCTGTAGACAAAGACCCTTATTTTGTTGGTTGCATACAAGCCAGGCATAAGAAAGCATGAACAATTTTCAACTAGAATTAACATGGTAAATCTTATTGCTGGTATCACAGGTAGGGGTGACAATGGGCTCTAAATTTTACACTATAAGATTTAAGAATCGGATCGGATTAAGATCGGGCCCTATTTCTATTCATTTTTGAACCAAAATTTATTTAGGACCCTACTATTTTGTGAAGAAGCATTTGGATCGTGACCCATTACCACCCCTAATCACAGGATCGATCTCGATGCATGAACATGACCCTCCAGATTCTTGTCAACCATACTATGCTATGAAATACTTCAGAGAATAAAAAAATTGCAATTGACTAATCATGTAGCTGAAAATATGACTAAACTTCTAATGCTCAAGAGATTCGAAGTTAATAGAATCAAAACTTGCTTTGACGACCAAATTATAGATAATCAAATTACCTCACATAATTAGCAAGCAGCATAGGATCCAGGTTGGACCGCACATCCTTAATATCAGGAGACCATTTGGCAGATAATATACCCGTAATAATGACATCATCTGAAGAAACACCCAAAACAGTTAAGTATAATAATGGATGACCATTGTACGCATCTCATGTAATGCATACAACATATTCCTGTTTTAACTTTTTCATCTTGAAAAAACAAGAAACCAGCATTGAAATGTTATAAAATGAACTGTTCGAGCTGTTCCAAACAGTATCAAAGCTCCTGAATTTTTCGAGCTCTGAACACAACTGGGAAATTTGAAAAATGGAAAGAAAAAATGCAGGATAAGGGCTGAGGACATGAAGGGCAAAATAATATCAACAGTCGATCCACATGATCCTTTGGATAATGCACAAAGAGGCTGCTTACCTCCAGCTTTAATGTTATCAACAAGGTCATCCATCAAAATTACAGGTATGGAACGGGGTATAGACCCAACACCAAGAAGTTGTACATTCTCTTGAATTTTGATTTCTTGGTAATCATGGCAAATGGTGCTACCTTCTACAAACTGGAAAGAAACACTTGTACAGCTTCTCGAATCCTAGATGGCCAGCAAAATCATCAATAGCAGCTTCCACAGCAGTTCAAGCAAAAGTACAACCAATTATAAAAATGTAACAGGCAAGAAAAATAGTACTCCTATCACGGAGAACAATGCAAATGTTCACCACATGTCAAAAAATATATTTAAAACAAAAAAACAACAGTAAAAGAATCTACTAAGGAAATCAATAATCAACTACCTTGGATGGGCACGATGGAGGAAGATTTATACGATTCCCAGCCTCCAGCTCAGGATAGACCTTGAAGCTGTTCAAGGTGAAGAAAATCTAGGTAATGTCTATTGTATGAAGGTATGATCAACAATTCCTCTTAGAAGAAATGATGAGGTCACAAGATTATCATCTGGAAGTTTACATAAGCTTTCAAGGCAATCTAACAAACAGTTTTCAACTCTGAATACCGCAGCAATTTCTTGAAAAAATATGATACAGTGAAGGGTAAGAGTGACAGAGACTCCTGCTAATGATTTTTTTTTTTTGCTTAGACTTAAGTAACCCAAAGAGGCTTCCCATTTGGATGGGTGAAACATTTCTGATTCTGAGTGGAATCACTTGAATCTCTACCAGATGCTGAAAATCTAGTAATGTTTCACCTAGAATCACCTTGAAAGCCAAGGGTCCTCTAGCTAAGTTGGTTAGGTGGCTTGAGTAGCACTTCTTAGGTGGACTTCCCGTGGGAGCAAATTTCAACCACCGTTTATCCCACGCCAAAGCACACGTCTAGGACCCCATCCGGTCATGGTCGTTCTCATATGGGCCCGGTGCCACTGTGTATGGGTAAGACATGGTTTAGGGATTTTCTCGACCTACGCAAGGTCTTCTTAATGCAATGTCCTAGGGCTGTCTTACCCCGTAGGTCGGTTTTTTTTATGAATCAGCTTGAAACATTTATTAACAATAGGAAGGAGAATCACCCAAAAGGTTGTTTCCAACTGATTCTAGTTCGTTTCAGCGAGTATCTGGATCAGTATCAAGAAATTGAGTGCCATTCTGTTTCAACAGAGAATCATTTTTAGGGAGAATCTGGACCCTTACCAAACGGATCCATAGTGTTACAAAAATGTAATGGAAACTATATAATCTTGCCAGCCCAGCTAGAAGTATGAAACTCGACTTTAGTTTTAGGATATTTCTCTCACTTTTTAAAATGGAGCTTCTACTTAACCAGCTTAATTGGGTAGACAGGCATCTGAAATAGCAGAACTGCCCTGATACAAAATTCATTGTGATGCTTCACCACCAGCAACCAGCCCATATTAGTGAAGGGGGACATCCCCCACCTGATATATTGCAATGGCATGGCTAAAACCCCCTGAGGGAGTACATAGACAGAGGATTACACGGGTAATGGCAAGCGTGAAGGATTCACACGAGGCCAGAGTGAGACTCTTGTTACAAGTTTTTAGCTTGTACGCCCAAAGACAGGCATCAGCCAGGCAAGCATGTAGAGTGCAGACAACTGAAGTCAGCTCCTTTCTAAAGACGAACTGGTTTCGCCGCTTCCAAAGATGCCAGCAGCACAAAGCGATGTAGGTGGGGAAAGCTTCACTGGGGATGGCCCTTGGACGGGGAAGCAGATGGATACCGGAGCTGAGGGAGGAAGCGTCTATTTTGGCATCCACAGCAGACCACAAGGCGCGGGCAAAGTCGCAATGGAACAGGATGTGTGATGCATTTTCAGTCCCAAAGGAGCAAACTTCACAGATATCGTCAGGGACAATCTTCTTCTTGCAGAGGTTGCTCCGGCTCTAGAGGCGATCGTGGGATGCCAGCCAGGTGAAGAATTTGACTCTGGGTGAGGCGTAGCTGCTCCAAATGAAGTTTGATACCTGCGAGGGAGATTGGTCCTGCAGTGAAAGCCAGGAGTAGACAACCTTGGACTGAAGGCGTCGATCAGGGCCAACAGCAAAGCAGTGACGATCATCAGGCCTGTTGGAGAGGGAGACTCCAAAGAGGAGGCTTTGGGGAGAGCTCAACTCGTCCAGAACCACAGGGGAGAGGTTACCTAGGAGGGAGGAGGTCAGGCCCTGCTCAAGCTGGTCATGCACGCTTACATCTTTAACCCTGACATGGCTGAAGAGGTTCTGAAACAAGGTGGCGAAGTCGTCGTCAGAGTGCCAGAGGAGGTGTTGTGCCCATCACCAACATCACAGGTAGATATGGCTCGGTAAGGGCTACTTTGCCTCAAATCCCATTCGGCATTGGAGAGGTTGAGATGGAAATGAACTAATTTCCTCTTCAATCCACTTCAATCCCGAAGGGATTTAAGTTTCCAAACTGGGAACTCCATTTTTCTAAGTGATTCCTATTTTCCCAAGGGAAAATGAACTAATTTCTCTTGGGAAAATGGAAATCCCTTGGGAAAACAGGGTTCCCAAACTTACCCTAAGGGCTTGTTCGGTTCTACCCCAATACATATAAATTGAGGGGGTTTCAATCCCTAGTAAGTCAAAATCTCTCTCAATCCTTACCAATCCCCTCCAATCCGTATGGATTGAAAATAACCGAACAAGCCCTAAAGGGGAAAAACTTCCCTAGGCATTTGTCATGGGCATCATAGGGAGCGGTCACTCATGTGGGGCCGCCCCTATGCGCGCCAAAAGCGAGAGGCCGCAGGGGGCGCTGGCAGCAGCGCGTGCAAGGAAGGCACGGGCGCTGGCAGCAGCGCGCGCAAGGAAGGCATGGCAAAGGAAAGCGCGCACAAGGAAGGCATAGCAAAGGAAAACGGGCGCAAGGAAGGCATGGCAAAGGAAAGTGACTGATTTGGTGGCTAAATTGATAGACCTAAATTGTAGGGGGGATAATTTCAATTAGTCACTTGCCTAATTAGTGGTTGCCTAGTTGGTCAACCGGTGACCTATATATAGGCCGGTACGCAGGAGACAAAGGAATAAGGAATATATTATCAAACCAATCTCTCTATCTACTAATGACTCTCAAGCGCCTAGGGCTGCTACCCTAGAACCAAGCCTGCGGCAGAGGGGTATAACCTCGCCGGAGAAGACAGCTATCCCCATGGACCGAAGGTCCATGACACCTGGTATCAGCTCCAGGTTATCCTCACCACCACCAGCCGCCCATCCCTCACCACCACCAGCCGCCGCGCCATCAGCCGCCGCAACGCCCTCCCACCCGCCCTCTCCAACTCCAGATGCATTCACTCGGCTCAAAGAGAGTTTTGGCCGCTTCGCAGAGCAGTGGGATCAGTTCGTTGTGATGTTCCACCGCTACAAGGAGAAGACAGAGAAGGAACTCCAAGCAACGGTGCGGCTTCAGACGGCAGCGCGAGGGTTCCTGGCACGCCGCCAGGTACAGTCCCTTCGTGGGGAGAAGTACCTTGTTGTGCCCTCCAGGGCCACCCCATGGCCGTCATCACATGAGCAGGCTGTGGTGCGCCTGCAAGCCTCAGTGTGCGGCTTCCTTGTTAGGCGGGCGGTGCGGAAGCTGCACTTGATGATCAGCTCATCGCTGCACCAACTCGCAGCCTGCGCGCCCAACCACCAGGTCTCGTCTATACTTTTTGAACCCCCTGCAGAAGTCGAGATCTGGGTATGCAGCCCTCCTGCACGGCCAAAGAGGGTCGTCTCCTTCATTCGGGCACCTGCCTTGGTGCTGGATAGACCCAACATAATAACGGGCTGGTTCCTCCTCCACCTTTCATCCAACATGAAGGCCACAGTTCAGCTCTTTCCTTGGGATCCAGGAGGACAGGAGGACATAGCTGCAGTTCAAATTTATATTTTAGTTCCACAATTATTTTGTATTTTCGTCTTAAATAATAAAGGTAAGCCGAGATGTAAAAGGCTTAACCTTAAGTCGTGTCAGGTAAGTCTATGGCAGCTCGAGGACGAGCTGGTCCTCAAGGGAGGGGGAGATGTCATGGGCATCATAGGGAGTGGTCACTCATGTGGGGCCGCCCCTATGTGCGCCAAAAGCGAGAGGCCGCAGGGGGCGCTGGCAGCAGCGCGTGCAAGGAAGGCACGGGCGCTGGCAGCAGCGCGCGCAAGGAAGGCATGGCAAAGGAAAGCGCGCACAAGGAAGGCATGGCAAAGGAAAACGCGCGCAAGGAAGGCATGGCAAAGGAAAGTGACTGATTTGGTGGCTAAATTGATAGACCTAAATTGTAGGGGAGATAATTTCAATTAGTCACTTGCCTAATTAGTGGTTGCCTAGTTGGTCAACCGGTGGCCTATATATAGGCCGGTACGCAGGAGACAAAGGAATAAGGAATATATTATCAAACCAATCTCTCTCTCTACTAATAACTCTCAAGCGCCTAGGGCTGCTACCCTAGAACCAAGCCTGCGGCAGAGGGGTATAACCTCGCCGGAGAAGACAGCTATCCCCATGGACCGAAGGTCCATGACACCTGGTATCAGCTCCAGGTTATCCTCACCACCACCAGCCGCCCATCCCTCACCACCACCAGCCGCCGCGCCATCAGCCGCCGCAACGCCCTCCCACCCGCCCTCTCCAACTCCAGATGCATTCACTCGGCTCAAAGAGAGTTTTGGTCGCTTCGCAGAGCAGTGGGATCAGTTCGTTGTGATGTTCCACCGCTACAAGGAGAAGACAGAGAAGGAACTCCAAGCAGCAGTGCGGCTTCAGACGGCAGCGCGAGGGTTCCTGGCACGCCGCCAGGTACAGTCCCTTCGTGGGGAGAAGTACCTTGCTGTGCCCTCCAGGGCCACCCCATGGCCGTCATCACATGAGCAGGTTGTGGTGCGCCTGCAAGCCGCAGTGTGCGGCTTCCTTGTTAGGCGGGCGGTGCGGAAGCTGCACTTGATGATCAGCTCATCGCTGCACCAACTCGCAGCCTGCGCGCCCAACCATCAGGTCTCGTCTATACTTTTTGAACACCCTGCAGAAGTCGAGATCTGGGTATGCAGCCCCCCTGCACGGCCAAAGAGGGTCGTCTCCTTCATTCGGGCACCTGCCTTGGTGCTGGATAGACCCAACATAAGAACGGGTTGGTTCCTCCTCCACCTTTCATCCAACATGAAGGCCACAGTTCAGCTCTTTCCTTGGGATCCAGGAGGACATAGCTGCAGTTCAAATTTATATTTTAGTTCCACAATTATTTTGTATTTTCGTCTTAAATAATAAAGGTAAGCCGAGATGTAAAAGGCTTAACCTTAAGTCGTGTCAGGTAAGTCTATGGCAGCTCGAGGACGAGCTGGTCCTCAAGGTAGGGGGAGATGTCATGGGCATCATAGGGAGCGGTCACTCATGTGGGGCTGCCCCTATGCGCGCCAAAAGCGAGAAGCCGCAGGAGGCGCTGGCAGCAGCGCGCGCAAGGAAGGCATGGCAAAGGAAAGCGTGCACAAGGAAGGCATGGCAAAGGAAAGTCACTGATTTGGTGGCTAAATTGATAGACCTAAATTGTAGGGGAGATAATTTCAATTAGTCACTTGCCTAATTAGTGGTTGCCTAGTTGGTCAACCGGTGGCCTATATATAGGTCGGTACGCAGGAGACAAAGGAATAAGGAATATATTATCAAACCAATCTCTCTCTCTTGCAATGACTCTCAAGCGCCTAGGGCTGCTACCCTAGAACCAAACCTGCGGCAGAGGGGTATAACCTCGCCGGAGAAGACAGCTATCCCCATGGACCGAAGGTCCATGACAGCATTTCCAGTGTAGACTTTTCAAAGGTGCGGTGAGAGTTGTTAGGGATGTTTGTTGCCGAGCCCAGCAAGCCCAAGAGGAAGTTGTAGAAGTGTACAGGCGGTGAAGCAGTTTTAGGAGCAGGCAAGTGTTTTGCTTATGGATGTTCTTCACCCCCAGGCCTCCAGACTGGCGTGGGGAGCACACGGCGTCCCAGGGAACCAAGCATTTTGCTCCTGAAGCATCATTGGAGCCATTCCACAGGAAGCCACGGCGTTTCTTGTCTATGGTGTGCACTGCCCCCGCAGGGAGCTGCAAAGCACTCATGATGTAGTTGAGCTGTCCATCCAGAACTGAGTTGAGGACGAGGCGGCCCATACTGGGCCTGTCGTTCAGTGTACATATTGAAAAAGAACTGAAATATGCATCACAAACCTATGTTTGCACTTCCTGCACATGTAACACCTCTCGAACTCAATCATCTTCACACCACCTGATCTAATCACAGTTCCCTTTAGAGCAATCAATTTCTTCATGTGTTTCACCCTCACCTTACCAATACTTGGGGACACCTCTGCAAAAGTGCAAAACTCCTCCATCACCACCAAACTACGAATATGATAAAGTGTCCCGCCAAATAGCGTGAACAAATCACCGCACAGCCATTCGAACGAGCACAAGAGTTGGACAAGTACGCACCAGGGGGTTCTAGCGGCGATCCAGAGACATCGATACGCACATGAACGGACTTCTTCGTCTCCGTGGTTTTCAAATCCCCTAAGTTCTTCAACACCATGTCCTGCGAGGCAATATTTTAAGGTTTCAGAAAAGAGTGTGGAATGGGGATGGAGATGCAGCCATGCAGGAGGTGGTCGTACGCTCAGATGTTCGCTGACCTGGGCCATTTGTGCGGCGTCTTTGAGGTAGGGCAGGTACTTATCGGGATTTAAATAGAGGTAGCCGGCGAACTTGGGGTCGAAGTCCGTAAGCTCGGCGAATCTGCGAGAGGAGATGGTGTTAGGGTTTGCTGAAGGGAACGGGAACAGGAGGAGGTGATCGGGAGCACGAACGAAATAACGAGCGGGAAATGGAGCTTGGAGGGATCGTCGTCGAGGAGGATGCGGTGAATATCTTCGGCGTAAAAGTTGAGGAGGAAGCCCGCAAGCTTCTGCGCCGCGGCGCCGGCCTTCTCGTCGTCCTCCGAGGACAACATTTGGGCGGCGGTGGGGATTTGGGCGGGAAACGGCGGACGGAGGACGGGAGTAGGCGGTGATGGTCGGTCGACGAGTCAGATAGATTCGAACTGGTTAACAGTATAGTGGCCAATGAATTATTTCAGCATTTGGAATAAACCCAAACCTCATACGATCTTCTATGGTGCCGAGCTAATACATCTCGCACCATAAATTATAGTGCCGAACTCTGACGTGATATCGACGTTGAGGTTAATGTGGCAGTCCACGTGGCACTTTATTTCAGCGCCACAGATCTTGACGTCGAGCTAGGATATAGCCGCGCGACGCATCTCCTCTATTCTCTCCTCTCTTCTTTTCCACTGCGCACCTTTCCATGCGCTGCCGTCGCCGCCCGTGGCCTAAGGTATTTTTTCAGTTTTTTAGTTACATAGTTTAGTATAAGATTAGTAAGTATAAAAGCTTTAGTTTATATAGTTAGTGAGTATATAGTTAGTATAAGATTACCATTAAGTTTTTTTTAGTTACATAGTTTAGCACATTGTTGGTTAGTATGTATGGTTAGCATATTGTTTAACATATTGTTTAGCATATATTTAGCATGTGTTTGCCATATTGTTTAGCATATGTCGTTTTGTGTTGGTTAATGTGTGTGGCAGTCATTGTGGGGGACAGATATGTCTCGGGTTCATTCGGGGGCGAAAAATCTGCTCGGGACCACATGTCAGTCGCCCCGCAGTAACACCTTGTGGTGGGTCGAGCAAAGGGAACGGCGGAAACGGACCGACCCAGGAATGCGATGGGCCCACGCCCGGATTACTCGTGGCTTGGGCGTGATCACGTTGAAGCTGTTCATTTTTCCCGCGTCCGACATCCTCAAACGTCGGAGATAGCTCGGAGCGGAGGCACCGGGTTTTACTCGGGATAGCGAAGTCTATTCGCTATTAGCTAGAAGATAAACAGAAAGAGTGTGATCAGCATGTACGCGGGAAGCACCCTACGGTCGTCTATATAAGGCCAAGGGAGATCCCCATCACTTTCATCTCATTAGCACCTCACAACTTGGTAGACACCACTTGTAAACACTTACCACATACAAAGTCATCCTAGGAAGTAGGGTATTACGCTCTTCAAAGCGGCCCGAGCCTGCTGAAACTCGCTCGACGCTCTCTTTCTCGTGCCCCCGGCACGAACCATCGAGTTACAATCCACGACACCGTCCTACCCAAAAGCACCACGAGGGTATCCCCGGGTGTACTGTCGGACACTAAACACCGACAGCCATCGTGTTGTTGTATCTTTGCAGATTTTAGAAACCTCACTGTATAGGGGAGATATTGCCGAATTTTTTACTGACAGTAATATTTTTTTTGTACATAGGTGTCCTTCCGACTTAACCTTCTCCACCGTTAGCTAGACTCGTTCGCGATCTCAGATATATATTGTTTACGTACATTATTCATATATTATGTAATTTTGTTTGTTGTGGTCATTTCATAGTTATTATATAGTTAATAGTTAATAAGTAGCTATTACTTATTTATTACTTAGTAAGTATTTAGACATTAATATTTAGGTATTATTGAGTTAGTAATCTGTGTTTGTAACAAATGGACATCCTAGTGACACTATACCATTGAGGAAGTATGGAGGAAGATGTTTATGAGAATGTTAGTTTTTATGGTATGAAAAAGGTGACTGTGATGTTAGATGAAAACTCTCTTTTGGCCAAATTTTCGCTCTAACTAGTGCGTGGGGCAATGGGCTTGGGGAAAACGCATATTCAGGCTGAACCAAATGTGGCAGGCCCAGGCGCCCAGGCAAGGACCAGTGACCCCTTGAGAGCACCTAGAGGGGGGTGAATAGGTGATCCTGTAAAACTTGAAAACTTAAGCCACAAAAACTTGATTAAGCGTTAGCACAATAATCGTCAAGTGGCTGGAGAGGAGTCTCAACAAAACACAATAACCACAAGAGATCAATCACAGAGATGGCACAGTGGTTTATCCCGTGGTTCGGCCAAGACCAACGCTTGCCTATTCCACGTTGTGTCGTCCCAACGGACGAGGGTTGCAATCAACCCCTCTCAAGCGGTCCAAAGACCCACTTGAATACCACGGTGTTTTGCTTTGCTTTTCTTTATCCCGTTCGCGAGGAATCTCCACAACTTGGAGCCTCTCGCCCTTACACTTGAAGTTCACAAAGAAGCACGGAGTAAGGGAGGGATAAGCAACGCACACAAGACACAAAATCAGAATGTCAGCACGCACACAAGTCGCAACAAGAGCTCGCAACACAACCCGATGAGTTCACAACTCTAATAGAGCTCTAGATGCTATCACGAAGAAACAAATGCGTGGAATCGAAGTCTCGGTGCTTAGGAATGCTTTGAGTATGCTTGGTGTCCTCCTCCATGCGCCTAGGGGTCCCTTTTATATCCCCAAGGCAGCTAGGAGCCGTTGAGAGCATTCCAGGAAGGCTGATCTTGCCTTCTGTCGCCTGGCGCACCGGACACTGTCCGGTGCGGATTTCTTTCCTTTTATGGCGCAGTCGACCGTTGAAGATCCAGAGTCGTTGGCGCACCGGACACTGTCCGGTGCACACCGGACAGTCCGGTGCCCCAATGTGACCGTTGGCTCGGCCACGCGTCACGCGCGGTCCTCCTCCATGCGCCTAGGGGTCCCTTTTATAGCCGTACGCCGTTGATGGTTTCCCGAGAGCGACGAGTTCGCCTGTGAACGGCTCACCGGACAGTCCGGTGCACCACCGGACAGTCCGGTGAATTATAGCCGTACACCACCGTCGAAGTCCCGAGAGCAGCAAGTTCGCAGAGTCAGCCTGGCGCACCGGACATTGTCCAGTGCACCACCGGACACTGTCCGATGCACCTAGACTGAGCAAACTTTGGCTGAACAAAGCCATCTCTTCTCTAACTTGATTCATCCTGTTTCCAGCACTTAGACACAATACATTAGTCCATAAAACAATGTACTAAGTCTAGAAACATACCTTTTGACATGATTTGCACTTTGTCCACCACTTTGCATAGATTGACACAAAAGCACTTGTGTTGGCACTCAATCACCAAAATACTTAGAAATGGCCCAAGGGCACATTTCCCTTTCAATCTCCCCCTTTTTGGTGATTTATGCCAACACAACATAAAGCAACTAGAACAAGTGCAATATCAATGCAAATGAAAACTCAAAGTTGTTTTGATTCAAATTTGGCATATATGGATCACTCTTTGCCACCACTTGGTTTGTTTTTGCAAATCAAACTCAATTTCCTATCTCTAAGTCAAATTCACTTGTAGAGACATAAAGAGAGGTATTCCAAAAGAAATTGATCAAGGATTTCAAAAACTCCCCCTTTTCCCCATAATCAACACTTCTCCCCACAAGAGGCCAACTTTTGACAAAAGAGACAACAAGAGAGTTTTGACAAACCAAAAGCTCTATTCTACTATTTTCAAAATTTCTCAAGTGGTAGCTGATCCATTTATTGCTTTGGCCTTTATTTTCTCCCCCTTTGGCATCAAGCACCAAAACGGGATCAATCTTGGCCCTTTAACCCCATTGCCTCACCAAAATCTTCAAATAAGAATACAGGCAATAGGAGTACATGAGATGAACTTGGAATAAGTTACCCTCTCATCGGAGTGCAGTGGAAGTCTTTCATGGTCCAAGTCCACCTTTTCCCTTTCAAACCTCCTTTGAGACTAAATTAAGAGAACTCAAGCACACGGTTAGTCTCAAAGGGTCAAGTTGTAACACAAGTCCCCCTAAATATGTGCATCACTTGCAAAAGGACTTGTGAGGTCCAGGGAGTGATTGTACAACTTGAGCACCACAAGTAAGCAACAAAATGCATAAGGGACATGATCAAGGCATAAACACATGTATGCTATAAATCAATCCAAGTTCCGCGAATCTAAGACATTTAGCTCACTACGCAGTTTGCAAAAGGTCTTCTCATCTAAAGGCTTGGTAAAGATATCGGCTAGCTGGTTCTCGGTGCTAACATAAAACACTTTGATATCTCCCTTTTGCTGGTGGTCTCTCAAAAAGTGATGCCGGATGTCAATGTGCTTTGTGCGGCTGTGCTCAACAGGATTTTCCACTATTCGGATAGCACTCTCATTATCACATAGGAGTGGGACTTTGCTCAGATTGTAGCCAAAGTCCCGGAGGGTTTGCCTCATCCAAAGTAGTTGCGCGCAACACTGTCCTGCGGCAACATACTCGGCCTCAGCGGTGGATAGGACAACGGAAGTTTGTTTCTTTGAATTCCATGACACCGGGGACCTTCCTAAAAATTGGCACATCCCTGATGTACTCTTCCTATCGACCTTACATCCAGCATAGTCGGAGTCTGAATATCCAATTAAGTCAAAGTTAGACCCCTTTGGATACCAGATCCCGAAGCAAGGCGTAGCGACTAAATATCTAAGAATTCGCTTCACGGCCACCAAGTGACACTCCCTTGGATCGGATTGAAATCTAGCACACATGCATACGCTAAGCATAATATCCGGTCTACTAGCACATAAATAAAGTAAAGACCCTATCATGGACTGATATGCTTTTTGATCAATGGACTTACCTCCTTTGTTGAGGTCAGTGTGTCCGTCAGTCCCCATCGGCGTCTTTGCGGGCTTGGCGTCCTTCATCCCAAACCGCTTTAGCAAGTCTTGCATGTACTTCGTTTGGGAGATGAAGGTGCCATCCTTGAGTTGCTTCACTTGGAACCCAAGGAAGTAGTTCAACTCGCCCATCATCAACATCTCGAATTTCTGCGTCATCACCCTGCTAAACTCTTCACAAGACTTTTGGTTAGTAGAACCAAATATTATGTCATCGACATAAATTTGGCACACAAAAAGATCACCATCGCAAGTCTTAGTAAAAAGAGTTGGATCGGCTTTCCCAACCTTGAAAGCATTAGCAATTAAAAAGTCTCTAAGGCATTCATACCATGCTCTTGGGGCTTGCTTAAGTCCATAGAGCGCCTTAGAGAGCTTACACACGTGGTCGGGGTACCGTTCATCCTCGAAGCCAGGGGGTTGCTCCACGTACACCTCCTCCTTGATCGGCCCGTTGAGGAAAGCGCTCTTCACATCCATTTAGAACAACCTGAAAAAATGATGAGCGGCATATGCTAGCAATATACGAATAGATTCTAGCCTTGCCACAGGAGCAAAAGTCTCCTCAAAGTCCAAACCTGCGACTTGGGCATAACCTTTTGCCACAAGTCGAGCCTTGTTCCTCGTCACAACCTCGTGCTCGTCCTGTTTGTTGCGGAACACCCACTTGGTTCCCACAACATTTTGCTTGGGACGAGGCACCAGTGTCCAAACTTCATTACGCTTGAAGTTGTTGAGCTCTTCCTGCATGGCCAACACCCAATCCGGATCTAGCAAGGCCTCTTCTACCCTAAAAGGCTCAATAGAAGAGACAAAGGAGTAATGTTCACAAAAAATAACTAATCTAGAACGAGTAGTTACTCCCTTGCTAATATCACCCAAAATTTGGTCAACGGGATGATTCATTTGAATCGTCGCTCGAACTTGGGTTGGAGGTGCCTAAGGTGCTTCTTCCTCTTCAACTTGAACATCTTGTGCTCCCCCTTGATCATGCGCCTCCACTTGAGGTACCTGTTCGTCATCTTGGGTTGGGGGATGCACCATTGTTGAGGAAGAAGGTTGATCTTGCTCCAATTGTTTCTGTGGTCGCACATCGCCAATCACCATGGTGCGCATAGCGGCCGTTGGAATGACTTCTTCATCTACATCATCAAGATCAACAACTTGCTCTCTTGGAGAGCTATTAGTCTCATCAAATACAACGTCGATAGAGACTTCAACCAAACCCGATGATTTGTTGAAGACCCTATACGCCTTTGTATTTGAATCATAACCTAATAAAAACCCTTCTACAGCTTTGGGAGCAAATTTTGAAGTTCTACCTTTCTTCACAAGAATATAACACTTGCTCCCAAATACACGAAAGTAAGACACATTGGGTTTGTTACTGGTTAGAAGCTCATACGAAGTCTTCTTGAGGAGGCAGTGAAGATAGACCCGGTTGATGGCATGGCAAGTCGTGTTCACGGCTTCCGACCAAAAGCGCTCGGGGGTCTTGAACTCTCCAAGCATAGTCCTCGCCATATCAATGAGCGTCCTGTTCTTCCTCACTACCACACCATTTTGTTGTGGTGTGTAGGGAGCAGAGAACTCGTGCTTGATCCCTTCCTCCTCAAGATACTCCTCCACTTGAAGGTTCTTGAACTCGGACCCGTTGTCGCTCCTTATCTTCTTCACTTTGAGCTCAAACTCATTTTGAGCTCTCCTGAGGAAGCGCTTGAGGGTCCCTTGGGTTTCAGATTTATCCTGCAAAAAGAATACCCAAGTGAAGTGGGAAAAATCATCAACTATAACACGACCATACTTACTTCCTCCTATACTCAGATAGGCGGAAATGTGTTCGCCTACCCACTGAAGTACTGCCGGAACCAGACATTGAAATAGAACCAGATTTGTCCTATCAAGAATACCCCGTCAAGGTATTAGATCAAAAGGAGAGATCAACACGGGCAAGGTCAATCAGGATGTATAAAGTTCAGTGGAGTCACCATTCAGCAGAAGAAGCTACATGGGAGACGGAGGATTTTCTACGCTCTCGCTTCCCCGACTTTCTGCCGAAAGGAGTCGGTACGTAACCACAAAACCCCACCCCCACCTGCCCTTTGAAAATAAATATGAGAAAAACTTAAATAGCAAGGATAGTCTAAGTTGTGGAATTAACTTAAAAAGGACTTCCTTCTGAAGTTGCAAAGAGGATGACATTCGAAGAACAGTTAACAAGAGAAACTCGGTTATAAGAAGGAATAGCACACCAGCACACTTTCAAGCACCCCTCTAGAGGACTCTACCTAAAATCTCGGGATGAGATTCCTTTAAGGGGGAGGGCTGTAACACCTCAGGTGTTACTATGGCTAGAGCACACCTGGCACTAGGGACTGTGATCACATGTGGTAGAGGCTTAGGGAAACACATAAGAACTTGGAGATCATGTGTTAATCCAAGTTTGTTAATGACCTGAGAAGCATTACTCAAATCTTTGTACCCTTACTACCTTGGAAGGGAGAGGGGGGGGGAAGAACCCTAGACCTCTCTTAAACCCTATCTCCCAAAACCATGGTTAAGAGGGGAAAGAGAGTGAGCAAATGGGCAAAACATGGGTAATTTTTAACCAAACCTTAAGTAACCTTATAACCAGCAATTAGGGGAGGGAAATATTGCAAAAAGACCCCTGGAGAAACCCCAAATCCAATCTCCAAGTGGAGAGAGAGCTAGAGCTCTCTATTTCTCCCTAAGTCAAAAACTACACCTACACTAAAGATCAGTCGTGTTCACCTCGAAGCTGGCACCAAATCCACCTGTGTTCTATACCAAAAATGTGGCATACCACCTAGGGCACCCACTGGAAAAAGCTGAGCCCGAGACTTGGACGTTTGACATGCCTTGGCATGGTTTTTGTCGCGAGGTGGGCAGTGTGACACACCCGATTTGGCGACCGGAGATCTCCCTCTCTAGGCCATATCTGCCATGGCGTCTCATAGGTAAGTGATAGCCCTAGGTGCCAGGAGTAGACCCATGCCGGATTTTTGCCAAGATTCGCACGTTTGCGACTTGGGTGAGCTGTGGAACAAGGGCAGAAGAAAACTTACACGTGTTCGACGCGCTCTGTCGCGCCAGAGCACGCCCGCGCCCGACCCCGCACCGCGCTGAGCCGCGCCCGTGTCCCCTGTGTGCGCCCGCGCCTATAAAACCCACTGAGGCATCGAACACACTCCTCCGCGCACCCTCAAGCCTCACCGGAGCTTAGCTCACCGCCGTTTGCCCGTGCGCGGCGTGTTCGCGGCCACCCGACCCACTGCCGCCGTAGACCGGCCAGCCCAGCGTTTCCCAGCCCCGCTCAACCCTCGGAGATGAGTGTGCACGACTCAGTGAAGCTCCCCGAGCGAGGAATCGAAGCCTGCTTCGCTGGAGAGGCCAGTCCACGGTCGCCGGAGCTCACACCCTCGCCGGAGTACGTGGACCGGGTAATCCGCTCAATCTTTTTCCAATTCCTGGTGCACACAGTCACTACGTGACCCCATGAAGCTCACCTTGCCCTCGGATTGAACCAGCTTGCCGTGGTTTGGCCGGTACACTCGCCGCCGACGAGAACACCCGCCTGCACACGTGGACCGAGCGATTCCGGCCATCCCCGCCGTCGAGCCGCACCTCGCTGTGACCGCCAGAGCCTCCCCGAGCCAACCCTGCCCTTCGCCGGACCTATCTCGCCGCCGGTAAGCCGCGCCACCCTTTTCTTTCCCCGCGGGTACTGTTTACATTGGGGAAGGACTGCGGGTGAGAGGAAGGAAAGGTCAGGGGGCTTTTTGAATTGTCAGTGACCCAGGGGAATAGTGGCGCAGGGGTAGATCTGTGTGGGTTGATTTAGTTTAAACCCAGGGGCCTCAGCGCAAACCTGTTTTCTTTTCCATTTTCGAATTTAGTTTCTTTTAATAGGTTAGATAACTTAATAAATGCATAACTTGAAGAATAATCATCCAAAAATTGTCAAACCAATTTTGCTACACTCTGGGAAATATGAACTATCAAATAAAAATAGTAAAACCCATAGTTCCTGTATTCTTTTCTGAAGTTTTGAATTAATTAAGAAAACTGCTAAAAACTTGATATCAGGAGGAAAAATAGAAATATTATTTGACTAGGGTTAGAAAAATTTGGAGAAGTTTGTATCTACCTACTAACCTGTTTAAAAATGTTAAACCTCTCTGTCCACTCAACTAAGTCAGTTTTTACCCCTTATTTTATAATATGCTTAAGGTTAAGAAAAATAGAAAAGGTGATTTAAATAATGAATTAGAGGGCACCTCTATTTTTGTTAGAATACTTATTCAATGAAGTTCACTAGAAAAATCTATCATACCCTGTTTTAAATAAAATAAGTAGGATCCCTTTTATTTTAAGAAAACAAGGAAAGCTTAGAAAAAACCTACAAAAATAACCCTAAGGTAAAAACACCTCAAACCTTGGGATGACTAATGTTTGGTTATTATGAACATAGGAAAAATACAAAATCTGTCGTTTGATATTTTTCAAATGACAAGTTAGTTATAAGCACCTTTTGGGCATAAAACTTTAGAAAATCACAACTAATTAAACACCAATTAACTTTTTGGGAATCTTGGTACAGAGAGTTAGTATTACTGTTAGATCCCAACAAAAATAACCCTTAGGAAGAAACTCACCTCTAGTGAGGAGGTGTAGTGTTAAGTGGCCCATTTTACACCACCTTTGTTATTTTGTCTAAAGCTTAGCCTTTTTATTCTGAGCCCCAATTTCCTAGAATGGGCTATAGTGACCAATGGCAATCCACTGTAATTTTTACAGAATTTTTGGAAAATGTTAAACCACTGTCGTAGTTCAAACCTACACTAGAAACTATAAGTAGAAAGTGAAGAAAAAGGGAAAAATGAATAATGGAAATTGGTGTCATCTTAAAATTCCTTGTAAATTGTCCACTGAAAACATATAATGACAATACAAATCCACTATGTTTATCCTCAATGAAACCCTAAGCCTAAAAAGTAACAAGCATAACCCACTGGAAGCCCCGCATAGCTAAGAAACCCTAAGTTACTTCTTGACTTAGTTTCTTCTTATCATAAGGTTATTAAATCCTGCATAATCATGATATACATGTTCATTGCATTCGATAGACTGTAACCTTGCTGACGGAGAGTACGTCCTCGTGCCGGAGCAAGGAGCTGCTCAAGAGGTAGCCCCGGATCCCGCACCCGAGTCTGCACCAGAGGATCTGCCTGCCACAGCCTTGGAAGGCAAGCCCCGGTTTATGCATAACCTGTTATTTATGCTATTTTACTATACTTATTGTTTGTAGGCTTGCACTGTGCACTTAAGTGTAGGAGTTGACCGAAACCCTAGTTGCATGAACTCAGGATTCCTTGTTGAGATGGATACTAGTATGCTAGGTCGAGTAGCTGCTTTATTTAATTAGGATCTCGGTAGAAGACGAGTGATTTTTCTAGCACTCGCGCGAGATCAGGAATTGGTTGTACCCACTTTTCTTATCACATTGATAGTTGGTTGGTGGACACGGATCCATGGGGATGCGTGGCCTACGGGAGGAAAATGAAATAAGGATTAACGTGCGGATACCTGTGTCAAGCGTTTGAATGTACTAAGCACATGCCGAGAAATATGGTAAATCGGTAAGCCTAGTACCTGATTGAACCTGGCAGTGGACTTTACCCCTCACGCGACCTGAGACGTAGTCTCCCATTCCGGTTATGGTGGGTACAAGTGCGGTCACTGCACGACGGCCAGTCGGGGTCAGTGAGGCATTGTACGCCAAGGCGGTGAGCCCTGATCTGCTGACGGGGAATCGATGGGGACGGTTGATGTGTGTGGGGACGGAGTACCTCGCCACGTCGTGTGTTTAGGTTTACCTTGCAAGGATAAAAACTCGATTCGAATCGTCTGCTTCTCGCAGCTAATGAGACTGCTTGATCCATTGTACTGCATTGAGTAACAAGTGGAAATATGATGAGTTGATATAAGATGTTGATTGCTAACAATGTTTGCTACTATGTATGAGTAGATAGTACACATTTAGCCTTAAGAGAGTCACACTTACATTTGACAAAGTTAAAACTTGAATTAGAAACTCAGCTAGTGCTTTTGGCAAACCAAACCCCACAGCCAAACAGCTGCATGTCTAGAGGTAGAGGAGTAGACTCCTCACACCGGGTAAGTCTAGCTGAGTATTAGTATACTCAGCCTTGCTTGTGGCATAATTTTACAGGTTCTCTGGAGGACATGGTTGCTGGAGTGACTTGGCCGTCCACCTTACCACCGGGTTGGACTGTTGAGTGGGACCCTGCCTCGGCTGAGGAGGAGCATGAGGAGTGATGGGACAGGCTTCCCCATCTCTCTGTTTATTTACCGTAGTTTATTTCCGCTGCACTTAGAACAATGATGGTTACTTTTGCAAAAAAAAAACTCCGATGATGATGATGTAATAATCTAATACTCTCACATGCATGGTTTTATGCTTTATTGTATTTGCTCTGTGACTCACCATCGAGTGGGATTGTGGTACTTGATCCTGTCAGTGGCCGTGTCGGACTAGATCCGAGGGATTGACGGGTTATTCCCATTTAAGTGTGGTCTAGCCTCTAAGGCAGGGCTTAGGCACTTAAGTTGGAATAATTCGGGCAGTTCCGCCACAGCTGGTATCGGAGCTTGTACCACCACAGAGGAATCAATAAAATATGAATACCATCCCTTTTCAAAATAAAACTTGATAGAGACAATGTTGGATAGATCGTAGGACGAGTAGGATAGACCTAGGACGTGAAGCCTTAGGATGATAGAAGGGTAACTAGGTGGCTAAATAATTAGGCCCTACAGGCCACTTTAAGGGATGGGAGTTCCCCATCCCCTTGTTTTGGTGAGGTCGTTCAGGACGAGCATGTATGCATTCTTAATTAAACAATTGAGTAAAGACTTAAAAACAAGGTGATAACCAACTAAGTCTCCAATACCTTTTTATTTAACTAAGAGAAAGGTTAAATTTTGTTCTCTTGTTCTTTTTATAATTCTTTTTCTTTTGCTTACGTTTAACCATACACAGATGACCTCCCACGGATCCTCAGAGGATGGAAATGCACTAACCCACACTGACGGGCTTGCACGAGAGGGCTTCCCCCGTATTTTGTGGGAGGTACTCCAGGGAGCCGGGTACTTGACACCCCCTCAGTACGCGGTGCAGCAGTTTGAGAAGCACCGGGTGCCCCGCTGTAGGGTGAGGATGATCTTGGAGCCTCATCCCCTGCAGCCAGGCTGGCATTCGCTGGACTCCGAGTCTTTCAGATACCGGGCGGAGGACACGATCGAGGCAATCGCTCTGCACGGGTTGACGACTTTTTGTGGATTCCACCCCTTGGAGCTTTCCACCCACCCCATTGGCTTGTTTCCCGCTGAGAAGGAAGACGACCCAATGTGGAAGGATCAGGTGGAGCATGCCAAGGATATCTGGGCTCTCTACCCAGGCCACACGGCTCACTTGTCGGTGCGGTGCATGAACGCCCTGTATCGTCTGCAAGTGATGCGTGGAGAGGCAATGTCTCATTTGATGGCACTATTGGAGGCAACCAAGATCACCCTGGACAATAGGGAGGAGCTCGTGGTTGACTTGTCCCAGGAACTGGTAGAAAAAGATTTACAAGTGGAGCAGCTGTCTGATGAGATCCATGAGTTGGAGGAATCGGTGGGGACGAGGGAGAACACCATCGAGGTTCTCGAAGATCAGCTCCTCAACACCCAGCAGCAGCTCGCAGAGGCTAATGAGCACCTAGATATGCATCATCAGGAGATCCATGATGGGGAGGCGGACGAGGACGTCGACATTGAGGGAGGGGAGGAGCCTGCTTCCAGCGTAGACACTGCTGGCTCAGAGAGACCACCTTCCCCCGAGTCGAGTGTCGCCTCTTTCGCTCATTAGTTGCCAGAGTAGGAATAGAGATCGGTAATGTAGGACTCCTCGCAGCTAGCTTAGCTTTTGCACCTTTGGGGTACTAGGCTAGATAGAGTCGAGTCTTTTTGGGACAAATGATGTAATCATGTTAAACTCTTTTGGAAGCATGTTGGATGGATGCTGTTATCAGTTTAAATTTGGAAGGAAAAAGTTACGCCTTTATAAATCCTTTTGTTGAAGTTGGAGTCTATCATTTGGCTGTTGACTCTTTTCGCCGCGATTAAATCTTGAACTGGAAATATGGTGTTAAGTATTTATGTGGTTTTTCAGATGGCCGGGAGGCAGCGTCGTGGCCAGAATGAGCACGTTCCTCCACTGCCACCACCACCCCCCACTCTGCAGGAGCTGGTGGCTCAGCAGAACGAGATTTTGAGGCAGCTAGCTCAGCGTCAGCCACCACCTCAGCACTATGGTGGTGGAGACCATCAACGTCACCCCGCGGCAGCTACCTACCAGGAGTTCCTCAGTACCCAGCCCCCATTGTTCACAAGGGCAGAGGATCCACTAGATGCAGATGTGTGGTTGCGAGTAGTGGAATCCAAATTCCCGCTACTCCATGGAGCTTGCTCAGAAGTCACTAAAGTCAGGTTCGCCACCCAGCAGCTTCGCGGACCCGCACGGACATGGTGGGACCACTATCTTGCTATGCAACCGGCTGACCATGAAGTGGAACGGAGGGAGTTTAAGGCAGCTTTCAGGGGGCATCACATACCCGCAGGCATCATGGACCGAAAGCTCAACGAGTTTCTGGCACTCACTTAGGGCAACAGGACAGTGTTGCAGTATGCCCAGGCTTTTAATGACTTGTGCCAATATGCTGGATATCACGCAGACACGGATGAGAAGAAGAGAGACAGGTTCAGGAGGGGGCTCAGCACTAAGCTCCATGATCGTCTCAACACTGTCAGGGCCAACAGCTATAATGAGTTGGTCAACATAGCTATCTCCCAGGAGGACTGCATTACAGCTCGACAGGCAGAAAAGAAGAGGAAGACCCCTGTGGCAGGACCCTCAGCTCAGCCACAGCGCTTTAGGATTGTGTCCGACACTCAGAACAGGGGACCCTAGCAGCAGCAAGGGGGATGGGTGATCCGACCACCGCAGCAGCAGCAGGCACCCAACCACACCCAGTTTCCAGCTCAGAGGAGCAATCAGCAGCAGCAGTACCGCCAGGCAAATGACAACAGGTGTTTCACGTGTGGCAGCACCGGACATTATGCCAAGAATTGCCCCCGGAACCAGCAGAGGTAGGGACAGAATGTCAATCCGAACCAGGGCAAGAGGCAGAAGGTGCAAGTGAGGCAGGGCAGGCTAAACTTCACCACCATGGCTGATATTCCAGAGGGAGCACCCGTCATGACTGGTATCTTTACAGTTTTAAATTACCCTGCTATTATTCTTTTTGATTCTGGTGCTTCGCATAGTTTTATCAGTGCCAAGTGTCAGTTGCCTTTTCACCACACCAATGGGGGTATCACAATTTCAACACCAGGAGGCAGGATTGCCACTAATCAAATCAGCAGGCATGTGCCCATAAAGTTTGGTAGTCTAATAATTAAAACCACCCTCCTCATTTTGGGTTTGGACAACGTGGATATCATATTAGGAACTGACTGGTTAACAAGGCATCGGGCAGTTATTGACATTGCAGCTAGGGCCATTGAAGTGCACTCACCAACCTGTGGTGAAACCACATTATATTTGCCCGATCAGGGTTGCACCCGTTCTTGTGCCTTTGTTATGATAGAGTCCCCAGTGGAAAAGATCCCAGTCATCTGTGACTACCCAGATGTTTTTCCGGATGAATTGCCAGGAATGCCACCTGACAGAGACATTGAGTTTGCAATTGAATTGCAACCCGGGAGTGCTCCTATCTCCAAGAGACCCTATAGGATGCCTCCCGCGGAACTGGCAGAACTGAAGAAGCAACTGCATGAATTGTTGGACAAGGGGTTTATTCGCCCAAGTACTTCACCATGGGGATGTCTAGCATTATTTGTGAAGAAAAAGGATGAGAGTTTGAGGATGTGTGTTGACTACCGCCCTCTCAATGTGGTGACTATCAAGAACAAATACCCACTGCCCCGCATTGATGTCTTGTTTGATCAATTAGTAGGAGCCAAGGTATTCTCCAAGATAGACCTTCGCTCAGGTTACCATCAGATCAAGATCCGTGCCAATGATATTCCCAAGACGACTTTCTCCACCAGATATGGGCTGTATGAGTTTTTGGTGATGTCTTTTGGGCTGACCAATGCCCCGGCTTATTTCATGTACTTGATGAACTCAGTATTCATGCCAGAGCTGGACAAGTTCGTGGTTGTTTTCATTGATGATATTCTGGTCTATTCCAAGAATGAAGACGAGCATGCTGAGCATCTGCATATCGTGCTTCAGCGACTGCGCGATCATCGTCTTTATGCCAAGTTGTCTAAATGTGAATTCTGGCTGAAGGAAATAAAATTCTTGGGTCACACAATTTCCCAGGATGGGATATCAGTTGATCCTGAGAAAGTACAAGAAGTGATGGACTGGAAACCTCCAACTACAGTGAGGCAGATTAGGAGTTTTCTGGGATTGGCAGGGTATTACCGACGATTTATTCCGGATTTCTCCAGAATTGCCAAGCCAATGACTGAGTTATTGAAGAAGGGAGCCAAATTTACTTGGAGCCAAAAGTGCGAAGATGCTTTTCATACACTGAGGCAACATTTGACAACAGCCCCAGTGCTGGCTCAACCCGATAGCACCAAGCCCTTTGAAGTTTATTGTGATGCCTCTGGTACGGGATTGGGATGTGTCTTGATGCAAGAGAACAGAGTGATTGCTTATGCTTCCCGAGCACTTAGACCTCATGAGCAGAACTACCCTACACATGACCTGGAATTGGCAGCCGTGGTTCACGCTCTTAAGATATGGAGGCACTACTTGATGGGAGCTCACTGTAACATTTACACTGATCACAAGAGTCTCAAGTATATTTTCACTCCGGCAGACCTTAACATGAGGTAGAGGAGATGGTTAGAGCTAATCAAGGATTACGATTTGGAGGTGCATTACCATCCTGGCAAGGCGAATGTTGTGGCAGATGCCTTGAGCAGAAAGGCCCAGTGTAACTGTATGGGCATGGATGCAAAAGTTACCACCCTGTGTGATGAGTTGTGCAAGCTGAGCCTAGAAGTTGTTCCTTCCGGCGAATTAAGTTATATCACGGTGGAGCCCACATTGCAAGAGCAAATAATCCAGGCACAGATTGGGGATAAAGGTGTCTAGGTTATCAAAGACATGCTCAAGCAGAAGGCAGAAAAATACAAGTGCTTCCGTCAGGACAGCAAGGGAATTTTGTGGTTTGGAGATCGATTGGTTGTTCCCAAAGGCCCTGAACTCAGAAAGAAGATACTGGATGAAGCTCATCTTTCCAAATTCTCCATGCACCCTGGTAGCAACAAGATGTACCATGATATCAGATCTTTATATTGGTGGACCAGAATGAAGAGGGAAATTGCCAAGTATATATCCGAGTGTGACACCTGCCAGAGAATCAAAGCCAGTCATTTGAAGGCAGCAGGCCCTTTGCAACCTCTTCCCATACCATCTTGGAAATGGGAGGACATTTGCATGGACTTTATCGTAGGATTGCCCAATACCTCTAGGCACCATGATTCCATTTGGGTTATTATGGACAGACTGACCAAGACTGCCCATTTCTTGCCAGTACATACCACCCACAAGACAGAGAAGTATGCGGAAATTTATGTTGATCAAATAGTGCGATTGCATGGTATTCCAAAGACCATTGTATCTGACAGAGGAGCCTTGTTTGTGGCACGCTTTTGGGAGCAACTCCAAGAATCACTTGGGACCCATGTCATACGAAGCTCAGCGTACCATCCCCAAACAGATGGCCAGACAGAAAGGGTAAACCAGATTTTGGAAGATATGTTGAGAGCATGTGCACTACACTACAGGAAGGATTGGGATAAGTGTCTTTCTTTGGCAGAGTTTTCTTACAATAACAGCTATCAGTCCAGTCTGAAGATGGCACCTTTTGAAGCCTTGTATGGGAGAAGGTGTAGGACCCCGCTGAATTGGTCTCAAGCAGGAGAAAGGGAAATATTTGGGCCAGATTTGGTACTTGAGGCAGAAGAAAAAGTCAGAGTCATCAAGAAGAACTTAGAAGCTGCTCAGGCCAGGCAAAAGAGCTATCACGATAAGAGGCGGAAACCTCTCCAGTTTGTAGTGGGAGACCATGTCTATCTTAAGGTGTCACCCACCAAGGGTGTCCAGAGATTCGGAATTAAGGGCAAGTTAACTCCTCGATACATTGGACCCTATGAGATAAAAGCAAGTTGTGGACCTGTGGCTTATCAATTGGAATTGCCACCCCACATGTCAGCAGTTCACAATGTGTTCCATGTATCTCAGCTGCGGAAATGTGTTCGCCTACCCACTGAAGTACTGCCGGAACCAGACATTGAAATAGAACCAGACTTGTCCTATCAAGAATACCCCGTCAAGGTATTAGATCAAAAGGAGAGATCAACACGGGCAAGGTCAATCAGGATGTATAAAGTTCAGTGGAGTCACCATTCAGCAGAAGAAGCTACATGGGAGACGGAGGATTTTCTACGCTCTCGCTTCCCCGACTTTCTGCCGAAAGGAGTCGGTACGTAACCACAAAACCCCACCCCCACCTGCCCTTTGAAAATAAATATGAGAAAAACTTAAATAGCAAGGATAGTCTAAGTTGTGGAATTAACTTAAAAAGGACTTCCTTCTGAAGTTGCAAAGAGGATGACATTCGAAGAACAGTTAACAAGAGAAACTCGGTTATAAGAAGGAATAGCACACCAGCACACTTTCAAGCACCCCTCTAGAGGACTCTACCTAAAATCTCGGGACGAGATTCCTTTAAGGGGGGAGGGCTGTAACACCTCAGGTGTTACTATGGCTAGAGCACACCTGGCACTAGGGACTGTGATCACATGTGGTAGAGGCTTAGGGAAACACATAAGAACTTGGAGATCATGTGTTAATCCAAGTTTGTTAATGACCTGAGAAGCATTACTCAAATCTTTGTACCCTTACTACCTTGGAAGGGAGAGGGGGGGGGAAGAACCCTAGACCTCTCTTAAACCCTATCTCCCAAAACCATGGTTAAGAGGGGAAAGAGAGTGAGCAAATGGGCAAAACATGGGTAATTTTTAACCAAACCTTAAGTAACCTTATAACCAGCAATTAGGGGAGGGAAATATTGCAAAAAGACCCCTGGAGAAACCCCAAATCCAATCTCCAAGTGGAGAGAGAGCTAGAGCTCTCTATTTCTCCCTAAGTCAAAAACTACACCTACACTAAAGATCAGTCGTGTTCACCTCGAAGCTGGCACCAAATCCACCTGTGTTCTATACCAAAAATGTGGCATACCACCTAGGGCACCCACTGGAAAAAGCTGAGCCCGAGACTTGGACGTTTGACATGCCTTGGCATGGTTTTTGTCGCGAGGTGGGCAGTGTGACACACCCGATTTGGCGACCGGAGATCTCCCTCCCTAGGCCATATCTGCCATGGCGTCTCACAGGTAAGTGATAGCCCTAGGTGCCAGGAGTAGACCCATGCCGGATTTTTGCCAAGATTCACACGTTTGCGACTTGGGTGAGCTGTGGAACAAGGGCAGAAGAAAACTTACACGTGTTCGACGCGCTCTGTCGCGCCAGAGCACGCCCGCGCCCGACCCCGCACCGCGCTGAGCCGTGCCCGTGTCCCCTGTGTGCGCCCGCGCCTATAAAACCCACTGAGGCATCGAACACACTCCTCCGCGCACCCTCAAGCCTCACCGGAGCTTAGCTCACCGCGTTTGTCCGTGCACGGCGTGTTCGCGGCCACCCGACCCACTGCCGCCATAGACCGGCCAGCCCAGCGTTTCCTAGCCCCGCTCAACCCTCGGAGACGAGTGTGCACGACTCAGTGAAGCTCCCCGAGCGAGGAATCGAAGCCTGCTTCGCCGGAGAGGCCAGTCCATGGTCGCCGGAGCTCACACCCTCGCCGGAGTACGTGGACCGGGTAATCCGCTCAATCTTTTTCCAATTCCTGGTGCACACAGTCACTACGTGACCCCATGAAGCTCACCTTGCCCTCGGATTGAACCAGCTCGCCGTGGTTTGGCCGGTACACTCGCCGCCGACGAGAACACCCGCCTGCACACGTGGACCGAGCGATTCCGGCCATCCCCGCCGTCGAGCCGCACCTCGCTGTGACCGCCAGAGCCTCCCCGAGCCAACCTTGCCCTTCGCCGGACCTATCTCGCCGCCGGTAAGCCGCGCCACCCTTTTCTTTCCCGCGGGTACTGTTTACATTGGGGGAAGGACTGCGGGTTAGAGGAAGGAAAGGTCAGGGGGCCTTTTGAATTGTCAGTGACCGAGGGGAATAGTGGCGCAGGGGGTAGATCTGTGCGGGTTGATTTAGTTTAAACCCAGGGGCCTCAGCGCAAACCTGTTTTCTTTTCCATTTTCGAATTTAGTTTCTTTTAATAGGTTAGATAACTTAATAAATGCATAACTTGAAGAATAATCATCCAAAAATTATCAAACCAATTTTGCTACACTCTGGGAAATATGAACTATCAAATAAAAATAGTAAAACTCATAGTTCCTGTATTCTTTTCTGAAGTTTTGAATTAATTAAGAAAACTGCTAAAAACTTGATATCAGGAGGAAAAATAGAAATATTATTTGACTAGGGTTAGAAAAATTTGGAGAAGTTTGTATCTACCTACTGACCTGTTTAAAAATGTTAAACTTCTCTGTCCACTCAACTAAGTCAGTTTTTACCCCTTATTTTATAATATGCTTAAGGTTAAGAAAAATAGAAAATGTGATTTAAAGAATAAATTAGAGGGCACCTCTATTTTTGTTAGAATACTTATTCAATGAAGTTCACTAGAAAAATCTATCATACCCTGTTTTAATATAAAATAAGTAGGATCCCTTTTATTTTAAGAAAACAAGGAAAGCTTAGAAAAACCCTACAAAAATAACCCTAAGGTAAAAACACCTCAAACCTTGGGATGACTAATGTTTGGTTATTATGAACATAGGAAAAATACAAAATCTGTTGTTTGATATTTTTCAAATGACAAGTTAGTTATAAGCACCTTTTGGGCATAAAACTTTAGAAAATCACAACTAATTAAACACCAATTAACTTTTTGGGAATCTTGGTACAGAGAGTTAGTATTACTGTTAGATCCCAACAAAAATAACCCTTAGGAAGAAACTCACCTCTAGTGAGGAGGTGTAGTGTTAAGTGGCCCATTTTACACCACCTTTGTTATTTTGTCTAAAGCTTAGCCTTTTTATTCTGAGCCCCAATTTCCTAGAATGGGCTATAGTGACCAATGGCAATCCACTGTAATTTTTACAGAATTTTTGGAAAATGTTAAACCACTGTCGTAGTTCAAACCTACACTAGAAACTATAAGTAGAAAATGAAGAAAAAGGGAAAAATGAATAATGGAAATTGGTGTCATCTTAAAATTCCTTGTAAATTGTCCACTGAAAACATATAAAGACAATACAAATCCACTATGTTTATCCTCAATGAAACCCTAAGCCTAAAAAGTAACAAGCATAACCCACTGGTAGCCCCGCATAGCTAAGAAACCCTAAGTTACTTCTTGACTTAGTTTCTTCTTATCATAAGGTTATTAAATCCTGCATAATCATGATATACATGTTCATTGCATTCGATAGACTGTAACCTTGCTGACGGAGAGTACGTCCTCGTGCCGGAGCAAGGAGCTGCTCAGGAGGTAGCCCCGGATCCCGCACCCGAGTCTGGACCAGAGGATCTGCCTGCCACAGCCTTGGAAGGCAAGCCCCGGTTTATGCATAACCTGTTATTTATGCTATTTTACTATACTTATTGTTTGTAGGCTTGTACTGTGCACTTAAGTGTAGGAGTTGACCGAAACCCTAGTTGCATGAACTCAGGATTCCTTGTTGAGATGGATACTAGTATGCTAGGTCGAGTAGCTGCTTTATTTAATTAGGATCTCGGTAGAAGACGAGTGATTTTTCTAGCACTCGCGCGAGATCAGGAATTGGTTGTACCCACTTTTCTTATCACATTGATAGTTGGTTGGTGGACACGGATCCATGGGGATGCGTGGCCTACGGGAGGAAAATGAAATAAGGATTAACGTGCGGATACCTGTGTCAAGCGTTTGAATGTACTAAGCACATGCCGAGAAATATGGTAAATCGGTAAGCCTAGTACCTGATTGAACCTGGCAGTGGACTTTACCCCTCACGCGACCTGAGACGTAGTCTCCCATTCCGGTTATGGTGGGTACAAGTGCGGTCACTGCACGACGGCCAGTCGGGGTCAGTGAGGCATTGTACGCCAAGGCGGTGAGCCCTGATCTGCTGACGGGGAATCGATGGGGACGGTTGATGTGTGTGGGGACGGAGTACCTCGCCATGTCGTGTGTTTAGGTTTACCTTGCAAGGATAAAACTCGATTCGAATCGTCTGCTTCTCGCAGCTAATGAGACTGCTTGATCCATTGTACTGCATTGAGTAACAAGTGGAAATATGATGAGTTGATATAAGATGTTGATTGCTAACAATGTTTGCTACTATGTATGAGTAGATAGTACACATTTAGCCTTAAGAGAGTCACACTTACATCTGACAAAGTTAAAACTTGAATTAGAAACTCAGCTAGTGCTTTTGGCAAACCAAACCCCACAGCCAAACAGCTGCATGTCTAGAGGTAGAGGAGTAGTCTCCTCACACCGGGTAAGTCTAGCTGAGTATTAGTATACTCAGCCTTGCTTGTGGCATAATTTTACAGGTTCTCTGGAGGACATGGTTGCTGGAGTGACTTGGCCGTCCACCTTACCACCGGGTTGGACTGTTGAGTGGGACCCTACCTCGGCTGAGGAGGAGCATGAGGAGTGATGGGACAGGCTTCCCCATCTCTCTGTTTATTTACCGTAGTTTATTTCCGCTGCACTTAGAACAATGATGGTTACTTTTGCAAAAAAAAAAACTCCGATGATGATGATGTAATAATCTAATACTCTCACATGCATGGTTTTATGCTTTATTGTATTTGCTCTGTGACTCACCATCGAGTGGGATTGTGGTACTTGATCCTGTCAGTGGCCGTGTCGGACTAGATCCGAGGGATTGAAGGGTTATTCCCATTTAAGTGTGGTCTAGCCTCTAAGGCAGGGCTTAGGCACTTAAGTTGGAATAATTCGGGCAGTTCCGCCACACTTCTCCCCCGTCATATGGTTTGTGCATCCGCTGTCGATAATCCAGCTTGAACCGCCGGATGCATAAACCTGCAAGGCAAATTTAGGCTTGGGTCTTAGGTACCCAACTCTTGTTGGGTCCTACAAGGTTAGTCACAATTGTCTTAGGGACCCAAATGCAAGTTTTATCTCCTTTGCATCTTGCCCCTAATTTCCTAGCAATTACCTTCTTACCCTTTCTACAAATGGCAAATGAAGCATTGCAAGCATGATATATTGTAGAAGGTTCATTAACTTTTCTAGGAACATTAACAACATTTCTCCTAGGCATATGATGAACAACATTTCTCCTAGACATATCTCTACCATGCATATAGGAAGAACTAGAAGCAAACATGGCATGAGAATCAAAAGCATCATAAGCATTACAACTCCTATAAGCATTTCTAGATTGTCTCCTATCATGGTACATAAAAGCATGGTTCTTTTTAGCACTACTAGTCATAGGGGCCTTCCCTTTCTCCTTGGCGGAGATGGGAGCCTTATGGCTTGTCAAGTTCTTAGCTTCCCTCTTGAAGCCAAGTCCATCCTTAATTGAGGGGTGTCTACCAATCATGTAGGCATCCCTTGCAAATTTTAGCTTATCGAATTCACTCTTGATAGTCTTAAGTTGGGCATTAAGACTAGCCACTTCATCATTTAATTTAGAAATGCAAACTAGGTGTTCACTACAAGCATCAATGTCAAAATCTTTACACCTAGTACAAATCATAACATGTTCTACACAAGAGTTAGATTTATTTGCTACTTCTAGTTTAGCATTTAAATCATTGTTAATTCTCTTTATGCTAGAGATAGAGTCATGACATGTAGACAATTCACTAGAAAGCATTTCATTCCTTTTAACTTCTAGAGTAAGTGAATTTTGTGCACTAACAAATTTATCATGCTCTTCATATAAAAGGTCCTCTTGTTTCTCTAAAAGTCTATCCTTTTCATTCAAGGCATCAATCAATTCATTAATCTTATCTATTTTAGTTCTATCCAATCCCTTGAACAAACTAGAGTAATCTATTTCTTCATCACTAGACTCATCATCACTAGAAGAATCATAAGTAGTACTGTCTCGAGTACATACCTTCTTCTCCTTCGCCATGAGGCATGTGTGACGCTCGTTGGGGAAGAGGGATGACTTGTTGAAGGCGGTGGCGGCGAGTCCTTCATTGTCGGAGTCGGATGACGAACAATCCGAGTCCCACTCCTTTCCAAGGTGTGCCTCGCCCTTGGTCTTCTTGTAATTCTTCTTCTTTTCCCTTTTGTCCCCTTTTTCCTGGTAACTATCATTATCGGGACAGTTAGCAATAAAATGACCAATCTTACCACATTTGAAGCATGAGCGCTTCCCCTTTGTCTTGGTCTTGCTTGGCTGTCCTTTGTGACCCTTTAGCGCCGTCTTGAAGTGCTTGATGATGAGGGCCATCTCTTCATCATTGAGCCCTACCGCCTCAACTTGCGCCACCTTGCTAGGTAGCGCCTCCTTGCTTCTCGTTGCCTTGAGAGCAACGGGTTGAGGCTCATTGATTGGACCATTCAACGCGTCGTCCACGTATCTTGCCTCCTTGATCATCATTCGCCCGCTTACGAACTTCCCAAGAACTTCTTCGGGCGACATCTTGGTGTACCTAGGATTTTCACGAATGTTGTTCACCAGATGTGGATCAAGAACAGTAAAGGACCTTAGCATTAGGCAGACGACGTCGTGGTCCGTCCATCGCGTGCTTCCGTAGCTCCTTATTTTTTGTTGATAAGGGTCTTGAGCCAGTTGTATGTTTGGGTTGGCTCCTCGCCCCTTATCATCGCGAATCTTCCAAGCTCGCCCTCCACCAACTCCATTTTGGTGAGTAAGGTGACATCGTTCCCCTCATGAGAGATCTTGAGGGTGTCCCAGATCTGCTTGGCATTGTCCAAGCCGCTCACCTTATGGTACTCGTCTCTGCACAAAGAGGCTAACAACACAGTAGTAGCTTGTGCATTTTTATGAATCTGTTCATTAATAAATATAGGACTATCTGAGCTATCAAATTTCATTCCATTCTCAACAATCTCCCATATGCTTGGATGGAGAGAGAACAAGTGACTATGCATTTTGTGACTCCAAAATCCGTAGTCCTCCCCATCAAAGTGTGGAGGTTTGCCGAGAGGGATGGAAAGCAAATGTGCATTTGAACTCTACGGAATACGAGAGTAATCAAAAGAAAAGTTTGAATTAACCGTCTTTCGTTTCTCGTAGTCGTAGTCGTCGTTGTCCTTTTGGGAAGAAGTAGACTCGTCGTTGTCGTCGTAGTAGATGATCTCCTTGATGCGCCTTGTCTTCTTCTTCTTCTTCCCATCTTTGCGTTTGTGCCCCGAGCCCGAGTCGGTAGGCTTGTCATTTTTCGGCTCGTTGACGAAGGACTCCTTCTCCTTATCGTTGATCACGATTCCCTTCCCCTTAGGATCCATCTCTTCGGGCGATTAGTCCCTTTGTGAAGAGAACGGCTCCGATACCAATTGAGAGCACCTAGAGGGGGGGGGGTGAATAGGTGATCCTGTAAAACTTGAAAACTTAAGCCACAAAAACTTGATTAAGCGTTAGCACAATAATCGTCAAGTGGCTAGAGAGGAGTCTCAACAAAACACAATAACCACAAGAGATCAATCACAGAGATGGCACAATGGTTTATCCCGTGGTTCGGCCAAGACCAACGCTTGCCTATTCCACGTTGTGGCGTCCCAACGGACGAGGGTTGCAATCAACCCCTCTCAAGCGGTCCAAAGACCCACTTGAATACCACAGTGTTTTGCTGTGCTTTTCTTTATCCCGTTCGCGAGGAATCTCCACAACTTGGAGCCTCTCGCCCTTACACTTGAAGTTCACAAAAAAGCACGGAGTAAGGGAGGGATAAGCAACGCACACAAGACACAAAATCAGAATGTCAGCACGCACACAAGTCGCAACAAGAGCTCGCAACACAACCCGATGAGTTCACAACTCTAATAGAGCTCTAGATGCTATCACGAAGAAACAAATGCGTGGAATCGAAGTCTCGGTGCTTAGGAATGCTTTGAGTATGCTTGGTGTCCTCCTCCATGCGCCTAGGGGTCCCTTTTATAGCCCCAAGGCAGCTAGGAGCCGTTGAGAGCATTCCAGGAAGGCTGATCTTGCCTTCTGTCGCCTGGCGCACCGGATAGTCCGGTGCACCACCGGACACTGTCCGGTGTGGATTTATTTCCTTTTATGGCGCAGTCGACCGTTGAAGATCCAGAGCTGTTGGCGCACCGGACACTGTCCGGTGCACACCGGACAGTCCAGTGCCCCAATGTGACCGTTGGCTCGGCCACGCGTCACGCGCGGTCCTCCTCCATGCGCCTAGGGGTCCCTTTTATAGCCGTACGCCGTTGATGGTTTCCCGAGAGCGACGAGTTTGCCTGTGAACGGCTCACCGGACAGTCCGGTGAATTATAGCCGTACACCGCCGTCGAAGTCCCGAGAGCAGCAAGTTCACAGAGTCAGCCTGGCGCACCGGACACTGTCCGGTGCACCACCGGACAGTCCGGTGCACCCAGACTGAGCAAACTTTGGCTGAACAAAGCCATCTCTTCTCTAACTTGATTCATCCTGTTTCCAGCACTTAGACACAATACATTAGTCCATAAAACAATGTACTAAGTCTAGAAACATACCTTTTGACATGATTTGCACTTTGTCCACCACTTTGCATAGATTGACACAAAAACACTTGTGTTGGCACTCAATCACCAAAATACTTAGAAATGGCCCAAGGGCACATTTCCCTTTCACCCCTTCGGTAGCCCGACTTGGGTCTCGTTTGGTTTCTTGGAGTTATAAACGTCTGTAGCTTGTGAGTCTCAAAAAAAGATGTATGTAACTTGTTTCTATAAAAAAAACTTGTTTCGAAAGGCAAGAGCTAGACAACATTCTAGACTTGTCTGGATGCGCCTGGGAGATGCAAACACAAAAAAGTTTCACTTGATGGCAAATATTAGAAGAAGAAAAAATTTTATCAGATCGCTTGTTCAAGACGGTAGACTGCTCACTAGTCAGGAAGATAAATTGCAGGTGGCTGATCATCACTTCACTGAAGTTATTGGCAGGAGGGGTACTAGACAAAGTGCTGTTAGGTGGGACAACCTTGGCTATAGTTTGAGTTATCAGATCTGGATGTTATGATCAACGAGGATGAGATTAAAAATGTGGTTATGGAAATGCACTCTTCAAAGGTGCTGGGTCCAGATGGTTTTATAGGGATTTTCTATAAGTGTTGTTTTGAGCTGATTAAAGATGATCTATCCAGTGCAATTCATGATTTCTACCACCATAGATGCAAAAACCTGCATCTCATTAATCAGGCACATATCACTCTTTTACAAAAAAGGGAGGGTGCTGACAGGATTGACATGTTTAGACCGATTAGCCTCATCAACAGTTTCATGAAAATATTAACCAAGATTTTAGCTAATAGACTTGCGCCAAGAATGAATGAGATCGTCTCCACTGCTCAAAACGCGTTCATTCAAAAACGATCAATTCATGATAATTTTCTCTATGTCCAAAAAGTTATTCAGAAACATCATAGGAATAAACAGCCAACCCTCTTTGCCAAGCTTGACATATCAAAAGCTTTTGATTCCATCAACTAGGCTTATCTGTTAGAGGTATTGAGAGCTCTAGGTTTTTCCCAGAAGTGGAGGAATTGGATCGCCATAATTTTAGGCTCTTCCTCTTAAAAAATCATCATCAATAGTCAACAAACAAATGCAATTAAGCACATGCGTGGCGTACGTCAGGGTGATCCGCTATCCCTGTTCCTGTTTATCCTGCCATCTTGGCAATGGATCCTCTACATAGAATGATTGAGATGGCGGCAGATATTGGGCTTCTGGGCCGGGTTCTGCCAAAAAAGGCTAAAATGTGTTGTTCTCTGTATGCAGATGATACAGGAGTGTTTGTTAGAGCAGATAAAGAGGACTTGAAAGTCCTGAAAAGGATTCTGGAAGTTTTTAAAGGGTGTTCAGGGCTGAAGATCAATTTCGATAAAACTGAAATTTTCCTGATTCGTTACCCACAGACTCTATGCAGACCTGATGGATGTGTTCTCTGGCAAATACTCAAAATTTTCGGGCAAGTATCTTGGTCTACCTTTTCATTTCAGGAATGTTAGGAGAGTTGACGTTCAACCTGAAAGGGAAATAGGGTCAAACCTTTTCCTATTTAAATTTTGGTGGTTGAATTGCCCAACACAAATTATTGGACTAACTAGTTTGCACTAGAATATATGTTCTACAGGTGCCAAAGGTTCACAACAAACCAATACAAAGATAAAAGAAAGGGTTCAAAACAAAGGAGCAAAGTTAAACCAAAGGCAGCCCTGGTCTGGCGCACCGGACTGTTCGGTGTGCCACCGGACAGTGTCCGGTGCACCAGGGAGGATCAACTCAAACTTGCCAGCTTCGGGAATTTGTGGAAGCCGCTCCGCTATAATTCACCGGACTGTCCGGTGTGCCAGGCTGCCAGCGGAGCAACGGCTACTTCGCGCCAACAGTCATCTGCAAAGGAACAGTAAAAGTAAATAGTGCGCGCCTGCGCGCGTAGAAGTCAGAGCAGCGCCAGAAGGCACACCGGACAGTGAACAGGACCTGTTCGGTGCACCACCGGACTGTCCGGTGGCCCCACTTGTTAGAGCTCCAACGGTCGAACCCTAACGGTTGGGTGACGTGGCTGGCGCACCGGACAGTGTCTGGTGGCGCAACGGACTGTCCGGTGCACCATTCGACAGCAGCCCCTCCCAACGGCCACTTTGGTGGTTGGGGCTATAAATACCCCCAACCACCAACACTTCAAGGCATCCAAGTTTTCAGCTATTGCATTCAATACAAGAGCTCTACATTTCACTCCAAGACACAAACAAAGAGATCAAATTCTCTTCCAAGTCCAAAGATCATTCTAATCAAATAGTGACTAGTGAGAGAGTGATATTTGTGTTCTTTTGAGTTCTTGCGCTTGGTTTGCTTTCTTCCTTCCTCGTTTCTTGTTCTCAAGTGTTTTGTAACCAAGGCAAGAGACACCAAGTGTGTGGTGGTCCTTGCGGGGTCTAAGTGACCCGTGAGATAAGGAGAAAGCTCACTCGGTCTAAGTGACCGTTTGAGAGAGGGAAAGGGTTGAAAGAGACCCGGTCTTTGTGACCACCTCAACGGGGAGTAGGTTTGCAAGAACCGAACATCGGTAAAACAAATCACCGTGACATCCACTCTATTTCATTGGTTGATTTGTTTTCGCCCTCTCTTTCGGACTCGATTATATTTCTAACGCTAACCCCGGCTTGTAGTTGTGCTTAAACTTTATAAATTTCAGATTCCGCCTATTCACCCCCTCTAGGCGACTTTCAATTGGTATCAGAGCCTGGTGCTTCATTAGAGCCTAACCGCTCGAAGAGATATCGGGAGAACACGCCAAGAAGGAGATGGTAACCGACGAGAAGCCCGCCACAAGCCACGAGAAGGCTCCATCGGGAGAGTCCCGCAACAAGAAGAAGGAGGAATCACCTCCTCACAAGTCGCGTCGGAGTGGCAAGAAGAAAAAGAAGATGAAGAAGATGGTCTACTACGAGACCGACTCTTCGTCGCCATCCACCTCCGGCTCCGACGCGCCGTCCGTAACTTCTAAGCGCCATGAGCGCAAGAAATTTAGTAAGACCCCCTACGCTATCCTCGCATTTCTAAGCGTACTCCTTTACTTTCCGCCCCATTAGGCAAACCACCCATGTTTGATGGTGAAGATTATAATATGTGGAGTGACAAAATGAGGCACCATCCAACCTCACTCCACACTAGCATTTGGGATGTTGTTGAGATTGGAGTATAGGTACCATCATCGGGGGATGAAGATTATGATTCGAACGAGGTTGCCCAAATCCGGCACTTCAACTCTCAAGCCACCACTATACTCCTCGCCTCTCTAAGTCGAGAGGAGTATAACAAGGTGCAAGGGTTGAAGAGCACCAAAGAGATTTGGGATGTGCTCAAAACCGCGCACGAAGGAGATGAGGTGACCAAGATCACCAAGAGGGAAACGATCGAGGGGGAGCTTGGTCGTTTTATGCTCAACCAAGGAGAAGGCGCAAGCCATGTACAACCGGCTAAAGACCTTGGTTAACCAAGTGTGCAACCTCGGGAGCACCAAATGGGATGACCATGAGATGGTCAAGGTTATTCTTAGATCACTTGTTTTTCTTAACCTTACTCAAGTTCAATTAATTCGTGGTGATCCAAGATATAAACTAATGTCTCCCGAGGAAGTAATAGGAAAATTTGTGAGCTTTGAATTGATGATCAAAGGCTCCAAGAAGATCATCGAGCAAGGCATCTCCTCCTCCGTACCCGAAGCACAACCCGTTGCATTCAAAGCAACAGAGGAGAAGAAAGAAGACTCTACATCGAGTAGGGTCCCCATCGACGCCTCCAAGCTCGACAACGAGGAAATGACGCTCATCATCAAGAGCTTTCGCCAAATCCTCAAGCAAAGGAAGGGGAAAGATTACAAGCCCCGTTCCAAGAAAGTGTGCTACAAGTGTGGTAAGCCCGGTCATTTTATCGCTAAATGTCCTTTATCTAGTGATAGTGACAGGGATAACGACAAGAGGGGGAAGAAGAAGGAAAAGAAGAAGTATTACAAGAAGAAGGGCGACAATGCCTATGTTTGCCGGGAGTGGGACTCCGACGAGAGCTCCACCGACTCCTCCTCCGACGAGGACGCCGCCAACATCGCCATCAACAAAGGCCTCCTCTTCCCCAACGTCGGCCACAAGTGCCTCATGGCAAAGGACGGCAAGAAGAAGAAGGTAAAATCAAAATCCTCCACTAAGTATGCAACTTCTAGTGATGAGGATAATTCTAGTGATGATGAGGATAACTTGCTTACTCTTTTTGCCAATCTTAACATGCAACAAAAAGAGAAATTGAATGAATTGATTAGTGCTATTCATGAGAAGGATGAACTCTTGATACCCAAGAGGACTTCCTTATTAAGGAAAATAAAAAGCATGTTAAGACTAAAAATGCTTATGCTCAGGAGGTAGAGAAAAATGAAAAATTAACTAGTGAGCTAAGTACTTGCCATGACACTATGTCCAACCTTAAAATTGAGAATGCTAATTTGATTGCTAAGGTTGAGAAGTCAAATATTTGTGATGATTCAATTACCAATCTTAGAAATGATAATTCTAGTCTAATTGCTAAGATTGATAAATTTAATGCCTCTCTTGCTAGCCTTAAGAATGAGAATGAAAAATTAATTGCTAAGGCTAAGGAATTAGATGTTTGCAAACATCTAAGTCTTTAGCCTTATCAATTAAATTTTCATTCTCATTTCTAAGGCTAACAAGAGAGGCATTCAATTTATCAATCTTAGCAATTAAACTAGCATTATCATTTCTAAGATTGACAATTGAATCATCACAAATATTTGACTTCTCAACCTTAGCAATCAAATTAGTATTCTCAATTCTAAGGTTGGAGATAGTGTCATGGCAAGTACTTAGCTCACTAGTTAATTTTTCATTTTTCTCTACCTCCTAAGCATAAGCATTTTTAGTCTTAACATGCTTTTTGTTTTCCTTAATAAGGAAGTCCTCTTGGCTATCCAAGAGTTCATCCTTCTCATGAATAGCACTAATCAATTCATTCATTTTCTCTTTTTGTTGCATGTTAAGATTGGCAAAAAGAGTAAACAAATCATCTTCATCATCACTAGAATTAGCCTCATCACTAGATGTTGCATACTTAGTGGAGGATCTTGATTTTACCTTCTTCTTCTTGCCGTCCTTTGCCATGAGGCATTTGTGGCTGACGTTGGGGAAGAGGAGGCCTTTGTTGATGGCGATGTTGGCGGCGTCCTCGTTGTCAGAGGAGTCGGTGGAGCTCTCATCGGAGTCCCACTTGTTGGAACTTGCTCTCCTGCGCAAGTTAATCCAACGGGGTAGTGAAAGCAATGTAGACTGGGTTTCAACTCGAGATGGCAATAGCTCTGTTAATCTAGCCCCTCAAGGGCACTGTGCGGGGGTATTTATAGGTGCCTGAGTGCCCAGCGTCAAGGATTAAGGACGCATGTGCCCTCAGGAGCCCAGGTTCTCCCCAGAATATTCCCATTAAAGCAGGGTTATAGACTGTAATAATAGAAAAACCTTTACAATTCAGGCCCGTAATGCGCAACAACAGCGCGGGGCCCGTTAAGACGAGCCGGATTGTACGTGGGCTCTCGTGTTGGGCGACCCCGCGGGATGGAGCGGCCTCGCCATGGGTCTTCGTCCTTCAGCGCGTCGGACGAAGGGTGCAGTCCGTCAGTCGTCGTCTCCGTTGGTGCGGCGAGACTGGCGAAGGCATCGAGCGGAGGGTAGCGTCTACGTCTTCGCCCCAACATTTGCCCTCCGAGGGACCAGTTCGACCAAGTCATCTGGTGCCGAAGGCGTCACTAGATGGTGGAGACGCTGCCCTCGCTCGAAGTGGTTCCGCGGGGGTTTTTGACATGACCGTTGATTGACGCCGCACTGTTGGATTGCGGGTTTCCCGAAGCGTTGCGCCCTGTGTATAAAAGGGGACGGGGGCGGCGCCTTTTGAACTTTATCTCTCCACGCGCCGCGAAAACCCTAACCTCCTTTTCAAACCGCCTGCTTGCTCGTCTGCCCTCCTTGCTCCTGCTCGCCGGAGATCTGGCCCGTGTGAAGCAGACCGCCCGCCGCCACCGACGATACGTAGCCATGCCGTCCTCTTCCTCTTCTGCTGCTGATACACCACCGGCCGGCAAATCGTCCGAGGGGACGCTGAGCAATGTGGCGTCGGAGAAGTTGCGTCCCGGCGACACAGTGGAATTCGGCGCGTCGTGGATGTCCTCGGTCCGCGTGCATGACATGCAACAGCTTGGGTATTTTGGCGGCGAAGTGGCGCGTGTGCCGGGGGCAGAGGAGGTCCCTGAGCCAGAAGGCGAGCTGGTCGTCTTCGAGGTTTTTTTCGCTGCTGGCCTTCGTCTACCCGCGCATCGATTTGTGGGAGAAGTTCTGCGCAGATTCGAAGTCCAGGTGCACCAGCTGACACCGAATGTCGTGGTGGCTCTGGCAAAGTATGTCTGGGCGACGACTTCGTACGGCGGACAGCCATCGGTCGAAGTCTTTGTGAAGCACTATTGTCTGCATTGGAAGAAAAGGAAAATCGGAAATAAGATTGCTCAATTTGGATCTTGCACATTTACGCCGAAGACCGGCAAGACTTCGATGGAAGTCGTGGAGTTGGTTCCCTGCGCCCGCAATAAGTGGGGCAACTGGTGGGAATTTTGGTTCTACGTTGCCGAAGGCACAGTCGAAGGCCAACCAGGGCTTCCCATGGCCGTCATGTGTTCGCATTATTACGCGGCGTACCCGCAGTTTGAGGTAGCGGAGGAGGATGAAAACGAGGGGGCCCTTCGGTGCGCGGCCCGCATGAGTAGCGGGCGCGACCTCGTTGAGGAATTTGTTGGGTATGGGGTATGACCCTTGGCGCGTGGCTGGGCGCTGGGCGAAGTATGCCCTCGCCAGATGCCCTCCCGTGGCAGGATGTTGGTGCGGAGTCCTGCCTTCGCACTGGATCTGCATGGCCGAGATCCCACCGCATTCGTGCGTGAAGCAGAAGACGGTGCGGCGAGGATCGTGGGGCGGTACGTGCCGAAGACGGAGGGTCTGCGGAGTTGGGATATCCACGGGGCCAATGATAGGCTGAATCGGGTCTTCGAGTTGAACCGCTTGCCTTACGGCGGTTACCCCAGGGAAGACGTCGTCGACCGCCGCGGGAAGAAACCGATGGGCGGTACCGAGGAAGGGCCATCGCAAGAGGCCGTCCCGGCCACTAAGAAGAGAAAATTAGGTACCGTGGTGGGAAAAATGGGGGTGTCTGATAATTTTGTTGTGGAGTTGATGGAGACATGCGCGGCCCCCGGGGGGAGGATGTCTTCGCACGAGCTCCGGGAGTCTTCGGCGCGAATGCTGGAGGTTACCGGGGGTCGGTGGCCAAAGAATCTTCCGATCCCCTGGGCAGAGGGCGAAGACATGTCTACATCTCGTATAGCTCGTGGATTGAAGATTTTCCCTTACAGATGGAATATTGCTGCTGTTGTGTCGGCAGTGATGAACAAGGATCGGCAGGATGCTGCGCAGAAGCGCCGGGCGGTCGTCAGGCTCCCTAAGGCCAGGCCGAAGAGGGCGCGGGGGGTGCGAAGGCTGCCGTCCCCGGCGGTAGCCAGCATTCGTTGACTGCGAAGGCGGCCACGCCTAGATCTGGCAAGTTGCCGGAGAGCGCAAAGACGGCCGGCGCTGGCAGGACCAAGTCCGCCCCGGAGGGAGCTGCGAAGGTCCGGGAGCTGCCTTCACCGGGGAAGCGTCTTGCCGACTTCGGCACAGACATTTGCGTGGACGACTATCTCGTCGGTAAGTTTTTTTTGACCGGTGATACGTTGCAAGGTCGGGGCGAAGGGCAACTTGTTGCCGTCTGGCCTGCGGTGGCAGCCATGGCGTCTGCCGCGGTTTTTGGGGTGAAGGGTGGCGCTTTCAGCGCTGGCGGCGAGGTGTCAGCGACCACTGCCGTCAAGGACGAAGCGGGCACTGTGTCCCGCCGGCTGCGGGAAGCGTCGCTGCAGCTGAATCAAGTAAGTTGAAGTAGGCTTCGTTGTGTGCCGCTTTCATGGTGATTATGGACTCATGCGTGTCTGTTAGGCGGCCGACTTCGCCGACCGCGTGGCGTCGGGCGCCCTTACGGCGGGCGTGGCTGCCGAAGTCGAGAGACTTCGAGCGCAGCATGTGGACGTCGTCCGAGAAAAATCGGCTGCGGAGAGCAAAAGCCGCAGGCTGGCGGAAAAGGTGGCCGCCCTGGAGAGCGAGAGGACAGACCTCCGGCGCCAGCTGGTGGAGGAAAGGAAGGAGGCCAATCAGGCCATCATCAAGGCGCAGACGACACAGGCGGAGGCCAAATTGGCGAGGGCGGAGGGGAGTCTCGCCAGCCAGCGCGCCGAGGAATGGGAGGCGCGGTTCAACGCTCTGCAGGCCCGCGTGGAGAGGGCCGAGGCCTCTACTCGTGTGGAAGTTGAGCGGACGCGCAAACAGCTCGTGGACTCATACCGCGAGCTAGGTGCGCGGACTGCTGACTTCGAGGTGTTCGACCGAGAGGCGGGCCTTCGGTTCCTCGAGTGGCTGCAAGAAGAGTTGGTAGCGCTCCCGACCATCGTGGCAGGCTTCATGTCCTTTGCCTCCCTCGTCACCTGCGAGGGGGCTATGAATGCGCTGTCCCGCGAGGGGTGCAGTCACTATGAGGGCTTCGATCGATCCGATGAAGATTTTGGGCGCGAGATTTTTAAGGTCGAAGACCCTGTGGTGAAGGACGCCGCGGGGGCCCTCTTCGACTGGATGTGGGGCCCTCACGGTTGGGAGGCGGTTAGGGAACGGGCTGACCGGGCGAGGGATCAGGTAAGGTTTGTGTTTTGTTTTGTGTTGTGGAATGTGGGTGTACGCGGGTGTGCTGAATCGGTGTGCTTCGTTGCAGATGGCGCGTGTTGAGGAGGTGGAGGACTTCGATCGTCTGAACAGCGCGATGTCTGAAGCGGAGGCCAACCCGGTGATGGCCGAGGCTGAGGTCGACCCAGCCCCGCTCCTGGAAACCGGTGAAGGTTCCCACGCTGCCCCTGCGTCGACTGTGTCTGGTGGAGGCTCACAGGTAGCCACTGTGCCGATGGCGGAGGATCCCCCAAAGGCGGCGACGGAGCCAGCAGTGGAAGATCCCGTGGCGGCTGCTGGGTCTTCGCAGGTGGCTTAGTTTGTATGGGGTAGTTAGGGAATTTTGTCTGTGTTACTGAACCTTGGTTGCTGCGCAGGTTCAGGATTTTGGGCCTGCGCACGCAACCGCTACTGCTAATTTTGTGGCGGCTTCGACCGTGGTCGCTGGTAATGAATCGGATGGGTCTACGTCTAAGTTTTTTGAGTTTGACGACTCTGGGAGTTCGGTTTTGTGGACGGAAGAGTCTTCGGATGAGGGCTTAGATTACTTTGCGGCCTTGGATGTGGCTGAGGCGGAGGCTTCTCCGCGTGTTACGGATGCTAAAATTTTGCCTGGTCCGAGTGTTGGGCGTAGGCGGCGAAGGGCAGTGGCGAAGCGTAGAGTGAGCGGGTTTGATGGTGGTCGGCTTCGTGTGGGCAGGGCTGGTAGGCAGGAATTGTTGTCCTCGCCGGTTGGGGCGAGTATGGGTGAGGGGGAGTTGCGAAGGCTTTTTGAGGGTGAGGAGCTGAGGATAATGCTATTTAACTATAGGGAGATGGGGATCATTCCGAAGGTTGAACCAATGTAAGGTGTGATGCCCTCGCTGTACGCGTGTAACTGTAGTTTGTATGATAAGGTTGACTGCCTTCGCGCATCTGGCTATGTTCGTAAGGCGTTGCGCACCTGGTCTGGTACGTTTATTGTGTTGGTCCGGCTGCGCCTGTAGACTTTCGGACTGATATAATGCGCCTTCGATTTTTTGCACTCGTTATGCTAGGCCGGCTGCACCCTTAGGCGACTTTTGCACGGATAGTCTTTTGGAGAAGACTTGGAATTTACGCACTTGTTGTGCTAGTCCGGCTGCACCCTTAGGCGACTTTTGCGTGGATTGTCTTTTGGAGAAGACTTCGATTTACGTACTTGTTGTGCTAGTCCGGCTGCACCCTTAGGCGACTTTTGCACGGATAGTCTTCTTGGGAAGACTTCGATTTACGCACTTGTTGTGCTAGTCCGGCTGCACCCTTAGGCGACTTTTGCACGGATAGTCTTCGAATTTACGCACTTGTTGTGCTAGTCCGGCTGCACCCTTAGGCGACTTTTGCACGAATAATCTTTTTGAGAAGACTTCGAATTTACGCACTTGTTGTGCTAGTCCGGCTGCACCCTTAGGCGACTTTTGCGCGGACTGTCGCACGCGAGGGTAGCCATCGCTGCCCCTCGTGGTGACTTTTGTGTCGGTCGAATGTCGAAGACCGTTGATGCGGTCTTTTTCGACGTAGTTTTTGCGGGGGATTTTTCGCGTGTATATTACATGGCTCCGCCTCGTTAAAAACCTCACCCCCCGAGAGGAAAAGAGTGCGGGCCGGCTTAAAAACTGTTCTACGGATTACAAGGGCGAAGTGGCCCTGAGGAGTTTAAACAAAAAATTTGCGAAGATTATCAATGTTCCAAGAATGTTCTAAGTCTTCGCCGGATGGCGTTGTGAGCCTGTACACGCTGGGGGACGCCTTTGTCTTGACGATGAAAGGGCCCTCCCATTTTGGCTCCAACTTGCCCCGGGACTCTGTCCGAGCTGTCCGGACGAGTACGAGGTCTCCTTCGTTGAATTCCCTCGGGATGACTGTGTGGTCGCGCCATGCTTTTGTCCGAGCTTGGTATTTGTTCAGAGCCTGTAGGGCGAAGACGCGGTCTCCGTCGATGAGGTCCTTCGAAGTAGGCTCGTCTACGTCGGGGACGGCCGATGCGACTGTTCGTGGTGACCCATGTTTTATTTCTTGCGGAGTCATAGCCTCTGATCCGTATAGAAGACGAAAAGGGGTGAACCCAGTCGCCCTGCACTCAGTCGTGTTCAGCGCCCAGACCACTTCGGGTAACAGGTCGGGCCACTTGCCTTTTTTGTCGTCGAGGAGCATTTTATTGACGGCTGTGAAAATTTTGTCGTTGGCGCGTTCCACGACTCTGTTGGATTGGGGGTGGTACATTGAGGCGAAGGCAAGCTTGGTGCCGATGGAGAAGCATAAATCCTTGAAGTCTTGGCTATCAAATTGCTTGCCATTGTCGACTGTGAGTTCGGACGGGACTCCGAAGCGGCAAACAATATTTTGCCAGAAGAATTTCTGGGCTGTCTTCGATGTTATCGTGGATACAGCCCTCGCCTCAATCCATTTGGTGAAATACTCAACGGCGACGAAGGTGAACTTGAGGTTCCCCTGAGCCGTGGGCAGGGGTCCGACAATGTCCAGGCCCCAGCGCTGAAGAGGCCACGTGTGCGCGATCAACTTCGTGAATTGCGAAGGGCTTCCCGAGCGTGGAGAAAATTTCTGACAGGCTTCGTAGGACCTTGTGACCCGATTTGCGGCGCAAATCATGGCGGGCCAGTAGAAACCTTGGCGAATCACCTTTACCGCTAGGGCCCTAGGCCCTGCGTGGGAGCCGCAAGTCCCGCTGTGGACTTCGCGTAGAATTTGGACGCCTTCGGTCTCGGTGACACACTTAAGCATCGGTTGACTGACCCCCTTCTTGTATAGTTGGCCTTTGATTAGTGCGAAGTCCCGGCTTCGGTGTTTGAGGCGGTTGGCTTCATTGATGTCGGTTGGATGATAGTACCCCTGTAGGAACAGGGTTATTGGTGCCCGCCAGTCTTCGGTCATGATGAGGTTGACTATGCGGTGACCCTCATTGTCATTGGTGATTTGGAGCCCCTCTAGGCTACGGATGGCTGGCGTGTCGATGACGTGGTAGAACACATCGGAGGGCAGGGCCTCGCCCCTGGCGGCTGCCTTGGCCAATGCATCGGCCTCCTCATTCTTGGCTCAGTCCACATGTTGTAATGTGAAACCCTTGAATTGTCTTTCGAGGCTACAGATGGCGGCGAGGTACTGCATGAGTGCGGGGTCCTTCGCTGCATAGTCTTTCTCGACCTGGCCGGCGACTACCTTGGAGTCTGTTCTAATGATGCAGGTGGTGACACCGAGTGCCCTTAGCTTGCGAAGGCCGAGGATGACAACCTCGTATTCTGCTATGTTGTTGGTGCACCTATCAGACTCCAAAGCAAAGCTGAGGCGTGCTGCATATCTGTGCTTGATCCCGGTGGGCAAAGTGATGACCGCCGCGGCGCCTGCCCCCGCATGGCACCATGCGCCGTCGCAATGGATTGTCCACACTTTCTCTACGGACGGGTCCGGCTGCGTTATTGGCCCAGTCCAGTCGACAACGAAGTCTGCTAGGACTTGCGACTTGATGGCTGTCCTGGGTTCAAATGTGATGTGGTAGCCGGAGAGTTCAGCTGCCCACTTGGCAATCCGTACTGATGCCTCCGGGTTTCTTAACAGTTCGCCGAGTCCTCTATCTGAGGTGACCCGGACCTTGAATGCCTCGAAATAATGGCGTAATTTGCGTGAGGCCATCACGACTGCATAGGCGATCTTTTCCAGCTCCGTCATATTACATTTTGATGTTGTGAGTACTTCAGAGACGTAATAAACTAGAGATTGCCTGGTCGTGCCCTCTCTGGTCTGCTCTTGAACCAGTGCTGCGCTGATCGCATGTGGCGAAGCCGCGACATAGAGCAATAGGGGTAGCGAGGGGTCGGGGCTTGTAAGAATCGCCAATTCCGACAGGTACTATTTTAATGAAGCGAAGGCCGCCGCCTGCTCTGGTCCCCATGCGAAGTCTTTTGCACCGCGGAGTGTTTTGAGGAAAGGGAGGCTTCGCTCCGCAGACTTGGAGATGAATCTGTTGAGGGCGGCCAACCTGCCTGTCAGTCGTTGCACTTCTCTGGCTGACTGCGGGGGCGTCATATTGATGATAGCCTGGATTTTGGTTGGATTGGCCTCAATTCCGTGGTGTGATACCAGGTAGCCCAAGATTTTCCCCTGGCGAACTCCGAAGACACACTTTTTGGGGTTGAGGCGAAGTCGTGCGTCCCGCATGTTCGCGAACGTTTCGGCGAGGTTAGCTAGGTGGTCTTCCTTGCTTCTGCTGGCGACGACGATGTCGTCCACATATGTGAATATATTTCTGCCGACCTGGCTCTCGAGCACCGTTTTGGTGAGTCGGGAGAAAGTGGACATGGCATTCTTAAGTCCCTCCGGCATTCTGATGAAACAATACGTGCCGAAGGGTGTTATGAAGCTGGTGCTTGCCTTGTCCTCCTCCTTCATATATATTTGGTGGTAGCCGGAGAAGCAGTCAAGGAGTGACATGACTTCGCACCCGGCCGCACTATCGACGATTTTGTCGATCCGAGGCAGCGGGAAGTTGTCCTTGGGGCAGGCCTTGTTAAGACTGGTGAAGTCTATGCACATCCGCCATTTGCCGCTCTTCTTCTGCACCATCACTACATTGGCGAGCCATGTGGAGTAGGCGATTGGCTCGATGAATTTGGCCTCGAGCAGGCGATGCACCTCGGCCTTGGCGGCTTCCGTCTTCTCGTCAGACATCTTGCGTAGCCGCTGTTTCTTCGGCCTCACCAAAGGGTCGATTCCTAAGCCGTGCTCGATGATGGAGCGACTGACGCCGACCAGGTCGAGGGCGGACCAGGCGAAGACGTCTTTATTCTTGGATAGACCGCAGAGGAGCCTCTCCTCGTCATGCGACGTGAGGTCTTCGCTGATGGTAACCGTCTGCTTGGGCGTTGCCTGGTCGAGGGGGACAGTCTTGGTCCCGTCGTTGCTCTGCAGCTGTGCTTTTTCATGCTCTTTGGCGGTTGGATTGGTAGACCCGGGGACTTCGCGTTGGGTCGTGAAGCAGTGTACATTTCTTTGTCCGGGGACGAAGTCTCTTTCTATGTTACGCGCAACCTGCTGGTTGCCGTAAACTGTGATGGCGCCTTGTGGACCTGGGATCTTCATGCACAGGTAAAGTCCATGGATAGCTGCCTCAAACTTGTTGATGGAGCCTCGACCCATTATGGCGTTGTACGGGTACACCATGTCGATGATGTCGAACCTGACTTGCTCACTTCAGGCATTGGGTGCTACACCGAATGAGAGGGGCAACTCTATTTTGCCGGCGGGAAAGGTGCCCTTGCCGCCGAAGCCGTATAGGGGTTGTCCGAGGGCTTGAGCAGGCTGTGGCTTATGCCCATGCGATCGAAAGCATGGAGGAAAATGATGTTCGCATGGCTGCCATTGTCGACTAAGACTTTGTGCAAGTCCCAGCCTGCCACGCTGTAGTTGATGACCATGGCATCGATGTGGGGGGCGCTGCGCAGATCGACGTCTCGAGCGTCGAAGGTCAATGGCACGTGGGACCATTTTGTCTGCACGACCGGGCCGGTGACGGCGACGTGGTTGATGCTGCGGTAATGGTCCCTCTTCTGCCGCTTTGTGTCGAAGTCGGCGCTGGACCCCCCAGTAATCATATGAATGACTCCACGATACGGTTGATCAGCGAAGTCCTCTTGCTTTGGGGCTTGGGGGTGGTTGTGGTGGTGGATGTTTTGCTGTTGATGGTGTGGGGGTGGGGGTGGGGGAGGTACGATTTGCACCTCCTGGTGGTGTTGGTATGCGTGGTGCGGTGGAAGCGGAGCGGAGCCGTGGTTGTATGGCTGGGGGGTTGCTGATATGTGTGCGCGACAACTCTAGGGTTGTCGGCTGGTTGCGCCCGTGCCATCCTGTCTCTGGTGGCCTTCGTCTCTGGGCACTCTCTTGTGGGGTGCGCGCAGTCTTCGCCGTGGAACAGGCAGTAAAATTTGTGTGGCTGCTGCGCACGCCCCCGGCCCCGATCGCGAGTTCCGTTTCCTCGGCCCTAGGGGGGATACTCCTGGCGGCGAGGGGCCTCACCAGCGGGGGGCTGGTTGGCGATGTTGTGCACCTGTTGCTGATTGCGGCCGTCCCGACCGGAGCCTGCCCGCGAGGGCCTTGTCCATGTGCGGCTGGACTGTGGAGGGTCTTTAGGCTTCCTCTGAGACTCGACTTTGCGCTGGTGGAGCTCTTCGGATCTGGCGTATTTCTCAAACAGCTGATACAGCTCCTGGAGGTTCTTGGGCGGATCCCTGATGCAGTGGCTGTAAAGGACGCCGGCCCGAAGGCCACTGATGGCGTAGTGGATGGCGATCTGGTCATCGACCGAAGGCAGTTGTGACTTGAGGGTCAAGAACTTGCGGTAATACTCCCGCAAAGTCTCTCGTTCCAGCTGCTTACATAGTGAGAGTTCAGCCAAGGCATCAGTGTCTGGGCGGTACCCTTGGAAGTTGAGCAAGAATTTGTCCCGGAGACTTTTCCAGGAGTCGATGGACAATGGGGGCAACCTGGTGTACCAGGTGAGGGCTGGGCCTTCGAGGGCAATGATGAATGACTTGGCCATCGTGGCGTCGTCCCCTCCGGATGATGCAACGACGACTTGATAGCTCATGATGTACTGTGCTGGGTCGGTGCTGCTGTTGTACTTGGGATAGGTCCCTGCCCTGAAGTTGGCGGGCCATGGTGTCACTTGCAGGTGAGGTGCCAGGTGACTTCGCTCGTCGAGGTAGTTGACGCCTTGGAATGCCGTGGCGTGGGGGATGGTGTGTCCGCGCTGAGGGATGAACAGGTCTTCGATTTGTGCGCGTTGCTGGAGGGGTGGGCCATGCTGCAGGCCGAGTTGGCCTTCGCTCTGCATGAGCGCGATCACTTGTTCAAGCTCCTGTGCCTTCTGCTCTTCGTCACGTATCATCTGTCGCACCTTGGCTTGTGCAGACACACGTTGGCGCTTGGCCTCGAGGATCTCTTTTTGCTATTGGAGGTTGCGGTTCTTGATGCGCAGGGCGCGCAGCTGTAGCTGCTCCTCGGCCGAAACGCCGATGACTTCGCCGTCCTCGGTGGCGTCCGCGCCCTCTGGTGGAGCGAAGCCTAGGGGAGGCTGCTGTTGTCCCCCGGAGCTGCAGGTGCGGAGGCTGCCTTCGGTAGTGGGTTATTCATTGCGCTGCTTCTTGTTGTTTGCGTCGTCTTCGCAGGGCTCTTGGAGAGTGTTGTCGACAAGGTCCTTGCCCTTTTTCTCGACCAGCAGTGCTGCCTTCGCAGCTTCGTCAGCCTTCGATGAGGTTCTCTTGGGTGCCATCGCGGGTGGTGTTTTCGTAGCACGAACGGTGGGCGCCAAATGTTGGAACTTGCTCTCCCGCGCAAGTTAATCCAATATGGTAGTGAAAGCAATGTAGACGGGGTTTCAACTCGAGATGGCAATAGCTCTGTTAATCTAGCCCCTCAAGGGCACTGTGCGGGGGTATTTATAGGTGCCTGAGTGCCCAGCGTCAAGGATTAAGGACGCATGTGCCCTCAGGAGCCCAGGTTCTCCCCGAAATATTCCCATTAAAGCAGGGTTACAGACTGTAATAATAGGAAAAACCTTTACAATTCAGGCCCGTAATGCGCAACAACAGCGCGGGGCCTGTTAAGACGGGCCGGATTGTACGTGGGCTCTCGTGTTGGGCGACCCCGCGGGACGGAGCGGCCTCGCCATGGGTCTTCGTCCTTCAGCGCGTCGGACAAAGGGTGTAGTCCGTCAGTCGTCGTCTCCGTTGGTGCGGCGAAACTGGCGAAGGCATCGAGCGGAGGGTAGCGTCTACGCCTTCGCCCCAACACCACTCCCGGCAAACATGGGCATCGCCACCCTTCTTCTTGTAATACTTCTTCTTCTCCTTCTTCTTCCCCCTCTTGTCGTTATCCCTGTCACTATCACTAGACAATGGACATTTAGCGATAAAATGACCAGGCTTACCACACTTGTAGCACACTTTCTTGGAGTGGGGCTTGTAGTCTTTCCCCCTCCTTTGCTTGAGGATTTGGCGGAAGCTCTTGATGATGAGCGCCATCTCCTCATTGTCGAGCTTGGAGGTGTCAATGGGGACCCTACTTGGTGTAGAGTCTTCTTTCTTCTGCTGTGTTGCCTTGAATGCAACGAGTTGTGCCTCGGGTACGGAGGAGGCGCCTTGCTCGATGATCTTCTTGGAGCCTTTGATCATTAGTTCAAAACTCACATATTTTCCTATCACTTCCTCGGGAGACATTAGTTTATATCTTGGATCACCACGAATTAATTGAACTTGAGTAGTAGGGGTGTAAACGGTACGGATATTATCCGACCATCCAACCGTCCGAAGAGGCTAATTATTCGGTTGGATAGTTTTTTTCGGATATCCGCAGAATTTTCGGATTTCGGATTCGAATTCGGATAGTACAGTTCGGATATCAGATACGGATATGATATGACTGATATCCGTCGGATTTCGGATATCCGGATATCTTCTCGGATAACTGTCCGGATTTCATATTTCGGATATCCGGACATCTACCCAGATATCTTACCAGATTTCAGATTTTAGATATTCGGATAGTTACATGTGAAATCGCCCTAAATATCCAAGTTTCAACATAATCAATACTTCACTTTATCATTTTCATATGGGGATTTGAGGTTATGTTCTTATGTAATGTTTATTGTTCCTGGTAACATATTTGCAATTTTCGGTCGATAGTGGAATATTTTATGAATTTAAATGCATTTTGATAATTTTCTGTAGAAAAAAATATAATAATACACAAATAGTCTCAAAAAATCATGAAATTTGACGGAGGAGCAATATATGCCCATATAGCATCCTCAAAAATGTTTGGGCCGTAAAATCTAAAGATTGCCAACATTTCTTTCAAATCACTTTCACTTGTTACATGAGTTACATGTGATATCACCTTAACTATCCAAATTTTAACATAATCAATACTTCACTTTATCATTTTCACATAGGTACTTCATATTATCTTTAATAGAATGTTTATTGGTCCTGGTAACTTTTTTGCAGTTTTTCGTAGACACTAGATTATTTTATGATTTTAATTACATTTTGATGATTTTTTGTAGAAAGAAATTAATAATACACAAATAGCCTTAGAAATTGATAAAATTTGACGGAGGGTTAACATTTATCTACATAAAATTCAAAAAAATGTTTGGGCCATAAAGTCCATAAGATGCCAGTGATTCTTTTCATTTTCTTACACTTGTTGTGTGAGTTACACGTGAAATCAGCTTAAGTATCCAAGTTTCAACATAACCTTTACTTCACTTTCTCATTTTCATGTAGGGACTTGAGGTTATCTTCTTATGGAATGTTTATTAGTCTTGATAACTTATTTGTAATTTTTGGTCGATAGTATAATATTTTATGGATTTAAATGCATTTTGATGATTTTCTGCGAAAAGAAATTAATAATATACAAATAGTCTCAGAAATTTACGAAATTTGGCGTATGAGTAACATATGTCCATATAGCATCCTCAAAAATGTTTGAACCATAAAACCACAAGATGTCATCAATTATTTCATTTTATTTCCACTTATTTGTGAAACTCGTAATGATTACATGTGAAACCACCATAATAATAAGTGAAACCACGTATCATAATAACACGTGAAACACATATCATAGTTATCAATATTTTATGAATTTAATTGCATTTTAATGATTTTCTACATAAATAAATTAATAATACTCAAAATAGCCTTAGAAATTCATGGATTTTTATGGAGGTGTAGCATATGTGCACATATAATCCTCAAAAATATTTGGACTAAAGGAGGGGCTAAATGATTACAACTATGATATGTCTGGAATGGTGTCTTACACGATATCCGACAAAAATATTCGTTACCGACGCTATCCGTGTTCGATTAGCTCCGTATTCGATCCACGACTATCCGTATTTGTATTCGAGAACATCCGTATTTATATTCGTATTCAAAGCTATCCGTATTCGGATTCGAATCTGACTAAAAATATGAAAACAAATATGATTTCATTGATATCCGTCCGTATTCGATCCGATTACACCCCTATTGAGTAGGGTTAAGAAATACGAGTGATCTAAGAATAACCTTAACCATTTCATGGTCATCCCACTTGGTGCTCCCAAGGTTGCGCACTTGATTCACCAAGGTTTTTAGCCGGTTGTACATGGCTTGTGGGTCTTCTCCTTGGTTGAGCATGAAACGACCGAGCTCCCCTGCGATCGTCTCCCTCTTGGTGATCTTGGTCACCTCGTCTCCTTCGTGCGTGGTTTTGAGCATGTCCCAAATTTCCTTGGCGCTCTTCAACCCTTGCAGCTTATTATAATCCTCTCGACTTAGAGAGGCGAGGAGTATAGTGGTAGCTTGTGAGTTGAAGTGCCGGATTTGGGCAACTTCGTCCGAGTCATAGTCTTCATCCCCTATGGATGGTACCTGCACTCCAAACTCAACAACGTCCCAAATACTAGTGTGGAGTGAGGTTAGGTGATGCCTCATTTTGTCACTCCACATGTTATAATCTTCACCGTCAAAAACTGGTGGTTTGCCTAATGGAACGGAAAGTAATGGAGTGCGTTTAGAAATGCGAGGGTAGCATAGGGGGACCTTACTAAACTTCTTGCGCTCATGGCGCTTAGAAGTTACGGACGGCGCGTCGGAGCCGGAGGTGGATGGCGACGAAGAATCGGTCTCATAGTAGACCACCTTCTTCATCTTCTTCTTCTTGTCGCCACTCCGATGCGACTTGTTGTGGGAGTGTGATTCTTCCTTTCCTTTGGATCCAGACTCCCTTGATGGAGCCTTCCCGACATCACTTCGAGCGGTTAGGCTCCAATGAAGCACCGGGCTTTGATACCAATTGAAAGTCGCCTAGAGGGGGGTGAATAGGCAGAATCTAAAAATTATAAACTTAAGCACAACTACAAGCCGGGGTTAGCGTTAGAAATATAAACGAGTCCGAAAGAGAGGGTGAAAACAAATCACAAGCAAATGGAGAGTGAGATGCGGTGATTTGTTTTACCGAGGTTTGGTTCTTGCAAACCTACTCCCCGTTGAGGTGGTCACAAAGACCGGGTCTCTTTCAACCCTTTCCCTCTCTCAAACGGTCACCTAGACCGAGTGAGCTTCTCTTCTCAATCAATCGGGACACCAAGTCCCCACAAGGACCACCACACAATTGGTGTCTCTTGCCTTGATTACAATTGAGTTGGGAACAAGAAAGAAAGAAGAAGAAAAGCGATCCAAGCGCAAGAACTCAAATGAACACAAATGTCACTCTCTTTAGTCACATCAGAGTGGCTAAACTTTGGACTTGGGAGAGGATTTGATCTCTTGTTTGTGTCTTGGAATGAAGTCTAGAGCTCTTGTATTGAATGCAAATGGCTGAAACTTGGATACCTTGAAGTGTGGTGGTTGGAGGTATTTATAGCCCCAACCACCAATATGGCCGTTGGTGAAGGCTTTTGTCGTATGGCGCACCGGACAGTCCGGTGCACCACCGGACACTGTCCGGTGCGCCAGACCATGGCTGCCTTCGGTTTAACTTTGCTCCTTTGTTTTGAACCCTTTCTTTTGTCTTTGTATTGGTTTATTGTGAACCTTTGGCACCTGTAGAGCATATATTCTAGAGCAAACTAGTTAGTTCAATAATTTGTGTTGGGCAATTCAACCACCAAAATTCATATAGAAAAAGGCTTGACCCTATTTCCCTTTCAAGACTCATTCTATTTCTCACCATACTTTTATTTATAAGAATGAGGCTTCTAGCTCTATGCGTTCTACACATGTTAAAATGCCTAAGAAGAAAACTCCTATTGCATCAAATGAACCTAACATTTCATTTAAGACTTTTGATGCTTCATATGTGCTTACTAACAAATCAGGCAAGGTAGTTGCCAAATATATTGGGGGCAAACACAAGGGGTCAAAGACTTGTGTTTGGGTACTCAAGGTGCTTGTTTCTAATGTAAAAGGACCCAAGAATGTTTGGGTACCTAAGAACAAGGCCTAAATTTGTTTTGTAGGTTTATGCATCCGGAGGCTCAAGTTGGATCATCGACAGCGGGTGCACAAACCACATGACTGGGGAGAAAAGGATGTTCTCCTCCTATGAGAAAAACCAAGATCCCCAACGAGCTATCACATTCGGGGATGTAAATCAAGGTTTAGTCAAAGGATTGGGTAAAATTGCTATATCACCTGACCATTCTATTTCCAATGTTTTTCTTGTAGATTCATTAGATTACAACTTGCTTTCTGTTTCTCAGTTATGTAAAATGGGTTACAGCTATGTTTTTACGGATGTAGGTGTTACTGTCTTTAGAAGAAGTGATGATTCAATAGCTTTTAAGGGAGTGTTAGAGGGTCAGCTATACTTAGTTGATTTTAATAGAGCTAAACTCGACACTTGCTTAATTGCTAAGACTAACATGGGTTGGCTCTGGCATCGCCGACTAGCCCACGTTGGGATGAAGAATCTTCATAAGCTTCTAAAGGGAGAGCACATTTGGGACTAACCAATGTTCATTTTGAGAAAGACAGGATCTATAGCGCATGCCAAGCAGGGAAGCAAGTTGGTGTTCATCATCCAAACAAGAACATCATGACGACTGACAGGCCACTGGAGCTACTCCACATGGATTTATTCGGCCCGATAGCTTACATAAGCATCGGCGGGAGTAAGTACTGTCTAGTTATTGTGGATGATTATTCTCGCTTCACATGGGTATTCTTTTTGCAGGATAAATCTGAAACCCAAGAGACTTTGAAAGGATTCTTGAGACGGGCTCAAAATGAGTTCGACTTGAGGATCAAGAAAATAAGAAGCGATAACGGGACGGAGTTCAAGAACTCTCAAATTGAAGGCTTTCTTGAGGAGGAGGGCATCAAGCATGAGTTCTCTTCTCCGTACATGCCACAGCAAAATGGTGTAGTGGAGAGGAAGAATAGAACTCTATTGGACATGGCAAGGACCATGCTTGATGAGTACAAAACTTCGGATCGGTTTTGGGCCAAGGCAGTCAACACCGCTTGCTACGCCATCAACCGGCTATATCTACACCGAATCCTCAAGAAGACATCATATGAACTCCTCACCGGTAAAAAGCCTAATGTTTCATATTTTAGAGTCTTTGGTAGTAAATGCTTTATTCTTGTTAAAAGAGGTAGAAAATCTAAATTTGCTCCTAAGGCTGTAGAAGGCTTTTTACTTGGTTATGATTCAAACACAAGGGCATATAGAGTCTTTAGCAAGTCCACTGGACTAGTTGAAGTTTCTTGTGACATTGTGTTTGATGAGACTAACGGCTCTCAAGTAGAGCAAGTTGATCTTGATGAGCTAGATGATGAAGAGGCTCCGTGCATCGCGCTAAGGAACATGTCCATTGGGGATATGTGTTTTAAGGAATCCGAAGAGCCTCCACAAGTACAAGATCAACCATCTTCCTCCATGCAAGCATCTCCACCAACTCAAGATGAGGATGAGGCTCAAGATGATGAAGGAGAAGATCAAGAAGATGAGCCACCTCAAGAGGAGGGCAATGATCAAGGGGGAGATGCCCATGATCAAGATAAGGAAGATGAACAAGATCAAAGGCTGCCACACCCAAGAGTCCACCAAGCAATCCAACGAGATCACCCCATGAACACCATCCTCCGCGATATTCATAAGGGGGTAACCATTCGATCTCGTGTTGCTCATTTTTGTGAACATTACTCTTTTGTTTCCTCTATTGAGCCACACGGGGTAGAGAAAGCACTTCAAGATTCGGATTGGGTGCTGGCGATGCAAGAGGAACTCAACAACTTCACGAGGAATGAGGTATGGCATTTAGTTCCACGTCCTAACCAAAATGTTGTAGGAACCAAGTGGGTGTTCCGCAACAAACAAGATGAGCATGGTGTGGTGACAAGCAACAAAGCCCGACTTGTGGCCAAGGGTTATTCACAAGTCGAAGGTTTGGATTTTGGTGAAACTGAAAGGGAAATGTGCCCTTGGGCCATTTCTATAAGATTTTGGTGATTAAGTGCTCCACACAAAAGCTTTGAGTAATATTTGTGCCAAAGACTAAAGAAGTGCAAATCAAGATTAAAGGTATGTTTATAGACTTAGTACATTGTTTTGAAGACTAATGTATTGTGTCTAAGTGTTAGAAACATGAGAAATCGCTTTGGAGATAAGTTGGCTATGTTCAGCCAAAAGGCTGCTCGGTCTAGTGCACCGGACAGTGTCCAGTGGTGCACCGGACAGTGTCCAGTGTGCAGGACCAGTTCCGATGAACAGCCTCCTCTCGAGTCTCGACGGCTGCGCACGACTATAAATCACCGGACTATCCGGTGGTGCACCGGACTGTCCGATGAGTCGTCTGCGGCGAAGTCGCTACTCTCGGGAAACAGTCAACAAGCGTACGGCTAAAATTCACCAGACTGTCCGGTGATTCACCGGACTGTCCGGTGAGCCAACGGTTGGTCGCGCCAACGGTCGGCCGCGCAATCCACGTGTGACGCGTGGCCGAGCCAACAGTTGGATGGGGGCACCGGACTGTCCGGTGTGCATCGGACAGTGTCCGGTGCGCCAATGGCTCCAAATCTTCAACGGTCGGCTGCGCCAATTTAGGAAAGCAATCTGCACCGGACTGTGAACAGTGCCTGTTCGATGGTGCACCGGACTGTCCGGTGCGCCACCCGACAGAAGGCAAGAATTGCCTTCTTGGATTGCTTCCAACGGCTCCTAGCTGTCTTGGGTCTATAAAAGGGACCCCTAGGCACATGGAGGAGTATACCAAGCATTCTTTGATCATCCCTAAGCACCAAGACTCCCTTCTAGCGCATTTGATTCATAGTGATAGCAATTTGAGCTCCTTCTGAGTTGAGAACTCCGTGTGTGAACTTTGAGCTCAAGTTGTTGGCTAGTGTGCGTGTTTGTGCTCTTGCTTTGAGTCTTGTGTGTGTTGCTATTCCCACCCTTACTTCCGTGCTTCTTTGTGATCATCAAATTGTAAGGGCGAGAGGCTCCAAGTTGTGGAGATTCCTCGCGAACAGGATATAGTGAAACAAAGAGAAACACCGAGGTATTCAAGTGGGTCTTTGGACCGCTTGAAAGGGGTTGAGTGCAACCCTCGTCCATTGGGACGCCACAACGTGGAGGTAGACAAGTGTTGTACTTGTTGAACCACGGGATAACTCGCGTGTCTTTTGTGATTGCCTTTCTGTGATACTTGTGTTCACAAGAGCTCGCTATTTAGTCTACTAACTCTTAATCAAGTTTTGTGGCTTTAAGTTTCAAGTTTTTACAGGATCACCTATTCACCCCCCCTCTAGGTGCTCTTAATTGGTATCAGAGCCGTTCTCTTCACGCAAGGGACTAATCGCCCGAAGAGATGGATCCTAAAGGAAAGGGGATGGTGGTCAACGCTAAGGAGTCTACCTTCAACGAGCCAAGAGACGATAAGCCCACCGACTCTAGCTCGAGTCACAAAAAGAAAGACGGGAAGAAGAAGAGGTGCATCAAGAAGATAGTCTACTACGACAGCAACGAGTCTTCTTCTTCCTAAAGAGACGACGACTTCGACGAGAAAAAGAAAATGGTCAATTCAAACTTTTCTTTTGATTATTCTCGTATTCCACATAATTTGAATGCTCATTTGCTTTCCATTCCTCTTGGTAAACCTCCTCACTTTGATGGAGAGGACTACGGATTTTGGAGTCACAAAATGCGTAGCCACTTGTTCTCTCTTCATCCAAGCATATGGGAGATAGTAGAGAATGGAATGCAATTTGATAGTACAGATAATCCCATGTTATCAATGAACAAATTCACAAAAATGCACAAGCTACCACTATTCTTTTAGCATCCTTGTGCAGGGAAGAGTACCATAAGGTGAGCGGCTTCGATAACGCCAAGCAGATTTGGGACACCCTCAAGATCTCGCATGAGGGAAATGATGTCACCATGCTCACCAAGATGGAGTTGGTGGAGGGCGAACTAGGAAGGTTCGCAATGATCAGGGGGAGGAGCCAACCCAAACATACAACAGGCTCAAGACCCTGGTCAACAAAATAAGGAGCTATGGAAGCACGAGATGGATGGACCACGACGTCGTCTGACTTATGCTAAGGTCCTTCACTGTCCTTGATCCTCATCTTGTAAACTCTATTCGTGAAAATCCTAGGTACACCAAGATGACGCCGAGGATATACTCGGAAAGTTTGTAAGCGGGCAAATGATGATCAAGGAGGCTAGATATGTTGATGAGGCGTTGAATGGCCCGATACCGATCCACGAGCCTCAAACCGTTGCTCTCAAAACAACAAGTAGCAGGGAGGCGCTACCTAGCAAGGTGGCGCAAGTTGAGGCGGCCGGGCTTAACGAGGATGAAATGGCCCTCATCATCAAGCGCTTCAAGACGGCGCTAAAGGGTCGCAAGGAGCGTCCCAACAAGAACAAGACGAAGGGGAAGCGCTCCTGCTTCAAGTGTGGTAAGTATGGTCATTTTATAGCAAATTGTCCCGACAACACTAATGACCAGGAACAAGAGAAAGGCGGGAAGAGGGAAAAGAAGAAGGCCTACAAGAAGGCGAAGGGCGAGGTACACCTCGGCAAAGAGTGGGACTCGGATTGTTCGTCGTCCGACTCCGACGACGAGGGACTCACCGCCTCGGCCTTCAACAAATCGTCGCTCTTCCCCAAGAGCGCCACACTTGCCTAATGGCAGAGGAAAAGAAGGTAATCTCTAGAGAAATTCCTAAGTACTCTACTTCTAGTGATGAGGACTCTAGTGATGATGATGAAATTGATTACACTAGTTTGTTCAAAGGATTAGATAGAGCTAAGATAGAAAAGATTAATGAGCTGATTGATGTATTGAATGAAAAAGTGTAACACCCAAATTCTGGATTGGGAATTAGTGGAAGAAATTTGAACAAAATATCATAATGTTTTGGAAATTGGGAAATAAGAAAATGGTGGGAAAAGAATTTTTCTTTTTCCTTTAAGAGAAACCATTTATACATCTCATGAAATAAATAAAAAGGAGAATAAAAACTTAAGTTAGTAATATTAAAATAATATGGTTTATATTCACCCTTGGATTTCAATTGATACATTTGAAAAATCTGAAAACTAAAATAGAAGTATAAATTTGAATTTGGAATAGAAAATAGAAAATAAAAGAAAAGGGGAGAACTAAGAAAAATACTACATAAAATAAAATAAAATAAACATCCTTCACACTTGTATTATTAAATTATACCTTTCAAACTGAGTACAAGTTATTCACAAAGTTTGAACTCAAACTTGAAATTCAAATTGGATTTGAAAATGGAGAAAAGAAAATAGAAAAGAAAAAGAAAAAGAATAAAAACCCCTAACTGGGCCGGCTACTGGAAATCGGCCCACTTAAGCTTTTCCACGCGCGCTCGGCCCAAGACTCCAACCAGGCGCCGACATATGGGTCCCACGGGGCAGTCTCTCCCCCTCATGCGCACGCGCCTGCTTCGTCGCTGATCGGCGGGGCCACCCTGTCAGCCTCGTCGCCTTCTCCACACGCGCGCGCGGCCGACTTCTCATCTGGCTGTCGCGTGGGCCCGCCTCCTCAGACGCCTCGCGCATGGACCGCGCGCTCGGTCGCTCTCCCGCTCGCGCCGACAGATGGGCCCCGGGTGCTAGCCTCTCCTTCCACGCCGTGTCTGGTTGTCACTGCCACGTGGGGCCACGCCGTCATCGTCCAGCTCCGCGCGAATGTCACGCGATTCAACCACTCCCGCCGTGCTCGCCGTAGGAATCGGCCGCCGCGGCCACGCTCTCGCGCGGACTCACGCACTCCCTGACTACAAATGTGGCCGTCTCTGTTACCGTGTCAAGACCGCTTCCTGTTCCCTCGTCGTCAACTGCGCAGCTCCCCGGGAACGAAGCCACCGCACCACCCAAGTCGCCGCCGCGGCGGAAAGCCGTGTTCACCCAAAATTGGCGACCCAAGTGTAGCCGCGGGGTTTTAGTAGGAATCCTTGGATCGAGCTCTGGCCACCCGAACCGGGAGGGAGCTCCCCATCGCCGTGAATTGCTCATCGGCACGCCTCCTCCGCCGTGGTGCCGCACTCCGTCGTGAACCCGCATGGCCTTCGCTTAACTCTCCGGTGAGACCCCCCCTCTGTAGTTGAACTTGATTCAATTTCGTTTTTCTTGCACCACGATGGGAGCGCTGTCGCCAGAACGGGAGAATTTGGCGGTGCGCCGGTGAGGCTCCGCCGTGGAGAGCTCCTGGAGCCGCCTCGGGTTGGCTTGCGAAGGGGGAGGGCTCGGTTGCCGTCCGATCCAATTCGGACGGGTACGATTAGATCCAAGGTTGGGGTGATCGTGACCGTCGGATGGCGCGTGGATGGCCCTGATTAGATCCTGGGATAACTCTTCGTAGTGAATTAATCCAAGCCATCGGTAGGGAATCGTGTGGATCTGGGGGTTGATGGTGTTTCGGCCGTTGGATCTTGATCCAATGTCAGGTGGCGCGTACCGATTCAAACCCTCGTGATCTAATCTGTGGCGTCCAGTGGTGATCGTGCGGCTGAGATTAGAAGATACCCCTTCGTCGAGCCTATTTTGTAAAAGAGCCCCTGATCTTCACAGTAATCAACCCGCCGTCCTTGCCCAGGGTTTTCTGAGTCGTAGGTTTATTTGCACAGTGACCCCTGCACTTTTCAGTAAATGAGGCCCAGTCCAGTGAATAAGAAAATCATAGAAAATGATTTAGAAAATGATTTTTAGTGTTAAAATAAATCCTGAAACTTAATTAATTCATAACTAATTCATTTTAGCTCCAAATTGAGTCATTCCAATTCCTAAAATTTTGTAATAATATTCTCTACCATTTTGAATCACTGTTTTGACATGAACTCTGTCAGAAAATTTATTTATCATTTACTCATATTTTAATCACATTAAACCTTAGGAAAATCATAACTTAAAATCTACAACACCAAATTTAGTGATTCCAGTTCCTGTGATTTTATTTTAATGTGTAGATTATTACTGTGTATTTTGTTCTTATGTTTGGTGTTATGTTAAATTTGCCTATACTATGTATGTTTGTATTGCTACGACTAGCAGTGAGGTCACGAGGATCTGAAGTTCATCCTGGTATCTGGATTCTCAAGGCCCAGGCAAGTTGTGCCCTTGATCACTTCTTTTCACCTACTCATGTTCTAATTAATCATAATGATCTGCATAGGTTAATTTTGATGGGACCCAATAGGTTACCCTAGTTTGTCTATCTTTATACCTTGTTTACCACTGAACTTTCTGGGTAGTACTTGCTAGTGCTATATGTGGTTTTGGGTATGGAGATACACCATTCATGATTATACTTTTGTTATCAGTTGTTATTTATGGTTCATGTTGAGATCATTATGTTAATTGGAACATGGAGAACCACCCGGGAAAACAGTGCTACCACGAGGGTGGAATGGGACGCCCTTGGCTGATTAATTAGGAAAGCTAGTGGAAGACTACCTTACCCGAAAGGGGCAAGGGCAGTAGGGGAGAGGTCAGTGTAGGGAGGCCCTCGGGAGGATTTTGCTGCGATGGCGGTCCTGCAAGGGATTCCTGCACTGGATCTTCCTATAAACTGTAGCGGGTTTTCGGAAGCTAGTGGAACTTTGTAAAGGCCTCGTAGTGGATCCCTAGCCATTCACCTCGGAAGTGTCTAAGGGCCTTGCAAACCCTGGCGACATGGGATACACGACTTGTGGGTAAAGATGCGCAACCTCTGCAGAGTGTAAAACTGGTATACTAGCCGTGCTCACGGTCATGAGCAGCTCGGACACTCACATGATTAATTTATGGAACTAAATTCAATTTGTCATATGCATTGCATTGCAGGTGATGTTGTTGTTACTTTTGTTCCATTACTTAATTGGGTTTGGTATTTACTTATACTTAGTAACTGCTAATAAAATCTTGACCAACTTTAAAAGCAATGCTCAGCTCTAACCATCTTCTTTGGTAAGCCTTACACTTCACATGAGCTCCCATCTTTGGCGAGTTCATGCACATTATTCCCCACAACTTGTTGAGCGATGAACGTATGTGAGCTCACTCTTGCTGTCTCACATACACCACAGGTCAAGAACAGGTACTGCAGGATGATGCTCATGGAGGATGCTGTGATGAGTTCGTGAGAGGTCTAGGCCGTCGTCTCCCAGTCAACTTTTGGGTTGCTGGACCGTTGTCTCCTTATAATGTAACTATTTATTTGTATAGAACTCCTGTTATGTATAAAGATGTGACATTCGATCCTGTGCCACTATACATCATATGTATGAGACTTGGTCCCAGCATACCTGGTGTTTATGTTAACCCCGGGTTTTGGACCCCTAAAATCCGGGTGTTACAGAAGTGGTATCAGAGGAATGTTGACTGTAGGACGAAACCTAGATAGAACTGGACAACCTTCACTTACTTATCTTTGCTACTCTGATTCTTTCTAAACTTCTCTTAATCTATTCTTATCTATTTCCGCGTTACTCTGATTATTCTTACCTTTTCCTTCTAAAGACAAACTTGGATTTCACACTTTGAAATCCTGTACCTAAAGTGACCTTTAGGAATAGGAGACCTAATCCTAGGAACAAAAACAAAACTATTTTTATAAGTGTCTATATATTTGAATGTTTGTTCTTATGATATCTGTCTGATTTGGATCTTTGTTTGAGTGTGATGGGTTGTGGAGTAAATATCCACAATTACATCTGCATATACACATAGGTATAAAAATATATTTATAAGATAACTAGACAGCCTAAATTATCCCCATTGGAACATATCTAGCTTAAGAAATTTATCTTATCCTAAAAGATCTCATTCTAACCAAACTCATCTTACCTTAAAAGATTCTCCCTTATCTAATAGATCCATCTCATCTTAAAAGATACTCATCTTATCTTGAAAAGATTTTATCCTAATAGATCTGACTGGTCTCAAAAGATTCTATCTTATCTTTATAGATCCATCTTATCCTAATAAGCATACTTATCCACCCTAGTTTAAACAACCATGGTCTAATGAAAATCAATTAGATCTTACCTAGTCAAACTAGTCATACCAATCTAATCTAGATCCCATCCAATCTAATATGATTCAATCTAAAGTGAGTTATTAACAAGTTAGTTAAGTTGGTGATATAGGTTAGACACTGTCTCTACAAATAGATCTTGACCTAAAATTAATGACTTATACCAACTCATCCTTGAACAATGGCCTACCTATATCATATAATCCATCCTATCTTAAAAGATTCTAACATATCCTAATAATATTTACCCTACCCTGGTAGATCTAGCTAATCTTAACTAGTTTAATCTAGTCATACCAACCTAATATGGATTCTATCTAATCCAATATGATCTAAGCTAGATTGAGTTACTTAATGCTGATACAAAGGATAAGGCCATACTTAAAAAAAAAAAAAAAATCACTTAAGCTAAATTGATGCCCTAGATCAACTTGGCCATACCCAACAACTTGACCTATATAACAAGTTACATAACAACCCAACCAATAGAGTAATGATGGATTGCATAGTCTATCAACCCCTACCTAAAACAAACTTGTAACCTACATCATGTAGTCTATCTCATCCATACCTATATTAACCATATTCCCCAGCCAATAATATACACTAACTCCTAATCAATGAGATAAGACCAAAGGAGATGATCAACTTCATCAAGGAAGGATGAACACCAACTCAAGTCTTCAAGGATCAAGTAAGGTCACCAAGATAAGTCAAGATCCACAATCTTGGATGAAGTCTTTTCTTATTCTACTCTTTCTTACCCAAACCTATATATGCCCTAAAGACATCTTCTATCCTACATAATAAAGTGGGCATACATATATACACCCATGCTTTCCTAACCACCAGTTCCACCAAGCTACATAGATTTAGATTATGATGATTTGTAAGATCTAGATGTTACTTTAGTTAGTAGATGATAGGATATCATTTTAGAAGGAATAATAAGGTCTATTGACCCTATGTTTTGTTAAAGAATTATACCTCATGCTGAGACTTCTTTGCTTGTGCATATGTTCTGAGAACAATATGAGTATACATCCCTTTTTCTTACAAATCTCGAGGACGAGATTATTTTTAAGGGGGGTAGGATTTGTAACACCCAAATTCTGGATTGGGAATTAGTGGAAGAAATTTGAACAAAATATCATAATGTTTTGGAAATTGGGAAATAAGAAAATGGTGGGAAAAGAATTTTTCTTTTTCCTTTAAGAGAAACCATTTATACATCTCATGAAATAAATAAAAAGGAGAATAAAAACTTAAGTTAGTAATATTAAAATAATATGGTTTATATTCACCCTTGGATTTCAATTGATACATTTGAAAAATCTGAAAACTAAAATAGAAGTATAAATTTGAATTTGGAATAGAAAATAGAAAATAAAAGAAAAGGGGAGAACTAAGAAAAATACTACATAAAATAAAATAAAATAAACATCCTTCACACTTGTATTATTAAATTATACCTTTCAAACTGAGTACAAGTTATTCACAAAGTTTGAACTCAAACTTGAAATTCAAATTGGATTTGAAAATGGAGAAAAGAAAATAGAAAAGAAAAAGAAAAAGAATAAAAACCCCTAACTGGGCCGGCTACTGGAAATCGGCCCACTTAAGCTTTTCCACGCGCGCTCGGCCCAAGACTCCAACCAGGCGCCGACATATGGGTCCCACGGGGCAGTCTCTCCCCCTCATGCGCACGCGCCTGCTTCGTCGCTGATCGGCGGGGCCACCCTGTCAGCCTCGTCGCCTTCTCCACACGCGCGCGCGGCCGACTTCTCATCTGGCTGTCGCGTGGGCCCGCCTCCTCAGACGCCTCGCGCATGGACCGCGCGCTCGGTCGCTCTCCCGCTCGCGCCGACAGATGGGCCCCGGGTGCTAGCCTCTCCTTCCACGCCGTGTCTGGTTGTCACTGCCACGTGGGGCCACGCCGTCATCGTCCAGCTCCACGCGAATGTCGCGCGATTCAACCACTCCCGCCGTGCTCGCCGTAGGAATCGGCCGCCGCGGCCACGCTCTCGCGCGGACTCACGCACTCCCTGACTACAAATGTGGCCGTCTCTGTTACCGTGTCAAGACCGCTTCCTGTTCCCTCGTCGTCAACTGCGCAGCTCCCCGGGAACGAAGCCACCGCACCACCCAAGTCGCCGCCGCGGCGGAAAGCCGTGTTCACCCAAAATTGGCGACCCAAGTGTAGCCGCGGGGTTTTAGTAGGAATCCTTGGATCGAGCTCTGGCCACCCGAACCGGGAGGGAGCTCCCCATCGCCGTGAATTGCTCATCGGCACGCCTCCTCCGCCGTGGTGCCGCACTCCGTCGTGAACCCGCATGGCCTTCGCTTAACTCTCCGGTGAGACCCCCCCCTCTGTAGTTGAACTTGATTCAATTTCGTTTTTCTTGCACCACGATGGGAGCGCTGTCGCCAGAACGGGAGAATTTGGCGGTGCGCCGGTGAGGCTCCGCCGTGGAGAGCTCCTGGAGCCGCCTCGGGTTGGCTTGCGAAGGGGGAGGGCTCGGTTGCCGTCCGATCCAATTCGGACGGGTACGATTAGATCCAAGGTTGGGGTGATCGTGACCGTCGGATGGCGCGTGGATGGCCCTGATTAGATCCTGGGATAACTCTTCGTAGTGAATTAATCCAAGCCATCGGTAGGGAATCGTGTGGATCTGGGGGTTGATGGTGTTTCGGCCGTTGGATCTTGATCCAATGTCAGGTGGCGCGTACCGATTCAAACCCTCGTGATCTAATCTGTGGCGTCCAGTGGTGATCGTGCGGCTGAGATTAGAAGATACCCCTTCGTCGAGCCTATTTTGTAAAAGAGCCCCTGATCTTCACAGTAATCAACCCGCCGTCCTTGCCCAGGGTTTTCTGAGTCGTAGGTTTATTTGCACAGTGACCCCTGCACTTTTCAGTAAATGAGGCCCAGTCCAGTGAATAAGAAAATCATAGAAAATGATTTAGAAAATGATTTTTAGTGTTAAAATAAATCCTGAAACTTAATTAATTCATAACTAATTCATTTTAGCTCCAAATTGAGTCATTCCAATTCCTAAAATTTTGTAATAATATTCTCTACCATTTTGAATCACTGTTTTGACATGAACTCTGTCAGAAAATTTATTTATCATTTACTCATATTTTAATCACATTAAACCTTAGGAAAATCATAACTTAAAATCTACAACACCAAATTTAGTGATTCCAGTTCCTGTGATTTTATTTTAATGTGTAGATTATTACTGTGTATTTTGTTCTTATGTTTGGTGTTATGTTAAATTTGCCTATACTATGTATGTTTGTATTGCTACGACTAGCAGTGAGGTCACGAGGATCTGAAGTTCATCCTGGTATCTGGATTCTCAAGGCCCAGGCAAGTTGTGCCCTTGATCACTTCTTTTCACCTACTCATGTTCTAATTAATCATAATGATCTGCATAGGTTAATTTTGATGGGACCCAATAGGTTACCCTAGTTTGTCTATCTTTATACCTTGTTTACCACTGAACTTTCTGGGTAGTACTTGCTAGTGCTATATGTGGTTTTGGGTATGGAGATACACCATTCATGATTATACTTTTGTTATCAGTTGTTATTTATGGTTCATGTTGAGATCATTATGTTAATTGGAACATGGAGAACCACCCGGGAAAACAGTGCTACCACGAGGGTGGAATGGGACGCCCTTGGCTGATTAATTAGGAAAGCTAGTGGAAGACTACCTTACCCGAAAGGGGCAAGGGCAGTAGGGGAGAGGTCAGTGTAGGGAGGCCCTCGGGAGGATTTTGCTGCGATGGCGGTCCTGCAAGGGATTCCTGCACTGGATCTTCCTATAAACTGTAGCGGGTTTTCGGAAGCTAGTGGAACTTTGTAAAGGCCTCGTAGTGGATCCCTAGCCATTCACCTCGGAAGTGTCTAAGGGCCTTGCAAACCCTGGCGACATGGGATACACGACTTGTGGGTAAAGATGCGCAACCTCTGCAGAGTGTAAAACTGGTATACTAGCCGTGCTCACGGTCATGAGCAGCTCGGACACTCACATGATTAATTTATGGAACTAAATTCAATTTGTCATATGCATTGCATTGCAGGTGATGTTGTTGTTACTTTTGTTCCATTACTTAATTGGGTTTGGTATTTACTTATACTTAGTAACTGCTAATAAAATCTTGACCAACTTTAAAAGCAATGCTCAGCTCTAACCATCTTCTTTGGTAAGCCTTACACTTCACATGAGCTCCCATCTTTGGCGAGTTCATGCACATTATTCCCCACAACTTGTTGAGCGATGAACGTATGTGAGCTCACTCTTGCTGTCTCACATACACCACAGGTCAAGAACAGGTACTGCAGGATGATGCTCATGGAGGATGCTGTGATGAGTTCGTGAGAGGTCTAGGCCGTCGTCTCCCAGTCAACTTTTGGGTTGCTGGACCGTTGTCTCCTTATAATGTAACTATTTATTTGTATAGAACTCCTGTTATGTATAAAGATGTGACATTCGATCCTGTGCCACTATACATCATATGTATGAGACTTGGTCCCAGCATACCTGGTGTTTATGTTAACCCCGGGTTTTGGACCCCTAAAATCCGGGTGTTACAAAAAGATAGACTGCTAGAGAGGCAAGAGGACATCTTGTATGAGGAACATGACAAATTTGTTAATGTTCAAAAGTCTCTTGCCTTAGAGATTAAAAGGAATGAATTACTATCTTCTGAATTATCTATTTACAATGAATCTATTTCTAGCTTGAAGATTTTGAATGATGATTTAAATGCTAAGCAAGAAGTTGCAAATAAATCTAGTTCTTATGTTGAGCATGTTGTGATTTGCACTAGGTGTAAGGATTTTAATGTTGGTGCTTGTAGTGAACATTTAAATTCCATTGCTAGATTAAATGATGATGTGACTAGTCTTAATGCCCAACTTAAGACTAGCAAAAATGATTTTGATAAACTAAAATTTGCAAGGGATGCCTACACTGTTGGCAGACATCCCTCAATTAAGGATGGGCTTGGCTTTCGAAGGGAAGCCAAGAACTTAACAAGTCAAAGGGCTCCCATCTCTGCCAAGGACAAAGGGAAGGCCCCTATGACTAATAGTGTTCAAAGGAATCATGCTTTCTTGTATCATGATAGGAAATATTCTAGAGATGTTCATTATAATAGGAGTTATAATGCTTTTGACTCTCATGCCATGATTGCTTCAAGTTCAAACTTTAATGGTAGATCTAGGAGGAATTTTGTGTCTCATGCTCCTAGGAAAGTGTATAATGGATCTACCACTATCTTTCATGCTTGCAATACTAAATTTATTCTTTCATGTAAAAATGAAAAAGTGATTGCTAAAAAGGTGGGGGCCAAATGCAAGGGAGACAAGACTTGCATTTGTGTCCCTAAGGCTATTATAACTAACCTTGTAGGACCCAACAAGAGTTGGGTACCTAAAACCCAAGCCTAATTTGCCTTGCAGGTTTATGCATCCGGGGCTCAAGCTGGATTATTGACAGCGGATGCACAAACCACATGACGGGGGAGAAGAAGATGTTCACCTCCTACGTCAAGAACAAAGATTCCCAAGACTCAATCATATTCGGTGACGGGAATCAAGGCAAGGTTAAAGTACTAGGAAAGATAGCTATTTCATCCGAGCATTCCATTTCTAATGTGTTTTTAGTAGAATCGCTCGGGTATAACTTGTTGTCCGTTAGTCAATTATGTAATATGGGTTATAATTGCTTATTTACAAATGTAGATGTGTCTGTCTTTAGAAGGAGTGATGGTTCATTAGCCTTTAAGGGTGTACTATACGGCAAACTCTATTTAGTTGATTTTTCGAAGGAGGAGGCCGGTCTAGATGCATGCTTAATTGCTAAGACTAACATGGGCTGGCTGTGGCATCGCCGTCTAGCACATGTTGGGATGAAGAACCTTCACAAACTTCTGAAGGGAGAACATGTGTTAGGTCTAACAAATGTGTATTTCGAAAAAGATAGACCTTGTGCAGCTTGTCAAGCAGGTAAACAGGTGGGAAGCGCTCATCACAACAAGAATGTGATGACTACATCAAGACCTCTGGAGCTACTGCATATGGACCTCTTCGGACCCGTCGCCTACCTTAGCATCGGGGGAAGTAAGTATGGTCTTGTTGTTGATGATGATTTTTCCCGCTTCACTTGGGTATTCGTTTTGCAGGATAAATCAGAAACCCAAGGGACCCTCAAGCGCTTTCTAAGGCGAGCTCAGAACGAATTTGAGCTCAAGGTGAAAAAGATTAGAAGTGACAACGGGTCCGAGTTCAAGAACCTACAAGTGGAGGAGTTTCTTGAGGAGGAAGGAATCAAGCACGAGTTCTCCGCTCCCTACACACCACAACAAAACGGTGTGGTAGAGAGGAAGAACAGGATGCTTTTAGACATGGCGAGGACGATGCTTGGAGAATTCAAGACGCCCGAGCGGTTTTGGTCGAAAGCTGTGAACACAGCTTGCCACGCCATAAACCGGGTCTACCTTCATGGCCTCCTCAAGAAGACGTCATACGAGCTTCTAACCGGTAACAAACCCAACGTTTCATATTTTCGAGTTTTTGGGAGTAAATGCTACATTCTGGTGAAGAAAGGTAGAAATTCAAAATTTGCTCCCAAAGCTGTAGAAGGGTTTTTGTTAGGTTATGACTCAAATACAAAGGCGTATAGAGTATTCAACAAATCATCGGGTTTGGTTGAAGTCTCTAGCGACGTTGTATTTGATGAGACTAATGGCTCTCCAAGAGAGCAAGTTGATCTTGATGATGTAGATGATGATGATGTTCCAACGGACGCAATTCGTACCATGGCAATCGGAGACGTGCGACCACAGGAACACAAGGAGCAAGATCAACCTTCTTCCTCAATGACGGTGCACCCTCCAACTCAAGATGACGAACAGGTCCCTCAAGAAGAGGCGTGTGATCAAGGGGGAGCACAGGATGTCGAAGATGAGGAGGAAGAAGTACCACAGGCCCCTCCAACTCAAGTTCGAGCAATGATTCAAAGGAATCATCCCGTCGACCAGATTTTGGGTGACATTAGCAAGGGAGTAACCACTCGCTCTAGATTAGCTAATTTTTGTGAGCATTACTCTTTTGTCTTTTCTATTGAGCCTTTCAGGGTAGAAGAGGCCTTACTAGATCCGGACTGGGTGTTGGCCATGCAGGAAGGGCTCAACAACTTCAAGCGAAATGAAGTTTGGACACTGGTGCCACGTCCCAAGCAAAACGTTGTGGGAACCAAGTGGGTGTTCCGCAACAAACAGGACGAGCACGGGGTGGTGACAAGGAACAAGGCTCGACTTGTGGCAAAAGGTTATGCCCAAGTCGTAGGTTTGGACTTTGAGGAGACTTTCGCTCCTGTGGCTAGGCTAGAGTCAATTCGTATTTTGTTAGCCTATGCCGCTCACCATTCTTTCAGGTTGTTCCAAATGGACGTGAAGAGCGCTTTCCTCAACGGGCCAATCAAGGAGGAGGTGTACGTGGAGCAACCCCCTGGCTTTGAGGATGAACGGTACCCCGACCACGTGTGTAAGCTCTCTAAGGCGCTCTATGGACTTAAGCAAGCCCCAATAGCATGGTATGAATGCCTTAGAGACTTTTTAATTGCTAATGCTTTCAAGGTTGGGAAAGCCGACCCAACTCTTTTCACTAAGACTTGTCACGGTGATCTATTTGTGTGCCAAATTTATGTCGATGACATAATATTTGGTTGTACTAACCAAAAGTCTTGTGAAGAGTTTAGCAGGGTGATGACACTGAAATTCAAGATATCGATGATGGGCGAGTTGAACTACTTCCTTAGGTTCCAAGTGAAGCAACTCAAGGACGGCACCTTCATCTCTCAAACGTAGTATACGCAAGACTTGCTCAAGCGATTTGTGATGAAGGACGCCAAGCCCGCAAAGACTCCAATGGGAACCGACGGACATGTCGACCTCAACAAAGGAGGTAAGTCCATTGATCAAAAGGCATACCGGTCTATGATAGGGTCTTTACTTTATTTGTGTGCTAGTAGACCAGATATTATGCTTAGCGTATGCATGTGTGCTAGATTTCAATCCGACCCAAGGGAGTGTCACCTTGTGGCCGTTAAGCGAATTCTTAGATATTTAGTTGCTACGCCTTGCTTCAGGATCTGGTATCCAAAGGGGTCTACCTTTGACTTAATTGGATATTTAGACTCCGATTATGCTGGATGTAAGGTCGATAGGAAGAGTACATCAGGGACGTGCCAATTCCTAGGAAGGTCCTTGGTGTCCTGGAGTTCTAAGAAACAAACTTCCGTTGCCCTATCCACCGCTGAGGCCGAGTATGTTGCCGCAGGACAGTGTTGCGCGCAACTACTTTGGATGAGGCAAACCCTCCGAGACTTTGGCTACAATCTGAGCAAAGTACCACTCCTATGTGACAATGAGAGTGCAATCCGCATGGCGAACAATCCTGTTGAACACAGCCGCACAAAGCACATAGACATCCTGAAAGTCACCTAGAGGGGGGTGAATAGGGCGAAACTGAAATTTACAAAGTTAATCACAACTACAAGCCGGGTTAGCGTTAGAAATATAAACGAGTCCGAGAGAGGGCGTAAAAACAAATCGCAAGTGAATAAAGAAGTGGGACACAAGGATTTGTTTTACCGAGGTTCAGTTCTCTCAAACCTACTCCCCGTTGAGGTGGTCACAAAGACCGGGTCTCTTTCAACCCTTTCCCTCTCTCAAATGGTCCCTCCGACTGCGTGAGCTTCTCTTCTCAATCAAACGAGAACCAAACTTCCCGCAAGGACCACCACACAATTGGTGTCTCTTGCCTTGATTACAACTGAGATGATCGCAAGAAAGAATGAGAAAAATAAGCAATCCAAGCGCAAGAGCTCAAATGAACACAACAATCACTCTCTCTAATCACTAAAGCTTTGAGTGGAATTGGGAGAGGATTTGATCTCTTTGGTGTGTCTAGAATTGAATACTAGAGCTCTTGTAAGTAGTTGGAAGGTGGAAAACTTGGATGCCTTGAATGTGAGGTGGTTGGGGTATTTATAGCCCCAACCACCAAAAATGGCCGTTGGAGGGCTGCAGTCGCATGGCGCACCGGACACTGTCCGGTGCGCCAGCCACGTCACTAGGCCGTAGGGTTCCGACCGTTGGAGCTCTGTCTTGTGGGCCCGCCTGGCTGTCCGGTGGCGCACCGGACATGCCCTGTAGGCTGTCCGGTATGCCACCCACGTGTGCTCTGCTCCTCTGCGCGCGCTGGCGCGCATTTAATGCGTTGCAGTCGACCGTTGCGCGCGAAGTAGCTGTTGCTCCGCTGGCTCACCGGACAGTCCGGTGTTACACCGGACAGTCCGGTGTTACACGGACAGTCCGGTGAATTTTAGCGGAGCGGATTCCCGAAGCTGGCGAGTTCAGAGTCGCTCTCCCCTGGGGCACCGGACACTGTCCGGTGGTGCACCGGACAGTCCGGTGAATTATAGCGAAGCGCCTTTGAGATTTCCCGAAGGTGAAGAGTTCAGCTTGGAGTCCTCTGGTGCACCGGACATTGTCCGTTGGTGCACCGGACACTGTCCGGTGGCGCACCGGACAGTCCGGTGCGCCAGACCAGGGCACACTTCGGTTGTCCCTTGCTCTCTTTGTTTGAACCCATTCTTGGTCTTTTTATTGACTTTTTGTGAACCTTTGGCACCTGTAGAACTTATAGACTGGAGCAAACTAGTTAGTCCAGTTATTTGTGTTGGGCAATTCAACCACCAAAATCAATTAGGAAATAGGTGTAAGCCTAATTCCCTTTCAATCTCCCCCTTTTTGGAGATTGATGCCAACACAAACCAAAGCAAGTATAGAAGTGCATAATTGAACTAGTTTGCATAATTGTAAGTACAAAGGCTACTTAGAATTGAGCCAATAGAAATTCATAAGATATGCATGGATTGTTTCTTTATAATTTTAACATTTTGGACCACGCTTGCACCACACGATTTGTTTTTTTTTGCAAATTCTTTTGTAAAATCTTTTCAAAGACATTTTGCAACTAGTCAAAGGTAAACGAATAAGATTTTTGAGAAGCTTTTATAAGATTTGAAAATTTCTCCCTTGTTTCAAATGCTTTTCCTTTGACTAAACAAAACTCCCCCTCAATAAAAACTTCCTCTTAGTGTTCAAGAGGGTTTTAAGACATCAATTTTGAAAATACTACTTTCTCCCCCTTTTGAACACAATAAGATACCAAATTGAAAATCATGACTTTTAAAATTTGGTGGTGGTGCGGTCCTTTTGCTTTGGGCTAATACTTTCTCCCCCTTTGGCATGAATCGCCAAAAACGGATACTTTGAGTGAAATATAAGCCCTTATGTGCACTACTTTCTCCCCTTTTGGCAAATAATATGAGTGAAGATTATACCAAAGTTGGAGAGTTTCTCGGAGCGACGGCGAAGGATGAGTTAATGGAGTACAGTGGAAGCCTTTGTCTTCGCCGACGACTCCAATTCCCTTTCAATATACCTATGACTTGGTTTGAAATATACTCGAAAACACATTAGTCATGACATACAAAAGAGATATGATCAAAGGTATATATATATATATATATGAGCTATGTATGCAAGACATCAATAAAAATTCCTAGAATCAAGAATATTTAGCTCATGCCTAAGTCTGGTAAAAGTTTGTTCATCCAATGGCTTGGTAAAGATATCGGCTAATTGTTCTTTGGTGTTAATATATGCAATCTTGATATCTCCCTTTTGTTGGTGATCCCTTAGAAAATGATACCGAATGGCTATGTGTTTAGTGTGGCTATGTTCAACGGGATTATCCGCCATGCGGATTGCACTCTCATTATCACATAGAAGAGGAACTTTGGTTAATTTGTAACCATAGTCCCTAAGGGTTTGCCTCATCCAAAGTAGTTGCGCGTAACAATAGCCTGCGGCAATGTACTCGGCTTCGGCAGTAGAAAGAGCTACGGAATTTTACTTCTTTGAAGCCCAAGACACCAAGGATCTTCCCAAGAACCGGCAAGTCCCCGATGTGCTCTTTCTATTAATCTTACACCCCGCCCAATCGGCATCCGAATAAACAATTAAATCAAATGTGGATCCCTTAGGATACCAAAGCCCAAACTTAGGAGTATAAGCCAAATATCTCAAGATTCATTTTACGGCCGTAAGGTGAGCTTCCTTAGGGTCGGCTTGGAATCTTGCACACATGCATATGGAAAGCATAATGTCCGGTCGAGATGCACATAAATAGAGTAAAGAACCTATCATCGACCGGTATACCTTTTGATCGACGGATTTACATTCCGTGTCGAGGTCGAGATGCCCATTGGTTCCCATGGGAGTCTTGATGGGCTTGGCATCCTTCATTCCAAACTTGTTTAGAATGTCTTGAGTATACTTTGTTTGGCTAATGAAGGTGCCCTCTTGGAGTTGCTTCACTTGAAATCCTAAGAAATACTTCAACTCCCCCATCATTGACATCTCGAATTTCTGTGTCATGATCCTACTAAATTCTTCACATGTAGATTCGTTAGTAGACCCAAATATGATATCAACATAAATTTGGCATACAAACAAATCATTGTCAAGAGTTTTAGTAAATAAAGTAGGATCGGCCTTTCCGACTTTGAAGCCATTAGCAATAAGGAAATCTCTTAGGCATTCATACCATGCTCTTGGGGCTTGCTTGAGCCCATAAAGCGCCTTAGAGAGCTTATAGACATGGTTAGGGTACTCACTGTCTTCAAAGCCGGAAGGTTGCTCAACATAGACCTCTTCCTTGATTGGTCCATTGAGGAAAGCACTCTTCACGTCCATTTGGTAAAGCATGAAGCCATGGTAAGTAGCATAGGCTAATAATATACGAATTGACTCAAGCCTAGCTACGGGTGCATAGGTTTCACCGAAATCCAAACCTTCGACTTGTGAATATCCCTTGGCCACAAGTCGGGCTTTGTTCCTAGTCACCACACCATGCTCATCTTGTTTGTTGCGGAAGACCCACTTGGTTCCTACAACATTTTGATTAGGACGTGGAACTAAATGCCATACCTCATTCCTAGTGAAGTTGTTGAGCTCCTCTTGCATCGCCACCACCCAATCCGAATCTTGGAGTGCTTCCTCTACCCTGTGTGGCTCAATAGAGGAAACAAAAGAGTAATGCTCACAAAAATGTGCAACACGAGATCTAGTGGTTACCCCCTTATGAATGTCGCCGAGGATGGTGTCGACGGGGTGATCTCGCTGGATTGCTTGGTGGACTCTTGGGTGTGGCGGTCTTGGTTCTTCATCCTCCTTGTCTTGATCATTTGCATCTCCCCCTTGATCATTGTCGTCATCTTGAGGTGGCTCATTTCTTTGATCTTCTCCTTCATCAACTTGAGCCTCATCCTCATTTGGAGTTGTTGGAGATGCTTGCGTGGAGGAGGATGGTTGATCTTGTGCATTTGGAGGCTCTTCGGATTCCTTAGGACACACATCCCCAATGGACATGTTCCTTAGCGCGATGCACGGAGCCTCTTCATCACCTATCTCATCAAGATCAACTTGCTCTACTTGAGAGCCGTTAGTTTCATCAAACACAACGTCACAAGAAACTTCAACTAGTCCTGAGGACTTGTTAAAGACTCTATATACCCTTGTGTTTGAATCATATCCTAGTAAAAAGCCTTCTATAGTCTTAGGAGCAAATTTAGATTTTCTACCTCTTTTAACAAGAATAAAGCACTTGCTACCAAAGACTCTAAAATATGAGATATTGGGCTTTTTACCAGTTAGGAGTTCATATGATGTCTTCTTGAGGATTCGGTGTAGATACAACCGGTTGATGGCATAGCAGGCGGTGTTGACCGCCTCGGCCCAAAACCGATCCGAAGTCTTGTACTCATCAAGCATGGTCCTTGCCATGTCCAATAGAGTTCGATTCTTCCTCTCCACTACACCATTTTGTTGTGGCGTGTAGGGAGAAGAGAACTCATGCTTGATGCCCTCCTCCTCAAGAAGGCCTTCGATTTGTGAGTTCTTGAACTCCGTCCCATTGTCGCTTCTAATTTTCTTGATCCTTAAGCCGAACTCATTTTGAGCCCGTCTCACGAATCCCTTTAAAGTCCCTTGGGTTTGTGATTTTTCCTGCAAAAAGAACACCCAAGTGAAGCGAGAATAATCATCCACAATAACTAGACAGTACTTACTCCCGCTGATGCTTATGTAAGCAATCGAGCCGAATAGGTTCATGTGTAGGAGCTCCAGTGGCCTGTCAGTCGTCATGATGTTCTTATGCGGATGATGAACACCAACTTGCTTCCCTGCTTGGCACGTGCTACAAATCCTGTCTTTCTCAAAATGAACATTTGTTAATCCTAAAATGTGCTCTCCCTTTAGAAGCTTATGAAGATTCTTCATTCCAACATGGGCTAGTCGGCGGTGCTAGAGCCAACCCATGTTAGTCTTAGCAATTAAGCAAGTGTCGAGTTTAGCTCTATCAAAATCTACCAAGTATAGCTGACCCTCTAACATTCCCTTAAATGCTATTGAATCATCACTCCTTCTAAAGACAGTGACACCTACATCAGTAAATAGACAGTTGTAGCCCATTTTGCATAATTGAGATATGGAAAGCAAATTGTAATCTAATGAATCAACAAGAAAAACATTGGAAATGGAATGGTCAGGTGAAATAGCAATTTTACCCAAACCTTTGACCAACCCTTGATTTCCATCCCTGAATGTGATAGCTCGTTGGGGATCTTGGTTTTTCTCGTAGGAGAACATATTCTTCTCCCCTGTCATGTGGTTTGTGCACCCGCTATCGATGATCCAACTTGAGCCCCCGGATGCATAAACCTACAAAACAAATTTAGTTCTTGACTTTAGGTACCCAAACGGTTTTGGGTCCTTTGGCATTAGACACAAGAACTTTGGGCACCCAAACACAAGTCTTTGATCCCTTGTGTTTGCCCCCAACAAACTTGGCAACTACCTTGCCGGATTTGTTAGTTAGCACATATGAAGCATCAAAAGTCTTAAATGAAATGTTAGAATTATTTGATGCAGTAGGGGTTTTCTTTCTAGGCAATTTAGTACGGGTTGATTGCCTAGAGCTAGATGTCTCACCCTTATACATAAAAGCATGATTAGGGCCAGAGTGAGACTTCCCAGAATGAATTCTCCTAATTTTGCTCTCGGGATAACCGGCAGGGTATAAAATGTAACCCTCGTTATCCTGAGGCATGGGAGCCTTGCCCTTAATAAAATTAGACAATCTTTTAGGAGGGGCATTAAGTTTGACATTGTCTCCCTTTTGGAAGCCAATGCCATCCTTGATGCTAGGGCGTCTCCCACTATAAAGCATACTACGAGCAAATTTAAATTTTTCATTTTCAAGTTCATGCTCGGCAATTTTAGCATCTAATTTTGCTATATGATTATTTTGTTGTTTAATTAAAGCCATATGATCATGAATAGCATCAATATCAACATCTCTACATCTAGTGCAAATGGAAACATGCTCAACGGTAGATGTAGAGGGTTTGCAAGATTTTAATTCTACAACCTTAGCATGTAATATATCATTTCCACTTCTAAGGTTAGAAATAGTAACATTGCAAACATCAAAATCTTTAGCCTTAGCAATTAATTTTTCATTTTCATTTCTAAGGCTAGCAAGAGAATCATTCAATTTTTCAATCTTAGCAAGCAAATTATTATCATCTCTAAGATTGGAAATTGAATCGTCACAAACATTAGAATCAACCTTAACAATTAATCTATCATTTTCATTTCTAAGGTTGGCAATTAAATCATGGCATGTGCTTAGCTCACTAGTTAACTTTTCACAATTTTCAACTTCCAGAGCATAAGCATTTTTAACCTTAACATGCTTTTTGTTTTCCTTGATTAGGAAGTCCTCTTGGGGGTCCAAGAGTTCATCCTTCTCATGGATGGCACTAATTAGTTCATTTACTTTTTCTTTTTGTTGCATGTTGAGGTTAGCAAAAAGAGTACGCAAATTATCCTCCTCATCACTAGCATTATCATCACTAGAGGACTTATATTTAGTGGAGGATTTGGATTTAACCTTCTTCTTTTTGCCGTCCTTTGCCATGAGGCACTTGTGGCCGACGTTGGGGAAGAGAAGTCCCTTGTTGATGGCGATGTTGGCGGCGTCCTCGTCGGAGGAGGAGTCGGTGGAGCTCTCGTCGGAGTCCCACTCGCGGCACACATGGGCATCGCCGCCCTTCTTCTTGTGATATCTTTTCTTCTCCTTTCTTCTCCCCTTCTTGTCGTCGCCCCTGTCACTGTCACTAGAAATAGGACATTTAGCAATAAAGTGACCGGGCTTACCACACTTGTAGCAAACCTTCTTAGAGCGGGGCTTGTAATCCTCCCCCCTCCTTTGCTTGAGGATTTGGCGGAAACTCTTGATGATGAGCGCCATTTCCTCGTTGTCGAGCTTGGAGGCGTCGATGGGTTGTCTACTTGATGTAGACTCCTCCTTTTTCTCTTCCGTCGCCTTGAACGCAACCAGTTGTGCTTCGGGCGCGGAGGGGCCATCTAGCTCGATGATCTTCTTTGAGCCTTTGATCATCAACTCAAAGCTCACAAAATTACCTATTACTTCCTCGGGGGTCATTTGTGTATATCTAGGATTACCTCGAATTAATTGAACTTGCGTATGATTAAGAAATACGAGGGATCTTAGAATAACCTTGACCATCTCATGGTCATCCCATTTTGTGCTCCCGAGGTTGCGCACTTGGTTCACCAAGGTCTTCAAGCGGTTGTACATGGCTTGAGGGTCCTCGCCTTGGTTGAGTCGGAACCGACCGAGCTCCCCCTCGATCGTCTCCCGCTTGGTGATTTTGGTCACCTCATCTCCTTCGTGCGCGGTCTTGAGTATGTCCCAAATTTCCTTCGCACTCTTTAACCCTTGCACCTTATTATACTCCTCTCGACTTAGAGAGGCGAGGAGTATAGTGGTGGCTTAGGAGTTAAAGTGGTGGATTTGGGCCACTTCGTCCGAGTCGTAGTCTTCATCCCCTACGGATGGTACCTGTACACCAAACTCAACAACATTCCAAATGCTTGTGTGGAGTGAGGTTAGATGATGCCTCATTTTATCACTCCACATATTATAATCTTCACCGTAAAAAACCGGTGGTTTGCCTAATGGAACGGAGAGCAAAGGAGTACGCTTTGAAATACGGGGGTAGTGTAGGGGAATCTTACTATACTTCTTGCGCTCATGGCGCTTAGAAGTAACGGACGGCGCGTCGGAGCCGGAGGTCGATGGTGATGAAGTGTCGGTCTCGTAGTAGACCACCTTCCTCATCTTCTTCTTTTTGTCACCACTCCGATGCGACTTGTGGGAAGAAGATTTCTTCTCCTTCCCCTTCCCTTTGTTGCGGGACTCTTCCGATGAAGCCTTCCCGTGGCTTGTAGTGGGCTTGTCGCCGGTCTCCATCTCCCTCTTGGCGTGATCTCCCAACATCACTTCGAGCGGTTAGGCTCTAATGAAGCACCGGGCTCTGATACCAATTGAAAGTCGCCTAGAGGGGGGGTGAATAGGGCAAAACTGAAATTTACAAAGTTAATCACAACTACAAGCCGGGTTAGCGTTAGAAATATAAACGAGTCCGAGAGAGGGCGTAAAAACAAATCGCAAGTGAATAAAGAAGTGAGACACAAGGATTTGTTTTACCGAGGTTCGGTTCTCTCAAACCTACTCCCTGTTGAGGTGGTCACAAAGATCGGGTCTCTTTCAACCCTTTCCCTCTCTCAAATGGTCCCTCCGACCGAGTGAGCTTCTCTTCTCAATCAAACGGGAACCAAACTTCCCGCAAGGACCACCACACAATTGGTGTCTCTTGCCTTGATTACAATTGAGATGATCGCAAGAAAGAATGAGAAAAAGAAGCAATCCAAGCGCAAGAGCTCAAATGAACACAACAATCACTCTCTCTAATCACTAAAGCTTTGAGTGGAATTGGGAGAGGATTTGATCTCTTTGGTGTGTCTAGAATTGAATGCTAGAGCTCTTGTAAGTAGTTGGAAGGTGGAAAACTTGGATGCCTTGAATGTGAGGTGGTTGGGGTATTTATAGCCCCAACCACCAAAAATGGCCGTTGGAGGGCTGCAGTCGCATGGCGCACCGGACAGTTCGGTGCGCCACCGGACACCATCCGGTGCGCCAGCCACGTCACCAGGCCGTAGGGTTCCGACCGTTGGAGCTCTGTCTTGTGGGCCTGCCTGGCTGTCCGGTGGTGCACCGGACAGGCCCTGTAGGCTGTCCGGTGTGCCACCCACACGTGCTCTGCTCCTCTGCGCGCGCTGGCACGCATTTAATGCGTTGCAGTCGACCGTTGCGCGCGAAGTAGTCGTTGCTCCGCTGGCTCACCGGACAGTCCGGTGAATTTTAGCGGAGCAGATTCCCGAAGCTGGCGAGTTCAGAGTCGCTCTCCCCTGGGGCACCGGACACTGTCCGGTGGTGCACCGGACAGTCCGGTGAATTATAGCGAAGCGCCTCTGAGATTTCCCGAAGGTGAAGAGTTCAGCTTGGAGTCCCCTGGTGGACCGGACACTGTCCGATGGCGCACCGGATAGTCTGGTGCGCCAGACCAGGGCACACTTCGGTTGTCCCTTGCTCTCTTTGTTTGAACCCATTCTTGGTCTTTTTATTGACTTTTTGTGAACCTTTGGCACCTGTAGAACTTATAGACTGGAGCAAACTAGTTAGTCCAGTTATTTGTGTTGGGCAATTCAACCACCAAAATCAATTAGGAAATAGGTGTAAGCCTAATTCCCTTTCACATCCGGCATCACTTTTTGAGAGACCACCAACAAAAGGGAGATATCAAAGTGTTTTATGTTAGCACCGAGAACCAGCTAGCCGATATCTTTACCAAGCCTTTAGATGAGAAGACCTTTTGCAGGCTGCATAGTGAGCTAAATGTCTTAGATTCACGTAACTTGGATTGATATAGAGCATACATGTGTTTTATGCCTTTGATCATGTTCCATTATGCATTTTATCGCTTCTTTATGGTGCTCAAGTTGTGCAAGGGATCCCCGGACCTCACAAGTCCATGTGTGAATGATGCACATACTTAGGGGGAGAAATGCTACAACTTGACCCTTTGAGACTAACCGTGTGCTTGAGTTTTCTTAAATTAGTCTCAAAGGAGGTTTGAAAGGGAAAAGGTGAACTTGGACCATGCAAGACTTCCACTGCACTCCGATGAGAGGGTAATTTACTCCAAGTTCATCTCCGTGCTCTTATTGCCTTTTTACTCTTAATTGAAGATTTTGGTGAGGCAATGAGGTTTAAGGGCCAATAATGATCTCGTTTTGGTGCTTAATGCCAAAGGGGGAGAAATTAAGGCCAAAGCAAGAAATGGATCAGCTACCACTTGAGAATTTTGAAAATAGTAGAGTTAAGAAATGGATCAGCTACTGTCGGGGACCGTAATTAGGGGTACCCCCAAGACTCCTAATCTCAGCTGGTAACCCCCATCAGCACAAAGCTGCAAAGGCCTGATGGGCGCAATTCCGGTAAAGGCTCTGTCCACTCAAGGGACACGATCTCGCCTCGCCCGAGCCCAGCCTCGGGAAGGAACAGTAGACCAAGGCAGATTCACACCTCGCCCGAGGGTCTCCTCAAGCAACGGGCGCACCTTCGACTCGCCCGAGGCCCAGTTCGGGCAGGCTTCGCGGAGAAGCAACCTTGGCCAGATCGACTCGCTAGCCGACCGGATCGCAGGAGCATTCAATGCAAGGATTGCCTGACACCTTATCCTAACGCGCGCTCTCCAGTCGACAAGGCCGAAGTGACAGCAGTCACTTCGACCCTCCACTGACTGACCTGACAGGAAAACAGCACCGCCTGCGCTGCTCCGACTGCTGTGCCACCTGCCAGGTGAGGCTGACAGCAGCCAAGTGTTGCCTCAGGTGCCATAGGAATCTCTGCCTCGCCCGACCCCAGGGCTTGGACTCGACCTCGCCTCCGAAAGACAGTCTCTGCCTCGCCCGACCCCAGGGCTCGGACTCGACCTCACCTCCGGAAGACAGTCTCCGCCTCGCCCGACCCCAGGGCTCGGACTCGACCTCGACTCGAAAGACAGTCTCTGCCTCGCCCGACCCCAGGGCTCAGACTCAGCCTCGACCTCGGAGGAGTCACCACCTCGCTCGGACCGACCACGCCACAAGGGGGGCCATCATTACCCTACCCCTAGCTAGCCCAGGCTACGGGGAACAAGACCGGCGTCCCATCTGGCTCGCCCCGGTAAAACAAGTAATGATGGCACCCCGCGTGCTCCATGACGACGGCGGTTCTCAGCCCCTTACGGAAGCAAGGAGACGTCAGCAAGGATCCGACAGCCCCGACAGCTGTACTTCTACAGGGCTCAAGCGCTCCTCCGACGGCCACGACACCACATGAACAGGGCTCAAACACCTCTCCAACAGCCACATCGGCATGTACATAGGGCTTTGGCTCCTCTCTGCTAGACACATTAGCACACTGCTACACCCCCCGTTATACACTTGGACCCCCTCCTTACGTCTATAAAAGGAAGGTCTAGGGCTCTCATACAAAGGAGGTGGCCGCGCGGGAGAACGGGCTTACGCACAGGCCCTCCGTCTCTCTCTCTCCCTCGCGAACGCTTGTAACCCCCTACTGCAAGCGCATCCGCCCTGGGCGTAGGACAACACGAGGCCGCGGGTTCCCCTTACTGTTTTTCCCCCTTGTGTCTCCGTCTCGCGCCGACCCATCTGGGCTGGGACACGCAGCGACAATTTACTCGTCGGTCTAGGGACCCCCCGGGGTCGAAACGCCGACAGCTACCACTTGAGAATTTTGAAAATAGTAGAGTTAAGAAATGGATCAGCTACCACTTGAGAATTTTGAAAATAGTAGAGTTAGAGCTTTTGTTTTGCCAAAATACTCTTATTGTCTCTTATTGTCAAAAGTTGGTCTCTTATGGGGAGAATGTTTGATTATGGGAAAAGGTGGAGTTTTTGAATCTTTGATCAATTTCTCTTGGAATATGTCTATCTATGCCTCAACAAGTGTTTTGACTTAGAGATAGGAAATTGAGTTTGATTTGCAAAAACAAACCAAGTGGTGGCAAAGAATGATCCAAATATGCCAAGTTTGAGTCAAAAACAATTTTTTGTTCTCATTTGCATTGATGTTGCACTTCTTTAGTTGCTTTTTGTTGTGTTGGCATAAATCACCAAAAAGGGGGAGATTGAAAGGGAAATGTGCCCTTGGGCCATTTCTATAAGATTTTGGTGATTAAGTGCTCCACACAAAAGCTTTGAGTAATATTTGTGCCAAAGACTCAAGAAGTGCAAATCAAGATTAAAGGTATGTTTCTAGACTTAGTACATTGTTTTGAAGACTAATGTATTGTGTCTAAGTGTTAGAAACAGGAGAAATCGCTTTGGAGATAAGTTGGCTATGTTCAGCCAAAAGGCTGCTCGGTCTGGTGCATCGGACAGTGTCCGGTGGTGCACCGGACAGTGTCCGGTGTGCAGGACCAGTTCCGATGAACAACCTGCTCTCGGGTCTCGACGGCGGTGTACGACTATAAATCACCGCTCTCGGAAAACAGTCAACAAGCGTACGACTAAAATTCACCGGACTGTCCGGTGAGCCAACGGTCGGCCGCGCCAACGGTCGGCCGCGCAATCCACGCGTGACGCGTGGCCGAGCCAACGGTCGGATGGGGGCACCAGACTGTCCGGTTTGCACCGGACAGTGTCTGGCGCGCCAACGGCTCAAAATCTTCAACGATCGGCTGCGCTAATTTAGGAAAGCAATCTGCACCGGACTATGAACAGTGCATGTCCGGTGCGCCACCCGACAGAAGGCAAGAATTGCCTTCCTGGATTGCTTCCAACGGCTCCTAGCTGCGTTGGGGCTATAAAAGGGACCCCTAGGCACATGGAGGAGTATACCAAGCATTCTTTGATCATCCCTAAGCACCAAGACTCCATTCTAGCGCATTTGATTCATAGTGATAGCAATTTGAGCTCCTTCTGAGTTGAGAACTGCGTGTGTGAACTTTGAGCTCAAGTTGTTGGCTAGTGTGCGTGTTTGTGCTCTTGCTTTGAGTCTTGTGTGTGTTGCTTTTCCCACCCTTACTTCCGTGCTTCTTTGTGATCATCAAATTGTAAGGGCGAGAGGCTCCAAGTTGTGGAGATTCCTCGCGAACGGGATATAGTGAAACAAAGAGAAACACCGTGGTATTCAAGTGGGTCTTTGGACCGCTTGAAAGGGGTTGAGTGCAACCCTCGTCCATTGGGACGCCACAACGTGGAGGTAGACAAGTGTTGTACTTGTCGAACCACGGGATAACTCGCGTGCCTTTTGTGATTGCCTTTCTGTGATACTTGTGTTCACAAGAGCTCGCTATTTAGTCTACTAACTCTTAATCAAGTTTTGTGGCTTTAAGTTTCAAGATTTTACAGGATCACCTATTCACCCCCCTCTAGGTGCTCTCAGAAACCTATGCACCCGTAGCTAGGCTTGAGTCAATTCGTATATTACTTGCCTATGCTACTTACCATGGCTTTAAGCTTTATCAAATGGACGTGAAGAGTGCCTTCCTCAATGGACCAATCAAGGAAGAGGTCTATGTTGAGCAACCTCCTGGCTTTGAAGACAGTGAGTATCCTAACCATGTCTATAAACTCTCTAAGGCGCTTTATGGGCTCAAGCAAGCCCCAAGAGCATGGTATGAATGCCTAATAGATTTTCTTATCACTAATGGCTTCAAAGTCGGAAAGGCCGATCCTACTCTCTTTACTAAGACAATTGAAAATGATTTGTTTGTATGCCAAATTTATGTTGATGATATCATATTTGGGTCTACTAACAAATCTATTTGTGAAGAGTTTAGTAGGATCATGATACAAAAATTCGAGATGTCTATGATGGGGGAGTTGAAGTATTTTCTAGGATTTCAAGTCAAGCAACTCCAAGAGGGCACCTTCATCAGCCAAACAAAGTACATTCAAGATATACTCACCAAGTTTGGAATGAAGGATGCCAAACCCATCAAGACACCCATGGGAACCAATGTGCATCTCGACCTCGACACGGAAGGTAAATTCGTAGATCAAAAGGTATACCGGTCGATGATAGGATCTTTACTCTATTTATGTGCATCTCGACCAGACATTATGCTTTCTGTATGCATGTGTGCAAGATTTCAAGTCGATCCTAAGGAAGTTCACCTTAGGGTCGTGAAGAGAATCTTGAGATATTTAGTTCATACACCTAAGTTTGGTCTTTGGTACCCCAAGGGATCCTCGTTTGATTAAATAGGATATTCCGATGTTGATTGGGCAGGGTGTAAGATTGATAGAAAGAGCACATCAGGAACTTGTCAGTTTCTGGGGAGATCCCTGGTGTCTTGGGCTTCAAAGAAACAAAACTCAGTAGCTCTTTCTACCGCCGAAGCCGAGTATATTGCCGCAGGCCATTGTTGCGCACAATTGCTTTGGATGAGGCAAACCCTTAGGGACTATGGCTACAAATTTAGCAAAGTCCCTCTCCTATATGATAATGAGAGTGCAATCCGCATGGCGGATAATCCCGTTGAACACAGACGCACTAAGCACATAGCCATTCAGTATCACTTTTTGAGAGATCACCAACAAAGGAAGGATATCGAGATAGCCTATATAAACACCAAAGATCAATTGGCCGATATCTTTACCAAGCCTTTAGATGAGAAACCCTTTACCAAACTTAGGAATGAGCTAAATATTCTTGATTCTAGGAATTTTGATTGATTCTTTGCACACATAGCTCATTTATATACCTTTGATCATATCTCTTTTATGTCTATGACTAATGTGTTTTCAAGTGTAATCTTATGCTTAGTCGTAGAATTGAAAGGGAAATGGAGTATTCGGCAAAGACGACGCTTCCACTCAACTCCATTGGTATTTGCCGGTATTCCGCATCATTCTTCACTTTGGTATAATCTTCACTCATCTCTATTTATTTGCCATTGGGGAGAAAGTAAAAGGGCTTATATTTCACTCACAAGTATCTGTTTTTGGCGATTCATGCCAAAGGGGGAGAAAGTATTAGCCCAAAGCAAAAGGACCGCACCACCACCAAATTTTAAAAAATGAAGTTTTCAAAATTGATATCTTATTGTGTTCAAAAAGGGGGAGAAAGTTCTAGGATCTTCAAAAATTTATAAAACCCTCTTGAACACTAAGAGGAGAATTTCATTAAGGGGGAGTTTTGTTTTAGTCAAAGGAAAAGCATTTGAAACAGGGGGAGAAAATTTTAAAATCTTGATAATGCTCCTTTCAATCTTATTCATGTACCTTTGACTATTTGCAAAAGGTTTTTGAAAAGAATTTTACAAAGAATTTGCAAAAACAAAACTTGTGGTGCAAGCGTGGTCCAAAATTTTAAATAAGAAGAAAACCATCCATACGTATCTAATAGAAATAAGTATTGGTTTCATTCCAAGCAACCTTTGCACTTCCTTATGCAAACTAGTTCAATTCTGTACTTTTATATTTGCTTTGGTTTGTGTTGGCATCAATCACCAAAAAGGGGGAGATTGAAAGGGAAATAGGGTCAAACCTTTTCCTATTTGAATTTTGGTGGTTGAATTGCCCAACACAAATTATTGGACTAACTAGTTTGCACTAGAATATATGTTCTACAGGTGCCAAAGGTTCACAACAAACCAATACAAAGATAAAAGAAAGGGTTCAAAACAAAGGAGCAAAATTAAACCGAAGGCAGCCCTGGTCTGGCGCACCGGACTGTCCGGTGTGCAACCGGACAGTGTCCGGTGCACCAGGGAGGATCAACTCAAACTTGCCAGCTTCGGGAATTTGCGGAAGCCGCTCCGCTATAATTCACCGAACTTTCCAGTGTAACACCGGATTGTCCGGTGTGCCAGCGGAGCAACGACTACTTCGCGCCAACGGTCGTCTGCAAAGGAACAGTAAAAGTAAACAGTGCGCGCCTCCGCGCACAGAAGTTAGAGCAGCGCCAGAAGGCACACAGGATAGTGAACGGGACCTGTCCGGTGGCCCCACTTGTCAGAGCTCCAACGGTCGAACCCTAACGGTTGGGTGATGTGGCTGGCGTACCGGACAGTGTCCGGTGGCGCACCGGACTATCCGGTGCGCCATTCGACAACAGCCCCTCCCAACGACCACTTTGGTGGTTGGGGCTATAAATACCCCCAACCACCGACACTTCAAGGCATCCAAGTTTTCAGCTATTGCATTCAATACAAGAGCTCTACACTTCACTCAAAGACACAAATAAAAGATCAAATTCTCTCCCAAGTCCAAAGATCATTCCAATCAAATAGTGACTAGTGAGAGAGTGATATTTGTGTTCTTTTGAGTTCTTGCGCTTGGATTGCTTTCTTCCTTCCTCATTTCTTGTTCTCAAGTGTTTTGTAACCAAGGCAAGAGACACCAAGTGTGTGGTGGTCCTTGCGGGGTCTAAGTGACCCATGAGATAAGGAGAAAGCTCACTCGGTCTAAGTGACCGTTTGAGAGAGGGAAAGGGTTGAAAGAGACTCGGTCTTTGTGACCACCTCAATGGGGAGTAGGTTTGCAAGAACCGAACCTCGGTAAAACAAATCACCGTGTTATCCGCTCTATTTCCTTGGTTGATTTGTTTTCGCCCTTTCTTTCGGACTCGATTATATTTCTAACGCTAACCCCGGCTTATAGTTGTGCTTAAAGTTTATAAATTTCAGATTCCGCCTATTCACCCCCCTTCTAGGCGACTTTCACAACCTCTAATTGAAAAAATTAATAAAAGGCTAGCAGGATGGAAAGGCAGATTACTCTCAAAGGTAGGTAGGGAGACCTTGGTTAAAGTGGTGTTGTCTGCTCAGCCTATTTACCATCTGACGGTCTTTCCGGCGCAGAAGTGGCTACTTAAAAGAATTGACAAGTTAAGAAGAAGCTTTCTTTGGAAAGGGAATAGTCCAGAATTTTGCAACAGGGGTCATTGCTTGATTAACCGGCTCACAACTTGTCTGCCAAAGAATAGGGGGGTCTGGGAATACTAGACCTGGAGCGTTTTGCAAGAGCGCTAAGACTAAGATGGTTGTGGCTATGGTGGAAGATTAAAGAAAAAGCATGGGTTGGCATGCAATTACCATGTGACAAGGCGGATGTGGATCTCTTCAACGCATCAACAATTGTGACCATTGGTAACAGGAAGATGGCAGACTTTTGGGGATCCAGTTGGATTGAAGGACAGTCACCAAAGAATATGGCACCAAACCTATACAAGAAAACAAGAAGAAAGAACATCACGGTGTTCAAGGCTCTTCGCAACAATTACTGGATACAGTTCTGCGCGCCTTTCATTCGGGAGGAGGAAGCGAGAGAATTCGTCTCACTTTGGCATTCAATCAGCAGTACACAAGGCCTCAATGATCTCGAAGAGACCATTTTTTGGAGATGGTCGGCAGATGGGGAATATAGTTCAAGCAGTGCCTACAAAATTCAGTTCACAGCGAACTTCTGTAAAATTAAAATCAATCCCATTTGGAAAGCAAAAACTGAACCAAAATGCCGTTTCTTTGCTTGGACATTGTTGCACAACAAAATCTTAACTTCAGACAATCTGCAAAAACAGGGATGACCTAGCAATCAAAATTGTTCTCTTTATAATTTGTCTCCTGAGACAGCGGCACACCTTTGTAAGGATTGCCCCTTCACCGAGGAAGTGTGGAGCATGATCTTGTCTTGGGCTGATCTGCGGTTCCTGGACTGTACTTCAAAGACGGGAACACTGTACTCGTGGTGGGTTAGACTGAGGATGCTCTGTAGCAAGCAATCAAGAAATAGTTTTGATGGCCTTCTAATTTATTTCTGGTGGAGCCTATGGTTGGAAAGAAACAACAGAATCTTCAAGGGACAACAGAGAACGACAGAGCAAGTGGTGCATGTGGTGAAAGAGCTCGTTGGTGAAGGACTAGCTTGCCTGCGGCGGGGTGCCTGGTGAGTGGGTTGGGTCGTTGTTTTAGTGTCAGTATTTTAACTAGGACATGATTGCTAAGTTGTTTTAGGTTTGTGTCAGTTTGTAAAGTTTTTATTTCTAATATATTGGAATGACAAATCTTTTATCTTTCCCTTTAAAAAAATATCTCTATGAGATTTTTTTTTTACTGTATTTCAACTTGTCCTGTAGACACTGTTCACCTAAATGATCGTTTCGTCTATGTTATACACCATTTAAACTCTGGGTTCTCGTTTAATCATCTACTGATCACATTTACATTGCCGTTTAGTCTGGATAATGATAAAAAAAGCAGATGACCGACTCTATTGTGTAGCGTTTATTAAAACAACACTACTTTAATATATGAATAACAGCGTGTCCTATCTAATCAAACAGGGTCTAAGTCACAATCAATAAAGTTGATAGGATAAAGCCCGAGAACATCGAGGAAGGAAACTAGACACAGACAACAACGGCTCGTGCTCGAATCCGTCGTGCAAATGCGTGTGCCGCTGCGCGCCAGCGCTTACCTGCGTGCATTGTACGCTCTTTGCGCGGCACGGCACGGCACAGCTCGACCAGCCTAGTCAGCTCAGCTGTGCGTGCCTTGTGCCCTTGCCCGCCTTTTGAAGCACCTGCCCCCATGCATGCCTGCCAGGCCAACGCTATCGCCTATGGGTCTCGTTCGCGGCCCGCGGCCGAGAGCAAAAGCGCCGAAGCTCCAGCGTAGGCCGAGCCCCGCGCACCGGACACGAAAGCGATAAAGCAGACCCGCGCCAGGCTTGCCGGTTCCAATTAAGCAAGGTTGGCGGCCCCGCGCTGTTCAGCTGTCAACGCCGGCCGCCGTGTAAAAAAAAGCAGGCGCGCGTACGTACCGTGAGACGTCAGTACGTGCCGCGTCGTACCGACGGGAATCATTCAACTGATGAAGGAGGAGATCAGGAGACGCGCGCCCACGTGTATTGTACTATAGTCGGAGCAGTAGGCCCTTCCGCCCTTGTGTGCGCCTGGGTAGTCGCCATTCGCGTCGCGGATGGAGGGGACACCGTACGCGCGGCGGCCGGCGCTTTGTCTGCCGGCCGGGGTGGTGGTGATCTGCGGGCCGCGAAGCCACACTCGGCGGCGTCCGGCGTGGCGTGCACGTACGGTGCGGGCGTGGGCGCCTATCGCTGGTCGTAAGCTTGTGTTTTTTTTTTCTTCGCTCCACAATAAATATTGTGTTGACACTTGACAATCTTTTGCCATCGATCGTTCGTTTACAATCTACGCTACTTAACTGTCACCTTTATAGCGAATTATTTTTTTACAACGATGCACTGTGATGGCTCAACTCTAACGGTCTTAAAAATGTATATACTTTCTGCTATTGTGAATCTGGTGTATTATCAAGGAGCACGGAAGCTATGTAAGTACGCATACGTGTCAGTATCTGCTTATGAACCAATCATCAGTGTATTACCTGATTTTTTTTCGATGGTGCAGTTCAACCACGGCAACATCTGATCTGACTTTAGGCGTGTAGGCCGTGCTAGGACGTGGGGTTGTGTGCGCGTGCGCTTTCCGCCGGCCGACCAGACGGACCCATCCAGCATCCAGCCAAGCCACAGTCCCAAGAAGGCTCCAAAGCGCGACATGGACATGGACCGATGGACGCACGCACTCCACCACCCCACGCCCGCCCCAACTGCTACGTTTCCCCGACGCCCGCCCAACTGGCCAGCTCACTGTCCACTGTTTCTGCGTCCGCGCAACTTCCCCAGGTCCCGCGCCATACAGTATATAGGACCACGCACCCGCACGAACACGCCGCACCAGTGCACCACCAGCTCCCGCACGCGCCGCAACCCCACGTCCCCCCACCCCGCGCCATTCCTTGGACCTTGCGCGTGCACGCGTGTCCGATCGCCAACCATGGCGGCCGGCGCCGGCAAGTCGAAGGAGGCGGACCCCGCGCGGTGCAGGAGGCACCCGAAGCACCGGCACGCGGCCGGGGTGTGCCCTTTCTGCCTACGAGACCGCCTGTCGCGCCTCTCGGCCGCCGCCGGCGCAGCCGCGTCCGCGTCGTCCTCGTCATCGTCCCCATGCTCGTCGTGGGAGGACGCCGTAGCGCGGTCGTCGGCCCAGGCGCCGCGGCCCCGCCGCGGAAGCCTCGCGCTGCTGCTGCGGCAGGAGGGGAGGGAGGCGGCGCTGCCCGCGGGCCGCCGAGCGGAGCAGGAGGAGAGGAAGGCCAAGAGGGGCAGCTTCTGGGCGAGGCTTCAGCAGCAGCTCCACCACGGTGGCTGGCACAAGAAAGACGGGTGCGCGGTGGCCGCGGAGAGGCAGAACGCCGCCGCCGCCGCGCCGCACAATCGGGCGCCGGTGGTGTGATGCTCGATCAGGACGGAGGGGGGCGACCGTCGGAGACCATGCGGTGGGCGAGCGCGTCGTGGTGCTCTGTTCTGTTCTGTTCCGGTGTTCACGCTGTTAGTTACTAGTAGCAATCTATCGGATTCTTTTCACAATGCCCTGCGACTGCGAGTCTGTGACTCGGACTCCTGCCGTACGTGAAAGCTTGCACTTGGTTGTTCGCTCCTTCGAATTACAATTCTTGGGAGCAAAGAGCTGCACGAACATGCCCGTTAAACGGTCGGCACCAGAGCGGACTTGGCCACTTGGGCCAGGCCGAATTTGGGCGCCGGACATAGCCCCGGACTGTCAGTGTATATGCATATGCAACACACATTCTACCACCGTCCTTCACCACCACCAGCGATCATGCCAGGTCCGTTATTAACTACTGGCCGCGAGTCGTTTGCCTGTTTTGGCAAGTAGCGACGGACATCTTCCAATCGCAAGTGACAACATGATTGCTGCATCAGCAGCTGCTCAACTTTTGCTTTTCTAGGCACTTGTCTTCCATGGCAGGTGTAACCAATATTCTCGGATAAAGGAGTGGCGTACAACTAAGACACTGCTTTGGCAGTCCTTCATTATGCATCAATCTTTTCTTTGGAGGAGTTATTAATATACATTCTCCGTTGCGGATGGTTTTTTTTTTTGGAGTTGTCTGTTCAGAAGTAAGCAATCAGATAATAGCGTGACAGATGAACAGAAACACATCTGGCAGCCCACCGATGATAATAGGACTTGCACGTACTGTACATTTTTTAGTGTTTTGCCCTGTTTGTGGCACGTCTAGCCTCCCCTCGAACATACAGAAAACTGTATGTTCTGTACCTTGGTCTAGTCCCTGCCATCCAGTGTACCCTCTACTCCTTCCCAGCCTTTAGCTTTCTTGTTTGCTATCTTGAGACTTGAGTCGTGAGAGATACGGCAAGCGAAAGAACGAGACCTTGCCGGTCTCAACAGTGTTGCGCTCGTCTGTGTTGCTGCCCCTGCCCCTACCCCTACCGTTGGTCAAAAAGGTAATCCGTCGTCGTCGTCTAGGCGATTCGCATCCGCCGCGTTGATCGAATGCCGCTTAAGTTTCCGGAAGATCTCGTCGAGTGATTCCGTAGCGGATTCGTTCGTCCCGGCCCTAGGAGACAGGCCCAATAGGAGGAACTTCTTGGAGCCGCCCATGGTCGCTCTGAGGTTCTGGAAACCCGTCTTCATTGAGGCCCACCTTGAGGCCGTCTCAGCTGGTGAATCTGCCGCCGCACTCACACAGGGCGGCTCATTGGATTTGGAGGTCGATGAGATCCCCTTCTGAACCTCCACTGGTTTCGGACTGCTGCACTGTTCCCTCGCCGGAGAATATCTCTGAGCGACATCGCCACCGTGTTTCGGCTGGGCGGCGGTTCGTTCCGGCTCCGTCTCCACTGTACCGTCACCCTGTGCAAAAACAAGTTGAAGATTAGCTGAGAGTGGAACCTCCAAATGGACTAGAAGAAGGACTATGACGCAGCCAGACTAATTCGCACCTGTGGTATGTTTCCAGATTCGACGTCTTCGCCTAAACAGCTGAAGTTTCTTGCTAGTGGAGCTGCATGCTCACTGACTTTGCGTCCTTGTTCCATGGAGCTTCTCTCTGCAGAAGAAAGCAAATAACATCAGACAGACGATACCAGATAGAGCAAGCCGGCGCTGGAGCAAAATGACTTATATAACCAAGCAGGGTTTCTAATAAAACCACCAGCAACAAGCTTGACGTTACCGAAACCACTAGCAGGGTTTGATTATTTTTCTCTCAAAACCAAGCAGGGTTTTGGAATGGTCTGTGTAAGCATGATAAGTTGATAGGAAATGCTGCGACGGAAATTCAGACACAAGGTACTGCTCGTAACGAAATTCTTACCTTTCTGAAGAATGAATACTCCAGACGGATCCAACCCATCCATATCTCCTTCTTGGTCAGTCCAGCACTTGAACCTTTTCAAGCTCCCAAAAAAGTCTATCAGATGCTCGAAAAAATTTACAGCGACCAATAGGGTATAAACAACCATAATGAGTGGGTAGATTTTGTTGAAGGTTCTCCCGAAGAAAGGCACGACGTCATCAATGTTTCCCATTCTCTACATATTAGTATAAGAGGTGATCAGTCAAGCAGTCAACAACTGGGACATATCTTGTAATTGTTAAGATCAAAAAAGAAAGAAAATAACATTCTGCACTTGCAATGAAAAAACGTGTCCTCTAAACATTCTTTTTAGAGAACTTCTATCTTCTGTTGGTATCTTTACGGTTGACCTACTGACTTCGAGTAAGGGCTGTATTTTAAGTATTTCCTTATACACAATTAAGGAGATGAACTTAATTATTTTTAGAGCAGTGATTATATGAAAGAGCATAAATTCTAATAGGGGCCTGTATTTGGCATGAAAACTGTAAACTTGCAATCAATTAGTGTTTTCCTACTTCTCTTTCCTGGTGTGCACAAAGATCATGGTTTTTTTTTCCTAAATATCAAAAAAATAAAAATATTTTCATCATTTTCCCCCTGAACAACCCATCATCGATTATGAAAGTTTGAGATCAAGAATGACTACTCAAATATCACATATTGATTTTATTCATTGCCAATAATGTAGTGAAAAAAGTACAAGCAAGGAACATGCAAAGAATACCTTTTCAAAAGTAGTTTTAGCATTGCCACCAAGGTGAATGAGATTCAGGAAGTTGTAAGAAATGGGTGGTGCATATCTTGCAACCATTCTGCAGTGAAACGTTTGATGTAAAAATTGGATTAGAATGCAGGAAGGTGCATTTAACGATTAATGCCATTCAAAGTATCAAAAGATGGAATTCTGGATCGCTTACGAGCAGATCATAAGCAGGCTGACTGAACTAGTTTGTCCTGGGGTCAACGAATATAACAGCATCATCCCTATCCTAATCAGTGAATAGTATGTGCAGATGCACATATACATCAAGGGAACAAACGCGGCAACCTGTTAAGAGGCAACTCTAATCAGCAAAAAGAATAAGGTTAAACTTATTATTTTGGAAAATTTTCTTTAATGAAATTACACCAAGCAGAAAGAACAACAGTAATTATAAAATAAAAAGAATGGCAAGGAACCGCAATGTTTGATCCTCTACCAAAAAAAAACCAGAGTTTGATGACCCACCAGGATTTTTTTTCACATGTGAAAGCACAACAGTTGTGTATATGAATAAAATTGAGAAACAAAGGATTAACATAATCTCATGCAAAAGTTATGTTTATAGAAGTGTGTGTGTGTGTGTGTGTGTGTGTGTGAAAGTGAGATCCATGTGTATATTTTACTCCAAACTAAAAGCCAATGATAACAAGGCAAGGCTGCAGCAACGGAATGGCAAATTTCTTACCTGGACTAGAACTTCTTGCTTTCCTACAGCATTTATAAGATTGGAGAAAAGTGACAGATCAACATCACTTGGCAGCAAAGTGGCCTCAGCCAACAGTATGGAAGCCGAGACACATCCAAGGATAACAGCAAGTACTCTCATAAGTTGCTTTCTCAGTAAACATCGCCATATGAACTCTGAAAATGTCAATGTGCCTCTGAATCAGTACCATGAATTATTGAAAATCCAGGGTGGTTAGCTCAGAACCCTATATGCATTGGGTATGATACATGAGTGTTGTGTATAACAACGTATCTTCAGCATAAGGTTTCACTGTAAAATTAGAAGTCATGAACTAATCTGAAATTATTGACTATCAGTACAACTTGTAGATTCTTGCAAGACACCTTCAGCTGTTACGTTATATTTATTGGAGAAAATTACCTATAGAGTCAAGAAAAGAACCCAGTGTGCCTGATCGACTTTCCCTGAAACTTGACAGATATTTCCTGTAAAAGTTAATAATGAAATATCGATGAGATGCTTGAAACAGACCTCTCAGAATATTTCTTCTGACGATAATAAGTTGTTAACCAGCTTGCAAGACTTGGTGACTGAGACAGTTCGGACAAAACATAATGCACATATGCTCTCACCACAGCATCAGACATGCCCTTTATCTTTTTTTCGAAAGAATGTTTAAGAAACATAAAAATTGGTTATGCTACTAATGCTAGTTTATAGTTTGTATTCATCAATTATCTGTCGATAAATTAAACCTAAAATCATTATTTCTTCTAACAACAAAAATGACAAATAAAATCCCCCCATTATATAGAGCAAAAGAAACATCAACGTACTTCTAAAGTTTCCCATTGAACTTTACTGAGAGTCAAAACCTGTAAATACCTGTGATAAACCTAAAATTTCTCTGGTATCATATGCAGGGACGGGCCCAGGATAAAATAGGACTGAGGGAACACTTGCAACATCGAGCACCAAAATAGCAGAGCGAGAGCATCAAGTTAGGCTGAGCATGGTATTTAATGGTTAAAATCTAGATTGTACTACTTGTAACAAAAAAATGAGCGAGAGCACTCCCATATATGTAGGTCCGCCCCTGAACATATGGTTACTTTTCACCATGAAAATAGATACCATGAACGAGCATAGCCATTTCTATGCAAACATAAACAATACTCACCATCCGCTAGCATCACGTTGCTCATAGTTTCTAATAGTATCTTCTAGTTCAAGGGCTTCCACAACACAAGTCATATAATCGCTGCAAAAGTATAACACAGAATTAAACAGCAGACTTGAGCAGATAACTAGAGTTAAATTGTTAAAATTGTTTGGACTCTTGCTTTAAAAAAACCTTTGGATTCCACCGGATACACGAGTTTTTGTTTCAAACTACAGTAGTGTATATATGTGAGAATTTACTAAAAATAAAGCATGTATATTACCCACCCAAGTTTCACATGTGTAGTTTCCACCATGAATTATAACCTTTTTATGTTATCCTTGAACTATCAAAGCCAGAGTAGATCCAATCTTGATAGTGATTTCAAAATACTTTCTCCATTGTCATTTTTTAAAATAAGCATGTTTAAGGGAAATATACTAGCGCACCAATAACAAAAAAATGTGGCCACCAGCTGCACAATCATTGGACAATTTTATCCCCTGTTCTATTCTACAGCTGAAAAATTACCAGCAAATCTGTTGGTCCAGACTCCAGGGCGAGCAGGAGCCAGTGACGGGTTCAAGCTCTAAGAGCAGTTTTATGCTCAGTTGCAAGAGGTTAGTAGAAATGTTATGGTGGACGTCCAAGTGATAATACGGGCTGACACGGTTTATTACTAAGGCAGAATCACCTTGAAACCCAACATCAGGATTCAGGGTCATAATTTCTCCTGTTATAGTAATACATTAGTCAACAGTATAATGTTTCCTGATTCAGGGTTAAATTAGATAGTAGTGATAATTCAGGGAGGTAAATATGTAACTTACTCTAACTAAAAATGCATGGTATAAATAAAGGCTACTAACATGTAATATCATAGTGTATCATACCTTTTACGTCTATAATACTCTTCGTGAGCTTTTCTAAGTTGACGTCGGAGTGTAGCCATTGTTTTATTATCACTATCATAGTCCATATCGTGTTCCCCTAATTTCCCACCAGAAGGCTTGAATAATGGATCATCTTGCAGCTGAGGGAAAAAATATGTGAAGTAATGAATTATTAAGACTGATATCGAATTCTAAATGAAACTTGATGTGGTACCTGAGAATCCATACCATTTGAGTCAGCATATTATTGATCATATCCATGCAAGGTCTTAATGGGTCACGCTTGGACATTTGATTCGAGGTGGCTTGGACAACCTTAGATTAGAAAGGAACAATCATTCAGAGAAATTCAGTGGTCATGATATGATTGTTTCGAATCTAGAAAAGTACATACAAATATTGCATTGCAATATTCTTGGTGAGCATGATCAAGCTTTGTAGCCATCTTCGAAACTCTGTGAGACAAAAATTGTAGGCGATGAGTCCAATCAGCACTTCGCCATACATTCCTTGGAATTTCGCTCAATCCAAACCCAAGCAGAAAAGCACCTGTCACTAAGCCAAAGGTATTTGAGCATGCCATGGAAAAGCCCAAGATACCACGGACCCTGCCAACAGTAGCATTATGTAAAGTTAAGACAGTGAAGCAATAATTCAAACAAACCCCTCCCTAAAAATGGTTTCTAAAATGGACTCGACACAACCAAGAAAATATTGTCAAGAAATATTCAAGGAAGTGAATGCTTTTTTATAAAATTAAAATTACCATGTTAAGGAAAAAGTTAACTTAAGTGCATTCTAAACATATCAATTACTTGTGCCCAAGTTGCATAAACATATTAGATCAATAAAGAATTATGCAAGATCACTAGACAATTGAAGCATACCAATCATGGCGCATTATTATAATTAGAATGATTCCAAAAAGGCCGATAGCTCCAACAGTTGCATAATAGGTCATGTTCTTGTGAATGCTAGTTTTCAGTCTTTCTCTGAACGTGAATTCTCCAGAATCTTCATACCCCTGAAGAGTGGGAACTATAGACCTGTTCAGATAGATAGATTGATAGAATTTTCAAATGACAGTACTGCAAAAATGCACATGTTAATAAACGACCTAATAACTGTGAACCTAGAGAACTGAAAAAAAAGTAAGCAATTCATAAGAAGAAGAAAGCAACTGGAAGGCCAGTAAGAACTGCTCTTATGTCAGTGAGAGTTCATCATAAATATGGTATCCTGATAATGAAAACAGCAATGCCGATCTGGATGTCAGGATTTGATCATATTGTTCATAGATAGTACTACTTGTAGAATGCAGGACAAGCGACCATCTCAAAGGATCCAGTTTATCTAGTTGAGAGAAAAAAATATTCAGTAAACGTTGACCAATTTTATTTTTTCCCTCAAGGAAAGAACGCTGACCAACCGGTCAGTTAAAAGTTCAATGCTTATGCAGAAGTTTCACACTGCATTAACATTATGCAAAGGACATGTCATGTTTTGAGCTCATCATTAAAAACACAGAGAACATCACTAATGCCGTTCGAAATCTTGAAGCGCTGCAAATCTGCAACCAGAAGGACGATTAACAGAACACGAGCCTTTGTGGTCGGTCACTGGCATACCATGCTAGGATAAACGTGCTCCAATACGACCAGCTCCAAAAGAACCCGACGTCACTCTTCTGATTGCCGTTGCCAGAAATTGCCTGCGAGTCAGATAAATGGCATAACGGGTCAGGCCAACGGAATGAAAGCAGACTACGCCGCAGACCAGCGCACATCGCGCTCATAGCGTAACAAGTAACAACACCTTGATCTTGATGGTCTTTTCATCTGCAATTATTATTATTATATTACTAAAGACCATTTCCAAACAGCGACGATAAAAAAACCTACTTGCTTTATCGATGTTGATGGTGTGCTTAAATTTCAACAACAAACTCCGTTGACGAGTCATAGAACCAGCCCAATGCCAATTTGACGATTTCAGATCGCCATCTAACCCCAATCACTTTCTTGATTGTGACAGTTTCCACGAATTCCTACCTTCAGTACCTTGGCATCGAGACTATTACCTACCAGACTACTGGGTACGCTATCGAACCACCATTATTCATAAGTTAATCCAGTTTAAATCATTTCTTAGTAAACTAGCAACAGGTTCAGAAATGGATATGGTTCATCCAAACTCCGATTCTGACGCTACATTACCAGTGTCCTAACCACAACGGCTCCCATCTCCCGCACCGCACGACCGCGCAACGCAACCAGCACAGTTTACTGGTAACCCGGCTGTACGCGCAAATGATCTCTGTTAATTAGTGAATAGTGATAGCGCGCGCACTAAGCGGAGCGGCGGAGAGGTCGCGGCGACGCACAGGCACAGCATTAGCACACTCTGCACTCTAGCAGCACGGCGGGAGGGAGGCGCACCGTCCAGATGTCAGTAGGGACGAGGACAACGAAGGAGAGGGAGGAGAGCCATGCGTAGCCGACGACGGCGAGGACGTGGACCGGCACGGCGGGGCCCGCGAAGTAGCGCAGCGTCGCCGCCACCATCCCCACCGTCAGCGGCAGCGATATCATGTAGAACACCCACATCTCTCCGCCGCTTCGGGCTTCCGCCCCGCGGAATCGTGAAGAGAAGAGAATGGTGGAATGGACTGGACAGAAGAGGGGGGATGAATTGGTTCCGCGGGGAAGAAGGAGGCGGGGGCTTTAAAATGTTTGGCGTTTTTGTGTGAGGGGGACTGGGGTGTGGTGTGGTGGGTGGGTGGCGAAGCTGCTGGGGCCGGGACCGGGACCGGACCGGTTCAGCTGCTCAAGTGTCATGGAGGTGGAGCCCGGTGATTCGAGCTCTCTGCTCTCGTCTCTTTCTTGTCGGCTTCGCCTTTCACGTAAGCGCTGCATGGAGTTGGAGTTGGGACGACCAGGACCGCGTCCGACTCCGAGCTCTAGACCTGATCACCGCCGCCACCGATGATCGGATGATGCGCGTAAGTGAATGTGAATGCATGGGGTCCGGGTCCAATCATGCTTCGTAAAATAACCATGTTTTTTTTAATTCTAATTCATCGTATATCAAAACATATATTAAAGAAAAATAGAGTAAATAATACTGCATATCTATGGGGGTTTTGAGTTCTTTTTTTTATAATTTCTGATAGTTTAGTTATATACGGCGTGACTTGATTGTATAGTAGCTTTATCTATTTTTATGACTTCTTATAGAGATCATGGCAGTGATGATAGCGTAAAAGTTTCGGTGCAGAACGAAGGACTGTGTCAAAAGGACAAAGAAACGCATGCACCTTACGTACCCGTAAACGCGCATGTACACACGAGCTACTTGGTCGCACCCAATAATCTAAGAAGCAGATTCATGCATGCTTCAGAAATGTTGTCGACCGGAAGGGGACGTCGACCACTTCGTTCGGTCAACTGTTTTTGCTAATAGCGATCATTACAAAAAAAACTCCTTTATCTCAGTAGCTACAACCTGCAACCGCCCTTTTCAAAAAAAATATACTATATATCTGCAACTGCAACGTTGCATGTTGCTAGCTTGTGCTCATGCCTCATGATTCATGAAGCAAGTTCTGCAAGTACAAGTGTACAACTGTACAAGCAGCTTGGCAAATGGAGACCGTCCAGGTCCACCGCCCGTCCGGCCCAGCAGGCAACGCCGGACAATCAGTAGTATCTTGCTTCAAACCAGGTCTCTGAGTATTAAAAGAGGCCGAGGCCCATCAGAACTCAAATAGAAAAGCACAAGCAGGAGAGAGAGAGTCTCACCAAGTCTATATGATTATATCCTTGTATAACCCACCAGCTTTAACTTTATAAAACTCATCCAACCAAATCACTCCTACACCCATAACCTTTTCTAAATCCATCAAGCGACACTCTCAAAATCTTATAAAACCCATCTAACCAAATCACTCCTACATCCATAACCTTCTCTAAATCCATCGAGCGATACTCTCAAAACCAACGGTTCAGATCGTTGGATAACCATCATCTCTTTTACTTACTCAAATCGAATAGCCGAAATATTATTTGGACCATCATTTCACCCTCACCACTCACATGCATAGTAACCTAAGGGTGAAAACGGCCGGTAACGGTCGGAAAAAACCTCTCACCGTTTTCACCCGCATAATTTTTTGTTCGGTCGAAATCGGTAAACGAGAAAGTCGGAAACGAATAACGGCCGGTAAATTCCGGTATATCGAAAACGGATAAAACCGAGCAAAATAGCTCGAAATTGATCAGGAAACGGTGACTGTAATCGGAAAAGCTCACAATAAATAAATCCTAACCACACAGATGTTCATTCCCACATCCACATACAAGTCTCATTCACAAAAGTACACAAAACACAATCTTGTCCACATATAATTGGTCATACACTCATATATGTCCACTCTTAAATTTTAACACACAACACATAAGTCTTAAAACAAGATTGTTCATTCACATTCACATACAAGTCTCAACCACACAAATATACAATACATAGTCATGACCACACATAAATGATCATACATGTTTACTGAAGTTTTAACCACATAGTATATAAGTCTTAAACACACGATACATAAACTAGAAATCATGTGGCATGTCGTCTGGATCACTTGATATATCTTCTATGACATCTAAAACCCTAACGGGTATAGTTCTTGCCTCCTTTGTTTTTTTGTGGACCGGAAAAATACGGTTAAAATACGGGAAAATACTGGATTTTCCCGAGAATTCCGAAAACGGATGGTAAATATGTCTCACCGTTTACCGTACCGTTTTCGTAATAACACTTCCCGTTTCCGTCCCGTTTTCCGTATATACCAAAAAATCTGAAAAGGGTCGGAAAAATCTGGTAAACGGGTATAGTTCTGCTTTTTACAGCAAATTTTGTTTTTTGTAAGCTAAACCATACACAATTTTAAGTACATGCTGAAACTAATAGAAATATGCTAAAATGGCATTGATTAATTGTAACATGTGTATGCTTATTGTTTAACTCATAATCCTACTTTCTTTTTATATTATACTTATACAAACTAATACGGTTACATGAGAGTTCATTAAAAAAACTTATGGTTTCAATTTATATGTGGGTCGGCTTCCTTTTGCTGTTAATACATACATCGACAGATTTTCTGTCATTAGCTTCTCTTCGTAAAAGAATATGCTAAGCATTCGGCTCATAAAATCGCAAAGTATTGTCTAGCTCCTCTAGTGGCGATGTTGCAGTACAGGCAATTAAAAAGAAATAGCTGGTCTGCTAAAACCTCCCGCGCGTGGTGAAATCAGCGCTATTCGTGAGCGTTTTCCCGTCCTACTTTTAATTGGCGGCCAAGGAGCAAGCAAGGAATACAGCCATAGATGATCATCCACCCGATTGGTTGTGGCTGCGCCCGGGTGGCCAGGCCTGCGCGACTGCGCGAGCATGGCCGCTGCCAGGTGGGATATAACTGATTTGGACGCATGGGCGGATGCAGAGAAATGCTCTTAAAATGGATGGTTTTTGCATCCACTTAATCACTGTTCGGTTCGTAGGGACTGGAGCCTTGGATTAATTCCTAGCCGAATTACTTCTTTAATTTATATATATTTTAATAACCTGGAACGAATCCTAGTTTATTCCTGTAGAAACGAACGGGCCCTTATATAGCCCAAATATCTTCGGCGTCTAGACAAACAAACAAAAACACGCTCACATAAAGTTAACGCATACGATGATTTAAGATGGGATGCGTCCACCACAAGCCAACAATGCACATGATGACATACTTTCTCGCCTGAAAAGTTGGACGTGGCTTGTTCTAGATAATCAGATGGAGCCCCATGTGTTCTGCAAAAGTAGTCATCTCCGTTACTCGTCACATGCTAATCATAACAGCTGGTTGTGTCTGTTGACGCCTTTTCGGAGCGCCAAACACTCAACAAGAACCGTGGCGGTGCCCTCTGCACAGGGGCGGACGGTCCGCGCGCAGGGGCCGGACGGTCCGCGGCCTGGTGCGAGGTGCGGTGGTGCTCTCTGCGCAAGGGCGGACTGTCCACGGCCTGGGGCCGGACGGTCCGCGGCCTGGTGCGCGGCTAGGGCTCCTGCCTGACGTTCGGACGGTCCGCGCCCTGGGGCCGGACGGTCCGCGCGTACGCAGGGACGGCGGAAGATCGCCGACGGCGCCTGGATCTCGCTCCCGGGAGGGACCCCGTCGGGGAGTAGAGATCCTAGGTGGTGTCTAGGCTCGGGCTGGCCGACCTAGACTCCTCTAATCGACGTAGAGCCGAAGAGAGACGGAGAATTTGGGGATTGGATAGCTAAACCTAAACTAGACTAGAACTACTCCTAAGATAAAATGCGAAATAGAAGTTGTATTGATTCGATTGATGATTACAAATCGGCCGTAGACCTCTCTATTTATAGAGGAGGGGGCTGGACCCTTTACACAACTGATTCCGAGCTAATCCCGCGAATACAGCTAATAACCGTAGCACAAAACTCGGAACCCTAAACTGTTCTGCGCATGCGCGGACCGTCCGGCCTCAGGGCCGGACCGTCCGCAAGGCTCAATTTGGTGCTCAACATATGCCCCCCTGCCTTTTGGTGGAGCTGAGCAAACCAAAAGCAACTAACTCGATGTGAGCACATCAGTTTTCTTAGGCATCTTGCCACATACTAGGATGGTACTGCTTGAGGAAACGCCCATTCAAAGCCTTAGGCAAATCCTTGCCTTGTAATGTTTGTAGCAAATAGGCGTTGCCAGACATCACCTGTTTTACTTTATAAGGACCCTCCCAGCTTGGCGACCATTTCCCGAACTTCCGGTCTTTATTCCTTAGAGGCAGAATGGTCTTCCACACCAGATCCCCTACTTGAAATGATTTTGCTTTGACTTTCTTGTTGTAGGCCTTGGCTACCATGATCTTGTCCTTTTCTATTGCTCCCAAAGCTATCATCCTCTTGTCGGTCACCTCATCAATATTATCCATCATTGAATTATAATAATCAGTAGCAGTTAGATCATTTTGTCTGGCGAACCTGACTGCATTCAAACTTATTTCCACAGGCAACACTGCTTCCTGTCCATAGACAAGCTCAAAAGGAGATACTTTAGTAGCCCTATGTTTAGATATTCTATGAGCCCATAACGCTTCAGACAAAATCTTATGCCAATGTTTAGGATCATCAGATACCTTCTTCTTTATCAAATTAATCAACGTCCTATTACTAGACTCGGCCTGTCCATTGGCCTGAGCATAATATGGAGACGAATTAAGCAGCTTAATTCTGTATAATTCAGCAAATTCACGTACCTCCTTTGACATAAAAGAAGTACCTTGATCTGTAGTCAAGGTCTGGGGAATGCCGAATCTATGAATAATATGCTCAGTTATGAAATCAATTACCTCCTTGTGCGTCATGTTCTTTAGAGCAACGGCTTCAGTCCATTTGGTGAAATAGTCAGTGGCAACTAACACAAACCGATGCCCCTTTGATGATGAAGGATGAATTTCTCCAATAAAGTCTAATCCCCATCCTCTGAACGGCCAAGGCTTGATGATAGGATGTAATTCGGCTGCAGGGACCAACTGTAGGTCGCCGAATTTTTGACACACTTGGCAACCCTTGTAGTACTTGAAACAATCAGCTATCATACTAGGCCAATAAAAACCAGACCTTCGCAACAACCACTTCATCTTTGGAGCTGATTGATGGGTACCACAAATTCCTTCATGTACTTCGGCCATGGCTAATATAGCATCATCTGGGCCCAAGCACTTAAGCAGGACATCATTAACCGTTCGGCGGTAAAGTTCATCACTCATCAAAACATACTTGAAAGCTGTTCGCCGAATGTTCTTATCTGTCCTGATATTGGGATTTTGCAAATAATTAAGTATAGGTGTCCTCCAATCACTTGCATCGGCCTCATTGTCAGCCGAATTGATTAAGAGAACATTTCTGGTAACCTCAGACGGTCCGGCGTCATCACGCGGACGGTCCGCGACCTGGGAATTTGGCTCTGCACTGGTTATCAGATTTTCAGTTTTGTGAAATTTCCCTCTCTTTATCCGATAACCTGATGCATCTTGTGCCAAATCGTTAGCTCTATGATTCTCAACTCTAGAGACATGCCGAATACTGAATTCATCAAAAGAATGGATTATGCTCCAACATTTCTCAAGATAACTATTTAGAGTACCATCAAGACATTGATATTCTTCTAACACTTGTTGGACAACCAGCTGAGAATCACCAAATACCTTCACATTTTTTACTCCCATACTATTTAAAAGTTCTAAACCGAATAGGAGGGCCTCATATTCAGCTTGATTATTAGTGCAATAAGTTTTCAATCGGCTAGAGAAGTCAAAGGAGACATTACTTGGTGAAACAAGCACAATGCCAATTCCTTGCCCTTCATTGCAAACCGATCCATCAAAATATAAAGTCCAAGGAGTAATAGTGAGGTATGACATGTCTAGTTCATGAATATCATTAACCCGATGTTCTACAATAAAATCTGCTACGACTTGGCCTTTCATAGATTTCAATGGTTCATAGGCCAAGTCATATTCTATGAGTGCATAAGCCCACTTACCAATTCTACCACTCATAATTGGGTTATGCAACATGTATTTGATTACATCGGCTTGACCAGAAACAGTGCAATGACTAGACAGTAAATAACATCTACATTTGGCGCATGCATAAAACAAGCATAAGCATAACTTTTCAATAAAAGTGTACCTTGTTTCAGCATCCACCAACCTTCGGCTTAGATATGTCACCACATGCTCCTTCCCCTCGGTTTCTTGTGTCAGAACAGCCCCAATAACCTTGTCTTCAGCTGCAATGTATAATCTGAATGGTGCTCCTACTTGTGGTGCTTTTAACACGGGAGCCGAAGACAAGTATTTTTTAATGAGATCAAATGCTTCCTGTTGCTCTGCCCCCCAAGTGAATTCAGCATCATTCTTAAGCCGAAGGATAGGGGTGAAGGCATCAATCTTCCCGGCTAGGTTAGAAATAAACCTTCGTAAATAATTCACCTTGCCGAGAAACCTCTGTACTTCGACCTTACAAGTCGGAGGCCCCACATTCCGAATAGACTTGATTCGGTCAGGGTCTATTTCTATACCATGTTCATGGATGACAAATCCTAAAAACTTACCAGCCGACACTCCAAAAGCACATTTACGTGGGTTCATTTTTAAACCATACCGACGCATTTTATCAAAGGCTTTGCGCAAATCAGCTATATGAGAACTAAACTTAGCCGATTTGACTACAATATCATCAATGTAGACTTCCACAGTGTTTCCTATCAACTCATGGAAGATCAGATTCATAGCCCTCTGATAAGTAGCACCAGCATTTTTAAGACCGAATGTCATGACAACCCATTCAAATAAACCAATGAAGCCTGGACATATAAAGGCCGTTTTAGACGCATCTTCTTCGGCCATGAAAATCTGATTATATCCGGCATTACCATCAAGGAAGCTAATAATTCTATTTCCTGATGCATTATTGATTAATGTGTCGGCTATGGGCATGGGATATTCATCTTTAGGAGTTGCTTTATTTAAATTACGAAAATCAATGCATACTCTAAGTTTACCTGACTCCTTCTTCTCCACCGGCACAATATTGGAGACCCACTCTGCGTATCTGCAAGGTCTAATAAAATTAGCTTCTAGCAGCCGGTGGATTTCGTCTTTGATTCGTGGGAGAAGATCTGGACGAAACGTTCTAGCTTTCTGCTTGAAAGGTCTGAAACCAGACTTAATGGGCAGCCGATGTTCGACAATCTCTCGGCTTAGTCCAGGCATTTCAGTGTAATTCCAAGCAAAACAATCTGAATATTCCTTCAATAGACCGATCATCTCATTTCTAGAATCGGCCTCCAGGGTTTTGTTTACAAAAGTCGGCCTTGGAGTTTTACCATTTCCTATGTCAATCTCCTCCAAAGGATCAGCCGATGTAAACCCCTGTCCTAGTTTATCAAGATCTCTGAATTCCTCTATCATGTCCCCCACAGAGGAATCAGATGATCTTTGTGTGATGGCGGACTTTCCGGTCTCGGAGACCGGATCATCCGTGATACTATCTTTTCGCTGTGGTAGATGTTCGGTCTTAACGTCCGAACTGTTCTGTGATAGACCAGACCATCCGGCTTTGAGGGCCAAATTGTCCGTGATCAAAGACTCATGAACTTTGTGTGTATTCATCGTTTAAACTCTATTTAGGATTCAGCCGATTCTCCATCGGCTCTAGCATTACAGGAATGGAACCTTTCTTATCTATACTTATGAACTGATAATCAGAAAAATCTACCCCTGTGAGACATGTAGCAGTCTCATAAGTCCAGAGTACAGGGGCATCGGCCACAGCGATGCAGGCCGATACATCAGCATGTACTTGTTCTACCTCATCGCCTACCCATTGTATTAGCATTTGATGTAATGTAGAAGGTATACATTGATTGGCATGAATCCAATCTCTGCCTAGAATTAAACTGTAATTCCCTTCTACATCAGCGACGAAGAATGCAGCAGCAAGGGTCTTAGTCCCGATGGTTAATTCAACGGACGTGACTCCCCTGGCTTTAATCGAACTATCCCCAACACCGCTGAGGGTCATGTTGGTTTTGACAAGTTCGTCATCTTGTTTACCTAATTTTCTGTATAATGAATAAGGCATTAGATTTACGGCCGCCCCTCCATCCACCAACATCTTAGCAATCGGTATTCCATCAATGTGACCGCGCACGAAGAGCGGCTTTAAATGATTTACCGATTCCTTTGGTTTAGTAAAGGCGGCTTCTTTAGGACCAAAATCAAACTGGGCAGCAACAGGTTCATCGTCGCCAATGATAGTGCAATCGGAAGAAAATGTAATAATATTTACATCCATACCTGGGCGTTCTGGAGAAGCCTCGTAGTCAACCAGGTCTTCTCCTAGCAGGTCGTCCTCTTCCATTGAAGTTGTCGTGTTGTTGGAGGCTTCCTGTTGAACGGCGGACGGTCCGCACGCGGGGGCCGAATGGTCCGCGCCTGGTGCAGGTTGTCCAGAGCCTTCCTGGTGAACGGCGGACGGTCCGCACGCGGGGGCCGGACGGTCCGCGCCTGGTGCAGGTTGACTTTCTATTTCCGTGGCCGTTTGTTTTTTCTCAACGGCCTTCGGTCTCCATTTCTTTTGTGGTGGCGGGTATAGTGGATGTGTGTCATTAAATATCTTTTCCGCCTCCTTCTCCTGGCTCTCCTTTGCTCTTAGGCGCTGTAATTTTCTCTTTTGGGATCGTGTCAATCCCGCTGGGCACCATCGAGGCATGGAGTATTTTGGATCGGCTGTTTTGATGGTAGCCGTATCCTTTTCGGTTGTGTTGGCCGATTCGCCGAAAATCATCGGCCCTTTATTGTCTCCTTGTATGACAACATCCGCAGTGCCTATTTTGATGATGTCCTTTTTTGTTCTTTGAGTTGCTACAGGCATATGCCCCCCTGCCAGATTGGTCGGCCTAGGAGGCCGAGTAGTCCGGCAACCTTGTTGGGCCTGTGCCTGGTGACCGGATTCAGCAGTGCTCAATCGGTTTTGCACTGGCGGTGCCAACCTACCAAAAACGGATGTTTGGGGTGCCCCCCAGGCGGGGTACTGTGGCATCCCAAATGGATATGGTGGCATGCCCCACATTTGATTTGGGACATATGGTGGAGGTAAGTATGTGTATGGAGATGGCATAGATGGATAAGGAGGTGGAGGGGTCCATGTCGGCATGTTAGGTCTCAATTGTACAATTGGACCTTTCATTTCTTCCGATTGGTGATGTGGTCCAATCGGCCTGACCTGACGTTGCTCTTGAATGGGTGAGCGGGGTCGCTTCGGTGGCCGGTCACTGGGGCCAGCCTTCTTTTTCACATATTTAGACAACAATTGATCGAAAGTCGGGCCAGGCTTGATCAGCCGACTAGCTGCTTTAAATGTATTTGTTTTCCACGTACCTATCTCTGGTCATCGTGGTTTGAAGGTACGTGGTCGCTGCGAGTCCTGAGCATGGCCGGACCGTCCGCCGGAGCTCTCCGGACTGTCCGGTGGGGTCCCGGACCGTCCGCTCCTACGTGCCGGACCGCCCGGGATACGCAGCACGGGTTCTTGTATCTGTCTCCCTGTCTGCGCTTGCCCCCCAGTACTGGAGGTTGTGATGGTCACCTTTAGGGTCTCCCCTCCATCGGGAGTCTTCTCGGCTACCACTTTCCTGCAAGAAACTTTATGATCCTCATCGGCCTTTTTAGAATTGCCGATGATTGCCTCTTTGCCTTTGCCTTTATCGGCCGTGTTTGGCCGAACCAGGACTTTCTTGCCCTCGAAGTCGATCACGTTCATTGGAAATGGCTCTGTATCCACCTGCATTTCCTGAAATTTCAATCGTCCCTCATTAATGGCCGATTGAATCTGTCGTCAAAATACATTACAATCATTAGTGGCATGAGAAAATGAGTTATGCCACTTGCAGTATGCACGACGTTTTAGCTCGTCGGCGGATGGAACAGTGTGATTTATTTTAATATTGCCATTTTTGAGTAATTCGTCAAATATTTTATCGCACTTACCAACATTAAACGTAAAATTAACCTCCTCTTGCCGTTTCTTTTGAACCGGCTGCAAGGAGGAACAAGCCGAAGATTTGGCCTGTTTTGGCCAAACCATTTCAGCAGCATATACTTCTGCTGATTCGTCATCTGAGCTACTTTGGTCGCATTCTACTATATGTACGTTGTGACGCATTGTTTTAGCAGTTTCTTTGCTCCGGCTTTCGCAAGCCAAAGCCCTCTGGTGTAACTGTGCTAGTGTAAAAAACTGGATGCCTTCTAATCTCTCTTTTAAATAATATCGTAGACCATTAAAGGCTAATCCTACTAGCTGTTTTTCTGCTAAATGAATTTGAAAGCATCGGTTTCTTGTATCACGGAATCTCCGGATGTAATCATTAACCGATTCGTCTTTTGTCTGTCTCAATGACACTAAATCTACCAAATCCAATTCATAATCACCGGAGAAAAAATGATCATGAAATTTTTGTTCTAGATCCCCCCATGATGAAATGGAATTAGGAGGTAAAGTGGCATACCATGCAAACGCGGTTCCTGTTAAAGATAATGAAAACAAACGTACGCGAAATGCCTCTGTGTCGGCCAACTCTCCTAATTGTGCCAAAAATTGGCCTATGTGTTCACGTGTGTTCTTTCCTTGATCACCCGAAAATTTTGTGAATTCGGGTATCCTGGTTCCCTGTGGGTATGGGTGGTGATCAAATCGGCTGTCATAAGGTTTCCGATATGATTGCCCCCCAGGGACCATGCTTACTCCGAGCTTATCTCGGAACGCCCCGGCTATTTCTTCCCTTACTATATCAATGGCAGCCGGTGCGAGACCACCGGCTCTCTGGTCAAACATAGGTGGGGTTGGCTGGATATTAGTATGTTGTCTTTCCCCCCATTGGTTTGAGTTACGTGGTGCATTTCCATTTGCTCCATATGACTCATACGTTTGATCGTTTCTTTCCGGCCTTCCAGGTGGGGCCGGAAAGCTTTTCTGGGCTTTGGATCCTGAATTAGTGGGTTGGTGCATTGCATAGTGTGATGGGAAGTGTTGCTGGGACGGGCGAGGATTCATGTAATAATCCTCCTCAAAAGACTTATGCGCGGACTGTCCGGATACGTACCCAGACCATCCGTGGTCATATGCGGACCGTCCGTCATTGTATGCGGACCGTCCGACTGGGTAATTTAGGTTCTGTGTCATATGTGGTGGCTCGGGCGCATATCTAGGTAACTCATTAAAAATAGGCCCAACTGCTGTTGGCCCGGACGGTCCGCGCTCACGTGCGGACGGTCCGGGTATGTGCAGATCGGCTGGTTTGCTGCCGATTTGCGGTTGCTTAGGGTACGTGTCCATCGGCATCCCATAAAGGGGTTGTGATTGGTCGTGACAACCTGTAGCCGATGTGTTACGCGCGTTATCTCCTAACTCAACCTCGTGCGAAGGAAAATTTGCGGTACTAGATTTATCGAATGCACGTACTAGTCTCTTAAGATCGCTTTGCATACCCCCTATGATGTTCTGCATTTGTTCACGCTGATCTTCTACATAATTTCTAAGAGATTGCAGATCGTTGGTATTACTTACATTGGGGATATCTGGCGTGGGTTGGAGCGAAGCCGGATCCGTCGCCCGATGTCGGACGACCTTGTTGTTCCTGTCCACTTTGAAGTTGGCCAAGAACTTTGCTTTCGCCTCCTGGATCATCCGCTCCTTATGCTCCTCAAACTGGAGCTGCTCGTCAGCCGTCAAGGTTTCCCAAGTCGACTCTATGATGTTGCTTAGAGAAATATCAGAGCTATCCTTTGAACCGGCCATTGAGGGCCGATCTGATGAGCTTAGATGTGTTTTCCCCAGCGGAGTCGCTAAAAAGTGTGTTGACGCCTTTTCGGAGCGCCAAACACTCAACAAGAACCGTGGCGGTGCCCTCTGCACAGGGGCGGACGGTCCGCGCGCAGGGGCCGGACGGTCCGCGGCCTGGTGCGAGGTGCGGTGGTGCTCTCTGCGCAAGGGCGGACTGTCCGCGGCCTGGGGCCGGACGGTCCGCGGCCTGGTGCGCGGCTAGGGCTCCTGCCTGACGTCCGGACGGTCCGCGCCCTGGGGCCGGACGGTCCGCGCGTACGCAGGGACGGCGGAAGATCGCCGACGACGCCTAGATCTCGCTCCCGGGAGGGACCCCGTCGGGGAGTAGAGATCCTAGGTGGTGTCTAGGCTCGGGCTGGCCGACCTAGACTCCTCTAATCGACGTAGAGCCGAAGAGAGGCGGAGAATTTGGGGATTGGATAGCTAAACCTAAACTAGACTAGAACTACTCCTAAGATAAAATGCGAAATAGAAGTTGTATTGATTCGATTGATGATTACAAATCGGCCGTAGACCTCTCTATTTATAGAGGAGGGGGGCTGGACCCTTTACACAACTGATTTCGAGCTAATCCCGCGAATACAGCTAATAACCGTAGCACAAAACTCGGAACCCTAAACTGTTCTGCGCATGCGCGGACCGTCCGGCCCACAGGCGCGGACTGTCCGGACCGCGGACCGTCCGGCCTCAGGGCCGGACCGTCCGCAAGGCTCAATTTGGTGCTCAACGGTGTCCATGGTGCTCCTGTGGTTTGAACCGGTGTATGCGGTTAAATCTGATCAACAACTACAAGAAATCAACCAGTTTTTGAAACACCCTTGATTTGTTTTGAGAATATCTCCTAGAGTCTTCTTTTTTTTAATTCCATTCTCTAAATTAACATTCGGAGAGTCATTTGCATAAAAACATCTCTACGTTCCGGCATGTTTTCTATGTCTCGTTTGTATTTTAGAGAGTCATTCTCATTTTCTATTTTTTTGGCTACCGAGAAGTCTGAAATCCGAGATAGGCGTTACTGTGCTTCGCGTCAATGGTTCCCGAGCAAGAGCAACGCACACGGCGGCCGCTGACACTGATACGCGCCGTTTCATCAGCGGTGCTGTAGAACCGCCGAACTCCGAACCGCCACAGATGTCCGGCAGTGGACTGGCGCGGGACGTGTGGAAGCGATGGGTGGGGGTCACGCGGACAGCGCTGACCCATCAGCACCGCGGGCCCGGCCAGGCACATGGGCATCCACCACCCGATCTGTATGCGGCGATCGGCCGTGTTTTCTTTTTTTTTTCTTTTCTTTCTGACAGATGTGTGCCCGCCCCAGGTGGACATCGGTTGGGCCGTCCGTCCCGCGACATGATGACAACGCCGCAGGCCGCACGGCTCCGTTTGCAGCCGAGAGGAGAGGTTAAGTTGTGATTAGTCCACTACCACGACATTTTACCACCACCACGCACACAGTGTGGTGCGTATAGAGCACAGCTCTCGTCGTGGTCGTGGATCATGGATCGCAAACGGCGGATACAGTGAGAGGCTGAGAGCTCACCACATTACGTACCACACCGGCCGTACTGACCACCTACCTGTGCTCGCAAGTGAAGCGAAACCACTTGCCACCGGCAGGACGCAAGCTGCCAAACCCAGCCGCCGCCCGCTAGCGGCCCCTCCCCAAGTCTCGTGATCGCGGCTGGAGTTCCTTTCTCATTTCAACCTGCAGATCGGATCGCGGCTGGCCCCGCAGCCCATCGTCGTGGTCCACCATTTAGGCCGGGAACGGGAGCAGAAAACAGAAACGATCCGGCCGAAGGTGGGAGTTCCCCCCGTACGGCCGCGATACGCTGAGGGAAGAAACGATACGGTGACGAGGCGTCCCCGATGCCGGAGCTGTGGACACCCACACGGTATGCCAAGATGCAATCTTGCTTGCAGGCTGCATGCAGCCGCGTTATGAACACAGCGCGCCCGTGGCCCGTGGGAGGATGCAGGCATTCTGATTAACATCAATACTAGAGTACTCAAACAAAGTATTATATACCACCTCATTAATTAACACATATGGATTGAGATTAATACTATAGTACTCAAACAAAGCATAAGAGTTTGTGTTAACGCCGATTCAGGCGCCAATCACTACGATGATAACCAACGGCGATGTCCTCTACAGAGGCGCGGACATTCCAAGACCAAGGGTTGGACGATACGCGACCTGGTGCAGGGCTCGAGTTTCTGCATGACGAGTCGGATGGTCCACGCGTGCGCAGAAGCGGCGAAGGTTGTTGGCGGTGCTTGGATCTCGCTCCCGGGAGGGACCCTGTCAGGGAGGAGAGATCCTAGATATTGTTTATGGTTGGTAGGCCACCCTAGACACTTCTAATCGACGTAGAGCCGAAGAGAAGTGGAGAATTTGGGGTTGAGAAAGACTAATCTAGGGCTAAACTAGAACTACTCCTAATGCCTAAAGTAAAGCGAGAGATACATTGAGTATTGATTCGATTGTTGATGATTAATCGACTGTATTCCTCTATATTTATAGAAGAGGGGAGCTGGACTCGTTACAAACCAATTACCGAGTTAATTTCGCGAAACAGTTCATGCTACTGTCGCGGACCGTTCGTCCTTAAGGCCGGACTGTTTTTGGTACACTGCATAAAAAATCTGTTTTCTGCTCCATGCTCACAAATTTAGGATGACAAGAATATAAATTGAAAGAAAATTGATTGGCATGTATGGAAATAAAAAATGATTTCCAATGCTTTATTTCGTCCATAAATATATGATCTTTTCAACTGTCATGCAGTTAGGCTCGTGTCACACCCGGATTTAAGGAACAAAGCCGGGTGCATCTCATACAGGCGCCAAAGAAGACAATATATATAATAACAGAGTGTATAGAGATAAATGTCACAATAAAATCAGAGTACTTATTACATAGCGGAAGTCTTACAAAATAAAAGATAAATATAACAGGATCTAAAATCCCTCCTTGGCGCCAGAAAGTCAACTAGGAGACGCCACCTAGATCGAATCGAACTCCTCGATGTGTGGCTCCACTTGAACCACCTGTTCTTCTCCTGTGAGGGGTGTGAGACAGCAAGGGTGAGCTCACACATGTTCATCGCTCAACAAGTTGTGGGGAATAATGTGGCATGAACTCACCAAAGATGGGAGTTCATGTGAAGTGTAAGACAAATCAATGTAATAAAGGCTGAAGCTGAGCATTGCTTTTATATGTTGGTCAAATTTTATTAGCAGTTACTAAGTGTAAGTAAATACCAAACCATAATAATAATAAGTAAAAGTAATAATAAAATAATCCCAATGCAATGAAATAAAAAATTGAGTTTAAGTTCCATAAATTAATCATGTGAGTGTCTGAGCCGCTCATGACCGTGAGCATGGCTAGTATACCAGTTTTACACTCTGCAGAGGTTGCGCATCTTTACCCACAAGTCGTGTTACCCATTTGCCACGACGTTGATCAGACCCCCATACACCTCTACCAAGGAAGCGAGGCAGGGTACCACTACGAGGCCTTTACAAAGTTCCACTAGCTTCAGAAAACCCGCTACAGTTTATAGGAAGCTCCAGTGCAGGAATCCCTCGCCTGACCGCCATCGCAGCAAAATCAACCCAAGGATCTCCCTACACTGACCACTCCCCTACTGCCCTTGCCCCTTTCGGGTAAGGTAGTCATCCACTAGCTTCCCTAGTTAATCAGCCAAGGGCATCCCATTAAACCATTGTGGTAGCACTATTTTCCCGGGTGGTTCTCCATGTTCCATTAACATAATGATCTTATCATGAACAGTAAAGAATAAACAGATAAAAAAGTATAACAATGAGTGATGAATATCTCTATACCCAAAGCCACATAAAGCAATATCATGTACTACCCAAAAATTCAGTAGTAAAACCAGTGGTGAAACAAGGTATAATGATAGTCAAAATCTAGGGTAACCTATTGGGTCACATCAAAATTCACCTATGCAGATCATTATGATTAATAAGAACATAACTGGGTAAAAAGAAGTGATCAAGGGCACAACTTGCCTTCAACGAGCTCCTGCTCAGCAGTCTCTACCAGCTGAACCTCAGGATCCTCTATGACTTGCTTGTCTACTCGGATCAATACAAACATACATAGCATAAAGGGGAAAATTAACATCACACCAAACATGTAAATAAAATACACAACAATAATTTAGACATTAAAATAAGATCCTAGGAACTCGAATCATTAAATTTGGAGTTATATATTTTAAGATATGAATTTTCCAAGGTTTTATGTATTTAATACAAGATTAAGTGATAGATAAATTTTAAATTGTCTTTCATGTCAAAACAGTGACACTAATGGTTAGACAATAATATTACTAAAATTTAGGAACTGGAATGAACCAGTTTGGAGTTCATATACATTTTCTATGAATTATACAAATTCTAGGAATTGTTTTTTATATTAAAAACTCATTTTCTAATTCATTTTCCTGATTTTATAACTCTCTGGACGGGGCCTCAAATACTGGAAAAGTGCAGGGGCTGGCGCGTAAGAATTCCTAAGACCCATAACGCACTACGCAGGACAGCGAGTTTATTTCCATGTTTGGCAGGGTCTCTTTAACAAAATGCCCTCATCGAAGGGTTACTACGCAATCGGAACCGTCCGATCAAAATTCTAGGGTCCAAATCAGATCTCAATTACCCTGAACCGGTACGTTACGTAGACCCTTGGATCTAGATCCAACGGCCAATGTTTTAAATAGTGCGGAACGCTCAGCCTCCACCCGAAACGTTACTCATCTCTAATCTAAACCATTCCCTCAGAGATCAACGACTGACTCCCTTTCCTCCTCTTGCTAGCGCGCAGCAGCCAGAAACTAGCGGCGCACAGCCACCGCGGCGCAACTCCGGTGAGCCCCGATTCCAGAGCTCCGGCGCACGAGCTTCTACGGTAATGACTCTAAGCACAGTGGGAACAAGAGTGAACCTTGAAGGAAGTTCCCATACCGGAATGATGAAGCGTAGTCGCACGACCGCGACTGGAGGTGAATCCACGGCGCCACCCAACACCGGCGAGAAATCCGGTTGATGCCGGTGGTGCACACACCAAATTGAGCACACCCACACGATCCTCACGCGCCAGTGAACTCCAATCTCGCCTTCCCCGAAGCAAGAACTACAACGTTCCGAGGAATCATCGCGGCGGCAACCTCTCTCTCTCTATTTCTCCACTCTCCGGTGACCAAGTTTATCTCCCTAGCTGGGAGGCGATCACCAGCGGTAGGGATAGCACGGCGCACACGGGTTTTATCCACGAAGTCGGGGACTTCCGAGTCAAACGTCGAGGGAATCGCGATGGTAGCTGAGCTCGGTCATCCGGCAATGGTGTTGAGAGGGGCTGACAATGTGGGCCCAAGCACCAGAATGCAAACTCTGCGCGGCGTGAGAAACGCGCTGGCGCATGGGCCCCACATAACAGCGATGGAAACGGTTACGTGGGCACGATTGCCGCTGCCCACATGGGCCCGCCTGTCGACGCTCGATAACAGAGTTGAGCGCACGCACGTGGGTATGACCGGTGGGGCCGGATGACAGCGCTGGCGATAGCGCGAGCGCAGGCGCAGGCAAGGTGGGCCGCGCAGAGGGAGAGTTGGCTGGGCCGAGAAGTGAGGCGGCCGGCCCATGAAGCATTTTATTCTTTTTTTGTTTTCCATTTCTAATCCCTTTTTCCTTTTCTCTTCTTTCCAAATTCAAACTTCTTTTCACCTTTTAAATTCGAATTATGTGGCAAACTTGTCTTCCAATTAAATGTCCAAATTGGACATGATATGAGATGATGTTATTTTATATATATATATAATTATTTTTTGATGACTAGTGTTCCTTTTCCCCAAATTCTAGAATTTCTAATTTTTAGGTCTAAATTTTCCCATTTGCACATTGATGTCCTTCTAAGAACTTTATTATTATATGCACACACGAATAAACTCCAGCATGATGCACCAATTATTTTAGGTGTAACTAATTAATTGCTCAATTTAAATGTGAGGGTTCTCATGTGCTAATAGTATTCACACGAAAAACAGGGAGATCAACTCTATCTTTAATATTTACACTTTTGGGTATTACAAATCCTACCCCCCTTACAAAGAATCTCGCCCTCGAGATTTAGGAAGGACTAGAGAACAAATTGGGAAAATCTATGTGAAGCTCTTCTTCCCTCTCCCATGTAGCTTCATCTTCTCCATGGTGACTCCATTGCACTTTGCACATCTTTATGACCTTATTTCTTGTAACTCGAGTCAAAGTGTCAAGAATCTTGGTAGGATACTCCGTATAAGTCAAATCACCCTGAACACTGAGCTCTTCTATTGGTAACTATTCCTTAGGTACCCTGAGGCACTTCTTCAGTTGTGACACGTGGAATACATCATGTACATCCGCAAGATGATTGGGTAGTTCTAGTTGATATGCAACTTCACCCACTCGCTTTAAGATCAAGAAAGGTCCAATAAAGCGAGGGGACAACTTTCCTTTAACTTTAAATCTCCTCATACCCCGGATTGGTGACACCTTCAGATACACGTGATCACCCTCCTTAAACTCCAGTAGTCTTCTCCGGGTATCAGCATAGCTCTTCTGCCTTGATTCTACAATTCTCAAATTCTCCCTTATCATTTGAACTTGTTCTTCTAGCTCTTGTATAAGTTTAGGCCCAAAGAACTATCTTTCTCCAGTCTGATCCCAATATAGAGGAGTCCTGCACTTCCTGCCGTATAGAGCCTCAAATGGTGACATCTTCAAACTGGCTTGGTAACTATTATTATAAGAGAACTTAGCATAAGGTAGACTCTTGTCCCAACTACTACCGTGCTAAAGGGCACAAGCTCTCAACACGTCCTCCAATACTTGATTAGTCCTTTCAGTCTATCCATTAGTCTGAGGATGGTAGGTCGAACTAAATTTCAACTTCGTGTCCATATTCTCAAGAAAACGTTTTCCAAAATCTGGAGGTAAACTGTGATCCTCTATCCAAAACGATCTTCTTCGGTACACCATGTAGAGATACAGTCCGAGCCATATATACTCTGCCAATTGAGATCTCTTATAAGTAGTCTTGACTGGAATAAAATGAGCCACTTTGGTCAGTCTATCCACAATAACCCATATAGAATCATATCCTTTCGAGGTGCGAGGCAATCCAGTAATGAAGTCCATACCAATCTCTTCCCACTTCCACTCGGGTATCTTTAGTGGATGCAGTAGTCCAGCTGGCCTCTGGTGTTCAGCCTTAACTCTTTGACACACATCACACATAGCCACATGTGCAGCCACATCTCTCTTCAATCCATACCACTAGTATTTCTGCTTCAAATCCTGTTACATCTTGGTACTCCTAGGATGAATAGAATAATTCGAGTCATGGACCTCCTTTAAAATAGTCTCACGAAGGCTTTCAATATCAGGAACACATATCCTGTCCTTGATCCATATGGTGCCTTGCTCATCCTCTGTAAACTCTAGACCTCTACCTTCCATAATAAGATCCTTGATCTCTTGTATCCAAGCATCACCAGTCTGTCCTTTGCGGATTTCTTGCTCCAAGGTAGGTTCCACTTCAATAGTAACTCTTTCAATGTGAGCAACTATCCCTAGGTTAAGTCTCATGAAATCCTCAACAATCTCATTGGGTAGCTGGGCAACAATAGCTGAATGAACGTGCTCCTTTCGACTCAAGGCATCTGCAACCAAATTCGCCTTGCCCGGGTGATAGTGAATTTCCAAATCGTAATCCTTAATAAGCTCCAACCATCGGCGTTGCCTAAGATTGAGATCCTTCTGAGTGAATATGTACTACAAACTCTTATGATCCGCGTACACTTGGCACTTGGTTCCCGTGATATAATGCCTCCATATCCTTAGCGCATGCACTACGACTGCCAGTTCTAAGTCTTGAGTGGGGTAGTTCAACTCATGTCTCCGCAACTGACGAGACGCGTAGGCAATCACGTGTCCTTCTCGAATAAGTACTCATCCCATGCCTTGGTCGCATGCATCAATATATGTCAAATCCCTTCTGTAGATCTGGCATAACCAATACTGGGGGTGACATCAATCTCAACTCCAGCTGGTTAAAACTATCTTGGCACTTCTCGTCCCACTTAAACTCTCTTCCCTTCTGTAGAAGTGAGGTCATAGGCTTCGCAGTCTTAGAAAATCATTCAATAAGTCTCCGATAGTATCCTGCAAGTCCCAAGAAACTCTGAATCCCCGTAACTATAGTGGGTATGCTCCATGCCACTATCTCCTTGATTTTAGCAGGATCCACTGATATCTCTCCATTAAAAATGATATGTCCAACGAATGACACCTCGTCAATCCAGAATCTCATATTTACTGTACTTGGCGTAGAGTTGATTATCTCGTAGCTTCTGTAGCACCAATCTCAGATGTTCCTCATGATCACTGTCACTCTTGGAATAAAAAAATATCGTCGATGAAAACCACGACGAATCTGTCCAGATCATGAACACCTTATTCTTCAGGTCCATAAAATAGGCTGGTGCATTAGTTAGTCCAAATGGCATAACGGTGAACTCATATAAACCATATCGGGTCAAGAAATTCGTCTTGGGAATATCCGATGGCCTAATCTTCATTTGATGGTAACCCGATCAGAGATCAATCTTCGAGAATACCCTTGCACCTCTCATCTGATCAAATAAATCCTCAATGCGGGGTAATGGATACTTGTTCTTCACAGTGACATCATTAAGGGTCCTATAATCCACACACATCCCTTGTGATCCATCTTTCTTCTGTACAAATAGAATTGGCACTCCCCAAGGTGAGAAACTCGGACGAATGTACCCAGCCTCTTGTAATTCCGTTAATTTCTTCTTAAGTTCCTTTAGTTCTTCTATGGACATCCTGTATGTCTGTTTAGGAATAGGAGCAGTCTCAGGTAAGAGATCAATGACAAACTCATCTTCCCTATCTGGTGGCTTCCTTGGTAACTCCTCTGGAAAGACAACCAAAAAATCTCTAACCGCACGGATGTTGCCACCAACAAACTTCTCATCTACTAAGAATGTCGCTAGTCTGATGGTGGTAGTCGTTGCAATTCCAACTTCAAATCTTTCTCCTTTGGAACTGGTGAGTTCAATGGTTCCTTTAGCACAGTGTATAAACAACCTTTGCCTTTCTTAACCATGACATACCAAGGATCACATCTATAGTGCTCTCTTCTAACACTATAGGGGTAGCCCATCTGGGTTAGAAACATAGGGTACAAAAGAAAGGATTGTAGACAAGGCATGTAATTACGAAGCATGTTACTTTGGGGGATTTATTAGCTAAGCAGATTGGTGTTTTACCTACTAAAGCTAATTCATTACCTTATGGTGGTACATGCTAAGATGCCCAACTATAATGTCTCAATCAATCAAAGAAGCAAATCAGACATTTATCATCAGGACATTCAACCAATATTTTTTTAATATAGAAAATAGTTTTGATTTTGTCTTAGGTTTCCTATCTCCTAAAAAGATCATAAGTGTAGGATTCCAAGGTGTGAAATCCATCTTGTCTTAGAGTAGAAAAGATGTCGGCGTTTCGAGACCGGGGGGTCCCTAAGCCGACGAGTGAGTGTGCCGCGTGCCCCAGCCCAGATGGGTCGAGCGCGTGGGCGAGCGCGAAGGGGGGAAAGCGAGGTGGCCGGAGACGAGTCGTGAGAGAGGTGGAAATCCCGCGGCCTTCGTGTTCGACCCGCGCCCAGGTCGGGTGCGCTTGCAGTAGGGGGTTACAAGCGTCCACGCGGGTGAGGGAAGCGAGCGGCCCCTAGAGAGCGCCTGCCCCGTCCTCGTCCCCGCGTGGCCAACCTTCTCTAAGAAGGCCCTGGTCCTTCCTTTTATAGGCGTAAGGAGAGGATCCAGGTGTACAATGGGGGTGTAGCAGAGTGCTACGTGTCTAGCGGGTGAGAGCTAGCGCCCTAAGTACATGCCAATGTGGCAGCCGGAGAGATCTTGGCACCCAGCTGGTGTGGTGTCGTGGCTGTCGGAGGAGCAACGGAGCCTGGCGGAGGGACAGCTGTCGGAGCGGTTGGGTCCTTGCTGACGTCCCCCTGCTTCCGTAAGGGAGCTGAGAGCCGCCGTCGTCACGGGGCTAGCGGGGCGCCATCATTGCCTATCTGGCGGAGCTAGCCAGATGGGACACCGGTCTTGTTCTCTGCGGCCCGAGTCGGCTCGGGGTAGGGTGATGATGGCGCTTCCTGTTGACGTGGCGGGCTTGTGCCCTAGGTCGGGCGACGTGGAGGCTCCTCCGAAGCCACGGTCGAGTCTGTCTTCCATGGCCGAGGCCGAGCCCGAGCTTCTGGGTCGGGCGAGGCGGAGGTCGTTCGGCAGAGGCCAGGGCGGAGTCCGACCCCTGGGGTCGGGCAAAGCGGAGTTCGCCGTCTTCCGGGGCCTTAGCCCGAGTCCGAGCCCTGGGTCGGGCGGAGCGGAGTTCGCCGTCTTCCGGGGCCTTAGCCCGAATCCGAGCCCTGGGTCGGGCGGAGCGGAGTTCGCCGTCTTCCGGGGCCTTAGCCCGAGTCCGAGCCCTGGGTTGGGCGAGGCGGAGTTCGCCGTCTTCCGGGGCCTTAGCCCGAGTCCGAGCCCTGGGTCGGGCGGAGCGGAGTTCGCCGTCTTCCGGGGCCTTAGCCCGAGTCCGAGCCCTGGGTCGGGCGGAGCGGAGTTCGCCGTCTTCCGGGGCCCTAGCCCGAGTCCGAGCCCTGGGTCGGGCGGAGCTTCCTATGGCGCCTTTGGCAAGGCCTGACTGCCTGTCAGTCTCACTCTGTCAAGTGGCACTGCAGTCGGAATGGCGCAGGCGGCGCTGTCCTTCTGTCAGACCGGTCAGTGGAGCGGCGAAGTGACGGCGGTCACTTCGGCTCTGCCGGGGGGCGCGCGTCAGGATAAAGGTGTCAGGCTACCTTTGCGTTAAATGCTCCTGCGACTCGGTCGGTCGGCGCGGCAATTTAGTCAGGGTTGCTTCTTAGCGAAGGCAAGGCCTCGGGCGAGCCGGAGATGTGTCCGCCGTTAAAAGGGGGCCTCGGGCGAGATGGAAACACCTCGGGGTCGGCTGCCCTTGCCCGAGGCTAGGCTCGGGCGAGGCATGATCGAGTCGCTCGTATGGACTGATCCCTGACTTAATCGCACCCATCAGGCCTCTGCAGCTTTATGCTGATGGGGGTTACCAGCTGAGAATTAGGCGTCTTGAGGGTACCCCTAATTATGGTCCCCGACAGTAGCCCCCGAGCCTCGAAGGGAGTGTTAGCACTCGCTTGGAGGCTTTCGTCGCACTTTTTTGCAAGGGGACCAGCCTTTCTTGGTTGCATTTTGTTCCGGTGGGTGCGCGCGAGCGCACCCGCCGGGTGTAGCCCCCGAGGCCTCGGAGGAGTGGTTTCACTCCTTCGAGGTCTTAATGCCTTGCGTGATGCTTCGGCTGGTCTGGTGGTTCCCTCATGCGAACTGGCCGTAGCCCGGGTGCACGGTCGGGGCCCAAGTTCTCGGGCTGGTATGTTGACGCTATCAACGGTTCGGCCGGAGCCGGGTTTGCGAGAGCAGCCCCCGAGCCTCCGCACAGGGCGAGAGGGCGATCAGGGACAGACTCGGCTTTTTTACATACGCCCCTACGTCGCCTTTCCGCAAGGAGGAGGGGGGGGGGAGCGCCATGTTACCCTCGATGGGCACCGAACATGGTGTCTCCGGTGAGCTGCAAGCGGGTAATCCGAGTGGACGTCCGTGCCCCGTTCGTTGGGGGTCGGCTAGGGGCCCAGAGGCACGCCCAAAAGTACCTGCGAGTGATCTGCCAGACCCGGTCCCCTGGCGACGGGGTCCGAGGGCTCGATGCCTCCCTCCGATGGGATTCCGTTACAAGATCGCTCCCGCTGGTCTCGGAAATGTCCTAGGGTACCTCGGGAGCGCAGCCCGAGCCTTGGTTATGTATCGAACGTACCCCTGGTCATCCCTCGCTCGGTGTCTGAGGCGACTGTGAACCCTTCGGGGGCCAGCCTTCGAACCCCTGATCAGTAATGGGCGCGGAGCCCGAGTAGCCTGAGGCGGCCGTGGAACCCTTCGGGGGGCCGGCCTTCGAACCTCTGACCAGTAGTGGGTGTAGGGCCCACGCGATCTGAGGCGGCTGTTGAACCCTTCGGGGGGCCAGCCTTCGAACCCCTGATCAGTAAGGAGGCTCGGAGCCTGGTTCCTTCACGGGGAAGGACCCCTTTCGGGGTATTCCCCTTTCCCGGTCCCTGTCGCAAGAGATAGAGAAAGAGGAAAAAAGGATACGAAACCGAACGACGCGGCGTACCTTTTTTGGCGCGGTTGTTTCGGCGAAGGCGAAGCGTCGCCTGCTGCGCCTGCCAGAAGTGTCGCCTGTCTAGCCGCGGAGTTAATGCGACGGGGCGTGTAGTTGGCGGGGCTGCCGTTGCGCATGCGCGAGCCATTCGAGGAATGGACCACGGGCGCGTTGTCTTCACGCCGTGAGAGGGGGTTCTCTTGCTGCCCCCGGATGGGACGTGAGCTTGGCTGACGACGTGACCGCTGCTCCCGCGCGCCTGCCACTGTCATTACTGCCGGTCCACCTTTGGCCGCGTTGGCCGCCGCGCCAGGCTGGCGCTGCTGGGTCGCGCGCTGGGTCACCTCGAATCGCGGTATTGGTTCCGCAATCGAGGAGGCGCGGTGGTGGCGCAGGCGGTACAGTTGCTTGCATGCAGCATCCGGCGCGTCGGTCGCGCGACGCGTGGGCCTGGGCCTCCATGCTGGCGTGTCGGGAGTCGGAGAGGCGCGTCCACTTGGCGCGGTTGCATGCCGCCTGCATGGCTGCCCGCCCCTTTCGCCCGTTGGTCTGGGCAAAAGTGGAGGGTCACTTGTAACCGCTGGGCGGTTGCGTGCACCACGCGCGGCGGTTCGGCTTCTTCTGCTCGGAGCCGGTCTACATGATGTGCGGGACCCAGCCCCCGCGCCGCAGGGGAGGGCTTTGGAGCGTGTTGGAGAAGACTCAGCCCGTGACGGTTGGGGGCGCAAGCAGGGAGAGTCACCTTTAAAAGGAGGGTGACCCCTTTCGTAAGGCGACCATGTCTTCTTCCTCCCTTATGCACCGTGTCTTTCCACCTTTCAAGCCCCCGGATGGGGGAAACCGCCGTCTTTTCTCCCCATCGTTGGAGGAACGCAACTCCGTGGGAGTTGGTACCTTTCAGCCATCGTTCGGCTTCAAGGATTTTCATCATGCAGCCCGGCTGCACCCCTCCACCGGTGGTCACCCAGGATGGCGACCTCCGGCTTGATGGTGGGGGAAAGCGAGCCAGGCCGCGGCCTCTGCCCCTCCCTCAGCCTCAAGGATTTTCATCACCAGGGCTGGGGAGGGGAGTGTGCCGAGTTGAGGTCGGCCCCCGCGTGGGCGGCGGCCCGCTCCTCCACTCAGTGATCGGGGGGAGGAGCGGTTGTCGTCCATGGCGCTGGCATCTGCAGCGTGCCTGGCTTTCGGACGCGAGTGGCTTCGGAGCCGCTCGCGGCGCCGGCGTCCGCCACGGCAGCTGGAAGAGGTTCTTCCGCCGGCGTGATAGCCGAGGCTGGCCACGGACCGACCTCCAACTCTACGGCCTTCTGCCCGTCCTTGCCTCTCGAGTTTGGGCATGGGCGGGGGCCTCCCGGCAGCAGCATCCGCCCTGAGGTCATCGCTGCTGCTGTTCGGCCCCCCGGGACAGAAGTCTTCATCGTCGCCGCTGCCGGGGCAGGCGATGACAAGCCGTTCGTCGGTCTTCTGTTGCTCCGCAGGCCCACCCCTATCGAGTGGGGTTGTTCGTACCTGCGGAGGGGAGCCGGAGTTCCGTTTGTAATGGCACTTCGAATGCCAGGGTTTTTTGTTCATTTCGGCTTTCGGGGCCTGAACATGTATGTAACTTCAACACGGAGCCGTGTTTTTTCCTCATTTTCGAGCACTAAGACTCGTCTGCTGATTATCTGAACTGCTTCACCAAGCATGAGTCGCCCCGTGTCAAGGTGACGAGTGAGGTATCCGTATCCCGGAGGCATAGGAGTCCCTCGGCTCGGTCGGCCCTTGTGTCTGAGGCTCCTCTAGCTTAGTTAAAGAGACCCCTCGGCCGCTCTTCGACGAGCCGAGGCCAGGGGTAGCGATATCAGTATGAACAGAGGCGGAGTCGGCTCGAAAATGAAACCTGGTTGGCCGGAGCCTAGCCGGGTTATCCGTTGGCAGGATCGACGTCGGAGTTGATCAGCCGAGGCCCCAGGTCGGGCTGGCGCCCTTGGAAGATGGTTGGCCGAGGCCCCAGGGGTAACCGGCCGAGCCGCCTGCTCGGGCCGGATTCCCGGAGAAGTCCCTGGCAGCGATTGCCCGGGCGTGATGATGACGCCGTCCTTCGGGGCGGAGACCCTCGGACCGCGTCGCCGTCCGAGGCTAGGTCGGGCCTCGCCGAAGGTGCCGTCGATGCCGAGGGTGTTGCTGCTCCCTTCCAGCGTCAAGACCCGAACTTGCAGGATCAGATTGTCTTGTAGCGTGTGCCTTGTGCGGCCGTCGAGGCCAGAACACACACCCTCGCTGCGTTGTAAAGCTGCGTCTCTTTTCCTCTTGTTTCGAGTATGAAAGGGAATTGGACTTACACCTAGTTCCTAAATAATTTTGGTGGTTGAATTGCCCAACACAAATATTGGACTAACTAGTTTGCTCTAGTGCATAAGTTATACAGGTGCAAAAGGTTCACACTTAGCCAATAAAAAGATCAAGTTTTGGATTCAACTAAGGAGCAATGAGGCAACCGAAGGCACCTCTGGCTTGGGGGCACCGGACTGTCCGGTGTACACCGGACAGTGTCCGGTGCGCCACCGGTGCACCAGAGGACTCCGACTTCAAACTCTTCGCCTTCGGGAATTCTCGGAAGCCGGCGCGCTATAATTCACCGGACTGTCCGGTGTGCACCGGACATGTCCGGTGCTCCAAGGAAGCGCGGTCTCCGGAACTCGCCAGCCTCGGGTTCGCGCGGCAGCCGCTCCGCTAAAATTCACCGGACTGTCCGGTGTGCACCGGACTGTCCGGTGTGCCAGCGGAGCAACGGCTATTTCGGCGCCAACGGCTCCCTGCGGCGCATTTAATGCGCGTTCTACGCGCGCAGTCGTCAGGCGTGCCCATACCGGCGCACCGGACAATGAATAGTTGTTGTCCGGTGTGCACCGGACATCCAGGCGGGCCCAGAAGTCAGAAGCTCCAACGGTTAGAATCCAACGGCAGTGATGACGTGGCAGGGGCACCGGACTGTCCGGTGTGCACCGGACTGTCCGGTGCGCCATCGAACAGAAGCCTCCAGCCAACGGTCATGTTTGGTGGTTGGGGCTATAAATACCCCAACCACCCCACCATTCATTGCATCCAAGTTTTCCAACTTCCAACCACTTACAAGAGCTAGGCATTCAATTCTAGACACATACAAAGAGATCAAATCCTCTCCAATTCCACTCAAGCCTTTAGTGACTAGCGAGAGAGATTTGCCGTGTTCTTTTGAGCTCTTGCGCTTGGATCGCTTTCTTTCTTTCTCATTTGTTCTTGTGATCAAAACTCAATTGTAACCAAGGCAAGAGGCACCAATTGTGTGGTGGCCCTTGCGGGGAAGTTTTGTTCCCGTTTGATTGAGAAGAAGAAAAGCTCACTCGGTCCGAGGGACCGTTTCAGAGAGGGAAGGGTTGAAAGAGACCCGGCCTTTGTGGCCTCCTCAACGGGGAGTAGGTTTGCGAGAACCGAACCTCGGTAAAACAAATCCGCGTGTCACTCTCTTCATTTGCTTGCGATTTGTTTTGCACCCTCTCTCGCGGACTCGTTTATATTTCTAACGCTAACCCGGCTTGTAGTTGTGTTTATATTTGTAAATTTCAGTTTCGCCCTATTCACCCCCCCTCTAGGCGACTTTCAATTGGTATCAGAGCCCGGTGCTTCATTAGAGCCTAACCGCTCGAAGTGATGTCGGGAGATCACACCAAGAGGGAGATGGAGACCGGCGATAACAAGCCCACTACAAGCCAAGGGAGTACTTCATCGGAAGAGTCCCGCACCAAGAGAAGGGAGAAGAAGAAGAACTCCTCCAAGCGGAAGGAGAAAAGATCTTCCTCTTCTCACCACAAGGAGAAGAAGGAAAAATCTTCTTCTCACAAGCCGCATCGGAGTGAGGACAAGCACAAGAGGATGAGGAAGGTGGTCTACTACGAGACCGACACTTCATCGACATCCACCTCCGGCTCCGACGCGGCATCCGTCACTTCTAAACGCCAAGAGCGTAAGAAGTATAGTAAGATTCCCCTACGCTACCCTCGCATTCCTAAACATACACCTTTACTTTCCGTCCCATTAGGCAAACCACCAACTTTTAATGGTGAAGATTATGCTATGTGGAGTAATTTAATGCGATTTCATCTAACCTCTCTCCACAAAAGTATATGGGATGTTGTTGAGTATGGTGTACAGGTACCATCTGTAGGGGATGAGGACTACGACACGGACGAAGTGGCCCAAATCGAGCACTTCAACTCCCAAGCCGCAACCATTCTCCTTGCCTCACTAAGCAAGGAGGAATACAACAAAGTGCAAGGGTTGAAGAACGCAAAGGAGATTTGGGACCTACTCAAGACGGCGCACGAGGGTGATGAACTCACCAAGATCACCAAGCGGGAAACGATCGAGGGGGAGCTCGGTCGCTTCCGTCTTCGCCAAGGGGAGGAGCCTCAAGATATGTACAACCGGCTCAAGACCTTGGTGAACCAAGTGCGCAACCTCGGGAGCGCAAAATGGGATGACCACGAAGTGGTTAAGGTTATTCTAAGAGCCCTTATTTTCCTTAACCCCACACAAGTTCAATTAATTCGTGGTAATCCTAGATATCCACTAATGACCCCCGAGGAAGTTATCGGGAATTTTGTAAGCTTTGAATGCATGATTAAGGGCTCAAAGAAAATCAACGAGCTTGACGAGCCTTCCACATCCGAGGCGCAACCGGTGGCCTTCAAGGCAACGGAGGAAAAGAAGGAGGAGTCTACACCAAGTAGACAACCAATTGACGCCTCCAAGCTCGACAACGAGGAGATGGCCCTAATCATCAAAAGCTTCCGGCAAATCCTCAAGCAACGGAAGGGGAAGGATTACAAATCCCGTTCCAAGAAGGTTTGCTACAAGTGTGGTAAGCCCGGTCATTTTATTGCAAAATGTCCTATGTCTAGTGACAGTGACAGGGGCGACGACAAGAAGGGAAAGAGGAGAGAAAAGAAGAAGTACTACAAGAAGAAGGGCGGCGATGCCCATGTTTGTCGGGAGTGGGACTCCGACGAAAGCTCAAGCGACTCCTCCGACGACGAGGACGCCGCCAACATCGCCGTCACCAAAGGCCTTCTCTTCCCCAACGTCGGCCACAAATGTCTCATGGCCAAGGACGGCAAAAAGAAGGTAAAATCAAGGTCCTCCACTAAATATGAAACATCTAGTGATGAGGATGATAAAAATGAGGAGGAAAACTTGCGTACTCTTTTTGCTAACCTCAACATGCAACAAAAGGAAAAATTAAATGAATTAATTAGTGCTATACATGAGAAGGATGATCTCTTGGATTCTCAAGAGGACTTCCTTATTAAAGAATATAAGAAGCATGTTAAGGTTAAAAATGCTTATGCTCTAGAAATAGAAAAATGTGAAAAATTGTCTAGTGAGCTAAGCACTTGCCATGAGATTATAGACAACCTTAGAAATGAAAATGCTAATTTGTTAGCTAAGGTTGGTTCTCATATTTGCAATGTTTCTATTCCAAATCCTAGAAATGATAATGATGATTTGCTTGCTAGGATTGAAGAATTGAACATTTCTCTTGCTAGCCTTAGAAATGAGAATGAGAAATTAATTGCTAAGGCTAAGGATTTTGATGTTTGCAATGCTACTATTTCCGACCTTAGAACTAAAAATGATTTGTTGCATGCTAAGGTCATTGAATTAAAATCTTGCAAACCTTCTACATCTACTGAGCATATTTCCATTTGTACTAGATGTAGAGATATTAATGTTGATGCTATTCATGATCACCTAGCCTTAATTAAAAAACAAAATGATCACATAGCTCAACTAAATGCTAAGATTAGTGAGCATGACTTAGAAAATGAAAAATTTAAATTTGCTAGAAGCATGCTCTATAATGGGAGACGCCCTGGCATTAAGGACGGCATTGGCTTCCAAAAGGGAGACAATGTCAAAATTAATGCCCCTCCAAAGAACTTATCTAACTTTGTTAAGGGCAAGGCTCCCATGCCTCAGGATAACGAGGGTTACATTTTGTACCCTGCCGGCTATCCTGAGAGCAAGATTAGGAAAATTTATTCTAGGAAGTCTCACTCTGGCCCTAACCATGCTTTTATATATAAGGGTGAGACATCTAGCTCTAGACAACCAACCCGTGCCAAGTTGCCTAGAAAGAAAACTCCTAATGCATCAAATGATCATGCCATTTCATTCAAAACTTTTGATGCATCATATGTTTTGACTAACAAATCCGGCAAGGTAGTTGCCAAAATTGTTGGGGGCAAACACAAGGGCTCCAAGACTTGTGTTTGGGTACCCAAAGTTCTTGTTTCTAATGCCAAAGGACCCAAAACCGTTTGGGTACCTAAAACAAAGAACTAAACTTGTTTTGTAGGTTTATGCATCCGGGGGCACAAGTTGGATACTCGACAGCGGGTGCACAAACCACATGACAGGGGAGAAAAAGATGTTCTCCTCATATGAGAAAAACCAAGATCCCCAACGAGCTATCACATTCGGGGATGGAAATCAAGGTTTGGTCAAAGGATTGGGTAAAATTGCTATATCTCCTGACCATACTATTTCCAATGTTTTTCTTGTAGATTCCTTAGATTACAATTTGCTTTCCGTATCCCAATTATGTAAAATGGGCTACAACTGTCTATTTACTGATATTGGTGTTACTGTCTTTAGAAGAAGTGATGATTCAATAGCATTTAAGGGAGTGTTAGAGGGTCAGCTATACTTGGTAGATTTTGATAGAGCTGAACTCAACACTTGCTTAGTTGCTAAGACTAACTTGGGTTGGCTCTGGCACCGCCGACTAGCCCATGTTGGAATGAAGAATCTTCACAAGCTTCTAAAGGGAGAACACATTTTAGGACTAACCAATGTTCATTTTGAGAAAGACAGGATTTATAGCGCGTGCCAAGCCGGGAAGCAAGTTGGTGTCCATCATCCACACAAAAACATCATGACTACCGACAGGCCACTGGAGCTCCTACACATGGATTTATTCGGCCCGATCGCTTACATAAGCATCGGCGGCAGTAAGTATTGTCTTGTAATTGTGGATGATTATTCTCGCTTCACTTGGGTGTTCTTTTTACAGGACAAATCTTATACCCAAGAAACCTTAAAGGGATTCTTGAGACGGGCTCAAAATGAGTTCGGCTTAAGGATCAAGAAAATTAGAAGCGATAATGGGACGGAGTTCAAGAACTCTCAAATCGAAGGCTTCCTTGAGGAGGAGGGCATCAAGCATGAGTTCTCTTCTCCCTACACCCCACAACAAAATGGTGTAGTGGAGAGGAAGAATCGAACTCTATTAGACATGGCAAGAACCATGCTTGATGAGTACAAGACGCCGGATCGGTTTTGGGCCGAGGCGGTCAACACCGCCTGCTACGCCATCAACCGGTTATATCTTCATCGAATCCTCAAGAAGACATCTTATGAACTCCCAACCGGTAAAAAGCCAAATATTTCATATTTTAAAGTTTTTGGTAGCAAATGTTTTATACTTGTTAAAAGAGGTAGAAAATCTAAATTTGCTCCTAAAACTGTAGAAGGCTTTTTACTAGGATATGACTCAAACACAAGGGCATATAGAGTCTTTAACAAGTCCTCAGGACTTGTTGAAGTTTCTTGTGACGTTGTGTTTGATGAGACTAACGGCTCTCAAGTAGAGCAAGTTGATCTTGATGAGATAGGTGAAGAACAGGCTCCATGCATAGCACTAAGGAACATGTCCATTGGGGATGTGTGTCCTAAGGAATCCGAAGAGCCTTCAAGTGCACAAGATCAACCATCCTCCTCCATGCAAGCATCTCCACCAACACAAATTGAGGATGAGGCTCAAGAGGTTGAACAAGAAGATCAAGAAGATGAGCCACCTCAAAATGACGGCAACGATCAAGGGGGAGATGCAAATGATGAAGACAAGGAGGATGAACAACCAAGACCGCCACACCCAAGAGTCCACCAAGCAATACAACGAGATCACCCCGTCGACACCATCCTCGGCGATATTCATAAGGGGGTAACTACTCGATCTCGTGTTGCACATTTTTGTGAACATTACTCTTTTGTTTCCTCTATTGAGCCACACAGGGTAGAGGAAGCACTTCAAGATTCGGATTGGGTGATGGCGATGCAAGAGGAGCTCAACAATTTCACGAGGAACGAGGTATGGCACTTAGTTCCACGTCCTAATCAAAATGTTGTAGGAACCAAGTGGGTCTTCCGCAACAAGCAAGACGAGCATGGTGTGGTGACTAGGAACAAAGCTTGACTCGTGGCCAAGGGTATTCACAAGTCGAAGGTTTGGATTTTGGTGAAACCTATGCACCCGTAGCTAGGCTTGAGTCAATTCGTATATTATTAGCCTATGCTACTTACCATGGCTTCAAGCTTTATCAAATGGACGTGAAGAGTGCCTTCCTCAATGGACCGATCAAGGAGGAGGTCTATGTTGAGCAACCTCCCGGCTTTGAAGACAGTGAGTACCCTAACCATGTTTATAGGCTCTCTAAGGCGCTTTATGGGCTCAAGCAAGCCCCAAGAGCATGGTATGAATGCCTTAGAGATTTCCTTATTGCAAATGGCTTCAAAGTCGGCAAGGCCGATCCTACTCTATTCACTAAGACTCTTGACAATGATTTGTTTGTATGCCAAATTTATGTTGATGATATCATATTTGGGTCTACTAACAAATCTACATGTAAAGAATTTAGTAGGATCATGACACAAAAATTCGAGATGTCGATGATGGGGGAGTTGAAGTATTATCTAGGATTCCAAGTCAAGCAACTCCAAGAGGGCACCTTCATTAGCCAAACAAAGTACACTCAAGACATTCTAAGCAAGTTTGGAATGAAGGATGCCAAGCCCATCAAGACACCCATGGGAACAAATGGGCATCTCGACCTCGACACGGGAGGTAAGTCCGTGGATCAAAAGGTATACCGGTCGATGATTGGTTCATTGCTTTATTTATGTGCATCTCGACCGGACATTATGCTTTCCGTTTGCATGTGTGCAAGATTCCAAGCCGACCCTAAGGAATCACACCTTACGGCCGTAAAACGAATCTTGAGATATTTGGCTTATACTCCTAAGTTTGGGCTTTGGTACCCTCGGGGATCCACATTTGATTTGATTGGTTATTCGGATGCCGATTGGGCAGGGTGTAAGATTAATAGGAAGAGCACATCGGGGACTTGCCAGTTCTTGGGAAGATCCTTGGTGTCATGGGCTTCAAAGAAGCAAAATTCGGTCGCTCTTTCTACCGCCGAAGCCGAGTACATTGCCGCAGGCCATTGTTGCGCGCAATTGCTTTGGATGAGGCAAACCCTGCGGGACTACGGTTACAAATTAACCAAAGTCCCTTTGCTATGTGACAATGAGAGTGCAATCAAGATGGCGGATAATCCCGTCGAACATAGCCGCACTAAACACATAGCCATTCGGTATCATTTTCTTCGGGATCACCAACAAAAGGGGGATATCGAGATTTCTTACATTAACACTAAAGATCAATTAGCCGATATCTTTACCAAGCCTCTTGATGAGCAATCTTTTACCAGACTTAGGCATGAGCTCAATATTCTTGATTCTAGGAATTTCTTTTGCTAGTCTTGCACACATAGCTCATAAATATACCTTTGATCATGTCTCTTTTATATATGCTATGACTAATGTGTTTTCAAGTGTATTTCAAACCAAGTCATAGGTATATTGAAAGGGAATTGGAGTCTTCGGCAAGACAAGGCTTCCACTCCACTCCACTACTCATTCTTCGCCGTCGCTCCGCATCATCTCTCCAACTTTGGTATAATCTTCACTCATTCATTTCATGACCAAAGGGGGAGAAAGTACTTCATTGGGCTCTAATGGTTCCGTTTTTGGCGATTCATGCCAAAGGGGGAGAAAATATGAGCCCAAAGCAAAAGGACCGCACCACCACCTAATTTTATAAATTTGATGATTTTAAATTGGTAAATTTCAAAATTGGTATCTCTTTGTGTTCTAAAGGGGGAGCAACTAGTATTTTCAAAATTGATGTCTTAAAACCCTCTTGAACACTAAGAGGAGACCTTATTTGAGGGGGAGTTTTGTTTAGTCAAAGGAAAAGCATTTGAACAAAGGAAGAAAATTTCAAATCTTGAAAATGCTTTGCAAAATCTTATTCATTTACCTTTTGACTATCTTGCAAAATGACTTTGAAAAGAATTTACAAAGGAGTTTGCAAAAACAAAACTTATGGTGCAAATGAAGTCCAATATGTCAAAAACAAAGAAAACAATCCATGCGCATTCATTGGCTCAATTCCAAGCAACCTTTGCACTTACATTATGCAAACTAGTTCAATTATGCATTTCAATATTTGCTTTGGTTTGTGTTGGCATCAATCACCAAAAAGGGGGAGATTGAAAGGGAATTGGACTTACACCTAGTTCCTAAATAATTTTGGTGGTTGAATTGCCCAACACAAATATTGGACTAACTAGTTTGCTCTAGTGCATAAGTTATACAGGTGCAAAAGGTTCACACTTAGCCAATAAAAAGATCAAGTTTTGGATTCAACTAAGGAGCAATGAGGCAACCGAAGGCACCTCTGGCTTGGGGGCACCGGACTGTCCGGTGTACACCGGACAGTGTCCGGTGCGCCACCGGTGCACCAGAGGACTCCGACTTCAAACTCTTCGCCTTCGGGAATTCTCGGAAGCCGGCGCGCTATAATTCACCGGACTGTCCGGTGTGCACCGGACATGTCCGGTGCTCCAAGGAAGCGCGGTCTCCGGAACTCGCCAGCCTCGGGTTCGCGCGGCAGCCGCTCCGCTAAAATTCACCGGATTGTCCGGTGTGCACCGGACTGTCCGGTGTGCCAGCGGAGCAACGACTATTTCGGCGCCAACGGCTCCCTGCGGCGCATTTAATGCGCGTTCTGCGCGCGCAGTCGTCAGGCGTGCCCATACCGGCGCACCGGACAATGAATAGTTGTTGTCCGGTGTGCACCGGACATCCAGGCGGGCCCAGAAGTCAGAAGCTCCAACGGTCAGAATCCAACGGCAGTGATGACGTGGCAGGGGCACCGGACTGTCCGGTGCGCCATCGAACAGAAGCCTCCAGCCAACGGTCATGTTTGGTGGTTGGGGCTATAAATACCCCAACCACCCCACCATTCATTGCATCCAAGTTTTCCAACTTCCAACCACTTACAAGAGCTAGGCATTCAATTCTAGACACATACAAAGAGATCAAATCCTCTCCAATTCCACTCAAGCCTTTAGTGACTAGCGAGAGAGATTTGCCGTGTTCTTTTGAGCTCTTGCGCTTGGATCACTTTCTTTCTTTCTCATTTGTTCTTGTGATCAAAACTCAATTGTAACCAAGGCAAGAGGCACCAATTGTGTGGTGGCCCTTGCGGGGAAGTTTTGTTCCCATTTGATTGAGAAGAAGAAAAGCTCACTCGGTCCGAGGGACCGTTTGAGAGAGGGAAGGGTTGAAAAAGACCTGGCCTTTGTGGCCTCCTCAACGGGGAGTAGGTTTGCGAGAACCGAACCTCGGTAAAACAAATCCGCGTGTCACTCTCTTCATTTGCTTGCGATTTGTTTTGCACCCTCTCTCGCGGACTCGTTTATATTTCTAATGCTAACCCGGCTTGTAGTTGTGTTTATATTTGTAAATTTCAGTTTCGCCCTATTCACCCCCCCTCTAGGCGACTTTCAGAGTATCTGGACTTTTTGTCGGTAACAGGGATGTTAGTGCGAGCGAGAGTTGCTTCTCGCGGAAGGTGATGAGTGAGGTATCCGTATCCCGGAGGCGTTGGAGTCCCTCGGCTCGGTCGGCCTTGCCGCTTACGCGTACTTTCACCCGTCCATGAGGCCCTGTCACCGACTCAGTCGAGAAGGCTCGAAGGATCGCTTCGGCAGAAGGGCTTCCGAACGTAAAGACTTGTTCGATCCGCGGAGCCACTTTATCCGAACACGAGTTACTCATCACAGAAGGTGATGAGTGAGGTTTCCGTATCCCGGAGGCGTAGGAGTCCCTCGGCTCGGTCAGCCTTGGCTTCTTACGTGTACTCCGTCGTTTCCAGACCCACTTTTCGAAGTAGTCAAAAAGCACGAAAGACATTCTGGTAAAAGAGATTTTTTTTCGAGGAAAATTTTGACGCAGAGGGGGTTTCCCCCCTTTTAGCCCCCGAGGGAGGGTCGGGCTTTGCCGAGGCGAGGCCGACCCTTCCTTGTTGACTAAACTTTGCGTGGGTGCGAGGTATATGAACAACTTGGAAACATCTTAAGGGTAGAAGCGACGTAGCTGTTGGATGTTCCAAGCGTTGCCGTAGACCTCGCCTTAACTGTTGGCCAGCTTGTACGTTCCGGGCTTCAGAACTTTGGCGATGACGAATGGCCCCTCCCAGGGGGGCGTAAGCTTGTGCCTCCCTCGGGCGTCTTGCCGCGGCCGAAGCACCAGGTCGCCCACCTAGAGGTCTCGGGGTCGGACCCCTCGGACGTGGTAGCATCGCAGGGACTGCTGATACCGCGCCGAGTGTAGTAAGGCCCTGTCCCGAGCCTCTTCCAGCTGGTCCAGCGAGTCTTCTCGGCTAGCTTGGTTGCTTTGATCGTCGTAGGCCCTCGTCCTCGGGGAGCCGTATTCCAGGTCAGTGGGCAAGACGGCCTCGGCCCCGTAGACCAGGAAGAACGGCGTGAAACCCGTGGCTCGGCTTGGCGTTGTCCTCAGGCTCCAGACCACCGAGGGGAGTTCCTTCATCCATCGCTTGCCAAACTTGTTGAGGTCGTTGTAAATCCGAGGCTTGAGCCCTTGTAGAATCATGCCGTTGGCACGCTCTACTTGCCCATTCGACATGGGGTGAGCTACGGCAGCCCAGTCCACCCGGATGTGGTGATCCTCGCAAAAATCCAAGAATTTTCTGCCGGTGAACTGGGTGCCGTTGTCGGTGATGATGGAGTTTGGGACCCCGAAGCGATGGATGATGTTGGTGAAGAACGCCACCGCCTGCTCGGACCTGATGCTGTTCAGGGGTCGGACCTCGATCCACTTGGAGAATTTGTCGACGGCGACCAGCAGGTGCGTGTAGCCCCCGAGCGCCTTCTGCAGAGGGCCGACGAGGTCCAGACCCCACACAGCGAAGGGCCAGGTGATGGGTATCGTCTGCAGAGCCTGAGCGGGCAGGTGGGTCTGCTTCGCATAGAATTGACACCCTTCGCAGGTACGGACAATTCTAGTGGCGTCAGCCACCGCCGTCGGCCAGTAGAAGCCTTGCCGGAAAGCGTTCCCGACGAGGGCTCGAGGCGCTGCATGATGGCCGCAAGCCCCCGAGTGTATCTCTTGTAGGAGTTCCTGACCTTCAGTGATGGAGATGCACCGCTGGAGGATGCCCGAGGGGCTGCGGTGGTAGAGCTCCTTCTCATCGCCCAGCAAGACGAACGACTTGGCGCGTCGCGCTACCCGCCGAGCCTCGGCTTGGTCGAGGGGTAGCTCTCCTTGGCGGAGATATTGTAGGTACGGGGTCTGCCAATCTCGATCAGGCGTGACCCCGCTCCGCTCCTCCTCGACGCGCAGCGCCTCGCCCTCGGGGGCTGAGGGTACCTCGGACTGAACCGAGGACGCCTCGGGCTGGGCCGAGGGTACCTCGGACTGATCCGAGGACGCCTCGGGCTGGGTCGAGGGTACCTCGGACTCGGGCGTGTTGTTGATCTTGACGGAGGGTTGGTGCAGATCCCGGGAGAAGACGTCCGGGGGAACCGTCGTTCGCCCCGAGGCTATTTTTGCCAGCTCGTCCGCAGTCTCGTTGTAGCGCCGGGCGATGTGGTTAAGCTCGAGCCCGTAGAACTTGTCTTCCAGGCGCCGAACCTCATCGCAGTAGGCCTCCATCTTCGGGTCGCGACAGTGGGAGTTCTTCATGACTTGGTCGATGACGAGCTGCGAGTCGCCGCGAGCGTCGAGGCGTCGGACCCCTAGCTCGATGGCGATTCGCAACCCGTTGATCAGAGCTTCATACTCAGCCACATTGTTGGACGCCGGGAAATGGAGGCGCAACACGTAGCGTAGGTGTTTCCCGAGGGGCGAGACGAAGAGCAGGCCCGCGCCGGCTCCCGTCTTCATCAGCGACCCGTCGAAAAACATGGTCCAGAGCTCCGGTTGGATCGGAGCCGTCGGCAGCTGGGTGTCGACCCATTCGGCTACGAAGTCCGCCAATACCTGGGACTTGATGGCCTTCCGAGGGGCGAACGAGATTGTCTCGCCCATGATTTCCACCGCCCACTTTGCAATCCTGCCCGAGGCCTCTCGGCACTGGATGATCTCCCCCAGGGGGAAGGATGACACCACAGTCACCGGATGAGACTCGAAGTAATGTCGCAACTTTCGCCTCGTCAGGATCACTGCATACAGTAGATTCTGAACTTGTGGGTAGCGGATCTTGGTTTCGGACAGCACCTCGCTGACGAAGTAAACTGGCCTCTGAACGGGCAATGCATGCCCCTCTTCTTGCCTTTCGACCACAATCGCGGCGCTAACCACCTGAGTGGTCGCGGCGATGTAGACCAAGAGGGCTTCTTCATCAGCTGGGGGTACCAAGATAGGCGCCTTGGTGAGGAGCGCCTTCAGGTTCCCGAGAGCTTCCTCGGCCTCAGGGGTCCAAGTGAAGCACTCAGCCTTCCTTAAGAAGCGGTACAGAGGCAGGCCTCTTTCGCCGAGGCGTGAGATGAAACGGCTCAAGGCCGCGAGACATCCCATGACCCTCTGTACACCTTTTAAGTCCTTGATGGGCCCCATGCTGGTGATGGCTGCGATCTTCTCCGGGTTGGCTTCGATGCCCCGCTCGGAGACGATGAACCCCAGGAGCATGCCTCGGGGCACCCCAAAGACACACTTCTCGGGATTGAGCTTGACGTCCTTTGCCTTGAGACACCGGAATGTCACTTCAAGGTCGGAGAGGAGGTCGGAGGCTTTCCTTGTCTTGACTACGATGTCATCGACGTAGGCCTCGACCGTACGACCGATGTGTTGGCCGAACACATGGTTCATGCACCGCTGGTACGTCGCACCCGCATTCCTCAAACCGAACGGCATGGTGACATAGCAGTACATGCCGAAGGGCGTGATGAAAGAAGTCGCGAGCTGGTCGGACTCTTTCATCTTGATTTGATGATACCCTGAGTAGGCATCGAGGAAAGACAGGGTTTCGCACCCAGCAGTGGAATCCACGATTTGATCGATGCGAGGTAGAGGGTAGGGAACCTTCGGACATGCTTTGTTGAGACCAGTGTAGTCTACACACATCCGCCATTTCCCCCCTTTCTTTCTCACAAGCACAGGGTTGGCAAGCCATTCAAGATGGAATACCTCTTTGATGAACCCTACTGCCATCAGCTTGTGGATCTCCTCGCCTATCACTCTGCGCTTCTCCTCGTCGAATCAGCGCAGAGGCTGCCTGACCGGTCGGGCTCCGGCCCGAATATCCAGCGAGTGCTCGGCGACATCCCTCGGTATGCCGGGCATGTCCGAGGGACTCCACGCAAAGACGTCGGCGTTTGCGCGGAGAAAGTCGACGAGCACTGCTTCCTATTTGGGGTCGAGCCCGGAACCGATCCGGATCTGCTTGGAGGTGTCGCCACTGGGGTCGAGAGGGACGGCCTTAACCGTCTCCGCTGGCTCGAAATTGCCGGCGTGTCGCTTCACGTCTGGCACCTCTCTGGAGAGGTTCTCCAGGTCGGCGATGAGGGCCTCGGACTCGGCGAGGGCCTCGGCGTACTCCACGCACTCCACGTCGCATTCGAACGCGTGTTTGTACGTGGGGCCGACGGTGATGACCCCGTTGGGGCCCGACATCTTGAGCTTCAGGTAGGTGTAGTTGGGGACGGCCATGAACTTCACGTAGCATGGCCTCCCCAATACCGCGTGGTAGGTTCCTCGGAACCCGACCACCTCGAACGTCAAAATCTCCCTTCGGAAGTTGGAGGGCGTTCCGAAGCAGACAGGAAGGTCGAGCCGTCCGAGGGGCTGGACGCGCTTCCCAGGAATGATCCCGTGGAAGGGCGCAGCGCCTGCTCGGACGGAGGACAGATCGACGCGCAGGAGCCTGAGGGTCTCGGCGTAGATGATGTTGAGGTAGCTGCCTCCATCCATCAGGACCTTGGTGAGCCTGACGTCGCCGATGATGGGGTCGACGACGAGCGGGTATTTCCCCGGGCTCGGCACGTGGTCGGGGTGGTCAGCTTGGTCGAAGGTGATGGGCTTGTCGGACCAGTCTAGGTAGACTGGCGCCGCCACCTTCACCGAGCAGACCTCCCGACGCTCTCGCTTGCGATGCCGAGCCGAGGCATTCGCCGCATGCCCTCCGTAGATCATGAAGCAGTCGCGGACCTCGGGGAACTCTCCTGCTTGGTGATCTTCCTTTTTGTCATCGTCGCGGGCCCCGCCACCCTCTGCGGGTGGCCCGGCCTTGTGGAAGTGGCGCCGAAGCATGACGCACTCCTCGAGGGTGTGCTTGATGGGCCCCTGATGGTAGGGGCACGGCTCCTTGAGCATCTTGTCGAAGAGGTTAGCACCTCCGGGGGGCTTCCGAGGGTTCTTGTACTCGGCGGCGGCGACAAGGTCCGCGTCGGCGGTGTCGCGTTTCGCTTGCGACTTCTTCTTGCCTTTCTTCTTGGTGCCGCGTGGAGTAGACGCCTCGGGAGCCTCTTCCGAGGGGCGGCCCTGGGGCTGCTTGTCCTTTCGGAAGATGGCCTCGACCGCCTCCTGGCCAGAGGCGAACTTGGTGGCGATGTCCATCAGCTCGCTCGCCCTGGTGGGGGTCTTGCGACCCAACTTGCTCACCAGGTCACGACAGGTGGTGCCGGCAAGGAACGCGCCGATGACATCTGAGTCGGTGATGTTGGGCAGCTCGGTGCGCTGCTTCGAGAATCGCCGGATGTAGTCCCGAAGAGACTCTCCCGGCTGTTGCCGGCAGCTTCGGAGGTCCCAGGAATTCCCGGGGCGCACGTACGTGCCCTGGAAATTGTCGGCGAAGGTTTGGACCAAATCATCCCAGTTGGAGATCTGCCCCGGAGGCAGGTGCTCCAACCAGGCGCGAGCAGTGTCAGAGAGGAACAGGGGGAGGTTGCGGATGATGAGGTTGTCGTCGTCCGTTCCACCCAGTTGTCAGGCCAGGCAGTAGTCTGCGAGCCACAATTCCGGCCTCGTTTCCCCCGAGTACTTTGTGATAGTAGTCGGGGGTCGGAACCGGGCCGGAAACGGCACCCGCCGGATGGCCCGGCTGAAGGCCTGCGGACCGGGTGGTTCGGGCGAGGGACTCCGATCCTCCCCGCTGTCGTAGCGTCCCCCACGCCTGGGGTGGTAGCCTCGGCGCACCCTTTCGTTGAGGTGGGCCCGACGGTCGCGACGATGGTGCTCGTTGCCGAGGTGGCCCGGGGCCGCAGGCGCGGTGTTGCGCGTGCGCCCGGTGTAGACCGAGGCTTCCCGCATGAATCGGGAAGTCACGGCATGAGGTTCCGAGGGGTACCCCTACCTTCGGGAGGCAGAGCTCTCGGCCCGCCGGGCCACAGCGCCTTCCAGGAGATTCTTGAGCTCTCCCTGGATTCGCCGACCCTCGGTGGTTGATGGTTCTGGCATCGCGCGGAGGAGCATCGTTGTGGCTGCCAGGTTCTGACCGACCCCGCTGGATGCGGGTGGCGGCCTGTCCCTGACATCGTTGGCGACGCGGTGCTGGAAACCCTGGGGCAGGTGACGTATTTCTCCGGCCGGGGGTTGGCCCGCCCATACCTGCCCGACGTCCCGGCGGATCGACTCGAGCGCTCCTGCTCCCTCGTCGAGCCTGGCCTGCGCCCCACGGACTTGCTCGAGCTGTGGGTCGTGACCCCCCGCCAGAACGGGGACCACAGCTAGCTCCCGCGGGATGTCGGCACGAGGCACCGGCCTAGGGAGATCACCGTCCTCCGGCATGCCGAGATGGTTGCCTTCGGAGGGATCCCCTAGCTCGACGTGGAAACATTCGCGGCTTGGGCCGCAGACCTTGTCGTCAAGGCTACGGCTGCCGTCGGAACAGTCGGAGAGGCAGTAGTCACATGCGGTCATAAAGTCCCGCATGGCACTGGGGTTGCCAAATCCAGAGAAATCCCAACAAACGCTGGGATCGTCATCTTCCTCGGACCCAGAGGGCCCGTAGGTCGAGACGTCCGTCAATCGGTCCCAAGGTGACCGCATACGAAACCCCAGAGGGGTTGCACTCGCCTCAACGTGAGTGCCCGCCAAAGCGAGGTCGCTAGGCGGGTTGAGGCCGAGTCGAAATGACGTAGGATGGGAATCAGTCGGTACCTTTTGGTCGACGAGGAGTGACATAGTCACATCGGGGACTGATTGCGCCGTCGTCTTGGGTACGAGGGCGACGTCTTGCAGGCCCTCCGCGAGCGTGCTGGCATCGTCCACTTGCTCGGGATTGGCGTGTCGCGGGGGGACGGCGCTCGCCTTCATCTCAAACGCGAGGTCGACGCCCGACGCGCCCTCCGTTGGGGCGCTGGGGACGTCGATTCGCTCGACAGCCGACGGAGCGCGGCCTCCCGCCCGGCCTTGGTTGCCCCGCCTCCTCCTCCGATGGCGGGGGAGAGGACGAGGCGAGCTCGAATGTTGTTCTTCCACCACGCGGGGAAGACGTCGTCGATTCGGCCGCCGGCGGGTGGGCTGTCGGCCGCCATTGTCGTCGTCGCGCGGCGGTGGAAGGAGTATCATGTCGTAGCTGCCGTCGAGAGACATGAACTCGAGACCCCCGAAACGGAGCACCGTCCCGGGTTGGAGAGGTCGTTGGAGACTGCCCATCTGGAGCTTGACGGGAAACTGCTCGTCAACACGCAGCAGGCCCCTACCTGGCGCGCCAACTATCGGCGTTTCGAGACCGGGGGGTCCCTAAGTCGACGAGTGAGTGTGCCGCGTGCCCCAGCCCAGATGGGTCGAGCGCGTGGGTGAGCGCGAAGGGGGGAAAGCGAGGTGGCTGGAGACGAGTCGTGAGAGAGGTGGAAATCCCGCGGCCTTCGTGTTCGACCCGCGCCCAGGTCGGGTGCGCTTGCAGTAGGGGGTTACAAGCGTCCACGCGGGTGAGGGAAGCGAGCGGCCCCTAGAGAGCTCCTGCCCCGTCCTCGTCCCCGCGTGGCCAACCTTCTCTAAGAAGGCCCTGGTCCTTCCTTTTATAGGCGTAACGAGAGGATCCAGGTGTACAATGGGGGTGTAGCAGAGTGCTACGTGTCTAGCGGGTGAGAGCTAGCGCCCTAAGTACATGCCAATGTGGTAGCCGGAGAGATCTTGGCACCCAGCTGGTGTGGTGTCGTGGCTGTCGGAGGAGCAACGGAGCCTGGCGGAGGGACAGCTGTCGGAGCGGTTGGGTCCTTGCTGACGTCCCCCTTCTTTCGTAAGGGAGCTGAGAGCCGCCGTCGTCACGGGGCTAGCGGGGCGCCATCATTGCCTATCTGGCGGAGCTAGCCAGATGGGACACCGGTCTTGTTCTCTGCGGCCCGAGTCGGCTCGGGGTAGGGTGATGATGGCGCTTCCTGTTGACGTGGCGGGCTTGTGCCCTAGGTCGGGCGACGTGGAGGCTCCTCCGAAGCCGCGGTCGAGTCTGTCTTCCATGGCCGAGGCCGAGCCCGAGCTTCTGGGTCGGGCGAGGCGGAGGTCGTTCGGCAGAGGCCAGGGCGGAGTCCGACCCCTGGGGTCGGGCGAAGCGGAGTTCGCTATCTTCCAGGGCCTTAGCCCGAGTCCGAGCCCTGGGTCGGGCGGAGCGGAGTTCGCCGTCTTCCGGGGCCTTAGCCTGAATCCGAGCCCTGGGTCGGGCGGAGCGGAGTTCGCCGTCTTCCGGGGCCTTAGCCCGAGTCCGAGCCCTGGGTCGGGCGAGGCGGAGTTCGCCGTCTTCCGGGGCCTTAGCCCGAGTCCGAGCCCTGGGTCGGGCGGAGCGGAGTTCGCCGTCTTCCGGGGCCTTAGCCCGAGTCCGAGCCCTGGGTCGGGCGGAGCGGAGTTCGCCGTCTTCCGGGGCCCTAGCCCGAGTCCGAGCCCTGGGTCGGGCGGAGCTTCCTATGGTGCCTTTGGCAAGGCCTGACTGCCTGTCAGTCTCACTCTGTCAAGTGGCACTGCAGTCGGAATGGCGCAGGCGGCGCTGTCCTTCTGTTAGACCGGTCAGTGGAGCGGCGAAGTGACGGCGGTCACTTCGGCTCTGCCGGGGGGCGCGCGTCAGGATAAAGGTGTCAGGCTACCTTTGCGTTAAATGCTCCTGCGACTCGGTCGGTCGGCGCGGCGATTTAGTCAGGGTTGCTTCTTAGTGAAGGCAAGGCCTCGGGCGAGCCGGAGATGTGTCCGCCGTTAAAAGGGGGCCTCGGGCGAGACGGAAACACCTCGGGGTCGGCTGCCCTTGCTTGAGGCTAGGCTCGGGCGAGGCGTGATCGAGTCGCTCGTATGGACTGATCCCTGACTTAATCGCACCCATCAGGCCTTTGCAGCTTTATGCTGATGGGGGTTACCAGCTGAGAATTAGGCGTCTTGAGGGTACCCCTAATTATGGTCCCCGACAAAAGATAAGAATGATCAGAGTAGAACAGTAGAAGGTGAGAGAGGATCAAGATAAGTATAGAAATGATCAGAGTGAGATAAGTATAGAATGAATCAGAGTAAGATAAGTAGGTAAGGGTTTGTCCTTTTCTATCTAGGTTTCGTCCTACAGTCAACATTTCCTATGATACCACTTCTGTCACACCCAGATTTAAGGAACAAAGTTGGGTGCATCTCATACATGCGCCAAAGAAGACAACATATATAATAACAGAGTGTATAGAGATAAATTTCATAATAAAATCAGAGTACTTATTACATAGCGGAAGTCTTACAAAATAAAAGATAAATATAACAGGATCTAAAATCCCTCCTTGGTGCCAGAAAGTCAACTAGGATACGCCACCTAGATCGAATCAAACTGCTCGATGTGTGGCTCCACTTGAACCACATGTTCTTCTCCTGTGGGGGGTGTGAGACTGCAAGGGTGAGCTCACACATGTTCATCGCTCAACAAGTTGTGGGGAATAATGTGGCATAAACTCACCAAAGGTGGGAGTTCATGTGAAGTGTAAGGCAAATCAATGTAATAAAGGCTGAAGCTGAGCATTGCTTTTATATGTTGGTCAAATTTTATTAGCAGTTACTAAGTGTAAGTAAATACCAAACCATAATAATAATAAGTAAAAGTAATAATAAAATAATCCCAATGCAATGAAATGAAAAATTGAGTTTAAGTTCCATAAATTAATCATGTGAGTGTCCGAGCCGCTCATGACCGTGAGCACGACTAGTATACCAGTTTTACACTATGCAGAGGTTGCACATCTTTACCCACAAGTCGTGTTACCCATTTGCCACAGAGTTGATCAGACCCCATACAGCTCTACCAAGGAAGCGAGGCAGGGTGCCACTACGAGGCCTTTACAAAGTTCCACTAGCTTCAGAAAACCCGCTACAGTTTAAGGAAGCTCCAGTGCAGGAATCCCTCACCTGACCGCCATCGCAGCAAAATCAACCCAAGGACCTCCCTACACTGACCACTGCCCTACTGCCCTTGCCCCTTTCGGGAAAGGTAGTCATCCACTAGCTTCTCTAGTTAATCAGCCAAGAGCGTCCCATTAAACCCTTGTGGTAGCACTGTTTTCCCGGGTGGTTCTCCATGTTCCCATTAACATAATGATCTTATCATGAACAGTAAAGAATAAACATATAAGAAAAAGTATAACAACGAGTGATGAATATCTCTATACCCAAAGCCACATAAAGCAATAGCATGTACAACCCAAAAATTCAGTAGTAAAACTAGTGGTGAAACAAGGTATAAAGATAGTCAAAATCTAGGGTAACCTATTGGGTCCCATCAAAATTCACCTATGCAGATCATTATGATTAATAAGAACATGACTGGGTAAAAAGAAGTGATCAAGGGCATAACTTGCCTTCAACGAGCTCCTGCTCAGCAGTCTCTACCAGTTGTACCTCTGGATCCTCTGTGACTTGCTCGTCTACTCGCATTAATACAAACATACATAGCATAAAGGGGAAAATTAACATCACGCCAAACATGTAAATAAAATACACAACAATAATCTAGACATTAAAATAAGATCATAGGAACTGGAATCATTAAATTTGGAGTTATATATTTTAAATTGTCTTTCATGTCAAAACAGTGGCACTAATGGTTAGATAATAATATTACAAAAAATTAGGAACTGGAATGGACCAATTTAGAGTTCATATGCATTTTCTATGAATTATACAAATTCTAGGAATTGTTTTTATATTCAAAACTCATTTTCTAATTCATTTTCCTGATTTTATAACTCTCTGCACGGGGCCTCAAATACAGAAAAGTGCAGGGGCTAGCGCATAAGAATTCCTAAGACCCATAGCGCACTGCATAGGATGGCGGGTTTATTTCCATGTTTGGCGGGGTCTTTTTAACAAAATGCCGTGGTCGAAAGGTTACTACGTAATCGGAACCGTCCGATCAAAATTCTAGGGTCCAGATCAGATCTCAATTACCCTGAACCGGTACGTTACATAGACCCTTGGATCTAGATCCAACGACCAATGTTTTAAATTGTGCGGAACGCTCAGCCTCCACCCGATCCATGATCAACGCTCCAGATCGGCTTAACGTGAAACGTTACTCAGGTCTAATCTAAACCGTTCCCTCAGAGATCAACGACTGACTCCCTTTCCTCCTCTTGCTAGCGCGCAGCGGCCAGAAACTGGCGGCGCACAGCCACCGCGGCGCAACTCCGGCGACCCCCGATTCCCAAGCTCCAATGCACGAGCTTCTACGGTAACGACTCTAAGCACAGTGGGAACAAGAGTGAACCTTGAAGGAAGTTCCCATACCAGAATGATGAAGCGTAGCCGCACGACCGCGGCTGGAAGTGAATCCACGGCGCCACCCAACACCGGCGAGAAATCCGGTTGACGCCGGTGGTGCACACACCAAATTGAGCACAACCACACGATCCTCACGCGCCAGTGAACTCCAATCTCGCCTTCCCCGAAGCAAGAACTACAACGTTCCGAGGAATCGTCGCGACAGCAACCCCCCTCTCTCTCTATTTCTCCACTCTCCAGTGACCAAGTTTATCTCCCTAGCTGGGAGGCGATCACCAGCGGTAGGGATAGCACGACGCACACGGGTTTTATCCACGAAGTCGGGGACTTCTGAGTCAAACGCCGATGGAATCGTGATGGTAGCTGAGCTTGGTCGTCTGGCAATAGCGTTGAGAGGGGCTGACAATGTGGGCCCAAGCACCGGAATGCAAACTCTGCGCGGCGTGAGAAACGCGCTGGCACACGAGCCCCACATAACAACGACGGAAACGATTACATGGGCGCGATTGCCGCTGCCCACATGGGCCCGCCTGTTGGCGCTTGAAAACAGAGTTGAGCGCACGCGCGTGGGTATGACCGGTGGGGCCGGATGACAGCGCTGGCAATAGCGCGAGCGTAGGCGCAAGCAAGGTGGGCCGCGCGGAGGGAGAGATGGCTAGGCCGAGAAGTGAAGCGGCCGGCCCATGAAGCATTTTATTCTTTTTTCCTTTTCCATTTTAATTCCTTTTTCCTTTTCTCTTCTTTCCAAATTCAAACTTCTTTTCAACTTTTAAATTCGAATTCTGTGGCAAACTTGTCTTCCAATTAAATGTCCAAATTGGACATGATATGAGATGATGTTATTATTATATTTATATATATATATAATTATTTTGTGATGACTAGTGTTCCTTTTCCCCAAATTCTAGAATTTCTAATTTTTAGGTCTAAATTTTCCCATTTGCAGATTGATGTCCTTCTAAGAACTTTATTATTATATGCACACACGAATAAACTCTAGCATGATGCACCAATTATTTTAGGTGTAACTAATTAATTGCTCAATTTAAATGTGAGGGTTCTCATGTGCTAATAGTATTCACACGAAAAACAGGGAGATCAACTCTATCTTTAATATTTACACTTTTGGGTATTACAGCTTGTTAGAACCTGTTTATGATATATACTAATACTAATTATGTTACATGTCGAAGGTATTTATGTATAGCGGTACACTATATAAAAATCAACAAACATTTACATAAAATATGAATAGAAATATAATAAATATACAAGAGATAGAAGGAGAGCCATGAACTGACATTGTATCAAAAACTTATTGACATTGGCATAAATATGTATACAAAATAGCATAAAAATAGGACCACTGATCCACCACTGCTTGCGCCTATGGAAGGTCGTCATCGTCGCTCGCGCCTAGGGAAGGCCGACGTCGTCGCTGGAGATGGGGCGTGCGCCACTCTGGGGCATGCCTCTGATGAGCCGACGTCACGCACGCCTCTAGTATCCATCACTGCGTGCGCGCCTCCCAGATCCGCCACTGTCGCGCTCCCTCAGGGCCACCACCGTCGCCGCAACTGCTGTTGCCACTAGGCCTATGGTGCAACACCGCACCTTATCCTCTTTGGGAGCACCGTCGGCACTTGCCCGCCAGCCTCAGGATGGTCGCTGTCGCTCGACCCTGGGGGAGCGCCACCGCCGCTGGCCCTCGAGATCGTCGCCGCTCGCACACCCAAGAAAACCGCTACCGCCACTCGCTCGTCCGAGGGAACCGCCGCTAAAACCCAATCCCTGGCGACATGGGAGTGTTTTTATAGCCGTCCGAACCAGTGCGGCTGAACCAAATGGCACAGTTTAGTCAGGGCTTCCTCTAGTTATTGAAAGCCTAGGGGTCCAAATATATAAACTATATATACACTCTGATACATCATCTTGTCTATCCATAGAGTCCTTATGCATATCCATACAATGTAAGACCAACTCCAGCAGCCTCACACTCCACATCCGTATATTAGGTAGGCTTGATCACGGATGAGTGGTTCTTTTACACGGTGCGTTCCAACAGACTCCGTATTTACACTCCGCATGCAGACTGTGACAGCTGGGTCCCGCGAGCACAGACTTTCATTTCTCTGACTTGTGCAGAGAGGAGAGAGAAGACGTGGGGAAGGGGAGTGCAGGTACACGGCGTGCTTTTTAGGGAGACGGATACGGAGTCCGCTGGATTGATGAATAGTGCGCGGGCGCGTAAATTTGACGGATAAACATCCATATACGGAGGCTGCTGGAGTTGGTCTAAGGGTATATACATCCCCATTAATTAAGGAGTGTTTTAAAATGTTTTGTCGGAGGAATGATCCCCAGACCCTAGGACCCACCGGTAAGTGAGCGCGCTGAGGAAAAAACTCCTGATCGTTGGGGGCGTTAGTGAAAGGGAAATGGTCTTAAACCATTTCTTATATTTTGGTGCTTGATGACCATCAAAACCATTCAGACTAACTAGTTTGTCTAGTCTTTGATTCACAGGTTCATAAGATTCAATAGTTCAGTTTCTAAGTCAGAATCAACTCGGGTCCAACCATATAGGGGTAAAACATGGAATAAATGAACTACCAATAGTTCTACTCTTTGGATAAGTTCTAAATACCCCGGGGAACCTATTCAACACTTCTAGAAAGGTTGGAAAGCTCGAAATCAACATATCACTATCTTAGAGCTAGTGTGAGCAAAAGAAGAAATATGAGTTAAAGAATCAAAATGTTCATGATCCATGACTTAGACTAGATGGAAACCCACTTGAGATGTTTGTCTAAGTCATAGGATCTCTCTCAAGTTTAGCCAAAGCAACTTTGAGAAGATCGTGCAAAGATCAACGGGAAGTCAGAAACTCAAGTTCTGAAATCGCCGAGTGCGGACCGTCCGACCCCTTCTGGCGGACCGTCAGCGACACTGCTTTGACTTCGGCCAGGAACTATAAATCGCGGATAGTCCGACTAAACCACGGACCATCCAGCTATATATTGCAGACCGTCCGCCTGTGAAGACCTGGTTCAGCCCGAGGGTGACAAGTTGAGAAAAAGGAATTTTAGAGGTGGAGCGAACCGTCCGGGACCAAGGGCAGACCGTCCACATGGTGTCACCGTGGTAGATAGTCGTTGATCTAGCCGTTGGTCTGTCAGGCGTATCCATTAAGATGTCAGAATCGACCTTTGAGAGCGTCGCGGACCGTCCAAGCTCATGCCGCGGACCGTTTGCCCGTGCGCAGAACAGACAGACAGGGTATATGGGTGGTTGAGGGCTATAAAAGCCACCCCAGCCAGCCCATTCATAACATTCATTGATCCATATCATACACAAGAGTTGGGTATTCACTCCTATCTACTAGAGCAACACTTCTATACACATCAAAGCTTCACAAGTGCCACAAAAGAGAGATCAAGCAAGAAAGAGCTACTCGTGTGCGTTTAGTGATAGTGCCTTGTGAGAATCATTGAGAGAAAGTGTGTGCTACCTCTTGTAATCATTTGAGCGTGGAGTTTTGACTCCCATTCATTGTAAAGCTAGCAAAAGCCCCTTATATTTGTGGTTGGCCTTGCAAAAACTTTGGTCTTTTGTTGAGAAAGAAGAAGGAACACTCGCCGGTCTTGGTGACCGTTGGAGAGAGGGAAAGGGTTGAAAAAGACCCATCCTTAGTGGACTCCTCAATGGGGATTAGGTTCTTGGTGAACCGAACCTCGGTAAAACAAATCACCCATGTCACTTGTGTTTATTACTTGCGATTTGTTTGTCTTCTCCCTATCTAAGTTCTCTTGGACTATTCTTTATTGATATTGCTTTGTGTTGCTTCAAGTTAAATTCTCATATATAGAAGCAACGCCTTGAAAGCAAGAACTTGTGTTATTCCTCTTCATATCTAAGTTGTAACACCCCAGGTGTTACCCAAGGCCCTGGCTTAATATATGCACATGTGGCCCTTATCACATGTGTTTAAGTGGAAAGAAAGGGCACCCTAATCTTTAGAACCATGGCTAACCTAAGTAGTGATCATGATGGGAGGGATACCCTAGCCTTCATGTACTTCACCTATGAAAAAGTTCTAAAACCCTAATTTCCCCTCTTGAGCCATTAAACCGCCAAACATTGGGTTAAAGGGAAAACTATGCAAATGGTCAATTCATGGATTGAACCCTTTACCAAAGTTGAAGTACATTAATAAATCTACAAAATATAGTAAGGGAGGTATTACAAAAAGGTCCTACAAAAACCCCAAATCAAGCCCCCAAGTGGAGAGCACCCTAGAGCAATCCATTTTTCTCTAAGTCAAAAATCAGCCCTAATCTAAAGATCAGAAGTGTTCCCCCTTTTGCTGGCGCCAAAACTACTTGGTCCAAATAACAAAAAGTAGCCAAACTACCCAAGGCACACCCCTGAAAAATTTGAAACCAAACCAGGGTCGTTTGACATGGTTTGGCATCTGTTTTGTTGCGGGGTGAACAGTGCAGACAGACAAGACTTGGCGCCACCATATCTTCCAAGCCAGACCCGATCTACCCTTGGAACTCACATGAACTAGATAGCTCTAGGTGCAGGGAAGAAATCTTACACAAGTCATATGGCAAGATTCGCACGTTTGGGTGCTCTACAGGCGCAAGAACTTGGGCAGATTAACACGACCACGTGTTTGACGCGCCCTAGCAACGCCAGAGCATGCCTCGGCGCTCGGCCCCACGTGCGCCGTGCCGCACCGTGTCAACCCCGTGCCCATGCTCGCGCCCGTGGCTATAAAGCCAACCCCGGTCTCGACCGTACGCCCCCGCTCACTCCCAATCCCGCCCGAGCACAAGTTCACCGGCGTTTACCCAGAGAATGGCGTGCCAGCGGCCGCGCGAGCCCCGGCCACCGTGGACTGGCCACTCCAGCCCTCCTCCGCCCGGTCTGACCCCTCGGCTAGCTTCCCCGGAGCTCAGTGAAGCTCCCCGAGCCGCAGAACGAACACCACCTCACCGGAGACGCCGGATTGATGTCGCCGGACTTCAACCGGCCGCCATCGCACGTAGACCGAGCTACACGGTAAGCCATTCATCGATTCCTTGTGCCTATGGCATCCTTGACCTCCAGTGAAGCTCCCCGTGCCATTTAATTAAACTATACCGCCGTGAGTAGGCCGGAGCACACGTTGCTGACGAGCCCGACCGCCTACGCACGTGGCCAGCCCTATTCCGGCCATCACCGCGGGTGATCCGCCCCTCAACGTGACCGTGAGGACCTCCTGGACCTCACCTAGCCCTCCACCGGACCTCTCCCGCTGCCGGTAAGCCGCGCCACCCTTTTTCCTCTCTGCGGTTACTATTCCAGCGAGGAAGGAGCTCGGGATAAGAAAGAGAAAGGCCAGAGGGGTTTTCGCGATGTCAGTGACTCAGTGAAACAGTTCCGCAGGGGCACAGTTTAAATGGTTTAGTTAAAGAAAAACACAGGGGTCCTGGTGCAAAGCTGTTTTCCTTAAACCTTTAAGTTTTATTATTTTAAATGAGTGTAGAACTTGAAAAATTCATAACTTGAGTTTTATCCAACCAAATTTGGTCAAACCAATTTTGCTAGGTCCTAAATATTATGAACTAATTAGGAAAAATAATAATCACCCTAATTCCTACAATACTTTTAGAGTTTCAATTTAAATAAGTATACTGTCCAAAACTAAATAAATAGAGGAAAAATAGAAATACTTTTGGACTGAGGGTAAGAAAAATTAGAGACATACTTAACTACTAACTACCCTGTTTAAAAATGTTAAACTCCTCAATGTACTAGGTTAAGAAAGGACTAACCATTAAAACTTATATTGGTCCAAACCTTAAGAAAATGAAAAACGAAACTTAAAACAAGAAGCCGAGGGCAACCAAATTTTTCCTAGCTTGCTTAGGTGATATAGTTCAAAAGAAAATTATGTTGAACCCTCTGTTAGTACAAAAGAAATGCACCACATTTTATTTTATAAAAACATTAAGAACTTAGAAAAATCCTAGAAAAATAACCCTAGGGAAAAACCACCCCAATCCTTGGGATAACTACTATTATGCTAGTATAAATCTAGGAAAAATACAAGTTTTATTGTTTGATATTTTTCAAATGGCAAGTTAGTTATAAGTGCCTTTTTGACATTAAACTTTAGAAAATCACAACTAAATAACCATTAAGTCACTTTCTGTGATTTTTGGCACAGAAACCTATGATTACCTGTAGATGTTGGCAAAAGTAAATTTTAGTACAGAACCGCCATATAAACCAGAGTTGTAGTGCAAAGTGACCATTCACTTTCACTTTTATTATTTTTTTCTAGATTTTATCCTAATTATTCTTAACCTCAAAATTGTAGAACAAGCTACAATGCTCAGTATTAGTCCACTGTAATTTTTGCAACATTTTTGGAAAATTCTAAATCACTATGGTAGTGCAAGCTCACTTTAAAAGCATAAGTAGAGAATAAAAAGGGAAATTGTGGGAGGAATTAATATTATACAACTAGATCTCTCTCAGTTTCTAATACAACACGAATGAAAGAATTAAATTCTTAATTTCACTTAGAGCCCTACAATAGGTGAGTTTAAAACACTAAGAGCACCATCTGATAAAGAAAACCCTAGTTTACCACTGTTTTAATATTATTTCACCATATATATTATCTACTAAATTAACATATCATTAATGTAGATGTATCTTATTCATTGCATTCGATAGACTGTAATCTCGCTGATGGAGAGTACGTCCTCATTCCGGAGCAAGGAGTTGCTCAGGAGGTAGTCCCAGAGCCAGCACCAGAGCCTGCTACTTAGGATCTGCCTGCCCCAGCTTTTGAAGGCAAGCCTCGGTTTTCTGCATAACCATTATTTATATGCTATTTTACTGCACTTAATGTTTGTAGGCCTGTACTGTGCACTTAAGTGTAGGAGTTGCCTGAAACCCTAGTTGCATGAACCCAGGATTCCTCTTGAGATGGTTAATAGTATGCTAAGTCGAGTAGCTACTTTACTAATTAGGGATCTCGGTAGAAGTCGAGTGATTTTTCTAGCACTCACGCAAGGTTAGGAATTGGTTGTATCCATTTTTATATCGGAATGATGATGGTCTGTGGACAACGATCCATGAGGATGCGTTGTCTACGAGACGAAATTGGAATAAGGATTAAGGTGTGGTACCTGTGTCAAGCGTTTGAACGTAATAAACACATGCCGAGAAATATGGTAAATCGGCAAGCCTAGTACCTGAGTGAACCTACCCACAGATTGCCCTCCTCACGCGACCTGAGATGTGGTCTCCCATTCCGGTTATGGTGGGTACAAGTGCGGTCACTGCACGACGGCAGTCGGGGTCAGTGAGGCATTGTACGCCAAGGCGGTGAGCCCCTTTCTATTGACAGAGAATCGATGGGGACGGTTGATGTGTGTGGGGACGGAGTGCCTCGCCACGTCGTGTGTTTAGGTTTACCTTGCAAGGCTAAAACTCGATTCAAATCGTCTGCTTCTCGCAGCTAATGAGACTGCTTGATCCATTGTACTGTATTGAGTAATAAGTGGAAATGAGGTGACTAGTAAAGGATGTTGATTCATAAAAATGTTCGATACCATGTATGACTAGCTAGGTACACATCTAGTTAAAAAGGATCATACTAAAACTTAAAAAGCTAAAATATGAGTTTAGACTCAGCTAGTGCTTTTGGCAAACCAAACCCCTCAGCCAAACAGCTGCATGTCTAGAGGTAGAGGGGTAGACTCCCCACACCGGGCAAGTCTAGCTGAGTATTAGTATACTCAGCCTTGCTTGTGGCATAATTTTTTATAGGTTCTCTGGAGGATATGGTTGCTGGAGTGACTTGGCCATCCACCTTGCCATCGGGTTATACAGTCGAGTGGGACCCTACCTCAGCAGGAGAGGAGCATGAGGAGTGATGGGTCAGGCTTCCCCATCCTCCCTTTCATTTACCCTTAGTTAATTTTCGCTGCACTAAGAACACTGGATATCACTTTTGCAAAACTCCGATGATGATGATGTAATAATATTAAGTACTTCCTTAATTTATGGTTTTATGCTTTATTGTATTTGCTCTGTGCCTCACCTTCGAGTGAGTATGTGGTACTTGATCCTGTTAGTGGCCTTGTCGGACTCGATCCGAGGGACTAATGTTTTATTCCTATTTAAGTGTGGTTTTGCCTTCAAGGCGGGACTCGGGCACTTAAGTTGGAATAATTCGGGCGGTTCTGCCATAGCTGGTATCGGAGCTTGTACCATTTTAGAGGAATCAATAAATCATAATTACTGACCCTTTAAAAAAACTTGCTTAGAAACTAAGTTGGATAGATGTCAGGACGATAAGGATAGACCTAGGACATGAAGCCTTAGGATATTAGATGGGTAGCTAGGTGGCTATTTAAATATGTCGTACAGGCTACTACAATATCGATAGGGGAATTCTGTACCCCTATACTTGATGTGAGGACACTTAGGACGAGCATGCATGCATCCTTTTCTTGTTGGTCAGCTTAGTAAAATGTCATTATCAACAATAAGATACATAAATAAAGAGACATCAATTACAAGAGTTAAAGAAGCCATAGCAAAGACTTCCACTTAACCCTAGAAAAGCCAAGTTCACAAAATTTTCTAGTCTTTCGCATTAGCTCCTTTTGGGATTCGTTTTCTTTTCGCTTACACTTGCCCTTGCACAGATGACTTCTCACATACCCATGGATGGAGGAAACACACATTTCCACACAGACGGTCTTGCGTGAGAGGGCTTTCCCCACATTTTGTGGGAGGTACTGCAGGGAGCAGGTTACGCTATGCCTCCCCAGTATGCGGTGCAGCTGTTCGAGGAGCACCGGGTGCCCTGCTATAGGGTGAGGATGACCTTGGAGCCTCATCCCCTACAGCCCAGCTGGCGTTCCTTGGACTCGGAGTCCTTCGGTTTTCGGGCCGAAGACACGATAGAGTCCACCGCTCTGCATGTGATGACAACCTTCTGCGGATTTCACCCCTTGGAGCCGTCAACCCACCCCATTGGCTTGTTCCCTGCTGAAAAGGAGGACGACCCGATGTGGAAGGATCGGGTTGAGCACGCCAAGGACGTGTGGGCTCTCTACCCTGGGCATACCGCTCACCTGACGGTTCGGTGCATGAGTGCCCTATATCGTCTGCAGGCCTTGCGAGGTGAGGCGATGTCCCGGCTTATGGGCCTAGTGGAGTCTACCAAGATCACCCTAGATAACCGGGAGGACCTTGTTGTCGACTTGTCCACTGAGCTGGTGGAAAAGGATCTCTAGGTGGAGCAGATGGCCAACCAAATCCAAGAGCTCGAGGATCAGGTGGAAGCCAGGGAGAACACTATCGAGGTTCTAGAAGATCAGCTCTAGACCACCCAGCAACAGCTTGAGGAAGCCAACCAACATCTGGATCTGCACCATCAAGAGATCGAGGACATGGAGGCAGAAGGGGCCGATGAGGACATTGATATCGAGGGAGGAGAGGAGCCGGAGCCTGCATCTAGCTTAGACACTGCTGGCTCAGGGAGACCACCTTTCTCGAGTCTAGCGTTGCCTCGTTTGCTCATTAGATTCCAGGGTTAGGGTAGAAGTGTGCAACAGTAGAACTCCTCGAAACTAGCTTAGCTTTTGCACCTTAGAGGTACTAGGCTAGAGAGTTGAGTATTTTGGGCACTGCTGTAACCATTGGGAACTCTTTTAGCAAAGATGAATGATGGATGATTTTTATTTTAAGTTATAAATAAAATTATATCCTGTTGGTACCAGTTGTGAAAGGCGAGGCAAACTTGGGTCCTTGCAAACCTCGCTGTTTAAGTTCCTTTATCGTATTCAATCACGGATTTTAAGCATAACAACTGAACCTCCTAAATTTCAGATGGTAGGAAGAGCGCGCCGTGGATAGAATGAGCACATTCCTCCACCACTGCCGTAGCCCCCTACCATGCAGGAGATGATGGCTCAACAGAATGAGATTCTGCGGCAGCTCGCTCAGCGTCAGCCACTGCCTTAGCACTATGGAGGTGGTGATCACCACCAGCGTGCCCCGGCAGCGGCCACCTACCCGGAGTTTCTCAGTACTCAGCCGTCGTTGTTCACTCGGGCAGAAGATCCACTCGATGCTGATGTTTGGCTCAGTGTGGTGGAATCCAAATTCCCACTACTTAATGGAGATTGTTCAGATGCGACCAAGGTCTGTTTCACCGCCCAACAGCTTTGTGGGCCCGCTAGGACCTAGTGGGACCATTTCCTCGCTATGCAGCCGGTTGACCACATGGTTGAGTGGGGAGAGTTCAAAGCAGCATTCTGAGGGCATCACATACCCGTAGGCATCATGGACCGCAAGCTCAATGAGTTTCTGGCACTCACTCAGGGAAGTCGTACCGTGTTGCAGTACGCCCAAGCTTTCAATGCCCTGTGTCAGTATGCAGGCTACCATGCTGACACCAATGAGAAGAAGAGAGACAGATTCAGGAGGGGCCTCAGCACTAAGCTCCGTGACCGTCTCAACACAGTCAGGGCCAACAACTACAATGAGTTAGTCAACATGGCCATCTCTCAGGAGGATTGTATCACAGCCCACCTGGCAGTGAAAAAGAGAAAGACCCCTATGGCAGGACCATCAGCTCAGCCTCAACGCTTCAGAATTGTGTCCGACACTCAGAATAGAGGACCTTAGCAGCAGCAGGGGCGATGGGTGATCCGACCACAGCAACAGCAGCAACAGGCACCCAACCGCTCCCAACTCCCAGCTCAGAGGAACAACAACCAGCCACAACAACAGCACCGTCAGAGCAATGACAACAGGTGTTTCACTTGTGGCAGCACCGGACACTATGCCAAGAATGTCCCAGGAACCAGTAGAGGCAGGGTCAGAATGCAAATCAAAATCAAGGCAAGAGGCAGAGGGTGCAAGTGAGGCAGGGCAGCTGAACTTCACCACATTGGCTGATATTCCGGAGGGAGCGCCCATCATGACTGGTATCTTTTCAATTTTAAATTTCCCTACAGTCATTCTTTTTTATTTGGGTGCATCACACAGCTTCATCAGCGCAAAATTTAGTGTCAAGTGTCTGCTACCTTTTCATCACACATATGGGGTCGTTATGACTGCAACACCGGGAGGCAGGGTTGCCACCTATCAACTCAACCAGCAGGTGCCAATAAAACTGGGTAGTATTATATTTAGAACTACCCTCCTTATCATGGGATTGGAGAGCATGGACATCATCTTGGGAACTAACTGGTTATCACGACATCATGCCTTGATTGATGTCGCAGTAAGAGCCATTGAAATACACTCACCAAGTTGTGGAGCATTCACCTTGTACCTACCTGACCAAGGCTATACCCACTCTTGTGCACTCACCGAGGTAGAATCACCTGTGGAGAGGATTCCAGCAGTTTGTGAGTACCCAGATGTTTGCCCGGACGAACTGCCAGGGATGCCACCCGATAGGGACATAGAGTTTGCCATAGAACTGCAACCAGGGACTGCACCTATATCAAACAGACCATATAGGATGCCTCCAGCAGAGTTGGCAGAACTGAAGAAGCAGTTGCAAGAGTTGTTGGACAAGGGGTTCATTCGCCCAAGTACTTCATCATGGGGATGTTCGACCTTGTTCGTAAAGAAGAAGGATGAGAGTCTAAGACTGTGTGTCAATTACCGCCCTCTCAATGCGGTAACTATTAAAAATAAGTATCCTTTGCCCTACATTGATGTTTTGTTTGATCAGTTGGTCGGAGCCAAGGTGTTTTCCAAAATAGACCTTCGCTCTAGCTATCACCAGATCAAGATCAGGGCCAGTGATATTCCAAATACGGCTTTCTCTACCAGATACGGACTTTATGAGTACTTGGTGATGTCATTCAAGCTGACCAATGCCCCGGCATATTTCATGTATTTGATGAATTCAGTATTTATGTCAGAACTGGACAAATTTGTGGTGGTTTTCATTGATGATATTCTAGTATATTCAAGAAATGAAGATGAGCATACTATGCATTTGTATATAGTACTTCAGTGGCTGCGCGATCATCATTTGTATGCCAAACTCTCCAAATGTGATTTCTGGCTAAGAGAGATCAAGTTCTTGGGTCACACCATTTCTCAGGATAGGATATCAGTTGATTCTGAGAAAGTCCAAGAAGTGATGGATTGGAAGCCTCCTACCATCGTGAGACAGATTCGGAGTTTTCTGGGATTGGCAGGATACTATCGGCGATTCATTCCGGATTTCTCTAGGATTGCTAAACCAATGACTGAATTGTTGAAGAAAGGAGTGAAATTTGATTGGAGTCAGAAATGTGAAGATGCCTTTCACGTATTGAGGCAGCATCTGACGACATCACCCGTGCTAGCACAACCTGACAACGCAAAATCATTTGATGTGTATTGTGATGCCTCGGGCACTGGACTAGGTTGTGTGTTGATGCAAGACAACCGAGTTATTGCCTACGCATCCAGAGCACTTAGGCCTCATGAGCAGAATTATCCCACACATGATCTGGAGTTAGCAGCGGTAGTTCATGCTCTGAAAATATGGAGACAATACCTAATGGGAGCTCATTGTAATATTTATACTGACCACAAGAGTCTCAAGTATATTTTCACTCAGGCTGATCTTAATATGAGGCAGAGGAGATGGTTAGAATTGATCAAGGATTATGATCTAGAAGTACATTATCATCCTGGCAAGGCAAATGTTGTGGCAGATGCCTTGAGTTGAAAAGCCCAATGCAACTGTATAACCATTGACTCTAAGGTCACCGCCTTGTGTGACGAGTTGCGCAAGCTGAACGTGGAAGTGGTTTCCCCAGGTACCTTGGATTATATCTCAATTGAGCCAACTTTACAAGAGCAGATAATCATGGCACAGATTGGTGACAAGGGTGTTCAACTCATTAAGGAAATGCTCAACCAAAAGGTGGATAAGTACAAATGTTTTCGTCAGGACAACAAGGGTGTTCTATGGTTTGAAGACCGATTGGTTGTTCCCAAAAATCCAGAACTCAGGGAGAAAATCTTGGACGAAGCTCATCTCTCAAAATTTTCCATGCACCCTAGGAGTAACAAGATGTATCATGACCTCAGATCCTTGTATTGGTGGACCAGGATGAAGAGAGAAATTGCTAAGTGTGTATCTAAGTGCGACACTTGCCAAAGGATCAAAGCAAGCCATTTGAAGGTAGCAGGTACCTTACAACCTCTCCCCATACCATCTTGGAAATGGGAGGATATTTGCATGGACTTTATTGTGGGATTGCCTAGCACCTCCCGGCATCATGATTCTATTTGGGTCATTGTGGATAGGCTAACCAAGACAGCTCATTTCTTGCCCGTGTATACCACCCACAAGACAGAAAAATATGCAGAGATCTATATTGACCAAATAGTGTGTTTGCATGGAATCCCAAGGACTATAGTGTCAGATAGAGGAGCACCATTCGTAGCACATTTCTGGGAGCAGCTACAAAAATCACTTAGCACCACTATGATTAGAAGCTCAGTGTACCATCCCCAAACTGATGGTCAAACCGAAAGGGTAAATCAGATTCTCGAGGATATGTTGAGAGCCTGCGTAATACACTATGGCAAGGATTGGGACAAATGTCTTTCATTGGCAGAGTTTTCTTACAATAATAGTTACCAATCCAGCCTGAAGATGGCACCTTTCGAGGCCTTGTATGGGAGAAGGTGTAGAACACCGCTAAATTGGTCACAAGCGGGAGAAAGGGAAATATTTGGACAATTGGACCTGACCTAGTGCTTGAAGCCGAGGATAAAGTCAGAGTCATTAGGAGGAACTTGGAAGTTGCTCAGGCCAGGCAAAAGAGCTTTCATGATAAAAGAAGGAAGCCTCTACAATTTGAAGTGGGGGATCATGTATATCTAAAAGTGTCACCCACCAAAGGTGTTCAGAGATTTGGGATCAAGGGAAAATTAGCTCCTCGCTACATTCGACCCTATGAGATCAGGGGGACTTGTGGACCAGTAGCGTATAGATTGGAGCTACCCCCTCACATGTCGACTATTCATGATGTATTCCATGTATCTCAGCTAAGGAAGTGTGTTCGCTTACCCACAGAGGTGCTATCCGAACCTGAATTGGAGATAGAACCAGACTTGTCATATCAAGAGCACCCCATCAAAGTATTGGACCAAAAAGAAAGGTCAACTCAAGCAAAGTCAACCCGGATGTATAAGATCCAGTGAAGCAACCATTCAGAAGAAGAAGCTACTTGGGAAACTGAGGATATTCTGTGCTCGCACTATCCCGATTTTCTGCCCTAGGAGATCGGTACGTAACTCGGATCCCAAAACACCCCGCACCTGCCCATTGAATCTAAGTATAAGAGAAATATAGTTGTGAAACTGAATCTAGAAGGACTTCCTTCTGAAGTTGCAAAGAGGATGACATTCGAAGAGCAGTCTACTAGAGGACCTTGATAAAAGAAACCACACCGCGCAAGCACGCCCCTTCTTAGCACCCCTCTAAAGGGTCCCTACCCAAATCTCGGGACGAGATTCCTTTAAGGGGGGAGGGCTGTAACACCCTAGGTGTTACCTAAGGCCCTGGCTTAATATATGCACCTATGGCCCTTATCACATGTGTTTAAGTGGAAAGAGAGGGCACCCTAAGCTTTAGAACCATGGCTAACCTAAGTAGTGATCATGATGGGAGGGATACCCTAGCCTTCATGTATCTTCACCTATGAAAAAGGTTCTGAAAGGGAAATGTGCCCTTGGGCCATTTCTAAAGTGTTTTGGTGATTAAGTGCCCAACACATACTCTCTAAGTGTTAATTTGTGCCAAAGATTGAAGAATTGCAAATCATGTAACAAGGTACGTTTCTAGACTTAGTACATTGATTTGGGTACTAATGTATTGTGTCTAAGTGCTAGAAACAGGAGAAAACAAATAGGAAATGAGTTGGCTGTGTACAACCCCTGCTCGGTCTGGGTGCACCGGACAGTGTCCGGTGCGCCAGACCAGTCTCGGTGAACAGGCCGCTCTCGGGACTCGACGGCGGCGTACGGCTATAATTCACCGGACTGTCCGGTGGTGCACCAGACTGTCCGGTGAGTCATCCGCGACGAAGTCGTCGCTCTCGGGAGAAGTTCAACGGCGTACGGCTAAAATTCACCGGACTGTCCGGTGAGCCAACGATCGACTGCGCAATGGTCGGACGCGCAATCCACGAGCGACATGTGGCCCGCACCAACGGTCGGCAGGGGGCACCGGACAGTGTCCGGTGTGCCAACTGCCACGAATCTGCAATGGTCAGATGCTCTAGAAAAGGAAGGAGATCGTGCACCGGACAGCTACAGTGACTGTCCGGTGTGCCACCTGATAGAAGGCAAGATTAGCCTTCCAAGATTGTCTCCAACGGCTCCTAGCTGCCTTAGGGCTATAAAAGGGACCCCTAGGCGCATGGAGGAGTCACCTAAGCTTACAAGAAAGATCCTAAGACTCCAAGACTCCATTCTCACGCATTCGATTCTTTGAGATAGTGACTAGAGCTCCATTTGAGTTGAGAACTCCTTGCGTTGTGTTTTGAGCTCGAGTTGTGACTTGTGTGCGTGATTGTGCTCTCGTTTTGAGTCTTGTGTGTGTTGCTCTCCCCTCCCTTACTTCCGTGCTTCTTTGTGATCATCAATTGTAAGGGTGAGAGGCTCCAAGTTGTGGAGATTCCTCGCAAACGGGAGAAAGTATAAGAAAGAAGAACATCGTGGTATTCAAGTTGATCATTGGATCACTTGAAAGGGGTTGAGTGCAACCCTCGTCCATTGGGACGCCACAACGTGGAAGTAGGCAAGTGTTATACTTGGCCGAACCACGGGATAAACCACTGTGTCTCTTGTGTTGTCTTTCTCTGTGATTGTTGTGATTCGCAAGAGCTCGTTCTATAGCCACTTGGTTCTATTGCACTAACATCTTCATAACCAAGCTTGTGGCTATTTAGTGTTGAAATTTTACAGGATCACCTATTCACCCCCCCTTTAGGTGCTCTCAATTGGTATTAGGGACGGATCCGGATATTTATTCGGATGTCAATTTTTTGGTCTTCTTTCTTCGATTGTGAACAAATAATATATAGAATTTGCTATGTAAATTTATATTCTAGTTTTTAGCATTGGGGCTATTAATCTTCACAAAAAATAAACATTAAATTCGTTCTATATATTTTTAAATAATTGATATAAAATTTGGATGTCTATCCGAATACGGATTCAGATGTTTTTTCATCTTTTTTGTTGTAGGGAGAAAATAATGTACATAAAAATTATAGAAAAAATTATTTAAATACTTCATAATATTCTTCATAACATTGCCAAAAATTAGTTTTAAATTATATGTATGTCTATGCTAAAATATTAGATTTGTGATACAAATCGGATGTTTTAGGAACATCCCTAATTGGTATCAGAGCCGTTCTCTTCACGTAAGGGACTAATCGCCTGAAGAGATGGATCCTAAGGGAAAGAGGATGGTGGTCAACAATAAAGAGAAGGATTCCATCTTCAACGAGCCAAGGGATGACAAGCCCACTGACTCTGGCTCGAGTCACAAGAAGAAGGATGGGAAGAAGAAGAGACGTATCAAGAAGATCGTCTACTACGACAACGACAGATCTTCTTCTTCACCAAGAGACGACGACGACGAGAAAAAGAAACCGGTTAATTCAGATTATTCATTTGATTATTCTCGTATTCCTTTTAATTCCAATGCTCATTTGCTTTTAATTCCTCTTGGTAAACCTCCACACTTTGATGGAGAGGACTACGCTTTTTGGAGTCACAAAATGTGCAGTCACTTATTATCTCTCCATCCTAGTATTTGGGAGATAGTTGAGAATGGAATGCAATTTGATAGTACGGATAACCCTGTGTTCATCAATGAGAAAATTCATAAAAATGCACAAGCTACCACTATTTTGCTAGCATCCTTATGCAGGGACGAGTACAACAAGGTGAGCGGCTTGGACAACGCCAAGCAAATTTGGGATACCCTCAAAATATCACATGAGGGAAGCGCCGCCACCATGAACACCAAAATGGAGTTGGTGGAAGGCGAGCTAGGGAGGTTCGCAATGATCAGGGGAGAGGAGCCAACACAAACGTACAACAGGCTCAAGACCCTAGTCAACAAGATCAGGAGATATGGAAGCACGGGATGGACGGACCACGACGTCGTCCGACTTATTCTGAGGTCTTTTACTGTTATTGACCCTCATCTTGTGAACCTCATCCGTGAGAATCCCAGGTACACAAAGATGACGCCCGAGGAGATACTCGAAAAGTTTGTGAGCGGGCGTATGATGGTCAAGGAAGCAAGATATGTTGATGATGCATTGAACGGCCCAATGCCCATCTATGAGCCCCAGCCCGTTGCACTCAAGGCAACAAGCAACAGCAGGGAGGCGCTACCTAGCAAGGTGGCACAAGTTGAGGCTGCCGGGCTAAACGAAGATGAGATGACCCTCATCATCAAGCGCTTCAAGACCGCGCTAAAAGGACGCAAGGAGCATCCCAACAAGAGCAAAGCAAAGAGAAAACGCTCCTGTTTTAAATGCGGTAAGACTGGTCATTTTATAGCAAATTGTCCCGATAATGCTAATGACCAGGAACAAGAAAAGAACGGGAAGAGGGAGAAGAAGGCCTACAAGAAGGCAAAGGGCGAGGCGCACCTTGGCAAAGAATGGGATTCGGACTGCTCTTCTTTCGACTCCGACGACGAAGGACTCGCTGCCTCAGCCTTCAACAAATCGACACTCTTCCCCAACGAGCGCCACACTTGCCTCATAGCAAAGGAGAAAAAGGTAAGCGTTCGAGAAACCCCTAAGTATACTACTTCAAGTGATGATGATTCTAGTGATGATGAAGTAGATTATACCGATTTATTTAAGGGCTTAGATAGAGCAAAAGTAGATAAAATTAATGAGTTAATTGATGCTTTGAATGAAAAAGATAGATTGTTAGAGAAGCAAGAAGATATTTTGTATGAAGAGCATGACAAGTTTGTTAGTGTGCAAAAATCTCTTGCTTTAGAGGTTAAAAGGAATGAAATGTTGTCTTCTGAATTATCTGCTTGTCATGAAACTGTGTCTAGCTTAAAGAGTGTTAATGATGATATAAATGCTAAGCTAGAAGTAGCTAATAAAACTAGATCTTGTGTAGAGCATGTTGTCATTTGTAATAGGTGTAAGGATTTTGATGTTGATGCTTGTGTTGAACACCTTACATCGTTTACTAAATTAAATAATGAGGTGGTAAGTCTTAATGCTCAACTTAAGACTTGCAAAATTGACTTTGATAAGTTAAAATTTGCTAGGGATGCCTACACCGTTGGTAGACACCCCTCAATTAAGGATGGACTTGGCTTTCGAAAAGAAGCCAAGAACTTAACAAGTCAAAGGGCTCCCATTCCCAACAAGGAGAAAGGGAAGGCCCCTATGACTAGTAGTAATCAAAAGAATCATGCTTTCATGTATAATGATAGAAAATTTTCTAGAAATTCTCATTATAATAGGAGCTATAATGCTTTTGATTCACATGCTATGATTGCTTCAAGTTCAAATGGTAGGCCAAGGAGAAATTTTGTGTCTCATGCTCCTAGGAAAATGTGTAATAAACCTACCACTGTCTTTCATACTTGCAACACTACGTTTGTACTTTCATGTAAAAATGAAAAAGTGGTTGCTAGAAAGTTGGGGTCCGAATGCAAGGGAGACAAGACTTGTATCTGGGTCCCAAAGGCTATTGTAACTAACCTTGTAGGACCCAACTAGAGTTGGGTACCTAAAACCCAAGCCTAATTTGCCTTGCAGGTTTATGCATCCGGGGGGCTCAAGCTAGATTATCGACAGCGGATGCACAAACCACATGATGGGGGAGAAGAAGATGTTCACCTCCTACGTCAAGAACAAGGATTCCCAAGATTCGATCATCTTTGGAGATGGGAACTAAGGCAAGGTTAAAGGACTAGGAAAGATAGCCATTTCATCCGAGCATTCCATATCCAATGTGTTCTTAGTTGAATCGCTCGGGTACAACTTATTGTCTGTTAGTCAACTATGTAATATGGGTTATAATTGTCTATTTACCAATATAGATGTGTCTGTCTTTAGAAGGAGTGATGGTTCATTAGCTTTTAAGGGTGTACTAGACGACAAACTCTACTTAGTTGATTTTTCAAAATAGGAGGCCGATCTAGACGCATGCTTAATTGCTAAGACTGACATGGGCTGGTTGTGGCATCGTCGTCTAGCACATGTTGGGATGAAGAACCTTCATAAACTTCTAAAGGGAGAACATGTGTTAGGACTAACCAATGTATTTTTCGAAAAAGATAGACCTTGTGCAGCTTGTCAAGCAGGTAAACAAGTGGGAAGCACTCATCACAGCAAGAATGTGATGACCACATCAAGACCTCTGGAGCTACTTCATATGGACCTCTTTGGACCCGTCGCCTACCTCAGCATCGAGGGAAGTAAGTATGGTCTTGTTATTGTTGATGATTTTTCCCGCTTCACTTGGGTATTCTTTTTGCAGGATAAATCATAAACCCAAGGGACCCTAAAGCGCTTTCTAAGGAGAGCTCAAAACGAATTTGAGCTCAAGGTGAAAAAGATAAGAAGCGACAACGGGTCCGAGTTCAAGAACTTACAAGTGGAGGAGTACCTTGAGGAGGAAGGAATCAAGCACGAGTTCTCCGCTCCCTACACACCATAGCAAAACGGTGTGGTAGAGAGGAAGAACAGGACACTTATCGACATGGCAAGGATGATGCTTGGAGAGTTCAAGACACCCGAGCGGTTTTGGTCGGAGGCTGTGAATACAGCTTGCCACACTATAAACCGGGTCTACCTTCATCGCCTCCTCAAGAAGACCTCGTATGAACTTCTAACCGGTAACAAACCCAACGTTTCATACTTTCGTGTATTTGGGAGTAAATGTTACATTCTAGTAAAGAAAGGTAGAAATTCCAAATTTGCTCCCAAAGTTGTAGAAGGGTTTTTGCTAGGTTATGACTCAAATACAAAGGCATATAGAGTCTTCAACAAATCATCGGGTTTGGTTGAAGTCTCTAGCGACGTTGTATTTGATGAAACTAATGGTTCTCCAAGAGAGCAAGTTGATCTTGATGATGTAGATGAAGATGATGTTCCAACGGCTGCAATACGCACGATGGCGATAGGTGATGTGCGACCACAGGAACAACAAGAGCAAGATCAGCCTTCTTCCTCAACAATGATGCACCCCCAACTCAAGATGATGAACAGGTTCCTCAAGAGGAGGCGCGTGATCAAGGGGGAGCACAAGAAGAACAAGTTTTGGAGGAAGAAGTACCACGGGCCCCTCCAACTCAAGTCCGAGCGACGATTCAAAGGAATCATCCCGTCGACCAGATTCTGGGTGATATAAGCAAGGGAGTAACTACTCGCTCAAGACTAGCTAACTTTTGTGAGCATTACTTGTTTGTCTCTTCTATTGAGCCTTTCAGGGTAGAAGAGGCCTTGCAAGATTCGGATTGGGTGTTGGCCATGCAAGAAGAGTGAAAGTCGCCTAGAGGGGGGGTGAATAGGGCGAAACTGAAATTCTCAAAAATAATCACAACTACAAGCCGGGTTAGCGTTAGAAATATAATAGAGTCCGCGAGAGAGGGTGCAAAACAAATCGCAAGCAAATAATGAAGTGAGACACGCGGATTTGTTTTACCGAGGTTCGGTTCTCTCAAACCTACTCCCCGTTGAGGAGGCCACAAAGGCCGGGTCTCTTTCAACCCTTACCCTCTCTCAAACGGTCCCTTGGACCGAGTGAGCTTTCTCTTCTCAATCACTTGGAACACAAAGTTCCCACAAGGACCACCACAAGATTGGTGTCTCTTGCCTCAAATACAAGTGAGTTTGATCGCAAGAAAGAATCAAGAAAGAAGAAAGCAATCCAAGCGCAAGAGCTCGAAAGAACACAAGCAAATCACTCTCTCTAATCACTAGGGCGTTGTGTGGAATTTGGAGAGGATTTGATCTCTTTGGTGTGTCTAGAATTGAATGCTAGAGCTCTTGTAAGTAGTTGGGAAGTGGAAAACTTGGATGCAATGAATGGTGGGTGGTTGGGGGTATTTATAGCCCCAACCACCAAACTAGCCGTTTGGTGAGGCTGTCAGTTCGATGGCGCACCGGACAGTCCGGTGCACACCGGACATGTCCAGTGCGACAGCCACATCACCAAAGCCGTTGGGATTCGACCGTTGGAGCTCTGTCTCTGGGCCCGCCTTGATGTCCGGTGGCGCACCGGACATGAACTGTAGATTGTCCGGTGCGCCTGCTCCCGCGTGCCTGACGACTGCGCGCTTCTGACGCGCATTAAATGCGTCGTAGGTAGCCGTTGGCGCCGAAATAGCCGTTGCCCCGCTGTTACACCGGACAGTCCGGTGTACACCGGACAGTCCGGTGAATTATAACGGAGCAGCAGAAGTGAATTCCCGAGGCTGGCGAGTTCCTGAGGCCGCTCTTCTTTGGAGCACCGGACATGTCCGGTGTACACCGGACAGTCCGGTGAATTATAGCGGAGACGCCTCTGGAATTTCCCGAAGGTGACGAGTTTGGAGTCGGAGTCCTCTGGTGCACCGGACATGTCCGGTGGCACACCGGACAGTCCGGTGCGCCAGACCAGAGGTGCCTTCGGTTGACCCTTGCTCCTTTTTTTGAACCCAATACTTGGTCTTTTTATTGGTTAAGTGTGAACCTTTGGCACCTGTATAACTTATGCACTAGAGCAAACTAGTTAGTCCAATATTTGTGTTGGGCAATTCAACCACCAAAATTAATTAGGGACTAGGTGTAAGCCTAATTCCCTTTCAAAGAGCTCAACAACTTCAAGAGGAATGAAGTTTGGAGCCTGGTGCCACGTCCAAAGCAAAACGTTGTGGGAACCAAGTGGGTGTTCCGCAACAAGCAAGACGAGCACGGGGTGGTGACACGAAACAAGGCTCGACTTGTGGCAAAAGGTTATGCCCAAGTTGCAGGTTTGGATTTCGAGGAGACTTTTGCTCCTGTGGCTAGGCTAGAGTCTATTCGCATTCTATTAGCCTATGCTGCTCCCCACTCTTTCAGGTTGTTCCAAATGGATGTGAAGAGCGCTTTCCTCACAATCAAGGAGGAGGTGTATGTGGAGCAACCCCCTCGCTTTGAGGATGAATGGTACCCCGACCATGTGTGTAAGCTCTCTAAGGCGCTCTATGGACTTAAGCAAGCCCCAAGAGCATGGTATGAATGCCTTAGAGATTTCTTAATTGCTAATGCTTTCAAGGTTGGGAAAGCCGATCCCACTCTTTTCACTAAGACTTGCGACATGTGATCTTTTTGTGTGCTAAATTTATGTCGATGACATAATATTTGGTTCTACTAACCAAAAGTCTTGTGAGGAGATTAGCAGGGTGATGACACAGAAATTTGAGATGTCAATGATGGGCGAGTTGAACTACTTCCTTGGGTTCCAAGTGAAGCAACTCAAGGACGACACCTTCATCTCACAAATGAAGTACACTCAAGACCTTCTCAAGCGGTTTGGGATGAAGGACGCCAAGCCCGCAAAGACACCAATGGGAACCGACAGACATGTCGACCTCAACAAAGGAGGTAAGTCCATTGATCAAAAGGCATACCGGTCTATAATAGGGTTATTACTTTATTTATGTGCTAGTAGACCGGATATCATGCTTAGTGTATGCATGTGTGCTAGATATTAATCCGACCCCAAGGAATGTCACCTTGTGGCCATGAAGCAGATTCTTAGATATTTAGTTGCTACGCCTTGCTTCAGGATCTGGTATCCAAAAGGGTCTACCGTTGACTTGATTGGATATTCAGGCTCCGATTATGCCGGGTGCAAGGTTGATAGGAAGAGTACATCAGGGACGTGCCAATTCCTAGGAAGGTCCCTGGTGTCGTGGAGCTCAAAGAAACAAACTTCCGTTGCCCTATCCACCGCTGAGGCCGAGTATGTTGCCGCAGGACAGTGTTGCGCGCAACTACTTTGGATGAGGCAAACCCTTCGGGACTTTGGCTACAATCTGAGCAAAGTCCCACTCCTATGTGACAATGAGAGTGCAATCCGCATGGCAGATAATCCTGTTGAACACAGCCGCACTAAGCACATAGACATCCGGCATCACTTCCTGAGAGACCACCAGCAAAAGGGGGATATCGAGGTGTACCATATTAACACCGAGAACCAGTTAGGCGATATCTTCACCAAGCCTTTAGACGAGAAAAGGTTTTGCAGGTTGCGTAGTGAGCTAAATGTCTTAGATTCCCGTAACTTGGATTGATCTATAGCATACACGTGTTTTATGCTTTTGATCATGTTAATTTATGCATTTCAATCTATTTTGTTCATTTGTGGTGCTCAAGTTGTACACATGATCCCCGGACCTCACAAGTCCATTTGCAAGTGATGCACTTATTTAGTGGGAGGCATGCTACAACTTGACCCTTTGAGACTAACCTTTGTGTTTAAGTTTACTTGATTTTGTCTCAAAAGTGAATTGAAAGGGAAAGGTGAACTTGGACCATGCAAAGACTTCCACTGCACTCCGGTATTAACTCCAAGTTCATATCTATGCTCTTATTGCCTTTTTGCTCTTAATTAACAATTTTGGTGAGGCAATAGGGTTAAAGGGCCAAGAATGATCCCGTTTTGGTGCTTAATGCCAAAGGGGGAGAAATTAAGGCCAAAGCAAATGGATCAGCTACCACTTGTGAAATTTTGAAAAGAATAGAGTTAGAACTTTTTGACTTGTCCAAAACACTCTTATTGCAAAATTTGGTCTCTTGTGGGTAGAATTTATGACTATGGGAAAAAGGGGGAGTTTTATTGCAAAATTTGGTCTCTTGTGGGGAGAATTTATGACTATGGGAAAAAGGGGGAGTTTTTGGCTCTTAATCAATTTTACTCTTGGATTATCTCTCTTTGTGCCCAAACAAGTGAGTTTGTTGTAGAGATAGGAAAATGAATTTGATTTGCAAAAAAACAAACCAAGTGGTGGCAAAGTATGATCCAAATATGCCAAATTTGAGTCAAAAACAATTTGGTTCTCTTTTGCATTTGATATTGCACTTCTTTTGATTGTTTTTGGATGTGTTGGCATAAATCACCAAAAAGGGGGAGATTGAAAGGGAAATGTGCCCTTAGGCCATTTCTAAAGTGTTTTGGTGATTAAGTGCCCAACACATACTCTCTAAGTGTTAATTTGTGCCAAAGATTGAAGAATTGCAAATCATGTAACAAGGTACGTTTCTAGACTTAGTACATTGATTTGGGTACTAATGTATTGTGTCTAAGTGCTAGAAACATGAGAAAACAAATAGGAAATGACAACCAACTCCTGCTCGGTCTGGGTGCACCGGACTGCCGGTGGTGCACCGGACAGTGTCCGGTGCGCCAGACCAGTCTCGGTGAACAGGTCGCTCTCGGGACTCGACGACGGCGTACGACTATAATTCACCGGACTGTCCAGTGGTGCACCGGACTGTCCGGTGAGTCGTCCGTGGCGAAGTCGTCGCTCTCGGGAGAAGTTCAACGGTGTACAGCTAAAATTCACCGGACTGTCAGGTGAGCCAATGGTCGACTGCGCAACGGTCGGCCGCGCAATCCGCGGGCGACGCGTGGCCCACGCCAACGGTCGGCACGGGGCACGGACTGTCTGGTGTGCACCGGACAGTGTTCGGTGTGCCAACTGCCACGAACCTGCAACGGTCAGATGCTCCAAAAAAGGAAGGAGATCACGCACCGGACAGCCACAGTGACTGTCCGGTGGCGCACCGGACTGTCCGGTGCACCACCCGACAGAAGGCAAGATTAGCCTTCCAAGATTGTCTCCAACGGCTCCTAGCTGCCTTGGGGCTATAAAAGGGACCCCTAGGCACATGGAGGAGTCACCTAAGCTTACAAGAAAGATCCTAAGACTCCAAGACTCCATTCTCACGCATTCGATTCTTTGAGATAGTGACTAGAGCTCCATTTGAGTTGAGAACTCCTTGTGTTGTGTTTTGAGCTCGAGTTGTGACTTGTGTGCATGATTGTGCTCTCATTTTGAGTCTTGTGTGTGTTGCTCTCCCCTCCCTTACTTCCGTGCTTCTTTGTGATCATAAATTGTAAGGGTGAGAGGCTCCAAGTTGTGGAGATTCCTCGCAAACGGGAGAAAGTATAAGAAAGAAGAACACCGTGGTATTCAAGTTGATCATTGGATCACTTGAAAGGGGTTGAGTGCAACCCTCATCCATTGGGATGCCACAACGTGGAAGTAGGCAAGTGTTATACTTGGCCGAACCACGGGATAAACCACTGTGTCTCTTGTGTTGTCTTTCTCTGTGATTGTTGTGATTCGCAAGAGCTCGTTCTATAGCCACTTGGTTCTATTGCACTAACATCTTCATAACCAAGCTTGTGGCTATTTAGTGTTGAAATTTTACAAGATCACCTATTCACCCCCCCCCTCTAGGTGCTCTCAGGTTCTAAAACCCTAATTTCCCCTCTTGAGCCATTAAACCCCCAAACATTGGGTTAAAGGGAAAACTATGCAAATGGTCAATTCATGGATTGAACCCTTTACCAAAGTTGAAGTACATTAATAAATCTACAAAATATAGTAAGGGAGGTATTAAAAAAAGGTCCTACAAAAACCCCAAATCAAGCCCCCAAGTGGAGAGCACCCTAGAGCAATCCATTTTTCTCTAAGTCAAAAATCAGCACTAATCTAATGATCAGAAGTGTTCACCCTTTTGCTAGCGCCAAAACCACTTGGTCCAAATAACAAAAAGTAGCCAAACTACCCAAGGCACACCCCTGAAAAATTTGAAAACAAACCAGGGGCGTTTGACATGGTTTGGCATTTGTTTTGTCGTGGGGTGAATAGTGCAGATAGACAAGACTTGGCGCCACCATATCTTCTAAGCCAGACCCGATCTCCCCTTGGAACTCACATGAACAAGATAGCTCTAGGTGCAGGGAAGAAATCTTACACAAGTCATATGGCAAGATTCACACGTTTGGGTGCTCTGCAGGCGCAAGAACTAAGGCAGATTAACACGACCACGTGTTCGACGTGCCCTGGCAACGCTAGAGCACGCCCCGACGCTCGGCCCCGCGTGCGCCGCGCCGCATCAACCCCGCGCCCACGCCCACACCCACGCCCGCGGCTATAAAGCCAACCCGTGGTCTCGACCGTACGCCCCCACTCACTCCCAACCCCGCCCGAGCACAAGTTCACCGGTGTATGCCCAGAGAACGGCGTGCCAGCGGCCGCGCGAGCCTCGACCACCGTGGACCGACCACTCTAGCCCTCCTCCGCCCCGTCTGACCCCTCGGCTAGCTTCCCCGAAGCTCAGTGAAGCTCCCCGAGCCACAGACCGAACACCACCTCACCAGAGACGCCAGATTGACATCGCCGGACTTCAACCGGCCGCCGTCGCACGTAGACCGAGCTACACGATAAGCCATTTGTCGATTCCTTGTGCCTATGGCATCCTTGACCTCTAGTGAAGCTCCCCTGCCATTTAATTGAACTATACCGGCGTGAGCAGGCTAGAGCAGACGCCGTCGACGAGCTCGACCGCCTGCGCCCGTGGCCAGCCCTATTCTGGCCATCACCCCCGGCGATCCGCCCCTCGACGTGACTGCCAAGACCTCCCGGACCTCGTCCAGCCCTCCACCGGACCTCTCCCGCCGCCAGATATCACTTTTGCAAAACTCCGAGGATGATGATGTAATAATATTAAGTACTTCCTTAATTTATGGTTCTATGCTTTATTATATTTGCTATGTGCCTCACCTTCGAGTGAGTATGTGGTACTTGATCCTGTTAGTGGCCTTGTTGGACTCGATCCGAGGGACTGACGTTTTATTCCTATTTAAGTGTGGTTTTGTCTTCAAGGCGGGACTCGGGCACTTAAGTTGGAATAATTCGGGCGGTTCCGCCACATAAGCCCTCTTGCATTATTCTCTGAAGTCGCCAAGAGGGGGATGAATAGGCGAAACCTGAAAATTATAAAATTCGAACACGCACTATACCCGGGATTAGTGTTAGAAATAATTTGGAGTGCGAAAGATAGTTTATCTTGCAATGAGTTGCTCAATCAATGCGGATAACTTTGGGAGCAAACTCAAATCAATATGAGCAAGAGAACTTTTAGAGAGAGAGGGGAGGGGAGAAACAAATCAAATGGTGAAGATTAATACAAGTGGACACAGTGATTTGTTTCTCGAGATTCGGTTCCAAAGAACCTACTCCCCATTGAGGAGACCAGAAAGGCCAGGTCTGTTTCAACCCTTTCCCTCTCTCGATCGGTCACTTAGACCGGCCGAGTGCTTTTTCTCAATCTCATGGGTCACTAAGACCCCGCAAGGATCACCACACAATTAGGTGTCTCTTGCAAACTTTACAAAACACCTAGAGAGTTTAGAGAGAGATGAAGAAAGCACGATTAAGAAAACCAAGCAATAAGAGCAACAAATGAAACACGAATCACACTCTCTCAAGTCACTAATCACTAATGATCACTTATCTCAATTGTGGAACTTGGAGAGATTAGAAGCTTTGAATGTGTCTTGGAATGGATTGCTAGCTCTTGTATTGAATGTGTATGAGTGGAGTGTTTGGATCAAGTGAATGAAGATGGTTGGGGTTGTATTTATAGCATCCAACCACTTTCTAGTTGTTGCTCCTTTTCTATCGACCGCGGACAGTCCACATCCCCTGTCTGGACGGTCCGCCCCTGCACATCATCGACTAGAACCGCAACTGTCAGCAGTAACGGCTGTATCAATAACTATAGTGCATTTAATGTGTTGTTAGATGTCAGATAAAGTAGGCGCGGACGGTCCGATCGAGCACCCCCATCACCTTTGGGGTTTTCTGTTATTTCAATGACCGGACAGTCCACGCCTGAGGCCGGACGGTCCGTGCTTGGTCTCGGACGGTGCTCGCTTCTCCTTCGAATGGTACATAGTGTTAATTTGTGTTTTTGCAGTGTTCCTGTCCGAGGCTCACCCTAGTGTCGCGGACGGTCCGCCGCAAGGGCCCAGACGGTCCGCGCATAGGTGTTTTTCCAAAAATCTTCTCCTGTCCGGACGGTCCACGCATAGTGAAAGGGAATTAGGCTTACACCTAGTTCCTAAATAATTTTGGTGGTTGAATTGCCCAACAAAATATTGGACTAACTAGTTTGCTCTAGTGTGTAAGTTATACAGGTGCAAAAGGTTCACACTTAGCCAATAAAAAGACCAAGTATTGGGTTCAAATAAAGGAGCAAAGGTCAACCGAAGGCACCTCTGGTCTGGCACACCGGACTGTCCGGTGTGCCACCGGACATGTCCGGTGCACCAGGGGACTCCGACTTCAAACTCTTCACTCTCGGGAATTTCCAAAGGCCACTCCGCTATAATTCACCAGACTGTCCGGTGTACACCGGACATGTCCGGTGCTCCAAGGAAGAGCGGTCTCAGGAACTCGCCAGCCTCGGGTTTTCACTTCGGCTGCTCCGCTAAAATTCACCGGACTGTCCGGTGTACACCGGACTGTCCGGTGTAACAGCGGGGCAACGGCTATATCGGCGCCAACGGCTACCTGCAGCACATTAAATGCGCGCCAGAAGCGCGCCAGAAGCGCGCAGAAGTCAGGCACGCCCATTCTGGTGCACCGGACATTGAACAGTACATGTCCGGTGTGCACCGGACATCCAGGCGGGCCCAGAAGACAGTGCTCCAACGGTCGACCCAACGGCTCTTTGGTGACGTGGCTGTCGCACCGGACATGTCCGGTGTGCACCGGACTGTCCGGTGCGCCATCGAACAGACAGCCTCACCAAACGGCTAGTTTGGTGGTTGGGGCTATAAATACCCCCAACCACCCACCATTCATTGCATCCAAGTTTTCCACTTCCCAACTACTTACAAGAGCTCTAGCATTCAATTCTAGACACACCAAAGAGATCAAATCCTCTCCAAATTTCACACAACGCCCTAGTGATTAGAGAGAGTGATTTGCTTGTGTTCTTTCGAGCTCTTGCGCTTGGATTGCTTTCTTCTTTCTTGATTCTTTCTTGTGATCAAACACTCACTTGTAATTGAGGCAAGAGACACCAATCGTGTGGTGGTCCTTGCGGGAACTTTGTGTTCCAAGTGATTGAGAAGAGAAAGCTCACTCGGTCCGTGGGATCGTTTGAGAGAGGGTAAGGGTTGAAAGAGACTCGGCCTTTGTGGCCTCCTCAACGAGGAGTAGGTTTGAGAGAACCGAACCTCGGTAAAACAAATCCGCGTGTCTCACTTCATTATTCGCTTGTGATTTGTTTTGCGCCCTCTCTCGCGGACTCGATTATATTTCTAACGCTAACCCGGCTTGTAGTTGTGATTATTTTTGAGAATTTCAGTTTCGCCCTATTCACCCCCCCCCTCTAGGCAACTTTCAATTGGTATCAGAGCCCGGTGCTTCATTAGAGCCTAACCGCTCGAAGTGATGTCGGGAGATCACACCAAGAGGGAGATGGAGACCGGCGACAAGCCCACTACGAGCCAAGGGAGCACTTCATCGGAAGAGTCCCGTACCAAGAGGAAGGAGAAGAAGAAGGACTCCTCCAAACGGTAGGAGAAAAGATCTTCTTCCTCACACCACAAGGAGAAGAAGGAAAAATCTTCTTCCCACAAGTCGCATCGGAAAGGCGACAAGCACAAGAGGATGAGGAAGGTGGTCTACTACGAGACCGACACTTCATCAACATCCACCTCCGACTCCGATGCACCGTCCGTAACTTCTAAGCGCCAAGAGCGCAAGAAGTTTAGTAAGATCCCCTTACACTATCCCCGTACATCTAGACATACTCCATTACTTTCCGTTCCATTAGGCAAACCGCCAACCTTTGATGGCGAAGATTATGCTAGGTGGAGTGATTTAATGAAATTTCATCTAACCTCACTCCACAAAAGTATATGGAATGTTGTTGAGTTTGGAGCACAGGTACCATCCATAGGGGATGAGGATTATGATACGGATGAAGTGGCCCAAATCGAGCACTTCAACTCCCAAGCCACAACCATACTCCTCGCCTCTTTAAGCAAGGAGGAATACAACAAAGTGCAAGGGTTGAAGAATGCAAAGGAGATTTGGGACCTACTCAAGACCACGCACCAGGGTGATGAACTCACTAAGATCACCAAGCGGGAAACGATCGAGGGGGAGCTCGGTCGCTTCCGTCTTCGCCAAGGGGAGGAGCCACAAGATATGTACAACCGGCTCAAAACCTTGGTGAACCAAGTGCGCAACCTCGGGAGCAAAAAGTGGGACGACCACGAGGTGGTTAAGGTCATTCTAAGAGCTCTCATTTTCCTTAACCCCACTCAAGTTCAATTAATTCGTGGTAATCCTAGATACCCACTAATGACCCCCGAGGAAGTTATCGGGAATTTTGTGAGCTTTGAATGTATGATTAAAGGATCAAAGAAGATCAACGAGCTTGACGAACCCTCCACGTCCGAGGCGCAACCGGTGGCCTTCAAGGCGACGGAGGAGAAGAAGGAGGAGTCTACACCAAGTAGACAACCAATTGACGCCTCCAAGCTCGACAATGAGGAGATGGCTTTAATCATCAAAAGCTTTCGCCAAATCCTCAAGCAACGGAAGGGGAAAGACTACAAATCCCGTTCCAAGAAGGTTTGCTACAAGTGTGGTAAGCCCGGTCACTTTATCGCTAAATGTCCATTATCAAGTGATAGTGACAGGGACAACGACAAGAAGGGCAAGAGAAGAGAAAAGAAGAGGTACCACAAGAAGAGGGGCGGCGATGCCCACGTGTGCCGCGAGTGGGACTCCGACGAGAGCTCCACCGAGTCCTCCTCCGACGAGGACGCCGCCAACATCGCCGTCACCAAGGGGCTTCTCTTCCCCAACGTCGGCCACAAGTGCCTCATGGCAAAGGACGGCAAAAGGAAGAAGGTTAAATCTAAATCCTCCACAAAATATGAATCCTCTAGTGATGATAATGCTAGTGATGAGGAGGATAACTTGCTTACCCTTTTTGCCAATCTTAACATGGAACAAAAGGAAAAATTAAATGAATTGATTAGTGCTATTCATGAAAAGGATGACCTTTTGGATTCCCAAGAGGATTTTCTAATTAAAGAAAACAAGAAACATGTTAAGGTTAAGAATGCTTATGCTCTAGAAGTAGAAAAATGTCAAAAACTATCTAGTGAGCTAAGCACTTGCCATGACACTATTGCCAACCTTAGAAATGAAAATGCTAATTTAATTGCTAAAGTTGATTCTCATGTTTGTGATGTTTCAATTCCCAATCCTAGAAATAATGATGATGATTTGCTTGCTAGGATTGAAGAATTAAACATTTCTGTTGCTAGCCTTAAGTTTGAGAATGAAAAATTGCTTGCTAAGGCTAAGGATTTTGATGTTTGCAAAGCTACTATTTCCGACCTTAGAACTAAAAATGATTTGTTACATGCTAAGGTTGTAGAATTGAAATCTTGCAAACCCTCTACATCTATTGTTGAGCACACTTCTATTTGCTAGATGTAGAGATATTGATGTTAATGCTATTCATGATCACATGTCTTTAATTAAACAACAAAATGATCATATAGCAAAACTAGATGCTAAAATTGCCGAGCATAACTTGGAAAATGAAAAGTTTAAATTTGCTAGAAGTATGCTCTATAATGGGAGACGCCCGGGCATCAAGGATGGCATTGTCTTCCAAAGGGGAGACAATGTCAAACTTAATGCCCCTCCAAAGAATTTATCTAACTTTGTTAAGGGCAAGGCTCCCATGCCTCAGGATAACGAGGGTTACATTTTGTACCCTGCCGGCTATCCTAAGAGCAAAATTAGGAGAACTCATTCTAGGAAGTCTCACTCTAGCCCTAACCATGCTTTTATGTATAAGGGTGAGACATCTAGCTCTAGGCAACCAACCCGTGCCAAGTTGCCTAGAAAGAAAACTCCTAATGCATCAAATGATCATGCTATTTCATTCAAAACTTTTGATGCATCATATGTGCTTACTAACAAATCCGGCAAGGTAGTTGCCAAGTTTGTTGGGGGCAAACACAAGGGCTCCAAGACTTGTGTTTGGGTACCCAAAGTTCTTGTTTCTAATGCCAAAGGACCCAAAACCGTTTGGGTACCTAAAGTCAAGAACTAAAATTGTTTTTGTAGGTTTATGCATTCGGGGGCTCAAGCTGGATACTCGACAGCGGGTGCACAAACCATATGACAGGGGAGAAAAAGATGTTCTCCTCATATGAGAAAAACCAAGATCCCCAACGAGCTATCACATTCGGGGATGGAAATCAAGGTTTGGTCAAAGGATTGGGTAAAATTGCTATATCACCTGACCATACTATTTCCAATGTTTTTCTTGTAGATTCTTTAGATTACAATTTGCTTTCCGTATCCCAATTATGTCAAATGGGCTACAACTGTCTATTTACTGATGTAGGTGTTACTGTCTTTAGAAGAAGTGATGATTCAATAGCATTTAAGGGAGTGTTAGAGGGTCAGCTATACTTGGTAGATTTTGATAGAGCTGAACTCAACACTTGCCTGGTTGCTAAGACTAACTTGGGTTGGCTCTGGCACCGCCGACTAGCCCATGTTGGAATGAAGAATCTTCATAAGCTTCTAAAGGGGGAACACATTTTAGGACTAACCAATGTTCATTTTGAGAAAGACAGGATTTGTAGCGCATGCCAAGCCGGGAAGCAAGTTGGCACTCATCATCCACACAAGAACATCATGACTAGTGACAGGCCACTGGAGCTCCTACACATGGATTTATTCGGCCCGATTGCTTACATAAGCATCGGCGGGAGTAAGTACTGTCTAGTTATTGTGGATGATTATTCTCGCTTCACTTGGGTGTTCTTTTTGCAGGAAAAATCTCATACCCAAGAGACCTTAAAGGGATTCTTGAGACGGGCTCAAAATGAATTCGGCTTAAGGATCAAGAAAATTAGAAGCGACAACGGGACGGAGTTCAAGAACTCACAAATAGAAGGCTTCCTTGAGGAGGAGGGCATCAAGCATGAGTTCTCTTCTCCCTACACTCCACAACAAAATGGTGTAGTGGAGAGGAAGAATCGAACTTTATTGGACATGGCAAGAACCATGCTTGATGAGTACAAGACACCGGATCGGTTTTGGGCCGAGGCGGTTAACACCGCTTGCTACGCCATCAACCGGTTATATCTACACCGAATCCTCAAGAAGACATCATATGAACTCCTAACTGGTAAAAAGCCAAATATTTCATATTTTAGAGTTTTTGGTAGCAAATGCTTTATTCTTGTTAAAAGAGGTAGAAAATCAAAATTTGCTCCTAAAACTGTAGAAGGCTTTTTACTAGGATATGACTCAAACACAAGGGCATATAGAGTCTTTAACAAGTCCTCAGGACTTGTTGAAGTTTCTTGTGACGTTGTGTTTGATGAGACTAACGGCTCTCAAGTAGAGCAAGTTGATCTTGATGAGATAGGTGAAGAACAGGCTCCATGCATAGCACTAAGGAACATGTCTATTGGGGATGTGTGTCCTAAGGAATCCGAAGAGCCTCCACATGCACAAGATCAACCATCCTCCTCCACGCAAGCATCTCCGCCAACCCAAAATGAGGACGAGGCTCAAGTTGATGAAGGAGAAGATCAAAGAGATGAGCCCCCTCAAGATGACGGCAACGATCAAGGGGGAGATGCAAATGATCAAGACAAGGAAGATGAACAACCAAAGCCGCCACACCCAAGAGTCCACCAAGCAATACAACGAGATCACCCCGTCGACACCATCCTCGGCGACATTCATAAGGGGGTAACCACTCGATCTCGTGTTGCACATTTTTGTGAGCATTACTCTTTTGTTTCCTCTATTGAGCCACAGAGGGTAGAGGAAGCATTACAAGATTCGGATTGGGTGATGGCGATGCAAGAGGAGCTCAACAATTTCACAAGGAACGAGGTATGGCACTTCGTTCCACGTCCTAACCAAAATGTTGTAGGAACCAAGTGGGTCTTCCGCAACAAGCAAGATGAGCATGGTGTGGTGACTAGGAACAAAGCTCGACTCGTGGCCAAGGGGTATTCACAAGTCGAAGGTTTGGATTTTGGTGAAACCTATGCACCCGTAGCTAGGCTTGAGTCAATTCGCATATTATTAGCCTATGCTACTTACCATGGCTTCAAGCTTTATCAAATGGACGTGAAGAGTGCCTTCCTCAATGGACCGATTAAGGAGGAGGTCTACGTTGAGCAACCTCCCGGCTTTGAAGACAGTGAGTACCCTAACCATGTTTATAGGCTCTCTAAGGCGCTTTATGGGCTCAAGCAAGCCCCAAGAGCATGGTATGAATGCCTTAGAGATTTCCTTATTGCTAATGGCTTCAAAGTCGGCAAAGCCGATCCTACTTTATTCACTAAAACTCTTGACAATGATTTGTTTGTATGCCAAATTTATGTTGATGATATCATATTTGGGTCTACTAACGAATCTACATGTGAAGAATTTAGTAGGATCATGACAAAGAAATTCGAGATGTCGATGATGGGGGAGTTGAAGTATTTTCTAGGATTCAAAGTCAAACAACTTCAAGAAGGCACCTTCATTAGCCAAACGAAGTACACTCAAGACATTCTAACCAAGTTTGGAATGAAGGATGCTAAGCCCATCAAGACACCCATGGGAACCAATGGGCATCTCGACCTCGACACGGGAGGTAAATCCGTCGATCAAAAGGTATACCGGTCGATGATAGGTTCATTGCTTTATTTATGTGCATCTCGACCGGACATTATGCTTACGTTTTGCATGTGTGCAAGATTCCAAGCCGACCCTAAGGAATCACACCTTACGGCCGTAAAACGAATCTTGAGATATTTGGCTTATACTCCTAAGTTGGGCTTTGGTACCCTCGGGGATCCACATTTGATTTGATTGGTTATTCGGATGCCGATTGGGCGGGGTGTAAGATTAATAGGAAGAGCACATCGGGGACTTGCCAGTTCTTGGGAAGATCCTTGGTGTCTTGGGCTTCAAAGAAGCAAAATTCGGTTGCTCTTTCTACCGCCGAAGCCGAGTATATTGCCGCAGGCCATTGTTGCGCGCAATTGCTTTGGATGAGGCAAACCCTGCGGGACTACGGTTACAAACTAACCAAAGTTCCTCTTCTATGTGATAATGAGAGTGCAATCCGCATGGCGGATAATCCCGTTGAGCATAGCCGCACTAAACACATAGCCATTCGGTATCATTTTCTTCGGGATCACCAACAAAAGGGGGATATCGAGATTTCTTACATCAACACTAAAGATCAATTAGCCGATATTTTTACCAAGCCACTTGATGAACAAACTTTTACCAAACTTAGGCATGAGCTCAATATTCTTGATTCTAGGAATTTCTTTTGCTAAGTTGCACACATAGCTCATAAATATACCTTTGATCATGTCTCTTTTATATATGCTATGACTACTGTGTTTTCAAGTGTATTTCAAACCAAGTCATAGGTCTATTGAAAGGGAATTGGAGTCTTCGACGAAGACAAGGCTTCCACTCCACTCTACTACTCATCCTTCGCCGTCGCTCCGCTCTACTCTCCAACTTTGGTATAATCTTCACTCATTCATTTTATGACCAAAGGAGGAGAAAGTACTTCGTTGGGCTCTAATGATTCCGTTTTTGGCGATTCATGCCAAAGGGGGAGAAAGTATGAGCCCAAAGCAAAAGGACCGCACCACCACCCTAATTTTAAAATTGATGATTTTCAATTGGTAAATTTCAAAATTGGTATCTCTTTGTGTTCTAAAGGGGGAGCAAGTAGTACTTTCAAAATTGATGTCTTAAAACCCTCTTGAACACTAAGAGGAGAATTTATTTGAGGGGGAGTTTTGTTTAGTCAAAAGAAAAGCATTTCAAACAAAAGGAGAAAATTTCAAATCTTGAAAATGCTTCTCAAAATTCTTATTCATTTACCTTTGACTATCTTGCAAAAGGACTTTGAAAAGAATTTACAAAAGGATTTGCAAAAATAAAACATGTGGTGCAAATGTGGTCCAATATGTTAAAAATAAAGAAACAATCCATGCACATCATGTAAGTATTTATATTGGCTCAATTCCAAGCAACCTTTGCACTTACATTATGCAAACTAGTTCAAATTATGCACTTTTACATTTGCTTTGGTTGTGTTGGCATCAATCACCAAAAAGGGGGAGATTGAAAGGGAATTAGGCTTACACCTAGTTCCTAAATAATTTTGGTGGTTGAATTGCCCAACAAAATATTGGACTAACTAGTTTGCTCTAGTGTGTAAGTTATACAGGTGCAAAAGGTTCACACTTAGCCAATAAAAAGACCAAGTATTGGGTTCAAATAAAGGAGCAAAGGTCAACCGAAGGCACCTCTGGTCTGGCACACCGGACTGTCCGGTGTGCCACCGGACATGTCCGGTGCACCAGGGGACTCCGACTTCAAACTCTTCACTCTCGGGAATTTCCAAAGGCCACTCCGCTATAATTCACCGGACTGTCCGGTGTACACCGGACATGTCCGGTGCTCCAAGGAAGAGCGGTCTCAGGAACTCGCCAGCCTCGGGTTTTCACTTCGGCTGTTCCGCTAAAATTCACCGGACTGTCCGGTGTAACAGCGGGGCAACGGCTATATTGGCGCCAACGGCTACCTGCAGCGCATTAAATGCGCGCCAGAAGCGCGCCAGAAGCGTGCAGAAGTCAGGCACGCCCATTCTGGTGCACCGGACATTGAACAGTGCATGTCCGGTGTGCACCGGACATCCAGGCGGGCCCAGAAGACAGTGCTCCAACGGTCGACCCAATGGCTCTTTGGTGACGTGGCTGTCGCACCGGACATGTCCGGTGTGCACCGGACTGTCCGGTGCGCCATCGAACAGACAGCCTCACCAAACGGCTAGTTTGGTGGTTGGGGCTATAAATACCCCCAACCACCCACCATTCATTGCATCCAAGTTTTCCACTTCCCAACTACTTACAAGAGCTCTAGCATTCAATTCTAGACACACCAAAGAGATCAAATCCTCTCCAAATTTCACACAACGCCCTAGTGATTAGAGAGAGTGATTTGCTTGTGTTCTTTCGAGCTCTTGCGCTTGGATTGCTTTCTTCTTTCTTGATTCTTTCTTGTGATCAAACACTCACTTGTAATTGAGGCAAGAGACACCAATCGTGTGGTGGTCCTTGCGGGAACTTTGTGTTCCAAGTGATTGAGAAGAGAAAGCTCACTCGGTCCGTGGGATCGTTTGAGAGAGGGTAAGGGTTGAAAGAGACTCGACCTTTGTGGCCTCCTCAACGGGGAGTAGGTTTGAGAGAACCGAACCTCGGTAAAACAAATCCGCGTGTCTCACTTCATTATTCGCTTGCGATTTGTTTTGCGCCCTCTCTCGCGGACTCGATTATATTTCTAACGCTAACCCGGCTTGTAGTTGTGATTATTTTTGAGAATTTCAGTTTCGCCCTATTCACCCCCCCTCTAGGCGACTTTCACATAGGTATTCCGGACAGTCGACTTAGAGTAGTTGTAGATGAACTTATCCTCCTAACAAATGATCAACTGGGCAAACTAGTTAGTCCATAAGGTTTGTGATGGTTGTCAAACACCAAAATCGATTATAGAAAATGTTGAGGCCATTTCCCTTTCAATCTCCCCCTTTTTGGTGATTGATGCCAACACAAACCAATGGAAATACAAAATATAGAAATGTAACTAGTTTGCATTTTGACATATGTGCATAAGTCACTTTGAAATGAAAGCATTTCTAAGCATATATGTTCAATTTGATATTTTTAACATTTCGGACCACATTTGCACCACTCAGCTAATTTTTGCAAATGATTTGAAAAAACCCTTTTAAATTCTTTTGCGAATAGCCAATGATATAAGAATATGGTTTCAAAAGGCATTTTCAAGTTTTTGAAAATTCTCTCCCTGTTTCAAATGATTTTCCTTCCCCTGAAGAAGTTCTCCCCTTAGCTATCAAGAGGGTTTTTGTAATTTGAAAATCTTCTCCCCCTTTGTGAAACAATTTTTGAAAATAGGGTGGTGGTGCGGTCCTTTTGCTTTGGGCCTATTAATTTCTCTCCTTTTGGCATTAATCACTAAAAACGAAGAAACTTGAGAGGCCTAATATTTCTCCTCCTTTGTAAAAGAATATGAATGAAAGTTTATGAGGAGGGCAAAGGATAAATGACACCGACAGAGTCATAGTGGAAGCCTTGCCATTGCCGAACTCCATTTCCCTTTCAATCTAAGACTAAGGATAGAAATACACTTGGAAGCACATTAGTCTTAGCTTTGGCATAAGAAGAATTGCTTGCTAAAAGTATTTTCATCAAAGGGCTTGGTAAAGATATCGGCTATTTGGTTGTGGGTGCTAACGTGAGCAATTTCGATATCCCCTTTTGTTGGTGATCTCTCAAAAAGTGATACCGGATGTCTATGTGCTTAGTGCGGATGTGTTCAACGGGACTAACCGCCATGCGGGTTGCACTCTCATTATCACATAGGAGTGGGACTTTGCTCAACTTGTAGCCATAGTCCCTAAGGGTTTGCCTCATCCAGAGTAATTGTGCACAACAATGTCCTGCAGCAATATACTCGGCCTCGGTGGTGGATAGAGCTACTGAGTTTTGTTTCTTTGAAGCCCAAGACACCAGGGATCTTCCTAGAAACTGACAAGTCCCTGATGTGCTCTTCCTATCAATTTTACATCTGGCATAATCGGCATCAGAATACACAATTAAATTAAAGGTAGATCCCTGGGGTACCATAGCCCAAACTTAGGTGTGTAAACTAAATATCTCATGATTCTTTTCACGGCCCTAAGGTGAATTTCCTTAGGATTTTCCTAGAACCTTGCACACATGTATACAAAAATCATAATATCTAGTCGTGAAGCACATAAGTAGAGTAAGGATCCTATCATCGACCGATATACCTTTTGATCTACGGATTACCTCCCATGTCGAGGTTGAGATGCCCATTTGTTCCCATGGGTGTCTTGATGTGTTTAGCATTCTTCATTCCAAACTTCTTGAGTATATATTGAATGTACTTAGTTTGGCTGATGAAGGTGCCCTCTTGGAGTTGCTTGATTTGACATCCAAGGAAATACTTCAACTCCACCATCATAGACATCTCGAATTTCTGTATCATAATCCTACTAAATTTTTCACAAGATGACTTGTTAGTAGACCCAAATATAATATCATCAACATAAATTTGGCATATGAACAAGTCTTTAGTAATTGTTTTAGTGAAGAGAGTAGGGTCAGCTTTACCAACTTTGAAGCCATTAGTGATAAGAAAGTCTCTTAGGCATTCATATCATGCTCTTGGGGCTTGCTTGAGCCTATAAAACGCCTTTGAGAGCTTATAAACATGAGAAGGGTACTCACTATCTTCAAAGTCAGGAGGTTGCTCAACATATACCTCTTTCTTGATAGGGCCATTGAGGAAGGCACTCTTCACGTCCATTTGATATAACTTAAAGCCATGGTAAATAGCATAGGCAAGTAATATACAAATTGACTCAAGCCTAGCTATGGGTGCATAGGTCTCATCTAAATCCAAACCTTCGACTTGTGAATATCCCTTGGCAACAAGTCGGGCTTTGTTCCTAGTCACCACACCATGCTCATCTTGTTTGTTGCGGAATACCCACTTGGTACCTACAACATTTTGGTTAGGACGTGGAACTAAATGTCATACCTCATTCCTTGTGAAGTTGTTGAGCTCCTCTTGCGTTGGCACCACCCAGTCTGGATCTCTTAGTGCATCCTCTATCCTGTATGGCTCAATAGAAGACACAAAAGAGTAATGTTCACAGAAGTGAGCAACTCGAGATCTAGTTGTTTCCCCTTTGTGGATGTCACCAATAATGGAATTAACGGGGTGATCTCTTTGATTTGCTTGGTGGACTCTTGGGTGTGGTGGTCTTTGATCTCGAATCTCTTGATCATCTTCCTTGTCTTGATCATCTTCATCTCCCCCTTGATCAATGTCCTCCTCTTGAGGTGGCTCATCGTCTTGATCTTCATCCTCTTCTTCTTGAGCCATTTCCCCATCTTGAGTTGGTGGAGATGCTTGTACGGAATATGAAGGTTGATCTTGTGCTTGTGAAGGCGCTTTGGGTTCTTTTGGACACACATCTCCAATGGACATGTTCCTTAGCGCGAAGCATAGAGCCTCTTCATCATCTAATTCATCAAGATCAACTTGCTCCACTTGGGAGCCATTAGTCTCATCAAACACAATGTCACAAGAAACTTCAACTAATCTAGTGGACTTGTTGAAGACTCTATACGCCCTTGTGTTTGAGTCATAACCAAGTAAAAAGTCTTCTACTGCTTTAGGAGCAAATTTAGAATTTCCACTTCTCTTAATAAGAATAAAGCATTTCCTCCAAAAAACTCTAAAATAAGAAACATTGGGCTTTTTATCGGTGAGGAGTTCATATGATGTTTTCTTGAGGATTCGGTGAAGGTAGAGACAATTGATGGAGTAGCAGGCGGTGTTAATCGCCTCTGCCCAAAACCGATCCGGTGTCTTGTACTCATCAAGCATGGTTGTTGGGGACCATAATTAGGGGTACCCTCAAGGCTCCTAATTCTCAGCTGGTAACCCCCATCAGCATGAAGCTGCAAAGGCCTGATGGGTGCGATTAAGTCAGGGATCGGTCCATTCGAGGGACACGATCACGCCTCACCCGAGCCTAGCCTCGGACAAGGGCAGCCGACCCCGGAGGATTTCCGTCTCGCCCGAGGCCCCCCTTCAGCGGCGAACATATTCCCGGCTCGCCCGAGGCCCTGCCTTCGCTAAGAAGCAACCCTGACCAAATCGTCGCACCGACCGACCAAGTCGCAGGAGCATTTAATGCAAAGGTGGCCTAACACCCTTATCCTGGCGCGCGCCCCCCGCCGGCAAAGCCGAAGTGACCGCCGTCACTTCGCCGCTCCACTGACCGGCCTGACAGAAGGACAGCGCCGCCTACGCCACACCAACTGTAGTGCCACTGGACAGAGTAAGACTGACAAGCAGTCAGGCCCTGCCGGAGGCACCATAGGAAGCTCCGCTTCGCCTGACCAAGGGTTCGGACTCGGGCTAAGTCCCGGAAGACGGCGAACTCCACCCGACCCAGGGCTCGGACTCGGGCTAAGTCCCGGAAGACGGCGAACTCCGCCCGACCCAGGGCTCGGACTTGGGCTCGGCCCCAGAAGACGACGATCTCCGCCTCGCCCGACCCAGGGCTCGGACTTGGGCTCGGCCCCAGAAGACGACGATCTCCGCCTCGCCCGACCCAGGGCTCGGACTTAGGCTCGGCCCCAGAAGACGACGATCTCCGCCTCGCCCGACCCAGGGCTCGGACTTGGGCTCGCCCCAGAAGACGACGATCTCCGCCTCGCCCGACCCAGGGCTCGGACTTGGGCTCGGCCCCAGAAGACGACGATCTCCGCCTCGCCCGACCCAGGGCTCGAACTGGGGCTCGGCCCTAGAAGACGACGATCTCCGCCTCGCCCAACCCGGGGGCTCGGACTCAACCTCGGCTTCAGAGGAGCTTCCACATCGCCCAACCTAGGGCATAGACCAGCCACGTCAACAGGAGGCGCCATCATCACCCTACCCCGAGCTGACTCGGGCCGCAGGGAACAAGACCGGCGTCCCATCTGGCTCGCTCCGCCAGATAGGCAATGATGGCACCCCACATGCTCTGTGACGGCGGCGGCTCTCAGCCCCCTTACGGAAGCAAGAGGACGTCAGCAAGGACTCAACCGCTTCGACAGCTGTCCCTCCGCCAAGCTCCATCGCTCCTTCAACGGCCACGACATCACACCAGCTGGGTGCCAAGATCTCTCCGGCTGCCACAACGGCATGTACCTAGGGCGCTAGCTCACCTCCACTAGACACGTAGCACCTTGCTACACCCCCCATTGTACACCTGGATCCTCTCCTTACGCCTATAAAAGGGAGGACCAGGGCCCTCTTAGAGAGGGTTGGCCGCGCGGGGACGAGGACGAGAACAGGCGCTCGCTTGGAGCCGCTCGCTCCCTCTCCCGCGTGGACGCTTGTAACCCCCTACTGCAAGCGCACCCGACTTGGGCGCGGGATGAACACGAGGGCCGCGGGATTCCCACCTCTCTCACGCCGGTCTCCGGCCGCCTCGCTCTCCCCCCTTCGCGCTCGCCCTCGCGCTCGACCCATCTGGGCTGGGGCACGAGGCGACATTCACTCGTCGGCCCAGGGACCCCCCAGTCTCGGAACACCGACAGTTGGCACGCCAGGTAGGGGCCTGCTGCGTGTTGACGAATAGCTTCCCGTCAAGCTCCAGATGGGCAGTCTCCAGCAACCTCTCCAACCCGGGATGGTGCTCCGTTTCGGGAGTCTTGAGTTCATATCCCTCGATGGCAGCTACGACATGATACTCCTTCCACCGCCGTGCGACAACAACGGTGGCGCCCGACAACCCGCCTGCCGGCGGCGGAATCGACGACGTCTTCCCCGCATGGTGGAAGAACAACCTTCGAGCTCACCCCGTCCTCTCCCCCGTCGACGGAGGAGGAGGCGGGGCAACCAAGGCCAAGTAGGAGGCAGCGCCTCGTCGGCTGTCGAGCGAGTCGACGGTCCCGGCACCCCAACAGGGGGCGCACCAGGCGTCGACCTCGCGTTTGAGACGAAGGCGAGCGCCGTCTCCCCGCGACACACCAATCCTGAGCAAGCGGACGACGCCAGCACGCTCGCGAAAAGCTTGCTGGACATCACCCTCGTACCTGAGACGACGGCGCAGTCAGTCCCCAACGCGACCTTATCGCCGCCCGTCGACCAAAAGGTACTGATCGATTCCCATCCCGCGTCTTTCGGGTTCAGCCTCAACCCGTCTTGCGACTTCGCTTTGGCGGGCGCTCTCGTAGAGGCAAATCCAGACCCTCTGGGGTTTCGTGTGCGGTCACCTTGGGACCGGCTGACGGACGTCTCGACCTACGGGCCCTCTGGGTCCGAGGAAGACGACGAACCCAGCATCTATTGGGATTTCTCTGGACTTGGTAACCCCAGTGCCATGCGGGACTTCATGACCGCATGCGACTACTGCCTTTCCGACTGTTCCGATGGTAGCCGAAGCCTCGGCGACGAGGATCGCGGCCCAAGTCACGAATGCTTCCACGTCGATCTAGGGGGTCCCCCCGAAGGCAGCCATTTCGGCATGCCGGAGGACGGTGACCTCCCTAGGCCGGTGCCTCGCGTTGACATCCCACGAGAGCTAGCTGTGGTCCCTGTTCAGGCGGGGGGTCATGACCCACAGCTCGAGCAAATCTGCGGGGTGCAGGCCAGGCTCGACGAGGGAGCAGGAGCACTAGAGCCGATCCGTCGGGACGCCGGGCAGGCATGGGCGGGCCAACCTCCAGCCGGAGAAATATGTCATCTACCCCAGGGTTTCCAGCACCGCATCGCCGACGACGTCAGGCTCAGGCCACCACCCGCATCCAGTGGGGTCGGCCAAAACCTGGCGGCAGCAGCAATGCTTCTTCGCGTGATGCCAGAGCCATCAACCACCGAGGGGCGGCGAATCCAGGGAGAACTCAAGAATCTCCTGGAAGGCGCCGCGGTCCGACGGGCCGAGAGCTCTGCCTCCCGAAGGCAGGGGTACCCCTCGGAACCTCATGCTGCGACTTCCCGATCCATGCGGGAAGCCTCGGTCTACACCGGGCGCACGCGCAACACCGCGCCTGTGGCCCCGGGTCGCCTCGGCAACGAGCACCACCACCGCGACCGACGGGCCCACCTCGACGAGAGGGTGCGCCGAGGCTACCACCCCAGGCGTGGGGGACGCTACGACAGCGGGGAGGATCGGAGTCCCTCGCCCGAACCACCCGGTCCGCAAGCCTTCAGCCGAGCCATCCGATGGGCGCCGTTCCTGACCCGGTTCCGGCCCCCGGCTACTATTACAAAGTACTCGGGGGAGACGAGACCGGAACTGTGGCTCGCGGACTACCGTCTGGCCTGCCAACTGGGTGGAACGGACGATGACAACCTCATCATCCGCAACCTCCCCCTGTTCCTCTCTGACTCCGCTCGCGCCTGGTTGGAGCACCTGCCTCCAGGGCAGATCTCCAACTGGGACGACCTAGTCCAAGCTTTCGCCGGCAATTTCCAGGGCACGTATGTGCGCCCCGGGAATTCCTGGGACCTCCGAAGCTGCCGACAGCAGCCGGGAGAGTCTCTCCGAGACTACATCCGGCGATTCTCGAAGCAGCGCACCGAGCTGCCCAACATCACCGACTCGGATGTCATCGGCGCATTCCTCGCTGGCACCACCTGCAAAGACCTGGTGAGCAAGCTGGGCCGCAAGACCCCAACCAGGGCGAGCAAGCTGATGGACATCGCCACCAAGTTCGCCTCCAGCCAGGAGGCGGTCGAGGCTATCTTCCGAAAGGACAAGCAGCCCCAGGGCCGCCCATCGGAAGGTACTCCCGAGGTGTCAACTCAGCGCGGCGCCAAGAAGAAGGGCAAGAAGAAGTCGCAAACGAAACACGACGCCGCCGACGCGGACCTCGTCGCCGCCGCCGAGTACAAGAACCCTCGGAAGCCCCCCGGAGGTGCCAACCTCTTCGACAAGATGCTCAAGGAGCCGTGCCCCTATCACCAGGGACCGGTCAAGCACACCCTTGAGGAGTGCGTCATGCTTCGGCGCCACTTCCACAGGGCCGGGCCACCCGCGGAGGGTGGCAAGGCCCGCGACGACGATAAGAAGGAAGATCACCAGGCAAGAGAGTTCCCCGAGGTCCGCGACTGCTTCATGATCTATGGTGGGCAAGCGGCGAACGCCTCGGCTCGGCACCGCAAGCAAGAGCGCCGGGAGGTCTGCTCGGTCAAGGTGGCGGCGCTAGTCTATCTAGACTGGTCCGACAAGCCCATCACCTTCGACCGAGACGATCACCCCGACCATGTGCCGAGCCCGGGGAAATACCCGCTCGTCGTCGACCCCGTCATCGGTGACGTCAGGCTCACCAAGGTCCTCATGGACGGAGGCAGCAGCCTCAACATCATCTACGCCGAGACCCTCGGGCTCCTGCGTGTTGATCTGTCCTCTGTCCAGGCAGGCGCTGCGCCCTTTCATGGGATCATCCCCGGGAAGCGCGTCCAACCCCTCGGACAGCTCGACCTTCCCGTCTGCTTCGGAACACCCTCCAACTTCCGAAGGGAGACCCTGACGTTCGAGGTGGTCGGGTTCCGAGGAACCTACCACGTGGTACTGGGGAGGCCATGCTACGTGAAGTTCATGGCCGTCCCCAACTACACCTACCTGAAGCTCAAGATGCCGGGCCCCAACGGGGTCATCACCGTCGGCCCTACGTACAAACACGCGTTCGAATGCGACGTGGAGTGCGTGGAGTACGCCGAGGCCCTCGCCGAGTCCGAGGCCCTCATCGCCGACCTGGAGAGCCTCTCTAAGGAGGTGCCAGACGTGAAGCGTCACACCGGCAACTTTGAGCCAGCGGAGACGGTTAAGTCCGTTCCCCTCGACCCCAGCGGCGACACCTCCAAGCAGATCCGGATCGGCTCCGGGTTCGATCCCAAATAGGAAACAGTGCTCGTCGACTTTCTCCGCGCGAACGCCGACGTCTTCGCGTGGAGCCCCTCGGACATGCCCGGCGTACCGAGGGATGTCGCCGAGCACTCGCTGGACATCCGAGCCGGAGCCCGACCCATCAAGCAGCCGCTGCGCCGATTCGACGAGGAGAAGCGCCGAGCCATAGGCGAGGAGATTCACAAGCTAATGGCGGCAGGGTTCATCAAAGAGGTATTCCATCCCGAATGGCTTGCCAACCCTGTGCTTGTGAGAAAGAAAGGGGGGAAATGGCGGATGTGTGTAGACTACACTGGTCTCAACAAAGCATGTCCGAAGGTTCCCTACCCTCTGCCTCGCATCGACCAAATCGTGGATTCCACTGCTGGGTGTGAAACCCTGTATTTCCTCGATGCCTACTCAGGGTATCATCAAATCAAGATGAAAGAGTCCGACCAGCTCGTGACTTCTTTCATCACACCCTTCGACATGTACTGCTATGTCACCATGCCGTTCGGTTTGAGGAATGCGGGCGCAACGTACCAACGGTGCATGAACCATGTGTTCGGCGAACACATTGGCCGCACAGTCGAGGCCTACGTCGATGACATCGTAGTCAAGACGAGGAAAGCCTCTGACCTCCTTTCCGACCTTGAAACGACATTCCGATGTCTCAAGGCGAAAGGTGTCAAGCTCAATCCCAAAAAGTGTGTCTTCGGGGTGCCCCGAGGCAAGCTCTTGGGGTTTATCGTCTCTGAGCGGGGCATCGAAGCCAACCCAGAAAAGATCGCAGCCATTACCAGCATGGGGCCCATCAAGGACTTGAAAGGCATACAGAGGGTCATGGGATGCCTCGCGGCTCTGAGCCGCTTCATCTCACGCCTCGGCGAAAGAGGTCTACCTCTGTACCACCTCTTAAGGAAGGCCGAGTGCTTCACTTGGACCCCTGAGGCCGAGGAAGCCCTCGGGAACCTGAAGGCGCTCCTCACAAAGGCGCCTATCTTGGTGCCCCTAGCTGCCGGAGAAGCCCTCCTGGTCTACGTCGCCGCGACCACCCAGGTGGTTAGCGCCACGATTGTGGTCGAGAGGCAAGAAGAGGGGCATGCATTGCCCGTTCAGAGGCCAGTCTACTTCGTCAGCAAGGTACTGTCTGAAACCAAGGTCCGCTACCCACAGGTTCAGAAGCTGCTGTACGCGGTGATCCTAACGCGACGGAAGCTGCGACACTACTTTGAGTCTCATCCGGTAACTGTGGTGTCATCCTTCCCCCTGGGAGAGATCATCCAGTGCCGAGAGGCCTCGGGTAGGATTGCAAAGTGGGCGGTGGAGATCATGGGCGAGACAATCTCGTTCACTCCTCGGAAAGCCATTAAGTCCCAGGTCTTGGCGGACTTCGTGGCTGAATGGGTCGACACCCAGCTACCAACGGCTCCGATCCAACCGGAGCTCTAGACCATGTTCATCGACGGGTCGCTGATGAAGACAGGGGCCGGCGCAGGCCTACTCTTCATCTCACCCCTCGGAAAGCATCTACGCTACGTGCTATGCCTCCACTTCCCCGCGTCCAACAATGTGGCCGAATATGAGGCTCTAGTCAACGGGTTGCGAATCGCCATCGAGCTAGGGGTCCGACGCCTCGACGCTCGTGGTGACTCGCAGCTCGTCATCGACCAAGTCATGAAGAACTCCCATTGTCGCGACCCAAAGATGGAGGCCTACTGCGATGAAGTTCGGCGCCTGGAAGACAAGTTCTACGGGCTCGAGCTCAACCACATCGCTCGGCGCTACAACGAGACTGCGGACGAGCTGGCTAAAATAGCCTCGGGGCGAACGACGGTTCCCCCGGACGTCTTCTCCCGAGACCTGTATCAACCCTCCGTCAAGATCGACGACACATCCGAGCCCGAGGTACCCTCGGCCCAGTCCGAGGCACCCACGGCTCAACCCGAGGCACCCTCGGCTCGACCCGAGGCGCCCTCAGTTCAGTCCGAGGTAACCTCGGCCCCCGAGGGTGAGGCACTGCGCGTCGAGGAGGAGCGAAGCGGGGTCGCGCCTAATCGAAACTGGTAGACCCCGTACCTGCAATATCTCCACCGAGGAGAGCTACCCCTCGACCGAGCCGAGGCTCGGCGGGTGGCGCGGCGCGCCAAGTCGTTCGTCTTGCTGGGAGATGAGAAGGAGCTCTACCACCGCAGCCCCTCAGGCATCCTCCAGCGATGCATCTCCATCGCCGAAGGTCAGGAACTCCTGTGAGAGATACACTCGGGGGGCTTGCGGCCATCACGCAGCGCCTCGAGCCCTTGTCGGGAACGCTTTCCGGCAAGGCTTCTACTGGCCGACGGCGGTGGCCGACGCTACCCGAATCGTCCGCACCTGCGAAGGGTGCCAATTCTACGCGAGGCAGACTCATCTGCCCGCTCAGGCTCTGCAGACGATACCCATCACCGGGCCTTTTGCGGTGTGGGGTCTGGACCTCGTCGGCCCCTTGCAGAAGGCACCCGGGGGCTACACGCACCTGCTGGTCGCCATCGACAAATTCTCCAAGTGGATCGAGGTCCGACCCCTGAACAGCATCAGGTCCGAGCAGGCGGTGGCGTTCTTCACCAGCATCATCCATCGCTTCGGGGTCCCGAACTCCATCATCACCGACAACGGCACCCAGTTCACAGGCAGAAAGTTCCTGGACTTCTACGAAGATCACCACATCCGGGTGGACTGGGCCGCCGTGGCTCATCCCATGACGAATGGGCAGGTGGAGCGTGCCAACGGCATGATTCTACAAGGGCTCAAGCCTCGGATCTACAACGACCTCAACAAGTTCGGCAAGCGATGGATGAAGGAACTCCCCTCGGTGGTCTGGAGTCTGAGGACAACGCCGAGCCGAGCCACGGGCTTCACGCCGTTCTTTCTAGTCTATGGGGCCGAAGCCATCTTGCCCACGGACTTAGAATACGGCTCCCCAAGGACGGGGGCCTACACCGACCAAAGCAACCAAGTCAGCCGAGAAAACTCGCTGGACCAGCTGGAGGAGGCTCGGGACCAGGCCTTGCTACACTCGGCGCGGTACCAGCAGTCCCTGCGACGCTACCACGCCCGAGGGGTCCGGTCCTGAGACCTCCAGGTGGGCGACCTGGTGCTTCGACTGCGACAAGACGCCCGAGGGCGGCACAAGCTCACGCCTCCCTGGGAGGGGCCATTCGTCATCGCCAAGGTTTTGAAGCCCGGAACATACAAGCTGGCCAACAGCCAAGGCGAGGTCTACGACAACGCCTGGAACATCCAACAGCTATGTCGCTTCTACCCTTAAGATGTTTTCAAGTTGATCATATACCTCGCACCCACGCAAAGTTTAGTCATCAAGGAAGGGTCAGCCTCGCCTCGGCAAAGCCCGACCCTCCCTCGGGGGCTAAAAGGGGGGGGGGACCCCCTCTGCGTCGAAATTTTCCTCGAAAAAAGATCTTTTCTGCCAGAATGTCTTTCGCGCTTTTTGGCTACTTCGAAAGCGGACCCTGAAAACGACGGAGTACACGTAAGCAACCAAGGCTGACCGAGCCGAGGGACTCCTATGCCTCCGGGATACGGATACCTCACTCATCACCTTCTGCGATAAGTAACTCACGTTCGGATAAGTGATTCTGTGGACTGAACAAGTCTTCACGCTCGAAAGCTCTTCTGCCGAAGCGATCCTTCGAGTCTTCTCGACTGCGTCGGTGACAGAGCCCCATGGACGGGTAAGAGTGCGCGTAAGCGGCAAGGCCGACCGAGCCGAGGGACTCCTACGCCTCCGGGATACGGATACCTCACTCATCACCTTCCGCGAGAAGCAACTCTTGCTCGCACAAACATTTCTATTACCGACAAAACAGTCCAGATGCTCGAAATAAAAGGAAAAGAGACGCAGCTTTACAACGCGGCGAGGGTGTGTTTAGGCCTCGGCGGCCGCAGGAAACACACGCTACAAGACAATCCGATCCTGCAGGCTCGGATCTTGACGGCTGAAGGGAGCAGCAGCACCCTTGGCATCGACGACACCTTCGGCGAGGGCCAACCTAGCCTCGGACGGCGACGCAGTCCGAGGATCTCCACTCTGGAGGACGACGTCATCACCACGCCCGGGCCATCGCCGCTAGGGTCTTCTCCGGGAATCCCAGTCACCCCGGGGCCTCGGCCAGTTACCTTCCGAGGACGTCAATTCGGCCCGAGCAGGCGGCTCGACCGGTCACCCCGGGGTCTCGGCCAGCTGCCCTCCAAGGACGTCAGTCCGACCCGAGGCCTCGGCTGGTCAATTCCGGCGTCGGTCCCGCTTACGGACGACCCGGCCAGGCTCCGGCCAACCAGGTTTCCTTTTCAAGCCAACTCTGCCTCTGTCCATGTTGACGCCGCTACCCCTGGCCTCGGCTCATCGAAGAGCGGCCGAGGGGTTCCTTTAACTAAGTTAGAGAAGCCTCGGACAACAAGGCCGACCGAGCCGAGGGACTCCTACGCCTCCGGGATACGGATACCTCACTCGTCACCTGTACACGGGGCGACTCACGCTTGGTGAAGCGGTTCAGACAACCAACAGGCGAGACTCAGTGCTCGAAAAGGAGGAAAATACACGGCTCCGTGCCAAAACCACATACATGTTCAGGCCCCGACAGCCACAATGAACGAAAACACTGGCATCCAAGGTGCCATTACAAACGGAACCCCGTTTCCGTCTCCGCGGGTACGAACAACCCCACAAGATTGGGGAACCCGTGGGGCGATCGCGGGCCGACGGGCGGCTCGCCGCCGCCCGATCCGGCAGCAGCGACAACAACCCCCGTCCCGGGCGACGAAGCAGCTTCAGCAGCGGCTTCGGGGCGAGTGCTACGGCAGAAGGACTCTCATCCACCGAGGACGAGAGCCAGCCATTCAGGCCGGGAGACGGAGACCCAGGGCTACTGGCGGAGTTGGCAATCTCATTGGTAGAGAAGCCATCTCCGGCTGCCGACGCCTCGAAGCGCGCCGGCAGATCTTCGCCCTCGCCAGAACCGCCCAGAACATGGGCGCCGCCCTCGCGGTACGCGGCGCAACCATCGTCCGGACGCAGGACGTAATGCTGCGCCCTGGCTGAGTGGTGGCGGTCCGCCTTTCCTGGCATGGCTGGAGGAAGCCTCCGCGAGGCTGGAGGATGCCCTTCTCCCCCAGACGCCAGGGGAAGAAAAGGGTAACCGACCCACGCGGAGGCAGCCCCCCGACTCGCCTCATCCTCCACCTCAGTCTGGATGACGAAAATCCTTGAGGCTGAGGGAGGGGCAGAGGCCGCGGCCCGGCTCGCTTTCCCCCACCATCAAGCTGGAGGTCACCGTCTTGGGTGACCGCCGGTGGAGGGGTGCAGCCGGGCTGCATGATGAAAATCCTTGAAGCCGAACGATGGCTGAAAGGTACCAACTCCCGCGGAGTTGCGTTCCCCCCAACGACGAGGCGGCAAGACGGCGGATCTCCCCCATCCGGGGGCCTGGAAGGTGGAAAGACACGATGCATAAGGGAGCGCGAAGACATGGTCGCCCTCCAAGGGGGTCACCCTCCTTTTAAGGGCGGTTCTCCCTACTCGCGTCCCCAGCCGTCACGGGCTGAGTCTTCTCCGACACACTCCAAGGTCCTCCCCCACGGCGCGGGGGCTGGGTCCCACATGTCATGCAAGCCAACTCAAGGCAGAAGAAGCCAAACCGCCGCGCGTGGTGCATACAACCGCCCAGCGGTTACAAGCGACCCTCCACTTTTGCCCAGACCAACGGGCGGAAGGGTGGGCAGCCATGCAGGCGGCATGCAACCGCGCCAAGTGGGCACGCTCCTCCGACTCCCAACACGCCCGGCATGGAGGCCCAGGCCCACGCGTCGTGCAACCGGTGCGCCGGTTGCTACGTGTGAGTAACTGCATCGCCACACGTGCCACCACCGCACCTCCTCGATTGCGGAACCAATACCGCGACTCGAGGCGACCCGGCGCGCGACCCAGCAGCACCAGCCTGGCGCGACGGTCAACACGACCAAAAGTGGGCCGACAGTAATGGCGGTGGCAGGCGAGCAGGCGCAGCGGTCGCGTCGTCGGCCAGGCTTACGTCCCATCCGGGGGCAGCAAGAGAACCCTCTCCCACGGCGTGAAGACGACGCGCCCGTGATCCGTTCCTCGAACGGCTCGCGCACGCGCAACGGTCGCCCCTCCAACCACTCGCCCCGTCGCATTAACTCCGCGACGGGACACGCGGCGCCTCTGGCAGGAGAAGCGGGCGACGCTTCCCCTTCGCCAAAATGAACGCGTCCAAAAAGGTACGCCGCGTCGTTCGATTTCGTATCCTTTTCCGTTTTTCCTCTTTCTCTCTCTTGCAACAGGGACCGGGAAAGGGGGATACCCCGAAAAGGATCCTTCCCCGAGAAGGAACCAGGCTCCGAGCCCCCCTACTGATCAGAGGTTCGAAGGCTGGCCCCCCGGAAGGGTTCAACAGCCGCCTCAGATCGCGTGGGCCCTACACCCACTACTGGTCAGAGGTTCAAAGGCCGGCCCCTCGAAAGGGTTCAACGACCGCCTCAGGCTACTCGGGCTCCGCGCCCAATACTGATCAGGGGTTCGAAGGCTGGCCCCCGAAGGGTTCACAGCCGCCTCAGACGCCGAGCGAGGGATGACCATGGGTGTCACACCCGGGTTTCAGGGCACCAAGACCCGGGCGCGAACATAAACACCAGGTATGCTGGGACCAAGTCTCACACATATGATGTATAGTGGCACAGGATCGAATGTCACATATTTATATATAACAGGAGTTCTATACAAAATAAATAATTACATAATAGGGAGACAACGGTCCAGCAACCCAAAGTTGACTGGGGGACGACGGCCTAGACCTCTCACGAACACATCACGACATCCTCCGAGCGCATCATCCTGCGGTACCTGTTCTTGACCTGTGGGGTGGTGTGAGACAGCAAGAGTGAGCTCACATACGTTCATAGCTCAACAAGTTGTGGGGAATAATGTGTATGAACTCACCCAAGGTGGGAGCTCACGTGAAGTGTAAGGCTTACCAAAGAGGATGGTTAGAGCTGAGCATTGCTTTTAAAGTTGGTCAAAATTTTATTAGCAGTTACTAAGTATAAGTAAATACCAACCCAATTAAGTAGTAGAACAAAAGTAACAACATCACCTGCGATGCAATGCATATGACAAATTGAATTTAGTTCCATAATTTAATCATGTGAGGGTCCGAGCTGCTCATGACCGTGAGCACGGCTAGTATACCAGTTTTACACTCTGCAGAGGTTGCGCATCTTTACCCACAAGTCATGTTACCCATCTGCCAAGGGATCGCGACTTCCCATACACCTCTACCGAGGAGGCGAGGCAGGGTAACACTACAAGGCCTTTACAAAGTTCCACTAGCTTCAGAAAACCCGCTACAGTTTATAGGAAGTTCCAATGCAGGAATCCCTTGCAGGACCGCCATCGCAGCAAAATCCTCCCGAGGGCCTCCCTAGCAGGAATCCCTTGCAGGACTGCCAACGCAGCAAAATCCTCCCGAGGGCCTCCCTACACTGACCACTCCCCTACTGCCCTTGCCCCTTTCGGGTAAGGTAGTCTTCCACTAGCTTTCCTAATTAATCAGCCAAGGGGTCCCATTCCTCCCTTGTGGTAGCACTGTTTTCCCGGGTGGTCGCTCCATGTTCCAATTAACATAATGATCTTATCATGAACAGTAATAATAAACATATAATAAAAGTGTGATCATGAATAATGTACCTTCATACCCAAAACCACATAAAGCACTAGCAAGTACTACCCAAAAAGTTCAGTGGTAAGCAAGGTATAAAGATAGACAAACTAGGGTAACCTATTGGGTCCCATCAAAATTAACCTATGCAGATCATTATGATTAATTAGAACATGAGTGGGTAAAAAGAAGTGATCAAGGGCACAACTTGCCTGGCACTTGAGATTCCAGGTACCAACTTGCTCTTTCAGGTGACTCGTGACTTCACGCTAAACGTAGCAATACAGACAAACATGTGTAGGCAAAATTAACATCACACCAAACATAAGAATGAATTGTGTAATAATAATCTACGCGCTTGTACGAGACTAACGCAACTTGAACGGATCAAATCGGAGTTAAAACGAAGGAGTTATGATTTTTCTAAGGTTTTATGTATTTGATATAAGATTAATTAGAATATAAATTTTAATGTGACTTTCATGTGAAAATAGTGGTACTAGATGATAAACAATAATATTACAAAATTATAGGAATTGGAATAGATGAATTTGGACTTCAAATGAATTTTCTACGAATTAAATAAATTCTACCAATTGTTTTTATATTAATAATTCATTTTCTAATTCAATCTATCTACTTTTCTTATTCACTGGACTGCGCAACAATTTGCAGAAAAGACAGGGGCTAATCTACAAAAATTCCAGAGACTCAGAGCTAACCCCGCAGAGGACGGCGGGTTGGTTTACGGAAAGTAGAGGGGCTCTTTTACAAAAAGGCACCGCGAAGCGGTATCATGGATCTAGGGCCATCCGATCAACACCGAACGCTCTAGATTAAATCGCCAGGGGTTTAAATAGGTATGCGCCGTGGGCATTCCGATCGTGATCCGACGGTCACGGGTTGCAAGCATCCACACCCATCCAATCCCGATCGCACGAGCCACAATTCCCCCACCAAACCGGTACCCCCGCCATCCATTCCTGCCCACAGGATATTGGATCAACGGTCGAGGGCAGCTCACGCCCACCGGCCGGACCTGGGTGACGGAGCAGTGAGCTCGCGGTGGCGGACATCGCCGACGACGACCGCCCTACTCCGCCAGTGCCCCAAAACTCAATTACTATGCCACACACCAAGCTCGCAACGTGGCGAATCGTTCTAATGACTCGATTCATATGTACGGTCGGTAAAACCTCCTGTCCACCGAGGAGGGCGGACCACGGTGAGGCATGAGCTTTGGTGAGCAATTACCGACCCAATGGCCCGCAATCCGTTTTTGTTCGAAGTGCTACGCAATGCACAGAGGGGAAACGAAGACTCGACGGAGATCCTCACCATGATTGACACGGGCAGAGGTTTTGTCCACGGAGCGAGGCGCAGTCACGGCGGCGGCGAGCTAATACGGCCACCGAGACCGTTCTTCTCCCCTCGCACCGTGGTGAAGTAGTTCCCGCGGCGCGGCTCAACCTTTATAGCCCGACGATGGAGCGGATTCCGAAGTTAGCGCCGATTTGGGGGGGGGATCGGTTGGAGGAGCGCGAGGATTTTACTGGAGTCCGCGCGGGGTCTGATCCTTCAACCAACAGCGCAAGAAGCGGAGAGGAGATAGGGAGGGGATAGAGCTAGCACGGGTCCACCGTCACCCATGAGCGCGAGGCAGCGGAGGCGGGCCCCGGGTTTTCCTCCGCGGTTTGCGGCAACAGCACCACTGCCGCGCGTGATTTCCGCGGCTCTGGTTGCGAGTAGCGAGTCCGAGCGCGAGTTAGGAGATGACCCAAGGAAGCCGGTCGCGGGACCCACGCGACAGCCAAAGGGGGGTTAGCGCGCGCTGAGGTGGGCTGCCCGCGGAGAAGGAGTGGGCCGCTGGTGAACATTTCGGCCCAGGTGAGGTCTTCCCCTTTTTTTATTTTCTAATTTCATTTCAATTTACAAATCCAAACTAAATCAAATTTGGTTTTAAGACTCCAATACAAACTACATGTACATCACAAAATTTTCAGCCTGAATACAAATACATATATATATATATATATATTATATTTGTCTTATTTAATTCTTTTATACATGATTCCCAATCATATAATAGAGAATAGGTATTTGAAAAATGTCATTTCTAGTTTGTACTTTTCTTTAGTGAATAAGTATAAATATACTTCAATAAAGTAACAAATTTATATGGAGATTATTTTAAATCTTTATTGGAAACATAATTATGTTATGTGGTGTTGTCCCACATGTAAGAAAAAAAATTTATTGGAGGATTTTCTAGCACCAGAAATCTTTAGAGGATTTATTTACTATTATCTTATTTATTAGTTTATTTATTTTCAAAAAAATTTCAAGATGAGATTTTAGGTGCTACAAATCCTACCCCCCTTAAGAGAAATCTCGTCCTCGAGATTTGTAAGAAAGAGGATATAGGAAGAGTGATCTAAAATTTAGCTTTTAGTTTCTAACTAGTTCAAAAATCAAGACTTTTTTTTAGTGAGTGATTAGGAGAGCATGGGTATATATATGTATGTCCACTTTATTATGTAGGGTAGAAGATGTCTTTAGAGTATAGATAGGTTTGGTTAAGAAAGGTAGGGTGAGGAAAGATTCTATCCAAGATTGTGAATCCTAATTCCTTTGAAGATCTATCTTGAATCTTATCCTTCCTTGATTTGATGAGGTCGAACATCTTCGATCTTCGTTCTTGAAGTCTTTATCCGAATTAGGGGCATGTACTTAGGATAACCTGTAGGTAAGGACAGATGGTTGACAGGTTGGTGGCATAGGATAAGTGTATTATGGCAACTTCTAGGATGGGATGGATGGTCACCATGAATATGCTGGTATGTTATTTGTTCATGGGTGGTTTGGTCTGATGTACTTATTTAAGTTAAAACATGGCCAGCAGGGTATAATCTATTTCACTAGTATTAACTAGTCCGTTAAGTATTTCACTTTAGATTAGACCATATTAGATTGGATGGGATCTAGATTAGATTGGTATAACTAGATTAGACTAGATAATATCTAATTACTTTGGATTAGATCATGGTTGTTATTCTAGAGTGGGATAAATATGCTAATTAGGGTATGATGAATCCATATGGATAAGGTAGAATCTTTTGAGGTCAAGTAAATCTTATCAGGATAAGATAAAATCTTTTCAAGATAAGATGAATCTATTAAGGCAAGAGAAAATATTTTAAGATAAGGTGGAGCTATTAAACTGGATATTATTTTTAATAGGGAACATTTTTAGTTTGTATAGTCATCTTATGATTTTTTTTATGCCTATACGTATATGTAGATGTAATTGTGGACATTACTCCACAACTCATCACACTCCACCAAAGATCCAAATCAAACAAGTATCACAAGAACAATATTGAAGCACATAGATACCTACAAAAATAGTTTTGTTTTTGTTCCTAGGAGTAGGTCTCCTATTCCTAAAAGTCACTTTAAGCACCGGATTTCAAACTGTGAAATCCACATTTATCTTTAGAAAGAAAAGGTAAGAGTAATCAGAGTAAAGCGGAAATAGATGAGAAAAGATTAAAAAATTCAGAAAAGAACCAGAATAGCAAAGGTAAGTAATTATTGGTTGTCCCGTTCTAACTAGGTTTCGTCCTACAGTCAACATTCCTCTGATACCACTTCTGTCACACCCGGGTTTCGGGGCACCAAGACCCGGGCGCGAACATAAACACCAGGTATGCTGGGACCAAGTCTCACACATATGATGTATAGTGGCACAGGATAGAATGTCACATATTTATATATAACAGGAGTTCTATACAAAATAAATAATTACATAATAGGGAGACAACGGTCCAGCAACCCAAAGTTGACTGGGGGACGACGGCCTAGACCTCTCACGAACACATCACGGCATCCTCCGAGCGCATCATCCTGCGGTACCTGTTCTTGACCTGTGGGGTGGTGTGAGACAGCAAGAGTGAGCTCACATACGTTCATAGCTCAACAAGTTGTGGGGAATAATGTGTATGAACTCGCCCAAGGTGGGAGCTCACGTGAAGTGTAAGGCTTACCAAAGAGGATGGTTAGAGCTGAGCATTGCTTTTAAAGTTGGTCAAAATTTTATTAGCAGTTACTAAGTATAAGTAAATACCAACCCAATTAAGTAGTAGAACAAAAGTAACAACATCACCTGCGATGCAATGCATATGACAAATTGAATTTAGTTCCATAATTTAATCATGTGAGGGTCCGAGCTGCTCATGACCGTGAGCACGGCTAGTATACCAGTTTTACACTCTGCAGAGGTTGCGCATCTTTACCCACAAGTCATGTTACCCATCTGCCAAGGGATCGCGACTTCCCATACACCTCTACCGAGGAGGCGAGGCAGGGTAACACTACAAGGCCTTTACAAAGTTCCACTAGCTTCAGAAAACCCGCTACAGTTTATAGGAAGTTCCAATGCAGGAATCCCTTGCAGGACCGCCATCGCAGCAAAATCCTCCCGAGGGCCTCCCTAGCAGGAATCCCTTGCAGGACTGCCAACGCAGCAAAATCCTCCCGAGGGCCTCCCTACACTGACCACTCCCCTACTGCCCTTGCCCCTTTCGGGTAAGGTAGTCTTCCACTAGCTTTCCTAATTAATCAGCCAAGGGGTCCCATTCCTCCCTTGTGGTAGCACTGTTTTCCCGGGTGGTCGCTCCATGTTCCAATTAACATAATGATCTTATCATGAACAGTAATAATAAACATATAATAAAAGTGTGATCATGAATAATGTACCTTCATACCCAAAACCACATAAAGCACTAGCAAGTACTACCCAAAAAGTTCAGTGGTAAGCAAGGTATAAAGATAGACAAACTAGGGTAACCTATTGGGTCCCATCAAAATTAACCTATGCAGATCATTATGATTAATTAGAACATGAGTGGGTAAAAAGAAGTGATCAAGGGCACAACTTGCCTGGCACTTGAGATTCCAGGTACCAACTTGCTCTTTCAGGTGACTCGTGACTTCACGCTAAACGTAGCAATACAGACAAACATGTGTAGGCAAAATTAACATCACACCAAACATAAGAATGAATTGTGTAATAATAATCTACACGCTTGTACGAGACTAACACAACTTGAACGGATCAAATCGGAGTTAAAACGAAGGAGTTATGATTTTTCTAAGGTTTTATGTATTTGATATAAGATTAATTAGAATATAAATTTTAATGTGACTTTCATGTGAAAATAGTGGTACTAGATGATAAACAATAATATTACAAAATTATAGGAATTGGAATAGATAAATTTGGACTTCAAATGAATTTTCTACGAATTAAATAAATTCTACCAATTGTTTTTATATTAATAATTCATTTTCTAATTCAATCTATCTACTTTTCTTATTCACTGGACTGCGCAACAATTTGCAGAAAAGACAGGGGCTAATCTACAAAAATTCCAGAGACTCAGAGCTAACCCCGCAGAGGACGGCGGGTTGGTTTACGGAAAGTAGAGGGGCTCTTTTACAAAAAGGCACCGCGAAGCGGTATCATGGATCTAGGGCCATCCGATCAACACCGAACGCTCTAGATTAAATCGCCAGGGGTTTAAATAGGTATGCGCCGTGGGCATTCCGATCGTGATCCGACGGTCACGGGTTGCAAGCATCCACACCCATCCAATCCCGATCGCACGAGCCACAATTCCCCCACCAAACCGGTACCCCCGCCATCCATTCCTGCCCACAGGATATTGGATCAACGGTCGAGGGCAGCTCACGCCCACCGGCCGGACCTGGGTGACGGAGCAGTGAGCTCGCGGTGGCGGACATCGCCGACGACGACCGCCCTACTCCGCCAGTGCCCCAAAACTCAATTACTATTCCACACACCAAGCTCGCAACGTGGCGAATCGTTCTAATGACTCGATTCATATGTACGGTCGGTAAAACCTCCTGTCCACCGAGGAGGGCGGACCACGGTGAGGCATGAGCTTTGGTGAGCAATTACCGACCCAATGGCCCGCAATCCGTTTTTGTTCGAAGCGCTACGCAATGCACAGAGGGGAAACGAAGACTCGACGGAGATCCTCACCATGATTGACACGGGCAGAGGTTTTGTCCACGGAGCGAGGCGCAGTCACGGCGGCGGCGAGCTAATACGGCCACCGAGACCGTTCTTCTCCCCTCGCACCGTGGTGAAGTAGTTCCCGCGGCGCGGCTCAACCTTTATAGCCCGACGATGGAGCGGATTCCGAAGTTAGCGCCGATTTGGGGGGGATCGGTTGGAGGAGCGCGAGGATTTTACTGGAGTCCGCGCGGGGTCTGATCCTTCAACCAACAGCGCAAGAAGCGGAGAGGAGATAGGGAGGGGATAGAGCTAGCACGGGTCCGCCGTCACCCATGAGCGCGAGGCAGCGGAGGCGGGCCCCGGGTTTTCCTCCGCGGTTTGCGGCAACAGCACCACTGCCGCGCGTGATTTCCGCGGCTCTGGTTGCGAGTAGCGAGTCCGAGCGCGAGTTAGGAGATGACCCAAGGAAGCCGGTCGCGGGACCCACGCGACAGCCAAAGGGGGGTTAGCGCGCGCTGAGGTGGGCTGCCCGCGGAGAAGGAGTGGGCCGCTGGTGAACATTTCGGCCCAGGTGAGGTCTTCCCCTTTTTTTATTTTCTAATTTCATTTCAATTTACAAATCCAAACTAAATCAAATTTGGTTTTAAGACTCCAATACAAACTACATGTACATCACAAAATTTTCAGCCTGAATACAAATACATATATATATATATATATATATATATATATATATATATATTTGTCTTATTTAATTCTTTTATACATGATTCCCAATCATATAATAGAGAATAGGTATTTGAAAAATGTCATTTCTAGTTTGTACTTTTCTTTAGTGAATAAGTATAAATATACTTCAATAAAGTAACAAATTTATATGGAGATTATTTTAAATCTTTATTGGAAACATAATTATGTTATGTGGTGTTGTCCCACATGTAAGAAAAAAAATTTATTGGAGGATTTTCTAGCACCAGAAATCTTTAGAGGATTTATTTACTATTATCTTATTTATTAGTTTATTTATTTTCAAAAAAATTTCAAGATGAGATTTTAGGTGCTACAATGGGTACGTTCGATACATAACCAAGGCTCGGGCTGCGCTCCCGAGGTACCCTAGGACGTTTCCGAGACCGGCGGGAACGATCTTGTAACAGAATCTCACCAGAGGGAGGCATCGAGCCCTCGAACCCCGTCGCCAGCGGACTGGGTCTGGCAGATCACCCGCAGGTACTTTTGGGCGTGCCTCTGGGCCCCTAGCCGACACCTAACGAACGGGGCACGGACGTCCACTCGGATTACCCGCTTGCAGCTCGTCGGAGACACCATGTTCGACGCCCATCGAGGGCAACATGGCGCTTTCCCCCCTCCTCCTTGCGGAAAGGCGACGCAGGGGCGTATGTAAAAAAGCCGAGTCTACCCCTCACCGCCCTCTCGCTCTGTGCAGAGGCTCGGGGGCTGCTCTCGCAAACCCGGCTCCGGCCGAACCGTTGACAGCGTCAGCATACCAGCCCGAGAACTTGGACCCGACCGTACACCTGGGCTACGGCCAGTTTGCATGAGGGAACGACCAGACCAGCCGAAGCACTACGTGAGGCAGTAAGACCTCGAAGGAGTGAAACCACTCCTCCGAGGCCTCGGGGGCTACAACCGGCGGGTGCGCTCGCGCGCACCCGCCGGAACAAAACGCAACCGAGAAAGGCTGGTCCCCTTGCAAAAAAGTGCGACGAAAGCCTCCAAGCGAGTGCAAACACTCCCTTCGAGGCTCGGGGGCTACTGTCGGGGACCATAATTAGGGGTACCCTCAAGGCTCCTAATTCTCAGCTGGTAACCCCCATCAGCATGAAGCTACAAAGGCCTGATGGGTGCGATTAAGTCAGGGATCAGTCCATTCGAGGGACACGATCACGCCTCACCCGAGCCTAGCCTCGGACAAGGGCAGCCGACCCCGGAGGATTTCCGTCTCACCCGAGGCCCCCCTTCAGCGGTGAACATATTCCCGGCTCGCCTGAGGCCCTGCCTTCGCTAAGAAGCAACCCTGACCAAATCGCCGCACCGACCGACCAAGTCGCAGGAGCATTTAATGCAAAGGTGGCCTGACACCCTTATCCTGGCGCGCGCCCCCCGCCAGCAAAGCCGAAGTGACCGCCGTCACTTCGCCGCTCCACTGACCGGCATGACAGAAGGACAGCGTCGCCTACGCCACACCGACTGCAGTGCCACTGGACAGAGTAAGACTGACAAGCAGTCAGGCCCTGCCGGAGGCACCATAGGAAGCTCCGCTTCGCCTGACCAAGGGCTCGGACTCGGGCTAAGTCCCGGAAGACGGCGAACTCCACCCGACCCAGGGCTCGGACTCGGGCTAAGTCCCGGAAGACGGTGAACTCCGCCCGACCCAGGGCTTGGACTCGTGCTAAGTCCCGGAAGACGGCGAACTCCGCCCGACCCAGGGCTCGGACTTGGGCTCGGCCCTAGAAGACGACGATCTCCGCCTCGCCCGACCCAGGGCTCGGACTTGGGCTCGTCCCCAGAAGACGACGATCTCCGCCTCGTCCGACCCAGGGCTCGGACTTGGGCTCGGCCCCAGAAGACGACGATCTCCGCCTCGCCCGACCTAGGGCTCAGACTTGGGCTCGGCCCCAGAAGACGACGATCTCCGCCTCGCCCGACCCAGGGCTCGGACTGGGGCTCGGCCCCAGAAGACGACGATCTCCGCCTCGCCCAACCCGGGGGCTCGGACTCGACCTCGGCTTCAGAGGAGCTTCCACATCGCCCAACCTAGGGCATAGACCAGCCACGTCAATAGGAGGCGCCATCATCACCCTACCCCGAGCTGACTCGGGCCGCAGGGAACAAGACCGGTGTCCCATCTGGCTCGCTCCGCCAGATAGGCAATGATGGCGCCCCGCATGCTCTGTGACGACGGCGGCTCCTAGCCCCTTACGGAAGCAAGAGGACGTCAGCAAGGACTCAACCGCTCCGACAGCTGTCCCTCCGCCAAGCTCCATCGCTCCTTCGACGGCCACGACATCACACCAGCTGGGTGCCAAGATCTCTCCGGCTGCCACAACGGCATGTACCTAGGGCGCTAGCTCACCTCCGCTAGACACGTAGCACCTTGCTACACCCCCCATTGTACACCTGGATCCTCTCCTTACGCCTATAAAAGGGAGGACCAGGGCCCTCTTAGAGAGGGTTGGCCGCGCGGGGACGAGGACGAGAACAGGCGCTCGCTTGGAGCCGCTCGCTCCCTCTCCCGCGTGGACGTTTGTAACCCCCTACTGCAAGCGCACCCGACCTGGGCGCGGGACGAACACGAGGGCCGCGGGATTCCCACCTCTCTCACGCCGGTCTCCGGCCACCTCGCTCTCCCCCCTTCGCGCTCGCCCTCGCGCTCGACCCATCTGGGCTGGGGCACGCGGCGACATTCACTCGTCGGCCCAGGGACCCCCCGGTCTCGGAACGCCGACAATGGTCATTGCCATGTCCAATAGAGTTCTATTCTTCCTATCCACAACACCGTTTTGTTGAGGTGTGTATGGAGAAGAGAACTCATGCTTGATGCCCTCCTCCTCAAGAAATCCTTCAATTTGTGAGTTCTTGAACTCTGTTCCATTGCCGCTTCTAATATTCTTGATTCTTAATCCGAACTCATTTTGAGCCCATCTCAAGAATCTCTTTAGGGTCTCTTGGGTTTGAGATTTTTCCTGCAAAAAGAATACCCAAGTGAAGCGAGAATAATCATCCACAATAACAAGACAATACTTACTCCCGCCGATGCTTATGTAAGCGATCGGGCCGAATAGATCTATGTGGAGTAGTTCAAGCGGCCTGTTGGTCGTCATGATGTTCTAGTGTGGATGATGAGCTCCAACCTGCTTCCCTGCTTGACATACGCTACAAATCCTGTCTTTTTTCAAAATAAACATTTGTTAGTCCTAAAATGTGCTCTCCCTTTAGAAGCTTGTGAAGATTCTTCATCCCAACATGAGCAAGTCGGCGATGCCAGAGCCAACCCATATTAGTCTTAGCAATTAAACAAGTGTCTAGTTCAAAATTGTTATCATTAAATCAACTAAATATAGCTGACCATCTAACACTCCCTTAAAGGCTATTGAATCGTCACTTCTTCTAAAGACAATAACACCAACATTAGTAAAAAGATAGTTGTAGCCTATTTTATATATTTGAGAAACTGAAAGTAAGTTGTAATCTAAAGAATCTACAAGAAAAACATTGGAAATAGAATGGTTAGGAGATATGGCAATTTTACCCAAACCTTTGACCACACCTTAATTTCCATCCTCAAATGTGATTGCAATTTGGGGATCATCATTTTTCTCAGAAGAGGAGAACATCCTTTTCTCCCCTGTCATGTGGTTTGTGCACCCGCTATCGATTATCCAACTTGACCCGCTGGATGCATAAACCTACAAAACAAATTTAGGTCTTGTTATTAGGTACCCAAACGGTCTTGGGTCCTTTCACATTAGAAACAAGCAACTTAGGTACCCAAACACAAGTCTTGGGATTCTTGTGTTTGCCCCCAACATATTTAGCAACTACTTTGCCTGATTTGTTAGTTAGCACAAAAGATGCATTAAAAGTCTTAAATTAAATGCAATGTTCATTTGATGCATTAGCAATTTTCTTTTTTGGCATTTTGATACGAGTTGGATGCCTAGAGCTAGAAGCCTCATTACTATACATGTAAGCATGATGAGAAATATTATGAGATTTTCTAGCATGAATTTTTCTAATTTTGTGCTCACGATAGTTCTCAGGATATAAAATGTAACTCTCTCTATCCTGAACCATGGGAGCCTTACCCTTAACAAAATTAGAGATTCTGTTCTTGGGGGCATTAAGTTTGATGTTGCTTTGGCTCCCTTGTTGGAATCCAATGTCATCCTTAATGACAGGGTGTCTCCCATTATAGAGCATGCTACGAGCAAATTTAAAATTTTCATTCTCAAGCTCATGCTCGACAATTTTATCATTTAATATAGCTATGTGATCATTTTGTTCTTTAATCATAGTAAGGTGATCATTCATAGCATCAATATTAACATCTCTACATCTAGTGCAAATGGTGACATGTTCAACAGTAGATGTAGAAACATTACAAGCATTCAAATTTTCTATCTTAGCATTTAAACTAGCATTTTTAGTTCTAAGAAAGGAAATTGAATCATTGCAAATATCAAGCTCTTTATATAAATTTTCACATTTTTCTACCTCTAGAGCATAAGCATTTTTCAACTTAACAAATTTTTTATTTTCCTTAACGAGCAAGTCCTCTTGGCATTCCAAGAGATCATCCTTCTCGTTAATGGATTCTATCAATTCATTTATCTTTTTCTTTTGGTCCTTGGTGAGGTTTGCAAAAAGAGAAGTTAAATCATCTTCATTATCACTAGAGCTACCCTCATCATCGGAAGTAGTATATTTGGGGGTATCTCTAGAATGTAGCTTCTTCTTTTTGCCATCCTTAGCCATGAGGCATTTGTGGCGGACGTTGGGGAAGAGAAGGCCCTTGTTGATGGCGATGCTGGCGGCATCCTCGTCGGAGGAGGAGTCGGTGGAGCTCTCGTCGGAGTCCCATTCCTGCCCCACATGCGTCTCGCCACCCTTCTTCTTGTAGTATATCTTCTTCTCAATCTTCTTCTTCCCTTTCCTGTCATCATCCCTATCACTGTCACTTGTATATGGACATTTGGCAATAAAGTGACTGGACTAACCACACCTATAGCAAACCCTCTTGGATCGGGGTTTGTAGTCCTTCTCCTTTCTTTGCTTGAGGATTTGCCAGAAGCTCTTCATGATAAGAGTCATTTCCTTATTGTCAAGCTTTGATGCATCGATTGGGAGTCTTATTGGTGTAGACTCTTCCTTCTTCACTTCTGTTGCTTTGAATGCAACGGGTTGCACCTCGGGCGTGGAGGTGGCACCTTGCTCCAAGTTGACAATGTGTTTGGAGTCTTTGATCATAAGTTCAAAGCTCACAAACTTGCCAATGACTTCCTCGGAAGACATCTGTTTATATCTAGGATCTCCATGGATTAGTTGCACTTGAGTGGGATTACAAAAAACAAGAGATCTAAGAATAACCTTGACCATTTTATAGTCATCCCACTTCGTGCTCCCGAGGTTGCGCACTTGGTTGACCATCATTTTGAGCCAGTTGTACATCGCTTGTGGCTCCTCTCCTTTGTTGAGGACGAATCGACCTAGTCCTCCCTCGATCATTTCACGTTTGGAGATTTTGGTCACCTCGTCCCCTTCACACGCCGTCTTGAGGACATCCCAAATTTCTTTGGCATTTTCAACCCTTGCACCTTATTATACTCCTCTCAACACAAGGAAGAGAGGAGTATAGAAGTTGCTTGGGAGTTAAAATGCCTTATTTGGGTGGCCTCATCGGAGTCATAATCCTCGTCGCCCACCTGTGGTTCCTGCGCTCCAAACTCAACAATATCCCATATGCTCTCGTGGAGTGAGGTTAGATGGTCCCTCATTTTATCACTCCACATACAATAATCTTCACCATCAAAACATGGTGGTTTGCCTAGGGGTACGGAAAGTAGAGGAGCACATTTTGAAATGCGAGGATAGCGTAGAGGCATCTTGCTATACTTCTTGCGCTCTTGGCGCTTCGAAGTGGAAGATTCAGTGCCGGATGTGGAAGGTGATGAAGAGTCGGTCTTGTAATAGACTACCTTCTTCATTTCCTTTTTCTTCTTGTCACCCTTCCTATGTGACTTGATGGAGGAAGCGGATTCCTCCTTGTGCTTGTCGCCGGCCTCCTTTGATGGAGTCTGTTCATCGTTCTTCCTTCCCGAGCCTTTGGGCTTTTCGCCGGTGGCCACCTCCCTCTTGGCATGTTATCCCGACTTTACTTTGAGTTGTTAGACTCTAATAAAGTATCGAGCTCTAATACCAATTGAAAGTCACCTAGAGGGGGGTGAATAGGCGAAACTTGAAAATTATAAACTTTGAACACACACTATACCCAGGATTAGTGTTAGAAATAATTCAGAGTGCGAAAGATAGTTTAGCTTGCAATGAGTTGCTCAATCAATGCGGATAACTTTGGGAGCAAACTCAAATCAATATGAGCAAGAGAACTTTTAGAGAGAGAGGGAGGGAGAAACAAATCGAATGGTGAAGATTAATACAAGTGGGCACGACGATTTGTTTCCCGATGTTCGGTTCCAAAGAACCTACTCCCCGTTGAGGAGGCCACAAAGGCCAGGTCTATTTCAACCCTTTCCTTCTCTCAATCAGTCACTTAGACCGGTCGAGTGCTTTTTTTCTCAATCTCATGGGTCACTAAGACCCAACAAGGATCACAACATAATTAGGTGTCTTTTGCAAACTTTATAAAACACTTAGAGAGTTTAGAGAGAGATGAAGAAAGCATGATTAAGAAAACCAAGCAATAAGAGCAACAAATAAAACACGAATCACACTCTCTCAAGTCATTAATCACTAATGATCACTTGTCTCAATTGTGGAACTTGGAGAGATTGGAAGCTTTGAATGTGTCTTGGAATGGATTTCTAGCTCTTGTATTGAATGTGTATGAGTGGAGTCCTTAGATCAAGTGAATGGAGGTGGTTGGGGTTGTATTTATAGCCTCCAACCACTTCCTAGCCGTTGCTCCTTTTCTGTCGACCGTGGACGGTCTGTGCCCCCTATCCGGATGGTCTGCCCCTGCACATCAACGACTATAGTGCATTTAATGCATCGTCAGATGTTAGATAAAGTAGTCGCGGACAGTCCGGCCGAGCACCCCGGACGGTCAACGAGGACGCTAAAATGCATTTTACCAAACCCGTCACCTTTGGGTTTTCTGGTTTTTCAACGACTGGACGGTCTGCGCCTGAGGCTGGATGGTTCACGCTTGGTCTCGGACGGTGCTCGCTTCTCTTTCGGATGGTCCGTAGTGTTAACTTATGTTTTTGCAGTGTTCCTGTCCGAGGCTCACCCTGGTGTCGCGGTCAGTCCACCGCAAGGGCCCGAACGGTCCGCGCATAGGTGTTTTCCAAAAAGCTTCTCCTGTCCGGAACAATCTATAGTATTCCGGATAGTCAACTTAGAGTAGTTGTAGATGAACTTATCCACCTGACAAATGATCAACTAGGCAAACTAGTTAGTCCATAAGGTTTGTGATGATCGTCAAACACCAAAATCGATTATAGGAAATGTTCAGGCCATTTCCCTTTCATTCTCCATAAACATTTTAGTTGTGTTGCTTTGTATTAATTCCGCAATCTTTGAAAGCAATACTTTTCCAAGCAAAGGACTTAGTTTTATACTCCGGTAATTATTCATCTTGTTCTAACCGCTAATCGAGGGATCAAGCCCGGGTTTAAAGTTATAATTTTCAGGTTTCGCCTATTCATGCCCACCTCCAGGCGACTTTTAGTTAGTGAGTTGGAAGTTAAAGGACTCGCCCCCGATCGAACCCCACGGCACCGAGCCCCGGTTCAGGCATGGCAAGCCTAACAAGGGTGGTCGGGGCGTGTTGGAAGGGAACCACTCGAGTGGATCCCGCGCACAGCTTTGGACTGAACCGTCATTTAAAAGACCGGTCGGATTAACGACGCCTGGCAATGAGCCACAGCGTGAGCGTCGGTACGCTTCCCACTAATGGCTTATAGATCCCTTGAACTACATAACGCTCATGACCTATGAGACCCCGGACTGCGGTGCATTAATGGCTCACTCGCCCTCGGCCTATGGTGCACTTATGGCCTATCGAACTAGACCTGAGTGCGCAGACCTCTCGCAGGGGCACCACATGACGGGTTTGCCAAGCCCTAGGCTACGGAAGTCAGGGGTTGACATAGCCCGAATGATGGTGCCTAGGACCATCGCCGCCCCCACATCATCCACCATGATAAATACGCGACAGCCTGGCAGCCTCGAGCCCCACGAGTACGCATGGCCTCACCCGGGGTAAACACTGGTTTTATCGTTGCCTTACTACTTCTTCCCGAGGAAGCCACCGCTGGTCGATCCCTATCCCGGCCTATAAAAGGGAGAGGCTGGCCTCTGGGTAGAGGAGGAGAAACATAAGGACAGACCAAAGGGGAGAGCTCTTTGAGACAACCAGACGCCTTCAGATGGAGATGAACCCATAAGGACAAACATGAGGAGGAGCGTCGGTGAGGAACAGGAGACCGGAGCCCCGCCAAGCGAAGACTTAGCTAGGACTCCACCTTGTATCCTCTAAGCTCCACTTCCACCCCGATAAGAGTAGGACAATGCACACGACATGCTTAGTCCGCAACGCATGGGCTACACTGTTAACCGCGCGTTACCAAGGCAAGACCATTGTCTCAATGCGCCATATGGGCACCCCTCATTATGACTCCTACTATTCCTTGCGTGTTACCGAGGCAGGGTGAAACAGGCGGAGGGGACAGGATGACACCGCCCATACACCCCTACGCACTGTAACGTACCAAACTACGTTGCAACCTACGCCAAGTCTTACACTTGTGTTCTTATTAGACGGGGCAAAGGAGCAGGATGCTAGGAGCCTGCACGCTGACCAAGGGAAGATACTCACGTAGAAGATCTAGCAACACTAGCTCTACCCGATGCCTCGCACTTCATCTTATAGTAACTTCTGGGCCCACCTATCAGGGCCCACCTCCCTTGTAACGTGCCCCCTTTGGACTATAAAAGGGAGGGCACCTACGATACAGGAGGGAGAGAATTCAGATCCACGACACTCAAGCTCATAGTGGATGTAGGGTATTATGCTCCAGCGGCCCGAACTACTTTAAATCCTTGTGTACTTGTGTTCATCCATCTCCCTCAAGCTAATCTTAGAGCCCCCTACTCACCACAGTGCAGGAATAGGGCGGGTGCATTCCGTGAAAGGGAAATAGGGTTAACCATTTCCTATAATTAATTTTGGTGGTTGACGACCAACACAAACACATGGACTAACTAGTTTGTCTAGAATTTATCTATTACAGGTGCATGACGTTCAACAAAAACCAAGAAAAAATCAAGTTAGGGACACAATTAAAAATGGAGCATGACTTAGATTGTGCTGGAAAATGGTGCACCAGACACTGTCCCGTGTGCACTGGACACTGTCTGGTGCGCCAGCCAAGCGTCCTCCAAACCAGCCACTCTCGGGTTTCTGCCAGGCACGCTCCGCTATAATTCATCAGACTGTCCGGTGAGCCAGCGGAGCAACGACTCCCTGCACCAACGGTCGACTGCGTAGAGTGTATAATGATGAACAGTGTCGCGTAGAAGTCAGAGCAGCAAAGTCAGAGGTCACCGGACTGTCCGGTGCAGCAAGACAACAAGGCGCTCTAATGGTCAACCGCTCAGAACACTAACTGTTGCGCTGACATGGCGTGCACCGGACAGTGCACAGTGACTGTCCGGTGGCGCACTGGACCGGTGCGCCCATCGACAGCAGAAATCAGCCAACGGCTAGAAGTGGTTGGAAGGCTATAAATACCCCCCAACCACCTCATTCACTTCCATCCAAGCCTTCTGAAATCTTCATTCATTTCAAGAGCAAAAGCCCAACACTCCAAGACACATTCAAAGCAATCAATCCACTCAAAGTCCTCAAAATCAACTCTAGTACATTAGGACTTGTGAGAGGATCAATTGTGTTCTTTTGTTGCTCTTGTCGCTTGGATTGGCCTTTTCTTTTTCACTTCTTATTCTCAAGAGACTTGTAATCGAAGCAAGAGACACATTAGTGTGTGGTGGTCCTTGCGGGGTCTAAGTGACCCATGAGATTAAGAAAAGGCTCACTCGGTAAGTGACCGATTGAGAGAGGGAAAGGGTTGGAATAGACCCGACCTCTGTGGCCTCCTCAACAGGGACTAGGTTCTTTAGAACCGAACCTCGGTAAAACAAATCACTGTGTTCTCTTGTTTATCTTCACTTGATTTGTTTTCCTCTCTCAATAGGTTCCCTTGCTCATATTGATTTGAGTTTGCTCCCAAACAACATCTGTATTAATTGAGCAACTCCAAGAAAGGAGAACCATCTTTTGAACTACGATTTAATTCTAGCACTAACCCCGGCCCTAATGCAAGTTTAAGTTTATAAATTTTAGGTTTTGCCTATTCACCCCCCTCTAGGTGACTTTCAGGAGGATTTTCCACCCTCCAACATTTGCTTTCATAACCCTGCCTTTACAGCTTTGACTTTTTCATCTTCCTGAAATCGCTGGCGAGAACAAGAGCAAAGAGGTTGTCATTGTTGAGTTTCAAGAGGCCATGGAAAGGGCCAACATCGCAAAGATTACTCATGAATGTTGGTCGGGTTGTCAGATGATTCTAAAGACAACGAGGACTTTGATTTTGAAGAGAATGCAGATGACGTAGAAGAGCAGCCTTAGAAGCTAAGCCATGTCATCTTTGGTAAGTCAACCGTAAAGACGGGGCACATCGAAGTGATGAAGGGTAAATATTTTCATGATGTTTTCATTGTGAGGCCTAGTGGGGAGGCTACCGTTCAACTCCTGAGAAAGACGAAGTAGTAGTGTCAGTATTTCGAACCTCGCTCCGACAAGTAAATTTATTGTGCGCATTCTGGGCTCCGGACAATGTGTGTGGAGGGCGCAAGATTTATACTAGTTCAGGCAGAATGTCCCTACATCCAGTCATCGGTGGCTTGCACTAGCGGCACCATTGATGATCAAAGCTCATAGTAGGGGTTACAAGCGGGCGGGAGAGGGATGATAGGCTCCCAAGTCTATTATCATGGTGGAGGTGGAGCTAAAGGTTATAGAGTGGAGTCTTAACTAAGTCTTGGTTTGGCGGCGGGGCTCCGGTCTCTAAGTCCCCATTGGTGCGTCCTCTTCCTTTTTATCGTCCTGTCGTCTTCGCGTCTAGGGTCTGTCCGTTTCTCATACGTGCATACCATTATTCTTGTGTCCCTTGGTCCGTCTGGGGGCCAACCTCTTCCTTTTATAGGACAAGGAAGGGGTCGACCAGCAGTGGCTTCCTCAGGAAGGAGCCGACGGGCAATGGTAAAACCAAGCGTTCTATCGGGGGTAAAGCCATGCGCGCTGAAAGGGAAATAGGCTTACACCTTTTCCTAATTGATTTTGGTGGTTGAATTGCCCAACACAAATAATTGGACTAACTAGTTTGCTCTAGATTATAAGTGTTACAGGTGCCAAAGGTTCACAATAAACCAATACAAGTCAAAAGAAAGGGTTCAAACAAAGGGAGCAAAAGATAACCGAAGGCAGCCCTGGTCTGGCGCACCGGACTGTCCGGTGTGCCACCAGACAGTGTCCGGTGCACCAGGGAACTCCAACTCCGAACTCACCAGTCTCGGGAATTCTAGGAGCCACTCCGCTAAAGTTCACCGGACTGTCCGGTGCTACACCGGACTGTCCGGTGTGCCAGCGGAGCAACGGCTACTTCACGCCAACGGTCGTCTGCAAAACGCATTTAATGCGCTACAGTGCGCGCCTGAGTCAGAGCAGCGCTAGAAGGCGCACCGGATAGTCTACAGGACCTGTCTGGTGCACCACCGGACTGTCCGGTGGCCCAGAAGACAGAAGCTCCAATGGTCGAACCCTAACGGTCGGGTGACGTGGCTGGCGCACCAGACAGTGTCTGGTGGCGCACCGGACTGTCCGGTGCGCCATGCGACAGCAGCCTCCACCAAACGGCTAGTTTGGTGGTTGGGGCTATAAATACCCCAACCACCCCACATTCAATTGCATCCAAGTTTTCCACCTTCCAACACATTACAAGAGCTATAACATTCAATACAAGACACACCAAAGAGATCAAATCCTTTCCCAAGTCTCTAGTTCAATTCCAATCAATAGTGACTAGTGAGAGAATGAATTGTGTTCATTTGAGCTCTTGCGCTTGGATTGCTTCTTTTCTTTCTCATTCTTTCTTGTGATCAACTCAATTGTAACCGAGGCAAGAGATACCAATTGTGTGGTGGTCCTTGCGGGGACTTAGTGTCCCGTTTGATTGAGAAGAGAAGCTCACTCGGTCTAAGTGACCGTTTGAGAGAGGGAAAGGGTTGAAAGAGACCCGGTATTTGTGACCACCTCAACAGGGAGTAGGTTTGCAAGAACCGAACCTCGGTAAAACAAATCATCGTGTCACACTCTTGATTTGCTTGTGATTTGTTTTCACCCTCTCTCTCGGACTCGATTTTAATTCTAACGCTAACCTCGGCTTGTAGTTGTGCTTAAACTTTGTAAATTTCAGATTCGCCCTATTCACCCCCCCTCTAGGCGACTTACAATTGGTATCAGAGCCCGGTGCTTCATTAGAGCCTAACCGCTCGAAGTGATGTCGGGAGATCACGTCAAGAAGGAGATGGTGATCGGCGACAAGCCCGTTACAAGTCACGGGAAGGCTCCATCGGGAGAGTCCCGCAACAAGGGGAAGGATAAGGAATCCTCCTCACAAAAGTCGCATCAGAGTGGCGACAAGAAAAAGAAGATGAGGAAAGTGGTCTACTACGAGACCGATTCTTCATCGCCATCCACCTCCGGCTCCGACGCGCCGTCCATAACTTTTAAGCGCCATGAGCGCAAGAAGTTTAGTAAGATTCCCCTACACTACCCTCGTATTTCTAAACGTACTCCATTACTTTCCGTTCCATTAGGCAAACCACCGGTTTTTGACGGTGAAGATTATAACATGTGGAGTGACAAAATGAGGCATCACCTAACCTCACTCCACACTAGCATTTGGAACGTTGTTGAGTTTGGTGTACAGGTACCATCCGTAGGGGATGAGGACTATGATTCGGACGAAGTGGCCCAAATCCAACACTTCAACTCCCAAGCCACTACTATACTCCTCGTCTCTCTAAGTCGAGAGGAGTATAATAAGGTGCAAGGGTTGAAGAGCACAAAGGAAATTTGGGACGTGCTCAAGACCGCGCACGAAGGAGACGAGGTGACCAAGATCACCAAGCGGGAGATGATCGAGGGGGAGCTCGGTCGCTTCATGCTTCACCAAGGGGAGGATCCACAAGCCATGTACAACCGGCTAAAGACCTTGGTGAACCAAGTGCGCAACCTCGGGAGCACCAAGTGGGATGACCACGAGATGGTCAAGGTTATTCTAAGATCCCTCGTTTTTCTTAACCCCACACAAGTTCAATTAATTCGAGGTGATCCTAGATACACGCTAATGTCTCCCGAGGAAGTGATAGGCAAATTTGTGAGCTTTGAACTAATGATCAAAGGCTCCAAAAAGATCATCGAGCAAGGCGCATCCTCCTCCGTGCCCGAAGCACAACCCGTTGCATTCAATGCAACAAAGGAGAAAGAAGATTCTACTCCAAGTAGAATCCCCATCGACGCCTCCAAGCTCGACAACGAGGAAATGGCGCTCATCATCAAGAGCTTTCACCAAATCCTCAAGCAAAGGAGGGGGAAGGATTACAAGCCCCGCTCCAAGAAGGTTTGCTACAAATGTGGTAAGCCCGGTCACTTTATTGCAAAATGTCCTATTTCTAGTGACAGTGACAGGGGCGACGACAAGAAGGGGAGAAGAAAGGAAAAGAAGAGGTACCACAAGAAGAAGGGCGGCGATGCCCATGTTTGCCGGGAGTGGGACTCCGACGAGAGCTCCACCGACTCCTCCTCCGACGAGGACGCCGCCAACATCGCTGTCAACAAGGGACTCCTCTTCCCAAACATCAGCCACAAGTGCCTCATGGCAAAGGACGGCAAAAAGAAGAAGGTTAAATCCAAATCCTCCACTAAATATGCAACCTCTAGTGATGAGAATAATTCTAGTGATGATGAGGACAATTTGCTTACTCTTTTTGCCGATCTTAACATGCAACAAAAGAAAAAATTGAATGAATTAATTAGTGCTATTAATGAGAAGGATGAACTCTTGGACACCCAAGAGGACTTCCTAATTAAGGAAAACAAGAAGCATGTTAAGGTTAAAAATGCTTATGCTCTAGAAGTAGAAAAATGTGAAAAATTATCTAGTGAGTTAAGCACTTGCCATGATTTGATTGCCAACCTTAGGAATGAGAATGCTAGATTAATTGCTAAGTTTGATTCAAATGTACGTGATGATTCATATGCTAATCTTAGAAATGATAATGCTAGTTTGCTTGCTAAGATTGAAAAATTGAATGCTTCTCTTGCTAGCCTTAGAATTGAAAATGAAAAATTGATTGCTAAGGCTAAAGACTTAGATGTTTGCAATGCTTCCATTTCCGATCTTAGAAGTGAAAATGACATTTTACATGCTAAGATTGTTGAACTAAAAACTTGCAAACCCTCTACATCTACCGTTGAGCATGTTTCTATTTGCACTAGATGTAGAGATGTTAACATTGATGCTATTCATGATCACATGGCTTTAATTAAACAACAAAGTGATCATATAGCAAAATTAGATGCTAAAATTGTCGAGCATGAGCTAGATAATGAAAAATTTAAATTTGCTCATAGTATGCTTTATAGTGGGAGACGCCCTGGCATCAAGGATGGCATTGGCTTCCAAAAGGGAGACAATGTCAAACTTAATGCCCCTCCTAAAAGATTGTCTAACTTTGTTAAGGGCAAGGCTCCCATGCCTCAGGATAACGAGGGTTACATTTTGTACCCTGCCGGTTATCCCGAGCATAAGATTAGGAGAATTCATTCTAGGAAGTCTCACTCTAGCCCTAATCATGCTTTTATGTATAAGAGTGAGACATCTAGTTCTAGGCAATCAACCCATGCTAAATTGCCTAAGAAGAAAACTCCTAAAGCATCAAATAATCATAATGTTTCATTTAGAACTTTTGATGCTTCCTATGTGCTTACTAACAAATCCGGCAAGGTAGTTGCCAAGTATGTTGGGGACAAACACAAGGGATCAAAGACTTGTGTTTGGGTACCCAAAGTTCTTGTATCTAATGTCAAAGGACCCAAAACCGTCTGGGTACCTAAAATCAAGAACTAAATTTGTTTTGTAGGTTTATGCATTCGGGGGCTCAAGTTGGATCATCGATAGCGGGTGCACAAACCACATGACAGGGGAGAAAAAGATGTTCTCCTCCTATGAGAAAAACCAAGATCCTCAACAAGCTATCACATTCGGGGATGGAAATCAAGGTTTGGTCAAAGGATTGGGTAAAATTGCTATATCACCTGACCATTCTATTTCCAATGTTTTTCTTGTAGATTCTTTAGATTACAACTTGCTTTATGTTTCCCAATTATGTAAAATGGGTTACAACTGTCTTTTCACGGATACGGGTGTTACTATCTTTAGAAGAAGTGATGATTCTGTAGCTTTTAAGGGAGTATTAGAGGGTCAGCTATACTTAGTTGATTTCAATAGAGCTAAACTCGATACTTGCTTAATTGCTAAGACTAACATGGGTTGGCTCTGGCATCGCCGACTAGCCCATGTTGGGATGAAGAATCTTCACAAGCTTCTAAAGGGAGAGCACATTTTGGGACTAAAAAATGTGCATTTTGAGAAAGATAGGATTTGTAGCACATGCCAAGCAGGGAAGCAAGTTGGCGTTCATCATCCACATAAGAACATCTTGACGACTGACAGGCCACTCGAGCTCCTCCACATGGACCTATTCGGCCCGATCGCTTACATATGCATCGGCGGGAGTAAGTACTGTCTAGTTATTGTGGATGACTATTCTTGCTTCACTTGGGTATTCTTTTTACAGGAAAAATCTCAAACCCAAGAGACCTTAAAGGGATTCTTGAGACGGGCTCAAAATGAGTTCGGCTTGAGGATCAAGAAAATTAGAAGCGATAATGGGACGGAGTTCAAGAATTCACAAATTGAAGGCTTCCTTGAGGAGGAGGGCATCAAGCATGAGTTCTCTTCTCCCTACACGCCACAACAAAATGGTGTAGTGGAGAGGAAGAATAGAACTCTATTGGACATGGCAAGAACCATGCTTGATGAATACAAGACTTCGGATCGGTTTTGGGCCGAGGCAGTCAACACCGCTTGCTACGCCATCAACCGGTTGTATCTACACCGAATCCTCAAGAAGACATCTTACGAACTCCTCACTGGTAAAAAGCCCAATGTTTCATATTTTAGAGTCTTTGGTAGCAAATGCTTTATTCTTGTTAAAAGAGGTAGAAAATCAAAATTTGCTCCTAAGGCTGTAGAAGGCTTTTTGCTAGGATATGATTCAAACACAAGGGCATATAGAGTCTTTAACAAGTCCACTGGACTAGTTGAAGTTTCTTGTGACATTGTGTTTGATGAGACTAACGGCTCCCAAGTGGAGCAAGTTGATCTTGATGAATTAGATGATGAAGAGGCTCTGTGCGTCGCGCTAAGGAACATGTCCATTGGGGATGTGTGTCCTAAGGAATCCGAAGAGCCCATTCAAGCACAAGATCAACCATCCTCCTCCATGCAAGCATCTCCACCAACACAAGATGAGGATGAGGCTCAAGATGATGAGGGAGAAGATCAAGAAAATGAGCCACCTCAAGAAGAGGACAAGGATCAAGGGGGAGATGCAAATGATCAAGACAAGGAGGATGAACAAAATCCAAGGCCGCCACACCCAAGAGTCCACCAAGCAATCCAACGAGATCACCCCGTGAACACCATCCTAGGAGATATTCATAAGGGGGTAGAGGAAGCACTTCAAGATTCGGATTGGGTGATGGCGATGCAAGAGGAGCTCAACAATTTCAAAAGGAATGAGGTATGGCATTTAGTTCCACGTCCTAACCAAAATGTTGTAGGAACCAAGTGGTTCTTCCGCAACAAACAAGACGAGCATGGTGTGGTGACAAGGAGCAAAGCCCGACTTGTGGCCAGGGATATTCACAAGTCAAAGGTTTGGATTTTGGCGAAACCTATGCACCCGTAGCTAGGCTTGAGTCAATTCGAATATTACTTGCCTATGCTACTCACCATGACTTTAAGCTCTACCAAATGAACGTGAAGAGTGCCTTCCTCAACGGACCCATCAAGGAAGAGGTCTATGTTGAGCAACCTCCCGGCTTTGAAGACAGTGAGTATCCTAACCATGTTTATAGACTCTCTAAGGCGCTTTATGGGCTCAAGCAAGCCCCAAGAGCATGGTATGAATGCCTAAGAGATTTTCTTATTGCTAATGGCTTCAAAGTCGGAAAAGCCAATCCTACACTCTTTACTAAAACACTTCCAAATGATTTGTTTGTATGCCAAATTTATGTTGATGATATCATATTTGGGTCTACTAACGAATCCACATGTGAAGAGTTTAGTAGGATCATGACACAAAAATTCGAGATGTCTATGATGGGGGAGTTGAAGTATTTTCTAGGATTCCAAGTCAAGCAACTCCAAGAGGAGACCTTCATTAGTCAAACGAAGTATATTCAAGACATTCTAAACAAGTTTGGGATGAAGGATGCCAAGCCCATCAAGACACCATTGGGGCGAAGGCGAAGACGCCACCCTTCGCTCGATGCCTTCGCCGACCTCGCTGCACCAACGAAGGCAAGACGACGGGCAGACCTACCCTTCGTCCCTCACGTCGCCGGACGAAGGCTTGTGACGAGGTCGTCTCATCTTGCGACCTTGCTCAACATGAGGCCCACGTATGATCTGGCCCATTGTAACAGGTCCTGCGTGGCCGCTGCGCATTACGGGCCTAATTTGTAAAGGTCTCCCTGTAATTACGGTCTGTAACCCTGCTTTATGGGAATATTCCGGGGATAACCTAGGTGCCTGAGGGCACATGCGTCCTTAACACTGGACGCTGGGCACTCAGATACCTATAAATACCCCCGCACAGTGCCCTTGAGAGGCTAGGTTAACAGAGCTATTGCCATCTCGTGTTGTAGCCCCGTTGACACCACTTTTACTCCCCTGTTGGATCAACTCGCTCAGGAGAGCAAGTGCCAACATTTGGCGCCCACCGTTCGTGCTACGAAAACACCACCCGCGATGGCACCCAAGAGAACCTCATCGAAGGCTGACGAAGCCGCGAAGGCGGCACTGCTGGCCGAGAAAAAGGGCAAGGCCCTCATCGACAACACTCTCCAAGAGCCCTGTGAAGACGACGCGAACAGCAAGAAGCAGCGCAATGAACAACCCACCACTGAAGGCAGCCTCCGCACCTGCAGCTCCGGAGGACCACAGCAGCCTCCCCCAGGCTTCGCCCCACCAGAGGGCATGGACGCCACCGAGGACGGCGAAGTCATCGGCGTCTCGGCCGAAGAGCAGCTACAGCTGCGCGCCCTACGCATCAAGAACCGCAACCTCCAAAAGCAAAAAGAGATCCTCGAGGCCAAGCGCTAATGTGTGTCTGCACAAGCTAAGGTGCGACAGATGATACACGACGAAGAGCAGAAGGCACAGGAGCTCGAGCAAGAAATCGCGCTCATGCAGAGCGAAGGCCAACTCGACCCGCATCACGGCCCACCCCACCAACAGCGCGCACAAATCGAAGACTTGTTCATCCCTCAGCACGAACACACCATCCCTCGCGCCACAGCTTTCCAAGGCGTCAACTACCTTGACGAGCGAAGTCCCCTGGCACCTCACCTGCAAGTGATACCGTGGCCCGCCAACTTCAGGGCAGGGACCTATCCCAAGTACAACGGCAGCACTGATCCAGCGCAGTACATCATGAGCTATCAAGTCGCCGTTGCATCATCCGGAGGGGATGACGCCACGATGGCCAAGTCATTCGTCATTGCCCTCGAAGGCCCAGCCCTCACCTGGTACAACAGGTTGCCCCCACTATCCATCGACTCCTGGAGAAGTCTCCGGGACAAATTCTTTCTCAACTTCCAAGGGTACCGCCCAGACACCGATGCCTTGGCTGAACTCTCACTCTGCAAGCAGCTGGAACGAGAGACTCTGCGGGAATATTACCGCAAGTTCCTGACCCTCAAGTCACAACTGCCTTCGGTCGATGACCAGATCACCATCCACTACGCCATCAGTGGCCTTCGGGTCGGCATCCTCTACAGCCACTGCATCAGGGACCCGCCCAGGAACCTCCAGGAGCTGTATCAGCTGTTCGATAAATATGCTAGATTCGAAGAGCTCCACCAGCGCAAAGTCGAGTCTCAGAGGAAGCCCAAAGACCCTCCACAGTCCAGCCGCACTTGGACGAGGCCCTCGCAGACAGACTCCGACCGGGACGGCCGCAATCAGCAGCAGGTGCACAACATCGCCAACCAGCCCCCCGCTGGTGAGGCCCCTCGCCGCCAGGAGTATCCCCCCCAGGGCCGAGGAAATGGAACTCGCGGTCGAGGACGGGGGCGTGCGTAGCAGCCACGAAGATTTTACTGCCTGTTCCACGGCGAAGACTGTGCGCATCCCACAAAGGACTGCCCAGAGACGAAGGCCACCAGAGACAGAATGGCACGGGCACAACTAGCCGACAACCCTAGAATTGTCGCGCAGGCATACCAGCAACCCCCTCAACCATACAACCATGGCCCCGCTCCGCCTCCACCGCACCACGCATACCAACACCACCAGGAGGTACAAATCGTACCTCCCCCACCTCCACCCCCACACCATCAACAGCAAAACATCCACCACCCCAACCACCCCCAAGCACCAAAGCAAGAGGACTTCGTCGATCAACCGTATCGCGGAGTCATCCATATGATTATCGGGGGGTCCAGCGCCGACTTCGACACAAAGCGGCAAAAAAGGGACCACTAACGCAGCATCAACCACGTCGCCGTCACTGGCCTGGTTGTGCAGACAAAGTGGTCCCACGTGCCATTGACCTTCGACGCCTGAGACGTCGATCTGCGCAGCGCCCCCCACATCGACGCCATGGTCATCAACTGTAGCGTGGCAGGCTGGGACTTGCACAAAGTCTTGGTCGACAATGGCAGCCAGGCAGACATCATCTTCCTCCACGCCTTCGATCACATGGGCATAAGCCACAGCCTGCTCAAGCCCTCGGACAACCCCCTGTACGGCTTCGGCAGCAAGGGCACCTTTCCCGTCGACAAAATAGAGTTGCCCCTCTCCTTCGATGTAGCACCCAATGCCCGAAGTGAGCAGATCACGTTCGACATCGTCGACATGGTGTACCCGTACAACGCCATAATGGGCCGGGGCTCCATCAATAAGTTTGAGGCAACTATCCACGGACTTTACCTGTGCATGAAGATCCCAGGTCCCGGAGGCGCCATCACAGTTTACGGCAACCAGCAGGTTGCGCGTAACATAGAAATAGACTTCGTCCCTGGACAAAGAAACGTGCACTGCCTCACGGCCCAACGCGAAGTCCCCGAGCCTGCCAATCCAACCGCCAAGGGGCATGAAAAGGCACAACCGCAGAGCAACGACAGGACCAAGACTGTCCCCCTCGACCAGGCAACGCCCCAGCAGATGGTTACCATCAGCGAAGACCTCACTTCGCACGACGAAGAGCGGCTCCTTTGCTGTCTATCCAAGAATAAAGACATCTTCGCCTGGTCCGCCCTCGACCTGGTCGGAGTCAGTCGCTCCATCATCGAGCACGGCTTAGGAATTGACCCTTCGGTGAGGCCGAAGAAACAACGGCTGCGCAAGATGTCTGACGAAAAGACAGAAGCCGCCAAGGCCGAGGTGCATCGCCTGCTCGAAGCCAAGTTCATCGAGCCGATCGTCTACCCCACATGGCTCGCCAATGTGGTGATGGTGCAGAAAAAGAGCGGCAAATGGCGGATGTGCATAGACTTCACCAGTCTTAACAAGGCCTGCCCCAAGGACAATTTCCCGCTGCCCCGAATCGACAAAATCGTCGATAGCGCAGCCGGGTGCAAAGTCATGTCACTCCTCGACTGCTTCTCTGGCTACCACCAAATATATATGAAGGAGGAGGACAAGGCAAGCACCAGCTTCATAACACCCTTCGGCATGTATTGTTTCATCAGAATGCCGGAGGGACTCAAGAATGCCGGGTCCACTTTCTCTCGACTCACCAAAATGGTGCTCGAGAGCCAGATCAGCAGAAATATATTCACATATGTGGACGACATCGTCGTTGCCAGCAGAAGCAAGGAAGACCACCTGGCCGACCTCGCCGAAACGTTTGCAAGCATGCGAGCCGCACGACTTCGCCTCAACCCTGAGAAGTGCGTTTTTGGAGTCCGCTAGGGAAAAATCTTGGGCTACCTGGTATCACACCGCGAAATTGAGGCCAATCCAACCAAAATCCAGGCAATCATCAATATGACACCCCCGCAGTCAGCCAGAGAGGTGCAACGACTGACGGGCAGGTTGGCCGCCCTCAATAGATTTATCTCCAAGTCCGCGGAGCGGAGTCTCCCGTTCCTCAAAACACTCCGCGGCGCAAAAGACTTCGCATGGGGGCCGGAGCAGGCGGCGGCCTTCGCTTCACTAAAACAGTACTTGTCGAAACTGGCGATCCTTACAAGCCCCGACCCTTCGCTACCCCTATTGCTCTATGTCGCGGCTTCGCCACATGCGGTCAGCGCAGCACTGGTTCAAGAGCAGACCAGAGAGGGCACAACCAAGCAGCGTCCAGTTTATTACGTCTCTGAAGTGCTCACAACATCAAAATGCAACATGACGGAGCTGGAAAAGATCGCTTATGCAGTCGTGATGGCCTCGCGCAAATTGCGCCATTATTTCGAGGCATTCAAGGTTCGGGTTACCTCAGACAGAGGACTCGACGAGCTGTTTAGAAACCCGGAGGCGTTAGTACGGATTGCCAAGTGGGCAGCCGAACTCTCCGGCTATCATATCACATTCGAACCCAGGACAGCCATCAAGTCGCAAGTCCTGGAAGACTTCATCGTAGATTGGACTAGACCAATAACGCAACCGGAGCCGTCCGCAGAAAAAGTGTGGACAATCCATTATGACGGCGCATGGTGCCATGCGGGGGCAGGCGCCGCTGTAGTCATTACTTCGCCCACCGGGATTAAGCACAAATACGCAGCATGCCTCAGCTTTGCTTTGGAGTCTGATAGGTGCGCCAACAACATAGCAGAATACGAGGCTGTCATCCTCGGCCTTCGCAAGCTAAGGGCACTCGGTGTCACCACCTGCATCATCAGAACAGATTCCAAGGTAGTCGTCGGCCAGGTCGAAAAAGATTATGCAGCGAAGGACCCCGCACTCATGCAGTACCTCGCGGCCATCCGCAGCCTCGAAAGACAATTCAAGGGTTTCACGTTACAGCACATGGACCGAGCCAAGAATGAGGAGGCTGATGCACTAGCCAAGGCAGCCGCCAGGGGCGAGGCCCTACCCTCCGACGTGTTCTATCACGTCATCGACACGCAAGCCGTCCGCAGCCCTAAAGGGCTCCAAATAACCAATGACAGCGAGGGCCACCGCATAGTCAACCTCATCATGACCGAAGACTGGCGGGCACCAATAACCCTGTACCTGCAGGGGTACTATCATCCAACCGACAACAATGAGGCCAAGCGCCTCAAACACCGAAGCCGGGACTTCGCACTGATCGAGGGCCAACTTTACAAGAAGGGGGTCAGTCAGCCGATGCTTAAGTGCGTCACCGAGACCAAAGGCATCCAAATTCTGCGCGAAGTCCACAGCGGGACTTGCGGCTCCCATGCAGGGCCAAGGGCCCTAGCAGCAAAGGTGATTCGCCAAGGTTTCTACTGGCCCGCCATGATTTGCGCCACAAATCGGGTCGTGAGGTCCTGCGAAGCCTGTCAGAAATTTTCCCCACGCTCAGGACGCCCTTCGCAGTTCACGAAGCTAATCGCCCACACGTGGCCTCTTCAGCGCTAGGGCCTAGACATTGTCGAGCCCCTGCCCACGACTCAGGGGAACCTCAAGTTCACCTTCGTCGCCGTTGAATACTTCACCAAATGGATTGAAGCGAGGGCAGTATCCACTATCACATCGAAGACAGCCCAGAAATTCTTCTGGCAAAATATTGTTTGCCGCTTCGGAGTCCCGTCCGAACTCACGGTCGACAACGGCAAGCAGTTCGACAACCAAGACTTCAAAGATTTCTGCTTCTCCATCGGCACCAAGCTTGCCTTCGCCTCCGTGTACCACCCCCAGTCCAACAGAGTCATGGAGCGCGCCAACGGCAAAATTTTCACAACCGTCAAGAAAATGCTCCTCGACGACAAAAAAGGCAAGTGGCCCGACCTGTTACCCGAAGTGGTCTGGGCGCTGAACACAACTGAGTGCAGGGTGACTGGGTTCACCCCTTTCTGCCTTCTATACGGATCAGAGGCTATGACTCCGCAAGAAATAAAACATGGGTCGCCTCGGACAGCCGCGTCGGCCGTCCCCGACGTAGACGAGCCGACTTCGAAGGACCTCATCGACGGAGACCGCGTCTTCGCCCTACAGGCTCTGGACAAATACCAAGCCCAGACAAAATCATGGCGCGACCACACAGTCATCCCGAGGGAGCTCAACGAAGGAGACCTCGTACTCGTCCGGACAGCTCGGACAGAGTCCCGGGGCAAGTTGGAGCCGAAGTGGGAGGGCCCCTTCATCGTCAAGACGAAGGCGTCCCCCAGTGCATACAGACTCACAACTCCATCTAGCGAAGACTTAGAACATTCTTAGAACATTGATAATCTTCGCAAATTTTTTGTTTAACTCCTCAGGGCCAATTCGCCCTTGTAATCCGCAGAACAGTTTTCAGTCGGCTCGCACTCTTTTCCTCCCGGGGGTGAGGTTTTTAACGAGGCGGAGCCATGTAATATACACGCGAAAAATCCCCCACAAAAACTACGTCGAAAAAGACCGACTAAACGGTCTTCGACATTCGACTGACACAAAAGTCACCGCGAGGGGCAGCGATGGCTACCCCTCGCGTGCGACAGTCCGTGCAAAAGTCGCCTAAGGGTGCAGCCGGACTAGCACAACAAGTGCGTAAATACGAAGTCTTCTCAAAAAGACTATCCGTGCAAAAGTCGCCTAAGGGTGCAGCCGGACTAGCACAACAAGTGCGTAAATGCGAAGTCTTCTCAAAAAGACTATCCGTGCAAAAGTCGCCTAAGGGTGCAGCCGGACTAGCGCAACAAGTGCGTAAATGCGAAGTCTTCTCAAAAAGACTATCCGTGCAAAAGTCGCCTAAGGGTGCAGCCGGACTAGCACAACAAGTGCGTAAATGCGAAGTCTTCTCAAAAAGACTATCCGTGCAAAAGTCGCCTAAGGGTGCAGCCGGACTAATGCAACAGGTGCGAAAAATTGAAGTCTTCCTCAAAAGACTACCCGTGCTAAACCCTACACCAAACTGTCCAAGCAAAGACTGACTACAGGCACGCCGGACCGACATAATAAACGTACTAGACCAAGCGCGCAACACCTTTACAAGCATAGCCGGATGCGCGCAGGCGCATAACCTCATCATACAAATTATAGTTACATATGTACAGCGAGGGCATCACACCTTACATCGGTTCAACCTTCGGAATGATTCCCATCTCCCTATAGTTAAAAAGCATTATCCTAAGCTCCTCACCCTCAAAAAGACTTCGCAACTCCCCCTCACCTACACTAGCAACGGCCGGCGAGGACAACAATTCCTGCTTGACAGCCCTACCCACTCGAAGCCGACCGCCATCCACCTCACTCACTCTACGCTTCGCAACCGCCCTTCGCCGCCTGCGCCCAGCGCTCGGACCAGGCACAACTTCAGCATCCGCAGCACGCGGCGAAGCCTCCGCCGCTGCCACATCCAAGGCCGCAAAGTAATCCAAGTCCTCATCCGTGACTCTTCCGTCCACTCAACCGAACTCCCAGAGTCACCAAAATCAGAAAACTTAGAAGCAGACTCATCTGATTCATTCCCAGCATCCACAGTCGAAGCCGCCAAAAAATTAGCAGTGGCGGTTGCGTGCGCAAGCCCAAAACCTTGAACCTGCGCAGCAACCAAGGTTCAGCAACATATACAAAATTCCCTAACTACCCACACCCACTAAGCCACCCGCGAAGGCCCAGCCGCCGTGGGATCCACCGCTGCCGGCTCCATCGCTGTCTTCGGGGGATCATCAGCCCTCGGCACTGCGGCTGGCGATGAGCCACCACTGGGCACAGTAGCCGCAGGGGCAGCGAGGGGGCCTTCGACGGTTTCCGGGGGTGGTGCCACCGGGCTCGACTCCGCTTCAGGCCACGCGTTGTTTAAAGCTCCGAAGTCCTCCACTCTCTCATCATGCGTCGCCTGCAACACAGCACACCGATTCAGCAAGCCCACGCATAACCCACATCCAACAACACTAAACAAAAGATAAACATTACCTGATCCCTCGCCCGGTCGGACCGCTCCCTCACCACCTCCCGGCCATGGGGGCCCCACATCCGGTCAAAAAGGGCTCCCGCGGATTCCTTCACCACAGGGTCCTCGACCTTGTAAATTTCGCGCTCGAAATCCTCATCAGATCGGTCGAAGACCTCATAGTGACTGCACCCTTCGCGGGACAGCGCGTTCATCGCCCCTTCGCAGGTGACCAGGGAAGCAAAGGACATAAATCCCTCCACGATGGTCGGGAGCGCCAACAACTCCTCTTGTAGCCACTCGAGGCAGCGAAGGCCTGACTCTCGGTCGGGCACTTCGAAGTCAGCGGTCCGCGCGCCCAACTCGCGGTATGAGTCCATGAGCTGTTTGCGCGTCCGCTCAACTTCCGAGCGCATCGAGGCCTCGCCCTCTCCATGCGGGCCTGCAGCGTGTTGAACCGCGTCTCCCATTCCTCGGCGCGCTGGCTGGCGAGACTACCCTCCACCCGCGCCAGATTGGCCTCCGCCTGCGCCGACTGCGCCTTGGCGAGGGCCTGATTAGCCTCCCTCCTCTCCTCCGCTAGCTGGCGCCGGAGGTCAGTCCTCTCGCCCTCCAGCGCGGCCACCTTCTCCGACAGCTTGCGGCACTTGCTATCGGCGGCCGACTTCTCCCGGACAGCGTCAGCATGCTGGGCCCGAAGTCTCTCAACTTCAGCAGACACAGCTGCCGTAAGGGCCCCCGACGCCACGCGTTCAGTGAAGTCAGCCGCCTAAAAGACAAACACCACAACCCCAACGAAAACGGTAAAAACCGAAGTCTAGCCCAACTACCTGACTCAGCCGCTGCGACGCCTCCCTCAGCCGGCGGGACACAGTGCCCGCTTCGTCTTTGACGGCGGTGAGCACCGAAATCTCACCGCCAGCACTGAGAGCGCTACCCTTCGGCCCAGGCACCGTGGCAGACACCGTGGTCGCCACCACGGGCGGAACAACAACAAGTTGCCCCTCGCCCGATCCTGCAAAGTATCAACAGTCAAAAAAAAACTCGGGCCAACGACTTACCAGTGAGATAATCCTCCACACTAATATCAGTGCCGAAATCGGCAACGCGCTTCGCCGGCGAAGGCAAGTCTCGGGCCTTCGCGACTCCGGCCGAAGCAGACTTGGTTACGCCGGCGCCAGCTGCCTTCACCACATCTGGCACCTTGCTGGACCCAGGGGCAGCCGACTTCGCTGCCAGCGTCGGCTGGCTACCACCGGAGGCGGCAGCCTTTGTAGTCCCCCGCGCCCTCTTCAGCCTAGCCTCGGGCAGCCTGATGACTGCCCGGCGTTTTTGCGCAGCCTCCTGACGATCCTTGTCCATCACTGCCGACACAACAGCAGCAATATTCCGTCCATAAGGAAACACTCTCAAGTCACGAACCATGCGAGATGTAAAAAAGTCTTCGCCGGCCGCACGGGGGACAGGAACGTTCTTAGGCCACCAACCCCCGGTAACCTTCAGCATCCGCGCCAAAGACTCCCGGAGCTCGGGCGAAGACATCCTTCCCCCGGGGGCCACGCATGTCCCCATCAGCTCCATAGCAAAACTATCAGAGACCCCCAGTCCTCCCATCACAGTACCTAGCTTCCTCTTCTTAGTGGATGGGGTGGCCGCCGGCGCGGGGTCGTCTTCAGTCTCTGCCGCCGGTTTCTTCCCGCGGCGATCGACATCGTCTTGACCGGGATAACCGCCATACGGCAGACGGTTCAACTCGAAGACCCTATTCAAGCGATCATTGGATCCGCGTATATCCCAACTACGCTGGCCCTCCGTCTTCGGCACGTAACGACCAACTATCCGCGCCGCCCCATCCTCCGCCTCACGCACGAATGCGGCGGGATCTCGGCCATGCAAATCTAGTGCGAAGGCGGGACTCCGCACCAGCATCCCGCCACGGGAAGGCATCTGGCGAGGGCATACTTCGCCCAGCGCCCAGCCATGCGCCAAGGGCCACACCCCATACGCGACAAACTTCTCAACCAGATCGCGCCCGCTACTCAGGCCGGCCGCGCACCGCAGGGCCCCTTCGTCTGCATCCTCCTCCGCTACTTCAAACCGCGGGTACGCTGAATAATATTGCGAACACATCTCGGCCACGGGGAGCCCCGAATGGTCTTAGACTGTGCCTTCGGCAACATAGAACCAAAATTACCACCAGTTGCCCCATTTATTGCGGGCACAGGGAACCAACTCAACGACCTCCATCGAAGTCTTGCCCGTCTTCGGCGTAAACGTGCAAGATCCAAATTGAGCAATCTTATTTCCGATTTTCCTTTTCTGCCAGTGCAGACAATAATGCTTCGCGAAGACTTCGACCGAGGGCTGCCCGCTGTGGCAGAACCTCCAAGTTATTGGACCCACATGTACCTATCCTTGTTCCAAAGACCTCAGACAGCCATGCATGTGCACCAGATAACTCAACAGGATCTGTCCAATTGCCCCAAGGACATCGGATAAACCACTTTCAACCAGAACCGCGGGATTAAGTAACACAAATCACACACACCAACATTGTTGCAGTGGAAATCTTACTACCAAATTTTACAAGTTACAAAAATTTTATATTATTTTATCGGAGTGATTACAAAAGTATAAGTTTGAAATATATGCTAGCTCAAACAACCATCCTCAATAAGAAGTATAGAAGAAATACTTAGACTTATAAGAAGGCCGAGCCCACCGGCACTTAACACCATCAACAGCATCACAAAGTTAGGACCTGAAAAACAACAGGGAATAAAACCCTGAGTACGGAATTACTCAGCAAGTCTTACCCGACTAAAGAAAAGACTCTCAAGGGTATGCTGGTTATAAGGGAGTCAAGGTAAGGTATCTCAAGATTAAAGACTCCGTTTTGCATAAATGCTTACTAAGAGTGGATCCTTAAAAATCAAATTTTATTTTCAGGTTAGGTAAACTTACCTGTATCTAGAGTTCTTTCTACCCTAGTTCAAACACTTGTCCTGCACTAGCCAGTTTCTCATCAATCCCTTCATCTTTAGTGGAATTCTACGTATAAGTCAGTGACCAAGTCTCCATAACCGCGGAGGTACGGCGATCCGAATCGATTATACTCAGCTGAGGATCTCCAATCACACGACATATGTAGCACTTAACCCTTGCATATGTCAACCCACCACCGGGGTTCTTAAGACTAGATCAGGTTCATGCAAACCGAGAGCACAGATACACCACTGTCCAGCCTCTTGCTACAAAGGGTACACGCTACTCTCGCCACCGCTCCACGCCCATTTCGTGTTATCTTATTCTGGCCTTAGTCTGCCCGAGGCAAGGCTTACCCATGACGAGGCATGTGACCAGTTAAAGGGTCCTCGGTCAGCAGGCCTACATCGACACGGTCCTTAATCGACTCAGACGGAGACACTACACCGAGACTCTCTTCTCGTGCAAGTCATCCGTCCGGTCTCAGCTTAATCATTTACCCAAAAACTTAGTACCTGGCAGAGGTACATCTTTTCCGATGTTGAACCCATCATGGCCATGATGGATTCACCACCAAGTTTTATTTTCAAAAACATCCCTCCCACTTTGCCAATCATCTTTTGTAAAACAAAACCTTTTGTTTTTACTAAAGCAATACTAAGCATAGTAAAACTTTTTGTAAAACAGGGTATCAAGGAAGGTAATCAAGATCAAGGAAGGTAATGCAGGAATTGTTTAGCAACCAACTCCTATTACTTAATGCAACAAGCAAGTGAGAAAGATTTTAAAAATATCAAGGAAGGTGGCAAATGCACCGGGGCTTGCCTGAGTAACACTAGGTTAGTGTTGTTAGGTGATGTCCGCTTGACGATCATCCTTGTTTTCGCATTGTTCTGATTATCCATCTTCAGGTTTGATTCATCAGCTTAAGCTTGCAGATTAGCCCGCGCTTGGGGTCGACTTGGGTCATCTTCCGCATCGCGCGACTAATTAACGTACCTGAATGAAATGCATTATGCACATGAATGCATATAAACAGGAATAGCGCAAATCTAAATAGTGATATACGATAGCGTATTAAACACCTAAGGGTGAGGCGTTGTACAATCTTACACGAAAACACTAGTTATTAACGTACGACTAAGCGCAATAATTACGCTTCTCGAACCTAACGCAAACATCACGAACAACAAACTATACACATGAAATATAATTAGCCTACACAACTCACCAGCTAATTAATTAAATGCTAACCTTATCTCTTGCTTTATGAATTATACTATATCTTTACAAGTGATTAAAATATTTCTTTACCACACAGGCCTACTAATATTCTACTCGGTACATTAATTCAGCTAATTGACCGGAATAGCGAAATAATTCGCTATAACTGAACCTGGCTCGATAATCGCAAGAACTGCGAAGTCGACGAGAGTTTTGGGACTTACGCAATTTATCGAGCACCTTAATAAGCCTCACACTAACACATTAATTTATTCAACGACCGAACTATTCTGAATAATTTATCAGCTTACTGTTTCCACAGCTGACACGAATCCGCGAGATCGGTAGCGATTTTCTAATCCAAGCAATTTGTCGAGCGCTTGGGGAATATCGTGCTGCTAGCTTTGTCTTCACCCGATTCTTGGGATTTCTTGATGACGTGTGGAATGACGACGAGATCGATAACGTCGAGGAGCCAGCGGATGAGTAGCACGCTGACGAACCCAATATAGAGCTTTGGCACGGTCGAGGGCGCTGGTGTTGTAGCTAGGACATTCCGACGACGACACTACGGATGGCAAAGACAGGGTGATGGTGTGAAGCGGTGTCCATAAGGACAACCACACGTGGATAGTTGCGTGGCATCGGCGACCAAGACAACGGCGAGATCCGCGCGGCTAGGCGAAAATATTTACGGAGGACACTGCGAGCGCAGCCAAGGCGCGTGGAGCTCGCAGGGCCAGATCTTGGCGAGGACGAGCACACACGATGCGACGTCGAACGACGACGAGCAAGGCGAAGCTCGACGACACACAAAGCTATCACCTTCCAGTTGGGCATTCCGTCGAGCATCGGATAAGCGACGCCGAGGGAGCTTGACATGGGCGAGCTCGGACACAAGCACACGCAACAGCAGGCCGAGAGGAGCAAAGACGGTGTGGGCTAACCACTGGATAACCGTGGCAGCGAGAAACTCGCCATGGCTAAGGAACACGCTGCGCGGCCGAGCTTGAGGGAGCGAGTTGAGGGGGCGCGCGCACAGGAAGCTGGCAGCCGAGCGCGGCGAGGAGAACCGGCGAGCAGAGGAGCACGCGTGAGGGAGCTGCTCGGCTGGGCGTGCTGGGGAAGACGGATTGCAGGAGAGCAGCGCGCAGGGAAGATACGCGCGTGAAACTTGACGGCTGAGCGGAGTCAGGCGAGTTCGGAACGAGTCAACGACCCCCCCAGCCGCAGAGATCTTCCTCGCACGGGCAAGAGCTGGAGATGCGCGCGTGACCTGCGGCCAGAGGGAGAGCAGCAGCAAGGGAGAGAGAGACTTGGCTGGACGCATGGGGAAGATGGAGAACGGGAGGAGCAGGACTAGGGCTGGGCATTTTGAACCCGTGAACCGAACCCGAATCGTACCCGAACCCGAATAGACCGAATTTGTCGGTTTTCGGTGTTCGGTTTTCGGGTTCGGTTCCCAAATCGTATCTGTTCGGGTATAGGGTTTGGGTTCGGTTTCTATCTCGCCTAACCCGAATAGACCCAAACAAACCGAAAAACAGTAACCTCACTCCCCAGCCCAAATCAGCGGTCAGCGGCCCACGACCCACCCACGACCGATCAGCCCAGTCTGGCACTCTCCCTCAGACCCTCACAAGTCACAAGTCGCCAACCCAACCCTAGTCAGCCGTCGTCGCCCCAAGCTCCAGGCTCCAGCTCCCACGCGGCGCGCGCCGCCCAGCCGCTAGGCCCCAGCACCCAGGAACAAGAATGGCGGCATCCACTAGCTCCCACGCGCCGCCCAGCAGCTAGGCCCCAGCCCCCAGGAACAAGCATGGCGGCATCCACTGCTCCAACTACCGGCCCGGCAGCTACCCGCTTCTCCTAGCCTGGCCAGCCGTCCCAGGTACCGGCGTCCGCTGCTCCAGCTCCACTGCGTCCGCTCCAATGCTCCCAGCCTGGCCAGTTTATTGTTTATGAACTTTGTATGGACATATGTGCGTATTATTGTATCAGCTTACTTGTTTGTGATTCATGAACTCATGATTTGTACATGTTTTGTGTTATTCGGGTTCTGGAGGAACCGAATAGACCGAACGATTTTTTCGGTTCGGTCCCTGTATATTTAGGTTCGGGTTTGGTTCCTATAATTCAGAACCCGAATTATGTAGAATCCAAATAGACCGAAACTAATAACCCGAATTAACCGAATGCCCAGCCCTAAGCAGGACGCATGGCTGGAAAGAAGATAAAGGAGAGAGAGAGAAAAAAATGCCTAAGAAGCCGACGCATCGGCAGATAAAAATCGGCCAGGGAAAAAAAATCGGCGAGGGCGGTGAAGAGATGAAGATCGGCTGGGATTTTTTTCGCTCAGCGGCCAGATTTTTCTTCAGATTTTTCTTTAACTTTTCTCTTTTTTATAAAGGAAATTGTAGATATTTCGAGATATAAAATGAGGGTCTATAAGATATATAGAAGGGTTGAACAAATAAGATTAACAACAACAATTGGACAGGATTTAATTTGATAAATACTCTGAAATCGGATGAATTCGTACCGTTAATTCACTTTTGAAGATTTAGATCGAGGCGAGAAGCAACGGACCGAATTAAACTGATTTCGGCTAACCGTTGTTCTGGTTTCATTTAGTTCAGGTTTATTTTATTTAAACAACTTGCTCTTATTAGTGTCTACCGAATTCGTAGATACCGCTCAAATAAGAGCGAAATATTTAGATGACATTTTCAATCAGCGTTATTCGATTAATTTTAAACTCGCACCAAACTTGACACTTTCTGAAATAAATAAATTTTGAACTACGCGAGCCGAACGAGGCATCGCGATCAGAATCCCTTCGGAGACGATGTCAGCATCGTCACGGGAGCGAGATGTAGACGGATTAAATCAGGCGATATCGGGTTCGATATTTCAGTCGATGTTTTATTTAGTTGAATCAAGACGACATTGGCGAGGATATAGAAGACTACTCTTGATAAGACTGAGATTCAATAAATTTATCTATTAACCGAACCCTAAACTTCTCTGTCTTGGATAAATTGTTGGAGAAACAATCCAATTAAATATCGTGAGACGCGATGTCACGGATGACAAAAAGGAGATTAAATTATTTTACATTGAAAACTTAGTTGTCGAGTTCTACTTAATTCGCCCAGGCTAAAAATCATCCGAGAGGTTCGGGCTTCCGAATTCAGATTCGCGCGAGCGATGAATTTTAAATATTCATCGGACGCACCGATTTTTTAGAACGACGATGTTCCGAACATCACGAAAATTTTGGAAGAGCCCAAATAAATAGAAGTAAAAATGATGTCGCACTAGCGACAAACGAAACAGATGCGATATAAAAATCGCGATAGCGAAAATGATTAAAATTTAAAATCTGTTTTATCCACTGATATCAGTGCTTAAATCCGTACTCGTTGCCGAGCAGAATATAAACACCTGGGGTGTTACACCCGCCGTACGAAGTCGTTGCCCAGACATATTTCGCCAGAGCCACCACGGCATTTGGCGTCTGCTGGTGGACCTGGACGTTGAACCTACGCAGGACTTCTCCCACAAATCGATGTGCGGGCAGACGAAGGCCAGCAGCGAAAAAAGCCTCGAACACAACCAACTCGCCTTCTGGCTCGGGGACCTCCTCCGTCCCCGGGACACGTGCCACTCCGCCGCCGAAATAACCAAGCTGTTGCATGTCTTGCACGCGGACCGAGGACATCCGCGACACGCCGAACTCCACTGTGTCACCGGCGCGCAACTCCTCCGCCGCCACATTGCTCAGTGTCTCCCCGGACGACGCGCCGGCCGGCGGTGTAGCGGCAGCAGAAGAGGAAGAGGACGGCATCGCTACGTACCGTCGGCGGCGGCGGGCGGTCTGCTTCACACGGGCCAGATCTCCGACGAGCAAGAGCAAGGAGGGCAGACGAGCAGCGAGCGGTTTGAAAAGGCGGTTAGGGTTTTCGCGGAGCGCGGAAAGATAAAGTTCAAAACGCGCCGCCCCCCGCCCCCTTTTATACACAGAGCGCGGCGCTTCGGGAAACCCGCAATCCAACAGTACGACGTCAATCAACGGTCATGTCAAAAACCCCTGCGGAACCACTTCGAGCGAGGGCAGCGTCTCCACCATCTAGCAACGTCTTCGGCACCAGATGACTTAGTCGAACTGGTCCCTCGGAGGGCAAATGTTGGGGCGAAGGCGAAGACACCACCCTTCGCTCGATGCCTTCGCCGACCTCGCTGCACCAACGAAGGCAAGACGACGGGCAGACCTACCCTTCGTCCCACACGTCGCCGGACGAAGGCTTGTGACGAGGTCGTCTCATCTTGCGACCTCGCTCAACATGGAGGCCCACGTATGATCCGGCCCATTGTAACAGGCCTTGTGTGGCCGCTGCGCATTACGGGCCTAATTTGTAAAGGTCTCCCTGTAATTACGGTCTGTAACCCTGCTTTATGGGAATATTCCGGGGATAACCTAGGTACCTGAGGGCACATGCGTCCTTAACACTAGACGCTGGGCACTCAGATACCTATAAATACCCCCGCACAGTGCCCTTGAGAGGCTAGGTTAACAGAGCTATTGCCATCTCGCGTTGTAGCCCCGTTGACACCACTTTTACTCCCCTGTTGGATCAACTCGCTCAGGAGAGCAAGTGCCAACAGACACCCATAGGAACAAATGGGCATCTCGACCTCGACACGGGAGGTAAATCCGTAGATCAAAAGGTATACCAGTCGATGATAGGTTCCTTACTCTATTTATGTGCTTCACGACCGGATATTATGCTTTCCTTATGCATGTGTGCAAGATTCCAAGCCGATCCTAAGGAAGTTCACCTTAGGGCCGTAAAACGAATCTTTAGATATTTAGTTTATACTCCTAAGTTTGGCCTTTGGTACCCCAGGGGATCCACATTTGATTTAATTGGTTATTCCGATGCTGATTGGGCAGGGTGCAAAATTAATAGAAAGAGGACATTATGGACTTGCCAGTTCTTGGGAAGATCTCTAGTGTCTTGGGCTTCAAAGAAGCAAAATTCTATCACTCTTTCTACCGCCGAAGCCGAGTATATTGCCGCAGGACATTGTTGCGCGCAATTGCTTTGGATGAGGCAAACCCTTAGGGACTATGGTTACAAATTGACCAAAGTTCCTCTTCTATGTGATAATGAGAGTGCAATCCGCGTGGCGGATAATCCCGTTGAGCATAGCCGCACTAAACACATAGCCATTTGGTATCATTTTCTAAGGGATCACCAACAAAAGGGGGATATCGAGATTGCATATGTTAGCACCAAAGAACAATTAGCCGATATCTTTACCAAGCCATTGGATGAACAAACTTTTACCAAACTTAGGCATGAGCTCAATATTCTTGATTCTAGGAATTTTGAATGATATTTTGCACACATAGCTCATATATATATGTTTGATCCTCTCTTTCATGTGCTATGACTAATGTGTTCTTTCAAGTCCATTTCATGCTAAGTCATAGATTGAAAGGGAAAAGGAGTCTTCGGCGAAGACAAGGCTTCCACTCCACTCCATCGAATCATTCATCCTTCGTCGTCGCTCCGCACACCTCTCCAACTTTGGTATAATCTTCACTCATATATTATTTACCATAGGGGGAGAAGGTAGTTTCAACGGCTTATATTTCACTCAAGTATCCGTTTTTGGCGATTCATGCCAAAGGGGGGAGAGTATGAGCCCAAAGCAAAAGGACCGCACCACCACCAATTTCAAAAATGTAGTTTTTCAAAATTGAGTTATGAAAAGAATTTTTCAATTGGTATCTTATTTTTGATATAATTTCATATTGATATACCCTCTTCAAAATTAATATCTAAAACCCTCTTGAACACTAAGATGAGGATTCCATTAAGGGGGAGTTTTGTTTAGACAAAGGAAAAGTATTTTGAAACAGGGGGAGAAAATTTCAAATCTTTGAAAATGCTTCTCAAAAATCTTATTCATTTACCTTTGACTATTTGCAAAATGACTTTGAAAAGATTTCACAAAAGAATTTGCAAAAACACAGCTTGTGGTGCAAGCATGGTCCAAAATGTTAAATATAAAAGAAAAGCTATCCATGCATATCTAGTAGAAATAGTTACTGGTTTCATTCCAAGCAACCTTTGCACTTACATTGTGCAAACTAGTTTAATTCTGCACTTCTATATTTGCTTTTGTTTGTGTTGGCATCAATCACCAAAAAGGGGGAGATTGAAAGTGAAATAGGCTTACACCTTTTCCTAATTGATTTTGGTGGTTGAATTGCCCAACACAAATAATTGGACTAACTAGTTTGCTCTAGATTATAAGTGTTACAGGTGCCAAAGGTTCACAATAAACCAATACAAGTCAAAAGAAAGGGTTCAAACAAAGGGAGCAAAAGATAACCGAAGGCAGCCCTGGTCTGGCGCACCGGACTGTCCGGTGTGCCACCGGACAGTGTCCGGTGCACCACGGGACAGTGTCCGGTGCACCAGGGAACTCCAACTCCGAACTCGCCAGTCTCGGGAATTCTGGGAGCCACTCCGCTAAAATTCACCGGACTGTCCGGTGCTACACCGGACTGTCCGGTGTGCCAGCAGAGCAACGGCTACTTTGCGCCAACGGTCGTCTGCAAAACGCATTTAATGCGCTACAGTGCGCGCCAGAGTCAGAGCAGCGCCAGAAGGCGCACCGGACAGTCTACAGGACCTATCCGCCCGGACTGTCCGGTGGCCCAGAAGACAGAAGCTCCAACGGTCGAACCCTAACGGTCGGGTGATGTGGCTGGCGCACCGGACAGTGTCCGGTGGCGACAGCAGCCTCCACCAAACGGCTAGTTTGGTGGTTGGGGCTATAAATACCCCAACCACCCCACATTCAATTGCATCCAAGTTTTCCACCTTCCAACACATTACAAGAGCTATAGCATTCAATACAAGACACACCAAAGAGATCAAATCCTCTCCCAAGTCTCTAGTTCAATTCCAATCAATAGTGACTAGTGAGAGAGCGACTTGTGTTCATTTGAGCTCTTGCGCTTGGATTGCTTCTTTTCTTTCTCATTCTTTCTTGTGATCAACTCAATTGTAACCGAGGCAAGAGACACCAATTGTGTGGTGGTCCTTGCGGGGACTTAGTGTCCCGTTTGATTGAGAAGAGAAGCTCACTCGGTCTAAGTGACCGTTTGATAGAGGGAAAGGGTTGAAAGAGACCCGGTCTTTGTGACCACCTCAACAGGGAGTAGGTTTGCAAGAACCAAACCTCGGTAAAACAAATCATCGTGTCACACTCTTGATTTGCTTGTGATTTGTTTTCGCCCTCTTTCTCGGACTCGATTTTAATTCTAACGCTAACCCCGGCTTGTAGTTGTGCTTAAACTTTGTAAATTTCAGATTTGCCCTATTCACCCCCCTCTAGGCGACTTACACGCGCCCGTGGGCCACGGGGACACCTGGTTGTGTTGTATTATTTATGGCGAACGTCATGGGAAGCATGGGTCCTAAGCGCCATCATTTGGGATATGCTGACCACTGGCCTTCGTAGCCTAGGGCTCGGCGCGGCTCGTCGTGTTGCGCCTTGCCAGTGGTCTGTGCGCTGAGGCCTAGTCTCGATAGGTCATGAGTGTGTCCGAGGTCGGGGGAAACCAAGAAAAAAAATCAAGTTAGGGACACAATTAAAAATGGAGCATGACTTAGAGTGTGCTGGAAAATGGTGCACCGGACACTGTCCCGTGTGCACCGGACACTGTCCGGTGCGCCAGCCAAGCGTCCTCCAAACCAGCCACTCTCGGGTTTCTGCCAGGCACGCTCCGCTATAATTCATCAGACTGTCCGGTGAGCTAGCGGAGCAATGGCTCTCTGCACCAACGGTCGACTGCGTAGAGTGTATAATGATGAACAGTGCTGCGTAGAAGTCAGAGCAGCAAAGTCAGAGGTCACCGGACTGTCCGGTGTGGCACCGGACTGTCCGGTGGAGCAAGACAACAAGGCGCTCTAACGGTCAACTGCTCAGAACACTAACGGTTGCGCTGACGTGGCGTGCACCGGACAGTGCACAGTGACTGTCCGGTGGCGCACCAGACCGGTGCGCCCATCGACAGCAGAAATCAGCCAACGACTAGAAGTGGTTGGAAGGCTATAAATACCCCCAACCACCTCATTCACTTCCATCCAAGCCTTCTGAAATCTTCATTCATTTCAAGAGCAAAAGCCCAACACTCCAAGACACATTCAAAGCAATCAATCCACTCAAAGTCCCCAAAATCAACTCTACTACATTAGGACTTGTGAGAGGATCAATTGTGTTCTTTTGTTGCTCTTGTCGCTTGGATTGGCCTTTTCTTTTTCACTTCTTATTCTCAAGAGACTTGTAATCGAAGCAAGAGACTCCTAAGTGTGTGGTGGTCCTTGCGGGGTCTAAGTGACCCGTGAGATTAAGAAAAGGCTCACTCGGTAAGTGACCGATTGAGAGAGGGAAAGGGTTGGAATAGACCCGATCTCTGTGGCCTCCTCAACGGGGACTAGGTTCTTTGGAACCAAACCTTGGTAAAACAAATCACCGTGTTCTCTTGTTTATCTTCACTTGATTTGTTTTCCTCTCTCAATAGGTTCCCTTGCTCATATTGATTTGAGTTTGCTCCCAAACAACATCCGTATTAATTGAGCAACTCCAAGAAAGGAGAACCATCTTTTGAACTACTATTTAATTCTAGCGCTAACCCCAGCCCTAATGCAAGTTTAAGTTTATAAATTTCAGGTTTTGCCTATTCACCCCCCTCTAGGTGACTTTCAGGAGGATTTTCCACCCTCCAACATTTGCTTTCATAACCCTGCCTTTACAGCTTTGACTTTTTCATCTTCCTGAAATCGCTGGCGAGAACAAGAGCAAAGAGATTGTCATTGTTGAGTTTCAAGAGGCCATGGAAAGGGCCAACATCGCAAAGATTACTCATGAATGTTGGTCAGGTTGTCAGATGATTCTAAAGACAACGAGGACTTTGATTTTGAAGAGAATGTTGACGACGTAGAAGAGCAGCCTTTGAAGCTAAGCCATGTCATCTTTGGTAAGTCAACCGTAAAGACGGGGCACATCAAAGTGATGAAGGGTAAATATTTTCATGATGTTTTCATTGTGAGGCCTAGTGGGGAGGCTACCGTTCAACTCCTGAGAAAGACGAAGTAGTAGTGTCAGTATTTCGAACCTCGCTCCGACAAGTAAATTTATTGTGCGTATTCTGGGCTCCAAACTATGTGTGTGGAGGGCGCAAGATTTATACTAGTTCAGGCAGAACGTCCCTACATCCCGTCATCGGTGGCTTGCACTAGCGGCACCATTGATGATCAAAGCTCATAGTAGGGGTTACAAGCGGGCGAGTGAGGGATGATAGGCTCCCAAGTCTATTATCATGGTGGAGGTGGAGCTAAAGGTTATAGAGTGGAGTCTTAACTAAGTCTTGGTTTGGCGGCGGGGCTCCGGTCTCTAAGTCCCCATTGGTGCGTCCTCTTCCTATTTATCGTCCTGTCGTCTTCGCGTCTAGGGTCTGTCCGTTTCTCATGTGTGCATCCCATTATTCTTGTGTCCCTTGGACCGTCTTGGGGCCAACCTCTTCCTTTTATAGGCCAAGGAAGGGGTCTACCAGCAGTTGCTTCCTCAAGAAGGAGCCAACGGGCAATGGTAAAACCAAGCGTTCTATCGGGGGTAAAGCCATGCGCGCCCGTGGGCCACGGGGACACCTGGTTGTGTTGTATTATTTATGGTGAACGTCATGGGAAGCATGGGTCCTAAGCGCCATCATTTGGGATATGCTGACCACTGGCCTTCATAGCCTGGGGCTCGGCGCGGCTCATCGTGTTGCGCCTTGGCAGTGGTCTGTGCGCCGAGGCCTAGTCCCGATAGGTCATGAGTGTGTCCGAGGTTGGGGGCATAAATGTGTCACAGTCCGATGGGTTCATAGGCTATGAGTGTGTTGTAGGACGAGGGGCTCGTAGGTTATTAGTGGGAGGCAGACCAGCGCCCCTACTGTGGCTCAGCACCAGACACATTTAATGCGATCAATCACTTATTATGGGTCTGTCTTAGGCTAGGCGAGTGATCCACTCGAGGGGATGTCTTCGGCTCACCCGACCCCCTGTTTACCTCCGCCATGCCCAACCCCGGGCTCAGTGCTGCGGGGTTTGCCTAGGGGCGAGTGCTTCTAGGACAAACGTTACCTATCTCCTCCAGCTAACCGATGAGCCCCATGATTGTCAGAGGCTTTCCCCAGCACATTTACTAATCGATGGGCCCCAGGTACTAGGGATCTTATCCTCTACAGTAGCCCCCGAGCCCAGGGAGAGAGAGTCTCCCCTCGGGGGATGATGAAGGGTCGTGTGGTGCTTTGTTGTTTCACCTTTCGAGTGGTCGTGGTATTTATTCTTACTAGGGACTCAGAGTCTCAGACGACTTTAGAGGTGGCCTACCGTCTCTTGGGGTGGAGTTAGGCACTTCTGTCCCCTTTATAAGCTTCGGACATTCATCATCTTGCTGGTCACCCTCACTTCCTTTTCTCTTTGGTCTCTTCCTCGAACGGTCCTCTCTACCAGGTCAACCGATGGATCACAGGTTGCAGGGATGTCGTGCTATGTGGGTCACGAGCAGAGGCAGGTTTCTTTATCTAGGTTCCCCTGATCCCGTTCTCAGGCCTAATATTTCTCTCCCTTCTCCTTCTGTTGTAGGGCGGTCACTATCGAACAAAGGGTTGGGTCACCTCCTGTTGGGTTGCTACGACTGGGATCCTCATCCCCTCTCCTTCTCCCTTATGCGTCTCAAGAGAGTTGCTACGTCTTCCGTGTGGCACAAGAGGCTATCGAGGTTGAGGTCGAGCTACTTAGTATGCAACTCTCTGAAGCTGATGGTCCCGTCGTTGTAACACGGTTGCACTTCGTTCGTTCCGTGGCTTCCTTGCCTCTTTTAATGTTGTTTGTAGTTATATTTGTACTAGAGATTTAGTTCAAGAGCACATAACCTTTAAGGTATGACCCCTTCTGAGTGAGTGGGAAATGTCGAAGGTTGAAGAGGGTGGTGCATCTGATCGAGGGGCTGGGAAAGGTGGTTTGGTGCACTTAAAGTATACATATCGATATAGGAGTCAGTTTTGAGAGCAAGGTGACGAATGGATGGATGCTATTGAAGCAACGTGTAATGATATAGAGATGGATTGTGGACCAAGGTACCATGGCTAAGACGAAGAGAGACTTGCAAGATGTCGACAGACTAATCGGATTGTCAAGACTCATGTTGCGTAGAAGATCACAACATTAGAAGACATGATTTGAGACCATCAGTTTAACTCATATGTGATGAGATGGTTGAAATCATAAGGCTCAAGTGAAGCTAGCTCAAGTTAAGTGAAAAAGCATGGTCACAAGTCCAAGGAAGAAGGTATCAAATAAAGAATCTGGAAATGGCTCACGGTTGTGTAGACTTCAAGAGAAATTGCCATAAGTGAGAAATCAAGAAGGAATTGGATTTTGGGTAATTTTAGTGTTTTGGATGTGTTCTTGATGACCATTATAGTATAATAGAACTCAATGGAGCAAGAGGATTGCTCAGATTTGGAGTCTGGAGTTCCAAGTGTCAATTGGAGCAAAAAGGTTGTTTTTTCTTTGAATTCTTGAGTTTAGGAATTGTCGTACTATCAAGAGTGATCCATAAAGGGTATTGGTGTTGTTGCTAAAGCTCACAATCCTTGTTAAGAGTATACTATTTTGCTTCAGCTCAACTACGGTTGAAGTGGGTGGTTCAACCGGTCTTGGCTCACCTCAACCACATTTAGCTCTGGTAATTTGCAGTAGAACCTATATCCAGGGCAATTCAACCTATTTAACTGCGGTTGAACTGGGCAGTTCAACCTATCTCACTATGGTTGAGCTAGGCTATTCAACCTCCTCTTCCCCAACCTCAACCACATTTGGCTCTATTGGAGGTCAGTTCAACCGCATATCATGTAGACTGCCCCAAACGACTAGATCTAGAGTCCCACCTATATATACCCACTCATTCCTCTCTCCTAAACATAAGAGAACACAATCACTTCCATATCTAACCTGAGAAAAAACTCTAGAAGAGCATTTTGACTCCTCCCCATTTTCCCTCACACATCTTGAACCTCTCCTAATTCAAATCTTTGAAGAGAAATCTTGGTGTGAGATTGAGAGTTACGAGTATTCGCGCTTCATCTCCAAATCCATTTTGTTCCTCTTGCTTAGAGATTTAGTGCAACAACAATATCTTTGGAGGATTCATTTCTCTTGGAGCTCCTAGCTCATAGATGGCTAGGCGTCGCTTGTGAGTCTCCAAAGCTTATGGAAGACCACAAGAAGTTTGTATTACATGCTCTTTGAGCACCACTAGTAAGTGACCTCACTTGGATCTTTGTGGTCACTGAACAGGAGGATTAAGGTTAGAAAAGACTCGACTCTTTGTGAGCGCCTTAATGAGAAAGTAGGGAACCTAAGTGGTGTGACCGAACCTCAGAGTAAATCTTATGTTCTTGCATACTTGATTTTTTTATTGTTCTTTGTTCTTCATACTCTCACCTTCCACTAGAGAGATTTGTGCATAAACCTTTGGTGTGTAGGTTTGGAAGTGTGCCCCTCTCAGATCTACTACACTCAAGCCTTAGAAACCTCAAGGATATCATAAATCTCAAGCTAACTTGCTTATTTTTTAGATCAATTTGTTTTATTATTGAGACAACCAGTTAAATTGGTTCAGAGCGGTTGAACTGGCATGCACCAGTTAAACTCAGTTTGTTTCTAGTTTTTGGTTGAAATTTCAGGTGTAAGCCTATTCACCCAATACATGCAACTTTCATTTGGTATCAGAGCCTAATCCTCATAATTAGCGTTTAAATCTGTGAGTAAAAGATCATGGGGGGGGGGAGAAACGAGTACGATGAAGATGTTGATCCCAAGAAAGTAGACCTCATCATGAAGATCACCGAAAGGATATTCATTAAAATGAAGGAAGATGAGGTGAAGAAGAAGCTTGGAGAAGAATACTACAAGGTTCAAGGACATGAAGATGCTCATGTCATTTGGATTACAATTAGAGAAAGATATGATAAGTCCAAATATGACCATGGAATACGATAAGTCCAATTATGCAATATTTGGACTACAATTAGCAAGCGCATCTTACTGGTCGATGGTGGAGATCGCGTGTGGCATGAGCGAGGAGTACGATGGGAAGGGCATGAGAGAGAAGTCGTCGACGAACGGATGAGGAGGGGATGGCGACGGCGACGTCCCTCCGACGTGAATGCAAGGAAGACATGTCCTGCTCTCAAAGCATCTTCTCCCGGTGTACTCTTTTTAAAGGTCTGTTTGGTTCCTACGGAACGGTGGCCTGAACGATTCCAGACAAAATTGCTTACCTAATTAATATAAGCATTGATGAACTAGAATGAATCCTAATTGAATTCCGGAACAACCTAACAGGCCTAAAAAAATCAACAGCCGTCTAAAATGGATCGAACGTCACGTGACCACTCTCGTCGCTCGACGTGGTCCAGACCTTTACAATGTAAATTCTGTACTAAACAATCCGAATCACCCGTGCATTAGCCTAGCCATCGATACAAGTTCTGAAACTTCGACATGTAGACATGCCTGCACGGCCCACCCCTGCCTCAGGAAGCAGAAGCGGAACTGCGGAAGCCGGGCCGGCGCCGCATCCTCGGACCGGCAGGTGGTAAACGGCTGAACGCCATTACCCCTTCGCTCCCCGTCAAATAAACCCCTCCTCCCTCCCCCCTCCCCACCCTTACCGCGTCGTTGAGGGCTCTGCACGCAATCACCCGCCGAGAGAAAAAAAGGGCATCGCGGCAAGGGCTTCCCTCCTCCGTCGCCCGGTCGAACCCCGCGCACTGCCGTCGATCGGCAGAGGCGAGAGGGAAGGGGTGTTTCCCCTAGGCGGATGAGATGCCGGCGCGCCGGAAGGTGAGGCCCGCGGGCGCGGGTGCTGCGGCGCGGCGGGCCGCGCTACGGTGGTGGCTGCTCTCCCTCGCCGCAGCGGGCGCCATCATCACCGCCGCCGCCGCGCTGCTCGCCGTCACTCTCCACGTCTCCGGCCTCGCCATGCCCTCCGTCTCCTCCGGCGCGCCCTACCGCCTCTCGCAGCCATGGGACACAGAGGAGCTGCGGTTGGAGCAGGAGTTCGCATCGCCCCAGCTCTCGTCGTCACGAAAGGTGAACGATTCTCCACGATGCTGTTTCGCTGCTAGTTGCCGCCGCTGTTGCTTTCTTTGTTCTGTTTTTGAATTCATGGGAGCCTATGACGCCGGGATTAATCTCTAGATTTGACAGCTGGACGGTGCGGCCGACGACGCGTTGGGGAAGAGGCTGTGGCTGCCGGCGCCGGCGCGGCGGTTCGTGCCCTGCGTGGCGCCGTCACCGGAATACAGAAGTATGCGCATTATTGGCACACCTCCCTCGACATGGATTTCTCGCCTCGTGGTCCAAATTATTGTGCGCAGTTCTGATTTTGTTCATCTTGCATTGCAGGTCCGGTGGCGTCAAGGGGGTACTTGCTCGTACACACCAATGGCGGACTCAACCAGATGCGCGCTGGGGTAAGCTGGACCGTCCTGGTGGAAATTTATCACTTGCCTTAGTGATGACCGAAGTTATTCATTGCTTGATTCGCATTAGATGTGTTGACTTGAGTGGGGAGGGCCAATATCTCATCTAAAAAAAGCGTGGGAGAGCATTGTCGTTCAGGCATGTGGGGTGTTTGATCAGAGTTGACGGTTTGCGAGCACCCATCATTATCAGCTCTGCTTTTTTGCACATACAATTTTTGGTGCTTTCAATGTGCTTTGCCTAACCCAGTGTCTGTGGGCAGTGAGCAGTCCTTTGGTGCTTTAATCACGTGCAGTTGGTATTCTGGTGCTAATGTTCCACTCTGTTAGAGATGTCGGATGTGCTTGTTTAAGATGTATATGGCGGGCTAAATTTAAGCTGTTTGTTTCCCAATTAGAATTTTGTTAATTATTGAGTTTCTGGCGACACATTGAATGGCCCAACTGCATTGAAGAGTGGTTATACTGCTGATAATTTTTGGTGGGTGGATGTTTTCTCGTTGCCATTCCAATTTCTTTTCCTGGTGCTTGGTATTGAATATCATGTTCATTTTTATTTTTCTGATTCTGATAAATGACACTTGTTTGGATGTGCTTCTGTCATACCCATGCCAAGCTTCAGTCATGATCTTGTTTTTTCTTTATAGTTGGATAAAGAAAGCTGTTCCTTGTAGCAGGGGAGACCAAAAGCAGTTACACTCTACTTGTGCATGCAGATTGTTAGATAACTGGAACTGACTACTAGTAGTGTTTTATTTGCACTGAGTTTAATGAAAATTCTCTGTTTTTGTTTAGGTTCCCTTATGGTTAAGATAACCGAAACCTTTTTTTTGTTGCCAATTGGTACTTGTCCTAATACTCTTAATGTCAGCTTCATGTGATTTGGATATAGAAAGGGGAATGTTTCTTTACTGTTTGTTGCACATGTTCTTTGTGTACTGGATACATATCTGTGTTGCTAAATGAATAATCAGAAGCCCCTCACTTTGGACACAAAATCCTCAAATGTTTTGTCTCCTTTTTAATTGAACATTCCTGTTCTTATGGCAGATCAGTGATATGGTGGCTGTTGCACGCGTACTTAATGCTACACTCATCATTCCAGAGCTTGATAAGAAATCATTTTGGCATGACAAAAGGTAGGTCATATGCTGGGTTTGTTTTCAGCCTTCCATGAACTGATATGAGACTGATGAAACCGCTTTTCAATATCAGCAACTTTTCAGATGTCTTTGATGAAGAACACTTCATAAATTCTTTAGCAAATGATGTGAAAGTTGAGAAAGAACTGCCAAAGGAATTGGTGAAAGCTCCAAAGTCTGTCAGGTACTTCAAGAGTTGGTCTGGAGTAGATTATTACCAGGATGAGATTTCTCCACTGTGGGAGCATCGCCAGGTCTGAATTCAACCACCACTTTGCACTTCCATACTAGACAAATCTAAGCAATGTTTGCTGATGCAATTTTTGGAACTGTGAATACTGATTGAAGATTTGTACTAGGTCATTCGAGCTGCTAAGTCAGATTCCCGCCTTGCAAACAACCACCTTCCTCCTGACATTCAGAAGCTTCGTTGTCGGGCTTTTTTCCAAGCACTGAGATTTGCTCCCCCAATTGAAGCTCTAGGCAAAGTAAATCACTCTCTCATATCTTCCCATCTTGATCATTATTTTCCCTGAAATGTATACCATGTGTTGTTTAGATAAGCAAAGATTAACTGATTTTCTTGCAGCTATTGGTGGAGAGGATGAGGTCATTTGGGAAGTATATTGCTTTGCATTTGCGCTATGAGAAGGATATGCTTGCCTTTAGTGGCTGCACATATGGTTTATCACGGACAGAATCAGAAGAACTTGCAATGATCAGGCAAGGCCTTAGGGTTTATTTACACTCTCTTGCTTATATTTTGACAGCAGTGGATGCTACCAGCTGTTGAATCTAATTCTGCTCCTGTACCTACAGAGAAAACACAACCTACTGGAAGGTGAAGGACATTGATCCATTAGAACAAAGATCCCATGGGTACTGCCCCTTGACACCAAAAGAAGTCGGCATGTTTCTTTCTGGACTAGGGTATCCATCAAGCACCCCAATCTACATAGCTGCAGGGGAAATATATGGAGGTGAATCTCATATGGTTGATTTACAATCAAGGTTCCCTATACTGATGAACAAGGTAGAGCAGCTAGCATTTCATTTGTTATGTAACATTTAATACAGCTTTCTTTAGTTGGGACTTTGACACATGTCGCGTGCTCCATTGCAGGAAAAACTTGCCTCAGCTGAGGAGCTGCGGTCTTTCAGCCAATATGCTGCTCAAATGGCAGCTTTAGATTATATCGTTTCAGTGGAGAGCGACGTCTTCATTCCATCTTATTCGGGGAACATGGCACGGGCTGTTGCAGGTCACAGGCGTTTCCTTGGCCATAGGAAGACAATCAGTCCTGATAGGTACAATCACAAACCACTGCATTTCTTACTTCTCACCGTTTTCACAGTTTGTTCTACTTTTTTGTTATACATCTAAAGCTCACTTCTCATCGTTTTCACAACTTGTTCATTCTTTGGTCCAGGAAAGCACTAGTTCGCTTGTTTGACAAAGTGGCTAGTAGATTACTAGAGGAAGGGGAGAGGCTATCACAAAAGATAATAGACATCCACCAGAAAAGGTACTAAACTGATGGTATGCATGGCAACTAAAAGACACTGATCTGTGTTAGTTCCTTATTTTTGTTCTTGTTCTATTCTTCAGACAAGGCTCTCCACGGAAACGAAAAGGTCCGGTCTCAGGAACAAAGGGCAAAGACAGGTTTCGGTCAGAAGAGGCATTTTATGAGAACCCTTTTCCTGACTGCCTGTGTTAACCAGGGCCTCCAGCCCCCTTGTCAGCATCAAAGTCACACTAATCATCATCCTAGCAGATCCCTGGGTGTGATTCCAGTGTACATAGACGGAAATTAAGAAACACATAGCAAGGTACACGATAACGAATTCTCACTGATCAGAAATGTGTAGCTGACATCATGGGCTAACTATTGGTTGGCACGCCATCGTCCAGCTGTGGCTGAAGTTCTAGCATGGTTGGGCTTGTTCTGAAGTCAGAACTGCTGGAGGTGGAAGCAGCTGTATAGGGCTATAGAGAAGTCACGTGTTTTTGATTGGGATAATTATCTCAATTGCTTGTAAGTAGATGATAATAATAAACAGAGAGAGAGAGAGATAGAGATAGAATTACTGGAGCAGCTTGACAAACATCGCTCATATAGGTTTGAGTCTGATTGGCAGGGGAACTCACATTTTCTGCTAATTATTATTGTGATAGTCATATTCAGCTGCAAACGTGTCAAAAGCGCGATGGTAGCAACCTCCTTTGGTTGGGAGGCTGTCATCCAGGCTTTAAAACCCTTGATTCCACGAAAAGGGCCCATCGCTATGTTCATCTTCAATCCAGCTTTTTTTTAGAACTGGTACCCTCGACACTTTGTAACGTGAGTATGGGTGGTAATGGATTACCGTTTAAATGTTTATTTACAATTTATTTGAACTCTTAATTAGTTTTAGTTTAAAAATAATATAAATAGAGTTTGATTCTAATATAATTCGATGTTTAGATTTTATAGTTTGAAAACAAGGGTAATGAAGGAGATTGAGGGTGTTAAAATCCATTACTATTCAATGTAGTAATGGATTTTAACACCCTCAATCCCCTTCATTACTTGGTTCTCTCTAGATCAAAGGGATTGGAGGGATTAAATCTCTCACTAGTCAAAATTGAATAGAAGAGGATTTGATCTCACTCAGTCTCCTTTGATCTCTCTATGTAATCAAACAAGGCCTAAAGGATCGATGTGGATCTGAGGAGAAAAATACTATATGAATGCAGCTCTAGTTTCTGAACTTCTGTACTTAAATTGGAATGGATGTATTGGCTTCTAATTTTAGATGAAGAGCACATTTTGGTACGTGTGTTGGCTTTCTTCTAATTTTAGATGAATAGCACATTTTGGTATGATTACGACCCTGTTTGTTTTGAGGGACTAAAGATTAGTTCTTCCATTTTAATCCCATGTAGATGTAGTCCCTAAATAGCTAAACAGTGGGACAAGTTTGTTCGCTGTGGCTTTAATCTCGCTGCGACTGTGGTTTCTACAGTGTTTTGTTTCTATGGATTACAGCTGCAGCAGTCCGTACAGCTGCAGAAGCTGCGGCTGCAGGGCAACCGAAAAAGCTTGCATTAGTCTCTAGTCCCTCAAGTGGTGACTAAAAGAGAATAAACTATATTAATTCTATATTTTGTTCCTTATTTATTTTAGTTCCACTAATGGCGAAATAATGTGAACGGTATTTTAGTCTTCTTACAAGTCATTTAATACGTTCTGAACACTTTTAATCCCTATAACCAAACATGGTAGAACTAAATTTGACTAAACTTTAGTCCATAGGCTAAAGGAATCAAACATAATGTCCATACTCGCATTCTAACATTTCAAGCTAAAATAAACTATTTGAAACGACCTAAAATTATTTTGTATTAATTATTCGTTATTTATTTATTATTTACTATTATATTGGTTGTTAATTGCGAGGTAAATTATTTTGATGCTAATATTGATGGATACGAGTAATATGTTCGACCTGAAACCGTATGGACTACAAAATTATGTTTTTTTTGGCAGGTATATTTTTTCTAGATAAAATTCTCTAGAGTCGACAATAGAGAAGTAGCGCTATAGTTTACTTTCGATTAGCGATACGGGTTTACCTACTAATGATGGTACGGTTTGCTGGCTTTGATTTTTATCATTTGCTTTGATCAACAACTTTGATCATCAATGGATAACACATGTTACCATCGAAAAGGAATATGTGACGTTATGTTTCTTTAGGCTATCCACGAACGACAGTATTTTTTATACAGTGAAGTTTAAAATAAAACATGATAGAAGATGTTATAACTTTTCTGGGTCTGGGTGTGGGATCCAGATTCAGTAACTTTGCTGAGCAAAGTTACAACGTAACTTTGCTTCAGTCTCCATCCCGCAACGGGTGACTCCAGCACTCCCAAGCAACAGCTTGTGGGCTGTTGTACAGGCAGTCCTGCTGTAGCCCAAACAACACTAAGAATTATAGCCGAGCAAAATTATACAGCAAACAAAATCACAGCCAAAACACTGTAGATTTCAGGTTCAAAGCAGAAATACATGCCTACTTAGCTATGCCACAACAGACTATACTTGGGCCATTTCACTTATACAATTAGGCCACAAAAGACTATAGTTAGGCCATTTCACTTATACAATTAGGCCACAAAAGACTATAGTTAGCCCTACCCAAAATACTATGTAACCAACATGTCCAAACTAGAACAGATCGTGATCATTAAGAATACCACCATCATAACTTGGAGCTGCTATCAGCTGGGTAAAACTTCCCAAACTGTCAATAACATTGCATTCTTGAAGCTCCACAATTGCTCCTTCATTGCAATCACCATTCTGCACTTCTACTTGGGGTTGTACTCCGTCACTTTTTTTTGTTTCTGGCAGTGGCAATTTAATTAAGTTAAGGAATGAATTACAGTAACATATATTGGCTGCACACTATAAAGTTTCTAACGTACCTGTGCTCCTTTTTTTGTTGGCTTACGCTTCCTCTTGTTGAATTTATCGAGCCAACTTTTATTTCTCCTTGAATTTTTGGATTTGACCTCCTTTTTCTTCAAATGTGCAGCACGAAGCAAGTCATCTCCTTGCTGGACATTTGGTTCAACATTTTTTTGGTCATTGCATGGGTTGCTCATAGTAGAAGTAGATGCATTGAGTTTATCCTCTAGCTGTGTACCAAGGCAATCAAGTGCATTTTCTATCATCAAACAACATTCTGGAGAGTGAACAGCTTTATGTGCCAAATTGAGAAATTTATGAGACAAGTCCTTGTAGCGAAGTTGAGATTCCAGCATTGGATTTGCTACCACATTCCTTCCTTCCTTATCTTGTACACTCCCATTACGTGCTGCTTTAGTCCATCTCTTTAACACATAATGTGTTGGCAATATCTTGATATTCATCTGAAAGTAGCCTAGAGGGGGGGGGGTGAATAGGCTACACCTGAAAATTTTCACTAAAAACTTCGAGATAGGTTAAATTAAAGTTGCACTGGTGCAAACCGGTTCAGTCGATTTTAATCACAACTGAACAAGTTTGAACCTGCTCAACTTAAATTAGGTAATCTGTTAAACAAATACGAAGTAGTGAAGAATATAGCTAAAGACTTGCCCTACACAAAATGAACTCGAATGAATAATATGAACCAACCAATGAATTTAAAGCGCTTGACAAGAACACACAAGAACACGCGATATAACCCGAGGTTCGACAACCACCACAAAAGTGTCCTACTCCTCGTTGAGGAACCCACAAAGGGCCGGGTCTTTTCCAACCCTAATCCTCCACAAGCCGACCACAAAGGTCAAGGCAATCTCTTCTCAAATCAGCTCAAAGAGCGGGTGATACAAACTTCTTGGGGTCGTCCACAAATTTGGAGACTCCCAAGCAACCTCTAACCGTCAAGGAACACGAGGTTCCAAGAGTAACAAATCCGCACAAGGTTAAGTTTGCAACAAGCTCAAGAACAAGGTGAAAAGGAGAATCGAGATGAAATTGACAGCGAGTTCGATCGAGTTCACCTCACACCAAGGTTCCTTCAAATGATTGAAGGAGATGTGATTGCGGGTGTGAAAGGTGAAATGAATGCACTTGTTTGAAGGTTGGTCAGCCAAGAATTCGTGGGAGAGGCAGAAGTAAATGAGAGAGAGTATGTGAGGGGCTATATAAAGGATCCCCCAAAAGCTGGCAGCCGTTGGGAGAAAAGGAGCAAAAACTGGTTGAACCGGTTTTCAGACCGGTTGAACCGGTTTCTACCAGGGGGATCCCGGTCCACTGAGCTACTCAGCCGGAGACTCGACCGGTTTCAAAACCGGCTGAGTAGGGAAAAAATTCGGCTCAACCAGTTTCTGAAAAATATCTGCTGCGACTTTTCTGACAGTTCTGACTGTCAGACAGGTCAGAGCAGAGGTGGCAGATGAACAGTACCGAAACCGGTTGAACCGGTTTCAGGACCGGTTGAACCGGTTTTGGGGGCTGAAACCAAAATTTGAGTATTTTGAAGAGAACAAAAGGGGAGTCTTTGTGGGAAGTAAAATTTGTTTTTCTCAAGGGCATTCATGATCTGGGAAAATGATCTCCAAGAAGTTTTCAAAAGATTTTGAACTTGGCTCGTTTCACAACTTACTTAACCGTCGCGGATCCCTCTTAATTGTACAGCGATTCCTATGACTCAAGAATTATAAATTTAGCACCGTCGTTATTTCTTAGCACTTAGAGCATGCCATTTGATGTGGAATTTTAAATCCACTGTGCTTTATACTTTTATGCTCGTAAGATCTGTGCATTTGCCTTCTTGGCATTTTTTCTTGCCTCAAATTCAGATTCCAATTCCGTAGCTCTTTTATCTGCCACTGTCCTCTCAAAATGCTTCAAAAAACGAATAATATCAAAATCTGATTTCAAATGATTCTTCAGTGCATTGTTGAAGCTCTCACTTAGTTGTGTACTTCGCACTCCCAAACTAAAGACATCTCTCATATAGCATTCAACCCATTTTTCTTTAACCTTGTATATACTATCTAACCATGTTTGCTTATGCACTTTAGATCTTATAATGTCAAATGCTTCTTGAAATTCTGCCTTGTCCTCATAACCATACATACAAGCACTAAAATCGGATAAAATGTTAGTTTCTTCATCTTCATCTTCATCTTCGCCTTCTCCTTCTCCTTCTCCTTCTCCTTCTTTGTCCTTCACTGAAGATAAATGTTTGATAGCATTCTGCATTATGTGAAAGGTACACAGCCCATGATATGATTTTGTAAATACTTTGTAAATAGCCTTTCCCATTGCTGCATCTTGATCCGTATAGATAGTTCTAGGTTGTTTTCCATTATGTGCAGCTAATAAAGTCTGAAAAAGCCATATAAATGAGTCCTCTGTTTCATCAAATAGAAGTGCATCACCAAATACAGTGGTTTCTCTAAACTGATTTAGCCCAAGAAAAACACCAAAAGGCCTATACTCTTTGTTGGTGCCAAAAGTAGTGTCAAATGTAACCACAACACCAAAGTGTGCATAGTCAAGAATCATCTTTGCATCAACCCAAAATATGTTGGTTATATGCTCCTCACAATCTAACTGCAAAGCATATTGGAATGATGGATTTTGAGCAATTTTGTCATGAAAATACTTCAACATACTTCCAGCCTGTCCATAAGCCAAATCCCTCTGCCGTTTGCTTTGCAAGTAATTTTTGCGATCACGGCAAGTGTAGCTAAGGTTAAGTGATCCACCAACTTGACGACTAGCCAACTCATGTGCAACTTTTGGTCTAATTCCATAATCATCCGCAGTCTCTATTTCAAAAGCTTGCAATTCTGAAATTTTTCTCTGCGATGCCATCAAGTGCCGAGTTTCTGGCAAGTGAAGAAGGTGATTGTGTTCAAGCATAACATCTGTGACTTCATAATTTCCTGCACCTCGATCCAATATAAGGCTCATTCGAGCTTTGCAATTAGTTCTTGTTTCAGCTCTAAAGCACTTTGGCACATGATTTGTTTGCCCTTTCCTTCGGAAGCCCTCATTGGAACAAACAAATCTGTATGAGGTCACCTTATGATCAAAGGTGCTTACATTTGTGTATCTTTTCCTCACATCAAAGCCTGTGCGACCACCATATGCCAACCAAAATTGCCAAGCCTCATCTGCACTTTTGAACCTTAAACCAACTTTAGGAGTCCCCTTGTTTAATTCTGCCATGGTCTTGTACACCACTCACAATTGCACAAATTTGTTCTCTGAGACACACATCAACTAGTTCTGTAACCCAAAAAAATTGACAAACCAGAAAATATAAAAATCTTGTACCTGGATATAGCCTGACATGAGAGAACTCTTCCAGGAGAGGCGCGGAGGGCGGCGCGGCTGGGCACCGGACGATGGGCGGCGTAGCCAGGCGGACGTCAGGCGGCGCGGCAGAGGAGCGGTGCTGAGGAAGACGCCGCCGCACGGCAACAGTGAGGAAAACGGCGCGGAGCGGCAGCGAGGAGTCCGCCGCGGCGGATGCGCGAGCAGTACGGATCAAGTTGGCGGGAACGCGACTAAATGCGACCCGCGTCCTTCTCTTGTTGGCGTGGGGCAATGGGAAAAGCCAGAGTGCTGGCTTGGAAATCTCTATAGCCGTCAGATGGTAGCTGGAGGGTGCTGATTGAGGGAACGTTACGTTGTAAAGTTGCTCCGTAAAGTTACTCAATCTGGGTTCCTGGGTGTGAGCAGCGGGTTTCTATATAGTTGAGTGCTTTCCCTAATCGTCTAATCCCCATCAGTCTCCCCTCCCAAAACCGGATTTGCGAACCGAGATCTCTTTGCGAACCACACGTAGCAGCCGAGGTTAGCACGCGCCGCGTCCTGCGGCCATGGAGGACGAGGAGCACGAGGTGTACGGCCAGGAGATTCCCGTTGACGGCGAGGACGTCGACATGGCTGCCGGCGACGATGCCACCAAGGTACTGCTCGGCACCCCTTCACCTCCCGCCGCCGCTTATTCGCCAAAACCCTAGCGGCGGTACTGACCCCTCGCGTGCGCAGCTGCAGGAACTTGACGATATGAAGCGCCGGCTCAAGGAAATGGAGGAGGAGGCCGCCGCGCTCCGCGAGATGCAGGCCAAGGTTGCCAAGGAGATGCAAGGTTCGGAATCCTCCTTCCCCCATGTGCGCAGCTTTCCCCGTGTGAGTGATTACTGGTTACAGGTCTGCATCTCAAGTAGGGTTGCTGCGCAAAATATTTGCGTTGGCTTGCAGCTACTTAGGCACTTAGCAGTGTAGTTGGGAATTAGCTGATCGAGTTGGATCTTGAAGCTATATATGTGCTGTGGTGACTGTTTCTGTTGATGCGTCGACACTACAATTTCATCTATAGTAGAGTGGTTGGGAAATTTGTTTTTAACTTGCATCTTTTTATCAATAGTTGAGTGTTGGATGATGGCAACAGAAGCCATTTGGTTGTTGTTTAGATTAGACTATTTGCTTTCATTGATTAGTTGTTGTGTTGTATTGTTGATGTAAGTGCAGCACCTGAGTTTGATTCCCAATTGTACAGGTAAGGACTATTACAGGTTGGGGGTAGTAATTTGTTTTGGTAGACTTGGTGTGAGATGGGTGATTATGGCCTACAGCCCTACATCTCTGTTTCCTATCCTCTGTTCAGCTACACCCAGTGTGGCACACCAGTGTTATTAAAACTACGTTTAAACGTCAAAACGCTAATTAGAGGTTGAAACCACGTTTTGGCGTTCTAAACTGTAAAATACAGTGTTCATGCGTTTTAGATCATTAGCTACTTTTGGGCTCAATCTGTTAGTTGCTTTTGGGTCCAATGGCTCATGGGTGAAGTTTTGGTAAGCCACTAACCTCTGTTTTGGTATTTAACTTCATGGTATTGTCTGAAATTATGATATATTGGTATTTTTCCTATGTTGTTTAAAACTACGTTTAAACTTCATTTAAACGTTTAAAAGTCAAAACTTCACCCATGAGCGTTTCAATGTTTTATCGTTTTAATAACCTTGGGCACACATTTTGTTTTCATTGTCACCCTGTATCCTAGGGGCTAGGAATCTTAGTTTATGTTTGTTATCCCTTTTTTGCTTATTGGGCTTTTTATTCTGTTGAATAACTTAACCTTTTTGTTTTATCTGAACTCTGTAGTTTGTCCTTAGTATAAGGTCACTTGGTTGATGATTTTATAGGATAATAGGAAATCCTATAAATTTGGGTCCCAATCCTCCTATCCAAACAAGTGGCAAGCTCTTAGCCTTGGTTTGATTGCATGCTGTAATATAATTATATAACCATTCACTTGTTAGTTCTCTAAGATTTAACACAACCAACCATTGTTCTTTTTCTGTAGGTGTAGATCCCAATGCAACCACATCTGAAAACAAAGAGGAGATGGATTCTCGGTCAGTATTCATTGGAAATGTAAGTTTTATCTCTTCTCTTTATGTAAATTAAGAGGACTCGTGTACAGTTCAATGGCTATATAATATTATTTGGGGTTTTTAATATAATATTGTTTGTTATTTTCCCACTTTCAGTAGATTGTATGTTTATTCCGTGCTCCACTAGAAATCTAATTTCTATGAGGATTGTATTAGTTTGCAGTTTATTTGTATAAAATTCATTTTGTTGAACAAGGGCACAGATGATCACATTTTTATCATTTATTTTTCTATATTTCCTTCTTTGTGTTGATTGAGCAATGGCAATGGTCGCAGGTTAGTCTGCTGTCATCAAGCTTTTCTATCAAAGTTTTGGCATCTGGTTCAGTCTCAGCACAAGCTCTAGTGTTAGCATAGTGGGGGAAAGAAAAAAAGAAGGAAAAATCCAAGAAAGTTCTTGAAAAAAAGAAAGAAAAAATAGAAAATATTTTGAGAAAAGTAAAAAATATAGAAAAAGGGAAAAAGAGAGAAAATGATGTCATAGGCTAGGAATTATCCCCCCAAGGTAGCCAGCAGAGAATGCGTCAGGCACATTATTGGTACTGATGTGGAGTGATTTCATTAGCCATTTACTGGCAATGGCATGTAAGTTTAACCTCATTTCTACCGAGTGTATTGATATATTTATTTGCTTATGTTGTTTTCTTCCTGTTAACTGATCTTACTCTTGACATCTTTGCAACTTATTTACTTCATTAAAATTAATCCTCTTTTACACTGAAGCAATTTTTATTTGGGACCTTGCTGTCCATTAGATGAAGAAAGTGGAATCATCTGTTAGTTAGCCTTGTGTGATCTTTCAATATTCTCTAGTCCCTACAATCCTAAAGTATCCACTATATTTCTTGGCGTGTCAGCTACGTGGCACAGTAGAGTATTAAATCATAAACCTGCCTCATGTGCTATGATAGATGATAGATGTCATCACTGCCACGACAAATACTTTCCTTGACATGAGGTCAATAATTTAATCTTTGGATTGTAGGGAAGTTTTCCCCCTAACTACTATTGACACTCCTTTCCATGTTCTAAACATGTCTTGTATTGGAGAAGATAGATATCCATATTGGTAAAAATACTCCCTCCATTCCAATTGAGATGTTTTGACTTTTCTAGATGCATTGCTTTTACTATGTATCCAGACATAGTGTATATTTAAGTGCATAGAAAAAGTTGTGTCTAGAAAAGCCAAAACGCCTTATAATTTGGTATGGAGGAGTATATACTAGTATAGTGCTAGTAATGGACTGTGTTGCTTTCTATTCATTGCATATCATGTTTATAGTGTACACTGACAATGTAGCTAGAGTTTGGTTGTAATTTACTTTATGAATGCACAACCTATATGTTTATGATGCTCTGGACCCATCTTCCCGTATGTTATCAGCGAGTCTGCTAGTGTAGCTTACAATGATTTCAAGTCGTCCGACTAATCGCGATTAGTCGGGCTGGTCGGCTATTTGGGCTCGATTAGCTGGACGACTCGACTAGATAGGCTGGTCGTCGGACTATTCGCCGATTAGGGCGACTAATCGCCCGACTACTGTTTCCTGGTCGTCCCGGGCTCCCAGCTAGGGTTTTGTTATTGGGCCATTTTCAGCCCATCTACAGTATACTTTAGAGTACCCTCTCCTCTCCTGTAATACCTAGCCGCAAACAGTGCACTACGTCTCCTCTCTTGCCAGCCCGACTGTTCCAGCCCTTGCCCTTATTCACACTTGGTAGCTGGTGGCTGTCCCTTCAGACCGGTGGCTACACCACCCTTCCCCTGCTGCAGTCTCCACTTGCGGCAGCTGTCTCAACATCTCAAGGTTCCTCTCCCCCTTCTATGCAGTTCTGCCAAGCTAGTGGATGGTTGCTGGCTGCTCTAAGCCTGTGCTAAGTAGTGACTTTCTAATTTATATAATGTATTGTTGTATACAGGTATATATATATATATATATAACTACTAGACTAGGACGACCAGGGACCGACTAGGAGTCGACTAATCGCCCTAGTCGTCGCCTAATCGCGACTAGTCGCCTGGTCTGTCCCAGGGATTGACTCGGCGACTTGAAATCATTGGTAGCTCAACTACATATTACTTTTTTGAGGGTAAATCATTACACATGTTTCTGGCATGCTGGATTCATTGATTTAGTTCAGATATATTCTGGAAGAGGAAGTAGCTGTTTACTTTAGTCAAAGTTGCTTCTGATGCCCTTAAATTGAACTGGTCGTTTTGGTGCAAATTTGCTTTGTTGTGCAGTGGCTAGTGGTAATGTGGATTCATTTTGATCTGTAAACTTTGTAACCATCTTTGACTTGAGCTTCATTTAAGCAATTTGAGGCACTGCTGATTAAATTAGTTGGAACATAACTTTCTGTCACTAGATCTGGTTGAGCAGCTTTAGAACTCTAGCATATCTAAAAGCATAAGAAGTTAATGTATTTTATAATCAAAATGACTCATCTTGACAAATTCGAGTTAGTTCTGGATTATGGTTCAGCTTATGATATTTGGAGCTGCTGACTCCAGTATTATTTTCATCTGTGTGCACAGAGACAGCCTATTAATGCGCTGGCTTATTACTTCATTAGTTGTTTCAAATATATATTATGTATTAGTTGTCTGCATAATTTAGGTTCTATGTATATGTTATTTTGTCAGCTGTTTGGTTGTTCACCTTTGGTGTAATCACAACTGCAGGTTGACTATGCGTGCACTCCAGAAGAAGTGCAGCAGCACTTCAATTCTTGTGGAACTGTCAACAGAGTTACAATCCTGACTGACAAGTTTGGGCAACCAAAAGGTTTTGCTTACGTGGAATTTGTTGAAGTTGAAGCTGTTCAGGAAGCTATCAAGTTGAACGAGTCAGAGTTGCACGGTCGCCAACTCAAGGTGTGAATCTTGGTATTTGGTGCTTCTCCTTTAGTAATAAGAACAGCTCTTTATCCCATTTCGCACGCATCCCTGTACTGTTCGTGCAGATGGTGGCATACTGATGTTATTACGTTCCGTGTATTCTCATCAGGTGGCACCGAAGAGGACTAACGTTCCTGGGATGAAGCAACCCCGCGGTCGAGGTTTCAATCCGTACCATGGCCACCCCTACATGAGGCCGTATGGTTATAGTCCTTATGGTTATGGGTGAGTTGTGGCTGGTTTGCTCAGCTCTCCCGGCATCTAACTCCCTGAAACGAGAGCCTAAAGCTGATCAATGCCTTGCTTGTTTTTGTTGACGCAGGAGATTCCCCAGATTCCGCCGCCCGCGAAGACCTTATTTTTGAAGCTCGGTTCCCATTTGGCAGAACATGGGCGATAATCGGCCGCGTTCTGTTATTTCATAGCTTATTCGGGACGTTCCCATGCATGTTTCTGTATTGACGATGCTTAAGCTTTGTACTGTACTGTATCAGTTATGCAAGACGATTATGATTTAGTTACACGAAATGCACTGTTGTGGTGCTACTTGGGGTGCGCCACTTTTGGGCCTCGAATATGATTGTATAAGCTGATGCATTATTTATTCACTTCTATGTCACATTTAAATGTTTTCTTAGTGTTGTGGTTGTGGGCAATGGTGGAGGATCTGTTATGGGCTAATCCCACGAACAACAAATCCTCTCTTTTTAGTTCCTTCCTAAGATAAGATTACATTCGTACATATTCCAGCCAAACGACAGATTCGATAAAATTGCGATAAAATTGGCTAAACTAGAGGTACGTTTGGTTTGCAGCCTAATTTGTCACACTTTACCTAATTTTTCTGTCTAACGTTAGTTCTTCAATTCGGATGACTAACCTCACTACCGGAATCGCGTTCTTTGCCGAGTGTCTAAGACACTCGGCAAAGCCTATTTTACACTCGGCAAATATTTCATTGGCAAAGGGTTCTTTGCCGAGTGCTTTTTTTTGGACACTCGGCAAAGACTTTGCCGAGTGTCAAAAAGCACTCGGCAAAAAAAAAACACTCGACAAATTAAGAATCAAAAAAATAAAAAAAAACAGCAAAACATTTTTTAAATTTTAGGAACAACTCTCCAACCCTACCCGTTGCCCTATCATTTTCCCTATTATTTTGAATCAAACTTATATATATTTTATAAATGGTGAGATTCGAACTCGCAACCTCTCTCTCGCGCATACCCTCCTATACCACTACACTACTACACCAATTATGTTTATATTACGTTTTCATTCCCTATGTACTATAACAAATCGAGAGTAATTTGATTATTTAAGGCACTAAATGAGTTCATTTGAAAATGTGACCAACTATAAAGTTGCATAACTTTTTGAGATCTACAAGTTTTATTTTAATAGTTTCTACATCCAAGACCGTTTACAAAATTTGAATTTTAAATTTTAAAACTTCACACGAAATTTTCAATGATAAGATGATTTCAAATCAAAAAAATTGTCAACTACAAAGTTTCATTACATTTCAAGACCTACAACTTTTATTTTGATGGTTTTTACATCCGAGACAGTTTGAAAAATTCAAATTTCAAAATTCAAACATAGTTTTGTATAACAAGATAATTTTAAACTAAAACATTGTCAACTACAAAGTTTCATAACTCTTCAATACCTACAACTTTCATGTTGGTGGTTTTTTCTTTCGAAGTCGTTTTCAAAATTCAAATTTTAAATTTTTTAAATTCAGACGTAGTTTTCGTTGATAATATGATTTCAAATGAAAAAGTTGTCAACTATAAATTTCTATAACTTCTCAAGATCTACAAAGTTTATTTTGGTTGTTTGGTCATTTGTTTATCTCAGATGATGGTTCTAACAATATGCACAAATTCTATACGTCTCTCTCGTAGTTTCATAAACTACGAGAGAGATATAGGTTTTATGAACACATTTATTTTTATTTTGTCATATGAAGAAATGTTCAATATATAAATTGTACATCATGATGAGTTATACAAATTTGTAGTTGAAAACTTTTTCATTTGAATTAATTTACTACTTTAAAATGTGATTTTTAAATTGTCTTTGCCTAGTGTTGGAGAAAAAACACTCGGCAAAGAGCTCTTTGCCGAGTGTTGTATTTGTGACACTCGGCAAATAGCCCTTTGCCGAGTGTAAAAAAAAGACACTCGGCAAAGAAACTCTTTGCCGAGTGTCAAAAATAAAACACTCGGCAAAGAGCTTTTTCGCCGAGTGTTTTCTTTTACCGAGGGTTTTTTGCGTGGCACTCGATAAAGAACTCTTTGCCGAGTGCCCGAAATAAAACACTCGGCAAAGAATATAGCACTCGGCAAAGAGCCAAATTCCGGTAGTGCCTTAGGCAAAAGTGTGCAAACAGGCTCTAGATTCGATACAACTGCGCACCCTCGATCAACCGGGCCTCTCATGCAGACCTTCGCCAGTGAGCGCGCAGGCCCCCACGGGCTCTCTTTCTGTTCGTGAGGACTACAGGCGCTGCGCCCCACTTCGCCTTTCTGAGTTTCCGCTGGCTCGGTTTGCTTGGATGTGTCGTATCACTGATTATTGTCATATCTTTCTTCTTGGCGGATCGTCCTCGACCATGGCGTGGAACTCCTCCCAGGCAACCCCAATCCGGTTCCTGTCCATCGTATCAACAGCGCATATCTGCGACACGTTCAAAAGCAGGCAAGCACGACAAGACTAATTTATCAGTGTCCAGGACCAGGCATGGTAGAAATTCTAGTCTCTGAATCATATCTGGCCTGAGCTTGGCGTCATGCATAATAGCATCAAGCTATCGTGCTTCGTCGTCCAAACTTTAGTATAGATGACTTTATATGGTACATTAATGTTCAAAAAAACAAGTAATCATTCAAGTTGTTGTAGTATAGTGGTGAGTATTCCCGCCTGTCACGCGGGTGACCCGGGTTCGATCCCCGGCAACGGCGCTTTGTTATTTTTTTTCTCTAATTGTTTTATTTACTTGGGTTCGATCCCCGGCAACGGCGCTTTGTTATTTTTTTCTCTCTATTTGTTTTATTTACTTGTTGGTTCGGGCATGATCCAGTTCTTCTGCCTAACCAGGACAGCACTGCACAACGATGCCTCCAGTCTGTTGCATACGGAAAAGAAAAAACTGATGATCATGGTGAAGCAATTCAAAGCAGAATAGAAACGATGCAGTCCCTGCATTGCACAACTTGTTCAGCAGCATACTAAGTTCTGACAGCTTTCAATCAGTTCATGTCAGTCAGGTTACTTCCTGCGCATTTTAGTATGCTGAGCCGGCCCTAGACAGAAGTCACGGAATAAAGGATATTGCAGAATTAGGGTGCCTTTGGTTGGTCTTCTAAACTTACTTTTACTTTCAAAAAAGCCTAAATACCAACCAAAGGGATAAGCTTTTACTAACGTACTTCTAAAAAAGTAGCTTTTCTCTAGTTCAATTGTCACAACAGCCCTTGACGTGCTTTTTTGGCTGTGGGGGCGAAGTTTTCCACAAAATTACCCGCAATACCATTATAAACGTATCGATTCGTTGTTCTCGTCACTGCTTTCGAAGAAATCAGATTGCGCGACGGATTGTGGCGGCGGCCGTATCCTCCCACGCCTGCTCCCCAGACGGTGGCCGGTCCTCTCCAGGCGCTGCTCGCCTTCCTCCCCAGGCGCTGCGTGGCCGAGTCCTCCCCAGGCGCCGTTCGTATTCCTCCCCAGGCACCAGGCGGCCGAGTCATCCCCAAGCGCTGCTCGTCTTCGTCCCCAGGTGCCAGGTGGCCGTATCATCCCGCGCCTGCTCCCCAGACAGCGACCGGTCCTCTCCAGGCGCTGCTCGTCTTCCTCTATAGGCGCTGCGCGACCGAGTCCTCCCCATGCACTGTTCGTATTCCTCTCCAGGCACCAGGCGACCGAGTCCTCCCCAGGCGCTGCTCGTCTTCGTCCCCAGGCGCCAGGCAGCCGTATCCTCCCGCGCCTGCTCCCCAGGCGGCAGCCGGTCCTCTCCAGGCGCTGCTCGTCTTCCTCTCCAGGCGCTGTGCGACCGAGTCCTCCCCAGACACCAGGCGGCCGAGTCCTCCCCAGGCGCTGCTTGTCTTCGTCCCCAGGCGCCAGGCGGCCGTATCCTCCCGCGCCTGCTCCCCAGACGGCGGCCGATCCTCTCTAGGCGCTGCTCGTCTTCCTCCCAAGCGCTGCGCGGCCGACTCCTCCTCAGGCACTCGACGGCGGCGGTCTGCAGGTGATTGGTTCCAACGCTGTACCTAGTGATTGCACGCTGTACACTGCACACACACAGAAGCTAATACACATAAACCAGTTAATACATATACCTAGTGATTGCATTTCTGTCAGTTAAATAGTTAATACATACCGCATAACGTACAATTTTATATTTGGAGATGTTATGGAATTTCATATAAAATTGCAGATACATATTACTTTATTATTCACATAAATGATTGACAACTTATTTGTCCATGAATGTATTTTAATTCAATGAAGAATGGTTGATAAGGCAGATTGGTGTGATGCAAATGTTACATATCTCATTAATATCTGCAAAAAAAGAGATAGAAGATGACAATAGGCCCATGGGAGTTTTCACTAGGACAGGTTGGAAAATTTTGGTTACAAAGTATGAAGAAAAAACAGGCCTAAAGGTAACAAACAAACAATTGAAGAACAATTGGACAACATGAAAAGGAGTATACATGGTTCATGGAGTTCAAGAATGCGACCACTGGTCTTGGATGGAATGAGGCAAAGCAAACTGTTGACTGCTCCAAAGATTGGTGGGATGAACACCTAGCAGTAAGAATAATATCATGTCCTTTTTAATTTATCATTTTGCATTCTTCTATATGGACTGACTTGGTAACTTTGTTCATTTAATTACAGAGATGTAACAATCCAGATGAAGGTATCAAATGCAACCATGTTAGGTTTAGAAAACAAGGACCAAAACATCTTGATGATCTACATATGTTGTTTGACAAGATACATGTTAGCGGGACAAGTGCATCATGTCCTGGAGATATTTCATCTGATGACTCAAGTGATGATGTGGTAGAGATAGAAAGAACTCCAGAAAATGATGAAGTCAAAGTGGCTGTTTCAAAAAGATCCAAACCAGTGAAAAGGAAACGCAAGGCCTCATGTACTGTTGCTGAGGAGAAGGAAGAGAAGAGTCCATTCTTTCGACTATATAAGAACACATGTTTGAAGATAGAAACAGCAGCATAGAAGATATCCACAAGTCTTGAAGCCAAGTGCCTAGCATTGCAGAGACTATGAAGATGGTGAAAGATTGTGGGGTTAAAGAGAAAACAACTCTAATGCATACAACTACATTTTTTATTGTCAAGCCTGAATTTAGAGAGGTTTTTTGCATGCTGGAAACAAATAAAGGAAGGTTTGACTTACTTGAGAGGGAGCATGCAAAGGAAATGATGAGGCACATGTAGAAGATTTGAATTATTTATTTATATTATTGTGTTGTGAGAACTATTTATTTACTTGCTATGTAAGCACCATTTGGAATGATGATATTGTGTCCATAATCTTTGTTTTCTATGCATAGTTTGCTTTGTTGTGTACAATTTTGTTTGTTGTCTACATATTCATTTGCTAAATATTAATATATTAATATCTTGTGTAGATGGCTGACAACATGGCAACTTTGGCCAAACAAGCAAACAAGGGTCTATTGTATCTTGTCGAACTGTCCCAGCAAGCAGCTGTTATTGGCGAAATGGGTGAGGAGTACAATCAGAGATACTTTGGCCAAACAAGCAAACATGAGATTTATCTTTGTCGTTGCTGGATGGCCGGGTTCTGCACATGACACACGGATCCTAAATCATGCTTTAGCAAATTTCCCTTCGTTTCCGGTGCCTCCAAAAGGTATATATGTTTTGTTTCATTCAATATTTATATGTTTTTTTCTTTTGCTAATTTTTTGATATAGGTAAATATTATCTCATCGACTCTGGTTATCCAAACCGACAAGGATATCTAGCCTCTTTCAAAGGAAGCACATACCATATACTAGAATTTCGACTTTGTAATGGGCGTCCTCCTCAAGGAAAGTATGAGATGTTCAATTTCTTACATTTATCTCTTCAAAATGTCATTGAGCGGGCTTTTGGAGTCTTGAAGCAGAAGTGGCGTATTTTGAAAGGCATTCCAAGTTTTCCTACACGTACAGAGAAACATATAATTATAGCTTGCATGGCGTTGCATAATTTTATTCGTGACAGCAATTTACAGGATAGGTTGTTTGATAGATGTGATGCTGATGAGGAGTACTTGCTACAACAGAGTTCCACATCACAAACACAAGAAGATGACAATCCAAAGGGAGATAATGAGAATACCATGAATACCATTCGCAATAAGATAGTTGATGCTTTGAGTAGTGCGAGAGGGAGATAGTTATGTTGAAGAAGGATATTCTGGATCATATCAGTTTTTTATGTGAAACAAATGTTAATGGTGAATACAAAACTTACAAAAATACTAGTTTCTATCTGTAATTTTTTCCTTGTCATTTATTGCACAAAATAAAGTTTTATAATCAACTCGAAGATCAAGTGTCTCCTACAAGATAGGGCCATTATAGACATTTTATATCAAACCAACAGTTTCACAGTTGTTCGAACCAAACGGCTTTCTGCTTTTTTCACAACTAATATTCCACAACAGTTTTTTCACAGCTCACAGCCCACAGCAGCTTTGTTTCACAGCCACAGCCTAACCAAAGGCACCCTTAGCATGTCATTCCAAAACCCTTAAACGTATAATGAAAAGTCTCTATAGGAGGGGGATGCCCCATAATGCTCCCCTTATTTTATAGAAGTTATTAGTTTTTTAACTAATTCTCAAGTATATGATGCAAAAAATCCTTTTAACAACCTCCTAATCTTAGAATCTGGCTTTGCCCCTGACCTTTGGATTGTAGTATGGTACACATTCAACATTTAAAAAGTACAGTATGTTCTAGATGAGCCCACGACAATCTATTATGCCAAAATAGAGATCCTAGTGCATTGTGAATTTTTCAGAGGCGACACAGCCTGCCGAACACCATCGTCCACATGATCTAGGAAGAAGCACGAGCTCTTTTGCTTAGTGACTTGAGAGATGGTGTTTTGTGCTCTTTTGTTGCTTGAATTGCTTTCTCCTTCTCATTCTTATTCTCTAAGTGCTTTGTAAAGCTAGTGAAAGTCACCTAGAGGGGGGGGGGTGAATAGGCGAAACCTGAAAATTATAACTCTAAACCCAGACTTGATCCCTTAATTAGTGGTTAGAACAAGATGCACAATTATCGGAGTATAAAACAAAGTCTTTTGCTTGCAAAGAGTGTTGCTTTCAAAGAATACGGAATTAACAAAACAATACAACTAATAAGTTTATGGATAATAAAGCAAGGGGCTTAGATAAGAAGAGAAATAACACAAGTTCTTTCTTGCAAGGTGTTGCTTCAAAGAATGAGAATTTAACTTGAAGCAACACAAAGTGACATCGACAAAGAACAGTGCAAGAGAACTTAGAGAGGGAGAAGACAAACAAATCACAAGCAATAAACACAAGTGACACGGGTGATTTGTTTTACCGAGGTTCGGTTCACCAAGAACCTAATCCCCGTTGAGGAGTCCACTAAGGACGGGTCTCTTTCAACCCTTTCCCTCTCTCCACCGATCACCAAGACCGGCGAGTGCTCCTTCTTAATATCAAGGATCACTAAGACCCCGCAAGGACCACCACACTCTTAGGTGTCTCTTGCTAGCTTTACAAGTCTTCAAAAGATTTGGAGGAAGATGAATGGGAGTCAAAACTCCACGCTCAAATGATCATAAGATGTAGCACACACTTTCTCTCAATGATTCTCACAAGGCACTATCGCTAAACACACACGAATAGCTCTCTTTTGCTTGATCTCTCTTTTGTGGCATTTGTGAAGCTTTGATGTGGCCTAAATCTTGTGTATGAGATAGATCAATGAATGGAGGTGGTTGGGAGGGCTTGGATATGTCAACTATATGCCTTGCTATGTTGCTTGAGCTCCCTCACTTTGAAATGGCCGGTTGGGGTGGTATTTATAGCCCCCAACCCCTCAAATAGCCGTTGGACAGAAAGCACCAGCTTTCTATCGACGGGCGCACCGGACAGTCCGGTGCGCCACCGGACAGTCCGATGCGCCACCGGACAGGCACTGTTCCTTGTCCGGTGCGCCGCCACGTCACCCAGTCGTTAGGGTTTTGAGCAGTTGATCGTTGGAGACGCTTGTCTTCTTGCGACACCAGAGAGTCCGGTGTGTTCTGACTTCTGCGCTCTGACTTCTGACTTGGCACTGTTCCGCACTGTTGCGTTCGTAGAGTCGACCGTTGGCGCAGAGAGTCGTTGCTCCGCTGGCTCACCGGACAGTCCGGTGGTACGCGGGACAGTCCAGTGAATTATAGCGGAGCGCGCCTCCATTTTCCCGAGAGTGACTGATTTATATTTGTACGGTCATGGTGCACCGGACACTGTCCGGTGGCACACCGGACAGTCCGGTGCGCCATCCTTCAGCACACTCAAGTCCTTTTGCTCCTTTTAACTTGTGTCCTAACTTGATGCTTTTATTGGTTTGTGTTGAACCTTATGCACATGTAATACATGTATTCTAGACAAACTAGTTAGTCCATAGGTTTGCGTTGGTCGTCAACCACCAAAATTAATTATAGGAAATGGTTAGCCCAATTTCCCTTTTAGCTAGCAAGAGACACCTAAGTGTGTGGTGATCCTTGCAGGGTCTTAGTGACCCAAGTGATTAAGGAGAAGCCTCGACCGGTCTGTGTGACCGATTGAGAGAAGGAAAGGGTTGGAATAGACCCGGCCTTTGTGGCCTCCTCAACAGGAACTAGGTTCTTTGCAACCGAACCTCGGTAAACAAATCACCGTATTCACTTGTTGATCTTCACTTGATTTTGTTTCCCCTCTTTCCTCTCTCTAAAGTTTTCTTGCTTATATTGATTTGAGTTTGCTCCCAAAAGTTATCCGCATTGATTGGACAACTCTAAGCAAGGAGAACTATCTTCCGCACTCCAATTTAATTCTAACGCTAACCCCAGGCATAGTGCATGTTTAAAGTTTGTAAATTTCAGGTTTCGCCTATTCACCCCCCTCTAGACGACTTTCACAATGCAGGATCAATCGCTAGAGGAGCAACCGGAGGAACAACACTGGAGCCACCAGCCTCGTGATCATGGGAATGAGGTGGCACATGAGGTGGTGGCGGAATCCCCAAATCCTCACCATTTGAGGAGGTGTCAGCAGTAGCACTCTGATCCTCAAACTGACGAATAGCCTCATCCTCTTCTCTGAAATCTGGTGCCAGTGGATCTACTGAAGCCAGAGCGGTGTCCTCAGGAGCTGGGCGGTAGAACCCGAACTGAAGCCTAGAAGCATTAAGGGTGGCCTGGAACTGAGGGGGACTGATTAGCTGCACAAAGATGTGACATAGATAGTGCGCATAGGGTAGTTGACGCCGAGCTCAGTCCATCCAACACTGTGTCCTTAATCTCGCAGATCAAGAAGTCGACAACATCGAACACGGAGTGGGAAACCAGTGCACCGAGGAGCCATAGCTGAATATGATTGGTGGCCTCTCTGTATCCCATCTTCGGTAGCATGGTGCGCCTCATCAACTCATAGAGGAACTTCGCCGCATGGGTGAAGTTAGCAGGAGAACGTCGAGATCCGTCTGTGAACGAAGGTCGAAAAAGAGCAACGACGTGAGCGGTGCCAAGAGCTACTCCACGTTGAGGACGACGAGGAGGGTCTGACGTACCATAACACAAGCTGTGAAGCCTCGTCGTCGACTCAGGGAATCCAAATAACTCCCGGATCTAAGTTGTATGCAGAGTGACGTCCTCACGCTCTAACTGGAACCTCATCCATTGATGGTCAGGGTCGATCCATACTATGGCATAGAACACTTGGACCCACTCCTCAACATACCGGCCACCAAAAGTCAATAGAGAGTACAATCCTGGCAGATATGTGATGTGACCCTCTAACTCTGCACCGGCTGCTGTACGGAAAGCAGAAAGATCCAGGCGCCAGTGAGCCCGCAGAGCTATCTGAGCTAACAACTATGCCATGAAGGACTCCTAGGTCCTGGTGCTAAAGAGTGGCGCAGCTGCTGGACCCCGCTGAGCAGGCAACCAAGAGTCCACTGGTACGTGCCTGAACCGACGCACCTTGGCAGCTGTGGCTCTCTGAAGGTCGAGCAGGCGTGGGTCCACAACAAGAGGACACACCTTAGTCTCATCACGCTCCCAGAAACGAGGTGGATGGATAGGTGGAGCGGAAGCGGGAGCAGGAGTAGTTGAAGCTGGTGTGGTGGAGGTAGTGGGCACAACTGGTGTGGTGGAAGGCTCAAGAGTGGCAGGAGCTAGCATAGTGGAAGGTGGAGTGGTGACTGGGTCTGAGGGATCAGATCGAGCAGGGGTGGAACGAGCCCAAGACGAGAGGCGACAGACTTGGAAGGCAATCTAGTCAGAGGCGATCCTCAACTGACCTCCCTGCTCTGCCTGATCTGTTGCTACTCCGGCAACTGCTACACGGGTGGCTCTGTCCAACCGTCTCTTTTTCTTGCCCCATGCTGCTCAAGGTAGACTGCCTTTCCCTTGTCCTGTCTGAAGGGGCGAGGAGGGTCCTGGTCATCTCCTCCCCTGACAGTGTGGCATTCTTCGTCCGCACCATCCTACACTGACTATTGACATGTTGCACGATAATGAGAAAAGATAAACAATTGCAGTAGAGCAGTAGATAAGTAAAGATGTAGAATGGAATAGCTACCTAGGTACGTCTCGAGAGAGAAGAACTAGATAGGACAGGAGTCGCAGGTGAGCAAGCAGGCACACTGAAATGACAGAAGAGGTGAGCATGTATTAGACACATAGTCATAAGCATATGAAATGTGAGTAAATACATACACAGAGAGTTATGACACGAAAACTGAGAGATTTGGGAAAACAGAGGTCAAACGACGCGAGAACGGCGTTTGAACGGTGAATTGTGTCATAGAGTGTTTGAAATTCAAAACAGGGCATGAAATGACAGGAAAATGAGCCGATACTTCACTGACAGGTGAATGGGTATGGGAATAAGTGAAGTGAGCGCTTGATTTGAAGTTTGGCTGAGGAAAATTAATTTTGGCACTCATCTCGAAAAGGATCACCAAAAAGATGAATAGGTTGTGTAGCAGGTGCCTAGAGTACTGGATAGATGTGAAATTTTGCATGAGAGGTACTGGTAGTAGCTGGAGTGTGCTGGAAAAAATTGGGGTCGATTTGAGCTCGTTTGGCTAGTTTGGGCATTTCACCGAGCACTTGGTGCGCATGGTTTGGGTTAGAGGGTGAAATGGCTATTTTAGGTGCTAAACCCTCCCTAGGGAGCTCAATACCTGCATGGGAACATTACTAGAGGACAGATGATACATTTGCACACACAGATTTCACAAGATTGCACAGGATTCACTGGAATTGAAGATTTGAAATAGGGGTGGTAGGGATTCTTCATTGGAGAGAAAGGAAAGAACAGAAAATTCTACGGGACTCCAAGGGATTCAGATTCTAGATCACCTCATATGACCTAAAGGAGTGCATCGTCTAAGGGCAGACATAAAGGTGAACTAAAAATTGATAGTCTATAATTCTTACCAAAACCATAGTTTTTTGCGCTTGTAATCTTCTTCGTCTTTGTATCATCAGCCCATCGGTCCCAAGAGGATGTAGAGTATTACACGCACTACGGCTAGAACCTCTCTAAACTACACGCGTTGTTACCCTATCGTGATCATGTTTAATACACTGCTCGTCTATGCCCCCGTTCTCTAATATCTCATCTTTTTGGTATCTTACATACCCGGTGTTGTACCTCGACAACACGTGCTGCCCCTAGCCTATCACATATATTATCATTCCAAACTCAACCCCATCTTATATGGTCATAAATCCAATGCAATATACACATTTCCACTATCTATTGATAAATTGTAAGCTCCAATTTTTTTTAAACATGAAATGGCAGGTGCTTTGCCTTTGCATTAAGTAGGTGAAAAGGTACAACAATTTACAGTGTATGAAGTCCCAGAAAAAAGGGAGTAAGCAGAAAAAGAGAACATTGCACACCAGTTGCAGTCATCGTGTGGCTCTGCATACAGATCGGTCTAAGCTCTTAAGTCTTCACAAGGTCAGTGTTTCAATTCAACAGCTGTCATGTACGTTGAATCTAAAGTCCATCTGGGATCTTGGAACATAGTCAAAAGAAGATCAGGGTTTCAGATTAATCTTGATCATTTTTAGAGGCAAATAGCCATTCCCTTTCATTTCTGCAGATGAAAATATCTTTGTTGACCGTTACCTATCTTGATATGACACTGAAACCAGCTTCTTTTCCTTTGGATGTCTCCACCAATAATTTTCTTGTTCTCTGAGCATCCTCCCATAAATGCGATTCTGCATACATGTTTGCAAGCACAGCATAGTTCACAGAACTCTCAGGATCTATACTCAAAAGATTCTTAGCCGCAGTTTCTCCAAGAGGCATGTTGCCATGTACCTTGCAAGCTCCAAGCATTGTACCATACATTGATGACTTGCACTCAGTATTCGTATTTTGAACAAGCATCCATGCATCTTCTAACTGACCACCACGAGCAAGAAGGTCAACAGCAGAGCTGTAATGCTTAAATCTTGGATCAATACCATACTTGCTCACCATAGAAGTGAAATATTCCATCCCTTTGTTCATTATACCAGAATGGCTGCACGCTGATAGAAGAGAAAGGAATGTCACATCATTTGGCTTCACACCATCCTCCTCCATCCTAGCAAAAAGGGTCACAGCATCTTCTCCAAAACCATGTTGTGCACAGGAAGTAATAAGTGAAGTCCACGAAATCACATTTCTGTTGGGCATTTCATCAAAAGCGCGTCTGGAATCCAAAAATTCTCCTGATTTTGCATACATGTCAACAAGAGCGTTGTCCAATGCCAAATCACCCATAGGTTGCTTCTTGTGCATGTAAGCATGAATTTGTGTCCCGAATTTTATTGATGCTACATTAGCACAAACACCAAGCAAGGAGCTTAACAGAATAGCATCAATTCTTAAACCCTTTCGATGAATCTTACAGAAAAGCTTCATTGCATCATCACTATAGTTCCTATCCATGGAGTACCCACTGATCAATGCTGTAGATGACACGAGGTCTGGTTCACACATGGAATCATATATCACCCTCGCACTGCTTAAGCTCCGACATTTTGCATAAGAATCAATAAGTGATGCAATAGCGACGTTTTCGTCCCAATAACCAAGCTTGATGATGCAAGCGTGAATTAGCTCCACATTGAAAAGCACACTGATTGCTCCACATGCCTTTAGAGCACTTCCAAATGTGAAATGATCAGGTAGCATCCCTGTTAAGTTATTGATGTGAGAGATTGGCAACCCAATGAAAACAGAGGATATATCATATCGAATTGGTGTAAAAACAATCACAGCACTGTGCAGCTATAAGAAAAATAAAAAGGGCATGCAGTCACTGAAAAGGATTGCTGTATACAAGTCAACAATATTCAGTACAGCAGTATCAGTGATTGTACTGTCTATTATGTGAGAGAAACAATGTTCTGTTTGGGTACAAGATAACAAGAATCACTGCCTATTTAGATGAATCAGCTGCACTAATTTCATGTATAGCCATTTCTTCTTCTTTTTTGGCTAGATATAATTTGATGTAACGCGCTAAGATACAAGAGTAATTGTGGATTGAGTTGCATATAGAAAGCAAAGGGACAAAAGAACTCATGATCATACCATCTCTCAGCATTGAATCAAACAATCCAAGCGCATCATTACAATGCTCCCTCTCCACAAACCCCCTCATCAGGGAATTCCAGGACACCAAGTCTTTCCTCTCCATCTCCGCAAACAGTCGCCTCGCGTCACCCACTGACCCGCCCCTGAGATGCATGTCCATGAGCGCGCTCTGCACAAACATGTCGCCTGCGAACCTCCCTTTAGCCGCACACGCGTGAATTTGCTCCCCGCTCCTCGCGCAGCGGGCGCCCGTGCATGCCCTCACCGCGCTCCCGAACGTGAACTGGTTCGGCCTGGCGCCGGACCGGAGCATGAACGCAAACAGGTCCAGCGCCTCCTGGGGACGGCTGTTCTTGGCGTACCCAGAGACCATGGCAGTCCAGGACACGACACTCCTGTGCGGCATCCCGTCGAACACCCTGCGTGCGGCCGCAACGTCGCCGAAGTGAGAGTAGAAGATGACGAGCTTGGTATTCAGGTGGAGGTCCGGAGGTGAGGCGGAAGACGTAATGATGGCCCGGTGGTGCACGGATTTGCCTTGCCGAAACGCGTTAGCGCCCATAGAGCTCTGGAGCAGGGAGGAATAGAGCGCGGCGGCGGATTTCGGGGCATTGGCAAGGCTCATTGTTGGTGCGTGCTGTTTAATACCAACAGCAACTGGTATATCGCATCCTGCCCGTGTTGAGATCACGCGGGAAGGCAGCGGGAGAAGGTTGCCGCAGTCGAGGTAGACAACGGCGCTGGTGGCGGGTTGCTTGTCAGTTGTCACTTGTCAGAAGAGTATTTGACACACGAATACGGCGTGGTGCAGGCGGCGGCGGCGGCTCGCGCTCGAGGCAATCCGCACATCCAAATATTTAAATATTCGGTTCAATCCGGCACACTAAAGGCTAAACTGATAACCCTATTTTTTCAAATGATTTTCATTTTTAAGGCAACATTAGGAATTTCTTAGAAAAATAGAGTTATCAAACTAGATCTAAAGTTTAAACTCATCCAATATTTAAATATTAGTTAAATATTAAATAATATTTAATTATAAAAATAATTACATAAATACAAACTACTCTCCGTTCACAAATGTTAATCGTTCTCATTTTTGGAGGAGTCAACCATTTTTTAACTTTGACATCATTTATATAATAAAATATTAATATTTATAGTACCTAATTAGTTTCTTTAGATAGATCTTTGAATCTAGTTTTGTAGAAAAATTATTTGAAGATACAAATGTTTCTAATATATTCTAAAAAATCTAGCCAACCTTAAGAAAGTTTGACCGGCACGAATATCATAGCAACAAACATTTGTGAACGGAGGAAGTAAATGATAAGATGGTCTATTAAACCTACTTAGTTCGTGATTCGATCGTGTGATGCTAGTAAACGTTTGCTAATCATGAATTAATCATGTTTAATAAATTTGTTTTGTCGTTTAGTCTTTATCTATATAACTAGTTTTATAATTAGACTATATTTTATACTTGTAATTGATATTTTAATATCCAATATAACATGGATAAAACTTTAGTCAACAGAACTAAACAACTCTTTACTCGTAGTCGCTCCATCCATTGATGCATCAAATGGATATAATTTTTGACTTATACATCGACATAAAGTTAAAGAGCATGTTCGTTTCAGATCGGGTAGCGGTGGTTCGGTGGTTCGGACATGGGGCTTCGAGTAGTTTCTCGAAATGGTCGGTGGCTTCCTCGGTCGGCGGTCTCTTTCTCTTCTGACCTGCCGTCGCCACTAGCATTTCGTCGTGGCTTCGTCTTTCTTTCTTTCTTTATCGGGCCGCCCTCCGAGGCCTCCATCAGGCTCCTTGTCGCGCTTGGCCTTCTGCCTGCGATGACGAAAGATCGCTCCCACTGCGCCTTCTCCTAATGCGTGGGTGGTTGCAATGTATAGGAGCTCTTTCGTGGTTTGTGGGCTCTTGCGTCCTAGCTTATGCACAAGAGTTTCGCTCGTGGTGTAACATCCCGTCCACTTTTGGACCAACATTACTTACTCCTGGCAGCTCTCTAGGATCATATATTGTCCCCACAGACCAACACGAGTCTTTTGTGCGTACTTTGTCCTCACTGATGCGTACCCGAGAAAACTTCCCGGTCGGTCACCCATCCCAAATTGCTCCAAGTCATGCACGCTTCACTTGGAGGTTCTTTTGAGATAGGCTTCCAAAAAAGAACATGTACCTTATTGGTATGAATACTCTATTAATTCTATTAAGCCTTAGACCAAGATATCACCGTCCTAGGGGCTAGGATATCACAATCCACCCCCTTAGAAGACCGACGTCCTCATCGGTCAACCCCAATCTAGGAACCTCCCCTCTTAGCCACGTCTGTGTGTCTTGTGTTGTCATATGCCATGTCATATGACCACTCTGGGACCACATGCGCCATGCGCCATATACCCAAACCCCTAACCCACACACGCCCGTGAAACCGCGAGGGTCGGCTCTGATACCACTTGTAACACCGGCGGTACTTACTCCTGACAGCTCTCTAGGATTATATATTGTCCCCACAGACCAACACGAGTCTTTTGTGCGTACTTTGTCCTCACTCATGCGCACCCGAGAAAACTTCCCGGTCGGTCACTCATCCCAAATTTCTCCAAGCCATGCACGCTTAACTTGGATGTTCTTTCGAGATAGGCTTCTGAAAAAGAAGATGCACCTTATTGGTATGGATACTCTATTAATTATATTAAGCCTTGGGCAAGTATATCACCATCCTAGGGGCCAGGATATCACACGTGGTTCCTCGGCAAGGTTTGTTAGTTCGTTGCATTGCCGTGAGAAGCATCAGATGTAGTCCCTCAAGGTCTCATCGGGCTTTTGTCGGTAGTTCTTAAGGTCCCACAGGTTGCTAGGGCAAACATATGTGCCCTAGAAGTTCCCCACAAAAATCTCCTTGAGGTCGGCCTAGTTTTGGATGCAGCCGGGCCTCAAGTTTTCCAACCACACCCACACTGAGTCTGCCAGGTACAGGGGGAGGTTGCGGATTATGAAGTCATCGTGATCCGCTCCTCTTGCATGGCACACCAGTCGATAATCCCCTAGCCAGAGACTAGGGTTCGACTCTCTCGAATATTTTGTGATATTGGTGGGTGCCTATACCGTTGCGGCACTTGTGCTCGAAGGATGCGACGGCTGAAGGCCCGAGGCCTCGGTGGTGGTGGGCTTAGGCTCTAGGTCCCATTGGGGTCCAAACGGCCTCCGCGGTGCTGTTTATACCGACGGGAGTCACCCGACCCGTCACATCCCTCCTCCCTAGTCCCGTGGCCAGGCACGCTCCACGCGCTTTGACCTGACTTTTGGGGGCGGCGAGGTGGGACCCATGCCACACTTCCTTCAAGATCGAGAGGTTGCCGCGATGTGGCATCGTTTGCCATTGGTGTGGGCACGGCGTAGCAGTTGGTCTCTGGTTCATGACACCGGGACATGGTGCTCTCGGCTTGTTGCTGCACAGCAAGACTTTCACCCGCTTGGTGTTTCTGCCTTAGGGAGCTTGTCTAGAAGTGTTGCAGCAGTTGTGACGTTTTGGCTTGCCTGGGGAAACGTGGCGCTGCGCCCCTGCCATAAACCAGGCAACGACGAGCCTTTGTCGTCATGGCATGCTATCGCCCCACCGCTTGGTGTGGTCGCCCCGTTCCCCCGTAGGCTTCCTTGTCTTTTTGTCATGGGGGTGCTGCTCGCTCTACGAGAGGCTTGGGCTTACGACAGCTGTTGGGGAGGCGGGGTGGACACCGTGGTGCGCTCCATGATGCTGGGCGAGTTCTCACTTGGGCTCCCCACACGGGGGAAGTGATCTCCCATGTTATTGGATGCAAGACATTCCTATCTAGGGCTGCAACTTGCCTCGCTAGGCGGGGACGTGAGTCCGTCTTCCGACCCTGACAAGAGGATATCTAGGAACTAGTCTCGGATGCGGTCCAGTACTCCCACTACCTCAGTATGATGGGGTGGTTGCGAGCCCTGCGACCCACGGTACTCCTGAGGTGGGTCGAGTTGGAGGTCGTCAAGACTTCTAGCTACGTCAGGCAAGTCGCTTGCCAATGGAGATGGGGCTTCCGAGGCCCTCGTCATATCTCCTTCTTTATTGACGACGAAATTCAGACTCCTGAAGCGAATGGCTGTCCCAAGAATCCAGACCGCGTCGTTGTTGTTGCTAGCCATCTGGAGCTTGGATGATCTCGTCGTGGAACGCGCAAGCCCCCTACATGGTGCACCAACTGTCGGTGTGTCGTACCTCGCTCCGATAAGTAAATTTATTATATGCGTTCCAGGCTTCGGAGGGTGTGCGTGGAGGGCGCAAGATTTATATTGGTTCGGTGAGAGTGTCCCTACTTCTAGTCATAGGTGGCTTGCGCTATCGGTGCCATTGATGATCAAACTCGTAGTAGGGGTTACAAGCAGCCGAGAGAGGGAGGAGATGCTCCCAGATCTCTTATTGGGATGGAAGTGGAGCTTAGAAGCTACAAGGTGGAGTCCTAGCTAAGTCTTGGCTTGGCGGGGCTCCGACCCCATGGTGAGAGCACCTAGAGGGGGGGGGTGAATAGGTGATCCTGTAAAAATCAAAAACTAATAGCCACAAAACTTAGTTATAAGTGTTAGTACGGCTAAGTAGCTTGAAGCGAGCTCCTGCGAACACAAATAATCACCGAGAGGAGCAACACAAGAGACACATGATTTTATCCCGTGGTTCGGCCAAGTAACACTTGCCTACTTCCACGTTGTGGCGTCCCAATGGACGAGGGTTGCACTCAACCCCTTTCAAGTGATCCAATGATCAACTTGAATACCACGACTTTCTTGCTTATAGTCTTCTTCCCGTTTGTGAGGAATCTCCACAAGTTGGAACCTCTCGCCCTTACAAGATTGATCACAAAGAACACACAAGAGTAAGATTGGGAAGAGCAACACACACAAGACTCAAATACATAGCACAACCACGCACACAAGTCACGACTTGAGTGTAACACCCCTGGTGTTACTGTAACTAAAACCTGAGCATGGCATCATAAGCATTGGCATTGCATATGTTTGATACACCTAGAGTGCATTCACTAGGCAAAAATTTCAAACAAGTTGTATTGTTTTAGTGTTTTGCAAATAGAACCCTGGATAGGGAACTTAACCCTAAATAGGGATTAAAGGGGTAAAACTTAACCCAAGTTGAGAAAACCTAAAAGATTTATGAGAAAAGTCATAAAATGTTCCCAAGAATGAACTTGAATCACTTTTATACCCCTGGGATACCAAAAATCCCCATTTGAACCCTGGAAAACCCTAAGTCTAAAACCTAGGGGCTTATGTGCAAAATTGATGCACCTTTGGACTAAAGTGTAAAAACTACTATGTTTAAACATATAAAGTCATTTGGTTCACAAATATGTGAATTTGCAAGTTAAACCCTAAGTTTTGGGCTTAATTGCAAAAATCACCTCTTAAGTCCTAAAATAACCTAAGTCTGAATTTCAGAGTTTTTGCTCAACTTTGGAGCTTTGGATCTTTCAAAATTTAGGGTTTTTGCCCTAGGTCACCACATAAAAACTATAGAGCAAACAAAGGAGAACAACTTTGCTTAAGAGTGTAAGCACAGTTGTTATGAAGATTTTGGAGATAATCACACCCAAAGTCAGACTGTCAGGCTATTGGATTCTGAAGTTCAGATTAACAGTGGTACTGAAACATCTTTGGAGCTCTACAGATCAGGAACTTCAAGAAATTTGCCCCAAGTTAATATAACAAAGTTGTAGATCCTTTATAATAGAACAACTTTGCTATAGATGTTTGGGCTTGGTACAATAGGAAATCTGGAGAAAATAGGACCTAAAGTTGCACTGTCAGGTTCATCTGAATGAAACTGGCCATGGTACAGTACTTGGGGGGGATAAAGATCAGCCCCTCGCCGGCGATAAGGACGCCACCGCGGCGTGGGATGGGTCGCCGGTGTGTGCGGTAAAGGATTCCTGGCGACGTGGCCAAAAGTTACTGAGGTGGCGCAACCCGGTTAAACGGCGGCCACCGGACTTGTGCCGTGGCTCTGCCGTGCGGGTGAGCTTGCCAGCACGATTACCGCCGGTGAAGCTCATCCGATTCCGGCCGGTAGACTATAAATTGAGGGCGAGCGTTGCTTCTTCACTGTATCCCACATCTCAGCAACTAAGCGCCCGACTCAAGATCACCAGAAAACCCACGCAGTCCCCAAATCCCTCGCTCCCTTGTTCTTAACTCCGCCGCGAAGAACATCTCCGTGGCCAGCTTTCCTCGAGTGAGTACTTACCCAATTGTTTCATGTTCTTGCTTGCTATTAGCCCCCTATTGCTCCCAGTACCAACCAATCGAACTTAAGCCGAAACCTTTCACCGGAACGTGCGGTTGCTCTGTAAAACGCCGCCGTAACCCCCCTCACCGTCGACCCGCTCTTCGGGTCTTGTTCTACCCAAATCAAAGAATGTTCGTAGACCCTAGTGCACCCGTGAACCTTTCCCCAGCCTTAATTCGGTCGTCCTCGCCGTCGTTTGCTCGGAATGCGTTCATCCTCTTACCCATCCGCTCGGTCACCGTGGACCGATCGATTCGTAGTCCCAACAATAAAATTGATTTGGGGGAAATGATCGGTAGGAGTTCAATTGTGTTCCTATCGCTCGGGAGCTCTAGCCGTCGCGTCATCCGGCCAGTCTAGCTCGCCGGAGCTCAGCTCCCAGCACGGTTCGCCGCTGTGGACTCAGACTGAGAAAGGTTAGAAGCACGGGGATGTTTCTGCAAACTGTCAGTGAGACGTTAAACAGTCGCCTGGGGTTCTTAACGGATAACCGAAATTGCAAGGGCCCTGTTGCAAAAACTCCACGGCGGGCGCGGGCGCGCGCGCGTGGACGTGCTTCTGCTGGTAGTGGGCCGACCTGGGCTGGTTTTGGTCCAATACTATTCATCTGTTTTTCTTTTTCTTTTATCTCCAGAGCCAAAACAATTATAGAAAACAGTAGAAAAATGGCAAAATTGTAAAACCAATTTTCCTAGGTTCATAATTTTCCCTAGAATTTAATAAAAATAGTTTTGTGATTTTTAGTGGAAATAAGAAATTTTAGGGCATTTAAAGTAGTTAAAAGTATTAGTTATGGATTTTTAGGAAATAATGAGTAAGTCCAAAAATGCCCAAACTTTTTATGGGCACTTAAAACAATATTTAGAAGCCTTGGGTAGAATTTGGGTTGATTTGGACCTTGTTTGATCACTAAACCCCAAAACACCCCCCTGCCCTGTGAACTCCTTTACTGACTCCGGAAACCCTAGGTTCTCGGAGTACCGTGAAGGAAAGTTGTACTCAAGACTTAGATAATAAGTTTATATTATCTTTGCATCCTCATGAGCATCCCATGGCATCCATTCTTATGCATATATATGGTTATGTTAGAACACGAAGAAGAAGAAGAAGTCACCGAAGAAAGGACACCACCACCCTCGGATTCTCAAGCAGGCAACTGCTTTTACTTTGATATTTGCGGATCCAAGCCGGACTCACCTGTTAACAAAGGCAAGCCCCGGTGCATTTGCCACCTTCCTTGATGTTTTTAAAATCTTTCTCACTTGATTGCTGCATTAGGTGATAGGAGTTGATTGCTAAAACAATTCCTGCATTACCTTCCTTGAACTTGATTACCTTCCTTGATCACCCGTTTTATAAAAGATTTTTGATGCTTAGTCTTGCTTTAGAAAAACAAAATGTTTTGTTTTTACAAAATATGATGTGGCAAAAGTGGGTGGGATGTTTTCAAAAATAAAACTTGATGGTGAATCTGTCAAAGGCCTTGATGGATTCAACATCGGAAAAGATGTACCTCTGCCAGGTACCAAGTTTTTGGGATAAAATGCTTAAGCTGAGACCGGGCGGGTGACTTGCACGAGAAGAGAGTCTCGGTGTAGTGTCTCCGTCTGAGTCGATTAAGGACCGTCTCGATGTAGGCTTGATGATCGAGGACCCTTTAGCTGGTCACATGCCTCGTCATGGGTAAGCCTTGCCTCGGGCAGACTAAGGCCGGAATAAGATAACACGAAATGGGCATGGAGCGGTGGTGAGAGTAGCGTGTACCCTCCGTGGCAAGAGGCTGGACAGTGGTGTATCTGTGCTCTCGGTTTGCGTGAACCTGATCCGGTCTTAAGAACCCCGGTGGCGGGTTGACATATGCAAGGGTTAAGTGCTACATATGTCGTGTGATTGGAGATCCTCAGCTGAGTATAATCGATTCGGATCGCCGCACCTTCGCGGTTATGAAGACTTGGTCACTGACCTACACGTAGCATTCCACCAAAGATGATGGGTTTTTGTTGAAGAAATTGGCTAGTACAGGATCAGTGATTGAACTAGGGTAGAAAGAACTCTAGTTGCAGGTAAATGTACTTAACTTGACAAATAAAATTTGGATTTTTAAGGATCCACTTTAGTAAGCATTTCAGCAAAACAGAGTCTTTGATTATTGAAAAGCCTTACCTTGACTCCCATATATCCAGCATACCCTTGAGAGTCTTTTCCTTAGTCGGGTAAGACTTGCTGAGTAATTCCGTACTCAGGGTTTATCCCTTCGTTGTTTTTAGGTGAGGAAGTAGCAGATTTCTGCTGCTTCTGTGCCAAGGTGGGAGGACTTGGTCCTCCATCTAGATCTTTTACTTAAAACTTATCGGGAGGAGTTTTTGCCTCCCTTGGTTTGTATAATATTACTACTCAGCACTCGCTCTTAGTTCTGGTCTGTAATAAAACAACTTGAGCTTGCTTTTAAATAAATGTGAATTATGTAATCGCTTTCGTAATTCTTTATCTCCGATGTTCTGTAATGTCTGCAAGACGGGTGAATCGTTCCTGGTAAGGTAAGGAAAGATACCGAACTTGCCAAGTAGTTCAGGGGCACCTACAGGGTTGTCTGAAGTCCGTTGGACAAGGACAACTGTAGGTGGGCCTAATTACTTGGGAGGTTCCGTCACAGCTGGTATCGGAGCGTAGCCCTTCTTGACAGATATTATGTGGCATCTTCAAAAGGATTTTCTAAGACTTATCTAGAAAAGTGCTTCTCTTCTTACCTAAGTATTTCTGAAGAGTTTATTCCCAAGGACCAGATAGGAAGAGTGCAATGTATAGAAGGTTGAATCGACTAAGGTTGATTCTGTACTTATTCATGCATCATGCTAAGAATTATACTAATAAATTTTTCCCCTTAGCAAATGCCGCCACGTACAAGAAAAACGGCACGTAAGCATACTGGACCCATTGGTGTGCCTCGGCATCAACTTGCCCCACGAGAGCAAGAGCAAAACAGCAGTAGCGGGAGCAACGATCCCATTGGTGATCTCGAAGCTCGCGTGAATCATCTCCAAGAGGAGTTACAGCGCAGGACTAATCTATGGGTTGCGGACGGTGACCGAATCAATGATTTAAGAAGTTACATCCGCACCCTGCAAGATCAACTAGCTGACCGAGATTTGGCACTTGATTGGGCAGTGCAGTCTCGTTCGGTGGCTTTAGCTAAGGAAGCGAAGGCTCGAGCACGAGTCAACAAACTTAGCGTTGCTGTTGATAACTTGCAGGTATATTGCAATACTTTGCATGAAGAAGTTCATGTACTGTATTCGCAACTACACCCAAATGTCCCTACGGATCCCGTCAGGTCTGAAGCCGGACCCTCGCATACTGCGGGCGAAGCGCTTGGTGGTGAGCTAGACCTTTTTAGGCCCCCTCCTTCTTTGAGGTTGGTCGACGTATGGTCTCCCACCCCTGACGATGAAGCTACCAAGAATAAGCAGGAATAATAGTGTAGCTTGTAAAAGTAGAAATAGTAAGTTGTATAATAGGTAGAACTTTTGTACAATGGGTAATGTGTCCTGTTATGTAATATCGAGTCTGTACCATTACTTTTTATAGTAATGTAAAATGGAAGGTCTCTTTGGCATATTATGTTTATTTCAAATGTTTTTGCCTCAGATGCCGACCAGGACTCGCGGACAGGACGCAGCCGGAACTTCTGGGGGTCGGGATGTCACCCCAAATCCACCTCCGGTTCCACCCACGCTAGCCGAGGCGATTGCCGCCTTGGTAAATGCCACCGCCGACAATACCCGCTTCCTTAGGGAAATGGCGGGTCAACAGCAGTTCCAGCAGCAGGCAGGAAGGGGTTTCCAGCAAGGCCCCTGTGAAACCACCTATCTGGACTTCTCCGAAACTCGTCCACCCCTATTCATCAAGGCAGAAGACCCGCTAGAAGCCGACGAGTGGATACGGGTCATTGAACAAAAGTTTGGTCTTCTTCGTTGTTCTGAAACACAGAAGCCATTATTTGCGGCACAGCAACTACGTGGCCCTGCCAGTACTTGGTGGGGAAATTTTGTGGCTATCCAACCTGCCGACCATCAAGTCACTTGGGAAGAATTTAAAGCAGCCTTCCGTGAGCACTACATACCTGAAGGGGTGCTGCATATGAAACAAGAGGAATTCATGAAACTGAAACAAGGAGGAGATACCATCAATCAATATCTCAACAAGTTTAATCACCTGTCACAGTATGCCATCGACCAGGTGAATACTGATTTGAAGAAAAAGAACTGCTTCATGAGGGGTCTAAATGACCGGTTACAGCGAAAGATGGCCACATGTATTGATCTCACGTATGGAAAGGCTGTCAGTACAGCCTTATCTGTGGAAGCAAAATACGCAAGTTCTGGGAAGAATAAGGGATTCGGTGGTGAGAGGCCTAATCAGGGCCAGGCGAAGAGGCAACGGTTCGTCATCCGGCCTTCTAGCCAAAACCGTACTTTTTCTCGTCCACCAGCATTCCCTTTCAAACAGCCCATTATTATTCGCCCCAACAATACCCCCACTCCCCCAAATCAGCCGGGTGCCCCAGGCACTCGATTTTCTGCCTTGCCCAGCTCCTCAACTGGGTGTTTCAACTGCGGCAAGTCGGGACATTTTATCAAAGACTGCCCATACCCCAAGCAAAATCAATCCAATGCTCAGTAAGGAACTGGGAAGTTTACTCAGCCCAAGGGAAATGCCGTGGGGAGAAATACCAAGAAAACGGGGCGTGTATACTACACTCAAGTGGCCACTACACCGGAAGGAGAGCCGATGATGATGGGTACGTTTCCCGTGGCCAGTCACCCTGCAATTATTCTTTTTGATTCTGGTGCTTCTCATACCTTCATTAGCAAGAAATTTGTGGAGCAACATCACATTGCATGCCATGAATCAAAAGAGGGATTTAAAATTCATTCACCTGGGGGATATATTTTTACTCGAGAAGTGGCCTATGAAGTGCCAGTAATAATGGCCGGACGGAACTTTCCTGCTAACATGATTGTTCTGAAAGGCCAGGATATAGATGTAATTTTGAGTATGAATTGGTTAACCCAATACAAGGCAATACTCAACACTGAACTCAGAACCGTCAGGTTGAGCTATAATCAAGAAGAAATTCTTTTGTCTCTCCCCGTGACCAATCCGGCCAAAGCTTCTGGTAGAGTATACGAAGCCATTGTACCGGAAATCAAGGATATTCCGGTAGTATGTGAGTTTCCAGATGTATTTCCGGAAGATTTGCCTGGACTGCCCCCAGAAAGAGATGTAGAATTTGTAATTGAGCTAAAGCCCGGTACAGCTCCCATCTCCCGAAGATCGTACCGTATGCCCCCTAATGAGTTGGCGGAATTGAAGATTCAATTACAAGATCTACTGAATAAGGGATTCATCCGGCCAAGCTCGTCTCCATGGGGTTGCCCCGCCATTTTTGTTAAAAAGAAGGATCAAACCTTGCGGATGTGCGTGGATTATCGGCCCCTGAATGAGGTCACCATCAAGAATAAGTACCCTCTTCCAAGGATCGACATCTTATTTGATCAACTGACTGGGGCGAGGGTATTTTCCAAAATTGATCTCAGGTCGGGCTATCATCAAATCCGTATTCGGCCCGAGGATATACCGAAGACCGCATTTACTACGTGGTATGTATTGTTTGAATACTTGGTAATGTCTTTCGGGCTCACTAATGCTCCTGCCCACTTCACCTATTTGATGAACTCGGTGTTCATGCCCGAGTTGGACAAGTTCGTGGTGGTCTTCATCGACGATATTTTGATATACTCTAAAAATGAAGAGGAGCATGCTCAGCATCTACGGATTGTATTGACGCGCCTGAGGGAACATCAGCTGTATGCCAAGTTCAGTAAGTGCGCGTTTTGGCTGGAGGAAATTCAATTTTTGGGGCACGTGTTATCGGCTAAAGGAATTGCGGTAGATCCTAGCAAGGTCAAAGATATTCTGGAGTGGAAACCCCCAACCACTGTCCACCAAGTCCGGAGTTTTCTTGGACTAGCTAGATATTATCGCAGATTCATACCCGATTTTTCTAAGCTTGTGAAGCCAATCACAAGTTTATTGAAGAATGACATTAAGTTCAATTGGTCTTCTAAGTGTAATGAAGCCTTTGAGCAATTGAAGACATTATTAACCACTGCTCCGGTATTGGCTCAACCGGACATCACTAAGCCTTTTGATGTATATTGTGATGCATCTGGCAGTGGACTCGACTGTGTATTAATGCAAGAGGGCCGAGTAATTGTGTATGCTTCAAGGCAGTTGCGCCGACATGAGGAGCATTATCCAACTCATGATCTGGAGCTAGCTGCTGTGATTCATGCCCTGAAAATTTGGCGTCACTATCTGCTGGGAAATATCTGTCATATATATACAGATCATAAAAGCTTGAAGTACATCTTCACCCAGTCAGAATTAAATATGAGGCAAAGGCGATGGCTTGAGCTTATTAAGGACTATGAACTGGAAATCCATTATCACCCAGGCAAGGCCAATGTGGTGGCAGATGCACTAAGTCGTAAGGCTTCCTGCCACTGCCTTATGGTGAAAACCTCTGACAACACTTTATGTCAAGAGATGGAAAAGTTAAACCTGGGGATAATCCAACAAGGGACTCTAAATCAGCTAAAGCTTGAGTCAATCATTTTGCAAAGGATAATTGATGCTCAAAAGGATAATCTGGGTATGAAGCACATACGAGAGAAGATAAGGGCTGGAACAGCCAAATGTTTCAAGGAAGACGATCAAGGTGTGTTATGGTTTAACAACCGCATAGTAGTGCCAAAGAATGAAGAACTCCGCCAGCAAATCTTAGATGAAGCGCATCTTAGTCGCTATTCTATTCATCCGGGAAGCACTAAGATGTATCATGATCTAAAACAGCACTACTGGTGGACGAAGATGAAAATTGAAATTGCACGCTATGTGGCTAAGTGTGACACTTGCAGACGTGTCAAAGCCATACACATGAAAACTGCCAGTCCATTGCAGTCATTACCAATACCAACATGGAAATGGGAAGACATAAGCATGGACTTCATTGTGGTATTGCCCAGGACCGCAAAAGGATATGACTCTATTTGGGTGATTGTTGATCGACTTACAAAGATTGCTCACTTTCTACCGGTCAAGACATATTATCCGGTACTTACCTATGCGGAGTTGTACATTGCCCGTATTCTCAGTTTGCATGGTGTCCCAAAGACTATAATGTCGGATCGTGGACCACAATTTGTATCCAAATTTTGGGAAGAACTTCATAAATCCCTGGGTACTAAGTTACTCCACAGTTCGGCCTATCATCCTCAAACCAGTGGACAGACTAAGAGAGTGAACCAAATACTTGAAGATATGCTGCGGGCATGTGTTCTGGACTTCTCACAGAAATGGGATGAATGTTTACCTTTGGCGGAGTTTTCATATAATAATAGCTATCAAGAAAGTATCAAGATGGCACCCTTTGAAGCTTTATATGGACGACGGTGTCGGACTCCGCTAAATTGGTCTGAACCTGGTGAAAGGTGCTTCTTTAGACCTGATCTGGTGAAAGAAGCCGAGGATAAGGTTCAGAAAATTATTCATAATATGAAGAAAGCACAAGCTCGTCAGAAGAGTTATGCAGACAAACGGCGAATGCCCTTATACTTCCTGGAAGGAGACTACGTCTACTTGAAGGTTTCACCAATGAAGGGAGTATCGCGTTTCGGGGTAAAGGGAAAGCTTGCACCCAGGTACATTGGTCCATTTCCTATTCTTCAAAGATATGGGTCAGTGGCGTATCGACTTCAACTTCCCGAAACATTGTCTGCTGTACATAATGTGTTCCATGTATCGCAATTGAAGAAGTGTCTTCGGGTTCCCGATCGAACCATTGAAGTGACAGATGTTGTCCTGGAACCAGACTTAACATACTCGGAACATCCTATTCGAGTTCTGGATCAAAAGGACAGGGTTACCCGGAGAAAGACTCTCAAGTTCTACAAGGTACAATGGAACCAGCATTCTGAGGAAGAGGCTACGTGGGAAACTCAAGACTTCTTGAATAAGAATTTCCCAGGCTTTCTAGCCTCATGTAATTTGTAAAGTGTATATAGTTATTGCAATAAAGGAGTGAACCCCCACACCACCCCTGCCTTGTACCAGAAATAAGGGAATACAAATATGAAGCATTTCCTTTTCCATTACTCACCCTAGGACTTTAAATCTCGGGACGAGATTCTTTTATGGGGGGAAGGATGTAACACCCCTGGTGTTACTGTAACTAAAACCTGAGCATGGCATCATAAGCATTGGCATTGCATATGTTTGATACACCTAGAGTGCATTCACTAGGCAAAAATTTCAAACAAGTTGTATTGTTTTAGTGTTTTGCAAATAGAACCCTGGATAGGGAACTTAACTCTAAATAGGGATTAAAGGGGTAAAACTTAACCCAAGTTGAGAAAACCTAAAAGATTTATGAGAAAAGTCATAAAATGTTCCCAAGAATGAACTTGAATCACTTTTATACCCTGGGATACCAAAAATCCCCATTTGAACCCTGGAAAACCCTAAGTCTAAAACCTAGGGGCTTATGTGCAAAATTGATGCACCTTTGGACTAAAGTGTAAAAACTACTATGTTTAAACATATAAAGTCATTTGGTTCACAAATATGTGAATTTGCAAGTTAAACCCTAAGTTTTGGGCTTAATTGCAAAAATCACCTCTTAAGTCCTAAAATAACCTAAGTCTGAATTTCAGAGTTTTTGCTCAACTTTGGAGCTTTGGATCTTTAAAAATTTAGGGTTTTTGCCCCAAGTCACCACATAAAAACTATAGAGCAAACAAAGGAGAACAACTTTGCTTAAGAGTGTAAGCACAGTTGTTATGAAGATTTTGGAGATAATCACACCCAAAGTCAGACTGTCAGGCTATTGGATTCTGAAGTTCAGATTAACAGTGGTACTGAAACATCTTTGGAGCTCTACAGATCAGGAACTTCAAGAAATTTGCCCCAAGTTAATATAACAAAGTTGTAGATCCTTTATAATAGAACAACTTTGCTATAGATGTTTAGGCTTGGTACAATAGGAAATCTGGAGAAAATAGGACCTAAAGTTGCACTGTCAGGTTCATCTGAATGAAACTGGCCATGGTACAGTACTTGGGGGGGGATAAAGATCAGCCCCTCGCCGGCGATAAGGACGCCACCGCGGCGTGGGATGGGTCGCCGGCGTGTGCAGTAAAGGATTCCTGGCGACGTGGCCAAAAGTTACTGAGGTGGCGCAACCCGGTTAAATGGCGGCCACCGGACTTGTGCTGTGGCTCTGCCGTGCGAGTGAGCTCGCCAGCATGATTACCGCCGGTGAAGCTCATCCGATTCCGGCCGGTAGACTATAAATTGAGGGCGAGCGTTGCTTCTTCACTGTATCCCACATCTCAGCAACTAAGCGCCCGCCTCAAGATCACCAGAAAACCCACGCAGTCCCCAAATCCCTCGCTCCCTTGTTCTTAACTCCGCCGCGAAGAACATCTCCGTGGCCAGCTTTCCTCGAGTGAGTACTTACCCAATTGTTTCATGTTCTTGCTTGCTATTAGCCCCCTATTGCTCCCAGTACCAACCAATCGAACTTAAGCCGCAACCTTTCACCGGAACGTGCGGTTGCTCTGTAAAACGCCGCCGTAACCCCCCTCACCGTCGACCCGCTCTTCGGGTCTTGTTCTACCCAAATCAAAGAATGTTCGTAGACCCTGGTGCACCCGTGAACCTTTCCCCAGCCTTAATTCGGTCGTCCTCGCCGTCGTTTGCTCGGAATGCGTTCATCCTCTTACCCATCCGCTCGGTCACCGTGGACCGATTGATTCGTAGTCCCAACAATAAAATTGATTTGGGGGAAATGATCGGTAGGAGTTCAATTGTGTTCCTGTTGCTCGGGAGCTCCAGCCGTCGCGTCATCCGGCCGGTCTAGCTCGCCGGAGCTCAACTCCCAGCACGGTTCGCCGCTGTGGACTCAGACTGAGAAAGGTTAGAAGCACGGGGATGTTTCTGCAAACTGTCAGTGAGACGTTAAACAGTCGCCTGGGGTTCTTAACGGATAACCGAAACTGCAAGGGCCCTGTTGCAAAAACTCCACGGCGGGCGCGAGCGCGCGCGCGTGGACGTGCTTCTGCTGGTAGTGGGCCGACCTGGGCTGGTTTTGGTCCAATACTATTCATCTGTTTTTCTTTTTGTTTTATCTCCAGAGTCAAAACAATTATAGAAAACAGTAGAAAAATGGCAAAATTGTAAAACCAATTTTCCTAGGTTCATAATTTTCCCTAGAATTTAATAAAAATAGTTTTGTGATTTTTAGTGGAAATAAGAAATTTTAGGGCATTTAAAGTAGTTAAAAGTATTAGTTATGGATTTTTAGGAAATAATGAGTAAGTCCAAAAATGCCCAAACTTTTTATGGGCACTTAAAACAATATTTAGAAGCCTTGGGTAGAATTTGGGTTGATTTGGACCTTGTTTGATCACTAAACCCCAAAACACCCCCCCTGCCCTATGAACTCCTTTACTGACTCCGGAAACCCTAGGTTCTCGGAGTACCGTGAAGGAAAGTTGTACTCAAGACTTAGATATTAAGTTTATATTATCTTTGCATCCTCATGAGCATCCCATGGCATCCATTCTTATGCATATATATGGTTATGTTAGAACACGAAGAAGAAGAAGAAGTCACCGAAGAAAGGACACCACCACCCTCGGATTCTCAAGCAGGCAACTGCTTTTACTTTGATATTTGCGGATCCGAGCCGGACTCACCTGTTAACAAAGGCAAGCCCCGGTGCATTTGCCACCTTCCTTGATGTTTTTAAAATCTTTCTCACTTGATTGTTGCATTAGGTGATAGGAGTTGATTGCTAAAACAATTCCTGCATTACCTTCCTTGAACTTGATTACCTTCCTTGATCACCCGTTTTATAAAAGATTTTGATGCTTAGTCTTGCTTTAGAAAAACAAAATGTTTTGTTTTTACAAAATATGATGTGGCAAAAGTGGGTGGGATGTTTTCAAAAATAAAACTTGATGGTGAATCTGTCAAAGGCCTTGATGGATTCAACATCGGAAAAGATGTACCTCTGCCAGGTACCAAGTTTTTGGGATAAAATGCTTAAGCTGAGACCGGGCGGGTGACTTGCACGAGAAGAGAGTCTCGGTGTAGTGTCTCCGTCTGAGTCGATTAAGGACCGTCTCGATGTAGGCTTGATGATCGAGGACCCTTTAGCTGGTCACATGCCTCGTCATGGGTAAGCCTTGCCTCGGGCAGACTAAGGCCGGAATAAGATAACACGAAATGGGCGTGGAGCGGTGGCGAGAGTAGCATGTACCCTCCGTGGCAAGAGGCTGGACGGTGGTGTATCTGTGCTCTCGGTTTGCGTGAACCTGATCCGGTCTTAAGAACCCCGGTGGCGGGTTGACATATGCAAGGGTTAAGTGCTACATATGTCATGTGATTGGAGATCCTCAGCTGAGTATAATCGATTCGGATCGCCGCACCTTCGCGGTTATGAAGACTTGGTCACTGACCTACACGTAGCATTCCACCAAAGATGATGGGTTTTTGTTGAAGAAATTGGCTAGTACAGGATCAGTGATTGAACTAGGGTAGAAAGAACTCTAGTTGCAGGTAAATGTACTTAACTTGACAAATAAAATTTGGATTTTTAAGGATCCACTTTAGTAAGCATTTCAGCAAAACAGAGTCTTTGATTATTGAAAAGCCTTACCTTGACTCCCATATATCCAGCATACCCTTGAGAGTCTTTTCCTTAGTCGGGTAAGACTTGCTGAGTAATTCCGTACTCAGGGTTTATCCCTTCGTTGTTTTTAGGTGAGGAAGTAGTAGATTTCTGCTGCTTCTGTGCCAAGGTGGTTCCTAAAGAAGAAACACAAGACTGAAGTGCGGGAGGACTTGGTCCTCCATCTAGATCTTTTACTTAAAACTTATCGGGAGGAGTTTTTGCCTCCCTTGGTTTGTATAATATTACTACTCAGCACTCGCTCTTAGTTCTGGTCTGTAATAAAACAACTTGAGCTTGCTTTTAAATAAATGTGAATTATGTAATCGCTTCCGTAATTCTTTATCTCCGATGTTCTGTAATGTCTGCAAGACGGGTGAATCGTTCCTGGTAAGGTAAGGAAAGATACCGAACTTGCCAAGTAGTTCAGGGGCACCTACAGGGTTGTCTGAAGTCCGTTGGACAAGGACAACTGTAGGTGGGCCTAATTACTTGGGAGGTTCCGTCACATTGAGCTCGAATATGCAACACACGGAGTTCACAACTCAAATGGAGCTCAAAACGCTAACACAAAGAATCAAATGCGTGAAGTTGGAGTCTTGGAGTCTTATGATGCTTAGTGAATGCTTTGGTGACTCCTCCATGCGCCTAGGGGTCCCTTTTATAGCCCCAAGGCAGCTAGGAGCCGTTGGAGGCCAACTTGGAAGGCCAAACTTGCCTTCTGTCGGGTGGTGCACCGGACAGTCTGGTGCACCACCAGACAGTCCCTATAGCTGTCCGGTGCGCGATCTCCTTCCTTTTCTGGCGCATCCGACCGTTGGTCCTCGGGATCGATTGGCGCACCGGACATTGTTCGGTGCACATCGGACAGTCCGGTGTGCCCAACCGACCGTTGTTGTGGGCCACGCGTCGCCCGCGGATTGTGCGGTTGATCGTTGCGCTAGCGACCGTTGGCTCACCGGACAGTCCGGTGCACCACCGTACAGTCCGGTGAATTATAGCCACATCGCCTTTTCCGTTTTCCGAGAGCGACGAGTTCGCCGCGGACGACTCACCGGACAGTCCGGTGCACCACCGGATAGTCCGGTGAATTATAGCCATACGCTACCGTCGAGTCTCGAGAGCAGCCTTTTCACGCGGACCAGCCTGGCGCACTGGACACTGTCCGGTGCACCACCGGACAGTCCGGTGTGCCAAGCCGAGCTGGAGTTGCCTGCACAGAGCCAAGTCTTTTTCCAGTTCTTTCTTCCCTGTTTCTAGCACTTAGACAACATATGTTAGTACTCAAAACAATGTACTAAGTCTAGAAACGTACCTTTTGCCTTGATTTGCACTTCTCACTTTGTTTAGCACATGGGAACTTAATTAAATATGTTGGGCACTTAATCACCAAAACATTATAGAAATGGCCCAAAGGCACATTTCCCTTTCAATCTCCTCCTTTTTGGTGATTTATGCCAACACAACCAAAAGAAGTGCAACATTAATGCAAATGAGGACCAAATTGTTTTTGACTATAATTTGGCATATTTAGATCATTCTTTGTCACCACTTGGTTTGTTTTTGCAAATCAAATTCATTTTCCTATCTCTAAGTCAAACTCACTTGTTTGGACACAAAGAGAGATAATTCAAGAGTGAAATTGATCAAGTGCCAAAACCCCCCCTTTTTCCCATAATAAAAAATTCTCCCCCACAAGAGACTAAATTTTGCAATAAGAGCATTTTGACAAAAAAATAAATTCTAACTCTACTCTTTTCAAAATTCACAACTGGTAGCTAATCCATTTGCTTTGGCCTTAATTTCTCCCCCTTTGGCATTAAGCACCAAAACAGGACCATTATTGGCCCTTTAACCCCATTGCCTCACCAAAAGATGTCAATTAAGAGCAAAAAGGCAAATAGAGCATAGGAATGGACTCGGAATTAAGTACACCTATACCGGAGTGCAGTGGAAGTCTTTGCATCATCCAAGTCCATTTTCCCTTTCAATGCACCTTTGAGACTACATAAAAAATACTCAAACACAAAGGTTAGTCTCAAAGGGTCAAGTTGTAGCACATCTCCCCATTAATATGTGCATCACTCACAAATGGACTTGTGAGGTCCGGGGATTATGTGTACAACTTGAGCACCATAAATAAACAATAATGGATTTAAATGCATAAAGTAACATGATCAAAGGCATAGAACACATGTATGCTATGGATCAATCCAAGTTACGCGAATCTAAGACCTTTAGCTCACTACGCAACCTGCAAAAGATTTTCTCATCCAACGGCTTGGTAAAGATATCGGCTAGCTGGTTTTCAGTGCTAATATGGTACACCTCGATATCTCCCTTTTGCTGGTGGTCTCTCAGAAAGTGATGCCGGATATCTATATGCTTAGTGCAGCTATGTTCAACAGGATTATCCGCCATGCAGATTGCACTCTCATTGTCACATAGGAGTGGGACTTTGCTCAGATTATAGCCAAAGTCTCGGAGGGTTTGCCTCATCCAAAGTAGTTGCGCGCAACACTGTCCAGCAGCAACATACTCGGCCTCAGCGGTGGATAGGGCAACGGATGTTTGTTTCTTAGAACTCCAGGACACCAGGGACCTTCCTAGGAATTGGCACGTCCCCGATGTGCTCTTCCTATCAACCTTGCATCCAGCATAATCGGAGTCTGAATATCCAATCAAGTCAAAGGTAGACCCCTTTGGATACCAGATCCCGAAGCAAGGCATAGCAACTAAATACCTAAGAATTCGCTTAACGGCCACATGGTGACATTCCCTGGGGTCGGATTGATATCTAGCACACATGCATACACTTAGCATAATGTCCGGTCTACTAGCACATAAATAAAATAGTGAACCTATCATGGACCGGTATGCCTTTTGATCAACAGACTTACCTCCTTTGTTGAGGTCGACATGTCCGTCGGTTCCCATCGGTGTCTTCACGGGCTTGGCATCCTTCATCCCAAACCGCTTGAGAAGATCTTGAGTGTACTTCGTTTGGGAGATGAAGGTGCTATCCTTGAGTTGCTTCACTTGGAATCCAAGAAAGTAGGTCAACTCGCCCATCATTGACATCTCAAACTTTTGTGTCATCACCCTGCTAAACTCCTCACAAGACTTTTGATTAGTAGAACCAAATATTATGTCATCGACATAAATTTGGCACACAAAAAGATCTCCATCACAAGTCTTTGTAAAAAGAGTGGGATCGGCTTTCCCAACCTTGAAAGCATTAGAAATTAAGAAATCTCTAAGGCATTCATACCATGCTCTTGGGGCTTGCTTAAGTCCATAGAGCGCCTTAGAGAGCTTGAACACATGGTCAGGGTACCTATCATCCTCAAAGCCAGGAAGTTGTTCCACGTATGCCTCCTCCTTTATTGGCCCATTGAGGAAAGCGCTCTTCACGTCCATTCGAAACAACCTGAAAGAATGGTGAGCGGCATAGGCTAATAGAATGCGAATAGACTCTAGCCTAGCCACAGGAGCAAAAGTCTCCTCAAAATCCAAACCTGCGACTTGGGCATAACCTTTTGCCACAAGTCGAGCCTTGTTTCGTGTCACCACCCCATGCTCGTCTTGCTTGTTGCGGAACACCCACTTGGTTCCCACAACATTTTGCTTTGGACGTGGAACCAGGCTCCAAACTTCATTTCTCTTGAAGTTGTTGAGCTCTTCCTGCATGGCCAACACCCAATTCGGATCCTACAAGGCCTCTTCTACCCTGAAAGGCTCAATAGAAGAGACAAACGAGTAATGCTCACAAAAGTTAGCTAATCTTGAGCGAGTAGTTACTCCCTTGCTTATGTCACCCAGAATCTGGTCAACAGGGTGATGTCGTTGGATCGTTGCTTGGATTTGGGTTGGAGGTGCTTGTGGCGCTTCTTCCTCTATCACTTGTTTTTTCCTATGCTCCCCCTTGATCCTGTCCCTCTTCTTGAGGTGCTTGTTCACCATCTTGAGTTGGAGGATTCACCATTATGGAGGAAGATGGCTGATCTTTCTCTTGTTGTTCCTGTGGTCGCACATCACCTATTGCCATCGTGCGCATTGCGGCCGTTAGAACATCATCTTCATCTATATCATCAAGATTAACTTGCCCTCTTGGAGAGCCATTAGTATCATCAAATACAACATCGCTAGAGACTTCAACCAAACCCGATGATTTGTTGAAGACTCTATACGCCTTTGTATTTGAGTCATACCCTAGTAAAAACCCTTCTACTGCCTTGGGAGCAAACTTAGAATGTCTACCTTTCTTCACCAGAATGTACCATTTGCTCCCAAAAACTCAAAAGTAAGAAACGTTGGGTTTGTTATCGGTGAGGAGTTCATACGAGGTCTTCTTGAGAAGGCGATGTAGGTAGAGCCGGTTTATGGTGTGGCAACCTGTGTCCACAGCTTCCGACCAAAACCGCTCGGGTGTCTTGAATTCTCCAAGCATCGTTCTCGCCATGTCGATAAGCGTCTTGTTCTTCCTCTCTACCACACCGTTTTGCTATGGTGTGTAGGGAGAGGAGAACTCATGCTTAACACCTTCTTCCTCAAGATACTCCTCCACTTGTAGATTCTTGAACTCGGACCTGTTGTCGCTTCTTACCTTTTTCACCTTGAGCTCAAATTCGTTTTGAGCCCTCCTTAGAAAGCGCTTTAGGGTCTCTTGGGTTTCTGACTTATCCTGCAAAAAGAACACCCAAGTGAAGCGGGAAAAATCATCAACAATTATGAGACCATACTTACTTCCCCCGATGCTAAGGTAGGCAACGGGTTTGAAGAGGTCCATGTGAAGAAGCTCCAGTGGTCTTGATGTTGTCATCACATTCTAGCTGTGATGAGTGCTTCCCACCTGTTTCCCTGCCTGACAAGCTGCACAAGGTCTGTCTTTCTCGAAACAAACATTTGTTAGTCCTAACACATGTTCTCCCTTTAGAAGTTTATGAAGGTTCTTCATCCCAACATGTGCTAGATGATGATGCCACAGCCAACCCATACTAGTCTTAGCTATTAAGAATGCATCTAGATCGGCCTCCTCTTTCGAAAAATCAACTAAGTAGAGTTTGCCGTCTAATACACCCTTAAAAGCTAATGAACCATCACTCCTTCTAAAGACAGATACATCGACATTTGTAAAAAGACAATTGTAACCCATGTGACACAATTGACTTATAGACAGGAGCTTGTAACCAAGTGAGTGAAAGGGAAATAGGCTTACACCTTTTCCTAAATAGATTTTGGTGGTTGAATTGCCCAACAAAAATAATTGGACTAACTAGTTTGCTCTAGATTATAAGTTTTACAGGTGCCAAAGGTTCACAATAGACCAATAAAAAGACCAAGCAAGGGTTCAAACAAAGAGAGCCAAAGACAACTGAAGTGTGCCCTGGTTTGGCGCACCGGACTGTCCGGTGCACCACCGGACAGTGTCCGGTGCACCAGGGAACTCGACGCTGAACTCCTCACCTTCGGGAAAATCAGAGGGCGCTCTGCTATTGTCGGGGACCGTGATTAGGGGTACCCCCAAGACTCCTAATTTCAGCTGGTAACCCCCATCAGCACAAAGCTGCAAAGGCCTGATGGGCGCAATTCCGGTCAAGGCTCCGTCCACTCAAGGGACACGATCTCGCCTCGCCCGAGCCCAGCCTCGGGCAGGAACGGTAGACCAAGGCAGATTCACGCCTCGCCCGAGGGCCCCCTCAAGCAACGAGCGCACCTTCAACTTGCCCAAGGCCCAGCTCGGGCAGGCTTCGCGGAGAAGCAACCTTGGCCAGATCACCTCGCCAGCTGACCAGATCGCAGGAGCATTCAATGCAAGGATCGCCTGACACCTTATCCTGACACGTGCTCTCCAGTCAACAAGGCCAAAGTGACTACAGTCACTTCACCCCTCCACTAACTGACCTGACAGGAAAATAGCGCCGCCTGCGCTGCTCCGACTGCTGTGCCACCCGCCAGGGTGAGGCTGACAGCAGCCAAGTCCAGCCTCGGGCGCCATAGGAATCTCCGCCTCGCCCGACCCCTGGGCTCGGACTCTACCTCAACCTCGGAAGATGGTCTCCGCCTCGCCTGACCCCAGGGCTCAGACTCTACCTCGACCTCGGAAGACGGTCTCCGCCTCGCCCGACCCTAGGGCTCGGACTCCACCTCGACCTCGGACGACGGTCTCTGCCTCGCCCGACCCCAGGGCTCGGACTCTACCTCGACCTCGGAAGACAGTCTCCGCCTCGCCCGACCCCAGGGCTCGGACTCAACCTCGACCTCGGACGACGGTCTCCGCCTTGCCCGACCCCCGGGCTCGGACTCAGCCTCGACCTCGGAGGAGCCACCACCTCGCCCGACCTTAGACTCGGACCGACCATGTCGCAGGGGGGTACATCATTACGCTACCCCTAGCTAGCTCAGGCTACGGGGAACAAGACCGGCGTCCCATCTGGCTCGCCCCGGTAAAACAAGCAATGATGGCACCCCGCGTGCTCCATGACGACGGCGGTTCTCAGCCCCCTATGGAAGCAAGGAGACGTCAACAAGGATCCGACAGTCCCGACAGCTGTGCTTCTACAGGGCTCAAGCACTCCTCCGACGGCCACGACGCCACATGAACAGGGCCCCAACACCTCTCCGACAGCCATGTCAGCATGTACATAGGGCGCTGACTCCCCTCTGTTAGACACGTTAGCACGCTGCTACACCCTCCGTTGTACACCTGGACCCTCTCCTTACGTCTATAAAAGGAAGGTCCAGGGCCCTCGTACGAAAAAGGTGGCCGCGCGGGAGAACGGGCTGACGCGCAGTCTCACGCCCTCTCTCTCTCTCCCTCGCGAAAGCTTGTAACCCCCTACTACAAGTGCATCCGCCCTGGGCGCAGGACAACACGAGGCCACGGTTTCCCCTCACTGGTTTTTCCCCCTTGTGCTCCGTCTCGCGTCGACCCATCTGGGCTGGGACATGTAGCGACAATTTACTCGTCGGTCCAGGGACCCCCGGGGTCGAAACACCGACAGTTGGCGCGCCAGGTAGGGGCCTGCTGCGTGTTGACAAACAGCTTCCCATCAAGCTCCAGATGGGGAGTCTCCAGCAACCTCTCCAACCCGGGACGAAGCTCCGTTTCGGGAGTCTCGAGTTCATATCCCTCAACGGCAGCTACGACATGGTACTCCTTCCTCCGCCGCGCGACAACGACAATGGTGGCCGTCAGCCTGCCCGTCGGCGGTGGAATCGACGATGTCTTTCCCGCGTGATGGAAGAACAACATCCGAGTCTGTCCCGTCACCTTCCCCGTCGACGGGGGAGGAGGCGGGGCAACCATGGCCAAGCAGGAGGCGGCGCCTCGTCGGCTGTCGAGCGAGTCGACGGCGCCGGCGCCCCAGCGGGGGACACGTCGGGCGTTGACCTCGCGTCTGAGACGAAGACGAGCGTCGTTTTCCCGCAACACGCCAACCCCAAGCAGACGGACGATGCCAGCACGATCGCGAAGGACTTGCTAAGCGTTAGCCTCATACCTGATATAACGGTGCAGTCCGTCCCCGACGTGACTTCGTCACCGTCCGTCGATCAAGAGGTACCGTCCGTTTCCCATCCTATGTCTTTTAGATTCAGCTTTGACCCACCAAGCGATCCCGCTTCGGTGGACACTTTCATAAAGGCATATCCGAACATTCCGGGGTACCATATGTAGTCAACCTGGGACAGATTGACGACCGTCTCGACCTATGGGCCCCCGGGTTCTGAGGAAGATGACGAGCCCGACTATGGTTGGGATTTCTCCGGGCTCGGTTACTCCAGTGCCATGCGGGACTTCATGACCGCGTGTGACTACTGCCTCTCCGATTGCTCCGATGATAGCCACAGCCTCGGCGATGAGGACTGTGGCCCAAGTCGCGAATGTTTCCACGTCGATCTAGGGGGTCTCGACGAAGGCAACCACCTTGGTATGCCGGAGGACGGCGATCCCCCTGGGCCTGCGCCTCGCGTTGACATCCTTCGGGAGCTAGCTGTGGTCCCAGTCCCTGCGGGGGGTCAGGACACACAGCTCGAGCAAATCCGCGAGATGCAGGCCAGGCTCGACGAGGGAGCAAGACAACTTGTGCAGCTCCGGCAGAACATCGGGCAGGAGCGGGCAGGCCGAGCACCAACCAGAGAAGCGCGTCATCTGGCCCAGGACGTCCAGCGCCGCATCGCCGACAATGCCAAGGCAAGGCTGCCCCCGGCTTCCAGTGGGGTCGGCCAGAACCTAGCTGCAACAGCAATACTACTCCGAGCGATGCCGGAACCATCCACCACCGAGGGACGGCGTATCCAGGGAGAACTCAAGAATCTCCTGGAGGATGCCGCGGTCCGACGGGCCAAAAGCTCTGCCTCCCGGAGGCAGGGGTACCGCCCAGAGCATCACGCCGCGACTTCCCGATTCATGCGGGAAGCCTTGGTCCACACCGGGCGCACGCGGGACACAGCGCCTGCGGCCCCGGGCCGCCTCGGCAACGAGCACCATCGCCGCGACCGTTGAGCCCACCTCGACGAGAAGGTGCACCGAGGCTACCACCCCAGGCGTGGGGGACGCTACGACAGCGAGGAGGATCGGAGCCCTTCGCCCGAACCACCCGGTCCGCAAGCTTTCAGCCGGGCCATACGACGGGCGCCGTTCCCGACCCGGTTCCCGGCCCCGACTACCATCACCAAGTACTCGGGGGAGACAAGGCCAGAACTGTGGCTCGTGGATTACCGGCTGGCCTGCTAGCTGGGTGGAACGGATGATGACAACCTCATCATCCGCAACCTCCCCCTGTTCCTCTCCGACACCGCCCGAGCCTGGCTGGAGCATCTGCCTCCTGCGCAGATCTCCAACTGGGACGACCTGGTCAAAGCCTTCGCCGGCAACTTCCAGGGCACGTACGTGCGCCCTGGGAACTCCTAGGATCTCCGAAGCTGCCGCCAGCAGCCGGGAGAATCCCTGCGGGATTACATCCGGCGATTCTCGAAGCAGCGCACTGAGCTGCCCAACATCACCGACTCAGATGTCATCGGCGCGTTCCTCGCCGGCACCACTTGCCGCGACCTGGTGAGCAAGCTGGGTCGCAAGACTCCCACCAGGGCGAGCGATCTGATGGACATCACCACCAAGTTTGCCTCTGGACAGGAGGCGGTCGAGGCCATCTTCCGGAAGGACAAGCAGCCTCAGGGGCGCTAGCCGGATGACGTCCCCGAGGCGTCCGCTCAGTGCGGCGTGAAGAAGAAGGGCAAGAAAAAGTCGCAAGCGAAACGAGACGCCACCGACGCTGACCTTGTCGCTGCCGCCGAGCACAAGAACCCTCGGAAGCCTCCTGGAGGCGCCAACTTGTTCGACAAGATGCTCAAGGAGTCGTGCCCCTATCATCAGGGTCCCGTCAGGCACACCCTTGAGGAGTGCGTCATGCTTCGGCGCTACTTCCACAAGGCCGGGCCACCGGTGGAAGGTGGCAGAGCCCCCGACAACGACAAGAAGGAAGCCCACAAGGCAGAGGAGTTCCCCGAGGTCCATGACTGCTTCATGATCTACGGTGGGCGGGTGGCGAACGCCTCGGCTCGGCACCACAAGCAAGAGCGCCGAGAGGTCTGCTCGGTGAAGGTGGCGGCGCCAGTCTACCTAGACTGGTCCGACAAGCCCATCACCTTCGACCAAGGCGACCACCCCGACCGCGTGCCGAGCCCGGGGAAGTACCCGCTCGTTGTTGATCCCGTCATCGGCAACGTCAGGCTTACCAAGGTCCTCATGGACAGAGGCAGCAGCCTCAACATCATCTACGCCGACACCCTTGGGCTCCTGTAGATCGATCTATCCTCGATCCGGGCCGGCGCGGCGCCCTTTCACGGGATCATTCCCGGGAAGCGTGTCCAGCCCCTTGGACAACTCGATCTGCCTGTCTGCTTCGGGACTCCCTCCAACTTCCGAAAGGAAACCCTCACGTTCGGGGTGGTTGGATTCCGAGGAACCTACCACGCAGTGCTGGGGAGACCATGCTATGCCAAGTTCATGGCCTTCCCCAACTACACCTACCTCAAGCTCAAGATGCCGGGCCCCAATGGGGTCATCACCGTCGGCCCCATGTACCAACACGCGTACGAATGCGACGTGGAGTGCGTGGAGTATGCCGAGGCCCTCGCCGAATCCGAGGCCCTCATCGCCGACCTAGAGAGCCTCTCCAAGGAGGTGCCAGATGCGAAGTGCCACGCCGGCAACTTCGAGCCAGCTAAGGCGGTTAAGTCCGTCCCTCTCGACCCCAGCAACGACACCTCCAAGCAGATCCGGATTGGCTCCGAGCTTGACCCCAAATAGAAAGCAGTGCTCGTCGACTTTCTCCGCGCAAACGCCGAGGTTTTTGCATGGAGTCCCTCGGACATGCCTGGCATACTGTGGGATGTCGCCGAGCACTCACTGGATATCCGAGCTGGAGCCCGACCCGTGAAGCAGCCTCTGCACCGATTCGACGAAGAAAAGCTCAGAGCCATAGGTGAGGAGATCCACAAGCTGATGGTTGCAGGGTTCATCAAAGAGGTATTCCATCCCGAATGGCTAGCCAACCCTGTGCTTGTGAAAAAGAAAGGTGGGAAATGGCGGATGTGTAGACTACACTGGTCTAAACAAAGCATGTCCGAAGGTTCCCTACCCTCTGCCTCGCATCGATCAAATCGTGGATTCCACTGCTGGGTGCGAAACCCTGTCATTCCTTGATGCCTACTCAGGGTATCACCAAATCAGGATGAAAGAGTCCGACCAGCTCGCGACTTCTTTCATCACACCCTTTGGCATGTACTGCTATATTACTATGCCATTCGGTTTAAGGAATGCAGGCGCGACGTACCAAAGGTGCATGAACCACGTGTTCGGACAGCGCATTGGTCGAACGGTCGAGGTTTACGTCGATGACATCGTAGTCAAGACGAGGAAAGCCTCCGACCTCCTCTCCGACCTTGAAACGACATTCAAGTGTCTCAAAGCGAAAGGCGTAAAACTCAATCCCGAGAAGTGTGTCTTCGGAGTCCCCCAAGGCATGCTCCTGGGGTTCATTGTCTCCGAGCGGGGCATCAAGGCCAACCCGGAGAAGATCGCGGCCATCACCAACATGGGGCCCATCAAGGACTTGAAAGGAGTACAGAGGGTCATGGGATGCCTTGCGGCTCTGAGCCGCTTCATCTCGCGCCTCGACGAAAGAGGCCTGCCCCTGTATCGCTTCACTTGGACCCCCGAGGCCGAGGAAGCCCTGGGGAACTTGAAGGCACTCGTTACAAGCGCGCCCATCCTGGTGCCCCCCGCTGCCGGAGAAGCCCTCTTGATCCACGTCGCCGCTACCACTTAGGTGGTCAGCGCCGCGATCGTGGTCGAGAGACGATAAGAAGGGCACGCATTGCCCGTCCAGAGGCTGATCTACTTCATTAGTGAGGTACTGTCCGAGACCAAAATCCGCTACCCGCAAATTTAGAAGCTACTGTACGCAGTAATTCTGACACGGTGAAAGTTGCGACACTACTTCGAGTCTCATCCGGTGACTGTGGTGTCATCCTTCCCCCTAGGGGAGATCATCCAGTGCCGAGAGGCCTCGGGTAGGATTGCAAAGTGGGCGGTGGAGATCATGGGCGAGACGATCTCGTTCGCCCCTCGGAAGGCCATCAAGTCCCAAGTCTTGGCAGACTTTGTGGCTGAATGGGTCGACACCCAGCTTCCAGCAGCTCCGATCCAACCGGAACTCTAGACCATGTATTTTGATGGGTCGCTGATGAAAACAGGAGCGGGCGTGGGCCTGCTCTTCATCTCACCCCTCGGGAAGCACCTCCGCTACGTGCTGCGCCTCCATTTCCCGGCGTCCAACAACGTGGCCGAGTATGAGGCTCTGGTTAACGGGTTGCGCATCGCCATCGAGCTAGGGGTCCAGCGCCTCGACGCTCGTGGCGACTCGCAGCTTGTCATCGACCAAGTCATGAAGAACTCCCACTACCGCGACCCAAAGATGGAAGCCTACTGCGACGACGTTCGGCGCCTGGAGGACAAGTTCTATGGGCTCGAGCTCAACCACGTCGCTCGACGATACAACGAGACTGCAGACGAGCTAGCTAAGATAGCCTCGGGGCAGACAACTGTTCCTCCGGACGTCTTCTCCTGAGACCTACATCAACCCTCCGTCAAGACCGACGACACTCCTGAGCCCGAGAAGGCCTCGGCTCAGCCCGAGGCGCCCTCGGCTCAGCCCGAGGCGCCCTCGGCTCAGCCCGAGGTGCCCTCAACTCAGCCCGAGGAAGCCTCGGCCCCGCCCGAGGCACCCTCGGCCCCCGAGGGCGAGGCACTGTGCGTCGAGGAAGAGCGGAATGGGGTCACGCCTAATCGAAACTGGCAGACCCCATACCTGCAATATCTCCACCGAGGAGAGCTACCCCTCGACAGAGCCGAAGCTCGGCGACTGGCGCGGCGCGCCAAGTCGTTCGTCTTGCTGGGTGACGAAAAGGAGCTCTACCACCGCAGCCCCTCAGGCATCATCCAGCGATGCATATCCATCGCCGAAGGTCAGGAGTTATTGTAAGAAATACACTCGGGGGCTTGCGGTCACCACGCAGCACCTCGAGCCCTCATGGGAAACGCCTTCCGACAAGGTTTCTACTGGCCAACCGTGGTGGCCGACGCCACTAGGATTGTACGCACCTGCCAAGGGTGTCAATTCTATGCAAGGCAGACGCACTGCCCGCTCTGGCCTTGCAAACAATACCCATCACCTGGCCGTTTGCTGTGTGGGGTCTGGACCTCGTCGGTCCCTTGCAGAAGGCACCCCGGGGCTTCACGCACCTGCTGGTCGCCATCGACAAATTCTCCAAGTGGATCGAGGTCCGACCCCTAAACAACATCAGGTCCGAACAGGCGGTGGCGTTCTTCACCAACATCATCCATCGCTTCGGGGTCCCGAACTCCATCATCACCGACAACGACACCCAGTTCACTAGCAGAAAGTTCCTGGACTTCTGCGAGGAGCACCACATCCGGGTGGACTGGGCCGCCGTAGCTCACCCCATGACGAATGGGCAGGTAGAGTGTGCCAACGACATGATTCTACAGGGACTCAAGCTGAGGATCTACAACAACCTCAATAAGTTCGACAGGCGGTGGATGAAGGAACTCCCCTCGGTGGTCTGGAGTCTGAGGACGATGCCAAGCCGAGCCACGGGCTTCACGCCGTTTTTTCTAGTCTATGGGGTCGAGGCTATCTTGCCCACAGACTTAGAATACGGCTCCCCGAGGACGAGGGCATACGACGCCCGAAGCAACCAGACAAACCGAGAAGACTCACTTGACCAGCTGGAAGAGGCTCAGGACATGGCCTTACTACACTCGGCGCGGTATCAGCAGTCCCTGCGACGCTACCACGCCCGAGGGGTTCGGTCCCGAGACCTCTAGGTGGGCGACTTGGTGCTTTGGCTATGATAAGACGCCCGAGGGCGCCATAACCTCACGCCTCCCTGGGAAGGGCCGTTCATCATCTCCAAGATTCTGAAGCCCGGGACATACAAGCTGGCCAACAGTCAAGGCGAGGTCTACAGCAATGCTTGGAACATCCGACAGCTATGTCGCTTCTACCCTTAAGATGTTTTCAAGTCGTTCATGTACCTCGTTTACATACACAAGCAATGTCTAACCATCAAGGGAGGGTTAGCCTTGCCTCGGCAAAGCCCGACCCTCCCTCGGGGCTAGAAGGGGGGAACCCCCTCTGCTTCAAAATTTTCCTCGAAAAAAGTCTTTCGCCAAAATGACTTTCGTGTTTTCCGGCTATATCAGTAACAGAACCCCGAGAAACGAATAAGAGTGCATGTAAGCGGCAAGGCCGACCGAGCCGAGGGACTCCTACGCCTCCAGGATACGGATACCTCACTCGTCACCTACCGCGAAAAATAACTCTTACTTGGGTAAGCGATCCTGCTACTGACGAACAAGTCCGGATACGCGAAACAGAAGGAAAAGGGACACAACTTTATATCACGACGACAAAGTGTTTAGGCCTCGGCGGCCGTGAAGGACACATACATATTCAGAATAAACTGCTCCAGCAAAATCAGGCATCGCCCGGGGGAGGAGCTGCACCCTCGGCTTCGTTTCCACCCTTGGCGAGATCCGCCCCGCCCTCGAACGGCGGCGCAAGCGGAAGGATCTCCACCTCGAAGGTGGACGCCAGCACCGCACTTGGGCCCACAGCGGCCGCGTCAAGCCTCTGAACTTCGGCCAGGGCAGCTTCGTCTTCGTCGGGAAGGCAGTACCCCTCGCTGACCCGCTCCAGATCCACATCATAGTGGGAAGCGAGCACAGCGAAGGCCCGCCTAACGCCGTGATGCAGCGCCTCACAGAGTCTGCCGAGCGCGTGGTCACCCAAGGCCCGCAGGCGACTCTGAGGGGAGCTTCCCGAGGGGACGTCGTCAAGACCAAAGATCTGGCAGAAGGCCAAGATAGCCTCGGACATGGCCACACGGTCGGCCTCCTTCTGCTCAGTCACCTGAGCAAGTGCCTTGGCGGACTCGTTGAGGGCAGACTCGAGCTCTGTAAACAGCCAAAGCAGAAGTCTTCAAACGCAAGTTGAAGAATGAAGCAACAACAAAATCTCAAAACAACCAAGACATACCTTCAGCCCAGGCACGCTGCTCCGAGGCTGCGGCTTGGGCGGACTGAGCAGACCCAACGGCCACGGCTAGGTCCGCCGCAAGGGCTCCAGCCCGAGCGGATGCCTCGGCTAGCTGGCCCCCAAGGGCCTCAGCCCGGCCTTCAGCCTCGGCAGCCCGACCTTGAGATTGGTCCCGCTCCCCGATGACCTGGCCAAGCTCCAACTACCGCCGCTGCGCCTCCGCGCGTGCCGCCGCTGCCTCTGCCCCCAGCTCATCGCAGAGCAACCGAAGGTCCGCCGCCTCGGCGCTCCGTTGGGAGAGGCGCTCGGTAGCCTCGGCAAGCACGGTCCTCAGAAATCGCAGCGAACCCCAGACGTCGGCCTCGCGGTGGATGAACAACGACTTGGCGGTGCTCAGATCCGTTAGATCCTGAGGAAGGGAAGCGGGGCGTCACAAAGAATGCCTTGATCACGTGAAAGGTATGCCTGAAATCCTTACCTAGAGGATCCTAGGACCTCCAGGGTCGACCGAAGCGACCCCACCGTTGCCTCGGCACACTCACGAAGCTCGTCCCAAGGCTGCTCCTCTCGCTCATCGTCAAGAACGAAGAGGGGTTTCGAAGCACCACGGGCCCAGAACCGGAGCGACCGACGCCTCTCGTTGGGGCTGCGCCGCGTGAGGACGAGGTCGCCGCTCCCCAGAACGGGTCGCGGTTCTGCGCCCCGTTCCTCCAAGGCATCGGCACCCCCTGCAGTCGGCGCATTAGGAACCTCCTCGGTTAAGGGGCCAGGTTTCCGATCGCCGGCCTCGAGTAGCGACGCCTCAGCCATCTCAGCATCGGCGGCGACGGGTGGCTCCACGGCCAGAGCGGCAACAGCCTCGGCAGAAGCCGGTGCCAGCGCCGACAACACGTCTGGTGGACTCGCGGCCGCGCCAGCAGTCCCCCTCGACACGACGGCCGCCTCGACGGAGGGGTCGGACTCGGGAGCTTGCCCCATGGCAACTTGTGCCGCCTGAACCCCCTGCTCGGGGGCACCTTGTGTAGAGGCCAGCCGGCCGGCGAGGCCCGATGCGGCATCGGCTGCAGAAGCTGGCGCCGTCTTAAGGGCCTTCCGGGGAACCAGACCGGTCGAACCGTGCCTCCGTTTGTTGGGAAGAAAGGGAAGAGCAGGATCAGGACACACAAAGAAGGAGCCGGGACAGAGGTATCCTCAGATACTTACCCACTCCGGGCCACGACCAATCGTGCCTGCGGGGAGGCCCCTCGAGCCTCAGTCCCCGCGGGCACCACCAAGGTTCGCCCCGCTGCCGGCTTCGGCACCATCCCTGCTTCGGGTGCCCGGAGCGCCGAAGGAACGGTCTGCCCAGGCGCGGACACGGCGACCTGAGGATCAGCCTCCTCTGCTGCTGGCACGAGCAACGACTCTTGGGGAACAGGCAGGACGGCCTGACTCCCCGGGGTCACCTCAACTACCTTGGCCAAGGGGTCAAGTACCCCCTCGGCCTGCCCCTGTTCTTCAGATCAGGACCCTGATGTCCCGGCCCTGGATACCGACGGCGCCGGCCCACTCGGGGGCTGGCTCAACGACCCCTGGCCCAGCCTCAGATCCGGGCTGAGGCCAAGGCGGGCGGCCATGTCGTCGTCTTCATCATCATCATCGTCGTCGTCGTCAGGCGTCTCCGGCGATGGCTCCCTCGGGAGCCCGTCTCTCTCCTGCCGCCGACGACGCTTCTCCAAGGCGTCCTTAGCCCGCATCCGCTCGCGGGCCCGAGCCTTCTTCGCGTCCTTCTTCTCCTTCTTCTTCTCCGCAGCAACCCTCCGCGCGGCTCGGTCCACCGCGTCCTCCGGGACTGGTGGCAGGGAAGGCTTGTGAGACCCCAGCTCCTGGAGACGGACGAAAGGTCTCGACTGTGAGAACCAAGGGCAATCTGACACAAGAAAGAAGAAGGAGCGGACACTCACCAGGGACATGCACCCACGCTCGGGACGCATCGGGAGCTGGGTGAGAGCGCCGGCGTATAGCCTCCTTACCGTGCCGGCTACCCGCCTGTGGAGGTCATCGGCGGGGAGGGGGACCGAGGACACCTGCGAACCCCCCAAGTCGACCCACGGCGTCATCTCCGAAAGCAGCAGCCGCCGCTCCGTCAAGGGGAGCACCCTGCGGCGATGAATGGCGGCAACCACCCCCGCGACGGTAAGCCCTCCATCCCACAGCTCCTGCAAGGCCTCCAGAAGGGGCTGGAGGTTCTTCTGTCTCTCGCGTGGAGCCCCATAGTCAGTTGCTGCCGGCGGCGGTCACCACTCATTGAGAAAACGACGGGAGCCTCCCATCGTCATTCCGGAGGTAAAACCACCGGCGCTGCCACCCCTTGTTCGAAGACACAAGGATGGCAGGGATGTACTGTTGCGCGCGCGCCTGCCTCAACTGGAGGATGCAACCACCGGCCTGCACCGCCATGCGGACTCTCTTCTCCCTCATCGTCGAGGCAAAAGGCTCCGCGGAGAAGAGGTGGGTCCACAGATCCCAGTGGGGGTCAATCCCCAAAAATCCTTCACAAACCGCCGCAAAGATGGCTGCTTGCGCGATGGAGTTGGGGTTGAGATTGTGCAGCTCCACCCCGTAGAAATGCAGAATCGCCCGCATGAAACGACTTGCTGGCACTCCGAACCCCCGCTCATGGAAAGAGATGAAACTCAGCACATACCCCGACAGTAGGGACGGGGCGGCTCCGCTCGGAGGAGCCATCCACTCCGGCTGCGGGTCACCGGAGAGGGGATGAAGCAAGCCGTCAGTAACAAGGGCCTCCAGATCGTCCGCCGTGACGGTGGAGAAAGGCCACGGGTCGCGCAGCAGAATGACGGTTACCCAGTCGGCCATCACCAAGCGAAGAAGGTGGCGGCGGAGCGGACAAGGTGCGAGGTTTTCTTTCTCTGGCTATTCCCTCAGGTTGCGGAAACCTAAGCAGAGGCGAGCAGCAGAGCAAAAAACCACCACCAGACGCTCTTCCGAATATATAAAGGCCCGGGCAAGACCCGTTCAACACTCCGCCCGAACCCGCCGCGAAATCCAAAACTTGAAGGCGAAACGCCCGTTCCTCGAACGGCTCGCGCATGCACAACGGCTGCCCCGCGAACCACTCGTCCCGTCGCATTAACTCTGCGGCAGGGCAGGCGACACCTTTGGCAGGCGAAGCGGGCGACGCTTCACCTCTGCCATAATGACCGCGTCAAAAAAAGGTGCGCCACGTCGTTCAATTTCGTATCCTTTTCTTCTTCCCCTTTCTCTCTCTTGCTACAGGGACCGGGAAAGGGGGATACTCTGAAAGGGATCCTTCTCCGCGAAGGAAGCAGGCCTCGAGCCCTCCTACTAATCAGAGGTTCGAAGGCTGGCCCCTCGGAAGGGTTCGACAGCCGCCTCAGAGCACTCAGGCTCCAAGCCCCCACCACTGGTCAGAGGTTCATAGGCTGGCCCCTCGGAAGGGTTCGACAGCCGCCTCAGGCCACTCGGGCTCCGCACCCACTACTGATCAGGGGTTCGTAGGCTGGCCCCCCGACGGGTTCGACAGTCGCCCTAGAGCACGCAGAGTGAGGGATGACTCTGGGTATGTTCGATATATAACCAAGGCTCAGGCTACGCTCCCGAGGTACCCTATGACATTTCCGAGACCAACAGGAGCGATTCTGTAACGGAATCCCATCAGAGGGAGGCATCGAGCCCTCGGACCCTATCGAACGGGACCGGGTCCGACAAATCACCTGCAGGTACTTTTGGATCGCGCCTCTGGGCCACTAGCCGACCCTTATCGAACGGGGCACGGACGTCCACTCAGATCACCCGTTAGCAACTCACCGGAGACACCATGTTTGGCGCCCTCCGAGGGAAACATGGCGCTTTCCCCCCTCCTCCTTGTGGAAAGGCGACGAAGGGGCGTATGAAAAAAGCCGAGTCAGTCCTTGACCGTCCTCTCGCCCTGTGCAGAGGCTCGGGGGCTGCTCTCGCAAACCCGCCTCCGGCCAAACCGTTGACAGCGTCAACATACCAGCCCGAGAACTCGGAACCTGACTATGCACCCGGGCAACGACCAGTTCGCATGAGGGAACAACCAGGCCGGCCGAGGCATCACGAAAGGCACTAAGACCTCGAAGGAGTCAAACCACTCCTCCGAGGCCTCGGGGGCTACACCTGGCGGGTGCGATCGCGCGCACCCACCGGAACAAAATGCAACCGAGAAAGGCCGGTCCCCTTGCAAAAAATGCGACAAAGCCTCCAAGCGAGTACCCACACTCCCTTTGAGGCTCGGGGGCTACTGTCGGGGACCGTAATTAGGGGTACCCCTAAGACTCCTAATCTCAGCTGGTAACCCCCATCAGCACAAAGCTGCAAAGGCCTAATGGGCGCAATTCCGGTCAAGGCTCCGCCCACTCAAGGGACACGATCTCGCCTCGCCCGAGCCTAGCCTCGGGTAGGAACGGTAGACCAAGGCAGATTCACGCCTCGCCCGAGGGCCCCATCAAGCAACGGGCGCACCTTCGACTCGCCTGAGGCCCAGCTCGAGCAGGCTTCGCGGAGAAGCAACCTTGGCCAGATCGCCTCGCCAGCCGACCGGATCGCAGGAGCATTCAATGCAAGGATCGCTTGACACCTTATCCTGACGCGCGCTCTCCAGTCGACAAGGCCAAAGTGACTGCAGTCACTTTGCCCCTCCACTGACTGACCTGATAGGAAAACAGCGCCGCCTGCGCTGCTCCGACTGCTGTGCCACCCGCCAGGGTGAGGCTGACAGCAGCCAAGTCCAGCCTCGGGCACCATAGGAATCTCCGCCTCGCCCGACCCCTAGGCTCGGACTCTACCTCGACCTCGGAAGATGGTCTCTGCCTCGCCCAACCCCAGGGCTCGAACTCTACCTCGACCTCGGAAGATGGTCTCCGCCTTGTCCGACCCCAGGGCTCGGACTCTACCTCGACCTCGAAAGACGGTCTCCGCCTCGCCCGACCCCAGGGCTCGGACTCCACCTCGACCTCGGACGATGGTCTCCGCCTCGCCCGACCTCAGGGCTCGGACTCTACCTCGACCTCGGAAGACGGTCTCCGCCTCGCCCGACCCCAGGGCTCGGACTCAACCTCGACCTCGGACGACGGTCTCCGCCTCGCCCGACCCCCGGGCTTGGACTCAGCCTCGACCTCGGAGGAGCCACCACCTCGCCCAACCTTGGGCTCGGATCGACCACGTCGCAGGGGGTACATCATTACCCTACCCCTAGCTAGCTCAGGTTAAGGGGAACAAGACCAGCGTCCCATCTGGCTCGCCCCGGTAAAACAAGCAATGATGGCACCCCGCGTGCTCCATGACGACGGCGGTTCTCAGCCCCCTACAAAAGCAAGGAGACGTCAGCAAGGATCCGACAGTCCCGACAGCTGTGCTTCTACAGGGCTCAAGCGCTCCTCCGACGGCCACGACGCCACATGAACAGGGCCCCAACACCTCTCCGATAGCCACGTCGGCATGTACATAGGGCGCTGGCTCCCCTCTGCTAGACACGTTAGCACGCTGCTACACCCCCCGTTGTACACCTGGACCCTCTCCTTACGTCTATAAAAGGAAGGTCCAGGGCCCTCGTACGAAAAAGGTGGTCGCGCGGGAGAACGGGCTGACGCGCAGTCTCATGCCCTCTCTCTCTCTCCCTCGCGAACGCTTGTAACCCCCTACTGCAAGCGCATCCGCCCTGGGCGCAGGACAACACGAGGCCGCGGTTTCCCCTCACTGGTTTCCCCCCCTTGTGCTCCGTCTCGCGCCGACCCATCTGGGCTGGGACACGCAGCGACAATTTACTCGTCGGTCCAGGGACCCCCTGGGGTCGAAACGCCGACAGCTATAGTTCACTGGACCGTCCGGTGGCACACCGGACTGTCCGGTGTGCCAGCGGAGCAACGGCTACTTCAAGCGCAACGGTCGACTGCTACACATTTAATGTGCGTCTGTGCGCGCAGAGGTCAGAGCACGCGCAGTTGGCACACCGGACAGTCTACAGGACCTGTCCGGTGCACCACTGGACAGCCCAGAGGCCCCACAAGTCAGAGCTCCAACGGTCGAACCCCAACGGCTGGCTGACGTGGCTGGCGCACCGGACAGTGTCCGGTGGCGCACCGGACTGTCTGGTGTGCCATGCGACAGTAGACTTCCAACGGCCACATTTTGGTGGTTGGGGCTATAAATACCCCAACCATCCCACATTCAATAGCATCCAAGTTTACAACATTCTACACATTACAAGAGCTATAGTATTCAATACAAGACACACCAAAGAGATCAAATCCTCTCCTAAGTCTCTAGTTCCATTCCAATCAATAGTGACTAGTGAGAGAGTGACTTGTGTTCATTTGAGCTCTTGCGCTTGGATTACTTCTTTTCTTTCTCATTCTTTCTTGTGAATAACTCACTTGTAATCGAGGCAAGAGACACCAATTGTGTGGTGGTCCTTGTGGGGACTTAGTGTCCCGTGTGATTGAGAAGAGAAGCTCACTCGGTCTAAGTGACCGTTTGAGAGAGGGAAAGGGTTGAAAGAGACCCGGTCTTTGTGACCACCTCAACGGGGAGTAGGTTTGCAAGAACCGAACCTCGGTAAAACAAATCCTTGTGTCTCATTCCTTATTCGCTTGCGATTTGTTTTCACCCTCTCCCTCGGACTCGATTATATTTCTAATGCTAACCCGACTTGTAGTTGTGATTAACTTTGTAATTTTTAGTTTCGCCCTATTCACCCCCCCTCTAGGCGACTTTCAATTGGTATCAAAGCCCGGTGCTTCATTAGAGCCTAACCGCTCGAAGTGATGTCGGGAGATCACGCCAAGAAGGAGATGGAGACCGGCGACAAGCCCGCTACAAGCCACGGGAAAGCTCCATCGGGAGAGTCCCGCAACAAAGGGAAGGAGAAGGAATCCTCTTCCCACAAGTCGCATCGGAGTGGCGACAAGAAAAAGAAGATGAGAAAGGTGGTGTACTACGAGACCGATTCTTCATCGCCTTCCACCTCCGGCTCCGACGCGCCGTCCATTACTTCTAAGCGCCATGAGCGCAAGAAGTATAGTAAGATTCCCCTACGCTACCCTTGTATTTCAAAGTGTACTCCTTTACTCTCCGTTCCATTAGGCAAACCACCGTTTTTTGACGGTGAAGATTATAATATGTGGAGTGACAAAATGAGGCATCATCTAACCTCACTCCACATAAGCATTTGGAATGTTGTTGAGTTTGGTGTACAGGTACCATCCGTAGGGGATGAGGACTACGATTCGGACGAAGTGGCCCAAATCCACCACTTCAACTCCCAAGCCACCACTATACTCCTCGCCTCTCTAAGTCGAGAGGAGTATAATAAGGTGCAAGGCTTAAAGAGTGCGAAGGAAATTTGGGACGTACTTAAGACCGCGCACGAAGGAGACGAGGTGACAAAGATCACCAAGCGGGAGACGATCGAGGGGGAGCTCGGTCGTTTCGTGCTTCACCAAGGGGAGGATCCGCAAGCTATGTACAACCGCTTGAAGACCTTGGTGAACCAAGTGCGCAACCTCGGGAGTACAAAATGGGATGACCATGAGATGGTCAAGGTTATTCTTAGATCCCTCGTTTTTCTTAACCCTACGCAAGTTCAATTAATCCGAGGTGATCCTAGATATAAGCTAATGTCTCCCGAGGAAGTTATAGGGAAGTTTGTAAGCTTTGAGCTAATGACCAAAGGCTCAAAGAAAATCATCGAGCAAGGCACCTCCTCCACGCCCAAAGCACAACCCGTCGCATTCAAGGCAACAGAGGAGAAGAAGGAAGAGTCTACACCAAGTAGGCTCCCCATCGACGCGTCAAAGCTCGACAATGAAGAGATGGCTTTAATCATCAAAAGCTTTCGACAAATCCTCAAGCAAAGGAGGGGTAAGGACTACAAACCCCGCTCCAAGAAGGTTTGTTACAAGTGTGGTAAGCCCGGTCACTTTATAGCAAAATGTCCTATTTCTAGTGACAGTGACAGGGGCGACGACAAGAAGGGGAGAAGAAAGGAAAAGAAAAGATACCACAAGAAGAAGGGCGGTGATGCTCATGTGTGCCGCGAGTGGGACTCCGACGAGAGCTCCACCGACTCCTCCTCCGACGAGGACGCCGCCAACATCGCCATCAACAAGGGACTTCTCTTCCCCAACGTCGGCCACAAGTGCCTCATGGCAAAGGACGGCAAAAGGAAGAAGGTTAAATCTAAATCCTCCACTAAATATGCATCCTCTAGTGATGAAGACCATTCTAGTAATGAGGAGGATAATTTGTTTACCCTTTTTGCCAACCTTAACATGGAACAAAAAGAGAAGCTAAATGAATTGATTAGCGCTATTCATGATAAGGATGAACTCTTGGATAGCCAAGAGGACTTCCTAATTAAGGAAAATAAGAAACATGTTAAGGTTAAGAATGCTTATGCTCTAGAAAGGGAAAAATGTGAAAAATTATCTAGTGAGCTAAGCACTTGCCATGATGTTATTGCCAACCTTAGAAATGAAAATGCTAAATTAGTTGCTAAGGTTGATTCAAATGTTTGTGATGATTCATATGCCAATCTTAGAAATGATCATGCTATTTCTATTGCTAAGATTGAGAAATTGAATGCCTCTCTTGCTAGCCTTAGAGTTGATAATGAAAAACTGATTGCTAAGGCTAAAGAGTTAGATGTTTGCAATGCTTCCATTTCCGATCTTAGAAGTGAAAATGATATTTTACATGCTAAGATTGTTGAACTAAAAACTTGCAAACCCTCTACATCTACCATTGAGCATGTTTCTATTTGCACTAGATGTAGAGATATTGACATTGATGCTATTCATGATCATATGGCTTTAATTAAACAACAAAATGATCATATAGCAAAATTAGATGCTAAAATTGCCGAGCATGAACTTGAAAATGAAAAATTTAAATTTGCTCGTAGTATACTTTATAGTGGGAGACGCCCTGGCATCAAGGATGGCATTGGCTTCCAAAAGGGAGATAATGTCAAACTTAATGCCCCTCCTAAAAAATTATCTAACTTTGTTAAGGGCAAGGCTCCCATGCCTCAGGATAACGAGGGTTACATTTTGTACCCTGCCGGTTATCCCGAGCACAAAATTAGGAGAATTCACTCTAGGAAGTCTCACTCTAGCCCTAATCATGCTTTTATGTATAAGGGTGAGACATCTAGTTCTAGGCAATCAACTCGTGCTAAATTGCCTAAAAAGAAAACTCCTAGTGCATCAAAAGAACCTAGCATTTCATTTAAAACTTTTGATGCATCCTATGTTTTGACTAACAAATCCGGCAAAGTAGTTGCCAAGTATGTTCGGAGCAAACACAAGAGTTCCAAGACTTGTGTTTGGGTACCCAAAGTTCTTGTATCTAATGTCAAAGGACCCAAAACTGTTTGGGTACCTAAAATCAAGAACTAAACTTGTTTTGTAGGTTTACGCATCTGGGGGCTCAAGTTGGATCATCGATAGCAGGTGCACGAACCACATGACAGGGGATAAGAAGATGTTCTCCTCCTACGAGAAAAACCAAGATCCCCAACGAGCTATCACATTTAGGGATGGGAACCAAGGTTTGGTCAAAGGTTTGGGTAAAATTGCTATATCTCCTGACCATTCCATCTCAAATGTTTTTCTTGTAGATTCTTTAGATTACAATTTGCTTTCCGTATCTCAATTATGTAAAATGGGCTACAACTGTCTATTTACTGATGTAGGTGTCACTGTCTTTAGAAGAAGTGATGATTCAGTAGCATTTAAGGGAGTGTTGGAGGGTCAACTATACTTAGTTGATTTCAATAGAGCTGAACTCGACACTTGCTTAATTGCTAAGACTAACATGGGTTGGCTCTGGCATCGTCGACTAGCACATGTTGGGATGAAGAATCTTCACAAGCTTCTAAAGGGAGAACATATTTTAGGATTAACCAATGTTCATTTTGAGAAAGACAGGATTTGTAGCGCATGCCAAGCCGGGAAGCAAGTTGGTGTTTCCATCCACATAAGAACATCTTGACGACTGACAGGCCACTCGAGCTCCTCCACATGGACCTATTCGGCCTGATCGCTTATATAAGCATCGGCGGGAGTAAGTACTGTCTTGTTATTGTGGATGACTATTCTCGCTTCACTTGGGTATTCTTTTTACAGGAAAAATCTCAAACCCAAGAGATTTTAAAGGGATTCTTGAGACGGGCTCAAAATGAGTTCGGCTTAAGGATCAAGAAAATTAGAAGCGATAATGGGATGGAGTTCAAGAATTCACAAATTGAAGGCTTCCTTGAGGAGGAGGGCATCAAGCATGAGTTCTCCTCTCCCTACACGCCACAACAAAATGGTGTAGTGGAGAGAAAGAATAGAACTCTTTTGGACATGGCAAGAACCATGCTTGACGAGTACAAGACTTCGGATCGGTTTTGGGCCGAGGCGGTCAACACCGCCTGCTACGCCATCAACTGGTTGTATCTACATTGAATCCTCAAAAAGACATCATACGAACTCCTCACCGGCAAAAAGCCCAATGTTTCATATTTTAGAGTCTTTGGTAGCAAATGTTTTATTCTTGTTAAAAGAGGTAGAAAATCTAAATTTGCTCCTAAGGCTGTAGAAGGCTTTTTACTAGGATATGATTCAAACACAAGGGCATATAGAGTCTTTAACAAGTCCACTGGACTAGTTGAAGTTTCTTGTGACATTGTGTTTGATGAGACTAACGGCTCTCAAGTAGAGCAAGTTGATCTTGATGAATTAGATGATGAAGAGGCTCCGTGCGTCGCGCTAAGGAACATGTCCATTGGGGATGTGTGTCCTAAGGAATCTGAAGATCCCATTCAAGCACAAGATCAACCATCCTCCTCCATGCAAGCATCTCCACCAACTCAAGATGAGGTTGAGGCTCAAGATGATGAAGAGGAAGATCAAGAAGATGAGCCACCTCAAGATGACGGCAATGATCAAGGGGGGAGATGCAAATGATCAAGACAAGGAGGATGAGCAAGTTCCAAGGCCGCCACACCCAAGAGTCCATCAAGCAATCCAACGAGATCACCCCGTGAACACCATCCTCGACGACATTCATAAGGGGGTAACCACTAGATCTCGTGTTGCACATTTTTGTGAGCATTACTCTTTTGTTTCCTCTATTGAGCCACACAAGGTAGAGGAAGCACTCCAAGATTCGGATTGGGTGATGGCGATGCAAGAGGAGCTCAACAACTTCACGAGGAATGAGGTATGGCATTTAGTTCCACGTCCTAACCAAAATGTTGTAGGAACCAAGTGGGTCTTCCGCAACAAACAAGATGAGCATGGTGTGGTGACAAGGAACAAAGCCCGACTTGTGGCCAAGGGATATTCACAAGTCGAAGGTTTGGATTTCGGTGAAACCTATGCACCCGTAGCTAGGCTTGAATCAATTCGCATTTTACTTGCCTATGCTACTTACCATGGCTTCAAGCTTTATCAAATGGACGTGAAAAGTGCCTTCCTCAATGGACCAATCAAGGAAGAGGTCTATGTTGAGCAACCTCCCGGCTTTGAAGACAGTGAGTATCCTAACCATGTCTATAGACTCTCTAAGGCGCTTTATGGGCTTAAGCAAGCCCCAAGAGCATGGTATGAATGCCTAAGAGATTTTCTTATTGCTAATGGCTTCAAGTCAGAAAAGCCGATCCTACTTTATTTACTAAAACACTTGCAAATGATTTGTTTGTATGCCAAATTTATGTTGATGATATTATATTTGGGTCTACTAACGTATCTACTTGTGAGGAATTTAGTAGGATCATGACACAGAAATTCGAGATGTCAATGATGGGGGAGTTGAAGTATTTCTTAGGATTTCAAGTGAAGCAACTCCAAGAGGGCACCTTCATTAGCCAAACAAAGTACATTCAAGACATTCTAACCAAGTTTGGGATGAAGGACGCCAAGCCCATCAAGACACCCATGGGAACTAATGGGCATCTCGACCTCGACACGGGAGGTAAATCCATAGATCAAAAGGTATACCGGTCGATGATAGGTTCTTTACTCTACTTATGTGCTTCAAGACCGGATATTATGCTTTCCGTATGCATGTGTGCAAGATTCTAAGCCGATCCTAAGGAAGCTCACCTTAGGGCTGTAAAACGAATCTTGAGATATTTAGTTTATACTCCTAAGTTTGGCCTTTGGTACCCCAGGGGATCCACATTTGATTTAATTGGTTATTCCGATGCCGATTGGGCAGGGTGCAAAATCAATAGAAAGAGCACATCGGGGACTTGCCAGTTCTTGGGAAGGTCTCTGGTGTCTTGGGCTTCAAAGAAGCAAAATTCTGTGGCTCTTTCAACCGCCGAAGCCGAGTATATTGCCGCAGGCCATTGTTGCGCGCAATTGCTTTGGATGAGGCAAACCCTTAGGGACTATGGTTACAAATTAACCAAAGTTCCTCTTCTATGTGATAATGAGAGTGCAATCCGCATGGCGGAAAATCCCGTTGAGCATAGCCGCACTAAACACATAGCCATTCGGTATCATTTTCTGAGGGATCACCAACAAAAGGGGGATATCGAGATTGCATATATTAGCACCAAAGAACAATTAGACGATATCTTTACCAAGCCATTAGATGAACAAACTTTTACCAAACTTAGGCATGAGCTAAATATTCTTGATTCTAGGAACTTTTATTGATGATTTGCACACATAGCTCATATGTATACCTTTGATCATCTCTTTCATGTGCTATGACTAATGTGTTCTTTCAAGTCCATTTCATGATAAGTCATAGATTGAAAGGGAAAAAGGAGTCCTCGGCGAAGACAAGGCTTCCACTCCGCTCCATCGAATCATTCATCCTTCATCGTCGCTCCGCACCAACTCTCCAACTTTGGTATAATCTTCACTCCTTTATTTTCGTCCAAAGGGGGAGAGAGTAGTTTAAAAAGGGCTTATATTTCACTCAAACATCTGTTTTGGTGATTCATGCCAAAGGGGGAGAGAGTATTAGCCCAAAGCAAAAGGACCGCACCACCACCAATTTAAAAAAATATAATCTTTTATTTGGTATGGAGTCTATTAATTGGTGAAGTTTTTTCAATTGGTATCTTATTTTGATACAATTTCAAATTCGTATACCCTCTCCAAAATTAATATCTAAAACCCTCTTGAACACTAAGAGGAGGATTTCATTAAGGGGGAGTTTTGTTTAGTCAAAGGAAAAAGCATTTGAAACAGGGGGAGAAAATTTCAAAACTTGAAAATGCTTCTCACAATCTTATTCATTTACCTTTGACTATTTGCAAAAGAACTTTGAAAAGAATTTCCAAAACATTTTGCAAAACAAAACATGTGGTGCAAGCGTGGTCCAAAATGTTAATAAAAAGAAAAGACATCCATGCGCATCTAGTAAGTAATATTTATTGGTTTCATTCCAAGCAACCTTTGCACTTACATTATGCAAACTAGTTCAATTCTGCACTTCTATATTTACTTTGGTTTGTGTTGGCATCAATCACCAAAAAGGGGGAGATTGAAAGGGAAATAGGCTTACACCTTTTCCTAAATAGATTTTGGTGGTTGAATTGCCCAACACAAATAATTGGACTAACTAGTTTGCTATAGATTATAAGTTTTACAGGTACCAAAGGTTCACAATAGACCAATAAAAAGACCAAGCAAGGGTTCAAACAAAGAGAGCCAAAGACAACCGAAGTGTGCCCTGGTCTGGCGCACCGGACAGTGTCCGGTGCACCAGGGAACTCGACGCTGAACTCCTCACCTTCGGGAAAATCAGAGGGCGCTCCGCTATAATTCACCGGACCGTCCGGTGAGGCACCGGACAGTGTTCGGTGGCACACCGGACTGTCCGGTGTGCCAGCGGAGCAACGGCTACTTCAAGCGCAACGGTCGACTGCTACGCATTTAATGCGCGCCTGCGCGCGCAGAGGTCAGAGCACGCGCAGTTGGCGCACCGGACAGTCTACAGGACCTGTCCGGTGCACCACCGGACAGCCCAGAGGCCCCACAAGTCAGAGCTCCAACGGTCGAACCCCAACGGCTGGCTGACGTGGCTGGCGCACCGGACAGTGTCCGGTGGCGCACCGGACTGTCCGGTGCGCCATGCGACAGCAGACTTCCAATGGCCACATTTTGGTGGTTGGGGCTATAAATACCCCAACCATCCCACATTCAATAGCATCCAAGTTTACAACATTCTACACATTACAAGAGCTATAGCATTCAATACAAGACACACCAAAGAGATCAAATCCTCTCCCAAGTCTCTAGTTCCATTCCAATCAATAGTGACTAGTGAGAGAGTGACTTGTGTTCATTTGAGCTCTTGCGCTTGGATTGCTTCTTTTCTTTCTCATGCTTTCTTGTGAATCACTCACTTGTAATCGAGGCAAGAGACACCAATTGTGTGGTGGTCCTTGCGGGGACTTAGTGTCCCGTGTGATTGAGAAGAGAAGCTCACTCGGTCTAAGTGACCGTTTGAGGGAGGGAAAGGGTTGAAAGAGACCCGGTCTTTGTGACCACCTCAATGGGGAGTAGGTTTGCAAGAACCGAACCTCGGTAAAACAAACCCTTGTGTCTCATTCCTTATTTGCTTGTGATTTGTTTTCACCCTCTCTCTCGGACTCGATTATATTTCTAACGCTAACCCGACTTGTAGTTGTGATTAACTTTGTAATTTTCAGTTTCGCCCTTGTTGGGACCATGCTTCGTCGCCGAAGGTCCTGCAGAAAGAAACAGCTTCGGCTGAAGCTGCTCGTACGTGACGCCGAAGGCATCATTCATGAAGCTTCGGTATTATAACAGATCCGAAGATGAAGGGTCGAACCGACTTAAAGATAGAATGACCTTTTAGCCCATAGGGGTCTAAGTCATTGTTGTAAACTTTTATGAGGGGCATGATTGTAATTCCTCACAGGCTATGTCCTGTGCCTATAAATAGTGAACAATACTCCTTTACTGTTCACGCATTCCGGTAATTACTAACGCATCATTCGGGAATCATTGTCTGTCAAGGCAAAGGTATAAATGTACCTAAAAACGTTGTATTTAAATATCTTAAATTCATATAATAAGATATGTGAATGATGTCATTTATTTTTGATGTATTTATCTTTAATGTTTTACTTTACTGCGTATCATCTTTACAAGTTTAATTACGAAGGTGAAACCTTCGTAATATTATGCTCGTGACCTTCGTCCGAAGTTCATTAAATCCTTATGAAAATAATGCTCCGGCGGACGAAGGGCATTAATATTTAACATTTTATGTTGCCTTGTTCTTAATTCATAGCATTTGAGAACAAGTCCCCAACATTGGCGCCCACCTCCGGTGAACTCACTTCCACTTTTCTGAGCTGATGGCTTCGTTCAACAATCAAGCTGGAGCTGCTTCGGCTCTGAAGCTGGTACTCCCGATAACAGGCGGTTCATGCTCAGGGCCAGCCAACAAGAAGCAGAAGAAGGAGGCACAGAGAAGGGTACAACATGTCGGGGTGCAAGGACCCTTCATCAAGTCAAGATGGTCTCACATTCCAATTACCTTCTCCCAAGAGGATCTTCAACTCAAGGATTACCCACACAACGATGCTATGGTTATCTCTTGTGTGATCAAAGGATTTTTGGTCCATAATGTTTTGGTTGATACAGGCAGCACAGCTGATATCATATTTGCTAAGGCCTTCAGACAGATGCAAGAGCCCGAAGACAAAATTCATGATGCCACACATCCCCTTTGCGGCTTCGGAGGAAGGCAGATTGTAGCACTCGGCAAAATCACAATGCTAGTGACCTTCGGATTTATCAACAACACAAGGACTGAACAAGTTGTGTTTGATATTGTTGACATGGAATACCCTTACAATGCAATCATTGGTCGTGGTACTCTCAATGCCTTCGAAGCAATTCTTCATCCAGCTTATCTTTGCATGAAGATACCTTCGGACTAAGGGCCCATTGCTATTCATGGAAGTCAGGAAGCTGCCAGAAGGGCCGAAGGAAATTGGACAGACTCAAAAGCAATCCATAATATAGATGGAGCCGAAGCTTGTGAGCAATACAAGTTCAGAAGAGAAAAAGCTGCTTCGGCTGATCAGCCGAAGCCCATGCTCTTATGTGAGGATATAGCAGAGCAGAAGGTGCTATTGGGATCTCAACTGTCCGAGGAACAGGAAAAAACCTTGATAAGGTTTTTTGTTCAACAATAAAGATGTTTTTGCTTGGTCAGCTAATGATCTCTGCAGAGTTAACAGGGATGTTATTGAGCACTCGCTCAATGTTGATCCATCCTTCAGACCCAGAAAGCAGAGGCTTCGGAAGATGTCTGATGACAAAGCCGAAGGTGCTCGGAATGAAGTGAAAAGACTCCTCAGTGCCGGAGTTATCAGAGAGGTAAAATACCCAGAATGGTTGGCTAACACTGTTATGGTGAAGAAGGCCAATGGTAAATGGAGAATGTGAATCGATTTTACTGATCTCAATAAGGCCTGTCCGAAGGACGAGTTTCCATTGCCAAGGATAGATTCCCTAGTCGATGCAGCAGCTTCATCAGAGCTTATGAGTTTGCTGGATTGCTATTCAGGCTATCACCAAATTTGGATGAAGAAGGAGGATGAACCGAAAACCAGCTTCATAACCCCTAGTGGAACGTATTGTTATCTTCGGATGCCTAAGGGGCTTAAGAATGCTGGAGGAAGCTTCAGCAGAATGACAACGAAGGTTCTTCATTCCCAGATAGGCAGAAATGTGCTAACTTATGTTGATGATATCATTGTGAAAAGCACGAAGCAAGATAATCACATTGCTGATCTGCAGGAGACCTTCGCTAATTTTAGACAGGCTGGTTTAAAGTTGAACCCAGAAAAATGTGTCTTCGGAGTAAAGAAAGGAAAATTTCTTGGCTGTCTAGTCTCAACAAAAGGGATTGAAGCTAATCCAAACAAATTCAAAGCTATCCTTCGAATGGAGCCACCAAGTACAAAGAAGGGGGCTCAAAGATTGACAGGAAGACTGGCATCTCTCAACAGATTTATATCTAGATCAGCAGAGAGAAACTTATCATTTTTCGAAGTACTAAAATCAGCTGAAGTTTTTCAATGGGGACCAGTTCAGCAGAAAGCCTTCAAAGAGCTGAAGCAATATTTAATAGACCTAACAACACTAACTCCACCAACGCCAGGGGCTCCTCTATTATTATATGTGGCAGCTTCGCACTCAGCGGTAAGTGCAGCACTCGTCCAGGAGAAGCTTGAAGGCCAAGTCAAAAAGCAAGCCCCAATATACTTCGTATCAGAAGTTCTGAGTCTATCAAAGAAAAATTATACGGAATTGGAGAAAGTACTGTATGCTGTTTTGATGGCCTCCAGGAAGCTTCAGCATTATTTTCAAGCTTACAATATAATTGTTCCTTCTTCACAACCATTGAAGGACATCATGAGAAATCGAGAAGCTACTGGAAGGATTGGAAAATGGGATGCAGAGCTCAATGAATTTTGCATTGATTATGTGCATAGGTCTTCGATTCAATCCCAAGCGTTGGCAGACTTCATTGCTGACTGGACGCCAGGGGCTCAAGAGGAAGAAACGAATAAAGATGCCGAAGTATGGACAATGTTTTGTGATGGGTCTTGGGGAACCTTCGGAGCAGGAGCAGCTGCTGTGTTGGTTTCACCTTCCAAAGTTAAAACTTGTTATGCGACAAGACTTGATTTCAGTTGCACAAACAATATTGCTGAGTACGAAGCTCTGCTTTTGGGTCTTCGGAAATTAAAGGCAATGGGAATCAGAAGGGCCATTCTTAAAACTGATTCCCAAGTTATTTCTGGTCATATTGACAAAAGCTACAAAGCAAGAGATCCGAAGCTTGAAAAATATTTAGATACAGTCCGAAGGATTGAGGCTTCCTTCGAAGGATTTTCTGTTAAAAATATTCCTCGTGGAGAAAATGAATATGCTGATCTACTAGCCAAGTCAGCAGCACAGGGGCTGCCCTTACCTTCGGAAGTATTTTTCGAAACAATAAAAGCACCTTCAGTTGAGCTTCTTGAAAGTGCAGTCCTCAACATATCCCCTGTTTATAGTGAAGATTGGAGAACTGAGATCATCTCTTTTCTTCAGGGCAATTTTCTTTCAGATGACGAAGCTTATAACAGGAGGATAGAAGCAAGAGCTCGACCATATGTCATAATAGAAGGGGAATTATACAAGCGGGGGGTATGTTCCCCGTTACTCAAGTGTTTATCCAGAACCGAAGGCATAGAATTGATGAAGGAAATACACGCAGGCCTGTGTGGATCTCACATTGGATCTAGGCCTCTGCTCGGAAAAGTCTTTCATCAAGGATTTTATTGGCCAAAAGCAGCTTCGGATGCAGCGGATTTAGTTCAAAAATGCGAAGGTTGTCAGAAATGTGCAAGAGATCAAAAACAACCTTCGTCTTTAACTCAATTAATACAACCCACTTGGCCGTTGCAAAGGTGGGGCCTTGATTTGCTAGGTCCATTACCACCAACACAGGGGAACTTAAGATATGTTGTAGTGGCAGTGGAATATTTTTCTAAGTGGATTGAGGCAAAGCCTTTAGCCACAATCACTTCGGTTACCATTCAAAAAATTTTCTGGCAAAATATTGTTTGTCGCTTCGGAGTGCCGAAGGCCATTACTGTGGATAATGGGACACAGTTTGATTCTGAAGCTTTCAGAGAATTTTGTGATCAAATTGGCATGAAGATCCATTTTGCATCAGTTCGACATCCAGAGTCAAACGGACTTGTTGAAAGAGCTAATGGGATCATAATGACATGGATAATGAAGCTAATCTTCAATCAGCCCAGGGGAAAGTGGCCAGAAGAATTAATCAAAGTGGTGTGGAGCCATAACACAACAGTGTCAAGATCAACAGGTTTTACTCCATTCAAACTATTATTTGGTGACGAAGCAATAACCCCGGAAGAAGCCAAAGCAGGATCAATAAGAACAGTAGCTTCGGCAGAAGGCGAAGATGCAGTTGATCACTCTGTGGAAAAAGATGCTATAGAAGGGATTAGGCTTCAAGCTGTGGAAAACATCAACAAATATCAAGCTGAAACAATAAAATGGCGTGACAGAAAAGTTAGGCTGAAGAACATTGAGCCAGGACACTTGGTGCTTCGAAGAATAGCCAACCCTGAGACAATAGGCAAATTACAGCTGAAGTGGGAAGGACCTTTTTTGGTAGCATCTTCGTCAAGACCCGGTTCCTACAGATTGAAGGATATGGACGACAACGACATTCCTAGATCATGGAATGCGGATGAGCTTCGGCGATATTATGTTTAGTTTGATGTAATTTCCTTTTTTCTATTCTTTTTTGTGGCACCCTTTTCCTTTCCAAAGGGGGAGAAAGGTTTTTAATGGGGCCACAACATGTAATTTTCCTTATTTCAATTCTATAAGAGTGATATCCCCTAGAAATGTAAATGTAAATGCAAAGGAAAAAGAAAAGAAAACAGGGAGAAGCTCAAAAGTCGTTCCTATGGGAATGCAGAGCTTACAGCGAAAAATAAACGCTGATTCCGCTGAAAGTAAAAGGCAAAGAAGCTCCTAAGGGAGGCTTACAGCGAAAAATAAACGCTGATTCCGCTGAAAGTAAAAGGCGAAGAAGCTCCTAAGGGAGGCTTACAGCGAAAAGTCAACGCTGATACACCGAAAAGTAAACGGCCAAAAGATTTGAATCATTCCCAAGGGGATGAAGGGCTATGATTATGGTTTTTGAATATGTGTTTTGATATTCATTTGCACGATACATTACATCATGTCATTTGCATTCATAAACATTCATTTAGACATATATAGAATCATCATCATACCACACAAAAAAGATAGATGCTTCGGCAAATGAGCAAAAATTTCGAAGAAAGAGAAAATTTTTCGTGCTTCGTTGTGTACGAAAAGAAGGGAAGGTGTTTTTCGCCTTCGGCTCAAAAAGAGAAGTTTCGTCCACAGCAAAGCAGATTGTACACGGATAAAGGAGACAGAATATATTACAAGGTATGTACAAATTTATATAAGTTTTTTCCATAATGATATTACAAAGATCCCTTCAGAATTTTTTGTAGGAAAGTCTATTATAGCAACTATCAAGCTTCAGCTTTGTCATACTTCAGCTTCGTCATCCTACACATATTAAGGAGCAGAATAAGAAAGGTGCAAATTTCAAGGAGAAGGTAAAAGTAACAAATATAAGTTTCTTACCGGCTTAAGGTGACTTCGAGCTTCGTCACCAGCCATCCTTCGCCCGCCATTTACCCAAATCTGGGTCATAAATCTATTTCCGATGCTTCGGGCTAGGCTCGGGATATCAATCAAGTCTACTGCTGACAAGCTAAAGTTTGGTCTATTCACAATTTTCCCATGAGTACAGCCGGCCTTCAGATAAGCGGCAGCTGTGCCTCGAGAAGCTACCAGGGCGCAGAAATCGGCATGCCCCCCAATAACTTCGTCAAGAGCATCAACCTCGCCTTCAATATGTTCCAAGGTGCTGGGCAGGTTTTCGGCTGAAGGTGAAAATTTTTCAGAACTGGCTCCGATAGAGTGAAATACGTCCTTCAGCCGCTGCACGCATCGGCTGCCGAAATTTAGACATTTCTCTTGGAGATCCTTCAATGATTTTTGCAAATTTGAATTTTTCTCGACCTCAGTCTTGAGACTTGCTTCAAGCTTCTCCTTTTCTTGCTCATATTTTTCCGACTTTTTGAGTAATTCATTCTTTAAACTGTCATTTTTGGCTTGGACCTCAGCCAAGGAGCCTTCCATAGACTGAATAATAAAGTCTTTCTTTTCTAAAGCACCTTCGTGTTCTTTAGCCATAATTTCAAGATCTTGAATGGCGAAGTCCTTCTTCTTCAGAACAGCTTCGTAGTTTTCAACTTTTTCTTCTAAATCTTTGATGATGGCTTTGTTCTTCTCCTCTTCAAGATCTTGTTGCATTTTCAGCACTTTACTTAATAATATACTCTGCCAAAACAACCTTCGTCAGAGAAAGACATAAAAAATAATAATAATAAAATAATAATAATATTTTTACCTTAAAATTCGCGTAGAGCAAGCTGCCAGCGACATGATGTCGCTGGTACCTGCAGAGGTCTGCTTCTATCTTCGGCAAGCCAACGCTTTTGGAGAGGGTTCTAACAATTTTGGCCTCGGTGCGGTTCCGAAGGCATCTTAGCTTCCCTTCGTTGACCCCACCAAATAGCATAGCCCCTGATTTATATCCGCAAGATATGACATATTTTTTCAACTCTTCTTTTTCAGCGTCTGTTAACTCTTGTCCAAGCAAATCTTGAAAGTTAAAATCTCCTTCCTCCGAAATTTCATCAATCTGCTCTTTCACCTTTTCAGTTGCCGTGTTCACCGCAGCCATAACAGCTTCTTCTTCAGCCATTTTCAGGAGTATATTGTCAATAACCTCAAGTGTGGTTTCCAGGTTCGACTCTTCGGTGGTACCGGCTTCGGCCCCGGGAGCTTCGGCTTCCGCCCCGATAGCTTCGGCTTCGCCGGTTTCAGCTTCAGTGGTTTCCACTCCGGTAGCTTCGGCTGCGGCGCCTTCGGCTTCGGCGGTCTCGGCAAAGACAATTTTTGACACTGTCGCCGGTGGCGGCGTCTGATGGATCACATCTGTCACTTGAATGATTCTCCGTTTTTTCGGCTTCGCAGGACTTTCTGCTGCCGAAGTTTTTTTGTCCTTCTGAAAAAACTTTGTCAGTTCCGGTGCCAGCGGACTTAGCTTGACAGGCAAAGATTCAGTCATTACCTTCAAAATTTCTTCTACTTCGGCAGCAGAAGGTGTCACAGACACTTCCTCATCTCGGACCAATCTCTCTGGTTCTGGAGATGCTGGCTTCGGAGATGCAGCTTTTCTCTTTCTTAGAGCAACTACTTTCAGTTCAAGCTTTTCTTTCTTGTTTTTTGGTTGATCTTCGTCGTCTTTAATTAAAGTGCTAGCCACTCGTTTTCTTTTTTGCCCTTCGGCACCCTTGTCTAGCCGCTCGTAGTCAGGGTATTCGAAGCCTATAGCATCAAGCACTCTGTTTAGCCTTCGTTTCGGCCGGGTGCCGAACGCTGCTGTCATCAATTGATCTTCTTTTTTAGAATAATTCCCAAGAATTTCAGTACTCATTACTTCGATTGTTTCGAGCCATTCTTGGTAGGGTGCTTTAAAATACTTCTTGAACTTATAGTGGTAGGGCAGGCGGACAAGTTCCCCCTCTTTCTTCTCTCTTTCGAGCTTCGGCATAGCCCATTCCTTCATAGTTGGAAATATTTTGAACGACAGAAATTCCTGCACAAGATCTCTAGTGCCAATATGCTCAGAAATAATCCTGAATTCAGCCAACGCGATTTGAGTTGGACCTTCTAGTGTCATACTGCAGTGGGGTCTGGTCTCTCCGAAGATCAATTCAAGCGGACTCTGTACTAGCTTCTCCTTGTCATCATCAACTTTGACGTAGAACCATTCCGATTTCCAGCCTGCCGGCCACTTGCTTTGATAGCTGATCACAGGAAATTTTGTAGTCTTCCGATAGGAAAAATTATAACAACCAAAATTTTCATGTAACCCATCCTTTCTGGCCTTAGTTTGATAATGTAACTCGTGTACCCAGCAGAAACCTTCAGCAAATGGCTCCACCCCCTGGCTTCGGAGAGCCCAAATATAAACACTAAGCCTAACAATAGCATTAGGAGTTAGTTGATGAAAATAGATACCATACTTCTTTAACACATCGGCAATCATCCTATTCAAAGGAAATCTCAAACCAGCTTTGAGGAAACTCTTGAAAATCACTATTTCATCTTTCTGTGGCTTCGGGGTAGTTTCTTCTCCACCGAAGCGAATCACCTTTTTCTCATCTTCGCTAAAGTAGCCCGACTTTACCATCTTCGGAAAATCAGCCTTGGAGATGGTTGACTTTCCAAAATCCAGGTGGCTAGGCTTGCTTGGTATTGCGATATTGTGATCATCTTCAGAATCAGTCTCTTCAGTATCTGCTTGTTCTGCTTCGGCAGCAGGGGTGTTCTCCGATGTCACCAACCCAGATCGCCTCATTGCTTCCGAGATAGAGACAGTTTCCGCAGCTTCGGCTTCGTCTCCTTCGCGCTCAGCTCTAGCAGTAGAGCGCACTCTGGCCATTTGATTTTGAATATCTTGAAAATTGCTCGGAAATTAATAACCTTTCTCCCGAAGCCCTTCTTCTGACAAAGCAGACGCTAAACTGAAGCTTCGTTTGAATGCGAAAGTCAAGCTTCGGCTATGGTTAAAAATTTTGGCAGCAAAACAGTGCAATAGCAATGAATGCTGTGGTAACTTTACACCTACCCGTCTGTTTATATAGTGCTGCAGGAAAGAAGGTGAATCGTCAGGATTTTTACACCAAGCAAACAGTTGCTCGCACCCGCTGAACGGTGGGCCGCAAAAACCAGAATAGTGAACCTGCATGGTGGAACCGCTACGCGCTCGAAAACTGTATCGTTTCTCGACAACGAGCTCAGGGAAGGTGTTTTTCGGACCTTCGGCTTCCTGAAGCCTAAGAGACTTTTTTCACGGATCAAGCTCGTTACGAAAAACGATCTAGCACCGCGAAGGGGCTACTGTTGGGACCATGCTTTGTCGCCGAAGGTCCTGCAGAAAGAAACAGCTTCGGCTGAAGCTGCTCGTACGTGATGCCGAAGGCATCATTCATGAAGCTTCAGTATTATAACAGATCCGAAGATGAAGGGCCGAACCGACTTAAAGATAGAATGACCTTTTAGCCCATAGGGGTCTAAGTCATTGTTGTAAACTTTTATGAGGGGCTTGATTGTAATTCCTCATAGGCTGTGTCCTGTGCCAATAAATAGTGAACAGTACTCCTTTACTGTTCATGCATTCCGGTAATTACTAACGCATTATTCGGGAATCATTGTCTGTCAAGGCAAAGGTATAAATGTACCTAAAAACGTGGTATTCAAATATCTTAAATTCATATAATAAGATATGTGAATGATGTCATTTATTTTTGATGTATTTATCTTTAATGTTTTACTTTACTGCGTATCATCTTTACAAGTTTAATTACGAAGGTGAAACCTTCGTAATATTATGCTCGTGACCTTCGTCCGAAGTTCATTAAATCCTTATGGAAATAATGCTCCGGCGGACGAAGGGCATTAATATTTAACATTTTATGTTGCCTTGTTCTTAATTCATAGCATTTGAGAACAAGTCCCCAACAGCCCTATTCACCCCCCTCTAGGCGACTTTCAGTGAGTCTACTAGAAATACATTCGATATGGAGTGCTCGTTGGTGATGGCTATCTTGCCCAAGCCTTTGACATTGCCTTGATTCCCATCTCCAAAAATAATCGTATCCTGGGAATCCTTATTCTTGACATAGGAGGTGAACATCTTCTTCTCCCCCGTCATGTGGTTTGTGCATCCACTGTCGATAATCCAGCTTGAGCCCCCGGATGCATAAACCCGCAAGGAATTTAAGCTTGGGTTTTAGGTACCCAACTCTTGTTGGGTCCTACAAGGTTAGTCACAATAACTTTTGGAACCAAAATGCATGTTTTGTCTCCCTTGCATTTGGATCCCAACTTCCTAGCAACTACCTTTACATTCTTACATGAAAGAACAAAAGCAGTGTTGCAAGCATGAAAAATGGTAGTAGGTTTATTACACATTTTCTTAGGTACACGATGCACAATGCGATTTCTCCTAGGCCTACTTCTACCATGAACAAAAGTAGAACTAGAGGCAAACATAGCATGTGAATCAAAAGCATCATGATCATAACTCCTATTATAATTAGAATGACTAGCAATTTTCCTATTATAAATGAAAGCATGATTCCTTTGAGTACTACTAGCCATAGGGGCCTTCCCTTTCTCCTTGTTGGGAATGGAAGCCCTTTGGCTTGTTAAGCTCTTGGCTTCCTTTCAAAAACCAAGCCCATCCTTAAGTGAGGGGTGTCTACCAACGGTGTAGGCATCCCTAGCAAATTTTAATTTATCAAAATCATTTTTACAAGTCTTAAGTTGAGCATTAAGACTCGCCACCTCATCATTTAGTTTAGCAATAGAATTAAGGTGTTCATCACAAGAATTAACATCAAAGTCCTTGCATCTATTGCAAATAACGACATGCTCTACACATGAACTAGATTTATTAACCTCCACACTTTGATGGAGAGGACTACTCATTTTGGAGTCATAAAATGCGTAGTCATCTATTTTCTCTCCATCCTAGCATTTGGGAAATAGTTGAAAATGGAATGCATTTCGATAGTACAGATAACCCTGTGTTTATTAATGAGCAAATTCATAAAAATACCCAAGCCACTACTGTTTTGCTAGCATCTCTGTGCAAGGATGAATACAACAAGGTTAGTGGCTTGGACAATGCAAAGCAGATCTGGGACACCCTCAAGATATCTCATGAGGGAAACGACGCCACCATGATCACCAAAATAGAGTTGGTGGAAGGCGAGCTAGGGAGATTCGCCATGATCAGGGGAGAAGAGCCAACACAAACATACAACAGGCTCAAGACCCTGGTCAACAAGATTAGAAGCTATGGAAGCACAAGATGGACGGACCACGACGTCGTCCGACTAATGCTCAGGTCCTTTACAGTTATTGACCCTCATCTTATGAACCTCATCCATGAAAATCCCAGGTACACCAAGATGATGCCCGAGGAGATACTCGGAAAATTTGTGAGCGGGCGCATGATGGTAAAGGAGGCACGACATGTGGATGATGCCTTGAACGGTCCACTACCAATTGAGAGCACCTAGAGGGGGGTGAATAGGTGATCCTGTAAAAATCAAACACTAAGAGCCACAAAACATAGTTATAAGTGTTAATACGGCTAAGTAGCTTGAAGCGAGCTCTTGCGAACACAAATAATCACAGAGAGGAGCAACACAAGAGACACGTGATTTTATCCCGTGGTTCGGCCAAGTAACACTTGCCTACTTACACGTTGTGGTGTCCCAATGGACGAGGGTTGCACTCAACCCCTTTCAAGTGATCCAACGATCAACTTGAATACCACGACTTTCTTACTTATAGTCTTCTTCCCTTTTGCGAGGAATCTCCACAAGTTGGAGCCTCTCGCCCTTATAAGATTGATCACAAAGAACGCACAAGAGTAAGGTTGGGAAGAGCAACACACACAAGACTCAAATACGCAGCACAACCACGCACACAAGTCACGACTTGAGCTCGAATATGCAACACACGGAGTTCACAACTCAAATGGAGCTTAAAACGCTAACACAAAGAATCAAATGCGTGAAGTTGGAGTCTTGGAGTCTTGGGATGCTTAGTGAATGCTTTGGTGACTCCTCCATGCGCCTAGGGGTCCCTTTTATAGCCCCAAGGCAGCTAGGAGCCGTTGGAGGCCAAACTTGCCTTTTGTCGGGTGATGCACCGGACAGTCCCTATTGCTGTCCGATGCGCGATCTCCTTACTTTTCTGGCGCATCTGACTGTTGGTCCTCGGTATTGGTTGGCGCACCAGACACTGTCTGGTGCACACCGGAGAGTCCAGTGTGCCCAACCGACTGTTGCTGCGGGCCACACGTCGCCCGCGGATTGCGCGGCCGACCGTTGCGCTGGCGACCGTTGGCTCACCGGACAGTCTGGTGCACCACCGGACAGTCCGGTGAATTATAGCCACGTCGCCTTTTCCGTTTCCCGAGAGCGACGAGTTCGCCGCGGACGACTCACCGGACAGTCCGGTGCACCACCGAACAGTCCGGTGCACCACCATGCAGTCCGGTGAATTATAGTCGTACGCCGCCGTCGAGTCCCGAGAGCAGCCTTTTCACGCGGACCAGCCTGGCGCACCGGACACTATCCGGTGCACCACCGGACAGTCCGGTGTGCCAAGCCGAGCTGGAGTTGGCTGCACAGAGCCAAGTCTTTTTCTAGTTCTTTCTTCCCTATTTCTAGCACTTAGACAACATATGTTAGTACTCAAAACAATGTACTAAGTCTAGAAACGTACCTTTTGCCTTGATTTGCACTTCTCACTTTGTTTAGCACATGGGAACTTAATTAAATGTGTTGGGAACTTGATCACCAAAACATTATAGAAATAGCCCAAAGGCACATTTCCCTTTCACATGGTCTTCGTCGGCACTCTTCCTTCTATTCGTCCTTATGGGTTCATCTCCGTTTAAAGGTGTTTGGCTGTCTCCAAGTGCCCCCTTGCCCTAAGGCGAGCCTCTCCCTTTTATAGGTTAGGAGAGGGGTAGGCCAACGGTGGCTTCTCTAGGAAGAAGTCGTAAGGTAGGGGTAAAACAAATGTTTTACCCCTGATGAGACCATGTGTACATGCGGGGCTAGAGACTGCAGGACTGTCGCGTATTTATCGTCGTGGATGACGTGGGGGCGGTGGATGGTCTCAAGCGCCATTATTCGGGCTACGCTGACCCCTAGCTTCTGTAGCCTGGGGCTCAACATTGTCCATCATGTAGTGCCCTGCGAGAGGTCTACACACTCAAGCCTAGTCCAATAGGCCATAAGTGCGCCATAGGCCGAGGGGCGTGGGCCGCTAATGCGCCACAGTCTGAGGACTCGTAGGTCATGAGTGCTATGCGGTCCGAGGGGTCCATAGGTCATGATTTGGAAGCGGACCGGTGCACACGCTGCTGCTTAGTGCCAGGCATGGTTAATGCGGTCATTCATTTATGGCAAGTCAGTCCAGGGCCGGGCGTAGGATCCACTCGAGTGATTCCTTTCCAACATGCCCATCCTCCCTCGTTAGGCTCCGCCATGCTCGGTGCCAGGGCTCGGTGCCATGGAGTTCGACCGGGGCGGGTCCTGCCAGTGTTGGCGTGCCTTCCTTTTCTAACTGACTATCAGAGCCTAGCGATCAGGGGCTCATTTCTCAGTGCGCTCATTGACCGGTGGGTCCTAGGGTCCGGGGATCATTCCCTCGACACTATCCCACCCATTTTTTCGGATCCATTTTTTATTCGAGTTGAACTCGTATTTATTTTTGTATTTGAGAAATCTAGGATTTGTCCAATATACATTAGTGCATTATTTAAAGCCTTATATCCTTATTAAGTGACAAATTATATCGACAAAAGGTCATTTTAGCCACTGACTCTCTTTAGTGGCAAGTGGCCTAAAGTCTAATCAACACCGTCCATAACTATATGTATACCACTAGCAAGCAAACAACAATGAAGTGTTGCTCCTATGTACCTATTTGTTTCATGTTGTTGCCCTAGCAATTAATCACCAGTTAGCCATCAATATGATGTATGTTTGTATTAAATTATGAGTTTTCGTTTAAAATTTCTGGCCCCGCTCTTTTTCATACACTCCCTTATTCCGCTCCTATTTCTGTTCCTGGCTGTTTTAGACCCGGTTCTGTTTCTGATGATAAAATACAGAAATAGAAACAAGAGTGGCTTTATTTTTGGCTGTTTCCGTTCGTTCGTCTAAAAAAGTAATCTTAAGTAGAAAAAATCAAGAAAAAGTATGACCCAACCCAATCTGCCTTTATGTTAAGTTAAACTCAAACCAAAGATTTTGATTAAATTGTTTTTTTAACTCCAATATGATGTTTCATCCGATACATAATGCTCAACATCTTATTCTGGTCCTGGATATTAAAGTCTCTATCGAATAATACCATTAAAATAAATATTGGTTTCTTTGTGCATTCTTTCACACCTATTAATAAATGGATCTAAGCCACTTAATAGTTTTCTTCTCTACTTATGTCCTGCGTCATCTACTGCATCTTTTGTGCGTCTGTGGTCCACTAGCCCGCATTTGCCTACCGCTGCCCAGATAACCTCGCCCTCATACCACTCCCATGTCTAGTGCTGGTATATTGGGTTGGGATTTTTAGACTATCATGAACACAATCCAAAATCAGTAGTCCAAAGCATAGCCTAACTTAAAGCGATATAGATTGGGCTAGCATGGACCAAAGATGGATCTAGGGTAAGCCTCAAATTCTGGTATGTCTAGACCCGTCATGGCTCGCACGTATGGGCTATGTTTGGGTCAGTTGGGCCCAAAAAAAGGCTATGTAAGGTTGTTTGTATTGTTTATGTGCAATGGTGTTACCGTTGTACTATGTTGTGTGCAATGGTGATGTATATTATAGTTGTGCAATTGTAATTGTTTTATATTTTGAGATACTGTCATTTGAAATACTATTATGTTAAATGGTAATTCTTGATACCGTTTTATTGGTTTGTCTTTTCCTTGAATGCTGCCATTTAAAATATGTGGAACGGACTTGGACTGGCACGAACCGACAAAGGTCTAGCATGCTTTAAGACTGAACTGGATAACTATTTCTACTAATTGAACTAGCACGACGTGACCTAAAAATATTTTGGATCTTCTCAGCCCAAGTATATTTAGCCCGAAACACAGTAGATCTAGCCCGTGCCGGCTCGGCCCAATTTTCAGCACTACCCACCTCTCGCATCCATTCCACGTTGTGCCACAACTCCCACCGTGCCCCCCTCGGCCCTCCTCTACTTGCACATAAGAGCATCTCCAATAGGAACTCTTATAATTGGAGCCTCAAAAGCTAAATTGGACCTGATTCAAGTTAACTTGGATCAACAATTTTTTCTCAACTCCAACAGCAACTCCTAAACCCACTCTTAATCGGGAGTTGCGTCCAGCAATAGATCGAGCAATTTCTTCATGAGATTAGGCGGCACGGTTCCATCTCCGCATCATGCGTATGAAGTTTCCTCCAAGTGCCTTTAGCTTTGTGTCATAGGAGTTGCGTTTAGGTGCCTTTAGCTTTGACGCCACGGGATCCTTCAGCTTTGGGTCCTTATGCTGGTCTTTGTTCTTTGATTCTCTAAATGCCCACTTTGGCTCATGCCTAAGAATCATCGAAACATGAAAGATAAAAAATGCCTTCCCTTGTTTTTCTTGAAATTCTGCTTTCGCTTCAGCAAGCTACAAAATAATGCATAATTAACAAATGTAAGAAGCTGAATATTATGTGAATAAGTAGAAACAAAGATACAATATGTATGATTCACCTTGTCATCACTTGTCTTTCCACTTTGATTTTCCTTTCTATGGCATCATAGTATCCTTGGAAAATATTCACTTCCTTCTGAATTGCAAGCCAACGGTGTTTCAATGATGACCAATTACGATCAGACTCAAAAGTCTTGTTCTTGTTAAAGTATTTCCATATCCTTTCCCAAAATTTGCCTTCTTTTTTATCTCTTTCGGTAATAGGATCCTTGCTTACTTAAGATAGCCTGAAACCAACATTACGTCCTCCTCTTCACTATTTTTTTGGATCGACCCCTCTTAATCAGTTGTGAGTTCATATCATTCACCACTGCTACCTCAATCACTTCATTATCAACTTCTAAATTACTATCAGAGCCAAAAACATCTGCACCATCGTGGTTCAGTAAAGAAGTGAAGTACCCACCTGGGGACTCCATAGTGCTGCAAAATATCAATTCACAATAGCATTAATTATCCAGGCATTCCCTACACATGAAGGAAATTGCAAGTAATGTTCAAACAAGCAGCAGCTAAACTATACAAAGCAGTACATTGGCACTACAAACAAGACAATGCCACTAATTAGACATCCAACAACACAATCTCCAATGGCGGAGGACGCACCAAAATTAAGGTGTTGGTAATGCGACGATGAAAGAAAATTTACAGTATAGTTTAAAGCAATTCATATCTACAAAATAAGTGATAAATGTGGAAAATCACCTTCTTTTCCTATGTTTGATCAACATGCGGAGCAACAGAGTTGTAGAGCTTGGCGTAGGCACAGATGGACTGCGGTGTGGAGGCATAGATGGTGGAACACGACCAAAGCTAGCGGAGCTAGGTGCCTAGGCCTGGGCGTAGGAGGAGGCGCAACCACGCGGGGTAGAGCTCGACCAGGGGCCTTGGCCGGAGCTCGGTAGGACAGGAGCGTCGGTGGCTCGGCAATGGGCCAGAGCCCAGAGGGGGAGTGCGTACAAGCATCGAACGGCTAGAACGGACACGAAATGGGCCATAGAGTCATGGCAGCCTGACGCAGAGCTCAGGTGGCCGTTCTCCGGCGCTGCGCCAGCGACATGGTGGCTACGACCGACGACAATGCATGAGCGGCTCGCTTGGCGGTGGTGCTCGGCAGAGGGGGAGTACAGGAGCAGACACATGAACAGACGAACATTAGTTAGGTTAGACATTAGGATTTTTTACTGTTGATCCTTTCTTATGCTAAGCTATGGTATTGCTCAAGCAACACTAAGCAATATTGGGCCCTCTGCCCCTGACAATCTCACATTATCAATATCAATGGTTCTATGCTGGCCATATGGAATGAAGCACATATACATCATCCAAACAATACCTTAATGAAAACAATATAAATCGAATTTTAAGAAATACATGCATGTAATCTGCCATCCAAGAGGGGTCACCGTTGCCTAATATAGATTTCGATCGAAGTTGAGAATGTGGGTGTGAAGGAGCACCAGCAAAGTTTGAACCTCCAGAATCTTGATGAATCACATCCAAGGCAGCATTTAACGAGGATCTACGAGAATTCCTGACCTGTAGTGGCTATTGTGCCTTCTTTTGTTCCATTGCCTCAGATCTGCAGTTCAGTGGATGGGTGCGTCGGTCGTGTGGCAATGTGAAGGGAGGCGCTCCAGCGTGTGGGGAGCGCGATGCTCCGGCGGGCCAAGTCGATCGGGGGCTACAGAGGGACTACTGCCGACGTGTGTGGACCGCGTCGTGTCGGCGTTTGGGAAGGGAGTTGCGCCAACATGTGGTGTCACGGCGGTGCCTGGGAAGGGAGCCGCGTCAGCGTCTGGGAACACAGCTACGCCACCGTGTGGGATGGAGCAGCACAACCGTGTGGGAATGGAGCAGCGCTGGCGGGTGGGGGATGGGAAGATGCGCTGGGATGTGGGGAGAGAGGTGAATGGCGAGGTGGGTAGAGGCATATGTCGAGCAGGCCGTGTGAAGGAGATTTACACGCTTGAAAAATCGTTGGACGCACAGGAATAGGTCCCCTGACTATGGTGCTATATTTAGCACCTATGACTTTAGGTGCTATGTTCATTTGATGGAAATTTATAAAATAGCAAATTTGTTGGAAGCTATTTTGAGATCTTAACTCCTATATTTGAATATATGACCTGACTTAAGTCCTCTCTTGAAGATGCTCTAATGCATGATTGTAGTCATTTCCCAAAAGAGGCTGCTCTAGTCATCTACACCAAAAGCCTCAATGCAAAGGTGATATTCAACTAACATTACATTGCCCTCTAGGAGCCAAGGCAATCCTCAAGTAACGCACAAGCTGAGCAGGAACTGACAAGTTCCTAGGATTTAAAGCACCAGAAGATAAGTGTGATGGCACGTTATGAAAACATGCGGAACTCTAAGGTCCCGTTTGGTTTGAGGTGACTAAAGTTTAGTCACTTTTAATCCTTAAAGAAGTAAACATGATGACTAAAGTGGGATGACTAAACTTTAATTCTTTAGTCACCAAGAGGTAGCTAAAAGGAACTAAAATATGATTTTTACCTTATTTGTTCTCTCCACTTTCTTCTTGCAGCAAACATCCACTAATTAATAGGGGTAATACATGCATTATTCATAGCAATTAATGCTCTTTAGTCCGGTTTAGTCACTGTAATCAAACAGGGTACTTTAGCGACTAAAGTTTAGTCATTAGTGACTAAAGGAACTAAACAGAGCCTAATTCACCCTATGGAAAATGACCTTGTGAAATTTTTGCCAACTCTGAGTAGCACTACTGTACAACCAGTCCTCACATCATACAGTTCTCATAGGTCATTGATGACCTTCCTTAAGACGTTACTAGGTGAGTGCCCGTGCGTTGCAACGGAAACGTATAATACCATGGTAAATCATGTACAAATGTGTGTTATATTGTTATTTTAATCTAACTATTTCACCAGCACATTTCAATCATTAGTTCTATATATGATAGTAGAGTGTCGTGCATTGCGATAGAATATAAATCATTCAATGAAATATTCATTCACAACGATTACATGAAAATGAACAATATATATATATATATAGTCATAAACCTCGCTAAAATCTTCACCAACAACCAATACTGAACCGATTTTGATGGGCTTTAGCTTCATGCATGTTCAAACACCAAAATGAGTCTTAGTAGCCCACAGTACATGCGGATAAGGCAAAAGGTTAAAAGGATTACTCCACACATATTAAATCAAATGATAAAGTGGGCCTAATAAGCCTCCACCTATTCAAGAAGTAGAAATACAAGTACAAGAAAGACCATTCTAACTTGGAAGAAGGAAAAAAATCAGACAACTATATCAACTGAACAAAGACATCAGGCGTCACCTGGCTGCTAGAACATCATTCATGGCTTCCAGCTCCTCCGGTTGGATGGTGATGTCCACCTTGTCTGACTTTTGATTCTTAAGCAGATCCACCAGCCACCAAATTTCTTTAGCATGAGATAAAAAAGATCAATTGTATCAAATATCAGGGTGGCCAGTAACTATAGTCACCCAAAAGAGCAGTAATCATGTAATCCTCACTGGTGACAAAATTTGTTATAGTTAATGGTGGGAGTAGTTCTCTTGCACTCATATGATATCTTACTATCCGAAGCCTCCATCGCAAACAACCAAGTCTACTTGGCATCCATCGAAATGCCTAATAACATAACACCAAATCCATACTAATTAGTCACAACCAGCTAACTGCAGCAACAAAAACCTATACATCTTTTGCGTCCGTCTCACCACATCTGTTGTCCGAACATTAGTGATGTCGTCCTACATTTTCATAACACCTATCAGAGCCATTGGTTGCTAGTCAATTGCGATGATAAGAGGAAGGTCACCTTCCCTAGTAGCATAACACAACCAAACCAAGAAGAGCGAGATGAGGCCATTAGGTACCCACAACAAAACTATGCAAGGACAGACCGCTGCGCACCGGCGCTTACTTGCAATTAGGATATTGTTTTGGTGGTACATATAAGTTTGGTCTCAAAACCTACAAGTGAGAATAGGGAATCAAGCAATCAGTCAAAAAACTTTTATGGATGGGTTACTGGGCCTATGGGATTTGTGCTACCACCTTCTGGAGCTATGCAACACATGTAACTGCATGGTCATAGTTTTTTTATGTGAACTAACTTCTAATTCACTTCAGACCAATAAATCTCATTGTGAGCTTCTGATTTTATTCTAGTATAATTCAAGGAACTGACAGCATACAATTTGATTTATTATTATGACCTGCGAATCTAACTTTTTCCAACTATTACATTAATTAGTAATATGATATTAACATTAATTGGCATTGCATTTTTCATGTTCATTCGTGGGTTTTAATATTACAATCCACTAAAAATAGACAAAATAGGCTTGTGAATCATATTAGTGGTCAATCTTTCTTTCCCAACACAAGTGCAAGGAACTTATGTGAAGGATGTTGACAGACCTGAGCATCCTCCCATTGAAGGTGACAGTTTTATCAGAGTGACCATCTATGTTGGCAACGAATGCTGCACAAACTGAACCATCTATGTATACTGCTGCCTGAAGATAGAAGAATGCAGACATTTTTTTATACGGACGGACGGACCAGACATTGAAGATAAAAAAATTTCAAAACAAAATTTGCTACATTACTGCAATGCTGAACGTTAACTTTTTTTGTAGCCACAAAGACACTTTTTGTTAAAAAATAAAGGGCATACCTTAGCATTTGGCAGCAGCAGTTGCAATGCTGAACGCATTAGTGGACACACACAAGGAGCAGCCAGAGGAGTGAAACTGATGATGACAGGATGATTGTAATTATGCCAGATCCAAATACAAGTACCTTGCCTAGGCTTCAATGACTCCCATTCAAAATATAGAGATATAATATAACCTTCGTATTCTGTGCATAGCAAAAAAATCCCAATGCATTGCGCTAACTGTGACATAAAGGTTTCTAACTATGATGGTGCACATGATCCAATGAGCAAGTGAGAGTAAATGACTGGTGAGTGTTTGGTGTTTCAACATCAAGCAGCATGAACAGAAGGCAATGTGTCTGCCCTTCGGCCTTTGTCTCCTCCTTCAAAGCCGGAGAGTCTTACTCCCACGGATGCTGGCGCCCTCAATTCTGTGCATTAAACAATACACAATTCGTAAGATCTAGACACGACACAAGATGACCATGACAATAAGGATTCAAAGGAGGACCTGGGTGTCTAAATACCTTGGTGTATGGGAGTCAAAACAGAGGTGTACCAGCCCAATTGAATGAAAATCAGCCACCAGCCCACCAGACAATAGTTTCAGGTTCCACGTTCTTTCAGATTTTCACAATATAGATGAATTGATAATAAAGAGCAAATACATATTGTCTTGTTTAGGATCATTGGACACACTGCCGTGGAGAATACCCTGCACCCTTTGTAACCTCAGGTAAAAAAAGAAGGAAAACAAAAAACTATTAGTAATGAAAATGTGCCCACAATTATAATTTGTATGTAGCTTTTCGCAGTAACAGACAGACTCATCTAGGTATGTGCTCATGTGTTGCGACGGTAGTAAAAAATTTTATATGAAACATTTCTCTAGCCTTTCTATCTGGAGCGTATCCAACACGTTCCATTTCTCTGTATACCTCAGATACATACTCGAGCCAAGAGCAGAATTATTTCAATGCTTTTAGATTAATCAGGTACATACAATAAAATCAGTTACTTTTATATTTGACCTTCCTAATAAAAAACAACTAAAATTTGAAACCTATATTCATGAGCTAAAAACAAGACCTTCCATAATCATAACCAACAGTTAATATTCTGTGCAGATTTTATACAAGAGACACCCATGAGCCTGTAAAAAATCACAAACACTAACGTTAACTCATGGCACTATTAGTATTTAATCAGTACAAAAAAATAGTTGCAATTCAATAATATGATAGGCAACATTTGCATAAAACCAAAGTGCAAAATCATAGCTGAAGAGGTGGTTTACCCAGATATCTATTTTCTCACTGATAACCTCCACCAGGCCATCGTCAGGCACACCCCCACCAGGCCGGCGTCGGGGGAGCCCAGACACCTGGAAAGCGCCTCTAGGAACGGTCTCCTGATCCCGCTACGACTGCCGAGTAGCGCCGTGGCCACGTGTCTCAGCCACGCATCGTTTTCGGCCGCTTCCTTGTCCTGGGCACTGCAAAGCGAACTTCAGAAACTACTCGTCGATACTGTGTTGTGCCTTCCTGTGTGTAAAAGGTGACCGGGGTGTGCAGCACTGTACATTTACAACAGCATCAGAAGTGGCAGTGGTGGCCCGTGAGTGGTCGACGAAGCCGGCATGTTCCAGCATCCAGTCCTCTACGTGAAGGTCGCCTGAGAAGGTGAATTGCCCTCCCAGCGGCAGCAGAGCTCTCCGAGTGCTGGGCACGACAGTGTCCTCTGACAGGCAGCATCTCAGAGAACGTATGATGGTCTTGATCGCCTCTTCTCTATACGTGATGTTTCTGTTTGGCTCCACCTGCAATGCGTTTCAGTTAGAGTTCTCTGCAGACTATTACATTCCAGGCGATGTCTGAGGTGGCTAGCAAACGAAATACGATTTCATGGAAGTGGAAATGTAAGCGTACAACAAGAAGAGATTCAGGGTTTAAAGCTGTATACCAATGCATCCAAACACATCAGTAGAACGGCGATTGGGGCTTGTTCTTCTGCGGGCAAGCTCCGGAGGTACTCCAGCAGCACATCCATTGCCTCCACGATCGACTCTGCTCTCGATCCATGCAGGAGCAATTCAACCATTTCTCTCCTGTTCGAAATCAGAGTGTTGGTGGTGATCGGCAGTTAAGATGGCAACACATATACATATGCTTTGTCATAATTTTTTAAGAAAAAAAACTCTGAATGAAACTGCACCTTCTTAAGCAAACCAGTTCCATGAGCGAACCCGCTGCAGTTCTCCTTGCCGAAAGCACTTTACTCTGAAGAAGCCGCAGAATACTCGAGCCATCCATTTTTATAGCCATGTAATCCCTGCAGCTGCCTTCAGCCCTGATGCAAGACAGCAAGTGCTCCAGCCACCCGCGGCTGCTCGTCACCCCTATCTTTAAACCATGCATGTACACAACAGATCCTAAAAACCCATGAATTTCTATCGCATCACAGATCCAAATAACCTCTATCGAGCCATACCACTTGTGGGAGCTCTCTACACGGAAGCTCTCATTAAAAAATTTGCCAGTGGCGAAAATCAAAATTGATGTGAGCTATTGACTATTGAGCACAAAGATCTTGAAAAAATACCTTTTTCGCAGCAGGGATTTGAGATTGAAGATTTGCGTTGCTGCGCTTGGTCGGGTTCCTCTGCTCGAGGAGTCATCGTGGCCTTGTGCCGCTGCCTCTTGCCATCGTGCGGGTAATGTGGGTGCGGGCGCGGCTCCCGCTAGGGTAGAGGCGATTGTGATCCGCGGGGCTTGGGGGTGTGCGCGGCGAGGGCGGGGGGTGCCGAGGCGGTGGGCAGGCATCTCCTTACCTGTGGCGTTGGAGAAAGAGGCGGAGTCGAGGAGGGCAGCGATGGAGTACATGCCGATGCGCCATATCTGCTCCTCTGCGCCAATAGTGGCGTCGCACCTGTAAGAATGCATGTGGTCATTGGATAGGGTTTGCTCTAGCGGCAGACGGATCTGACGCAACGACGTGTGGAGGTGAGAAGGCTCACGTGGAGGCAGCAGAGGAAGAAGGTCGCGGGATGCGGGGCAGGGTGCGTCCGCCAGCAGGATGCGGGCAGGAGGCAGCAGAGGAAGAAGGTCGCGGGATGCGGGGCAGGGTGCGTCCGCCGGCGGGATGTGGGGCGGGGTGCGGCCGCGGGCGGGATGCGGGCGGCAGAACGTGCACCGTGGGGGTGTGGATGGCTAAGATTATTTACAGGATATAATGGACGGCTGAGATCGTAGAATGACAGAACGGCAGGCTACCCTTACCGTGTTAATAAGTAGTAGAGATTAGTCCACCCTGAGAAAAAAACAGAGAACACAGACCAATGTTCATCAGCAGGCTTCATGAGCAAAAATGTTGATAACAGTGAACAATGGTTTGTAACTGACCATTAATCCAATTCATTTAGTGGCAGTTAGTACTTTCAGTAGTCAAATCAGCCACAATATATCTATCAATCATGAAATAACACATATTTCAGGAACTATATAACCGAGCAACGAGGAACCACTGCAAACTGGTTTATTGCATCTTCTGGATATAGTTCGGAATTTTTGCTAAATCCCAAAAAAATGTTCTTGAGTTAGAGCAGTTGTAATACCAGGGTAAAATGGCAGCATGTTCTTGGCTTCCCATATATTTTCTTTCTTTCTCTGCATCAATCATATGTCCATAGCTAGTTTTCTATAGATACTGCATTCAGAATTAGCAGGTCAGGGACAAAGCAGCTAAAGCGTGCCTATGATTTTTCTGCAATGTGGGCAATGCAGCATACCTGACAGAATTGGGCAAATAGTCTCTAGTCGCAAAACGTGTCAAACTGGATTCATATTCTAATATCTAAGCTATCTTAGACCAGCAACCAAACAAAGATAAACCATGTGGAATGGGACAATGGGTTAATAGTACACAAGTCCATTCCCTGATTCAAATACAAAGGTCCAGAAAGGACCAATTCATGCATGTGATCAAGACAACAGTAGAAAGCCAAGAGCATGTTGAGTAACTAAAAAAATATCGCACTAAAACGAACAATTTTCTTAATATAATAAAACAACAAATTTTCATTTGATGTTTTAAAAATAACACTAAAAAATTCAGGCCGGTAGGGAAAAGATCACTCTTATCAAGAAGAATCTCAATCGGAGACCCGATCGAGAAAGGTCACGAAAGCTGGCTTCCATGCAGCATGAGAGTTCGTCCCCTATAAATCAGATTTTTACTTATGCTTTGAGCCATCTAAACCCCTACACGAGAATCCGCTCCCCATAGGCCATTCGCTCACACTGGATTTTCGACCTCAGGACCTGAGGAGTGCTACTTAGACCACCTAACCAACTCAGTTATAGGCCATTTCGCAAAAGACATCTAGCACGAGGCCACCAAGTTTAAAAATAATACAAAAGAAAACTGTAGCACATTGGTATCAAGACAACATTTGGAAGTATTTTTATAGTTTCTTGGAAATACCATGGTTTTTTGTAATATCATACTATTTTATGTTATAATGTGTTTAGTTGCATTCCTAAAAACTATGTGTCGGGCACCAGGAATGGGATGCCGAAAGAAAGCCCAAGAAACTCCTTAAGAATTGCCCACCGAACAAGTCCCTGCCAAGCAAACTGAAAGACGCCTAGAGGGGGTGGATAGGCGAAACCTGAAAATTATAAACTTTGAACACGCGCTATACCCGGGATTAGTGTTAGAAATAATTCGGAGTGCAGAAGATAGATTCTCTTGCTATGAGTTGCTCAATCAATGCGGATAACTTTGGGAGCAAACTCAAAAATGATGTGAGCAAGAGAACTTTAGAGAGAGGAGAGGGAAGAAACAAATCGAGTAAAGATCAACACAAGTGAACACGACAATTTGTTTACCGAGGTTCGGTTCCAAAGAACCTAGTCCTCATTGAGGAGGCCACAAAGACCGGGTCTATTCTAACCCTTTCCCTCTCTCAATTGGTCACTTAGTCCGGTTGAGTGCTTCTCATTAATCACACGGGTCACTAAGACCCCACAAATATCACCACACAATTAGGTGTCTCTTGCTAGCTTTACAAAGCACTTTAGAAGAATTAGAGTGAGAAGAAGAAACCAATCCAAGCAACAAGAGCAACAAAAGAAACATAAATGACCCTCTCTCAAGTCACTAAGCACTTGAGTTGATTTTGGAACTTGGAGAGAATTTGATCCTTTGATTGTGTCTTGGAGTGTATGTCTTTGCTCTAGTATTGAATGTGAAGATCTAAAAACTTGGATGGCTTGAATGGTGGTGGTTGGGGGTATTTATAGCCCCAACCACTATTCCAGTCGTTGCTGTCGATGGGCACACCGGACAGTCCGGTGGTGCACCGGACATGGCATTATTCATTGTCCGGTGCGTGCCACATCAGCCGACCGTTGGGATTTGGAGCGGTTGACCGTTAAAGTCCTTTGTCCTCTTGTGGCACTGGACAGTCTGGTGGCTGTTGGAACTTGCTCTCCTAGGCAAGTTAATCCAACGGGGGAGCAAAAACAGTGTAAGCAAGGTTTCAACTCGAGATGGCAATAGCTCTGTTGAATTCAGCCTCTCAAGGGCACTGTACGGGGGTATTTATAGGTGCCTGAGTGCCCAGCGTCTTGGGTTAAGGACACATGTGCCCTCAGGCACCTAGGTTATCCCCGGAATATTCCCATAAAGCAGGATTACAGACTGTAATTACAAGAAAGCCTTTACAAATTAGGCCCGTAATGCGTAGCGGCCACGCAGGGCCTGCTATAATGGGCCGGATCATACGTGGGCCTCCATGTTGGATGAGGTCGCGGGATGGGACGACTTCGCCGTAGGCCTTCGTCTTCCGATGCGTGGGACGAAGGGTAGAGTCTGCCAGTCGTCTTGTCTCCGTTGTTGCAGCGAGTCCGGTGAAGGCATCGAGCGAAGGGTGGCGTCTTCGCCTTCGCCCCAACATTTGCCCTCCGAGGGACCAGTTCGACTAAGTCATCTGGTGCCGAAGGCGTCGCTAGATGGTGGAGATGCTGCCCTCGCTCGAAGTGGTTCCGCGGGGGTTTTTGACATGACCGTTGATTGACACCGCACTGTTAGATTGCGAGTTTCCCGAAGCGTCGCGCCCTGTGTATAAAAAGGGGGTGGGGGCGGCGCGGATTGAAATTTACCTTTCTGCGTGCCGCTAAAACCCTAACCTCCCTTTTTCAAACTGCTCGCTTACTCGTCTGCCCTCCTTTCTCCTGTTCGCCGGAGAACTGGCCCGCGTGAAGCAGACCGCGCGCCGCCGTCGACGGTATGTAGCCATGCCGTCTTCCTCCTCGTCTGCTGCGACCATGCCGACGGCCGAGACGCCTTTCGAGGATCTCTCGGGCAGTGTGGCGGCGGCGGAATTGCGACCGGGTGATACGGTGGAATTCGGTGTTTCGCAGATATCGTCGGGCCGCATGCAAGATATGCAACGGTTGGGGTATTTTGGCGGCGGGGTCGAGCGTGTGCCGGGGGCAGAGGAGATTCCAGAGCCCGAGGTGAATTGGTTGTGTTTGAGGCATTTTTCATTGCCGGCCTTCGTCTGCCTGCGCATCGTTTCGTGTAGAAGGTTCTGCAGAAGTTCGAGGTCCAGGTTCATCAGCTGACACCAAACGCCGTGGTGGCACTAGCGAAGTATGTCTGGGCAACAACGTCGTATGGCGGTCAGCCTTCGGTGGAAGTCTTCGCTAAGCACTACTGTCTGCACTGGCAGAAGAGAAGAATTGGACATAAGATTGCACAATTTGGATCGTGCACTTTCACGCCGAAGTCCGGGAAGACTTCGATGGAGGTTGTGGAGCTGGTCCCCTGTGCCCGAAATAAGTGGGGCAACTGGTGGGACTACTGGTTCTATGTTTCGGAGGCTGAAGTTGAAGATCACCCTGGGCTCCCTGCTGCCATCATGTGTTCTCATTATTATGTGGCGTACCCGCCATTTGAAGTGGCGGAGGGTGATGAGAGTGAAAGGGCCCTTCGGATCGCTGCCCGTAGGAGTAGCGGGCGTGATCTGGTTGAGGAATTCATAGGGTATGGGGTGTGGCCCCTGGCGCATGGATGGACGCTGGGCGAAGTATGCCCTCGCGAGATGCCCTCCCTAGGTGGGCGGAAAGTGCGAAGTCCGCTTTTTGCTTTGGATGTGCGAGGGCGGGATCCTGCCGCGGTTGTGCGTGAGGCGGAGGATGCGGCGGTGCGAATTGTTGGTCGCTACGTGCCGAGGACGGAGGCCCAGCGGAGCTGGGACATACGTGGATCCAACGACCGCCTGAACAGGGTTTTTGAGTTGAATGGTTTGCCATATGGCGGTTATCCTGGAGTAGACGTTGCCGACCGCCGGGGGAAAAAACCAGCGGCAGTGATCGAAGACGACCCCGCGCCGGAGGCCGCTCCATCCACTGAGAAGAGGAAGCTAGGTACTGCGATGGGAAAACTGGGGGTCTCCGATAGTTTTGCTATGGAGTTGATGAGGACATGCACGGCCCCCGGGGGAAGGATGTCTTCGCCCGAGCTCCGGGAGTCTTCGGCGCGGATGCTGGAGGTTACCGGGGGTCGATGGCCCAAGAATGTTCCTATCCCCCGCGCGGCTGGCGAAGACTTTTTTACATCTCGCATGGCTCGTGACTTGAGAGTGTTTCCTTACAGACGGAATATTGCTGCTGTTGTGTCTGCAGTGATGAACAAGGATCACCAGGATGCTGCGCAGAAGCGCCGGGCGGTCATCAGGCTCCCTGAGGCTAGGCCGAAGAGAGCGCGGGGGAGTGCGAAGGCTGCCGTCCCCGGCGGAAGCCAGCCTTTGCTGCCTGCGAAGCCGGCCGCGCCTGGATCTAGCAAGTTGCTGGAGAGCACGAAGGCGGCCGGCGCTGGCGGGACCAAGTCCGCCCCGGAAGAAGCTGCGAAGGTCCGGGAGCAGCCTTCGTCGGGGAAACGCATTGCCGACTACGGCACAAATATTAGCGTGGACGACTATCTCGTTGGTAAGTTTTTTTGACCGATGTTACGTTGCAGGGTCGGGCGAAGGGCAACTTGTTGCCGTCTCGCCTGCGGTGGCAACCACGGCGTCTACCGTGGTTTTTGGGGTGAAGGGTGGCGCTTTCAGCGCTGGCGGCGAGGTCTCGGCGGCCACTGCCGTCAAGGACAAAGCGGGCACTGTGTCCTGCCAGTTGCGGGAGGCATCGCTGTAGCTGACGCAGCAGCTGAATCAAGTAAGTCTAGGTAGACTTCGTTGTGTGCCGCTTTCATGGTGATTGTGGTCTCATGCGTGTCTGTTAGGCGGCCGACTTCGCCGATCGCGTGGCGTCGGGCGCCCTTACGGCGGACGTGGCTGCCGAAGTCGAGAGACTTCAGGCGCAGCACGCGGACGCCGTCCGGGAAAAATCGGCTGCGGAGAGCAAAAGCCGCAGGCTGGTGGAGAAGGTGGCCGCCCTGGAGGGCGAGAGGACGGACCTCCGGCGCCAGCTGGTGGAGGAAAGGAGGGAGGCCAACCAGGCCATCACCAAGGCGCAGGCGGAGGCCAAGTTGGCGAGGGCGGAGGAGAGTCTCGCCAGCCAGCACGCCGAGGAATGGGAGGCGCGGTTCAACGCTCTGTAGGCCCGCATGGAGAGGGCCGAGGCCTCTACTCGTGCGGAAGTTGAGCGGACACGCAAACAGCTCGTGGACTCATACCGCGAGTTGGGTGCGCGGACTGCTGACTTCGAGGTGCCCGACCGAGAGGCGGGCCTTCGCTTCCTCGAGTGGCTGCAAGAGGAATTGTTAGCGCTCCCGACCATCGTGGAGGGCATCATGTCCTTTGCCTCCCTCGTTACCTGCGAGGGGGCCATGAATGCGCTGTCCCACGAGGGGTGCAGTCACTATGAGGGCTTCGACCGATCCGATGAAGACTTCGGGCGCGAAATTTTTAAGGTCGAAGACACTGTGGTGAAGGACGCCGCGGGGGCCCTCTTCGACCGGATGTGGGGCCCCCACGGTCGGGAGGCGGTTAGGGAACGGGCTGACCGGGCGAGTGATCAGGTAAAGTATGTGTTTTGTTTTGTGTTGTTGAATGTGGGTATACGCGGGTGTGCTGAATCGGTGTGCTGTGTTGTAGATGGCGCGTGCTGACGACGTGGAGGACTTTGGACATCTGAACAGCGCGCTGCCCGAAGCAGAGGTCAACCCGGTGGTGGCCGAGGCTGAGGTCGACCTGGCGCCGCTCCCGGAGACCGGTGAAGGTTCCCACGTTGCCCCTGCGTCTACTGTATCTGGTGGAGGCTCGCCGCCAGCCACCGTGCCGATGACGGAGGATCCTCCGAAGGCGGCGACGGAGCCAGCAACGGAAGATCCAGTGGCGGCGGCTGGGTCTTCGCAGGTGGCTTAGTGGGTGTGGGGTTGTTAGGGAATTTTGTCTGTGTTACTGAACCTTGGTTGCTGTGCAGGTTCAGGATTTTGGGCCTGCGCACGCAACCTCTACTGCTAATTTGGTGGCGGCTTCAACCGTGGTCGCTGGAAATGAATCGGATGAGTCTACGTCTAAGTTTTCTGAGTTTGATGACTCTGGGAGTTCGATTGTATGGACGGAAGAGTCTTCGGATGAGGGCTTGGATTACTTTGCGGCCTTGGATGTGGCTGAGGCGGGGGCTACTCCGCGTGCTACGGATGCCGAAGTTTTGCCTGGTCCGAGTGTTGGGCGTAGGCGGCGAAGGGCGGTGGCGAAGCATAGAGTGAGTGAATTGGATGGTGGTCGGCTTCGTGTGGGTAGGGCTGGCAGGCAGGAATTGTTGTCCTTGCCGGTTGGGGCGAGTATAGGTGAGGGGGAGTTGCGAAGTCTTTTTGAGGGCGAGGAGCTGAGGATAATGCTTTTTAACTATAGGGAGATGGGAATTATTCCGAAGGTTGAACCAATGTAAGGTGTGATGCCCTCGCTGTACGCGTGTAACTATGGTTTGTATGATGAGGCTGTGTGCCTTCGCGCATCTGGCTATGTTCATGGGGCGTTGCGCACTTGGTCTAGCACGTTTATTATGTCGGTCCGACTGCACTTGTAGGCTTTTGCACTGATGTACTGCGCCTTCGAATTTTTTGCACTCGTTGTGCTAGTCCGGTTGCACCCTTAGGCGATTTTTGCACGGATGGTCTTCTGAAGATGACTTCGATTTTGCGCACTTGTTGTGCTAATCCGGCTGCACCCTTAGGCGACTTTTGCACGGATAGTCTTTTGAAGAAGACTTCGATTTTGCGCACTTGTTGTGCTAGTCCGGCTGCACCCTTAGGCGACTTTTGCACGGATAGTCTTTTGAAGAAGACTTCGATTTTTCGCACTTGTGCTAGTCCGGCTGCACCCTTAGGCGACTTTTGCACGTATAGTCTTTTGAAGAAGACTTCGATTTTTCGCACTTGTTGTGCTAGTCCGGCTGCACCCTTAGGCGACTTTTGCACGGAGTCTTTTGAAGAAGACTTCGATTTTTCGCACTTGTTGTGCTAGTCCGGCTGCACCCTTAGGCGACTTTTGCGCGGACTGTCGCACGCGAAGGTAGCCAGTGCTGCCCTTCGCGGTGACTTTTGTGTTGGTCGAATGCCGAAGACCGTTGATGCGGTCTTTTTCGACGTAATTTTTGCAAGGGATTTTTCGCGTGTATATTACATGGCTCCGCCTCGTTAAAAACCTCACCCCCCCGGGAGGAAAAGAGTGTGGGCCAGTATAGAACTGTGTTGCGGGTTACAAGGGCGAAGTGGCCCTGGGGAGTTAAACAAAAAATTTGCGAAGATTATCAATGTTCCAAGAATGTTCTAAGTCTTCGCCGGATGGCGTTGTGAGCCTGTACGCGCTGGGGGACGCCTTCGTCTTGACGATGAAGGGGCCCTCCCACTTTGGCTCCAACTTGCCTCGGGACTCTGTCCGAGCTGTCCGGACGAGTACGAGGTCTCCTCCGCTGAATTCCCTCAGGATGACCATGTGGTCGCGCCATGCTTTTGTTTGAGCTTGGTATTTGTTTAGAGCCTGTAGGGCGAAGACGCGGTCTCCGTCGATGAGGTCCTTCGAAGTAGGCTCGTCCACGTCGGGGACGGCCGGCGCAACTGTCCACGGTGACCCATGTTTTATTTCTTGCAGAGTCATAGCCTCCGATCCGTATAGAAGGCGAAAAGGGGTGAACCCAGTCGCCCTGCACTCAGTCGTGTTCAGCGCCCAGACCACTTCAGGTAACAGGTCTGGCCACTTGCCTTTTTTGTCGTCGAGGAGCATTTTCTTGATGGCTGTGAAAATTTTACCGTTGGCGCGTTCCACGACTCCGTTGGATTGCGGGTGGTATACTGAGGCGAAGGCAAGCTTGGTGCCGATGGAGAAGCAGAAATCCTTGAAGTCTTGGCTGTCAAATTGCTTGCCATTGTCGACTGTGAGTTCGGACGGGACTCCGAAGCGGCAAACAATATTTTGCCAGAAGAATTTCTGGGCAGTCTTCGATGTTATCGTGGATACAGCCCTCGCCTCAATCCATTTGGTAAAATACTCAACGGCGACGAAGGTGAACTTGAGGTTTCCCTGAGCCGTGGGCAGGGGCCCGACAATGTCCAGGCCCCAGCGCTGAAGAGGCCACGTGTGGGCGATTAGCTTCGTGAATTGCGAAGGGCTTCCCGAGCGTGGAGAAAATTTCTGGCAGGCTTCGCAGGACCTTGTGTCCTAATTTGCGGCACAAATCATGGTGGGCCAGTAGAAACCTTGACGAATCACCTTTGTAGCTAGGGCCCTAGGCCCTGCGTGAGATCCGCAAGTCCCGCTGTGGACTTAGCGCAGAATTTGGACGCCTTCGGTCTCGGTGACACACTTAAGCATCGGTTGACTGACCCCCTTCTTATAAAGTTGGCCTTCGATCAGTGTGAAGTCCCGGCTTCAGTGTTTGAGGCGCTTGGCCTCATTGATGTCGGTTGGATGATAGTACCCCTGCAGGAACAGGTTATTGGTGCCCGCCAGTCTTCGGTCATGATGAGGTTGACTATGCGGTGGACCTCGCTGTCATTGGTTATTTGGAGCCCCTCTGGGCTGCGAACGGCTGGCGTGCCGATGACGTGGTAGAACACGTCGGAGGGCAGGGCCTCGCCCTTGGCCAATGCGTCGGCCTCCTCATTCTTGGCTCGGTCCACGTGCTGCAACGGAAAACCCTTGAATTGTCTTTCGAGGCTGTGGATGGCCGTGAGGTACTGCATGAGTGCGGGGTCCTTCGCTGCATAGTCTTTTTCGACCTGGCCGGCGACTACCTTGGAGTCTGTTCTGATGATGCAGGTGGTGACACCGAGTGCCCTTAGCTTGCGAAGGCCGAGGATGACAGCCTTGTATTCTGCTATGTTGTTGGTGCACCTATCAGACTCCAAAGCAAAGCTGAGGCACGCTGCGTATCTGTGCTTGATCCCGGTGGGTGAAGTAATGACCGCAGCGGCGCCTGCCCCCGCATGGCACCATGCGCCGTCGCAATGGATTGTCCACACTTTTTCTGTGGACGGGTCCGGCTGTGTTATTGGCCCAGTCCAGTCAACGACGAAGTCTGCCAGGACTTGTGATTTGATGGCTGTCCTGGGTTCAAATGTGATGTGGTAGCCAGAGAGTTCGACTGCCCATTTGGCAATCCGTACTGATGCCTCCGGGTTTCTAAACAGTTCACCGAGTCCTCTATCTGAGGTGACCCGGACCTTGAATGCCTCAAAATAATGGCGCAATTTGTGCGAGGCCATGACGACTGCATAGGCGATCTTTTCCAGTTCCGTCATATTACATTTTGATGTTGTGAGCACTTCAGAGACGTAATAAATTGGACATTGCCTGATCGTGCCCTCTCTGGTCTGCTCTTGAACCAGTGCTGCGTTGATCGCATGTGGCGAAGCCGCGACATAGAGCAACAGGGGTAGCGAGGGGTCGGGGCTTGTAAGAATCGCCAATTCCGGTAGGTACTACTTTAATGAAGCGAAGGCCGCCGCCTGCTCTGGTCCCCATGCGAAGTCTTTTGCGCCGTGGAGTGTTTTGAGGAAAGGGAGGCTTCGCTCCGCGGACTTGGAGATGAATCTGTTGAGGGCGGCCAACCTGCCTATCAGTCATTGTACTTCTCTGGCTGACTACAGGGGCGTCATATTGATGATGGCCTGGATCTTGGTTGGATTGGCCTCAATTCAGCGGTGTGACACCAGGTAGCCCAAGATTTTCCCCTGGCGAACGCCGAAGACGCACTTTTCGGGGTTCAGGCGAAGTCGTGCGTCCCGCATGTTCGCAAACATTTCGGCGAGGTCAGCCAGGTGGTCTTCCTTGCTTCTGCTGGCGACAACGATGTCGTCCACATATGTGAATATATTTCTGCCGACTTGGCTCTCGAGCACCGTTTTGGTGAGTCAGGAGAAAGTGGACCCGACGTTCTTAAGTCCCTCCGGCATTCTAATGAAGCAATACGTGCCGAAGGGTGTTATGAAGCTGGTGCTTGCCTTGTCCTCCTCCTTCATGTATATTTGGTGGTAGCCAGAGAAGCAATCAAGGAGTGACATGACTTCGCACCCGGCCGCACTATCGACGATTTTGTCGATCCGAGGCAGCGGGAAGTTGTCCTTGGGGCAGGCCTTGTTAAGACTGGTGAAATCAATGCACATCCGCCATTTGCCGCTCTTCTTCTGCACCATCACTACGTTGGCGAGCCATGTGGGGTAGGCGATTGGCTCGATGAATTTAGCCTCGAGCAGGCGATGCACCTCGGCCTTGGCGGCTTCTGTCTTCTCGTCAGACATCTTGCGCAGCCGCTGTTTCTTCGGCCTCACCGAAGGGACGATTCCTAAGTTGTGCTCGATGATGGAGCGACTGACTCCGACCAGGTCGAGGGCGGACCAGGCGAAGATGTCTTTATTCTTGGACAGACAGCAGAGGAGTCTCTCCTCGTCATGCGAAGTGAGGTCTTCGCTGATGGTAACCGTCTGCTTGGGTGTTGCCCGGTCGAGGGGGACAGTCTTGGTCCCGTCGTTGCTCTGCAGCTGTGCTATTTCATGTTCTTTGGCGGTTGGACTGGCAGATCTGGGGACCTCGCGCTGGGCCGTGAGGCAGTGTACGTTTCTTTGTCCGGGGATGAAGTCTCTTTCTATGTTACGCGCAACCTGTTGGTTGCCGTAGACTATGATGGCGCCTTGCGGACCTGGGATCTTCATGCACAGGTACAGTCCGTGGATAGCTGCCTCAAACTTGTTGATGGAGCCCCGACCCATTATGGCATTGTACGGGTACACCATGTCGACGATGTCGAACGTGACTTGCTCACTTCGGGCATTGGGTGCTACACCGAAGGAGAGAGGTAACTCTATTTTGCCGACGGGAAAGGTGCCCTTGCCGCCGAAGCCGTACAGGGGGTTGTCCGATGGCTTGAGCAGGCTGTGGCTTATGCCCATGCGATCGAAGGCATGGAGGAAAATGATATCTGCCTGGCTGCCATTGTCGACTAAGACTTTGTGCAAGTCCCAGCCTGCCACGCTACAGTTGATAGCCATGGCGTCGATGTGGGGGACGCTGCGCAGATCGACGTCTCGGGCGTCGAAGGTCAATGGCACGTGGGACCACTTTGTCTGCATGACCGGACCGGTGATGGCGACGTGGTTGATGCTACGGTAATGGTCCCTCTTCTGCCGCTTTGTGTCGAAGTCGGCGCTAGACCCTCCAGTGATCATATGAATGACTCCGCGGTACGGCTGATCGGCGAAGTCCTCTTGCTTTGGGGCTTGGGGGTGATTGGGGTGGTGGATGTTTTGCTGTTGATGGTGTGGAGGTGGGGGTGGGGGAGGTACGATTTGTACCTCCTGGTGGTGTTGGTATGCGTGGTGCGGTGGAAGCGGAGCGGGGCCGTGGTTGTATGGCTGAGGGGGTTGCTGATATGTGTGCGCGACAACTCTAGGGTTGTCGGCTGGTTGCGCCCGTGCCATCCTGTCTCTGGTGGCCTTCGTCTCTGGGCAGTCTCTTGTAGGATGCGTGCAGTCTTCGCCGTGGAACAGGCAGTAAAATCTGCGTGGCTGCTGCGCACGCCCCCGGCCCCGACCGCGAGTTCCGTTTCCACGGCCCTGGGGGGATACTCCTGGCGGCGAGGGGCCTCGCCAGCGGGGTGCTGGTTGGCGATGTTGTGCACCTGCTACTGATTGCGGCCATCCCGGCCGGAGTCTGCCTGCGAGGGCCTTGTCCATGTGCGGCTGGATTGCGGAGGGTCTTTGGGTTTCCTTTGAGACTCGACTTTGCGCTGGTGGAGCTCTTCGGATCTGGCGTATTTTTCAAACAGCTGATACAGCTCCTGGAGGTTCCTGGGCGGATCCCTGATGCAGTGGCTGTAAAGGACGCCGGCCCGAAGGCCACTGATGGCGTAGTGGATGGCGATCTGGTCATCGACCGAAGGCAGTTGTGATTTGAGGGTCAGAAACTTGCGGTAATACTCCCGCAGAGTCTCTCGTTCTAGCTGCTTGCAGAGTGAGAGTTCAGCCAAGGCGTCGGTGTCTGGGCGGTACCCTTGGAAGTTGAGCAAGAATTTGTCCTGGGGACTTCTCCAGGAGTCGATGGACAATGGGGGCAACCTGGTGTACCAGGTGAGGGCTGGGCCTTCGAGGGCAATGATGAATGACTTGGCCATCGTGGCGTCGTCCCCTCCTGATGATGCAACGACGACTTGATAGCTCATGATGTACTATGCTGGGTCAGTGCTGCCGTTGTATTTGGGATAGGTCCCTGTCCTGAAGTTGGCGGGCCGTGGCGTCACTTGCAGATGAGGTGCCAGGGGACTTCGCTCATCGAGGTAGTTGACGCCTTGGAATGCCGTGGCGTGAGGGATGGCGTGTCCGTGCTGAGGGATGAACGGGTCTTCGATTTGTGCGCGCTGTTGGAGGGGTGGGTCGTGTTGCAGGCCGAATTGGCCTTCGCTCTGCATGAGCGCGATCTCTTGTTCAAGCTCCTGAGCCTTCTGCTCTTCGTCGCGTATCATCTGTCGCACCTTGGCTTGTGCAGACGTACGCTGGCGCTTAGCCTCGAGGATCTCTTTTTGCTTCTGGAGGTTGCGGTTCTTTATGCGCAAGGCGCGCAGCTGTAGCTGCTCTTCGGCCGAAACGCCGATGACTTCGCCGTCCTCGGTGGCGTCCGCGCCCTCTGGTGGAGCGAAGCCTGGGGAAGCTGCGGTTGTCCTCTAGAGCTGCAGGTGCGGAGGCTGCCTTCGGTAGTGGGTTGTTCGTTGCGCTGCCTCTTGCTGTTTGCGTCGTCTTCGCAGGGATCTTGGGGGTGGTGTCGACAAGGGCCTTGCCCTTTTTCTCGGCCAGCAGTGCTGCCTTCGCAGCCTCGTCAGCCTTCGAGGTGGTTCTCTTGGGTGCCATCGCGGGTGGTGTTTTCGTAGCACGAACGGTGGGCGCCAAATGTTGGAACTTGCTATCCTGGGCAAGTTAATCCAACGGGGGAGCAAAAACAGTGTAAGCAAGGTTTCAACTCGAGATGGCAATAGCTCTGTTGAATTCAGTCTCTCAAGGGCACTGTACGGGGGTATTTATAGGTGCCTGAGTGCCCAGCGTCTTGGGTTAAGGACACATGTGCCCTCAGGCGCCCAGGTTATCCTCGGAATATTCCCATAAAGCAGGGTTACAGACTGTAATTACAGGGAAGCCTTTACAAATTAGGCCCGTAATGCGCAGCGGCCACGCAGGGCCTGCTATAATGGGCCGGATCATACGTGGGCCTCCATGTTGGATGAGGTCGCGGGATGGGATGACTTCGCCGTAGGCCTTCGTCTTTCGATGCGTGGGACGAAGGGTAGAGTCTGCCAGTCGTCTTGTCTCTGTTGTTGCAGCGAGTCCAGCGAAGGCATCGAGCGAAGGGTGGCGTCTTCGCCTTCGCCCCAACAGTGGCACACCGAACAGTCCGGTGCATTCTGGCTTTGCAGTTCTGACTTCTACACTGTTCACTGTAGCTCTTGTCAGCGCAGTCAACCGTTGGTGAAGTTGACCGTTGCTCCGTTGGCTCACCGGACAGTCCGATGATTTTTAGTGGAGTGGCTCTGAGAAAACCTGAGAGTGGCCAGTTCACGAGGTGCCTCGGCCTGGGCATCAGACAGTGTCCGATGCGCCACTGGCAGCACCAATACTTGTTTTTGCTCCAAACTTTGTAGAGTTCACCAACTTGTTCTCTTTGTTGGTTTAGGTTGAACTTTATGCACCTGAGATAAATGACAACTAGGCAAACTAGTTAGTCCACGTGGTTTGTGATGGACGTCAAACACCAAAATCGATTATAGTAAATGTATAAGCCCATTTCCCTTTCACGAACTCCACGAGGCAGACGACCAAGTACGGACTAACCTTTCGCCAGAGAGGCCCCGCCCACGTTGCCTGGCAATGGCGGCCAGCATGTAGTCGATCTTCGGCCTAAACTTCTTCTCTACGCCATAGGACCAATGCATTTGGACCACCGGGACGCGACCGATGAACATAGACGCACTCCCCCCAGGTTTCAGACGTAGAACTAGTCGCTCTCATACCCCGCGCACCGAGGAAGGGATGGGAATATGTAGGTATAACACCATTAATGACCCACTAAGTTAGACATTTAAGGAGCCGACAAACAACTGGCCACCCCTTCTTGGGCTCACCCGTGCGCTAAAGAGATGCTTCCAAAGCTTCCAGTGGGGGCCATGCTGAGGTAGGCTTCACAAAGCGTGGTGAAGCACGCTTTATGGAGGATGGTGTTCGGATGAAGATTCTGAAGCTCCAACCTATAGTAAAACAAGATTCTGCAGACAAACGAATGCTGAAGGAATCCAAGACCATGCTCATAGAAGGAAGCAAGAATCACCACCTCGTCATCCCACAGGGCCGGGGCACCGCTTTCTTTCTCAAGACGCTGACCTGAGACTACCAGGGGGAGAAACCCTTTCCTCTCCAGATCCTTGAGTCAGCTTTGGTTTAAGGAACATGTGGGAAAGGAGTCCATGAGGTCAGAAGGGAGCGCGACCAAGGAAGGAAGAAGAATAGGGAAACACAGGGAGGCTTCGAAGAAGAAGGAAGGGAAGGTGCGCAGGCGTGATATTGTGGTAAGCGAAACCAAACGCGATCTACTTCCCCCCCTCTGTTTTATGACTTGGGAGAATGGAATCCAGACAACAAGGTGGGCTCGTGCAAAACCGCTCCGAGAGGGCCTACCGCTTTGGGGGAGGCAACTCCTCGGAAACTGGGCGGATGACTGTGCGTTTTGCAAGAAACAACTATATCGGACAAAGCACCAAGGAGACTCGTAACAGGAGGAGGTTAACCACCCAATCACGCCACCAACATGCGATACGACAACGGTGTCGCTTCACGTCCCATCGAGGCACCCACGTCGAGCAGCGTAATTATGACCCATATTTTACTGTGCTGACACAACGAATTCGTCACACCAGCCAGGTAAAAACCAGAACACACTCCAACTTAACACACAAAGTGAGGGGTGGATCGAGCGAACTCTCAACAAGTCGCAGGCTAGATGACTGGCTCATAGGTCATTCTCTCGACACCACGTCCAAGATCGTACCTCAAATTCTCTCGCGAAAACTCGGCTGACAGGGTGGCCATGGGGCCCCTCTCTGGTCGACCATGCTGACCAGAGGACCGGAACGATATCGAATAAGGAAGGACTTGATGAGATGACACCAACGGGTCGAGCACCCCCAGCAGGATCGCTCACCGATACCTAACCCTGCCGAAGGGAGTTCGGATCTCACTTGGATAACCCATTTGCAGCTCGACGGTCTACCTCCTCGTGCCGACTAGGTCGGAGGGGGAAGGCCCTCCCCTCATAGGAATACTTCCAAAAGAAGCCAGCCTAAGGGGAGATGTGTGCATCAAAGAGGGAAGGAGTAACAATCAAAAGGATCGCCCTTGAAAACATCAGTTCAACACCAGATGAGGTCAGGCCTAATGCAGGGCACCATCAAATACTGACCCCTAGAAGTCCACATAAAACCATTTAAACCCCAAGCAATCTTCATAGATTGCTCGGGGACTCAAGGGCTGCATCTAACAGATGCGCTCGCGCGACCCGGACATCGGCTATGGGCTGGAGGCGAAACGATAAGAAAAGGACTCGCGCTCAGCGTGTGACGACCATCGCAGAAAAGGTTCATCCTTAGACTACAGGATTAACCTAGTAAACCCCAAGCAATTCTCACAAATTACTCGGGGGCTACATCTAGCAGATGTCCTTGCGCGCACCGAGGAAAAACCGATCTCAAACAAAAGCCTCTACGCAACTCCAAGGAGTTGCATAAAGGCCTAGGGGCTGTTGTCGAGCACCCAGGAATGGGGTGCCCAAAGAAAGCCCAGGAAACTCCTCAAGAGCGGTTCATCCGACCAAGCCCTCGCTGAGCAAGTCTACGAGGCGGGACGAACGACCAAGTCCCCCGCCAAGCAAGTTTGTGAGGCGAAGTGGATGACCAAGTCCCTCGCCGAGCAAGTATAAGCGTTGAGTCAGAGCTACAAGCATACGTCGACCACGGTAGTGCGTGACGCTAGAGGCCCAGACAATAAGACATAGACACAACTATCATATCAGGGGTAACCTCAGCACCGGAGCCTCTACAGTAGCCGAAATAGTAGAAATGACAAGACAGGGCACCATGTGAAATGGACAAATCCACATGCACGGAAGGACAACACGGGGCCCACGATGGTGGAGGGAAGCCATGTCGTGTTAGTCGAGTCTCAGGCTTACACCATGGGACCCACCGCTCATCACCACGGGGACGTTAGCCATGAACCCGCTGCAAGGATAGGAGCAACAGGCGGTGCCATATCCAGAAGCACTACTTCTTCGTACGATTAGGACAAGGGGGCGCGCCGCATGGTCGAAGGACTTCTTCTCTCTTTATTCCGTCTTGCTCTCTCTCTCCCTCTCTTTGAAGAGAGAGCCATGTAAGGTCTGACCCTTAGGATATAAAAGGGGAGGACCCTTTTCCTCTCGGACGGGTAGGCACGCTAGCACACAAGTTGCAACACGCTCAAAGCAATACTACTATCAGCACTACACTAGAGTAGGTTGCGAACCCGAACCAGTATAACCTCCGTGTCTTAGATCTCTCGTGGAATCTCAGTGATTCAATATTTGAAGTGCGTCCGTGCTAGTATTTTCCACCAAACACAAATCTTATTGTCCACTGATTTCCAAAACCACGACACCAACTCTCAATAATTTTATACTCCCTTAGTTCCAGAAAGAATTTGTTTTAGCATTTATCTTTTATGTCTATATTCAAATAGGAGATGATGAATTCAGACACATATAAAACACATACATCAAGTATTGTATGAATCCACTATTTTTATAAAACGAATTTTAATTTAGAATAGAGAGATTATTTCATAAAATCGATCGACACAAAAAAAGTATGCATATAAGTGACTTTCCATACACGGAGAAGGCAACTTCTTTGTGTCTAGTATCTTCCTAGCGTGTCCTAACAAATTTTGAAGGGGTCTAGCAGTCCCTAGCAACCACTGGGTGTTCAGGCTTGATTCTACCCAGTTGTGACTGTCGTGAATAACTTGAAGCAACTGTGGTCAGCTAGGGATGGGGCTACTGGCCGGCTAGCGTGGTGTTTGGTTTCAGGATTGAGCTAGTCCATCATCTTCTCACTCTTTACTATTTTTATTTGGTTTGTGTAATGGAATGAGTTGATCCACCACCAACTTATTCATCATATTAGTTAGTAAGTACTAATATAAGGAATAAGGTCATCTCACCAAATTTGAAAAATGAACTCATGATACACCACCTCAATTTGAATGGAGTAAATCCTCAAACCAAACACCCCCTATGTGGTTGGGGGATGGCAGTAGTGTGGCTATGTCGGTAGCATGTGTGATGGTTTTTTATCCTTTTAGGAGCAAGATTTTGAAAATATTTGAAGGTATTCAATATATTTGCTCCAACTTTTTAAACCAACTTAGAAACTATTGATTTGCCAATCCTTATTGGGATACTCTTACATCGTGAGGGTGTATCTTTAAAAATACATGGATTAGAGTATCTCCAACAAATTAAATCTCTCATGTCTTAAAAGTCTATGTGGGTGATCTCATATCTTTTTCTTCTTCTCTAACTGATTACTAATACACCTTTTTCAATTGGATACATGAGAGCGGGTGGATCTTCTACTTAGCTCCATTCTCGAATATTTGTCGTCCACCAGTTCATTTTTGAACTAAACCGCGACAAACAAACAAAACGGAGGGAGTATATTTTAGAGGGAGAGGGAGGTGGATTTTGAGTAATTAGTTAAAACTTGTTATTGGAGATATGATGAGTAATATGTTTGAGCAATGATAATCCTTTATATTTTACATTTTTACATTAACGGTAGAATAAAGTAATCTATTGAAGATGTTCTTAAGACGTCTCCGTAGAATCTCTTAGACCATCTCTAGCTGAGCGTGTATATGGGTGTGTAAAAACACTGTTTTACACTATAGATTGCACTGTTACAAAGTAGAGTTTAAAATAGTGAGTGAGATATGGAGTGAGATAGGGAGACCAATAGACTTGCACTCATGTGTCTCTAGATAAATCATATTCTAGATACATGTGATTTAGTTTCAAGACCATATATTTAAGCATGTCGTGCAAATTCCATTAACATAGACATCCTACAAATACATCATACAATCTCTGCTGGTAGGACAGACTACAAGTACAGTCAATAAGGAATGGAAATAGTAAATGAGGCATTTATTTTTCCTCCCTTCTGCAGCAGGCTCCCTTGCATTGGACATTCTCCCCGCACCGCGGTCCGCGGGCGTCACCCCTCACCCCTGTCACGTCTGGACAAGTGTCTTGCACTGAGAGGTCGCTGGATCCCACAATGCCGGGAGCAGGTACTTCCTCCCGCCTAGCCCGACGGCGTTGTAGCTCGCGCCGGTGGCCGGGTCTGTGAGCAGCTTCCCGGGGTAGCCGGGGTAGGACCCGGTCCCGAAGATCCCGGCGCACACCGTGGCAGCCTCCAGCCCGGCGCCGGCGTCGCCCTGGTAGTACCCGTCCCCGTACGGGTTGGTGACCGTGCCGGCGAGGAGGGCGGCGAGGCTGATGACCATGCCGTCGACGCCGACGTCGCCGTTGGGCGGCACCAGCGGCGGGGTCCGGGGACCGTACGTCGGCAGGTGGAACGGCCACGCGCATTGGCCGGGGCACTGCTGCGCCGGGTTCCCCGCCCACAGGTAGGCGTACCGCGCCCTGCCGTGCGCGCCGCCGCGGTCGTGGCCGTGGGCGCCGCAGCGCGACACGCAGAAGGACGCCACGGGGACGTCGGCGGCCGTGAGGACCGCGGTGATGGCGCCCCGGTGGTGCCCCGCGGCCCGCGCCAGCGCCGTGACGTTGCCCGGAGAGAGAGGGCCCCGGCCCAGCGACATGCGCTCGTCGACGATCTGCCTGCCGAGCCGCAGCCGCGCGCCGCCGCCGCGGTAGAGCCGGGTGGTGCGCCACCACGCCGCCACGGACGGCGGCGCCCCCGGCGGCTCCGGGCGAGGCGCGCTCGCGTCCGAGAGGGAACGGACGAAGTCGACGACGATCGCGCGCTGCGCTGCGGTGAAGCGCCCGTAGAAGAGCAGGTTGACGGTGTGGTTCCCCGTGAGCAGCGCGCCGCGGTGGTCCCGCAGCAGGATCGGGTCGGGCTTCACCGTGAACAGCACGCGTGGGTTGAACGCCGCGCACCGCCGCGCCGCCTCGCCGCCCAGGAGGGCGACGGTGAGCACGAGGCGGATCAGCAGCGTCGTCATGGACGCCCGCATCTTGCGCCCGCCCATGGATTTCACGAGCCAATCAAGATCGGGAACGAGGTGTGTTGATCGAGCTTTAATCTGCGAGTCGTTAATTGTGAGGTGTGTGAGCTCGCGCACTTGTGGTCTTGGGCTATCTAGCTCGTGGTGGCAGTGTGGGTTTATATAGCGAGCTGGAGCCTGTGGACGTAAAGGCGACCACATAGGGAGGCGTGCCGTGCGCGCGTGTGGCCTCGGCGCCCGTGGAGTTAAGGGGTGCATGACGCGCGCGTGCATCAGCTCCGCGGTTTTGGACGCCGTTCGCGCTTGGGGTAGTACGAGTAGTGGAATGGAAATGGAATGTGCCCGCATGTTTGAACGTCGCCGGATTGCGATGCGTAGCGCATCTGCCAGCATTGTTAATAATATAGCCATCGGCAGGCTAATATGATTTTACCACATCCTATGCAGTTAACTATAATAACCCACGCACGAACGCATATAACGGTTTGACTAAAAACATATTAACTCATTATGTTTTAGGATTTTTAAAACCACTACTCAGTTTTACCCCTCTCGGTTTTTTTACTGTTAGAGATGGACAAAACTAAACAATGGTGATAAATTGAGGGCACAAATTTAAAAATCTCATTTTTATTTGTACATAATGACTATGTATTAAGGTCGTGTTTGACGTGGCTCTGCTACACTTCGAAGCAAACTCTACCATAAAACTACGGGTGGGGCAACTCTTCTCTAGAATTTAGATAGCTATCTCATAATAATTAGTGGTTGTGACTCCATGTCTAGGTTGCTTTTTTAGAGTTTTCAGAGCAGCAAAAGAGGTACTCCAAAAATTTGTACTACAGCTCCGAAAACTCCGTGAAGTTTATAACTCTGGAGTTAGGGTGTTTGGCAGGATCTGGCCAGCTTATTCTTGGAGTTTTGCTATAGAGTCATTGTCAAACACGCCCTGAATTTACGTTGTGCTCTTCTAATTGCTTATTGTTTAATTGATTTTTCTCTCTTTCCAAATCAGAGTAGGCAGGTGACACTCAAGTAACCCAAGTAATTTATTTTGTTCATGTTGACCTTTTTTTTCTTTGTCCTAAAGATTTGTTGAGCATCTCAAACCTTTTTGTTCGTTCCATAGCCATGCACCAACCTTTTAAATTTTGGTATAGAGCCTCCATGTGTACTTACATAAGGATGGAATAATTAGATTTAAATATTCACGTTCATAAATGACCATAACATACTGGTTTGTCTTAACTAAGCACCAAAGTGTGGTGATGTGCAAAAGAAAGCTTGAGAGGCAGGTGTTGTATTTAAAGGTAAGAACATGTATGCAGCAAAAAAAATTTGCTCTTCGTAACCCTATGGAGATGTAAAAATTTCTAGAGCATTTGACTACGCCTAAATACACTATTACTAGAATGGAGGACTACTGGTGTGGTGGCTATGGAGATCCAAGCCAACAAGGCATCAGCTTCATGCAGTTATCTAAATACGATATGTTCCACGTATCGTGGCTGCAGCTTCTAGTGAATATATGATTATATGATGCTGATGTATGAAATTGTTTATTTATGCAAATGTATAGCTACGGGTTAACTATAACAATTGGTGAATATATTGTTTGTTTTAATATAATATAATGCCTGTTTGATTCGTTTTTTTTAGGAGCTTTTCTGAAAAGCTGGCTATGTGGAGAAGCTGGCTGATAAGAATCTGAGTGTTTGGTTCGGCTGCTGTAGGAAGAAGCTGGTGGTTAGAATTTGAGTGTTTGGATAGCCATATTCTGGGATTGTAGATTCTGAGAGAAAAAATGGAAAAAACGCAAACAAACTTAATAATCATAAGGTACTTACATAACCACATGATTTGTGTAGCACAAGTTATTTATTTACACACACGGATAAGTACCTATGACACTAACGCATTAGCGATAGAATCCCTAAAAGCACTCATGTCTAACTAATCTGACGGGTGCTGCTACTCTCACTGACAACTACGTCATCAACATGCCTACTGCTAGGTACTCGTCAAAGTCACGATCGTGTAGCGCACTGTCCCGAATGAAGTTATGCAACGCTATGCATGCTATAACTATCTTCGATTGCTTCTTCAACGAAAATGAAGGCAAGCTAAGTAGGATTCTCCACTTCATCTTCAGCACCCCAAACGATCGCTCTATAACATTCCTCTGCGTCGAGTGCGCATAGTTGAATACCTCTTTCGCACTAACTAGTTGCCTCCCATGCTGCCATTCAGAAATGTGGTACTTTTGACCTTTGTAAGGTAATAGGTACCCCTTCCTGTTAGGGTACCCAGAGTCAACAAGATAATATTTCCCTGTAATACAAATTTATCAAGTTCAATGGCACAGTTACATATGTATTGTTAGTTGCAAATGAAACAAACGTAGGTTGTTGTCGTACCTTCGGGTGGATGGGGGAACCTATCGCCATAGGTGACAAAAGTATCATGTAGTACTCTCGTATCGTGCACGGAACCAGGCCAACCAGTCACGACAAATGTGTACCGCATATCGAAGTCACAAACGGCTATGACATTCTGTGAAGCGTATTTGTGACGACCAATATATTTGGGTTGCTTAGACAATGGTACAAAGGACGAAAAGTGGCTACCATTGATAGCTCCAATGCAATTCTTAAAATGTGGCCAAAACCGGGACTCTTGTAGTCTAGGGTGAATATCAGGGAAATGCACATCCTTGGGCTTAATTACATCATTCGACATCTTGTATATGGCGTTAAGTACTTCACCAAATTTTCGTCTAATTGTTTCCAACGAGTGACCAAACTTATTTCTTATTTGTCGAAAAGATTAGGGTCCCCATCACGCCCATAGAAACATAGCAAGTGCCTCCTTTGTACTTACTCCATGACTTGCTACAAGGCCATAATTGGTGACCAATGTTTCATGGAGACGACGAAACACAGTACGACGCATGTGAAACATGTCGTAGCAATCATCACTACTCTTTAAGGTTCGCTCAACCCATTATATACCTGTTTCCGCCATGGCTCTTCTTGAAACCCCACTTGACAAGCTCCCCCACATATCCAAAGCAACTAGAGAAACTATGAATTCCTCATCCCTGACGTCATCAGTTTGGTCATTATCAGGCTGCAACATCTGCAAACATAAACGCAAATATACGAACAATAATAAGTGCCAACAATAACCAGTATTCTTGGATCAGCAGTATACCATAGTAGGAACTCATAGATTACAAACGTTGTATCATCATATGTCCAACATGTTTGACACAAATATGCAGTGCTTACACATACAAATGTTTTTATTGCAAATACTACTTGAACTGGAAAAATGGAAATAGTTCTCTGACGGAGAACAAACTCAAACGACGAATAGTTCTGTAAAACTTAAATGACTCACAGTTTTGAACACACATAAACAATGAACAGGACTCCAACCGACAACTCGAAACAGTGACCACCCATGATACCGCTAAGACAAACTTCAGCTCCATCCCACCACTAAGACCTAACTCGACTTCTCTTGCTTCTCGTAAGCCCAGCGTAGCCAAGCGTTCCTTCCTTCTTTTGGTCTTAAGGGTTGCAAAGACATCTTGATGACATTTGTCTATTAACAATTGAGTCGCAAAGAAATGCAAGTTGCTTCCTTTGATTGCACCATCTTCTATGACTTGTTGTAATTGAGCAGCAACCTCTTTGCGCACTGGGTCGTCGTCAAAGGAGGTAATTGACTTGTTTGATCTAAAGGTCCTGGACTCAAATGCATCGACAATGATTCTCTTGTATTCATCCCCTAGTTCCTTTTTCTTCCTAGGCTTCGGAGAGTCATGGAACACCTTGTGCTTTCCTTTGAGTGTATTGTTGTGGTCTGGTGTGCTGTTTTCACCGGCACCTAAAACATATTCCTCATGACCATCAGATGATGAATTTGCATCCTCAACTCCAAGAACAAGGGTTGTCTCATTGGTGCACACAATGGGTCCAAACATTATCCTAGGTCATCCTCATTCTCGAGAGGGGCAGATTTGAACATAATACACCCTGGCATTGACTGTAGTAAAATTTAATTGCCTAATTTGAGATGTCGAGCAGTAATCCTAATCTGTAGGATGAAATGAAACATAAAGGCTACCTACTTTATTTTGTTTAGCCCACCAATCATATGGTGCACTGATAGATCCTGTATGAGGATCTCGACCAAGTCTTGTGGCCCTTTCATTCAGCGTTTACTATTGGGTGTACATTCTTTTGAGAGTGTCCCACATATTTTTCATTTGATCCCTAGTGTATGTGCGTCCAATGTGTTTCTTAAACTTTCTAATGAGGTTAGCATACCCTTCTGCATTCAAAAAGTGATGTGGCCTGTTGCATGCATTCACCTCTTCTACACATATTTTAGTGTAAATCTTAGCTGCTCTTGTGTCCCACTTTGCTATCACTTTCCCTAATTTCTCCATCTAATCGAACAACAAGTGTACAATTAAGCAACAAGGATTAAGGTTGGACAAAAGATAAAGGTAAGACACAAGTATGTAGAAGAAAAGGTATTACAAGATCTGCAAAGGAAGCTTTAGAAAACAACGTATTGGTCATGACATAATAATATTATCAAACTAACAGGTACCCTTATTACAAGTTCACGGTCACATGACTACACCCGAGTAGTACCCTTCGTACCCCTTGGAACGTAGGTACAAATAGCCTAAACAAGAGCCTACTCCTAACGTAGGTTGCCTTTCTAAACCATAGTACATGACTCAGTAACTTAGAGCTCATTGTCACTAAAGGATGGCATTTGATCTGAGTCATATTTAATACCCCACATGTTTTTGAAGTGCTTGGCGAAGTCCCAGTCTTCACCGAGGTGTGCTTTAGTAGGGGGTGGTGAGGACAAATTGGAGTGCACATAGTCATCGTCAACATGGATGTTATCATTGTTCACCTCGTCCAAATACTCTTGGAACACTAGAGGGTCCTACTCTAGAATGCACGCTATGTCCTCCAAAGCTACACGGAGCTTGGTAGTGTCAAACGAGTTGGTGCGAAAGAGTATTTCGACAAGGTGAACAAATATGCTATGTCATCGTACATGTAATCAGGGGCGGCCCTGATGGTGGGGCAGATGGGCAACTACGATTTTAAAGGGACCAACTTTAGATATATACTTATATTGGCTAGACTATAATTTTATGATATAATAGTTCAACGCCCAGTGTCAAAGAGTTGACAACTACGATGTATCCATATCTCGATCATATTCAAATATGTTAGAAGAATTTTTTTAATATCAAAATGTAATATGTCCTTATTTATTTATTTGTTATCTGATATGAATATTTTTAGATGTATATTGAGCACTTATATTGGTAACATGTATATATAAAATTAATTAGAAGGGTCTCTAGTTTAAAACTTGCCCCGGATCACTAAAATGTCAGTACCGCAACTGCATGTATTGCTATTCCATTCAATATGTTGCTATTCCATTCACTAAAATTGCATGTCGCTGCAGTGTCATCTGTAACCTATAATAGGTTGTCACCATTTTTCTTAGTGGATCAGGCAAGTAAATGTTAGGTCTATGGAGCCCAGCAGTCATAGACTTTTTTTGGGAAAAGGAAGATATATTAATTTCAAGTGCATTACAACGAGATGAAGCAAACTCTTGAAACAAACATCTCCCGACCTCTGTTCCATACAGAACACACAGCACAACAAAATGAGATATCCTTAAGCCAATCATACTCTAGTGACTATCAATCCTTAGACTAGATCCCCACCCATAATCCCGGGAGAAAAACTCCACGAACAAATGTGTCAAATGAAGAGAAGCCTCCATAGCAAGGTCATGTGCATCCGAACGTTGCAGGGACACCCATGAGCGCATCCAGTGCACCGCCGTGAAGATAACCTGCACAGGGGAATATCATTTTTTCTTCTCAAAAATATTAATATTTCTACTTAACTAAATTGACCAGCACACAGCTACTGCCCCTAGCAGAGCAATGGAATGCATTGATTCAGAATAACCCTCAAGTCACAACCCAAACATATGGATTGCACTAGTAGGTTGCGGAATGTTAGATGCACAATGAAAAAGGACCATACTGCTATGATGAATCTGCATTCGAAAAAGAGATGTTGTATGGTTTCTTCAAGATGACAGAAGCAGTTGACACTATTACCTATCCAATTGTGCCTAGCTAAATTATCTTTCGTGAGAAGCACGCCTCTATGGAGGTACCAAAGAAAGACTTTGACTTTCAGAGGTGCTCTAATCTTTCAAAGACTTTTGTTCAGATTTGGGGAGTCCACTTGAATCAGGGCATGATAGAATGGTTTCACTGAGAAAATACCATTATGTGTTAGATTCTAATGAAATGTGTCGGGCTCCAGCCTTAGGGTGAGGTTAGCAATGTGAGGAAGTAATCTGTTCCAAGCTACTAACTTGTTCCCTACTAGAGCCCTGCGCCAAGGAATATTTGGTGGGGAAGAATTGAGTACTTCGGCAATAGTGGTCTTTTTAGCTCTGGCGTATTGTAAAGACAATGATATTGGGCTCTCAAGGGTGTAGATCCCAACCATATGGCTTCCCAGAATCGGACATGTGTGCCATCATGTACCTTAAAACCTCCAAAACAGAAAAACTCTAATTTGATCTTCATTAGGCCACACCAGAAATGTGAATCTCCCTGCCTCCATTCCTCTTGGGATAGAGGGATTGATCTAAGGTATTTATTCCGAAGCAATTATTGCCATAATCCATTCGAGTTCAGAAGATTGAAGATCCATTTACCAAGCATAGCTATGTTTTAATCCTCAAATCGTTGATACCTAAACCACCTTGGTTTCTAGGTTGAATGATTACCTTCCACTTCGCTAGCCGGTATTTTTTCTTATGTTCGTCTCCTTGCCAACTACTCAGGCATCTTTGGGAACGCCGAAGAAAGACACCATATACATTGGCAGGCAAGTGAGCACCGTGTTGATCAATGTCAATTTGCTCCCGATGGAGAGATGTTTGCCTTTCCAACTACTCAAACGCTTTTCAAATCTTTCCTCAACTCGCCTCCAATTCGAGTTCCTCAATTTCTTAAAGTGAATGGGAATACCAAGGTAATTAAAGGGGAATTCTACTGCCCTGCATTTAAAGATGTCCTTATAGATATCTATGTCATTTTGTGCCTTTCCAAAACAATATAACTCACTCTTGTGGAAATTTATTTTGAGGCTAGATAATTGCTCGATGGCATATAGTATGAGTTTCATATTTTGTGCCTTTTCAGGATCATGTTCTAAAAACAATATAATGTCATCGGTGTATTGCAATATGGATAAACCTCCATCGACTAGATGGGGAACAAGATCACCCACTTCCCCTTCGAAATTGGCCCTTTTAATAAGGATGCCAAGCATATCTGCCACAATATTGAAGAGTAGAGGAGACAAAGGATCTCCTTGTTGAAGGCCCTTCTTTGTCCGAAAGAAGCGACCAATTTCCTCATTCACATTGATGGCAACACTTCCTCCCGAGATGAAAGTCTCCACCCATTTAATCCATTTGGGCGAGAAACCTTTCAAGTGGAGGGCTTGAAAAAGAAACAGTCATTTCACTTTGTCATACGCCTTCTCGAAGTCAATTTTGAGAAAGATTCCATCAAGGTTCTTCTTATGAAGATCATGAACAGATTCATGGAGCATGACTACACCCTCTAGGATGTTACGTCCTCGCATGAAGGCCATTTGGGAAGGACTGATTACATTGTCTACCACCAAATTAAGTCGACTGTTTGCCGCTTTGGTGAAGATTCTGAAAATGTCATTCAGAAGACAGATAGGTTTATACTGTTGTATCAAATTAGCCTCTTGAACTTTAGGGATAAGTGTGATCACTCCAAAGTTAAGGCTAAAGAGCAGCGGTTCCCCTAAGGACAAATCTTCAAACATTCGCAACATGTCATGTTTAACTGTTTCCCAAAAATGTTGGTAAAATTCTATTGGAAGTAGTGTGATTCCTGGTGCTTTGTTATGTTCCATCCCGAAGATTACTTCTCTAATCTACTTTTTTTATGAAAGGAGTAGTTAGAAACACATTTTTATATCGTCTATCCTTGTCTCCATCATGCTAAAGTCGTTCACCTCTGGACTACCAAACAACTCTTTGTAAAACATTGTTATATATTCTATTAGATTTTCTTGTCCCTCAATTTTTTTGTCCATGATCAAGGGGGGAAATCCTTTTCTTCTTGCTTCTTCCGTTGGCAATCATATGGAAGTATTTAGTATTACAATCGCCTAAGAGGATATCCTTTGCCTTAGCGTGTTGATAATACCTATTTTCTTCCTCTCTTAGGAGCTTTGCTAATTGGTCACATGATTGCGCTAAGAGATTTTGCTCATTTTCCGATGGGTCTCTACTTTCTGCTTCTATATCCAAGACACTAATTGTTTCTTGGATAGCTGATTTCTTCTATTTATATTGTCCTCTATTGTTGATTGCCCACCCTATAAGATGACGTCTCATAGAACTCAGCTTGTTGTTCCATTTTTGGACATAATTTTTTCCCTTTAGGGCTTGTTCGGTTCTACCCCAATCCATATGGATTGAGGGGGATTGAGGGGGTTTCAATCCCTACTAAGTCAAAATCCCCTCCAATCCATATCAATCCCCTCCAATCCATATGGATTGAAAATAACCGAACAAGCCTACCGGACGCTTCCAGATTTCAACAACTATTTTATTGAAATCCTCAAAAGTTAACCAACTTAGTTCTAGCTTGAACTTTTTGTTTTTACCTATGAAAACTGGTAATCCCGTGTCTAGGAGGAGAGGGACTGAGGGAGGGTATGGTCCGTTAGGCCTTGTTTGTTTCGGCAGGGAACAACTGGGAACTGGAAGTAAACCACGTGGAATGGCTTGCTCTGGAATGGTTCCCAGCCCATTCCCGGTTTTTACCCCGTTCCCGTCCCAGGAAGCTGCCCCCGTCTGAGGTCGTGTCGAAATAATCCACAGAGCACGACAACTGAAGGCGGCGCAACAGCAGGGTTGCGCACGAGCAGCGACGACAAGGCAGCGCACGAGCGAGTACAGCGGCTGCAGCACGGATACAGCCCTCCCTCGCCCGCCCTTCGCTCTGCCTGGCTCCCTCGCCTCCAGCCTCCGCTCCGTTCCGCGTGGATCCCTCGCCTCCAGCCAAGTTCTTTTCAAGATTCAAGTTCTTTTCAGAGACCCATCCCTTGCTGTACTGAAGCATATTCACTAGCCTACTTTGAGGTAGCATTTACAAAACTTTGAGGTGTTTGTGGTTCATTGACCTACTTTGATGAATACTTGATGATAGATAGTTTGTTGTTATTAGTAAACAGTATTTGCAAAAGAATAATATACAAGCAATTTCTTGGCAATATCAAACATGAACCTTAGCCTGTTACACTTAGGGTGGTTGGAAATCAGTAAAGTTGGCTTTGATTATTTATTATATATCGGTTTCAGAAATCAGGTTACAATATTACGAAGAAATTATCCATTACAAATATGGTTTTTACATGTACTTCTCCTATATTAAAGATGCCTGAATTTTTAGTTGATTTCAGAAAATACTCTTATACAGTCAACTAGTACAAATAAATTGTTACATTTGTGATTTGTTATTTTTCATTGTATCATCATTATACATTGAAATTTTGAGAGGAAGCTAAAATTATTGATTACGTGTAGTTTGTAATTCAATGCTGGTGAATTGGTGATTGGTTAGTTAGAGAAGATCTTCAGTTTTCTACTGAAACCGTGCTAGCAGAAGAAAATCTGGTCACCTTGGTCCATTTTATCATATTTTTTATATCAGGTTCTAAAATTTTTGCAATAAAATGAATTAGTGTGAAGTCTTGGATGATTTAATAATTTTATGTGCACTGAATGTGAGTCCTGTTGTTGTGTTCTTGCCAGTGTTCTGGATATAATCAGTGACTGACAGCTGTATTTGCAGTTGTCTCTGTACAAAGAATTAGTCTATTTTTGGAGGTTTTTACATAGAATTAGTATATTCACCAACATTCATCTGTATTTGTAGTTGTCTCTGTACTTGTAGTTGTCTCATGATACTGATGGATTATCCAGTCCTTGATCACTGTTTTTTCTATACTTAGAGAATAGGACAACTGGCAGCATAGTTGTCAGGCATTTCGTTCCTGTCTAGTTTGCATTATGACAATTTATGTTTATTCACCAAACTGGACTTCCTATTAGCTAATATGTCTAAAGTGTTAGTTCACATTTTTGTTTCCCTATCATATATGTATATGTTATCCGTTCACAAATCACAGCTTGGTCTCTATGTTGTTTTATGTCAGTATTTATTTATTTATTTATTTCGCTTGGTAAGGCATTATACCATAAACAATAGTAAATAATTCCAAAAAAAACAACATCTTTACATGAAGTAAGTTTATAACAGATAGATGAACAAATTATACAATTTTGAAGCAAAACAACAAAAAATACTCCTTTGCTATTATAGTACTCCTTTTTAGCAGGTTTCTCCATACTCACAAATTAATCGATCACTAATAGTATTTATAAGTGATTTTATCTTTCTAAATAGTACCCGAACTCTTTTTTTATTTTTTCTTAACTCCTAACGTGACCGTCCTTGCTTGTTGGATTTCTTGGGATGCTCCATTTGGTCATCAAGGATATGGTCGGCAGGATCAAAGTCATACTGATGCTGAAAACTGATGTGTGAACTGCTGCTTGATAGCAGTTTTTTGTCTGAAAACTGATGCTGAAAAACTGAAAGCCACTTCTCTGCCTGATAGGATCAAATACAGCTGCTCTCTTTCTGTAAGCAGTATTTTTTTTTTGTCAAAACTGAAAGCATGCAAGCCACTTATTTGTTTGTCAAAACAGCTGCTATATTTGTTTGTCAAAATGGCTGGAAGCAAGTCACTTCAGCACTTATATTGGCACCCATGCAGAACTGAAGGTTTCAGTTAATCATGTAGAGCCCTCACAATTATCATTGTCCGTGTATGAAGCAGAATTGAAGATTACTGACATGCACTTGTCATTGATATCAGCTGTGTTTTCGGATTGTTTTGATTGCGGATGAAGGTTTGCCACTCCAAGCAATTGCGGTTGTTTTGGTTGATGTTTTGATTTCTCTGTTTTGATTGCTGGCTGCTTGCTGGGGCTAACTGAACAAGCAAAAAGAGAGACAGGGAACTATTGAGTAGGTAATTAAACCACACAGGGAAAGAGTGGCAGGAGGGGATCCATTGAATCCACTTGTGGATTAATTCCACCTAGGGATTAAATCCATGCCAGGACCTGCATTAGCATGATCGTCCGCAGAGTCTCCCCTCCCGCGTCAAGGCTTATTCGGTTCTACCTCAATCCATATGGATTAAGGGGGATTGAGAGAGTTTCAATCCCTGGTAAATCAAAATCTCCTCAAATCCGTATCAATCCTCTCCAATCCATATGGATTGAAAATAATCGAACAAGCCCTCAAGGATTCGAGAAACAGGAGGTAGATTTCTACTAGATACATTGCCCAGTTGGATCTTGGATGTCCCTCTCCTCATGACGATCAGACGATGCCTTTTGAGCGAGGCGGCAGCTCTTGGAAGGCTCCACGCCAAGGGACAACTTGACATAGGAACGATAGGATTACTGTGCTAGTCTGCTAGTAGACAATAGACATTGATCCGTGCGATGCAATGCACGCGTGACACCCCAATCACGGTCCACTGTCCTATCGCGCTACCAGCTGGACGCCTCTATCTATTCTTATTTAATTCCTCACCATTTTGTTTTTTTTATCTGAAAAAGATATATGATGGCTAGTGAAACGATCTTCTTGAGATAATGGACGAGTATCCACCGTTGTTTTAGCAAAACTATTCGAAATTTTCTTTTGTCCGAGTTCATAACGGGCATGCAGATTGCAGAAGAGCGAAGTTGTAGCCTGGCTTGAATGGCTGAGTCCAAAATCCAAATGAAAAACCCGATATTTGGTTTTGGTGACAGTTTTTTTATTTTTTTGGTCAAGAGGTGAAATAGGGGACAATAGATTCGAGTTCAGATGAGGAGCAGAAGCTTTATATAGCTTATTATCCTACTGCCTAACTCCTGTAGCCACCAAAAGGCACTTGGTTGGACCTGCAACTGCCGCGCTCTAGATTAGTCTCCGATCCATGATTGATGTCTAGGGTCTAGGCCCATCCATCGGACCATCCCCTGTTCTCTGAAATTCAGAATGCGAGAAATTTTGATATTTAAAACGCAAGCTTCTATATTTGATACGCATCTAGTAAACCTTTCACAATTTGACAACAACTAATATGCAATCAGGCTAGAGATGACAATGTGCCCTGATCCCTGATTCCCTGCAAAAAATTCCTCCATTAGAAGATAGAGATAGGGAATGTTGTACCCCATGGAGATGTAAATGGGGATAAGAATAAGGAAGCATTCCTAGTATCTCCGTGGGGACCCCGTTAAACTTACATCATGATGATGTTTTTAATGTAACATTTAATGATAAAAACAAATAATTACCTTGTCAAATGATCACTCGTTGTACATATGTGTGTTCATTTTGATGTACACATAATGTTTTTTTACATCTGACAATGTGAAAGGGAATTAGGCTTACACTTATTTCCTAAATTGATTTTGGTGGTTGAATTGCCCAACACAAATAATTGGACTAACTAGTTTGCCCAAGTTTATAAGTTCTACAGGTACCAAAGGTTCACAATAAGCCAATAAAAAGATCAAGAGAAAGGGTTCAAACAAAGGAGCAAAGGGACAACCGAAGGCACCCTGGTCGGGCGCACCGGACTGTCCGGTGCACCAGGGGACTCCAAGCTGAACCTCGCACCTTCGGGAAAACTCAGAGGCGCCGCGCTATAATTCACCGGACTGTCCGGTGTACACCGGACAGTGTCCGGTGCTCCAATGAGAAGCGACTCTGAACTCGTCAGCTTCGGGAATTCGCTCCGCTATAATTCACCGGACATGTCTGGTGTAACGGCGGAGCAACGGCTACTTCGGCACCAACGGTCACCTGCAGCGGCATTAAATGCGCGCCAGAGCGCGCAGGAGTCAGGCACGCGCGAAGTGGCGCACCGGACACTCTACAGTACATGTCCGGTGTGCCATCGGACATCAAGGCGGGCCCAGCAGTCAGAGCTCTAACGGTCGGAACCCAACGGCCTGGTGACGTGGCTGGCGCACCGGACACTGTCCGGTGCACCATGCGACAGACAGCCTCCACCAAACGGCTAGTTTGGTGGTTGGGGCTATAAATACCCCCAACCACCTCACATTCAAGTCATCCAAGTTTTCACACTTCTACACCTTACAAGAGCTCTAGCATTCAACTCTAGACACACCCAAGTGATCAAATCCTCTCCAATTCCACATAACGCATTAGTGACTAGCGAGAGAGATTTGTTGTGTTCTTTTGAGCTCTTGCGCTTGGATTGCTTCTTTCTTTCTCATTTGTTCTTGTGATCAAAACTCAATTGTAACCGAGGCAAGAGACACCAATTGTGTGGTGGTCCTTGCGGGGAAGTTTTGTTCCCGGTTTGATTTGAGAAGAGAAGCTCACTCGGTCCGAGGGACCGTTTGAGAGAGGGAAAGGGTTGAAAAAGACCCGGCCTTTGTGGCCTCCTCAACGGGGAGTAGGTTTGTGAGAACCGAACCTTGGTAAAACAAATCCGCGTGTCACACTCTTCATTCGCTTGCGATTTGTTTTGCGCCCTCTCTCTCGGACTCATTATTGTTTCTAACGCTAACCCGACTTGTAGTTGTGATTATATTTGTAAATTTCAGTTTCGCCCTATTCACCCCCCCTCTAGGCGACTTTCAATTGGTATCAGAGCTCGGTGCTTCATTAGAGCCTAACCGCTCGAAGTGATGTCGGGAGATCACGCCAAGAAGGAGATGGAGACCGGCGACAAGCCCACTACAAGCCACGGGGAGACTTCATCGGAAGAGTCCCGCAACAAGAGGAAGGAGAAGAAAGACTCCTCCAACAAAGGGAAGGGGAAGGAGAGGAAATCCTCTTCCCACAAGTCGCATCGGAGAGGCGACAAGCACAAGACGATGAGGAAAGTGGTCTACTACGAGACCGACTCTTCATCACCATCGACCTCCGGCTCCGACGCGCCGTCCGTTACTTCTAAGCGCCAAGAGCGCAAGAAGTATAGTAAGATTCCTCTACGTTATCCCCACATTTCAAAGCATACTCCTTTGCTCTCCGTTCCATTAGGCAAACCACCGGTTTTTGACGGTGAAGATTATAATATGTGGAGTAACAAAATGAGGCATCATCTAACCTCACTCCACACAAGCATATGGAATGTTGTTGAGTTTGGTGTACAGGTACCATCCGTAGGGGATGAATACTACGACTCGGACGAGGTGGCCCAAATTCACCACTTTAACTCCCAAGCCACCACTATACTCCTCGCCTCTCTAAGTCGAGAGGAGTATAATAAGGTGCAAGGGTTAAAAAGTGCGAAGGAAATTTGGGACGTACTCAAGACCGCGCACGAAGGAGACGAGGTGACAAAGATCACCAAGCGGGAGACAATCGAGGGGGAGCTCGGTCGCTTCATGCTTCACCAAGGGGAGGATCCACAAGCTATGTACAACCGCTTGAAGACCTTGGTGAACCAAGTGCGCAACCTCGGGAGCGAAAAATGGGATGACCATGAGATGGTTAAGGTTATTCTTAGATCCCTCGTATTTCTTAACCCTACGCAAGTTCAATTAATTCGAGGTGATCCTAGATATAAGCTAATGTCTCCCGAGGAAGTAATAGGAAAATTTGTGAGCTTTGAGCTAATGATTAAAGGCTCAAAGAAAATCATCGAGCAAGGCACCTCCTCCACGCCCGAGGCACAACCGGTCGCATTCAAGGCGACGGAAGAAAAGAAGGAGGAATCTACTCCAAGTCGAACACCCATCGACGCCTCCAAGCTCGACAACGAGGAGATGGCGCTTATCATCAAAAGCTTCCACCAAATCCTCAAGCAAAGGAGGGGGAAAGACTACAAGCCCCGCTCCAAGAAAGTATGCTACAAATGTGGTAAGCCCAGTCATTTCATTGCTAAATGTCCATTATCTAGTGATAGTGACAGGGGCGACGACAAGAAGGGGAGAAGAAAGGAGAAGAAGAGATATCACAAGAAGAAGGGCGGCGATGCCCATGTGTGCCACGAGTGGGACTCCGACGAGAGCTCCACCGACTCCTCCTCCGACGAGGACGCCGCCAACATCGCCATCACCAAGGGACTTCTCTTCCCCAACGTCGGCCACAAGTGCCTCATGGCCAAGGACGGCAAAAGGAAGAAGGTTAAATCCAAATCCTCCACTAAATATGAATCCTCTAGTGATGATAATGCTAGTGATGAGGAAGATAATTTGCATACTCTTTTTGCCAACCTAAACATGCAACAAAAGGAAAAAAATTAAATGAATTGATTAGTGCCATCCATGAAAAGGATGATCTCTTGGACTCCCAAGAGGACTTCCTAATCAAGGAAAACAAAAAGCATGTTAAGGTAAAAAATGCTTATGCTCTAGAAGTAGAGAAATGTGAAAAATTATCTAAGGAGCTAAGCACTTGCCATGAGACTATTGACAACCTTAGAAATGAGAATGCTAATTTGTTAGCTAAGGTTGATTCAAATGTTTGTGATGTTTCAATTCCCAATCCTAGAAATGATCATGTTGATTTGCTTGCTAAGATTGAAGAATTAAACATCTCTCTTGCTAGCCTTAGGATTGAAAATGAGAAATTTATTGCTAAGGCTAGAGATTTTGATGTTTGCAATGTTACTATTTCCAACCTTAGAAGTGAAAATTATATATTACATGCTAAGGTTGTAGAATTAAAATCTTGCAAACCCTCTACATCCACCGTTGAGCATGTGTCTATTTGTACTAGATGTAGAGATGTTAATGTTGATGCTATTCATGATCATGTGGCTTTAATTAAACAACAAAATGATCATATAGCAATATTAGATGCTAAAATTGCCGAGCATAACTTAGAGAATGAAAAGTTTAAATTTGCTAGAAGTATGCTCTATAATGGGAGACGCCCTGGCATCAAGGATGGCATTGGCTTCCAAAGGGGAGACAATGTCAAACTTAGTGCCCCTCCTAAAAGATTGTCTAATTTTGTTAAGGGCAAGGCTCCCATGCCTCAGGATAACGAGGGTTACATTTTGTACCCTGCCGGTTATCCCGAGAGCAAGATTAGGAGAATTCACTCTAGGAAGTCTCACTCTGGTCCTAATCATGCTTTTATGTATAAGGGTGAGACATCTAGTTCTAGGCAACCAACCCGTGCTATGTTGCCTAAGAAGAAAACTCCTAGTGCATCAAATGACCATAGCATTTCATTCAAAACTTTTGATGCATCATATGTTTTAACTAACAAATCCGGCAAGGTAGTTGCCAAGTTTATTGGGGGCAAACACAAGGGGTCAAAGACTTGTGTTTGGGTACCCAAAGTTCTTGTGTCTAATGCCAAAGGACCCAAAACCGTTTGGGTACCTAAAGTCAAGAACTAAAATTGTTTTGTAGGTTTATGCATCCGGGGGCACAAGTTGGATCATCGATAGCGGGTGCACAAACCACATGACAGGGGAGAAGAAGATGTTCTCCTTCTACGAGAAAAACCAAGATCCCCAACGAGCTATCACATTCGGGGATGGAAACCAAGGTTTGGTCAAAGGTTTGGGTAAAATTGCTATATCTCCTGACCATTCCATTTCCAATGTTTTTCTTGTTGATTCATTAGATTACAATTTGCTTTCCGTTTCGCAATTATGTCAAATGGGCTACAACTGTCTTTTTACTGATGTAGGTGTCACTGTCTTTAGAAGAAGTGATGATTCAATAGCCTTTAAGGGAGTGTTAGAGGGTCAGCTATACTTGGTAGATTTTGATAGAGCTGAACTCGACACTTGCTTAATTGCTAAGACTAACATGGGTTGGCTCTGGCACCACCGACTAGCCCATGTTGGAATGAAGAATCTTCATAAGCTTCTAAAGGGAGAGCACATTTTAGGATTAACAAATGTTCATTTTGAGAAAGACAGGATTTGTAGCGCATGCCAAGCCGGGAAGCAAGTTGGGGTTCATCATCCACACAAGAACATCATGACGACTGACAGGCCACTGGAACTCCTACACATGGACCTATTCGGCCCGATTGCTTACATAAGCATCGGCGGGAGTAAGTACTGTCTAGTTATTGTGGATGATTATTCTCGCTTCACTTGTGTGTTCTTTTTGCAAGAAAAATCACAAACCCAAGAGACTTTAAAGGGGTTCTTGAGACGGGCCCAAAATGAGTTCGGCTTGAGAATCAAGAAAATTAGAAGCGACAATGGAACGGAGTTCAAGAACTCTCAAATTGAAGGCTTCCTTGAGGAGGAGAGCATCAAGCATGAGTTCTCTTCTCCCTACACCCCACAACAAAATGGTGTAGTGGAGAGGAAGAATCGAACTCTATTGGACATGGCGAGAACCATGCTTGATGAGTACAAGACACCGGATCGGTTTTGGGCCGAGGTGGTTAACACCGCTTGCTACGCCATCAACCAGTTATATCTACACTGAATCCTCAAGAAGACATCCTATGAACTCCTAACCGGTAAAAAGCCCAACATTTCATATTTTAGAGTCTTTGGTAGCAAATGCTTTATTCTTGTTAAAAGAGGTAGAAAATCTAAATTTGCTCCTAAGACTGTAGAAGGCTTTTTACTAGGATATGACTCAAACACAAGGGCATATAGAGTCTTTAACAAGTCCTCAGGACTAGTTGAAGTTTCTTGTGACGTTGTGTTTGATGAAACTAACGGCTCTCAAGTAGAGCAAGTTGATCTTGATGAGATAGGTGAAGAAGAGGCTCCGTGCATCGCGCTAAGGAACATGTCCATTGGGGATGTGTGTCCTAAGGAATCCGAAGAGCCTCCAAATGCACAAGATCAACCATCCTCCTCCACGCAAGCATCTCCACCGACTCAAAATGAGAATGAGGCTCAAGTTGATGAAGGAGAAAATCAAAATGATGAGCCACCTCAAGATGACGACAACGAATAAGGGGGAGATGCAAATGATCAAGACAAGGAGGATGAAGAACCAAGGCCGCCACACCCAAGAGTCCACCAAGCAATCCAACGAGATCACCTTGTCGACACCATCCTCGGCGACATTCATAAGGGGGTAACCACTAGATCTCGTGTTGCACATTTTTGTGAGCATTACTCTTTTGTTTCCTCTATTGAGCCACACAGGGTAGAGGAAGCACTTCAAGATTCGGATTGGGTGATGGCGATGCAAGAGGAGCTCAACAACTTCACTAGGAATGAGGTATGGCATTTAGTTCCACGTCCTAACCAAAATGTTGTAGGAGCCAAGTGGGTCTTCCGCAACAAACAAGATGAGCATGGTGTGGTGACAAGGAACAAAGCCCGGCTTGTGGCCAAGGGATACTCCCAAGTCGAAGGTTTGGATTTTGGTGAAACCTATGCACCCGTAGCTAGGCTTGAGTCCATTTGTATATTATTAGCCTATGCTACTTACCATGGCTTCAAGCTTTACCAAATGGACGTGAAGAGTGCCTTCCTCAATGGACCAATCAAGGAAGAGGTCTACGTTGAGCAACCTCCCGGCTTTGAAGATAGTGAGTACCCTAACCATGTCTATAGGCTCTCTAAGGCGCTTTATGGGCTCAAGCAAGCCCCAAGAGCATGGTATGAATGCCTAAGAGATTTCCTTATTGCTAATGGCTTCAAAGTCGGCAAGGCCGATCCTACTTTATTTACTAAAACTCTTGACAATGATTTGTTTGTATGCCAAATTTATGTTGATGACATTATATTTGGGTCTACTAACGAATCTACATGTGAAGAATTTAGTAGGATCATGACACAGAAATTCGAGATGTCAATGATGGGGGAGTTGAAGTATTTTCTAGGATTCCAAGTCAAGCAACTCCAAGAAGGCACCTTCATCAGCCAAACAAAGTATACTCAAGACATTCTAAGCAAATTTGGGATGAAGGATGCCAAGCCCATCAAGACACCCATGGGAACCAATGGGCATCTCGACCTCGACACGGGAGGTAAATCCGTCGATCAAAAGGTATACCAGTCTATGATAGGTTCTTTACTCTATTTATGTGCATCTCAACCGGACATTATGCTTTCCGTATGCATGTGTGCAAGATTCCAAGCCGACCCTAAGGAATCTCACCTTACGACCGTAAAATGAATCTTGAGATATTTGGCTTATACTCCTAAGTTTGGACTTTGGTACCCTCGGGGATCCACATTTGATTTAATTGGTTATTCGGATGCCGATTGGGAGGGGTGCAAGATTAATAGAAAGAGCACATCGGGGACTTGCCAGTTCTTGGGAAGGTCCTTGGTGTCGTGGGCTTCAAAGAAGCAAAATTCTGTGGCTCTTTCGACCGCCAAAGCCGAGTATATTGTCGCAGGCCATTGTTGCGCGCAACTGCTTTGGATGAGGCAAACCCTGCGGGACTATGGTTACAAATTAACCAAAGTTCCTCTTCTATGTGATAATGAGAGTGCAATCCGCATGGCGGATAATCCCGTTGAGCATAGCCGCACTAAACGCATAGCCATTCGGTATCATTTTCTTAGGGATCACCAACAAAAGGGGGATATCGAGATTGCATACATTAACACTAAAGATCAATTAGCCGATATCTTTACCAAGCCACTTGATGAACAAACTTTTACCAGACTTAGGCATGAGCTAAATATTCTTGATTCTAGGAATTTCTTTTGATGTCTTGCACAAATAGCTCATAAATATACCTTTGATCATGTCTCTTTTATATATGTTATGACTAATGTGTTTTCAAGTGTATTTCAAACCAAGTCATAGGTATATTGAAAGGGAATTGGAGTCTTCGGTGAAGACAAAGGCTTCCACTCCACTCCATCACTTTTCCTTCACCGTCGCTCCAAGCACTTCTTCGTCTTTGGTATAATCTTCACTCATATGTGGGATTTGCCAAAGGGGAGAAAATAGTTAGCGAAGGGCTCTAATGATTCCGTTTTTGGCGATTCATGCCAAAGGGGGAGAGAGTATGAGCCCAAAGCAAAAGGACCGCACCACCACCACCACCCTAATTTTAAAACTAATGATTTTCAATTGGTAAATTTCAAATTGGTATCTTATTGTGTCCAAAAGGGGGAGAAAGTAGTATTTTCAAAAATTGATATCTTAAAACCCTCTTGAACACTAAGAGGAGAATTTATTTGAGGGGGAGTTTTGTTTAGTCAAAGGAAAAGCATTTGAAACAGGGGGACAAAATTTCAAATCTTGAAAATGCTTCGCAAAATCTTATTCATTTACCTTTGACTATTTGCAAAAGGACTTTGAAAAGGATTTACAAAAAGAATTTGCAAAAACAAAACATGTGGTGCAAGCGTGGTCCAAAATGTTAAAAAATAAAGAAGCAATCCATGCATATCTAGTAAGTAATATTTATTGGCTCAATTCTAAGTAACCTTTGCACTTACATTTTGCAAACTAGTTCAATTATGCACTTATATATTTGCTTTGGTTTGTGTTGGCATCAATCACCAAAAAGGGGGAGATTGAAAGGGAATTAGGCTTACACCTATTTCCTAAATTGATTTTGGTGGTTGAATTGCCCAACACAAATAATTGGACTAACTAGTTTGCCCAAGTTTATAAGTTCTACAGGTACCAAAGGTTCACAATAAGCCAATAAAAATATCAAGAGAAAGGGTTCAAACAAAGGAGCAAAGGGACAACCAAAGGCACCCTGGTCGGGCGCACCGGACTGTCCGGTGTGCCACCGGACATTGTCCGGTGCACCAGGGGACTCCAAGCTGAACCTCGCACCTTCGGGAAAACTCAGAGGCGCCACGCTATAATTCACCAGACTGTCCGGTGTACACCAGACAGTGTCCGGTGCTCCAAGGAGAAGCGACTCTGAACTCGCCAGCTTCGGGAATTCGCTCCGCTATAATTCACCGGACATGTCTGATGTACACCGGACTGTCCGGTGTAACGGCGGAGCAACGGCTACTTCGGCGCCAACGGTCACCTGCAGCGGCATTAAATGCGCGCCAGAGCGCGCAGGAGTCAGGCACGCGCGAAGTGGCGCACCGGACACTCTACAGTACATGTCCGGTGCGCCACCGGACATCAATGCGGGCCTAGCAGTCAGAGCTCCAACGGTCGGAACCCAATGGCCTGGTGACGTGGCTGGCGCACCGGACACTGTCCGGTGTGCACCGGACTGTCCGGTGCACCATGCGACAGACAGCCTCCACCAAACGGCTAGTTTGGTGGTTGGGGCTATAAATACCCCCAACCACCCCACATTCAAGTCATCCAAGTTTTCATACTTCTACACCTTACAAGAGCTCTAGCATTCAACTCTAGACACACCCAAGTGATCAAATCCTCTCCAATTCCACACAACGCATTAGTGACTTGCGAGAGAGATTTGTTGTGTTCTTTTGAGCTCTTGCGCTTGGATTGCTTCTTTCTTTCTCATTTGTTCTAGTGATCAAAACTCAATTGTAACCAAGGCAAGAGACACCAATTGTGTGGTGGTCCTTGCGGGGAAGTTTTGTTCCCGGTTTAATTTGAGAAGAGAAGCTCACTCGGTCCGAGGGACCGTTTGAGAGAGGGAAAGGGTTGAAAAAGACCCGGCCTTTGTGGCCTCCTCAACGGGGAGTAGGTTTGTGAGAACCGAACCTCGGGAAAACAAATCCGCGTGTCACACTCTTCATTCGCTTGCGATTTGTTTTGCGCCCTCTCTCTCGGACTCATTATTGTTTCTAACGCTAACCAGGCTTGTAGTTGTGATTATATTTGTAAATTTCAGTTTCGCCCTATTCACCCCCCTCTAGGCGACTTTCACAATGTGTATAAGTGATAATGTTTTGTATTAATAACAAAGAAACTATATCCTGATTATAATTTAAGCGAGGACGGGGATCCCTGATGGAGATTTATCCCCACGGGGAACGGGGATGGGGAAAAAATGTTGCCCGCAAGAGTTCGTGGGGATCCCCGCGGGATTTTTTTTCGTCGCGGTGACGAGGATGGCGAGCTAAAACCTAACGGGGAATTCCCCGTTGTCATCCCTAAGTCAGGTCTTATACGCAAGCGTGCAAGCGAGTCTCTTGGTCTGTTAGATCATGATCCATCTTTAGGCATAATTGTGTTTTGTTAGGGCTTTCCTGTAAATCTACACAAGCTAGTGTTTGAAGGGTTTAAATGTTAAACGTGATATATGGTTGGATCATGATTTCGCTTCCATGCTTGCACATAAGGCTGGATTGCATATTGGTTGTGCCTCAAAGATTAACCTTGCGCATGTGAATTCTTTTGATTTAAGAGACTATAAAGAATCTCTCTTTTTCTACTTTCAAATATCTATTAGGGCATGGGAAAAGACAAAAATACCCTTGCCTCTTAACAAGTGGCCTAGATGCCCACCCGACCCCCTTGGTCCCTAGGTGTCCATGCACTTCTCTTCTCGACATTTCTCTATCTTGCCCAATCTCCTTCCTCGAAGTTCTCTAAAACTAAATTTTTGTACATATCTAACATATTTGGTCAAAAACAATGCAAACAAAGTGTAAATTATAGTTAAATTTTTGCATAGGCAATACAACCAACAAGACAATTTAGTATATAGGTTCACATAGACAATACAACCATTCAGGCTCACAAAGGTTCACATAGAGACAAGAACCATTCAACCTATTTAAGACTACATGATCACATATACAAAAGAAATATCTTGATAGCTAGGAATCTAGAACAATATAAAGTCGTATAGCTAAAAGGATCAAGACGCCTAAGAGAGTGGTGAATTAGATTTCTTTAAATCTTCTTTTATAAATTAAAACATATAATCAAGACCACTAGTCAAGCGTTTATCAACTCTCAAGTACATCACTGGGATAACACTCTTCCTCACTCTTAAATGGTTCCTCCAGTAGTTAAAATAGGTCAGAGGGCCACTGGAGCACCAGTGTTGTCCTTCGCTTAGGCGACACGGGTGGCCCCTAAACCCTAGCGTCGTCGCCCCCTAACCCTCCCTCTCTCACCGTCGCTGGAGGAGTCTACCGAAGAGTCGGTGTGGGCCCTAAGGATGGCGACGGCGGGGCATCCTTCCTTCGATTGGTCTACTATGCTCAAATGTGAGAGGGTTACCGTGTTGGGTGGATTAGTCGCGGTGCGACGGCGGGTGGGCGCGTGCAGTGGCGTTGTCTAGGCAAACATGCCCCCCACGTGGGTGTGGCGCTATGTGCGCGGGCCACATGGCTCGACCACGTCTCGGCGATCCACGAGCTCGGCCACTGCCTCTAGGGCGGCTTTGGCGTGGCTACCTAGGGCTGGAAACGAGCTGAGCTGAGCCAGGCTTGGCTCGGTGCGGCTCGGAGGTGGAAAGGCTCGAGCCTGGCTCGGCTCACCGGTACAACGAGCTGCCAAGATAGGCTCGGCTCGGCTCGGGTACAGCTCGCGAGCCGGCTCGAGCTGGCTCGCGAGCCTGTGGGTCTATTCGTATTGGGCTTTAGGCGGTTGCTTTGCTTGTGGGCCTATTCGTATTGGGCTGCTCTGCTGATGCCTGCTGGTGCGCGCCGTGGGCTTGGCTCGCGAGCCGGCTCACGAGCTTGCGCGAGCTGGCTCGGCTTGGCTCAGGATTTTTTTCGAGCTTGCAAAACCGGCTCGGCTCGCCGGTAGCTCGCGAGCCGGCTCGAGCCTGCACGAGCCGCAACGAGCTCGAGCCGGCTCGCCGAGCCCGAGCTTTTTTCCCAGCCCTATGGCTACCTGCTCCAAGTCATCATGTGCGAGCTTGTCACCTCGCACTGTCAAAACGGGGAAGAAGATGCGGCCAACCAACAACGTGTGGAGCTTAGAGGCTGAGAGGGGTCGGGCGGCGACGGCTGCGGTCTGGTCCTATGGTGGTGCTCCAAAGTTGGGTGGCTCGAGCATGTCAGCTTGGGGTTGAGGTGGCCAGCGGAGTGGCCCCAGCGGCGCCTGCTATGGTGAGCGCGCCAGCACCTTAGTTCCACCGCATCGCGGCTGCTACTGTCATGTCTGATCGGCGGGGGTGCGACCCAGGTGTTGCGAGCGGCGAGTTGCAAAGCGCTCACGTTCAACGACTGCTAGCTTCGGTGGTCACGTTTGCCGGGGACGATGGTGACTGTCAACAACGGCTCCGGCACGCAGCAGTGTGTCGCATATAACATGGTAGTGCCTGGTTCTGTATGCCCAGCCGGTGTATGCCTAGCCGGAGGGAGTGGCGGTAAACGCAGCTTTGCAGCTGACACGTCGATGCCCCTTTGGAAGGGTTTGTGCAGGATGTCAGGGCAATGACAATAGCGGAGGTAGTTTGCTTTGACCCAGAGTCTTAGCCTGATGTTGTGCTAGGGGACTTCTTTGGTAAAAGCCTTAGCGATGGTGACGCCAGTGAGCGCCGCTTACCCTATTGAGGACGTCGCATTCTCCAACACTGTCTTCCATGGGCAAAATCCCAGTCCATCTTGGACATGCAACAGTAGCATTCACGACGTCACTCACTTCCTGAAGGCATCACTATTAAAGTTTCATCTCAGCCACAACGTCGCCTTTCGGTTCATGCTTTCTCTTCTCGACGTCCGGTATGCGGGTAGCGGTATGGTATTGCGGCGTGAAGTCGAAGCTGCTACTTCAAGAGATGTGGCTCGGTAATGATGACATGAGGCGACCTTGCTTCTTCATGGATTAGATTGCTTTGGAGGTTGGGCTTATGCTGAGAGCGTGGCAAAGGATCAATATTAAAAGTCTCGTTGGTGAAGAATCAGAGCTGCCTCGCGTGGGATATCTCGAGGCTTGGCAATGACGACACACTGCGGTCTTCCTCCATTTGTGTCGATGTTTGGATGTAGACGTCGTTGGGTTTTTCTTTGGCCATGTGTTGCCCGTCTTGGAGAGTCGGAGCAGCTTGTCCTTTGTGTTGAGCTCATCAACAATGACTCTGGATGGGCTGTATGTGTGAGGTTGTCGTTGTCTGGGTTGCTTGTGCACCATATATAGGTTTTGGGCCTATATTTCTTTAAAATTGAGTCAAATTCTTTTTATTGACTCATTACGTTTAAAAAAATAGGCTAGAGAGCTAAAATGAACGAGATGGGATTATATTTATAACCATAACCATTCAAATAGCTGTTACAACTCTAGACAAAATTTGCATTCTGTGAACCATTAGAAGATCAAGCGTTGGCCATTGACTTTGGTCCCATCAGAAACACCCGTGATAATAACCTCAATGTATCAAATATAGCCATTAGAGTTACTACGTGAAGTGTATGGTCTAACACCCTTCTCGGACCAGTCCAATGCTCACCAAACCTCTCTGGTCACTCTCTTGAGAACATCGAATTGGGGCCCAATGGCCCCATGGTCACCCTATTCATAAGGTATGGTGCTCCTGTAGAAAGAACTCTAGCCACTACAGTTGCACCATTTGGTCCAATGATTCTTGTCAAACAAGTCCAACGCAAGCTATAACTTTTTGGTCTAATTTTGTAGACCATCAGACTTATGAAGATGTTCACCAGGTGGTATAATCATGCATCCACTAGCATTTCACACCATACTTACCTCATTAGATTCATTTAGGTCAAGCTACTACTTCATACCATTTTTTATCATACGGTCAAAGGAAAAAAACAAAATCATAAACTACTCTATGTGTCTCTCAACTTCAATGGATATTTAGAACTAGTCCATACTTGACCTTATCACCCATCTTTGGGAATTGAAATGACTTCCATACTTACGGTCAAAGAAAAACACAATCTTAAATTACTCTAAGTGTCTCTCAACTTCAATTGATAATTAGAACAAGTCCATACTTGACCTTATCATCCATCTTTAAGAATCGAAATGACTCCCATTCTTACGGTCAAAGAAAAAACAAAATCCTAAACTACTCTAAGTGTCTCTCAACTTGAATTCATATTTAGAACTAACCCATACTTGACCTTATCATCCACCTTTGGGAATCAAAATTACTTCCATACTGAGGGGCATGAAAACCATTGATTCCCTAAGGAATCACCATTATTGTAACATAATTTAATCTGCATCTGCAGCACACATGTTAGTCATAGTAATTGTGTGTTGACATTAATAATTGAAACCACTAAGGGCTGATTTGGTGACAAGGGGATCACGAGAGGATTGGAGGGGATTGAGGGGGAAATGAACTAATTTCCCCCTTAATCCCCTCCAATCCCCCCCCCCCGTGATCCCCGGTCACCAAATCAGCCCAAAAGGTCTAGATGCTTTCGATAATATTGTTGCAGAATAGGATTTCAATAACATTGTTCTAGAATTATCTAAACATTCGATCTTGCTTCCCTTCCTTGGAGTGAGCTTTTTTTAGACCTAGCCTCTTCCTTGGAGCGGTCATACTATTACTGGCCCCATCTCTAGTTCAATTGAAACCATAGAAAGATGAATTGGTTCAATACGTGAACTAAGATAAGCTCATGCGTGTTAAAAAGGCTAAACCATTCTACCTTTTATCACTGCTTTAGGGCTTGTAGTGATGTGATTTATCTGTCCAAGTTCCGCCACTGTTCATCGCATCTGGTTAAAAAAATTAGGGTTCTTTTGGATTGTAGGAAATATGTAGGATTTTTTAAGGAATACTATTTGTCGGCGTTTCGACCCCGGGGGGTCCCTGGACCGACGAGTAAATTGTCGCTGGGTGTCCCAGCCCAGATGGGTCGGCGCGAGACGGAGACACAAGGGAGGGAAAACAGTAAGGGGAAACTCGTGGCCTCGTGTTGTCCTGCGCCCAGGACGGATGCGCTTGCAGTAGGGGGTTACAAGCGTTCGCGATGGAGAGAGAGAGACAGGGGGCGTTAGGCTGCCTGTTCTCCCGCGCGGCCACCTCCTTTGTATGAGAGCCCTAGACCTTCCTTTTATAGACGTAAGGAGAGGGTCCATGTGTACAATGGGGGGTGTAACAGTGTGCTAACGTGTCTAGCAGAGAGGAGCTAGAGCCCTATGTACATGCCGACGTGGCTGTCGGAGAGGTGTTGGAGCCCTGTTCATGTGGCGTCGTGACCGTCGGAGGAGCGCTTGAGCCCTGTAGAAGCACAGCTGTCGGGGCTATCGGATCCTTGCTGACGTATCCTTGCTTCCGTAGGGGGCTGAGAACCACTATTGTCATGGAGCACGCGGGGTGCCATCATTACTTGTTTTACCGGGGCGAGCCAGATGGGACACCGGTCTTGTTCCCCGTAGCCTGGGCTAGCTAGGGGTAGGGTAATGATGGCCTCCCCTTGTGGCATGGTCGGCCCGAGCGAGGTGGTGACTCCTCCGAGGTCGAGGCTGAGTCCAAGCTCGGGGGTCGGGCGAGGCGGAGACCTTCTTCTGGAGTCGAGGTCGAGTCCGAGCCCTGGGGTCGGGCGAGGCGGAGACCGTCTTCTGGAGTTGAGGCTGAGTCCAAGCCCGGGGGTCGGGCGAGGCAGAGATCGTCGTCTGAGGCAAGGTCGAGTCCGAGCCCTAGGGTCGGGCGAGGCGGAGACCGTCTTCCGGAGTTGAGGCTGAGTCCGAGCCTAGGGGTCGGGCGAGGCGGAGAGCGTCGTCCGGAGTTGAGGCTGAGTCCAAGCCCGGGGGTCAGACGAGGCGGAGATTCCTATGGCGCCCGAGGCTGGACTTGGTTGCTGTCAGCCTCACCCTGGCGGGTGGCACAGCAGTCAGAGCAGCGCAGGCGGCGCTGTTTTCCTGTCAGGTCAGTCAGTGGAGGGGCGAAGTGACTGCGGTCACTTCGGCCTTGTTGACTGGAAAGCGTGCGTCAGGATAAGGTGTCAGGCGATCCTTGCATTGAATGCTCCTGTGATCCGGTCGGCTGGCGAGGCGATCTGGCCAAGGTTGCTTCTCCGTGAAGCCTACCCGAGCTGGGCCTCGGACGAGTCGAAGGTGCGCCCGTTGCTTGAGGAGACCCTCGGGCGAGGCGTGAATCTACCTTGGTCTTCCGTTCCTGCCCGAGGCTGGGCTCGGGCGAGGCGAGATCGTGTCCCTTGAGTGGACGGAGCCTTAACCGTAATTGCGCCCATCAGGCCTTTGCAGCTTTGTGCTGATGGGGGTTACCAGCTGAGATTAGGAGCCTTGGGGGTACCCCTAATTACGGTCCCCGACAGTAGCCCCCGAGCCTCAAAGGGAGTGTGGGTACTCGCTTGGAGGCTTTGTCACACTTTTTTGCAAGGGGACCGGCCTTTCTCGGTTGCATTTTGTTCCGGTGGGTGCGCGCGAGCGCACCCGTCGGGTGTAGCCCCCGAGGCCTCGGAGGAGTGGTTTGACTCCTTCGAGGTCTTAATGCCTTTCATGATGGCTCGGCCGGTCTGGTTGTTCCCTCATGCGAACTGGTCGTTGCCCGGGTGCATAGTCAGGTTCCGAGTTCTCGGGCTGGTATGTTGACGCTGTCAACGGTTTGGCCGGAGCCGGGTTTGCGAGAGTAGCCCCCAAGCCTCTGCACAGGGCGAGAGGATGATCAAGGGCAGACTCGGCTTTTTTCATACGCCCCTACGTCGCCTTTTTGCAAGGAGGAGGGGGGAAAGCGCCATGTTGCCCTCGGTGGGCGCCGAACATGGTGTCTCCAGTGAGTTGCTAACGGGTGATCCGAGTGGACGCCCGTGCCCCGTTCGATAAGGGTCGGCTAGTGGCCCAGAGGCGCGCTCCAAAAGTACCTGTAGGTGATTTGCCGGACTCGGTCCCGTTCGGTAGGGTCCGAGGGCTCGATGCCTCCCTCTGATGGGATTCCTTTACAGAATCGTTCCTGCTGGTCTCGGAAATGTCCTGGGGTACCTCGGGAGCGTAGCCCGAGCCTTGGTTATGTATCGAACGTACCCAGAGTCATCCCTCACTCTGCGTGCTCTGGGGCGACTGTCAAACCCGTCGGGGGCCAGCCTACGAACCCCTGATCAGTAGTGGGCGCGGAGCCCGAGTGGCCTGAGGCGGCTATCGAACCCTTCCGAGGGGCCAGCCTTCAAACCTCTGACCAGTAGTAGGCGTGGAGCCTGAGTACTCTGAGGCGGCTATCGAACCCTTTCAAGGGGCCAGCCTTCGAACCTCTGATCAGTAGGGGGGCTCGGGGCCCGCTTCCTTCGTGGAGAAGGATCCCTTTCGGAGTATCCCCTTTTTCGGTCCCTGTAGCAAGAGGGAGAAAGGGGAAGAGGAAAAGGATACAAAATTGAACGACGTGGCGCACCTTTTTTGACGCGGTCATTATGGCGGAGGTGAAGCGTCGCCCGCTTCGCCTGCCAAAGGTGTCGCCTGTCCTGCCGCAGAGTTAATGCGACGGGACGAGTGGTTCGCGGGGCAGCTGTTGTGCAGGCCGTTCGAGGAACGGGACACGGGCGTGTCGTCTTCATGCCGTGGGAGAGAGCTCTCTCGCTGTTCCAGGAGGGGACGTGAGCCTGCAGAAGATTTGACTGCTGCTTTCACCCGCCTGCCACCGTCATTACTGCCGGCCCACTTTTGGCCATGTTGACCATCGTGCCTTCTCCCGCGGATGACCGACCCGTGACCGGCATGCCTGGTTGGCACTGCTGGGCCGTGCGCAGGGTTGCCTCGAGTTGCGGCACCGGTTCCGTAGTCGAGAAGGCGCGGCGCTGGCGCAAGTGGCGCTGCAGTTTTTTGCACGTAGTAACCGGTGCGCCGGTTACATGACGTGTGGGCCTGGGCCTCCATGCTGGATGCGTCGAAGTCGAAAGGGTGCGCTCCCTTGGTGCAGTTACATGCCGCCTGCATGGTGGTCCGCCCTTTCACCCGCTGGTTTGGGCGAAGACGGAGGAATGCTTGTAACCGCTAGGCGGTTACACGCTCCGCGCGTGGCGGTTTGGCTTCTTCTGTCCTGGGGCAGCTTGCATGTCGCGTGGAGCCCAGCCCCGTGTTGTAGGGGGAGGACCTTGAAGCGTGTTGGTGAAGACTTAGTCCGCGATGGCTTGAGGACGCGAGCGGGGAGAGTCGCCTTTAAAAAGGGATCAACCTCCTGGGTGGTAGCCATGCCTTCACACTTTCCTCATGCGTCGCATCCTTCCGCCTTCCGAGCCCCCGGATGGGGAGTACCCGGGTTGTCTTCGTCTTGTTGTGGAAGGAGCACAACCTTGTGGAGGTTGGTACCTTTCAGCCATCGCTCGGCTTCAAGGATTTTCGTCAGGCAGCCCGGCTGCATCCCCTCGCTGATGGTCACCCAAGACGGTGACCACCAGTTCGATGGTGGGGAGAAGCAAGCCGGGCTGTGGCCTCTGCCCTGCCCTCAGCTTCAAGGATCTTCGTCATCCTTGCTGGGGCAGAGGGCGAGCTGAGCCGGAGCCCTACCTTGGCGTGGGCTGGCGTCCCGCTTCTTCCTCCAGCTTCTGGGGGTGGAAACCATCCTCCAGCTCTGCGGAGGAGGCGTCCTCCAGCCATGCAGGGGGAGGCGAACTGCTGCTGCCCGACCAGGGTGCAGCACTCCGTCCTCTGTCCGAGCGACGGTGGCCAGCCGCACCGGGGGGGGGTCTCACAACACGTCGTACGCCATGAGGGCGGTACTCGTGTTCTGGGACGGCCCCATTCTTGTTCTCGTGGCAAGGACAGGAGTGAGGACCTATCGGTGCACTTTGGGGCGGCCGGCGCCCACTGGTGTGGTGTTGGCGGACAGGTGGACGCCGCCGTCGGTGCTGAGGTGGTGGCAGCAGCCGGAGAAGTCCTCGTCGCCGACGGGGTCGTCGGCGCCATCTACGCTCTAGGCCTCCAGCTCTGTGGCCTTGATAGCTTGTCCTCGCCCCTCGAATGGAGACGTGGGCGAGGACCTTGTCGCAGCAGCGTCTACCCTGAGGTCATCGCTGCTGCTGTTTGGCCGCCCGGAGCGGAGGTCGTTGCTGCTATCAGAGCAGGTGGCAGTGAGCCGCTTGGAGTTCGTCGTCCCGCGGGCCTCCTGGTGTGGAGGTTGTTCGTACCCGCGAGAACAGAACCGGAGTCCCGTTGTAATGGCACCTTGAGTGCTAGCGTATGTTCATTGCGGCTGTCGGGGCCTGAACATTTGCGTATTTGGGTGTAAAGCCGTGTTTCTTCCCCATTTCGTGCACCAGGATTCGCCTGTCGGCTAGCTAGACCGCTTAACCAAGTGTGAGTTGCCCTGTGCGGAAGGTGACGAGTGAGGTATCCGTATCCCGGAGGCGTAGGAGTCCCTCGGCTCGGTCGGCCTTGCCGCTCGAGGCTCCTCTTGCTTAGTGAAGGAAACCTCGGCTGCTCTATGACGAGCCGAAGCCAGAGGCAGCGGTGTCAGCATGGACAGAGGCGGAGTTGGCTGGAGAAGAAACTTCGTCGGCCCAGGAGTAGGTGACTTCCCAGGCCGATGAGGCGTTGCAGTAGCGGCTGGGACCTGGCCAGGTCATCCACTGGCGAGACCAACCTTGGAGTCGGGCTACCGAGGCCATGAGCCGGGCTGGTGTCCTCAGGGGACAGCTGGCTGAGGCTACGGAGCGGCCGGTCCGGCCGTCTGCTTGGGCCGGGTTCCTGGAGGAGACCCTAGCGGCGATGGCCTAGGCGCGGTGCTGACATCTTCCTTCGAGGTGGAGATCCTCCGACCATGTTGTTGTCCGAGGCCAGGTCGGATTCCGCCGAAGGTGGAGTCGATGCCGAGGGTGCTGCAGCAGCTCCTGCTGACGTCTGAACCTGCAGGAACAGTTTGTCTGTAGCGTGCGTATGTTTTTTGCGGCCGCCGAGGCGAAAACATACTGTCGTCGTGTTGTAAAGCTGCATTTCTTTTCCCCTTGTTTCGAGTATCAGGACTTGTTTGTCGGTAACAAAATCGTTTATCCGAGCGTGAGTTACTTATCGCAGAAGCTGATGAGTGAGGTATCCGTATCCCGGAGGCGTAGGAGTCCCTCGGCTCGGTCGGCCTTGCCTGCTTATGTGTACTCTTACTCGTCCGTAAGATTCTGTTATTGATATAGTCGAGATGGCACGAAAAATCGTTTTGGCAGAAAAAGTTTTCGAGCGTTAAGACTTGTTCGGTCAGCGGAATCCCTTATCCGAGCGTGAGTTACTTATCGCAGAAGGTGATGAGTGAGGTATCCGTATCCTGGAGGCGTAGGAGTCCCTCGGCTCGGTCGGCCTTGCCTGCTTACGTGTACTCCATCGTTTTCAGGACTCCACTATCGAAGTAGTCGAAAAGCACGAAAGATGTTCTGGCAGAAAGACTTTTTCTGAGGAAAATTTTGACGCAGAGGGGGTTCCCCCCTTCTAGCCCCCGAGGGAGGGTCGGGCTTTGCCGAGGCAAGGCTGACCCTTCCTTGAAGGTTAGACTTTGCTTGTGTATGTAAACGAGGTACATGAACGACTTGAAAACATCTTAAGGGTAGAAGAGACGTAGTTGTCTGATGTTCCAAGCGTTGCTGTAGACCTCGCCTTGGCTGTTGGCCAGCTTGTATGTTTCGGGCTTCAGAATCTTGGCGATGATGAACGGCCCTTCCCAGGGAGGCGTGAGCTTGTGGCGCCCTCGGGCGTCTTGTCATAGCCGAAGCACCAAGTCGCCCACCTGGAGGTCTCGGGACCGAACCCCTCAGGCGTGGTAGCGTCGCAGGGACTGCTGATACCGCGCCGAGTGTAGTAAGGCCATGTCCCGAGCTTCTTCCAGCTGGTCAAGTGAGTCTTCTCGGTTTGTCTGGTTGCTTCGGGCGTCGTATGCCCTCGTCCTCGGGGAGCCGTGTTCTAAGTCTGTGGGCAAGATAGCCTCGGCCCCATAGACTAGAAAAAACAACGTGAAGCCCGTGGCTCGGCTTGGCGTCGTCCTCAGACTCCAGACCACCGAGGGGAGTTCCTTCATCCACCGCCTGCCGAACTTGTTGAGGTTGTTGTAGATCCTCGGCTTGAGCCCCTGTAGAATCATGCCGTTGGCACGCTCTACCTGCCCATTCGTCATGGGGTGAGCTACGGCGGCCCAGTCCACCCAGATGTGGTGGTCCTCACAGAAGTCTAGGAACTTTCCGCCAATGAACTGGGTGCCGTTGTCGGTGATGATGGAGTTCAGGACCCCAAAGCGATGGATGATGTTGGTGAAGAACGCCACCGCCTGTTCGGACCTGATGCTGTTTAGGGGTCGGACCTCGATCAATTTGGAGAATTTGTCGATGGCGGCCAGCAGGTGCGTGAAGCCCCCGGGTGCCTTCTGCAAGGGACCAACGAGGTCCAGACCCCACACAGCAAACGGCCAGGTGATGGGTATTGTTTGCAGAGCCTGAGCGGGTAGGTGGGTCTACTTTGCGTAGAATTGACACCCTTGGCAGGTGCGTACAATCCTAGTGGCGTCGGCCACCGCGGTTGGCCAGTAGAAACCCTGTCGGAAGGCGTTTCCCACGAGGGCACGAGGTGCTGCGTGGTGACTGCAAGCCCCCGTGTGTATTTCTTGCAATAACTCTTGACCTTCAGCGATGGATATGCATCGTTGGAGGATGCCTGAGGGGCTGTGGTGGTAGAGCTCCTTCTCGTTACCCAGCAAGACAAACGACTTGGCGCGCCGTGCCAGTCGCCGAGCTTCGGCTCTGTCGAGGGGTAGCTCTCCTCGGTGGAGATATTGCAAGTATGGGGTCTGCCAGTTTCGATTAGGCGTGGCCCCATTCCGCTCTTCCTCGACGCGCAGTGCCTCACCCTCGAGGGCCGAGGGCACCTTGGGCTGGTCCGAGGGCGCCTCGGGCAGAGCTGAGGCCTTCTCAGGCTCGGGCGTGTCGTCGGTCTTGACGGAGGGTTGATGTAGGTCTCAGGAGAAGACGTCCGGAGGAACCGTTGTCCGCCCCGAGGCTATCTTAGCCAGCTCATCCGCAGTTTTGTTGTGTCGTCGAGCGATGTGGTTGAGCTCGAGCCCGTAGAACTTGTCCTCCAGGCGCCGAACCTCGTCGCAGTAGGCTTCTATCTTCGGGTCGCGGCAGTGGGAGTTCTTCATGACTTGGTTGATGACAAGCTGCGAGTCGCCGCGAGCGTCGAGGCGCCGAACCCCTAGCTCGATGGCGATGCGCAACCCGTTAACCAGAGCCTCATACTCGGCCACGTTGTTGGACGCCGGGAAATGGAGGCGCAACACGTAGCGGAGGTGCTTCCCGAGGGGTGAGATGAAGAGCAGGCCCGCGCCCGCTCCTGTTTTCATCAGCGACCCGTCGAAAAATATAGTCCAAAGTTCCAGTTGGATCGGAGCTGTTGGAAGCTGGGTGTCGACCCATTCAGCCACAAAGTCCACCAAGACTTGGGACTTGATGGCCTTCTGAGGGGTGAACGAGATTATCTCGCCCATGATCTCCACCGCCTACTTTGCAACCCTACCCGAGGCCTCTCGGTACTGGATGATCTCCCCCAGGGGGAAGGATGACACCACAGTCACCGGATGAGACTCGAAGTAGTGTCGCAACTTTCGACGTGTCAGAATCACCGCGTATAGCAGCTTCTGAATTTGCGGGTAGCGGATCTTGGTCTCGGACAGTACCTCACTGATGAAGTAAACCAGCCTCTGGACGGGCAGTGCGTGCCCTTCTTCTCGTCTCTCGACCACGATCGCGGCACTGACCACCTGAGTGGTAGCGGCGACGTAGATCAAGAGGGCTTCTCTGGTAGCGGGGGGCACCAGGATGGGTGCGCTTGTAAGGAGCGCCTTCAAGTTCCCGAGGGCTTCCTCGGCCTCGGGGGTCCAAGTGAAGCGCTCGGTCTTCCTTAAGAGGCGATACAGGGGCAGGCCTCTTTCGCCGAGGCGTGAGATGAAGCGGCTCAGAGCCGCAAGGCATCCCATGACCCTTTGTACTCCTTTCAAGTCCTTGATAGGCCCCATGTTGGTGATGGCCGCGATTTTCTCCGGGTTGGCCTCGATGCCCCGCTCGGAGACGATGAAACCCAGGAGCATGCCTCGGGGGACTCCGAAGACACACTTCTCGAGATTGAGTTTTACACCTTTCGTTTTGAGACACTTGAATGTCGTTTCAAGGTCAGAGAGGAGGTCAGAGGCTTTCCTCGTCTTGACTACGATGTCATCGACGTAGGCCTCGACCGTTCGACCAATGTGCTCACCGAACACGTGGTTCATGCACCTTTGGTATGTCGCACCCACATTCCTCAAACCGAATGGCATAGTAATGTAGCAGTACATGCCAAAAGGTGTGATGAAAGAAGTCGCGAGCTAGTCGGACTCTTTCATCCTGATTTGGTGATACCCTGATTAGGCATCGAGGAACGACAGGGTTTCGCACCCAGTAGTGGAATCCACGATTTGATCGATACGAGGCAGAGGGTAGGGAACCTTCAGACATGCTTTGTTTAGACCAGTGTAGTCTACACACATCCGCCATTTCCCACCTTTCTTTTTCACAAGCACAGGGTTGGCTAGCCATTCGGGATGGAATACCTCTTTGATGAACCCTGCAGCATCAGCTTGTGGATCTCCTCGCCTATGGCTCTGCGCTTTTCTTCGTCGAATCGGCGTAGAGGCTGCTTCACGGGTCGGGCTCCAGCTCGGATATCCAGTGAGTGCTCGGCGACTTCCCTCGGTATGCCAGTCATGTCCGAGGGACTCCACGCAAAAACCTCGGCGTTCGCGCGGAGAAAGTCGATGAGCACTGCTTCCTATTTGGGGTCGAGCTCGGAGCCGATCCGGATCTGCTTGGAGGCGTCGTTGCTGGGGTCGAGAGGGACGGACTTAACCGCCTCTGCTGGTTCGAAGTTACCGGCGTGGCGCTTTGCATCTGGAACCTCCTTGGGGAGGCTCTCCATGTCGGCAATGAGGGCCTCGGATTCGGCGAGGGCCTCGGCGTACTCCACGCACTCCACGTCGCATTCGTACGCGTGTCGGTATGTGGGGCCGACGGTGATGACCCCATTGGGGCCCGGCATCTTGAGCTTGAGGTAGGTGTAGTTGGGGACGGCCATGAACTTGGCGTAACATGGTCTCCCCAGCACTGCGTGGTAGGTTCCTCGGAACCCGACCACCTCGAACGTGAGGGTTTCCTTTCGGAAGTTGGAGGGTGTCCCAAAGCAGACGGGCAGATCGAGTTGTCTAAGGGGCTGGACGCGCTTCCCGGGGATGATCCCGTGGAAGGGCGTCGCGCCGGCCCGGATCGAGGACAGATCGATCTGCAGGAGCCCGAGGGTGTCGGCGTAGATGATGTTGAGGCTGCTGCCTCCGTCCATGAGGACCTTGGTAAGCCTGACGTTGCCGATGACGGGATCAACAACGAGCGGGTACTTCCCCAGGCTTGGTACGCGGTCGGGGTGGTCGTCTTGGTCGAAGGTGATGGGCTTGTCGGACCAGTCTAGATAGACTGGCGCCGCCACCTTTACCGAGCAGACCTCCCTGCGCTCTTGCTTGTGGTGCCGAGCCGAGGCATTCGCCACCTGCCCACCGTAGATCATGAAGTAGTCATGGACCTCGGGGAACTCCTCTGCCTTGTGAGCTTCCCTCTTGTCGTTGTCGGGGGCCCTGCCACCTTCCGCCGGTGGCCCGACCTTGTGGAAGTAGCGCCGAAGCATGACGCAATCCTCAAGGGTGTGCTTTACGGGACCCTGATGATAGGGGCACGACTCCTTGAGCATCTTGTCGAACAAGTTGGCGCCTCCGGGAGGCTTCCGAGGATTCTTGTGCTCGGCGGCGGCGACAAGGTCTACGTCGGTGGCGTCACGTTTCGCTTGTGACTTCTTCTTGCCCTTCTTCCTCGTGCCGCGCTGAGCGGACGCTTCGGGGGCATCATCCGGCTGGCGCCCCTGAGGCTGCTTGTCCTTTCGGAAGATGGCCTCGACCACCTCCTGGCCAGAGGCAAACTTGGTGGCGATGTCCATCAGCTCTCTCGCCCTGGTGGGAGTCTTGCGACCCAGCTTGCTCACCAGGTCGCGACAAGTGGTGCCAGCGAGGAACGCGCCGATGACATCAGAGTCGGTGATGTTGGGTAGCTCGGTGCGCTGCTTCGAAAATCGTCGGATGTAGTCCCGCAGGGATTCTCCCGGCTGCTGGCGGCAGCCTCGGAGATCCCAGGAGTTCCCAGGGCGCACGTATGTGCCCCGGAAGTTGCCGGCGAAGGCTTTGACCAGGTCGTCCCAGTTGGAGATCTGCGCAGGAGGCAGATGCTCCAGCCAGGCTCGGGCGGCGTCAGAGAGGAACAGGGGGAGGTTGCGGATGATGAGGTTGTCATCGTCTGTTCCACCTAGCTGGCAGGCCAGCCGGTAGTCCGCGAGCCACAGTTCAGGCCTCGTCTCCCCCGAGTACTTGGTGATGATAGTCGGGGCCCAAAACCGGGTCGAGAACGGCGCCCGTCGTATGGCCCGGCTGAAAGCTTGCGGACCGAGTGGTTCAGGCGAAGGGCTCCAATCCTCCCCGCTGTCGTAGCGTCCCCCACGCCTGGGGTGGTAGCCTCGGCGTACCCTTTCGTCGAGGTGGGCTCGACGGTCGCGGCGATGGTGCTCGTTGTCGAGGCGGCCCGGGGCCACAGGCGCTGTGTCCCGCGTGCGCCCGGTGTGGACCGAGGCCTCCCACATGAATCGGGAAGTCGCGGCGCAATGCTCCGGGGGGTATCCCTGCCTTCGGGAGGCAGAGCTTTCGGCCCATCGGACTGCGGCATCCTCCAGGAGATTCTTGAGTTCTCCCTGGATACGCCGCCCCTCGGTGGTGGATGGTTCCGGCATCGCGCGGAGCAGTATTGCTACTGCAGCCAGGTTCTGGCCGACCCCACTAGAAGCCGGGGGCAGCCTTGCCCTGGCATCGTCGGCGATGCGGCGCTGGACGTCCTAGGCCAGATGACACACTTCTCCGGCCGGTGCTCGGCCTGCCCGCTCCTGCTCGATGTTCTGCCGGAGCTGCACAAGTTGTCCTGCTTCCTCGTCGAGCCTGGCCTGCATCTCGCAGATTTGCTCGAGCTGTGTGTCCTGACCCCTTGCAGGGACTGGGACCGCAGCTAGCTCTCGAAGGATGTCAACGCGAGGCGCAGGCCTAGAGGGATCGTCGTCCTCCGGCATACCAAGGTGGTTGCCTTCGTCGAGACCCTCTAGATCGACGTGGAAACATTCGTGACTTGGGCCACAGTCCTCGTCGCCGAGGCTGTGGCTATCATCGGAGCAATCGGAGAGGCAGTAGTCACATGCGGTCATGAAGTCCCGCATGGCACTAGAGTTACCGAGCCCGGAGAAATCCCAACCGGAGTCGGGCTCGTCGTCTTCCTCAGAACCCGGGGGCCCATAGGTCGAGACGGCCGTCAATCTGTCCCAAGTTGACCACATATGGTACCCCAGGAGATTTGGATATGCCTTTATGAAAGCGTCCACTGAAGCGGGGTTGCTTGGTGGGTCGAAGCTGAATCTAAAAGGCACAGGATGGGAAACGGACGGTACCTCTTGATCGACGGACGGTGACGAAGTCGCGTCGGGGACGGACTGCACCGTTATCTCAGGTACAAGGCTAACGCCCAGCAAGTCCTTCGCGAGCGTGCTGGCGCCGCTCGTCGTATGCTTGGGGTTGGCGTGTTGCGGGGAAACGACGCTCGTCTTCGTCTCAAACGCGAGGTCAACGCCCGACTTGTCCCCCGCTGGGGCGCCGACGTCGTCGACTCGCTCGACAGCCGATGAGGCGCCGCCTCCTGCTTGGCCATGATTGCCCCGCCTCCTTTCCCGTCGATGGGGAAGGTGACGGGACAGACTCGGATGTTGTTCTTCCGCCACGCGGGGAAGACGTCGTTGATTCCGTTGCCGGCGGGCGGGCTGACGGCCGCCATTGTCGTTGTCGCGCGGCGGAGGAAGGAGTATCATGTCGTAGCTACCGTCGAGGGACATGAACTCGAGACTCCCGAAACGGAGCTTCGTCCCGGGTTGGAGAGGTTGCTGGAGACTCCCCATCTGGAGCTTGACGGGAAGCTGTTCGTCAACACGCAGCAGGCCCCTACCTGGCGCGGCAACTTTCGGCGTTTCGACCCCGGGAGGTCCCTGGACCGACGAGTAAATTGTCGCTGCGTGTCCCAGCCCAGATGGGTCGGCGCGAGACAGAGACACAAGGGGAAAACAGTAAGGGGAAACCCGCGGCCTCGTGTTGTCTTGCGCCCAGGGTGGATGCGCTTGCAGTAGGGGGTTACAAGCGTTCGCGAGGGAGAGAGAGAGAGACAGGGGGCGTTAGGCTGCTCGTTCTCCCGCGCGGCCACCTCCTTTGTATGAGAGCCCTAGACCTTCCTTTTATAGATGTAAGGAGAGGGTCCAGGTGTACAATGGGGGGTGTAGCAGTGTGCTAACGTGTCTAGCAGAGAGGAGCTAGAGCCCTATGTACGTGCCGACGTGGCTGTCGGAGAGGTGTTAGAGCCCTGTTCATGTGGCGTCGTGGCCGTCGCAGGAGCGCTTGAGCCCTGTAGAAGCACAGCTGTCGGGGCTGTCGGATCCTTGCTGACATATCCTTGCTTCCGTAGGGGGCTGAGAACCACCGTTGTCATGGAGCACGCGGGGTGCCATCATTACTTGTTTTACCGGGGCGAGCCAGATGGGACGCCGGTCTTGTTCCCCGTAGCCTAGGCTAGCTAGGGGTAGGGTAATGATGGCCTCCCCTTGTGGCGTGGTCGGCCCGAGCGAGGTGGTGACTCCTCCAAGGTCGAGACTGAGTCCGAGCCCGGGGGTCGGGCGAGGCGGAGACCTTCTTCCGGAGTCGAGGTCGAGTCCGAGCCCTGGGGTCGGGCAAGGCGGAGACCGTCTTCCGGAGTTGAGGCTGAGTCCGAGCCCAGGGGTCGGGCGAGGCGGAGATCGTCGTAGGAGGCGAGGTCGAGTCCGAGCCCTAGGGTCGGGCGAGGCGGAGACCGTCTTCCGGAGTTGAGGCTGAGTCCAAGCCCGGGGGTCGGGCGAGGCGGAGATCATCGTCCGGAGTTGAGGCTGAGTCCGAGCCCGGGGGTCGGGCGAGGCGGAGATTCCTATGGCGCCCGAGGCTGGACTTGGTTGCTGTCAGCCTCACCCTGGCGGGTGGCACAGCAGTCGGAGCAGCGCAGGCGGCGCTGTTTTCCTGTCAGGTCAGTCAGTGGAGGGGCAAAGTGACTGCGGTCACTTCGGCCTTGTCGACTGGAAAGCGCGCGTCAGGATAAGGTGTCAGGCGATCCTTGCATTGAATGCTCCTGCGATCCGGTCGGCTGGCGAGGCGATCTGGCCAAGGTTGCTTCTCCGTGAAGCCTACCCGAGCTGGGCCTCGGGCGAGTCGAAGGTGCGCCCATTGCTTGAGGAGACCCTCGGGCGAGGCGTGAATCTACCTTGGTCTTCCGTTCCTGCCCGAGGCTGGGCTCGGGCGAGGCGAGATCATGTCCCTTGAGTGGATGGAGCCTTAACCGGAATTGCGCTCATCAGGCCTTTGCAGCTTTGTGCTGATGGGGGTTACCAGCTGAGATTAGAAGCCTTGGGGTACCCCTAATTACGGTCCCCGACACTATTCATATGGAAAATTTTCCTATCCTTGCATTTGGTTCATAGGAATTATGCACTTCATTTCCATAGGAATCTTTCTATATGTATGCAATTTCATAGGAATTTTAGCATCTACTGAAACCTCTTTGTAAATTTACTATGCACTAAGTACGAGAAATTCTCCCTCATGAGCCACTATGCGGCTGATTGGATGGACTGGTGTCTTTGGCCTACCTCAGGCAAGCATGGCCCGTGGGAAACGGACGTTTCCAACGTACCCGCGCATGCAACCTGAAAAGATGTTTTTGGCCTGCGTTGCATCTGCCGCTGCAACTTGGTCTCGTTTTATACACTTAACCAAACAAGGGACGGTGTGGGTCAACGCACACGCTGAAACTGGATGGACGTGTGCAGGATACCAATCAGAAGATATGTGAATGCGTGGTGCACAAAAAAGACTAGCTGTTTAGTTAATAAAAGACATATGCTATTCTTAGATTCCTGTATTTCCTTATTATGAAAGCAGAAAGGAAATCTGCTTCCATATACGTCCACGTCGACCTAATTTTCTTGGTCGTTCGATCATGCATCATTGGTTCTCATTCTCTCTCGTGCTCCTGTGTGTAGATGCTTCCAGTTGACGGTTCTTCTGTCTCCTTCCTGCACATCTCACTCTCCCTCCTCCTCGCTCGCGGCTCCGGCGCCTGCACATCTCACTCTCCCTCCTCCTCCCTCGCTCGCTCGCGGCTCCGGCGACAGCCGCTTTGGACTTCGGCTCCCTCCACCAGCGCTCCAAAAGACCAGGTAAGTGTGCTCCCTCCCCCTCCCCCACCCCCTCTCTCCACCCCCACCCTCCCCCGCCCACCCGCGACTCCGGTGACGGCCGCCACTGCTTCGGACTTCAGATGAGCAGAGGCGGCTCTTCCCCTTCTCCCCCAATCGTTTTCCTTGCTAGGGTTCGTCGTCCCCTCCTTATTCCCCTTCCTGAAGAACTTTGGGAGCACGATGTAAAGCTGAGTTCTAGATATATCCATGTGGGCATGATAGCAACCATCCTGGTGCTCGCTGAGCAACACCGCTGCCATGCACTGAAGAAGGTCTGCTTCCATTTTCTCAGCTCTCCTGCAAATTTGAGGGCAGTCGCCGCCACTGACGGCTTTGAGCATCTGAGCAGAAGCTGCCCCTCTGTTATGGAGGAGTTGGTTGTCATGCTCAGCAACTTGGTGTAGAAAACTGCACAGTAGTTGTGCATCCTAGGAGATTCTCAATCTTTTGGTGCTTTTGCCAGTTGACTGCGTATGTGCCGCTCTCCACCAATTCGCAGCGGGTGATTTTGTTAGCTGCTAGTTTTGAATATCCACAACAAGTCCGTCTATGTGCTTAATGTTTAATTCTCAGAAGTTGGAATGCACTATAGCTCTTGCTTTCTTATTAAGTACTACTCTATCCAACCACGTGAATTAGTCGTCGTTTTAGAAAAATAGACTCACGACCATGCACACAATTTGCTCGATCGAATATCCCAACAAATTTCCGACCATTGCTCGCCGGTGCTGGCTTCCTATAGCTTTCATGCGTTAAATAGAAATCTGTCCTCCGACCATTGCTCGCCGGTGCTGGCTTCCTATAGCTTTCGGATCCCCACGCTCCCCAACCCATTCTTCTGTAATGCTTCCATCCAAGTCCAAATCTTTCGCCTCGTGCTGCTCTACTGAGCCTGGATGCACTTTTGCGATGTGCGATCTTCACCATGGGGATCTCCATTAACAGTTATGTGAAGAAATGATGGCTGATGATGGGAAGAAATGATGGCTGGTATGGACCATGTGCATAGATTGCTCGATCGAATGTCCAACTGATTTTTTGGGTTATGACATTCGCATACCTTGCTTGCTGCAAATGATACCGTGGCAGATTTATTCACATTGAAAAGCAAAATAGACTCATATGACCATGCACACAAGTTGCTGGATCGAATATCCCAACAGATTTTCTTGGCTAACATATTTGCATAGCTTGCTTGATTCAATAGAAACGATACCACAACAGATCTATTTAGATTGTAAATCAAGGTAGACTCCTCTGGACCCTGCATGCTACTTGCTCCATCGAATACCCAAATAGATATTTTTTGGCTAACACATTTTCATGCCTTGGTTCATTGAACCGTTAAAGCAACAAAATTAGATTGTATTACCGACTACTACACCAGACACCTTGTCTATCTTATATACTTCCACATATTCAATGTTGTAGGTAGATACTGATTGTGTTTTTTGCAGCTCGCTCATACGCTTCATCAACGTTGTGCTCGATTCACATTGCAAAAGCTTCTGCGTGGTAGCCCGATACCCAGAGTACGACCTCCATCGGTAAATTGCATGGTCAATTATGTATCTTGCTATTTATCTTTATGTAAACCAAACTGCTTATATGACCATCCATATGTTCTTTATTTATAATTATACCAAAAAATTACGAGGAGTTGCACTCCATTTCCAAGCTTCTAATACTACTACTACTTCTGTAGGTAAATTCCTAAATAATGTTTCATTTTTTCACAGAATTTATGGCCGCAATGCTCCTTTTACATGAACTACCAATATTTCTATTGCAATAGTGGTCTCTACAAACCAGTGCATTTCTTCTTGCAAAAAAATATAATTTTTCGATAACAAAATTCTTACTTCTACCTAATATGCCAACTACAGAAATATATTATGCAAGTAGTCCGCTGCTTATTTGTGATAATCAAAGTTCACCTAAATAAATATTGGATAATCATGATACCACTTAAATAAATACTCCTTCTGTCCCATAATAAAATTTATTTTAGATTTTTATTAGATTCGTACCATAATTAATGTATGTGTTTTGGATATGTGTCTAGATTCATCATCACTCATTTGAATAAAGGCATAAAAATCGAGTGCTAAAGTGAATACTGATTTGGGACGCAGGGAGTATTAGAATCAACAACCCATATTTTTGGTCCGTAGACAACACTTAACCTCATGTTTCTCATATTGTACTATGAATAGCACTACTGCAACGTTGACTATTAGACCTTAAATGTCAAGCATGAAAATTATAGTTTCTCATATTGTTACATACAACCTACCATATTAAATCAAATTAAGATTTTATACTCTTAACTCCTCGCTTACCACCTTTAAATTGTGTCGCAGGTTCAGGTTGCCAGATCTATTGTATTTTCAGATGATGATGATATTGCGTAAGTATATTAACATCAATATTCTATTCACTGTACTACTGTTTGCTTCTACAAAATATTCATATTTAATAAAAAATCATTGTTTTGTAACAAACAAAAAAGCAAAAAAAAACTCAAAAAAGAGTGCTCCATCTTCGCATGATGTATGATTCATAGCCTTAACATAACAACTTCATATTCAATCATACTTAACTGTTGAAACATACCTCATCGCACATGACAAATGTTTTACAATCAAACACTCCCTAAAGTTATTCCAGCACATTGGAATCAAAGGCAAAAAAGTTCTTCGAGCTTTTCTTCTTTTTTAACTTTGAACATCTACTTTACAATGACAAATATTATTGTTTAATACATTCCTCATCAATCAAATTCAACATTATAGGCTCAAACAAATCTCTACATCGGTCCACCACCCTGGTTCTACAGATCCACATACAGGGCATAAACATAGTTTTTTTCGTTTTCTGTTGCTTTTCAAATTCAGTTGCAGCTTACATTTTTCATAACTTCGATATACATATTTGTTCATATAGGTAATCAATACCTACACTCAACTGTGACATGTGGTGATTTTGTTGGAACATACCTCAGTGTGATACAACGAACATCAGATTGTAATATATAGCTACTACTTTTGATATGGTGTCCACCATGTTCCTACGACATCCGTAATAAGAATCGACCCCTTTTGTATGTACATATCTTGATATCCGACAAGATTATGCTAATAACAATATAGTACCTGGGGACTAAACTAATATCAACAGTTGATGAAGACGTGATTATGCTAATAACAATATTGTACCTGGGACTAAACTAAGATCTTTTCCCATATTATTCTGTGATTCTGGCTCATGTTTTTTGTCTTCTTCTAAAGATTTTCATTACAAATTGTGAACTGTGGTGTCATGTTACAAGGCTAATTATATCCCCTCTTCATGTGAGACTACCATGTTTATTCGCACATTTCATTCACAATACCTTCTCATAGCATTACATACATGACCTTTATTATCCCATCTGAAAAGTAGCTTTTAAATATCTTCCAAAGAGTAGGTACGCTATACCACTGCAGGGCAATCTAAATATGTTCTATATCAACTCATACACAATATACAACCTATAAACAAGTTAAACATCGCGCGCAGGGCGCGCGTCATGCACTAGTTTTTTTCTATGACTCATCCAAACAACTTTTTATACAAAAATTCTATATTCCTAAGTTTTGCAATCGCTACCGTATGCTATTCCTATGTTTTTCTATTCCTATATTTTTATATTCGTGCAGTTTAAAAGACCCTTATGCGGAAGGCTCGTCCAGCCAGCCAGGTGCACAGCGCCACAGCCCGCTGTCAATACCCATACAGATATGCAAGCGTAATTTGGCGAGTGGCCGGCGGGCGCCGCATCAGCCATGGCCCATGGCTCCTGGGATGCCCGGCCGGTGGGCATTATTGGATCAAGTGTCACGGCGTTGCCATACTATACGAATACGATGTATAGCTGAATACCTAATGGTCACTCATCGTCGAGGAATCTATTGATCCCTATCCAGCGCTAGGGCACAACTGCCGAAATCTACTGGTTGCTGCTGCTGTTGCTTGGATTACGAACCATATCTGGTGACGATGCCACCACCGCCTCGAAATAAGGTTGTAGGGATGAAAACGGGACGGATACAGCCGGATACAGGGTCATCCCGTATCCTACCCTAATGTATTTATCTCGGATACGGGACCGGATACGGGTACTTCAGATTCGGGACGGATACAGGACGGGACCGGGTAATAATACGGGCGGATAAGAAACGGATAACGGATACTAATCGGGTAGGTACCGGATAGTTGTCGGGTAGTTCGTACCGATGGCATTAATTGCCCAACCATCCAACAAACACATAAATTAAGCAATACATAATCATGTATATGATAGATCAAATGTGGAACCAACAGCACAATATTAAAAAAAATTCGACAGCATGTCCCCTCTTTTAGGCATAATCCACAAGTATATAACAGATAGATAGTAGATAAATGACATCATTTAACATGTTCAAGTGTTCAACACTTGCACATCACAAAATGAAACAACACAAATCACAATAGATAGTCATTTGATCATGTCCAGTTCAGAACAACATAACAAGTGAAGAAGTGCAAACAAGACAATATAGTTCCACAGCATTACAACAATAAATATTAAATAACAAGTTCAACATCATCCATTCCATGGTAAGAAGTCGAACATCTCAAGTCCCAATTGCAAAATCATCCTCCAAGTCAACTCCATCCATAGCTTCAGTTAAGGTTTTAATTTCATTCTCCAAATCTGAAATTAATAGAAAACATGTTATTGATCATGATGATGATGTGAATCATTACACTATAAATATAACAATACCTTTCTCTGAAGCAATCTTCCAATCTTTACAACAAACCAATGCCTCAATAATTTCTGGTTTGAGCCTTGAACGGAATGCATCAACAATGCGTCCACCAGAGCTAAATGCAGACTCTGAAGCAACAGTAGAAACTTGCATAGACAAAACATCACGAGCAAGGGTTGAAAGAATAGGAAAATTTGTGACTTGCCCTTTCCACCATGATAGGACATCAAATGTTGTTTCATTGTCATTGACCTTCACTAGGTCCTCACTCATGTACAAATCCAACTCTGACACCTTCTTGTCATTGCTTGTTATTACATACAACTCATCAAGATCAACCTCATCATCATCCTCATCCACCAAAGTATTTTTATGTCGAACAAACTCACTCTCTTTTGAAGTAGCACCTTTTGAGGTTTTTGTGGTTGATTTTGTAGTGATGACTGATGAATAATATGTAAATAATTCATTGATAACATTCATGAATACCAACTTCTCTAACTCAGCTTTATCAATGTCATACATCTTAGATATATATAGCTCAACCATCCTATGTTTGTATCTAGGATCAAGAAATGCTCCCACTGCCAAAGCTACATTATTCATTTCCCAATATTTATCAAACTTCTGTCTCATAGAAAATGCCATTGTGCAAATTGTTAGATCACTGCTATCACACCATCTTGCAATAGCCATCTTAATCTCAGAAAACTTGCGAAAGAAATGATTTGCAGTAGGATATGAAGTGCCAGAAAAAAGCAATGTGACATCATAGAATTTTTTCAAACACTTGCTAATATTTGCAGCATTCAACCACTCAGTGCTTGAAGGATTGATATGACCATATTTGTCCTTATCTTTTTTAGCAAGACGATCAAAAGCATTCTTATAGTAAATGGCATCTCTAATCATGATGTATGTGGAGTTCCATCTAGTGGCAACATCTAAGGAAAGAGCCTTTTTAGGGTCCAGATCACATTCTTTAGCACACTTCTCAAATGCCTCCAATTGCAAAGGTGATCTTTTGATAATTGTTACAAACTGCCTAATATTTCCAATGACACTTCCAATGCATGATAACCCATCTCTAGCAACTAGGTTCAGTATATGATTTGCACATCTAACATGAAAAAATTTTCCATCACAGACAAGCAGCTCTTTGCAATTTTGAGTCACTATCTCAACTGCTACCTTGTTTGCAGCAGCATTGTCCAAAGAAAGAGCAAACATTTTCTTATCAAGGTTCCAATTCAACACATTTGCATAAAAGGTATCACTCAATTTTATTCCTCCATGACTACCTTCTACATGCATAAAGTTGATAATCCTTTTTTGCATATTCCAATTATCATCAATCCAATGTGCAGTAACACACAAGTATGACTTATTCTGAATAGATGTCCATGTATCCATCGTAAAACTAACACGACATGCAAGTTTACTAAATTGTGCATACAATTGATTCTTTTCCTCCTTATAAAGATCCATGACCTCTTTGCGAACAGTAACACGATTCTTCATAGGAAATGATGGTCTTAATGATTTGATGAATTTCACAAAGTACTTGTGCTGAGCAATACTGAAAGGATATTCATGCATGATGATGGCATAATATAGAAGTCTCACACTGGCATTCTCATCATATTTATATGTTCCTATGGAATTTCCACTCTGACTAAGGATTTGCTGACCTTTCAAGATTTGATGCTTCAACTTTAAATGGTTACTAAAAGCCTTTGTACCATTAGCACTTTCTGCCCTAGCTTTATGTGTACATCTATTGCATTTAGCCCATGGTTGCTTAATAATCGAACCATCAGATTGTTGAACCTCTAACTCATACCTTGTGAAGTGACCCCAAACCCATGAAGTGAGTTTTTTTCCAATCTTGACATCATTTTCTTCTTCTTCATTGTCTCCAATACTTCCTTGAGCAGTTGCACTTGCATTTGCGCATTGGCTACCACTTGGAGTGCTTGCACTTGCATTTGCGCTTTGACTTGCACTTGCATTTGCGCTTTGCACAGCTGTAACAAGTACAAAATAATGTTAATATACAATTACTAGTTGCATAGAGCCTGCGAAACTAATTTGTGTAAATTGAAAAATATACAAACCTTTTGCAAATGATGGCACTAAAACAATAGCTCTATCCTTGTTTGATCCTACTGACTTGGATGTCTTAAGCTTGCTCACAGGAGTAGTGGTTCGCTGTTTGACCGCACGATTCTCTACACCCATGAATTTCTTCTTCTTTCCAACAAGAGCGGTAGCAGCAGCATTAGCACCATCAGAAGGTTCACCAGCAACTTGGTCATCGCTGCGAGCATTGCCATCATCTATAATTGGGGCTTGCACTTCATTCTCATTAGACCCATTCTCAATATCAACTCTAACATCCACATCCATTGCACTGCAAATCACAAATGAGTACAAAAATTCAGTCCTTGGTGTCGTGTACTCGTGTTTGGCTGTTTGCTACCTCTACCTGGATGTCTGGATATCACAGATGAAGTGAAGTACCTGGCTGGCTGCTCTGCTATGATGGTGTGCCCGGCCGCTGCGAGGCAGTGAGGTGGGGGGCCGACGGCGAGGCAGTGAGGTCGGGCCGTGCGGGCGGTGGTGTCGACGGCCTTCCCTTCTAGAAGCTGCTCGAGCTCGACTGGCGACTGCCCACGCACCCAGTGCCAGCGCCCCCCAGTGCCAGCGCCCAGCGCAGCGGTGAGCCGGTGACCGCGCGTGGCGGCGTTCGTGCTCGAGCTCGACTGCTCGTCCACCAGAGCGTTCGTGGCGGGCGGCGGCGGCCGGGAGCACAGGAGATGGGACGGCGTTCGTGGCGGTCGCCGGCGGCCGGGAGCACAGGACGGCGTCAGTGCGTCACGGTGGTCGGCTGGCTCCTGGCTGGTTGTGGCTCGGGCGCTCGGCGGCTGGATGCCTGGATCACTGGATGTGGATCAGCGCTAAACCCTAAACACCTGAATACGTGATGCTTGATGGGCCGGCCAATCAAGCAGCCCGCCCAACAGCCAACGCCCAACAGGAAGTAGGGCAGTAGGCCCAAGCCAAATCTAGAAACCGGGTACCCGCCCGAATAGTACCCGTATCCTACCCGGGATTTTCGGGTACTGACCGGGTATTAGTGATTCCGTATCCTACCCGTATCCGAGAGCCAATATCCGGGTAGTACCCGTATCCGTCCCGACAAATAAAATACCCGTTTCCGTATCCGAAAATTCGTCCCGTTTTGGTACCCGTATCCGGTACCCGTTCCGGGTACCCGTCCCGTTTTCATCCCTATAAGGTTGCATTCTACGAATATTATCAGTTCGTATTCAAATTTGATCATTTAAATTTTATTTGGATACTCCAGTATTCACCCTAATCCATATGTGTTGGGATAGATTATGATGTAAATTAAGTAAATACTAGACTATCCAAATAAAGCCTCAATCTACTTGTATTAAGGTGGATTGGGGTGCAACTTAAACTAATTTACACCCCCAATCTACCTTAACACATGTGGATTAAGGTTAATACAAGAGTACCCAAACAAAGTCTTAGGAAGGTAGAAATTCTATCCATATTAGAGTCCGGATATTCAGTCTATCTATATTTATATTTGTATACTTAAAGTTAGATATTTAGAAATATTATACGACATAACTCGATAATATCCGTATTCAATCTAAATCTGAGGAAAAAAAATGAAACTAGTAATATCTGTTTGTATCCGATATGATTATATCTGAAAAGAACCAAGCCAACAACCAGGTTCAGCTTCCCTTCATTAAAACACACCAATGATATAAGACATGTGTTGAGCACCATTTTGAGTGCGCGGACGGTCCGGCCCTGGGGCTGGACGGTCCGCGGTCCGGACAGTCCGCGTCTATGGGCCGGACGGTCCGCGCAGGCGCAGAACAGATTAGGGTTCCGAGTTTCTTGCTATGTTTGTTGGCGAAAATCTCGGGATAAGCTCAGAAATTAGTTTGTAAAGGGTCCAGCCCCCCTCCTCTATAAATAGAGAGATATACGGCCGATTTGTAATCAACAATCGAATCAATACAACTTCTATTTCGCATTTTATCCTAGGAGTAGTTCCAGTCTAGTTTAGGTTTAGCCTCTCGATCCCCAAATTCTCCGCCTCTCCTCGACTCTACGTCGATTAGAGGAGTCTAGGTCAGCCTGCCCGAGCCTAGACAACTCCTAGGATCTCTCCTCCCCGACGGGGTCCCTCCCGGGAGCGAGATCCAGGCGCTGTCGGCGATCATCCGCCGCCCCTGCGCACGTGCGGACCGTCCGGCCTTAGGGCGCGGACCGTCCGGCCGTCAGGCAGGGAACCCGGGCTCCTGCACCAGGTCGCGGACCGTCCGGCCCTATGCCGCGGACCGTTTGCGCTTGACCAGAGAGCACCGCCGCCTCGCACCAGGCCGCGGACCGTCCGGCGCCTGCGCGCGGACCGTCCGCCCCTGTGCAGAGGGCACCGCCACGGTTCTTGTTGAGTGTTTGGTGCTCCGAAAAGGCGTCAACATACTTTTTGGCGACTCCGCTGGGGACAACACATATAGACCTATCAAATCGGCCCTCAATGGCCGGTTCAAAAGATAGCTCTGAGGTTTCCACCAGCAATATCATCACACCGACATGGGAGACCTTGCCGGCTGAAGAACAGCTCCTGTTCGAGGAGCGCCAGGAGTAGCTGATCCAAGAAGCAAAAGCAAAGTTCTTGACCAACTTCAAAGTGGATAGGAACAACAAGGTCGTCCGACATCGGGCGACGGATCCGGCTTCGTTCCGACCCACACCAGATATCCCCAATTTAAGTAGCACCAACGAACTCCAATCTCTTAAAGCTTACATAGACGAACAGCGAGAACAGTTGCAACGTATCGTAGGGGATATACAAAATGATCATAAACGTCTAGTGCGTGCGCTTGATAAGTCTAATATGGCAAATCTTTCTTCGCACGAGGTTGAATGGAGGGAATACACACATAATTCATCGGCTACAGGTTGACACGACCAGTCACAACCCCTTTATGGGATGCCGATGGACATGTACCCTAGGCAACGATAGCCTCCCACGCACATCGACGATAAATTTGCCGATCTGCGCATGTCCGGACCGTCTGCACATGGACGCGGACCGTCTGGGCCAGCGATGGCTGATCCTATTTTTAGAAGCGAATTACCGAGACCTGCACCCAAGCCGCCACATACCATACGAACCCTAGATAACCCATTCGGATCGTCTACGTATGACGCCAGACAGCCCGAATATAATGTCGGATGGTCCGGCCACATGGTCGGACAGTCCGCGCACGGAGTCGGACGGTCCGCGTATTTAAGCGGACGGTCCAGCACAGAGTTTTTTAAGGAGGATGGATATCTAACTCCGTATCCATCCCAGCTAGACTCCCCATCTCACCATACGACACAACAGCATCATAATATAATCTATCAAACCCGTGAGAGTGAGAACTTTCCGGCCCCTAGAAGGCCAGAAAGGAATGGCCAGTCCTATGAGCCTCATAGGGCATGCATTAACGCTGCAAAACCCAAACCAATGGGGAGGAAAACAACACACCAACATCCAAACAAACTCACCCATATTGGATCAAAGAGCCGGTGGTCTCCCACCGGCTGCCATCGATATAGTAAGGGAGGAAATAGCTGGGGCATTCCGAGATAAGCTCGGAGTTAGTATAGTCCCCAGGGGGCAGTCATATCGGAGACCTTATGATAGCAAGTTTGACCGACTCCCATACCCACAGGGGACCAAAATACCCGAATTCGTAAAGTTTTCGGGTGACCAAGAAAAGAGCACGCGTGAGCACATAGACCAGTTCTTAGCACAGTTAGGAGAATTGGCCGACACCGAAGCATTCCGTGTGCGTTTATTTTCATCATCTTTAACAGGGACTGCATTCACATGGTATGCCACGCTCCCTCCTAATTCCATTTTGTCGTGGGGAGATTTAGAACAAAAATTTCATGAACATTTCTTCTCTGACGATTATGAGCTAGATTTAGTAGACTTAGTGGCTCTACGACAAGAAAAGGATGAATCGGTTAGTAATTATATCCGGAGATTCCGGGATACAAGAAACCGATGCTTTCAAATTCATTTAACAGATAAACAACTGGCGGGAATAGCCTTTGATGGATTGCGCTATTATTTAAAAGAGAGATTAGAAGGCATCTAGTTCTTTACTCTAGCACAATTACATCAGAGAGCTTCGGCTTGTGAAAGCCGAAGCAAAGAACTAGTCAAAATGGTTCATCATAATGTCCATATAGTAGAACACAATCAAAGTAGTTCGGACGATGAACCAAAGAAAGTTTACACTGCCGAAATAGTTTGGCCCGAGCAGGCCAAATCTTCGGCTTGCTCCTCCTTGCAGTCAGTTCGGAATGAACGGCAGGAGGAGGTTAAGTTTACATTTAATGTCGGCAAATGTGATAAGATATTCGATGAATTACTAAAAAATGGTAACATTAAAATTGATTATATCGTTCCACCTGCCGATGAACTAAAGTGTCGCGCATACTGCAAGTGGCACAACTCATTTTCCCATGCCACTAATGATTGTAATGTGTTCCGACGACAAATCCAATCGGCCATTAACGAAGGACGATTGAAATTTCAGGAGGACACGGAGCCCTTTCCAATGAATATGATCGACTTCAAGGGCAAAAGGGTCATAATTCGGCCCAGCACAGCCGATATGGGCAAAGACAAAGAAGTCATCATCGGCAACTCACGGAAGGCCAATGGAGACAACAAAATTTCTTGCAGGAAAGTGGTGGCCGAGAAGACTCCTGATGGAGGAGAGACACTGAAAGTAACCATCACAAACTCCGGCACTAAGGGCAAGCACAGACCAGGGGATATGTGCGAGAACCCATACTACGCATCGCGGACGGTCCGGTGTCCAGGCGCGGACGGTCCGTAACATCACCGGATGGTCCAGAGCGTTCCAGCGGACGGTCCGGCAACGCCGAAGAGCCGCGGCGACCACGTGCCTTCAAACCACGACGACCAGAAATAGGTACGTGGAAAACTAACACGTTCAAGGCAACTGGTCGGTTGGTAAAATCCAGCCCGACCTTTGATCAATTATTGTCTAAATATGTGAAAAGGAAGGCTGGCCCTAGCGACCGGCCACCAAAGAGACCTCGCTTACCCACCCAGGTGCGACGGCAGGTTAGGCCGATTGGACCACCACACCAATCGGAAAGGACGGGAGGTCATAATGTTCAATTAAGACCTAACGTACCTGCATGGACACCTCCACCACCATATCCACCCATGCCATATCCATACACATACATACCTCCACCATATGTCCCAAATCAAATGTGTGGCATGCCACCATACCCATTTGGTATGCCACAGTACCCCGCTTGGGGGCACCTCAAACATCTGTATTCAATAGGTTGATATCTCCAGTACAAGACCGATTGAGAGCCCCTCAATCTGGTCCACGAGCACAGGCCCAACAAGATTGCCAAACAACTCGGCCCCAAAGGCTGACTAATCCGGCAGGGGGGCATACAGCTACAACCTCTAACAATGCGAAAAAAGGAGACATCATTAAAATAGGAACGACAGATGTCGTCATACAACAAAGTAACGAAGGGTCGATGATTTTTGGTGAATCGGCCAACACAAACAAAAAAGAAGGTACGGCTGTCAACAAAACAGCCGATCCAAAATACTCCATGCCCCGATGGTGCCCATCGGGATTGACACGATCGCAAAAGCGAAAATTACAGCGCCTCAGAGCAAAGGAGAATCAGGAAAAGGAGGCAGAAAAAATATTCAATGACACGCATCCGCAGTATCCGCCACCACAAAAGAGATGGAGACCAAAGGCCGTTGTGAAAAATCAAACGGCCACAAAGATAGAAAATAAAACGACAACTGTGCATCTCTCTACAGGTATGGTAGACTGTTCGGCTATAAAGGCCGGATCATCTGCACAGGACGCGGACCATCCGACCCCTGAGGCCGAACCATCCGCACTACACCAAGACACCTCCGACGACGTACCGACGCCCATGGAGGAAGACGACCTGCAAGGAGAAGACCTGGTCGACTACGGAGCTACGCCAGAACACTTAGAGAATTAGGAAGGCAAGGTGACGAATTGGTTAGGACCAGTATGACGCCCGGCGGTGTTGGGACTGACAGTTCGATCAAAGCTAAAGGGATCACGTCCGTTGAGTCAACCATTGAGACCAAGGCCACTGCGTACCATCCTAGTAAGTGGCAAGATGCCTAAGAAAACCGATGTGATCATATCGAGTTAGTTGCTTTTGGTTCGCTCAGCTCCACCAAAAGGCAGGGGGCATATGTTGAGCACCATTTTGAGTGCGCGGACGGTCCGGCCCTGGGGCCGGACGGTCCGCGGTCCGGACAGTCCGCGCCTATGGGCCGGACGGTCCGCGCAGGCGCAGAACAGATTAGGGTTCCGAGTTTCTTGCTATGTTTGTTGGCGAAAATCTCGGGATAAGCTCGGAAATTAGTTTGTAAAGGGTCCAGCCCCCCCTCCTCTATAAATAGAGAGGTATACGGCCGATTTGTAATCAACAATCGAATCAATACAACTTCTATTTCGCATTTTATCTTAGGAGTAGTTCTAGTCTAGTTTAGGTTTAGCCTCTCGATCCCCAAATTCTCCGCCTCTCCTCGACTCTACGTCGATTAGAGGAGTCTAGGTCGGCCTGCCCGAGCCTAGACAACTCCTAGGATCTCTCCTCCCCGACGGGGTCCCTCCCGGGAGCGAGATCCAGGCGCTGCCGGCGATCATCCGTCGCCCCTGCGCACGCGCGGACCGTCCGGCCGTCAGGCAGGGAACCCGGGCTCCTGCACCAGGTCGCGGACCGTCCGGCCCTGTGTCGCGGACCGTCCGCGCTTGACCAGAGAGCACCGCCGCCTCGCACCAGGCCACGGACCGTCCGGCCCCTGCGCGCGGACCGTCCGCCCCTGTGCAGAGGGCACCGCCACGGTTCTCGTTGAGTGTTTGGCGCTTCGAAAAGGCGTCAACAACATGCTAAACATGTCGCGTTCCTGCGCCCCAGCTGCACGAACGCTTCACATTTAACATTCCAGATTCTGGTGGTGGGGTTGGTCAAGTTTATGTTCGAGCAGCACCTGGATCAATTTGTTTGGGATAGGTTTCCGTATAATAAAAACAGAAACCACCCATCGCTGTGGCTCGTCCCTTCGTTCGCGGTCAGGGTCGCCGCGCTCCCATGCCAATCCAGCTGTCCCCGAATTCCAGTTGATCTCCGGTCACCCGGAGTTGATCAACACCAGGAACAAGTGCATCCCGATCCCGGTCCCGGCCCCGGAGAAGGCGTACACACGCAGGTCGTCCTGGTCCTGAATTCCTGATCCACTAAACATTGGCGAGTTCCTTTTTTTTTTTGTATATAAGGGAAATTAAAAGAGGAGAGCACTGGCAATCTGGCATGCCTATAAAAGGTCAGCTCCTGGCCACTCTAGACCGCACCCACACAGCCAGTAGTGCTCCACTTGCTAGTCCACTCCCCTCAGTCGAGGCAATGGCCTCCGCTTCCAGTAGCTTCCGCCTCACTCTGTTCTTGGTTCTGCTGGCGTTTGTCAGCTTGGCACGGCACGGCACGGCCACGGGGGAGGCCAGCCCGAGCAGGAGGCTCATGGAGCTGTACAAGCCGCCGCCCAGCGATCTCCTAAGGTACCACGACGGCGCCGTGCTGAGCGGCGACATCCCCGTCTCCGTCCTCTGGTACGGCCGCTTCACGCCCGCGCAGAAGGCCATCGTCACCGACTTCCTCCTCTCCCTCTCCGCCGCGCCGACGTCCCCCGCGCCTTCCGTCTCCCAGTGGTGGGGCACCATCGACCGGCTCTACCTATCGAAGGCGGCGGACGCGCCCGCCGTCGGGAAGAGCGGCGCGCACGGCGGCGGTGGTGGCAGGAAAGGCGCTCGGATGGTCCTGGCCGGCCAGGTCTCCGACGAAGGGTGCTCGCTGGGGAAGAGCCTGACGCTCGCCCAGCTCCCGGCGCTGGCGGCCACGGCGCGCCCCGCGAGCGGCGGCCTCGCGCTGCTGCTCACGGCGCAGGACGTGCTGGTGGAGGGCTTCTGCATGAGCCGGTGCGGCCACCACGGGTCGTACGGCGCCGCGCGGCCCCGCGTGGCGGCGGCGGCGGCGGCGGCGTACGCGTGGGTCGGGAACCCGGGCACGCAGTGCCCCGGCCAGTGCGCGTGGCCGTTCCACCAGCCGCCGTACGGGCCGCAGGCGCCACCGCTGGTGCCGCCGAACGGGGACGCGGGCATGGACGGCGCCATGATCAGCGTGGCCAGCATGGTGGCCGGCGCGGTCACCAACCCCTTCGGGGACGGGTTCTACCAGGGCGACCGCGCCGCGCCGCTGGAGGCCGCCACGGCGTGCGCGGGCGTCTACGGCAACGGCGCGTACCCCGGCTACGCCGGCCAGCTGCTCGTGGACGCGGCCACGGGTGCCAGCTACAACGCCAACGGGGCGCGCGGGAGGAAGTACCTGCTCCCCGCGCTGTACGATCCGGACACGGCTGCCTGCACCACCTTGGTTTGAGAAAACGCGCGGCGCCGTGTTTTGGCATCTGTCACCGTCGGTGGGCGGGGATACAGTGATAATGCGCCTGTCTTGTTTGTGTATTAGCAACTCCGCGCATGTATATATATATAATAATATATATAGTTTGTGACAATTGGGTTGGCTATATGTAAAGCAACTGCGCTGTATCTTTACCTTGGGGTATCAAGTTTCTTTCGCTCGACATCTTCGCCTAGGCCAGCGCCTCGCCATCTTTCCCCTCCACGCCCTCCCGCCATCTCACGGATTAAATATTATCACATAACTGATTAAATATTTTTAAATAAATTTATTTAATGATATAACGTTATTAATATTTTTATAAATCTGATTATTTACGTAATATACTTAAAACACTAGTTTCAACGGTCGTCACACGTCATCTTTTTGCAAATAACCTCTCACAGCTATTTCAAATTAATCCGTTGCACGCCTATAGATAGCTAAACGGCGGCCCGGCACGGGCCAGATGTCCGCGGGCCACAACTCTGCCCAGGCACGTCATGCCAGTCTACTGACTGTGTCGAGCCAGCTCGTTAGCCCGTATACCCATTTGATTAAATTAGCGTAAAATGTTAAAAAAACAGTGCATTAGTGAGGTTTGAACCTGTGCCCTGATAGAAGAAGGGCGGGAGACACTGGGTGAAGTTGTCTAACCAGTAGAACATCATGCTCATCAAATGTTTTTAATATTAAATATAAATTATATATATATATTTGTAAAATAAAAAATATATAATCATGTCGGGCCGGGCCAGCACTACGGACCGATGCTACAGGCCAAACACGACACTATGTTCTTGGCTCTTGCAAGCATTAGGTCATTTCTGAGACTATATTGGTGCAATAGACTCTATGGTGTTTGAGGTTGCTGAATTGGATGGAGCAACAATGATTTATCACACTAACAGTAAAATAAAAGGTTATTTGTTGGTTTTAAACGTTAGTAATTGCGACAAAGTAGCATAATTTATATGGAGCGTATTCAGTTTTTATTGATGTCTGACTTTAGCAATCACTCTATATTTTGATCTATCTTTTTTATAAGTTTGAGTTTATGTGACTTATTTTAGAAACTTGAGCTCACAAACTTTCTCTTATTTGGTCTCTGTATGGTGAAATTATGTCATTTTATAATCTCTTCGTTCAGTCAGTCGTTGTGAACTCTCTTCTAATCGCTCACTTTATTGGTCGTGTTGTACCAAGACATATTGCATGGAGTAAACAATAACATCAGTCAGCCAAATCAAAAAAAATATTATACAGAGAGCGGAGACAATCAATAAAAAATCTTGAATTTTTTTGATAGATAGTTTATGTGGGTATTATTGTAAACCGTCATAACGCACGGGCAACCGACTAGTATTTAATAAAGTTTGACTTTGTTATGACCGAACTGCTCTTATCTCAGTAAAGTGGTATGTCAGCGTAGGACTGTCGTAAATATGAGTGCAGCACCGACATCACAAGCATAAAATGGTGTATGACTATTGTAAATATGAGTGCAGCACCAAAATCACAAGCAAAAAATGGTGGGAAGTCAATGTAGCCATTGAAAAATACGTTACCACGAATCATTAGATCCGCTTCCTTCCCTCCCGTTAGCAGTAGAGGCGCCAGAAGTCGTAGAAGCTCGTTCTCTTTCCCAGCAATCCACACACTTAGAGAACACACATGGCACAGTATGTAGGGTTGTGGCTCTGGCCTCTTTGTCATCATTATATTATGAGGGGGTATAAAAGGGAAATGTGCCTTTGGGCCATTTCTAAGTATTTTGGTGCTGATGTGTCCAACACAAGTGCCTAAATGTTAAATTATGCAAAGGACTCAAGAAGTGCAAATCAAGAGTAAAGGTATGTTTCTAGACTTGGTACATTGATTTGAAGACTAATGTATTGTGTCTAAGTGTTAGAAACCGGAGAAATTGTTTTGGAGAAAAGTTGGCTAAGTTCAGCCAAAATGCAGCTAGGTCTAGGTGCACCGGACTGTCCGGTGGTGCACCGGACAGTGTCTGGTGCACCAGGCCGGCTCTGGTGAAAAGGCTGCTCTCGGGACTTCGACGGTGGCGTACGGCTATAAATCACCGGACTGTCTGATGGTGCACCGGACTGTCCGGTGAGCCAACGGTCGGTCGGGCCAACGGTCGGCCGCGCAATCCGCGCGTGACACGTGATCGAGCCAACGGTCACTTGGGGGCACCGGACTGTCCGGTGTGCACCGGACAGTGTCCGGTGCGCCAACGGCTCTGAGTCTCCAACGGTCGGCTTCGCCAAAGAAGGAAAGAAATCCGCACCGGACAGTGTCCGGTGGTGCACCGGACTGTCCGGTGCGCCAGGCGACAGAAGGCAGGAATTGCCTTCCTGGAATGCTCTCAACGGCTCCTAGCTGCCTTGGGGCTATAAAAGGGACCCCTAGGCGCATGGAGGAGTACACCAAGCATTCTTTAAGCATTCCTAAGCACCAAGACTCCAATTCCGCGCATTCGATTCTTTGTGATAGCAACTAGAGCTCCATTTGAGTAGAGAACTCTTTGGGTTGTGTTATGAGCTCGAGTTGTGACTTGTGTGCGTATTTGTGCTCTGATTTTGTGTCTTGTGTGCGTTGCTCATCCCAGCCTTACTTCTGTGCTTCTTTGTGAACATCATATTGTAAGGGCGAGAGGCTCCAAGTTGTGGAGATTCCTTGCAAGCGGGATATAGTAAAAAGCAAAACACCATGGTATTCAAGTGGGTCTTTGGACCGCTTGAGAGGGGTTGATTGCAACCCTCGTCCGTTGGGACACCACAACGTGGAGTAGGCAAGTGTTGGACTTGTCCGAACCACGGGATAAACCACTGTGTCTATCTGTGTCGATCTTCTTGTGGTTATCGTGTCTTGCAAGAACTCTTCTCAAGCCACTTGGCTTTATTGTGCTAACTCCTAACAAAGTTTTGTGGCTTTTAAGTTCAAGTTTTTATAGGATCACCTATTCACCCCCCCCCTCTAGGTGCTTTCAATTGGTATCGGAGCCATTCTCTTCAAGAAAGAGACTAATCGCCCGAAAGGGATGGATCCTAAGGGAAAGAGAATAGTGATCAACGACAAGGAGAAGGAGTCCTTCATCAACGAGCCGAAAGACGACAAGCCCACTGACTCGGGCTCAAGTCAAAAGAAGGACGGGAAAAAGAAGAGGCGTATCAAGAAGATCGTCTACTACGACGACAGCGACGAGTCCTCTTCTTCCCAAAAGGACGACGACGACAGCGACGACGACAGCGTCTACGAGAAAAAGAAAACGGTTAATTCAAATTTTTCCTTTGATTATTCTCGTATTCCACAAAGTTCCAATGCTCATTTACTCTCCATTCCACTTGGTAAACCTCCTCACTTTGATGGAGAGGACTACGGATTTTGGAGTCACAAAATGCATAGTCACTTGTTCTCTCTCCATCCAAGCATATGGGAGATAGTAGAGAGTGGAATGAAATTTGATAGTACTGATAGTCCCATATTTATCAATGAGAAAATTCACAAAAATGCACAAGCTACTACTGTCCTTTTAGCATCTTTGTGCAGGGAAGAATACAATAAGGTGAGCGGCTTGGACAATGCTAAATAGATCTGGGACACCCTCAAGATATCACATGAGGGAAATGACGTCACCATGCTCACCAAAATGGAGTTGGTGGAGGGTGAACTTGGGAGATTCGCAATGATCAAAGGAGAGGAGCCAACTCAAACGTACAACCGGCTCAAGACCCTCATCAACAAAATAAGGAGCTATGGGAGCACACGATGGACGGATCACGACGTCATCCGCCTAATGCTAAGGTCTTTTACTGTCCTTGATCCACATCTTGTAAACAATATTCATGAGAATCCCATGTACACCAAGATGTCGCCCGAAGTACTTGGGAAGTTTGTAAGCAGGCGGATGATGATCAAGGAGGCAAGATACGTCGATGATGCATTGAATGGCCCAATCCATGAGCCTCAAGCCATTGCTCTCAAGGCAACAAATAGCAAGGAGACGCTACCTAGCAAGGTGGCACAAGTTGAGGCAGCGGGGCTCAATGACGAAGAAATGGCCCTCATCATCAAGCGCTTCAAGACGGCGCTAAAGGGTCGCAAGGAGCATCCCAAAAAGAGCAAGACGAAGGGAAAGTGCTCCTGGTTCAAGTGTGGTAAGATTGGTCACTTCATTGCTAACTGTCCCGATAATGATAGTGACCAGGAACAAGGAAAGAATGGGAAAAGAAAGAACAAGAAGGTTTACAAGAAGGCTAAAGGCAAGGCACACCTTGGAAAGGAGTGGGATTCGGATTGCTCTTCGTCCGACTCCGACGACGAAGGACTCGCCGCCACCGCCTTCAACAAATCATCTCTCTTCCCCAACGAGCATCACACCTACCTCATGGCAAAGGAGAAGAAGGTAAGTACTCGGAATACTATTACTTATGCCTCTTCAAGTGATGATGAATCTAGCGATGATGAAGTAGACTATGCTAGTTTATTCAAAGGATTAGATAGGACTAAAATTGATAAGATCAATGAATTAATTGATTCTTTGAATGAGAAAAATAGACTTTTAGAAAAGCAAGAAGATCTTTTGTATGAAGAACATGATAAGTTTGTAGAGGCACAAAAATCCCTTGCTTTAGAAATTAAAAGGAATGAAATGCTTGCTTGTGAATTGTCTACATGTCATGATTCTATTTCTAGCTTAAAGAGCATAAATGATGATTTGAATGCTAAGTTAGAAATAGCTAAATCAACATCTTGTGTAGAACATGTTGCAATTTGCAATAGGTGTAAAGATTTTAATGTTGATGCTTGTAGTGAACATCTAGTTTTAATTTCTAATTTGAATGATAAAGTGGCTAGTCTTAATGCCCAACTTAAGACTAGCAAGAGTGAATTTGACAAACTAAAATTTGCAAGGGATGCCTACACGATTGGTAGACACCCCTCAATTAAGGATGGGCTTGGCTTCAAGAGGGAAGCCAAGAACTTAACTAGTCATAAGGCTTCCATTCCCGCCAAGGAGAAAGGGAAGGCACCTATGGCTAGTATTGCTCAAAAGAATCATGCATTTATTTATGATAGAAATTTTTCTAGAAATGTTCATCATGATAGGAGTTGTAATGCTTATGATTCAAATGCAATGTTTGCTTCAAGTTCTTCCTATGTGCATAGTAGAGATATGCCTAGGAGAAATGTCATTCATCATATGCCTAGGAGAAATGTTGCTCATGTTCCTAGGAAAATTAATGAACCTTCTACAATTTATCATGCTTGCAATGCTTCTTTTGCTATTTGTAGAAAGGATAAGAAGGTAATTGCTAGGAAATTAGGGGCCAAATGTAAGGGAGACAAGACTTGCATTTGGGTCCCTAAGACTATTATAACTAACCTTGTAGGACCCAACATGAGTTGGGTACCTAAGACCCAAGCCTAAATTTGCCTTGTAGGTTTATGCATCCGGGGGATCAAGCTGGATTATCGACAACGGATGCACAAACCACATGACGGGGGAGAAGAAGATGTTCTCTTCCTACGTCAAGAACAAAGACTCCCAAGACTCAATCATATTCGGTGACGGGAATCAAGGCAAGGTAAAAGGATTAGGGAAAATTGCTATTTCATCCGAGCACTCTATTTCTAATGTATTCTTAGTTGAGTCGCTTGGATATAACTTGTTATCTGTGAGTCAACTTTGTAATATGGGATATAACTGCTTATTCACAAATGTAGATGTGTGTGTCTTTAGAAGAAGTGACGGTTCACTAGCTTTTAAGAGTGTACTAGACGGCAAACTTTATTTAGTTGATTTTGCAAAAGAGGAGGCCGGTCTAGATGCATGCTTAATTGCTAAGACTAGCATGGGCTGGCTGTGGCATCGCCGTTTAGCACATGTGGGGATGAAGAACCTTCACAAGCTTCTAAAGGGAGAACACATGATAGGTCTAACAAATGTTACTTTCGAAAAAGATAGACCTTGTGCAGCTTGTCAAGCAAGTAAATAGGTGGGAAGCTCTCATCATGCCAAAAATGTGATGACAACATCAAGACCCCTGGAGTTACTTCATATGGACCTCTTCGGACCCGTCGCCTACCTAAGCTTAGGAGGAAGTAAGTATGGTCTTGTTATAGTTGATGATTTTTCCCGCTTCACTTGGGTATTCTTTTTGCAGGATAAAACTGAAACCCAAGGGACCCTCAAGCGCTTCCTAAGGAGAGCTCAAAACGAGTTTGAGCTCAAAGTGAAGAAGATAAGGAGCGACAATGGGTCCGAGTTCAAGAACCTTCAAGTGGAGGAGTACCTTGAGGAGGAAGGAATCAAGCACGAGTTCTCCGCTCCCTATACACCATAGCAAAATGGTGTGGTAGAGAGGAAGAACAGGACGCTCATAGACATGGCAAGGACAATGCTTGGAGAATTCAAGACACCCGAGCGGTTTTGGTCGGAAGCCGTAAACACGGCTTGCCACGCCATTAACCAGGTGTACCTTCATCGCCTCCTCAAGAAGACTTCGTATGAGCTTCTAACCGGTAACAAATCCAATGTATCTTACTTTCGTGTATTTGGGAGCAAATGTTACATTCTAGTGAAGAAAGGTAGGAATTCTAAGTTTGCTCCCAAAGCTGTAGAAGGGTTTTTGTTAGGTTATGACTCAAATACAAAGGCGTATAGGGTCTTCATTAAATCATCGGGTTTGGTTGAAGTCTCTAGCGACGTTGTATTTGATGAGACTAATGGCTCTCCAAGAGAGCAAGTTGTTGATCTTGATGATGTAGATGAAGAAGACGTTCCAACGGCCGCAATACGCACCATGGCGATTGGAGATGTGCGGCCACAGGAACAAAAGGAGCAAGATCAACCTTCTTCCTCAACAATGGTGCATCCCCCAACTCAAGATGATGGACAGGTTCATCAAGAGGAGGCATATGATCAAGGGGGAGCACAAGATGATCATGTAGTGGAGGAAGAAGCACAACCGACACCTCCAACCCAAGTTCGAGCAACGATCCAAAGGGATCATCCCGTCGACCAGATTTTAGGTGACATCAGCAAGGGAATAACTACTCGCTCTAGATTAGTTAATTTTTGTGAGCATTACTCGTTTGTCTCTTCTATTGAGCCTTTCAGGGTAAAAGAGGCCTTGCGAGATCCGGACTGGGTGTTGGCCATGCAGGAAGAGCTCAACAACTTCAAGAGAAATGAAGTTTAGACATTAGTGCCTCGTCCCAAGCAAAATGTTGTGGGGACCAAGTGGGTGTTTCGCAACAAACAAGACAAGCACGGAGTGGTGACAAGAAACAAGGCTCGACTTGTGGCAAAAGGTTATGCCCAAGTCGCAGGTTTGGACTTTGAGGAGACTTTTGCTCCTATGGCTAGGCTAGAGTCAATTCACATATTGTTAGCCTATGCCGCTCACCATTCTTTCAGGTTGTTTCAAATGGATGTGAAGAGCGCTTTCCTCAACGGGCCAATAAAGGAGGAGGTGTACGTGGAGCAACCCCCTGGTTTTGAGGATGAACGGTACCCCGACCACATGTGTAAGCTCTCTAAGGCGCTCTATGAACTTAAGCAAGCCCCAAGAGCATGGTATGAATGCCTTAGAGACTTTTTAATTGCTAATGCTTTCAAGGTTGGGAAAGCCGATCCAACTGTTTTTACTAAGACTTGTGATGGTGACTTATTTGTGTGCCAAATTTATGTCGATGACATAATATTTGCTTCTACTAACCAAAAGTCTTGTGAAGAGTTTAGCAGGGTAATGACGCAGAAATTCGAGATGTCGATGATGGGCGAGTTGAACTACTTCCTTGGGTTCCAAGTGAAGCAACTCAAGGACGGCACCTTCATCTCTCAAACGAAGTACACAATAGATTTGCTAAAGCGGTTTGGGATGAAGGACGCCAAGCCTACAAAGACTCCAATGGGAACCGACGGACACACTGACCTCAACAAAGGAGGTAAGTCCATTGATCAAAAAGCATACCTGTCTATGATAGGTTCCTTGCTTTACTTATGTGCTAGTAGACCGGATATTATGCTTAGTGTATGCATGTGTGCTAGATTTCAATCCGATCCAAAGGAGTGTCACTTAGTGGCCGTGAAGCGAATTCTTAGATATTTAGTCGCTACGCCTTGCTTCGGGATCTGGTATCCAAAAGGGTCTACCTTTGACTTAATTGGATATTTAGACTCTGACTATGCTGGATGTAAGGTCGATAGGAAGAGTACATCGGGGACGTGCCAATTCTTAGGAAGGTCCCTAGTGTCTTGGAGTTCTAAGAAACAAACTTCCGTTGCCCTATCCACCGCTGAGGCCAAGTATGTTGCCGCAGGACAGTGTTGCGCGCAACTACTCTGGATGAGGCAAACCCTCAGGGACTTTGGCTACAATCTGAGCAAAGTCCCACTCCTATGTGATAATGAGAGTGCTATCCGCATGGCAGATAATCCTGTTGAACACAGCCACACAAAGCACATAGACATCCGGCATCACTTTCTGAGAGACCACCAACAAAAGGGGGATATCGAAGTGTTTCATGTTAGCACTGAGAACCAGCTAGCCGATATCTTTACCAAGCCTCTAGATGAGAAGACCTTTTGCAGGCTGCGTAGTGAGCTAAATGTCTTAGATTCGCGAAACTTGGATTGACTTGTAGCATACATGTGTTTATGCTTCGATCATGTTCCTTATGCATTTTGTTGTTTATTTATGGTGCTCAAGTTGTACAAGCACTCCCCGGACCTCACAAGTCCATTTGCAAGTGATGCATATATCTAGGGGGAGATGTGCTACAACTTGACTCCTTGAGACTAACCGTGTGCTTGAGTTTGCTTAATTTAGTCTCAAAGGAGGTTTGAAAGGGAAAAGGTGGACTTGGACCATACAAGACTTCCACTGCACTCCGTTGATAGAGTAACTAATTCCAAGTTCATCTTCATACTCTTATTGCCTTTTTACTCTTAGTTGAAGATTTTGGTGAGGCAATGGGGTTTAAGGGCCAAGATTGATCCCGTTTTGGTGCTTGATGCCAAAGGGGGAGAAAAATAAGGCCAAAGCAATAAATGGATCAGCTACCACTTGAGAATGTTGAAAATAGTAGAATAGAGCTTTTGGTTGTCAAAATTCTCTTATTGTCTTTTTGTCAAAAGTTGGCCTTTTGTGGGGAGAGTGGTTGTTTATGGGAAATAGGGGGAGTTTTTGAAATATTTGATCAATTTCTCTTGGAACAACTCTCTTTATGTCTCAACAAGTGTGTTTGACTTAGAGATAGGAAATTGAGGTTGATTTGCAAAAACAAACCAAGTGGTGGCAAAGAATGATCCAAATATGTCAAATTTGAATCAAAACAAATTTGAGTTTTCATTTGCATTGATGTTGCACTTCTTTTAGTTGCTTTTTGTTGTGTTGGCATAAATCACCAAAAAGGGGGAGATTGAAAGGGAAATGTGCCTTTGGGCCATTTCTAAGTATTTTGGTGATGATGTGTCCAACATAAGTGCCTAAATGTTAAATTGTGCAAAGGACTCAAGAAGTGCAAATCAAGAGTAAAGGTATGTTTCTAGACTTGGTACATTGATTTGAAGACTAATGTATTGTGTCTAAGTGCTAGAAACAGGAGAAATTGTTTTGGAGAAAAGTTGGCTAAGTTCAGCCAAAATGCAGCTAGGTCTGGGTGCACCGGACTATCCGGTGCACCAGGCCGGCTCTGGTGAAAAGGCTGCTCTTGGGACTTCGACGGTGGCGTACGGCTATAAATCACTGGACTGTCCGGTGGTGCACCGGACTGTCCGGTGAGCCAACGGTCGGCCGGGCCAACGGTCGGCCGCACAATCCACGCGTGACGCGTGGCCGAGCCAACGGTCACTTGGGGGCACCGGACTGTCCGGTGTGCACCAGACAGTGTCCGGTGCGCCAACGGCTCTGAGTCTCCAATGGTCGGCTTCACCAAAGAAGGAAAGAAATTCGCACCGGACAGTGTCCGGTAGTGCACCGGACTATCCGGTGCGCCAGGCGACAGAAGGCAGGAATTGCCTTCCTGAAATGCTCTCAACGGCTCCTAGCTGCCTTGGGGCTATAAAAGGGACCCCTAGGCGCATGGAGGAGTATACCAAGCATTCTCTAAGCATTCCTAAGCACCAAGACTCCAATCCCGCGCATTCGATTCTTTGTGATAGCAACTAGAGCTCCATTTGAGTAGAGAACTCTTTGGGTTGTCTTGTGAGCTCGAGTTGTGACTTGTGTGCGTATTTGTGCTCTGATTTTGTGTCTTGTGTGCGTTGCTCATCCCAGCCTTACTTCCGTGCTTCTTTGTGAACATCATATTGTAAGGGCGAGAGGCTCCAAATTGTGGAGATTCCTTGCAAGCGGGATATAGTAAAAAGCAAAACACCGTGGTATTCAAGTGGGTCTTTGGACCGCTTGAAAGGGGTTGATTGCAACCCTCGTCCGTTGGGACGCCACAACGTGGAGTAGGCAAGTGTTGGACTTGGCTGAACCACGGGATAAACCACTGTGTCTATCTATGTCGATCTTCTTGTGGTTATCGTGTCTTGCAAGAACTCTTCTCAAGCCACTTGGCTTTATTGTGCTAACTCCTAACAAAGTTTTGTGTCATTTAAGTTCAAGTTTTTACAGGATCACCTATTCACCCCCCCCCTCTAGGTGCTTTCAGGGTACGAGTTTCTTTATACAGAGACGTGAAACCTCTCAGGGGCAAAGTCAATATTTGCCCACATAACTCTAACTAGGGTTACTTAACACTTCCCCTTGGGCGAATACCGCGACCAACACAGGCATCGTTAAAACTCCCAAAAACCTAGTGGAAAAATATAGAGAAAGAGTACATGGTTACACAAATTACATTTGCACTTTGTTGCCTCGTTAAAAACATTTTGTGAGATACTCTAGAAAACTCATCAAGGGGAAAGGAGTACAATAGCTGTCATTAGGACAAATTTCGATCTTCTGGATTTGGATTCCATCGAATCTTCTACAAGGGCTAAATTTAGAAATGTGCTCCCCTGATCCTTGCAAAATCGTATCAATATGGCAAAACATCTTCTTCTAGAAGTATATGCACATAGAGATTTAGCAAACGGATTGCATATCATTGCAAGGATTATTTCAGGAACTTCACCTCAACTCACTTCTAGGATACACGATGTAAGTGCAAATATCAACATAAATAAGCCACTTCGACCGATGTTGTTCAATTGACTAGATCTACATATTTGATAGAAACTTTCATAAAGGTTCACATATTGATCAAACTGACGCCTTCTGGGCATACAATATGGCATTCAATGTCTCATAATTGTGATCAAGATTTAGCATCCGCTCCCCCTAACGATGACAGACGTCAAAGTCATTATCCCTCATAATTTAAACGTATTCTTCAAGATTTTATATGTCTCATTGTTCATCTGGAATAATGAGCATGGATGGGGCTAGGAAGCTACACCTTTCATTCTATCATACACCATAATATATACATAGTTGTGCAAAGCAAATAACTTGTCCTTCCATAGGACTTAGGGGATACTATAGTTGTGATAGTATATATTCTAGATATGACTCATTGCTCCAGGCGTTCATTCATTACAACTTATATGACAATGTAACATAAGTCCATCAAAGATCGTAATCCATCAAGGATTCTTCATCGATCAGATACATCGTTATAGTCTGTCATTCTGATACAATGGGGATATTTTGTCAGTAACACCTAAATCTTAGATGTTGTTTGGTTCACGAAATATAACGTAAATGGTAATAGTAACAATTCACACTTGAATACTGACGGTAACAAATTTGAATAATACGGTATCCATTTGTAGTGTGGTATCGATTACGGTTGGACTTAAACAAACATGATTTAACGTTATCGGTTACCTATTACGTTAACGATATGTGAACCAAATGACACCTTATAGGTTTCTGCCATCAGGGCTTTAGAGGATACCATAATTCCACATCTAGTGGAAAATACCATGAGTAGAACTCGTGGAATGCACATGTGCTTATTCGGTGAACTTCAAGTCCTTTGATACCTCATCTTATTCCGTTTCGGGTCTGTATGGGTCTTTATCCCTGTATATGGGTTATCAAACTTTGGTGTTCAACATACTTTGTTTCTTCCGGAAAGGTTCCATCTAGAAACTATAATATCAACTAGGAGATATTCTCTATACAGGAGAGTGATCATTTATAAATATGTTGCATATATATAATTCAAAGATATGAGTCCTCCTATCATCTCATGATGGATCTTTAGAATCCTATTAACTGCATATTTTAATTCATGCCATTTGCCAGATAGATTACACAGCGAAACAGTGTTTATTCAACACATATGTGGGATGGGTCTCTCACAAGACCACTTGAACAATCGCATTCACCACACATTATTTCAACAGTGTCCATAAATGTTCGAACTTCAAGCTAGCGGCTTTCATTTTGCAATTATTAGTTTAGCCTCGATTGAATTTATCATTGACCTGATAAGAGAGCTTTAAGCACTCAAGTCTAGGACTTTGTTTTGGATCCCTTTGCAATCTAGAGAGGCAAGATAGGTGTCGACACATTTGTCTCCCACATTTAATAATGATCTTCGTCATTTCCCAAAAACGAAAGATTCATTGTTCTATATTCCCACCACAATGATATTGCGCGTATCGCTAGGAATTTCATCATCAAGATGAACCTCTTTATGAGGCAAATCATCATTAGGGTGAATTAATCAGAGGAGAGTTATCACAAACCATGTGAATCTGCAATCTGAACATATGCTTTGACTAAGGCTAGTGGATCATATTCGCAGGCGTCCCCGAGAATAGATCAAATGACAATAAGTCAAATATGGATATGATATTAATTCTGGGTATATCCACATCTACATCAAGTAGAAGCATTCAAACCAATATGGTTACTTCTCAGCAATTACAGACTCCATATACACAAGACTACACACTGAACGACAAGTTCAGTTTGGCTTTTGTGTGTTTAATAGAATATTGAGGCATTACACTATATGGGCATTCCTCCCCCTAATGCCAAGATATTCTAAAAGCATACAGATAAAATCCCCAACCATAATCATCTAGTTGTGGCCAATGTATGTTATGTGGTGATATATTTGGGAAATCTTACGCACATACAGGTACGAGTTATATGTAGTGAACTTTGAACTTAGATTGATGCAATGACATGAATATTGCATTTTTCCTTCAACATTGAAGGGTTATTCTGAACTTCTAGCGAGACACGCAACGACACATTGCTTTGTGGTAACAATTCTACAAACTTATTATGACTATTACCAAATACACTATGTTAGCCATAAAAAACTTCAGAGGCTTGTGCACACCATTTGTCGTTTGGAGCAAGTAGTTGACTTCGAATCAATAAGTATAATGACCATCAAGGTCCAATGCTCACAAGGACATCCGTTGGTCGCATTATGCTTTCAGGCACATAAGAAAAAATGTGTGTGTGTGTATTGGTAGTAAAGTGCACGGCATCAGGTCAATGCTGTCAAGCACATGTTTTTATATGCAGATATGTATAGTCCAACTCGTTTTATCATTGCCCATGGCTTACCCAATTACTCATACCGCTCTGAAATTGGGTATCAATTTATGCAACATTTTTAGGTATTATAATTTTGAGAGAGAACTTATAACAATAATCAATTATTTGTGATGTAAGCTACCAGCGGACCAAACTTTTCTCCTCATATTATATACCAACTTGTTCTATAAAGCATAATGTCGATCTCTTCATTGTTCAGTAAAAAGATAAGCTTTGGAATAGAACATACAAGGCCAAGAATTTATTTTATCTGGGAAAAATTACCCGGTTCCTAAGCTTTCGACAGAACAAATGATGACAACTGCTTAGCAAGAGCGAGAGAAGACTGATATTCATCTAGGACTAGTCTTCGATAACAGATAATACTGCTCTCATACGAAGAAGTCATCAAGACTAGAGAGGATATAACATGTCTCCACAAGATCTACACATTTCTATCACAAATTACCATCAATAATAGTCTAGTGGTCAAGACATATGGCTCTTCTGGTGTCGATGACTAAGGATAGATTAATGTCCAATTTAGCTTCAAGCTCTGTGGTGATGTGAGATTTCATAGTTATTTGTTTACTCTTCGCACTTATGGTAGATCTGATGTAGATTACAATAACATACCAAGGGGTAGAAGCTAATGTATTTCTACTACATAAACCCCAGATGTATATCCATTCATGATTGACCTTTACCAGTTGGCTTGCACTGTATACCATATTCGTTAAAGTACTATCCCGAGCCATTTCAACGACTATGAGTATTTACAATTCTAAAAGATACATGCAACACAAGCATAGATGTCCTATATAGGATGATTAAAGTGGTTCGACGGGGACACACAATGGTTTTTCACACCAACATAGTGAAATTTTTCTTAGAGTAACCTTTCGATGTACTCGCAACTTCGTGTTGCTAGGGTACTAACCATTTATCTTAAAGGTTGCTTCATGTCGTTCAGCGATAAATAGCAATGTGCCAACATCTGGTTGAGCAATATATAACCGAGATCGCTAGCCTTTATTCATTTGATAAGGTCTCTTTGCTTACTAACAAAATCCCAAGTTGTGATGTCTTATATGCCGAAAAGGCTTTCATGCATTATATTATATATCTTCGGGGTTCTTCGGGTAAAACGTTATGCATGAGGAGAGCAGAGGATAATCTTATATGTTTTCTATAGTATTTTAATTTAATTTCCTAGATTTCGAGGCACTATAAAGTTTGATGTAGTTGTTATGGCCACTTGGCGATATATATAAATATACGATGTCACACAACACAATCAAATAACATATAGAGCTGAACGTAATTGTTTATGAAGATTGTGCAATAATGTGACTTCAGGGCCTTGAACAACCCACCACAATCTACGCAAGTACAAGCTCTAGCGTATCTGGTGTCAACGTGTGTTCGGGCATCAGGGCTACGACACCACAACAAGCCTTCGTAATAAGCGCAATAGGCGTATTTGTTGTTCAATAATTAGGGTACAAGATAAGTCCAGACAACATGTGCAACAGGCATAATTGTGGCTCGATGATAATGACAAATGGACAGTACGTATAGGGCATGCAAAAAATACGTGACTCAACGATGACGGTCCGACTCAACGGGAGCAGTCCGATTAAGCGAGAGTGTGACATAGCCATCATATGACGCAACCAAGTTCGTATGACATAAATAATACGTCGTGTTGCCACAGAGCAACCAATTCTTATCCAATGTTATAACTCAGCACGATTAATAATGTAGCCTGATCGGGGCGGCAGAGTATCCACTATACAATTTAATTGCTCGGCTTGAGTCTAAAAGCTCAAAGGCAAGACAAATATTTAGAACGATTTGAGTATGCACAATATAACCTTCGCATACATTTTACTATTTTTCTGCTAATTATTTATGAAAAAATAATTAATTAAGATGGTGATTAAGATCGGAAAGCATGCTTAATTCTATTTCTTTTCACAGCCGCACATCAAACACATTAAATGGCTGCAAGCATAGAGTGAGCCCCACCTAGCCCACTCAAGATAGGGAGGCGTCTTTCCTATTTTTCTGTTGACCGCACATGCATGCAAATGAGATCCGAGAATGATGCCTTTTTTCTCAATGTCAGTTGCCACTTGCCAGCCGCATACGAGTGCTTTGATCCACTTTGGCCAGGTACTTTTGCCACTTTGACCGGGCATTTCAGGCTGCATTGGCCCGTGGAAGGCAAGCAAGGGAGAAGGCATGCATCTGCACTCTGCAGTAGTGCAACCCAATGGTGTTCGTGTACAGGCTTCCGAGGAACGCCATCAGTGCTCCCTCAGGCTGCAGGCCCGTGGATGGAGCGGCGGCGTCATTTGGCGAGCAGATGGGGAGTGCATCAACGCCTACACGTCTTCTTCCTCGCTTGTGGAGGCTCCCGGGTCGCACAGTCGCGAGTAAGTGTGAGGGTCGCTGCCTGCCGTGGTCGGGCACAAGCAGGCGAACCGCAGCACTTGCACAGACGCGTGAGCTGGCGAGCGCGAGCGGTCGGACGCGAGCAGGGCGTAGAGATGGCCAAACGGGCCGCACGGCCCGGCCCAGCCTGAGCCCGACGAGGCACGGTCTGTTTTGGGTCCGACCCACCAGGCACGGTTAGAAAATCGGGCCGGGCCTTCTAATCCCACGGGCTTGGCTTGATTTCCTGTCCGAGCCCGGTCCGCAGCGGGTCTAAACGGGTCGGGCTGGGCCGTTTAGCACGAAAAAAGCGGGCCGAAAGAGGGCTAAACGGACCGAAAAAACTGTTTTAGCTCAAAAAAAGCAAGCTCAACGTGCTTAGAGGTAAACGGATCGTGCCGGGGCTAGCCCACCATGCCTAGTTTCTTGTCCGAGCCCGACCCGCTTATTCGTGCCGGGCCGGCCCTGACCCGTATAGAACCGGGTCGTGCCGGGCTCGGACCGGGCCCAAACAACGGGCTTCGTGCCGGGCTCGGGGGTCTCGTACTTATTGGCCATCTATAGCAGGGCGAGTCGTCGCTGACACACAGGCGCGCAAGCGGGCAAGCTCTGCCGCTACAGGCACTTTCCTTCCTGGGGTCGTCGCTGTGGTGCGAGTGTTGTGGAGGGCGCTGCCGCAGGGGCGCGCTGCCTGAGGCGTGACAGTTGCGAGCACTCGCCATTAGGCACTACCGGAATCCAGGCCTTTGCTGAGTGTCGGAGTTTTTGCCGAGTGCTTTTTATCGGGCACTTGGCAAAGACAACTTTGTCGAGTGCCGCCCTCGACAAAGTCCTGCGCTCGGTAACGAGACAGTTTACCGAGTGCAGGACACTTAGTACAGCGAAGCACTCGGCAAAGAGCCCTTTACCGAGAAGTAAATACTCGGCAAAGATGGCTCTCGGCAAATGACCGTTAGCGTCCGTCTGCAGCTGACGGCCGTTAGTCTTTGCCGAGGGCCGAAAGCAGACACTCGGCAAAGCAGATTCTTTGCCGAGTGTCAACTAACTGGCACTCGGTAAAGAGTGTCTTTGTCGAGTGTCTTCTGTGGACACTCGACAAAGCATATTTTTATTTTTTTTATTTTGGCCACCAAACTTTTTATGGTATGTTCCTACACTATATAGACCTACATGTACCATTTTGAGATAATTATAACAGTGTTTTCAATAGCTAGTAGATTTAGTTCGTTTATTTGAATTTCTTCGAAAAAATTACATTTGAACTGCAGGTCACTCGAAACTTGGAAAACCATGCATGAAAAAATGATATCCATGCTAGTTAGCACAAGTTACGACCGATTTTAGGAGCGGGCCGAAAGCTTCGAGCACCATGCTCACTCAACATGCCCGTGAACTGGCCATCTAGTTGTTTGAAAATTGTATAAAACACAAACAAAGTCAGAAAATCATGAAACATGTCCACGTGTCATGATATCATATGTAGAGGCTGTGATAAAAATTTGACAAAGTTTCGAGAAAGCTATGACGCACTATGTGTACAAACCTAAGAGATCCACATTAAAACTCTATGATTTTATGTGTAGTTCTCTTAGGTTTGTACACATAATGTCTCACAATTTTCTCCGAACATTCTAAATTTTTTATCATAGCCTCTATATATGATATCATGGTACGTGGACAAGTTTCATGATTTTCTGACTTTATTTGTGTTTTATACAATTTTTAAACAGCTAGATGGCAAGTTCACGGGCATGTTGAGTGAGCATAGTGCTCGAAGTTTCCGTTCCGCTCCTGAAATCAGTCGTAATGTGTGCTAAGTAGCATGGATATCATTTTTGCATGCACCATTTTCCAAGTTTCGAGTGACTTGCAGTTCAAATGTGATTTTTTCGAAGAAATTCAAATAAACAAACTAAATCTACTAGCTATAGAAACACTTTTTCTAATTGTCTCAAAATGGTACATGTAGGTCTATATAGTAAAGGAACACACCAGTGGCGTAGTTAGGATTTATTCATGAGGTATGCCATAAAATAAATTTTTCATAAATAATTTAGTATGCAAGTTAATTTGAAATAGTCCAAACATCAAGTACAAAATATATTAAATCAACATGCATACCTGTTTCAAAGTAAATTTCAATATTACTTGTCTGGCCTGCGCTTCCTTAAAGCAAAGAATGCCTCAATTATGTCATCTTCTTTCACTTCTTCGAAAATGTCACGCTCAATGTATGTGACTAGACAATCATCCAAGAGACTATCACACATCTTGTTTCTTAATTTGGGTTTGATTATAGTCATCGCAGAGAATGCCCTTTCAACACTAGCTGTTGCCACTGGCAGCATCAATACCAATTTGAGGAGCAAATAAACCATATCATATACTTTATCTCTCTTTGTTTCCACGAGCTTAATTGAGAGATCAACTAGATTGTTTATGCCTTTGCAGTTATCATCTTGTCTCATGACATCAATATAATTATCAAGTTGCAACTCAAGTTTCAGCAAATCAGTGCCCCTGATGTCATTAGGGTAGAATTCAGCAAGTCTACGTACCTTATGTGCATCAAAAGCAGCAAATGAGTTTGATGGATCAAAGGCTGTCATACATGAAAGCAACTCCATATTGACCTCATTAAACCGACTCTCAAGCTCTTGGCTGATTCGATCAATTACCCCAATATATACTTCTCTTCTAAAGTGATCATCATTTTTTTGGTTTCGAACAAACCGTGTAGACCTTCCATAAGGTATGTAATTATCCTCCATAGCAGGAACATTAACACCATGTTTGTTGCAAAACAATGTAACCTTTTGAAGGAATTGTTCCCAACCATCAGACCTTAATTGTTGCATTCTTCTCTTTGCCACAGTAATGAGTGAGATTGCATTAAGTATATCTTGCTCCCTCCTCTGCAAACACTCTGATAATTCATTTGTGTATCCAAGAATAACAAACATTAGGTGTGCATCAAAAGCAAAGTCAAATGACTCAAATGCTCCAACCATGAAATGTATCTTAGACCAATCACTCTTAATTGTTGTATCCTCTCCAAGTGTAATGAGCACATCACGTATTATAGGATACATAGCAATGATGTTACATACAATTTTGTAATGAGAGCCCCATCGAGTTTCACCTGGCCTAGGCAACCCCATATCCTGATTTAATCCAGTACCACTTTCAATCTAGCCACATTCAAGTGCTTTTATGATATTCTCAAGCCTAGCAGTTCGAAGCATTCCATGACGCTTACAAGAAACTCCAACAATATTCAACAAGAGAGAAACTTGATCAAAAAACCAGACACAATCATTGTTTCCCTTGGCCACAGCAACAAGAACTAATTGGAGTTGATGGGCAAAACAATGGATATAATAAGCAGAAGGTGATTCTTGCAAGATCAATGTTTTCAACCCTTTAATATCTCCTTTCATGTTACTAGCCCCATCATAACCTTGACCACAGATTCTTGTCATACTCAAACCATGACTAACAAGTACAGTCTCAATTGCATTCTTAAGTGATGAAGAGGTTGTATCATCTACATGAATAACTCCAATAAAATGCTCACATGGCCTTCCCAATTTATCAACATACCGCAAGCAAAGAGCTAGTTGTTCTTTATGTGATACATCACTAGACTCATCTGCTAAAATAGCAAAGGGCTCTTCACCAAGTTCTTCAATTATTTTTTTTCTAGTTTCCATGGCACAACAATGAATAATTTGTGCTTGAATCATTGGGCTAGTTAAAGTGCAGTTAACTGGAGCATTATTCAACACAACCTTGTTCACCTCTTCACTGTTAGTAGCAAGAAATTTCAAAAGCTCAATGAAATTGCCCCTGTTGCTAGACTCTTTGCTTTCATCATGTCCACGAAATGCCAACCCTTGATGCAAAAGATATTTCAAACATCTCATTGAATAAGTAAGTCTTATCTTATACAAACGAAGGTCCTCATCACTCCACTTCTCAATTTGGTTATCAATTGATGCATTAGGATTCATATAGCCAATGTATTTCTCTTGAGCTGTCTTGTGTGCCATAGAACCCGCATGTTTCAAAAGTGATTTGCTTCCTATATTCCAATTTCTCCATCCACCCACAGTAAATGCATCTGTGCCCTTGCCCTTACTTTTCTTATTTTTGAATAAATAGCACACAAAACAAAAGACTGCATCATTCTTGATACTATATTCAACCCAAGGAAAATTATGGAACCACACAAAATTAAAGTTGCGGTCTCTATCTCCAATTTTTCTTTTTGGAAATTCATGTCCATATGGTTGCAAAGGACCTTTCAGAACATATGCTCTTCGAATTGCATCATGATCATTAACATGATAACTTAAGATGGGTTGTCTTTCACCTGGATCATGTGGAAGACGATTGATATCATAGACCGGTGGTGCTGATGATTGCGATGCTGGTGGCGGTGGTGAAGAAGGCATATGATTATGATTGTCTTCGATCACTCCTTCCTCTTGTTCATTACTAGGCTGCCCTTGATTTACTGCTGGAGTTGAAGAAGGATATGTCGGGGAGGTAGCAAGCTTCTTTGCTTCATGTTTTCGAAAAAGTGAAGCAATATCTCCACCCCTCTTCATGTTCAAATGTTCAATCGCTGTATTGTACAAGTAAATTGACAGGGCACGACATCAAAATTATTTCATTAATAATGAACTTTAGATTCACATAAAATTGTTGGTTGACATAAAATTGCAGATTCACTAATTAAAACTGCAAAGATAAAAATAGGGTTTGCTAAAAAAAATAACCTCTCTGTTGTGCCCTGTAGACTAACACTCGGCCGCATCGGCTGCTCGGCAGACGGTGACACGACACCAGCACTCCTGCAGCCCGGTAGGTGGCCAACGGGCAACGGCTAGGTCCCAGGTGCACACAGCAGCCTGGCCGGCGGCGTCACGATCTGCAGTTCAGCACTCAGCTGTCATAGCCTGAACCGATCAAGCACCTATTGATAAATTGGGAACTCGTGAGATTTGAAGCACTTGTGAGCGGAACTTGAATTTTATCATACCTATTAACTACTCCAAAAAGGAATAATTGAAAGTTGCCTAGAGGGGGGTGAATAGGCAAGTTAAAACTTTTTCAACAAAAACTAGAAGCAAACTGGGTAAAACTGAATTGACCTCGAAATTCACCCAGTTAACTTTGGAAATGAGATGTTCTAAATGATCCACAGGGTTCAAAGTAGTAGATCTGAGAAGGGCACTTCTCAAAATCCACACACCAAAAAGATATAAACAAATCTTTCACGGAATGGTGAGAGAACGAAGAACACAAATAAGCACAATAAACAAGATCACAAGAGACACAAGATTTATCCCGAGGTTCGGTCACACCACCAAGGTGCCCTACTTCCTCGTTGAGGCGCCCACAAAGAGCCGGGTCTCTTTCAACCCTAATCCTCCCTTTGCTGACCACAAAAGTCAAGCTCACACACTAATCTTTGCTCAAACGAGCGGGTAATACAAACTTTCTTGTGGTCTTCCACAAGATTTGGAGACTCACAAGAGACACCTAGTCGTCTAGGAGCTAGAAGCTCCAAGAGTAATGAATCCACAAAGAACTCGATGTAGTACCAAAGCTCGAATGAAGAAGAGCAAGAGAGATTTGGAGATGAAGCACAAAAACCGCAGCTCTCAAACTCACTCAAAGATTTCTCTCCAAAGATTTGAAATGGGAGAGGCAAGAGATGTGTGAGAGAGAGTGGGAGGTGTTCTTCAAGTTAGAAATGGAGTTTGGGTCGTGCTCTTATGTGTGGGGAGAGAGGTAGGAGTGAGTATATATAGGTGGAGCTCAAAACTAGCCGTTGGGCAGATTTTTCTGTCTGAGACCGGTTGAATCGCCCCCTAGGGCGGTTGAACCGCCCCTGGCAGGTCAGGCAGACTGTTTGCCAGTCTGACTGTCAGACTGACTGGCAGACTGACCTGCAGACTGGTCAAGTTGACCAAGACCGGTTGAACCGCCCCTAAGACCGGTTCAACCGCCTGGGGCAGGCTAACAGACAGTCTGCCAGTCAGACTGGCAGACTGCAAGTCAGACTGCAAAAACAGGTCCTGACACCGGTTGAACCGCCCCTAGGGCCGGTTCAACCGCCTGGGGGTCAGACTAGCAGTTAGTCTGCCAGTCAGGAGGTCAGACCGGTCAGGTGACCCTGACACCGATTGAACCTCCCTTAGGACCGGTTCAACCGGTTTTGACCAGTGAGGTTCGGGGAAAATACCCCGGCTGAACTTTCCCTGGACACCGGTTGAACCTCTCTGGACCCCGGTTGAACTTGCCCTAGACCCCGGTTGAACTTGCCCTGGACCCCGGTTGAAGTTGAAGTTTAGCTGGAGTTGAGAAAGCTCAACTCAGCTGAAGTTCAGCTCAGCTGCAGTTTAAGAAGTTCAGCTGCTTTTCAACAAGAACACTCTAGGTTTCTCAAACCTAACCACGGTCAACCAAAGAATTTTAAAGAGATTTTTGGTTTTCAAAAATTAGCTTTTGAATATAGAGGCTTGAGCTTTGGCATACACCAACCTTCTTTTTGGATCCCCCTTTATAGTACGACGATTCCTATACTCAAGTTAAATAAAATATAATTAAGTAAACTCCTTGAGTAATTGGCGTCTCATGTGTGATTTCTCCATGGTGTTGCTTCATAAGGATCACAAACATCTTTGTATCACCTTTTGAAGCAAACACAAATCAAACCCTGTGACTTGTACCATATCACCATATATGAGTTCAAATCATGGTTTCAAGTCACCTTACTGATGCATCAACATGTTATAACTCTTCATAGCTGATTAGTTCATCGACTTAGTGCAAGTACTCTCTTCTTCACCTTAGCCATGGTACCTCGGTCTATAAGCCATCGCTTGGCCTTCACCTTCGCTTAGTTCCTCGAAGCCCTTTCCTTGCTATCTTCACCCTATCAAGCCATTATTGAGTCACTTCATATTGAGCATCCATTGAGAGAATCATTTCTTCAATATTGTGAACCTTGCTTGAATGTCTTCTAGATATAACTGTTAAGATCAATCAAGCTCTAGTTTGATTCTCATATATTCATATATGGACTAATGGTAATATGGTCAAGTCAATTCACGATTCCTCATATCTTATTCACTTTGGCTTGACCAATCCTCTTAATCACTTCAACCTCTATTATGATCATATTTATGCATAGTGATTTCTTAGGACTTGTCCATATATTCAAACCAATATAGAGACCATATTATCTCCATTTGCATTGTCTCACTGGTTATTTGACCTTGTGTTGAACCTTGTTCACTGATCATTATTGTAACACTCCTGGTGTTACTACAACTAAAACTTGAGCATGACATCATAGCATTGGTACTGCATATGTTTGATACACTTAGAGTGCATTCACTAGGCAAAAATTTCAAATAAGTTGTATTGTTTTAATGTTTTGCAAATAGAACCCTGGATAGGAAGCTTTAACCCTTAATAGGCATTAAAAAGGTAAAACTTAACCCAAGTTGAGAAAATCTAAATACTTTAGGGGAAAGAGTTATAGATGTCCTCAAAAACAAAGTTGAGTCACATTTATACCCCTGGATACCAAAAATCTCAAATAGAACCTTGGAAAACCCTAAAACTAAACCCTAGGGGCCTATGTGCAAAATTGGTCCACTTTTGGGCTAAAGTGCAAAAACCAAGTCAAATAGGTTTCTTAAGTCCTTTGGTTCACAAATGTGTGGACTTGTAAGCCAAATATTGAGTTTTGGACTTAAATGCAAAATGGACCTCATTTGAGTTCTATTCTAAGTCTGAAAATCAGAGAATTGGCTCAACTTTGGGGCTTTGTAACTTTCAAAGTATAGGGTTTTTGCCCTAGGTCACCACATCAAAATTGTAGCCCAATTATAGGAGCATAACTTTGCTTAAGAGTGTCAGCAGAGTTGTTAAGAAAAATTTAGAGATAAATGAGCCTGAAGTTGGACTGTCAGACTACCTGAAGCCTGAAATACAGATTAACAGTGTTATGACATGAACTTTGAGCTCGATTTTGAAGGGGATCCAGTGACCTTTTGAGAGTACGCATTGTAGCAAAATGATAGATGGATTATAGCTCTATAACTTTGCTGCAGAAGGATGGTTTAGGTTTCACACAAAATCGGGAGTAAATGGCGTTCCAAAGTGCTCTGTCAGTCAAGTTCTTTCCTGAATTCAGAGCACTGTTCATCGTCATCAGAACTATCGCGCTGTGGATCAGGATCACCCCCGCCGGTGATAAGAACACCACCGCGGCGTGACCGGTCGTCGTTGGTCGCGGTAAAGCTCTTGGGTATCGTGGCAAAAGTTACCGAGGTGGCGAACTCAGGATAAGCGGCAACCCCGTGCCCTCACCGGAAACCGCCGTGTGGAAGGCTTGCCAGCGCATCCGCAGCTCGCGTTTCTTCCCCAACTCCGGTCGACGGTCCTCCGCCGCGTGGCCTAGCTTTTCTACCGTGTCGCCGTGATTTCCTTGGGCCATCCCATCATCGTTGGGAAGGTTGCCACGCTTTAGGACACGTAACAGCGCGCGCCAGGCTTCTTCTTCACCTCCGGCCGCCAGCTCGTCGCGGTCAAATTGAGAGCCACCGCTCTCGGAGTCTTTAAATTGAGCCCACCGTTAGCTCCGCAACTTCATCACATACCTCATCGTCCAGTATCACCCCCAGTCCTGCCACCGTGAGCTCCAATTCCAAGTTTTCCCCAAAACCGTTGAAGAACACCGCGAAGAACACCTCGCCGTGGTCAGCCCGATTCAGGTCCAATCTCACCCTCGGTTTCCTTGTTTCAACATCCTTGCTTGCTCTTGATGCTCACCGACCCGTTAAATCGAATTAGACCGCCATGAATCGACGGGAACGCACTCATCCGTCCGCCATGCTCTTGGTCACCGTGGCCAGAGCTCAGTAGTTGGGCGTTCGTGCAATTAGGTTAGGGGAAATGCTCAGGCTAGCTTCGATTTGGTGTCCACCGCTCGGGAGCACCGGTCATGGCCCCGTTCGGCCGGTCTGCTGGCTCGCTGGAGCACGGCAGCGCATGAACGGCGTCGTGGACTTCCAGTCGTGAATAGGAAGAAACGCAGGGGCCTTTTGTAATGATCAGTGACTTGGTTAAACAGTGAAATAACCTGTTCTCAGTTAGCCAGAAACGCGGGGGTCGTTCTGCAAAACCGCCAGGGCGCGGGCGCGCGCGGGCGCGTTTTGCCCTGGACCTGGGCCGTCTGGGCCAGAATCGGCCCAGTTCTATTTAATCCTTTTTTCTTTTTTTTCCAGCAGAGCCAAAATAATTATAGAAAAATATAGAAAAATGCTAAAATTGTGAAACTAATTTTCCTAGACTTGTTATTTTCTCTAGTATTTAGTAAAAATAGTTTTGTGATTTTTAATGGGAATAAGAAATTTTAGGGTATTTAAAGTAGTTACAAGTACTAGTTATGGATTTTTAGAAAATAAATGGTAAGTCCAAAAATGTCCAAACCTTTTATGGGCACTTAAACCAATATTTAAAAGCCTTGGGTAGAAATTGGGTTGATTTGGACCTTGTTTGATCACTAAACCCAAAACCAACCCCCCTGCCCTATGAACTCCTTTACTGACTCCGGAAACCCTAGGTTCTCGGAGTACCGTGAAGGAAAGTTGTACTCAAGGCTTAGATAATAATTTTATATTATCTTCGCATCCTCATGAGCATCCCATGGCATCCATTCTTATGCATATATATGGTTATGTTAGAACACGAAGAAGAAGAAGAAGTCACTGAAGAGGGGACTCCACCAACCTCAGATCCTCAAGCAGGCAACTGCTTTTATTTCGATATTTGTGGATCCGAGCAGGACTCACCTGATAACAAAGGCAAGCCCCGGTGCATTTGCCACCTCCCTTGATATTTTTAAATCTTTCTCACTTGCTTGATGCATTAGGTGATAGGAGTTGATTGCTAAAACAATTCCTGCATTACCTTCCTTGAATTTGATTACCTTCCTTGATCACCTGTTTTACAAAAGCTTTTTGATGCTTAGCTTTGCTTTAGAAAAACAAAAGGTTTTGTTTTTACAAAAGATGTTGTGGCAAAAGTGGGTGGGATGTTTTCAAAAATAAAACTTGATGGTGGATCCATCATGGCCGTGATGGATTCAACATCGGAAAAGATGTACCTCTGCCAGGTACCAAGTTTTGGGTTAAATGATTAAGCTAAGACCGGGCGGGTGACTTGCACGAGAAGAGAGTCTCGGTGTAGTGTCTCCGTCTGAGTCGATTAAGGACCTTGTCGATGTAGGCCTGCTGACCGAGGACCCTTTAACTGGTCACATGCCTCGTCATGGGTAAGCCTTGCCTCGGGCAGACTAAGGCCGGAATAAGATAACACGAAATGGGCGTGGAGCGGTGGCGAGAGTAGCGTGTACCCTCCGTGGCAAGAGGCTGGACGGTGGTGTATCTGTGCTCTCGGTTTGCGTGAACCTGATCCGGTCTTAAGAACCTCGGTGGCGGGTTGACATATGCAAGGGTTAAGTGCTACATATGTCGTGTGATTGGAGATCCTCAGCTGAGTATAATCGATTCGGATCGCCGTACCTCCGTGGTTATGGAGACTTGGCCACTGACTTACACGTAGCATTCCACTAAAGATGAGGGACTTTTGTTAAGAAATTGGCTAGTGCAGGACCAGTGATTGAACTAGGGTAGAAAGAACTCTAGTGCAGGTAATTTTACTTAACTTGATAAATAAAATTGGATTTTTAAGGATCCACTTTAGTAAGCTTTTCTGCAAAACAGAGTCTTTGATTCTTGATAAGCCATACCTTGACTCCCTTAAGCCAGCATACCCTTGAGAGTCTTTTCCTTAGTCGGGTAAGTCTTGCTGAGTAATTCCATACTCAGGGTTTATCCCTTTGTTATTTTTAGGTGTGGAAGTAGCAGACTTTTGCTGCTTCTGTGCCAAGGTGGTTCCCAAAGAATAAAAACAAGACTGAAGTGCGGGAGGACTCGGTCCTCCACATAGGATCTTTTGCTTATAGCTTATCGAGAGAAGTTTGTGCCTCCCTTGGTTTGTATAATATTACTACTCTGCACTCACTTTTAGTCTGGTCTGTAATAAAATAACTCAAGCTTGCTTTTGAAATAAATGTAAGTTTATGTAATTCGCTTCCGCATTTCTTTATCTTCGATGTTCTGTAATGTCTGCAAGACGGGAGAAACGTTCCTGGTGAGGTAGGGAAAGATACCGAGCTTGTCAAGTGACTTAGGAACATCTACAGGGTGTCTGATGTCTGTTAGACAAGGACAACTGTAGGTGGACCTAATTACTTGGGAGGTTCCGTCACAATTATACACTATTTAAGTATGTTCATCATACTGAATTTCCTGTTCAACACTTAGCAAACTTGTTAGACCTTTAAATGTGTTGTTACCCAAATCACCAAAACTCACAAAAGGGATGAATGCACTTTCAATCTCCCCCTTTTTGGTGATTGATGACAACACATTTAAAGCTTACATGAGATTTGATAAATAAGATTTTGAATCCTATGATATAGTTTCCTCCCCCTAAATATGTGCATAACAGAAAATACCAGTTTTGTACTCAAATACCAAAAGCACATATTTGGGTCAAAGTATGGAGATAACTTATATCATACTATTCATAGGGTGCTTTGTGTCATAAATAAACGTGATGCTCATGACATATTATGCACTCATCAATTTCCTACATCTTAAGTTTTATTTATGATTCAACCCCCTTTTGTCAATTATTTCTCCCCCTTTTTCAAAAGTAAAGATAAGCTTTAATGCAAAATTTCTCCCCCTTTGTCATAAATCTCCAAAAAGGATACAAAGAATATAAAGGGTAGAAATTATGATTTAAGCAAGATGTGAACACACTATCATGAAAAGGATCCTTAGATGACAAAAAAAGTAATGTAGAAGTGGCATGAAGTGATGTACCTTTGTTTTACCTTTTCAAGGGGGGGGGGGTTCCAAACTTGTGTTGGATTTAGAATTCATTTGCACGCTCTTGTTGGTATAGTTGTGACATAAGTCCAAGATATCAAATGAAGATTGTCATACTAAATCGAAGGTGAAACTTGATACCTAGAGTCTAGATGTCACTTAGCATTTTTTATCACAACAAGAGGTAACATGAAAATTGCACAAGTATGGATTATGCAACTAGTGATCATGTATGAAAAATATCAATTGAAAAACACCAATTGATACAATTTGTTAGATAAGCAGATCACTAATAGCATATTACACTAAGTTCTCCTCAAGTTTTAGTGTACACATATATATGAATTCAATTGATATCCGTTGAAAGTACTTATTTGCAATTTAAAGTACCATTGGCATAAAAGGAGTATCAATTGAACATAATCATGCAACATAAGGAACATGTGCACTATTTAATCAATTAAGTTCTAGACAGGAGAATTTATAAGGTATGCTACTTTAGACATATGCTAACCAAAAGAATATGATACATGTTTACCAGTTTTAGATGATGTTGGAGTAGCATATAAAAGAGAAACTCATTCCCTTATGAAATGTATAAAAGATACATTTATTGGAGCAAAGAATCTTTGATACCCATCAAAATTTGCAGTGGAAGTGATTGTCTTTGTCCGAACATTCCTTTCTAATTTGAGACTACACACATAATAGACTTGAAAATGAAGTTAGTCTCAAAGAATCAAATTATAGACTATTCTCCCCCTAAATGTGTGCATACAAGTGATGAATACTTGTTTAGCTTATGCACTTGGACTTGTGAGGTCAGGGGATTAAGTTCTACAATTTGAACCTTGGTACAAATAAAGTATGAAAATATGAAATTGCACCAATTTAAGGAATTACTCATAATCAAACGGTATACTAATAGATATGATATGCAATATTTTAAGCCAAGATTCAAGTGCAACCTTATGATGTGACTTAAGATATTGCACATACATGCATACACTAACTTGTAAGAGCTTAGATACACAAATGTAATACAATAGTTCATGGAGTGACACACCTTTGTTCCATGCCATATGGTCTTCATTATAATCATGAATTTCTATCTTAGCTTTTGATAGGCTTTACATTTCAAAGAGAAACTTATCCTCTTTAAACGATCAAGAGAAACTCATTCTCTTCAAAGAACTACACAAATTCACTAAAAGAAAATGTTAGTCTTTAAGGACACAAGATATAGAATGAGCTCCCCCTAAATGTATGCATCAAGTACTTGAATTACTTGTAACATGCACTTGATTCAATTTAGATTCTTAGAGGAGTTCATCATATATCTTGGTCAAGGCATAATACATTTGAAACAATTGAATTTATGCTAGAGAACACATGTCGTTCCCCAAAAGAACTAATCCATGGGGTGACATGTGGTAATTATTTGATCATTTCCTTGGAACCACTCATCCTCATTTGATGTTCTTCTTTCACCAAGGTGTGAGACTACACAACATGAACTTGAAAGAAATCATTAGTCTCACAAGATATAGGCTAAACTCTCCCTCAATTTGTGAATGCAAGAGTACACAAAGTACACTTATGCCCATTAACAATGTGAGGTTAAAGGAGATGTTTGTACTATATCTTGGCTTAACATAACATGCTTTATATAGATGATGAAAATTAAACCAATTGAAGGTTTAAGAACTGAAAGTATATCAATTGAAATCCTGAAGGGTAAAGCATGCTAATATGAACCTCAAACCTCATAATGAAGGATATCATATAAATATGTCACTACATCTTCATTATTTGGTTGACAAAAAAATATAACTCCCTTCTTGAATCATTGTGATCTCTTTTCTCTTTACAATTTCATCCAACCAAGTGATCTTGAACTTCTTTCATCTTTTCTTGATTCGATCATACTTGATATGAGATCAATTGAAACTCAATGATTGAAACAACCAAGACTCTTATATCCGTAGATTTTAAATCCATATTGAAAACACTTGGAAGGACCTTATTGAAACACTTGGCCTCTTATCAACTTCATCTTACTTTAGTTGAATAATATCCTTTAAGCTTGTGATTTATCCAATTTAAAACAAGCACCATCTCTTAACATAGATTTCCTATGGATAAACTCAACACAAGAGATGACATTAGTAGCACAAGCACTAGTTTCTTATTTTGCAACCCTTTATATGTGGAAGGCAAGCGAGTTGCTAAAATAGAGAAACCTCATAATATGGACTAAATTTCCCTTGAGCCCTCATGCATAATATATTTTGAATGTCATGGATAATATGCATGGTTATTCAATGAAGTATAAAAGGGCTGACTTAATCCATATTATGGTAAGTGTCTAATATAGAAGAATCAAATCCAAATTAACTAGATAGAGAATACGTCACATAATTTTGGATTGTTGACTATATGATAATATTCATTCATCTTCCAATTGGACCTTTATTTCATAATCAACAATTGAAGTATATCCTCAAGTGCTTCTTTTCCCTTAGTGGCTACACAAGTCACAAAAGAGATAAGATTTGAAAATAATTATGCACTTGAGATTCAGTTGTTACCACCCTAGCTACTATCTCCAAAGATGATTTATACATTCATTATCGAGCACCCAACTTGATCCATTGAAGGAGTGATCCTGCAAAACAAGTTTAAGCTTCATATCTTGGTACCCAATTTGAATTGGGTCCTTTGAGATTAGTAGGAGCCTTGAGTACCCACATATACTTGACAACCATCTTACATGGATTCAAGTCAATATTTAATCACACAGATAAAAGCTAGAGTTAAGAATAGGAGCCTTTTCTCCTTTTCTTGATACATCGTTCTGTTGCCTTCTTGATGATGAACCTAGCTTGTTCTTGGTTGCACCTAGCTTATCAAGGTTAGTCACACAAGCATTCATATCATGAAGACAAGTTATGCATGGAATTTACAACTTAGTGATCCAATTCAATGTGAAGCGTATGGATACTGATTGAAGTAGATTTCTAAGATATCAAAATATGGGTTTCCAAAATTTAGAGAGTATGGATCACTAATTGTACCTTTTATAGTTTAAAAATCATATCCATGTTAGTGCATATGTATGTGATGAATATAAAAAAAGATTCTTATGCACTTTTAGTTGTAACGACAAGAAAATTTTAAGATGCATCAAGAGTAGCTATTTAGAAAATAAAGATTACAATCCATATGAATGAAATACAAATTTACCATTTTGAATTGAGTTAGTATAGCTTACTAAAGAGAAACATATTCTCTAAGACACAAGATATATAATGTGCTCCTACTAGATATGTGCATCAAGTATTTGAATGACTTGCCACATGCACTTTCAATTCAGCTAAGAGTCTCATGAGGAGTACATTACATATCATGGTCAAGGCATGAAAAATTTGCAATGAATTGACTTATCCTTAAGAATAGTTACCACCAAATAGAGCGTACCATTTGTTGTACCAATTTGAAAGATCTTACTATCGGTGGTGGTGTCACCTTAGTATTCTTCTTTTCATCATTTGTGGAGACTTCCTTCTTTCTTATCTCTTTTCCTTTTAAAACTAGTCGATAAAACACTTTGAAAAGAGGTATTAGTAGTACAAGGAAGTATTTAACGAATGATGATATCTATATATGAATGGCGAACAAATCATCATTTATGAGGCGTAAAGGCATAAATTAAATTCCTTTTAAGTTAATGCACATGGAGCAGTGAATTCACAATATGCACTAATTTACAAATTTAAGCCAAAAGGAATTTAACCTTCATATTGACATTCCTTTCCATAGAATATATTATTACCAATTGAAAGAATGCCACTTGGAAGGAACTACTATTGATCAACTACCAATTGAAGCAATTTGTTCCATACCTTTGCCTTGAGCATTCCTAATCTTTCTTTTAGGTGAAGATTAACCTTTAAAGCTTGTGATTTTACCAATTGAAAGAGCACAATCTCTACTTATGAATTTCCATGAAATATCTTAAAAGAGATTGTATTAGTAACACAAGCAATAGTTTCCTATTTAGCAACCTCTAGTATATGAATGACAAGAAGGTTACTAAAACAAGGAAACCTCATGATATGAACTAAATTACCCTTACAAGCATCATGCATAACATCAATTGTAAAAAAAAGATGAAAGTAGCATGATTATTTAATTAAGTTTGCATGGCAAGTTTAATTCATAGCATGGTGAGTGATTAATGTAGAAGACTCAAAACCAATTTAAACAAGAATGAATACATCACATAGTATTGGTTCGATCTTCTTTAAATTTTGAATGGCACACTCCATTTGGGAAACACATTCTCATGTTGTGAGACTACATAAACACGTGGATAGAAACATTAGTCTCACAACTCTAGTCATATAGAGAATTCCCTTTTGGTAAGTGCTTTAAGAATTTGAATTTCTTACTTAGCACTCTATTCATTTAAGAACATGGGATAATACTCTTTATGTCTAGGTCATGGCAATAATATGATGATTAACTTGAAATATGCCACAAGATACATACAATCAATTTAAAGCATGTAGATTGTCACAATATAAAAATATGAACCTGCAATCTACCATATAATTAGATCCTTTCCAAAGCAAGGTAAAATCTTTTAAGTTCATTCTCAAGTGCTTCATTTTTCCTATGTGGCTACAAAAGACACAAAGGAATATACCAATTAAAAGCAATGTGCACTTAAGAAATAATTGTTACCATCCTTTGGATATCACTTGGTTGTAGGCATTTTGCTTGATTCCCACAAGGGTTAATCCTTATTTCCTACAACACAAGTTCTTGCTAGAGATGAATATGAAGTTAGTGATATAACAACTCAATTCATCTTTGGGTCAATCTTAAAGGATAGACAATGTAAGATTGATAGCTTGAGATAAGAATTGAGTTAAACCGCTCAAGCACCCCAAAGCTTCATATCATCTCTGGGTACCTGCAAAACTTATTAAGTACATTTTGGTACCCATTTTTGGATGGGTCCACCAAGGTTAGCTAATAAGTACTTAGGCACCCAAATGGCCTTTGTGCTAGTTTTAGGTGAACTAATTACCTTTCTAGCACAAGTGTCATTTTTGGGTCTCCTAAGCGAATATGAATGTATTGACAAGTTAGGCTTAGGAGTTTTACCCTTTGGACAAACCTTAAATAGATGACCTTTTTCATGGCAATTGTAGCAAATGCGATGCTTGTCCTTGCAATGCATTTGCCTTTTCCTTTCATCCTTTTTGATGGTCATCTTTCTTAATCGTGCAAGGTCTTGATTCTTTATGTGGGGGCATGAACCAATTTCATGACCCTTCTCCTTGCATCCATAGCACCTTTTATCGCTTCTCTTTGATCTTTCTTTGTTGAAGCACATAGATACATTGTTAGAGCAAATAGTATGAGCATTAATTTTCTTACCATGAATTTTGCTCATGCCCTTCTTGGAAAGCTTGGTATTCTTTTGAAGGGGTTTTGTGCATGCTATGGTTGTCCCCTTCTCAAGCTTTTTCACCATATTATCACGGTTATCTTGAGAAGGTTGAGCATGACACTTTCCCTTCAAAAGAGTTAAGCTCCTTCTTAGCCTCTCATTTTCTTCCTTGAGCTCTTTATTTTCTTGTGTGATAGAAATATCACAAATTCCTGAAATTTCTAGCTCAATGGAAGATTGGCCTTTTTGAGAGCAACATTTGTTAGCACATGATAATATAGTTTTTACTTGAGTACATGTGCATATGTGAGGTTGGTATGATTTTAAATTAGTTAACACAACCTCATGAGCCATTTCCAACATGATATGTGAATCCATAAATTTATTTTGAGAGAACACAAGCATATCATGTTTTTCTTGCAAAGCTAGATTTTCAATATTTAGCCTTTCTATCGTGTTCTTGAACATAGCATTTTTATTTTCTAATTGAGCAATATATGATGAATGATTAACAACTTTAATTTGCTCAATTGAAATGTCTTCATACCTTTGGACCAAATCATCATGAGAGCACTTTAGCTTCTCATGCTCTTTGGTCAACTTCTCCAAGTCTTTGATTTTTTCGATGAGAATATCTTCTTGCTTATGAAGCATTTCCTTTTGTTCTTCCGCTCTTTTCATGAGTTTGAGCAAGCTCATCCGGTTCTTCTTACTTAGTTGAGCGAAGAATTTTTGAAGATCATCCTCATCTTCACTATCACTTTCATGCTCCTCCTCATCCTCACTTTCGCTTTCACTGTCACTCCCATTACAATAAAGCACATATGAGAAGTGGATTTGAAAGACGAACCTTGTGAAGAGGTGGATTCGTCGTTTGGTCTCCATCGATCATTTTCTTCTTCAATTTTGTTTTTCGCCTCATCTTCCTTCATTTTGAGGAACATCCTTTCGGCGATTCTCATGGCAAGATCTATTGCCCTAGGATCAACATCTGCAACAAAAGATGAAGTCGAGGCAACCTCAACTTTTTCAAGCTTAGAAGCACTTTCGTTTCTTAGTCCCCCCGACATGATCTTTCCTCACGCGGTTAAGCGTTAGAATGAGGATTAGGCTCTGATACCAATTGAAAGTTGCCTAGAGGGGGTGAATAGGCAAGTTAAAACTTTTTCAACAAAAACTAGAAGCAAACTGGGTAAAACTGAATTGACCTCGAAATTCACCCAGTTAACTTTGGAAATGAGATGTTCTAAATGATCCACATGGTTCAAAGTAGTAGATCTGAGAAGGGCACTTCTCAAAATCCACACACCAAAAAGATATAAACAAATCTTTCACGGAATGGTGAGAGAACGAAGAACACAAATAAGCACAATAAACAAGATCACAAGAGACACAAGATTTATCCCGAGGTTCGGTCACACCACCAAGGTGCCCTACTTCCTCGTTGAGGCGCCCACAAAGAGCCGGGTCTCTTTCAACCCTAATCCTCCCTTTGCTGACCACAAAAGTCAAGCTCACACACTAATCTTTGCTCAAACGAGCGGGTAATACAAACTTTCTTGTGGTCTTCCACAAGATTTGGAGACTCACAAGAGACACCTAGTCGTCTAGGAGCTAGAAGCTCCAAGAGTAATGAATCCACAAAGAATTCGATGTAGTACCAAAGCTCGAATGAAGAAGAGCAAGAGAGATTTGGAGATGAAGCACAAAAACCGCAGCTCTCAAACTCACTCAAAGATTTCTCTCCAAAGATTTGAAATGGGAGAGGCAAGAGATGTGTGAGAGAGAGTGGGAGGTGTTCTTCAAGTTAGAAATGGAGTTTGGGTCGTGCTCTTATGTGTGGGGAGAGAGGTAGGAGTGAGTATATATAGGTGGAGCTCAAAACTAGCCGTTGGGCAGATTTTTCTGTCTGAGACCGGTTGAATCGCCCCCTAGGGCGGTTGAACCGCCCCTGGCAGGTCAGGCAGACTGTTTGCCAGTCTGACTGTCAGACTGACTGGCAGACTGACCTGCAGACTGGTCAAGTTGACCAAGACCGGTTGAACCGCCCCTAAGACCGGTTCAACCGCCTGGGGCAGGCTGACAGACAGTCTGCCAGTCAGACTGGCAGACTGCAAGTCAGACTGCAAAAACAGGTCCTGACACCGGTTGAACCGCCCCTAGGGCCGGTTCAACCACCTGGGGGTCAGACTGGCAGTCAGTCGGCCAGTCAGGAGGTCAGACCGGTCAGGTGACCCTGACACGGGTTGAACCTCCCCTAGGACCGGTTCAACCGGTTTTGACCAGTGAGGTTCGGGGAAAATACCCCGGCTGAACTTTCCCTAGACACCGGTTGAACCTCTCTGGACCCCGGTTGAACTTGCCCTGGACCCCGGTTGAACTTGCCCTGGACCCCGGTTGAAGTTGAAGTTCAGCTGGAGTTGAGAAAGCTCAACTCAGCTGAAGTTCAGCTCAGCTGAAAAGCTCAGCTCCAGTTGAAGAAGCTCAGCTCAGCTGAAAAGCTCAGCTGCAGTTTAAGAAGTTCAGCTGCTTTTCAACAAGAACACTCTAGGTTTCTCAAACCTAACCACGGTCAACCAAAGAATTTTAAAGAGATTTTTGGTTTTCAAAAATTAGCTTTTGAATATAGAGGCTTGAGCTTTGGCATACACCAACCTTCTTTTTGGATCCCCCTTTATAGTACGACGATTCCTATACTCAAGTTAAATAAAATATAATTAAGTAAACTCCTTGAGTAATTGGCGTCTCATGTGTGATTTCTCCATGGTGTTGCTTCATAAGGATCACAAACATCTTTGTATCACCTTTTGAAGCAAACACAAATCAAACCCTGTGACTTGTACCATATCACCATATATGAGTTCAAATCATGGTTTCAAGTCACCTTACTGATGCATCAACATGTTATAACTCTTCATAGCTGATTAGTTCATCGACTTAGTGCAAGTACTCTCTTCTTCACCTTAGCCATGGTACCTCAGTCTACAAGCCATCGCTTGGCCTTCACCTTCGCTTAGTTCCTCGAAGCCCTTTCCTTGCTATCTTCACCCTATCAAGCCATTATTGAGTCACATCATATTGAGCATCCATTGAGAGAATCATTTCTTCAATATTGTGAACCTTGCTTGAATGTCTTCTAGATATAACTGTTAAGATCAATCAAGCTCTAGTTTGATTCTCATATATTCATATATGGACTAATGGTAATATGGTCAAGTCAATTCACGATTCCTCATATCTTATTCACTTTGGCTTGACCAATCCTCTTAATCACTTCAACCTCTATTATGATCATATTTATGCATAGTGATTTCTCAGGACTTGTCCATATATTCAAACCAATATAGAGACCATATTATCTCCATTTGCATTGTCTCACTGGTTATTTGACCTTGTGTTGAACCTTGTTCACTGATCATTATACACTATTTAAGTATGTTCATCATACTGAATTTCCTGTTCAACACTTAGCAAACTTGTTAGACCTTTAAATGTGTTGTTACCCAAATCACCAAAACTCACAAAAGGGATGAATGCACTTTCAATAACAGGCACTTGGCACTCAGTTGTCCTGCGACCTGCGCCTGAGTGGGACGGCGAGCGGCGCTGCGGCGGGAGGAGGAGCCAAAACGACGACGTGATCTCCTATTCCTAAGTCCAGGCTGTTTACGTAGGGTTTTTTTCTGGCGTAGTGGCGTTTGGTTCCGTCCAGGTCCAGCGTCCTTGCATTTGTTTCGGCCTCCAGGCTGCAAGTCGACCACGGCCTATCTCTGCTGCTCCATGGATTGGTGGTCCAGTGGGCCGGCCCATAGGATATGCCACGGCCCACCCGGACCACCCTTTAGCTACGTCTCTGGAACACACCACAAAAATTTTGGTTGGGAAAATAAAAAATAAAAATATGCTTTGCCGAGTGTCCAGAGATGACACTCGGCAAAGTAGTGTTTGGTTGAGGAGCCAAGTAGAACGGAGCCATTCCATCCCTGATTCTATGAACGGAGTCGCTCTATTCTGTGTTTGGTAATCTAGAACAGAGCGGCTCTGTTTTTTGTTTGGTTGCAGAGTGAACGGAACGGAGTGTGACTGTGCAAGCGGGCTGAGAACGGAGCGGCTCCGTCCGGTTGATTTTTTGGAGCAGAATGGTTCCGTATCTGAGGAGAATATTCCCTAATTGGAGCCATTCCGTTCTAGTTACTTTGTAACCAAACAACAACAAAACTGGGATGTGGAGCAAGCTGCGAGAGAGGTTGAGCAACCTATGGAGATAATGGATCAACCTCTAGAGGTCCCAAACAATGCGAGAGTTTAGTAAGGAGAAGCTGAAGATCATTTTTTTCTAAACCTTTTCTATGAATACAAGGTCGATGAATATTCTAGTTCTAATTCATAATACTCCATGCATACTAAGATCAGTACTACTCCAACTATCTAATTCCATTGTGCCGCTACTAATCCTTTTCTAGATATTCCATGCAGCTAGCTTGGCCATAGCATCAGCCACCAATGTTGTCTCGCAAGTGATTTGCAAAGGGAGTCGTCCTTGTCTTTCTAGAGTATTTTTCTTCATGTGTGGAATCTTGAACTTGTTTGAACCATGCACTTTCATTGCCTCCTTCCATACTAGTTGAAGTGTAAGATAGATTTTATTCGCTTTGCGTGGAGAATACTCATGGAATGCCTAGTTTATGAGAAAAAAATAGCTACAAAAAATTAAATATAATAAGCAAAATAAAGAAATTTCTATCAATACAAAGTGTACCTCTTGGACAATTGGAACAAGGTCTTCAACTGTTTTTGCAATCTTCTTGTGTTGAATAGATTGGATGGCACGAAAGAAACCCAAATCTAATATATTGAAATCCGGAGAATTTGGTGGTTGACAAACAAGCCGAATGTCAAAACCTTCTAGCTTACTAGCTTCATAAAATTGTGGATCACCAAGATCTAGATGGGATGGTGCATTATCTTGTTGGATATAGATGGGCTTGTTGTTATCCTCACGTGGCCACTTCGCTCGAATAGCTGGTAACACTTTCTTTGTCATGAACATTCTAATGACATCCCTAGTAATTTTAGCAATAGGCTTAACTTCTATTGTCCCACCTTGCCGGTTGACACTACTTCTCTTAGCACGTTCAAAAATAAATGTGCAAAATCAATAGTAGTGGCGAGAAGGCACAAAATATATTAAAAATAAACGTGTTATTTCTATCGCACCTTGGACAACATTGTCATCTTCTGCAGGTTCCAAGTTCAAGTTAAATCCAACTTGAGGTTCTTCAAAATTCAGATCAAATTCAACATGTGGTGCAACCAAGTTCAAATCAAAACCACCTAACAAGAAAGTAGCATGGACACTGTGTCATGAGATAAAAAGAAAAGATTGAAGTCATCCTGTTATTTGTATCCAACCTTGGGCAATGTTGTCATCTTCTGCAGGTTCTAAGTTCAAGTTAAATCCAACTTGGGATGCTTCAAAGTTCAGATCAAATCCGGCATATGGTTCTTCCAAGTTCAAATCAAAACCATCTAATAGAAAAGCAGCATAGACACTTTGTCACGAGCTAAAAAGAAAAGAAAATGAAGACCGACAAGTACGTACTAGACTTACCAATTTCATTGTTCGGTGGTTCCATATTCAAATCTATCATGAACAAGCACCACAATTAGTACAATAGTAGTATCTGGTTAGCTGGATTATTTTGGATATCTGGCACCAGTAGTAGTGATGCTAGCCGGAGTCTAAATAGGAGTACTCCGCGTACATCCATGCATCAGCAACATTGGCGCGAACGAAAAAAATAGCGGATGTAGCAAAAAAAAGCCCGTCACGAAAAAAGTGCCTCAAATGCACTGTCAGGACTCGAACTAGAGACCTTAAGCTTGAAAAACGTCTTCCCAACCGCATGAGCTAAGAGAATATAAGGAGTTATAATGCCACACGACCTTATTTAATAAGGGTAAAACGGGAAACATGCACTCTAGTTAATGACTTTTTGGTGAGATCCTGTCTAAAACGTCAAGAATTTTAGACCTGCAGGGAGTATCCATTTCCGAAGCCACCGCACCTGACGCCAATGGCCGTGCCGGCTTGACGGCTGCGGAACTCCGCCGGCGTCGACGTCAACACCGACCACACAACCACGGCCTCCTACTGCTGCGCGCGCGGCCACGACGACGTCACCGCGGAGGACGGCTAACGGCTTCCCGCTACGAGGCGATCCCGGATAGATGGGCTTCCGTTACGAAGCGAGGCGCTTTGGAACCCTCCACTGGCAGGCAGGGCACGATTGGCTTGTTGGAGCGGTAAACATATTTATATCGGGGGCAACGAAAACATCTTTGACTTGGAGCCCGCGCGGTGGAGGCAAACGAGACGGCCGCGCGGCGCAACTTGGGCCAGTTTTTTTTTTTTTTTTTTTTTGACCGCAGCGGAGTCGAGGAGACTTTTCCGCGATATACGTAGTAGTACGATGGTTTGCTCTCACGCCTTTTCATCGCTCCGCCTCCGTCGATATCGACATCTCTACGGTCGCCCTCCTCCCAGTCCTCACACTACTAAAACCAATGCGTAGTATCCGTGATCCGTCTCCGCGGATCCTACTACACACCTCAGCAGCAGACTCTAGGCGCTGTAGACCAGGAAAGAGATTGCACGTACTATATAGTACACTTGTATTATTGCATATCTACACTTGTACAGACATCCATCCGCGCGCCGTCTCAGAAGCCTCCAACGCCTCCGATCCGGCCAAGATCCGCACGGGATCCCGCCCCGGCATAGAAAAGGAAACTCACGCCCACGCACACGGCACGGCCGGTCAGTCAGTCGATCAGGTCCTCTGATCCGGTGAATCTTAAAAAACGGGCGAGGGAAACGTTTGCTACTCCATCAGGTGAGGTCACTCATCAGGTCCGTCTGACCCCCCGGCCGGCCCGGTCAGACGATCTGTCACGTGCCCAAGACTCATCATCAAGCTTGCATTGCATTGCATATTCCTGCTCGAGCCTGTATTCGATCGGTCACAAGCACGGGGAAAGGGGGTTTTGGGCCGAGAGAAGAGAGATACGATTCTGGACGGCATGATCTTGTCTAGTAGTAGACGGTGAATATTTCGATCGCCACGACGACGACCAATTGTCAATCGTCATCCGCTTCGATATCCGCGGCGGCGACGACCGGGACGCGCTGCCGTGCTGGCCTCCTATATATACGGAGCAGACGCTTGGGTCAGAGTCAGACTCGCAGCAGCAGCAACACACGTGCGGCTGCGGCCACGCCAGCACACGCCAGCCATGGAGAGGAGGGCGCACGCGATGCTGTTCCCGTTCCCGTGCCCGGGCCACATCAACCCCACGCTCAAGCTGGCCGAGCTGCTGCACGCGCGCGGGGTGCACGTCACCTTCGTCAACACGGAGCACAACCACGAGCAGCTGCGGCGGGCGGCGGGCGGGCGGGAGCCGGAGCGGGAGCGGGAGCGCGGGTTCCGCTTCGAGGCGGTGCCCGACGGGCTGGCGGACGAGGACCGCGTCGCTCCCGACAGGACCGTCCGGCTGTACCTGTCGCTGCGGAGGAGCTGCGGCCCGCCGCTGGCGGAGCTGGCGCGCCGGCTCGTGCCGCCCGTCACCTGCGTCGTGCTCAGCGGCCTCGTCAGCTTCGCGCTCGCCGCCGCCGAGGAGGTCGGCGTGCCGGCGTTCGTGCTCTGGGGCACCAGCGCCTGCGGCTTCGTCGGCACGCTCCGCCTGCGGGAGCTCCGGCAGCGGGGCTACACGCCGCTCAATGGTCCGTCGTCTGATCTACTACCGTCGGTGATCATGCGTGCATGTCGAGTTGCACTTGCACTTGCACGTCAAGAAGATTACTCCATCGTATCGTATGACTGCATGATCGTATCGTATGACTGCATGCTCTTCTTCTTAATGGCAGACGAGAGCTACCTGACGAACGGGTACCTGGACACGCCCATCGACTGGATCCCGGGGATGCCGACGCTGCGGCTCGGCGACATCTCCAGCTTCGTCCGGACGCTGGACCCGCAGTGCTTCGCGCTGCGCGTGGAGGAGGACGAGGCGAACAGCTGCGCCAGGGCGCGGGGCGTCATCCTCAACACGTTCGAGGACCTCGAGCACGACGTCCTCGCCGCGCTGAGGGACGAGTTCCCGCGGGTGTACACCATCGGTCCCCTGGCCGCCGCCGCCGCCGCGGGGGGGCTGAGCCTGTGGGAGGAGGACTCCGAGTGCGTGGCGTGGCTGGACGCGCAGGCGGACGGGTCGGTCCTGTACGTGAGCTTCGGGTCCCTGGCCGTGCTGTCGCTGGAGCAGGTCGCGGAGCTCGCGTGGGGCCTGGCGGCCAGCGACCGGCCGTTCCTCTGGGCGGTGCGCCCGGGGCTCGTGGCCGGGGACCGCGGCGCCGACGCGCTGCCCGAGGGCTTCCTCGCCGCGACCGGGGGCCGGTGCTTCATCGCCGAGTGGTGCGCGCAGGAGCAGGTCCTGCGGCACCGCGCCGTGGGCGGGTTCCTGACGCACAGCGGCTGGAACTCCACGGCGGAGAGCATCTGGGCGGGCGTGCCGATGGTCTGCTGGCCCGGGTTCGCCGACCAGTACATCAACTGCCGGTACGCGTGCGAGGAGTGGGGCATCGGGCTGCGCCTGGACGAGGCGCTGCGCCGGGAGCAGGTCGCGGCCCACGTCGAGGAGCTGATGGCCGGCGTTACCGACAGGGCCAGGGAAATGCGGCGCTGCGCCGCCAAGTGGAAGGCCGCGGCCTGGAAGGCCACGGCGCCCGGTGGGTCGTCGTGCGAGAGCCTCGACAGGCTGGTGGAGGGTCTGCGGCTGTGGGAGGCGGACGACGAGCTCGCCACCGCCACGCCGTTGATCAGGTGATGCCGTGAGACCGTAGCATAGCACGCCCACACGCGGACTTCACGTCGGACGTCTCCTTCCGTCTCCATGTCGTCAGGCTACAGGAGTTGGAGTTGCTGAATAAGGGTTCAGTGACCTGTTTTCGTACTTGCAGTGTCTCGTTCCGACCACGCAAAAATACAGTAGTAATGTGTACCAGAGTAGCTGTGTTGGTTGCTTTCGCGTCAACGTAGACATCGTAACAGAACGAACTATGCCAATTTGACTGATAATACAGCGCGGTGCAGTCGTTCCAAAAAAAACCATGTGCCGACTCGCCTAATTTCAGGCTCTTGCTCTCTGGTCAGCAACAAACTTCAAACCCGCTTTGACATGGCCGTTTAATAACAATAAACACCTCGCTGCCGCCTGAGCGTGGTCGGCCGGGGCGGGCAAAAGCAGCTGTGGAACTGGCTGACACCATCTCGTCACGACGAAACCGCTCCGCTACACGCTTGCTCGTACTAAACAAAACGAATTTTCGGTCGACGGGCAACCATCAATCATCATTTAATTTAACTAAGCTCCCGACCTGCCGCTTTAGGGCTTGTTCGGTTATACCTCAATCCATATGGATTGAAGGGGTTTCAATTTCTAGTAAGTCAAAATCTCCTCCAATCCGTATCAATCTCCTCCAATCCGTATGAATTGAAAATAACCGTAATATAGTACCTTCAGCTCTGACCGACCCCCCGCCGCCGGCCGCGCCCGCCCGTACGTGTCGCTGCCGGTCGCTTTCGGGTGCCTCACCGTAACCCATCGGTTCTGGCCGGTACGAAAGCAACACCCGTTGCGCTTCTTTACCAGAAACGCGGTCCTGCATGTGGCTCCGGCCGGAAGAACGAATGTGTCGGCTGTCCGCGGCCGCCCCGAGATACGTCTACGTGGCCGGCGGCGATCTTGCGGGCCCCATCCCTGGCCACGCGTCGTCAGCCGTGGGCTGCGACCTGCGAGGCCATGGTTTCGGGCTGCTTGCTGCCAATGTGGCGCCGGTACACACGGCAACGAAGAAACCCGTTAGATATCTCTGGACCCAAATTCATACCTAATTAAAAAATATTTATATTGGCTAGACTATTAGTTCATCGCCTAATAGTTCAGTAGTGAATAGTAGTGAATTGTCGAAGAGTTGACAACCATGATATATCTATATCTTGATTATATTTAAATATGTTAGAAAAAACTTTTAGGATAATACTGTAATATATAATTATTTATTTACTAGGTGAGTGCCCGTGCGTTGCAACGGAAACACATAATACCACAGTACTATTACGAGAAAAGGTTTCTTAATACATTTGTGATCATATCTATACATAAATTTTATTATTTTAATTTAGTTGTTTCACCACTACATTGCTTAAACACAACCCAGAATCTAGATCCATTTGTCTTCCAGAGCAAAACCAAAAGAACACGATTTAAATATTTCTACAAAAAATGATGCAGCATGCCATTGCTAAAAATTACAACATATTTAGTGCCTAATCAAAAGCAGACTGCTTTAAAAAAATGAGCAATAGTATTTACAAAGGTCAAGAGTACAACAAGAACAACAATAAAATATCAGTAACAAATAAATAGTAAATAATGAACAATTAATCAATCTAAGTAATAGATAGGTAATGATCACTTTATATCGGGGGCTAGCCAACACAACCTAGGAAACATAGAAACACATTTGCCCAAGATACGGGGATCGGGGCGCGGCTGCCATGGATTGGTCGCGGCAGCCATGGATGGAAGCTTTGTGGGCGAGATTCGCGGCGGAGATTCGCGACCATGGATGCAAGCCCAGCGCATGGAGAAAGGCAGAACCGTGCACCAATTTCCTCTATGGACGCCTACATTAGTTACATAAGTAGTAGTAGAGATTAAAAGAGTATCTACCAGCAATAACCATCAGTTCCAACCACAAAGGGAAGATATTTTCTTAGCTGCTATAATTTTTCTAAATGAAAATTGTAAAGAGACGGAGAACAACTACACAACCACAGGTAAATTTTGTAAATATAGGACTGCCAACTTGTTAGCAGCATCATGGACCATATTATAAATAGAATATAACAAAAGGTAGAGCGTACCATATAATAATTTACAATACTGTTCTTTTCATAATATGTGGACATAATAATATTTTATTCAACATGTTCATCTTCTGCATCTAAATAACAAAATAATACTGAAATCACATGAAACAAATATAAGCTAAAAACTGGAAATTAGCTATTTGCCTATTTTAGAAATATGTGGTGTGGAATTTTGTAGGCCATTCTTTATGCCAAACAATATTAGCATAACTGAAACAATGCTAACGCAATATTGACCATGACATAGGACAAGCATGGTGCACTTCATATTGCAAGTGCACTTCATATGAATACAACACGAAATAAAAATGGGGAAACAAGGGAAGCTAAAATGATTTCTGCTTACGGAGTATAGGAATATAAGATCACAAGCTGCTACCTGCAAAAGTACTCTGGATCTGTCTCTTCCTTTATGTTGGTGGGGTAACAAGCATCAACAATCATCCTTACCAAGCCATTCCTCTTTTTAACAGGAACAATGTTCCAAGCATGAGGTGTATAGTCAAGATGGCCCCTCACAAGCTCACAAGGAATTGGAGGATTCGCCCGGTCACACAAATATTGCAAAGCATACAGTTGCTGTGTTCAAACTTTAAATGCAAATACATAATGTCAAAGTACAAATACAGAACAGAAGCTGGTACATATAATAGGAATAAGGAGAACTACCTTCATTAGGTCAGCTCGGTGTCTACAAACACCTAATTGCAGTGAACCTATAGGTACAATACCCGAAGTCCTTCTTTCTTTGATGAGATGTATTGACCTATTACACAAACCAGCAAAATCAAAGTGCCTAGAAATAATATTGGTCTGCTTAGCTTCATTGTTGTCGCCCAAGTTCCCAGCAGAACAAGTACAAACAAAAGGCTGCTCCTTCCTCAAGCTAACAATTACTCTACGTGTTCTCCCAAGAGAAGCGCTTCGGTCACAACCACCAAAGCAGTCAGAAACAAAAAAAGTGAGAACAAAGGGAGCGCAAAGGGAGGAAGAAGGGGACGCGCTTCGGGAGCAAAGGGAGGAAGAAGGGGATCTAAAAGCAGGGATCTCAGACCTGAGAGCATGCGGCGGGTTGGCGCCGTCTCCGCTGACCGAGGCGGTTGAATCTCTGCGCCATGCCCCTGCTAGGATTGCTTGTCGCCATCTCCCTCAACGTCGTTGCCACCACCTCGCCCAAGCACGGTGGGGAGTTCGGGCATGGGCGCGGGGTGCGGGCTCGGACTGGCGCTACCCACCCTCTTCACGGCTGATGTAGCTTCAGTCATAGGTAAAAAAATTCCAGCGCATGTCAGAACACGAGTCCATATGATAACACAGTTAAAATACAACATTTAGCAAGTGTTTAAGGAGAACTGTAGTTGGGACAAAGATGGTATAATTTTCACTCGTGTTTGATTGTCGTAGAGTGCTATAGGACAAGCACAAAATCTGTAGAATTTTATAGCATACCCAGAGCTATGATCTTGAGAAGATAGCCACTGCCCCGGAAGCATCAATCACACAGTCACCTTTGTGAGTGGTGTTGTTGGCTGGTAATCTACTATGAAATTGGCTAACACACTATAGAGCATGACATGTCCAAATATAGAGCACTAACACAATAACACACCATGAAATTGTCTAGCAAGATCTGTGACATTATATGAACTTAGGAACTAACATAGTCATCTTTATGCCATATAAAATTTTGGACCATAACTACAAGATCACACAGTCACCGATTGAGTAACCCAAACGTAGGATATAGACAGAGCAAGGGTACCTTATTTTCCTCTAGGACTAACCTTATTTTCTTTATCTTTGTCCCTCCAGCGACTCCATAGTTGGGTTGAATTTGGTTCTCTTTCATTCACGATGTCTAGTTTCACCATCAAGCACCAAAGCCCCAAAAACATCTTTTATTCTTCATATTGTAGCCTAGGCCTTGCACCAGTCCTTGATGTTTATGAAACACCTAAGCAGATACCCTATGAAACAGGATCCTTAAATAAACGATCAATCTTATAAATCATTGTATGATATTAATATACACCTAACAAATACCCTATTAATGTTTCTCTAGAGTGCTAACCGTATTTTACCTCACCTTCATAAGCCACTGAGAAAGGGTTATTTTAGTATCAAGGCCTTGCTTCTCTACACCAGCCAAAATCTACTTCAATATGATAGTATCAAAAATAGCATTAACAACGAGAAAATATTAAGTTATAAACAACTTATTATTGTTGTTGATGCACCCTTCATCTATTCCAAGTTGATAACCGATATTTAAATGATTCATAAGACAAGAGAAAGATGTGGTAAACCTTCACGTATGACTGATATGTATATATTTGGATAGAGATTTGCAACATATTCTAAAGTCCAGGCGGAATCTTGCTTTTACCATGAGAATGCCATAAATCGTGAAAGTAATTCAAAAAAAAACAAGAACCTAGTAACTTATTTACACGGATCAAATGAATAAACATTAACAAAATCTGTCATAGATGTAGGAGTAGTAGGAGTATAACCAGGATATAAAGCTATATAGAACACGACATGCTTTAAGAAACAGAGCTGAGACGTTGGTTTTCAGCTATGTTATGCAACATAAGAATGTTATTGATGGGTTCATCAACATCACCACACCGATCTGCATGTAATGAGCCATCTAGATTTTAGCCACAACAACAAATCTACACAGAACATAGACATAGTGGAGCCTAATCTTACATCTGACCATAAAATGGTGCAAAGTAGCAGTGCCCTCAAAGACATTTCCAAATATATCTATATAGATGATGTAGCCACTAAGGTAGGGACTGTGAATACTTTATGGTAGTACAATTTGGGAGCTATTAGGGACAGGTCCACAGAACAAACAGGATAACTTATTGAGCTTAGGTAAAATGTGTGCCAATACTTGTTTCATTGGTAAGAACTTGCATTTATGATAACAACTAAACATCATTTCATCTAGATAAGGAAAATAGCATAGTGGAAGTTCAATAAAAAGTATGCTAGTGAAAACGAAGTACACACCTGTCCACAAGAAGAAAAACTTCAACAAGTTTCTGTGCAGTTACTTGCAAATTAAAGGGATTAACAGACCAAGAAAAATATAAAACTAAATATATCCAAAAATGGAAGAGCTCAAGAATTTACATGCTGACCAACGTCGATGACATGGACTATTGGACTGTTCGTGAAAGAGCTCGTCAAGGCCGGGCACCCATCATTCTCATCCTCCCCATTGGACTGTTCGTGAAAGAGCTCGTCAAGGCTGGGCACCCATCATTCTCATCCTCCCCGGGATGAAATTGTTCCTTCTATTTAATCAGAGAACAAATACAACCCATTATTTTCAAGAAAATACTCCAATTGTACTACCTAACTCATAGCGCTGGCAAACAATATGTTGGGAGAACATAATGGTGGAAGACACCCAAATGAAAACCCAATGATAAAATTCATTTGCAGGGTACAGATCAAGAAGTAATCAACTGATGAGAATTTTTGGCCGTGCTTGACCTCGCCAGTGCAAGCAAACCTTGCCTTGCTCGAGCCAAAATAGCTTTCCTAAGCAAGCAAGCAAAAGCTTGATAGCTCAAAGCCCCAAAAATACTCACCCAGCAACTAAACAAGTATCCTCATCCGTTTCATCGCTTAGTAAGACGAGGCAATCTCAAGCGCTAGAACCAAACAAGCCCTGCATATCTCTATTATCATCTCATATTCTGAATCTAATGTACCGTACCATAAATTAGATATTACACGGTAGTAGTAGCAGGTACAAATTACTTGTAAAAGAAATAGCTGAACCAGATCATGAAGGATGCAGGGTGCCTTTCATTCTTTTTTGTTAGTATTAGCATTGTAGCAGGTAGTACGTTACACACTATTTGTGAAATAAGTAGATAGATATATATTAGCAAACCAAATAGGCAACGGTAGCAGCTCACTTATATATTTATATACTTATTTACACTTAAATACAAAAGGGGAAACAACATTGTGATTACCTTTTTTGGTAGACTGCAACTCATAGTTAATTTCTAGATAGAACATATTGAAGAAAGATGTTATTATACCTGGTGAGAGCAAACCATAAACTTTAAATCCCTCTATGCATATCAATGTATTAATAGAAGACCATGCATGGAACATCTGGTAGCATCCCAAACACAGCAGAAAACTATTGAAGCAGTCTTTTTTATGCATCTTCATAAAAGAACATCCGATGAACTTCTCTCGTTTTCATCACTGTAGAAAAATGAAGCATGAGTGCTTGAGTCATTCAGGTTAGACAAAGAGCCAAAATATTTTAAAGATCCCAAAGTAGAAAAGCAAGACAATATTCTGACGCTAAACATAAGGAATAGTTTACATCAACCAAAATATTGAGAAAAGACACGCAAGCAGCGTTCCATGTCTAGGAGCCTAGGCAAATCCTTGAGGAACTGGCCAACATAATCTTTGGGCAACACCCTTAAATGAAGATGTTTCAAATGGTAATGCAGCCGAACACAGCGGCCAAATCGTTGTTGTCGTCGTTGGGGCTAGCGCCATTAGGGTAACCTGATCCACACCAAATACCTATCTCATAAATGTCGGTGGTGACAGGACTTTGTATAGATGGACTACTTAGATCTATAGTGAATTCACCAAATCGTCAACCGAAGCCCTAAAGTATCCTGATGTATGTACTTATTATCGGACCGCAAAAAGTTTATTGAAACACAAGCGTAGAATGTTGTCGGGGACCATAATTAGGGGTACCCTCAAGACCCCTAAATCTCAGCTGGTAACCCCCATCAGCACAAAGCTGCAAAGGCCTGACGGGTGCGATTAAATCAAGGATCGGTCCATTCAAGGGACACGATCGTGCCTCGCCCGAGCCTAGCCTCGGGCAAGGGAAGCCAACCCCGGAGAACCTACGTCTCGCCCGAGGACCCCCCTCCAGCAACGGGCACACTGTCAGCTCGCCCGAGGCCCAGCCTTCACCGAGAAGCAACCTTGGCCATATCGCCACGCCGACCGACCAAATCGCAGGGGCATTTAATGCAAAGGTGGCCTGACACCTTTATCCTGATGCACGCCCACCAGTCGATAGCGCCGAAGTGACCGCAGTCACTTCGCCGCTCTACTGACCGGACTGATAAGAGGACAGCGCCGCCTGCGCCGCTGCGACTGCTGGGCCACCCGATAGAGTGAGGCTGACAGCAGCCAAGGCCGGCCTCGGGCGTCTTAGGAAACTCCGCCTCGCCCAACCCAGGGCTCGGACTCGGGCTCAGCCCTGGAAGACGGCGAACTCCGCTCCGCCCGACCCAGGGCTCGGACTCGGGCTCAGCCCCGGAAGATGGCGAACTCCGCTCCGCCCGACCCAGGGCTCGGACTCGGGCTCAGCCCCGGAAGACGGCGAACTCCGCTCCGCCCGACCCAGGGCTCGGACTCGGGCTCAGCCCCGGAAGACGGCGAACTCTGCTCCGCCCGACCCAGGGCCCGGACTCGGGCTCAGCCCCGGAAGACGGCGAACTCCGCTCTGCCCGACCCAGGGCTCGGACTCGGGCTCAGCCCCGGAAGACGGCAAACTCCGCCTCGCCCGACCCTAGGGCTCGGACATGGGCTCAGCCCCGGAAGACGACGAACTCCGCCTCGCCCGACCCGGGGGCTTGACCTCGACCTCGACCTCGGAGGAGCCTCCACCTCGCCCAGCCTAGGGCATGGACCGACCACGTCAACAGGAAGCGCCATCATTACCCTACCCCAAGCTGACTCGGGCTACGGGGAACCAGACCGGCGTCCCATCTGGCTCGCTCCACCATGCGAGTAATGATGGCGCCCCGCATGCCCTGTGACGACGGCGGCTCTCAGCCCCCTTACGGAAGCAAGAGGACGTCAGCAAGGACTCGACAGCCCCAACAGCTGTCCTCCCGCCAGGCTCCAGCACTCCTCCGACAGCCACGACACCACGCGAACTGGGTGCCAAGACCTCTCCGGCTGCCATGATGGCATGTACTTAGGGCGCTAGCTCTCCACCGCTAGACACGTTAGCACATTGCTACACTCCCCATTGTACACCTGGATCCTCTCCTTACGCCTATAAAAGGGAGGACCAGGGCCCTCTTACAGAGGCTTGGTTGGCCCGCGCGGAGAAGGGTGGGATGGCGCTCGCGCAAGGCCGCTCGCTCCCACTCCTGCGTGGACGCTTGTATCCCCCTACTGCAAGCGCACCCGACTCAGGCGCGGGGCTAACACGAAGGCCGCGGGATCCACTCTCTCACGCCTGCCTCCCTCCGGCTGCATCCTTTCCCCCCTTTGCGTTCCGCCTCGCGTCGACCCATCTGGGCTGGGGCACGCGGCGACGATTCACTCGTCGGTCCAGGGACCCCCCGGGTTTCGAAACACCGACAGTTGGCGCGCCAGGTAGGGGCCTGCTGCGTGTTGACGAACAGCTTCCCGTCAAGCTCCAGATGGGCAGTCTCCAGCAACCTTTCCGGCCCGAGACGGTGCTCCGTTTTGGGAATCTTGAGTTCATGTCCCTCGACAGCAGCTACGACATGATACTCCTTCCCCCGCCGCAAGACAGCGACAATGGCGGTCGACAAGCCGCTCGCCGGCGGGGAAATCGACGACGCCTTCCCCACGTGGTGGAAGGACGACATTCGGGCTTGTCCCGTCCCCTCCCCCGCCGACGGAGGAGGAGGCGGGGCAACCAAGGCCAAGCGAGAAGCGACACCTTGTTGTCTGTTAAGCGAGTCGACGGTGCCGGCGTCCCAATGGAGGGCGCGTCGGGCATCGATCTCGCGTCTGAGACGAAGACGAGCGCCGCCTCTCCGCAACACGCCAATCTCAAGCAAACGCACGACGCCAGCACGCTCGCGAAGGACTTGCTGGGCGTCACCCTCGTACCTGAGACAACGGTGCAGTCAGTCCCAGACGCGACCTCGTCACCGCCCGTCGACCAAAAGGTACCGACCGATTCCCATCTCACGTCTTTTGGATTCGGCCTCGACCCACCAAGCGACCCCGCTTCGGTGAGCACTCTCATAGAGACGAGCCAAACCCTCTGGGGTATCGTGTGCGGTCACCCTGGGACCGACTGACGGCCGACTCGACCTATGAGCCCTCGGGGTCCGAGGAAGATGGCGAGCCCGACCTCTGTTGGGATTTCTCCGGACTTGGTAACCCCAGTGCCGTGCGGGACTTCATGACCGCATGTGACTACTGCCTTTCCGACTGTTCCGACGGCAGCCGCGGCCTCGACAACGAGGATCGCGGCCCAAGTCATGAATGTTTCCACGTCGATCTAGGGGGTCCCAGCGAAGGCAACCATCTTGGTATGCCAGAAAACGGTGATCCCCCTAGGCCTGTGCCTCGCATTGACATCCTTCGAGAGCTAGCTGTGGTCCCCGTCCCGGCGGGGGGTCCTGACCCACAGCTCGAGCAAATCCGTGAGAGGCTGGCCAGGCTCGACGAGGGAGCAGGAACGCTTGTGCCGATCCGCCGGGACATCGGGCACGAATGGGCGGTCCAACCCCCGGCCGGAGAAGCGCGTCATCTCCCCTAGGACATCCAGCACCGCATCGCCGACGACGTCAGGGTGAGGCCGCCGCCGGATTCCAGCGGAGTCGGCCAGAACCTGGCTGCAGCGGCAATACTCCTCCGCGCGATGCCGGAGCCATCAACCACCGAGGGGCGACGTATCCAGGGAGAGCTCAAGAATCTCCTGGAGGACACCGCGGTCCGACGGGCCGAAAGCTCTGCCTCCCGAAGGCAGGGGTTCCCCTCGGAACATCGCGCCGTGACTTCCCGATTCATGCGGGAAGCCTCGGTCCACTCCAGGCGCACGCACAACACAGCGCCTGCGGCCCCGGGTCGCCTCGGCAACAAGCGCCATCATCACAGCCGTCGGGCCCACCTCGACGATAGGGCGCGCCGAGGCTACCACCCCAGGCGTGGGGGATGCTACGATAGCGGGGAGGATCGGAGTCCTTCGCCCGAACCACCCGGTCCGCAGGTTTTCAGCCGCGCCATACGACGGGCACCTTTCCCGACCCGGTTCCGAACCCCGACTACTATCACAAAGTACTCAGGGGAGACGAGACCGGAACTGTGGCTCGCGGACTATCGGCTGGCCTGCCAACTGGGTGGAACGGACGATGATAACCTCATCATCCGCAACCTCCCCCTGTTCCTCTCCGACACCGCTCGAGCCTGGCTGGAGCACCTGCCCCCTGGGCAGATCTCCAACTAGGACGACCTGGTCCAAGCCTTCGTCGGCAATTTCCAGGGCATGTACGTGCGCCCTGGAAACTCCTGGGATCTCCGAAGCTGCCGCCAGCAGCCAGGAGAGTCTCTCCGGGACTACATCCGGCGATTCTCGAAGCAGCGCACAGAGCTGCCCAACGTCACCGATTCAGATGTCATCGGCGCGTTCCTCGCCGGCACCACCTGCCGCGACCTGGTGAGCAAGCTGGGTCGAAAGACCCCCACCAAGGCGAGCGAGCTGATAGACATCGCCACCAAGTTCGCCTCTGGCTAGGAGGCGGTTGAGGCCATTTTCCGGAAGGACAAGCAGCCCCAGGGCCGCCCACCGGAAGATGCTCCCGAGGCGTCAACTCAGCGCGACGCCAAGAAGAAGGGCAAGAAGAAGTCGCTACGAAACGCGACACCGCCGACGCGGACCTTGTCGCCGCCACCGAGTACAAGAACCCTCGGAGACCTCCCGAAGGTGCCAACCTCTTCGACAAGATGCTCAAGGAGTCGTGCCCCTATCATCAGGGGCCCGTCAAGCACACCCTCGAGGAGTGTGCCATGCTTCGACGACACTTCCATAAGGCCGGGCCACCCGTGGAGGGTGGCAAGGCCCTCGACGACGCAAAGGAGGAAGATCACAAGGCAGGAGGGTTCCCCGAGGTCCGCGACTGCTTCATGATCTATGGCGAGCAAGTGGCGAACGCCTCGGCTCGGCACCACAAGCAAGAGCATCGGGAGGTCTGCTCGGTAAAGGTGGCGGCGCCAGTCTACCTAGACTGGTCCAACAAGCCCATCACCTTCGACCAGGCCGACCATCCAGACTACGTGCCGAGCCCGGGGAGATACCCACTCGTTGTCGACCCCATCATCAGCAACGTCAGGCTCACCAAGGTCCTCATGGACGGAGGCAGCGGCCTCAACATTGTCTACGCCGAGACCCTCGGGCTCCTACGGATCGATCTGTCCTCGGTCCGGACGGGCGCTGCGCCTTTCCATGGGATCGTCCCCGGGAAGCGCGTTCAACCCCTCGGACAACTCGACCTACCCGTCTGCTTCGGGACGCCCTCCAACTTTCGAAAGGAGATCCTCACGTTCGAAGTGGTCGGGTTTCGAGGAACCTACCACGCAGTGCTGGGGAGGCCATGCTACGCCAAGTTCATGGCCGTCCCCAACTACACCTACCTCAAGCTCAAGATGCCGGACCCCAACGGGGTCATCACCGTCGGGCCCACGTACCGACACGCGTACGAATGCGATGTGGAGTGCGTGGAGTACGCCGAGGCCCTCACCGAATCCAAGGCCCTCATCGCTAACCTGGAGAGCCTCTCTAAGGAGGCGCCTGACGTGAAGCGCCACGCCAGCAACTTCGAACCAGCGGAGACGGCCAAGTCCGTCCCTCTCGACCCCTGCAACGACGCCTCCAAGCAGATCCGGATCGGTTCCGAGCTTGACCCAAAATAGGAAGCAGTGCTCGTCGACTTTCTCCGCTCGAACACCGACGTTTTCGCGTGGAGTCCCTCGGACATGCCCGGCATACCAAGGGAAGTCACCGAGCACTCTCTGGATATTCGAGCTGGGGCCCGACCCGTGAAGCAACCTCTGCGCCGATTCGACGAAGAAAAGCGCAGGGCCATAGGCGAGGAGATCCACAAGCTACTGGCGGCAGGGTTCATCAAAGAGGTATTCCATCCCGAATGGATTGCCAACCCTGTGCTTGTGAGAAAGAAAGGGGGGGAATGGAGGATGTGTGTAGACTACACTGGTCTAAACAAAGCATGTCCGAAGGTTCCCTACCCTCTGCCTCGCATCGATCAGATCGTGGATTCCACTGCTGGGTGTGAAACCCTGTCTTTCCTCGATGCCTACTCAGGGTATCATCAGATCAGGATGAAAGAGTCCGACCAGCTCGCGACTTCATTCATCACACCCTTCGGCATGTACTGCTATGTTACAATGCCGTTTGGTTTGAGGAATGCGGGGGCAACGTACCAGCGATGCATGAACCATGTGTTTGGCGAACACATCGGCCGAACGGTCGAGGCCTACGTCGATGACATCGTAGTCAAGACGAGGAAAGCCTCCGACCTCCTTTCCGACCTTGAAGCGACATTCCGATGTCTCAAGGCGAAAGGCGTGAAGCTTAATCCCGAAAAGTGTGTCTTCGGGGTCCCCCGAGGCATGCTCTTGGGGTTCATCGTCTTCGAGCGGGGCATCGAAGCCAACCCGGAGAAGATTGCAGCCATCACCAGCATGGGGCCAATCAAGGACTTGAAAGGCGTACAGAGGGTCATGGGATGTCTCGTGGCTCTGAGCCGCTTCATCTCCCGCCTCGGCGAAAAAGGTTTGCCTCTGTACCGCCTCTTAAGGAAAGCTGAGTGCTTTGCTTGGACCCCCGAGGCCGAGGAAGCCCTTGGGAACCTGAAGGCGCTCCTCACGAACGCGCCCATCTTGATGCCCCCCGCTGCCGGAGAAGCCCTCTTGATCTACGTCGCCGCAACCACCCAGGTGGTTAGTGCCGCGATCGTGGTTGAGTGTAACACCCAAAGTCTGGATTGGGAATTAGTAGAAGAAATTTGAACAAAATATCATAATATCTTGGAAATTGGGAAATAAGAAAATGATGGGAAAAGAATTTTTCTTTTTCTTTTAAGAAAAAAACCATTTATACATCTCATGAAATAAATAGAAAGGAGAATAAAAACTTAAGTTAGTAATATTAAAATAAGTATGGTTTATATTCACCTTTGGGTTTCAATTGATACATTTGAAAAATCTGAAAACTAAAATAAAAATATAAATTTGGATTTGAACTAGAAATAGAAAAGAAAAGGAAAGGCTATATACTTATTAAAAATAAATAAGTGATCCAAACAGTAAAGTCTAAATTCCCTTCAGGATTATATTTGATTTTAGGAACCTGAAATTCAAAGTAAAATGTGAATTGGATTTTGAATAGTTAAAATTAAATTTGAATTTGGAATAGAAAATAGAAAATGAGAGAAAGAGAAGGGATATAAAACAAAAATATAAATAATATATATAAACAAGTATATTCAGAATTAATATCCCTAACTTCACAAAAATAAAGTTGAAATGATGAGCCACAAAAGTTTGAATTTAAACTTGAATTCAAATTGGATTTGAATTGGATTTGAAAATGGGGAAAAGAAAATAGAAAAGAAAAAGAAAAAGAATAAAAACCCTAACTGGGCCCTGGAACCGGAATTCGGCCCAACACGCCTTTCTCTCTGCGCAGCCCATCCGCTCACGTACGTGCGCCGACATGCGGGCCCCGCATGTCAGCCACTCTTTGCTCTCACGCGCCCGCTCCTCCCCTCGCTGTCGGGCGGGGCCCACTTACCAGCCTCTCATCCCACGCGCTTGCGCTCGCGCTTCATCCCGCGCCGACACCCCTGGCCCACCGCTCAGCCTCACACACCGCACGACTTGCCGTTGCTTGTGTCGCTGGAACGTAGGACCCGCCAGTCAGCTCGTCGTCTTCCTCCTCAACCGAGTCGCGGCGGACCGTAACAAACGCCGCGCGAATGCCGTCCAAGCTCACCGCGGAATCCGCGCTTCGGCCCTCTAACCAACCGGCCGAGTTTCCCGACGCCTACCTGCCCCTATTTAAGCCCCGGTCGAGGCATTGCCCTCACCCCAAGCCGACCGTGAAGCTTCCATTGCCGCCGCCGTTGAACTCGTGAACCGCGGACACTTGGACCACCGCGGGTCATCCGACCGCTGCGCCGTGTACTCGTGGAGCTTCGACCGTCGCCAATTTCGTCATCAACGCCGCTGTGACCGCGCAATTGCTCGTCGGCGTGGCGAGTTCCGCCTGGACTCGTGGGCAGGGCCGGAGACCGTCGGGAACGTGGTATGGTTGCGCTCCTCGTGTTCGCCCTTCTCTCAATTACGTTTTGCACCTGAATTTTGTAGACATTGTGTACCGATTCACGCGCTGGACATCTCGGCCATGGCGCCGCCGCGCGCGGGGGGGGATTCCGGCGACCGGAGTTGGGCGGGGCTCGGTTCAAATCGCGTCCGTCGATTCGGCGATGAACGGCTAAGATTAGACCTGGGCGTACCCTTTCGCGTGATCGACCGGGACCGTTAGATTCAGATCGGTCGGTTCCGGGTGGCCCGAGCTTCATTAAAATCAGGCCGTGGATCTCGGATCCAACGGCGCACGCTGCGTACCGGTTCGGATTGCCCCGAGTCTAATCCGGGCGCTTGATTTCTAATCCAACGGCCGAGGATCGCCCGTAACCCTTCACCGTGGTAATTTTTCTAAAGAGACCCTATAGTATTTAGATATCAACCCGCCGTCCAGTCTGACTATGCGCTGAGTCTTAGAAATATTACCCCGAGCCCCCTGGGTTTCTCTGGAATTGAGGCCCAGTCCAGAACATAATAAAATCAGAGATAATGATTATTAAATGGATTTTTAATATGAAAATAATTGCTAGAACTTAGATAATTCATAGAAAATCCATTTTTAGTCCAAATTGATCCATTCCACTTTCTAAAATTTTGTAATAATATTCTCTATCATTTAGAATCACTGTTTTGACATGAACTCTGTCAGAAAATTTATTTATCACTTAATCCATTTTAAATGCATAAAACCTTAGAAAATTCATAACATGAATTCTATAACTCCAAATTTAATGATTCCAGTTCCTGTGGTTTTATTTTAATGTGTAGATTATTACTGTGTATTTTGTTCTTATGTTTGGTGTAATGTTAAATTTGCCTATACTATGTATGTTTGTATTGCTACGACTAGCAGTGAGGTCACGAGTCACCTGAAGATCATCCTGGTACCTGGAATCTCAAGGCCCAGGCAAGTTGTGCCCTTGATCACTTCTTTTCACCTACTCATGTTCTAATTAATCATAATGATCTGCATAGGTTAATTTTGATGGGACCCAATAGGTCACCCTAGATTGTTTATCTCATTACCTTGTTCACCCCTGAATCACTTGGGTAGTTTGCTATTGCTTTATATGGTTTTGGGATAATCATTTATTACCTCCATGTTCCAATTCTAGTTGTTATTCTGTTTATGTTCATGTTGATATCATTAATGTTAATTGGAACATGGAGCGACCACCCGGGAAAACAGTGCTACCACAAGGGTAGTATGGGATGCCCTTGGCTGATTAATTAGGAAAGCTAGTGGAAGACTACCTTACCCGAAAGGGGCAAGGGCAGTAGGGGAGAGGTCAGTGCGGGAAGTGCCCTCGGGAGGATTTTGCTGCGATGGCGGTCCTGCAAGGGATTCCTGTACTGGATCTTCCTATAAACTGTAGCGGGTTTTCGGAAGCTAGTGGAACTTTGTAAAGGCCTCGTAGTGCTACCCTGCCTCACTTCCTTGGTAGAGGTGTATGGGATTCATGACCCCTTGGCAGATGGGTAACACGACTTGTGGGTAAAGATGCGCAACCTCTGCAGAGTGTAAAACTGGTATACTAGCCGTGCTCACGGTCATGAGCAGCTCGGACCCTCACATGATTAATTTATGGAACTAAATTCAATTTGTCATATGCATTGCATTGCAGGTGATGTTGTTGTTACTTTTGTTCTATTACTTAATTGGGTTTGGTATTTACTTATACTTAGTAATTGCTAATAAAATTTTGACCAACTTTAAAAGCAATGCTCAGCTCTAACCATCTTCTTTGGTAAGCCTTACACTTCATGTGAGCTCCCACCTTTGGCGAGTTCATGCACATTATTCCCCACAACTTGTTGAGCGATGAACGTATGTGAGCTCACTCTTGCTGTCTCACATACACCACAGGTCAAGATCAGGTACTGCAGGATGATGCTCATGGAGGATGCTGCGATGAGTTCGTGAGAGGTCTAGGCCGTCGTCTCCCAGTCAACTTTTGGGTTGCTGGACCGTTGTCTCCTTATAATGCAACTATTTATTTGTATAGAACTCCTGTTATATATAAAGTTGTGACATTCGATCCTGTGCCACTATACATCATATGTATGAGACTTGGTCCCAGCATACCTGGTGTTTATGTTAACCCCGGGTTTTGGATCCCTAAAATCCGGGTGTTACAGAAGTGGTATCAGAGGAATGTTGACTGTAGGACGAAACCTAGATAGAACTGGACAACCAATATCTACTTATCTTTGCTACTCTGATTCTTCTCTAAACTTTTCTAAATCTTTTCTCATCTAATTCCGCTTTACTCTGATTATTCTTATCTTTTCTTTTCTAAAGACAAAAGTGGATTTCACACTTTGAAATCCTGTGCCCAAAGTGACCTTTAGGAATAGGAGACCTATTCTTAGGAACAAAAATAAAACTATTTTTATAAGTGTCTATGTATTTGAATGTTTGTTCTTATGATACTTGTCTGATTTGGATCTTTGTTTGAGTGTGATGAGTTGTGGAGTAATGTCCACAATTGCATCTGCATATACACATAGGTATTAAAATATATTTATAAAATAACTAGACCGCCTAGATTGTCCCCATTGGAATCTATCTAGCTTAAGAGATCCATCTTATCCTAAAAGATCTCATTCTAACCAATTCATCTTATCTTAAAAGATTCTCCCCTATCTTAATAGATTCATCTCATCTTAAAGAAATTCTATCCTACACTCATAGATCTATCTTATCTCAAAAGGTCTTAACTTCTCCTAATGTATCTAGATCCATCTTATCTTAAGAGGTTCTCTCTTAATGGATTTATCTTACCTTGAAGGATTCATCTTATCCTAACCACTTTACTTATCCCATCTTGATGGAACTAACTAACCCTAAAAGACTCTGCCTTATCCTTATGGATTCATCTTGCCCTAATTAGCATATTGACCCCACTCTAGAATAACAACCATGATTTAAACCCAATTAATTGGATCTTATCTAGACTAAATCAGTCATATAACTATATTTTAGATCTTATCTAGATTAATCTGGTCATACCTAGACCCCATTCAACCTAAACTACTCTAAAATTAATTAGGTCTTATCTAGTTATGCTAAACTAATCTAGTTGCCATCTAATTTGAACTAACCCAATGTGACCCACTCAAACAGGTTAGTTAATACTTGTAACATGGATTAGACCCTACTAGCCATATATTAACTTAACTGAGCACATTGGATCAACTCGACTATGAGCTAACCCAACTCATAGAACCATGATGAATGGTATAACCTTTCTATTCCCACCTAATAACAAACAAACTTTTAACCTACACCTTGTAGTCTATCTCACCCATGTATATCTCTCATCTTGACAGATTCTATCCTACCCTTGGATATTCACCTTATATGATTGGTTACCCCAATCTGGACATAAATTTAGCCCTACTAAAGAATCTTCAGAACTATGACCAGCTACTAGCTTATTCATTCCGCTTATTGAATAATTTCCTTTGCAAAACTATTACCATATACTTCTAACTTTCATGGTTAATACCAGGAAAGGAAAGATTATCACGTAACAACAAACAGAAAATGAATCCTCCAAATCCTCCACCTGTTGACCTCAATCAAGTGGTTGCTACCCAAAGACTGGTAATACAACAATTAACAGACATGGTGACCGAGATGCAGAATCAGATAAGACAACAAACGCGAGGAAATACGTCAAGCCCGCCAAGAAATAAGGCAAGCACGGCTGGAGAGACAACAACAACAACAACCCCCACCACCACCAGCTTCACCAAGCTACATAGATATAAATTATGATGATTTGTAAGATCTAGGTGTTACTTTAGTAATATGATAATATTTTAGAAGAAATAATAAAGGTCTATTGACCCAATGTTTTGTTAAAGAATTATACCTCATGCTGAGATCTCTTTGTTTGTGCATATGAGTATGCATCCTTTTTCCTTATAAATCTCGAGGGCGAGATTATTTTTAAGGGGGGTAGGATTTGTAACACCCAAAGTCTGGATTGGGAATTAGTAGAAGAAATTTGAACAAAATATCATAATATCTTGGAAATTGGGAAATAAGAAAATGATGGGAAAAGAATTTTTCTTTTTCTTTTAAGAAAAAAACCATTTATACATCTCATGAAATAAATAGAAAGGAGAATAAAAACTTAAGTTAGTAATATTAAAATAAGTATGGTTTATATTCACCTTTGGGTTTCAATTGATACATTTGAAAAATCTGAAAACTAAAATAAAAATATAAATTTGGATTTGAACTAGAAATAGAAAAGAAAAGGAAAGGCTATATACTTATTAAAAATAAATAAGTGATCCAAACAGTAAAGTCTAAATTCCCTTCAGGATTATATTTGATTTTAGGAACCTGAAATTCAAAGTAAAATGTGAATTGGATTTTGAATAGTTAAAATTAAATTTGAATTTGGAATAGAAAATAGAAAATGAGAGAAAGAGAAGGGATATAAAACAAAAATATAAATAATATATATAAACAAGTATATTCAGAATTAATATCCCTAACTTCACAAAAATAAAGTTGAAATGATGAGCCACAAAAGTTTGAATTTAAACTTGAATTCAAATTGGATTTGAATTGGATTTGAAAATGGGGAAAAGAAAATAGAAAAGAAAAAGAAAAAGAATAAAAACCCTAACTGGGCCCTGGAACCGGAATTCGGCCCAACACGCCTTTCTCTCTGCGCAGCCCATCCGCTCACGTACGTGCGCCGACATGCGGGCCCCGCATGTCAGCCACTCTTTGCTCTCACGCGCCCGCTCCTCCCCTCGCTGTCGGGCGGGGCCCACTTGCCAGCCTCTCATCCCACGCGCTTGCGCTCGCGCTTCATCCCGCGCCGACACCCCTGGCCCACCGCTCAGCCTCACACACCGCACGACTTGCCGTTGCTTGTGTCGCTGGAACGTAGGACCCGCCAGTCAGCTCGTCGTCTTCCTCCTCAACCGAGTCGCGGCGGACCGTAACAAACGCCGCGCGAATGCCGTCCAAGCTCACCGCGGAATCCGCGCTTCGGCCCTCTAACCAACCGGCCGAGTTTCCCGACGCCTACCTGCCCCTATTTAAGCCCCGGTCGAGGCATTGCCCTCACCCCAAGCCGACCGTGAAGCTTCCATTGCCGCCGCCGTTGAACTCGTGAACCGCGGACACTTGGACCACCGCGGGTCATCCGACCGCTGCGCCGTGTACTCGTGGAGCTTCGACCGTCGCCAATTTCGTCATCAACGCCGCTGTGACCGCGCAATTGCTCGTCGGCGTGGCGAGTTCCGCCTGGACTCGTGGGCAGGGCCGGAGACCGTCGGGAACGTGGTATGGTTGCGCTCCTCGTGTTCGCCCTTCTCTCAATTACGTTTTGCACCTGAATTTTGTAGACATTGTGTACCGATTCACGCGCTGGACATCTCGGCCATGGCGCCGCCGCGCGCGGGGGGGGATTCCGGCGACCGGAGTTGGGCGGGGCTCGGTTCAAATCGCGTCCGTCGATTCGGCGATGAACGGCTAAGATTAGACCTGGGCGTACCCTTTCGCGTGATCGACCGGGACCGTTAGATTCAGATCGGTCGGTTCCGGGTGGCCCGAGCTTCATTAAAATCAGGCCGTGGATCTCGGATCCAACGGCGCACGCTGCGTACCGGTTCGGATTGCCCCGAGTCTAATCCGGGCGCTTGATTTCTAATCCAACGGCCGAGGATCGCCCGTAACCCTTCACCGTGGTAATTTTTCTAAAGAGACCCTATAGTATTTAGATATCAACCCGCCGTCCAGTCTGACTATGCGCTGAGTCTTAGAAATATTACCCCGAGCCCCCTGGGTTTCTCTGGAATTGAGGCCCAGTCCAGAACATAATAAAATCAGAGATAATGATTATTAAATGGATTTTTAATATGAAAATAATTGCTAGAACTTAGATAATTCATAGAAAATCCATTTTTAGTCCAAATTGATCCATTCCACTTTCTAAAATTTTGTAATAATATTCTCTATCATTTAGAATCACTGTTTTGACATGAACTCTGTCAGAAAATTTATTTATCACTTAATCCATTTTAAATGCATAAAACCTTAGAAAATTCATAACATGAATTCTATAACTCCAAATTTAATGATTCCAGTTCCTGTGGTTTTATTTTAATGTGTAGATTATTACTGTGTATTTTGTTCTTATGTTTGGTGTAATGTTAAATTTGCCTATACTATGTATGTTTGTATTGCTACGACTAGCAGTGAGGTCACGAGTCACCTGAAGATCATCCTGGTACCTGGAATCTCAAGGCCCAGGCAAGTTGTGCCCTTGATCACTTCTTTTCACCTACTCATGTTCTAATTAATCATAATGATCTGCATAGGTTAATTTTGATGGGACCCAATAGGTCACCCTAGATTGTTTATCTCATTACCTTGTTCACCCCTGAATCACTTGGGTAGTTTGCTATTGCTTTATATGGTTTTGGGATAATCATTTATTACCTCCATGTTCCAATTCTAGTTGTTATTCTGTTTATGTTCATGTTGATATCATTAATGTTAATTGGAACATGGAGCGACCACCCGGGAAAACAGTGCTACCACAAGGGTAGTATGGGATGCCCTTGGCTGATTAATTAGGAAAGCTAGTGGAAGACTACCTTACCCGAAAGGGGCAAGGGCAGTAGGGGAGAGGTCAGTGCGGGAAGTGCCCTCGGGAGGATTTTGCTGCGATGGCGGTCCTGCAAGGGATTCCTGTACTGGATCTTCCTATAAACTGTAGCGGGTTTTCGGAAGCTAGTGGAACTTTGTAAAGGCCTCGTAGTGCTACCCTGCCTCACTTCCTTGGTAGAGGTGTATGGGATTCATGACCCCTTGGCAGATGGGTAACACGACTTGTGGGTAAAGATGCGCAACCTCTGCAGAGTGTAAAACTGGTATACTAGCCGTGCTCACGGTCATGAGCAGCTCGGACCCTCACATGATTAATTTATGGAACTAAATTCAATTTGTCATATGCATTGCATTGCAGGTGATGTTGTTGTTACTTTTGTTCTATTACTTAATTGGGTTTGGTATTTACTTATACTTAGTAATTGCTAATAAAATTTTGACCAACTTTAAAAGCAATGCTCAGCTCTAACCATCTTCTTTGGTAAGCCTTACACTTCATGTGAGCTCCCACCTTTGGCGAGTTCATGCACATTATTCCCCACAACTTGTTGAGCGATGAACGTATGTGAGCTCACTCTTGCTGTCTCACATACACCACAGGTCAAGATCAGGTACTGCAGGATGATGCTCATGGAGGATGCTGCGATGAGTTCGTGAGAGGTCTAGGCCGTCGTCTCCCAGTCAACTTTTGGGTTGCTGGACCGTTGTCTCCTTATAATGCAACTATTTATTTGTATAGAACTCCTGTTATATATAAAGTTGTGACATTCGATCCTGTGCCACTATACATCATATGTATGAGACTTGGTCCCAGCATACCTGGTGTTTATGTTAACCCCGGGTTTTGGATCCCTAAAATCCGGGTGTTACATTGAGAGACGAGAAGAAGGGCATGCATTGCCCGTCTAGAGGCCAGTCTACTTCATCAGTGAGGTACTGTCCGAGACCAAGATCCGCTACCCGCAAATCCAGAAATTGCTGTACGCGGTGATCCTGACACGGCGGAAGTTGTGGCACTACTTCGAGTCTCATCCGGTGACTGTGGTGTCATCCTTCCCCCTGGGAGAGATCATCCAGCCCCGAGAGGCCTCGGGTAGAATTGCGAAGTGGGCGGTGGAGATCATGGGCGAGACGATCTCGTTCGCCCCTCGGAAGGCCATCAAGTCCCAGGTCTTGGCGGACTTCATGGCTGAATGGGCCGACACCCAGCTCCCGACGGCTCCGATCCAACCGGAGCTCTGGACCATGTTTTTCGACGGGTCGCTGATGAAGACGGGGGCCGGCGCAGGCCTCCTCTTCGTCTCGCCCCTCGGGAAGCACCTACGCTACGTGCTACGCCTCCACTTCCTGGCGTCCAACAACGTGGCTGAGTACGAGGCTCTGGTAAACGGGTTGCAAATCGCCATCGAGCTAGGGGTCCGACGCCTCGACGCTCGCGGTGACTCGTAGCTCGTCATCGACCAAGTCATGAAGAACTCCCACTGCCGCGACCCGAAGATGGAAGCCTACTGCGATGAGGTTCGGCGCCTGGAAGACAAGTTCTACGGGCTCGAGCTCAACCACATCGCCCGACGCTACAACGAGACTGCGGACGAGCTGGCTAAAATAGCCTCGGGACGAACAACAGTTCCCCCGGACGTATTCTCCCGAGACCTGCATCGACCCTCCATCAAGACCGAGGACACGCCCGAGCCCGAGGCACCTTCGGCTCCGCCCGAGGCACCTTCGGCTGAGTCTGAGGTATCCTCGGCTCAGTCCAAGATACCCTCGACCCAGTCCGAGGTACCCTCGGCACGGTCTGAGGTACCCTCGGCTCAGCCCGAGGTACCCTCGGCCCCCGAGGGTGAGGCACTGCACGTCAAGGGGGAACCGAGCGAGGTCACGCCTAATCAAAGCTGGCAGACCCCGTACCTGCAATATCTCCACCGAGGGGAGCTGCCCCTCGACCAAGCCGAAGCTCGGCGGTTGGCGCGGCGCGCCAAGTCTTTCGTCTTGCTGGGAGATGGGAAGGAGCTCTACCACCGCAGCCCCTCAGGCATCCTCCAGCGATGCATTTCCATCGCCGAAGGCCAGGAGCTCTTGCAAGAGATACACTCGGGGGCTTGCGGCCATCACGCAGCACCTCGAACCCTCATTGGAAACGCCTTCCGACAAGGATTCTACTGGCCGACGGCGGTGGCCGACGCTACTAGAATTGTCCGCACCTGCGAAGGGTGTCAGTTCTACGCGAGGCAGACCCACCTGCCCGCTCAGGCTCTGCAGACCATACCCATCACCTGGTCGTTTGCTGTGTGGGGTCTGGACCTCGTTGGCCCCTTGCAGAAGGCACCCGGGGGCTACACGCACCTGTTGGTCGCCATCGACAAATTCTCCAAGTGGAGCGAGGTCCGACCCCTAAACAGCATTAGGTCCGAACAGGCGGTGGCGTTCTTCACCAACATCATCCATCGCTTTGGGGTCCCGAACTCCATCATCACCGACAACGGTACCCAGTTCACCGGCAGAAAGTTCCTGGACTTCTGCGAGGATCACCACATCCGGGTGGACTGGGCTGCCGTGGCACACCCCATGACGAATGGGCAAGTGGAGCGAGGCAACGACATGATCCTGCAAGGACTCAAGCCTCGGATCTACAACGACCTCAACAGGTTTGGCAAGCGGTGGATGAAGGAACTCCCCTCGGTGGTCTGGAGTCTGAGGACAACGCCGAGCCGAGCCACGGGCTTCACACCGTTCTTTCTAGTCTATGGGGCCGAGGCCATCTGGCCCACAGACCTAGAATACGGTTCCCCGAGGGCGAGGGCCTACACCGACCAAAGCAACCGAGCCAACCAAGAAGACTCACTGGACCAGCTGGAGGAGGCTCAGGACATGGCCTTACTACACTCGGCGCGGTACCAGCAGTCCCTGCGACGCTACCACGCCCGAGGGGTTCGGTCCCGAGACCTCTAGGTGGGCGACCTGGTGCTTCGGCTGCGATAAGACACTCGAGGGCGGCACAAACTCACGCCTCCCTGGGAAGGGCCGTTCGTCATCGCCAAGGTTCTGAAGCCCGGAACATACAAGCTGGCCAACAGTCAAGGCGAGGTCTACGGCAACGCTTGGAACGTCCAACAGCTACGTCGCTTCTACCCTTAAGATGCTTTCAAGTTGCTCGTATACCTCGTTCACACACCAAGTCTGGTCGTCAAGGAAGGGTCAGCCTTGCCTCGGCAAAGCCCGACCCTCCCTCGGGGGCTAGAAGGGGGCAACCCCCTCTGCGTCAAAATTTTCCTCGAAAAAAGAAAAAAATCTTTTCTGCTAGAATGCCTTTCGTGCTCTTCGACTACTTCAAAAGTGGATCCTGAAAACGACGGAGTACACGTAAGCAGCCAAGGCTGACCGAGCCGAGGGACTCCTACGCCTCCGGGATACGGATACCTCACTCATCACCTTCTGCGATAAGTAACTCGCGCTCGGATAAGTGACTCCACGGACCGAACAAGTCTTCATGCTCGAGAGCTCCTCTGCCGAAATGATTTTTCGGGCCTTCTCGACTGCGTCGGTAACAGAACCCTACGGACGAGTAAGAGCGCGCGTAAGCGGCAAGGCCGACCGAGCCGAGGGATTCCTACGCCTTCGGGATACGGATACCTCACTCATCACCTTCCATGAAAAGCAACTCTCGCCCGCACAAACTATTATGTTACCGACAAATGAGTTCGGATACTCGAAACAAGAGGAAAAGGAACGCAGCTTTACAACATGACGATGGTGTGTTTAGGCCTCGGCGGCCGCAGAAAACATACACACACTACAAGACAACCTGATCCTGCAGGCTCGGACGTCGACAGCCGAAGGGGGCAGCAGCACCCTCGGCATCAACTACACCTTCGGCGGGGTCTGACCTAGCCTCAGACGACGACGCGGTCGGAGGGCCCCCACTCTGAAGGACGGCATCAGCACCACGCCCGGGCCATCGCCGCCAGGGTTTTCTTCGAGAATCCGGCCCGAGCAGGCGGCTCGGCCGGCCACCCCGAGGCCTCGGCCAGCTGTCCCCCAAAGACATCAGCCCGGCTTGTGGCCTCGGCAGCTCAACCTCGGTGTCGGTTCCGCCAGTGGACGACCCGGCCAGGCTCTGGCCAACCACACCTCCTTTTCGAAGCCAACTCTGCCTCCGTCCGTGCTGACACCGCTACCTCCGGCTTCGGCTCATCGAAGGGCGGCCGAGAGGTTCCTTTAACTAAGCAAGAGGGGCCTCGGACAGCAAGGCCGACCGAGCCGATAGACTCCTACGCCTCCGGGATACAGATACCTCACTCGTCACCTTTGCACGAGGCAACTCACGCTCGGTGAAGCGGTAAAGATAATCGACAAGGCGAGTCTTAGTGCTCGAAATGAAGAAAAAACACGGCTCCGTGTCGAAAATACATACATGTTCAGGCCTCGACAGCCACAATGAACAAAACACCGGCACTCAAGGTGCCATTACAAACGGAGCTCCGGTTCCATCTCCGCGGGAACGAACAACCCCCCAAGATTGGGGGACCCGCGGAGCAATTGAGGGCCGACGGGTGGCTCGCCGCCGCCCGATCCGGCAACAGCGACAACGACCTCCGCCCCGGGCGACGAAGCAGCTTCAGCAACGGCTTCAGGGCGGGTGCTACGGCAGGAGGGCTCTCGTTCACCGAGGACGAGAACCAGCCATTCAAGCCGGGAGACGGAGGCCCAGGGGTGCGGGCAGAGTTGGCAATCTCATCGGTAGAGAAGCCTTCTCCGGCTGCCACCGCCTCAACACCACGCCAACAGGCACCGGACGCCTCAAAGCGCGCCGGCAGATCCTCGCCCTCGCCGGAACCACCCAGAACATGAGCGCCGCCCTCACGGCGCCTGATGTGCTGGGCAACCCACTGATGCGGCCGCCGGCGCAAGGAAGGCCTGGACGTGGCCGCCCCGTCCGCGGCGCGACCGTCGTCCGGACGAAGGACGTAATGCTGCACCCTGGCTGAGCAGCGGCGGTCCGCCACCCCGGCGTGGCTGAGGGAAGCCTCCGCGGAGCTGGGAGATGCCTTTCTCCCCCAGACACCAGGGGAAGAAAAGGGTTACCGGCCCACGCGGATGCAGCCCCCGACTCGCCTCATCCTCCACCCCAGCAAGGATGATGAAGATCCTCGAAGCCGAGGGTGGGGCAGAGGCTGCAGCCCGGTTCGCTTCTCCCCGCCATCAAGCTGGTGGTCACCGTCTTGGGTGACCACCGGTGAGGGGATGCAGCCGGGCTGCATGATGAAAATCCTTGAAGCCGAACGATGGCTGAAAGGTACCAACTTCCACGAAGTTGCGTTCCTCTGACGACAAGACGGAAGGGTTCCAAGCGTCCCCCGCCCGGGGGCTCGGAAGGTGGGAAGACACGATGCATGAGGGGAGCGTGAAGACATGGTTGCCCTCCAAGGGGGTCGCCTCCCTTTTAAAGGCGACTCTCCCCACTTGCGCCCTCAACCGTTGCGGGTTGAGTCTTCTCCAACACGCTCCAAGATTCTCCCCCCCACGACGTGGGGGCTAGGTCCCACACGTCATGCAAGTCGGTCCAGGGGAGAAGAAGCCAAACCGCCGCGCGCGCGGTGCATGCAACCACCCGGCGGTTACAAGCACTCCTCCACTTTCGCCCAGACCAGCGGGTGAAAGGGCGGACAGCCATGCAGGCGGCATGCAACCGTGCCAAGTGGGCGCGCCCCTTCGACTCCAACGAGCCCAGCATGGAGGTCCAGGCCCACGCGTCATGCAACCGGCGCGCCGGTTGCTACGTGTGAGCAACTGCATCGCCACTCACGCCGCTACCGCGCCTCCTCGACTGCGGAGTCAATACCGTGACTCGAGGCAACCCTGCAGTGCAAGCCAAGCGCGACGGTCAAATGCGGTCAAAATTGGGCCGGCAGTAATGGCGGTGACAGGCGGGCAGAAGCAGCGGTCACGTCGTCAGCCAAGCTCACATCCCATCCAGGGGCAGCGAGGGAGCCCTCTCTCACGGCGTGAAGACGACACGCCCGTGATCCGTTCCTCGAACGGCGTGCGCACACGCAACGACCGCCTCGCGAACCACTCGCCCCGTCGCATTAACTCCGCGGCAGGATAGGCGGCGCCTCAGGCGGGAGAAGCAAGCGACGCTTCACCTTCGCCATAATAACCGCGTCGAAAAAAAGGTACGCCACGTCATTTGACTTCGTATCCTTTTCCTTTTCCTCTTTCTCTCTCTTACAACTGGGACCGGGAAAGGGGGATACCCCGAAAAGGACCCTTCTCCATGAAGGAAACAGGCTCCGAGCCTCCCTACTGATCAGAGGTTCGAAGGCTGGCCCCTCGGGGGGGGGGGGGGGGGTTCAACGGCCGCCTCAGATCGATTGGGTTCTGCGCCCACTACTGGTCAGAGGTTCGATGGCCGGCCCTTCGAAGGGTTCAACGGCCGCCTCAGGCCACTCGGGCTCCGCGCCCATTACTGATCAGGGGTTCGTAGGCTGGCCCTCGAAGGGTTCACAGTCGCCTCAGACACAGAGCGAGGGATGACCCTGGGTATGTTCGATACATAACCAAGGCTCGGGCTACGCTCCCGAGGTACCCTAGGACATTTCCGAGACCAGCGGGAGCGATCTTGTAACGGAATCCCATCAGAGGGAGGCATCGAGCCCTTGGACCCCGTCAAAGGGGACCGAGTCCGACAGATCACCCGCAGGTACTTTTGGAGCGCGCCTCCGGGCCTCTAGCCGACCCCTAGCAAATGGGGCACGGGCGTCCGCTCGGATTACCCACCAGCAGCTCACCGGAAACACCATGTTCGGCGCCCTCCGAGGGCAACATGGCGCTTTCCCCCCTCCTCCTTGCGGAAAGGCGACGCAGGGGCGTATGTAAAAAAGACGAGTCTGTCCTTGACCGTCCTCTCGCCCTGTGTAGAGGCTCGGGGGCTGCTCTCGCAAACCCGGCTTCGGCCAAACCGTTGACAACGTCAACATACCAGCCCAAGAACTTGGGACCCGACCGTGCACTCGGGCTACGGCCAGCTCGCATGAGGGAACAACTAGACCAGCCGAAGTGTTGCGAAACGCACTAAGACCTCGAAGGAGTAAAACTACTCCTCCGAGGCCTCGGGGGCTACACCCGGCGGGTGCGCTCGCGCGCACCCACCGGAACAGAACGCAACCGAAAAAGGCTGGTCCCCTTGCAAAAAAGTGCGGCAAAAGCCTCCAAGTGAGTATTAGTACTCCCTTGGAGGCTCGGGGGCTACTGTCGGGGACCATAATTAGGGGTACCCTCAAGACCCCTAAATCTCAGCTGGTAACCCCCATCAGCACAAAGATGCAAAGGCCTGATGGGTGCGATTAAATCAAGGATCGGTCCATTCAAGGGACACGATCGTGCCTCGCCCAAGCCTAGCCTCGGGCAAGGGAAGCCGACCCCGGAGAACCTACGTCTCGCCCGAGGACCCCCCTCCAGCAACGGGCACACTGTCAGCTCGCCCGAGGCCCAGTCTTCACCGAGAAGCAACCTTGGCCATATCGCCACGCCGACCGACCAAATCGCAGGGGCATTTAATGCAAAGGTGGCCTGACACCTTTATCCTGATGCACGCCCACCAGTCGACAGCGCCGAAGTGACCGCAGTCACTTCGCCGCTCTACTGACCGGACTGACAAGAGGACAGCGCCGCCTGCGCCGCTCCGACTGCTGGGCCACCCGATAGAGTGAGGCTGACAGCAGCCAAGGCCGGCCTCGGGCGTCTTAGGAAACTCCGCCTCGCCCGACCCAGGGCTCGGACTCGGGCTCAGCCCCGGAAGACGGCGAACTCCGCTCCGCCCGACCCAGGGCTCGGACTCGGGCTCAGCCCCGGAAGACGGCGAACTCCGCTGCGCCCGACCCAGGGCTCGGACTCGGGCTCAGCCCCGGAAGACGGTGAACTCCGCTCTGCCCGACCTAGGGCTCGGACTCGGGCTCAGCCCCGGAAGACGGCAAACTCCGCCTCGCTCGACCCCAGGGCTCGGACATGGGCTCAGCCCCGGAAGACGATGAACTCCGCCTCGCCCGACCCGGGGGCTCGACCTCGACCTCGACCTCGGAGGAGCCTCCACCTCGCCCAGCCTAGGGCATGGACCGACCACGTCAACAGGAAGCACCATCATTACCCTACCCCGAGCTGACTCGGGCTACGGGGAACCAGACCGGCGTCCCATCTGGCTCGCTCCACCATGCGAGTAATGATGGCGCCCCGCATGCCCTGTGACGACGGCGGCTCTCAGCCCCCTTACGAAAGCAAGAGGACATCAACAAGGACTCGACAGCCCCAACAGCTGTCCTCTCGCCAGGCTCCAGCACTCCTCCGACAGCCACGACACCACACGAACTGGGTGCCAAGACCTCTCCGGCTGCCACGATGGCATGTACTTAGGGCGCTAGCTCTCCACCGCTAGACACGTTAGCACATTGCTACACTCCCCATTGTACACCTGGATCCTCTCCTTACGCCTATAAAAGGGAGGACCAGGGCCCTCTTACAGAGGGTTGGTTGGCCCGCGCGGAGAAGGACGGGACGGCGCTCGCGCAAGGCCGCTCGCTCCCACTCCCGCGTGGACGCTTGTATCCCCCTACTGCAAGCGCACCCGACTCAGGCGCGGGGCTAACACAAAGGCCGCGGGATCCACTCTCTCACGCCTGCCTCCCTCCGGCTGCATCCTTTCCCCCCTTTGCGTTCCGCCTCGCGTCGACCCATCTGGGCTGGGGCACGCGGCGACGATTCACTCGTCGGTCCAGGGACCCCCCGGGTTTCAAAACACCGACAAATGTACTGACCTATTAAACTCATAGGGAAGGCTTTATTGACAAAGAAAGAAAGAAATTGTAAGCAAATTTCACCATCAGAAATTCAAACAGCTACACACATAACAAAGGCACATGTATCAAGCATCAAATACACGATGGAATCAAGATACGGGAATTCAAACTGATCACACAATATGAGATTGAATCTTACAGAGAGGAAGCGTGTGTCCAGCTTGTTCGTCATGGTGCCGACGACAAGGCGCTAGAACCAGCATCGGACACCTCCTCAACGACCGCGAGTTCTGCAATCCGGGGTCCGATTGCCGCGGGTTGCAGAGTTAGGGACATCGAATCGGAGGGGAAGAACTTGAACATTAAATTGCAACTCAAGAGGGATTGGGTATTTGGGGGATTAGGTTTTTCGTTATTGGCTTTTGTTTTTGCCTCTTTTGTGAAATAGAGGAGAGCACATTCCGATAGCTTGGTCGGCGGGAGTGGAGGCCCAGGGCAGACCTTCGTGCGGCCGGCCGAGGTCGATGGCCGGGATCGATGGCGTGGTGGCTGCACGCGCAGGGATGAGGTGCTGCTGTGCTTGGCAGAGGAGGCAACCGTGACCCCCTCCTGGATCTCCTCGGTCTTGAGTGCCTGCACCATGGTTAGCCGATTAGGTGGCATGTGGCGACGAGGTAGTCCTCGATGGCGAAGGGGGCATCATGGCTAGCCGAGTCGACGAAGGGGACAACACCTTGATGTTGACGGCTATCCTCTAGGATCCGGTCGATGTCGTCGCAGGCGTCGTGGGTGAATGGGACGCACCATTCAGGCCTTCTCGGACTCCACTCTGTGCTCCTCTTGGCCACAAACTTCGATGAGTGGGAGGATGAGAGCGTCGCGTCTTGGGGGATGCCTGAAGATAGAGGGTCGGAGGAGGGCGTTGTTGTGGGGTTCGGCTTCGATCCGGCCCCCGCGAGATCCATCTACGCAATGTGCGGTGTCTCCAATGCCAGCTCCCCATATCGGTGAGGGAGGGGAAAGGAGCTACAATGATGGGGGCAGCGGGGACAGAGAGAGATGCCATGGAAGCGACGACAGGGTGGGATTCGTAGGGGGACGAGGGCGAGAGAGAGGACGGAAGGGCGGTTGCTGTGAGGAGTCAGGCAGGGAAAGGGCACTGACACGAGGGCCCATCTGTCGGTCGAGAGTGGGCAGAACGACAGAACGGTAGAACCGCGGTGGCAGACTACTCTTCCTTTCTTAATAAGTAGTATAGATTATAGAGAAGACCACTGATCCTAGTTTAATTGACAATAACATCATTAAACAAATAGAGTGTTTTAACAACGAACATCTAAAGATTGGAGTATATATCTGCTTACGTGTGTCCATTGTGTGTTCTATTTGGATAGAAAAGGCATTTAACACAAGCATGGAACTAAACAAAAGGAATGCATGCACTAACTTCTCATGTTGCTCTCTGCATGTCCGTCTCCAAGGAGAAGCCTTGCACCTTCGTCAAAGTGAGATTGTCTCAACCTGCACAAAATACAAGCCCCATTATAGTTAAGTGCAAAAGAGAAATAACCAGAACCACATAGTGTGAAGTTAGTCCTCTAACCTCCATGGTGAAGAAGAGCTTGACAAAATTCTGGGTGAGGAGCCCAAGGGACTTCTCCTTCATAGATGCCAGTTTTCTACAGAAATTCATATAAATTTGGGCCAAGCTTCTCACAGACCTGTTCATTCATTGAAATTTATTGATTGATTTGACCCCAATGTCTACTTGACAGGTTGGGGAAAATTCTAAAAATCAAGCATTATACTTACAATACAAATATGGCTACGATAATCAAACCATTTCCGTATTTGAACACAACTGCAAAAACACATGAGCATGTAACTTCCCATCATTACAGCATCAACATAGTTTTTTAGAAATCCCACAATTTAATGCACATAACTTATTTCTTTGTTTTCATAATGGTGACAAGTAAATGTATAGCCTATTGTTTGCCTGCAAAACTTAATCAGTTTAACCAAATTACTAAGCTAATCAATCACACACAAGTAGTCAAGCACAATTGTGCCAGAAGAGTGAATCTACAATGGACATTAACAATAGAAGCATAAACAGCTTTGAAGGTAAAAACAACAGTAATTGTACAAATGACATACTGGTACATGTATCCATTAAGTCCAAGATTATATCACACAAATATAAAGAGCAGTCTCAATTTGCTACCTAAAAGTTTGGCATACCACAGCGTGATGGTGGCTCGGTGAACCATCCTGAAAACACGGTGGTATGGCACTTGACCTTAGACTCGGGTGTCATGGCTCTCGCCTTGAACAGTTCAAATATGTAAATCATACAAAGTTAGCAAGGAACACAAAAAGGAGTATTACATTGGTACTTTATTAACTGGAAAATAAATTACCTTGTGATAGAATTAAGCCTCAAATTTACCAACACGACAGTCTATCATAGTCACATTCATTGCATCCTGACCACCTCCTAGAACCACCTACAAACAAATATTTTACAAATGACCACATATTTTTGTCACTTGTACAAATAATCTCGCTTACATTATTTGAAAACACCACAAGATGAATAAACACTCTTGATTGTTATTGGTGCTTACAAGAACACAACAATAAAAAAATTGAAACATGTGTCCTTAAAGACCACATGAGCGAGCCGACACAACACTAAACCAGTCATACGAGATCATTATTTGTAAACAAAAAGCACGTGCTCGAGATTCTAGGATACTTTTAAAACCTCTAATATCCAAATACCTCATTGTTATCTAGTTGCATATGTTCGAAAACAACTTGAGCTAAATATGCATCTTCTCGATCAAGTACCACTGGTCCTGCAGTGGTTAACAACTGAATAAATAATTGGCAAAAATTCCAGACCAACAAGTAAAATAAATATCATTCAAGCTTTTGGTCCCTATTTGAAATAGAAATACTTCCAAAATTTGGTGATTAGTTTGGCAACCTGCGAGTTGGTCAAACATTTCCAAGAACAAAACTACTTCAGGTGGGTGGGACATTTGCAAGAAAAAGCTATTATTGCAGGTGGGTGTGACATTTGCAAAAAAATAAACAACAAGTACATGTGTGTGGGACATTTGAATGGAAACAAACTGGATTGCCTCTATTAATCTACCTGAAACACACAGCTAAGTTGTACAATAGATTGATACAAATGTTAAATAAATGTGAATCATTTTAACTGATACGTAGCTCATACTTACATTCTTTTTGAATGGAGGGTAAAAAGCCTGAAAGAAAAATAAAGGATAAACCATTGATGTGACTTATAAGAAGCTGGCCTAGCTCTTTGTTGATTATCAAATTGCGTGCATCAAGATGTATGCTGGGGCAAAACCTAAAACTCATACAAACGTACATGGTGTTTGCAAACCCTGCTAGCGATGCCATCAGAACTTGCAGGTATCCGTTTGATTCATTAGTATGTCATATGAATCATCATCAAAACAAGGAATCTGATTGGTTACAGTACAATTCATCAATATAGGATATGCCCATATTATATTGGTACTACCTCCATGAACAGAGGATGTATTTCCTGGCCTATATGACATTAGAGTCGAGCCTAACAATGAACTAATATGCGTGCTTAACATATTTAGCTAGAAGAAACTGTCATCAACAATAATAACAAGCATACCAAAGTGTAAGCATGCTGCACAGGCAGACAAAATGGTGAAAATTCAGTGAATGACCCTCGAGGAAGAATCCGAACTTACCATGACTTAGTGGGGTGCAAATCCATCAACTTGAACCTCTCCGGCCACTTAGCGAACTTGTGCTAATCACCACCATAGAAACAAAATCAAATCGATATTGCTAGTGCATATCAATGTGAAACACTAAAACCATTTACAGAAAAAGAAGTGCTAGTCATAACCAATATCTAGTTTCACAGGTGCAATGAAGCTCCCAAAAAAACAAAGTGACAAAACAACAAGGTTTACTTAAGACCAAGTAAAACAACGGTAGCATATATGATGCTAGCGGTACTAAATTTTAATCAGACATTTTACTATCCAAGTATCAAAACATTGTATCTACACGCAACAAAAGGAAGGGCTAGACGACAACATATCCAGATGAGGCAATATTTGGGCTCGAACTTCTTGGAGTCGAGGTTGTCGTAGATGAGGCCAGAGCCAGTGGAACCGGCACAGAACTTGAAGACAAAGATGGTGTTGCGGTCCTTCACCTTGTACATCTTGGCAAGCCTCTCCTTCAACTCCATCTACAAAAAGCGAACAAAAAGAACATCCCTGAGATCTAGGCCAAACGTTGGAGTAAAGATCTGAGACCGGGACGGCAGGACCGAGATCTCACCTTGGACACGTCGGCGTGGTCGAGGTGGATCACCTCAAGAACCTGCAAGATACAGGGAGCAGAGGCAGAGATTTGCACCTCAACGGTGTACCACCCCGGTTCTTGGAGGTGGTCGCACGACGTCGCGGGCGGCTGAGGCGAGGGGCCGTCACCGGGAGGGAGCGCGAGGGGGAGTTTGGACCCGCCGCACACCACAAACCATGCGCTGCCGGGCCATCGCCTCCACGATCGGCCGCCTCGGATGGATCTCCCGTGTCGGGGATGACAGTCGGGTGGGGTGGAGAGAGGTGCGGCGGGCGGATCCCCGCGTGAGCGACTGTGACGACGGTGTGTGGGTGTCGGTTGCTGAGAGTCGTGCGGAAGGTGGTGTGTGTGTGTGTGTGTGTGGACTACGGCGACGGCGTCGGGAGGTGGGGTCAGGGACAGCGGACGCGAGAGGGGACAAATGGGCCTAACCAAATAACTCGGCCCACGCGGGCTACTGTCGCCGTGGTGCAAATAATATACCATACCGGCCAGCCAAACGTTGCAGTACCACCTTATAAACCTTCCCAGTTTAAAGGAAACATTTGTGTTCATGTGCTCTTACTTGCTTCTGTTAACTTATGGTATTTTTTGCGCTGGCTCGTGGGCCTAGCTTGCGTTGAGGCTATCGCATGGGCTCGGCTGGCAGAACACACGGCTGGCAGAACACAGCCTCTGGCAGAACATGTCAGATGTAGACTACTATTGCTTACTTAATAAGTAGTAGAGATTTGTTATTTGATATAAATATTTTTAGATATATATTGACTTATTGAGTGCTTATAGTGGTAAGATGTATGTATATATAAATAATTAGAAGGACCTCTACTTTAAAACTTTTCCCGGGCTCCTAAAATCTCATGACCTCCACTCTGTCGTCACGAGACCCTGCGAGCGGTAATCCGGGCTGCCAACACACTATTCTGAAGATAACTGGTGCAATAAAATTCTGAAGATCAGCTCACCAGCATTATGTTGGTAACAGTGATACTGCTATATGTTGGACAATCTGGACAGCGACAGCAAGGAATGACTTTATGTCTTTATGGTGTTCAACCCAGCTTAAAGGCTTGCCGCTGTGTTTTCTTCAAAGAACTTGTGCAGTTCTGCTGCTCTCTTATAGAGAGTGAGGTCAAGATCCTCAGCGTCTTTTGATGAATGGATGGATCCAAACGCTGGTGTAGTTAATTAGTAGGGGCCTGTCCATTTTCTTTGTTTGTTTTTTTTGGCGTCCCTTGAACTGTTTGTTTGTAATCTTTAAACTTCGCTTATTAATTTCAATGTAAGCAAGCCCCTCCAGATTACAAAAGGGAAAAATAAATAAATAAAAAGAGATTACTTTGTAAACTTTAAACTTTGCTTCTTAATTTTCAATTGAGCTGTCCCATATTTAAGTTTGGTGATGTTGTCTAAATTTAGCACAAGTTGAAGGGGGAGGAAAATGGGCCTTTAATTAGCTACCGATTCTAGAAATGTGATGCACACGCATCCAAATTCTAAAGCTTAGATGTTCGTTTCAAAAGTTTTTTTTTCTGATGTTCGTTTGAAAAGGGAAAAAAATCCTTAGGCCTTGTTCGTTTGTGCCGGATTGGTGGGTCGGAACGATTCCTAGCCAAATTGCTTCTCTAATTTATATAAACTTTGATTAGCTGGAACGATTCCGGGTGTAATCCGACGTAAACGAACAAGGTCTTAGACGGTTCAAAAGAATCTAGGTTTTTACAATGGATTTACCAAGGATGATGAGCTTCGCCGAAACTCGTAAAAGAATCGGGGGACGGACAACGGGGGGAAGAAAAAAACGAAATGTCTTTTGTTTGGTTCTGGAGACAAAACATGATGAGAGAATGTTACAGACCATCAGTAACTTAAACCTCGTCCATACAGTAGATCGACTGAAACTTCATTTCTTCGCCACCCCCTCTTTTTCCCAAAAAAAAAGTCAGTTATAATTTCAAGGTATGGTGAATCCAATGATTTTATCTTCAGTTCGCCTTGAAGCCTCTCTGGATCACGCACCCGGCCGAGTACTGCTCTCGTTTGTCGCGCGAGCTGCAGGGGCAGCGGCCTGATCAGCAGGTGGCAGGGATCCACCTGCCACAGTTCAGTAGCAAATACAGGCATCAGTTACTCTTGTGCTCCCTTCGTTCCAAAAAAAAATACATAAATTGGCGAGAAGACAAGCAACATACGCACCTGTTGTGTTGGGAGGCAATACTGCCATAGCTTGCGGCGGCGGTGGATGGAGCCTGAAGTTGTGCTGCGGAAGCGAGGGAGCCGGGAAGAAAGGGGCATGAATCTGTGGTGGGGGATGCTGGAGCAGAGGCTGCACCGTGACCTGCTGCGCCGGCGGCGGCGGATGCTGCACCAACGACGGTTGCACGGCGGTGACCTGCTGCGCCACCGGCGGCGGTGGTGGTGGCAGTATCACCCTTGGCGTTGGAGACGGCGGCGCCATGTAGCCGAGGTACTGGTGGTGGTAGGGCGCCGCCGCTGCCGCCGAAGGCGAGGTCGTCAGACCGTACAGCTGGGCGTAGTAGTTCTGCAGCGCTTGCGGGCTGGCTAGGGCCTGTTCGGTCGTCATTAGTATCGCACATTCGCGCGTGTTGTCAAAAATTAGCCTCGAGTTGATCGCACATGACGAGTTAACAACAACAATAACAACAACAACATGGCAGATCGCTAATGTTAAATCTGGTTTTGCAGCATGAAAAAGATAATCGGCCGAGCATGCCATAGTCGGAGTTTTCAGTGCAAATAGGTAGCAGTGAAATCTATCGCTGCATGCATGTAGGGTGGAGCTAGGTGGTAGCCCTAGGCAAGGCATGTGCACAAGTGGCACTGGCGGTTATGCATGTGAGGAGAAGGTAGAAAGCAAAGGAGACGGGAATTGAAGGATGGGGTGTGTGGGGGAGGGAGCATATGCATGCTTACCTGTTGGTATTGAAAGTCCGGCGGGTACCAGCAGTACCTGCAAAAAGTTTGTGGAGCTTCTTCAGTGACTGAGATATTTTTTAGACAGCACACGCAATAATAATTAAAAAAAATAATGCGATCATGAGCTACAAACTGCATTTTCGACGAAAAGCAATCCAGTTTGGAAAGAAACAAGTAATAAGGAAGCAGGCACGAATGCACGATGCACGCGTTAATGCTTCTTATGCGGCAGACATTGAACCCTGCAGCGCGCCAATAAGCAGCAGAGAGTGCTGCCATGGCGAAAGAGACCTACTAGTAGTAGCACAACAATGGGTCTCTGTGTGTGTGTGTGTTTTGGGTGGTGGGAGTGGGGGACCGAGCTCTTTATATATCTAGGGATTCAGTATTGAAAGCCTAGCGGATGCCGTGTCGCCACCATTTGCATGGGCTACATCATGTATGGACGACGGCGACGGCGACGACGACGACCAGAGCTCGAACTGAACGTAACTCGCACGGACATGTAAAACAATAATGGCTTTTAAGAGCTCAGCTGAAATAAAACACTACTACTACACACGGTCGTGAGCCCTACATACAATACAAGTTGCATTGCCGTGCATTATGATCTGTACGCACGGTCGTAGTATACCATAAGTACTTCCGATGGTCTACCACCATCACATCACCTGTACCCGCATCTGTACGACGAATCCGAGCAATTTGGAGACAGATTTTTTTATTTTTTTTGGCACGCGCAATGCAAGCGAAGAAAATGTATGCACACACACAGTCACACAGATGGCACAGGGCACTAACCCAAACTGAGGAGACGGGTAGATAGCAGCTGCCGGGCCACCACCGTGCTGCTGCTGCTGGGGCACCATCATCTGGAGAGGAGAGGCCGGCGCCCTGGGAACGAACTGCGGGACCTGCAAGTGGTGGGGTCCCACGGTGTAGGGACCACCCCTGCCTGCAACTGCAAACAACAATTACCTGCCATGTCATTGGCTGCACAGCTAGCTAGCGAAACGGGAAGCAAGCAACGACGGCGCCAAAACAAAACCAGAGCTGCGCGTCCGCGGACGGAGAGCGCGCAGAGGATTTTGGGGCCATGAGCGCGGGCAAGACCGACACAGCCGCCGCTGCGCTGCTGTTTCGCGTCTGCGCTGCGCACGTGGTGTGCGCGCCGCTGCGCTGAGTACTGGGACCGACTGGGACGGTGTCGGTTCGCCGGCCGGCCGGCCGGCCGGCCTGGCGCTAGTCGTCGCAGTTTTCGCGCTCGTTCCTTTTCAGTTCTCGCCAGCAAACAAGCCAAGGCTACAAACCTACAGGCAGCGGCAGCAGCAGCACTGTGAAAAGCACCGCGCCATTCTTAGTACTGCCAACAGGCGTGTACTACCTCTGTCCGTGCCATGGCTTCGCTTCTACTGGTAGGTTGTTGGCAAGCCTGCAACGCCAAGCAACGCAGACAAGCATGCGTGGGCGCGGCGGTGGTGCTACGGAGCAACAGTAAATTAGTTGGTCAGGGAGGGACACCAGACACCGTGGGATCAACGCTCTCGGTCGCCAGGCAAGCTGCTGATCCCCGGCAAACTTGCGGAGCGGGGTCGAGTATTCTATCTCTCTATTATATCCACTGACCAGAGGAGAAAAGATTGTTCGTTCCCGATTCTCCCCACGCCGCCACTACACCACTAGACTAGACCGCCGCCCGCCACCCTGGCCGTGTGCCTGCCGTCCATGGCCACGGCCTCTACTTTTTACACCTTGTTCTCGCTGGCAACGGACGGGGTGAACTGGCCGCGCGCGCCACCGGCCTCGACAAGGCGTCCAGTCAAAGCGAGAGCTCCTCCTACCGATTATTATACTAATAAACGAGCTACCGAAAGAATTCGAAAAGAAATCGCGGCAAGTACCCCCCCTGCCGCCGATCCAAGAAGCCCCATAACTGCCGTTCTAACTGCCAGTTGGTCTGCGGCGATAGAAAAAAAAATGGCGATCCGTCGGGAGGATACGAGCGCCCACCCGGAGTGGGGCTCTCCGGCACGAACCCGGTTGAACTGACAGGCCAGCCTGGGCAAGCTCACACTCCCCTATGACTTTTCCCAGCTTCAGCCAGCGTGTAGCTTGCTTTACCCGCGCGGTCCTTCCTTCCCCCCGGCCCCCACCCGTCATGCCACCCCCTTGCCTTGCGTCGGCTACCTCCCGGCTCCCGGCCGGCCACCGCTCGTGCTAGCGGAAGGGAGAGCGAAAGGCGGCCGGCGGTAGCCAATCTGGAATCCTTGCGCGGGTTGTCGCGTTGCCCATGATGAGCGCCGGGGACGGGATGTGGAGGCGGAAAAAAAAAGATTAACGTTTTCACTTCATGGATTCCTTGTGACTGTCAGTTTGTCACTCACCTCCAGGCTGGGCGGGGCGCGGCGGCCCCAGCGACGCAATGTTGCAGTTGGCGCGCCGCCCGGCGATCGTCGGGTTCGGGTCCTGCACCGCGCGCCGCGCCGCCTCCGGCTCCCGGAACGTCACCTGCGCACGCACACACGACGGCCGGCCGGCCGGCCGGCCACCTCAGTCAGGCTCAGAGACGTGCACGCGCGCGCGCGCGCGCCAAGCGGAAGTAAGGAGGCGCGGTGCTGCTGCGGCGGCTTACGAATCCGTAGCCCTTGGAGCGGCCGGTGAGGCGGTCCGTGATGACGACGGCCTCCAGGATGTCGCCGTACCGCTCGAAGTGCTGCCGGAGCCCCTCCGAGGGCGTCTCCCAGGCCAGCCCGCCAACGAACACCTTCGTCAGCGTCGTGTCGCCGAACCGCGACCGGGGCCCGCCGGCGGCCGGCGACCCCGACGTTGATGACGACGGCGCCGGGGCTGCTGCCATCACGAGCGCGCGCGCGCGCACACCGGAGGGAAGACTCGTTGGCGCGGTGCTGCTGCTGCTGCTGCTGCTGCTGCTGCTGGTCTTGCGAGCAGGGAGGGCGGAGCGCGGAGGGAGCTGCTGTTGCGCCTGCGCCGCGGCACGCCGCCGTGCCGTGCGCTCGCTCTTAGTTTTGGAAACGGTCCAGCCAGCCCACCTCTATATAAAACCACGCTGTGATCAAGGTGGCCTTAATGATCGTTGGAGAGGAGGAATCTGATGATCAGGTGGGTTGGATGGTTTGCGCTGGAGGGGGACGGTTTGGATGGGGTGACAGCTATGCTCACTCTTTTGTTTTCCACTTCCTTCCTCTTTGTATGCTCCCACACGAGTTCTCGACGTGTGGTAGCTCATGGATATCTATACAACACTAGTACAATTATATCTGTCTGGTCCTCTATTGTGCCTGCGCATAAGGAACTCTTGTTTAATTCAAAGAAAAGCTTTATGTCCTGCTGGTAAGTCTATGTGTCTGTTTGGTTATTTTAGTTCATGACTAAAGTTTAGTCCTTAACTGTTTGTTTCCGACGATAAAGTGTTCAAAACTCATTAAATGACTTGTAGGAAGACTAAAATGTCCTTTACCATTCTTCTACCACTACCTTTTCCTGCCGTGATGGAAGTGAATAAGGGGCAACCGATGAAATTAATATAGTTTAGTCCTTTTTAGTCACCACTTGATAGACTATGGACTAAAACTGTTCAGTCCCTCAATCCCCATTGTTTGATAATTTAGTCCCTCTGTGCCCATTGTTTGATAATTTAGGGACCAAATGAAACTAAAATGCAAGGACTATTAGTCCCTGGAACCAAGTGGTAAAAGGAACTTAAAAACCGCTATGCATGTAAGCACTGATGCCAATACCGTTGGCAGCCAAAATAAGCATAGACATAGACAGAGGAAAGATGTTGAGCCATACCACGTGATATGAGCGAAAGCTTATCTGGCAAATCTTACCTGTCGATGAATGAGAGCTTACATGGCAGATTTCACGCGACGATGAGCTGAGCCTTATCTGGCAGATCGTAGATCCTACCTGGCACACAAAGAGAGACAGAGAGAAAGAGGGTAGATGTTGAGCGACGTCACGTGACATGACATGCTATGAAAGCGTATTTAGTAGACCCCACACATCGATGAGCTATAACAAACCTGGCAGATCCCACATGTTAATATGTTATAGATGCCATCTAGAACATCTAGTCCAACACGACACGGTATGACACGAGTTTGTACTAGGCATAACCAATGATCAGGCTAGAGACAACACTTTGGGCCCTGTGTGCCATACCTCTAAGAAGCATGGGCCTTACCATCTATTCATGCACAACACTATGTGCCTTTTTTGGCCTAGGTCGGTCCAAGAAGGATGGCCAAATTTACATGTCGTGCTAGCCCGCTTTCAGGTAATGTTTAAACAACCTAAAATATTTTTCTCTAATCCACATCATAACAAAAATATAGATCCATTCACAGATTCATTCAGAGATAAGGAATTCAAGGATTTATTGGCATTCATAAGTTCACACATCACAAGTTCACATTCAACTTACAAGCACAAGTTCACAGTCTCATAAATACTAGATCACATTAGCACTTAGCAGTTAAGAACTTGACTCCTATAGGGCATGCTATTTAGGTGCCCATAATTTTGGTAATGGTTGTATAACACTCACCCTAGCGCTCCAGCGAGAGACATGATCAAAAAAGCTTCACCCACAACTCATAGAGAAGTACGATGGGTCCATCAATCCTACTGAGTTTCTATAGATCTATGCCACTACCATCCTTGCCACCAAAAGTGATGAAGAGGCACTACTGGAGAATGGGGCTTCCATCCATCAACATTTGTTCCAGTTGTTGCAAAACTAGTACTGATACAAGCATCATTACGGTTTTAAATGCCAAGTCCATGTAGAGGTTATTAGTACCAATTGAAGACACCAACATGTATTCATGTGTAGAGATATCTTTTGTACCAATTCTAGCAAAGAACTGGTACTAAAGTTCAACTCTTTAGTACCAATTTGATACACCAATCAGTACACAAGATCCTCAAACTGGCACAAAAAAAGAGACACCTTTAGTACCAGTTCTAGCAAAGAACCAAAACTAAAAGGCTTTTTTAATTCATGCCTAGAAGTTTAGGGTTCCTGTCCAAATTACTTTAGCATCATTCTTAAAAAGAACTGGTACAAAAGGTCACGCCTAGATTTCCCCCTGAAGGGTTTATTACCAAGTCTTTTTAAGAATAAGTACTACATATTCTATGGTCCCTGCCTAGAACTTTTAGTTCCTACTTGATTGCCCCTATAAATTGAGCCTCCCCCTATAAATTTAACCTTCCCAAGTCTTTCTTATTTGTGAGCACCACCACTAAGTGTCTGAGTTTGAGGACATCACATGCATTAGTGATGCCCCGTCGCCCTAGTGAGCACATTGAAAAATATTATGCATTATTCTTATGTATCTTCACTATAGAGTTTGTATTTTTTACACGCCCGCAAAATGATGTTTGTCCATATTTTTTATTTTTTATGTTGTCCATAATGCTTACATCATAAATTAATCCCATTGGTTTAAGACTAGCCAATGGGAATTAAGTTAAGTCTCATCAGTATGGTGGTTCGGTCAATGGGAATTAAGTAACTTCTAATGGCTGCTACATAGGTTGGCGGGAGTTAACTTAATACATGACTTCATCTCTCCCACACGTGTGTGATGCCCACACACATTCCTCGCACCAACCAATAATAATGTTACTATTTTATAAACCTATCCCCTCCCCCTAGCCACAAAATCTTAATCAAAAGATCTAGAATAGACGTTGGCAGGTTGCCAAAATTTTGCAAACTACCGTCGCTGCCATGCGCTGCCTGCCTACCTGCCCCTAGTCCGATGTCCTCGTCAACGTCTTCCTCTACCCTTGCTTGTTGACACCCCTAGATAGCTTATCTACATCCTCACCAAACCACTTAATCAAGCCACATTTTCCTATTTACGAGGAGAGTTGGGTGTGTGTTTCTCTTTATAGAGGAGGGAATCATTTTTGTTTGTATCATAGTGCTTTTGTCCTTTTCTTGCACTTTAGCTTTTATGTTTGGCTTTTGTAACATATCTACATTTCATATTGTCGGCATTTCGACCCCGGGGGGTCCCTGGACCGACGAGTAAATTGTTGCCGCGTGCCCCAGCCTAGATGGGTCGGCGCGAGACGGAGCGCGAAGGGGGGAAGAAGCCGGAGGGAGACAGGCGTAAAAGGGGAAACCCGCGGCCTTCGTGTTTGTCCCGCGCCTAGGTCGGGTGCGCTTGCAGTAGGGGGTTACAAGCGTCCACGCGGGAGGGAGCGAGAGGCTTACGCGAGCGCCGTCCCGTCCTTCCCCGCGCGGCCAACCCTCTGTAAGAGGGCCCTGGACCTTCCTTTTATATGCATAAGGAGAGGATCTAGGTGTACAATGGGGGGGGGGTGTAGCAGTGTGCTAACGTGTCTAGCGGAGAAGAGCTAGCGCCCTAAGTACATGCCGTCGTGGCAGCCGGAGAGGTTTTGGCACTCGGTTCGTGTGGTGTCGTGGCCGTCGGAGGAGCGCTGGAGCCTGGTGGAAGGGCAGCTGTTGGGGCTGTCGAGTCCTTACTGACGTCTCCTTGCTTCCGTAAGGGGGCTGAGAGCCGCCGTCGTCATGGAGCATGCGGGGCGCCATCATTACTTGTTTATCGGGGCGAGCCAGATGGGACGCCGATCTTGTTCCCCGTAGCTTGAGTTAGCTTGGGGTAGGGTAATGATGGCGCCTCCTGTGACATGGTCAGTCCGAGCCCTGGGTTGGGCGAGGCGGAGGCTCCTCCGAGGTCGGGGTCGAGTCTGTCTTCCGAGGCCGAGGTCGAGTCCGAGCCCCTGGGTCGGGCGAGGCGGAGACTATCGGCTGAGGCCAGGGCTGAGTCCGAGCCCTAGGGTCGGGCGAGGCGGAGTTCGTCGTCTTTCGGGGCTGAGCCCGAGTCCGAGCCCTGGGTCGGGCGAGGCGGAGTTCGTCGTCTTCCGGGGCTGAGCCCGAGTATGAGCCCTGGGGTCGGGCGAAGCGGAGTTCGTCGTCTTCCGGGGCTGAGCCCGAGTCCAAGCCTTGGGGTCGGGCGAAGCGGAGTTCGTCGTCTTCCGGGGCTGAGCCCGAGTCCGAGGCCTAGGGTCGGGCGAAGCAGAGTTCGTCGTCTTCTGGGGCTGAGCCTGAGTCCGAGCCCTGGGGTCGGGCGAAGCGGAGTTTCCTATGGCGTCTGAGGCCGGACTTGGCTGCTGTCAGCCTCACTCTGCCGAGTGGCACAACAGTCGGAGCGGCGCAGGTGGCGCTGTCCTCTTGTCAGGCCGGTCAGTGGAGCGGCGAAGTGACTGCGGTCACTTCGGCTCTGTCGACTGAAGGGCGCACGTCAGGATAAGGTGTCAGGCCACCTTTGCATTAAAGGCTCCTGCGATACGGTCGGTCGACGTGGCGGCTTGGCCAAGGTTGCTTCTTGGTGAAGTCTAGGCCTCGGGCGAGCCGAAGGTGTGTCCGTTGCTGGAGGGGGTCCTCGGGCGAGACGTAAATCCTCCGGGGTCGGCTGCCCTTGCCCGAGGCTGGGCTCGGGCGAGGCGAGATCGTGTCCCTTGAGTGGACCGATCCTTGACTTAATCGCACCCATCAGGCCTTTGCAGCTTTGTGCTGATGGGGGTTACCAGCTGAGATTAGGAGTCTTGAGGGTACCCCTAATTATGGTCCCTGACAGTAGCCCCCGAGCCTCGAAGGGAGTGTTAATACTCGCTTGGAGGCTTTTGTCGCACTTTTTTTGCAAGGGGACCGGCCTTTCTCAGTTGCATTTTGTTCCGGTGGGTGCGCGCGAGCGCACCCGCCGGGTGTAGCCTCCGAGGCCTCGGAGGAGTGGTTTGACTCCTTCGAGGTCTTAATGCGTTTCGCAATGCTTCGGCCGGTCTGGTTGTTCCCTCATGCGAGCTGGCCGTAGCTCGGGTGCACGGTCGGGTCCCAAGTTCTCGGGCTGGTATGTTGACGCTGTCAACGGTTTGGCCGGAGCCGGGTTTGCGAGAGCAGCCCCCGAGCCTCCGCACAGGGCGAGAGGACGGTCAAGGACAGACTCGACTTCTTTACATATGCCCCTATGTTGCCTTTCCGCAAGGAGGAGGGGGGGGGGAAGCGCCATGTTGCCCTTGGAGGGCGTCGAACATGGTGTCTCCGGTTAGCTGCTAACGGGTAATCCGAGTGGACGCCCGTGCCCCATTTGTTAGGGGTCGGCTAGAGGCCCGGAGGCGCGCTCCAAAAGTACCTGCGGGTGATCTGCCGGACCCGGTCCCCTTTTGACGGGGTCCGAGGGCTCGATGCCTCCCTCTGATGGGATTCCGTTACAAGATCGTTCCCGCTGGTCTCGGAAATGTCCTAGGGTACCTCGGGAGCGTAGCCCGAGCCTTGGTTATTGTAACACCCGGATTTTAGGGGTCCAAAACCCGGGGTTAACATAAACACCAGGTATACTGGGACCAAGTCTCATACATATGATGTATAGTGGCACAGGATCGAATGTCACATCTTTATATATAACAGGAGTTCTATACAAAATAAATAATTACATTATAAGGAGACAACGGTCCAGCAACCCAAAGTTGACTGGGAGACGACGACCTAGACCTCTCACGAACTCATCGCAGCATCCTCCATGAGCATCATCCTGCAGTACCTGGTCTTGACCTGTGGTGTATGTGAGACAGCAAGAGTGAGCTCACATACGTTCATCGCTCAACAAGTTGTGGGGAATAATGTGCATGAACTCGCCAAAGGTGGGAGCTCATAAAGTGTAAGGCTTACCAAAGAAGATGGTTAGAGCTGAGCATTGCTTTTAAAGTTGGTCAAAATTTTATTAGCAGTTACTAAGTATAAGTAAATACCAAACCCAATTAAGTAATAGAACAAAAGTAACCACATCACCTGCAATGCAATGCATATGACAAATTGAATTTAGTTCCATAAGTTAATCATGTGAGTGTCCGAGCTGCTCATGACCGTGAGCACGGCTAGTATACCAGTTTTACACTCTGCAGAGGTTGCGCATCTTTACCCACAAGCCGTGTTACCCATCTGCCAAGGGGTCATGAATCCCATTCACCTCTACCAAGGAAGCGAGGCAGGGTAACACTACGAGGCCTTTACAAAGTTCCACTAGCTTCCGAAAACCCGCTACAGTTTATAGGAAGATCCAGTACAGGAATCCCTTGCAGGACCGCCATCGCAGCAAAATCCTCCCGAGGGCCTCCCTACACTGACCTCTCCCCTACTGCCCTTGCCCCTTTCGGGTAAGGTAGTCTTCCACTAGCTTTCCTAATTAATCAGCCAAGGGCATCCCATACTACCCTTGTGGTAGCACTGTTTTCCCGGGTGGTTCTCCATGTTCCAATTAACATAATGATCTTAACATGAACCATAAATAACAACTGATAACAAAAGTATAATCATGAATAGTGTAATCTTCATACCCAAAACCACATAAAGCACTAGCAAGTACTACCCAGAAATTTAGTGGTGGACAAGGTATAAAGATAATCAAACTGGGTAACCTATTGGGTCCCATCAAAATTAACCTATGCAGATCATTATGATTAATTAGAACATGAGTAGGTGAAAAGAAGTGATCAAGGGCACAACTTGCCTGGGCCTTGAGAATCCAGGTACCAGGATGATTCTTCAGATCCTCGTGACCTCACTGCTAGTCGTAGCAATACAAACATACATAGTATAGGCAAATTTAACATTACACCAAACATAAGAACAAAATATACAGTAATAATCTACACATTAAAATAAAACCACAGGAACTGGAATCACTAAATTTGGAGTTGTAGATTTTAAGTTATGATTTTCCTAAGGTTTAATGTGATTAAAATATGATTAAATGATAAATAAATTTTCTGGCAGAGGTCATGTCAAAACAGAGACACTAAATGATGAAGAATATTATTACAAAATTTTAGAAACTGGAATGGTTCAATTTGGAGCTAAAATGGATTTTCTATGAATTATCTAAGTTTTAGCAATTATTTTCATATTAAAAATCTATTTAATAACTATTTTCTCTGATTTTACTATGTTCTGGACTGGGCCTCAATTATAAGAAAGGTCAGGGGGCTCGGGGTAAGTTTCCCTAAGACTCAGACTTCACCCGCGGTGGACGGCGGGTTCTAATTCGTATAAACAGAGGGGCTCTTATGCAAAAGAACCAGAGCGAAGAGGTATCGGTGAAGATCGGCCGCCCGATCACTGATCAAGGGCCCAGATTAAATCTCATATCCCTGCGAACCGGTACGGCACATGGGCCGTTGGATCCGAGATCCACGCCTGATTATCCGTCCACGCCACAACCGCCCGATCAGAATCATACGGTCCCGATTTTAAACAACCGAGATCGCACTCGAGCCACCGGATTCAGATCCAACGACCCCAACGCGACCCCGAACCGGTACGCGAGGGTTTAATCGCAGTCGTCCAATCGCGATCGCACGGACCAGATCCGATCCCATCACCCGCAAACCGGTACGTCACGAGGTTCATTGGATTCTAATCCAACGGCGCGCGTATGCTCTTCCTCCTCCGACGACCAGCGAAGGTGGAGCAGAGGCCCGCGGCCGCCCTCCACCGGCATGCGGCGATTCCGGCCATCCGACCCTCATTTACCGATTCCTTTGCTCCACGCCAAATTGGCAACGCAATAAACTCTCTTACCCTACCAATTTCTGTTGTCGATGAGCACAGGGCCCGGTCCACGGCGCACCGCGGCGGTGCCATAGCAGGCGGCACAGAGCCCCAAGTATTAGCGCATATGAGTCGACTCTGCTATCCGATACACATTGGGGAACTTCAAGCAAAGCACGGATGGAGGCTCACCGAGCGTGGTGGCGGGTATGCAGAGAAGCGCACGCGGCGGTCGATTCGCTGACCCCGTAAGCTCCAAGCGGGCGGCGGCTGAAAATCGTCTCAACTCTCACTCTCTATTTGCTGCCATGGATCCCGGATTTTATAGCGCGGCGGCCATGTGGTGTTCCGAACTCCGCGCCGATTTGGGGGGGAAAGGTCAGTCGGAGGCGCGCGAGCTTCGCGCGGCGTTAGTTGCGTACGCCCAGCGGGGAAGACGAACACGGACCCGACATAGGGGTCCCACAGGGCAGTGACGCCACACACATGCGCATTACGCGAAACGGATAGAAGGGAGGCTGGAGTAGGGGTCCCACAGGTAAGTGACACGGCAGCGAGTACGCAGTGAGCGCGCGCGGGTGGCTGACGGGCGTGGCCCACATGTCGGCGCCGTGGGTGGAGTGGGCTGTGCGGGTGTGGTGGAATTGGGCCGAATTGTGGAGAGTTGGCCCAGTTAGGGTTTTTATCTTTTTCCTTTTTATTTTCTATTTCTTTTCTTCATTTTCAAATCCAATTTGAATCCAATTTGAATTCAAGTTTGAGTTCAAACTTTGTGAATAACTTGTCCTCAGTTTGAAAGGTATAATTTATTAATATAAGTGTGAAGGATATTTATTTTATTTTATGTAATATTTTTCTTAGTTCTTCTCTTTTATTTTCTATTTTCTATTCCAAATTCAAATTTATACTTCTATTTTAGTTTTCAGATTTTTCAAATGTATCAATTGAAATCCAAGGGTGAATATAAACCATACTATTTTATTATTACTAGTTTAATTTTTATTCTCCTTGTTTATTTATTTCATGAGATGTATAAATGGTTTCTTTTAAAAGAAAAATTCTTTTCTCATCTTTTTCTTTATTTCCCAATTTCCAAAACATTATGCTATTTTGTTCAAGTTTCTTCTACCAATCCCAAATTCAGATTTTGGGTGTTACAAATCCTACCCCCCTTAAAAATAATCTCGTCCTCGAGATTTGTAAGAAAGAGGATATAGGAAGAGTGATTTGAAATCTAGCTTTTAGTTTCTAATTAGTTCAAAATCAAGAGTCTCTCTTTTATTATTAGTAAGTGATAGGAGAGCATGGGGATTATATGTATGTCCACTTTATTATGTAGGATAGAAGATGTCTTTAGGGCATATATAGGTTTGGGTAAGAAAGAGTAGGATAAGATAAGACTTCATCCAAGATTGTGGATCTTGACTCATCTTGGTAACCTCACTTGATCCTTGAAGACTTGAGTTGGTGCTCATCCTTTCTTGATGAAGTTGATCATCTTCTTCGGTCTTGTCTCATTGATTAGGAGTTAGTGTATATTATCGGAGTTGGGGGAAATATGGTTAGAATAGTTATGGGTGAGATGGATTACATGATGTAGGTCAAAAGTTTGCTTTAGGTGGGGGTTGATAGATTATGCAATCCATCATTACTCTATTGGTTGGGTTGTTATGTAACTTGTTATATAGGTCGAGTTGTTGTGTATGGCCAAGTTGATATAAGTCTCCAAATTAGGCTTAAGTGATTTAGGAGTATGGCTTTTATCCTTGTACTAGCATTAAGTAACTCACACTAGGTTGGATTATAATAGATTAGATAAAATCTAGATTAGGTTGTATATAACTAGGTTAGACTAGTTTAATTTAGATAAATCCACTAGGGTAGGATATGTCTTATTAGAATCTGTTAGAATCTGTTGGGATAGTATGGATCATATGGTGTAGGTAGGTTAGAAGCTCTATTAGGTCAACACAGAGGGATTATGCAACTATCGGGGGGGGGGTAAGGTAGTTGCATATGTATATGGTCAAGTTAATCTAGGGCATCAATTTAGATTAAATCATTTTTATAGGAGTGAGGTCTAATCCATTTCACTAGTACTACTAATCTATTGAATGACTCACTTTAGATTGGATACTATTAGATTAGATGAGATCTAGATTAAATTGGATATGACTAGTTTGACTAAATAAGATCAAATTAGGTTGCATTAGATCATGGTTGTTTAATCTAGGGTGGATAAGTATGCCTATTAGGATAAGATGGATCCATAAAGATAAGATAGAATCTTTTAAGGCCAGTTAGATCTATTAGGATAAGATAGAATCTTTTCAAGTCAAGATGAATCTATTAATAGTAATAGAGTATCTTTTAAGATAAGATGAGATCCATTAAAGATAAGGTAGAATCCTTTAAGTAAGGAGAGATCCATTAAGGTAGATATACTTTAATGGAGGAAAATCTAGTTTCTTTAGTTATCTTATGAATTCTATTTATGTCTATATGTATATGCAGATGTAATTGTGGACATTACTCCACAACCCATCACACTCAATCAAAGATCCAAATCAAACAAATATCATAAGAACAAACATTCAAGTTCGTAGATATCTATAAAAAATAGTTTTATTTTTGTTCCTAAGAGTAGGTCTCCTAGTCCTAAAGGTCACTTTAGGTACGGGATTTCAAAGTGTGAAACCCAAGTTTGTCTTTTAGAAAGAAAAGATAAGAATAATCAGAGTAAGCGGAAATAGATGAGAATAGATTAAGAAAAGTATAGAAAAGGATCAGAGTAGCAAAGGTAAGTAAGGAATGGTTGTCCAGTTCTATCTAGGTTTCGTCCTACAGTCAACATTGCTCTGATACCACTTCTGTAACACCCGGATTTTAGGGGTCCAAAACCCGGGGTTAACATAAACACCAGGTATACTGGGACCAAGTCTCATACATATGATGTATAGTGGCACAGGATCGAATGTCACATCTTTATATATAACAGGAGTTCTATACAAAATAAATAATTACATTATAAGGAGACAACGGTCCAGCAACCCAAAGTTGACTGGGAGACGACGACCTAGACCTCTCACGAACTCATCGCAGCATCCTCCATGAGCATCATCCTGCAGTACCTGGTCTTGACCTGTGGTGTATGTGAGACAGCAAGAGTGAGCTCACATACGTTCATCGCTCAACAAGTTGTGGGGAATAATGTGCATGAACTCGCCAAAGGTGGGAGCTCATAAAGTGTAAGGCTTACCAAAGAAGATGGTTAGAGCTGAGCATTGCTTTTAAAGTTGGTCAAAATTTTATTAGCAGTTACTAAGTATAAGTAAATACCAAACCCAATTAAGTAATAGAACAAAAGTAACCACATCACCTGCAATGCAATGCATATGACAAATTGAATTTAGTTCCATAAGTTAATCATGTGAGTGTCCGAGCTGCTCATGACCGTGAGCACGGCTAGTATACCAGTTTTACACTCTGCAGAGGTTGCGCATCTTTACCCACAAGCCGTGTTACCCATCTGCCAAGGGGTCATGAATCCCATTCACCTCTACCAAGGAAGCGAGGCAGGGTAACACTACGAGGCCTTTACAAAGTTCCACTAGCTTCCGAAAACCCGCTACAGTTTATAGGAAGATCCAGTACAGGAATCCCTTGCAGGACCGCCATCGCAGCAAAATCCTCCCGAGGGCCTCCCTACACTGACCTCTCCCCTACTGCCCTTGCCCCTTTCGGGTAAGGTAGTCTTCCACTAGCTTTCCTAATTAATCAGCCAAGGGCATCCCATACTACCCTTGTGGTAGCACTGTTTTCCCGGGTGGTTCTCCATGTTCCAATTAACATAATGATCTTAACATGAACCATAAATAACAACTGATAACAAAAGTATAATCATGAATAGTGTAATCTTCATACCCAAAACCACATAAAGCACTAGCAAGTACTACCCAGAAATTTAGTGGTGGACAAGGTATAAAGATAATCAAACTGGGTAACCTATTGGGTCCCATCAAAATTAACCTATGCAGATCATTATGATTAATTAGAACATGAGTAGGTGAAAAGAAGTGATCAAGGGCACAACTTGCCTGGGCCTTGAGAATCCAGGTACCAGGATGATTCTTCAGATCCTCGTGACCTCACTGCTAGTCGTAGCAATACAAACATACATAGTATAGGCAAATTTAACATTACACCAAACATAAGAACAAAATATACAGTAATAATCTACACATTAAAATAAAACCACAGGAACTGGAATCACTAAATTTGGAGTTGTAGATTTTAAGTTATGATTTTCCTAAGGTTTAATGTGATTAAAATATGATTAAATGATAAATAAATTTTCTGGCAGAGGTCATGTCAAAACAGAGACACTAAATGATGAAGAATATTATTACAAAATTTTAGAAACTGGAATGGTTCAATTTGGAGCTAAAATGGATTTTCTATGAATTATCTAAGTTTTAGCAATTATTTTCATATTAAAAATCTATTTAATAACTATTTTCTCTGATTTTACTATGTTCTGGACTGGGCCTCAATTATAAGAAAGGTCAGGGGGCTCAGGGTAAGTTTCCCTAAGACTCAGACTTCACCCGCGGTGGACGGCGGGTTCTAATTCGTATAAACAGAGGGGCTCTTATGCAAAAGAACCAGAGCGAAGAGGTATCGGTGAAGATCGGCCGCCCGATCACTGATCAAGGGCCCAGATTAAATCTCATATCCCTGCGAACCGGTACGGCACATGGGCCGTTGGATCCGAGATCCACGCCTGATTATCCGTCCACGCCACAACCGCCCGATCAGAATCATACGGTCCCGATTTTAAACAACCGAGATCGCACTCGAGCCACCGGATTCAGATCCAACGACCCCAACGCGACCCCGAACCGGTACGCGAGGGTTTAATCGCAGTCGTCCAATCGCGATCGCACGGACCAGATCCGATCCCATCACCCGCAAACCGGTACGTCACGAGGTTCATTGGATTCTAATCCAACGGCGCGCGTATGCTCTTCCTCCTCCGACGACCAGCGAAGGTGGAGCAGAGGCCCGCGGCCGCCCTCCACCGGCATGCGGCGATTCCGGCCATCCGACCCTCATTTACCGATTCCTTTGCTCCACGCCAAATTGGCAACGCAATAAACTCTCTTACCCTACCAATTTCTGTTGTCGATGAGCACAGGGCCCGGTCCACGGCGCACCGCGGCGGTGCCATAGCAGGCGGCACAGAGCCCCAAGTATTAGCGCATATGAGTCGACTCTGCTATCCGATACACATTGGGGAACTTCAAGCAAAGCACGGATGGAGGCTCACCGAGCGTGGTGGCGGGTATGCAGAGAAGCGCACGCGGCGGTCGATTCGCTGACCCCGTAAGCTCCAAGCGGGCGGCGGCTGAAAATCGTCTCAACTCTCACTCTCTATTTGCTGCCATGGATCCCGGATTTTATAGCGCGGCGGCCATGTGGTGTTCCGAACTCCGCGCCGATTTGGGGGGGAAAGGTCAGTCGGAGGCGCGCGAGCTTCGCGCGGCGTTAGTTGCGTACGCCCAGCGGGGAAGACGAACACGGACCCGACATAGGGGTCCCACAGGGCAGTGACGCCACACACATGCGCATTACGCGAAACGGATAGAAGGGAGGCTGGAGTAGGGGTCCCACAGGTAAGTGACACGGCAGCGAGTACGCAGTGAGCGCGCGCGGGTGGCTGACGGGCGTGGCCCACATGTCGGCGCCGTGGGTGGAGTGGGCTGTGCGGGTGTGGTGGAATTGGGCCGAATTGTGGAGAGTTGGCCCAGTTAGGGTTTTTATCTTTTTCCTTTTTATTTTCTATTTCTTTTCTTCATTTTCAAATCCAATTTGAATCCAATTTGAATTCAAGTTTGAGTTCAAACTTTGTGAATAACTTGTCCTCAGTTTGAAAGGTATAATTTATTAATATAAGTGTGAAGGATATTTATTTTATTTTATGTAATATTTTTCTTAGTTCTTCTCTTTTATTTTCTATTTTCTATTCCAAATTCAAATTTATACTTCTATTTTAGTTTTCAGATTTTTCAAATGTATCAATTGAAATCCAAGGGTGAATATAAACCATACTATTTTATTATTACTAGTTTAATTTTTATTCTCCTTGTTTATTTATTTCATGAGATGTATAAATGGTTTCTTTTAAAAGAAAAATTCTTTTCTCATCTTTTTCTTTATTTCCCAATTTCCAAAACATTATGCTATTTTGTTCAAGTTTCTTCTACCAATCCCAAATTCAGATTTTGGGTGTTACAGTTATGTATAGAACGTACCCAGGGTCATCCCTCGCTCTGCGTCTGAGGCGGCTGTGAACCCTTCGAGGGCCAGCCTACGAACCCCTAATCAGTAGTGGGCGCGGAGCCCGAGTGGCCTGAGGCGGTCGTTGAACCCTTCCGAGGGGCCGGCCTTTGAACCCCTGACCAGTAGTGGGCGCGGAGCCCGAGCGCTCTGAGGCGGCTGTTGAACCCCTCCGAGGGGCCAGCCTTCGAACCTCTGATCAGTAGGGGGGCTCGGGGCCCGTTTCCTTCGTGGAGAAGGATCCCTTTCGGGGCATCCCCTTTCCCGGTCCCTGTTGTAAGAGAGAGAAAGATGAAAAGGATACGAAATCGAATGACGTGGCGTACCTTTTTGGACGCGATCATTATGGCGAAGGCGAAGCGTCGCTCCCTTCTCCTACCAAAGGTGCCGCCTGTCCCGCCGCAGAGTTAATGCGATGGGACGAGTGGTTCGCGGGGCAGCCGTTGCGCGTGCGCGAGCCGTTCGAGGGACGGGACACGGGCACGCCGTCTTCACGCCGTGGGAGAGGGCTCTCCTGCTGTCCCAGGAGGGGACGTGAGCCTGGCTGACGACTTGACCGCTGCTTTCGCTCGCCTGCCACCGCCTTTACTGCTGGCCCATTTCTGGCCGCATCGACCGTCGCACCTTCTCCTGCAGCTGACTGGCCCGTGACCGATGTGCCTAGTTGGCACTGTTGGGTCATGCGCAAGGTTGCCTCGAGTCGCGGTACTGGTTCCGCAGTCGAGGAGGCGCGGTAGTGGCGCAAGTGGCGGTGCGATTTCTTGCACGTTGCGACCGGCACGCCGGTTGCATGACGTGTGGGCCTGGGCCTCCATGCTGGACGTGTCGAAGTCGAAAGGGTGCGCCCCTTCGGTGCGGTTGCATGCCGCCTGCATGGCGGTCCGCCCTTTCACTCGCTGGTCTGGGCGAAAGTGGGGAAATGCTTGTAACCGCTGGGCAGTTGCGCGGGCCGCGCGCGGTGGTTTGTCTTCTTCTGCCCTGGGCCAGCTTGCATGACGCGTGGGACCCAGCCCCCGTGTCGTAGGGGGAGGACCTTGGAGCGTGTTGGAGAAGACTTAGCCCGCGATGGCTGAGGACACAAGTGGGGAGAGTTGCCTTTAAAAGGAGGGCGACCCCCTTGAAGGGCAACCATGTCTTCGCGCTCCCCTCATGCATCATGTCTTTCCACCTTTCGAGCCCCCAGATGGGGGGCGCCCGTGGTTCTTCTGCCTTGTCGTCGTTGGGGAAACGCAACTTTGCGGAAGTTGGTACCTTTCAGCCATCGTTCGGCTTCAAGGATTTTCATCAGGCAGCCCGGCCGCATCCCCTCGCCGGTGGTCACCCAAGACGGTGACCACCCGCTCCTGGGTGGGGGAGAAGCAAGCCGGGCTGCGATCTTGGTTCCGCCCTCAGCTTCAAGGATCTTCGTCATCCTTGCTGGGGCGGAGGTCGAGCTGAGCCGGAGCTCTACCTCTGCACGGGTCGGCTGGCCACCTCTTCTTCCAGCTTCTGGTGGTGGAAACCATCCCCCAGCTCTGCAGAGGAGGCGTCCTCCAGCCATGCTGGGGAGGGCGGACTGTTGCTGCCCAGCTAGGATGCAACATTCCGTCCTCTGTCCTTGCTTTCGTGGCGAGGACGGGAGCGAGGACCTGCCGATGCGCTTTGGGGCGGCCGGCGCTCGCCGGTGCGGTTTTGGCGGACAGGTGGATGCCACCGTCGGTGTTGAGGCGGTGGCAGCTGGAGAGGTGGGCTTTTCTGCCGACGAGACCGTCAGCGCCACCCGTGATCCAACCTCCGGCTCTTTGGTTCTGACAGCTTGTCCTCGCCCCTCGAGTGGGGGCGTGGGCGAGGAGCCCGTCGCAGCAGCGTCCGCCCTGAGGTCATCGTTGCTGCTGTTTGGCCACTTCGGAGCGGGCGTCGGCGAGCCACCAGGGGTTTTGTCGCCCCGCAGGCCCTCCAACGTGGGGGGTTGTTCGTACCTGCGGGGGCGGAACCGGAGTTCCGTTTGTAATGGCACATTGAGTGCCAGAGTCTGTTCATTGTGGCTGTCGGGGCCTGAACATGTACGTATTTTCGGCATGGAGCCGTGTTTTTTTCTTCATTTCGAGCACTAAGACTCGCCTGTCGGCTATCTGAACCGCTTCACCAAGCGTGAGTTGCCTCGTGCGAAGGTGACGAGTGAGGTATCCGTATCCCGGAGGCGTAGGAGTCCCTCGGCTCGGTCGGCCTTGCTGTCCGAGGTTTCTCTTGCTTAGTTAAATAAACCCTCGGCCGCTCTTCGATGAGCCGAAGTCGGAGGTAGCGGTGTCAGCACAGACAGAGGCAGAGTTGACTCGAAAAGAAGACTTCGTCGGCCGAAGCCTGACCGGGCCGTCCGCTGGCGGGACCGGCGCCGGAGTCGAGTCACCGAGGCTATGGGCCGGGCTGATGTCCTCGGGGGACAGCTGGCTGAGGCTTCGGGGTGGCCGGCCGAGCCGTCTGCTCGAGCCGGACTCCTGGAAGAGACCCTGGCGGCGATGGCCCGGGCGTGGTGCTGATGTCGTCCTTTGAAGTGGAGATCCTCCGACCGCGTCGCCGTCCGAGGCTAGGTCGGACCGCGCCGAAGGTGTAGTTGACGACGAGGGTGCTGCTGCTCCCTTCAACCGTCAAGGTCCGAGCCTGCAGGATCGGGTTATCTTGTAGTGTGCGTATGTTTTCGGCGGCCACCGAGGCCCAAACATACTGTCGTCGTGTTGTAAAGCTGCGTGTCTTTTCCCCTTGCTTCAAGTATCTGGACTTATTTGTCGGTAACAGAGTTGTTTGTCCAAGCGAGAGTTACTTTTCACGGAAGGTGATGAGTGAGGTATCCGTATCCCGAAGGCGTAGGAATCCCTCGGCTCGGTCGGCCTTGCCGCTTACGTGTACTCTTACTCGTCCGTCGGATTCTGCTATCGATGTAGTCGAGAAGGCCTGAAAAATCGTTTCGGCAGAAGGGTCCTCGAGCGTTGGGACTTGTTCGATCAGCGGAATCGCTTATCCGAGCGTGAGTTACTTATCGCAGAAGGTGATGAGTGATGTATCCGTATCCCGGAGGCGTAGGAGTCCCTCGGCTCGGTCAGCCTTGGCTGTTTACGTGTACTCCATCGTTTTCAGGATCCACTTTCAAAGTAGTCGAAAAGCACGAGAGATATTCTGGCAGAAAAGATCTTTTTCCGAGGAAAAATTTTGACGCAGAGGGGTTCCCCCCTTCTAGCCCCCGAGGGAGGGTCGGGCTTTTTGCCGAGGCAAGGCCGACCCTTCCTTGATGGTTAGACTTTGTGTGTGTACGAGGTGTATGAACGACTTGAAAGCATCTTAAGGGTAGAAGCGACGTAGCTGTCGGATGTTCCAAGCGTTGCTGTAGACCTCGCCTTGACTGTTGGCCAGCTTGTACGTCTCGGGCTTCAGAACTTTGGCGATGACGAACGACCCTTCCCAGGGAGGCATGAGCTTGTGCCGCCCTCGGGCGTCTTGTCACAGCTGAAGCACCAGGTCGCCCACCTAGAGGTCTCGGGACCGAACCCCTCGGGTGTGGTAGCGTCGCAGGGACTGCTGATACCGCGCCGAGTGTAGCAAGGCCATGTCCCGAGCCTCCTCCAGCTGGTCCAGTGAGTCTTCTCGGTTAGCTCGGTTGCTTTGATTGTTGTAGGCCCTTGCCCTCGGGGAACCATATTCTAAGTCTATGGGCAAGATGGCCTCGACCCCATAGACTAGAAAGAACGATGTGAAGCCCGTGGCTCGGCTCGGCGTTGTCCTCAGACTCCAGACCACCGAGGGGAGCTCCTTCATCCATCACTTGCCAAACTTGTTGAGGTCGTTGTAGATCCGCGGCTTGAGTCCTTGCAGGATCATGCCGTTGGCACGCTCTACTTGCCCATTCGTCATGGGGTGAGCCACGGCGGCCCAGTCCACCCGGATGTGGTGATCCTCGTAGAAGTCCAGGAACTTTCTACCGGTGAACTGGGTGCCGTTATCAGTGATGATGGAGTTCAGGACCCCAAAGCGATGGATGATGTTGGTGAAGAACGCCACCGCCTGTTCGGACCTGATGCTGTTTAGGGGCCGGACCTCGATCCACTTGGAGAATTTGTCGACGGCGACCAACAGGTGCGCGTAGCCCCCGGGTGCCTTCTGCAAGGAGTCGACAAGGTCCAGACCCCACACAGCAAACGACCAAGTGATGGGTATGGTCTGTAGAGCCTGAGCGGGCAGGTGGGTCTGCCTTGCGTAGAATTGACACCCTTTGCAGGTGCGCACAATTCTAGTGGCGTCGGCCACCGTGGTCGGCCAGTAGAAGCCTTGTCGGAAGGCGTTTCCAACAAGGGCTCGAGGTGCTGCGTGATGACCGCAAGCCCCCGAGTATATTTCTTGTAAGAGCTCCTGGCCTTCGGCGATGGATATGCATCGCTGGAGGATGCTTGAGGGGCTGCGGTGGTAGAGCTCCTTCCCGTCCCCCAGCAAGACGAATGACTTGGCGCACCGCGCCAATCGCCGAGCTTCGGCTCGGTCGAGGGGTAGCTCTCCTCGGTGGAGATATTGCAGGTACGGGGTCTGCCAGTTTCAATTAGGCGTGACCCCGCTTCGCTCTTCCTCGATGCGCAGTGCCTCATCTTCGGGGGCCGAGGTTGCCTCGGGCTGAGCCGAGGGTGTAACACCCCTGGTGTTACTGTAACTAAAACTTGAGCATGGCATCATAAGCATTGACATTGCATATGTTTGATACACCTAGAGTGCATTCACTAGGTAAAAATTTCAAACAAGTGTATTGTTTTTGGTGTTTTGCAAATAGGACCCTGGATAGGGAACCTAACCCTAAATAAAGCTCAAAGGGGCAAAACTTAACCCAAGATGAGAAAACCTAAAGGCTTTAGGGAAAGAGTCATAAAATGTCCCCAAAAACAAAGTTGAATCACATTTATACCCTTGGGATACCAACAATCTCAATTAGAACCCTGGAAAACCCTAAAACCAAACCCTAGGGACCTATGTGCAAAATTAGTCCACTTTTGGACTAAAGTGCAAAAACCAAGTCAAATAAGTATTTTAAGTCATTTGGTTCACAAATGTGTGGACTTGAAAGCCAAATATTGAGTTTTGGACTTAAATGCAAAATGGACCTCACTTAAGTTCTATTCTAAGTCTGAAATTCAGTATTGAGGGCTCAACTTTGGAGCCGTGTATCTTTCAAATTCTAGGGTTTTTGCCCTAGGTCACCACATCAAGATTGTAGCCCAATGATAGGAGAACAACTTTGCTTAAGAGTGCAAGCCATGTTCTTATGAGAAATTTGGAGATAATTCAGCTCAAAGTTGGGCTGTCAGGCTGGTTCAGTCTGAAAATCAGACTAACAGTTTGATGCCATCAACTTCTAGCTTAAATTCAAGCATGATCCAATGGGTTTTTGTGGCATCATCATATTACAAAGTTGTAGATGGAGTATTGCTCTACACTTTTGCTACAGAGCTTGACTAGTGTTGTCATACAAATCTGACAGAAAATCAAGCTTCAAAGTGATCTATCAGAGTGTCTGAATCCTGTTTTGGCCATGGTACAGTGTTATAACTGAAGAAGATCGGATCGCTAGCAAACCCACCGCTGACGACCGATTCCGCCGTGATTCGTGCCGTTGCCGGCCCAACTTGTGCTCGGGATGGGCAGATAAGGACGCACAGTAAAAGATCCTCGCCGACGGTGAGCTGGAGATCACTCCGGTGACTCCCCGTGGCTCTCCCTTCCTCTTTGCGGCTGATCCGATAAACTCGCCGGTGAACGCCGCCTCCCGGCTGTGCGCCGCGTGGCTTAGCTTTTCCACCGTGCCGTCGTGACTCCCTTGGGCCATCCCATCGTCGCCGGGGAGGTTGCCACGCCGTTAGCCACAAATTCACGTGCGCCAGTGTTTTCTTCCACCTCCGACTGCCGCGCGTCCTTCGTAAAATTCCCGGCCACCGCTCGCTCCTTCTATAAATTGAGCACCCAGGTAGTTGCGCTAGGTAATTGCGAAGCCAACGCACCCACTCCCACCCGTAATCGTTCATCCGAGCTCTGGAATTTCCCATTCACCCCAAATCCATTTTCCGCCACCGTGAAACGAGCTTCACCGTCGCCAGCCCTTTTTCGGTCAGACCCCGTCCCCTGCTTCCTCGTTTAAGCTTTCTCACATGCTTACGATGCTCGCTGAACCATCAATTTGAACTGTGGGCTCACCAATCACCGGGAACATGATCAACTGTCCGCCACCCATTCGGTTCATGCGGACAGAGCTTGATAGCTCACCATTTGTGCAATTAGGTTAGGGGAAACACTCGGGGTAGGTCCGATGTGATGTCCGCCGCTCGGGAGCGCTGGTCGTCGCCTTAATCGGCCAGTGCAGATGCTCGCCGGAGCTCTGCCGTGCGGAGCACCGTCGTGGACCTCGGTCTGCGAAGGAATAGAAGCTTAAGGACTTATCTGCAAACTGTCAGTGATACATAGAAACAGTGAAAGAACTCGTTCGCTGTTAGACAAAAACGCAAGGGCCGTTCTGCAAAACCACCAGCGCGGGCTCAGGCGCGCGCGCGTTTCTGGGTGAATCTGGGCCGCTTGGGCCGAAACCAGCCCAGAACTATTCACTGGTTTTTCCTTTTCTTTTTATTCCAGAGCCAAAACAATTATAGAAAATGGTAGAAAAATCTTAAAATTGTGAAATTAATTTTCCTAGATTACTTATTTTTCATAGTATTTAATAAAAATAATTTTATGATTTTTAGAGGAAATAAGGAATTTTAAGGTATTTTAAATAGTTTAAAGTCCTAGTTCTGGATTTTTAGAAAATAGATAATAAGTCCAAAAATGCCAAAAACTTTTTATATGAACTTAAAACAATACTTAGAAGCCTTGGGTAGAGTTTGAATTGATTTGGACCATGTTTGATAACTAAACCCCAAAACACCCCCCTGCCCTGTGAACTCCTTTACCGACTCCGGAAACCCTAAGTTCTCGGAGTTCCGTGAAGGAAAATTGTATTCAAGACTTAGATAATAAGTTTATATTATCTTTGCACCCTCATGAGCATCCCATGGCATTCATTCTTATACATATGTATGGTTATGATTAGAACACGAAGAAGAAGTGGAAGCCACTGAAGAGCAAGTACCACCACCCTTGGAAACACAGGCTGAGAACTGTTTCTACTTCGATATTTGTGGATCTGAGCCTGACTCACCCATAAACAAAGGCAAGCCCCGGTGCATTTGCCACCTCCTTGTGTTTTAAAAATCTTTTTCACTTGCTTGATGCATTAGGTGTTAGGAGTTGATTGCTTAAACAATTCCTGCATTACTTTCCTTGGAATTGATTACCTTCCTTGATACCCTGTTTTACAAAAGGTTTTATTATGCTTAGTATTGCTCTAGCAAAACAAAAGGATTTGTTTTACAAAAGATGTTTGGCAAAGTGGGAGGGTTGTTTTCAAAATAAAAACTTCATGGTGAATCTGTCAAAGGCCTTGATGGATTCAACATCGGAAAAGATGTACCTCTGCCAGGTACCAACCTTTGGGGTTAAATGATTAAGCTGAGACCGGGCGGGTGACTTGCACGAGAAAGAGAGTCTCGGTGTAGTGTCTCCGTCTGAGTCGCTTAAGGGCCGTCTCGATGTAAGCCTGCTGACCGAGGACCCTTTAACTGGTCACATGCCTCGTCATTGGTAAGCTTTGCCTCGGGTGGACTAAGGCCAGAATAAGATAACACGAAATGGGCGTGGAGCGGTGGCGAGAGTAGCGTGTACCCTCCGTGGCAAGAGGCTGGACGGTGGTGTATCTGTGCTCTTGGTTTGCGTGAACCTGATCTGGTCTTAAGAAACTCGGTGGCGGGTTGACATATGCAAGGGTTAAGTGCTACATATGTCGTGTGATCGGAGATCCTCAGCTGAGTATAATCGATTCGGATCGCCATACCTCCGCGGTTATGGAGACTTGGCCACTGACTTACACGTAGCAATCCAGTGAAGATGAAGGGTTGATAAGAAATTGGCTAGTGCAGGTCAAGTGATTGAACTAGGGTAGAAGAACTCTAGCTGTAGGTAATTCTACTTAACTTGACAATAAAATTGGATTTTAAGGATCCACTTTAGTAAGCAATTCTGCAAACAGAGTCTTTGATTATTGAAAGGCCTTACCTTGACTCCCATATACCACCATATCCTTGAGAGTCTTTTCCTTAGTCGGGTAAGACTTGCTGAGTAATTCCATACTCAGGGTTTATTCCCCCGTTGTTTTTAGGTGAGGAGACAACAAACTTTTGTTGTTTTTGTACCAAGGTGGTGAAAAGTGAAGATAATCAAGAATGAAGCCGCCGGAGGACCGGGTCCTCCTTAAAAACTTTTGTGTAAAGAACTTAATGGGAGGAGTGTTTACCTCCCAGGTATTGTAATAATACTTTTTAGCACTCTCTGGTCTGTACAAATAACTTACTCTTACTTATAAATAAATGTAAGTTTATGTAATCACTTCCGCAATTCCGCATCTCCGATGAACATACTGTCTGCCAGACGGGTGAAACGTTCCTGGAAAGGTAAGGATAAAGATACTGAACTTGTCAAGTGATTCAGGAACATCTACAGGGTTGTCTGATGTCTGTTAGACAAGGACAACTGTAGGTGGGCCTAATGACTTGGGAGGTTCCGTCACAGCTGGTATCGGAGCGTAGCCCTTCTTGGCAGATATTATGTAGCATCTTCAAAAAGGTTTTCTTAAACTTATCTAGGAAAATTTCTTCTCTTCTTATCTTAGCATCTCTGAAGAGTTTATTTCAAAGACTAGATAGGAAGAGTGCAATGTATAGAAGGTTGAATCAACTAAGGTTGATTCTGTAATTATTCATGCATCATGCTAAGAATTGTACTAATAAAAGTTTCCCCTTAGAAAATACCGCCACGTACAAGGAAGACAACACGAAAGCATACTGGACCTATTGGTGTACCTCGACACCAACTTGCCCCGCGAGAGCAAGATAGCAGTAGCAGGAGCAACGATCCAATTGGTGATCTCGAAGCTCGTGTGAATCAACTTCAAGCAGAGTTACAACGCAGGACCAATCTATGGGTTGCGGACGGTGACCGAATAAATGAATTAAGAAGTTACATCCGTACCCTGCAAGATCAACTCGCTGATCGAGATTTGGTGCTTGATTGGGCGGTACAATCTCGCTCAGTAGCTTGGGCTAAGGAAGCGAAGGCTCGAGCACGAGTCGAAGAGCTTAGCACTGCTATTGATAACTTGCAGGTATATTGCAATACTTTACATGAGGAAGTTCATGTACTGTATTCGCAATTACACCCAAATGTCCCTGCGGATCCCGTCAGGTCAGAAGCTGGACCCTCGCATACTGCGGGAGAAGCGCTTGGTGGGGAGTTAGATCTTTTTAGGCCCCCTCCTTCTATGAGGCTGGTCGACGTATGGTCTCCCACACCTGACGATGAAGGTGCCAAGAGCAACCAGAAGCAGGAGTAGTAGTATAGCTTGTAGAAATAGAAGTAGTAGGTTGTATAATAGGTTGAACTCTTGTATAATGGGTAATGTATCCTGTTGTATAACATCGAGTCTGTATCATTACTTTTTATAGTAATGTAAAATGGAAGGTTTCTCTGGCATATTCTGATGTTCTTTGCCTCAGATGCCTACCAGGACTCGAGGACAGGATGCAGCAGGAACTTCTGGGGGAAGGGATGTTACCCCAAATCCACCTCCGGTTCCTCCCACATTGGCCGAGGCGATTGCCGCCTTGGTGAACGCAACTGCAGACAATACCCGCTTTCTTAGGGAAATGGCGGGCCAACAATTCCAGCAGCAGGGTGGAAGGGGTTATCAGCAAGGCCCCCGTGAGACCACATATCTAGATTTCTCTGAAACTCGTCCACCACTATTTGTCAAGGCTGAGGACCCGTTGGAAGCTGATGAGTGGATACGGGTTATTGAACAAAAATTTAGTCTTCTCCGCTGTTCAGAGACACAGAAGCCGTTATTCGCAGCGCAACAATTGCGCGGCCCTGCCAGTACCTGGTGGGGAAATTTTGTGGCTATTCAACCTGCCAACCATCAAGTCACATGGGAAGAATTTAAAGTGGCCTTTCGTGAGCACTACATACCCGAAGGTGTTTTGCATATGAAACAAGAAGAGTTCATGAAGCTGAAACAAGGGGGAGATACCATCAATCAGTATCTCAACAAGTTTAATCACCTATCGCAGTATGCCATTGATCAGGTGAATACTGATTTAAAGAAGAAGAATTGCTTTATGAGGGGTCTGAATGATCGATTGCAGAGAAAAATGGCCACCTGCATAGATCTCACGTATGGAAAGGCTGTCAGCACAGCCTTATCTGTTGAAGCAAAATATGCAGGTTCCAGGAAGAACAAGGGATTTGGTGGTGAGAAGCCTAATCAGGGCCAGGCAAAGAGGCAACAGTTTGTGATCCGGCCTTCTAGCCAAAATCGTTCTTTTTCTCGACCGCCCTCATTTCCCTTCAAGCAGCCAATCATTATTCACCCCAACAATGCCCCCACTACCCCAAATCAGCCGGGTGCCTCGGGCACTCAATTCCCTGCTTTGCCCAGCTCCTCAACCGGGTGTTTTAATTGTGGCAAGTCTGGACATTTCATCAAAGACTGCCCATATCCCAAGCAGAATCAATCAAATGCTCAGCAAGGATCTGGGAAGTCAGCTCAGCCCAAGGGAAATAATGTGGGGGAAGAATGTTGCAAAGAAGACGGGGCGGGTATACTATACTCAAGTGGCCACTACACCGGAAGGAGAACCAGTGATGATGGGTACGTTTCTCGTGGCCAGTCACCCTGCAATTATCCTTTTTGATTCTGGTGCTTCGCATACATTTATTAGCAAGACATTTGTGGAGCAACATCACATTTCATGCCATGAATCAAAAGAGGGATTTAAAATTCATTCACCTGGGGGATACATTTTTACTAGAAAAGTGGCCTATGAAGTGCCAGTAACAATGGCCGGACGGAACTTTCCTGCTAACATGATTGTTCTGAAAGGCCAGGATATAGATGTGATTTTGGGTATGAATTGGTTAACCCAACACAAGGCAATTCTCAACACTGAACTCAGAACCGTCAGGTTGAGCTATAATCAAGAAGAGATTCTCTTATCCCTTCCCGTAACCAATCCAGCCAAAGCTTCTGGTAGAATATATGAAGCCATTGTACCAGAGATCAAGGATATTCCGGTAGTATGTGAGTTTCCAGATGTATTTACGAAAGATTTGCCTGGACTGCCCCCTGAAAGAGATGTAGAATTTGTAATTGAGCTAAAGCCCGGTACGGCTCCCATCTCCCGAAGATCGTACCGTATGCCCCCTAATGAGTTGGCGGAATTGAAGATTCAATTACAAGATCTACTGAATAAGGGATTCATACGGCCAAGCTCGTCTCCATGGGGTTGTCCTGCCATTTTTGTTAAGAAGAAGGACCAAACCTTACGAATGTGCGTGGATTATCGACCCCTGAATGAGGTCACCATCAAGAACAAGTACCCTCTTCCAAGGATCGACATCTTATTTGATCAACTGACTGGGGCGAGGGTATTTTCCAAAATTGATCTCAGGTCGGGCTATCACCAAATCCGTATTCGGCCCGAGGATATACCGAAGACCGCGTTTACTACGCGGTATGGTCTATTCGAATATTTGGTAATGTCTTTCGGGCTAACAAATGCTCCTGCCCACTTCACCTATTTGATGAACTCAGTGTTTATGCCCGAGTTGGACAAGTTCGTGGTGGTCTTCATCGACGATATCTTGATATACTCAAAAAATGAAGAGGAGCATGCTCAACATCTACGGATTGTATTAACGCGCTTGAGGGAACATCAGTTGTATGCCAAGTTCAGCAAGTGCGCGTTCTGGCTGGAGGAAATTCAATTTTTGGGGCACGTGTTATCTGCCAAGGGAATTGCGGTAGATCCTAGCAAAGTCAAGGATATTCTGGAGTGGAAACCCCCAACCACTGTTCACCAAGTCCGGAGTTTTCTTGGACTAGCTGGATATTATCGCAGATTCATACCAGATTTTTCTAAGCTTGTGAAGCCAATCACAAGTTTATTGAGGAATGGCATTAAATTCAATTGGTCTTCTAAGTGTAATGAAGCCTTTGAGCAATTGAAGACATTATTAACCACTGCTCCGGTATTGGCTCAACCGGACATCACTAAGCCTTTTGATGTATACTGTGATGCATCAGGCAGTGGACTCGGCTGTGTATTAATGCAAGAGGGCCGAGTAATTGCATATGCTTCAAGGCAGTTGCGCCGACATGAGGAGCATTACCCAACTCATGATCTGGAGCTAGCTGCTGTGGTTCATGCCCTAAAAATTTGGCGTCACTATCTGCTGGGAAATATCTATCATATTTATATAGATCACAAAAGCTTGAAGTATATCTTCACCCAGTCAGAATTAAATATGAGGCAAAGACGATGGCTTGAGCTTATTAAGGACTATGAACTAGAAATTCATTATCACCCAGGCAAAGCCAACGTTGTGGCAGATGCACTGAGCCGTAAGGCTTCCTGCCACTGTCTTATGGTGAAGACCTCTGACAACACTTTATGTCAAGAGATGGAAAAACTAAACCTGGGGATGGTCCAACAAGGGGCCCTGAATCAGCTAAAGCTTGAGTCAATCATTTTGCAAAGGATAATTGATGCTCAAAAGGATAATTTGGGTATGAAGCACATACGGGAAAAGATAAGGGCTAGAACAGCCAAATGTTTCAAAGAAGACGATCAAGGTGTGATATGGTTCAATAACCGCATAGTAGTGCCAAAGAATGAAGAACTCCGCCAGCGAATCTTAGATGAAGCGCATCTTAGTCGCTATTCTATTCATCCGGGAAGCACTAAGATGTATCAGGATCTAAAGCAGTACTACTGGTGGACGAAGATGAAAATTGAAATTGCACGCTATGTGGCTAAGTGCGACACTTGCAGACGTGTCAAAGCCATACACATGAAAACTGCTGGTCCATTACAATCTTTGCCGATCCCAACATGGAAATGGGAAGATATAAGTATGGACTTTATCGTGGGATTGCCCAGGACTGCAAAAGGGTATGATTCTATCTGGGTTATAATTGATCGGCTTACGAAGATTGCTCACTTTTTGCCGGTCAAGACGGATTCCCCAGTTACTGTCTACGCCCAATTGTACATTGCTCGTATTCTTAGTCTGCATGGTGTTCCGAAGACCATTGTGTCAGATCGTGGACCCCAATTTGTAGCCAAGTTTTGGGAAGCACTTCACAAATCCTTGGGTACTAAGTTGCTCCATAGTTCGGCATATCATCCACAAACCAGTGGACAGACTGAGAGGATTAATCAAGTACTCGAAGATATGTTGCGAGCATGTGTCCTAGATTTCTCACCAAAATGGGATGAATGTTTACCTTTGGCGGAGTTTTCATACAATAATAGTTATCAAGAAAGTATCAAGATGGCACCTTTTGAAGCTTTATATGGGCGACGGTGTCGAACTCCGCTAAATTGGTCTGAACCTGGAGAAAGGTATTTCTTTAGGCCTGACATAGTGAAGGAGGCCGAGGAAAAGGTTCAGAAAGTTATTCATAATCTGAAGAAAGCCCAAGCTCGACAGAAGAGCTATGCAGACAAACGACGAATGCCCTTGTATTTTTTTTGAAGGGGACTATGTTTACTTGAAGGTTTCACCAATGAAGGGAGTGTCGCGTTTCGGGATAAAAGGAAAGCTTGCACCCAGGTACATTGGTCCATTTCCTATCCTTCAAAGATATGGGCCAGTGGCGTATCGACTTCAACTTCTCGAAACCTTGTCTGCTGTACATAATGTGTTCCATGTATCGCAATTGAAGAAGTGTCTTCGGGTTCCCGATCGAACCATTGAAGTGACAGATGTTGTCTTGGAACCAGATTTAACATACTCAGAACATCCTATTCGAGTTCTGGATCAAAAGGACAGGGTTACCCGGAGAAAGACTCTCAAGTTCTATAAGATACAATGGAACCAACATTCTGAGGAAGAGGCTACATGGGAAACTCAAGACTTTTTAGATAAGAATTTCCCAGGCTTTCTAGCCTCATGTAATTTGTAAAGTATATTTAGTGTTGTAATAAAGAAGTGACCCCCACACCACCCTTGCCTTGTACCAGAAATAAGGGAATAAAAATGTGACACATTTCCTTTTCCATTACTCACCCTAGGACTTTAAATCTCGGGACGAGATTCTTTTATGGGGGGAAGGATGTAACACCCCTGGTGTTACTGTAACTAAAACTTGAGCATGGCATCATAAGCATTGACATTGCATATGTTTGATACACCTAGAGTGCATTCACTAGGTAAAAATTTCAAACAAGTGTATTGTTTTTGGTGTTTTGCAAATAGGACCCTGGATAGGGAACCTAACCCTAAATAAAGCTCAAAGGGGCAAAACTTAACCCAAGATGAGAAAACCTAAAGGCTTTAGGGAAAGAGTCATAAAGTGTCCCCAAAAACAAAGTTGAATCACATTTATACCCCTGGGATACCAAAAATCTCAATTAGAACCCTGGAAAACCCTAAAACCAAACCCTAGGGACCTATGTGCAAAATTAGTCCACTTTTGGACTAAAGTGCAAAAATCAAGTCAAATAAGTATTTTAAGTCATTTGGTTCACAAATGTGTGGACTTGAAAGCCAAATATTGAGTTTTGGACTTAAATGCAAAATGGACCTCACTTAAGTTCTATTCTAAGTCTGAAATTCAGTATTGAGGGCTCAACTTTGGAGTCGTGTATCTTTCAAATTCTAGGGTTTTTGCCCTAGGTCACCACATCAAGATTGTAGCCCAATGATAGGAGAACAACTTTGCTTAAGAGTGCAAGCCATGTTCTTATGAGAAATTTGGAGATAATTCAGCTCAAAGTTGGGCTGTGAGGCTGGTTCAGTCTGAAAATCAGACTAACAGTTTGATGCCATCAACTTCCAGCTTAAATTCAAGCATGATCCAATGGGTTTTTGTGGCATCATCATATTACAAAGTTGTAGATGGAGTATTGCTCTACACTTTTGCTGCAGAGCTTGACTAGTGTTGTCATACAAATCTGAGAGAAAATCAAGCTTCAAAGTGATCTATCAGAGTGTCTGAATCCTGTTTTGGCCATGGTACAGTGTTATAACTGAAGAAGATCGGATCGCCAGTAAACCCACCGCCGACGACCGATTCTTCCGTGATTCGTGCCGTTGCCGGCCCAACTTGTGCTCGGGATGGGCAGATAAGGACGCATAGTAAAAGATCCTCGCCGGCGGTGAGCTGGAGATCACTCCGGTGACTCCCCGTGGCTCTCCCTTCCTCTTTGTGGCTGATCCGATAAACTCGCCGGTGAACGCCGCCTCCCGGCTGTGCGCCGCGTGGCTTAGCTTTTCCACCGCGCCGTCGTGACTCCCTTGGGCCATCCCATCGTCGCCGGGGAGGTTGCCACGCCGTTAGCCACGAATTCACGTGTGCCAGTGTTTTCTTTCACCTCCGATTGCCGCGCGTCCTTCATAAAATTCCCGGCCACCGCTCGCTCCTTCTATAAATTGAGCACCCAGGTAGTTGCACTAGGTAATTGCGAAGCCAACGCACCCACTCCCACCCGTAATCGTTCATCCGAGCTCTGGAATTTCCCATTCACCCCAAATCCATTTTCCGCCACCGTGAAACGAGCATCACCGTCGCGAGCCCTTTTCCAGTCAGACCCCGTCCCCTACTTCCTCGTTTAAGCTTTCTCACATGCTTACGATGCTCGCTGAACCATCAATTTGAACTGTGGGCTCACCAATCACCGGGAACATGATCAACCGTCCGCCACCCATTCGGTTCACGCGGACAGAGCTTGATAGCTCACCATTTGTGCAATTAGGTTAGGGGAAACACTCGGGGTAGGTCCGATGTGATGTCCGCCGCTCGGGAGCGCTGGTCGTCGCCTTAATCGGCCAGTGCAGATGCTCGCCGGAGCTCTGCCGTGCGGAGCGCCGTCGTGGACCTCGGTCTGCGAAGGAATAGAAGCTTAAGGACTTATCTGCAAACTGTCAGTGATACATAGAAACAGTGAAAGAACTCGTTCGCTGTTAGACAAAAATGCAAGGGCCGTTCTGCAAAACCGCCAGCGCGGGCTCGGGCGCGCGCGTTTCTGGGTGAATCTGGGCCGCTTGGGCCGAAACCAGCCCAGAACTATTCACTGGTTTTTCCTTTTCTTTTTATTCCAGAGCCAAAACAATTATAGAAAATGGTAGAAAAATCCTAAAATTGTGAAATTAATTTTCCTAGATTACTTATTTTTCATAGTATTTAATAAAAATAATTTTATGTTTTTAGAGGAAATAAGGAATTTTAAGGTATTTTAAATAGTTTAAAGTCCTAGTTCTGGATTTTTAGAAAATAGATAATAAGTCCAAAAATGCCCAAACTTTTTATATGAACTTAAAACAATACTTAGAAGCCTTGGGTAGAGTTTGAATTGATTTGGACCATGTTTGATAACTAAACCCCAAAACACCCCCCTGCCCTGTTTTACCGACTCCGAAAACCCTAAGTTCTCGGAGTTCCGTGAAGGAAAATTGTATTCAAGACTTAGATAATAAGTTTATATTATCTTTGCACCCTCATGAGCATCCCATGGCATTCATTCTTATACATATGTATGGTTATGATTAGAACACGAAGAAGAAGTGGAAGCCACTGAAGAGCAAGTACCACCACCCTTGGAAACACAGGCTGAGAACTGTTTCTACTTCGATATTTGTGGATCTGAGCCTGACTCACCCATAAACAAAGGCAAGCCCCGGTGCATTTGCCACCTCCTTGTGTTTTAAAAATCTTTTTCACTTGCTTGATGCATTAGGTGTTAGGAGTTGATTGCTTAAACAATTCCTGCATTACTTTCCTTGGAATTGATTACCTTCCTTGATACCCTGTTTTACAAAAGGTTTTATTATGCTTAGTATTGCTCTAGCAAAACAAAAGGATTTGTTTTACAAAAGATGTTTGGCAAAGTGGGAGGGTTGTTTTCAAAATAAAAACTTCATGGTGAATCTGTCAAAGGCCTTGATGGATTCAACATCGGAAAAGATGTACCTCTGCCAGGTACCAACCTTTGGGGTTAAATGATTAAGCTGAGACCGGGCGGGTGACTTGCACGAGAAAGAGAGTCTCGGTGTAGTGTCTCCGTCTTAGTCGCTTAAGGGCCGTCTCGATGTAAGCCTGCTGACCGAGGACCCTTTAACTGGTCACATGCCTCGTCATGGGTAAGCTTTGCCTCGGGTGGACTAAGGCCAGAATAAGATAACACGAAATGGGCGTGGAGCGGTGGCGAGAGTAGCGTGTACCCTCCGTGGCAAGAGGCTGGACGGTGGTGTATCTGTGCTCTCGGTTTGCGTGAACCTGATCTGGTCTTAAGAAACTCGGTGGCGGGTTGACATATGCAAGGGTTAAGTGCTACATATGTCGTGTGATCGGAGATCCTCAACTGAGTATAATCGATTCGGATCGCCGTACCTCCGCGGTTATGGAGACTTGGCCACTGACTTACACGTAGCAATCCAGTGAAGATGAAGGGTTGATAAGAAATTGGCTAGTGCAGGTCAAGTGATTGAACTAGGGTAGAAGAACTCTAGCTGCAGGTAATTCTACTTAACTTGACAATAAAATTGGATTTTAAGGATCCACTTTAGTAAGCAATTCTGCAAACAGAGTCTTTGATTATTGAAAGGCCTTACCTTGACTCCCATATACCAGCATATCCTTGAGAGTCTTTTCCTTAGTCGGGTAAGACTTGCTGAGTAATTCCATACTCAGGGTTTATTCCCCCGTTGTTTTTAGGTGAGGAGACAACAAACTTTTGTTGTTTTTGTACCAAGGTGGTGAAAAGTGAAGATAATCAAGAATGAAGCCGCCGGAGGATCGGGTCCTCCTTAAAAACTTTTGTGTAAAGAACTTAATGGGAGGAGTTTTTACCTCCCAGGTATTGTAATAATACTTTTCAGCACTCTCTAGTCTGTACAAATAACTTACTCTTACTTTTAAATAAATGTAAGTTTATGTAATCGCTTCCGCAATTCCGCATCTCCGATGAACATACTGTCTGCCAGACGGGTGAAACGTTCCTAGAAAGGTAAGGATAAAGATACCGAACTTGTCAAGTGATTCAGGAACATCTATAGGGTTGTCTGATGTCTGTTAGACAAGGACAACTATAGGTGGGCCTTGTGACTTAGGAGGTTCCGTCACAGAGGGTGTCTCGGGCAGAGCCGAGGGTGCCTCGGGCCAAGCCGAGGATGCCTCGGGCTGGGCCGAGGCCTTCTCGGGCTCGGGCGTGTCGTCGGTCTTGACGGAGGGTTGGTGCAGGTCTCGGGAGAAGATGTCCGGGGGAACCGTTGTTCGCCCCGAGGCTATCTTAGCCAGCTCGTCCGCAGTCTCGTTGTAGCGTCGGGCGATGTGGTTGAGCTCGAGCCCGTAGAACTTGTCTTCCAGGCGCCGAACCTCATCGCAGTAGGCTTCCATCTTCGGGTCGCGGTAGTGGGAGTTCTTCATGACTTGGTCGATGACGAGCTGCGAGTCACCGCGAGCGTCGAGGCGTCGGACCCCTAGCTCGATGGCGATGCGCAACCCGTTGCCCAGATCCTCGTACTCGGCCACATTGTTGGACGCTGGGAAGTGGAGGCGTAGCACGTAGCGTAGGTGCTTTCCAAGGGGCGAGATGAAGAGCAGGCCCACACCTGCCCCTGTCTTCATCAGCGACCCGTCGAAAAACATGGTCCAGAGTTCCGGTTGGATCAGAACTGTCGGGAGCTAGGTGTCGACCCATTCAGCCACAAAGTCCGCTAAGACCTGGGACTTGATGGCCTTCCGAGGGGCGAACGAGATCGTCTTGCCCATGATTTCCACCGCCCACTTTGCAATTCTACCCGAGGCCTCTCGGCACTGGATGATCTCCCCTAGGGGGAAGGATGACACCACAGTCACTGGATGAGACTCGAAGTAGTGTCGCAACTTCCACCGCGTCAGGATTACCGCGTACAGCAGCTTCTGAATTTGTGGGTAGCGGATCTTGGTCTCGGACAGTACCTCACTGATGAAGTAGACTGGCCTCTGGACGGGCAATGCATGCCCTTCTTCTTGTCTCTCAACCACGATCGCGGCGCTAACCACCTAAGTGGTAGCGGCAACGTAGATCAAGAGGGCTTCTCCGGCGGCGGGAGGCACCAAGATGGGCGCATTCGTGAGGAGCGCCTTCAGGTTCCCGAGGGCTTCCTCGGCCTCAGGGGTCCAAGTGAAGCACTCGGCCTTCCTTAAGAGGCGGTACAGAGGCAGGCCTCTTTCACCGAGGCGTGAGATGAAACGGCTCAGAGCCGCAAGGCATACCGTGACCCTCTGTACGCCTTTCAAGTCCTTGATGGGCCCCATGTTGGTGATGGCCGCGATTTTTTCCAGGTTGGCCTCGATGCCCCGCTCGGAGATGATGAACCCCAAGAGCATGCCTCAGGGGACCCCAAAAACGCACTTCTCGGGATTGAGCTTTACGCCTTTCGCCTTGAGACATCGGAATGTCACTTCAAGGTCAGAAAGGAGGTCGGAGGCTTTCCTCGTCTTGACTACGATGTCATCGACGTAGGCCTCGACTGTTCGACCAATGTGTTCGTCAAACACGTGGTTCATGCACCTTTGGTATGTCGCACCCGCATTCCTCAAACCGAACGGCATGGTAACATAGTAGTACATGCCAAAGGGTGTGATGAAAGAAGTCGTGAGCTGGTCGGACTCTTTCATCCTGATTTGGTGATACCCTGAGTAGGCATCGAGGAAAGACAGGGTTTCGCACCCAGCAGTGGAATCCACGATTTGATCGACGCGAGGCAGAGGGTAGGGAACTTTCGGACATGCTTTGTTTAGACCAGTGTAGTCTACACACATCCGCCATTTCCCTCCTTTCTTTCTCACAAGCACAGGGTTGGCAAGCCATTCGGGATGGAATACCTCTTTGATGAACCCTGCTGCCATTAGCTTGTGGATCTCCTCGCCTATGGCTCTGCGCTTTTCTTCGTCGAATTGGCGCAGAGGCTGCTTCACGGGTCGGGCTCCAGCTCGGATATTCAGCGAGTGCTCGGCGACATCCCTCGGTATGCCGAGCATGTCCGAGGGACTCCACGTGAAAAGTCGGCATTCGCGCGGAGAAAGTCGACGAGCACTGCTTCCTATTTGGGGTCGAGCTCGGAGCCGATCCGGATCTGCTTGGAGGCGTCGTTGCTAGGGTCGAGAGGGACGAACTTAACCGTCTCCGCCGGCTCGAAGTTGCCAGCATGGCGCTTCACGTCTGGCGCCTCCTTAGAGAGGCTCTCCAGGTCGGCGATGAGGGCCTCGGATTCGGCGAGGGCCTCGGCGTACTCCACGCACTCCACGTCGCATTCGTACGCGTGTCGATACGTGGGGCCGACAGTGATGACCCCGTTGGGGCCCGACATTTTGAGCTTGAGGTAGGTGTAGTTGGGGACGACCATGAACTTGGCGTAGCATGGCCTCCCCAGCACTGCGTGGTAGGTTCCTCGAAACCCGACCACCTCGAACGTGAGGGTCTCCCTTCGGAAGTTGGAGGGTGTCCCAAAGCAGACGGGTAGATCGAGTTGTCCGAGGGGCTGGACGCGTTTCCTGGGGATGATCCTGTGAAAAGGCGCAACGCCTGCCCGGACCGAGAACAGGTCGATCCGCAGGAGCCCGAGGGTCTCGGCGTAGATGATGTTGAGGCTGCTGCCTCCGTCCATGAGGACCTTGGTGAGCCTGACGTTGCCGACGACGGGGTCGACAACGAGCGGGTATTTCCCCGGGCTCGGCACACGGTCAGGGTGATCGCCCTGGTCGAAGGTGATGGGCTTGTCGGACCAGTCTAGGTAGACCGGTGCCGCCACCTTTACTGAGCAGACCTCCCGACGCTCTTGCTTGCGGTGCCGAGCCGAGGCGTTCGCCACTGGCCCACCGTAGATCATGAAGCAGTCGCGGACCTCGGGGAACTCTCCTGCCTTGTGATCCTCCTTCTTATCGTCGTTGCGGGCCCTGCCACCTTCCGCAGGTGGCCCGGCCTTGTGAAAGTGGCACCGAAGCATGGCGCACTCCTCAAGGGTGTGCTTGACGGGCCCCTGATGATAGGGGCATGACTCCTTAAGCATCTTGTTGAAGAGATTGGCACCTTCGGGAGGTTTCCGAGGGTTCTTGTACTCGGCAGCGGCGACAAGGTCCGCGTCGGCGGCGTCGTGTTTCGCTTGCGACTTCTTCCTGCCTTTCTTCTTGGTGCCGCGCTGAGTTGACGCCTCAGGGACATCTTCCGGTGGGCGGCCCTGGGGCTGCTTATCCTTCCGGAAGATGGCCTCAACCGCCTCCTGGCCAGAGGCGAACTTGGTGGCGATGTCCATCAGCTCGCTCGCCCTGGTGGGGGTCTTGCGACCTAGCTTGCTCACCAGGTCGCGGCAGGTGGTGCCGGCAAGGAACGCACCGATGACATCCGAGTCGGTGACGTTGGGCAGCTCGGTGCGCTGCTTCGAGAATCGCCGGATGTAGTCCCGGAGGGACTCCCCCGGCTGCTGGCGGCAGCTTCGGAGATCCCAGGAGTTCCCAGGGCGCACGTACGTGCCCTAGAAGTTGCCGACGAAGGCTTGGACCAGGTCGTCCCAGTTGGAGATCTGCCCCGGAGGCAAATGCTCCAGCCAGGCCCGAGCGGAGTCGGAGAGGAACAGGGGGAGGTTACGGATGACGAGGTTGTCATCGTCCGTTCCACCCAGTTGGCAGGCCAGCCGATAGTCCGCGAGCCATAGTTCCAGTCTCGTCTCCCCTGAGTACTTTGTGATAGTAGTCGGGGTTCAGAACCGGGTCGGGAATGGCGCCCGTCGTATGGCTCAGCTGAAAGCCTGCGGACCGGGTGGTTCGGGCGAGGGACTCCGATCCTCCCCGTTGTCGTAGCGTCCCCCACGCCTGGGGTGGTAGCCTCGGCGCACCCTCTCGTCGAGGTGGGTTCGACGGTTGCGGTGAGGGTGTCCGTTGCCGAGGCGATCCGGGGCCACAGGCGCTGTGTTGCGCGTGCGCCCGGTGTGGACCGAGGCTTCCCGCATGAATCGGGAAGTCGCGGCGCGATGTTCCAAGGGGTACCCCTGCCTTCGGGAGGCGGAGCTTTTGGCCCGTCGGACCGCGGCATCCTCCAGGAGATTCTTGAGCTCTCCCTGGATACACCGCCCCTCGGTGGTAGATGGCTCCGGCATCGCGCGGAGAAGTATTGCCGCTGCAGCCAGGTTCTGGCCGACCCCACTGGAAGCCGGTGGCAGCCTTGCTCTGACATCGTTGGCGATGCGGTGCTGGATGCCCTGGGGTAGATGACGCGCTTCTCCGGATGGAGGTTGGCCTACCCATTCCTGCCCGATGTCCCGGCGGAACGGCTCAAGTGTTCCTGCTCCCTCGTCGAGCTTGGCCTGCATCTCATGGATTTGCTCGAGCTGTGGGTCATGACCCCCCGCCGGGACGGGGACCACAGCTAGCTCCCGAAGGATGTCAACGCGAGGCGCAGGCCTAGGGGATCACCGTTTTCCGACGTACCAAGATGGTTGCCTTCGCCGGGACCCCCTAGATCAACGTGGAAACATTCATGACTTGGGCCGCAGTCCTCGTCACCGAGGCTGCGGCTACCGTCGGAACAATCGGAAAGGCAGTAGTCGCATGCGGTCATGAAGTCCCGCATGGCACCGGGGTTACCAAGTCCGGAGAAATCCCAACAAAAGTCGGGCTCGTCATCTTCCTCGGAACCTGAGGGCCCGTAGGTCGAGACGACCGTCAGCCGATCCCAAGGTGACCGGATACAATACCCCAGAGGGTTTGGACTCGCCTCTATGAGAGCGTCCACCGAAGCGAAGTCGCTTGGTGGGTCGAGGCTGAATCCAAAAGGCACGAGATGGGAGTCGGTCGGTACCTCTTAGTCGACGGGCGGTGACGAAGTCGCGTCAGGGGTAGACTGTACCGTCGTCTCAGGTACGAGGGTGACGCCTAGCAAGTCCTTTGCGAGCGTGCTGGCATCGTCTGTTTGCTTGGAGTTGGCATGTTGCGGGGAGACGACGCTCGTCTTCGTCTCAGACGCGAGGTCAATGCCTGACGTGCCCCCCGTTGGGGCGCCGGTGCCGTCGACTCGCTCGACAGCCAACGAGATGCCGCCTCCTGCTTGGCCTTGGTTGCCCCGCCTCTTCCTCCGTCGGTGGGGGAGGGGACGGGACAAGCTCGAATGTCGTTCTTCTGCCATGTGGGGAAGACGTCGTCGATTCCGCCGCCGGCGGGCGGATTGTCGGCCGCCATTGTCGCTGTCGCGCGGCGGGGGAAGGAGTATCATGTCGTAGCTGCCGTCGAGGGACATGAACTCAAGACTCCCGAAACGGAGCACTGTCCCGGGCTGGAAAGGTTGCTAGAGACTACCCATCTGGAGCTTGACGGGAAGCTGTTCGTCAACACGCAGCAGGCCCCTACCTGGCGCGCCAACTGTCGGCGTTTCGACCCTGGGGGGTCCCTGGACCGACGAGTAAATAGTCACCGCGTGCCCCAGCCCAGATGGGTCGGCGCGAGACGGAGCGCGAAGGGGGGAAGAAGCCAGAGGGAGACAGGCGTAAAAGGGGAAACCCGCGGCCTTCGTGTTTGTCCCGCGCCCAGGTCGGGTGCGCTTGCTGTAGGGGGTTACAAGCGTCCACGCGGGAGGGAGCGAGAGGCTTACACGAGCGCCGTCCCGTCCTTCCCCGCGCGGCCAACCCTCTGTAAGAGGGCCCTGGACCTTCCTTTTATAGGCGTAAGGAGAGGATCCAGGTGTACAATGGGGGGTGTAGCAGTGTGCTAACGTGTCTAGCGGAGAAGAGCTAGCGCCCTAAGTACATGCCGTCGTGGCAGCCGGAGAGGTTTTGGCACCCGGTTCGTGTGGTGTCGTGGCCGTCGGAGGAGCGCTGGAGCCTGGTGGAAGGACAGCTGTTGGGGCTGTCGAGTCCTTGCTGACGTCTCCTTGATTCCGTAAGGGGGCTGAGAGCCGCCGTCGTCATGGAGCATGCGGGGCGCCATCATTACTTGTTTATCGGGGCGAGCCAGATGGGACGCCGGTCTTGTTCCCCGTAGCCTGAGTTAGCTTGGGGTAGGGTAATGATGGCGCCTCCTGTGACGTGGTCGGTCCGAGCCCTGGGTTTGGCGAGGCAGAGGCTCCTCCGAGGTCGGGGTCGAGTCTGTCTTCCGAGGCCGAGGTCGAGTCCGAGCCCCTGGGTCAGGGAGGCGGAGACTGTCGGCTGAGGCCAGGGCTGAGTCCGAGCCCTGGGGTCGGGCGAGGCGGAGTTCGTCGTCTTCCTGGGCTGAGCCCGAGTCCGAGCCCTAGGTCGGGCGAGGCGGAGTTCGTCGTCTTCCGGGGCCGAGCCCGAGCCCTGGGGTCGGGCGAAGCGGAGTTCGTCGTCTTCCGGGGCTGAGCCCAAGTCCGAGCCCTGGGGTCGGGCGAAGCGGAGTTCGTCGTCTTCCGGGGCTGAGCCCGAGTCCGAGCCCTAGGGTCGAGCGAAGCGGAGTTCGTCGTCTTCCGGGGCTGAGCCCGAGTCCGAGCCCTGGGGTCGGGCGAAGCGGAGTTTCCTATGGCGCCTGAGGTCGGACTTAGCTGCTGTCAGCCTCACTCTGCCGAGTGGCACAGCAGTCAGAGCGGCGCAGGCGGCACTGTCCTCTTGTCAGGCCGGTCAGTGGAGCGGCGAAGTGACTGCGGTCACTTCGGCTCTGTCGACTGAAGGGCGCGCGTCAGGATAAGGTGTCAGGCCACCTTTGCATTAAAGGCTCCTGCGATATGGTCGGTCGGCGTGGCGGCTTGGCCAAGGTTGCTTCTTGGTGAAGTCTGGGCCTCGGGCGAGCCGAAGGTGTGTCCGTTGCTGGAGAGGGTCCTCGGGCGAGACGTAAATCCTCTGGGGTCGGCTGCCCTTGCCCGAGGCTGGGCTCGGGCGAGGCGAGATCGTGTCCCTTGAGTGGACCGATCCTTGACTTAATCGCACCCATCAGGCCTTTGCAGCTTTGTGCTGATGGGGGTTACCAGCTGAGATTAGGAGTCTTGAGGGTACCCCTAATTATGGTCCCCGACACATATTGTCATGTATCATAGAGTATTATGAGCTTCATGTGTATACTTTGGAATGTGATTATGCTCTAGGTCATATGTTCCATGTGTACATGATGATGCTATGGCAAGTTTAGGATACTTTTTCCCATAGTGATATAATTTTTAGGTAAGCTTAATTTTATAATTTATGAACAATATGAAATACTTTTTATATCTGAAAAAATATTCACATTGAGATTAGCCACTAGCTTGTGTATGATGTGTTGGAATCCTTTATGCTATCACTAGTGTGTTAGGTTGCTATGTCTCATGCTTTGAGTCATTCACTATCTCAGTCAAAATAATACTATGCTAAAACTTGATTCAAGATAAGTGAAAAACAGAAATGGTAGAGATGAGTTTGCATTTGTCACCACATCACTATATCTAGACTACATCTCCTTGCATACTTAGAAGAACTTAAGCAATGTAATGGATGATTGAAACCAGTGACTTTAACTTATGATTGCATTTTTTGCATAGGGAACACCTATTTTGAAAATGCTTAAAACTGATTCAAGTGCTTATACCTTGCAATCTTGTTCATATGATTAGATTAAGCATTTTCTAGCACATGCATACACTACTACACACCTAGAACAACACCACTTAGAGCATCTTCATGTTTTGATTACTATATCGCTAAACCTCTTGCATTTTTTGCATTTCCATTGCTTTCATGCATATATTGAGGGGGAGATATAGTTTTTGTGCATAAAGGTTGAGTACTTGCTGAGTGTCGTTATCAATAAGGAGGGATTATAGACACAAATAAACAACTTGTTAAGAGTGCATTCATTTGTAAGGAGTTGCACTTGTTCAGGGGAGCCACATTTGCTTAGGGGAGGACTTTGAGTTTTTTTTGCTAGTTGTGTTGAGCTTTTGCCTCTTTCTATAAGGTCTAGTTTGGCTTTCAAGAGTTGTTGGCATTTTTTTGACTTTTTTCTCATTTTGCTATGATTATTGGCCAGTGGTTTTTCAACCATTTTTAGCCTTTTATTGAGGGATAGCCATTATTACTTGGTTGTGCTAAGTCATTGTCCATGTCTTTGGGAACCAAGCTTTGCTCATTTTTGATAAGTTTGTTTTGGCTTTTTCTCGTGGTTCTAGACACCGGTGGACAATAAGATTTGTGTTCGGTGGGGGATGCTAGCGCGGACTCACTCTGAATGGTGAATCGCTAGGATTCAACGAGAGATCTGAGACTCAGGGGTTATACTGGTTCGGGTTTGAACCCTACTCCAGTTTAGTGATGATTGTATTATTGCTCTGAGTGTGTCAACAAGTGTGCTTGTGTGTAAGAAAAAGGAAAGCATGCCCTTTTATAGCTCAAGGGTAGGACCTTACAGAGGAGACTCGTTCTCTATAGGTATGAGAGCCATCTGTTCCCTTGGTTTGACGTAGTGCTCCTAATGCGGTCCATAGAGTCATGCATACCCGCACTTCTAGTGTGGTGTATCGTCTCGCTCGTTCATTGTACGTGTTCCTGTAGCGAGTCCTCAGCTGACATCTTTGCAGTAGTGCATGGCGAGTCTCGTGGGTCAGCCCTAGGGTCCATGGTGTGGACGTGAGTAGTGCAGCCTCACTCATCATCACGGATTTACGTCACCTACCGGCGTGCGTAGGCATAAATCGGTATGGGGTATCCATTACGTCCGTTTTGGTACGCGGGTTACTATAGAGAATTCGATGCTGAGGTCCCTACTACTGGGGTTGACTGGCCCCCATACGTTAGTGGGGGTTTGCCCGGGATAGTATATGTTGACATATGGTTTGACGCATTCCAAGGACCTTTCGACGCCGTATGCGAGGACAAATCCATATGTATCTCAAATGTGTGATAGGATCAAGTCTCACACATATGATGACTCATGGTACAAAAATCAATGCCACATCTTTACTATATAATAGAATTCGTACAAAAATAGCTGTTGGGGGCCTTCGGCTTCCGAAGGTCCTCAAAAACATGATTTGACAATGTTTTCCAAGTGAAATATGTGAACAGGTATCTTCGGAATCGGGTCACGAGTATACAAGAAGTATGGTCAAGACGAAGCTTGGGTAGGACGGAAGGCGATCATGACGAAGGATAAGATGATCACGAAGCTATGCGCAGAAAAAGCTTCGGTATGACAGCAGAAAAGGGGAACCGACTTATATGATGAAAAGCCAAATTAGACCTCGAAGAATCACTATAGAGTTATTGATAAATGTAAAGGGCATTAATGTAATTCTCCATGGGCTGCGTCCTATGCCTATAAATAGATGAACAGGACTCCCGTACTGTTCATGCTGACTTGGCATTTGCTTTCCGCATCACGCCTGTACCTTTACCTTTCATCAATTCGAAGGTACATTTATAATTTGTTATTATGAAATTGATAATGCAAAATAAAAATAAGTTGATAATAATATCTGTATTATTATTCATATTTCATATATGTATTCTCCTTCATCATCTGTCGAGCTTACAAAGGTCTCTTCCTTCATAACCTTCGTCCAGAATTCATTATATCCGAAGGGACATAATGCCTTGAAGGACGAAGGACTTTAACATTTAACACTTTTTATGTTGCCATGTTCTTAATTCGAAGCATTTGAGAACAAGTCTCCAACAATAGCTATGTAAAATACATCATATGAAGACAACGATCATCCACCGTCATAGTTGAATGGGAGATGATGACCTAGACATCTCCGAACTCATCGTAACATCCTTCATGCTCCTCCAGTAGTACTTGTTCTTGACCTGGTGTTATTATAGCAAGGGTGAGCTCCCATACGGTCATCGCTCAACAAGTGTTGGTAATAATGTGTATGAGCTCACTTACGGTGGGGGCTCATGTGTAATGTAAAACTTACCAAGGAAAATGGCTAAGACCGAGCATTGCTTTTAAATACGTTGGTCAAAACTTTATTAGCAATTACTAGGTATAAGTGTATAACAACCCAATTAAATAATTGATCACAATGATGAATAAATCCCACAATGCAATGCATGACAAGTTAAGTTAAGTTCCATCATTTAATCATGTGAGTCCTGAGTCGTTCATGACCGTTAGCACGGCTCATATACAAGTTTTACACTCTATAGAGGTTGTACCATTTACCCACAAGTCATGTTCTCATTTTGCTCGGGGTTGTATAGACTCTTAACCACTTCTAAGGTGAGATGGCGAGGGTACACTACAAGGCCTTTATAAAGTTCCACTAGCTTGAGAAAACCGGTACTATTTCAGTGAGAAGGAGGCGATATAGGAATCCCTCGTCCAAAAAGCCATTGCAGCATGATCGACCCAAGAACTTCCATATATCAGCAACTCCTCACACCATGGTTGCCCGTTTTAGGTAAGGTAGTCCTTCACTAGCTTTCCTAATTAATCAGCTAAGGGCATCCCATACCACCCTTGTGATAGCACTGTTGTCTTAGGTTATGCTCTATTTTCTAATTAACAAAATAATCTTATCAAGAACAATAAATAATCCAATAATAATGATAAAGCATGATCATAATTCAGATATAATATTAATCCCAAAACTAGGTAGAGCAATAACAAGACTACCTAATAATTCATTTGTTTGCAAGGTGTAGGGTAAACAAAACTAGGTAACCTATTAGGTCCCATCAATTTAACCTAAGCATGCCACGGTGATTACAAACATCATTATTAGGGTAAAGAATGTGATCAAGGACACACCTTGCCTTTTACTTGTGAATCTAGGTGAACAGGTGCTTCCCAAAAAAGTTGGGCTTCAGGTTCCTCGTAACCTTGCTTCTATTCGTAGTTGAAATGTGCAAGTTATGAATTATCTAAGATTTCTAGATTTACTTTTTATACTAAAAATTCGTTTTTCAGATTTATTTTATGGAAATTGAATTAGTAGGACCGCGATTACCATTTAATGTAAACACAGGGGCAATCTGTATACTCCGGGACTAATCCACAAGACTTTCTACATAGGCATGGTGAAAGGGAAATAGGGTCAAACCTTTTCCAATAAGAATTTTGGTGGTTGAATTGCCCAACACAAATTATTGGACTAACTAGTTTGCTCTAGAAAATATGTTCTACAGGTGCCAAAGGTTCACAATAAACCAATACAAAGCCAAAAAAAAGGGTTCAAAAAGAATGGAGCAAAGCACCCGAAGGCCCCCCTGGTCTGGCGCACCGGACCATCCGGTGCACCAGGGAGGTCAACTCCGAACTGCTCAGCTTCGAGAATTTGGGAGGCCGCTCCACTAAAATTCACCGGACTGTCCGGAGTAGCACCGGACTGTCCGGTGTGCCAGCGGAGCAATGACTACTTCACTCCAACGGTCGTCTGCAAAGGAATTAAATGCGCTACAGTGCGCGCCTGCGCGCGCAGAAGTCAGAGAAGGCGCCAGAAGGCGTACCGGACATTCTACAGGACCTGTCCGGTGCACCACCGGACTGTCCGGTGGCCCCACAAGTCAGAGCTCCAACGGTCGAACCCTAACGGCCGGGTGACGTGGCTGGCGCACCGGACAGTGTCCGGTGTGCCCGTCGACAGAAGCCTCCACCAACGGCCACTTTGGTGGTTGGGGCTATAAATACCCACAACCACCCACCATTCATTGCATCCAAGTTTTCAGACTTCCTACACCTTACAAGAGCTATAGCATTCAATACAAGACACACCAAAGAGATCAAATCCTCTCCCAAGTCCAAAGATCATTCCAATCAAATAGTGACTAGTGAGAGAGTGACTTGTGTTCATTTGAGCTCTTGCGCTTGGATTGCTTTTCTTCTTCATTCTTTCTTGTGATCAACTCAATTGTAACCAAGGCAAGGACACCAATTGTGTGGTGGTCGTTGCGGGGACTTAGTGTCCCGTTTGATTGAGAAGAGAAGCTCACTCGGTCTAAGTGACCGTTTGAGAGAGGGAAAGGGTTGAAAGAGACCCGGTCTTTGTGACCACCTCAACGGGGAGTAGGTTTGCAAGAACCGAACCTCGGTAAAACAAATCACCGTGTCTCACTCTTTGTTTACTTGTGATTTGTTTTCACCCTCTCTCTCGGACTCGTTTATATTTCTAACACTAACCCCAGCTTGTAGTTGTGTTTAAGTTTATAAATTTCAGATTCAGCCTATTCACCCCCCACTAGGCGACTTTCAATTGGTATCAGAGCCCGGTGCTTCATTAGAGCCTAATCGCTCGAAGTGATGTCGGGAGATCACGCCAAGAAGGAGATGGTGACCGGCGACAAGCCCGTTACAAGCCACGGGAAGGCTCCATCGGGAGAGTCCCGCAACAAGGGGAAGGAGAAGGAATCCTCTTCACACAAGTCACATCGGAGTGGCAAAAAGAAAAAGAAGATGAGGAAGGTGGTCTACTACGAGACTGACTCTTCATCGCCATCCACCTCCGGCTCCAACGCACCGTCCGTAACTTCTAAGCGCCATGAGCGCAAGAAGTTTAGTAAGATTCCCCTACACTACCCTCGCATTTCTAAACGTACTCCATTACTTTCCGTTCCATTAGGCAAACCACCGGTTTTTGACGGTGAAGATTATAACATGTGGAGTGACAAAATGAGGCATCACCTAACCTCACTCCACACTAGTATTTGGAACGTTGTTGAGCTTGGTGTACAGGTACCATCCGTAGGGGATGAGGACTATGATTCGGACGAAGTTGCCCAAATCCGGCACTTCAACTCACAAGCCACCACAATACTCCTCGCCTCTCTAAGTCGAGAGGAGTATAACAAGGTGCAAGGATTGAAGAGCGCCAAAGAGATTTGGGACGTACTCAAAACGGCGCACGAAGGAGATGATGTGACCAAGATCACCAAAAGGGAGACGATCGAGGGGGAGCTCGGTCGATTCATGCTTCACCAAGGAGAGGAGCCACAAGCAATGTATAACCGGCTCAAGACCTTGGCGAACCAAGTGCGGAACCTCGGGAGCACCAAATGGGATGACCATGAGATGGTCAAGGTTATTCTAAGATCACTAGTTTTTCTTAATCCTACTCAAGTACAATTAATTCGTGGTGATCCTAGATACAAACTAATGTCTCCCGAGGAAGTAATAGGTAAATTTGTGAGCTTCGAACTAATGATCAAAGGCTCCAAAAAGATCATCGAGCAAGGCACATCCTCCTCCGTTCCCGAAGCACAACCCGTTGCATTTAAAGCAACGGAGGAGAAGAAAGAAGATTCTACTCCAAGTAGAATCCCCATCGACGCCTCCAAGCTCGATAATGAGGAGATGGCGCTCATCATCAAGAGCTTCCGTCAAATCCTCAAACAAAGGAAGGGGAAAGATTACAAGCCCCGTTCTAAGAAGGTGTGCTACAAGTGTGGTAAGCCCGGTCATTTCATTGCTAAATGTCCATTATCTAGTGATAGTGACAGGGGCGACGACAAGAAGGGAAAGAGGAGAGAAAAGAAGAGGTACTACAAGAAGAAGGGTGGCGATGCCCATGTTTGCCGGGAGTGGGACTCCGACGAGAGCTCCACCGACTCCTCCTCCGACGAGGACACCGCCAACATCGCCGTCAACAAAGGGCTCCTCTTCCCCAACATCGGCCATAAGTGCCTCATGGCAAAGGACGGCAAAAGGAAGAAGGTGAAATCAAAATCCTCAACTAAATATGCAACATCTAGCGATGGGGCTAATTCTAGTGATAATGAGGATGACTTGTTTACTCTTTTTGCCAACTTAAACATGCAACAAAAAGAAAAATTAAATGAATTAATTAGCGCTATCCATGATAAGGATGAACTCTTGGATAGCCAAGAGGACTTCCTAATTAAAGAAAACAAAAAGCATGTTAAGGTGAAAAATGCTTATGCTCTAGAAGTAGAAAATTGTGAAAAATTAACTGGTGAGCTAAGCACCTGCCATGATATTATTTCCAACCTTAGAAATGAGAATGCCAATTTAATTGCTAAGGTTGGGAAGCTTGATGATTGTGATAATTCAATTGTTAGTCTTAGAAATGATAACGCCAACTTAACTGCTAAGACTGACAAATTGAATGCTTCTCTTTCTAGCCTTAAAATTGAAAAAGAAAAATTAATTGCTAAGGCTAAGGAGTTAGATGTTTGCAATGCTTCTATTTCCAATCTTAGAGATGAAAATGATATATTGCATGCTAAGATTGTTGAATTAAATACTTGCAAACCCTCTACATCTTCCGTTGAGCATGTTACTGTTTGTACTAGATGTAGAGATATTAATGTTGATGCTATTCATGATCACCTAGCCTTAATCAAACAACAAAATGATCACATAGCTCAACTTAGTGCCAAAATTAATGACCATGACTTAGAAAATGAGAAATTTAAATTTGCTAGAAGCATGCTCTATAGTGGGAGACGCCCTGGTATTAAGGATGGCATTGGCTTCCAACAGGGAAACAATGTCAAGCTTAATGCCCCTCCTAAAAGATTGTCCAACTTTGTTAAGGGCAAAGCTCCCATGGTTCAGGATAACGAGGGTTACATTTTATACCCTGCCGGTTATCCCGAACACAAAATTAGGAGAATTCAATCTAGGAAGTCTCACTCTGGTCCTAATCATGCTTTTATGTATAAGAGTGAGGCATCTAGTTCTAGGCAATCAATCCATGCTAAATTGCCTAAGAAGAAAACTCCTAAAGCATCAAATGATCATAATGTTTCATTTAGAACTTTTGATGCTTCTTATGTGCTAACTAACAAATCCGGCAAGGTAGTTGCCAAGTATGTTGGGGCCGAGCACAAGGGATCAAAGACTTGTGTTTGGGTACCCAAAGTTCTTGTATCTAATGTCAAAGGACCCAAAACTGTTTGGGTACCTAAAATCAAGAACTAAATTTGTTTTGTAGGTTTATGCATCCAGGGGCTCAAGTTGGATTATCGACAGCGGGTGCACAAACCATATGACTGGGGAGAAAAGGATGTTCTCCTCCTACGAGAAAAACCAAGATCCCCAACGAGCTATCACATTCGGGGATGGAAATCAAGGTTTGGTCAAAGGATTGGGTAAAATTGCTATATCACCTGACCATTCCATTTCCAATGTCTTTCTTGTAGATTCTTTAGATTACAACTTGCCTTCCGTTTCTCAATTATGTAAAATGGGCTACAACTGTCTTTTTACGGATACAGGTGTTACTGTCTTTAAAAGAAGTGATGATTCAGTAGCTTTTAAGGGAGTATTAGAGGGTCAACTATACTTAGTTGATTTCAATAGAGCTGAACTCGATACTTGCTTAATCGCTAAGACTAACATGGGTTGGCTCTGGCATCGCCAACTAGCCCACGTTGGAATGAAGAATCTTCACAAGCTTCTAAAGGGAGAGCACATATTGGGATTAACAAATGTGCATTTTGATAAAGACAGGATTTATAGCGCATGCCAAGCAAGGAAGCAAGTTGGCGTTCATCATCCACATAAGAACATCATGACGACTGACAGGCCACTTGAGCTTCTCCACATGGACCTATTCGGCCCGATCGCTTACATAAGCATCGGCGGGAGTAAGTACTTCTAGTTATTGTGGATGACTATTCTCGCTTCACTTGGGTATTCTTTTTACAAGATAAATCTCAAACCCAAGAAACTTTGAAAGGATTCTTGAGACGGGCTCAAAATGAGTTTGGCTTGAGGATTAAGAAGATAAGAAGCCACAATGGGACGGAGTTCAAGAACTCTCAAATAGAAGGCTTTCTTGAGGAGGAGGGCATCAAGCATGAGTTCTCTTCTCCCTACACGCCACAACAAAATGGTGTAGTGGAGAGGAAGAATAGAACTCTATTGGACATGGCAAGGACCATGCTTGATGAGTACAAGACTTCGGATCGGTTTTGGGCCGAGGCGGTCAACACCGCTTGCTACGCCATCAACCGATTGTATCTACACCAAATTCTTAAGAAGACATCATATGAACTCCTCACCGGTAAAAAGCCCAATGTTTCATATTTTAGAGTCTTTGATAGCAAATGTTTTATTCTTGTTAAAAGAGGTAGAAAATCAAAATTTGCTCCTAAGGCTGTAGAAGGCTTTTTACTAGGGTATGATTCAAACACAAGGGCATATAGAGTCTTTAACAAGTCCACTGGACTAGTTGAAGTTTCTTGTGATATTGTGTTTGATGAGACTAATGGCTCCCAAGTGGAGCAAGTTGATCTTGATGAATTAGATGATGAAGAGGCTCCGTGCGTCGCGCTAAGGAACATGTCCATTGGGGATTTGTGTCCTAAGGAATCCGAAGAGCCCATTCAAGCACAAGATCAACCATCTTCCTCCATGCAAGCATCTCCACCAACTCAAGATGAGGATGAGGCTCAAGATGATGAAGGAGAAGATCAAGAAGATGAGCCACCTCAAGACGACGACAATGATCAAGGGGAGATGCAAATGATCAAGACAAGGAGGATGAACAAAATCCAAGGCCACCACACCCAAGAGTCCACCAAGCAATACAACGAGATCACCCCGTGAACACCATTTTAGGAGATATTCATAAGGGGTAACTACTCGATCTCGTGTTGCTCATTTTTGTGATACTCGTTTGTTTCCTCTATTGAGCCACACAGGGTAGAGGAAGCACTTCAAGATTCGGATTGGGTGCTGGCGATGCAAGAGGAGCTCAACAATTTTAAAAGGAATGAGTTATGGCATTTAGTTCCACGTCCTAACCAAAATGTTGTAGGAACCAAGTGGGTCTTCCGCAACAAACAAGATGAGCATGGTGTGGTGACAAGGAACAAGGCACGACTTGTGGCCAAAGGGTATTCACAAGTCGAAGGTTTGGATTTCGGTGAAACCTATGCACCCGTAGCTAGGCTTGAGTCAATTCGAATATTACCTGCCTATGCTACTCACCATGACTTTAAGCTTTACCAAATGGACATGAAGAGTGCCTTCCTCAACGGTCCTATCAAGGAAGAGGTCTATGTTGAGCAACCTCCCAGCTTTGAAGATAGTGAGTATCCTAACCATGTTTACAAACTCTCTAAGGCGCTTTATGGGCTCAAGCAAGCCCCAAGAGCATGGTATGAATGCCTAAGAGATTTTCTTATCACTAATGGCTTCAAAGTCGGAAAAACCGATCCTACTTTATTCACTAAGACCATTAAGAATGATTTGTTTATATGCCAAATTTATGTTGATGATATCATATTTGGGTCTACTAAAAAATCTATTTGTGAAGAATTTAGTAGGATCATGATTCAAAAATTCGAGATGTCTATGATGGGGGAGTTAAAGTATTTTCTAGGATTTCAAGTGAAGCAACTCCAAGAGGGCACCTTCATCCGCCAAATGAAGTACATTCAAGATATTCTTACCAAGTTTGGAATGAAGAATGCCAAGCCCATCAAGACACCCATGGGAACCAATGGGCATCTCGACCTCGACACGGGAGGTAAATCCGTAGATCAAAAGGTATACCGGTCGATGATAGGTTCTTTACTCTATTTATGTGCATCTCGACCGGACATTATGCTTTCCGTATGCATGTGTGCAAGGTTCCAAGCCGACCCTAAGGAAGTTCACCTTAGGGCCATGAAGCGAATCTTGAGATATTTAGTTCATACACCTAAGTTTGGTCTTTGGTACCCCAAGGGATCCTCATTTGATTTATTAGGATATTCCGATGCTGATTGGGCAGGGTGTAAGATTAATAGGAAGAGCACATCAGGGACTTGTCAGTTTCTAGGAAGATCCCTGGTGTCTTGGGCTTCAAAGAAACAAAACTCAGTAGCTCTTTCTACCGCCGAAGCCGAGTACATTGTCGCAGGCCATTGTTGCGCGCAATTGCTTTGGATGAGGCAAACCCTTAGGGACTATGGCTACAAGTTTATCGAAGTCCCTCTCCTATGTGATAATGAGAGTGCAATCCGCATGGCGGATAATCCCGTTGAACACAGCCGCACTAAGCACATAGCCATTCGGTATCACTTTCTGAGAGATCACCAACAAAAGGGGGATATCAAAATAGCCTATATAAACACCAAAGATCAATTGGCCGATATCTTTAGCAAGCCTCTAGATGAGCAATCCTTTACCAAACTTAGGAATGAGATAAATATTCTTGATTCTAGAAATTTTGATTGATACTTTGCACACATAGCTCATTTATATACCTTTGATCATATCTCTTTTTATGTCTATGACTAATGTGTTTTCAAGTATCATATTATGCTTAGTCCTAGATATTGAAAGGGAAATGGAGTATTCGGCAAAGAAGGCGCTTCCACTCAACTCCAATTGTATTTGCCGGTACTCCGCATCATTCTCCATTTTGGTATAATCTTCATTCATATTTTTGTGTTTGCCAAAGGAGGAGAAAGTTTAAAAGGGCTTATATCTCACTCACAAGTATCCGTTTTTGGCGATTCATGCCAAAGGGGGAGAAAGTATGAGCCCAAAGCAAAAGGACCGCACCACCACCAAATTTAAAAATGAAGTTTTCAATTTGATATCTTATTATGTTCAAAAAGGGGAGAAAGTAGTATCTTCAAAACCTGCAAAACCCTCTTGAACACTAAGAGGAGAATTTTATTTAGGGGGATTTTTATTTTTGTCAAAGGAAAAGCATTTGAGACAGGGGGAGAAAATTTCAAATCTTGAAAATGCTTTCTTCAATCTTATTCATATACCTTTGACTATTTGCAAAATGATTTTGAAAAGAATTTTACAAAGGATTTGCAAAACAAAACTCGTGGTGCAAAGGTGGTCCAAAATTTTAAGTAAGAAGAAAACCATCCATGCACATCTATTGAGATAAGTATATTGGTTTCAATTCCAAGCAACCTTTGCACTTACATTATGCAAACTAGTTCAATTCTGCACTTTTATATTTGCTTTGGTTTAAGTTGGCATCAATCACCAAAAAGGGGGAGATTGAAAGGGAAATAGGGTCAAACCTTTTCCAATAAGAATTTTGGTGGTTGAATTGCCCAACACAAATTTTGGACTAACTAGTTTGCTCTAGAAAATATGTTCTACAGGTGCCAAAGGTTCACAATAAACCAATACAAAGCCAAAAGAAAGGGTTCAAAAAGAATGGAGCAAAGCACCCGAAGGCTCCCCTGGTCTGGCGCACCGGCCGTCCGGTGTGCCACCGGACAGTGTCCGGTGCACCAGGGAGGTCTACTCCGAACTGCTCAGCTTCGGGAATTGGGGAGGCCGCTCCGCTAAAATTCACCGGACTGTCCGGTGTAGCACCGGACTATTCGGTGTGCCAGCGGAGCAACGACTACTTCACGCCAACGGTCGTCTGCAGAGGAATTAAATGCGCTATAGTGCGCGCCTGCGCGCGCAGAAGTCAGAGCAGGCGCCAGAAGGCGCACCGGACAGTCTACAGGACTTGTCCGGTGCACCACCGGACTGTTCGGTGGCCCCACAAGTCAGAGCTCCAACGGTCGAACCCTAACGGTCGGGTGACGTGACTGGCGCACCGGATAGTGTCCGGTGCGCCCGTCTACAGAAGCCTCTACCAACGGCCACTTTGGTGGTTGGGGCTATAAATACCCCCAACCACCCACCATTCATTGCATCCAAGTTTTCAGACTTCCTACACCTTACAAGAGCTATAGCATTCAATACAAGACACACCAAAGAGATCAAATCCTCTCCTAAGTCCAAAGATCATTCCAATCAAATAGTGACTAGTGAGAGAGTGACTTGTGTTCATTTGAGCTCTTGCGCTTGGATTGCTTTTCTTCTTCATTCTTTCTTGTGATCAACTCAATTGTAACCAAGGCAAGGGACACCAATTGTGTGGTGGTCCTTGCGGGGACTTAGTGTCCCGTTTGATTGAGAAGAGAAGCCCACTCGATCTAAGTGACCGTTTGAGAGAGGGAAAGGGTTGAAAGAGACCCGGTCTTTGTGACCACCTCAACGGGGAGTAGGTTTGCAAGAACCGAACCCCGGTAAAACAAATCACCGTGTCTCACTCTTTGTTTACTTGTGATTTGTTTTCACCCTCTCTCGGACTCGCTTATATTTCTAACGCTAACCCCGGCTTGTAGTTGTGTTTAAGTTTATAAATTTTAGATTCGCCCTATTCACCCCCTCTAGGCAACTTTCACATGGACTCCGGGTTTGTTTTGAAGTTTTCTAGGGTTTATTTTAATAAAATGACACAATCGAATAGTGTGCACTCAATATGGGCCGTGTGATCTAGGAACATCGACCCAGATTAGATTGGACTACAGCCTGAACCAATACTCAACGCGAGCCATTGGATCTTCGATCCCTGGCCTGAACGTCCCCGATCCTCCATTAGCAGATCTATGGTCGATATATCTACTAGGGCTCTAATCTCAACCGTTAGCCTTCGAATTAGTGGTCTAGAGGCCCCTCCCCTACCAGACATCAGCCACGGTGGCGCATAGGGCCTCCGTGGCAGCGTAACTCGTCGGTAAGAACACCACCCAACCTTTTGGCGCCTGACTTCAAATTTGCCTAGCTCTACATTATGCGGGGGTAATAGCGAAACAAGGGGGAAGTTCTCACTGCGATAGATGGCGTGGATGCACCCATCCATAGTGTCACAACCCAACCAAATTATCGGGCCCACGTACACCAATCCTTGCCCTCAAGGCCTCAGATGGATATGTAAGTGAACCAGATAACTTACTTGGGGTGCCGAGTTTCGATGAACTCGTTTATTCCCAAGGATCATCCACCCGTGATTAAGAACATTACAATAATCAAACATCTCAAACCGTGAACATAAACATAGACATAGGAGTTTGAGCGGAAGACTTTATAATAAGATAATATACATTAGCAAACTTTAGGTTTACAAAACCAAGTAGTGTTTATTATTACATGCCCAAGGTAGAGTTAAAGTGCTAACTTATTACATCACCTGGGAATATGTCATCTTCCCACAAGCACACATACAAACCAAACAGAAGTAAAATGTCTCCATGGTGAGCCTAACATAAATCAAATGTGTCAAGAACCTCTCCTGCAATAACATAGGGAATAAAACCTTGAGTACGCAATTATTCAGCAAGTTTGACCTAACTAAAGAAAAGACTCTCAAGTGTATGCTAGCTGATTGGGGAATCAAGTTGTAACACCCCAAGTGTTACCATGGCTAAGGGCCACCTTGGCACTAGAAGCTGTGATCACATAAGATAAAGGCTTAGGGCAGCACATAAGAACCTTGGGGCTCATGTTATGATTAAGTTGCACATGACATGAGAAACTTTACCCTAAGTCCTTGTACATTTACTATCTTGGATAATAAGGGGGAGAAGAACCCTAGATTTCTTCAAGCCATGCCTTCCAAAACCCTATGTAAGGGGGGGGAAAGAGAGTGATCAAGTGGGTAAAACATGTGTAACTTTTACCCAAACCTTAAGTGACTTGTAACCAGCATTTAGGGGAAGGAAATATTGCAAAAAGGTCCCTGGAGAAACCCCATTTCAAATCTCCAAGAGGAGAGAGAGCTAGAGCTCTCTAGTTTTCTCTAAGTCACATTTTAACCCTACTTCAAAGACCAGCCGTGTTCACTTTGAAAATGGCGCCAAAACCACTTGGGTTCTATACCAAAAATGTGCTATACCACTTAAGGCACCCCCTGGAAAAATTTGAAACCGAGACTCGGACATTTGACAAGCTTTGACATCGGTTTTGTCGCGGAGTGTGCAGTGAGACAAACCAAACTTGGCGCCGGTCTATCTCCTAACCTAGGGCGTATCCTCCCTTGGAACTCACATGAAATAGGTAGCTCTAGGTGCAGGGAAGAGATCCTTCACAGTCGACATGGCGAGATTCGTACGCCTGGTCGCTCAGCAGAGCGAAGAACACGGGCAGAAGCCAAGCGCCACGTGTTCGACGCGCTCTGAGCACGCCAGAGCACGCCCGCGCGCGCCCCGCGCCGCGCCCGAGCCAAGCCGGCGCCTCGGCCGCGTCCGCGCCTATAAAACCCACCCCAGCGCTCGGTTGTTTCCCCCAGTGCCTCCTAAGTACCTCACCGGACTCGCCCAGGCCAGCCCTCGCCTCCGGCGACCTCCCCGCGGCCCGCCAGTGCCGGCCAAAGACCACCATCGTGACCAACCCCTCTCCAGCCTCCCTCCGTTCGATCCCAGCCTTCAGTTAGCTTCCTGGTGAAGCCGTGAAGCTTACTCACGCTTGAACCGAGGACCCGCGTCACCGGAATAGCAAAACCGTGCTCACCGGAGTTCATTCCCCCACCGGCGCACGTGGATCGGGTAAATCACTGAGCCATTCTCTGATTCAATGCACAGGTAGCCTCTACCTCATCCCAGGATGCTCACCGTGCCATTGGATTGGACTAGGTCGCCGTGGTTTGGCCGGTACACTCGCCGCCGACGAGCTCGCCCGCCTGCGCACGTGGACCGAGCGATTCCGGCCATCCCCGACGACGAGCCGTACCTCGACGTGACCGCCAGAGCCTCCCCGAGCCAACCCTGCCCTTCGCCGGACCTCCCTCGTCGCCGGTAAGCCGCGCCGTCCTTTCTTTTCTGCGGCCACTGTTTGGATTAGGGGAGGGACCGCGGGTGAGAGGGAGAGAAACCCAGGGGGTTAAGTGCAAAGCCAAAGACTCAGGTGAATAGTAACCCAGGGGTAGATCTGCGAGTTTTGAATCCATTTAACCCCAGGGGTCTCGGTGCAAACTGGTTTTTCCAGAAAACCTTAATTAAATCTGTTTTTAATTGGACAGCAACTTTGAAAATGCATAACTTTTGTTTAAATCATCCAAATTTAGTCAAACCAATTTTGCCAGACTCTAAATAATGTAACCTGTCTAAGAAAAATATAAAACCCCATATGAACTAGAGAAAAATACAAGGTTCTGTTTTATTTTCAGTTTTGGCCAAAAGCTTAATAATAGCAAGAAAAATAGTTGTACTAATTAACTAGGGTTAGAAAAATTTGGAGAAGTTTATATTCACTCACTAATTTAGTTAAAAATGTTAAACCTCTCTGTCTATTACTTTAAGATAATCTTAACCCCTTCTTCTATAATATGCTTAAGTTTAAGAAAAATAGAAAGGGTGATATAAATGATGAACCAGAGGGCACACCTATTTTTGTTAAGATACTTAGTCAATGTAGTTCACTGGAAAAATATGTCATACCCTGTTGTAGTGTAAAATAAACAAGATACCTTTTTAATGAAGAGAATAGGAATAACTTAGAAAAACCCTACAAAAATATCCCTAAGATGAAACCTCCCCAAACCTTAGGATAACTAATGTGTTGGTAATAAGAACTTAAGAAAAATCTGAAATCTGTTGTTTGATATTTTTCAAATGACAAGTTAGTTCTAATCACTCTTGTGCACCAAAGTTTAGAAAATTCACCATTAATTAACCACCTTGTAGCTCTCTGCCATTTTTGGTACAAGAGCTTTTTATCATTACCAAAGGCCAGCAAAAATAACCATTAGGTCAGAGACCACTTTAATCAAGGACTTGTAGTGTAAAGTGGCCCATTTTTTGCCCAACCATTGTTATTTTTGTTTAAAGATTAGCTTTTATACTTTAAGCCTGAAATTTTCAAAACAAGCTAGTATAGCCAGTGTCAACCCACTGTAATTTTTACAGAATTTTTGGAAATTTTTAAACTACTATCATAGTTCAAAACCCCTACTAGAAACCCTAGGTGGAAATTAAGAAGGGAAATTGGATGATGGAACTTAATGTCCCCTTAAGATCTTTATAATTGACCACTGAAATTTATAGAGGCAATACAAATCCAATATGTATTTTAGAGAGAAAACCTAAAACTAACAAGTAATAAGTCTATGAATACCACTAGAAGACCCTCGTAACCAAGAAGCCCTAAGTTAATTCTTGACGTAAATTCTGTAGCTTAATGTTCTTAAATTTTGCATAATCATGACATACATGTTCATTGCATTTCGATAGACTGTAATCTTGCTGACGGAGAGTACGTCCTCGTGCCGGAGCAAGGAGCTGCCCAGGAGGTTGCCCCAGACCCAGCACCAGAGCCTGCACCAGAGGACCTGCCTGCCACTGCTTTGGAAGGCAAGCCCCGGTTTTATGCATAACCTGTTATTTATGCTATTTTACTTCACTTAATGATTGTAGGATTGATTGTGCACTTAGGTGTAGGAATTGTCTGGAACCCTAGTTGCATGATCTCAGGAATCCTATTGAGATGAACACTAGTATGCTAGGTCGAGTAGTTGCTTTATTAATTAGGATCTCGGTAGAAGTCGAGTGATTTTTCTAGCACTCGCGCGAGGTCAGGAATTGGCTGTATCCACTTTCTTATCATATTGATGTTGGTTTGTGGGCAACAATCCATGGGGATTGGTTGTTCACGGGATAAAAAGTTGATTAAGGATTAAGGTGTGGTACCGTGAGTCAAGCGTTTGAACGTACTAAACACATACCGAGAAATATGGTAAATCGGTAAACCTAGTACCTGATTGAACCTGCCAGTGGACATACCCCCTCACGCGACCTGAGACGTAGTCTCCCATTCCGGTTATGGTGGGTACAAGTGCGGTCACTGCACGACGGCCAGTCGGGGTCAGTGAGGCATTGTACGCCAAGGCGGTGAGCCCTGATCTGCTGCCAGGGAATCGATGGGGAAGGTTGATATGTGTGGGGACGGAGTGCCCCTGCATGTCGTGTGTTTAGGTTTACCTTGCAAGGATAAAAACTCGATTCGAATCGTCTGCTTCTCGCAGCTAATGAGACTGCTTGATCCATGCTGCTACATTGAGTAACAAGTGGAACTGGTTGAGATGATACAAACTGTTGTTTGCTAATAATGCTTGCTACTATGTATGAATAGATAGTACACTTTTAGCCTTAAGAGAGTCACACTTAATTTTGATTAAGTTAAAATCTTGATTTAGAAACTCAGCTAGTGTTTTTGGCAACCAAACCCCACAGCCAAACAGCTGCATGTCTAGAGGTAGAGGAGTAGACTCCTCACACCGGGTAAGTCTAGCTGAGTATTAGTATACTCAGCCTTGCTTGTGGCATAATTTTACAGGTTCTCTGGAGGACATGGTTGCTGGAGTGACTTGGCCATCCACCCTGCCACCGGGTTGGACTGTCGAGTGGGACCCCGCCTCGGCTGAGGAGGAGCATGAGGAGTGATGGGACAGGCTTCCCCATCCCTCCATTTATTTACCGTTAGTTTAATTTCCGCTGCATTCCAAAAACAATGATGGTTACTTTTGCGAAACTCCGATGATGACAATGGTAATGTAATAACTAAATACTCTTCCATGCATGGTTTTATGCTTTATTGTATTTGCTCTGTGACTCACCATCGAGTGAGACTGTGGTACATGATCCTGTCAGTGGCCGTGTCGGACTAGATCCGAGGGATTGACGGGTTATTCCCATTTAAGTGTGGTCCAGCCTCTAAGGTCGGACTTAGGCACTTAAGTCGGAATAATTCGGGCAGTTCCGCCACAGCTGGTATCGGAGCTTGTACCACCACAGAGGAATCAATAAATCCTAAATACCATCCCTTTTCGAAAAGTAAAACTGGATAGAAACAATGTTGGATAGATAGTAGGGCAAGCAGGATAGACCTAGGACGTGAAGCCTTAGGATGATAGAAGGGTAGCTAGGTGGCTAAGTGACTAGGCCCTACAGGCCACTTTTACAGGATGGGAGTCTTTCCTATTCCTTTCATTCTCTTGTGAGGTCGTTCAGGACGTGCATGCATGCATTCTTAATTAAGTAAATAATTGACTAAATAAAAAGACTTAAAAGTGAAATAGCAGCCAACTAGGTCCTCACTATCTTTTTCTTTTAACCAGAGGCAGGTTGAGTTTTGTTTTCCCTGTTCTTTTTACTTCTTTTTCTTTACTTACGCTTAACCGTGCACAGATGACTTCCCACGGATCCTCTGAGGATGGAGATGCGCTGACCCACACTGACGGACTTGCACGAGAGGGTTTTCCCCGCATCTTGTGGGAGGTGCTTCAGGGGGCAGGATATTTGACACCCCCTCAGTACGCGGTGCAGCTATTCGAGAAGCACCGGGTACCTCGCTGCAGGGTGAGGATGACCCTGGAGCCTCATCCCTTGCAGCCAGGCTGGCGTTCACTGGACTCCGAGTCCTATGGATACCGGGCTGAGGACACTATTGAGGCTATCGCTCTGCATGGACTGACCACCTTCTGTGGATTTCACCCCTTGGAATTGGCTACTCACCCCATTGGGCTGTTCCCTGCGGAGAAGGAGGACGACCCGATGTGGAAGGACCGGGTGGAGCATGCCAAGGACATCTGGGCTCTATACCCAGGCCACACGGCACACTTGTCGGTACGGTGCATGAACGCTCTGTATCGTCTGCAAGTGATGCGTGGGGAGGCCATGTCCCACCTGATGGCATTGCTGGAGGACACCAAGATCACCCTGGATAACCGGGAAGAGCTCGTGGTGGATTTATCCCAGGAGCTGGTGGAGAAGGATTTACAGGTGGAGCAGCTGACTGACGAGGCTCATGAGTTGGAAGAGCTGGTGGGTACCAGGGAGAATACCATAGAGGTCCTCGAGGATCAGCTCCTCAACACTCAGCAGCAGTTAGCAGAGGCTAATGCGCATCTGGACATGCATCACCAAGAGATCCATGATGCGGAGGCTGACGAGGACGTCGATATCGAGGGAGGAGACGAATCTGCCTCCAGTGTAGACACCGCAGGCTCAGGGAGACCACCTTCCCCCGAGTCTAGCGTCGCCTCGTTCGCTCAGTAGAGGCCAGACTAATGCTAGAGATTGATGATAGTTGGACTCCTCGCCGCTAGCTTAGCTTTTGCACCCTTAGGGTACTAGGCTAGGTAGAGTTGAGTCTTTTGATTCCTTGATGTAACCAGTAGTAAAAACTCTTTGGGATGTTTAGGGATGACTGATGGTAATTTAAATTCGGATGGAAGGATCACGTTTTCATTGTTTTATTTGAAATCTATCAATTACTTTGACTCCCCTACCATGTTCGAACCTTAAGCTTGGAGATGTGTTATTAAGCAACCATGTGACTTTTTCAGATGGCTGGGAGGCAGCGTCGTGGCCAGAATGAGCGCGTTCCTCCACCGCCACCGCCTCCCACTCTGCAGGAGCTCATGGCCCAGCAGAATGAGATTCTGAGGCAGCTAGCTCAACGGCAGCCACCCCCTCAGCAGTATGGTGGAGACCATCAGCGTCACCCCGTCGCTGCTACTTACCAGGAGTTTCTCAGCACCCAGCCGCCATTGTTTACCAGGTCGGAGGACCCACTGGATGCAGATGTGTGGTTAAGGGTGGTAGAATCCAAGTTCCCATTGCTCCATGGGGCTTGCTCGGAGGTCACCAAGGTCAGGTTCGCCACACAGCAGCTTCGCGGACCCGCAAGGACTTGGTGGGACCATTTTCTGGCTATGCAGCCGGATGGCAGAGAGGTGGAGTGGAGGGAGTTCAAGGCCGCTTTCAGAGGGCATCATATTCCCGCTGGCATCATGGACCGGAAGCTCAATGAGTTTCTGGCACTTACTCAGGGCAGCAGGACCGTGTTACAATATGCCCAGGCCTTCAACGATCTGTGTCAGTATGCCGGATATCATGCAGATACGGATGAGAAGAAGCGAGACAGGTTCAGGAGAGGGCTCAGCACCAAGCTCCGTGACCGTCTCAACACCGTCCGGGCCCATAGTTACAATGAGTTGGTCAACATGGCCATCTCCCAGGAAGACTGCATCTTGGCTCGGCAGGCGGAGAAGAAGAGGAAGACCCCTGTGGCCGGACCCTCGTCTCAGCCACAGCGCTTCAGGATTGTGTCTGACTCACAGAGCAGGGGACCCCAGCAGCAGCAAGGAAGGTGGGTGATCAGGCCACCTCAGCAGCAGCAGCAGCAGCAAGCACCCAACCGTGTCCAATTCCCAGCTCAGAGGAACAACCAGCAGCAGCAGTACCGCCAGGCTAATGATAACCGGTGTTTCACTTGTGGCAGTACTGGACACTATGCCAAGAATTGTCCCAAGAATCAGCAGAGGCAGGGGCAGAATGTCAACCAGAACCAGGGGAAGAGGCAGAAAGTGCAAGTGAGGCAGGGCAAGCTGAACTTCACTACAATGGCTGACATACCAGAGGGAGCACCCGTCATGACTGGTATCTTTACAGTTTTAAATTTCCCTGCTATTGTTCTTTTTGATTCCGGTGCTTCACATAGTTTTATCAGTGCCAAGTTTAGTGTCAAATGCCAGTTGCCCTTTCATCACACCGATGGGGGCATTACAATCTCAACACCCGGAGGCAGAGTTGCCACTTATCAAATCAACAAGAATGTGCCTCTGAACCTTGGTAGTTTGCTAATTAAAACCAACCTTCTTGTCTTGGGACTGGATAGCGTGGATATCATATTGGGAACTGATTGGTTGACCAAACATCAGGTAGTGATTGACATTGCAGCTAGGGCTATTGAGGTGCACTCACCAATTTGCGGTGAAATCACACTATACTTACCCAACCAGGGTTGTACACGATCTTGTGCCTTTGCTAGGGTAGAATCCCCAGTGGAAAAGATCCCAGTAGTCTGTGACTACCCCGACGTTTTCCCGGATGAATTACCAGGAATGCCACCTGACAGAGATATTGAGTTCGCCATTGAATTGCAACCCGGGACTGCTCCTATCTCCAAGAGACCTTATAGGATGCCTCCCGCAGAGTTGGCAGAACTGAAGAAACAATTGCAAGAGTTGCTAGACAAGGGATTCATTCGTCCAAGCACTTCACCATGGGGATGTCCCGCCTTGTTCGTGAAGAAGAAGGATGAGAGTTTGAGGATGTGTGTTGATTACCGCCCTCTCAATGCGGTGACTATCAAGAACAAGTACCCGTTACCCCGCATTGATGTTCTATTTGATCAGTTGGTAGGAGCCAAGGTATTCTCCAAGATAGACCTTCGCTCGGGCTACCATCAGATCAAGATTCGAACCAGTGATATTCCCAAGACGGCTTTCTCTACCAGATATGGGCTCTATGAGTTTTTGGTGATGTCCTTTGGGCTAACCAATGCCCCGGCTTATTTCATGTACCTAATGAACTCAGTGTTCATGCCAGAGCTGGACAAGTTTGTGGTTGTTTTCATTGATGACATTCTGGTTTATTCCAAGAACGAGGCTGAGCACACTAAACATTTGCATATCGTGCTTCAGAGACTTCGCGACCATCAGTTGTATGCTAAGTTGTCCAAGTGTGAGTTCTGGCTGAAAGAAATAAAATTCTTGGGTCACACAATTTCTCAGGATGGGATATCAGTTGATCCTGAGAAGGTGCAAGAAGTGATGGACTGGAAACCCCCGACTACAGTGAAGCAGATTAGGAGTTTTCTGGGATTGGCAGGGTATTACCGACGATTCATTCCGGATTTCTCTAGAATTGCCAAGCCAATGACTGAACTGTTAAAGAAGGGAGCCAAATTTGAGTGGAACCAAAAGTGTGAAGATGCTTTTCATACCCTGAGGCAATATTTGACAACAGCTCCAGTGCTAGCTCAACCCGACAACACCAAGCCATTTGAGGTTTATTGTGATACTTCTGGTACGGGATTGGGTTGTGTGTTGATGCAAGAGAACAGAGTAATTGCTTATGCTTCCCGAGCCCTCAGACCTCATGAGCAGAATTACCCGACACATGACTTGGAGTTGGCAGCGGTAGTTCATGCTCTCAAGATATGGAGACACTACTTGATGGGAGCTCACTGTAATATTTACACTGATCACAAGAGCCTCAAGTACATTTTCACTCAGGCAGACCTGAATATGAGGCAGAGGAGATGGCTGGAATTAATCAAGGACTATGATTTGGAAGTGCATTACCACCCGGGCAAGGCCAATGTTGTGGCAGATGCCTTGAGCAGAAAAGCCCAATGTAATTGCATGAACATGGATGCAAGAATCACCACCTTGTGTGATGAGTTGTGCAAGCTGAACCTGGAAGTTGTTCCTTCCGGTGAATTGAGATATATTGCAGTGGAGCCCACATTGCAAGAACAAATAGCTCAGGCACAGTTTGGGGATAAGGGAGTTCAGATTATTAAAGAAATGATCGAGCTGAAGGCAGAGAAATACAAGTGTTTCCGCCAGGACAGCAAAGGAGTTTTATGGTTTGAAGATCGATTGGTTGTTCCCAAGAATTCAGAGCTCAGAAGGAAGATATTAGATGAAGCTCACCTTTCTAAGTTCTCCATGCACCCTGGTAGCAACAAGATGTATCATGATCTCAGACCTCTTTATTGGTGGACCAGGATGAAGAGGGAAATTGCCAAATATGTTTCAGAATGTGACACTTGTCAGAGGGTAAAAGCTAGTCATCTGAAAGCAGCAGGCCCGTTGCAACCCCTTCCCATACCATCTTGGAAATGGGAGGACATTTGCATGGATTTCATAGTGGGATTACCCAATACCTCCCGACACCATGATTCCATATGGGTTATTGTGGACAGATTGACCAAGACGGCTCATTTCTTACCAGTGCACACTACCTACCGGACAGAGAAGTATGCGGAGATTTACATCGACCAGATAGTTCGTCTGCATGGGATACCAAGGACCATAGTCTCTGACCGAGGAGCACCTTTTGTGGCACGATTTTGGGAGCAATTACAGGAATCACTTGGGACCCATGTAATCCGAAGCTCAGCATATCACCCTCAAACAGATGGTCAGACAGAAAGAGTGAATCAGATATTGGAAGACATGTTGCGGGCATGTGCATTACATTATGGAAAGGATTGGGACAAGTGTCTGTCCTTGGCAGAATTTTCTTACAATAACAGCTATCAGTCTAGTCTGAAAATGGCACCTTTCGAGGCTTTGTATGGAAGAAGATGCAGAACCCCGCTAAATTGGTCTCAAGCAGGAGAAAGGGAAATATTTGGGCCAGATCTGGTAATTGAAGCAGAGGAAAAGGTTAGAGTTATCAGGAAGAACTTGGAAGCTGCTCAGGCCAGGCAAAGGAGTTATCATGACCAGAGACGGAAGCCACTACAGTTTGCGGTGGGAGATCATGTCTATCTTAAGGTATCACCAACTAAGGGTATCCAAAGATTTGGGATCAAGGGCAAGTTGGCCCCTCGTTACATTGGACCTTATAAGATCAAGGAAGGTTGTGGACCCGTAGCCTACCAATTGGAACTACCACCCCATATGTCAGCAGTTCACAATGTGTTCCATGTATCTCAACTGCGGAAATGTGTTCGTCTACCCACTGAAGTGCTACCAGAACCAGACATTGAGATAGAATCAGACCTGTCCTACCAAGAGTACCCCGTCAAGGTATTGGATCAGAAGGAAAGATCAACTCGGGCAAGGTCGATCAGAATGTATAAGGTTCAGTGGAGTCATCATTCAACAGAAGAAGCTACATGGGAGACGGAGGATTTTCTACGCTCTCGCTTCCCCGACTTTCTACCCAAAGGAGCCGGTACGTAACCCCAAAACCCCACCCCCCACCTGCCCTTTGAATACAATTATCAGAAAAACTTAGATAACAAGGATAGTCTAAGTTATGGATACAACTTAAGAAGGGCTTCCTTCTGAAGTTGCAAAGAGGATGACATTCGAAGAGCAGTTAACAAGAGAAACTTGGGTAAAGGAGAGACACCACCATCACCCCCTCAAGCACCCCTCCAAGGAACTCTACCTAAATCTCGGGACGAGATTCCTTTAAGGGGGGAGGGTTGTAACACCCCAAGTGTTACCATGGCTAAGGGCCACCTTGGCACTAGAAGCTGTGATCACATAAGATAAAGGCTTAGGGCAGCACATAAGAACCTTGGGGCTCATGTTATGATTAAGTTGCACATGACATGAGAAACTTTACCCTAAGTCCTTGTACATTTACTATCTTGGATAATAAGGGGGAGAAGAACCCTAGATTTCTTCAAGCCATGCCTTCCAAAACCCTATGTAAGGGGGGGGAAAGAGAGTGATCAAGTGGGTAAAACATGTGTAACTTTTACCCAAACCTTAAGTGACTTGTAACCAGCATTTAGGGGAAGGAAATATTGCAAAAAGGTCCCTGGAGAAACCCCATTTCAAATCTCCAAGAGGAGAGAGAGCTAGAGCTCTCTAGTTTTCTCTAAGTCACATTTTAACCCTACTTCAAAGACCAGCCGTGTTCACTTTGAAAATGGCGCCAAAACCACTTGGGTTCTATACCAAAAATGTGCTATACCACTTAAGGCACCCCCTGGAAAAATTTGAAACCGAGACTCGGACATTTGACAAGCTTTGACATCGGTTTTGTCGCGGAGTGTGCAGTGAGACAAACCAAACTTGGCGCCGGTCTATCTCCTAACCTAGGGCGTATCCTCCCTTGGAACTCACATGAAATAGGTAGCTCTAGGTGCAGGGAAGAGATCCTTCACAGTCGACATGGCGAGATTCGTACGCCTGGTCGCTCAGCAGAGCGAAGAACACGGGCAGAAGCCAAGCGCCACGTGTTCGACGCGCTCTGAGCACGCCAGAGCACGCCCGCGCGCGCCCCGCGCCGCGCCCGAGCCAAGCCGGCGCCTCGGCCGCGTCCGCGCCTATAAAACCCACCCCAGCGCTCGGTTGTTTCCCCCAGTGCCTCCTAAGTACCTCACCGGACTCGCCCAGGCCAGCCCTCGCCTCCGGCGACCTCCCCGCGGCCCGCCAGTGCCGGCCAAAGACCACCATCGTGACCAACCCCTCTCCAGCCTCCCTCCGTTCGATCCCAGCCTTCAGTTAGCTTCCTGGTGAAGCCGTGAAGCTTACTCACGCTTGAACCGAGGACCCGCGTCACCGGAATAGCAAAACCGTGCTCACCGGAGTTCATTCCCCCACCGGCGCACGTGGATCGGGTAAATCACTGAGCCATTCTCTGATTCAATGCACAGGTAGCCTCTACCTCATCCCAGGATGCTCACCGTGCCATTGGATTGGACTAGGTCGCCGTGGTTTGGCCGGTACACTCGCCGCCGACGAGCTCGCCCGCCTGCGCACGTGGACCGAGCGATTCCGGCCATCCCCGACGACGAGCCGTACCTCGACGTGACCGCCAGAGCCTCCCCGAGCCAACCCTGCCCTTCGCCGGACCTCCCTCGTCGCCGGTAAGCCGCGCCGTCCTTTCTTTTCTGCGGCCACTGTTTGGATTAGGGGAGGGACCGCGGGTGAGAGGGAGAGAAACCCAGGGGGTTAAGTGCAAAGCCAAAGACTCAGGTGAATAGTAACCCAGGGGTAGATCTGCGAGTTTTGAATCCATTTAACCCCAGGGGTCTCGGTGCAAACTGGTTTTTCCAGAAAACCTTAATTAAATCTGTTTTTAATTGGACAGCAACTTTGAAAATGCATAACTTTTGTTTAAATCATCCAAATTTAGTCAAACCAATTTTGCCAGACTCTAAATAATGTAACCTGTCTAAGAAAAATATAAAACCCCATATGAACTAGAGAAAAATACAAGGTTCTGTTTTATTTTCAGTTTTGGCCAAAAGCTTAATAATAGCAAGAAAAATAGTTGTACTAATTAACTAGGGTTAGAAAAATTTGGAGAAGTTTATATTCACTCACTAATTTAGTTAAAAATGTTAAACCTCTCTGTCTATTACTTTAAGATAATCTTAACCCCTTCTTCTATAATATGCTTAAGTTTAAGAAAAATAGAAAGGGTGATATAAATGATGAACCAGAGGGCACACCTATTTTTGTTAAGATACTTAGTCAATGTAGTTCACTGGAAAAATATGTCATACCCTGTTGTAGTGTAAAATAAACAAGATACCTTTTTAATGAAGAGAATAGGAATAACTTAGAAAAACCCTACAAAAATATCCCTAAGATGAAACCTCCCCAAACCTTAGGATAACTAATGTGTTGGTAATAAGAACTTAAGAAAAATCTGAAATCTGTTGTTTGATATTTTTCAAATGACAAGTTAGTTCTAATCACTCTTGTGCACCAAAGTTTAGAAAATTCACCATTAATTAACCACCTTGTAGCTCTCTGCCATTTTTGGTACAAGAGCTTTTTATCATTACCAAAGGCCAGCAAAAATAACCATTAGGTCAGAGACCACTTTAATCAAGGACTTGTAGTGTAAAGTGGCCCATTTTTTGCCCAACCATTGTTATTTTTGTTTAAAGATTAGCTTTTATACTTTAAGCCTGAAATTTTCAAAACAAGCTAGTATAGCCAGTGTCAACCCACTGTAATTTTTACAGAATTTTTGGAAATTTTTAAACTACTATCATAGTTCAAAACCCCTACTAGAAACCCTAGGTGGAAATTAAGAAGGGAAATTGGATGATGGAACTTAATGTCCCCTTAAGATCTTTATAATTGACCACTGAAATTTATAGAGGCAATACAAATCCAATATGTATTTTAGAGAGAAAACCTAAAACTAACAAGTAATAAGTCTATGAATACCACTAGAAGACCCTCGTAACCAAGAAGCCCTAAGTTAATTCTTGACGTAAATTCTGTAGCTTAATGTTCTTAAATTTTGCATAATCATGACATACATGTTCATTGCATTTCGATAGACTGTAATCTTGCTGACGGAGAGTACGTCCTCGTGCCGGAGCAAGGAGCTGCCCAGGAGGTTGCCCCAGACCCAGCACCAGAGCCTGCACCAGAGGACCTGCCTGCCACTGCTTTGGAAGGCAAGCCCCGGTTTTATGCATAACCTGTTATTTATGCTATTTTACTTCACTTAATGATTGTAGGATTGATTGTGCACTTAGGTGTAGGAATTGTCTGGAACCCTAGTTGCATGATCTCAGGAATCCTATTGAGATGAACACTAGTATGCTAGGTCGAGTAGTTGCTTTATTAATTAGGATCTCGGTAGAAGTCGAGTGATTTTTCTAGCACTCGCGCGAGGTCAGGAATTGGCTGTATCCACTTTCTTATCATATTGATGTTGGTTTGTGGGCAACAATCCATGGGGATTGGTTGTTCACGGGATAAAAAGTTGATTAAGGATTAAGGTGTGGTACCGTGAGTCAAGCGTTTGAACGTACTAAACACATACCGAGAAATATGGTAAATCGGTAAACCTAGTACCTGATTGAACCTGCCAGTGGACATACCCCCTCACGCGACCTGAGACGTAGTCTCCCATTCCGGTTATGGTGGGTACAAGTGCGGTCACTGCACGACGGCCAGTCGGGGTCAGTGAGGCATTGTACGCCAAGGCGGTGAGCCCTGATCTGCTGCCAGGGAATCGATGGGGAAGGTTGATATGTGTGGGGACGGAGTGCCCCTGCATGTCGTGTGTTTAGGTTTACCTTGCAAGGATAAAAACTCGATTCGAATCGTCTGCTTCTCGCAGCTAATGAGACTGCTTGATCCATGCTGCTACATTGAGTAACAAGTGGAACTGGTTGAGATGATACAAACTGTTGTTTGCTAATAATGCTTGCTACTATGTATGAATAGATAGTACACTTTTAGCCTTAAGAGAGTCACACTTAATTTTGATTAAGTTAAAATCTTGATTTAGAAACTCAGCTAGTGTTTTTGGCAACCAAACCCCACAGCCAAACAGCTGCATGTCTAGAGGTAGAGGAGTAGACTCCTCACACCGGGTAAGTCTAGCTGAGTATTAGTATACTCAGCCTTGCTTGTGGCATAATTTTACAGGTTCTCTGGAGGACATGGTTGCTGGAGTGACTTGGCCATCCACCCTGCCACCGGGTTGGACTGTCGAGTGGGACCCCGCCTCGGCTGAGGAGGAGCATGAGGAGTGATGGGACAGGCTTCCCCATCCCTCCATTTATTTACCGTTAGTTTAATTTCCGCTGCATTCCAAAAACAATGATGGTTACTTTTGCGAAACTCCGATGATGACAATGGTAATGTAATAACTAAATACTCTTCCATGCATGGTTTTATGCTTTATTGTATTTGCTCTGTGACTCACCATCGAGTGAGACTGTGGTACATGATCCTGTCAGTGGCCGTGTCGGACTAGATCCGAGGGATTGACGGGTTATTCCCATTTAAGTGTGGTCCAGCCTCTAAGGTCGGACTTAGGCACTTAAGTCGGAATAATTCGGGCAGTTCCGCCACACAAGGTAAAGGCTATCAATGTTCAAAGACTCAAGTTTTGCATAATAGCTTACTATTACTCGATCCTTAAGCTAGCTTTTAATTTCCAAGTTATGTAATTACCTTTCTCTAGATTAGCCTAATCTAGTTCACTCACCTGGCCTAATCTAGCTTTCTTTTATATAAGACAACATTGGTTTACTTCTTATCTACGATGATGGTCAGTGATTTAGTCTTCATATCTGAGAAGTAACGACTATCTGAATCAATTAATACATAGCTGGGGATCTCCAACCACACGACATATGTAGCACTTAACCCTTGCATATGTCAACCCGCACCCGGATTTCTCAAGACCAGGATGTAACACCCTGAATTTGGGGGTATAAAATTTCTTTTCTAATATCAACCAAATTCAGGTGTTACCCTCTCCTTACTTTGCTTTACTTCTCTTTTTCATAAAATATTGAGGAGTTATTTTGTATTAGATAAATATCAATCATAGGAAAGTAAAACCCTATAAGAATAATGATTGTTGTATCATGCTGGAATATATTTATATTTGTTTGATGTTTTGCTTGGGTGTGCATCCATCTAAATTTTGTGACTCTTTCTTGTGAATAAATTAAATTAGGAAGAAAAGAAAAACAATAAATAAAAGAAAGAAGATAGAAAAAGGAGGGAGAAAGAAGCCCAATACCCCCTAGACAACCCAGACCTCCTTCTCCCCTCCCCCTCCGGCAGCCCATCCCAGCGCATCCCTTCCCCGCGGCCTGCCCGGCCTAGCTCCCTCTCGGCGGCCCAGGCGCCCCCCGCCATGCCCTGCACCCGTGGCCCACCTTCGACCCCCGCTGGCAGCGCGGTCCAGGCGTCCAGCTCGCCCATTCGTGCGGCCCACCTGGCGCCCCACCTCCCGGTCCGCTCCCCTTGGCTGCTTGGCCAGGCAGGCACCACGGCCACAGTCGCTCGCTCCCAGCGCGCGCGCGTGGGCAGGGGCGCAGGGCTGTCCAACCGTCGCCACTACCCTGGGCCCACCGGTCAATGCCACAGCTGCCCACTATTCCTCTTCCCCAACCACCCGTCCGCTCACGACGCAAAAAAATCCACCCAAGAGCTTGAAACTCCCCCCATTCTTCGCTCCCCACCTCGCCACACGCCCGCCCATGTCCCGTACCACTCCCCCTCTTTCCCCTCGCTGAGCACCCGCCTCGCCTTTGTGCCTTTGCCGTGTTCCCCAGCCTGGCTGGCCACCTTATGGTCACGGCTGTGGCCTTCCCCCTGCGTGCACCCAAGCCAGGCGCGGCCGGCGCGCTGTCGTGGCCGAGCCCGAGCCGCTCACCCCTACGCTGGATGGCACGTCCAGCCGCTCCCTCCCCTCGCCGCCGGTGCAGCCCACCTTTGCTATGCGCTGCTCCAGCGAGCGCCCACCATGCCCCTGTGGCCTTTCCCCCTGCAGGAGCCTGCGGCCGAGCCCCGCCCCGCCCTGCTGCGCCACCCATCTGCGTCGAGCTCGCGCCGATGCTTCGTCGCGCCGGTACTGCACCCCGCCTCGGCCCAGCGTCGTGGCATGCTGCTACCATTCAGCCAGCCAGTGGCCGAGCTCCCCTGTGCGCGTTGTCCGTCGGTTGCCCAGCCGCGTGTGCAACAGCAGCGTCGCCGCCGTCGAGCATCGCCGTCGTCGTTCATCGCGCTGAAGTCTTCGACAGCAGTCGTCGTGTTCTACATCCATGCCTCAACGTCGTGCGTCTGCGCCCCGCCGTTCGCCATCGTCTAAGGTGAGCCCATTGAGGTGATGCTCATCTACCCCTAGCTGTCCACCCCCTCTCTCGTCTACCCTGCGCGCATGTTTGTGAAGCCCCTCGCCCCATCGGCTCGTCGCGCAGCCACCGCCATGCCACCCTCGCCGTGCGTGCGTGTTGGTGCCGCACGTCTAGCTCGTGCCCTATCTGCCATGTTGGCGCGTGACGTTGCCATTCACGTGTGGTCGCGCGTGTCATCATGCGTCATTTACACGTGTGGCACACGCTGCCTCACGCGTTGTCGTGCATGTTATTAATTGTTTCGTGTTAACTGCTCATGTTAATTAAGTAATTCTTGTTCAATTATCGACTAATAAAATAACTGTTCAATCGAAAACAAATTTATAATCTTAGTCATTACGCTTTGAAAATATCTGTTAATGTAATCGTGCTAATTCAAAGTATTTTAGTTAATGTTTGGGGGGATGTCGATTAGTGCTTCTGCATATCACGATCGTTCTAAAATAATTATTTAGTTGCCACAGATTATACGTAACAACTTATAGATGTCGAGTTTTTAATGTGTTTTCTATTCGAGTTACGATTTGGATTAAAACTGGTCGAGATATTTCTCTGAAACCTCCCGTAAACTATTTACGCTAATTAAAATTAACTTAGAAATATAGTTTTACGTGTTTGATCATAATTCAGTAGTATTCGCGTGTCGTCGGGGTCTCGACGACATCCGTCTACCCCCCGAACCCGTTCGTCTACCCGTAGATGACGCCCGTCTACCCCCCCAAACCCGTTCGTCTATCCCGCGTGTTAGTAGCATTATTTTGTCGCGACACAGTCTTTTGTTAATTATTGAGTTAGTTGATAGTTATTAAAATAGAAATCTAGTTAAGCCTAAATTACAATTTTAATTGGCGCTTTGAAAATGCCGATTAACATGATTAATACCACCTCAAATGTTTTGTGAAATAATATTTATTTAGTATAAACGCGATGATTATTAGTAATTCTCGTGTGCCGTAGGTGCTGTCTGCATGTTGTTCGTGCGTGATGGGCTCGTAGTCGCGTGCTTATTCGCGCGTCATTCGTGCTGTTCGCACGCGCTGTTTCGTGTGTCGTCAGCGCGTTATGTCGTGCGTGTCTGCGCGTCGTTCTAAACGCTATCGTGTTGTTTCGTGTATCGTAAGTTCGTCTCGCGTAGAGTCTCTCGTGTTAATTAAGTTACTTATTTAACTGATAGCTGTTAGTGTAGCAGATTAATCGAAACTAAATGGTAGAAATTATTTATATTTGATATTGTCGAATTAAATGTTATAGTTAATACTTGTTTAGCGTTAACGCGCTAACTTCTCAACCGTAGCTTCGAGTTTGACGTTTCTTTCCCTTGCGTGACCGTAGAATCGAGCTCTATTTTATGCTGCATGTTTTTATAACATTTTATCTTGTATTGTGTAATGTTCTTATGCATATATATATATGTTTGTTTGTTTGTTCCTGTTTGTATTCGCTATACGTCGTGAATAGACTGCGATTCTTTTATGAGCTTTGAGGAATCGAAGATCAAACGTTAGCGACCAAGTGATATAGCTCTTCGAGTTCTACAAGGTTGAAGACCCTGAGCATCTGTTTGGTGAAGGCATGTGTCCTCTGACTCATTATGTCCTATTTACTTTATAATTCACTGTCCCAAATACTATGAACAACCTAAGACTGTGTTCAACGGACGACTCTTCCCTCCCCCTCCCCTATTACTGTAGCCCTTATAGGGGCTACAGTACACCCCTAAACCCTTCACCGCATCCCTCTTCCTCCTCCTCTCCCCTCCCGTTTCCTTCTCTGTCCCGCTAAATGGATGGGGACGCTACCGCGCTCGCCTCCCCCTCGGCCGGTAGCTTCCCAGACAAGCGCGCGCAGTCCGAATACTCCGTCGAGCGAGCTCCAGGCGATTCTATCGCGACCTCAACGCCGCCGGAGAAGGAAGCCGTGGATCCGCGCACGGCTGCGATTCCTTTCTGCTGGTCCGGGCCGCGAGCACCAGAGGTCGTTGTCCACGCGGATCCGCCGGCTTGCTTCGTGGAGCGGCCACCCCGCCGATCCGTGCGAAGGCGCCGCCGCCGGTCGTCTCTGTCCGCCGGTTCGGCGTCTGCGGGGAGGAGGTCAACGGGAGTTCGTCGATTCACCGACAGATCTACGCTCACCCGATCTGCGTCATTAGAGCTTCAAGGTCCAAGGTACGTGACTCGCTGCTCCAAGTTCCAGACCTCCGATTCAATCCGTGTCCCAAAAAAACCTAAGTTCGATTCACCGTAGGGTTTACATGTACTTCACTTGTTTAACTAGATCGATTTATTTGTTCATGGCGAACTTGGACAACTAGGGTTAACTCGGTCCTCCGAATCGCCTATTAAGGTCAACTGATCCGTCGTTATCATGTACACCAAGACCAATGCTTTAAGTTATCGATCATAGGATACGACATGAAGACTCTTGTCTCCTTTTGATATTCGTCATCGTCGTCTGCTCATTTTAGTGTATCCACCAAACTGTAACTAGTGAATTAATTTGCAGTCATGTTGTTTGTATGTTGTTTGCTCAATGTTGCTCGTACTGAAATGAATGTTGTTGTTCCTATGCGAAGAACTAAGTACGAATTACCGTTTACTTCCCCAACAGATCCCCTTGTTGTTGCATATCAATTTCTTCTAATTGGACTAAGTACCTCTGTGTATGAGTTGTAGTCAGTTATCATACAATTTTCCTTACATGACTAAGCATTGCATGGAACTGACGATACCTTTACTTATTATGCAGCTTGAAAAATTTAATTTCATTATTTGACGTCCACTTCAACTAACTGAGGTTCTAAATCCTTTTTCGCTTTAGTTATTTGTTTATAATCAACTGCTTAAGTGTACTGTCCATGTATGTTCTATGTGCTCCCATGTTTGTTGTGCAAGTTCATTTTATTAGAAGCCACGAACATATTCACCCAGCCATGGATACTGTGATCAAATATTTTACAGTGCATAAACATTGCAACCAACAATTATTGGTAAATTGCATTAACATTTTGGTTTATAACTTTGGCACATTTGTTCATTACATTGCTACCCACATTTGTTTCCTTACTGACATTAACACTTCAATTTACCCAATTAGTAACGGAACTGGCCCTAATTTTTTCATGTATGCACCTTGTCTAGCCAAGGAGCAACTGCTTGAGGATTCAAATCAAGATGAGCAGCCATGATGCCAAAGTGCTGCAACACTTGGTCCTCAATCTTGCATCCTCAGTGGAAAGTCGTGCTATCAATATTAGGACCTTTTTAGAAGAGGCTTTCCGTCATTTGGGTGACGAGCATTACCTTCTCAATGCTCTACTTGCTATTCGAAAGGAGGTAGACCTGATGGAGCAAGATGCACTTGAGAGCAAAGCAAGGTCTGACCTAGAGAAGGAGAGGATGGAGGAACAAATTAACCTTGCTGAGGATGCGAAGCCAGTGCCTAGACAATTAACTTTCACCCCGCCTTCCTCACCAGAATTGTATGAGGCCAGTGACAATGACTCCTACGACTCGGACAGGTCCACTAGGTATAGCATTTGGAACCTGTAACAGTGGTACCTAGAACCTGGTCTTAGTGGTAGTAAAGCATTCAAATAAAGTAGGAACTTCTGTGTTATCTGTTTGATGCATGCGTAACCGATGTACGAATGCTTGAAGCTTATCTTCCTTATGTACGAACCTTTTGTGGAATGCTTTATCCTTTTGTATTAAACTTATGTGCAATGCTTCATCCTTGTGTTCATTTTCTATGAACCTTATTTGCAATGCTTTGAAGTCTGACGTTTACAGTCCAAGTTTGTTATGTGTTGTCCAACTTAATGTATTTATGTATTTCATTCCAGAATGGCTGAGAACAACACAAACACACCTTTTCGACCACCTGCTGCCAGCCCCAATACAGGTAACCAAATTTTCCCCCCACCCAAGTGGGATCCTGAGATGTGGCAGGCCCAAGGGTTCGACCCAACACAGGCTTCAACATTTAGTACTCCTGCAATTTCCCATATGACCAATCCTACCTGGTCCCAGGGACCTAATGACCCATCTGCATATACCTTTCGTACTCCATGGAACCCATATTTTGGTATGACAAATCCTGGGGGTCCACCTACTCAAACATATTTCGGTCAACCACAATTGGTACCACCCATTCCATGTCCACCGGTTTCCACCCATATTCCCATCCAGACTGACCCTATAACTTTTGAATCCGAAGCAGAACACAGCGTCCAGGAAGTTAACAGCCCTAGCAAGCCTTCAGATACACCAGGGACATTTAGGAGGACGAAGGAACAGAACTTCAAACCTGATGAAGACCTGTTGCTTTGCAAAACATGGTTAGAGATTAGTAGTGACCCAGTGATTAGCACAGGGCAGAGGAAGGAGGGTTTGTGGGCTAGAATAGAGAAAAGGTACAATGAACTTAGAGGTGAGTTTCCATTGAGACTTAATAGGGCTCTCAGCAGCAGGTGGGACAAAATAAGAGCTGAAACAGGCAAATTTGCTGGATTCTACGCAAGAGTCCTCAGGGAAAACCAAAGTGGCCTCACAGATAACGACAAGGTACACTTATATTAATTTGTAATACTTTATGTATGGTCATGGTTTATGTGAACTTACTATTATTCATGCACTGACAAGTGGTTATACATCTTGTGTAGACTTCGAAAGCAGCAACTTTGTATGCAACATCACAGAAAAAGCCATTTCATTTCATGCACTGCTGGACGCGCCTGAAAGACGAACCCAAATGGGATGCCATGGTTCATGGCAGCCCCTGGAGAGGCAATGCGGGGACCGAGCCTGTTCGTAGTCTAACACCTACAGGTTCTGTTAATGAAGTGGAATATGATGAAGGTGGTTCAAAAGGCAAGAGACCATTAGGACGTGACTCGACGAAAGCATCCAGGAAGAAGTCAATGTCCAGTTCATCCCAGTCTACTGACTACCTGTCAAGAATCCATGACATTCAAATAGCAAGATTGAAGCAAAGTGAAGAAAAATCAGACCTAAAACAACAGAACATTGAGTTCATGAAGGAAGTTGAACTCAAGAAGTTGGAGGTTCAGTCCAAGGAAATAGAAGTGCAGGAAAAAAATTGATGATGGAAGACAGGAAGTAAAAGGATGAAGAGCTGAACAAACTTTATGCCATGGATATGGATGCTTTACCAGAAGAGTTGAGAGCTGTGTACATGGCGAGGAGAAAAGGTTTAATCGAGTTTTTCATCAACAATCATGTCTGAAGAGTACTTATTTATGTGATAAGGTGTTGCTCACCTTTGTATCGGCGTACCCTGGTCATGTGTGTTTGCACTTGGTTGATTTCGAGTAGTGTCAACATTTCCTTACTAGTTTGAGAACATGAGCTTCGTTTTTGAACATTGTTTATTGTCATAATATTGATATTGATAATAATGTTGTTGTCATACATGACTCGACGTTTGGCAACATATGCAAATTATTTGTAGCAGATGCATTACACATGACGGTAACCATGACTTCTTCACAGACGCCCAAGATACATGACTTGCATTGGTTCAACTACTTTTACTTAGTTCATAAATCAAATATAACAACATTGTTGAACCACATAATATGGATGAAGGCCTTCAACCCATCGACCCTCGACGTGCCCAAAGGTGTTCTATCAGGTTGTGCTGCAAAGACAAGTATGTGGTCTGAGATGTGATGTCCTGCTCGGGATCGTTGGGTAATTCAGAGCGGATATGATTGTTTAGCCACTCGTTGCAGACCTCAGGAATATTATTACAAACTTCTGGGGGACCAGTGGGGCCAACGAAGTCCACATTTGCTGCACCATCACCTTCGTCCTCGACAATCATGTTGTGCATAATAATACAAGCAGTCATCATCTCTGCGAGGTGATTACGATCCCAACCATAAGCAGGGCCACGTAGAACTGCCCACCTCGCCTGCAATACTCCAAATGCTCGCTCTATGTCCTTTCGACAACTCTCCTGCTTGGCTGTGAAGTGAACCTTTTTTCCTCAAAAGCGTGACGAATTGCTTTTACAAAGGTAGGCCAATTTGGATATATGCCATCTGCTAAGTAGTATCCGAAATTATACGTGGTACCATTAATAGTGAAGTGCACTGGTGGCATCGTCCCATTACGTAACGGATCAAACACTGGTGATCGATGAAGCACGTTGAGATCATTGTTAGTACCAGGCATCCCAAAGAAGGCATGCCAAATCCACAGGTCATACCCAGCGACTGCCTCTAGTATCATTGTTGGCCTCGAATTGCGCCCACAAAACTGTCTGCGCCATGCAGTAGGACAGTTGCGCCATTCCCAATGCATACAATCGATGGAGCCTAGCATACCCGAAAACCCCCTGTCCGCGTTTACACTAAGTATGCGAGCAATGTCGTCGTGGTTTGGGATACGGAGGTACCGTTCGCTAAAGGAAGAGATGATTGCGCGACAGAAACGGATAAGGCATTCCCTAGCCGTAGTCTGTCCAATCTGTATGTACTCATCGACCGCATCGCTTGGTAACCCGTACGCAAGGATACGCAAAGCAGCACAAACTTTTTGCAATGGACCAAGCCCTGCTAAACCAGTTGCATCACATCATACTGTGAAGTAATCGTCTTCTCGTTGAACGGCACGAAGGATACGTAGAAATAAAGGACGATGCATCCGAAACCTAAAAACGAAAACAAAGCAAAAAATAAGAAAACGAAGCTCCAAATCAAAGTAAAAACAATACTTAGGAAACGTACCTTCGACGAAAAACATGTGATGGATACACTGGATTAGGTCCAAAGTAGTGGTGCTTGATGAGATTTTCTCCAGCGGCGTGGTCCCTATGGATAACACGGCGAGGCAATGAGGAGCGCCTACGACGCGTGCTCGTGTTTCCGAGTACAAGGTGGTCAACATGTTGCCAAAGCAACAAGTTATCGATCTCTTCATCCGAATCATCGGACGATGAAGACAACACTAGGCTTCGCAATGAGTTCATGACGAGCTGAACTAAGACTACGTACTACGTACTTTTTATGGAATGGCGAATGATACAGAAAAGACGAATGTGTAGTTGAGTGGAGCATGCCCGCAGGGGTACCTTATTTATAGATGGCTTCGGTGTGTGAAGGAAGCCAGAGGGTCGTGGCTTGCCGTAGAAGCCAGTCGTGTCGTGGAAGCCACTCGTGTCGTGTATGAGAAGAATGTGAATTCCTATTTTTTTAAAAACATAAAATTCGACCGTATTTACACTAACGTATTAGTACTAATTATGGCGTTTGGTAATTAATTGTGGACCAAGTTACGCCCGTGTACTGTGCAAATAAAAATAAAAATAAAATTAGTATTGGATGGTAGTTGAGTTAGTTGATGATGAAAGTATATAATATTGTTGTGGTGGGGTATAGAGGATTGATATAGGGGGAACCGCTGTAGAGCGTGGAGATATAGGGGGAGAGAGAACGCTGACGTGGCACGTGAGTGGGATATAGGGGGAGAAATTTAGGGGGAACCGTTGAAGACAGTCTAAGGATTGACTAGCTTTCTATTTACCTTGTCCTTGATTACCTTTTGGGTTACTATGGTTAGCTTCATGCTATTGCTTTACTTTAATCAATGAACATGATGAGATACAATGATGATACTATGATTTTATTCTAGATATGATGGTATACTTGTGGCATATTAGGGGACTCGAGCGGTTTCTCGAGTGCCTCTTCGTAAGGACCTGTTCGTTGGATGACCACCTGGGAAAGCAGTGCAACCATGAGGGTGGTATGGGACGCCCTTAGCTAATTAATCAGAGGAACTGAGGTATAGTTCGCTTCGCCGTCGTGCCATCAATGGGGCTCGGTGTATGCGGCTCGCTCTGCCGAGGGTGGATTGCCCCTTGGGGAGGAGTGTGGTACATTTAGGAAACCTAACGGGCGGCTACAGCCTTAGGAAATCTTTGTAAAGGCTTCATAGTGAATCCCTGGCCATTCACCTCAGGAGTGAACAAGGGACCATTGCGCTGGCGACCGTTGGCTCACCGGACAGTCTGGTGCACCACTGGACAGTCCGGTGAATTATAGCCACGTCACCTTTTTGCTTTTCCCGAGGATGGCGAGTTCGCCGCGGACGACTCACTGGACAGTCTGGTGCACCACCAGACAGTTTGGTGAATTATAGCCATACGCCGTCGTCGAGTCCCAAGAGCAGCCTTTTCCACGTGGACCAGCCTGGCGCACCGGACACTGTCCAGTGCACCACCGGACAGTCCGGTGTGCCAGGCCGAGCTGGACTTTGGCTGCACACAGCCAATTCTTTCTTTTCTTCTTTTCTCTGTTTCTAACACTTACACAAATACATTAGTATACAAAAACCAACTACTAAGTCTAGAAACATACCTTCTCTTTGATTTGCACTTCTCTCTTCATTTAGCACATAAGAACTCAATTAAATGTGTTGGGCACTTAATCACCAAAACATAATAAAAATTGCCCAAGGGCACATTTCCCTTTCAATCTCCCCCTTTTTGGTGATTTATGCCAACACATCCAAAAGCAACCAAAAGAAGTGCAACATCAATGCAATTGAGTGCAAAATTGTTTTTGACTCTAATTTGGCATATATGGATCATTCTTTGCCACCACTTGGTTTGTTTTTGCAAATAAAATTCATTTTCCTTTCTCTAAGTCAAACACACTTGTTTGGGCACAAAGAGAGATAATGCAAGAGTGAAATTGATCAAGTGCCAAAAATCCCCCTTTTTCTCATAAACAAAATTCTCCCCCACAAGAGACCAAATTTTGCAATAAGAGTATTTTGAATAAATCCAAAGTTCTAACGCAATTATTTTCAAAATTCACAAGTGGTAGCTGATCCATTTGCTTTGGCCTTAATTTCTCCCCCTTTGGCATTAAGCACCAAAACGGGATCATTCTTGGCCCTTTAACCTCATTGCCTCACCAAAATTGTCAATTAAGAGCAAAAAGGCAATAAGAGCATAAGTATGAACTTGGAGGTGAGTAGCCTAATACTGGAGTGCAGTGGAAGTCTTTGCATGGTCCAAGTTCACCTTTCCCTTTCAATTCACCTTTGAGACTAAAGTATACTCAAACACGCATGTTAGTCTCAAAGGGTCAAGTAGTAGCACATCTCCCCCTAAATATGTGCATCATTCACACATGGACTTGTGAGGTCTGGGGATCATGTGTACAACTTGAGCACCACAAATAGATAATAATGGATTTAAATGCATAAAGTAACATGATCAAAGGCATAGGACACATGTATGCTATAGATCAATCCAAGTTATGCGAATCTAAGACATTTAGCTCACTACGCAACCTGCAAAACCTTTTCTCATCTAAAGGCTTAGTGAAGATATCGGCTAGCTGGTTCTCGGTGCTAATATGGTACACCTCGATATCTCCCTTTTGCTGGTGGTCTCTCAGAAAGTGATGCTGGATGTCTATGTGCTTAGTGCGGCTGTGTTCAACAGGATTATCTGCCATGCGGATTGCACTCTCATTGTCACATAGGAGTGGGACTTTACTCAGATTGTAGCCAAAGTCTCGGAGGGTTTGCCTCATCCAAAGAAGTTGCGCGCAACACTGTCCTACGGCAACATACTCGACCTCAGCGGTGGATAGGGCAACAGAGGTTTGTTTCTTTGAACTCCAAGACACCAGGGACCTTCCTAGGAATTGGCATGTCCCTGATGTACTCTTCCTATCAACCTTGCATCCAGCATAATCGGAGTCTGAATATCCAATTAAGTCAAAGGTAGACCCATTTGGATACTAGATCCCGAAGCAAGGCATAGCAACTAAATACCTAAGAATTCGCTTAACGGCCACAAGGTGACATTCCTTAGGGTTGGATTGAAATCTAGCACACATGCATACACTAAGCATAATGTCCGGTCTACTAGCACATAAATAAAGTAATGATCCTATCATAGACCGGTATGCCTTTTGATCAACGGACTTACCTCCTTTGTTGAGGTCGACATGTCCGGCGGTTCCCATTGGTGTCTTCGCGGGCTTGGCGTCCTTCATCCCAAACCTCTTGAGTGTACTTCGTTTGGGAGAGGAAGGTGCCGTCCTTGAGTTGCTTCACTTGGAACCCAACGAAGTAGGTCAACTCGTCCATCATCGACATCTCAAACTTTTGAGTCATCACCCCGCTAAACTCTTCACAAGACTTTTGGTTAGTAGAACCAAATATTATGTCATCGACATAAATTTGGCACACAAAGAGATCACCGTCACAAGTCTTAGTGAAAAGAGTGGGATCGGCTTTCCCAACCTTGAAAGCATTAGCGATTAAGAAATCTCTAAGGCATTCATACCATGCTCTTGGGGCTTGCTTAAGTCCATAGAGCGCCTTAGAGAGCTTAAATACATGGTCGGGGTACATGTCATCCTCAAAGCTAGGGGTTGTTCCACGTATACCTCCTCCTTGATTGGCCCGTTGAGGAAAGCGCTCTTCACATCCATTTGAAACAACCTAAAAGAGTGGTGAGCGGCATAGGCTAATAATATTCGAATAGACTCTAGCCTAGCCACAGGAGCAAAAGTCTCCTCAAAATCCAAACCTGCGACTTGGGCATAACATTTTGCCACAAGTTGAGCCTTGTTTCTTGTCACCACCCCGTGCTCGTCTTGCTTGTTGGGGAACACCCACTTGGTTCCCACAACATTTTGCTTGGGACGTGCCACCAGGCTCCAAACTTCATTCCTCTTGAAGTTGTTGAGCTCTTCCTGCATGGCCAACACCCAGTCCGGATCCTGCAAGGCCTCTTCTACCCTGAAAGGCTCAATAGAAGAGACAAACGAGTAATGCTCACCAAAATTAGCTAAACGTGAGCGAGTTGTTACTCCCTTGCTTATGTCACCTAGAATCTGATCGACGGGGTGATTTCTTTGTATCATTGCTCGGACTTGAGTTGGAGGGGCCAGTGGTACTTCTTCCTCCATAACTTGTTCTTCTTGTGCTCCCCCTTGATCATGCACTTCTTCTTGAGGAACGTGTCCATCATCTTGAGTTGGGGAATGCACCATTGTTGAGGAAGATGGCTGATCTTGCTCTTGCTGTTCCTGTGGTCGCATATCACCTATCGCCATCATGCGTATTGCGACCATTGGAACATCATCTTCATCTACATCATCAAGATCAACTTGCTCTCTTGGGGAGCCATTAGTCTCATCAAATACAATGTCGCTAGAGACTTCAACCAAACCCGATGATTTGTTGAAGACTCTATACGCCCTTGTATTTGAGTCATACCCTAGTAAAAACCCTTCTACTGCCTTGGGAGCAAATTTAGAATTTCTACCTTTCTTCACTAGAATGTAACATTTGCTGCCAAATACACGAAAGTATGAGACGTTGGGTTTGTTACTGGTAAGAAGTTCGTACGAGGTCTTCTTGAGGAGGCAATGTAGGTAGAGCTGGTTTATGGCGTGGCAAGCTGTGTTCACAGCTTTCGACCAAAACCGCTTGGGCGTCTTGAATTCTCCAAGCATCGTTCTCGCCATGTCGATAAGCGTCCTATTCTTCCTCTCTACCACACCATTTTTCTGTGGTGTGTAGGTGAAAGTTCCCTTTGCCCGGGAACAGGATCTAGATGTCGCCTAGAGGGGGGGTGAATAGGCGAATAAAAAATTATCACTTTAAAACTTTAGTTCTTACTCTACTCAAAGACCAGATCGCAGTGGAATGAAAGATCCTTCGAGTAGGTTGCAGCGGAATAGAAGATCCTGTCTCAAAATGCCCTGCACTTCAAATATAACTTGTACCACAGATAAGTGTTGAAGTGCAGATATAAAAAGTGAGTAAGACAGAGAGTCAGCACACAATACAGAGCGAAGCACACAGACGCAGGAATTTATCCCGAGGTTCGGCCAAGCCTGAAATGCTTGCCTAGTCCTCGTTGGAGTTAGCCACACCTGGGCTTGGAGTCTATTTCAACTCCTTCCTCCGTTTGCTCAGATCTGTCAGTATGACAGATAGAGCCTTCCACTATGTTGAGTTGGGTTACAACAAAGCCGCGGCTGCTTACAATCTTCTTGACAGCACTCCGGCGGAGTAACAATGCGCTCAAGACTTTGCTCTAGCTCTTTGCAGCACCTCTCCACTCTCTAAAGGCTTATAACTTTGCCTTCACACAAACTAGAGAGATTTATACAAGAGAGAGAGAGAGAATCGATCCGAGTGATGTATACAATTGTTGGCTGCACTTGTGTTGTTGTTTGAGGCGCCTAGGGGTCCCTTTTATAGCCCCAAATGGCCTAGGAGCCGTTAGAGCTTCATTTGGAAGCTCCCAGCCTTCCCTGGTTGCGGGTGCACCGGACTGTCTGGTGGCGCACCGGACAGTGAACAGTAACGGATCTGATTGACAGTTTCCTTCTCTGGAACAGCTAGCCGTTGGTGCACCGGACAGGTTACTATTCACTGTCCTGTGCACCGGACAGGTCACTATTCACTGTCCTGTGCACCGGACACAGCTACTATTCACTGTCCTGTGCACCGGACGCTGCGCTATTCACTGTCCTGTGCACCGGACGCTGCGACTATTCACTGTCCTGTGCACCGGACAGAGTTACTATTCACTGTCCTGTGCACCGGACAGCTACTATTCACTGTCCTGTGCACCAGCCAACAACACACTAAGTGCTTTTTCCTCCGTTCTTTCTCCGTTTGACTTCAACTTTTGGGAGGATTTTCCTGAGACTTAAACAAACACATTTAGAGTATAATCCAATTGATTTAGTCCTAGAAACTTACATCTTTCTTGTTCTTCTCCTAGCTTTTCTGTTTCTCCTCCAGCAGAGCTCAGAATGGTACTTTCTCTACAGAAAGAGTTAGAGAGCAAACCAAAGCACCAAACTTGTAGTAAGAGGTGTATGCAAAATGGTTGAACACTCAAACCTTACATACTTAACCTTTTTCATCGTTTTACCCAATTTGGCTTGTTTGAGGTCGATGTTGGACTCTAAACCATCAAGTCAACTTGACTTGATCTAGATTGACATATCTGAGCCCCAACCCCCGTTCACTTCTCGAGCTTGATCTTGAGCCTTATGACTTACACCACATAATTGTAGATGTTACCTCATTGGTTGTAAGTCATGTCCTTATGTAGTGATCCTTGATGCACCATAACTCTTCTTAACTCGATCAACCTTGACTTTGCAAGTCTTCTTCTTCACCCGTGGCTTTGGGTTCCTGGTCTCCTTGACCTTCTCCCATGCACTCGGTACCTCGAACCTCTTCTTGCCTCCATCCTTGGCTTGATCGATTGTCTCTGAGTTACGCACACCGAGTCTCACTTAAGCAATGTCCATTATCTATAGATAATCCAGTCTTTGGACCATCACACTTGTTCACTTGTGTTGAACCCTGTTAGCTTTGCATTAAGCACCTGTTCAACACTTAGCACACTTGTTAGTCCTTTAATTGGGTTGTCATCCAAACCACCAAAACCCAGAAGAGAGCTTTCAGTAGGGAGCAGAGAACTCGTGCTTGATGCCTTCTTCCTCAAGGTACTCCTCCACTTGTAGATTCTTGAACTCGGACCCGTTGTCGCTTCTTATCTTTTTCACCTTGAGCTCAAATTCGTTTTGAGCCCGCCTTAGAAAGCGCTTAGGGTCCCTTGAGTTTCTGATTTATCCTGCAAAAAGAATACCCAAGTGAATTGGGAAAAATCATCAACAATAACAAGACCATACTTACTTCCCCCGATGCTAAGGTAGGCGACGGGTCTAAAGAGGTCCATGTGAAGAAGCTCCAGTGGTCTTGATGTTGTCATCACATTCTTGTTGTGATGAGTGCTTCCCACATGTTTCCCTGCCTGACAAGCTGCACAAGGTCTATCTTTTTCGAAACATACATGGTTAGTCCTAACACATGTTCTCCCTTTAGAAGTTTATGAAGGTTCTTCATCCTAACATGTGCTAGACGGTGATGCCACAGCGAGCCCATACTAGTCTTAGCTATTAAGCATGCATCTAGATCGGCCTCCTCTTTCGAAAAATCAACTAAGTAGAGTTTGCCGTCTAATACACCCTTAAAAGCTAATGAACCATCACTCCTTTTAAAGACAGATACATCAACATTTGTAAAAAGACAATTGTAACCCATGTGACACATTTGACTTACAGACAGGAGGTTGTAACCAAGCGAGTCTACTAGAAATACATTCGATATGGAGTGCTCGTTGGTGATGGCTATCTTGCCCAAGCCTTTGACCTTGCCTTGATTCTCGTCTCCAAAAATAATCGTATCCTGGGAATCCTTGTTCTTGACGTAGGAGGTGAACATCTTCTTCTCGCCCGTCATGTGGTTTGTGCATCCGATGTCGATAATCCAGCTTGAGCCCCTGGATGCATAAACCTGCAAGACAATTTACACTTGGGTTTTAGGTACCCAACGCTTGTTGGGTCCTACAAAGTTAGTCACAATAGCCTTTGGAACCCAAATACAAGTCTTGTCTACCTTGCATTTGGATCCCAATTTCCTAGCCACTACTTTTGCATTCTTACATAAAAGCGCAAATGAAGTATTGCAAGCATGGTAAATAGTAGTAGATTCATTACACACTTTCCTAGGCACATGATGCATAACATGATTTCTCCTAGGCCTACTTCTACCGTGGACAAAAGTAGAACTCGAGGAAAACATTGCATGTGAATAAAAAGCATCATGATCATAACTCCTATTATAATTGGAATGACTAGCAATTTTCCTATTATACATGAAAGCATGATTCTTTTGAATACTACTAGCCATAGGGGCCTTCCCTTTCTCCTTGGCGAGAATGGGAGCCGTTTGGCTTGTTAAGTTCTTGGCTTCCTTTCGAAAACCAAGCCCATCCTTAATTGAGGGATGTCTACCAATTGTTTAGGCATCCCTAGCAAACTTTAATTTATCAAAATCAATCTTGCAAGTCTAAAGTTGAGCATTAAGACTTGCCACCTCATCATTTAATTTAGAAATGGACACAAGATGATCATCACAAGCATCAATATCAAAATCCTTGCATCTATTGCAAATAACTACATGTTCTACACAAGATCTAGTAGTATTAGCTTCCTCTAGCTTAGCATTTAAATCATCATTCAAAATCTTTAAACTAGAGATTGATTCATGGCACACAGACAATTCAGAGGATAACATTTCATTTCTCTTAATTTCTAGAGCAAGAGATTTTTGAATGCTAACAAATTTATCATGCTCTTCATACAAAATATCCTCTTGTTTTTCTAAAAGTCTATCCTTTTCATTTAAAGCATCAATTAGTTCATTAATCTTTTCTACTTTAGCTCTATCTAATTCTTTAAATAGACTAGAGTAATCTACTTCATCATCGGAGGAATCCTCATCACTAGAAGTAGAGTACTTAGGGGAATCTCAAACACTCACCTTCTTCTCCTTGGCCATGAGGCAAGAATGGCATTCGTTGGGGAAGAGCGAAGACTTGTTGAAGGCCGAGGCTGCCAGTCCTTCATCGTTGGAGTCGGATGAAGAGCAGTACGAATCCCATTCTTTGCCAAGGTGCGCCTCGCCCTTTGCCTTCTTGTAAGCTTTCTTCTTCTCCCTCTTCCCATGCTTTTCTTGTTCCTGGTCATTATTATTATCGGGGCATTGTGCTATAAAATGACCAGTCTTACCGCATTTGAAACAGGAGCGCTTTCCCCTTGCTTTGTTCTTGTTGGGGTACTCCTTGCGTCCTTTTAGTGCGGTCTTGAAGCGCTTGATGATTAGGGCCATTTCATCTTCATTTAGCCCGGGAGCCTCAACTTGTGCCACCTTGCTTGGTAGCGCCTTCCTGCTGCTTGTTGCTTTGAGAGCAACAGGTTGAGGCTCATAGACGGGTAGAGGGCCATTAAGAGCATCATCCACGTATCACGCTTCCTTTACCATCATACGCCCGCTCACGAATTTTCTGAGTATCTCCTCAGGCGTCATTTTGGTGTACCTGGGATTTTCACGAATGAGGTTTACAAGATGGGGATCAATTACCATGAATGACCTTAGCATAAGTCGGACGACGTCGTGGTCCGTCCATCTTGTGCTTCCATAGCTTCTAATCTTGTTGACAAGGGTCTTGAGCCTGTTGTAGGTTTGTGTTGGCTCCTCTCCCCTGATCATCGCAAATCTCCCTAGCTCGCCTTCCACCAACTCTATTTTGGTGATCATGGTGACGTCGTTTCCCTCATGAGATATCTTGAGGGTGTCCTAGATTTGCTTGGCATTGTCCAAGCCACTCACCTTGTTGTATTCATCCCTACACAAAGAAGCTAGCAAAACAGTGGTAGCTTGTGCATTCTTATGAATTTGCTCATTAATATATACAGGGTTATCCATACTATCGAAATGCATTCCATTTTCAACTATCTTTAAAATACTAGGATGGAGAGAAAATAAGTGACTACGCATTTTGTGACTCCAAAAAGAGTAGTCTTCTCCATCAAAGTATGGAGGTTTCCCAAGTGGAATTGATAGCAAATGAGCATTAGAATTGAATGGAATATGAAAATAATCAAATGAATAGTTTTGATTAACCGGTTTCTTTTTCGACGAGTCATCGTCGTCGTCGTCTCTTGGTGAAGAAGAGGAGGCGTCGTTGTCATAGTAAATGATCTTCTTGATGTGCCTCTTCTTCCCGTCCTTCTTCTTGTGACTCGAGCCAGAGTCAGCGGGCTTGTCGTCTCTTGGCTCGTTGAAGATGGACTCCTTCTCTTTGTTGTTGACCACCATCCCCTTTCCCTTAGGATCCATCTCTTTGGGTTATTAGTCTCTTATGTGAAGAGAACGGCTCTGATACCAATTGAGAACACCTAGAGGGGGGTGAATAGGTGATCTTGTAAAATTGAACACTAAATAGCCACAAAACTTGGTTATAGAAATGTTAGTGTGACTAAGTAGTTGAGAAGCGAATTCTTGTGGACAAGACAATCACAGAAAGATCAACACAAGACACGAGATTTTTATCCCGTGGTTCGACCAAGTAACACTTGCCTACTTCCACGTTGTGGCGTCCCAATGGACGAGGGTTGCACTCAACCCCTTTCAAGTGATCCGATGATCAACTTGAATACCACGGTTTTTCCTTTAGATGATTGTTCCCATTTGCGAGGAATCTCCACAAGATTGGTGTCTCTCGCCCTTACAACAAAGATCACAATGAAAGCACGGAGTAAGGTTGGGATGAGCAACACACACAAGACACAAATCGCAGCACAACTACGCACACAAGTCACAACTTGGGCTCAAAACACAACACACGGAGTTCTCAACTCAAATGGAGCTCAAGTCACTATCTCAAAGAATCGAATGCGTGAAGTTGGAGTCTTGGAGTCTTAGAATGTTTCTTGTAAGCTTGTGTAACTCCTCCATGTGCCTAGGGGTCCCTTTTATAGCCCCAAGGCAGCTAGGAGCAGTTGAAGATCAACAAGGAAGGCTATCCTTGCCTTCTGTCGAGTGGCGCGCCGGACAGTCTGGTGCGCCACCGGACAGTCACTGTAGACGGTCCGGTGCCGATCTCCTTCCTTTTCTGGCGCAGACAACCGTTGCAGCTCTGGAACAGTTGGCACACCGGACACTGTCCGGTGCACACCGGACAGTCCGGTGCCCCCTGCCGACCGTTGGCGCGGGCCACGCGTCGCCCGCGGATTGCGTGGCCGACCATTGCGCTAGCGACCGTTGGCTCACCGGACAGTCTGGTGCACCACTAGACAGTCCGGTGAATTATAGCCATGTCACCTTTTTGCTTTTCCCGAGGATGGCAAGTTCGCCGCGGACGACTCACTGGACAGTCCGGTGCACCACCAGACAGTTTGGTGAATTATAGCCATACGCCGCCGTCGAGTCCCGAGAGCAGCCTTTGCCACGTGGACCAGCCTGGCGCACCGGACACTGTCCAATGCACCACCGGACAGTCCGGTGTGCCAGGCCGAGCTGGACTTTGGCTGCACACAACCAATTCTTTCTTTTCTTCTTTTCTCTGTTTCTAACACTTAGACAAATACATTAGTATACAAAAACCAACTACTAAGTCTAGAAACATACCTTCTCTTTGATTTGCACTTCTCTCTTCATTTAGCACATAAGAACTCAATTAAATGTGTTGGCACTTAATCACCAAAACATAATAGAAATTGCTCAAGGGCACATTTCCCTTTCACAACTGCTTGACTTTAACCCCACATAAAGCTAGTCCACTATAGCCAAATGGGACATTTGCTGAGTACGTTGATGTGTACTCACCCTTGCTTTCACAAAACACCAGGTTGCCTTTGGTGCAATCTATGCTCAGGTAAAGAACGTGTCGAGGTGGATCTCCAGGAGTTCTAGGACTTTGACGAGTTCGAGGATTAGGCTAGCGACCTCCCCCAGTCAGCTGCCTGTGGTGGGTTAATTTATGTTGGCTACGTTTCGATTCTGTGTACTTTGATTTATATTATGTAAATGGCTCTAGTCTGTAATATTATTACTTACTCTTTATTGTTATTAGAAGCATTGTGCTATGATGAGTCATTTATGTAATCGCTGTGTACGTGAATTTCTGATCCTGGCACGTACATGGTTCACATTCGGTTTACCTTCCAAAACCGGGTGTGACATAAGTGGTATCAAAGCCTTGCTGACTGTAGGACCGCTATGCTAGAGTAGCACTGGCCATTTTAAGGACTTATTGATTTTTACTTCACCTCATCCTTGATGCTGTTTTTTCAAAATATTAGCCACCTTGACTAATTCTATGTTGTGCTTCTATATATCCCCTTGCCGAAAGTATTTTATTCGAGTATGGTCTATACTTTTCTCAATCCATTAGATCTGATCTCACTCTTGTGCTTGTGACATCTTTGTAGGTGCCCCTGACCATAGCCTTTTTGTCTTTTAAGATTCTTTCCTCTTCCACCATTAAATTGCTACTGTTTGACCATCTCTATTCCCTTGGCATTGACATGCTCGTATCGCCGGATTCTTCAATACCCTTGTTTTAAATACTTACCTCTGAATTTCTACTGCCTACTTAAAAATTTCAGTTTATATGTCCATGATCGTCATGTCTTTTGAGATTCTTTCCTCTTCTATTGTTAAGTCACTACCTTTCAGCAATTTCTTGTCTCTTGGTATGGGTATGCTCATCTCCTTGAAATATTTCATACTCTCATCTTTTTTATGCTTACCTTTATATCCCAAGGTCCGCTTAAGATATTTCATTCTACGTGCCCTTGACCACCCTTGTTTCTTGACGATCCAGGAGCGATCATTTTATTTTGCACATCCTTGGTGATCTTGTTGTTTCCTTGTAACATTCCCTGGTAATGAATGTTTTATTTTACTTCAACCCTTCCATTGGAACCTTACCTATCTTACCCTTGATTTTCCTCTCAATTTCGCCACTTCACGAGGTTTGCCTTAACTCTATCCTTGATTACGCTTTTCATCATTATCACCTTTTCCCTTATCACCTCTATATCTTACCTTGATGTTTATCACCTTTTCCTCTTCCTCGTCGCTTGCGAGTTCTCAACTCCATCCTTCGTTGTGCTTTCGTTTGTTGTCGCCTTTACCTTTCCCATTTCTCGACCACACCTTGTTGATTACATCATATCTGTTATCTAAAATCTCCAATCTTCTATCCCAATTTGTGAGCGGTACTTTACTTATCTCACCCTTGGCAATATCCTCTTCTTTACCGCGTGCAAGCCTTGATGTAACTCCATTCTTTGTTGTACTCATACCATAGGCTCTTCAATGCATTCACCTTTTCCTAGTTATCGCCTTTGACTCTTGCGATATTGATGTCTCCTACCTGAATGCTTACCTTGAACTCATCCTTTAAAAGCCTCCTCTTTCTTTCAACCTAGTTTGAGAGCCATGAGTTACCTATCTCTCCCTTGATTTCTTTTCCCTCCTTGTCGTCTTACAAGTCTTGTTTAATTCCATCATTTACTGTTTTTTATTTGCTATCACCATTACCTTGCCATCCATTGATGTTACCTTCTTACTTATCTTTATGCTTGCTCTTTAAAAATCTCCTCTCTTCCACCTCAATTTGAGAGTGGCAATTTACCCATCTGCCCTTGGACGTACCCTCTCCTTTTCCATTTGCAGGTCCTATCTTAAGTCCATCCTTTATGGTACTTATATTCTTTGTCTTATGCCTATTTACCTCTTCTCTTACATCCTTGCCTGTTATTACCTTTAAAACCCTCGTGATATCTATGTCCTTGCCTTCCAGCTTACCTTGAACCTACCCTTTGAAGTCTCCTCTTTCCCATCCTTGTTCGGGGATAATGCCTCATCTATTTCATCATTGATTGTTCCCCCTTCTTCGACGTCTTGCAAGTTTTGTCTAAAATACATCCTTATCGCGTGTTTTCTGTTATCACCTTAACCCTTCTCATCCTCGATCTTTACCTTGATGCTTATCATGTACCTACATTTTAAAGCCGCCTCTCCCATTTCATTCCAAGAGTGATGTCTTGCCCATCTCACTTGTCTGTTCCCTTTTCCTCTGTCGCGTTGCAAGTCTTAGCTTTTGCTCGATATCACCCTTACCTTCCTAATATCTAGATCTTTCCATGATGCTTATCCTATGCCTACCTTTTGAAATATCATCTTTCCCATCTCGATTTGAGAATGGTGTTTTACCTATCTTGACCTTGGTTGCATTCTCTCCCCTATCGGTTACAATCCTTGCTTTAGCTCCATCCTTTATAGTTCTCATGCCCCTATTCTGTACGTCTTATTATTCCCCATGCCTTTCGATGGCCTTAGAATAGTTTCCCCTTGGTAAGGAAAGACCACCATTTAATTAAAAGTTACGTATAGCAACGAGATGTTTGTTGTTGTATGCTTGTGCTGTTTGTCTTTGTGTTATGACTGATTTGCTTCTTTGTGATGGGTGTTGGTGTGTTGTGGCCCCTGGGTCCGCAATGGCATCCGTTTACTAGCTGAGTGCTATAGAGTTAAGTAGTTGGGTGCTCTCCCTTCTCTCTTTGAAAGTCGCCTAGAGGGGGGGGGTGAATAGGTGTAATCTGAAATTTATAACTTAAAACACAATCTACAAGCTAGGGTTAGCGTTAGAATTAAATCCGAGTTCGAAAGAGAGAGAAAACAAATCAACCAAGAATAAAGTGGATGACATGGTGATTTGTTTTACCGAGGTTTGGTTCTTGAGAACCTAGTCCCCGTTGAGGTGGTCACAAAGACCGGGTCTCTTTCAACCCTTTCTCTCTCAAACGGTCACCTAGACCGAGTGGGGCTTCTTCCTTAATCTCACGGGTCACTAAGACCCCGCAAGGACCACCACACAATTGGTGTCTCTTGCCTCGCTTACAAAGCTTTTGAGAGTAAGAAGTGAGAAAGAAAAGAAAGCCAAGCCAAGCAAACAAGAGCAACAAAGAAACACAAATGATCCTCTCACAAGTCCTAATGCGCTAGAGTTGAATTGGGGACTTTGATCGGATCGATCACTTGAATTGTGTCTTTGGAGTGGAGTCTATTGCTCTTGTATTGAATGAGGAGTGCTGAATGCTTGGATGGTTGGAGTGGTGGTGGTTGGGGGGGTATTTATTGCCCTCAACCACCAAAACAACTGTTGGGGGTGGCTGCTGTCGATGGGCGCACCGGACAGTCCGGTGCACCACCAGACGTTGTCCAGTGCGCCAGCCACGTCACCCAACCGTTAGGGTTCTAGAGCATCCGACCGTTGGAGCGCTGACTTCTTGTGGCACCGGACAGTCTGGTGTCACACCGGACAAGCACTGTTCACTGTCTGGTGTGCCTTTGACGATTGCTCTGACTTCTGCGCGCACTGTTCGTGCACTGTTCATCTGTTCGCACTCTTTTGCAGTCGACCGTTGCGCTAAATAGTTGTTGCTCCGCTGGTGCACCGAACAGTCCGGTGGCACACCGGACAGTCCGGTGGCACACCGGACAGTCCGATGAATTATAGCGGAGCGCGCTCTAAGAAACCCGAGAGTGGCCAGTTCGCGACTATACGGTCCTGGTGCACCGGACAGTCCTATGCGCCAGACCAGGGCACTCTTGGTTTCATTGCTCCTTTGAATTTGAACCCTATCTTTTATCTTCTATTGGTTTGTGTTGAACCTTTATGCACCTGTAGAACATATAATCTAGAGCAAACTAGTTAGTCCAATATTTGTGTTGGGCATTCAACCACCAAAATCATTTATAGGAAAAGGTTAACCCTATTTCCCTTTCAATCTCCCCCTTTTTGGTGATTGATGCCAACACAAACCAAAGCCAATATATAAGTGCAGAATTGAACTAGCTTGCATAATGTAAGTGCATAGGTTACTTAGAATTAAACCAATTTATAATTGTACTAGATATGCATGGTTTGCTTTCTTTTATTTAACATTTCGGACCACTCTTGCACCACTTGTTTTGTTTTTGCAATTTCTTTGGAAAAGTCTTTTCAAAATCCTTTTGTAAATAGTCAAAGGTATATGAATAAGATTGTAAGAAGCATTTTCAAGATTTGAAATTTCTCCCCTATTTCAAATGCTTTTCCTTTGACTAAACAAAACTCCCCTAAATGGAATTCTCCTCTTAGTGTTCAAGAGGGTTTTACCAATTTTTGAAATACTAATTGAAAAAGATCAAACACATTAAGGTACCAATTTGAAAACTTCTTTTAAAATTTTGGTGGTGGTGTGCGATCCTTTTGCTTTGGGCTAATACTTTCTCCCCCTTTGGCATTAATCGCCAAAAATGGGTATAGTTGAGAGCCATTTCTATTTTCTCCCCATTGATACAAGTAAATAAGAGTGAAGAATTGTACCAATTTGGAGAGATGGCAGAATACCGGCAAAGAGTAAATAATTCCGATGGAGTTGAGTGGAAGCATCGTCTTTGCCGAATACTCCATTTCCCTTTCAATCTATGACTTAGGATAGAAATATACTTGAAAACACATTAGTCGTAGTCTTGGCACAAGAAGAATAAGAAATATGAATATGTGCCAAACGAAAGAGATATGATCAAAGGTATATAAATGTGCTATGAGTGCAATGCTTCAATCAAAATTCCGAGAATCAAGTATATTTAGCTCATTTCTAAGTTTGCTAAAGGTTTCTCATCTAGTGGCTTGGTAAAGATAACGGCTAATTGATCTTTGGTGTTGACATAAGCTATCTCGATATCCCCCTTTGTTGGTGATCTCTTAGAAAGTGATACAGAATGTCTATGTGCTTAGTGCGGATGTGTTCAACGAGATTATCCGCCATGCAGATTGCACTCTCATTGTCACATAGGAGAGGGACTTTGCTCAATTTGTAGCCATAGTCCCTGAGGGTTTGCCTCATCAAAGTAATTGTGCACAACAATGGCCTGCGGCAATATACTCGGCTTCGGCGGTTGATAGGGCTACTGAGTTTTGTTTCTTTGAAGCCCAAGACAGCAAGGATCTCCCCAGAAACTGACAAGTCCCTGATGTGCTCTTCCTATCAATTTTACACCCTGCCCAATCGGATCGGAATAACCTATTAAATCAAAAGTGGATCCCCTGGGGTACCAAAGTCCAAACTTATGAGTATAAGCTAAATATATCATGATTTGCTTTACGGCCCTAAGGTGAACTTCCTTAGGATCGGCTTGGAACCTTGCACACATGCATACTGAAAGCATAATATCCGGTCGAGATGCACAAAAATAGAGTAAAGATCCTATCATCGACCGGTATACCTTTTGATCTACGGATTTACCTCCCGTGTCGAGGTCGAGATGCCCATTGGTTCCCATGGGTGTCTTGATGGGTTTGGCATCCTTCATTCCAAACTTGTTAAGTATGTCTTGAATGTACTTGGTTTGGCTGATGAAGGTGCCCTCTTGGAGTTGCTTTATTTGAAATCCTAAGAAATATCTCAACTCCCCCATCATTGACATCTCGAATTTTTGAACCATAATCCTACTAAACTCTTCACAAGTAGATTTGTTAGTAGACCCAAATATAATATCATCAACATAAATTTGGCATACAAACAAATCATTTGCAATAGTTTTAGTAAAGAGAGTAGGATCGACTTTTCTGACTTTGAAGCCATTAGTGATTAGAAAGTCTCATAGGCATTCATACCATGCTCTTGGGGCTTGCTTTAGCCCATAAAGCGCCTTTGAGAGTTTGTAAACATGGTTAGGGTACTCACTATCTTCAAAGCCGGGAGGTTGCTCAACATAGACCTCTTCCTTGATAGGTCCATTGAGGAAGGCACTCTTCACGTCCATTTGATAAAGCTTGAAGCCATGGTAAGTAGCATAGGCAAGTAATATGCGAATTGACTCAAGCCTAGCTACGGGTGCATAAGTTTCACCAAAGTCCAAACCTTCGACTTGTGAATAACCTTTGGCCACAAGTCGAGCTTTGTTCCTTATCACCACACCATGCTCATCTTGCTTGTTGTGGAATACCCACTTGGTACCTACAACATTTTGATTAGGACGCGGAACCAAATACCATACCTCATTCCTCGTGAAGTTGTTGAGCTCCTCTTGCATTGCCATCACCCAATCCGAATCTCTTAACGCATCCTCTATCCTGTATGGCTCAATAGAGGAAACAAAAGAGTAATGTTCACAAAAATGAGCGACTCGAGATCGAGTAGTTACCCCCTTATGAATGTCACCGAGAATGGAGTTCACGGGGTGATCTCTTTGAATCGCCTGGTGGACTCTTGGGTGTGGCGGTCTTTGACCCTGAATTTCTTGATCATCTTCCTTCTCTTGATCAACTTCATCTCCCCCTTGATCCTTGTCCTCCTCTTGAGGTGGCTCATCTTCTTGATCTTCTTCTTCATCTCCTTGAGCCTGTTCCTCATCTTGAGTTGGTGGAGATGCTTGATTTGAAGATGATGGTTGATCTTGTGCTTGTGTAGGCTCTTCAGATTCCTTAGGACACACATCCCCAATGGACATGTTCCTTAGCGCCACGCATGGAGCCTCTTCATCATCTAGCTCATCAAGATCAACTTGCTCCACTTGGGAGCCATTAGTCTCATCAAACACAATGTCACAAGAAACCTCAACCAATCCAGTGGATTTGTTGAAGACTCTATATGCCCTTGTGTTTGAGTCATAACGAAGTAAAAAGCCTTCTACAGCCTTAGGAGCAAATTTAGATTTTCTACCTTTTTTTAACAAGAATAAAACATTTGCTACCAAAGACTGTAAAATATGAAACATTGGGCTTTTACTGGTAAGGAGTTCATAGGATGTCTTCTTGAGGATTCGGTGAAGATATAACCGGTTGATGGAGTAGTAGGCGGTGTTAATCGCCTCGGCCAAAACCGGTCTGGAGTCTTGTACTCATCAAGCATGGTCCTTGCCATGTCTAGTAGAGTTCTATTCTTTCTCTCCACTACACCATTTTGTTGAGGTGTGTAGGAAGAGGAGAACTCATGCTTGATGCCCTCCTCCTCAAGAAAGCCTTCCATTTGAGAGTTCTTGAACTCCATCCCATTGTCACTTCTTATCTTTTTGATCCTCAATCCGAACTCATTTTGAGCTCATCTTAAGAATCCCTTTAAAGTCTCTTGGGTCTGAGATTTTTCCTGCAAAAAGAATACCCAAGTGAAGCGAGAATAATCATACACAATTACTAGACAGTACTTACTCCCGCTGATGCTTATGTAAGCGATCGGCCCGAATAGATCCATATGGAGCAGCTCGAGCGGCCTATCCATTGTCATGATGTTCTTGTGTGGATGAGGGACGCCAACTTGCTTTCCTGCTTGGCATGTGCTACAAACCTTGTCTTTCTCAAAATGAACATTTGTTAGTCCCAAAATGTGTTCTCCCTTTAGAAGTTTGTGATGATTCTTTATCCCAGCATGGGCCAGTCAGCGATGCCAGAGCCAACCCATATTATTCTTAGCAATTAAGCAAGTGTCGAGTTCAGCTCTATTAAAATCAACTAAGTATAGCTGACCCTCTAACACTCCCTTAAATGCTATTGAATCATCACTCCTTCTAAAGACAGTAACACCTACATCTGTAAAAAGACAATTGTAGCCCATTTTGCATAATTGGGATACAGAAAGCAAATTGTAATCTAAAGAATCTACAAGAAAAACATTTGAAATAGAACGGTCAGGAGATATAGCAATTTTACCAAGTCCTTTGACCAAACCTTGATTTCCATCCCCGAATGTGATAGCTCTTTGGGGATCTTCGTTTTTCTCGTAGGAGAACATCCTTTTCTCCCATGTTATATGGTTTGTGCATCCGCTATCAATTATCCAGCTCGAGCCCCCGGATGCATAAACCCGCAAAACAATTTAGGCCTTGTTTTTAGGTACCCAAACAGTCTTGGGTCCTTTGATGTTAGAAACAAGTACCTTGGGTTGAGAGCACCTAGAGGGGGTGGTGAATAGGTGATCCTGTAAAATCAAACAATAAATAGCCACAAACTTATTATATAAAAGTTAGTGTGAGTTAATCAAGTTGCTTATGAAGCGATCTCTTGCAAACAAAACAATCACAGAAGAGAAACACAAGAGACACGCGATATTTATCCCGTGGTTCGGCCAAGTAACACTTGCCTACTTCCACGTTGTGGCATCCCAATGGACGAGGGTTGCACTCAACCCCTTTCAAGTGATCCAATGATCAACTTGAATACCACAGTCTTTTCTCTTTTGAGTATTCTTCCGTTTGCGAGGAATCTCCACAATTTGGAGCCTCTTGCCCTTACAATATAGATCACAAAGAAAGCAAAAGAGTAAGGATGGGAGAGCAACACACGCAAGACCCAAATCCGCAGCACACCCACGCACACAAGCCAAGACTTGAGCTCGAAACACAGCGTAGAGAGTTCGCAACTCAAACGGAGCTCAAATTACTAACACAAATCGATCAAATGCGTGGAGGCAGAGTCTTGGAGTTTTAGAATGCTTAGAGAATGCTTGGTGTTCTACTCCATGCGCCTAGGGGTCCCTTTTATAGCCCCAAGGTAGATATGAGCCATTGGAGATCAACTTGGAAGGCAATTCTTGCCTTCTGTCGAGTGGTGCACCAGACAGTCCGGTGCATCACCGGACAGGTCCTGTAGCTATCCAGTGCGTGATCTCTTTCCTTTTCTGGTGAAGACGACCGTTGGATCTTCAGATCTATTGGCGCACCGGACACTGTCCGGTGCACATCGGACAATCTGATGCAACCATCCGACCGTTGGCTTCACCACGTGTCGCCCGTTGATCGCGAGCGCCGTTGGCTCATCGGACATGCACCACCGGACAATCTGGTGAATTTTAGCCACGGCGCTTAATTCGTTTCCTGAGAGCGACGAGTTCATCGTCGAAGACTTCAGGCGCGGGCGCTGAAGACTCACCGGACAGTCCGATGAATTTTAGCCACAACGCCCGGCCGATTCCCGAGAGCAGCTAGTTCACCGTCGAGCAGCCTGGGGCACTGGACACTGTACGGTGCACCACCGGACACTGTCCGGTGTACCACCGGACAGTTCGGTGTGCTAGGCTGGTGCTGGCTTTTGGCTGACTTAGCCAATTCTTCTCTAATTCCAATCTTCTTTTCTTGGAATTGTTTCTAGCACTTAGATAAACATGTTAGTATTCAATAAACAATTTACCAAGTCTAGAAACATACCTTGTTATTTGATTTGCACTTCTCACTCATTTAGCACATACGAACTCAATCAATATTTGTTGGGCATCTAATCACCAAAACACTTGTAGAAATGGCCCAAGGGCACATTTCCCTTTCAATCTCCCCCTTTTTGGTGATTTATGCCAACACATTAAAAAGCAATATAAGAAGTGCAACATCAATGCAAATGAAGACCAAATTCTTTTTACTTAGGATTTGGCATATTTGGATCACTCTTTGCCACCACTTGGTTTGTTTTTGCAAATCAAATTCTTTTCCCTATCTCTAAGTCAAGCACGCTTGTTTGTGCAAATAGAGAGATATTTCAAGAGTGAAATTTGTTAAGTGCCAAAAACTCCCCCTTTTTCTGTAATCAAAATTCTCCCCCATAAGAGACCAATTTTTGCAATAAGAGTATTTTGGACAAATCACAAATTCTAACTCTACTATTTTCAAAATTCTCAAGTGATTGGCTGATCCATTTGCTTTGGCCTTAATTTCTCTCCCTTTGGCATTAAGCACCAAAACGGGATCATTTTTGGCCCTTTAACCCCATTGCCTCACCAAAATGTCAAATGAGAGCAAAAAGGCAACGAGAGCATTATTATGAACTTGGAACTAAATACACTAATACCGAAGTGCAGTGGAAGTCTTTTCATCGTCCAAGTTCATTTTCCCTTTCAATGGTCCTTTGAGGTTACTTCAAGTGTACTCAAGCAAACAAGTTAGTCTCAAAGGAGTCAAGTTGTAGCACATCTCCCCCTAAACATGTGCATCATTTGCATACGGACTTGTGAGGTCCGGGGATGACTTGTACAACTTGAGCACCACAAACAAACAATAATTGATTTAAATGCTCCAAGTAACATGATCAAAGGCATAGAACACATGTATGCTATAGATCAATCCAAGTTACGCGAATCTAAGACATTTAGCTCACTACGCAACCTGCAAAACCTTTTCTCATCTAAAGGCTTAGTGTAGATATCGGCTAGTTGGTTCTCGGTGCTAATGTGGTACACATCGATATCTCCCTTTTGCTGGTGGTCTCTCAGGAAGTGATGCCAGATGTCTATGTGCTTAGTGCGGCTGTGTTCAACAGGATTATCCGCCAAGCGGATTGCACTCTCATTGTCACATAGGAGTGGGACTTTGCTTAGATTGTAGCCAAAGTCCCGGAGGGTTTGCCTCATCCAAAGTAGTTGCGCGCAACATTGTCCTGCGACAACATACTCGGCCTCAGTGGTGGATAGGGCAATAGATGTTTGTTTCTTGGAACTCCAAGACACTAGGGACCTTCCTAGAAATTGGCACGTCCCTGATGTGCTCTTCCTATCAACCTTGCACCCGGCATAGTCGGAGTCTAAGTATCCAATCAAGTCAAAGGTAGACCCCTTTGGATACTATATCCCGAAGCAAGGCGTAGAAACTAAATACCTAAGAATTCGCTTAACGGCCACAAGGTGACATTCCTTGGGCTCGGATTGAAATCGAGCACACATGCATACACTAAGCATAATGTCCGGTCTACTAGCACAAAGATACAGTAATGAACCTATCATTGACCGGTATGCCTTTTGATCAACAGACTTACCTCCTTTGTTGAGGTCAATATGTCCGTTAGCCCCCATCGGTGTCTTCGCGGGCTTAGCATCCTTCATCCCAAATCTCTTGAGGAGATCTTGAGTATACTTCGTTTGGGAGATGAAAGTGTCTTCCTTGAGTTGCTTCACTTGGAATCCAAGGAAGTAGGTCAACTCGCCCATCATCGACATCCCGAACTTTTGCATCATCACCCTGCTAAACTCCTCACAAGACTTTTGGTTAGTAGAACCAAATATTATGTCATCGACATAAATTTGGCACACAAAAAGATCACCATCACAATCCTTTGTAAAAAGAGTGGGATCAACTTTCCCAACCTTGAAAGCATTAGCAATTAAGAAATCTCTAAGGCATTCATACCATGCTCTTGGGGCTTGCTTAAGTCCATAGAGTGCCTTAGAGAGCTTATATACATGGTCGGGATACCTGTCGTCCTCAAAGCCAGGGGGTTGTTCCACATATACCTCCTCCTTGATTGGCCCATTGAGGAAGGCGCTCTGTACGTCCATTTAGAACAACCTAAAAGAATGGTGAGCAGCATAGGCTAGTAATATCCGAATTGACTCTAGCCTAGCCACAGGAGCAAAAGTCTCCTCAAAGTCCAAACCTGTGACTTGGGCATAACCTTTTGCCACAAGTCGAGCCTTATTTCTTGTCACCACTCCGTGCTTGTCTTGTTTGTTGCGGAACACCCACTTGGTTCCCATAACGTTTTGCTTTGGACGTGGCACTAGGCTCCAGACTTCATTCTGTTTAAAGTTGTTGAGTTCTTCCTGCATGGCCAACACCTAGTCCGGATTCTGCGAGGCCTCTTCTACCCTGAAAGGCTCAATAGAAGAGACAAACAAGTAATTCTCACAAAAATTAGCTAATCGTGAGCGAGTAGTTACTCCCTTGCTGATGTCACCCAGAATCTGATCGACGGGGTGATGTCTTTAGATCGATGCTCGGACTTGAGTTGGAGGGGCCTGTGGTGCTTCTTCCTCCATAACCTGTTCTTCTTGTGCTCCCCCTTGATCCTACCCCTCTTCTTGAGGTACCTGTACATCGCCTTAGTTGAGGGATGCACCATTGTTGAGGAAGAAGGTTGATCTTGTTCTTGTAGTTCCTGTGGTCGCACATCACCTATCGCCATCGTGCGCATTAAACCGTCGGAACTTCTTCTTCATCTATATCATCAAGATCAACTTGCTCTCTTGGAGAGCCATTAGTCTCATCAAATACAACGTCGCTAGAGACTTCAACTAATCCCGATGATTTGTTGAAGACCCTATACGCCTTTGTATTTGAGTCATATCCTAGTAAAAACCCTTCTACTGCCTTGGGAGCAAATTTAGAATGTCTACCTTTCTTCCCCGCAATGTAGCATTTGCTCCCAAATACATGAAAATAAGAGACATTGGGTTTGTTACCAGTAAGGAGTTCATAGGAGGTCATCTTGAGGAGACAGAGCAGGTAGAGCCGATTTATGGCATGGGAAGCTATGTTTACAGCTTCCGACCAAAATCGCTCAGGCATCTTGTACTCTCCAAGCATCGTTCTCGCCATGTTGATTAGCGTCCTGTTCTTCCTCTCTACCACACCATTTTGCTGTGGTGTGTAGGGAGCAGAGAACTCATGCTTGATGCCTTCCTCCTCAAGAAACTCTTCAACCTGTAGATTTTTGAACTCGGACCCATTGTCGCTTCTTATCTTCTTCACCTTTAGCTCAAATTCATTTTGAGCTCTCCTTAAGAAGCGCTTTTGAGTCCCTTGGGTTTCTGACTTATCCTGTAAAAAGAATACCCAAGTGAAGCGGGAAAAATCATCAACAATTACAAGACCATACTTACTTCTCCCGATGTTGAGGTAGGCAACGGGTCCGAAGAGATCCATGTGAAGAAGCTCTAGTGGTCTTGATGTCGTCATCGCATTCTTGCTGTGATGAGTGCTTCCCACCTGTTTCCCTACCTGACATGCTGCACAAGGTCTATCTTTTTTAAAACAGACATCGGTTAGTCCTAACACATGATCTCCCTTTAGAAGCTATGAAGGTTCTTCATCCCAACATGTGCTAGACGGCGATGCCACAACCAGCCCATATTAGTCTTAGCGATTAAGCATGCATCTAGATCAGCATTCTCTTATGAAAAATCAACTAAGTAGAGCTTGTCATCTAATACACCCTTAAAAGCTAATGAACCATCACTTCTTCTAAAGACAGATACATCAACATTTGTAAACAAACAATTGTAACCCATGTGACATAATTGACTTACAGACAGAAGGTTGTACCCGAGCGACTCTACTAAAAATACATTTGATATTGAGTGCTCATTAGTGATGGCTATCTTGCCCAAGCCTTTGACCATGCCTTGGTTCTCATCTCCAAAGATGATCGTATCCTGGGAATCCTTGTTCATGACGTAGGAGGTGAACATCTTCTTCTCCCCCATCATGTGGTTCCTGCATCCGCTGTCGATAATCCAGCTTGAGCCCCTGGATGCATAAACCTGCAAGGAATTTAAGCTTGGGTTTTAGGTACCCAACTCTTGTTGGGTCCTACAAGGTTAGTCACAACAGTTTTTGGAACCCATATGCAAGTTTTGTCTCCCTTGCATTTGGATCCCAACTTCCTAGCAACTACTTTTGCATTTTTACATAAAAGTACAAAGGAAGCATTGCAAGTATGGAAAACAGTAGTAGGACCATTGCAAACTCTCCTAGGCACATGAGACACAGCATGATTACACCTAGGCCTATTTCTACAATAAGCATAAGTGGAGCTAGAAGCAACCATAGCATGAGAAGTATGATAACTAGGTAAAACAGCATGATCATAGCATCTATCATTATGAGCATGCCTAGTAAATTTTCTATCATACATATAGGCATGGTTCTTTTGAGAACTACTAGCCATAGGGGCCTTCCCTTTCTCCTTGTTGAGAACGGGAGTCGTTTGGCTTGTTAAGTTCTTGGTTTCCTTTCGAAAACCAAGTCCATCCTTAATTGAGGGGTGTCTACCAACAGTGTAGGCATCCCTAGCAAATTTTAATTTATCATAATCATCTTTGCAAGTCTTAAGTTGAGCATTAATACTTGCAACCTCATTATTTAATTTAGCAATAAAAGTAAGATGTTCATCATAGGCATCAACATTAAAGTCCTTACATCTATTGCAAATAATGACATGCTCTACACATGAACTAGTTTCATTAACTTTCTCTAGCTTAGCATTTAATTCATCATTTAAATTCTTTAAGCTAGATATAGATTCATGACAGGTAGACACTTTAGAAGATAGCAGTTCATTGTTCTTAATTTCTAAAGCAAGGGATTTTTGAACACTAACAAATTTATCATGTTCCTCATACAAAATGTCCTCTTGCTTTTCTAGAAGTCTATCCTTTTCATTAAGAGCATCAATTAGTTCATTTATTTTATCTACTTTAGCTTTATCTAGTCCTTCAAATAAATCAGTGTAATCTACTTCATCATCATATGATTCCTCATCGCTAGAAGAAGAGTACTTGGTGGTATCTCGAATACGTACCTTCTTCTCCTTAGCTATAAGGCAAGTATGGCGTTTGTTGGGGAAGAGCGAAGATTTGTCGAAGGCCGAGGCAGCCAGTCCTTCATCGTTAGAGTTGGATGAAGAGCAGTCAAAATCCCATTCCTTTCCTAGGTGTGCCTCGCCCTTCGCCTTCCTGTAGTTCTTCTTCTTCTCCCTCTTCCCGTGCTTTTCTTGTCCCTGGTCATTATCATTATCGGGGCATTGAGCTATGAAATGACCAGTCTTACCACATTTGAAGTAGGAGCGCTTTCCCCTTGTTTTGTTCTTGTTGGGGTACTCCTTGTGTCCTTTTAGCGCGGTCTTGAAGCGCTTGATGATAAGCGCCATCTCATCCTCATTGAGCCCGGCAGCCTTCACTTGTGCTACCTTGCTTGGTAGCGCCTCCTTGCTACTAGTTGCTTTGAGAGCAACGGGCTACGGCTCATAGATGGGCAGTGGACCATTTAGCGCATCGTTCACGTATCGCGCCTCCTTCACCATCATGCGTCCGCTCACAAATTTTTTGAGGATTTTCTCGGGCATCATCTTGGTGTACCTGAGGTTTTCACGAATAAGGTTCACAAGATGAGGGTCAATTACTGTAAATGACCTAAGCATGAGTCGGACGACGTCATGATCCGTCCATCTTGTGCTTCCATAGCTTCGGATTTTGCTGACCTGGGTTTTGAGCCTATTGTAGGTCTGTGTTGGCTCCTCTCCCCTGATCATCACGAACCTCCACAGCTCGCCTTCCACCAGTTCCATCTTGGTGATCATGGTGGCGTCGTTACCCTCATGTGATATCTTGAGGGTATCCCAGATTTGCTTAGCATTGTCCAAGCCACTCACTTTATTGTACTCATCCCTGCAAAGTGACGCTAGCAAGACAGTAGTAGCTTGGGCATTTTTATGAATTTGTTCATTTATAAACACAGGATTATCCGTACTATCAAAATGCATCCCATTTTCCACAATTTCCTAAATGCTAGGATGGAGAGGAAATAGATGACTACGCATTTTATGGCTCCAAAATGAGTAATCCTCTCCATCAAAGTGTGGGGGTTTTCCAAGAGGAATAGAAAGTAAATGGGCATTTGAGTTATACGAAATACGGGAATAATCAAAGGAGTAGTTTTGATTAACCGTCTTTTTCTTGGACAAGGAGTCATCGTCGTCGTTGTCCCTTGGTGAAGAAGATGAGGCATCGCTGTCGTAGTAGATGATCTTCTTGATGCGCCTCTTCTTCTTCCCGTCCCTCTTCTTGTGACTCGAGCCTGAGTTAGTGGGCTTGTCGTCTCTTGGCTCGTTGAGGAGGGACTCCTTCTCCTTGTCGTTGACCACCATCCCCTTACCCTTAGGATCCATCTCTTCGGGCGGTTAGTCCCTTAAATGAAGAGTACGGCTTCGATACCAATTGAGAGCACCTAGAGGGGGGTGAATAGGTGATCCTGTAAAATCAAACACTAAATAGCCACAAACTTTATTATATAAAAGTTAGTGCGAGTTAATCAAGTTGCTTATGAAGCGATCTCTTGTGAACAAAACAATCACAGAAGAGCAACACAAGAGACACGTGATTTTTATCCCGTGGTTCGGCCAAGTAACACTTGCCTACTTCCACGTTGTGGTGTCCCAATGGACGAGGGTTGCACTCAACCCCTTTCAAGTGATCCAATGATCAACTTGAATACCACGGTCTTTTCTCTTTTGAGTATTCTTCCGTTTGCGAGGAATCTCCACAAGTTGGAGCCTCTCGCCCTTACAATATAGATCACAAAGAAAGCACAAGAGTAAGGATGGGAGAGCAACACACGCAAGACCCAAATCCGTAGCACACCCACGCACACAAGCCAAGACTTGAGCTCGAAACACAGCGCAGAGAGTTCGCAACTCAAACGGAGCTCAAATCACTAACACAATCGATCAAATGCATGGACGCAGAGTCTTGAAGTCTTAGAATGCTTGGTGTTCTGCTCCATGCGCCTAGGGGTCCCTTTTATAGCCCCAAGGAAGCTAGGAGCCATTGGAGATCAACTTGGAAGGCAATTCTTGCCTTCTGTCGAGTGGTGCACCGGACAGTCCGGTGCACCACCAGACAGGTCCTGTAGCTATCCGGTGCGCGATCTCTTTCCTTTTCTGGCGAAGCCGACCGTTGGATCTTTGGATCTGTTGGTGCACCAGACAGTCTGGTGCAACCATCCGACCATTGGTTTTGCCACGTGTCGCCCGTTGATCGCGTAGGCGACCGTTGGCCGTGAGCGCCGTTGGCTCACCGGACAGTCCGGTGCACCACCGGACAGTCCGGTGAATTTTAGCCGTGACGCTTAATTCGTTTCCTGAGAACGACGAGTTTGTCGCCGAAGACTTCTGGCGCGGGCGCTGAAGACTCACCGGATAGTCCGGTGAATTTTAGCCACAACGTTCGACCGATTCCCGAGAGCAGCCAGTTCACCGTCGAGCAACCTGGGGCACCAGACACTGTCCGGTGCACCACCGGACAGTCTGGTGTGCCAGGCTGGTGCTGGCTTTTGGCTGACTTAGCCAATTCTTCTCTAATTCCAATCTTCTTTTCTTGACACTGTTTCTAGCACTTAGATAAATATGTTAGTATTCAATAAACAATTTACCAAGTCTAGAAACATACCTTGTTCTTTGATTTGCACTTCTCACTCAATTAGCACATACGAACTCAATCAATATGTGTTGGGCATCTAATCACCAAAACACTTGTACAAATGGCCAAGGGCACATTACCCTTTCATGGGTACCCAAACACAAGTATTTGAGCCCTTGTGTTTGGCCCCAACATATTTGGCAACTACTTTGCCTGACTTGTTAGTTAAATCATATGATGCATCAAAAGTCTTAAATGAAATGCTAGGTTCATTTGATGCAGTAGGAGATTTCCTTTTAGGCAATTTAACATGAGTTGATTGCCTAGAGCTAGATGCCTCATTCTTATATATAAAAGCATGATGTGAAACAGTATGAGGTTTTCTAGCATGAATTCTCCTAATTTTGTGCTCAGGATAACTAGCAGGATATAAAATGTAACCCTCATTATCCTGAACCATGGGAGCTTTGCCCTTAACAAAATTGGACAATTTTTTGGGGGCATTAAGCTTGACATTGCTTCCCTGTTGGAAACCAATGCCATCCTTAATGCCAGGGCGTCTCCCACTATAGAGCATGCTTCTAGCAAATTTAAATTTTTCATTTTCAATTTCATGCTCATTAATTTTAGCAGTTAATGTGGCTATGTGATCATTTTGTTGTTTAATTAAAGCAAGGTGATCATTTATATCATCTACATTAACATATCTACATCTAGTGCAAATAGAAACATGATCAACAGTAGATGTAGATGGTTTGCAAGCATTTAATTCATCAATCTTAGTATGTAAAATAACATTCTCATTTCTAAGACTGGAAATAGCATCATTGCAAACATTTAAATCTTTAGCCTTGGAAATTAAAATAGCATTTTCAGTCTTAAGGCTAGAAATTGATTTAGTCAATTTATCAATCTTAGCAATTAAACTAGCATTTTCATTTCTAAGACTGACAACTAAATCATTACAAACATTTAACTTCTCAACCTTAGCAATTAAATTAGCATTCTCAGTTCTAAGGTTGGAAACAGTGTCATTGCAAGTGCTAAGCTCTTTAGTCAAATTTTCATTTTTCTCTACTTCCTGAGCATAAGCATTTTTTACTTTAACATGCTTTTTGTTTTCCTTAATAAGGAATTCCTCTTTGATGTCCAAGAGTTCATCCTTCTCATGAATGGCTCCTATTAATTCATTTAATTTTTCTTTTTGTTGCATGTTAAGGTTAGCAAAAGGAGTAAGCAAATCATCTTCATCATCACTAGAGCTACCTTCATCACTAGATGTTGTATATTTGGTGGCTCTAGATTGTACCTTCTTCTTTTTGCCGTCCTTTGCCATGAAATACTTGTGGCCGACGTTGGGAAAGAATAGACCCTTGTTGACGGTGATATTGGCGGCGTCCTCGTCGGAGGAGGAGTCGGTGGAGCTCTCGTCGGAGTCCCATTCCCGACACACGTGGGCATCGCCGCCCTTCTTCTTGTAGTACCTCTTCTTCTCCTTCTTCTTCCCCTTCTTGTCGTCGCCCCTGTCACTATCACTAGACATAGGACATTTAGCGATAAAATGACTGGGCTTACCACACTTGTAGCACACCCTCTTGGAGCGGGGTTTATAGTCCTTCCCCCTCCTTTGCTTGAAGATTTGGCGAAAGCTCTTGATGATGAGCGCCATTTCCTTGTTGTCGAGCTTGGAGCCGTCGATTGGAATTCTACTTGGTGTGGATTCCTTCTTCTCTTCTTCCGTCGCCTTGAATGCGACGGGTTGCACCTTGGGTGTGGAGGTGGTGCCTTGCTCCAAGTTGATGATGTGTTTGGAGACTTTGATCATTAGCTCAAAGCTCACAAACTTCCCTATCACTTCCTCAGGAGACATTAATTTGTATCTAGGATCCCACGAATTAATTGCACTTGAGTAGGATTGCGAAAAACAAGGGATCTTAGAATAACCTTGACCATTTCATGGTCATCCCATTTGGTGCTCCCGAGGTTGCACACTTGTTTCACCAAGGTCTTGAGCCGGTTGTACATGGCTTGTGTCTCCTCTCCTTGGTTGAGGACGAATCGACCGAGCTCCTCCTCGATCGTCTCTCTTTGGTGATCTTGGTCACTTCATCCCCTTCGTGCGCCGTCTTGAGGATGTCCCAAATTTCTTTGGCCGTCTTTAACCCTTGCACCTTATTATACTCCTCTCGACACAAGGAGGCGAGGAGTATAGTTGTGGCTTGGGAGTTAAAGTGCCAAATTTGGTCGGCCTCATCCGAATCGTAGTCCTTGTCCCCTACCTTCGGTACCTGCACTCCATACTCAACAATGTCCCAAATACTTTTGTGGAGTGAGGTTAGATGATGCCTCATTTTATCACTCCACATAGAGTAATCCTCGCCATCAAAACACGGTGGTTTGCCTAATGGAACGGAAAGTAATGGAGTGCGCATGGAAATGCGAGGATAGCAGAGGGGCATCTTACTATACTTCTTGCGCTCATGGCGCTTAGAAGTAGTAGACGACGAGTCGGAGCCGGAGGTGGAGGGCGACGAAGAGTCGGTCTCGTAATAGACCATTTTCTTCATTTTCTTCTTCTTGTTGCCTCTCCGATGAGACTTGATGGAGGAAGAGGATTCCTCCTTGTGCTTGTGGCCGGACTCCCTTGAGTGGGTTCTCCTCGGGCTTGCGGGCTTGTCGCCAGTCACGATCTCCCTCTTGGCGTGATCTCCCGACATCACTTCGAGTGGTTACTCTAATGAAGTACTGGGCTCCGATACCAATTGAAAGTCACCTAGAGGGGGGGTGAATAGGCATAATCTAAATTTACAACTTAAAACACAATCTACAACCCGGGGTTAGCGTTAGGATTAAATTCGAGTCTGAAAGAGAGGGAATACAAATCAACCAAGAAATAAAGTGGATGACACGGTGATTTATTTTACCGAGGTTCGGTTCTTGAGAACCTAGTCCCCATTGAGGTGGTCACAAAGACCGGGTCTCTTCCAACCCTTTCCCTCTCTCAAACGGTCACCTAGACCAAGTGAGGCTTCTTCCTTAATCTCACGGATCACTTAGACCCCGCAAGGACCACCACACAATTGGTGTCTCTTGCCTCGCTTACAAAGCTTTTGAGAGTAAGAAGTGAGAAAGAAAAGAAAGCCCAGCCAAGCAAACAAGAGCAACAAACTAACACAAATGATCCTCTCACAAGTCCTAATGCGCTAGAGTTGAATTGGGGACTTTGATCGGATCGATCACTTGAATTGTGTCTTTGGAGTGGAGTCTATTGCTCTTGTATTGAATGAGGAGTGCTAAATGCTTGGATGGTTGGAGTGGTGGTGGTTGGGGGGTATTTATAGCCCTCAACCACCAAAACAACCGTTGGGGGTGGCTGCTGTCGATGGGCGCATCGGACAGTCCGGTGCACCACCGGACAATGTCCAGTGCGCCAGCCACGTCACCCAACCGTTAGGGTTCTGGAGCATCCGACCGTTGGAGCGCTGACTTCTTGTGGCACCAGACAGTCCGGTGTCGCACCGGACAAGCACTGTTCACTGTCTGGTGCGCCTCTGACGACTGCTCTGACTTCTAGCGCGCACTGTTCACGCACTATTCATCTGTTCGCATGCTTTTGTAGTCGACCGTTGCGCTAAATAGTCGTTGCTCCGCTGGTGCACCGGACAGTCTGGTGGCACACCGGACAGTCCGGTGAATTATAGCGGAGCGCGCTCTAAGAAACCCGAGAGTGGCCAGTTCGCGACTGTACGGTCCTGGCACACCGGACACTGTCCGGTGGCACACCGGACAGTCCGGTGCGCCAGACCAGGGCACTCTTGGTTTCATTGCTTCTTTGAATTTGAACCCTATCTTTTATCTTCTATTGGTTTGTGTTGAACCTTTATGCACCTATAGAACATATAATCTAGAGCAAACTAGTTAGTCCAATATTTGTGTTGGGCATTCAACCACCAAAATCATTTATAGGAAAAGGTTAGCCCTATTTCTTTTTCACTCTCTTTAAGCCATCTATGCTTACCTTTTCTATCTTACCTTTTCTATCTATACTCTTCCCTCTTGCACCTGTCCGGTTGGCATCCTACAACCTCTCTTAATCAGTCAAGATCAGAGTCGGCAACATCTTCACCAAGTGTGTATCAATGCTCCTGTTAAGGGGGTGAGTCGCTAACCCCAATGAAGACAATGCGATCAACATCAACCAACGAGAATCAAGTGGTGCAACGGAAGCGTGTGTGGGTCCTAACCCACAGGTCCAAGAGATCCTCAAGAATTGCACCAATCGGTCTCAAGCATCTAAGGTCAAAGCAACCAGCCTGCAAGTTAAGCTTGTAGAGTCAAAGCCAACTCAAGGAAGTCGTGGACAGCCTATGAACCCACCCTGTTTCCTTGCTAACTTCTTCTTGAATCTCAGGGGCGAGATTCCTGTTAAGTGGGTTAGATTTCTAACACCCTGAATTTGGGGGTATAAAATTTCTTTTCTAATATCAACCAAATTCAGGTGTTACCCTCTCCTTACTTTGCTTTACTTCTCTTTTTTGTAAAATATTGAGGAGTTATTTTGTATTAGATAAATATCATTCATAGGAAAGTAAAACCCTATAAGAATAATGATTGTTGTATCATGCTGGAATATATTTATATTTGTTTGATGTTTTGCTTGGGTGTGCATCCATCTAAATTTGTGACTCTTTCTTGTGAATAAATTAAATTAGGAAGAAAAGAAAAAAAATAAATAAAAGAAAGAAGATAGAAAAAAGAGGGAGAAAGAAGCCCAATACCCCCTAGACGACCTAGACCTCCTTCTCCCCTCCCCCTCCCGCAGCCCATCCCAGCGCGCCCCTTCCCCATGGCCTGTCCCGACTCAGCTCCCTCTCGGCGGCCCAGGCGCCCCCCGCCATGTCCTGCGCTGGTGGCCCACCTCCGACCCCCTCCGGCAACGCGGCGTAGCTCGCCCATTCGCGCGGCCCACCTGACGCCCCACCTCTCGGTCCGCTCCCCTTGGCCGCTCGGCCAGGCAGGCACCGCGGCCGTAGTCGCTCGCTCCCAGCATGCGCGCGTGGGCAGGGGCGAAGGGTTGTCCAGCCGCCGCCACTGCCCCGGGCCCACCAGTCAATGCCATAGCTGCCCACTATTCCTCTTCCCCAACCACCCGTTCGCTCCTACCGGCGCCCACGACGCAAAAAATCCACCCAAGAGCTTGAAACTCCCCCATTCTTCTCTCCCCACCTCGCCACACGCCCGCCCACGTCCCATACCACTCCCCTCTTTCCCCTCGCTGAGCACCCGCCTCGCCTTCGTGCCCTTGCCGTGTTCCCCAGCCTAGGCTGGCCACCTTGTGGTCGCGACTGCGGCCTTCCCCCTGCGCGCACCCAAGCCAGGCGCGGCCAGCGCGCTGTCGCGGCCGAGCCCGAGCCGCTCGCCCCTGCGCTGGATGGCGCGTCCAGCCACTCCCTCCCCTCGCCGCCGGTGCAGCCCGCCTTCGCTGTGCGCTGCTCCAGCAAGCGCCCATCGTGCCCCTACGGCCTTTCCCCCTGCAGGAGCCTGCGGCCGAGCCCTGCCCCGCCGAGCCACCCATCTGCATCGAGCTCGCGTCGGTGCTTCGTCGCGCCAGTACTGCAACCCGCCTCAGCCCTAGCGCCGCGGCACGCTGCTGCCGTTCAGCCAGCCGGTGGCCGAGCTCCCCTGCGCGCATTGTCCGTCGGCCGCCCAGCCGCGTGCGCAACAGCAGCGCCGCCGCCTGTTGAGCATTGCCGTCGTCGTTCAATGCGCCGAAAGTCTTCGCCAGCAGTCGTCGTGTTCTACGTCCATGGCCTCAACGTCGTGCGTCTGCGCCCCGCCGTTCGCCATCGTCTGAGGTGAGCCCGTCGAGGTGAAGCTCATCTACCCCTAGTTGTCCACCCCCTCTCTTGTCTACCCTGCGTGCGCACGTTCGCGAAGCCCCTCGCCCCATTGGCTCGTCGCGCAGCCACCGCCATGCCACCCTCGCCGTGCGTGCGTGTTGGTGCCACACGTCTAGCCCGTGCCCTATCTGCCATGTTGGCGCGTGTTGTCACCATTCGCGTGTGGTCGCACGTGTCATCGTGCGTCATTTACGCATGTGGCACACGCTACCTCACACGTTGTCATGCACGTTATTAATTGTTTCGTGTTAACTGCTCGTGTTAATTAAGTAATTCTTGTTCAATTATCGACTAATAAAATAACTGTTCAATCAAAAACAAATTTGTAATCTTAGTCATTACGCTTTGAAAATATCTGTTAATGTAACTGTGCTAATTCAAAGTATTTTAGTTTATGTTTGGCGGGATGTCGATTAGTGCTTCTGCATATCACGGTCGTTCTAAAATAATTATTTAGTCGCCACGGACTCTACGTAACAACTTATAGATGTCGAGTTTTTAATGTGTTTTCTGTTCGAGTTACGATTTGGATTAAAACTAGACGAGATATTTCTCTGAAAAACCTCTCGTAAACTATTTACGCTAATTAAAATTAACTTAGAAATATAGTTTTACATGTTTGATCATAATTTGGTAGTATTCGCGTGTCGTCGGGGTCCCGACGACATCCGTCTACCCCCGAACCCGTTCGTCTACCCGTAGACGACATCCGTCTACCCCTCCGAATCAGTTCGTCTACCCCGCGTGTTAGTAGCATTATTTTGTCGCGACATAGGCATTCGTTAAGTATTTAGTTAGTTGATAATTATTAAAATAGAAATCTAGTTAAGCCTAACCTAAAATTTTAATTGGTGCTTTGAAAATACCGATTAACATGATTAATACCACCTCAAATGTTTTGTGAAATAATATTTATTTAGTATAAACGCGATGATTATTAGTAACTCTCGCGTGTCGTAGGTGCTGTCTGCGTGCTGTTCGTGCGTGATGGGCTCGTAGTCGCGTGCTGATTCGCGCGTCATTCGCGCTGTTCGCACGCGCTGATTCATGTGTTGTCAGCGCGTTATGTCGTGCGTGTCCGCGCATCGTTCTACACGGTGTCGTGTTGTTTTGTGTATCGTAAGTTCGCCTCACGTAGAATTTCTCGTGTTAATTAAGTTACTTATTTAACTGATAGTTGTTAGTGTAGCAGATTAATCGAAACTAAATGGTAGAAATTATTTATATTTGATATTGTCGAATTAAATATTATAGTTAATACTTGTTTAGCGTTAACACGCTAACTTCTCAACCGTAGCTTCGAGTTCGATGTTTCTTTCCCTCGTGTGACCGTAGAATCGAGCTCTATTTTATGCTACATGTTTTTATAACATTTTATCTTGTATGGTGTGACGTTCTTATACATATATATATATACATACATATATATATATATATGTTTGTTTGTTTGTTTCTGTTTGTATTCGCTATGCGTCGCGAATAGACTGCGATCCTTTTCCGAGCTTCGAGGAATCGAAGATCAAACGTTGGCGACCAAGTGATATAGCTCTTCGAGTTCTACAAGGTTGAAGACCCCGAGCATCTGTTTGGTGAAGGCAAGTGTCCTCTGACTCACTATGTCCTATTTACTTTATAATTCACTGTCCCGCATACTATGAACAACCTAAGGATTGACTAGCTTTCTATTGACCTTGTCCTTGATTACCTTTTGGGTTACTATGGTTAGCTTTATACTATTGCTTTACTTTAATCAATGAACATGATGAGATACAATGATGATACTATGATTTTATTCTGGATATAATGATATACTTGTGGCATATTAGGGGACTCGAGCGGTTTCTTGAGTGCCTCTTCGTAAGGACCTGTTCGTTGGATGACCACCCGGGAAAATAGTGCAACCATGAGGGTGGTATGGGATGCCCTTAGTTAATTAATCAGAGGAACTGAGGTGTAGTTCACTTCGTCGTCGTGCCGTCAATGGGGCTCTGTGTATGCGGCTCGCTCTGCCAAGGGTGGATTGCCCCTTGGGGAGGAGTGCGGTATATTTAGGAAACCTAACGGGTGGCTACAATCTCAGGGAATCTTTGTAAAGGCTTCATAGTGAATCTCTGGCCATTCACCTCGGGAGTGAACAAGGGTCTTGCAAGCTCGGGCTAGAGAGGGAATCACGACTTGTGGGTAAAGTGTGCAACCTCTGCAGAGTGTTATGAAACTGATATATCAGCCGTGCTCGCGGTTATGAGCGGTCAAGGGAGCTCCATTGATTAGAGGCACATTGATCAGAGATGAGATGTTTTGTTTACAGGTGATAATGAGGATGATGGTTTTGATTATGATTATGGTAATGATTACTGGTACTCTTTCCGTTTGGAAAGAGTACTTTTGGGTTAACAACTTGGGTTAATGCTAAAACCTGACTCTCTACTAGTAATAATAACCTGACCAACTAAAAGCAACTGCTTGACTTTAACCCCACATAAAGCTAGTCCACTATAGCCAAACGGGACATTTGCTGAGAACGTTGATGTGTACTCACCCTTGCTTTCACAAAACACCAGGTTGCCTTTGGTGCAATCTATGCTCAGGTAAAGAAGGTGTCGAGGTGGATCTCCAGGAGTTCCAGGACTTCGACGAGTTCGAGGATTAGGCTAGCGACCTCCCCCAGTCAGCTGTCTGTGGTGGGTTAATTTATGTTGGCTACGTTTCGATTCTGTGTACTTTGATTTATATTATGTAAATGGCTCTAGTCTGTAATATTATTACTTACTCTTTATTGTTATTCAAAGCATTGTGCTATGATGAGTCATTTATGTAATCGTTGTGTATGTGAATTTCTGATCCTGGCACGTACATGGTTCGCATTCGGTTTACCTTCCAAAACCGGGTGTGACACAGGATGGGTTCCTGCCAACCAAGAGCACAATACCCCACCATCGAGTCTCTTGCCAGGTGGATACACGAAACTCTCGCCATCTCTCTATTCCCATTGTAGGGTCGTCCTTTCTAGTATTGGTCCGGCCAAGGCTAAGCTTACCCATGACGAGGCATGTGGCCAGTATAGAAATGTTCATGGAGGATCCTAAATCAAGCCATTGGGCAGCAGTAAAATAGACTCTCAGGTACTTGTCTAGCACTGTGAACTATGGGTGCATTTACAGGAAGCTGAACACATCTGAAGTAAAACTGACCGGCTATAGCGATAGTAATCTAGCTGGAGATGTTGATGACAGAAAAAGCACAAGTGGCTCAGTATTTCTCCTGGGAACCAGTCTGGTGACTTGGGCCTCTCAGAAGCAGCGGGTGGTAGCCCTATCATCTTGTGAAGCTGAGTATATTGCAAGTGCCAACGCTGCCTGTCAAGGAATATGGCTTAGTAGGCTTCTAGCTGGTCTGTTAGGCATTCGAACGCCGAAGGTAAATCTCCTAGTTGATAACAAATCAGCAATTGCATTGAGCAAAAATCCAGTTCATCATGATAGAAGCAAACATATCGATACAAGGTACCATTTCATACGTGATTGTGTTGATAGAGGAGAGGTTGATATTGATCATGTGGGCAGAGCAACTGGCAGATATCCTGACCAAGGCTCTTGGGTGCGTCAGGTTCGTGCAGTTGCAACAGAAGCTTGGAGTGATCGAAGTGCAGCGTGATTAAGGGGGTGATATGTTGATTCTAATCACGCTTAGCTGCATATTGCAATATGTAATAAGGATTGGCTGCATATTCATATTTCATTCCAAGGTTAGTTAGCAGTAGAAGGTAAGAATGCCTGGTGTACGGCCAGAACCGTGTCGCGTTCACGGCGCGGCCTAGCAGTATTCTCGCCACGCAACGCACGTCAACGCTCCCACGCCGAACGCGGGCACGACACAGCGTGAGCGAGCATGGCAAAGAAAACGGATCGCAACGATGTGTAAACACCAGAGAGAAATAAAGGCATTTAGCTGAGCGCGCTTTAGGTGGGCGGCAGAAAAAACCATACCAGTGCGTTCTCGTTCGTCAGAAACAGAATAGCCCCAGTTCGCCGCTGCGCCTCCAACTCCAGCGGCCGACGACCCATAACCACCTCCCCCTCACACATTGTGAGCCGAGATTTGTCTAAGAATACACTGGGCCAACCTATTCTGATATCAGATGTTAGAATCGGACCGCCGACACATGGCGTGTCCGTCGGGTCCGCCCGCACACACAGCTCGCCCACTCAGGCTGTCGGGCCACGACACACGCACCCACACGTATAGCAGCGGGCTTTAGGTATCTTGGGCCAACACCCCCCAAAAAGCTAGCCTCTTAGGGGTTGCACCCTCAACCATATAAACCATGCTTGCCCACCCTCACCACATAATGTGGGACTATTCCCAACAGGCGATGCCACGAGATAGATGAGGGCTCGGTCGGAGTGGTCACATGGCATGACATATGACGACACTAGACACGCATACGTGACCAAGAGGGGAGGTTCCTAGCTTGTGGTTGACAGATGAGGACGTCGATCTTTTAAGGGGGTGGATTGTGATATCCTGGCCCCGGTGTATGGTGATATCCTGACCCAAGGATTAATAGAATTAATAGTGTACTCATACCAACAAGGTGCATCTTCTTTTTTGGAAGGCTATCTCGAAAGAACCTCCAAGTTGCTTGGCTTGAGCAATTTGAGATGGGTGATCGACCTGGAAGTTTTCTCAGGTACAGATGAGTGATGACAAAGTACACACAAAAGACTCGTGTTGATCTGTGGGGATGGTCTATGGTCCTAGAGGGCTGCTAGAGTAAGTACTGTCGGTCTGGGAGTGGACGGGGTGTTACAACATATGACGACACTAGACACACAGACATGGCCAAGAGGGAAGGTTCTTGGCTTGGGGTTGACCGACGAGGACGTTGGTCTTCTAAGGGGGGTGGATTGTGATATCCTAGCCCCGGTGGATGGTGACATCCTAGCCCAAGGCTTAATAGAATTAATAGTGTACTCATACCAACAAGGTGCATTTCTTTTTCGGAAGCCTATCTCGAAAGAACCTCCAAGTTAAGTGTGCTTGGGTTGGAGAAATATTGGGATGGGTGATTGACCAGGATGTTTTCTTGGGTGCGCATGAGTGACGACAAAGTGTGCACAAAAGACTCGTGTTGGTCTGTGGGGATGGTCTATGGTCCTAGAGGGCTGCCAAGAAGAAGTACCGCCGGTCCATGAGTGGACGGGGTGTTACACAACCTTTACCATAACGAGTGTCACTCACATCCCTAGTAGCAAAGCCTAACCCTGGTTCGCTAATTCCCCTCATAAACTGGTTGACCATCATGCCCAACTAGGGCTCACTACTAGACACCTAGCTCGAGACTAACAGAAGGTATGTGGGGAAAGTCGCACTATGACTTCCTCTACCTGTCAATGGATTTTAGGATGGAGGCGAACAATGGCTACGCCTTCGTTAACCTGACCTCCCTAGAGGTGTCCTGCTGGCCGTGAGGGGCTCCAGGGGGCCCACCACGTGCACTGGTGGGTTTCAAGGCAACGCCGAGACCTGCTCAGCCCATTGCGTCGAACTACTACTAGGCTCCATGGTTCTAAGGCCCAACTCTTTAACCACAACCCAAGCTCCATGGCATTCGGATTAGCTGCCCTCGGCCCCCGACAAGCTCCGCCCTTGGCTATTGCCAAGGCAGTACGAGTTGCTGCTTGTGCTTTGAGTCTGACGATCAACATTACTTGACCGGTTTAGGTCAACCACATACCTTCCGCCCATGAGATAGCATGAGAATGAACTCTTCCTTTGAAATAGGATAGCATTTATCTGTGAACCATCCCGGTGAGGCCCGCCCTTATAAACCTAGTCTAGCCTGGTGAGGGTCGCCCTCATAAACCCGGTCTCTGGTGTTTTTTGCATAGGTCTCATGTATCTAGTAATAAAGGAAGAATTTGCTCTCAGTTTAGTCCTTATGTATCAGTTCTTTTACCATGTTTTTAATCTATGCAAGGCTTTCATTATACCCCCACTCGAGATTATCGCTTCTGTTGTTATCATGAAGTCTGAATTATGTAACTAAGATTGTCACCTAGTTTGTGACCCCATTGATGCTGAACAAGGACCAAACTGCAAGGGACTATGTCCATGGGAAATGTCCATGTTCTTGGGGGTGGTTCGGAGCTAGGTAGCCATTTAGCCTAATTCTGTACCGTAAGCCTACACCCTTCACCACCCTAGAACAGCTGACCTAGTACCTAGGACTGGGTTCCTAAAAGTCCAGACCCTATCTATATTTAAAGGCTGAATCCTGAAACTCTGCTTGGCAAGGTTCAGTTACATGATTCTATAGATTGAGTACAACAAAGTAAGAATCACGAGGGTACACTGCTAAGCATCATTCCCGAACCATACTTAAGAACGACTCTTTGGTCTAAAGGTAGCCCCAGACATTTGGGACTACCGCCCAAAGAGCCACTATGCCAAGGGACATGTAGAAGGAAATTCTTCAAGCCAGGTTACACATACACAAGGGCCAGGCCATGCTGTCTTTGCAGCAATAGTGAAGCGACACCAATCAAACCATTCGGCATGGAGACCCCAGACACAGAGTTGTTGCATAAGACCAACATGTTTGGAGCAAGGCGCAGGTATGGGCCCACTTGCGGTTTTGCCACCTCACCCTAGGTGGGCCTAGGGTCTTCTATCGGTACATCAAATATGGGGTACCCACTCCTGTTGGGTCAAGGTGGGACCCTTATGGCTATTTATAGCCATGGGAGGACGTGTGATCTACCCTAACATGGGGCCTGGGCCTGTCTAGCAAGGTCAGAAGCCTCCAGACTAGTGTCGCCCTAGGTCTCAGTGGTGGGACTTCTCGTTAGCTACAGCCTGGGATCGGACCCCCAAGGGGCGGTCCCGAACCCCCATGTGTGCCATCCGGACCTCTGGCCAAAGGAGGTCCAGTGCCGCCACATGTCCAAGCCGTTACAGACGGACATGGATTTCGCTAAGTCTTTTCTAGACCCCAACCAGGGGAGGTGGGGAGCTTCCACATCTACAAACTCTGCAAGCCACTACCCTCTGACCAGGCGAGGGTATGGTGCTGCCATGTGGCCCAAGGCGTATCACGTAAGCTGCTAGGCGTCGCTTGGCATGGGCCTCTGACACAGTGGGCTTCCCACATTTAATATGAGCAGGATGGCTGCCTATTCACACTAGTTGCAGGCGGCGTGTGCCCCATATTAAATGTAGGCAACATGTGCTGTCCGTAAGGCCTGGGCGCGCTAGTAACCCACGTGTTACTGAGGCAAAACTGTTGACCCACTGCGTCGCGTGTGGGTAACTCCCATCATGACTCTTGCTGTTCCCACTACAACGCCAGGTGAAGATATGGGTGGAGGAGACAGGACGACACCGTCCACCTACTCCCCTACGTAAGACGACAGCCAACCTACACCGCTGCCTTTACCTACACGTCGATTAGACTAGACAAAGGTGTGGTTGGGCAGTGAATCCACATAGCGACTAAGTGAAGACCTTGGACCACATGATTAATAGCTCCATGGTCCATTTGTTATACAAATGAGGCCCACCTGTTGGGGATCCTCAGTGCCCATGTATGTGCCCCCCTTTTGCTATAAAAGGGAGGGCACACATGCTACATAGAAAAAACCCACTCACATGACACACACATGCACACACTTGACCGGACTCAAGCCCATGCAAGGACTCGGGGACTGGACAGACTCACTTAAATCCTAACAGAGGCATCTTTGAATAGTCTAGGCTTTCTCAAGCTCTCAATAATACAATTAACAAGTGGATTAGGGTATTACGCTACGACGGCCCGAACCACTCTAAACCTGCGTGTGTTCTTGTGTTCGTTTGTCTAATCAGGCAAACCCTAGGCTGCCCCCTATTCTTAGGATTAGGCGGGTGCGCTCCGCCACTCGATTGGAGTTTTCTCTCAAATAATGCACATTGAGCATGTACATGTGCACTTACTGACCTAGCCTTCTCAAGCGAGGCTATCTTAGTGTCCATCTCTACTAGCTCAGTCTATAAACCAAGACAAGTCTTACACGCACCCAATAGACTAGATCTAGATCATTACTCCTCACACTCATCTACTAGGGTGGCATATTTGGTTTACAATGTGGTGATGTTCGACATGTTAATAGAGCAATCATCACATTCAGTCTCGTTGGACACCACTACAGAGGCTCTAGCAGACTCAAGCTCCCTAAGCTTAGTCTCATACTTGTACTTGTATTCTTTCCTCTCTCGAGTAGCAAGCCTAAGTAACTTGTCCAAACTAGCCAAAGCAGTCGTCAGCTCATCTACCTCGGCGGTGAGATCATCAGTGGAAAGGGATACCTTGGAGGTGGAGTCATTGTCCTTGTCATCGCCGCTCATCACGTCCTCACCAAGTGCTATGGCGTAGAGGCCTCTAGCAGTCTCATCAAAAGTCATCTCACAGGTCTCTACAATATGTTTAATTTCAAGGTTAAGAGCATGTTTGGTTGCATGCCTAAGGTGACAAAATTTTCCACACATTTTCTACCACACTTGCCTAAAGTTTAGCACTCAAATTTTGTGCCATGCTATGATATGCCTAATGGAATCTTGCCACACTTCTACAAGTCATTGTCGAGTGGGACCTATGGAGCAGTAGAAACATCATGCCACAACTGTGGCTACAAACCGAACCCACGCCTAACTCGGTGAAACCTGCCTAACCTTAGGTGTGTTAAATTGTGGCCTTAAGTATGCGATAAGCTAAAGAATGTAAAGTATAACCAATAAAAATCCTGTGAGAAGACCGTGACTCAAATTTGTCCAAATTTCCTTGTTTGAGCACAAAGCATTTGTAGCCAACCACCCTAAAATGACTTACCTTGGGTGGTTGTCCAAATCACAACTCATAAGAGGTTTTGTTCAAGAAAGCTCGAAGAAAAATGTGATTGGACACATGGTAGCTAGTGTTGATCGCTTTGGCCCAAAACATTCTAGGAGTCCAATGCTCATGGAGCATCGTCCTAGCTTTCTGAACAAGGGTCCGATTTTTTGCATTCAACAATTCAATTCAGTTGGAGTGCAAAACTAATGCTCAAGACCCAAATAAGCATAAAAGGTATCAAAATGAGTGTTCTTTAATTCTAGGGTTAATTAGAAATATGCCGCTCCAATTTTGAAAAGTCAGAAACCCTTAATTCTATGCTATTGCCACTGTGAATTGCTCTCATGGCATTCTTGGGAAATTCATTTTGCAACCGAATAATCAAATGTTAAGCATGAGAAACAACCTCATCCTTTGCCTCCATGAAAAATACCCAAGAGTAGCAAAGAAATTTGTCAACAATCACCAAAACATATCACTACCCCCTAAGAGAGCAAACTCAAGCAGGACCAACTATGTCCATGTGAAGCAACCCGTCGGGTTGCTTGGTAATTACCTTGGTGACCGAGGGATGAGAAGTAGCAACCATTTCACATGACGACAAGGGTGACATACAAGATCTTTCTAAAAACATCAATTTAGGCAATCCTTGGATGAGGTCAATTGAGCTCAATCGAATAAGAAGACCAAAACTCAAATGACCCACCTCCTATGCCACTTTCATATCTAAGAGGAAGATCCTACCACAAGACATCGAGAAGGGCCAAAAGAGTGGGAAAAATTAGCACGAAAGACTCGTCCAAATGGCAAAATTCGACAAAAAAATCTCTCTTGACATCCAAAACACGAGAAAGGCCCTTCTTAAAGCGCACTTCAAACTCGTCCTCAAGGAGTTGCGAAACTAAGTGCAAATTAAAATGGAAATTGGAAACCAACGCAACATCCTTGAGAACAAAGCTCTCGTTCACCTGAATGGTGCCCCAAGAGACAACCCTACCTCTCAAATTATACCCAAATATGACGTACTCCTTACTGATCATGGGATCAAGGCTGGAGAACCATATAGTAGTTCCGGTCGTGTGGCATGAGCAGCCAGAATCCATGAGCCATGTGTTCTCCAGGCCTTCGTACTACATTAATAAACAGACATGGGGTGAGCAAATGGCACAACACTGGGATTAGGAAACTATGAAGAAGAATACCAGTGTTGTGACATTTGCCCCTAAAAAGTGTTAGGAAAACACCAAACATTCCTGGTGCTATAGGGTGGTAGCGATCACCACAAGAAGGAAACTATGGTTCACTAGAGTTGTGGGAACCAAAGCATCTGCCATGAGATCTTTGGTCATATGGCACATGACTAACACCTTGTTGGGCATGACCATTGTGATGGAACCTCCCAAGATATTAGGCCCACCTGCACCTGTCCTCGTCCCAAGGACCTTAGACAGCCATGCAGATGCACCCAACAGCTTGACAGGACCTGAATCTTGTATCTTCCTCAACATCTCCCAAGAGCGAATATCCCTTCTCACAGACATTACACATAATAGGAGTAAAAGCGGAAAGAGTTACAATAACTTAATTCACATTCATATGCTAAAGTAACAATATAGAAAAAGAGTGCTTATTACGATATAGGTGTCTGAGTGCTTATACTTATTACATCATTGGAAGGTAAACACCCTCCACAAGTTCATACTTAATTTTCATCCTCCTTGGGGACAACCTTGGTATAGAAGTAGCAAAACTTCGTAGGTTTTCCACCTACAACAACATGGGTTCGAAAACCCTGAGTACGAAGTGTACTTTCACAAATCTTACTCGACTAAATGAAAAGACTCCCAAGGATATGCTGGCCTTTGGGAATCAAGGTAAGGTTTAGCAAGAATCAATGACAATTTGCACAAAGCTTACTAAAGTTGGTCCTTACAAACTCTTTTTACTTGTCAAGATAAGTAGTTTCCTGAATCTAGATTTTTCCTAATCTAGATCAATCACTTGGCCTACTCTAGCCATATTTTATCAAATCCTGATTTCACTTGTTAACTACGGTGCAGGTCAAGGACCAAGTCTTCATGTCCGAGAAGTAACAGCGATCTGAATCGATTAAATACCTAGCTAGGGATCTCCAACCACATGACATATGTAGCACTTAACCCTTGCATATATCAATTTGCACCCGGGTTTCTCAAGACCAGAATGGGTTGACGCCAACCGAGAGCACAGGTACTCCACCGTCCAGCATCTTGCCATGGAGGGTACACACTACTCTCGTCGTCTGTCCACTCCCATTGCGTGGTAGCCTTTCTAGTATTGGTTCGACCAAGTCAAAGCTGATTCATGATGAGGCATGTGGCTAGTTAAAAGGTCCTCGATCATCAAGCCAACATCGGCCAAGTCCTTATACCACTCAGACGGAAACACTACACCGAGACTCTCTTCTCGTGCAAGTCACCTGCTGTAACACCCTGAATTTGGGGGTATAAAATTTCTTTCTAAAGATCACCAAATTCATGTGTTACTCTTCTCTCTCTCTCTAGGGTTTATCTCTCCCTAGATCCCCTCTTCCTTTTTCCCTTTTAAGTAGATTTAGCTTAAAGTTAGGGGGATTTGATTATTTATTTTTTGACAAAACATTTTGGGTCATGACATGTTGCATCATGCTGAGCTTAAAATATTTTTTGAAGTATTGCACATGTTTGAATTTATTTGAATTCGAAACCTAATTTGAGTTTGGAATTGAAAAAACCTATAGAAAAGAAATAGAAAAGGAATTAGAAAATCCAGGGAAAAAGAAAAAGAGAAAGCAGCCCAGTCGGCCCATTAAGCCCAGCCAAGCCACGCGCCCGCGCGCCCTCCCTCTCTCGCTCGCTACCTAGTGGGGCCGGCCTGTCGGCGCCAGTTACTTCACCCGCTCGCTCTCTCTCTCTCTATCCCGCGGGCCCGGATCGCCAGTCGCCGAGCCGTTGCCCCGCGCGCCCCTTTCTTCTCTCACTGCGCTGTGGACCCAACCTGTCAATTCTGCCTTCTCCGCGCTCGCCGTGGACCGGCGCGTGTGCACTTGCACACGTCGCCGGATTTCTCGGCCATAACGCCCGCCCACTCGCCTAGCTCCCTTTATAGAGCCCTGCCAGTGCCCTGCACACACCCCTCACCTCATTTCACGCAGCTTCGCCCTCTCTCGCGCTCTGCCCTCGCCGCCAGCCACCGCCGGAGATCCGCGCCCGTGCTCCTGGCCATCCAGCTCGCCGGAGACCGCTCCAAGCCTCTCCGAGCTCTACCCTGAGGTGAGACATCCGCCCCCGTGCCCAATTTCCCCTATTGCGCTCTGTGTTCGGCCAATTTTGCCTTCACCGGTGCTCGGCCGCGGTGGTCCGTCGTGCTTGCGCGGTGGCCGGCCGATTTAGCCTGGTCTAGTTCCCCGGCGTAGGTCCCTGTGTCACCCCTGCCTCTGCTGAAGTTAGCCCAGGCCTTAGCGTGCCTTAAGTCCCCTCTCCATGGCCGAAATGGCTCACCGGAGTTACTCTGGCCTGCCTGAGACCTTCTCATCGCCGTTCTCCCCTCTCTGCCCTCGTACTCGTGGCCTCTCCCCCGACATTGAGCTCGCCGTGGCGCCCTCTCCCTCTCTGCCTCAACTCTGGCGACCCTGAAGCCACCCTAGCTCGCGCCTGCCTCAACTCCGGCGACCTCACCGCCGCGGAGAGGAGCGGCGCCACCTCGCGCATGTCTGTTTCCCCGGCCTGATTTCCCCCGTCTGATCTTGATTGCACGGCCCGGACCACGGGATACCGCTTCACGCACGCACGCCTGATGCCCTGGCTCGCCTATCAGCGCCACCCGCAGCCGCTCATCCGTCCCGGTCTGATTTCCCCCGTCTGATCTTGATCGAACGGCTCGGACACCCTCAGACCCCCTCGGACCCCCTCCAACCCATCTTGATCGAACGGCTCAGACCCCCTCCGTCTGATCTTGATCGAACGGCCTGGACCCTAGGATACCGCTTCGCGCCCGCGCGCCCTGATGCCCTAGCCCGCCTATCAGCGCCCAAGCCCCCTAGCGTTGGGCCCGCTCGGTCAGCGCGCTTCCCCCCCTTTGTCACTGACACTCCCTGGCCTGCCTGTCAGTGCTCGCCCGCCCGCGCGCGTGCGCCCTCGGCCGCAGATCTAATTTCAGTCGTTGGTTTAAGATCTGACGGTTAGATTCACCCGATACCCCTTCGCGCGGTAGTTTTCTTAAAGAGACCCTCGGTTTATTGGAAATCAACCCGCCGTCCCTGGTTTTCGCGCGCAGGCCCCTATAATCTTACAGATTTAGCCCTAGACTTTTAAATATTCACAGAATTAGCCCTAATTTCATATTTTGATTTCCCAAACTTGTTTATTTCATAACTTTTGCATATGAACTCCAAATTTGGTGATTCAAATTGCAAAATGTTCATAGAATTATTCTTTGTCTGAATAAAATGGTTTCAATTACTATCTGCACACTCTAATTTTTTGGATTGAATATGAACTAAGGTAGGTGTATTTTTATTTACTTAATAAAATAAATAAAAGGAGAACCCTAGAGATTTAAACCTGTGAGACTAATAATGTGTATTACATGAAATCACCTCTGGTCTAAATTTAGGTCACAATAAAATAAATTGAACTATGTTATGTACTTGTAAGTAACACTTAGGGGAAATAATAACCTATTTTCAAATAAAGTTAATGTATGTTATAGTTTATGTTATACTTTGAATTCAGTATCCCCTATGTAGTATTGTGTCCTTTTAAGATGTGATCCAATGTTTGTACATGTGTGGTGTGTTGTTCATTTGTTCTTTCCAGATGTATTGAATGCATGCTCGCTTTATTTAGACAACGAGCAGTCCGAGGTTCCTGAGTGTGTTGTTGGAGACCTCCCTGAGCCGCAACCTAGTGAAGGCAAGTGTCCTCTGACCCAATATGTCCTACTTACTTTATAATTCACTATCCCGCATTATTTTATGAAACCTAAGGTTTGACTAGCTTTCTATTTACCTTATCCTTGTTCACCCTTTTGGGTTACCATGGTTAGCATGTTGTTATTGCCTTAACTTAATCAATGAACATGATGTGAACATTTATGATACGATACTATTATCCTGATTATGTGGATGATCTTGTGATACCTTAGGGGGCTCAGGCCTTTTTCATGAGTACCTCTCCGTAAGGACCTGTTCATGGAGTGACCACTCGGGATAACAGTACAAACATGAGGGTGGAATGGGATGCCCTTAGCTGATTAATTAGAGGAACCTGGGGTGTAGTTGGCTTTGCCAGAGGGCCGTCAATGGGGGCCGGGGCGTAGTGCTCGCTCTGCCAAGGTTGGGGTGCAGAGGTTCTTTCGATTTGGTTTTGTTAGTCACCCACCTTGGGGAGGTGTACTGCGTTTGTATGACTGGCGAAACCTAATGAGCAGCTATGCACCAGGGGAATCTTTGTAAAGGCTACATAGTGTATCCCTGGCCATTCACCTTGGTAGTGAAGATTGGGTCTGTATAACCCAGGCTGGAAAGGGATCACGACTTGTGGGTAAAGTGTACAACCTCTACAGAGTGTTAAAAACTGGTATATCAGCCGAGCTCACGGTTAAGAGCAGCCTTGGGATCCTCTTTGATTAGAAGAATTTTAGTTACTTTTATGATGATGATTAACAATGATGCTATAAAATCTGATCTTTGGTATTTCCTCGTTTGAGGAAGTACTTTTGGGTAATAACCAGGTTTATTACTAAAAGTTGGCTCTACTAATAATAATAAATACTTGACTAACTTAAAAGCAACTGCTTGACCTCAACCCCATATACAGCTAGTCCACTTTAGCCAAACGAGACATTTGCTGAGTACGTTGATATGTACTCACCCTTGCTTTACACACCACCCCACCCTAGGTTGTCCCTAGTGTACCCAATGCTCAGGAGGTGATGCTGGCAACATGGATGACTTCGAGGAGTTCCAGGAATACGACGAGTTCTAGTTCTTTCTTAGTGGCAAACCCCCAGTCAGCTGCCTGTGTAGGCTTAGTATCTACGTTTCGCATTTTCGCACTTTGATATTTATGTTGAACAATGGTTATGTATTAGACTCTATGGATGTCTTGGACATCTTGATGTAATAAAGTACCTTTCCGCTATTTATTTCGAGCATTGTGTGATGATGTCCAATTATGTAATCACTGTGTACGTGAGTTCTGGTCCTGACACGTACATGGTTCGCATTCGGTTTGCCTTCCAAAACTAGGTGTGACACCTGCCCGGTCTCATCTTATAAACTTATAACCCCAAAATTTGGTACTTGTCAGAGGTACTCTTTTCAGATGTTGAATCCATCATGGCCATGATGGATTCACCATCACAAGTTTTTCTTCTGTAAAAATTCCCTATTCTAGTGTGAAGCATCACCTTTTAAAAAACATTCTTGTTTTCTAAGCAAGGCTAAGCATCATTAAAACCTGTTTTAAACAAATCAGGTAACAAGGGATGATACTCAATTTATCAAGGAAGGCAATGCATCTATAGTTTATCACACAACTCCTATCACCTAATGCATCATTCAAAGGTGATAAAATTTTGCAAAACAAGGGAAGGGTAAATACTCCGGGGTTTGCCTTTTGTTGTAGGGAGTGCTGGTTCTTCACCACAGATGTCAAAGTAGAGATTGTTCTCCACAGGAGGATCCTCTATCTGAGGGGCAACTTCTTCTATTATATAGTCCCCTTCGTGCTATACACGCAATAATATATAGATGCTTATGTTTTATTATGCACATGCACAGTTGTAACAGAGGAAAATAGAAAACACCTTCTTGAGTACAACTTTCCCTCATGGTGCATGAAAAGTGTTTGGACCTACTAGACCTCTAGTCTTCTAAAGGTCATGTTAAACCGCCTACTTCTATTAGGCTCGATATTCCTAACTTAGCTTTAGGACTAACTCAATTACTATTTCACATCTAAAAAGATTACTCTTTTGGGGCTATACCCTATTCTTTGACCAAATAGTGTCCAAACAGACTCAAACTTCACTCAAGAGCTAACAGAAGCATCTTAAGTTTACCCACAAGTTTTCATAATTTTTGAGACTCCCAATATAGTTCTAAAATTATAATAGACTTTACATAAGCACCTTTAAATGCTAGACATAAGCACCTTTAAATGCTAGATAATTTATGGTTTGCAATAAAATTTTGAATCCATTTTTATTATCTAATTTTAGAAGTCTAGCAAAATTACTTTCATGATTTTATATTTTTTTGTTATTTCTGGCATATTAAACAAATGATCAGTAAAAAGAAAAAGAAAAACTCGTAACCATCCTAGGCTGAATTCGGCCTGCTTTAGCCCACTAATAGCAGAAGCGCGCGCGCACGCGCGGGTTACTTTGCACAGAGAGCTATTTGGATTCAAACAAACTGAGATAACTCGCGACACTTTTCCTTGCGTCTCTGACATTCGCCCCCATGGACGACCTGGTCGAATACCTGCTGGAGTCACCTGAACTCACCGTCGACGACTTGCTCTGGCTATAGTGAGCACTCAAGCTTCATCCCCACAACTAACCAAGCACATCTCAAAAGAAAACCAAGACGAGCCGACCCTAGAGTACCCCTGGCCACGATAATGGCGGATACCGAGGCCCGATGAACTTGTTCGAAGTAAGACAACACGGTGGAGCTCGATTATCTGACTTGAAAAGTATAAGTGGCTCACCAGAGTTGTGATACACACGCGAATTCGGACGGAGGAAGCACGAGAGAGCCGGTCGACATGAAGGATGTCCTCGGCGGCGCTCTATACTACGACAGCAACGTGATGTTCTCGATGCTTTGATGCAAGAGCGTTCAATCGACCGATACCATGAGCAATCAAGGTCCCAAAGGTACTAGAACAGGAAGGAGAGAGGCATGAACTAACCAGAGGAGGTCTAGCCATGGCGAGGTTCAATGCGGTGACGTTGGTGACTATGTTCATGGAAATCCAGTGACTAGGAGTTATGGTAGATGTTAGGAGGTGGTTGAGGGTGAACTGAGCACATAACTGAGGGGTGGAGCAGGGAGAACTTTCAATTTAAAGGAGCCGATGACACATGCCGCGAATTTTGGCTAAGCTTGGGCTCATCGGCGTGATCAGATAACTTACTAGAGCTACTCTCCATGGCACGCACAAGTGAAAAGGCTCAAAGGCAGTGACTTACTGTGTGCCATGATCATGGCGACATGGTGAAACCGTCCATGGTGTGGTATAATAGAGGATAATGGCAGCCACTATGGCAACAACCACTCAACCACGTTGCATCGCAAGTGGGCATAGCGGACAAGCTGACTCAAAGCCTATGTTCTTCCTCTGCCGATCTTTTACCCTCCCTGACTTATCCACTTCACCACATGCACGAATCTTATCGGGGCTTGGATCATGGCATGAGATATCATCGGCGGCATGGTTCATCGAACCTGCGATACTGTTTAGTCCACTGTGCATGTCAGAACTTCCCCCACAGTTGTCTGATAGCCCGACTTTGGGGGCATTTTACTCCAAATTCTGAACAACACTAGGTCCAACTCAGTATAAAAGATTTGTTCACCAATGTAAGGGCTTCATCTTTGTCATAGTGACCCTGATCTTAACCTCACTGGATCAATCACAAATTTACTCCAAAGTTGGAGAAATGTCACTGAACTTTCAGTTTTAGAACACCCCATGCGTGATAGTCCTAGTTTGAGGGTGTTTTACAGTTGGTTCCATATAGCTTCAAGGCTAAGTCACTGAATCAATTTAGTACTACTTGAGTAGCTCTACAACTTTTCTATGGTGATTGTCGAAGAGGAAATTCTCCGACCGGGTGGCGGAGTGCACCCGCCCTAAATCCTAGATGAGGAGGGCCCTAAGCGTTTTGCTTGTTGTGAGATTTGGGAATGAACACACAAGAACACGCAAGAGTTTAGAGTGGTTCGGGCCGCTGGAGCGTAATACCCTACTCCACTATGTGTCGTATTGCTCGTGAGCTTGAGTTGTGTCTCGGATGACTTGGGTCTGCCTCTCCCCGTAACGCAGCGTGTCCTCCCTTTTATAGTCTAAGGGGGGCACGTACAAGGGTGCTGAGCCCCGACATATGGGCCCAGGGACATAACGGATGTAATACTTGGAGCAACTAATGTTCATCCCCAGTGCAATCTTCCTTGCGCCCTGATATCCACGATCTGCGTAGCATTGGTGTGCAGAGGAAGCTTCCCTGGCAACGTACGAGTGATGATTGATGAGCACAGTGCACCTCGCAGCAAGGGCGTACTGTTTGGTAACGGATAAGCATGCCGCCTGCAGGATGGCCTGGACGCCGCCTACCAGCGGAGTGGACATGTCACAATAAATGCCGATGGGGCACATCACTTGTCAGCGGGATAGTCAGGCAGCGCGTCTTCTCCACAATAAATGCAGAGATAGTGCGGCTCAGAGGCCTTACGTCAAGCTCCGCCCACCGGCTTACGTCACGCGTGTAGGCCACGTGTCAGCATCAGGTCTCCGCCTAGGTGGGGAGCAGTAGCGCTATGCGAACAGGTCCACACTAGGCGGGGCCTGGACGCATGTCAGCGCCAGACCCTAGCCTGAGCAAGGCCTGGGTATTCCCTACCACTGAGTCCCGGGACCCGGCTATGGGTAGTCCGGATCCCACATAAAGGGGTCCAGGACCCGACCCAGAGGTCCGGGCTGCCCTCGCGGGGGTCCTAGATCTTGCTCCTGAGGTCCGTTCTACATGTACAGGGGTCCGGCACTTTCCATGGGGGTCCGGACCCACTATTGGCATCTTGGAGTGTATCGCTTTTTCTAGTCACATGGTGACCCTGGAGCCATCCACGTGGTGGAGACGGGTGTTGTTCCCCACGTGACTAGAGATAGTCGCGTGGTCACCGCGTCTTCATGCTGTAGCAAGGGGTACCCCTAATCCAGGGTACCGACAGTGGCCCCCGGGCCCGCCTTAGGGGAGGATTCGAGCCTGCAGGTGGGGCCAAAGCTTGTACCTTGTGTCAACTTGGCATGAACGGTGACTGGGGTGCCTCCTCTGCGCGCGCCGCATTAACTCGGCACGCTCACGCTATTAGCTTACCATCGGTCACATCAACTGTCGCGCCTGTTCCCGCGGCTGACTGACCCGTGGTCTTCGCACTTGATGGCTTTACTGGGCCATGCGCGGGGTCCCTCGATACCGCTGCATTTGGTTTTGAAAATTCACCTTCTCTATCTTCTGTGGTGGCCCCGAGGAGGCACGGTACTGGTGCGAGTGGCGGTTTGACTTCCCTGCATCCAGAAACCGACGCCCAAGGAGGATGACTCGTGGGCCCGGGCCCCCGTGACAGAGCCTGGGCTATTGGTTTCTACGGAGGCGAAGAGGTGCACTACCGCAGGCGGTGGCATGCACCTCACGCGTTGGTCACCTTCTTCGCACACGGAGGCCGACGCCCGAAGAGTATGACTCGTGGGCCTGGGCCCCCGTGCCAGAGGCTAGGCTGCTGCTTTCCATAGAGACGAAGAGGCGCGACGGCTCGTCTTCTGCGTACTAGGAGACCATCACGCCAGTCGTATGACTTGTGGGGCTGGGCCCTGCATCATAGGTTGGGTGCTGTGGTGTGCAATGGGGGAGACTTCTCATGTCCTTTTGGGGTGCGAGCGGGGGAATCTGCCTTTAAAAGGGGTTCATCCCTCGAGTAGCAGCCATGCCTTCGCTTCTCTCCCACTCGTTGTGCCCTTTTGCCTCCGAGCTTTCTGCTTTGCATTGCCGTAGTTTGCCATGGCCTTGTAAGTTCATCCCGAGCACTTTTAGGCTGAGCGGACGCCTGACCTGGCGTGCCGCCTGCCTGGATGGAGCGCACCGGCGTTTGGTGGAAAGTTCCGCGTCAGCGCCTTCCCCCTCGGCGATTTCGCCACCGGGGAGCTCGCGCTCTCAGTTTCTTGCGCGATGGCGCTGTTGATCTCGCCTTCTTCTTGCTATTGCTGGAGGAGCATGACCTCGTGGGGGTTGGCACTCTTCCGCCATCGCTCAGCTTCAAGGATTTTCATCATGTAGCCGGGCTGCGGTCTCCCACCAGTGGTCATCTACAAGGGTGACCACCTGCCTTGTGGTGGAGAGAAGCGAGCCGGGCTACGGCTTCCCCCCTGCCCTCAGCTTCAAGGATGTTCATCAGCCTTGCAGGGGTGGAGAGCGAGCCGAGTTGGGGTTCTGCCTTCTGCATGAGCTGGTGGCCCGCTTCTTCCTCTAGCATTTGGAGGAAAAGGATGTTCACCAGCCTTGCGAAGGAGGCGAACTTTGGCTACGTGGTGCCGGCCGGACCGCAAGCGCCGTCAGCCGCTGAGCTTCCAACTCCTTCGCTTGGATGGTCTTGTCATCACCCTTGTAGGAGGGCGAGGGCCTTATTGCCATGGCGCACGTGTTGAGGTGGTCGCTGTCGCTGGCGAGCCGTTGGTGCAGAGGTGGTCACCGCCACTGGCCAGACCACCAGCGTCGCCTGCCGCTGTACACCCAACTCTTTGGCTTTAATAGCCTCGTCATCACCCCTGTAGGAAGACGGGGGCATGGGCCTCTTCGCTATGGTGCATGCGTTGAGGTGGCCACCGCTGCTGGCAAGTCGCCCGTGAGGATTCTGCGAGGACAGCGCCCACGAGCTTCCAGTGCGACCCTGCTGGCGTCGAGTAGTTTACACCTGTAGAGATGGAGCTAGGACTCCGCTTGAAGGCAAATGTAATAACTTTTGCTTTTGTAAGGTACTTTTTGAGTACTATTTATCAAGCAGTATTAGCACTTATCTGTGTACCACCTGTCCCTGTTGTGTGTGATGTTGTCGATTCCTCCCTGGTACCTGGCCCCCCTGGGATGCAGGCTCGATGTGTCGAGGTTGGATACCAGCGTACCTGAAAGAGTTGCAACAATCCCTAGGACGCAGCCTCAACCGGGACCTAAACCTGTACGCAGCTTTGTCTAGGGAGCGTTAGTAGCACACCCATAGGATCCCCCATCTGACATTAGCCATCCTTTGATACATGCTCGGGACTTGCAGGATTTAGCCTAGGAGGCCAAGTTGTGTGTCCGGACCCCCTAGACCGTGGCTCTAGATACTAGGATACCCGTCGCAGAGTGGTGGAGCGTGCAGGCTTACGGTACAGGACCAGGCTAAGCGGCTACATGGCTCCGGACCACCCCAGGAGACAAGTGCCCATTCTCTGGAGCCAGACCCTAGGTTGTTGGACCCACAGGACTATAGTTCTAAATACTAAGGTACCCATCACAGAGTGGTGGACTGTGTAGGCTTACGGTACGGGACCAGGCTAAGCGGCTACACTGACCCGGACCACCCCATGGAACGAGCTCCTGTTCTTTAGAACCGGCCCCAGGCTGCCGAACCTCCCTGCTTTTGTAGAGGGGTCCTAAACTGCAAGCCTGGCTTACTCAATTCAGATGTCATCGTGTCCGATAGTCTAGACCGTACGAGTGGGTTAGAAAATAGTATTATCTAGAAACTGTAGGATAAATCCGTGGAGCAGGAGGATGAAGTTATCATAGGCGCACATTTGAGGGGGTAAATCTCCTTTTTATAACTTGACTTGCATGTGTGTAAACCAACAGGGCGGGTTTATGAGGGCGGACCTCACCGGGCTGGTGTACACATATGCGAAACCTAATTACAAAAGAAGAAAAACTTAACCCCTCAGACTTGCTCCTATGGATTGAACTTATAGAGATGCTCCAGGGGTTATGAAGAGATACTCCTTTAGTTATAGCAAGGCGGGCACCCCCCGGGCTGGCATATTTCCGTCACCTTGAAGGGTTTCTCCCAGCTGGGGGGAGAGATTGCGGACCCCTTCTTGGTTCGGTACTTTCTGTAGGACTAGGTCCTGACCCTAGGCTCCCTACTATGCGCGAATCGTTGGCTGCAGTGCATGGGCGCCTGGTTACAAAGTGCATTTTGGGTTGCCGCTTGACATTTGAGCTCGCCGATGGAGTCCTCGTCCTTGCGCTGTAATTGCCCCTGCATAGGCTCATCAAAAGACTGGACCCATGGGGAGTCCAAAAGGGTTTTCGCGGGGAAGGCAGGCTTCGGTCCCGTAGACCAGGGAATACGGGGTCCCCTGGTGGTCCGTCCCCAGTGCAATCTTCCTTGCACCCTGATATCCACGATCTGCGTAGCATTAGTGTGCAGAGGAAGCTTCCCTGGCAACGTACGAGTGATGATGGATGAGCACAGTGCACCTCGCAGCACGGGCGTACTGTTTGGCAACGGACAGGCATGCCGCCTGCAGGATAGCCTGGACGCCGCCTGCCAGCGGAGTGGACAGGTCACAATAAGTGCCAATGGGGCACATCACCTGTCAGCGGGATAGTCAGGCGGCGCATCTTCTCCGCAATAAATGCAGAGACAGTGCGGCCTAGAGGCCTTACATCAAGCTCCACCCGCTGGCTTACGTCACGCATGTAGGCCACGTGTCAGCATCGGGTCTCCACTTGGGCGGGGAGCAGTAGCGCTATGCGGACAGGTCCACACTAGGCGGGGCCTAGACACGTGTCGACGCTGGACCCTAGCCTGAGCAAGGCCTGGGTATTCACTGCCCCTAAGTCCTGGGAACCGGTTGTGGGTAGTCTGGATCCCACACAGAGGGGTCTGGGACCCGACCCGGAGGTCCGGGCTGCACTCGCGGGGGTCCTGGATCTTGCTCCAGAGGTCCGGTCTACATGTACAGGGGTCCGACACTTTCCATGGGGGTCCGGACCCATTGTCGGCATCTTGGAGTGTATCGCTTTTTCTGGCCACATGGTGACCCTGGAGCCATCCACGTGGTGGAGTCGGGTGTTGTTCCCCACGTGACTAGAGATAGTCGTGTGGGCACCGCGTCTTCATGCTGTAGCAAGGGGTACCCCTGATCCAGGGTACCGACAGTGATTACCCCCAAAATACTCATGGTTTGCAAACTACAAGAGTCCAAAGTGGACTAGTTATCACTGTTTTTCAGGGTTTCACCCATGTGACACTAGTGAACTTTTGCCCTTTTCTCCAAATTGCTTCACAACACATGGAAACCTCCAATTGGGAGAAGTGTTAGGCTCTCAAAACTCAACCACTTTGGTATATGCACTTTTTGCAAAAAATGTTTAGATTTTAAAATCCATTCTAGGGCACTATTTAAGGTTTTTGGACTCAAAATCACTTTTAATGGGTTTAACCTCTTCTACCCCTTACCTTTGAGCACAACTACCTAACTTAACAAGATTACTCCTTTGCCCTTAAAATATGAAGTCAACATGCTACTAGCTCATGGAGTGACTCTCTCCTACTAACTTAAGCAACACACTTAAACTGGGTCCTATACACAAGCAAGCATCACATCTCACATTCTTTTGAGATTTTAACCTAGTGGATGCATTCTAAGTGTATCACAAGCAATGTAATGCTAATGCATATGATATCATGTCAAGATTTTAGTTCTTGTAACACCAGGGGTGTTACAACCACCATGTGGTCTCACTTCTTCAGGCCTAGCCACTTGAGGTAAAGCACCTCTAGGCCTAGCAGCACGTCTCTGAATAGAAGGATCATGCACACCTTGAGAAGGGCGGTACATGTCCCTATTGCTCACCTCAAAACCCCACCTTTCATATCTCTTCCTCCTAAACAAAGCGCAACCAAGTGACCATCCCTCTCACGATACTTGAAGTGGTACCTCACCTCTCTCTTAGGCCTTGTTTGGGTACTCTAGTATTGGCCTCAATCCACTTGTGTTGAGGTGGATTGGGGTGAATACTAGAGTACCAAAACAAGGCCTTAGGTGGAGTCTTTTTGTGGGAATGGGTCATCTTGGGTGGGTGTGGTGCTCTAGGAAGAAGATCACTAGAGATATCGGGCAAGGTGTCAAGTGAGTTCTTAAGATGATTAGGTTTGGCACAGCACACTTGTTTTTGAGGTGGGGATCTCAGAGGCTCCCCATATACTCCATCTCTCATAGCTAGGGTGGAAAATTTGGGTGGATTGAATTTAATAGGCTGGGAATAGGCTGGAGGTTTTGTTGAAGGTGTCAAGCCACTACACTCACCATCCTTACCATAACTAGTGTCACTCCCATCCCTAGCGGCAAAGCCTAACCCTGGTTCACTAATTCCCCTCTTAAATTGGCTAACCATCATGCCCAACTAGGGCTCACTACTAAACACCTAGCCCAAGACTGATAGAAAGTATGTGTTTTCTTCCTCGATCCCAGTCTTGTTGTGTCTGTGGGACTCGAGCTCGGACTACAAATCCTCACAAAGTGCACATTGAGTAGGTATAGATGCACTTATTAAGCTATCCTTGTCAAGTGAGGCTGTCCTAGTGTTCTTCTTTGCTAGCTCACTCTGTAAACTAGGACAAGTCTTACATGCACCCAATAGACTAGATCTAGATCATAACTCCTCATACTCATGTAACTCATCTAGCAGGGTGGCATACTTGGTTTACAAGGCGGTGATGTTCGACATGTGAATAGCGCACTCATCACAATCATTCTCGTTGGACACCACTATAAAGGCTCTAGTAGACTCAAGCTTCCTAAGCGTAGTCTCATACTTGTACTTGTATTCTTTCCTCACTCGAGCATCAAGCCTAAGTAACTTGTCCAGACTAGCCAAAGCAGTCATCAACTCATCTACCTCAGCAATGAGATCATCTATGGAAAGGGATACCTTAAAGATGGAGTTGTTTCCTTGTCATCGCCGCCCACGCATCCTCACCAAGTGCCATAGTGCAGAGGCCTACAGTAGTGTCGATGTAGAAGTAGAGTCAATTGAGCTTGTCCTCAACCTGCCTCTCGAGCTCCTAGTTGTTCAAGGGAGAAGAAGTGTCGTTGGTTTTGTGGTCGAGGTCGCTGATAGAGGTAAGGAAGGCACACTCCTTGATCTTGGCCTTGCATACATACTTCTGCTTGAATGCCTCCTTATCAAACATCCTCTTGGACTTGTGCTTGCCAGAGGTGTACTCATGCTTGGCCTTACGTCGACCGAAGTGGTGGTCACGCTTGTCGGCCTCTGGCTTGCTCTTCATCTTGGGACAGTCAGCGATGAAGTGATTGGGGTCTCCATAGTTGAGGTAACCATCCTTGGCCCCACCATGCCACTGATTTAGACGGTTATTATGGAAACACATGAACTGGCTGACAACAAGCACTAGCTTCTCATCCCCAAGGCTCTCAACCTGCTCCTCTGTAATAGACAACAAGGAAGACAAAGCAAATAGAGCAGGTGAAGGGTTAGAGGAAGAACCTCCTCTAGACATAAAGACCATGGTGGGTGCACCAGGGTTCTCAATCTTGACCCAAGTATGGTGGTCAATCTTGATGGACTTGAGCTAGCTAAAAAGCTCATTCATAGTGAGGGTCTCATAGATGGGTGATTCTATGATTGCCGAGACCTTCACCTCCCAAACCCTCCAATCTAGAGAATGTAGTAAGTTGAGTGATCTCTCATGATCGTCATAGGGAAATTGCAACTTATTTATGTGCATCTTGTTGACAATCGATTGGAACCGAGAAAATATAGAATCAACTGTCTCTCTAATCAACTGCACAAAGTTCTCAAACTCTCGACAATAGGTCTTAAAGGGTCTAGTTTTCACTTGATCGTTACCCTCGTGGAATCTCATTAGGGTAGTCCAGATCTCATGAGTCGTTCCCAAGTGTCCAACTCTTTCGAATTTAGAGAGTGAGAGACAAACAAATAACACATTACGATCCTTGTTGTTTGAGTCATAGAACTCTATCTAAAGAGAAGTGATTCGAACACCCTGGATCTCATAATCAAGATCAAGACAAATTTTCGAAACCTAAAATCCAGTGCTTTGAAAGTTTGAAGATATGTTGACATGCAGATCTTCTAGTAGAGGTAACATCCCATAAAAGAACGATAGTTTAATTACCAACACCACGTTCCATTGTTGCCTTCACAACTCAAGTACAGACTAAGGTGGAATGATCCTTAATCGGCTCTGATACCAATTCAAGGACATAATAGGTGACCAGGGGGTGAAGGAGAGCCAATAAAGTTTGGTTATTCAAAACTAGACTTAAGCACTAAACTTCAATGGATATCAAGAAATTGTGCAAACCAAAAACATATCAACCAACCAATGATTTCATATTTTGAAAAGGGATCGCAAAACAGACACCAAAAAGTACGAAACGTCCCAAACCTGAATCGCTTTCTAATGTTGTTGTCAGCAGCTAGAAATTCTGGTTTCGGATGCAAAATCAATCCAAATGGACTCCAATTGTTCTGAAATTTTGCACACACCTTTACAAGTGGGTTCTTAAGATGTCCACTATTGGTCCTTGCTCTCAAATGCTATACATCAAGAACAAAGCAACACAATTGTTATAGATTAGGGACCTTCGTCCTTCGAAGCAATATTTCCCTTGGGATATAATGATCTTTAGATGAAGGTCATGAAGGACATACCTTCATCATCTCAATAAGCAAGGATATAAACTAAAACATATGAAACATGAAGGGAATATAAATAATCATTTTGGATCATTAGATTATTCATATTCTTAATATAAACATGGACAAACAATAACAATGTTTAAGTTACATTTGTACCTTCGGCTTGGTGAAAGGCGAGAAAGTAGCAATGACGTCAGAGTGATTACAATTCTGCGTGAACAGTACGGGGGTATTGTTCATCTATTTATAGGCACGGGGCCCAGCCCAGACAAAATTACATTTATGTCCCTAATGACCAATTACATCCATAACATAAATTATCAGGGACTCAGTAGTCTTTTCCTCTTTAAGTCGGTGCCATCCTTCGTCTTAGGCATGTCGTTATGCCGAAGCTCCTTCAATTGTAGCTTCGGTCATATATCTTAATGTCATGTCTGCTTGCATATCATCCTGCCGAAGGTGTTTTTTGTTTAGGAGACCTTCGGTGAAGAAAAGAAGCCCCCAAAAGTAGCCCCTTCGCGGTGCTAGATCGTTTTTTGTAACGAGCTCGATTCGCGAAAAACTTGAAGGCTTCGGAATGCCGAAGGTCCGAAAAACACCTTTCCTGAGCTCGTTGCCGAGAAACGATTATAACATTCCAGGCGCCGGACGGTCCACCATTTAGCGAGTGCGAGCGGCCTGACAGTTCAGCTTCCCCCCTGCAGCACTATATAAATAGACGGGTTGGTGAAGAGTTACCACAGCATTCATTGCCACTGCATTGTTGTGCTATTAAAAAATTTAACCATAGCCGAAGCTTTCTGCATTGCGCATTCGAGTGAACGCTTCATCGTTTGCGGTTAGCTTCGGCAAACAGTAAAATCATCAAAATGGCCAGAGTGCGATCAACTGCTAGGGTGTCTCATGAGGGAGACGAAGCCAAGGCCGCCGAAATAGCGCCAATTTCAGAAGTAATGAAACGATCAGGTCTGGTTGCGGCAGAGGAGGTTGCTAACGAAGGTGCTTCAAATGCCGAAGCTGAACAAACTATGGCTGAAGGCAAAAATGTTGATGAGAGTGAAGAAGACTATAGCATTCTGATTCCAACGAAGCCTAGTCATCTTGATTTTGGAAAATCTACTGTGACAGAAGATGACATGCCTATGATGATGAAATTGGGCTATTTTGGAGAGGCTGAGAGCAAACTTATTCGATTTGCTAGAGAAGAGGTAATCCCAGAGCCGAAGAAGGATGAAGTTGTCGTTTTCAAGAGCTTCTTCATAGCAGGGCTGCGATTCCCCTGAATGAAATGATAGGGGTGGTTTTAAAAAATCATTGAGATATATCTTCATCGGCTAACTCCCAACGCTATTGTTAGACTCAGCGTCTATATCTAGGCCCTCCAAAGCAAAGGGATGAGTCCAGATGCCGAAGCTTTCTGCCGAGTACACGAGCTGCATTATCAGACGAAGGCCAGGGCAGATGGCCTTCATGAAAATTTTGGCTGTTATAATTTTGGGCATCAAAATGATACAAAGGTGCCATTTCTCAGCTACTGGACAAAGTGGCCAACTAGTTGGAAGAGTGAGTGGTTCTATATGAAGGCTGACGAGAAAAAGAGGGAGAAACTGATGACCATGGTTATGAGTCCGCTGACTTTGAACTTCGGAATGACCAGGCCCTTATGCGATATGTAACTGGGGTCACCCTGTCAGTTGGCTAAAGTAGAATTTAGAGTGGTAGCTAAGCAAATTAGTACCAAGGACTTGGTGCAAGAATACTTGGTGAATAGAACATATCCGACGTCAAGTGGCTGGGGAATGCCGAAGAGGAAAGAAGTGGGAAAGAAGCATGAACTTGTTCGTCTTACTTACCGTTTCAAATTTGAAAAACAATTCAAGAAGCCTTGCAAAGAATGGCTAGACATGATTGAGACCATATGCAATGAGATACTTGGGAATTATACCAAAAAGGAAGATCAATTGATGACCGCAGCCTTCCGGGTAATGGACGCCTTGAAATTTGAATACCCTGATTATGAGGCTTGACAAAGGTGCTGAAGGGGTGAAACGAAAAAGAATTGTCAGCATTCTGAGCAGGCAAGCTGCCAGAATGGTTAAGGAAGATGAGAAAATTTCTAAGAAGACAAAATCCACTCCAGAGCCTGAGGCGGCAGTTTCAAAGAGGATGAAGGCTGAAGATCTGGAGCCGAAGATAACTGAGGCAGCAGAAGAGACTCCTTCAACACCTGCAGCTGCTGACATAGCAGAAATCCTAAAGGTAATGACTGAATCCTTACCCATCAAGCTGCTAAGTCCTCTAGGACCAGAACTGACGAAACTTTTATAGAAGAAGGACCAACCCTCAGCCATAAAGGAGAAGACTGAGGGTCAGAAAAAGCAAAGAATCGTTAATGTTATGCAAGCCATTTAACGGACACCACCGCTGGCCTCGGCATCCAGAATAGCACCTATTGCAAGTGCTGAGGCCACTGCCGAAGCTGAAACCTCTACCGAAGCTGCATCTGCTGCCGAAGCTACCAATCTTGAAAGTACACTGTCAGGAATTGATAAACTTCTTTCAGATATGGCTGCAGAAGAGATAGCTGCGGCTGCAGAGAAGGTCATGGCCGCAGTAACTGATAAAGGAAAAAAGATTGCTGATGCTGCTTCAGAAGAAAGGGACTTTGACCTTCGGAACCTGGTGGGTCAAGAATTGTCCGAGGCTAAGAAGAAGGAGCTGCAGGAATATGGGATATCCTGTGGCTACCAGCCAGGAGCTATGCTCTTTGGTGGAATTGACGAAGAAGCCTTAGGATGTATTCGCGATCGTGTCGGGGCAAAAATAATCGGCACTCTATCAAAAAGTGTCGGCTTTCTGAAGCTTGAATCAGATATAAGCGGCTACCGGCGGCAACATATTGTCGGCAGTCTCTTTTACTCCAATATCAAGGTAAGATTTTTTTTTACCTAAACTTGTGTTATCCACGTGATATTAGAATTGTTCTGAAGTGAGTCTATTTGCACAGAGTATGCTACTAAGTAAAGAATTGAGGATGCAACAAGACCTTGAGGACAAGAAAAATGAGATCATAATTGAAGGTTTTGAGAGCAAAATCAAAGATTGTGAAGCTTCCCTTGAGAAGAAGGACTTCCTGCTTCAAGCAACGGAGGGTTCGCTTGCAGAGATTCAAGCTGAAAATGCTAGATTAAGCGAGGAGCTTCTCCAAAGTCAAACATCCTTAAAAGAAAAATTAGAGAGCTTTGAACAAGAGAAGAAAGAACTGCAAGCAAAATATGAAGCCGAAGCTGATAAAAATACAAAGTTGCAGAAATGTTTGAAGGACCTTTAGAATACATGCTTGGAATTTGGCAACCGCTGCGTGTAACGGTTAAAGGGGGTCTTCAGCTCGGTTGGGGCCAGTTCTGAAGATATCGCCCCTTCGTCTGAAGACATATCAAATTCTTTCAAACATATTGAAAATGAAGTTGATGCACTCGATGAAGTGATAGCTGGGCATGGTGACTTCTGTGCTTTGCTAGCTTCTCACGACACAGCTGCTGCATTCTTGAAGGCCGGATGCACACATGCGAAGATAGTAAATAGGCCAACCTTCAGCCTATCACCGTCAGATTTGATTGATATTCCTAGTGAAGCCCAAAGTATCAGAAATAGATTCATCACTCAAATTTGGGCTAAAGGCGGACGAGAGTTGGCCGGAGACGAAGCTCGAAATCTTCTTAAATCAGTAAGAAACTTTTACCTGTTGCCTACCTTGATTTTTATTATCACTTTTACCTTATACCATCATTTGTCTGTAGGATGGTTGTGTTGAAGGTTGATAGTACAAAGCACATTCAGAAGGTTGCTGAGATGAAGCTTCCCTTTAAGCCTTCCTGTATAGAGCTTAGGAAATATTTGCATTATCTTTGCAAAAGATTGTAATCAAGAATTAAACTTAGTACTGTGTATATTTGTCCATACCTTGTAATATATTTTTACATTTTCATCCATGTACGAATTGCTTTGCTGTGTACGAAATTTGTATCTTTTGAGCCGAAGGCGAAAAACACCATACCTTATTTTCGTACACATCGAAGCATTTCCTTACATAAAATGCCTGTATGTTTGGAATGAAGCTTCTTCGTGTTTATCGAAGCACTTTATCGTTGAAGCTGGAGTATTTCTATTCGTGCTTTATGTCATGATGCTGATGATCCTACGAATGTCTAAATGAATGTCTGTATGAATGCAATGAATGATGTAATGTAATATGCAAATGAATGTCGCAAACGCACACGAAACCACACCTAGACTTTGCATCCCCTTAGGAACGACTTTAGAGTCTTTAAGCTCTGCATTCCCTTAGGAACGACTTTGGAGCTTTTTCACCTTCTATTTCGGTGGCATTTAGGCTTTGCATCCCCTTAGGAACGACTTTGGAGCTTCTTCACCTTATATTTCGGTGGCATTTAAGCTCTGCATCCCCTTAGGAACGACTTTGGAGCTTCTTCACCTTATATTTCGGTGGTATTTGGCTCTGCATTCCCTTAGGAATGACTTTTGACCTTCAGAACTTACGTTGCACTCCCTTAGGAACAACTTTTGCAGCTTTGTCAGCCTCGGAGTGATTACAACTCTGCATCCCCTTAGGGACGTCTTTTGAGCTTTTCCCTATTCTCTTTTGCACTCGATGGTGCAGGTTCTGATATTACATGTTACATCTTTGGGGGATTTTGGCCCTTGTATTGCATGGGGCTAAATAAGAATGAAAATTACAAACTATGGCCCCATTAAAAACCTTTCTCTCCTCCTGAAAGGAAAAGGGTGCCATAGGAAAAATAGAAAAGATTACATCAGTTACACATAATACCGTCGAAGCTCATTCGCATTCCAAGATCTGGGCATGTCATTGTCGTCCATATCCTTCAATCTGTAAGAACCGGGTCTTGATGAAGATACCACCAGAAAAGGACCTTCCCATTTCAGCTGTAGTTTGCCCACTGTATCTGGGTTGGCTACTCTCCGAAGCACCAAATGATCTGGTTTGATATTTTTCAATCGAACTTTCCTATCATGTCATTTTATTGTTTTGGCCTGATACTTATTGATGTGTTCTATGGCCTGAAGTCTGGTCCCTTCTATTGTGCCTTTTGTTATTTGAGAATCAGCTTCGTCCTTTGCTGAAGCTGTGGTTCTTATTGATCCTGTTTTTGCTTCTTATAGTGTTATTGCTTCGTCACTAAACAGGAGCTTGAAAGGTGTAAAACCTGTTGACGTTGAGACAGTTGTGTTATGGCTCCACACCACTTTGATCAACTCATCTGGCCACTTTCCTCTAGGTTGATTGAAGATTAACTTCATTATTCCTATCATTATAATTCCATTTGCTCTCTCTACTAACCCATTTGATTCTAGATGCCTTACTGATGCAAAACAAATTTTTGTACCAATTCGGTCACAAAAATATTTGAACGTTTCAGCATCAAATTGAGTTCCATTGTCAACTGTTATTGCCTTTGGCATGCCGAAGCGACAAATAATATTTTGCCAAAAGAATTTCTGTATTGTGGCCAAAGTTATTGTGGCTAAGGGCTTTGCTTCGATCCACTTAGAGAAATGTTCCACTGCCACGACAACATATTTTAATTTTCCTTGTGCTGGCGGAAGTAGACCTAACAAATCCAGACCCCACCTTTGCAGTGGCCAAGTTGGCTGTATTAGTTGGGTTAAAGACGAAGGTTGTCTCTGGTCTCTTGCGCATCTTTGACAATTTTCACATTTTTAAACCAAGTCTTTAGCATCCGAAGCTGTCTTTGGCCACTAAAATCCTTGTCAGAAAACCTTCCCCGGCAAAGGCCTAGACCCACGTAATCCTGCATGTATTTCCTTCATCAATTCTTGACCTTCGTCTCTGGACAAGCACTTGAGTAAATGGAGAGCAGACTCCATATTTATAAAACTCCCCTTCTATGATTATATATGGTCTTGTTCTTTCTTCCATTCTATTATTGTAAACTTTGTCATCCAAAAGACAGTTGCCTTGGAGGAAAGATATAATCTCAGTCCTCCAATCTTCACTATGTACAGGTGATATTGTAAATACTGCTCTCTCCATAAGCTCGAGTGAAGGTGCTTTTATTGTTTCAAAGAATACTTTCGAAGGCAAAGGGATCCCCTGTGCCGCTGACTTAGCTAGCAAATCTGCATGCTCATTTTCCCCCTTGGGATATTTTTTTATAGAAAATCCCTTGAAAGAAGCTTCCAATCTTCGGACTGTATCCAAGTATTTTTCAAGCTTCGGATCCCTTGCCTTGCTACTTTTGTCCACATGGCCAGAAATGACTTGGGAATCAGTTTTGAGGATTGCCCTTCTTATTCCCATTGCTTTTAGCTTCCGAAGCCCTAAAAGAAGAGCTTCATACTCGGCAATGTTATTTGTGCAACTAAAGTCTAACTTTACTACATAACATGTCCTGACTTTAGAGGGTGCTACTAGAACAGTAGCTGCTCCTACGCCGAAGGTTCCCCAAGAGCCGTCATAGAATACCGTCCAAGCTTCGGCATCTTTTGTTGCCTCTTCTCCCAGAGCCCCTAGCGTCCAATCTACAATGAAATCTGCTAACGCCTGAGATTGAATTGAGGATCTATGTACATAGTCAATGGTGAATTCATTAAGCTCCGCAGCCCATTTTCCAATCCTTCCTATAGCTTCTCTGTTCCTCATTATGTCCTTCAAAGGTTGTGATGAAGGCACTATTATATGATATGCTTGAAAGTAATGCCGAAGCTTCCTGGAGGCCATCAACACAACATACAATACTTTTTCCAATTTTGTGTAATTTTTCTTTGATAAACTGAGTACTTCAGAATGAAGTATACCGGTGTTTGTCTTTTCACTTGGCCATCTTGCTTCTCGTGTACAAGTGCGGCACTGACCGCAGAATGGGAGGCAGCTACATACAGAAGTAGCGGAGCTCCTAATGAAGGTGGAGTTAGAGTTGTCAAATTTATCAGGTATTGCTTTAACTCTTTGAATGCTTTCTGTTGAGCCGGACCCCACTGAAAGACTTCGGCTGACTTCAGTACTTCAAAGAATGGTAAATTTCTCTCTGCTGACCTTGATATGAATCTATTCAACGATGCCAGCCTTCCTGCCAATCGTTGAGCACCCTTCTTTGAATTTGGCGGTTCCATTCGAAGGATAGCTTCAATCTTGCTTGGATTAGCTTCGATACCCTTTGTTGATACCAGACAGCCAAGGAACTTGCCCTTCTTCACTCCGAAAATGCACTTTTCTGGATTCAACTTGAGACCAGCTTGCCTAAAATTGGCAAACGTCTCTTGCAAATCGGCAACATGATTTTCTTGTTTTGCACTTTTCACTATAATGTCATCAACATAAGTCAGCACATTCCTGCCAATTTGAGAGTGGAGGACCTTGGAAGTCATCCTGCTGAAACTTCCTCCAGCATTCTTGAGCCCCTTGGGCATCCGAAGGTAGCAATAAGTGCCACTGGGAGTTATGAAGCTTGTCTTTGGCTCATCCTCTTTCTTCATCCAGATTTGGTGATAGCCCGAGTAACAATCCAATAAGCTCATAAGCTCTAAAGAAGTTGCTGCATCTACAAGGGAGTCTATTCTTGGTAAGGGGAACTCATCCTTCAGACATGCTTTGTTGAGGTCTATGAAGTCAATGCACATTCTCCATTTCTCATTAGCCTTCTTCACCATAACAGTGTTAGCTAGCCACTATGGATATGTTACTTCTCTGGTAACACTAGCACTGAGAAGTCCCTTTACTTCATTTGGAGCACCTTCGGCTTTATCCTCGGACATTTTCTGAAGTCTCTGCTTTCTAGGCCTGAAAATGGATCAACATTGAGTGAATGCTCAATGACATCTCTATTAACACCACAGAGATCGTTAGATATCCAAGCGAAGACATCTTTGTTGTTGAACAAAAACCTTAGCAAAGTCTTTTCTTGTTCACCGAATAACTAGGATCCCAACTTTTGGGGGTCTGCTTCGTCGCCGAAGGTCCTGTAAGAAGAAGCACCTTCGGAAGATCAACACAGAAGCAACGCCAAAGCCACCATCCAGGGAGCTTCGACATAGTAACACACCTTAAGACGAAGGGTTGCACCGACTTAAAGATGCAAAGACCGATCGGCCCATGATAATCTGTGTCATGATTGTAACCAGTTGTAAGGGATATAAATGTAAACTCGTACAAGCTACGCCCTATGTCTATAAATAGGTGAATAGTACCCCCGTATTGTCCACGCTGACTTGTATTCCCTATTGCGTCACGTTTGAACTTTTCACCTTCTGTCAAACCAAAGGTATAAATGTAATTCAATATTTTTTATGTTCATTCATTTTAATATATAAAAAAGATATATAAATAAAGTTATATGATTATTTATGTTATGTACCATGTTTCATATGCTTCTTCTTCCATTAACCCATACTTTGATGATGAAGGTACCCCCTTCATGACCTTCGTCTGAAGATCATTATATCCTAAGGGAAATAATGCTTCGGAGGACAAAGGGCATTAACCTTTAACGTTTTGTGTTGCCTTATTCTTAATTCATAGCATTTGAGAACAAGTCTCCAACATTGGTGCCCACCTCCGGTGAACTCACTTCCACTTTTGAGCTGATTGCTTCATTTAGCAACCAAGTTGTAGCACCTTCGGCTACGAAGCTGGCGCTCCCGATAACAGGCGGTTCATGCTCAGAGCCAGCCAACAAGAAGCAGAAGAAAGAAGCACAGAGAAGGGTGCAACATGTTGGGGTGCAGGGACCCTTCATCAAGACCAAATGGTCCCACATCCCAATTACCTTCTCCAAGGAGGATCTTCAGCTCAAGGATTACCCCCATAATGATGCTATGGTCATATCTTGTGTCATCAAGGTGTTTCTGGTCCATAATGTTCTGGTAGACACAGACAGTGCAGTGGATATCATATTTGCTAAGGCCTTCAGACAAATGCAAGAGCCAGAGGATAAGATTCGTGATGCTACACACCCTCTCTGTGGCTTCGGAGGAAGACAAATTGTAGCACTCGGCAAAATCACAATGCCAGTAACCTTGGCTTCGTTCATAACACAAGGACTGAACAAATTGTTTTTGATATTGTTGACTTGGAGTATCCATACAATGCAATCATTGGCCGAGGAACACTCAATGCTTTCGAAGCTATACTTCATCCAGCATACTTATGTATGAAAATACCTTCGGAGCAGGGGCCTATTGCTATCCATGGAAGTCAAGAGGCTGCCAGAAAAGCTGAAAGAAATTGGACAGATTCAAAGGCAATCCATAATGTAGATGGAGTCGAAGCCTATGAGCAGTATAAATACAAAAGAGAGAAGGCTGCTTCGGTGGATCAGCCGAAGCCTATGCTCCTATGTGAAGACATAGCAGAACAAAGGGTATTGTTGGGGTCTCAGCTATCTGAAGAACAAGAGAAGATTTTGCTAAGACGTCTTTGCTTGTTCCGCTAATGATCTTTGTGGTGTCAACAGAGATGTCATTGAACACTCACTCAACGTGGATCCATCCTTCAGGCCAAGAAAACAAAGGCTTCGGAAAATGTCTGAAGACAAAGCTGAAGGTGCTCGGAATGAAGTGAAGAGACTTCTTAGTGCTGGTGTTATCAGAGAGGTGAAATACCCAGAGTGGCTAGCCAACACTGTTATGGTGAAGAAGGCCAATGTCAAATGGAGAATGTGCATTGATTTTACAGATCTTAAAAAGGCTTGTTCGAAGGACGAGTTCCCATTGCCAAGAATAGACTCCCTAGTGGATGCAGCAGCTTCTTCGGAGCTCATGTGTCTACTGGATTGTTATTCCGACTATCATCAAATATGGATGAAGAAGTAAGATGAGCCGAAGACTAGCTTCATAACCCCCAGTGGCACATATTGTTATCTTTGGATGCCTGAGAGGCTCAAGAATGCTGGAGGAAGCTTCAGCAGAATGACAGCCAAGGTCCTCCATTCTCAAATAGGCAGGAATGTACTGACCTATGTTGATGATATCATAGTGAAAAGCACGAAGCAAGAAAATCACATTGCTGATTTACAAGAGACATTTGCTAACTTTAGGCAAGCTGGTCTGAAGTTGAATCTAGAGAAGTGTGTTTCTGGGGTAAAGAAGGGCAAGTTCCTTGGCTGTCTGGTGTCAACTAAAGGAATTGAAGCCAACCCAAGTAAGATTGAGGCTATTCTTCGGATGGAACCGCCAAGCACAAAGAAGGGGGCCCAACAGCTAGCAGAGAGGCTAGCATCATTAAACAGATTCATATCCAGATCAGCAGAAAGAAATCTGCCATTCTTTGAAATACTAAAGTCAGCCGAAGTCTTTCAATGGGGCCCGGTATAGCAAAAAGCCTTTGAAGAGTTGAAGCAATATTTGATTGATTTAACAACATTAACTCCACCTGCGCTAGGGGCTCTATTGCTATTATATGTGGCAGCTTCACATTCTGCAGTGAGTGCGGTGCTGGTACAAGAGAAGCTAGATGGTCAAGTTAAAAAGCAAGCTCTAGTGTACTTCGTCTCTGAAGTTTTAAGTCCATCAAAGAAAAATTATATAGAATTGGAGAAGGTGTTGTATACCGTATTAATGGCCTCCAGGAAGCTTCGACATTATTTTCAAGCATACCACATAATTGTTCCTTCGTCACAGCCTCTGAAGGACATTATGAAGAATAGAGAAGCTACTGGAAGGATTGGAAAATGGGCCGCAGAGCTTAATGAATTTATCATTGACTATGTGCATAGATCCTCAATTCAGTCCCAGGCGTTAGCAAACTTCATCGCTGACTAGACGCCAGGGGCTCAGGAAGAAGAAATAAACAAAGACACCGAAGCCTGGATAGTGTTCTGCGATGGTTCTTGGGGAACCTTCGGTGCAGGAGCGGCTGTTGTTCTAGTAGCACCTTCAAAAGTCAGAACATGTTATGCAGCCAAGCTTGACTTTAATTGTACAAATAATATTGCTGAATACGAAGCACTCCTGTTGGGGCTATGAAAGTTAAGGGCAATGGAAATAAGAAGGGCCATTCTGAAAACTGATTCTCAAGTCATTTTTGGCCATGTGGACAAAAGTAGTAAGACAAGAGATCCGAAGCTTGAAAAATATCTGGATACAGTTCGAAGGTTGGAGGCTTCTTTCGAACGTTTTTCCATCAAGAATATCCCAAGAGGCGAAAATGAGCATGCAGATCTGCTAGCCAAATCAGCGGCTCAGGGGCTCCCTTTACCTTTCGAAGTATTTTTTGAAACAATAAAAGCACCTTCGGTTGAACTCATGGAGAGAGCAGTGCTTACCATTTCTCCAGTACATAGTGAAGATTGGAGGACTGAAATTATATCTTTCCTCCAAGGTAATTGCCTTTCAGATGACGAAGCTTATAATAAGAGGATGGAGGCAAGAACAAGACTGTATGTAATAATAGAAGGGGAATTATATAAACATGGAGTCTGTTCTCCACTTCTCAAGTGTTTATCAAGAGCTGAAGGTATTGAGTTAATGAAGGAGATACACGCAGGATTGTGTGGATCACATATTGGGCCTAGGCCATTGCTGGGAAAAGTATTTAGACAAGGATTCTACTGGCCAAAAGCAGCTTCGGATGCGGCAGAGTTGGTTCAAAAATGTGAAAATTGTCAAAAATGTGCAAGAGACCAGAAACAACCTTCATCTCTCACTCAGTTAATACATCCCACTTGGCCGTTGCAAAGATGGGGCCTAGATTTGTTAGGCCCACTTCCACCAGCGCAAGGCAATTTGAGATATGTCGTGGTGGCTGTAGAATATTTTTCTAAGTGGATTGAAGCAAAGCCTTTGGCTACAATAACTTCGGTTACAGTCTAGAAATTCTTTTGGCAAAATATTGTTTGTCGCTTCGGCGTGCCGAAGGCTATAACTGTTGACAATGGAACACAGTTTGACGCAGAAACTTTCAAGGATTTCTATGATAACATTGGCACGAAGATTCATTTTGCATCAGTTAGGCACCCAGAGTCAAACGGGCTGGTCGAAAGAGCAAATGGCATTATAATGACGGGAATAATGAAGTTAATCTTCAATCAGCCTAGAGGAAAGTGGTCAGATGAGTTGATTAAAGTGGTGTGGAGCCACAATACAACCATATAAAGATCAACAGGTTTTACACCGTTCAAGTTATTGTTTGGTGATGAAGCTATAACCCTAGAAGAAGCTAAAGCGGGGTCAGTTAGAACAGCAGCTTCGGCAGAGGACGAAGCTGATTATCATGTAGCAAAAGATACTATAGAAGGGACCAGACTTCAGGCTGTGGAGAATATCAATAAATATCAAGCCGAAACAATAAAATGGCATGACAGAAAAGTTCGGCTGAAAAATATTAAGCCAGGCATTTGGTGCTTCGGAGAGTGGCCAATCCAGATATAGTAGGCAAACTAAAGCTGAAGTGGGAAGGACCTTTTCTGGTGGTATCTTCGTCAAGGCCCGGTTCTTACAGATTGAAGGATATGGATGGCAACGACATTCCTAGATCTTTGAATGCGGATGAGCTTCATCGATATTATGTGTAATTTGATGTAATCTTTTTTCATTTTTTCCTATAGCACCCTTTTCCTTTCTAAAGGGGGAGAAAGGTTTTTAATGGGCCATGGCTTGTAATTTTTCCTTTCTTATTTAGCTCTACGAGAGCAAAATCCCCTAAAAGAATGTAAAATGTAAAATCTGAGCATGCACCATCGAGTGCAGAGAAAGAAAAAACCAGGGAGAAGCTCGAAAGTCGTCCCTAAGGGGATGCAGAGCACGACGAAGCTACAAAAAGTCGTTCCCAAGGGAGCGCAGCGTAAGTTTTCTGCTCAAAAGACGTTCCTAAGGGAATGCAGAGCCAAATACCGCCGAAATATAAGGCAAAGAAGTTTAAAAGACATTCCTAAGGGGATGCAGAACTTACACCGAAAAGTCAACGGTGATACCACCGAAATAGAAGGCGAAGAAGTTCAAAAGTCGTTCCTAAGGGGATGCAGAACTTACACCAAAAAGTCAACGGTGAACACCGAAAAATAAACGGTGAATAAGATGCAGAGTATGGGTGTGGCTTCGTAAGCATGTGTTTGGACATTCATTTGCATATTACATCACATCATTCATTACATTCATACACATTCATTTAGGCATTTGTAGGATCATCATCATCATATCATAGCGTACAGGCAGTTGCTTCGGCTCTAACAACAAGAAAAGAAGAAAATCTACGCTTCGTTGTGTACGAAAAGAAGGGAAGGTGTTTTTTGCCTTCGGCTCAAAAGATATAAGTTTCATCCACATCAAAGCAAATCATGCACGGATGGAAAGGTAAAAATATATTATAAGGTATGGACAAATTTACAGAGTAATGTTTGATTCCTAAACTACGATATTTGTTACGAAGATAATTCAAGTGTTATCAAAGCTCTGTGCAGCTTCATCAGCACCCGTCAAGCCTTAAGTCGTTAATCTTCGAATCACTGATCTTCGGCATCGTCATCCTGTATGCAACAAAGTAATAAGGTAAAAAGGTAAAAAGTGATCTTAGGAGAAGGTAAATAACGGATGAGTTCAATACCGGCTTAAGATGGCTTCGTGCTTCGTCACCAGCCAAGTTTCGCCCACCCTTCATCCAAATTTGAGTTATAAACCTGTTCCAGATGCTTTGAGCCAGGCTGGGTATATTGGCCATGTCAGCTAGAGACAAACTAAAATTTGGCCTATTTACTATATTGCCATGTGTGCAACCAGCCTTCATAAATGCAACAGCTATGCCTCGAGAAGCCAGCAGGGCACAGAAATCACCATGCCCAGCTATAACTTCGTCAAGTGCCTCAACTTTGCCCTCAATGTGTTCAAAGGTGCTTGATGGGTCTTCAACCGAAGGTTCAAATTTTTCAGAATTAGCGCCAACTGAGTTGAAAACCTGCTTCAGCCATTGCACGCACTGGTTGCCAAAGTTTAGGCATTTGTCCTGAAGCTCCTTCAAGGATTTTTGCAAGCTTGAACTTCTCTCAACTTCGGATGCAAGCTTTATATCAAAGTCCTTCTTCTCTTGTTCGAAGCTTTTTGATTTTAGGACAAGTTCACTGTTTAGTCTGACAATTTCGGCTTGGGCTTCTGCCAGCAAGCCCTCCGTTGTTTGAAGATCAAAATCTTTCTTTTCAAGAGCAGCTTCATGTTCTTTGATTTTATTTTCCAAGCCTTCAATTATAATCTCATTTTTCTTATCCTCAAGATCCTGTTGCATCCTCAAGGTTTTACTCAGTAGCAGACTCTAGAAAAAATAACCTTCATCAGAAATTACCTTTATCTTAAAACAATAAAAAGTTGAGAAAATTTTACCTTAAAATTAGAATAGAATAAGCTACCGGCGATATGCTGTCGCCGGTACCTACTAAGGTCGGCTTCAAGCTTCGGAAAGCCAACACTCTTCGTTAGGGTGCTGATAATCTTTGCTCCGGTACGATCTCGGATGCACCCTAAGGCTTCTTCCTCAACACCACCAAAAAGCAAGGCCCCCGGTTGATAGCCACAGGATATGGCGTACTCCTAAAGTTCCTTTTTCTCAGCCTTGGTCAATTCTTGACCAATTATATTTTGAAAATTGAATTCTTCTTTTTCCAAAGTATCTTCGGCAATCTTCTTCCCTTTTTCCGGCACTATAGCGAACACTTCTTCTGCAGAAGCAGTAGCCTCCTCTGTTGCCAAATCCAAGAGCACTCTATCAATATTAGATAACGTACTCTCTAAGTTGGCGGCTTCGGTAGTGGCAGCTTTGGCGCTGACAGCTTTGGCAGATGGTACTATCTTTGATGCTGAGGCCCACGGTGGTGTTTTCTCAATAGCTTGCATAACAGTGGCAATCCTTCGTCTTTTTGGCTCAGCCATCTTCTTTGTTGCCGAAGGATTGTCCTTCTTCTGTAAAAGCTTTGTCAGTTGTGGCCCCAGAGGACTTAGCAGCTTGATAGGTAGGGATTCAGTCATTACCTTTAGAATTTCCTCTACTTCAGCAGCAGAAGGCGTTGAAGGAGTTTCTTCCTCTATCTTAGTTGCTTTTGGCTTTGGAGCTGCGGATTTCCTCTTCTTCGGCGCAGGAGCAGCCACTTTCGGCTCAGGGCTGGATTTTCTCTTCTTCACAGCTTCCTCATCTTCTTTCACCATCCTAGCAGCTTGTCTACTAAAAACACTAACAACCCTCTTTCTCTTTTGCCCTTTGGCACCCTTGTTCAATCGCTCATAGTTAGGGTAGTCAAAATTCAAGGCATCCATCACCCGATTCAACCTTCGCTTTGGTCGGGTGCCGAAGCCCGCAGTCATCAGTTGATCCTCTTTTTAGTGTAATTTCCCAACACTTCATTGCACACTGCTTCAATCATTTCCAACCAATCTTGGCAAGGTTCTTTAAATTGCTTTTCAAATTTAAACCGATAAGGAAGTCGCACAAGCTCAAGACCCTTCTTCGTTCCTTTTAATTTTGGCATGCTAAATTCGCTCAAAGTCGGAGATGTTTTGTTAGCCAATTATTCTTGAACTAGATCCCTCATGCTGATCTGTTTGGCTACCACCCTAAATTCTGCCACAGCTTGTTGACATGGTGATCCTGGCGTCATGCGGCACAAAGGCCTAGTTAACCCGAATTTCAAACTCAATGGGCTTAGCACTAGCGTATTTAGCTTCTCCCTATTCTTTTCATCAGCTTTGGCATAAAACCACTCGCTTTTCCAGCCAGTTGGCCACTTAGTGCGATAGCTAAGCACCGAGGCCTTCATGTCCTTGCGGTATGTGAAGTTGTAACACCCAAAGTTTTCATGCAGCCCATCTTCTCTAGCCTTCGTCTGGTAATGAAGCTCATGCACTCGGTAGAAAGCTTCGGCATTCGGGTCTACTCCTTGGCTTCAGAGTGCCCAGATGAAAACGCTGAGCCTAACGATAGCGTTAGGAGTCAGCTGATGAAGATAGATTTCATAATTATTCAAAACTTCACCAATCATCTCATTCAAGGGAAACCGCAATCCCGCTCTAAAGAAACTCTTGAAAACTACCACCTCATCACTTTTTGGTGTCGGAGTGGTTTCATCCCCAGCAAAACGAATCAGCTTCTTCTCAGTCTCCCTAAAATAGCCTAGCTTTATCAGCATGGGCATATCGGCTTCAGAAATGGTAGATTCTCCAAAATCCAAATGGCTAGGTTTTGACGGGACCAGAATGCTATAGTCTTCTTCTTCTTCAGCGATTTCTCCCTCAACATCTTGTTCAGTTTCAGCAGTAGGTACATCTTGTTCGATGGCTTCTGTTGCAACTAATTCCGATTGCCTCATAACTTCGGAAATTGGGGCTGTTTCGGTGGCTTCGGCCTCCTCTCCGTCACGGGTCACCCTAGCAGTTGAACGTATTCTGGCCATCAGGTGTTGATTTTTTTGCAATTCTTACGAATGTTGATAATATTTGCAGTTTTGATGAAGCTCCCTCTTATGCCAAAGCTAAATCAAAATGGTGCTTTGCTTGAGAATGCGATGAGAAAGCTTCGGCTATGGTTAAATTTTTCAGCAGCACAATAGTGCAATGGCAATGAATGTTGTGGTAACTTCACACCTACCCCTCTGTTTATATAGTGCTGCAGGTTTGAAGGTGAATCGACAAATCGCCCGCACCCGCTGAACAGTCACCCAGACCCACTGAACGGTGGACCACACTGCATGGGAGATGAATCGCCAGATCGCGCGTACCCGCAACATGGTGGGGTCACCTCGCACTCGGAATATTTTAATCGTTTCTCGGAACGAGCTCGGGGAAGGTGTTTTTTGGACCTTCGACATTTCGAAGCCTAGGAGAATTTTTCACGGATCAAGCTCGTTACGAAAAACAATCTAGTGCCATGAAGGGGCTACTGTTGGGGGTCTGCTTCATCGCCGAAGGTCCTGTAAGAAGAAGCACCTTCAGAAGATCAACACAGAAGCAACACCGAAACCACCATCCAGGGAGCTTCGGCATAGTAACATGCCCTAAGACGAAGGGTTGCACCGACTTAAAGATGCAAAGACCGATCGGCCCATGATAATCTGTGTCATGATTGTAACCAATTATAAGGGATATAAATGTAAACTCGTACAAGCTGCGCCCTGTGCCTATAAATAGGTGAACAGTACCCCCGTACTGTCCACGCTGACTTGTATTCCCTATTGCGTCACGTTTGAACTTTTCACCTTCTGTCAAACTGAAGGTATAAATGTAATTCAATATTGTTTATGTTCATTCACTTTAATATATAAAAAAGATATATAAATGAAGTTATATGATTATTTATGTTATGTACCATGTTTAATATGCTTCTTCTTCCATTAACCCATACTGTGATGATGAAGGTACCCCCTTCATGACCTTCGTCTGGAGATCATTATATCCGAAGGGAAATAATGCTTCGGAGGACGAAGGGCATTAACCTTTAACGTTTTGTGTTGCCTTGTTCTTAATTCATAGCATTTGAGAACAAGTCTCCAATACCAACAATACCTTTTGGTCTGCTATGTCTTCACACAAGAGCATAGGCTTCGGCTGATCTGCTGAGGCGGCCTTCTCTCTTTTGTGCTTGTACTGCTGATAGGCTTCAGCTTCATCTATGTTATGGATAGCCTTTGAATCCATCCAGCTCCCTTTGGCCTTCCTGGCAGCTTCTTGACTCCCATGAACAGCAATGGGCCCTTGTTCCGAAGGTATCTTCATGCATAGATATGCTGGATGAAGAATGGCTTCAAAGGCATTGAGCTTCCCTCGACCAATGATGGCATTGTATGGATACTCCATATCAACAATATCAAAAACAACTTGTTCAGTTCTTGTGTTATGCACGTAGCCGAAGGTCACTAACATTGTTATTTTGCCAAGTACCACAATCTGTCTTCCTCCGAAGACACAAAGAGGGTGTGTTGCATGATGTATCTTGTCTTCTAGCTCTTGCATCTATCTGAAAGCCTTTGCAAAGATGATGTCCACTGCCTGTGTCGACCAGAACATTGTGGACCAGAAATCCCTTGATGACACAAGATATAACCATAGCATCATTGTGAGGGTAATCTTTAAGCTGAAGATCTTCCTAGGAGAAAGTAATTGGGAAATGAGACCACTTGGATCTGATGAAGAGTCCTTGCACCCCAACATGCTACACTCTTCTTTGTGCTTCCTTCTTCTGCTTCTTGTTGGCTGGTTCTGAGCTTGAACCACTTGTGATTGGGAGCACCAGCTTCGTGGCTGAAGGTGCTATAGTTTGGTTGTTGCACGAAGCCATCGTCACAACGGTGGAATTGAGTTCACCGGAGGTGGGCGCCAATGTTGGTCCTTGCTCTCGAATGCTACATCAAGAACAAAGCAACACAATTGTTAGAGATTAGGGACCTTCGTCCTTTGAAGCATTATTTCCCTTGGGATATAATGATCTTTAGACGAAGGTCATGAAGGACATACCTTCATCATCTCAATAAGCAAGGATATAAACTAAAACATATGAAACATGAAGGGAATATAAATAATCATTTTGGATCATTAGATTATTCATATTCTTATTATATAAACATGGACAAACATTAACAATGTTTAAGTTACATTTGTACCTTCGACTTGGTGGAAGGCAGGAAAATAGCAATGACATCAGAGTGATTACAATTCTGCGTGAACAGTATGGGGGTACTGTTTATCTATTTATAGGCACGGGGCGTAGCCCAGACAAAATTACATTTGTGTCCCTAATGACCAATTACATCCATAACACAAATTATCAGGGACTCAGTAGTCTTTTCCTCTTTAAGTCAGTGTCATCCTTCGTCTTAGGCATGTCATTATGCCGAAGCTCCTTCAATTGTAGCTTCGGTCATATATCTTCATATCGTGCCTGCTTGCATATCGTCCTGCCGAAGGTGTTTTTTGCTTAGGGGACTTTGGTGGAGAAAAGAAGCCCCCAACATCCACAAATTTGAGCACATATTAATTTAAACTTCAATATCAGACTAGAAAACCCGAGAAAGACTTGGGTTTAGTTGGGGTCTTGTTAAATGACCAAATATGCCAAAAACCTGTCCACAAAAAGGATCAACTCATACAAGAAGTTTGCAATGATACTAGGACATTTTCCAATCCAGAGATTATCCCCAAAACCTTTCCCAAACTCTTAAATGCAAAGATCAACTCAAAAAATCAAACTAGAGGGGTTGAGAGGAGAAGAAGCAACTCAACATCTAATACAATCAGCTTTTGCACAAGGTGAAACACTACGAGGGTTGAGTGTGGTTATGGACACACTTCCTTAAAAAACCAAGAACTTATACGTTGTGGTTCAAAGCATCTAAGGATCTTCTAGCTATACAGAAAGGGAAGGATTACAAGCTAAATGAGCGAAATGAAATGCTAAAAGAGATGGCTAAACCATTCAGCCCTCCCTCCTATTTATATAGGGTTATTTTACTTTACTAAACTACGCCTAGGTACATAAAGCCTATCCACTCAGCCAAGGGCAAAATGGACCAACTCCTGGAATTTCGGTCTGATGGTCACGCACTCTTCATAGAGTTGCTTTGTCTTGATTACCTCCGGAACCGTACAACCGAGTTTTAAGGCTCAAACCCAGCCAAACCATCAAACTGTAACGATGGGTGATTTTGAGGCTCAACCACTGAAACCTCCGCGTTTAGCGCACTCCATACGCATCCCCCGTGTCCTAAAGATGTGTCCCGCCGGTCCGCAACCGTATCGGCGACACGATCTATGTCCTCACGTATGTTCGTGTCCCTAGGTGTCATCCATCACAGCTAGTCACCCACCTTCTCCAGTCTCTCGATCAAGTCTCAGCGCTCGTCCTTCACTGCTCTCGGTCCATCAGCACAAACCCGCATGACCTTTACTTCCAACGTTTACCATTGTCTTGTGACTCCACACCTGCATATCACAAGCCGAGAGACATGTTGCAGCAACAACCTCACACTCTTGTTAGTCCAACTGACTTACACGAGATGCTACTTGTTGACAACCACTCAGAGGTGGATCCATAGGGGGGCAAAGTAGGCCATGCCCCCCCTTAATTTTCTATAACCTCTTATATCTAATGTATATCTAATGTTAAATATAGAAAAAGTTAAGTTTTGATAGGTTAAAACAGTCCCGTTCTAGGCCTCCTTGTCGGATCGGTCTAGTCCTTCTGACCCATCCTTCTCCTCATCCTACTTCTCGCAATCTATCTATCCATCCTCATTCATCCCGATGTTGCTCAATCCAGTCCTTTCGGATGCCCCCTTCTCAGTGCCCCTGCCCCAATCGTTGTCGTCGCGACGCCGACCCATCCAGTAGCCTCGATCTCACTCGCCACGATGATGCGACTGTTCTCGGTGGTTGACGAGCTTGGGTGAACCAGCGAGCTCTGGCTCTCAACTGAAGACGTCGTGTGACCCTGCCCCTTTCCTAGTGCCCCTCTTCGAGGATATAGATATTCGACAAGGTACACATGACTTCGATTCGGTCAGCAAAAAATTAACGATATGTTTCATTATTTTATTCATATAGTTATCTTCTTTAATCTTTTATCATGTATAGATATAAACTTGAATTCAATGCAAAATTAGTTTTTATGGTATTACTTAATTTTCTCATGTGGTTATTTGGCGCCCTATAAATTTTGGTCATGCGTCTGCCACTGCAACCACTCATCACAGTTCAAACAATAATAAGGGCACATGTCAACCTTGTATTCACACTATATCTCGATTATCTACCTTTTGAGGTAATTTTATACCTCGTATGCTAGGATGATCTTTTCTGTAATCATGTAGATCTCATATGACGTTCGATAGAAGCGTGTGGGTTATATGATCAAACATTTCTTATCTTGATTAAAATGATGAGCAAATACTTTACGTATTGAAAAGAACTATAAGTTTTTTGCCATTGGCATTGCACTTAGCAGCATGTAGATAAAATGTTCAATGCCGGTATAACGGCACGTTCGCTTTAGCGCCTCGTGTCGAGATCCGTGTCGTGTTCGCAGGTGTGCGCCGTTTAGCAGCCACAGCCAGGAGCCTATAGCGGCCGCTGTCCGAACACGAGTGGCCATGCCGTCACGTTCCATGCGGCATAGATACCGCCGTACCGGCCCCGGAGCGCGACGGCCCAACCAGATCTGAGCGCCCGCCGCCCGGGCAAACGCGGCGCGCTCCGAGTCACTCGCTGTATCGATGCCCGCCGGATAGTACGCGAGCCGCGCCGGAGCGCATGTGGTTCAGGTTCGTGCCCAGCCCGTGTACAAATTGACACACCCGACGACGACGACGACGTCGCGGCGGCGGCGCAGCGAGTTCCTCGTGCCAATATCCTTCTTCGCCTAGCACACACATGCCCTCTCGGCCTCTCCTATCCTACTACATAAACGACGATCGCATCGTCGCTGCGTTCTTATCAGCGAGCACACGGTGCTCACAGTCGAGTTGGATCGGAGGCAGCTCTCTCTCCACCTGGAGGTTGTGTGGTGCGAGCGCCGGTGGGCGGATCATCGATGGCTGTGGAAGCGGAGACGGTGCTTCGGCCGCTGCAGTTCTTGGCAGCGGGCGCCGCCGGCGACTGGGAGATGTCGGGCAGAGAGGCCTCGGTGTTGTTCCTTGCCACGGAGAAGGACCGGCCGGTGGATCCGATGATTTGGGGCGACGAGAAGCGGATGAAGCGAGAGCTCCTGGTGTGGGCCAAGGCCGTGGCGTCCATGGTGGCCAGTAAGAGAACACCTCCTCAGCACATATCCACCGTCGTGGTCCACGAGACACAGGGGATAGTATAACTCCTGTTCGGTTTCTTGATGGTTCAGGTCGTAGTATTCGAGCTTTGTAGCGGATGGTTCGGTGAGCCTTGCCTTGATGTTTTTGGCTTGTTTTTTTTTTTTTGCTAAACTGGTGCATCTAAGTTTACTAGTTAAGTGTCCGTGCGTTGCAACGGCATACAAAATATCAGTGCATAATGATTACATAAAATAAATAACACATAATATTATCGATCTCATTCTTATAAACTCTTTGGCAACAACCAATGAAGAATTAAACTAATACATACAAAAATCAATTTACAATACAATATGAAAACCATAAAAACAAAGTCTAAGAAGTGAGTACAATGCATGTGCGTTGCAACGACACACCAATTATATTTAATGGTACATTGTAACGTCTATACGACACATAAGGGCTCGGATATGATGGACCCTCCAAAAAAATCAAAATTAAAGTCGACCCTCCGCATAAAAAATAAAATTATTATGGATATATGGTCCACATATCAGATATTAAAATACAGATACTACACTTTATCTTAGCCAAAACATGGAGAAGGGTATGAGTTGAAAAGGAAACCTACCCTTTTTATAGCTCACTCGAACGCTTGACCTTTTTCGCTAGCAAGGTGATACTGTCCAAGAACACTCCGCTGTGTACGGCTTTATGTCATGTTAGACTTCATATCATGTTAGGCTTCATGTCATGTTTGGGAGTTAATGGTCCATATCAATTGACGACGCTTGATGACGATAGAACCGTAAAACCATAGAAACTCATATTTTATATAAGAGTATATGGAGTCAAAGAACAATGAGCTAAATTTCAAATTCAGTAGTACAATTGTTTTTTCAACTCAACATTAAATATTTCACCAAGCCACCAATTAGAGCATTTTTTGTTAGTGTCAACAACTTGGCATGGAAGCAATCTATGGGCAACTTGACACAAATTTGTAGAAACGACACTTCCACACCTCTTCAGCTACAAATTTAGGATCACGTGATCCTATCCAGAAGATGAGGACTTCCTAGATTTGATCATTGAACCACCTAGCATCATAAGTGAACTAGTGTTCTTCAAGCACGGAATGGTCTTCATGTAGTTTGTATCTGCACCAGTAAATATGAAGGGAATTACTCTCTATATTTGTGGTGTCCCGTTTGCAAAAGGTTTAGAGAAAAGTGATTTGCCATTCCGTAGTATGTACAATAGATTACTATTGCTTAGGTTATAAGCATGTAACTCATGTTTACCTCAAGAGCAGCTATTCTTGAGACCGTAGTAGCGTGTGGATGTAACCTTGAAATGTCTTGATACATCTTCAAGTCTGCAAACAGAAAACATACAACATGTTGTAGACGGTAGCATGAATGAGCATCCAAAAATATAGTGAACAAGAGTATTAGCAATCACTTCTTATGTATTTGCTCTGTTTGTTAGCTCATAGTAGCGAATGATTTCCCATGAATAAACAGGGTTAGTCAATCACATAAACCGCCTGAAAACTATTAGAAGGGCGAGTTAAAAATTTTAAAGATGAGGTGAATCACCTTTGCATCGAACCCTAATCAGCTAATGTACCTCCTTAACATCATGGATCTAATAACAAGTAGTTGGGGTCCAGTTTAAAATAGCTGAAGAAATTCTCTGCTGGAAATTTCTATGCGATTAAATTGTCCCATAGATACTTGTTACACATCAGTTGAATAGTGTCATAATCAGATATTCATCTACCGTGCAAACTTCATAGATGTCATCGCTCTCTCGTGTTCTTCAAGAGCATTCTACCATCTTATTGCTAATCGACAAAAAATTAAAACATGAAGATAGCTACAAATGACATTAATCATATGGGTTTTGTTTCTGAACAGTAACAGTAACCAATGGCCTAGCCACATTAATGGCACAAATATGAAGGGGCAACATGTGTGCATTCTGTTGTAACAAAACACATTTGCACGGTACCACCAAATTTAAGCAGTGTTCCGCATTCATATAGCTGAATGATTGACCTAAACATTATTGCTTAAAACAAAACTAATTAAAAGCAATAATGGGCAACAATAGGAACTTGTAGTAAACTGAGCGATCACATGATTGGTAGAGAATCCAGTTGAGAGGCTACACAACTAGACTTTTGATCCCAGGTGGCCACAAGACATATCAAGGAAAAGGAACATTTGAATTCTCTGCACCGTGAATCAGGGATCGTTTTAGAAGAGCATGCTTTAAATCTAGAGGCATTAGAACACTAACTGATTTTATGTCGACTATTCGACTGCCAATTATGCACTACCGAAATACATGATGAAGATATTTAACGATTCTCAGTGTCAACAAGTTTCCTTTTGAAAGCATGCATCTGGTCTAATGGTCTACCTAAAGGTCCTAAACCACACATGAGCAACTAATTGGAACTATTTTCAGTTAGAGTATTGAAGGAGAGACCAAACAAATAAAACATAGAGAAAACCCCATAAAAACTGGAGAAGGCCTATTAACTCAAATTTATGTCATGACAACTCGTAGAAAGAAGCCCAGCTGGATTAGCTCCAAACCGAGAGGCACCCACACCAGGCTTCGGTCCGAGAAGGGCGAGAGAATGCAAGTGCCTTTCTAGCCCTAGACCCGCCGAGGCGACACAACACCACCACCAACTCCGTAGCATATGCTGACTTCTGCCGCGCTATGGGCCTTGGTTGTCTAATATCTCAGACCTGGACTCCTCATCGCCAAAATAACCTAAGTGTGGTAGGCGCCACCGTGTCCTCCTCGGCGGCATACACAAAGAAAGGCCAGAAGCAAGACCGACTCGCCCCGTACCCGTGGCTGCGACCGTGGGCAAGGGCAGTAGGTTGGGGAGGAAGAACAGGGTGAAGGCTGGGAAGATGAACGGGACGTCCGTCGGACGGTGAAAACGATGGTGCACGCATAATGTGAAACGTCCTCGTGGACGTGCAATAGCCACTGTGCGGGTCGGTGTTAGAGCTGGTGTTGGACGAATACGGGGAGAAGACGTCTGCTCCCACGCCCTTTGCCGAGAATGGGGTGGCGCGGAGGCGGAGGCATGAGGAGAGAGAGAGAGAGAGAAAAGAAGCAGGATGACGAACGAGGTGGCCGCAACTGAAGCGAGGACCATCATTATCGTGTGGAGGTATAGATGACCAAATGAGTCGTGTATGACGGTCCGGCCCGAGGCACGGCCCATTTAATAGTATCTAGGCTAGCCCGACACGAGCGCCGTGTCATGCTTGGGCTGTAGCCTCGGCCTGTAGTGCTGGTCTGGCCCGACATGATTATATTTTTTATTTTACAAAAAACATATATAAATATGTACAATTTATATTCAATATTAAAAACACTTGATCATAATGTTCTACGTGGATGTTTGTTGCACGGAGCAGACGTACGTGCAACGAGTTAATTTGAAATATATGTGAGGGGTTATTTGTAAAAAGATGACGCGGGACGATCGTTAAAACTGGTGCTTTAAGTATAGTAGAGATTTTCACAGCTAAAAAAATGTTCTTCACAGATATCTATTTTTTTGTCCCGAGCGGCGTTTACATAGTCCTTTTTTTGGGTAGGTAGCGATACAAAATCAACAGCTGGTAGAAAATATTATTAGAAGCGGCTGACGTAAAACAACCACCTCTAAAAAATATGCTTTGTTTTGCAAGCGGCTGATTTAAGAAGAGCGCATGTAAATATATACTCCCTCTATCTCACAAAACAAGTCGTCCTGGGCTTTCGCTTTTGTCTAGTGAATATTGTCGTTCTGGTAAATGGCTTTTGTTTTTGTGTCAGGTATTTATGATGATTGGTCAGGTATTTAAGCCGAGTTTTATCATCAGTAGATGATGGCTATACTCTGTTTAGAACTCATGAAGATTGTCGTTCTAGCGATGTCCCCCCTCCAACTCCTATTGACGTAAGATTTGGAACCGGCGCTCGTCCTCGCCATGGATAGCAGACGACGCATCCTCGTGCCGGCCGGCGGCATGGACGAGATCCCGTCCCCGTCCTCCGCTGCGCTGCCTGAACAAGCCGAACAGGCGGCGATGTGGTTCTTCTCGAGATCCATGGCGTCGACGTCGAGAGCCAGTCAAGCTAGGTGGGGAGGGCATGATGGTGTTTTTCACTTCCTGCTAGTTCCTCCTCGGGGCTGTAGAACGACTAGAGATGGCCAAACGGGCCGCCCGGCCCGGGCCCGGTGAAGCCCGGCCAAAAACCGGGCCGGGCCTGCTGAGCCAGCGGGCTTAATTTTCTGTCCAAGCCCGGTACACAGCGGGCCTAAACGGGCCGGGTCGGCCCATTTAGCACGAAAAAAACGGGCCGAAAAGCGGGCTAAACGGGCCGTTAAGCACGTTTTAGTGTAAAAAAAACGGGTTTAACGGGTTTAGAGGTAAACGGGCCGTGCCGGGCTAGCCCGCCGTGCCTAGTTTCCTGTCCAAGCCCGCTCGCTTATTCTACCGTGCCGGGCTCGGACCGGGCCCAAAAAGCGGGCTTCGTGCCGGGCTCACGTGCCTCGTGCTTTTTGGCCATCTATAAGAACGACAATCTTTGTAGGACGGTGTTAGGGCATGGGATATAGAGATAGAGGAAGACAGAGGTAGGAGAGAATGGAGAGCTCTATTAGGGATTCTTCATTGTCCAGATAGTTCATACCCTTGCCCAAGACAGAATCACTCTACTTATTACAGACAACCAGGCCCACACGCCACGAGAACGCAGCCCCACCATACAGCCACACGCGACAGATAGTGCACAGGTCACGTCCACTCCGGGCCCACCAGTCGGACGTTGGCACGACGCTCTCTTCTTCCAGGCTCACGACGAAGGGGCGGCTTCTGTGAAATGTCCGCCGGTGGTAGAGGGGTTGTAACATTCCCTCCTCCTTGAAAGCCTGCTTGACCCCAAGCAGGGGCAAAAGGGAAGCATTGGCATAGAGCTTCAAGGTCCTCCCATGTAGCCAAGTCGCGGGGTAAGCCTGACCATTCCACGAGAACTTGCTGCACAAAGCGACTCCCTTTGGTAATACCTCTGGTCTGAAGCACCTGGATAGGAATAGCAAATTCTGGTAAGTCGGTGGGTAACGTGGCCGAAACAGGGCCCTTGTAACCTGCGGCCAACTTGAGCTGGGAAACATGCACAACTAGGTGTATCTTGCTCGCAGCAGGTAAAGCCAGGCGATATGCAACCGTGCCAATTGGACAGTGATTTGGTAAGGCCCGAAATACTTGAAGCTTAACTTGTGGTTAGCACGCGGCAACACAGACGACTGCACATAGGGCTGGAGTTTCAAATAAACCCAATCGCCGACAACAAACGAGCGCTCGGACCTGTTTTTATCAGCCTGACGTATCATCCGTTGTTGCGATCGAACCAGGTGCTGATGGATGAGGTCCTGCATGTGAGATTGCTCCTGGAGCCAATCTAATAATGAAGTAGGGACAATGTCATCAACAGAAATTCCTAGGGAACGGGGCTTACGATCGTAGAGTACTTCGAAGGGAGAACACCCCAAAGTCGAATGGAAACTGGTGTTATACCAGAATTCCGCTGTTGGAAGCCAAGAGGACCACTTCTTTGGGCAGGCATTAACAAAACAATAGAGGAACGTTTCGAGGCATTGATTAACTCGCTCCATCTGACCGTCGGATTGGGGGTGGTAGGAAGAACTCATGCGTAGCTCAGCACCCGCTAACTTGAAGAAGTGTTGCCAAAACTGACTGGTGAAAACTGGGTCCCGGTCAAAAATCATAGCAACTGGAAAACCATGCAGGTGATAGACTTGAGAGATAAAAAGTTGAGCCACGGTTAGCGCAGTATATGGGTGAGACAGTGGAATTAAATGAGCAAACTTAGTGAACTTATCAACCACCACTAAAATGCAATCAGCGGCACCCGAACGAGGAAGGCCTTCGACAAAATCCAAAGACACCGTGTGCCAGGCCGAAAGCAGAACTTCAAGTGGTTGTAACTTGCCTGGGTAGGCTGACCGGTCCGGCTTTGCCTGCAAACACACTTGACATTGCTGCACGAATGTCTTCACATATTGCTTCATCTGTGTCCAGGCAAAGAGACTCTTGACACGACTGTATGTAGCGGGGATGCCGGAGTGACCACCAATCGCGGAACAATGGAGAGCTAAGACAATCTTGTGCTGCAATGGTTCATCCGCCCCAAGCCATATACGATCCTTATATCGGAGCAGACCAGCCTTCAGAGTAAAGTGTGGGACAGCAGCAGGGTCAACCAATAGTCGGGACAGGATAGACTGAGCCTCAGCGTCATGGTCATAGCTTGCCTGTACATCTAATAAACATTGAGGTACCACCGTGGACAATGCATGAAGGTCAGCAGGAACACAACGAGACAAGGCATCGGCAACACGATTCTCAGAACTAGGACGGTATTGAACTTTGTATTGCAGGCCAAGTAACTTGGTGAATACTTTATGTTGCCAAGGTGTATGAAGGCGCTGCTCGTTGAGTTGGGTTAGGCTTTTGTGATCTGTGAGGATGACAAACTCATGGTGTTGGAGATATGGCCGCCACTGTTGGATAGCTAAGATCACAGCTAAGTACTCTTTCTCGTAAGTTGATAATCCTCTCGACTTGGGACCAAGTGCCTTGCTAAGAAATGCTAGGGGTGACCTTTTTGCATAAGAACTGCACCGACTCCGAGTGCACTGGCGTCAGTTTCGATGAGAAAGGTGGTAGTGAAATTCGGTAATGCGAGGACAGGAGCAGACACTAGGGCCTTTTTCAATGTGTTGAAAGCAATATCATGCTCACTGGTCCAAATAAATAGGCTACCTTTCTTGAGTAATGCTGTAAGCGGTTAACAAATGACCCCGAAATTTCTGATGAATTTCCGGTAGTACCCAGCGAGTCCTAAAAAGCTGCGTAAATCTCTAAGGCCACTCGGCGTTGGCCACTCAGCGATAGCTTGGATCTTCACTGGATCGGTGGCCACACCCTGTGCATCAATAATATGGCCGAGATAAGACACTTGCTGTCTTGCAAAAGAGCACTTGGATAGCTTGACCTTCCACTGATCCCGAGCCAATAATTCTAGGACAAGCTTCAGATGACGGGTATGCTCATCCAGAGACACACTGTACACCAGAATGTCATCGAAGAACACAAGAGCACACTTACAAAGTAGAGGTGCTAGAGTGTGATTCATAGCCTTCTGAAATGTTCCCGGTGCTCCGGTGAGACCAAATGCCATAACTCGGAACTCATAGTGGCCCGTGTGTGTTTGGAAGACAGTCTTGTGTGACTCCCCTTCTTTGAGTAAGATCTGGTGGAATCCCGCTCTGAGATCTAATATGGAAAACCAGGATGCACCAAACAGCTCATCAAGTAGCTCATCGATGATGGGTACAGGGTACTTGGACTTAACTGTAAGAGCATTTAGGTGTCTGTAATCCACGCAGAAACACCAAGAATTATCCTTCTTTTTGACCAGCAAGACTTGGATGGAAAATGCACTATCACTGTGCTGAAACAAGCCGCTCTACAACATTTCGGCCACCTAAGATTCAATCTCGTCTTTCATTGCTGGTGAAAACCGATAGGGTTGGATGTTTACTGGTCGCGCTCCTTCAAACAATGGGATAGCATGATCACATGAGCGAGTCGAGGGCAGGGCAGACGGTGGCTGGAACACATCCTGAAAGCTGTGAAGCAAGAGCATCACTGATTCTGGTAACTGCAGGTCTTCGACCGAATACAACTGAGCAGGTGTAGTCGAAACAGTAGGCTTCTGTTGAATTTCCAACACTGTACCGACCGGCACCAGAGGGTTACAACCTTGCAAAATTACTGTGCTGCCTTCATATGGAATGGACAGCCATTTGTGTTTCTAGTCCACTATCATGGGGCACAATTGTTCCAACCAATCCATACCCAATATTGCATCATAGAAGGGTAGAGGAAGCACCTTGAATGTTGAACAGAAATTTAGATCCTGCACTGACCAAGAAGCCCGAGGGAGTTCCACAGAACACTGCAAAATAGTACCATTTGCTACTCTGACAGACAAGGGTGTATCCATAGAAGTGATGCCAAACAATTTAGAAGCATGGGCAGAATTCAGAAAGCTATGAGTACTATCTGAGTCGAGCAACCTGAGCATGTCAACCCCTTGCATGGTACCCCAAAGTCTGAATGATTTAGAGGGGTGGTTGACCGAGGCAGCTTCTGTAGATAACAAGATCATAAATTGCTCTGCAGAATCCTCAAACTCGCCTTCAGACTCGGGCTGATCAGTTGACAGCATCTCCCACAACTCTTGGACAGCATGCAACTGCACTGTATCTGCACATTTATGACACTTGTTCCATTTCTGTGTGTAGTATTGACAGAGACCCTTATCATGCCGGTACGCACGAAGAGAGGCCACCTTAAAATCAATAGTAGTAGGCCCCGTAGGGGTGGTCTTGTTATGATCGCCCCCACCGCCATGAGGCTGATCCCAACGTGAGGAAAATGTGGGAGCGGCTCTTAGCAGCGGCCGAGAAGACAAAGAATGGTCACCCGAACCGACTCCGGGTGACGAGAAGACTCCACAACTTCTTGCAACAAGGCCAAGAAGCAGGCAGTATCAAGGTCACCAGGACGTTGTACGAGAATAACAGACTTGATATCAGCACGCAAGCCATCAATAAATGTCATACTGTAATACAATGGGTCTGTTGTGTGTTCGTAGGTGACAAGCAAATCCACTAACTCGCAAAAGCGATCAATGTAATCCTGGACAGTAGAGGTCTGTTTGATATGGAATAATTTTTGGATAACTAGCTCGTGTTGTTGATGACCAAATCGGTCATGGACGAACTGACATAACTGTCGCTATAAGAGTGAGGGCAGGCGGGGTTCAATGGATTGGAGCCAGCGTGCAGCTACGCCATGGAAATGCATAGTTGCGGCTTTAATCCAAACGGTCTCGGTAGCATACATGTCAAAGTAATCTTCGCACTGTTTTTGCCAAAGTTTGGGATTACTGCCATCGAACATAGGGAAGTTGATCTTAGGAAGACCACCCAACCCTCTACTTAGTTCTCCCCGACGATCTAGCTCTCTAGGATTAAAATCATGATGAACTGGGAACTCAAATGAAGCAGGGGCGACAGGTGACCACGTACCCTTGACTGGGTAGTGGATATCGGCCACAGGGGGCCCAAATCCACATTCCCAGTGAGAAGAAGCGAAGCGAGGCCCAAAATGTGAGCCGTCGGTGTGTTCGACGGTGGCAGAGGAGCACACCGGTACCGATCCACGCGCGCCGAGGATACCGGGCTTGGAGAAGCCCTCGACGCGCGCCCCATGTGACCACCGGATCTCCACTTTGGATAGCTCGGCGCAAACTGAATCCATGGAGGATTGTAGGGCTTCGACTGAGGATTCCATCCGGGGGCGCCAAGCCTCGAACACGTGTAGGGCGGACTCGAGGGAGGTGACGCATGCGCCTGTAGTTGCCTCCCAGTAGCGGACCCGATCGGTGAGATTGAAAGGGAAATAGGGTCAAACCTTTTCCTAAATAACTTTGGTGGTTGAAATGCCCAACACAAACAATTGGACTAACTAGTTTGCTCTAGATTATATGTTCTACAGGTGCCAAAGGTTCACAACAAACCAATACAAAGTTAAGAGAAAGGGTTCAAAACAAAGGAGCAAAGAAAATCGAAGGCTGCCCTGATCTGGCGCAACGGACTGTCTGGTGTGCCACCGGATAGTGTCCGGTGCACCACCGGACAGTGTCCGGTGCACCATGGAGATCAACTTCGAACTCCTCAGCTTCGGGTTTCTGGAAAATGCTCTCCGCTATAATTCACCGGACTGTCCGGTGTAGCACCGGACTGTCTGGTGTGCCAGCAAGACCAACGACTACTGCGCCAAAGGTCGACTGCAAAAGTGAAGAGTGAACAGTGTGAACTACGCGCGCAGAGTCAGAGCATGCGCCAGAAGGCGCACCGGACAGTGAACAGGACCTGTCCGGTGCACCACCGGACTGTCCGGTGGCCCAGCTGTCAGAAGCTCCAACGATCGAACCCTAACAGTTGGGTGACGTGGCTGGCGCACCAGACAGTGTCCGATGGCGCACCAGACTGTCCGGTGTGCCCGTCGACAGCAGAGTTCCCCAACGGCCATTTTGGTGGGTGGGGCTATAAATACCCCCAACCACCACACATTCAAGGCATCCAAGTTTTCAGCCAACACATTCAATACAAGAGCTAGTGCATTCAATACAAGACACAAATAGATTGAATCAAAGCCTCTCCAAGTCCCAAATTCCACTCAAAGCAATTAGTGACTAGAGAGAGAGTTTTGCTCGTGTTCTTTGAGCTCTTGCGCTTGGATCGCTTTTCTTCTTCATCTTTCTTGTTCTCAAGCAACTTGTAATCAATGCAAGAGACACCAAGTTGTGGTGGTCCTTGTGAGGGGTCTAAGTGACCCGTTGATTAAGGAGAAAAGCTCACTCGGTCTAGGTGACCGTTTGAGAGAGGGAAAGGGTTGAAAGAGACCCGGTCTTTGTGACCACCTCAACGGGGAGTAGGTTTGCAAGAACCGAACCTCGGTAAAACAAATCACCGTGTCACACTCTTCATTTGCTTGTGATTTGTTTTCGCCCTCTCTTTTCGGACTTGATTTTATTTCTAACGCTAACCCCAGCTTGTAGTGTGTGCTTAAGTTTGTAATTTTCAGATTCCGCCTATTCACCCCCTTCTAGGCGACTTTCAATTGGTATCGGAGCCCGGTACGTCATTAGAGCCTAACTGCTCGAAGTGATGTCGGGAGATCACGCCAAGAAGGAGGTCGTGACCGGCGAGAAGCCCGCCACAAGCCACGGGAAGACTCCATCGGGAGAGTCCGGCAACAAAGGGAAGGGATCCCCTTCACACACCAAGTCACATCGGAGCAGCGATAAGAAAAAGAAGATGAAGAAGGTGGTCTACTATGAGACCTGAGAGCACCTAGAGGGGGGGGTGAATAGGTGATCCTGTGAAACTTAAAAACTTAAGCCACAAAACTTGGTTAATCGTTAGCACAATAATTGCCAAGTGGCTAGAGAGGAATCCTCAACAAAACACAATAACCAACAAGGATCAATCACAGAGATGGCACGGTGGTTATCCCGTGGTTCGGCCAAGACCAACGCTTGCCTACTCCACGTTGTGGCGTCCCAACGGACGAGGGTTGCAATCAACCCCTCTCAAGCGGTCCAAAGACCCACTTGAATACCACGGTGTTTTGCTTGCTTTTTCTCAATCCCGTTTGCGAGGAATCTCCACAACTTGGAGCCTCTCGCCCTTACACTTGAAATTCACAAAGAACACGGAGCAAGGGAGGGATTAGCAACGCACACAAGACACAAGAATCAGAGTGTCAACACGCACACAAGTCGCAACAAGAGCTCGCAACACAACTCAATGAGTTCACAACTCCACTAGAGCTCTATATGCTATCACAATGAAACGAATGCGCGAAATCGATGTCTTGGTGCTTAGGAATGTTGTAGGAATGCTTGTTGTACTCCTTCATGTGCCTAGGGGTCCCTTTTATAGCCCCAAGGCAGCTAGGAGCCGTTGAGAGCAATCTTGGAAGGCTGATCTTGCCTTCTGTCGACTGGCGCACCGGACAGTCCGGTGCACACCGGACATGTCCGGTGCCCGATTTCTTTCCATAAACAGCGCAGTCGACCGTTGGCATCCTGAGAGCCGTTGGCGCACTTGACATGTCCGGTGCACATCGGACAGTCCGGTGCCATCTTCTAGCCGTTGGCTCGGCCACGTGTCCCGCGCAGATTGCGCGGCCGACCGTTGGCCCGGCCGACCGTTGGCTCACCGGACAGTCCGGTGCACACCGGACAGTCCAGTGAATTATAGCCGTACGTCGCCGATGAATTCCCGAGAGCAACGAGTTCACCTGTGAACGGCCCACCGGATAGTCCGGTGCACACCGGACAGTCCGGTGAATTTTAGCCGTACACCGCCGTCGAAGTCCCGAGAGCAGCCACTTTGTTCAAGCCAGCCTGGCGCACCGGACACTGTCCGGTGCACACCGGACAGTCCGGTGCTCCTAGACTGAGCAGATTCTTGGCTGCTCGAGCCAAGACAATTCCAATTGGATTTTTCCTGTTTCCAGCACTTAGACACAATACATTAGTCACTAAAACAATGTACTAAGTCTGAGAAACATACCTTTATTCTTGATTTGTACTTTGTCCACCATTTTACACTTAGGCACTTGTGTTGGACACTAAATCACCAAAATACTTAGAAATGGCCCAAGGGCACATTTCCCTTTCAATCTCCCCCTTTTTGGTGATTTATGCCAACACAACATAAAGCAAGTAGAACAAGTACAAAACCAATTCAACTAAGAACTCAAAGTTGTTTTGAATCAAATTTGACATATATGGATCACTCTATGCCACCACTTGGTTTGTTTTTGCAAATCAAACTCAAATTCCTATCTCTAAGTCAAATCCACTTGTAGAGACATAAAGAGAGGTTTTCCAAAGAAATTTGATCAAGGATTTCAAAAACTCCCCCTTTTTCCCATAATCAACACTTCTCCCCACAAGAGGCCAACTTTTGACATAAGAGACAATAAAAGAGTTTTGACAAACCAAAAGCTCTAATCTACTATTCTCAAAATTTCTCAAGTGGTAGCTGATCCATCTATTGCTTTGGCCTTTATTTTCTCCCCCTTTGGCATCAAGCATCAAAACGGGATCAATCTTGGCCCTTTAACCCCATTGCCTCACCAAAATCTTCAAATAAGAGTACAAAGGCAATAAGAGTATAAAGATGAACTTGGAAAAGTTACTCTTTTCATCGGAGTGCAGTGGAAGTCTTGCATGGTCCAAGTCCACCTTTTCCCTTTCAATCCTCCTTTGAGACTAAAACAACCAAACTCACGAATATGGTTAGTCTCAAAGGGTCAAGTTGTAGCACAGCTCCCCCGAAATATGTGCATCACTTGCAAAAAGGACTTGTGAGGTCTAGGGAGTGTTTGTACAACTTGAGCACCACAATAAGCAACAAAATGCAGAATGAACATGATCAAAGGCATAAACACATGTATGCTACAATTCAATCCAAGTTCCGCGAATCTAGGACATTTAGCTCACTACGTAGCCTGCAAAAGGTCTTTTCATCTAAAGGCTTAGTGAAGATATCGGCTAGCTGGTTCTCGGTGCTAACATGAAACACTTCGATATCTCCCTTTTGCTGGTGGTCTCTCAAAAAGTGATGCCGGATGTCAATGTGCTTTGTGCGGCTGTGCTCAACAGGATTTTCCGCTATTCGGATAGCGCTCTTATTATCACATAGGAGTGGGACTTTGCTCAGATTGTAGCCAAAGTCCCCGAGGGTTTGCCTCATCCAAAGTAGTTGCGCGCAACACTGTCCTGCGGCAACGTACTCGACATCAGCGGTGGATAGGGCAACGGAGGTTTGTTTCTTAGAATTCCATGACACCAGGGACCTTCCTAAGAATTGGCACGTCCCCGATGTACTCTTCCTATCGACCTTACATCCAGCATAGTCAGAATCTGAATATCCAATCAAGTCAAAGTTAGACCCCTTTGGATACCAGATCCCTAAGCAAGGCGTAGCGACTAAATATCTAAGAATTCGCTTCACGGCCACTAAGTGACACTCCTTAGGATCGGATTGAAATCTAGCACACATGCATACGCTAAGCATAATATCCGGTCTACTAGCACATAAATAAAGCAAAGAACCTATCATCGACCGGTATGCTTTTTGATCAACGGACTTACCACCTTTGTTGAGGTCGATGTGTCCGTCGGTTCCCATCGGCGTCTTTGCGGGCTTGGCGTCCTTCATCCCAAACCGCTTCAGCAAATCTTGCGTGTACTTCGTTTGGGAGATGAAGGTGCCGTCCTTGAGTTGCTTCACTTGGAACCCAAGGAAGTAGTTCAACTCGCCCATCATCGACATCTCGAATTTCTGCGTCATCACCCTGCTAAACTCTTCACAAGACTTTTGATTTGTAGAACCAAATATTATGTCATCGACATAAATTTGGCACACAAAAAGATCACCATCACAAGTCTTAGTAAAAAGAGTTGGATCGGCTTTCCCAACCTTGAAAGCATTAGCAATTAAAAAGTCTCTAAGGCATTCATACCATGCTCTTGGGGCTTGCTTAAGTCCATAGAGCGCCTTAGAGAGCTTACACACATGGTCGGGGTACCATTCATCCTCGAAGCCAGGGGGTTGCTCCACGTACACCTCCTCCTTAATCGGCCCATTGAGGAAAGCGCTCTTGACATCCATTTGGTACAACCTGAAAGAATGGTGAGTGGCATATGCTAGCAAAATACGAATTGATTCTAGCCTAGCCACAGGAGCAAACGTCTCCTCAAAGTCCAAACCTGCGACTTGGGCATAACCTTTTGCCACAAGTCGAGCCTTTTTCCTTGTCACCACCCCGTGCTCGTCCTGTTTGTTGCGGAACACCCACTTGGTTCCCACAACATTTTGCTTGGGACGAGGCACCAGTGTCCAAACTTCATTGCGCTTGAAGTTGTTGAGTTCCTCCTGCATGGCCAGCACCCAGTCTGGATCTAGCAAGGCCTCTTCTACCCTGAAAGGCTCAATAGAAGAGACAAAGGAGTAATGCTCACAAAAATTAACTAATCTTGAACGAGTAGTTACTCCCTTGCTAATATCACCCAATATCTGGTCGACGGGATGATCCCTTTGGATCGTCGCTCGAACTTGGGTTGGAGGTGCCTGAGGTGCTTCTTCCTCTTCAACTTGACCATCCTGTGCTCCCCCTTAATCATGCGCCTCTACTTGAGGTACCTGTTCGTCATCTTGGGTTGGGGGATGCACCATAGTTGAGGAAGACGGTTGATCTTGCTCCAATTGTTCCTGAGGCTGTACATCTCCAATCGCCATGGTGCGTATCGCGGCCGTTGGAACGTCTTCTTCATCTACATCATCAAGATCAACAACTTGCTCTCTTGGAGAGCCATTAGTCTCATCAAATACAACGTCGCTAGAGACTTCAACCAAACCCGATGATTTGTTGAAGACCCTATACGCCTTTGTATTTGAATCATAACCTAATAAAAACCCTTCTACAGCTTTGGGAGCAAATTTGGAATTCCTACCCTTCTTTACTAGAATGTAGCATTTACTCCCAAATACACGAAAGTACGATACATTGGGTTTGTTACCAGTTAGCAGCTCGTATGAGGTCTTCTTGAGGAGGCGGTGAAGATAGACCCTGTTGATGGCGTGGCAAGCCGTGTTCACGGCTTCCGACCAAAAACACTCGGGGGTCTTGAATTCTCCAAGCATAGTCCTCGCCATATCAATGAGCGTCCTGTTCTTCCTCTCTAGCACACAATTTTGCTGAGGTGTGTAGAGAGCGGAGAACTCGTGCTTGATCCCCTCCTCCTCAAGGAACTCCTCCACTTGAAGATTCTTGAATTCGGACCCATTGTCGCTCCTTATCTTCTTCACCTTGAGCTCAAACTCATTTTGAGCTCTCCTGAGGAAGCGCTTGAGGGTCCCTTGGGTTTCAGACTTATCCTGCAAAAAGAACACCCAAGTGAAGCGGGAAAAGTCATCAACAATAACTAGACCATACTTACTTCCTCCTATGCTCAGATAGGCGACGGGTTCGAAGAGGTCCATATGCAGCAGCTCCAGAGGTCTTGACGTGGTCATCACATTCTTGCTGTGATGTGCTCCTCCCACTTGTTTACCTGCTTGACAAGCTGCACAAGGTCTATCTTTTTCGAAATGGACATTGGTTAGACCTATCACGTGTTCTCCCTTTAGAAGCTTGTGGAGGTTCTTCATCCCCACATGTGCTAAGCGGCGATGCCACAACCAGCCCATGCAAGTCTTAGCCATTAAGCATGCATCTAGACCGGCCTCTTCTTTTGCAAAATCAACTAAGTAAAGTTTGCCGTCTAGTACACCCTTAAAAGCTAGTGAACCATCACATCTTCTAAAGACAGACACATCTACATTTGTAAATAAACAATTATATCCCATATTACATAATTGACTAACAGATAGTAAATTATATCCAAGACTCTCCACTAAAAACACATTAGAGATAGAATGCTCATTTGATATTGCAATCTTGCCTAAACCTTTCACCTTGCCTTGATTCCCATCACCGAATATGATTGAATCTTGGGAATCCTTATTCTCGACGTAGGAGGTGAACATCTTCTTCTCCCCCGTCATATGGTTTGTGCATCCGCTGTCGATAATCCAGCTTGAACCCCCGGATGCATAAACCTGCAAGGCAAATTTAGGCTTGGGTCTTAGGTACCCAACTCTTGTTGGGTCCTACAAGGTTAGTCACAATTTCCTTAGGGACCCAAATGCAAGTTTTTATCACCCTTGCATTTTGCCCCTAACTTCCTAGCAACTATCTTCCTATCCTTTCTACAAATAGTAAAGGAAGCATTCAAAGCATGATAAATTGTAGAGGGACCATTCATAACTTTCCTAGAAGCATGAACAAAATTTTTTCTAGGCACATGATGAACATTTTTCCTAGGCATATCCCTACCATGCATATAGGAAGAACTAGGAGCAAACATAGCATACGAGTCATGTGAATCAAAAGCATTGCAACTCCTATGAGACTGTCTTCTATCGTTGTACATAAAAGCATGGTTCTTTTTAGTGCTACTTGCCATAGGGGCCTTCCCTTTCTCCTTGGTGGAGATGGGAGCCTTATGGCTTGTTAAGTCCTTGACTTCCCTTTTGAAGCCAAGTCCATCCTTAATTGAGGGGTGTCTACCAATCGTGTAGGCATCCCTTGCAAATTTTAGCTTATCGAAATCACTTTTGCTAGTCTTAAGTTGGGCATTAAGACTAGCTACTTCATCATTCAATCTAGAAATTGAAACTAGGTGTCCACTACAGGCATCAATATCAAAATCCTTACACCTAGTGCAAATCATAACGTGTTCTACACAAGAATTAGATTTATTTGCTACTTCTAATTTAGCATTTAAATCATTGTTGACACCTTGTAAAGTAGAAATGGTTTCATGACAAGTAGATAGTTCATAAGAAAGCATTTCATTTCTTTTAACTTCTAAAGCATAGGATTTTTGTGCCTCTACAAATTTATCATGTTCATCATACAACAAATCCTCTTGCTTTTCTAAAAGCCTATCCTTTTCATTCAAGGCATCAATCAATTCATTGATTTTATCAATTTTATTTCTATCTAGGCCTTTAAATAGACATGAATAATCTATTTCATCCTCATCACTAGATTCATCCTCACTTGAAGAAGCATAAGTAGAGTCTCGAGTACATACCTTCTTCTCCCTTGCCATAAGGCATGTGTGACGCTCGTTGGGGAAGAGGGATGACTTGTTGAAGGCGGTGGCGGCGAGTCCTTCATTGTCGGAGTCGGACGAGGAGCAGTCTGAATCCCACTCCTTGCCAAGATGAGCCTCGCCCTTTGCCTTCTTATAATTCTTCTTCTTCTCCCTCTTGTTCCCTTGGTCCTGATCACTATCATTGTCGGGACAGTTAGCAATAAAATGACCAAGCTTACCGCATTTGAAGCATGAGTGCTTCCCCTTGGCTTTAGTCTTGCTTGGCTGTCCCTTGCGACCTTTAAGCGTCGTCTTGAATCTTTTGATGATGAGGGCCATCTCTTCATCATTGAGTCCGACTGCCTCAATTTGTGCCACCTTACTAGGTAGCGCCTCCTTGCTTCTTGTTGCCTTGAGAGCAAGGGGTTGCGGCTCGTTGATCGAACCATTCAAGGCGTCGTCCACGTACCTCGCCTCCTTGATCATCATCCGCCCGCTGACGAATTTTCCAAGGACTTCTTTGGGCGACATTTTGGTGTACCTAGGATTCTCACGAATATTATTCACCAAATGAGGATCAAGAACGGTAAAGGACCTTAGCATCAGTCGGACGACGTCGTGGTCCGTCCATCGCGTGCTTCCGTAGCTCCTTATTTTGTTGATAAGGGTCTTGAGCCGGTTGTATGTTTGTGTCGGCTCCTCGCCCCTTATCATCGCGAACCATCCAAGCTCGCCCTCCACCAACTCCATCTTGGTGAGCAAGGTGACGTCGTTCCCCTCATGAGAAATCTTGAGGGTGTCCCAGATCTGCTTGGCGTTATCCAAGCCGCTCACTTTGTGGTATTCATCCCTGCACAATGAAGCTAGAAGAACAGTAGTATCTTGTGCATTCTTATGAATTTGTTCATTAATGAACATGGGACTATCCGAACTATCAAAGTGCATTCCACTCTCTACAATCTCCCATATACTAGGATGGAGAGAGAATAGGTGACTACGCATTTTGTGGCTCCAAAATCCGTAGTCCTCCCCATCAAAGTGTGGAGGCTTGCCGAGAGGAATGGAGAGTAAATGTGAATTTGAACTTTGCGGAATACGAGAGTAGTCAAAAGAAAAGTTCGAATTAACCGGTTTCCTTCTCTCGTATTCGTTGTGGTCGTCGTCCTTTTGGGAAGAAGTAGACTCATCGCTGCCGTCGTAGTAGACGATCTCCTTGATGCGCCTCGTCTTCTTCTTCTTCCCTTCCTTCCGTCTATGGCCCGAGCCGGAGTCGGTAGGCTTGTCATCCTTTGGCTCGTTGACGAAGGATTCCTTCTCTTCATCGTTGATCACGATACCTGTAACACCATAAAGTTCAATTTTGTGAAGACAAGGAAAATTCCTCAAAAATTTTAAATCAAAATACCTTTCCTTAAAAATAATCATAATTTAGAAGTTTCTACTCCCGAAATGAATATGTTAAAAATATATAATTAAAGATACTTAGATAATCTAAATTGCCTTTGGAATAGGTTATATATAAGAATTATGATTAAACTATTTCTTAATCTATATAATCTACAAATATAAATTATATTTCCCTAGAATTAATATGGGATGGACTATTCTCTATTATATGATTGGGAATTATGTATAAAAGAACTAAAATAAAACAAATATATAAATATATATATATAATATATTTTTACAGACAGGCTGAAAACTTTGTGATGAACATGTAGTTTATATTGGATTATTAAAACTGAATTCGATTTAGATTGGATTTGTAAATTGAATAGAAATCTCAAAATAAGAAAAATAAGAAAAATAGTGGCGCCCTAACTGCGCTTGGGCCGAATTCCACGGCCAGGCCCACTAACCTTCACCGTGCAGCCCATCTCCTTCTCCTCTCCTTTTTCTTTTGTTCTGGCGCTTACAGGTGGGGTCACCTCGTCAGAGCCATCTCTATCCTCTGAACCAACTCCCATCGTATCCCAACAGCCCGCGCAAATCGCTCCTCGCCCGGCACCTGTCCAAGCTCGGATTCTGGGGTATATAATGAGCCATCCGCGACCTCCCTCATTCATCAAACCCAAACCCAGGGCCGTCGGGGACGCCAGAATCCGTCACCGAAGTCAATCCGCCGCGCTCCAGTTCACCGTCACCTCCGAACTCCTTCACTGCCGTCGAAATCGCTTGTGAGGTACCTCCTGTTCAAATCCCCGCCTCATTCGCTCCTCGACCCAACCTCCGCCGCAGCCATATCTAGCCGCCAGCCGCCAGGAATCACAGACCGCGGATCTGACTGTACGCCCTCGACACCTTCTCTGTCGCGTCTATCCATCCATGGTTCCGCGCCCAGCTCTCCTCCTTCTCCATCTCATCCCCGCTGGTCTCCCATGGCGGTCGCACAAAGCGATGCGATGAATGGTGATGCCGCCGTGATGGTTTCCGCCGATCTCGTGCTCTTGATGACCAGCAGTGGTGCGTCATTGCGTCACCGGTGCTTCCCCGTGCGGCGCAGAGGGCGTCCGTGGCGCCGTTGGATGGGGGCTCGAATGGCGAGCTCGGGCAGTTTGCTGCCGTGTCAATGGCGCACGGCCGTGGGGATTAGCCGGAGAAAGAGTAAGGAAGAGAGAGAAAGAGCGGTAGCTTGGGGTTGTAAGGATGAAGACGACGCGTCCGCCGTTAATCTCCTAACCAACAGCTAAGATTAATCGGGCTACCGCTTCGTCCGGATGTGATCGATGGCCGTTGATCTTTGCGCGGACGGGCAAGATCAAAACCCGCGTACCGTTTTGGTGTGGGGGTGCATCTGGCCGTAGATCCGTGATCCGGTGGTCGTGGTCGGTTATGTGTTATGATGTGATCTAGAGCGTTGGCGCTAGATCGGACGGTCCGAGTTGCATACCCGTTCGGATTAATACAGATCTAATCCGGGCCTTCGATATTTGATCGGACGGCTGAGATCGGCCCGTACCCCTTCGTCGAGCCTATTTTGTAAAAGAGCCCCTGGGTTTAATGAGAATCAACCCGCCGTCCTCGACTGGAGCGCTCTGTGTCTTAGGAAATTTTGCTCCTGAGACCCTGCAGTTTCCTGTATTTGAGGCGCAGTCCAGTGGATAGGAAAATCATAGAAAATGATTTAGAAAATGATTTTTAGTGTTAAAATAAATCAGAAACTTATTTAATTCATAACTAATTCATTTTAGCTCCTTTTTGACCCATTCCAGTTGCAATAATTTTGTTTTAATATTATTTACCACCTAGAGCCTCTGTTTTGTCATGGAAACAATTGGAAATTTAATCTCTCACTTAATCTATCTTAAACACATAAAACCTTTGAAAATTCATAACTAAAAATCTATAACTCCAAAATTAATAATTCTTGTTCCTGTGATCTTATTTCAATATGTAGATTATTAATGTGTATTTTGTTCTTATGTTTGGTGTAATGTTAATTTTGCCTATACCATGTTTGTTCGAATTGCTACGGTTAGCAGTGAGGTCACGAGGATCTGAAGAATCATCCTGGTACCTGGAATCTCAAGTCCCAGGCAAGTTGTGCCCTTGATCACTTCTTTTACCCAGTCATGTTCTGATTAATCATAATGATCTGCATAGGTTAATTTTGATGGGACCCAATAGGACACCCCAGTTTGTCTATCTTTATACCTTGTTTACCACTGAACCTTCTGGGTAGTACTTGCTAGTGCTATATGTGGTTTTGGGTATGGAGATACATTATTCATGATTACACTTTTGTTATCAGTTGTTATTTACTGTTCATGATAAGATCATTATGTTAATTGGAACATGGAGAACCACCCGGGAAAACAGTGCTACCACAAGGGTGGAATGGGACGCCCTTGGCCGATTAATTAGGAAAGCTAGTGGAAGACTACCTTACCCGAAAGGGGCAAGGGCAGTAGGGGAGTGGTCAGTGTAGGGAGGCCCTCGGGAGGATTTTGCTGCGATGGCGGTCCTGCAAGGGATTCCTGCACTGGAACTTCCTATAAACTGTAGCGGGTTTTCTGAAGCTAGTGGAACTTTGTAAAGGCCTCGTAGTGTTACCCTGCCTCGCCTCCTCGGTAGAGGTGTATGGGATTGGCCGTCTCTTGGCAGATGGGTAACACGACTTGTGGGTAAAGATGCGCAACCTCTGCAGAGTGTAAAACTGGTATACTAGCCGTGCTCACGGTCAAGAGCAGCTCGGACACTCACATGATTAAATTATGGAACTAAATTCAATTTGTCATATGCATTGCATCGCAGGTGATGTTGTTACTTTTGTTCTACTACTTAATTGGGCTGGTATTCACTTATACTTAGTAATTGCTAATAAAATTTTGACCAACTTTAAAAGCAATGCTCAGCTCTAACCCTCTTCTTTGGTAAGCCTTACACTTCACGTGAGCTCCCACCTTTGGCGAGTTCATGCACATTATTCCCCACAACTTGTTGAGCGATGAACGTATGTGAGCTCACTCTTGCTGTCTCACACCCCCCCCCACAGGTCAAGAACAGGTACCACAGGATGAAGCGCTTGGAGGATGCTGCGATGAGTTCGTGAGAGGTCTAGGTCGTCGTCTCCCAGTCAACTTTGGGTTGCTGGACCGTTGTCTCCTTATGATGTAATTATTTATTTTGTATAGAACTCCTGTTATATATAAAGTTGTGACATTCGATCCTGTGCCACTATACATCATATGTGTGAGACTTGGTCCCAGCATACCTGGTGTTTATGTTAGCGCCCGGGTTTTGGACCCCTAAAATCCGGGTGTTACAGAAGTGGTATCAGAGGAATGTTGACTGTAGGACGAAACCTAGATAGAACTGGACAACCATTGTCTACTTACCTTACTCTGATCCTTTCTAAACTTATCTTAATCTTTTCCTCATCTATTTCCGCTTTACTCTGATTATTCTTATCTTTTCTTTACTAAAGACAAATGTGGATTTCACACTTTGAAATCCTGTGCCTAAAGTGACCTTTAGGAATAGGAGACCTAATCCTAGGAACAAAAACAAAACAATTTTTATAAGTGTCTATGTATTTGAATGTTTGTTCTTATGACATCTGTCTGGTTTGGATCTTTGTTTGAGTGTGATGGGTTGTGGAGTAATGTCCACAATTACATCTGCATATACATCTAGGCATAAAGGATAGCATTTGCAAGATAACTAGACAATCTAGATTATCCCCTTAGAAAATATATGTATATATAGTATTCCGTATCTATCTCATCTTGACATATTCTATCTTACCTTTGTACATTCACCTCGTACAACTAATTACCCTAGACTTGACATAGAATATCTGGCCCAGCCCTGCCAAAGAAGTTTCAGTACATAACCAACTATTAGCTTATTCATTCTGTCTACTAAATGATTCCTTTGCAAAGCTATCTTACCATATGCTTCTAACTTAGATGGTCAATACCAGGCGGGGTGGTGGAATTGATTTACCTGCTAATCGACACACTCGGTGGATATATCGACAACCACAACCACAGCCAGCAGAGATGAATCCTCCTAATCCCCCACCAGGCGGAGTTGATCCACTAGTCGCAGCTCAAATGAGGATGATGCAGCAAATGGCGGACACTATGGCAGATATGCGCACCCAAATGCAGCAAGAACGCCAAGAAATGCACCAGGAAAGAGAGGATGCACGTCGGGAAATGCGCCAAGAGCGGGAAGAAATACGCCAGGAAAGAAGGGTACAACAACAGCAGCTGCAGCAACAACTTCAACAACAGCAGCAACAACAACAAGTGCCATTGCCTCCACCTCCACCACCAGTCCCACCCCGGGACAAGCACCGGGAATTCATGAGCCACAAACCACCAACTTTCTCCAACTCCGCAGATCCGCTGCAAGCAGATGACTGGTTAAAGACCATAGAGAAGATGCTCAACATAGCTCAGTGCTCGGACCGAGAGAAAGTACTCTATGCATCTGGTCGTCTTGCTGGTCCCGCTGCGGATTGGTGGGATGCGTATTGTGCAGCTCATGCTGCTGCCGATACAATTACCTGGGAAGAATTCTCCACTCAATTCAGGAATTACCATATTCCTGCTGGACTCATGAAGATTAAGAGGAAGGAGTTTCTCTCCCTCAAGCAAGGAAGTATGTCCGTAAGTGAATATAGAGACAAATTCATCCAGTTATCTCGATATGCTCCCAGAGATGTAGAGGATGATGAGCAAAAGCAAGAGCTTTTTCTGGATGGTTTGATCGGACCCTTGCAATATCAACTGGTATCGCACACATTCCCATCTTTCCAAAGGCTACTTGATAAAGCTATTGCTGTAGAGAACAAGAGGAGTATATTTGGAGAGAAAAGAAAGGCTGTCAACCAAGGGCAGGCTGGAAGTAGTTCCCGTCCTCGCTATACTACCACTCCAAGTACACCAGCTAGTGGCAGTTCTGGACAACAAACTCAACAGACACCAACTGCTCCTCCAAAAGCAAGCACTCCAGTAGGACCCGTTGCTCCTAACACAACCGCCATCAGGACATGCTTCAAGTGTGGACAACCGGGACACTACGCCAACTACTGTCCCAACAGAGCTGCCTACACTACACCGGCTCCGATGAAGCAAGGACAAGCCTCGGCAGGAAAGAGTCAGCCCCTATCTATCAACCGGGGATATGCCCATCATGCAGAAGTAGAAGCTGAACCCGGTGAACTTGAAATTCAAGAAGAAGAGCCAGTTGGAGATGAAGTAGTCGGTGAAGAAGTCAACGAACAACAAGAATAGAGAGATAAACATAGATATAGATATATATATATATATATATTTACTATTTGTAAGACCTAAATATTAGTTTAGCTATTAGTTAGTATTATTACTATTTTAGTGATAATAGTAAGGTCTATTAAACCTATGTTTTGTTAAAAGATTATGCATCATGCCGAGATTCCTTTGTTTGTGCATATGTTCCAAGAACAATATGAGTATACATCCCTTTTCTTGCAAATCTCGAGGACGAGATTATTTTTAAGGGGGGTAGGATTTGTAACACCATAAAGTTCAATTTTGTGAAGACAAGGAAAATTCCTCAAAAATTTTAAATCAAAATACCTTTCCTTAAAAATAATCATAATTTAGAAGTTTCTACTCCCGAAATGAATATGTTAAAAATATATAATTAAAGATACTTAGATAATCTAAATTGCCTTTGGAATAGGTTATATATAAGAATTATGATTAAACTATTTCTTAATCTATATAATCTACAAATATAAATTATATTTCCCTAGAATTAATATGGGATGGACTATTCTCTATTATATGATTGGGAATTATGTATAAAAGAACTAAAATAAAACAAATATATAAATATATATATATATATATATAATATATTTTTACAGTCAGGCTGAAAACTTTGTGATGAACATGTAGTTTATATTGGATTATTAAAACTGAATTTGATTTAGATTGGATTTGTAAATTGAATAGAAATCTCAAAATAAGAAAAATAAGAAAAATAGTGGCGCCCTAACTGCGCTTGGGCCGAATTCCACGGCCAGGCCCACTAACCTTCACCGTGCAGCCCATCTCCTTCTCCTCTCCTTTTTCTTTTGTTCTGGCGCTTACAGGTGGGGTCACCTCGTCAGAGCCATCTCTATCCTCTGAACCAACTCCCATCGTATCCCAACAGCCCGCGCAAATCGCTCCTCGCCCGGCGCCTGTCCAAGCTCGGATTCTGGGTATATAATGAGCCATCCGCGACCTCCCTCATTCATCAAACCCAAACCCAGGGCCGTCGGGGACGCCAGAATCCGTCATCGAAGTCAATCCGCCGCGCTCCAGTTCACCGTCACCTCCGAACTCCTTCACTGCCGTCGAAATCGCTTGTGAGGTACCTCCTGTTCAAATCCCCGCCTCATTCGCTCCTCGACCCAACCTCCGCCGCAGCCATATCTAGCCGCCAGCCGCCGGGAATCACAGACCGCGGATCTGACTGTACGCCCTCGACACCTTCTCTGTCGCGTCTATCCATCCATGGTTCCGCGCCCAGCTCTCCTCCTTCTCCATCTCATCCCCGCTGGTCTCCCATGGCGGTCGCACAAAGCGATGCGATGAATGGTGATGCCGCCGTGATGGTTTCCGCCGATCTCGTGCTCTTGATGACCAGCAGTGGTGCGTCATTGCGTCACCGGTGCTTCCCCGTGCGGCGCAGAGGGCGTCCGTGGCGCCGTTGGATGGGGGCTCGAATGGCGAGCTCGGGCAGTTTGCTGCCGTGTCAATGGCGCACGGCCGTGGGGATTAGCCGGAGAAAGAGTAAGGAAGAGAGAGAAAGAGCGGTAGCTTGGGGTTGTAAGGATGAAGACGACGCGTCCGCCGTTAATCTCCTAACCAACAGCTAAGATTAATCGGGCTACCGCTTCGTCCGGATGTGATCGATGGCCGTTGATCTTTGCGCGGACGGGCAAGATCAAAACCCGCGTACCGTTTTGGTGTGGGGGTGCATCTGGCCGTAGATCCGTGATCCGGTGGTCGTGGTCGGTTATGTGTTATGATGTGATCTAGAGCGTTGGCGCTAGATCGGACGGTCCGAGTTGCATACCCGTTCGGATTAATACAGATCTAATCCGGGCCTTCGATATTTGATCGGACGGCTGAGATCGGCCCGTACCCCTTCGTCGAGCCTATTTTGTAAAAGAGCCCCTGGGTTTAATGAGAATCAACCCGCCGTCCTCGACTGGAGCGCTCTGTGTCTTAGGAAATTTTGCTCCTGAGACCCTGCAGTTTCCTGTATTTGAGGCGCAGTCCAGTGGATAGGAAAATCATAGAAAATGATTTAGAAAATGATTTTTAGTGTTAAAATAAATCAGAAACTTATTTAATTCATAACTAATTCATTTTAGCTCCTTTTTGACCCATTCCAGTTGCAATAATTTTGTTTTAATATTATTTACCACCTAGAGCCTCTGTTTTGTCATGGAAACAATTGGAAATTTAATCTCTCACTTAATCTATCTTAAACACATAAAACCTTTGAAAATTCATAACTAAAAATCTATAACTCCAAAATTAATAATTCTTGTTCCTGTGATCTTATTTCAATATGTAGATTATTAATGTGTATTTTGTTCTTATGTTTGGTGTAATGTTAATTTTGCCTATACCATGTTTGTTCGAATTGCTACGGTTAGCAGTGAGGTCACGAGGATCTGAAGAATCATCCTGGTACCTGGAATCTCAAGTCCCAGGCAAGTTGTGCCCTTGATCACTTCTTTTACCCAGTCATGTTCTGATTAATCATAATGATCTGCATAGGTTAATTTTGATGGGACCCAATAGGACACCCCAGTTTGTCTATCTTTATACCTTGTTTACCACTGAACCTTCTGGGTAGTACTTGCTAGTGCTATATGTGGTTTTGGGTATGGAGATACATTATTCATGATTACACTTTTGTTATCGGTTGTTATTTACTGTTCATGATAAGATCATTATGTTAATTGGAACATGGAGAACCACCCGGGAAAACAGTGCTACCACAAGGGTGGAATGGGACGCCCTTGGCCGATTAATTAGGAAAGCTAGTGGAAGACTACCTTACCCGAAAGGGGCAAGGGCAGTAGGGGAGTGGTCAGTGTAGGGAGGCCCTCGGGAGGATTTTGCTGCGATGGCGGTCCTGCAAGGGATTCCTGCACTGGAACTTCCTATAAACTGTAGCGGGTTTTCTGAAGCTAGTGGAACTTTGTAAAGGCCTCGTAGTGTTACCCTGCCTCGCCTCCTCGGTAGAGGTGTATGGGATTGGCCGTCTCTTGGCAGATGGGTAACACGACTTGTGGGTAAAGATGCGCAACCTCTGCAGAGTGTAAAACTGGTATACTAGCCGTGCTCACGGTCAAGAGCAGCTCGGACACTCACATGATTAAATTATGGAACTAAATTCAATTTGTCATATGCATTGCATCGCAGGTGATGTTGTTACTTTTGTTCTACTACTTAATTGGGCTGGTATTCACTTATACATAGTAATTGCTAATAAAATTTTGACCAACTTTAAAAGCAATGCTCAGCTCTAACCCTCTTCTTTGGTAAGCCTTACACTTCACGTGAGCTCCCACCTTTGGTGAGTTCATGCACATTATTCCCCACAACTTGTTGAGCGATGAACGTATGTGAGCTCACTCTTGCTGTCTCACACCCCCCCCCCCCACAGGTCAAGAACAGGTACCACAGGATGAAGCGCTTGGAGGATGCTGCGATGAGTTCGTGAGAGGTCTAGGTCGTCGTCTCCCAGTCAACTTTGGGTTGCTGGACCGTTGTCTCCTTATGATATAATTATTTATTTTGTATAGAACTCCTGTTATATATAAAGTTGTGACATTCGATCCTGTGCCACTATACATCATATGTGTGAGACTTGGTCCTAGCATACCTGGTGTTTATGTTAGCGCCCGGGTTTTGGACCCCTAAAATCCGGGTGTTACAATACCCTTCCCCTTAGGATCCATCTCCTCGGGCGGTTAGTCCCTTTGTGAAGAGAACGGCTCCGATACCAATTGAGAGCACCTAGAGGGGGGGGGTGAATAGGTGATCCTGTGAAACTTAAAAACTTAAGCCACAAAACTTGGTTAATCGTTAGCACAATAATTGCCAAGTGGCTAGAGAGGAATCCTCAACAAAACACAATAACCAACAAGGATCAATCACAGAGATGGCACGGTGGTTATCCCGTGGTTCGGCCAAGACCAACGCTTGCCTACTCCACGTTGTGGCGTCCCAACGGACGAGGGTTGCAATCAACCCCTCTCAAGCGGTCCAAAGACCCACTTGAATACCACAGTGTTTTGCTTGCTTTTTCTCAATCCCGTTTGCGAGGAATCTCCACAACTTGGAGCCTCTCGCCCTTACACTTGAAATTCACAAAGAACACGGAGCAAGGGAGGGATTAGCAACGCACACAAGACACAAGAATCAGAGTGTCAACACGCACACAAGTCGCAACAAGAGCTCGCAACACAACTCAATGAGTTCACAACTCCACTATAGCTCTATATGCTATCACAATGAAACGAATGCGCGAAATCGATGTCTTGGTGCTTAGGAATGTTGTAGGAATGCTTGTTGTACTCCTTCATGCGCCTAGGGGTCCCTTTTATAGCCCCAAGGCAGCTAGGAGCCATTGAGAGCAATCTTGGAAGGCTGATCTTGCCTTCTGTCGACTGGCGCACCGGACAGTCCGGTGCACACCGGACATGTCCGGTGCCCGATTTCTTTCCATAAACAGCGCAGTCGACCGTTGGCATCCTGAGAGCCGTTGGCGCACTTGACATGTCCGGTGCACACCGGACAGTCCGGTGCCATCTTCTAGCCGTTGGCTCGGCCATGTGTCCCGCGCAGATTGCGCGGCCGACCGTTGGCCCGGCCGACCGTTGGCTCACCGGACAGTCCGGTGCACACCGGACAGTCCGGTGAATTATAGTCGTACGTCGCCGATGAATTCCCGAGAGCAACGAGTTCGCCTGTGAACGGCCCACCGGACAGTCCGGTGCACACCGGACAGTCCGGTGAATTTTAGCCGTACACCGTCGTCGAAGTCCCGAGAGCAACCACTTTGTTCAAGCCAGCCTGGCGCACCGGACACTGTCCGGTGCACACCGGACAGTCCGGTGCTCCCAGACTGAGCAGATTCTTGGCTGCTCGAGCCAAGACAATTCCAATTGGATTTTTCCTGTTTCCAGCACTTAGACACAATACATTAGTCACTAAAACAATGTACTAAGTCTGAGAAACATACCTTTATTCTTGATTTGTACTTTGTCCACCATTTTACACTTAGGCACTTGTGTTGGACACTAAATCACCAAAATACTTAGAAATGGCCCAAGGGCACATTTCCCTTTCAAGACCGACTCTTCATCACCATCCACCTCCGGCTCCGACGCGCCGTCAGTCACTTCTAAGCACCATGAGCGCAAGAAGTATAGTAAGATGCCACTTTGTTATCCCCGTATCTCTAGATGCACTCCTTTACTTTCCGTTCCACTAAGCAAACCACCCATTTTTGAGGGTGAAGATTATAACTTGTGGAGTGATAAAATGAGGCATCACCTAACCTCACTCCACGCTAGTATTTGGGACGTTGTTGAGTTTGGAGTGCAGGTACCATCGCCGGGGGATGAAGATTATGATTCGGACGAGGTTACCCAAATCTGGCACTTCAACTCCCAAGCCACTACTATACTCCTCGCCTCTCTAAGTCGAGAGGAGTATAATAAGGTGCAAGGGTTGAAGAGTGTCAAAGAGTTTTGGGACGTGCTCAAGACTATGCACGAAGGGGATGAGGTGACCAAGATCACCAAGAGGGAAACAATCGAGGGGGAGCTCGGTCGTTTCATGCTCAACCAAGGGGAGGAGCCACAAGCCATGTACAACCGGCTCAAGACCTTGGTGAATCAAGTGCGCAACCTTGGGAGCACAAAATGGGATGACCATGAAATGGTCAAGGTTATTCTAAGATCACTCGTTTTTCTTAATCCTACACAAGTTCAATTAATTCGTGGTGATCCTAGATACAAGCTAATGTCTCCCAAGGAGGTTATAGGAAAATTTGTGAGCTTTGAATTGATGATCAAAGGCTCCAAGAAAATCATCGAGCAAGGCGCCACCTCAACACCCGAGGTGCAACCCGTTGCCTTCAAAGCAACGGAGGAGAAGAAAGAAGAGTCTACGTCAAGTAGGCTCCCCATCGACGCCTCCAAGCTCAACAATGAGGAGATGGCGCTCATCATCAAGAGCTTCCGCCAAATCCTCAAGCAACGGAAGGGGAAAGACTACAAGCCCCGTTCCAAGAAAGTTTGCTATAAATGTGGTAAGCCCGGTCATTTCATTACTAAATGTCCATTATCTAGTGATAATGACAGGGGCGACGACAAGAAGGGAAGGAGGAAGGACAAGAAGAAGTACTACAGGAAGAAGGGCGGCGATGCCCACGTGTGTCGGGAGTGGGACTCCGATGAGAGCTCCATCGACTCCTCCGACGACGAGGACACCGCCAACATCGCCGTCAACAAAGGCCTCCTCTTCCCCAACGTCGGCCACAAGTGCCTCATGGCAAAGGACGGCAAGAAGAAGAAGGTAAAATCTAGAGCCTCTACAAAATATACAACATCTAGTGATGAGGCTAGTTCTAGTGATGATGAAGATGATTTGCTTACACTTTTTGCCAACCTAAACATGCAACAAAAGGAAAAATTGAATGAATTGATTAGTGCTATTCATGAGAAGGATGAACTTTTGGATAGCCAAGAGGACTTCCTTATTAAGGAAAACAAGAAACATGTTAAGGTTAAAAATGCTTATGCTCAGGAAGTAGAAAAATGTGAAAAATTAACTAGTGAGCTAAGCACTTGCCATGACATTATCTCTAACCTTAGAAATGAAAATGCCAAATTAAGTGCTAAGGTTGAGAAATTAAATGTTTGTGATGATTCTCTTGTCAAACTTAAAAATGATAATGCTAGTTTGATTGCTAAAATTGACAGGTTGAATTAATCCCTTTCTAGCCTTAAGATTGAGAATGAAAAATTAATTGCTAAGGCTAAGGATTTAAATGTTTGCAATGTTTCTATTTTCAATCTTAGAAATGAGAATGCTATTTTACATGCTAAGATTGATGAATTAAATATTTGCAAACCCTCTACATCTATTGTTAGTCATGTCTCTATTTGCACTAAATGTAGAGATGTTAATGTTGATGCTATCCATGATCACATTGCTATGATTAAACAACAAAATGATCATATAGCAAAATTAGATGCTAAAATTGCTGAGCATGAATTAGAGAATGAAAAATTTTAATTTGCTCGTAGTATGCTTTATAATGGGAGACGCCCAGGTATTAAGGATGGCATTGGCTTCCAACAGGGAGGCAATGTCAAGCTTAATGCCCCTAAGAAATTGTCTAACTTTGTTAAGGGCAAAGCTCCCATGGTTCAGGATAACGAGGGCTACATTTTATATCCTGCTGGTTATCCCAAACATAAGATTAGGAGAATTCATTCTAGGAAGTCTCACTCTGGCTCTCATCATGCTTTTATGTATAAGAGTGAGACATCTAGTTCTAGGCAATCCACTCATGCTAAATTGCCTAAAAAGAAAACTCCTATTGCATCAAATAAGCCCAATATTTCATTTAAAACTTTTGATGCTTCTTATATGCTTACTAACAAATCAGGCAAAGTAGTTGCCAAATATGTTGGGGGTTAACACAAGGGGTCAAAGACTTATGTTTGGGTACCCAAGATGCTTGTTTCTAATGTCAAAGGACCCAAGACCGTTTGGGTACCTAAGAACAAGGCCTAAACTTGTTTTTGTAGGTTTATGCATCTAGGGGCTCAAGTTGGATCATTGACAGCGGGTGCACAAACCACATGACTGGGGAGAAAAGGATGTTCTCCTCCTATGAGAAAAACCAAGATCCCCAAAAAGCTATCACATTCGGGGATGGAAATCAAGGTTTGGTCAAAGGACTTGATAAAATTGCTATATCACCTGACCATTCTATTTCCAATATTTTTCTTGTAGATTCTTTAGATTACAACTTGCTTTCAGTTTCTCAATTATGCAAAATGGGTTACAACTGTCTTTTTACAGATTTAGGTGTTATTGTATTTAGAAGAAGTGATGATTCAGTAGCATTTAAGGGAGTGTCAGAGGGTCAGCTATACTTAGTTGATTTTAATAGAGCTGAACTCGACACTTGCTTAATTGCTAAGACTAATATGGGTTGGCTCTGGCATTGCCGACTAGCCCATGTTGGGATGAAGAATCTTCACAAGCTTCTAAAGGGAGAACACATTTTGGGACTAACCAATGTTCACTTTGAGAAAGACAGGATTTGTAGCGCATGTCAAGCAGGGAAGCAAGTTGGTGTTCATCATCCACACAAGAATATCATGATGATCGACAGGCCGCTTGAGCTACTCCACATGGATCTATTTGGCCCGATCGCTTACATAAGCATCGGTGGGAGTAAGTATTGTCTTGTAATTGTGGATGACTATTCTCGCTTCACTGGGGTATTCTTTTTGCAAGATAAATCTCAAACCCAAGAGACCTTAAAGGGATTCTTGAGATGGGCTCAACATGAGTTCGGATTGAGGATCAAGAAGATAAGAAGCGACAATGGAACGGAGTTCAAGAACTCTCAAATTGAAGGCTTTCTTGAGGAGGAGGGCATCAAGCATGAGTTCTCTTCTCCCTACACACCTCAACAAAATGGTGTAGTGGAGAGGAAGAATATAACTCTACTTGACATGGCGAGGACCATGCTTGATGAGTACAAGACACCAGATCGGTTTTGGGCCGAGGCGATTAACATCGCCTGCTACTCCATCAACCGGCTATATCTACACCGAATCCTCAAGAAGACATCATATGAACTCCTCACCAGTAAAAAGCCCAATGTTTCATATTTTAGAGTCTTTGGTAGCAAATGTTTTATTCTTGTTAAAAGAGGTAGAAAATCTAAATTTGCTCCTAAGGCTGTAGAAGGCTTTTTACTTGGTTATGATTCAAACACAAGGGCATATAGAGTCTTTAACAAGTCCACTGGACTAGTTGAAGTTTCTTGTGACATTGTGTTTGATGAGACTAACGGCTCTCAAGTAGAGCAAGTTGATCTTGATGAGCTAGATGATGAAGAGGCTCCATCCATCGCGCTAAAGAACATGTCCATTGGGGATGTGTGTCCTAAGGAATCCGAAGAGCCTCCACAAGCACAAGATCAACCATCTTCCTCCATACAAGCATCTCCACCAACCCAAGATGAGGATCAAGCTCAAGGTGATGAAAATGAAGATCAAGAAGATGAGCCATCTCAAGAGGAGGACAATGATCAAATGGGAGATGCCAATGATCAAGACAAGGAAGATGAACAAGATCCAAGATCGCCACACCCAAGAGTCCACTAGGCGATTCAAAGAGATCACCCCGTGAACACCATCCTCGTTGATATTCATAAGGGGGTAACCACTCGATCTTGAGCCACACAGGGTAGAGGATGCACTTAAAGATTCGGATTGGGTGTTGGCGATGCAAGAGGAGCTCAACAACTTCACGAGGAATGAGGTATGGCATTTAGTTCCACGTCCTAACCAAAATGTTGTAGGAACCAAGTGGGTATTCCACAACAAGCAAGATGAGCATGGTGTGGTGACAAGGAACAAAGCACGACTTGTGGCCAAGGGTTATTCACAAGTCGAAGGTTTGGATTTTGGTGAAACCTATGCACCCGTAGCTAGGCTTAAGTCAATTTGTATATTACTTGCCTATGCTACTTACCATGGCTTTAAGCTTTATCAAATGGACGTGAAGAGTGCCTTCCTCAATGGACCAATCAAGGAAGAGGTCTATGTTAAGCAACCTCCCGGCTTTGAAGATAGTGAGTACCCTAATCATGTTTACAAACTCTCTAAGGCGCTTTATGGGCTCAAGCAAGCCCCAAGAGCATCGGAATATCCCTAGACACTGACAAGTACCTGATGTGCTCTTCCTATCAATCTTACACCCTGCCCAATCAGCATCGGAATATCCTAATAAGTTAAATGAGGATCCCTTGGGGTACCAAAGACCAAACTTAGGTGTTTGAACTAAATATCTCAAGATTCTCTTCACGACCCTAAGGTGAACTTCCTTAGGGTCGGCTTGGAACCTTGCACACATGCATACAGAAAGCATAATGTCTGGTCGAGATGCACATAAATAGAGTAAGGATCCTATGATCGACCGGTATACCTTTTGATCTACGGATTTACCTCCCGTGTCGAGGTCGAGATGCCCATTGGTTCCCATGGGTGTCTTGATGGGTTTGGCATCCTTCATTCCAAACTTGGTGAGAATATCTTGAATATACTTCGTTTGGCTGATGAAGGTGCCCTCTTGGAGTTGCTTGACTTGAAATCCTAAGAAATACTTCAACTCCCCCATCATAGACATCTCGAATTTTTGAATCATGATCCTACTAAACTCTTCACAAATAGATTTGTTAGTAGACCCAAATATGATATCATCAACATGTATTTGACATACAAATAAATCATTCTCAATTGTCTTAGTAAAGAGAGTAGGATCGGCCTTGCCGACTTTGAAGCCATTAGCGATAAGAAAATCTCGAAGGCACTCATACCATGCTCTTGGGGCTTGCTTGAGCCCATAAAGCGCCTTTGAGAGTTTATATACATGATTAGGATACTCACTATCTTCAAAGCCGGGAGGTTGCTCAACATAGACCTCTTTCTTGATTGGTCCATTGAGGAAGGCACTCTTCACGTCCATTTGGTAGAGCTTAAAGCCATGGTAAGTAGCATAGGCAAGTAATATACGAATTGATTCAAGCCTAGCTACGGGTGCATAGGTTTCACCAAAATCCAAACCTTCGACTTGTGAATACCCTTTGGCCACAAGTCGTGCCTTGTTCCTTGTCACCACACCATGCTCATCTTGTTTGTTGCGGAAGACCCACTTGGTTCCTACAACATTTTGGTTAGGACGTGGAACTAAATGCCATACCTTATTCCTTGTGAAATTGTTGAGCTCCTCTTGCATTGCCAACACCCAATCCGAATCTTGAAGTGCTTCCTCTACCCTCTGTGGCTCAATAGAGGAAACAAACGAGTAATGTTCACAAAAGTGAGCAACATGAGATCGAGTGGTTACCCCCTTATGAATATCGCCGAGGATGGTGTTCACAGGGTGATCTCGTTGGATTGCTTGGTGGACTCTTGGGTGTGGCGGCCTTGCATCTTGTTCATCCTCCTTGTCTTGATCATTTGTATCTCCCCCTTGATCCTTGTCCTTCTCTTGAGGTGACTCATCTTCTTGATCTTCTCCTTCATCATCTTGAGCCTTGTCCTCATTTTGAGTTGGTGGAGATGCTTGCATGGAGGAAGATGGTTGATCTTGTGCTTGTGGAGGCTCTTCAACTTCCTTAGGACACACATCCCCAATGGACATGTTCCTTAGCGCGACGCACAGAGCCTCTTCATCATCGGTGAGGAGTTCGTAAGATGTCTTCTTGAGGATTCGGTGTAGATATAATCGGTTGATGGCGTAGCAAGCGGTGTTGACCGCCTCGGCCCAAAACCGATCCGAAGTCTTGTACTCATCAAGCATGGTCCTTGCCATGTCCAATAGAGTTCTATTCTTCCTCTCCACTACACCATTTTGTTGTGGCGTGTAGGGAGAAGAGAACTCATGCTTGATGCCCTCCTCCTCAAGAAAGCCTTCAATTTGTGAGTTCTTGAACTCCGTCCCGTTGTCGCTTCTTATTTTCTTGATCCTCAAGCCGAACTCATTTTGAGCCCGTCTCAAGAATCCCTTCAAAGTTTCTTGGGTTTGAGATTTATCCTGCAAAAAGAATACCTAAGTGGAGCGAGAATAATCATCCACAATAACTAGACAGTACTTACTCCTGCCGATGCTTATGTAAGCTATCGGGCCGAATAGGTCCATGTGGAGGAGCTCGAGTGGCCTGTCAGTTGTCATGATGTTCTTGTGTGGATGATGAACACCAACTTGTTTCCCTGCTTGACATGCGCTACAAATCCTGTCTTTCTCAAAATGAACATTTGTTAGTCCCAAAGTGTGTTCTCCCTTTAGAAGCTTGTGAAGATTCTTCATCCCAACATGGGCTAGTCGACGGTGCCAGAGCCAACCCATGTTAGTCTTAGCAATCAAGCAAGTGTCGAGTTTAGCTCTATTGAAATCAACTAAGTATAGCTGACCCTCTAACACTCCCTTAAAGGCTACTGAATCATCACTTCTTCTAAAGACAGTAACACCTGTATCCGTAAAAAGACAGTTGTAACCCATTTTGCATAATTGAGAAACAGAAAGCAAGTTGTAATCTAAAGAATCTACAAGAAAAATATTGGAAATAGAGTGGTCAGGTGATATAGCAATTTTACCCAATCCTTTGACCAAACCTTGATTTCCATCCCCGAATGTGATAGCTCTTTGGGGATCTTCGTTTTTCTCGTAGGAGGAGAACATTCTTTTCTCCCCTGTCATGTGGATTGTGCACCCGCTGTCGATGATCCAACTTGAGCCCCCGGATGCATAAACCTACAAAACAAATTTAGTTCTTGATTTTAGGTACCCAAATAGTTTTGGGTCCTTTGACATTAGATACAAGAACTTTGGGTACCCAAACACAAGTCTTTGACCCCTTGTGTTTGCCCCCAACATATTTGGCAACTATCTTGCCTGATTTGTTAGTAAGCACATAAGAAGCATCAAAAGTCTTAAATGAAATATTAGGTTCATTTGATGCAATAGGAGTTTTCTTCCTAGGCAATTTAGCATCAGTGGATTTCCTAGAACTAGATGTCTCACTCTTATACATAAAAGCATGATGAGATCCAGAGTGAGACTTCCTAGAATGAATTCTCCTAATTTTGTGTTCGGGATAGCCGGCAGGGTACAAAATGTAACCCTCGTTATCCTGAACCATGGGAGCTTTTCCCTTAACAAAGTTAGACAATCTTTTAGGAGGGGCATTAAGCTTGACATTGTTTCCCTTTTGAAAGCCAATGCCATCCTTAATGCCAGAGCGTCTCCCACTATAAAGCATACTATGAGCAAATTTAAAATTTTCATTTTCTAACTCATGCTCGGCAATTTTAGCATCTAATTTTGCTATATGATCATTTTGTTGTTTAATCATAGAAATGTGATCATGAATAGCATCAACATTAATATCTCTACATCTAGTGCAAATAGAAACATGCTCAACGGTAGATGTAGAGGGTTTGCAATCATTTAATTCAACAATCTTAGCATGTAAAATGTCATTCTCATCTCTAAGATTGGAAATGGAAATATTGCAAACATCTAAGTCTTTAGTCTTAGCAATTAATTTTTCATTTTTAATTTTAAGGCTAGAAAGAGAGACATTCAATTTATCAATCTTAGCAATTAAATTAGCATTATCATTTCTAAGATTGACATTTGAATCATCACAAATATTTGACTTCTCAACCTTAGCAATTAAATTAGCATTCTCAATTCTAAGGTTGGAAATAGTGTCATGACAAATACTTAGGTCACTAGTTAATTTTTCATTTTTCTCTACCTCCTGAGCATAAGCATTTTTAGTCTTAACATGTTTTTTGTTTTCTTTGATAAGGAAGTCCTCTTGGCTATCCAAGATATCATCCTTCTCATGAATGGCACTAATCAATTCATTTAATTTCTCTTTTTGTTGCATGTTAAGATTGGCAAAAAGAGTAAGCAAGTTATCCTCCTCATCACTAGAATTATCTTCATCACTAGAGGTTGCATATTTAGTGGAGGATTTTGATTTTACCTTCTTCTTGACGTCCTTCACCATAAGACACTTGTGGCCGACGTTGGGGAAGAGAAGTCCCTTGTTGACGGCGATGTTGGCGGCGTCCTCGTCGGAGGAGGAGTCGGTGGAGCTCTTGTCGGAGTCCCACTCCCGGCAAACATGGGCATCGTCGCCCTTCTTCTTATAGTACTTCTTCTTTTCTTTCCTCCTTCCCCTCTTGTCGTTTTCCCTATCACTATCACTAGATAATGGACATTTAGCAATAAAATGACCGGGCTTACCACATTTGTAGCAAACCTTCTTGGAATGGGGCTTGTAATCTTTCCCCTTCCTTTGCTTGAGGATTTGGCGGAAGCTCTTGATGATGAGCGCCATTTCCTCATTGTCGAGTTTGGAGGCGTTGATGGGGAATCTACTTGATGTAGAGTCTTCTTTCTTCTCCTCTGTTGCCTTAAATGCAACGGGTTGTGCTTCGGGTACGGAGGAGGAGGCCCCTTGCTCGATGATCTTCTTAGAGCCTTTGATCATCAATTCAAAGCTCACAAATTTGCCTATCACTTCCTCGGGAGACATTAGTTTAAATATTGGATCACCACAAATTAATTGAACTTGAGTGGGGTTAAGAAATACGAGTGATCTAAGAATAACCTTGACCATTTCATGGTCATCCCACTTGGTGCTCCCGAGGTTGCGCACTTGGTTCACCAAGGTTTTTAGCCGGTTGTACATGGCTTGTGGGTCTTCTCCTTGGTTGAGCATGAAGCGACCGAGCTCCCCCTCGATTGTTTCCCTCTTGGTGATCTTCGTCACCTCGTCTCCTTCGTGCGCCATTTTGAGTACGTCCCAAATCTCCTTGGCGCTCTTCAATCCTTGCACCTTGTTATACTCCTCTCGACTTAGAGAGGCGAGGAGTATTGTGGTGGCTTGTGAGTTGAAGTGCCGGATTTGGGCAACTTCGTCCAAATCATAGTCCTCATCCCCTACGGATGGTACCTGTACACCAAACTCAACAACGTCCCAAATACTAGTGTGGAGTGAGGTTAGGTGATGTCTCATTTTATCACTCCACATGTTATAATCTTCACCGTAAAAAACTTGTGGTTTGCCTAATGGAACAGAAAGCAATGGAGTATGTTTAGAAATGCGAGGGTAGCGTAGGGGAATCTTACTAAACTTCTTGCGCTCATGATGCTTAGAAGTTACGGACGGTGCGTCGGAGCCGGAGGTGGATGGCGATGAAGAATTGGTCTCGTAGTAGACCACCTTCTTCATCTTCTTTTTGTCGCCACTCCGATGTAACTTGTTGTGGGAGTGTGATTCTCTCTTCCCTTTGGAGCCGGACTCCCTTGACAGAGCCTTCCCAAGGCTTGTAGCGGGCTTCTCGTCGGTCACCATCTCCTTCTTGGCGTGATCTCCCGACATCACTTCGAGCGGTTAGGCTCTAATGAAGAACCGGGCTTTGATACCAATTGAAAGTCGCCTAGAGGGGGGTGAATAGGCAGAATCTGAAAATTATAAATTTAAGCACAACTACAAGCCGGGGTTAGCGTTAGAAATATAAATGAGTCCGAAAGAGAGGGCGAAAACAAATCACAAGCAAATAAGAATGGATGGCACGGTGATTTGTTTTACCGAGGTTCGGTTCTTGCGAACCTACTCCCCGTTGAGGTGGTCACAAAGACCGGGTCTCTTTCAACCCTTTCCCTCTCTCAAACGGTCACTTAGACCGAGTGAGCTTCTCTTCTCAATCAAATGGGACACTAAGTCCACTACAAGGACCACCACACAATTGGTGTCTCTTGTTTTGATTACAAGTGTTATGGAAACAAGAATGAGGAAGAAGAAAAGCAATCCAAGCGCAAGAGCTCAAAAGAACACAAAAGTCTCTCTCTCTAGTCACTAATTTGTTTGGAGTGATTCCGGACTTGAAAGAGGATTTGATCTCTTTGTTTGTGTCTTGTATTGAATGCTATAACTCTTGTATGAGGTTTGAAGGCTGAAAACTTGGATGCCTTGAATGTGGGGGTGGTTGGGGTATTTATAGCCCCAACCACCCAAGTGGCCGTTGGGGAGGCTGTCTGTCGACGGGCGCACCGGACAGTCCGGTGCGCCAGCCACGTCACCCAACCGTTAGGGTTCGACCATTGGAGCTTCTGATAACTGGGCCACCGGACAGTCCGGTGGTGCACCAGACAGGTCCTGTAGACTGTCCGGTGCGCCTTCTGGCGCCTGCTCTGACTTCTGCGCGCGCAGGCGCGCACTGTAGCGCATTTATTGTTCTCTGCAGACGACCGTTGGCGCGAAGTAGCCGTTGCTCTGATGGCACACCGGACAGTCCGGTGTTACACCGGACAGTCCGGTGAATTATAGCGGAGCGGCCTTCCAAATTCCCGAAGCTGGCAAGTTCAGAGTTGTTCCTCCCTGGTGCACCGGACACTGTCCGGTGGCACACTGGACAGTCCGGTGCGCCATACCAGGGCTGCCTTCGGTATACTTTGCTCCTTTGTTTTGAACCCTTTCTTTTATCTTTGTATTGGTTTGTTGTGAACCTTTGGCACCTGTAGAACATATTTTCTAGAGCAAACTAGTTAGTCCAATAATTTGTGTTGGGCAATTCAACCACCAAAATTCATATAGGAAAAGGTTTGACCCTATTTCCCTTTCAGTATGAATGCCTTTGAGATTTTCTTATCACTAATGGCTTCAAAGTCGGCAAGGCCGATCCTACTCTCTTTACTAAAACTATTGAAAAAGACTTGTTTGTATGCCAAATTTATGTTGATGATATCATATTTGGTTCTACTAACAAATCTACTTGTGAAGAGTTTAGTAGGATCATGGTTCAAAAATTCGAGATGTCTATGATGGGGGAGTTGAAGTATTTTCTAGGATTTCAAGTCAAGCAACTCCAAGATGGCACCTTCATCAGCCAAACGAAGTACATTCAAGACATACTCACCAAGTTTGGAATGAAGGATGCCAAGCCCATCAAGACACCCATGGGAACCAATGGGCATCTCGACCTCGACACGGGAGGTAAATCCGTAGATCAAAAGGTATACCGGTCGATGATAGGATCTTTAATCTATTTATGTGCATCTCGACCAGATATTATGCTTTCCGTATGCATGTGTGCAAGGTTCCAAACCGATCCTAAGGAAGTTCACCTTAGGGCCGTGAAAAGAATCTTGAGATATTTAGTTTATACACCTAAGTTTGGTCTTTGGTACCCCAAGGGATCCACTTTTGATTTATTAGGATATTCAGATGCTGATTGGGCAGGGTGTAAAATTGATAGGAAGAGCACATCAGGGACTTGTCAATTTCTGGGGAGATCCTTGGTGTCTTGGGCTTCAAAGAAACAAAACTCAATAGCTCTTTCTACCGCCGAAGCCGAGTACATTGCCACAGGCCATTGTTGCGTGCAATTGCTTTGGATGAGGCAAACCCTCAGGGACTATGGCTACAAATTTAGCAAAGTCCCTCTCCTATGTGATAATGAGAGTGCAATCCGCATGGCGGATAATCCCGTTGAGCACAGCCGCACTAAGCACATAGCCATTCAGTATCACTTTTTGAGAGATCACCAACAAAGGGGGGATATCGAGATAGCCTATATTAACACCAAAGAACAATTAGCTGATATCTTTACCAAGCCACTAGATGAGAAAACCTTTACCAAACTTAGGAATGAGCTAAATATACTTGATTCTCGGAATTTTGATTGATACTTTGCACACATAGCTCATTTGTATACCTTTGATCATATCTCTTTTATGTCTATGACTAATGTGTTTTCAAGTGTATTATTATGCTTAGTCATAGAATTGAAAGGGAAATGGAGTATTCGGCAAAGGCGACGCTTCCACTCAACTCCATTGGTATTATCTACTCTTTGCCAGTATTCCGCCATCTCTCCATTGGTATAATCTTTCACTCATATATTGTTTGCCAAAGTGGGAGAGACTTTACAAAAGGGCTCATATTTCACTCAAATATCCGTTTTTGGCGATTCATGCCAAAGGGGGAGAAAATATTAGCCCAAAGCAAAAGGACTGCACCACCACCAACGAATTTTAAAAATGAAGTTTTAAAATTGATATCTTAATGTGTTTTCAAAAGGGGGAGAAAGTACTAGTATCTTCAAAATTTTTTGTAAAACCCTCTTGAACACTAAGAGGAGAATTTCATTGAGGGGGAGTTTTGTTTTAAGTCAAAGGAAAAGCATTTGAAATAGGGGAGAAAATTTCAAAATCTTGAAAATGCTTCTCGAAATCTTACTCATATACCTTTGACTATTTGCAAAAAGACTTTGAAAAGAATTTCCAAGAGAATTTGCAAAAACAAAACATGTGGTGCAAGCGTGGTCCAAAATTTTAAATAAGAAGAAAACAATCCATGCATATCTATTGAAATAATTATATTGGTTTCATTCCAAGCCACCTTTGCTCTTACCTTATGTAAACTAGTTCAATTCTGCACTTATATATTTGCTTTGGTTTGTGTTGGCATCAATCACCAAAAAGGGGGAGATTGAAAGGGAAATAGGGTCAAACCTTTTCCTAAATAATTTTGGTAGTTGAATTGCCCAACACAAACAATTGGACTAACTAGTTTGCTCTAGATTATATGTTCTACAGGTGCCAAAGGTTCACAACAAACCAATACAAAGTTAAGAGAAAGGGTTCAAAACAAAGGAGCAAAGAAAACCGAAGGCTGCCCTGGTCTGGCACACCGGACTGTCCGGTGTGCCACCGGACATTATTCGGTGCACCACCGGACAGTGTCCAGTCACCAGGGAGATCAACTCCGAACTCCTCAGCTTCGGGTTTCTAGAAAATGCTCTCCGCTATAATTCACCGGACTGTCCGGAGTAGCACCAGACTGTCCGGTGTGCCAGCGGGACCAACGGCTACTGTGCTAACGGTCGACTGCAAAAGTGAATAGTGAACATTGAACAGTGCGAACTACGCACGCAAAGTCAGAGCAGACGCCAGAAGGCACACCAGATAGTGAATAGGACCTGTCCGGTGCACCACCGGACTATCCGCTGTCAGAAGCTCCAACGGTCGAACCCTAACGGTTGGGTGACGTGGCTGGCGCACCGAACAGTGTCCGGTGGTGCACCGGACTGTCCGGTGCGCCCGTCGACAGCAGAGTTCCTCAACAGCCATTTTGGTGGGCGGGACTATAAATACCCCCAACCACCACACATTCAAGGCATCCAAGTTTTCAGCCAACACATTCAATACAAGAGCTAGTGCATTCAATACAAGACACAAATAGATTGAATCAAAGCCTCTCCTAGTCCCAAATTCCACTCAAAGCAATTAGTGACTAGAGAGTGAGTTTTGCTCGTGTTCTTTGAGCTCTTGCGCTTGGATCGCTTTTCTTCTTCCTCTTTCTTGTTCTCAAGCAACTTGTAATCAACGCAAGAGATACCAAGTTGTGGTGGTCCTTGTGAGGGGTCTAAGTGACCCGTTGATTAAGGAGAAAAGCTCACTCGGTCTAGGTGACCGTTTGAGAGAGGGAAATGGTTGAAAGAGACCCGGTCTTTGTGACCATCTCAACGGGGAGTAGGTTTGCAAGAACCGAACCTCGGTAAAACAAATCACCGTGTCACACTCTTCATTTGCTTGTGATTTGTTTTCGCCCTCTCTTTTCGGACTCGATTTTATTTCTAATGCTAACCGTGGCTTGTAGTGTGTGCTTAAGTTTGTAATTTTCAGATTCCGCCTATTCACCCCCCTCTAGGCGACTTTCAGAGATCCGCATCGGCCGCCAAAAGGTGGGCTTCGACGTCCGCGCGGATGGCGGAGGCGAACTTGTCAGAGTGGCGAGCGAATTCTGCCGCCTGGGACTCCAGAACGCCGACGCGGAGTTCCCACTTGGAGTCAATCGCTGTGAATCTTTTATCGAGCTCAGCGAGAATGGCGCGGGTCTGTTGTTCTAGTGCCTGAGTGAGCTGCACGTCAACAGCTGTAGGGGACGCCATGGATGCGACGACCGAGGAATGAAGGAATCTGATACCAATTTGTTACGGTATGAGATATAGAGATAGAGGAAGACAGAGGTAGGAGAGAACGGAGAGCTCTATTCAGGGGTTCTCCATTGTCCAGATAGTTCATACCCTTGCCCAAGGCAGAATCACTCTACTTATTACAGACAACTAGGCCCACACGCCACGGGGACGCAGCCCCACCACACAGCTACACGCGATAGATAGTGCACAGGTCATGCCCACTCCGGGCCCGCCAGTCGGATGTTGGCACGACTCTCTCTTTTTCTAGGCTCGCGACGAAGGGGCGGCTTCTATGGAATGTCCGCCGGTGGTGGAGGGGTTGTAACAGACGGAGGAAGTACTTTGCAAACGGTCTTCTTAAGCATCCGCTTGCAATCCTCTGTACGTGATCAAATAGTGTTGGTCGCTTGTTTTTAATTGCTAAATGGCATCAAACAAGCAACTGAGAGCATGGATTTTATAGTCCAAAGAAAGCACCGACGGTCTAGACACGTTCTCATGTGGCTTACATGGCTTACGGACGAACTAGCAGGGCTCGTAGAGCAGTCCATCAACCTAGCATGTCAGATAGACGCATGCGGTATCACGACGACGATCACGATTTGGGGCACGTGCGGCACTAGAGAGTGGAGACGCACGGGTATGGCGGGCATGACTGGCGGTATAGATGGTTAAATGGTGGTGCCTGACGGGTCAGATCGAAGCACAGTCCGTTTAATAGTGTTAGGCCGAGCCTGGCACGAGAATCGTGCCGTGCTTGGGCCGCTGCCTCGGCCCGTAGTGCCGACCCGGCTCGACACGATTATATATTTTTTATTTTATTAAAAATAGTATATATATATTTAGATTTTATATTTGCTATTTATAACAAATATACTAGAGTTCTACTGGTTAGTCTCATTCATTTAGTGTGTTCAGCCTTGTAGTCACGAACAGTTTTTTGCTTTTTTCCTGATTTAGTGGGACAACATGGCTAAATTAACGGGCCGACCCGGCACGACTACCAGGCCGGCGTGCCGTGCCTGGGCTGCGGCACGCGGGCCGGTCGAGCACGGCCCGATTATCCGTCGGGCCTGACGGGCCCGGGCCGGGCCGCCCGTTTGGCCAACTATAACTGGCGGTCAGAAGCGGATCTAGATCGAGGCTGCAGCCCCGGTCCAACAGTTCGTGTCTTCTTAGAACTCTGCTCTTTCCTGCTTCTGTCATTTCTGTCTGGTCTGCCATATCGCAAAGATGATCTATAAAGTGAACATGCCCTCTATGTGGTTAGCCGTTAGCCTGCTACATACGCACATCTATTTGGTCTTTGTTTTGCGTCTGTGTAGTCGAACTCGAGGTGGCGCCGCTCCCCGCAGTGTGCTGAGAAGGTGAAGAAGAAGCACGCATGGCACCGCTTTTCGTTTCCAGCCGCCACACTTGAGGCGTTGCAATTATAGTTTTTTATCTCAGCCTCTTTTTCTATTAGGATTTAGTTTTATATCTTGACAAAGTTGTTACTCTATACTATTTTGTAGAAATTTTAGCATAGTAATTGGAAGAAAGTCCATAATTGTCGATGCATGGTAACAGGCTACAGGTCCATCCGGACATTATCGATGTGTATGACACGCGACAACCCCATACAAAAGTTTATAATTCGCACATCCTCTCTACAACGGTTCTGTTAATTCATATTGTTGGGCCATGTTTAGTCTCTCCAATACATAATTCAACCCCTTTTCATCTATTTCTGGATGCGCCACTGCTGGCGGTGGCGCAACAACCCGCACAACAGGTATGGCTAGCGATAGCGCACAATTATGAAAGTAACTAGGTTAGTGCCCGTGCGTTGCAATGGGATCATATAATACCAATATATATATATATATATATATATATATATATATATATATATATATATATATATATATATATATATATATATATATATATATATATATATATATATATATATATATATATATATATATATATATATATATATATATAACACGGAATGACAGGTTAAGTTTGCAGCGTTAATAAGTAGTAGAGATTTTACCAATGAAATTACACGGAGCCCAAAAGAGTAAAATTTATTGAAATTATATGGAGAAGGGGGTCACATATGGACGATGTGCACATAAAGGGGTGATTAGAGATGAAGTGGGATGCCTCGCACCACGCATATGGACACCGAGGAAAGCGGCGACACAGCACCACGCAACGTGCTGACGAGGAACTTGAGCGGGGAGGAGGTCTGGACCTTGAAGACGACTGGGAAGGATGTGTGCAGGGAGCGGAGGCAGAGGTCGACATGGCACTTGGAGTTGGCTTGAAGTCGATCACCACTTCATCCTCCTCCACCTCCAGGAGAATCACTCCCTCCGCCTCATATCTATAGATAATTTAAGGAAATGACTGGATTGAATCAAACGAAGAAGAGAAACAAAAGATAAGAGAGATTTTCGCTCACCAGACAAGGATACCAACAACACTCATGTTGTGTTTCCCTCTAGGTAACAGGTCAGTTGTACGATACTGGATAGTTACAACAACTTGAAAATCATTGATAAGTCATATGTATATACAACGGATCTTGGTAACAAACCACATGCTCCCATAAATTCAACTTGTGTTGCTTAACTTAAAAGTGTTGTAGGTGCTCACTTCTGGCTCTGCTAGACCCATAAACCAGAAACTGTTTCTTAGGATCTTTGATCTTCAGATGACAGGAAACAAAACAAAAAAGTTACTGGGTGGACTTTAACATCATTTTCCGCGGGGGGGGGGGGGGGGGCATAGTTTTAAATGGTAAATCTTGCCAGTCACACAGGATCCGGTCGTCTTCTAACACATCTGTAGATTAGAACATCATCAGGAACCTGAATTCAACAAAAAAATCAAAATGGAAGGGGATAAAGGCATCTGTGGCTACACTGCCCCAAAAGAAAGTTATTTGTATCACTGTGTAACACAATGTCAGGTAAGAGCAGGAGAACAATAAAAGCATGGTACTATGTTCTCGCTCGATTAAAAGTATAATTTTTCTACAAAAATGCATAATACATCCACAGATGCATACATGACACTACTCTATTGGTATTTGTTGTATTACACACAGCCATGCAGCCACTTCAGCCACCTAGATTAATACTACATAGAAATAGTCGCCGAAATACATGCTGAAGTGATGTATCATTTCCGATATAACCAGGTAAATAAAGTATCTAATTACAGAATCAGCAAGAAACTTACAGGTCAGCCAATGGAACCATTCCAGATCCATGATAGTTATCTATCTGGAAGGACCTTGAAGAAACAAGAGTTTTTGCAGATAAATATTTCTCCAAGCTAAAATCATCTAGGTCAACATCCAGCTCTCCATTCAATTGAAAAAAGATACTTTCCTACTGTAGTTCAGCTAGAGCTTTCCCGGTAAAGACCATGTTATTAACTAAAATATGGAGATCTTAAATTACACAATAGAAATTATTGACTGTACCTACCAGTCATGCATTTGTGAATGGAGTATGTTCATAGTTAATACCATATGCATGTGCTTCTCCTGCACACTCAAACATCCATATGTTGCCATACGAAATAGTGCTTCTAGAGCCTGCAGCCTAACTGCTTCTGTATCGTCATTCATCATGTCCATCAACAAGTCCAAGGCCTTCTCTGTGTACTAAGTAGAAAACTTTGTCAGCGCTCCTAATGATTTGCAGGCAGTTCTTCTCACCTGTAATGTGAAAGCAATAAAATAAAATAATTGCAATTTTAGGAAAAATGATACTACAAGATAATGATAGAACCTCGTAAATTCATCTTCAACTCCATGGGAAAAATCCCAGCAGCACAGGGAATTTTTAGTTTAGGAGGTAATTTTTGCCCGTTGATGATAGAAACACCCATCCTGTCAGTTTTCATGACCTTCTTTTCTAGCGATTGTAGCAGAACACCCTTAGAAACTCGTTGAATTTTACCAAGTGCAGCGAATGCTTCCATTCTCACCTATGTGCACATGTCCCTAGCCATGGAGCTTAGCTGAGTAGAGAAGAAAGAGGAAGCATAAGCATTGCAGTGAAATGAAGCGTGCTATTTACAGACAAAGTGTTTGTATATTTTGTTATTTGTTAAGAAAATTTGTAAAGAAGACTTCAACACTATAGAATAAAGTACTTCAATATTAGATATTATTTCAGGTTCAACACTTTCTCTTTATAATATCACATGGATCTCTGTTGATATGAATCCAATGGTAAGCAGTGGGAGGCATGTCTTACTCACAAAGAGAGATTGAGTTCCTGACAGATGTGAGTACACTTTCCCTCACAAAGAGAGACCTTATAGCATTCAAAATTTCTCCCAAAAGAAAGACATCGTAGACTGTATAACACTGCTCAGCACTGTCTACCATTGTCCACCAGTACTTTTGAGGGGTATCCAAGTCATTTTGTCTGATCCTTAATTTGCGAATTGTGGAAAAAAATGCACTCTTTGACAGTATTACTTTATTCAGAAGTCAACAAACAAATAACAAAGTAAAAACCATGCATTTGTTCCATATAACACTCTTTGACAGATGGCTCAAGAACAATGGATACAAAAATCAAACCTTTGAGTTTGTCAACAAGTCCCATTTTGTATGTAGCGACTTTCTTCTTCAATTTATCCCTTGCCACCTTTCTTGCCTCCCAGTAAGTGTTCTTACAGGTGACATTACTGTCATTCAACACTCCCGTCATTCAACACAATGTGATGAGTCATGCATTAAAACCTGTGAGCAGCTTTATTCCCACAAGATCATTCCTGATCACATGAAAAGGTACTGGTATAAACCACTATAGACCCCAAAACAAAATGTAGGCTACAAATACAATCACCTGTAAGAACTAAATCACAAAAGAAGAAGCATTACTATCAAAATGGTTATGGAACGATTTAGCATTCATAACAATTGATTTCTTCCCCTCTAAAACATACCAGGAGCTTAATGGCAGAATAAGTTCTCTACATTGAACAGTAAAATAACGATGCTTGGACCTACATTAGGGGTAATGGAACCTTCTCAGTAAAGAAAGTGTACTCACATCTGTCAGGAATTATGGTGGTTCACCCATTTTTTTCTTGGGCCTGGATGAGTTGCTGTCAACACAAGCATATTTTTTGTGATCTCTGATCAAGAACAGACTAACTTCTAAGAATAATGGTTTCCTCTTCTAAAGTCAGATATGCGGCTCACATTCCAACAATAATATTTCTCCAAGCTAAAATCACCTGTCTTTATGGAACCTATATGTATGCCAATTAAAATTCACAAAATACTATCCATTTTCTTACTCTATGTATCCATCCAATAAAACTCAAGCAAGACAAAAAAAAGTGTGAACCACAGTAGGAAAGTATCTTTTTTTAATTGGTATACATATAGGTTCCATAATCAGTACTATGCAGTATCATTTTAATTTTGTACAGAAGTCCTGAATCTGACGGTAAATGTCAAGAAAATGTTGTCTAAGATGGACGATGATCTCTTCTCGTCATGCCTGGCCAAGTATAAGGACAAAGAAGAAAAACACGCGTCGCTAGAAGCGAAGCATAAACTTACCTGGGAGAAGCTTGAGTCCGCTTTAGCTTTCCAGTTAGTGACTGGCCATACAGCCATCCTAGTAGGCCACCAACCATAAGCAAATCTGATCGCCACCCTCATATAGCTCATGTATGCCGAACAAGCAAAGGTGCTATTTCCCCTTTTGGTGAGGAGCAGCAAGTATAGTGTTCTCTATTTTGCTCCTGCTTATTATTTTCTTTTCATTTGCTGGCATGAGTAATTGGTGTAGTAGTAAGTTTAACTATTTCCTGATGTTTATGCTCATAAGGCAAGAATACATGTAACATAAGACTACTGAGTGCCGACACTCTTTATATGTATCTTTGCCTATAGATGGTTGAGCATATGTCATACAGTTTAATTTCACTTTCCAGCTTGCCTAGGTTATATATATGGATGACTGGTATGCAGAACCATCAAGTGCTATTTGCTTTCAAAATGTCTAAAGCTTTAGTTTGTATTCCATCCATTGATACCACTTACAACTATAATTTAATTTTCTCTAGAAGAAAATATTGATGAAGCATCAATTTTAATACTCATCTTGTTTGAACCGCAATAAAGATCATACAAAATAGATAGATATGTCATAATTTTGAGTGCTCAAGATAGAACTTGCATGGAACTTCACTAAACCATGAGGGGATGTGTGTTGCAACATGTAGAATCAATACAACAATATAGCATGTAATACAGAAAAAACTCCATACAAACTAAGGCCCTAACAAACTCTTACCTGGATGAATGTTGCAACATCCTCCTCAGCCATACCTCCAATTTCACCAATGAGAACAATGCCTGAAAGGCATAGAATAGTATTGAACATTGGGAACAATACAAAATGGGATGGAGCTACGTTGAATAAAAAAAACCATATGAATGTAGCATTTGAAATAAAGAAAATGCAGTTTAAGTATTCAAATACCAGAAATTCCTTTATTTTTATTCTGTAAATTCACCATCCTCTTCGCAGCTTCCCTCACAAGGGAAAGTAAAATCATTTTCAGACATCTGACTTTCTGTTTGTCTTCAGTTAAAAAGGCAATGAAGTGAAACTAAAAGTCTAAGTTCTATTTCACTTTAAATATGCATATCAAGTAAAGAACTGCTAACTATTTCTTGAATCCTGGTGGTTTTATAAAAAATAGTGTTGAAGATAAATTCACTGCTGCACACATAATACTTGACATACTTGCTATTGCAATGCAAAAAAGAATATGCTGAAAAAAACTGCATGCATCCAGGAAAAAAAGAATACGTTGACAACACCTAAGGCTAGTATGTTACAGTGATTAGTTATTAACTATACATACAAGACAAAATGGAATGAGTCGCCCCATTCATATTCGTAGAAGCCAGTGACAAGATCATAGTACTTGTTTGCCTGATTCATACAGTAGGAAATTGTGCAAATGTGATTCCGAGTGTGAAACCTTGACAAACCATTAAATAAACGATGTAACAATTAATTAACATTGGATGGAGACAGAAGACTACCAAATCAGCGTAATTTGACTTCCTTGATTCTTGTTCGCCTCCATGGAGGTCGTGGTACTTCACATACCTGATGAGAAATAGAAAAAGCAATCAGATAATAATGTGCAAGGTAGAGGCCAACTGATAAGTCCCAAAAGAACATAAGCTCAAAGACTGGGAAAAGGGACATTGATACACTTCTATTATGTATATAAAAGAACATCGTAAAGTTCTTCTATTTTTATATGAAAAAATGTGTATTACACTTACATCAATGGCTTCCACGAAGAAATAACAGTGACAGCATGTGTGTAAATGTCACAAATTTGGCCGGAACACCTTGGTGCTCCGATGAGGCCGCCTACTCAATACTCGACTTAGCAACAAAAACTCTTGAGCTCTCATTTGTCATCGTCACCACAAAGGATGATGAGCGCTCACCAGGGCACTTGGAGGGTTCAGGATCCAGGAACGGAGAACAGTGCAAGGAAAGGTAGCCATGGAGGCTCCACATAGGTTTGGAAATTTATGTAGAAGAGTGCTGAATTAGGCACAACATTACAGATCTCCTTACACTACCACTGCTGTGTTCTTCTAATTCACTGGAGGTGGAAGCTCCGCCTCTTGGAGGGTCCATGACTCCATGCACGTGGGGAGGATGCAAAAATGGCCAGCTAGACGTGGCTACTGAGTACTGATGACAGCCAGCGTCGGTAGAGGAGCCGGCCAGGATTGCCGAGAGCACCTTCGGTTATGCTCAGCTGGCTCCGGCAATTCGTCGAACGACGTGCGTGCGGCCGCGGAAGGAAGCACCGTCTGCATCGTCGGCTCTGGCCTGTCACCACTCACCAGTCACCGCCAGTGCATGCCAATGGAGAGAGAAGAGGACCAGCGCAGCGTGCGGAAGAACAAAGACGCTTTGCCGCGTTGGGTACCGCGACGTCATACCGTCCAGGCGACCAGTTGTGGAATCCTATCTATACAACCTGCACGAACAGAAACAACGTGGGATGAGTGCGCTGATCTTACCAGGTGTCTTGACGACGCAGGTCTGGTTCGATTTGGTGGCGTAGCTGTGCCGCTTCCGGTAGGTGAGCCACCGCACCATCTTGCCCCCAGCCGCTGCTTCCGGTAGGGAAGATGACAGCCGAGACGCACGGCGATGGGGCGGGGATTGTTGAGATGTGGGAGCAGATCGTGGGGGGAGGGAGAGTGAGGATCGCGGCCATCGCGGCGGCTCGTGGGGGAGGATCGTGGCCATCGTGCAAAACAGTAAGACATACGGCGATCGTGTCCACTATCTTTTGCTTCGAGGGTGAGGATTGAGCAGGGACAGATCGACGGTGCAGATTGACTGAAGGCAGAACCAGGTGGAGGCAGCCTACCCCTTACACTCTTAATATAGTAGTATAGATTTAACCGAGAGAATTTAATCTACACCATACTGTTCATACATCTGATCGTAAGAATTGAACATAGATTGAACAGATCTATTAAGCTAGAGATTGAAAGTGGATCAAGAACGATCTACTATGTTTTTTTTTGTTTCAGCGGACAGAAATGAAACCAGTTGTATAGGATAATTTGGCTACGTCGGGAACCTGCCAATTTAATGCAAGTTTGTGCAAATTATATCCACAACCATGTTGGAATAGAACATAGCTCATAACATGTTGGTGGTTGAGTGACGTAATCATCATACATATATCTTAGATATGGAGCTTGAACCCTCCAATCAATAATAGAGGCGCAAAAAGTTATAAAAGACTTAGAGAATTTAGTTTCCATCTTCTAAACTTTAGTTACAAAGTTTAGTTATTTTTAGTCTCTAAATAGATGGACTAAAAATTAGTCTATAAAACCAAATACTCTCTAACTAATGTAGGTCTTCTAAATATAAATTTTAGAGATTAAAGTTTAGTTCTAAGTTTAGGAGGATGACTAAAGTAACCAATCACACCTTATTTTCCATTTTCTCTTCATAAAGATGTAAAGGTGTAAATACATACAGATAAAAGACAGTAATAAAGATTTTCTCTCTCTTTTATTTAGTAAGGATTAAGAGAGGATGCATGTTTATCGTCTTAGTCGCCTTCTCTTCCCCTGCATCTCCGCGCATTTTATAAGCAGGCTTGCGCCTGTCACTTCTCCCCTGTCTTGCTCCCCCTCGATCCCGCATCAGTGCGTCACATTCACCGGGAATGGCAACGCTCAAGGTCCCAGCCACTGTTCCTCCCGTCGCCGATGACTGCGACCAGCTGCGGAAGGCATTCCAAGGTCAGTGCCTCCGCTCTCCTAACCTTGTGTTGGCGTGATGCTTTGCATCCTCTTTTTCTCTTGTCCGTGGGATGGTTGCGAGGCCGCGACGTACGTTCGCCGCGTAACGCGCGAACGTGCCATCTGACGGTGCGTTTGTCTCCCCCCTGGCTTGCAGGGTGGGGCACGAACGAGGCGCTCATCATCTCCATCCTCGGCCACCGCGACGCCGCGCAGCGCCGCGCTATCCGCCGCGCTTACGCCGAGGCCTACGGCGACGAGCTCCTCCGCTCCATCACGGACGAGATCTCCGGCGACTTCGAGGTAAAGCGACCCACCAATGATCATTTCCACATGCGCGGGCATCTCCCTCTGCGCGACCAACCGTCTCCAGATCTCTCTCTCTCTCTCTCTCTCTCTCTGACCGGGTTGTGATGGAACCAGAGGGCCGTGATCCTGTGGACGCTCGACCCAGCGGAGCGCGACGCGGTGCTGGCCAACGAGGCGGCGCGGAAGTGGAAGCCCGGGAACCGTGTGCTCGTCGAGATCGCCTGCACGCGCACCTCCGCGCAGATCTTCGCGACCAGGCAGGCTTATCACGAGCGGTTCAAGCGCTCGCTTGAGGAAGACATCGCTGCGCACGTCACTGGGGACTTCCGCAAGGTGATGCGTTTTTGGTCTTGCACTCTCGCCTGTTTTCCTTGCCTGTAGAATCAGACTCGATATCTCGATCTGGTACATCCGTGTGCGATTTGTTGGAATTGGTACCTGCTTACATTGGCCAAGGGTAACTGAATATGGATCGAACCTTATCTGTTGATTTTCGTTTCTTGAACGTTGATTTCGTGTATGGAGATGTGAATTTATGATTTGCGCTTACAAAGTTGATAGGTGAGGTTCAGAATCATTAAATGCAATGCTTATGATGTTGAATTTTGGCCTACCGTGTAATGAAATGTTAACTAGGTTGGTGGATCTGAAATATATTCAGTATCAGATTGTTAAGTTGTTGGATCCAGCTGTGTATCGTGCTCACATCCATATAGATTGTTCTATATATATATGATTTTTTTGCCTTTGTTGCATGCTCGTGATCTGTACAATGTAACACTTCAAGTTGCAGTTTTTTAGCCTCTTTAAGGCAATGCTCAAATGAAAATTCAGTCTTTATTCTTCCAAAATCTGATGGCCTCAACCCACCATGTTTTTTCTTGATTTTGTTTATGTCAATCGTAAAACAAGGTTAGATATAGATATATGCTATATTTATATTGCTAAGGTTTACTAGTTTAGAAGATGACACACTCATTTTCATATCAATATTTTGGGAACCTTATTCTAGATTTTGCAAGCTCCCTGAGCTTTCAACAAAAGGAAAAAGATTGCTAGAGGAAAATTTGCCAGATTTTGTGACTGCACCTAACCTTTGTTTTCTTTTCATTTCAGCTATTGGTGCCACTTGTAAGTACTTACCGCTATGATGGACCAGAGGTCAACACAAGGTTGGCACACTCAGAAGCCAAACTACTTCATGAGAAGATCCATCACAAGGCTTACAGTGATGATGAGATCATCAGAATCCTCACCACTAGGAGCAAACCTCAGCTGATTGCTACATTCAATCATTACAATGATGCATTTGGCCACCGAATCAACAAGGTGCATACATATTTCATAAACTTATCTTGTTCTTTGCTTTATAAAATCGTACAAGATGTGACCTTATTCTCATATTTGTCCTGCTTATATGTGCTTCTGCATTGCATTCATTTACCAAATTTGTAAGATGCATACTAACATTGCATGCTGTCCCTTGTTTACATGTATCCACATCAATAAAAATCGACCTTTCGTATTCTGAAGCAGAATAATAAGCTCACATGCTCTTACCGATATACTCTCTGTTCTTACACTGTGTTATAATACACTGATGAATCCATTCGTCTAACTAGTAATGAGCATGTGTGAGATTGGGCAAGTTGTTTACTCATTTTAGTTTTTGTTCTCATCAAGATTAACCTCATCCAATAGTTAGTGTTCAGACCCAGTTTTGATAATTTCTATGTTCCTTATGTCTGGATCAGTTGCCTTGTGTTGTTTTGTCCATTAAGATCGATCGTTTTGTTGGTCTGTTATCATCCGCAGCTTGTTCTGTTTGGCCTTTGGCATAGAATTTTCATGACGCTCTATCAAAGCTATCCATGTTCAGAACTGTATATAGAACTGCAGTCAAAATTTCTTTTCTTGATCATTTAATGGGTCTACATTTCCTCAAGTCTTTTTAAGAGAATGAGCTTCAAATTCATCTGTAGATATATGCATTATCTTTTCAAGTCTATATTGAGTGGCAGGACGCCTTCCTAATTTCTGCTGAAAAAAATGTTAGCATGATCACTCAGGTCTTTCGCATAGTCCATAACATCTGGTGCTGGAATGTATGTCTGTGAAAATAGCAATTTTCTTGCAAATAATATTATTACTATCTACCACTTCAAAATTACCTTGCTACTTAAATCTTATCTTAGAAGGAAGTATTACTCTTATCAATCAGATTTAATGATAGTAGATGGGAAGTTTACTCAGCTCTCAAATCTCATTCAGAACATTTGGTGGATGTCGTACAAGTGCGCTTTGTCATGGTTCACTTTGCTGTTTTGCTGCTTCTAGAGTTTCATTTCTGCACAATAGTACTCATCATTTGCTTGACCTACCAATGTCCGATTTCGCAAGTCTCCTAGTATTATCAACAACAACAACAACAACAACAACAAAATGCATGACACGCCACCTAATTTCTAGTAATTCCATGGTAAGACACTTTCTAATAAGCTCTGATTCACAGGATCTGAAGGCTGACCCCCAGGACGAGTACCTCAGAACGCTGCGGGCGATCATCCGGTGCTTCAGTTGCCCTGACAGGTATTTTGAGAAGGTGGCTAGGCAGGCCATAGCGGGGCTAGGCACAGATGAGGACTCCCTGACCAGGGTCATCACCACCCGCGCTGAGGTGGACCTGAAACTGATTAAGGAAGCGTACCAGAAGAGGAACAGCGTGCCGCTGGAGCGGGCCGTCGCGGGGGACACCTCCGGCGACTACGAGAGCATGCTCCTCGCGCTCCTGGGGCAGGAGTGATGAGCCGTACTGGTGCGCTGGTGCCTTTCTGATCGGCGCCGTGGTGTCGTTCGTGATCGTAATAAACCTGATTGCCTAGCTGTACGCTGTTTCTTCGGTCCTGGTACTGTCGCTGGAGCATGCATAGCACATAGCAGTGGACCAGTGGTGATAAATAAGTTACTGTGCTTTCGATGAATGAACCCTTTTTTTTTGTGTCTAAGTTGTGGAATCTCAAGAAAGTTTTTGTGTCTATGGCTGCCTTTAGTAATTGCCTAAAATAGGAGACGCAGAACTGTAAATGACATTGTTTACAGCGTGAAGTTTGAAATAGAAAATAAGATAAGGAACTGCAGGAGATAGCCATGCATACGATAGCAGAGATGTTGAAATATAATGTCAGAAACAGCTGGGAAGCGGATATGGCCTGGCAGGCCGGCAAATCGGATATGATCTCTAAATTTTACACTAAAATTTAAGTATTAGATTAGAATTGAATTATATTTCTATTAATTTTTAAATTAAAATTAATTAAGGGCTTAAACAAATTTAAAGAAATATTTAGATCGTGATCCATTACTACTAGATGTGACCTGTTTCTTAGCCGAAGCTTAAGGTCAACATGAAACATCTATGAAAGCATGCACTAAGGTATTGGATGGAAATAATGGATACCATGTTGCAACCAGGAGCCTTGGTGAACATGTAATCCCGGACGGGGGAGTAGAAATTTATTGGTAATTCTTTGGACCAAACATCAATATGCAGTTACAAATTATTGAATAGAATTGGTATAATACATGATCATGCTTTTAAAGTTCTTGATTTGATGTATGTCAAGCCATTGCCTACGACAAGCACAGAGTGGCGCTATAGAGGACGAATGGTAGAATTGTAACTGAAAACCTGAAGTTTGATGCAATGCACCACTACAGATACTTATCTCAAAAGCTTCTCAATTTGGCATATCGAGCAGCCTACGATCCAGAGTGCACCTTATTGATGGACAACATGTTTGATCTTCTTGATCAACAGATTGAAGATAAAATTAGTACATTCACCGGTCCTTAAGTAATGCACAGTTAAAGAAAAAAGAGGTCCACATAAGAAGTTCAAAGGGCCAAACATTTGGGTGGGAAGAAAAGCATAAGGGAAAAAAAGGACAAAGCAAAAATCTGTTGCAGTACCGAAGGTATGTCAAAATCCTGAACATGTGGACTATAGCATGCCATTCAATATTCAGTTCCATGTATATCTGATTTTTTTTATTTTGTTTCTTGCAAGGCCCGAGAGGTAGGGGAAGAAAGCAATCAAGCAGGCATTGCCATTCATTTTCATAAAGAATATAACACCATCGATTCCTCCACTCACCTTGTGATTGGAGCAAAAAAAAACTGAAAATTTCTTTTAGTTCTGAAGCAAGTCATTGCTATTTTGTAGTTTATGGTTGTTTTTTCTTATTGCTAATTGCAAGGTAGATGGAATATTCAGTGAAAACAATCTCAAGTGGATCAATACTTGTATTTCACTTTCTTTCAAATCCAGCTTAACAATCTCAATTAGCATGAGATTTTGCTTCTCTGCACTCTGTTTGGTTCAACAATGTCAAGCTGTGTACTGCTGGATAGGGCGTCGGCTTGGCTCAACTACGACCCCTCGTCGGCGGCTTGGAGAGCTAGGGCCTGCAGGCACATGGCGCGGGTGAACGTGGCGTCGTTTGGTCTTGGCGACATCGTTGTCTCAGCGACAACATCATTGGCTTGACGACATTAGGGCATGTACAACGGTGTTAAATACACCGTGTCTTGAGCACATGCAGGGGGCTAAATGAAAAAAAATCGTAGAGACGTTTCTTGGTGAAGACACGCTGCCGGCGTGCAGCTCGATGCTGAAGAAACGAATGCGTGGCTCTGTTGTATGATGAAGCTTGTGTCTTGAAGATCCCATGCGGCATCCATTTAATCTCCCCGCAGCAGCAGACGGAGCGCCCTGGTCCTCAACACTAGCCATAGAGTTCATGTGCACACTAGATCAAGCATTGTTAATTAATGAGAGAATATGACACATTTATTAAGACACAGAGTTTAGATGTAGCCTATTGTATCACACTGTGTCTTAGCTGTGTCTTACGTTTGGAGTACCGTGTTACAGTGTCACTGTTGTACATGCCCTTAGGCAGGCATCATTACTCATTGGTTTGGCCGGATGAAAGAAATAAGGGAAGTGGACTGGGAGATTGCTCTGCAGGGCCGCTCCATACACCGCTGAAGGGGGAGGATTGTGAAGATCAACGAGTGCACCGCACGCTGCAGTAATGCAGCGGATGTGGTTCCTACTCTGCACGTACACAACCAAGTACCATTGTCAACATAAGTTCGTTGATTCTCGACAACGCTCTACAGTAGACAGCCAGTATAGTCCTCATCATCAGGCTGTGTCTGAACATTGGGAGATAATGACTCAAGCCAATCTAAATTTACCTAATGATGACTATGCATACATAAGGTTGATTTGTCTCTTGTGGTTTAGATCGTGATGAGTGATTGTCAATGGGTAGCGTCTCGGGTTAAGTCATGTGGACTAACCGGAGCGGGAGTAAGTGTTGTGCAACCATGTCTCTTGGCTTCTTGTGTAGGTGTGGAGCATAGGGACGGTGATCGATGGCGAAGGTGAAGGTCATGCGGGTTCTTGTCGATGGGTCGAAAGCAGCGAAGGACGAGCGTCGGGCCTTGATCAAGGGATTGGAGAAGCCGGGTGACTAGCTACAGTGGCGAACACTTGGGACACGCAATGGCGCGAGTACATGGCAGAGCGGATTGTGCCTCTGGCGTGATCGAGAACGGGCAGGACACGTGTCCAGGATGTGGGGGACAACGTGCGATGCACTACGGAGGACTGGTTTCGCCAAGTTTGGGCCTCAAAACTTGGCGATACAGTTCTAGCTGGAATCGAAGGCGGCACGTGGTGTCATCGCGAAGGGTGCGTCAAGGCAGAACAACTTCGTGTGGAGCGTGTGGCCATCAGATAAAAAGCCCAAGAGTTGGTCCATTTTGCCCCCAACTAAGTGGATAGGCTCTATGTATCTAGGGGTAGTATATAAAGTAGAAATAACCCCCTATAAATAGGTGGGAGGGTTGTTGTGTGCAACTATCTCTTTTGGCTATCTCATTAGACACTTTTTAGAAAACCCTAGTTTCTATTCTCTATGTTGTTGTAGTTTTAGCTCTGAGATCCACAAATGTGTTGAAATCCGCATCTGTGCTCTTGTGATTTTGTGGGAAGTGTGACCGTATCCACACGTGGTACATGGTGCTTTTGAAATCAATTTGAATCTGATTTGCGTTTGCACTTGTTTATGTTCTTCCTCCCTTCTCTCTTTGGATTTTGGAAGAACCATTGAGTTCTTGAGTTGGGGATTGTTTTGGGGCTTCTATCTGGGTTGGATTCAATCCTTAGACCACTAAGAACCTCTGGTTTGCAAAATTTTTAGTTGTGGATTGATCTGAACTCGTTTTGATAAAAAAGGCAAAACCCCAAGTATGTTCAGTTTTTTTGATCTACGATTAAATTTTAAATTTGTTTGAGTTTAAATTTTGTGGACACCTTGGAAACTCACCTATAAAGTGTGTACAAACTTTTAGCTCAATTGAAGTCTGTTTGGTTTAGTTTAATATTCGAAAACTGAATTTTGAGCTGATGAAAACAACACCAGAGAGCAATATGGTTTTGGGCCGTTTCAGACTTTTTGATGACTGTTTTGTGATTCGTTGTTTTGTTGGTCTTGTGTAAGTCCTAGGAACATTTTTAAAACATGAGATCACTGGTTGGTTCATGTGTTTTTGGTTTGAGTGGTTTCTTCATCTCCATTGAAATTAAGTGCTTAAGTTTCAATTTTAAGAAATAGAATTTGGTTGTCTCTCATTCACCCCCCTCTGGTTGCTTATTTGATCCTTCAATTGGTATTAGAGTCGGTTCAGGATCTTTCCACCTTAATCGGTTTTAGATCCATGAAGGTGTCATGGAACGAGGTGTTGGCAAGCCTCTGTTTTTTATGGGATGAACTACCCATACTAGAAGATTCACATGTTTGTGTATCTTAGAGTATCAGTAATCGAGTAAAGAAGATTTTCCTTGATTCTGGTTTTGAGAGGTCTAGGGTGCTCGAATTACACCTTTGCAAATAGAGTTCCATGATTCGAACAATAAGGCTCAAAACTTTCTGTTCTCGTGTCTCTCACTTGCTAAGTTTGAGCGAGTTGGACATTTGGGTACGGCTCATGAGATCTGGTCCACCTTGGAGAAATTCTAAAAGTCGCATAGAGGGGGGTGAATAGGCGAAACCTACAAATTATAAACTTTGAACACGTACTTCACCCGGGGCTAGGGTTAGAAATAAATAATAGTGAATTCAGAGTGCGGAAGATAGTTCTTCTTGCTATGAGTTGCTCAATCAATGCGGATAACTTTGGGAGCAAACTCAAAACAATATGAGCAAGAGAACTTTAGAGAGAGGAGAGGGAAGAAACAAATCGAATGGTGAAGATCAACACAAGTGGACACGACGATTTGTTTCTCGAGCTTCGGTTCCAAAGAACCTACTCCCCGTTGAGGAGGCCACAAATGTCGGGTCTATTTCAACCGTTTCCCTCTCTCAATCGGTCACCTAGACCGGTCGAGTGCTTCTTCTTAATCTCACGGGTCACTAAGACTCGCAAGGATCACCACACAATTAGATGTCTCACACTTGAAAAGTTTAGAGAGAGATGAAGAAAACAACCAAGCAACAAGAGTAACAAAAGAAACACAAATCACCCACTCTCAAGTCACTAAACACTTTTGATCACTTGATTATGGAACCTGGAGAGGATCAAAGGCTTTGAATGTGTCTTTGGAGTGTATTCTTTGCTCTTGTATTGAATGTTGAGAGTGGAAGGCTTGGATGACTTGAGTGGTGGTGGTTGGGGGTATTTATAGCCCTAACCACTATTCTAGCCATTGGCTAACTTCTCTGTTGATGGGCACACCGGACAGTCCGGTGGTGCACCGAACACAGTACTGTTCACTGTCCAATGCGTGCCACGTCAGCTGATCGTTGGGGTTTGGAACTGTTGACCGTTGAATTTGTCTATTCTTTTGGTGTACCAGACAGTCCGGTGGCACACCGTACAGTCTGGTGCGACCTGATGTTGCAGACTATCTTCTGACTTCTAACGCTCAGACTGCTGCATAGTCAACCGCAATCGACCGTTGGCGAAGTCAACCGTTGCTCCGTGGGCTCATCGGACAGTCCGGTGATTTTTAGTCGAGGAGCGCTTTGATTTCCCGAGAGCGGCCAGTTCACAAAGTGCTCCAGCCTAGGCACCAGACACTATCCGGTGCGCCTCAGGCTACATCAAGTCTGTTTTCCTCCAAACTTGTAGAATTGTCCCAAAGTCATTTTCTTTGTATGTGTATATGAACTTTATGTACCTGAGAAAAATATCAACTAGGCAAACTAGTTAGTCCACATGGTTTGTGATGGACGTCAAACACCAAAATCGATTATAGGAAATGTTGAGGCCATTTCCCTTTCAAATTCCAAGAGGGCAATGATCATGTAAAGACTAGACTCTTTAATACATACAGGCAGGAGTACGAGAACTTTGTGCAGTTGGCTGGAGAGACCATTAATACAATGTTTTCTTAGTTTCGATCAATTGTGAACAAGATGCACGCTAATAAGGTGCAACTACTATATGATAACCATGAGAGGGTACTTAAGCTTATACATGCTCTGGATCAAAGGGTTTGGGAAGTAAAAGTCTCGGCGATCATCGAGTCGCCCAATTATGAAACTCTCACCGTGGACGAGCTCTTCAGCATGCTCAAGTCCACAAAATCGATCACTAGACGCGGGCAAAGATTAAGAACCCTTGTGCACCCACCATGGCCCTAGTCTCTAGAAGTGGCTCTTCTTCTAACCTTTCACCTGCATTGTTCGCTTTGTCTTTTTTGTTGTCCATCATAGAGGAGCAGGTGGAGTGCCTTGGGGATGAGGAGTTGGCACTTGTTGCCAGCCGATTCACGCGGTTCCACAACAACCGCATGAATCCTCTACGTGGCGGTCCATGGATGGATGCTTTAACTGTAGCAACCTCGACCACTTCATCACCAGATGCCCCTACATGAAGGGCAAGCAGGGGCCAGCCCCATGCGACCATCACTCTGGTCGGTGCAAAAGCAAGCAGAGTACACCTCTAGCAAGCACAAATCCAAGGGAGGTTCGATAAGGAGGCACTTAAGAAGAAGTACCTCTAAAAGGCAAAGATCTAGGAGCGTGCCTTCCTGGCCTCCCTAAGCGACTTTGACCATGACTCAGACAAGTCTTCCTCCTCCTCGAGCAACGAGGAGCTCGGGAGGCACATTAAGGACAAGCTACATGGACTATGCTTCCTCACCGACACTGTTGGAGGATTTTGCACCATGGCCGTTGGTGAGGATGCGGTGGGCAGTGACAGGAAGGATCTTGACAACGACTCCACCTCTGAGGTATTCCATTCCGCCGATGATCTTGTCGCTGAGGTAGAGGAGCTGACGACTACTTTGGCTAGTCAGGACAAGTTGCTCAAAGTTGCTGCATGTGAGAGGAAAAATTACAAGAGCAAGTATTAGAGCACGCTTAGGGATCTTGAGTCTGTTAGAGCTTCTGTCGTGGTGTCCCACCAAACAGAACATGACAAGTGCGCTCTTCACATGTCGAACATCATCACATTGCAGACCAAGTAAGCCACTATGAATCATCTAGGCCCCTAAGCGATGTTATGGTAATTAATGATAACCATATGTGGACTAACGAATTTTTGGAGAAATAAGAATGCAGGTTGGACCATTGGGAGAAGATCTTTATTGAAAGTCTTGGAGACTTAAACATTGGTTGTGGATCAGATGAAGACAAAGATATTATGTAGGATTTTACTTTTGCCGGTCACAAGGTGTTTAGAGAAAAGAATTGATCGGATTAGTAGGCTAGATAGCTGTACTATTAAGAGGGGTCAATAACAATTCTCTCTGTGAAACTTAGTTCCTCATAGAGCATTTAGATGTTGCATTTGCATAGAGTTAAAAAAATTTCAAAAGCGTGGCTAAGTATTGGTGGTGTAGACCGTCTGGGCCAGATGGTCGGACCATCCACGATTCACTCAGAGATATAACGGAAATGGTCTATTTCGATGTGGTTGAAAACCTTTGTACTGTGGACTATCTGACCCTTGGGGCTGGACCGTCTACGGTCCTAACCAGAGAAGTTGCCAAGTTGCACAAGTCCCTGGGTGATTGTGTGGACTGTTCGGCCTGGGTCGGTGGACCGTCCGTAGGTGCCAAATTCGATTTGGGTAGGGACCATGTGTTTTTGGTGGATTGTACTATGGACTATCCTATATTTGAGCTCGGACAGTACTAACTCCCATGTTGCGGACCATCCATCCTTGATAGGCGAATTGTCCGCCTGTGTAAATGCATAGTGGGCAGAGCTCGGGTTTAGGGGTGGGCATTTTAGAACCGAAACCCGAACCCGAACCGAACCCGAATAGACCGAATTGGCGGTCTATTCGGGTTTTCGGGTTCGGGTTTGGTTCCTATATGTGCTATATTTCGGGGTATGGGTTCGGGTTCGGTTTCTAACCTTTTAAACCCGAATAGACCGAATAACCCGAAATATAAAAAGCTCTTAATATGTGATGGTATTATTATATGATTTATGAACTTATTTGGTAAAAATTATGATATCATCTTAAGGATAATATATATATCTTTGTATGCTATTTTGTAGTCACTTATTGTAATAACAATACTTCTAATTAATTACTCATTGTATATATTTTAACAAAATATAATAGTCTCTATACTATTTGGGTCTATTCGGTGGACCGAATAGACCGAACCGAAATTGTGAGTCTATTCGGGTTCGGTTCCTAAAATTATTTTAAAAATTTCGGTTCTCATTTTCCAGAACCCGAAATTTCACAAACCCAAATAGACCAAACCGAATTACCCTAATAGACCGAATGCCCAGCCCTACTCGGGTTCTTTAAATTGTCAGGTCTCAGTCCGTCTGGCCGGGGTCGGTGAACCATCCGGACCTGCCTTTTCTGACAGCTCTAACAGGATTCAAAAGGGAAATATAGTCGTTACTTGTATGACGGACCATTCGACCATAGGGCGTGGACTGTCTGCGTGTGCGTAGAAAGGGGCAACTTGCCCATAACGGCTAGTATTGAATGGGGGAGTATAAATAGAAGGTGTGCTTGTGTATGGTAGCTCTCTTGGCCATTCCTAGCATACATTGAGCACATTAGTGATCTTCCAACACTCTCACTCACCCACATTACTTGAGATTGAGTTCTAGTGAGTGATTGAGTGCATCTAGTGTGTTGCATCATTTGAGTGATCTTGAGGCACTAGGTGGTACACCGAGCAAGCGTCACTGACTTGTTACTCTTGGAGGTTGTCGCCTCATAGACGGCTTGGTGGTGACTCTGTTGAACTCTTCGTGAAGATTGTGAAGGAGCCGTAGAGGAGATTGTGAGGGGTTCGTGCCTACTTCACCGGAGCAGCAAAGGTGACGTTAGTAAAACCAAGTTATTGAGTGTTTCCTTGTCTGCATGACTTGAGATCAACCCATGTCTTGATAGAGGAGCAAGTGAGAACTTGGAATCCACCTCAACATGGAGTAGGGGTGATCGGCAAATCACCGATACCATGGGAAAAAGTGGAAGTGAAAGTGATGAAGGGATGACTCTCTTTGTGAAAATATTCAACAAGTTCATGAAGAAGAAGAAAGGTCAACCAAGGAGAGGACAATCTTCAAGGAGAAATGTTTTAATGATAGAAATTACTTTGAGTGTGGGGAACCTGGTCACATTGCCATGAATTGTCCTAGCAAGAAGAAGGACAAGGGTGTGGAAGCCAAGAAGAAGAAGAAGTTCTATAAGAAGAAGAAGGATGGCCAAGCCTATCTAGTTGAATGGGATTCGGATGCAAGCTCAGATGATGATGATACTTCATCCAAGCTCAACACCGGCATCGCCATCAAGGAGGCTCCTTCACTCTTCTCATCTCCAATTTCCTCATGGCAAAGTGTGGCACTAAGGTAAAAGTCATAAATGATTTAAATGATGTTGCTGTTGATGATGAAGTGGATGATCTTGAGGATGATGGTTATTCACATGATGTGAAAGATTTGAAGAAGGCCTATGGTAGCAAGGACAAATTGGATTTCATTTCGGGAAGCCAACGGTGCTTACTTAACCATGAGGTTCTTGGGTATGTCCCCAAGAAAGGAAATAATGCTTTTGCAAAGCAAAAGACTAAATTTGCAAATGAATGTGACAAAGTGTGTCACAAGTGTCATAAGAAGGGACATACCAAGAAGGAGTGTTCTAAGTACAATAATGTATCCTCCACTTGCTTTGATCATTGTTATGTTATTACTCATAATGCAAAGGGTGTCTATGCTAAGTTTGTTGGTACTCCAATTGTTGGCAAAAAGAAGAAAGCAATTTGGGTCCAAAGACCTTGGTCTCTAACATACAAGGACCCAAACAAGTTTGGGTACCTAAAAGAGATTGATTTCCTTTTGTAGGTGAACTACAAGGCGAGAGGGAATCATTAGGTGTTGGATAGTGGATGCACTCAACACATGACTGGGGATACAAGGATGTTCACCCAAATGAGTGAGGAAGATTGCTCAAGCTATGATAGCATCACATTTGGACACAATAGCAAAGAAAAGGTTGAAGGTTTGGGTAGAATTGCTATTTCTAATGATCATTCTATCTCAAATGTGCTTTTGGTTGATTCTCTAAATTTCAATTTGCTATCTATCACTCAATTATGTGATTTAGACTTTAGTTGCAATTTTACCTTTGATGATGTTCTTATTAGTAGTGTTAATGGTAGTAATATCATGTTTAAAGGATTTAGGCATGAGAACCTTTATTTAGTTGATTTTTCATCAAGTGAAACAAAGCTTACATCTTGTCTATTCCCTAAGGCTTCATTATGTTGGTTATGGCATAGAAGACTTGGTCATATTGGAATGAAGCAACTCAATCATTTAACAAGCATGACTTAGTATGTGGCTTGAAAGATGTGAAGTTTGAGAAGAACAAATTATGTATATCTTGTCAAGCCGGAAAGAAAGTGGCAAATACTCATCCAAATAAAAGTCAAATGTCAACTCATCAACTGTTGGAATTACTTCACATGGATCACTTTGGACCAACATCTTTTGTGAGTTTTGGTGGTAATTCTCATTGCCTTATGATTGTGGATGATTATTCTAGATTCACTTGGGCTTATTTTCTTCGTGACAAATCAAATGTCTTTGAGACATTCAAGTCTTTTGATATATTGGCTCAAAATAAATTTGAATTTGATATCAAGAAAGTTAGAAATGATAATGGGTCGGAATTTAAAAATCCTAGAATTGATGATTATTGTGATGACAAGAGTATCAAGCATGAATTTTGTTCCAAATATACACCAGAACAAAATGATATTGTTGAGAGGAAGAATAGGACCTTAATTGATATGGCTAGATCAATGCTTGAGGAATATAATGTGTCGCATTCATATTGGGCCGAGGCAGTAAATACCGCTTGTCATGCCTCAAATAGATTATATTGTCATAAGCTCTTGAAGAAAACTCTCTGAATTTCTCATTGGTAGAAAGCCAAACATTTCTTATTTTAGAGTATTTAGTTGCAAATGTTATATATGGAGAAAAGGAAGCTGATTATCTAAGTTTGAAAAAATGTGATGAGGATTTTCTACTTGAATATTCATCAAATAGCAAGGCTTATAAGGTTTTTATGCCATCCCCCATTGCCATTTCTACACCTATAATGTAGATACTGCATGCACAGGCTGCATGTGCTCGACATCATCCCCTTGCAAAGTGACTTGCACCCTGTCATGTTCAAAGCTTAATATCTTCTGGTCCCAATCGAATTTCATGGGACTATAGGCCCACAATTAGTCGTATCCCATAATTGTGTCAAAAGCAGTCAAAGGTAAAACTCTCATATCAGGGCTAGTTTGGGAACCCATTTTCCTATAAGATTTCTATTTTTTCAAGGAAAATTAGTTCATTTTTTCTTGGAAAAATAGAAATTCTTTGGAAAAATGGAGTTCTCTAACTAACCTCAGTGTGAAAGAAATGCCCATTTTCCCACCATTCTACTCCTTGCACCATATAGTTACTAATCATGACTTCATCATTAGCCACCCTGACTCTAACTGGATGACAAGGACATACAGACAAGCCCAACTGATCCACCATATTAGCACTAATAAAACCGGTGGAACTGCTAGAGTCAATTAAGAGTTAGGCCCTGTTCCAATCTCGTGAGATAAATTTTAGCAGCTTTTTTTAAGCTACTTTTAGCCATTTGTAATCTAAACAGGAGAGCTAATGGTGGTAATTGAAGCTAAACTTTAGCACTTCAATTCATATAGCTAAAGTTTAGCAGGAAGCTAAAGTTTATCCCGTGAGATTGAAACGGGGCCTTACATGAATTTTTTACAGACAATAGCTCGCACCTACATATTATCTGCACCATCAGAGCCATTCAAAGCCAGTAGATACAACGGGCAGCAGACCTCTTTATTGCCATCTTCCTTCTCTAATTGTTGTAATACCTCATTAGTTAACACCATGTTCATATCCTCAATAGACATAATATTCAAGTGTGGAGCACTTCTCTTGGCAATATGATGTGGCTCAAATTTATCATCACATGCATAACACAAGGCATTCACCTTTCTGAACTCCCTAACCTGACATTCCTTAATTCCACCACATGTGAACCACTCTTGGAATCTGATTTAGCAGCTACATTAACATGTTTAGGCATATAAGCTCCCTTCCGAGCTTTATATTTACTTCTGATAAGCATTTCTTGTTGAATCTAAGCCAATAACACCGCCCGATCTACTAAGGGTGTGTCTGGTTGAGGGGTGGAGAATAGGGGGCTCTATTCCTATTTTTTTGGATATTTAGTTTCCAACAAAGCGGCTCCTGGAATATCCATATGAAAATATACCATAAATAGTTAGGATACCCCCGCTCCAATCAAAACGGCCAGACACAAGTGCCTCTCCTAGACACGAACACTCTTCTCTCCTCTACACTCATATACTCTCCAATCAAACAAAGAACGGAGTGGCTCCATTCCATCTTACTCTTCAACCAAACAAAAATTGAAGTGGCTCTGTTCTACTTGCCAAACACGGAATGAAACGACTTCATTCTCAGAAACTAGAATAAAGCCGCTCCATTCTAGTTGACTCTCTAGCCAAACACACCCTAAGCAAGTGAATCTGCACATCTCCAATTTAAACCCCTTAACAAATTGGGTCACAAAAAATCTCCAATTTAAACCCCTTAGCCTTCACTGTAGCTACAAACTACACCCAATAGTCCAAACCATATTGCAGCTTGTGCACCTAGCTAGGGATGGTAATAGATCACGATACAAATATTTTATAACGAATTGTTTAAGCCCTTAATTAATTTTATTTAAAAATAAATAAAAATAAAGTTCGATTTTAATATTATCATATTCTTAAATTTTATACTATAAAATTAAAAATGCATTACCACGGCTATGTGCGCCTGCCAGGCTGCCACCACTGCGATGTGTTGTCTTCCATGTCCATGGACGCCGCAGAAACCCACATAGCCACTGACACCTTGAAAATACTGAAGTAAATCCAAACACTTGTCCAGTCACACAATTGGATCCTCCGTATTGAACTTCGGGAAATCAAGCTTAGGCAATACTCCTACTTGACGAGAGTGATCCCATTCCATATGTTTGGTTGTTAGGATCAACAGATCCTGGTCGAAGCCTAGATGCAGGCTGGACTTAGCCTGTATGCATTAATGCAAACCAATTAAGTTCTCTTGTTTGGTTGTTTGTCCCTAATTAGCCAGGATGAGCACAACCCCTGTTTGGTTTGCTGTTTTAGATAAGTTGCATGGATTTAGCTCTAAGTTGCACGACTCAACTACATTTCTAAAATTACAACGCCATAAATTACACACATCCAAATTTATACAATTATAAATTACAATAACTTATCCAAAAAAAAATCTCAGCTGGCGTCCACTGGTGAATACAATCAAATTGTAGATATATAAATTCAAATTTTGGTCTCTCTTTCTATCATTAAAGATTTATAAATTGTACATACACTTGTAAATACATACACTTATAAATAAATACACTTGTAAAACACTTGTAAATATAGACCATCTAACTTCTAAAACCAGCAAATAGAGATAATTGGATTAACAAGATAGGATATATAATAGAACAAACAGCAGTAAAAGAGTTGCTTTTAGAGATAGTTTACAAACAGCTAACCAGTAAAAACAAACAGCAGTAAACTATAAAGACTTGATTGGATTAACAAGATAGGATATATGCAGACAAAAATATTTGTAGAGGCCATGAAAAACAAACAGCTGAAGGCTCCTTATATAATGACAGACAGGCAAAAAGATAGGACCATCTAACTTGTAAACAGCTGAAAACTTGTAAAAGATAGAGTGTCTTTTCTGAAACTAGCAAAAAGCAAATAGAATAGCAAATAGAAACCATCTGATTTAAGATCATGCTTATCCATCCATGGAATGGAACTAATACTGCTTGGTAGCTGAACGAAGAGTTCATCTGCAGCCCCTTCTCCCACCACCGCATGGCCTTGGGGAACGACAGGTTCATCTGCAACAGCCAGAAGAAAGAAATTCCAAGGTTGAGCAAACAAGAGAGAGAGAGAGAGTGAAAAAATTATGAGCGCCAAATTATTCTCACGGCGGGAACTGAATCTAAAACAAAAATGGGGGAATCTTGCAAGTGAAACAAGAACACAGGAACCGCATGAGCAAACACAAAAAAGATTCCCAGGAGCAACAGGACAGATGAAGAGTTGCAGCGGCGAACCGAAACCGACCTGTCCTGGCGCGGCGGCCTCGAGGCTACGCGGCAGGGGCCTCGGCTTGCTGTCCTTGACCGACATCCTCCCGGCGGAGAAGGAGGTCTTGCTGGCGTGCCCGGCGACCTGCAGGGACTCCGCGAGCGCGGCCCTGGCGGCGCCCCTGGCCCAGCCGTCGACGTCCCGGCCGCACGGGGACGCCACGACGCCGTTGCACAACGTGTTAGCCATGACCGGCCGAATGAATCTGTCGGCTCAGCGACAGCGAGGTCGGCTGAGGCAGCGGAGAAACCTGGAGAGTGTGAGAGGAGGGTGCGAGAGCTCCACAACGGGGACTGAGGCGAGCTCGACGGAGAGGGGGGGAGCTCGACAGCGGCGAGTAAGGGCGTCAAACCCTAGCTCACAACGAGCGGATACGGAGAGGGAGAGCTCGAGGGCGAGTGGAGACGGGAGAGGGAGAGCTCGAGGGAGAGAGGGGGAGCTCGACAGCGGCGACTGAGAGCGCCAAACTCTAGCTCACGGCGACTGGAGACGGAGAGGGAGAGCTCGACAGCGGCGGCTGAGGGTGCCGACGGAAACCCTAGAGGGAGAGCTCGAGGGAGACACGCGGGGTGAGGCGGCCTCGGATGCACGCGCCCAGCCTGGTTCCCCACGAACGCGGAAATTGGGCGTATGTGACGGGCCTGGCTGAGCCTGGTGTGTTGCACGCGCCCAGCCTGGCCCAAACATGTATTCAGGTAACCAAACAAGAGGAGCTAGATGAAATTTGCATCCCATGGGCCATGCATGGTTGGATACAGGGAACCAAACGGGCGGATTGCGGACGGACATGATTCTAGCGACCATCTGTTGAACACCTTGGCGATTTCCCCACCGACGGCGCTCCTCTTGTCCTCCTGGATGCCACTGAACTCAACAAAGAGAGCGATTACTCTCTTTGCCATCAGAATCCTCCGACGACTCCCCCAGCGCCTTCCCTATCTCCTCCGGTCGCAGTTTAGCCACCGCCCGGCCCGTCTCCTCCACCTGGCGAAACAACATCGTCCGCCCATCGGCTGCGTGCTCAGCTACCAAAGCTGTGAGGTCCACTTGGGTTAGCAACTGTTGTTGGACCACCTCCATCACCTTGATCTTCCCTGATAGTGTGTCCACGGTCTGGAACACCTTCTCCCAACGTGCTGCAGATAGCATACCAACGGAGTTTACAAACAAAAGAAATCAGACCTTCAAGCAAAAATTAATAAGTTAGACATTGCTGCTGAGACCACTGAGCTCGAACGAGAACACCTCAGACATGCTCAGGACCAGTTAGGCTCCCTTCTTAGGGAAGAAGAGATCAAATATTTCTAGAGCCAAAGTGAAAGACATACTCCTGGGAGATAATAACATTAGATATTTTCAGTTGATTGCTAATGGCAAACATAGAAAGGAAATAATTTATTCTCTTGACCGTGAGGATGGGATAATTGAAAGGCAGGAAAACTGCTGACCAATTTGAAGTTTTCACTTTATATAAAAAAAAATTGTGGCCAGCCGGACTGGGCCACTTCAAGGCCCAATAGGCCGAGCAGCCCAGCCGGCTGGGAGGTTAGCTAGGGCACCACGGTGCCAAAGAAACGAACGAGACGCACAGAGGGAGATGAAAGACACAGGCTAAGCGGCGGCGGCGGTTGGAGGGAGGCCGAGCTTGGCGCTGCCCATACGTTCGAGATGCTCGCGCTACTCCATCCGAGATGCTCGCAAATCAGTTGGTCTTCTCTTCCCTTCTCGTCTCTTTAAAAGCATGGGTGCTAATCCCCTGGAGAAACACGGTTGATCTTCTCTGCTTGTTGTTTCAGTCACCTGATCCAATTAGTCTCTAGCGATTCTTGTTTTAGATAGCTGGTGAAAAGATAGAGGTGGTGCTGATCTTGTGCAGTGAGATTTACCCGTGCTCCTTGCTTCACTAGTGCACCTGTGTGGTGCTCTGTCTGTTCTGATTATTGTCCACCGTGGCCTGGTGCCTGGGCTCCCTGCTGCGCGGTGTTCGTCTTCTCGGGCTGGTGCCGTGGACGTCTCCCTCGGCTCCGGCAGCGGCTCTAGTATCTCCGTCAACCTCCCGCCGTGCAGGCCCGGACGTGGGCGGCGGAATTGGTTTTCTGGGACAGAACCTTGTGTTCGCTGAGCTGGTCTTCCCACGTAGACAATCTACGTGCTGTGAGTTATTCGTTGTCTCACTTTATTTACTGTTTAATTTTGTGCAATCTGCTAGTATTAAATACTTGGGTGTAATTGCACTGTTGTGGGCGGATTTTTGCTCGATGATGATAGCGGTGTAGTGAGACAACGTGACAGTCTGGGTTTTAGTGTATTATCATTTTCAGCATTGATATTATTTGTGCCTAATTGAATCTCTCTTTGTTAAGGCTGTTTACCTGTGTTAAATTCTGTTATTTTGTTTAGTACACAACTCCTTACTATTAGTATTTAGATTTGATTATTAGGCTTATTACATCTGATCTAAAACCCTGATTTGGTAAGATAGAGCTGTCACGTTAGTCGAGGATCTCTGATCACCTATTAGCGTTGGAGGGCTGTTTATTACAGCAACCCGCTATTTTGAGAGCAATACTTTAAGATAAACAATCATGTTTATTTGTTTAATCTGCCTTCTTCATCTGCAAGCCATGTTTAATTATAAAATGGACCTGAGATGCTATTTTACATGTTTACATGTTCTAGAATTGCTACTGTTCTACTGTTCATTGCTGCAATAATTATATATGGCATTTGTCCGAGTTATATGCTTGTTTTATTCGGAATTAGAATATTTAATTTATTTAAATATGAAGGAAGCATGTCACTTATTTCTCTAATACTACAACAATCCAGAAAACCAATTCGTATTATGGCCTCTAGTTCTGATGTCATTAAGCCTGAAGCGTTCGACGGCGCAAGCTTTAAACGCTGGCAGATTAAGACTCGCATGGGCTCACTGACCTAAAATTATTTTGGGTAGTGACTGTAGGAAACGGGTGACGCCTAAGAGGGGGGGGGGGTGAATTAGGACTTCTAAAACTTTTACTAAACTAGGCCACAATTAAATCCCTAGAGCAAAACCTATGCAAATAATCAAAACTAGAATGTGCAAACTAGGTTTTGTCTAAGTGTTGCTATCTCTACCGCAAAAGGCTAAGTTTCAATCTATACTAAATAAGTATGACTACAAGATTGAAACTTAAATGCTTAATATAAATGCGGAATGTAAAGAGCTAAGTAGAGAAGCAAACTCTCGTGGATGACGCCGGTATTTTTACCGAGGTATCCGGAACCACCAAGGTCCCGACTAATCCTCGTTGGTGCCCCTACGCAAAGGGAAGCCCACGCGAGGGCCAAGCACCACGGTCGAGTAACTCCGTAGAGAGCCGCGGGCCTTCTCCACGCGCAAGTGGTGCTCTGCTTCCGGCTCCTCTCGGACGCTCCCCGCCGTCTCCACTATCGAGCTTCCGGCCGAAACGCCGCGGGCCTCGTTCCCTCCGGTACACGGTGGCGGCCGTGACACAAACGCGGTTGTCACGGTCTCACAAGACTCTCGCCCCACTCGGTACAATTACAACGACTCACGCAAGAGCCGAGGGGTTGTGTGGTTTTACAAAACTCACTCAACTAACTAGGATTCACCTAGAGCAAGCGCTAAAGCGGTCTAACTAACCTAAGCACTTCGCAAAGCACCTACGCTAATCACCGAGTGATTCTATTAAGCACTTGGGTGTTTGAGCTCTTAGAAATGTGCACTATATGCCTTGGTATGTTGCTTGGGCTCTCACACTTGAGAATGGCCGGTTGGGGTGGTATTTATAGCCTCCACTGTAGGATTACGGGGAGGCTACGCTAGCGCAAAACAAAATTTTCATCCCCATAATACCAAGAACTACTGCGGTTATAGGTCATGGAATTACCACTAGACGCGCAGAGCAGCGGAAGACGTCTCGATGTAGACGAACGCGTCGAGCAGTGCCGTGCAGTCGCCGGCGTCCTTCACGTCCTCGCACGGTTCGTCCAAGTGCTCCAGATGCAGCACCTCCGAGGTATCCACACGTACAGGGAGGAAGCGCCGCGTACCGAACTGCTAGGTTCGTGACGGCGGCTTGGCGAAGGCGAGAGGCGAGCGGCGGCTGCTGACTTGCAGGTGGCGAATTAGGTTATCTCTTAACCGCGCCCCCGCCCCTCATTATATAGGCGTTATGGTGGGCTTCTGACGCCGAGGCCCATCATTAACCCTAAAGCCCAGTCTAATTTCGGATCTAATCCGAATTAGGCTTCCTTCCCCTTAAGTGTGTGACCCTATAGGTTCACGTACAAATAGACATAGCCCGAGTACTCTTACTTGGCCCAATAATTGACAGCGGCCTCTAGCAAGACATGTCAACTCCTATGTGTACGTAAAGATCATATCAGACGAACCATTGCGACATTAAGTACATGCTGTTCCCTTTGTCTCACGATATTTGGTCTGGCTCTAAGCTGACCTCTCTTTCTCGATACTGTGAATTGGAATCCTTTCAATGGTTAACTCTTAACCCTAGCACGGCCATGCATTTCTTGATCCAATCACTCGAGGGGCCCAGAGATATCTCTCTCACAAAGAGAGGGACAAATTCCATCTTGACTGACCATGCCTCATAGCATGCTTCCTGACAAACCCAAAACTACCTTTATAACTACCCAGTTACGGGATAGCGTTTGATAGTCCCTAAGTAAGTCAATTCACATCTTGAGAACATGCGACAATCTCAGGTCTAAGGATACAGTATTCATGTTGCAAGAAGAGAACTATATTACAATATCTCACGTTGGGTCGGTCCAGCCTCATGTAATACATGCGCCCACATTATTAATTTAACATCTCCATGTTCATGACTTGTGAAATGTAGTCATCAACTAATACATGTGCTAGTCATCGACTCTGACTAGGGACATCATTTAGAATAACCATATAAGTAAAGAATCTCACAAACAATTCACATAATTGCTAATCAATACAAGGTGCCTTCCATGGATATTCAATTAAGCAATATATATATCATGGATACAAAGAAATATGCTCATCTCTATGATTATCTCTAGGGCATATTTCTAACAGTCTCCCACTTGCACTAGAGTTAATCTAGAAGATATCTAATACCCATAGATCTCACGTGTGCCTCATGCTTAGGTTGTGGAAGAGGTTTTGTCAAAGGATCAGCAACATTCAAATCCGTATGTATTTTGCATATCTTTATCTCACCCCGCCTAATGAATTCCCGTATGAGGTGAAACTTCCGCAGTACGTGTTTGTTTTTCTGGTGGTTCCTTGGCTCCTTAGCTTGCGCAATAGCCCCATTGTTGTCACAGTAGAGGTTCAATGGGCTAGATGCATTAGGAAACACACCAAGCTCGATGAGGAACTTTCTTATCCAAACACCTTCCTTCGCAGATTCAGAAGCTGCAATGTACTCGGCTTCTGCTGTAGAATCAGTCACAGTCTCCTGTTTGGAACTCTTCCAACTAACAGCACCACCATTTATTGTGAACACAAAACCTGATTGCGATTTTAACTCGTCTGGGTCAGTTTGGAAGCTAGCATCGGTGTAACCAGTTACAACGAGCTCCTCCTTACCCCCATATACCAGGAACATATCTTTAGTCCTTCTTAAGTACTTAAGAATGCCTTTTACCGCTGTCCAGTGATCCTCACCTGGATCAGCCTGGTATCTACTCGTAGCACTTATAGCGTATGAAACATCTGGGCGTGTACTTATCATGGCATACATGATTGAACCAATTGCTGAGGCGTATGGTACCTTACTCATGCGCTCCCGCTCATTAGCCGTTGCAGGACATTGCATCTGGCTAAGGTGTTTACCATGTGACATAGGTATGAACCCTTTCTTGGACTGTTCCATGTTGAACCGTTTCAAAACCTTGTCAATGTACATATCTTGACTTAATCCTATAAGCCTCTTCGACCTATCTCTATAGATCCTTATGCCCAAAATATATGCTGCTTCCCCTAAGTCCTTCATAGAAAAACTCTTTTTCAGTGAAGCCTTGACGGACTCTAGCATAGGAATGTCATTCCCAATCAATAATATGTCATCCACATACAAGATTAGAAATACAACAGCGCTCCCACTTTCCTTCTTGTAAACACAAGCTTCTTCTTCATTCTGATGAAAACCAAGCCCTTTGATCACTTCATCAAAACGATTGTTCCAACTCCGAGATGCTTGCTTCAACCCATAAATGGATTTCTGAAGTTTGCATATCTTTCCAGCATTGATCGGACCGACAAAACCCTCGGGCTGTATCATATACACGTCCTCATCTAGGTTTCCATTAAGGAAAGCTGTTTTGACATCCATCTGCCAAATCTCATAATCGAAATATGCGGCAATAGCTAGAATGATCCGAATAGATTTAAGCATCGCTACTGGCGAGAATGTCTCGTCATAGTCAACTCCTTGAACTTGTCGAAAACCCTTTGCAACAAGTCGAGCCTTATAGATGTGAACATTTCCATCCATGTCTTTCTTCTTCTTATAGATCCATTTGCATTCTATAGGTCTAACACCATCAGGCGGGTCAACCAAGTTCCAAACTTGATTTTCTCCCATGGAATCTATCTCGGATCTCATGGCGACATGCCATTTCTCGGAATCTGGGTCCATCATCGCTTCTGAATATGTTGCTGGTTCATCGTTGTCTAACAACAACACTTCCCCATTGCCCAACAATAGCACTTCTCCTCGTGCCTCGCGAAGCCTTGCTGACCTTCGTGGTTGTGGTGGTGATTCTCTTGCCATAGACGTCTCAACTTGTTCTGCTACATTAGCATCACTTGTTGAATCTTGTCCCACTGGCTCATCCTGAACTTCTTCAAGATACACCTTTTGTTTACTTTTCTCTCTTTTGAGAAACTCTTTCTCTAAGAACACACCGTTCCGGGCGACAAACACTTTGCCCTCTGACCGGTGGTAAAAGTAATATCCTAAAGTTTCCTTTGGATATCCCACGAACATGCACTTGTCCGATTTTGGAGTGAGTTTATCCGACTGTAGTCGCTTGACGTAAACCTCACAACCCCAAATCTTCAGAAAAGACAAGCTGGGAGTCTTCCCAGTCCACATCTCATATGGTGTCTTAACTACGGACTTAGATGGTACCCTATTTAGTGTGAAAGCTGCTGTTTCTAGAGCGTATCCCCAAAACGACAAAGGTAGGTCCGACTGGCTCATCATTGATCGAACCATATCCAATAAAGTTCGATTACGTCGCTCAGACACGCCATTCCTCTGAGGCGTTCCAGGCGGCGTAAGCTGTGGAACAATTCCACAACTCTTTAGATGATTGCTAAACTCATGACTCAAATATTCACCACCACGATCTGATCGCAGTGCTTTAATTTTCTTGCCACGCTGATTTTCTACTTCATTCTGAAACTCTTTGAACTTTTCTAAGGATTCAGACTTGTGTTTCATTAAGTAGACATACCCATATCTACTAAAATCATCAGTGAAGGTTATGAAGTATTGGAATCCTCCCCTAGCTGTCGTACTCATTGGTCCGCACACATCAGTATGTATGAGTTCCAATAAATCTAACGTCCTCTCCGGTAAACCCGTGAAGGGCGCCTTGGTCATCTTACCAAGTAAGCAAGCTTCACATGTCTTGTATGATTCAAAATCAAACGAAGTTAAAAGCCCATCAGAATGAAGCTTCTTCATGCGATTCTCACTTATATGACCCAAACGACAGTGCCACATGTAGGTAGGACTTAAATCATTAGGCCGAGGCCTTTTAGCACTAATATTACAGATAGGTGCATCATCAAGATTTAAAATGAATAACCCATTCATAATGGATGCAAAAGCCACAAACATGCCATTCTTAGAGATCACACAACCATTGTTTTCACTCGCAAATGAATAACCATCCTTCATCAAACATGAAGGAGACATAATGTTTCGACTCATACTAGGAACTAGATAACAATTATTTAACTCCAAAATAAATCCTGATGGGAGGTGGAGTTGCATCGTCCCGACGGTCAACGCAGCAACTCTTGCATTATTGCCTACCCGGAAATCAACTTCTCCTCTTTTCACGCTTCTACTTCTTATCATTCCCTGCATCGAATTGCAAATATGGGCAACCGATCCGGTATCAAATACCCAAGAATTAATATAAGAATCAGCAAGAAAAATTTCTGTAATGTGAATAGCAAGTGTACCTGCTGCGGCTGTACCCTTACCGCCGCGATCCTTAATAGAGGCCAAGTACTGCTTGCAATTCCTTTTCCAGTGACCAAGTTCTTTGCAATAAAAGCACTCTGCATCTGCAGCTGGTCCAGCCTTGGGCTTTTGATTTGGCTTGGATACTGTATCCTTTGCCTTGCCCTTCTTCTTTTGAGATTTACCCTTCTTCTTAAAGTTGGGTTTGTTTTGGACCGCCATCACATGGCCGCTGCTGCCAGCGCTTTTCTTTATGTCCCCCTCTGCTGTTTTCAGCATGCCACATAGTTCATTGAGGCCCCTCTCCGCCCCATGCATATGGTAGTTCGTGATGAAGTTTCCATAGCTGGGCGGAAGAGATGCCAAAATGAAGTCAGTGGCCAACTCTTGGCTTATTGGGAAGCCTAGCTTCTCCAACCTCTGACTGTAACCAACCATTTTGATTACGTGTGGCCCAACTACTGCGCCTTCTGCTAGCTTGCATTCCAGAAAGGCTTTGGACACATTGAACCTTTCTGTCCTAGCCTGAGTCTGGAACATATCCTTGAGCACCACGATCATATCGTGCACCTCATGGTTTGTCTCAAACTGCATCTGCAGCTCAGGCTCCATGCAAGCAAGCATTAGGCAACTCACTTCAAGATTAGTATCTATTGCTTTCTTGTAAGCGGTTTTAGCTGCAGCAGTTGCATTTTCACCAGGATCCTCTGGTAGTGGGGTGTCTAGAACGTCTTCCTTTTTTTCAGCCCTGAGAACAATTCTCAGGTTACGGATCCAATCCGTATAGTTTGTTCCATTTAACTTATCCTTTTCAAGAATTGATCGCAAAGTAAATGTTGGTGTGCTAGGTGCCATTTATCTACAACAAAATAATGCAAAATACTAAGACAAAAATATCCATGACAGAGTAAATCATATTAAACATTTAATAGTCTACTCCCACTAAAATCAATATCCCTCGATTGATACTTAGTGATTCAGAACCCACAACTAACAAGTCTACTAGTGAGCTTTAGCATCACCGCTATAAGACAAGGTAGATCGGTAAGCAACTCCTTGCTAATCATATCATATATATGACTCCTGTTGTTGGGTGACATCTCTATGTCTCGGCTCCCAACCTTATGCCTCAAAGTCCTTAACCATTAAGCTGACTTTGTTTAAGTTAACCAACCCTTTCTGCAGTTCGTATCTGATACAAACCTATCTAGTCAAGGAAAACTGGTGGCACCCTAATTTCATAGACCCACCACCAATTGTACAAGACTTATGATAGTGCAAGGTTTGGAGAGGCATTAAAGCTTAAACATTTATGAGGGATCGTCCTACTTATAACATCGCACGCAAGGACATATATGCAATATAAACAAGTAGAACAATAAGAATGGCATTCACACAACAGTTGTGATTCGGTATGGCTTGCTGTCACATGGTGATCCCCATCTCCAATAATCTGTCCATCACGATGATCTCCATCTCCATGATATAGGTATGCCATCCTCCAGGTAGGGATGGATTCGGATCGGATACGCATGGAAACGGATTCGAATGTCACTATTTACCATATTTTAATTCGAATACGGATACGAATACGAATACTATCGAATACGAATACAAAACGGATAGTTCGAATTCGGATTTACATTCGGATATTTACTTGATTTGGAACATAGCATCATAACAAATAATAATTTGTTTTATCGATGGATTTATAGTTGATAAAAATCATATTACAAGCAAATTATGAACAATAGTACATATATATTATTTAGTTGAAACTTAGTTGAATATTATATTTTTAAATAAATTATTTATACTTGGTATATTTATATTTTTGGACTCTAATTATAATCTTTTTGTTTATTAATTATATTTATATTTTGGACTCTAAAACTCCAATAATCTAATGTATTCAAAATTATTAATTAAAATTTATCATTGCATATCACTAGTAATGTAAGATTAACACCGTCATTTTATTTATGATATAAATATTTTTAACATTTTAAATGGTGTACTTTAGCTTTTAGTATATTATTTAATGTTTAAAATCACTTGTAATGAGTAATTAGTAGTAAAAGTAAGTTTAAATTGATTTTATTGAATACTTTTTTCTTTCGAATACGAATAGTATCAGATATTTCATGGTTTTGTCGAATGTTGTCGAATACGAATCTTAAATCGGATAGAGAAAAAACGAATTCGAATATGTCTGTTTAACATCCATATTAAAATCGAATACGGATACGGATATCCATATTAGCACTTTATCCGAATACGAATTCGAATATTTCGGATCTCCAGACATCCGAATCCATCCCTACCTCCAGGTGATGAGTCCTTCAAGACCTATCTAACGTATGCTGGTAAACAAATTACATATACGCTTTGGATCATCACATGTTGACACGCAGGTCATTACATTAAATTTGGACAATACATGTGGCTCCAGCCGTATTGCCCTGGTCACGACACGCAGGTCATGAATAATTTATTAACATGCATCATATACACAATAGCCATACCGATCACAAGATGTCCTGCAAAAACAGGTTAGACAAACACGTTTCTATATGTTCGCCACTTCAGCAGATAGCCACGGCGGTCCCATGCATCGTATGTATGGAAATTCCACTAGAAATCTCATGCGGTTGATCAAATCAACCCAAATCCGAGACTTTCGACCCGAAGAAGATTACACTCATGACGTTGATCTGTTACATCAATCTGCTAGTTGTGTACGCAGTTAGCCCCGATGGTGATTCCAGCCGGTAGGGGCAAGTCGCGCACATAACAGAGAAGGACGAACTGATCTCTCCAGTCATATCCGATGTAATCTACTTCAACCCTTTATAACCAATTGATCTAATCAAACCGTGCATCAAGTAGATCCATCTCATGAACCTAGATCCAGACCTAAAACTACGCAGAACCTGCCTCCGATACTACTGTAGGATTACGGGGAGGCTACGCTAGCGCAAAACAAAATTTTCATCCCCATAATACCAAGAACTACTGCGGTTATAGGTCATGGAATTACCACTAGACGCGTAGAGCAGCGGAAGACGTCTCGATGTAGACGAACGCGTCGAGCAGTGCCGTGCAGTCGCCGGCGTCCTTCACGTCCTCGCACGGTTCGTCCAAGTGCTCCAGATGCAGCACCTCTGAGTTATCCACACGTACAGGGAGGAAGCACCGCGTACCGAACTGCTAGGTTCGCGACGGCGGCTTGGCGAAGGCGAGAGGCGAGCGGCGGCTGCTGACTTGCAGGTGGCAAATTAGGTTATCTCTTAACCGCGCCCCCGCCCCTCATTATATAGGCGTTATGGTGGGCTTCTGACGCCGAGGCCCATCATTAACCCTAAAGCCCAGTCTAATTTCAGATCTAATCCGAATTAGGCTTCCTTCCCCTTAAGTGTGTGACCCTATAGGTTCACATACAAATAGACATAGCCCGAGTACTCTTACTTGGCCCAATAATTGACAGCGGCCTCTAGCAAGACATGTCAACTCCTATGTGTACGTAAAGATCATATCAGACGAACCATTGTGACATTAAGTACATGCTGTTCCCTTTGTCTCACGATATTTGGTCTGGCTCTAAGCTGACCTCTCTTTCTCGATACTGTGAATTGGAATCCTTTCAATGGTTAACTCTTAACCCTAGCACGGCCATGCATTTCTTGATCCAATCACTCGAGGGGCCCAGAGATATCTCTCTCACAAAGAGAGGGACAAATTCCATCTTGACTGACCATGCCTCATAGCATGCTTCCTGACAAACCCAAAACTACCTTTATAACTACCCAGTTACGGGATAGCGTTTGATAGTCCCTAAGTAAGTCAATTCACATCTTGAGAACATGCGACAATCTCAGGTCTAAGGATACAGTATTCATGTTGCAAGAAGAGAACTATATTACAATATCTCACGTTGGGTCGGTCCAGCCTCATGTCATACATGCGCCCACATTATTAATTTAACATCTCCATGTTCATGACTTGTGAAATGTAGTCATCAACTAATACATGTGCTAGTCATCGACTCTGACTAGGGACATCATTTAGAATAACCATATAAGTAAAGAATCTCACAAACAATTCACATAATTGCTAATCAATACAAGGTGCCTTCCATGGATATTCAATTAAGCAATATATATATCATGGATACAAAGAAATATGCTCATCTCTATGATTATCTCTAGGGCATATTTCTAACATCCACACCCCAAACTAGCCGTTGGACAGAAAGCAGCAGCTTTCTGTCGTCGGGTGCACCGGACAGTCCGGTGCACCACCGGACACTGCACAGTAGATGTCCAGTGCACGCCACGTCAGCCGACCGTTGGCGCCTGTAGCAGTCGACCGTTGGAGCCGACCGTTGCCGTCTGCCCGTTGGCACACCGGACAGTCCGGTGCTACAGCCAGAGAGCGCCTGTCTGCGGCCTCTCTGCGCAGACTGTCCGGTGCCTCACCGGACAGTCCGGTGCACACCGGACACCAATGTCCGGTGCGCCACCAGGCGCTGGCTGACAGCCCTTGTCTTTGGATTTCTTCGCTGATTTCTTCGGGCTTCTTTGTTCTTGAGTATTGGACTCCTATGCATCTTTTTATGTCTTCTTTTGAGGTGTTGCATCCTCATTGCCTTGGTCCAATTCTCTTCGCATCCTGTGAACTACAAACACAAACACTAGAAAACTTATTAGTTCACGGATTGTGTTGTTCATCAAACACCAAAACTCAATTAGCAAAATGGCCCGGGGTCCATTTTCCTTACAATCTCCCCCTTTTTGGTGATTGATGACAACACAACCAAAGCAAGCAAATAATACAAGTATTTGAGTGAAAATATGCAATCTACTTGCTAAGATGCATGATTGTCCCCACAATGTGATATTATGGACTTAAGCCTCCCCCTAACTCCATAATTCACTTACTTCCTATTTTTGGACCAAATAACCAAAACCACTTGAAAAGCCATTTGTAGATATAAAATTTTAAATTGGTGGTGTTTGGTGTTTGATATAGTTTTCATTGCTTTGGTACCTAAACTTCTCCCCCTTTGGCATCAACCACCGAAAAGGAAGACATTAAAAGCATGTAGGAAGTAAATAAAAGCTTGCCCTCATCAAGAATTGTATCAAATGATATCACTAGAAGGATATTAAATTAAACTATGTGAATGATACCACTTGAAGGAGTCCTCAAAAGATTACTCCCCCTAAATGAGTATTCTCCTTTAGAAAGAGTTTTTCTCCCCCTTTAGAGATGAAGAAATACTCCCCCTGACAGAGATCCTCTACTTAGGAAAAAGCATGTGAAAATTAGAGGTGCAAGACATGATTTGAAAAGACTAACTTCCCTTATGCATAGGTAACAGAATATGAGTTAACTACTTATGCATTTTTGCAACATGGAAGCATATGATATGAAATATAGTCTAATCAAATATTGGAGAAGACATGTAAATGATACTGAATGTAGTCTCAAAAGATACCAATTGAAAGTCAATGGTGAGCTTGAGAGACATAAGAGTTCTTGGAGATTTTGCAGTGGAAGATTGCTGTCTTTCTCCGGGGACTTCATTTTCCTTACAATGAGACTATCACATGAAATAGACTTGAAAAGGTGTTAGTCTCAAAGTGTTAGATTATAGAGTAACCTCCCCCTAAAGGTGTGCATACAAGTTTTGAATACTTGTAGGAGACATGCACTTTGATTTGATATCAAGAGGGGCAAATTATCCATAATCCAAACTTTGGCACATATAAGTTAAATGATACACTTTGTAGAAATCAAAATTTTCAATTTATGCATCATTTACTATGGAGTGATATAGAAGCTATGTGCCGTGCTTAAATAAACATTTTAAACCATGTAGGTTTGCTTAAGTATATGAACTGAAAGCAAGCAATCCTACCATGTGATTTACCTAGTATGCATGATTTTAAACAAAAGTACATAACAATTGTAATACTAGGCAAGAAAGGTAAACTAGATAAAAGGTAAATAGATACGCATATCTAAAAATGAAGAATACAATAAAACTAGTTACCTTAGTCATGGGTGGGAAATTTGGGTCCAAAGTTTTCACTAACCCACTTGGCAATAAACTTGATCCAATATGATGTACCCCATGATATACATCCCAATTTTGCCAAGTCTCCAAATTTCCCGAAGACTTTCGGTCCACTCACTTCCCTTTCGGGATCCAAACCTTCTTGGTGCTTTTCATGGTTGAGATTATCTCCTTTGGCACCCAGATGCGTTTGGCCTCCTTTCCTTTGTTGGCTTGCTTGTTGGCCTTGATTGCTATCACCTTTCCGTTCTTTTTCTTCTTGATCAAATATGGTGTAGCATCCTTTTTGTTCACCTTTTTGATGTAGGTGTTGGAGATTTTGCTTGATGGCTTTTGCTTGAGCTTTTGCCTTTGTTTATCCTCGGTCATCGCCTTGCATTGGAAAGACTTGTGGCCTTCCTTGTGGCATAGCCTACAAATCACAGTTTCTCCCTCTACAGGCTTGTTCACTCCCGCAGTGGTGTTATCCTGTGGAGGTCGGATTTGTTTGGCTTTGCCTTTCTTGTCATACAAAGCCTTGCCAAGGCGAGCCACTTCTTGCTTTAATTGTTCATTTTCCTTTGCAACCTCATCCGAACATGTCTCTACAACAATATTCTCAACAACGACTTGGTTGCAGGGGTTAGAATCATCAATTAAATCAAAGCAGGAAGTAGAAGCATCTTTCTTAATTATTTTAGGTATTTCAACTAAAGATGCTGCTGGGGTGCTACCAATGTTTTCTAGCTTAGTAGTTAGCTCATTATTGTGTATGCTAAGAATTTCCATTTTCTCTAGCAAATTTTCAATAGCTTCTTGGGAGCTAGCTAACTTAGCCTTAAGTTTTTCATTCTTTTTAATAAGGCTATTATCGGTAGCAGTGGATGGAGCACTAGATTCTAATAGCTCAATTTTAGTTGACAGCTCACTATTTAAGTTTGCAAAAGTTTCAAATTTTTCTAGCAAACCTTTGTAATCATTTTGAGAGCTAACCAACTTATTTTTCAAAGTTTTAAGTTGAGCTTTTTGCTTAGTGCAAACATCCTGGAAAAATTTTACGGCTTCCGCAAGCTCATCTAGAGAGGGCTTTCCCTCACCTTCATCATCACTACTACTTTCATCACTAGAGGATGGAATGCTTTTGTTACCTCTTGCCATAAGGCATTTGTGTGATGACCGTGATGATCGTGACGAGGACCGGTGGCTGCGCGTCCTTGGAGGTTCATCTTCACTTGAAGAATCATCCCAAGTTCTAACACTTGTTAGCGCCTTGCCTTTGCTCCTCTCCTTTTTGGGCTTGGCCATATTTGGACAGTTGTCCCTGAAGTGGCCCTTCTCCCCACATGCGAAGCATCCTCTCTTCCTTTGCTTTTTCCTGTCAATGTTAAAGAGAAGATCCTCGACCTGCAGGGGCACACCCATTAGATTAATCTTGCGGATCATCCTCATTACCTTTCCGACGCGTCGGATTGTTTCTTCGTCCTCGGAGGATGATGTGCATGGTTGATTATCTTCATCGTCATCACTTTCTTCTTCTTCTTCCTCTTCTTCGCTTGAGGAACTTGGAGTGGGAGCCTTCTTTTTGCCCTTCCTTTCATCACATGTAAAAGCATATGGTCTTGAGGAAGTTGGCTCATCTCTCCGACTCATTTTTCGCGACATCTCAAAAGCCGCGATTTTCCCAATCACGATGGTCGGGGTCATGTTGCTCAAGTCCTCCATGTTGTGAAGGATGGTGATGATGCTCCCATATCTTTGTTGTGGTAGCAGGGAGATAATCTTCCTCACAATGTCCGCATCACCTAGCTTATTAATGCCAATCGAATTGAGCTCATTGATAATTAGATTCAAACGAGAATACATGTCTCTAACAAGCTCATCATCTTTCATAGCAAAAGAATTATACTCATTTAAGACTAGGCAATGTTTTTGCTCATGGACATTGGATGTGCCGTCATGGAGCTCATGCAATTTTAGCCAAATCTCATTAGCAGTTTTCAGGGTAAATACTTGATTGAAAATATCCATGCTAAGAGTTCATACAAGCAATTTTTGGCTCTAGCATTTAAATGGATTTCTTTTTCCTCACTCGTGGTGGGTTTCTCGGGATTCTTGAGGGGTTTCATCCCGTCACGAGTGACTCTCCAAACACCTAGATCAACGGCCTCTAGGTAACAAGCCATTCTAGCACTATAATATGGGAAGTTAGTGCCGTCAAAGTGTGGTGGCCTATGGGTATCCATCCCTTCCTCTAAAAAGCGTCGGCTCTTTTAGCGGTGAAGCTAAAGCGTTTCAAATGAGCCAAACCGGGCTCTGATACTACTTGTAGAAAACGGGTGACGCCTAAGAGGGGGGGGGGTGAATTAGGACTTCTAAAACTTTTACTAAACTAGGCCACAATTAAATCCCTAGAGCAAAACCTATGCAAATAATCAAAACTAGAATGTGCAAACTAGGTTTTGTCTAAGTGTTGCTATCTCTACCGCAAAAGGCTAAGTTTCAATCTATACTAAATAAGTATGACTACAAGATTGAAACTTAAATGCTTAATATAAATGCGGAATGTAAAGAGCTAAGTAGAGAAGCAAACTCTCGTGGATGACGCCGGTATTTTTACCGAGGTATCCGGAACCACGCAAGGTCCCGACTAATCCTAGTTGGTGCCCCTACGCAAAGGGAAGCCCACGCGAGGGCCAAGCACCACGGTCGAGTAACTCCGTAGAGAGCCGCGGGCCTTCTCCACGCGCAAGTGGTGCTCCGCTTCCGGCTCCTCTCGGACGCTCCCCGCCGTCTCCACTATCGAGCTTCTGGCCGAAACGCCGTGGGCCTCGTTCCCTCCGGTACACGGTGGCGGCCGTGACACAAACGCGGTTGTCATGGTCTCGCAAGACTCTCGCCCCACTCGGTACAATTACAACGACTCACGCAAGAGCCGAGGGGTTGTGTGGTTTTACAAAACTCACTCAACTAACTAGGATTCACCTAGAGCAAGCGCTAAAGCGGTCTAACTAACCTAAGCACTTCGCAAAGCACCTACGCTAATCATCGAGTGATTCTATTAAGCACTTGGGTGTTTGAGCTCTTAGAAATGTGCACTATATGCCTTGGTATGTTGCTTGGGCTCTCACACTTGAGAATGGCCGGTTGGGGTGGTATTTATAGCCTCCACACCCCAAACTAGCCGTTGGACAGAAAGCAGCACCTTTCTGTCGTCGGGTGCACCGGACAGTCCGGTGCACCACCGGACACTGCACAGTAGATGTCCGGTGCACGCCACGTCAGCCGACCGTTGGCGCCTGTAGCAGTCGACCGTTGGAGCCGACCGTTGCCGTCTGCCCGTTGGCACACCGGACAGTCTGGTGCACACCGGACAGTCCGGTGCTACAACCAGAGAGCGCCTGTCTGCGGCCTCTCTGCGCAGACAGTCCGGTGCACACTGGACACCAATGTCCGGTGCGCCACCAGGCGCTGGCTGACAGCCCTTATCTTTGGATTTCTTCGCTAATTTCTTCGGGCTTCTTTGTTCTTGAGTATTGGACTCCTATGCATCTTTTTATGTCTTCTTTTGAGGTGTTGCATCCTCATTGCCTTGGTCCAATTCTCTTCGCATCCTGTGAACTACAAACACAAACACTAGAAAACTTATTAGTTCACGGATTGTGTTGTTCATCAAACACCAAAACTCAATTAGCCAAATGGCCCAGGGTCCATTTTCCTTACAGTGACGTCGGCTGTTCCCCAGGCTGCATCAGATGATTCTGATGATGCAGCAAAGGCCGCCGCACTAGCGGAGAAGGCCAAGTGGGACGAAGCCAATGAGGCATGCTTGTCTCGTCTGCTGAATGTCTTGTCGAACCGCTTATTTGACGTATACTCTGGTTTTACCTCCGCCAAGGGTCTATGGACTGAACTTGAGAACGAGTTCTCTGAAGTTGACAATGGCAATGAGTCATTCACAACGGAAAACTACCTCAACTATAAAATGGTTGAGGGAAGGTCTGTTATGGAGCAGCTACAGGAGATTCAACTCCTTGTTAGGGACTTGGTCCAATATGGCTGCGTCCTACCAGACAGTTTTCAGGTGAATGCAATACTGGCAAAGCTCCCACCTTCTTGGCGAGACTTTGTGACTTCACGCCGCCACATGAAGAAGCAAATGACTCTCACTGAGTTGTCAGCTGCGATTAATGTGGAAGAGCGTGCAAGGTCCAGTAACAAGCCATCTCAGCAACTCTAGGCTCACGTTATTGAGAAGGGTGGAGATAGAAAATTTCAGAAGAAGAAGAAGAACTCTCCACAGAAGAATCTGAACCAACCTAAATCCAAAAAGATGAAGAAGAAAAAGGAGGACTTTATCTGCTACGTTTGTGGAGTCTCCGGGCATACAGCTCGGAGGTGCAAACTTAGGAAGGGAAAAGGTCCTCCACCTCAGCGCAAAGAAGGGAACGTGGTGGTTAACTCCACCCCAGGGTATGCACCTCAGGCCTTTATGGCAAGTCCATCAGATGACTAGTGGATGGATTCCGGTGCTACTGTTCATATTTGTGCTGATCGATCCATGTTCTCTTCATTCCAGGGATACAGCAGCGCACCAGTCTTGATGGGAAATGGTGTTCCGGCAGCAGTTCGAGGTACTGGATAGGTCTACCTGAAGTTAACTTCAGGAAAGACGCTCGTGCTGAAGGACGTACTCTATGTGCCCTCGATGAGCCGGAACCTCATTTTAGTGTCGCTGCTATGTCGACAGGGTCTCAAATTAGTGTTTGAGTCTAATAAAGTGGTCCTGTCTAAGTTTGGTACTTTTGTTGGACAGTCATATGAGTCAGGCGGTTTGTTCCGTCTTTCTGTTTTGAACAATCATTCTTCTTACCATGTTAATGTGGTCTGTAATAACGATTCCATTAATAATATATGGCATTCCCGTTTGTGTCATGTGAATTTTGAGGCCATTAAGAGATTAAGTGACATGTCTTTAATTCCTGAATATAAACATGTTAAAGGTGTAAAATGTGGTATTTGTGTGCAAGCTAAGCAGCCAAGAAAACCGTTTCATACGGTTGAAGGCAGAAGTACCACTCCTTTAGAACTAATTCACTCAGATATCTGTGAGATGAATGGTATAATCACAAAAGGCAGTAAAAGATACTTTCTTACCTTGATAGATGATGCTACCAGGTTCTGTTATATTTACTTACTCAGAACTAAAGATGAGGCACTAGAACACTTTAAGAACTATAAGACTGAAGTTGAAAACCAGTTAGACAAGAAAATTAAAAGGCTACGATCTAATAGAGGAGGTGAATACCTTTCCAACCTTTTTGATGAGTACTGCAAAGAGTGTGGAATCATTCATGAAACCACCGCTCCATATTCACCTCAGTCAAATGGGGTAGCTGAAAGGAAGAACCGAACAGTGTGTGACTTAGCTAATGCTTTGTTGCAAAGTTCGGGGATGCCTGACATCTGGTGGGGCGAGGCAGTACTCATGGTGTGCTATGTCCTGAACAGGGTGCCGCCTCGCAACCGTGAGGCCACGCCCTATGAAGGATTTAAAGGAAGGAAGCCAGATCTTTCGCATCTTCGAACTTGGGGCTGCCTTGCAAAGGTGAATGTCCCGTTGCCGAAGAAGAGAAAGTTAGGCCCTAAGACCGTAGACTGTGTCTTCCTGGGTTATGCACATAACAGTGCAGCTTATAGATTTCTAGTGGTCCATTCCGAGACAAGCGAAATCGCTGTAAATGTAATAATGGAGTCTCGGGATGTGACATTCTTTGAGAGCATCTTCCCTATGCGGGATAAGGAAGTAGTAGCCCCAGATGGTCCATCTCGGACATATTCTCTGCCCTCGAGTGTCCATGACCAGACTTCAGATTTGGAGTTAAGGAGGAGTAAGAGACAAATGACTGAAAAGTCTCTGGGTGATGATTATATTATTTATCTAGTGGATGAAGAACCACGCTCCCTCACAGAGGCATATACATCTCCGGATGCAGAGTACTGGAGGGAGGCTGTTCGTAGCGAGATGGATTCAATCATCTCGAACGGAACTTGGGAGATAACTGATCTCCCAGCTGGTTGCAAGCCTGTGGGCTGCAAATGGATCTTTAGGAGGAAGAGGAGACCCGATGGTACTATTGAAAAGTATAAGGCCCGTCTTGTGGCTAAGGGTTTTACTTAGAAGAAAGAGGAGGATTATTTTGATACTTATTCTCCGGTGGCTCGATTGCCCACAATCCGTGTGCTTTTAGCACTGGCAGCTGCTTATAAACTTCTTTTCCATCAAATGGACGTAAAGACAGCATTCCTAAATGGAGAGCTGGAAGAGGAAATTTATATGCAGCAACCAGAAGGATTTGTGGTTAAAGGTCAAGAGAGCAAAGTGTGTCGCTTGATTAAATCCTTATACGGTCTTAAACAAGCTCCCAGACAATGGAATGAGAAGTTTAATAATACCCTAACCACTGCCGGGTTTTGTGTAAACGAAGCCGACAAGTGTGTGTATTATTGCTTCTCTGGGGGCAAAGGTGTCATCATGTGTTTATACGTTGATGACATATTGATATTTGGGACCGATTTGGAGGCTATCATGGAGACAAAAATATTCCTCTCCAAGAACTTTGATATGAAGGACTTGGGTGAAGCTGATGTAATATTGAACATCAAGCTGATAAAGGGTGAGGATGGGATTACTTTGTCACAATCCCATTATGTGGAAAAGGTCCTGACTCGCTTTGGACATATGGACTGTAAACCAGTCACCACGCCCTATGATCCATCCTACACGCTCAGTAAACATGAAGGCGAGCCTGTGAACCAGCTACTATATTCGCAGATCATCGGATCTCTCATGTACCTGAGCAGTGCAACTAGACCAGATATCTCATATGCAGTATGTAGACTGGCTCGTTATTCGGCCAGTCCAGGAGATAGACACTGGGTAGCCTTGTACAGAGTGCTTCGGTATTTGAAGGGAGCGATGAATCTTGGTATTAAATATACCGGATTTCCGTCAGTACTTGAAGGATTCAGTGATGCAAACTGGATCTCTGACTCGGATCAAATGAAGTCTACAAGTGGCTATGTGTTCACTTTAGCTGGTGGGGCCGTGTCATGGAGATCGTCTAAACAATCAGTGTCGACACGTTCCACCAAGGAGGCTGAATTAGTTGCACTTGATTCAACAGCATTGGAGGCTGAATGGTTGAGAGACCTGTTGTCAGACCTTCCAATGCTAGCAAAGCCGATACCGGCTGTCCTAGTATACTGTGACAACACTTCTGTGTTGCTGAAAGTGAACAGTAGAAAGGACAACCAAAAATCCTCGAGGCATATCAGAAGACGACTTGATTCATGTCGGCATGCTAGAGAGACGGGTGTAATAACCGTAGATTACATCAAGTCTGAAAGGAACCTTGCTGATCCTTTCACCAAAGGGCTGGCTCAAAAGCCAATCCAAGCAGCGTGCATGGGAATGGGACTCGTACCCTGTTAGCGGTTTCAACTGCGAATAACTGTCCTGTGTGACCGGAGATCCCGAGATCCAGGCTCTAGGAAACGAAGCACTGTGGAACCAAGAGCACAAAAGATAAAGAGTCTCATGAGCTGCTGTGCTCTGACTGTATGGCAGGTTGAGCGATATGCTCTTAATGAAGTCAATGCTATAAGTAGGGAAATTGTCCTACAGAATTTCCTTAACGATTTCACCTATATGAGCTGACTGTGGGGTCGTAGTCCAGGAGAGAATGGGGTTTTCTCTCTAGTGAGCTCATGAATAGATATTAAAGGGCATGACCGTAACGCCCTGCCCCGTAAGAGAAGCAGATAATTTGCCTAGTACTATGTGCCTTTTGTGCGAAGATTCTCACACTAGGGTTTGTGGATCAAGGCGTAGTCCTCCGCTTACTCGTGCAGGGTTGGAGTACACTGGGATAGGCTTTGGTTCAAACCTAACAAGTACCTCTGCCGAAAAGTAGTATATAAACAGTACGGGAGCTCAATGACATTGATCAGAAAATAAGAGTGAAAATGGTGGGGATTGCTGACCATTTTGAAGTTTTCACTTTATATATAAAAAAATTGTGGCCAGCCGGACTGGGCCACTTCAAGGCCCAATAGGCCGAGCAGCCCAGCCGGCTGGGAGGTTAGCTAGGGCACCACGGTGCCAAAGAAACGGACGAGACGCACAGAGGGAGATGAAAGACACAGGCTGAGCGGCGGCGGCGGTTGGAGGGAGGCCGAGCTTGGCGCTGCCCATACGTTCGAGATGCTCGCGCTACTCCATCCGAGATGCTCGCAAATCAGTTGGTCTTCTCTTCCCTTCTCGTCTCTTTAAAAGCATGGGTGCTAATCCCCTAGGAGAAACACGGTTGATCTTCTCTGCTTGTTGTTTCAGTCACCTGATCCAATTAGTCTCTAGCGATTCTTGTTTTAGATAGCTGGTGAAAAGATAGAGGTGGTGCTGATCTTGTGCAGTGAGATTTACCCGTGCTCCTTGCTTCACTAGTGCACCTGTGTGGTGCTCTGTCTGTTCTGATTATTGTCCACCGTGGCCTGGTGCCTGGGCTCCCTGCTGCGTGGTGTTCGTCTTCTCGGGCTGGTGCCGTGGACGTCTCCCTCGGCTCCGGCAGCGGCTCTAGTATCTCCGTCAACCTCCCGCCGTGCAGGCCCGGACGTGGGCGCGGAATTGGTTTTCTGGGACAGAACCTTGTGTTCGCTGAGCTGGTCTTCCCACGTAGACAATCTACGTGCTGTGAGTTATTCGTTGTCTCACTTTATTTACTGTTTAATTTTGTGCAATCTGCTAGTATTTAATACTTGGGTGTGATTGCACTGTTGTGGGCGGATTTTTGCTCGATGATGATAGCGGTGTAGTGAGACAACGTGACAGTCTGGGTTTTAGTGTATTATCATTTTCAGCATTGATATTATTTGTGCCTAATTGAATATCTCTTTGTTAAGGCTGTTTACCTGTGTTAAATTCTGTTATTTTGTTTAGTACACAACTCCTTACTATTAGTATTTAGATTTGATTATTAGGCTTATTACATCTGATCTAAAACCCTGATTTGGTAAGATAGAGCTGTCACGTTAGTCGAGGATCTCTGATCACCTATTAGCGTTGGAGGGCTGTTTATTACAGCAACCCGCTATTTTGAGAGCAATACTTTAAAATAAACAATCATGTTTATTTGTTTAATCTGCCTTCTTCATCTGCAAGCCATGTTTAATTATAAAATGGACCTGAGATGCTATTTTACATGTTTACATGTTCTAGAATTGCTACTGTTCATTGCTGCAATAATTATATATGGCATTTGTCTGAGTTATATGCTTGTTTTATTCGGAATTAGAATATTTAATTTATTTAAATATAAAGGAAGCATGTCACTTATTTCTCTAATACTACAACAAAAACCTCAAAGGTTACATAACGAATTTCTATAAGGAACTTCTCGGGGAGCTGGAGGAGAGCTTACTGACCTGAATGAGGAGGACATCAATGACATCCAGCAAGTCTCTGCGATTGAAAATGCTCTTTTAACAGGACCTTTCACTGAGGATGAGATTATGGAGGTTGTTTTTCAAATGGAACGCAACAAGGCACTAGGCCCAGATAGATTTCCTGCTGAGTTTTACTAAAAAATTCTAGGATGTCATTAAAGGTGACCTTCTATGTATGTTCCACGAACTTCACTCGGGTGACCTTCCTCTTTTTAGCTTGAACTTTGGGATCATCACTCTTATACCAAAGGTTCAAGAAGCCAACTGTAATCTAGAAATTCTGACCCATCTATCTTTTAAATGTGAGCTTTAAATTTTTTACCAAACTGGCCACAATTAGGTTGAACCGCATTGAGGATAAAGTTGTCAGCCCTTCTCAAACAGCTTTCATGCGTGGGTGAAATATCCTAGAAGGAGTCGTCATACTGCATGAAACCATTCACGAGATGCATAGGAAAAGATTAAATGAGCTAATTCTAAAAATTGATTTTGAGAAGGCTTACGACAAGGTCAAATGGATGTTCTTATTCCAATCTCTCTGAATGAAGGGTTTCTCGCCCAAGTGGATATCTTGGGTTAAATCTTTCATTACGGGAGACAGTGTTGCAGTGAATGTGAATGGTGACGTGGGAAAATTCTTCCAAACAAAAAAGGGATTAAGACAAGGTGACGTTGTCTCTTTTACTGTTCAACATCGTAACAGATATGCTTGCGGTCTTAATTAATAGAGCTAAAGAACATAGGCAAGTGAGTGGAGTAGTGCCTCATTTAATTGATGGTGGCTTATCTATTCTACAGTATGCAGATGATACAATTATTTTTATGGAGAATGACTTAGAGAAGGCTCGGAACATGAAGTTGTTACTGTGCGCCTTTGAATAAATCTCTGGCCTTAAAATTAATTTTTTTCTCGAAAAACACAGGAGAACTACACCTCATTTTATTAGGTAGGAAGAAAAAAGGGTCAGAAAGGCCTTAAAATTAATTTTCACAAGAGTGAAATAATATGCATTGGAAATGCTGAAGATTCTTTAGAGCTATTTGGATTTGTTTGGATGCAAACAGGGAGATTTTCCTATAAAATATCTCGGCCTACTCATTCATTTCAAAAAGCTAAGGAACTCCAATTGGAATATAGTGAAGAAACGTGTGGAAAAAAGACTAGCTAGCTAGAAAGGAAAACATCTTTCAATTGGAGGCAGACTGACACTACTTAACTCCGTGTTGAGCAGTCTCCCGATGTACATGATGTCCTTTTTCACTATTCCTAAAGGTGTTCTTAAAAAACTGAATTACTTTTGCTCTCGGATCTTTTGGCAAAGGGATGAGAGCAAGAGAAAATACCGTCTTGCTAGATGGAATATCCTATGCCAACCCAAAGATCAAGGGGGCCTTAGGATCCATGACCTAAATATCAAGAACACAACTCTCCTAAGTAAATGGCTATTCAAGCTTCTAACATTGGACAACATTTGGCAACAACTTCTCAGGAACAAGTATCTAGGATCTAAACCCCTAGTCCAGGTTGATTGGAAACCGAAGGCTCTCATTTATGGTCTAGTCTAATGAAGGTTAAACAAGATTTCCTTCGTTTTGGAGTCTTCAAAATAAAAAATGGATCAAATGTGAGATTTTGGGAAGACACTTGGTTTGAAGGACAAAGATTGAAAGATCGATACCCTAGCTTATATGGCATTGCAAGAAAGAAATTCATAACTATTACGGAGGCGCCAACAGATACAGAATCAACTTTTTCTTGGAGAAGAACATTAATTGGTACTAGGTTAGCAGAGTGGAACGAATTACGCTCACGTGTCGCTTACATTCAGTTATCACAAGAGGATGATTCTTTTCATTGGAACCTAACCCAATCCGGTTAGTTCTCGGTGAAATCCCTCTATCAGGCTTTGATTAAGACTGGAGTACCCAATTTAAACAAAAGATTATGGAAATTAAAAGCTCCACTTAAGATTGGAGTCTTCTTGTGGTACCTTAGAAGAGGAGTAATCCTAACTAAGGACAATCTGGCCAAGCGTAATTGGCATGGATACCCATCTTGTTGCTTCTGTCATAAACTGGAGTCAATTAAGCACCTATTTTTTTTAATGTCGTTTAGCTTGTATGGTCTGGGGTATAACCTACTTAGCCTTCGGGATACGTGCACCTTCTAGTGTCCCTAATATGTTTGGTAGCTAGCTAGAGGGGTTTAATCATAATATTAGAAACATTGTTTTGCTAGGAGCGGCAATGTAATACTCGAGTTACCTGCTAGTCTATCGAATGTGCATAATATGTTCCATGTGTCTCAACTTAAGAAGTGTCTCCGTGTCCCTGAGGAACAGTTACCAATGGATGAGCTCAGTGTTCAGGGTGATTTGACTTACACTGAGTATCCTATCAAGATTCTTGATACATTGACTCGAGTTATAAGAAATAAGGTGATAAAGATGTGCAAAGTGCAATGGAGTCACCCTAGCGAAGATGAAGCAATATGGGAAAGAAAAGAAGAACTTCGCATAGATTTTCCCCCATCTTTTCCATCGTTTCTCCTAAATCTCGAGGACGAGATTCTTGTTAAGAGGGGTAGGATTCGTAATACCAATTGTTAATTTGTTAGAGATAATATAAATGGAGAAACAAATTCTCCTTATCTATATGTGAGTTTGACCTTTATGTATCATCAAATGTGAACATCTTGCTAAAAAATAATAATTAATAAGATACATGCCACTAAAATATGCATCATACTAGGACTTTATTTTTGGAGTGCATTATTTGTGACAATATAAAAATAAAAATAATAATAATAATAATAATAATAATAATAATAATAATAAAAGAAATATAATAATGAGAGGAAATTTGAATCCTAAATTGAGAATTAGGGTTTGAAATAGGGAAGGAAAAGAGAAAATGCTATACAATACAAAAAAAATTAATAAATTTATAAGTAGGTAAATTTATTCCACAATAATTTATTCAAATCACATACTCATAAATTGAGTACAAGTTCACCATAAATTTGAAGTTCAAATTGAGCCTCAAAAATAAGAGAGAAAAGAAAAGAATAAAGAGAAAAAAGGAAACTCGTTCTGGGCCCAATCCCTTCGCCCTTAGCCCATTTACCTTTCCCTGCGCTCGGCCCAAACCCGTCCTCACGCCCGCACGCGCCTGCGCTGTGTCCCCACCGGTCAGCCGCTGCGTGCACTTTCCTCGTAACTCTGTCGCGGGTCTGTGGGCCACCCCTGTCAGCATCTCCTTCCACCAGGTGCACTAACTACCGCCGCCATGGCCGCCGCAACCTCCGCGCGCACCTCGCATCCGTGCGCTGACCTAAACCCCGCGCTCATGATTTAAGCCTTGCATGGTCATCCGTCCCTGGTACTATATCTCGAGAGTTAGCCTCGAGCTAGGGCCATTCTAGCCATAACCGCGAGAAGAGAAAGGGGAGAGCTCCGTCGTGAAGAGAAGTCTTACCTGACCACCAAAATCAATCGGTGAACCCGACCGTGAGAAGCATTGGGTGCTGGGGAGGGTGCGTGAAGCCTCGCCTTGGGCGGATTGTACTTCGGGACTCCGGAATTTCTCACCGTGTCCGCTGCTCCGCCGTGAATCTGCCCGACGCCGGGGGGCAGAACTACCTACATCGCCAGCGACGGTATGAGTACTCCTGTTAGATTTGGCGTGTTCCCTTGTGCGCGTAGAGATTTTCGGATCGGGGAATTGCGCTCTTGTGCGCCGGTTGGGTATACCGCCGATGGGCGCGTTGCGGGCAGGGCTGTGCCGCCGTGCGCGTGAATAGGGGAGCTGCCGCCAGCGTTAAGATTGGGGGGAGAGGGAAGAAGGGCCATTGGCCGTTGGATTTGAGATTGACGGCTAGGTTTGGATCTAGGGGGGAAAATAGCTATGGGCCGTCGATCATCTTAGGGACGGTTCGGATTAGAAAATAGGATTCCTTTGCGACGGCGTGATCTGGGCCGTCGGATTCCGATCCACCGATCGGGATTGTGTACCGCTTCTTATGATGTGTAGGTCTAATCCTGGCGGTTGATTTCCGATCGGACGGCCGTAGTGTCCCCATACCTCTTCGCCATGCTATTTTTCTAAAAAGGCCCTACGCTTTACATATATCAACCCACAGTTCAGTTAACAGTGCTCTGGGTCTTAGGAAGTTTTGCACTAGAGCCCCTGCACTTCTCTGTTTCATGCGCCCAGTCTAGAGATTTATAAAATGCAGTAAAAGTGATTAGAAAATGAATTTTAGTGTAAAAATAAATACAAGAATGTGATTAATTCATAGAAAATGCATAATTAGTCCAAATTGATTCATTCCAATTTCTATAATTCTATAATATTATTGTTTATCACATAGTACCTCTGGTTTGACATGAAAACTATATTAAAATTAATCTCTTGATTAATCTCGTATCAAATACATAAAACCTTAGGAAATTCGTATCTCCTCCGTTTTAAATCCGATTTGACTCGTTCCAGTTGCGTTAGCTCCGTATAAATATGTACTATGCAATAACAACACTTATTATACCATGTCTCATTCTTTTATAATTAGACCTTTATTTAAATTATGTTGGTTAGTCTTGTTAATCTGCCTAACATTATAATCCACTAGAATATGATCTATGGTCAATTAATAATTTAGATTAAAGTTGAGATGATTATTTATAGAATAACCCTTTATATGATTTATATTAACCAATTTATAATATAGTTTAATATTTTAATCACATAAATCCTATATAAAATCATAACTCTTTAACCGTAGCTCCAATTTTAGTGGTTCTCGTTCCCACGATCTCGTAGCTTCGCGTAAATCATTATTATTCAGTTTGTACTTATGCTTGGTGTGATGTTAATTTTATCTATACCATGTTTATTTGTATTGCTACGACTAGCGTAAGGCACGTGTCATCTGAAAAGCAAGTTGGTACCTAGAATCTCAAGTGCCATGCAAGTTGTGCCCTTGATCCACTTTTGTTACCCAATAATATTCTTTAATATCATTTATTCAATACATAGGTTTAATTTTGATGGGACCAAATAGGTTTCCCTAGTCTGTTTATCCATTTTACCTTGTTTACCCCTGAATCACATGGGTAGTTATGCTATTGCTTTACATGGTTTTGGGTTAATATTTCATTATATCCATGTTCCAGTTATTTTCTATTTATGTTCATGTAAAGATCATTATATTATTGTTAATTGGAACATGGAGCTTAACTTGAGAAACACGTGGCACAAGGGAGGAATGGGACCCCTTGGCTAACTAATTAGGAAAGCTAGTGGAAGACTACCTTACCCGAAAGGGGCAAGGGCAGTAGGGGAGTTGCATGCAAGTAGGTTCTCGGGTTGATTTTGCTGCGATGGCGGTCAGACGGGGGATTCTTGCAAGTGCTCTTCCCATAAACTGTAGCGGGTTTTCAGGAAGCTAGTGGAACTTTGTAAAGGCCTCGTAGTGGATCCCTAGCCATTCACCTCGGTAGTGTCTAAGGGTCTAGCTAACCCTGGCGACATGGGAAACATGGCTTGTGGGTAAAGGGTACAATCTCTACATAGTGTAAAACTGGTATACTAGCCGAGCTCACGGTCAAGAGCAGCTCAGGACTCTCGCATGATTAAATTATGGAACTTAAACTCAATTTGTCATTTGCATTTGCATGGGTTTATTGTTAATTTTGTTCTATTATTTATTATTATGGTTTGGTATCTACTTACATTTAGTAACTGCTAATAAAATTTGACCAACTTATTAAAAGCAATGCTGAGCTTTAACCCCTATTGTTGATCAGCCTTACACATCACATGAACTCCCACCTTTGGTGAGTTCATGTCACATTGTTCCCCACAACTTGTTGAGCGATGAACATGTGTGAGCTCACCCTTGCTGTCTCACACCCCCCACAGGAGAAGAACAGGTGGTTCAAGAGGAGCCGTATATCAAGGAGTTCGATTCGATCTAGGTGGCGTCTCCCAGTTGACTTTCTGCTCCAAGGATGGATTGTAGATCCATTTATATTTATCTTTTATTTTGTAAGACTTCCGCTATGTAATAAATACTCTGATTATATTGTGACATTTATCTCTATACACTCTGTTATTATATATGTTGTCTTCTTTGGCGCATGTATGAGATGCACCCGGCTTTGTCCCTTAAAACCGGGTGTGACAGGCAAGCATCTATCAGGTTCTTTGGCTAACCAGAAATGATTTTGTTTTAAGGGAAAAATGATCTATTACCCGTTACAAGTTCTATATGCCATTTCCCAATGGCTTCGTATATGGGCGGTGTTGTAGAAGGCGGAACAGCAAGCTACGGTTGTGGAGGCTACGCGTTTCTTGGCGCAGGTGGCCAAGGACTTTTTTCCCAGGCGCATGGGTGGCGATCTAGTTGTCGGATTGGTTGTCACTATAGAGTGCGTTACTTTGTGTAGGTTGTGTGCTTGTTGATGAGCAGAGGCCGGAAGAAATTGCAATCCTTTGTATCAACTTGATGCGACACGATGAAATTAATAAAGTCTTCCTTATCAAAAAAATTAACAGTGGCGTCCAACACTAAACAAGTGTAAAATAACACTACTGTCGTGACGCCCTGGCCAAAGATTGAGGAGCTCTGGTAGCAACTATGACAACCCTTGGCCAACATCACACTATTGTCGCTAACGTGAGAAGACACGACGGTCGTTGGCGAGCGACTCAGCGAGCAGAGATCGCAAAACAACTTGTGGCATAAGATGATGGCGAGAGTTCGAGTTCTATTCCCTGAGCAGTGTATCATCTATTACAGGGTATATAAGACTATCTCCAGCAGATAGTGTAAAATAGGGGACACGTGACTGTAGATGACACTATTTGTGAAGTGGAGTTTGAAATAGTGGATCTGCTTAGCCTAAGCACTCGCACTAGGTCGAGTCCAAGACATCACAAAAGACACAAATATAGCCCACACAGGAGCCCACCATTCAAATATGGCCCCTTTGGTAGGGCTCCGACTCCTCTAAAAATAGCTCTAGTTATAGCTCCTCGCTCCTTAGCTTCTATGGAGGATCCAGAGTCGTTTTACAATTTATTTGGAAAAACAACTTCTTGATTATTTCTTTCGAATGGTGTATGATAAAAATACAGAAGGAGCCGGTAGAAGATAGGTTTTTAACGCTCTTACTCCCAACAAGAAAACGGCTCTAGCCCTTGGAGGGCTCACGTTGAGAAGTCGTTTTGTTGTGACCATTTGGTAGCTGGAGCTGGAGCCTGAGTACCATGCCAAAGGGCCATAATACAGTAACGCTTCGTGTCATTCTCAGATTTAGCCCACCATCGTCAATGTAGAGGGGCTCTGACTCTAACATCCAAAAACTATGCTCTAACATCTAAAAACTGTGCTCTAGCAGCGCCTCTACTTGAGCCTTGAAATTCAGATAGGCACCCAAATGCTCCTCAAGGCCCTTATTTCTAGAGAGCCATATTTAAATATACAGGCACAAGTAAAGGCATGCTAAAATTACCCTTAAAAGGCTGTTAATTAGGACTTTGTGGTTCCCTCTATATTGGTCATTGGCAATGCCTTTACTTAGCTCTAAAAAACAAGGCTTTAGTTGTAATACCCAAATTTTAAATAAATAAAAGAGAAGGGATCAATCTTTTTATGTTATATGGCTCTTTATGTATATAAGCATAAAAAATACTCTTGTTTAAAGTGATTAAATTAATTGATGAACTATAAATAAGCAAGGCATTCATGCTATAATTTTTTTGTGATGCATTTGAGTTGAATGAGGAATCCTAGTTTTAAATTCGAATTCAAATTATAAATTAAAATGGAAATGTAAAACAGAAAATAAGTAAAAGAAAAAAAGAAAAAAGAACAAAACCCCGCGATGGGCCAAATCTACTATTAGGCCCAAATTAGCTTGCCCACGTGTAAAACGGCGCCGACAGGCGAGTCCCACCTACAAGTCTCAGCCGCGTACACCACCATCCTCGATTGCTGACCTGCGGGGGCCACCTCTGATTACGCGTTCGCGCGCCCCATGCACCGGCATTCGGGGCCCACCCGTCAGCATCACCTCTCATCCCGCGCTCCAGCCGTGTGCCCACGTCGTTGACTTGCCTGGGCCGCGCGGTCGGCCTCTCAGAGCGCTGCCCTCGCCGCTCTATCTCTGACGCGTGGGACCCTTCCAACCCAAGCCTCCTCTTCCTTCGCTGTAACAGAAATCCGAAGACCCCGGGGCATGGCGCCAGCCCCTGATCCGCTCCTCTCGGGGATAAAAAAACTAACCCCTCGCAACGCGTTTTAGCTCCGTTTTACTCCGTTCATATTGTGTTAGCTTCGTAATAATGTTGTCTACATGCTAATCACTTTATTTTATCATGTAGCATGATTTAAAAAATAATTAAATACCTATTGAACCTATAGTTATTAGATTAACTTTTATAAACCAAGATAAATGTAATGTTGTAATTTGGTCCATGATTATAAATTGACTAAAATACTATCTATAATCATGTTATAATTAGTATTAAAATTAACTTAGTTATTTATTTATCTTTTCTCACTTGACTTGTAGTAATAGAATGTAGTTTTATTATTTAAACACCTAAAACTTTAGAGAACTATATCTTTTCAACCATAACTTCGATTTTAGTGGTTCTCGAACCTATGGTTTTGTCTCGACGCGTAGAACATTATTATGCAGTTTGTTGTTTTGTTTGTTGTGATGTTAATTTTGTCCATACAATATTTATTTGTATCGTTGCGAGTAGATGAGCAAATGACCGAGGAACCCGGAGCTCAGCAGGTTGAAGACTCTGAGCAGGAGCTCGCTGAAGGCAAGTTGTGCCCTTGATCACTCTTCTTTACCCAATAATGTCCTTGTTAATCACTATGATATGCTCAGAATAATTGGATGTGACCTAATAAGTTATCCTAGTTTGGTTTACCTTGCACCTTGTTTACTATTGAACTTTTAGGTAGTATCTGCTATTGCTCTATGTGGTTTTGGGTGTTATGATACATATTATTCATGATCATGCTATTTATTATCATGATGTTATTTACTGTTCATGATAAGACCATTATGTTAATTGGAACATGGAGCAACCATCCGGGAAAATAGTGCTACCACAAGGGTGGTATGGGATGCCCTTGGCTTTCTAATTTGAAAAACTAGTGGAGGACAACCTTACCCGAAACGGGCAAGGGCGGTAGACAGCTGTCGTATAGGTAGGTTCTCGGATTGATCATGTTGTGATGACTTTTCGGACGGGGGATTCCTATATCACTCTTCTCAGAAACAGTAGCGGGTTTTCTGAAGCTAGTGGAACTTTGTAAAGGCCTCGTAGTGCTACCCTGCCTCGTCTCCTCGACAGAGATGAATGGAAAGTCGTGATCACTTAGCAAACGGGTAACACGACTTATGGGTAAAGAAGTGCAATCTCTGTAGAGTACAAAATTGGTACATCAGGCGTGCTCATGGCCATGAGCGGCTCAAACCCTCACATGAGCAACTCATGGAATTAAACTTAATCTGCTAATAAAATTTGACCTCTTATTTTATTGGGCTGGAATACACTTATACTTAGTAACTGCTAATAAAATTTGACCAAGTTATTAAAAGCAATGCTCAGCCTTATCCATTATTTGTTAATCAGCCTCACACTATGCATGAGCCCTCACCATAAGTGAGCTCATGCACATTATTCCCCACACTTGTTGAGCGATGAACTTTTGTGAGCTCACTCTTGCGATAAACCCCCTACAGGTGAATAGCAGGCACTGATTTCAAGTCGAGCGACCAGCTAGTCGACCGACAGGACCGATCAGGCGCCTAATCACGATTAGGGCGACTAATCGGACGACTAATCAGTTTTGGTCGGCCTCTGGTCGGCCCTAGTCGTCCTATGTAGATTCCTAGGCATATAAGCCATATATATATATGTATATATGTATTTCTAGGCATATAAGCCATATAGAACTGAAATTAAATTGGAAGTTTGGAACTGAATTACTAAAATATAACAGTAGCAACTTTCAATTGGAAGTGAATGCAGCATAAGTGAAACAATAGAGTACCTGCTAGTCTGCTACCTAGAGCAGATCAACATCCAAGCAAAAAGCATCAGCAACAGCTTTCCCTCCTCCAGATTCAGATTCATCTTGGTCCATATCTCTAGTAGCTTCTAGTGGTTGTTCTTGTTGTCCTTCTGCATCTGTTGTAGCATTACCATCTTCTTGAGCATCACTATCATCTTCTCCAATATCTTGTGCTGCTGCATTTCTTGAACGCTTCCTTGTCCTAACATAGGTTCATTGAGGCTGAGAACTTGAAGCAGCACCTGCAACAGCTAATCTTGGCAAATTTCTGCCTTGGAGAGCATGAGTTGCCCCTAATGCCTCATCCACAGCATGCCATATGGTGCTATCACCATCAGCTTCATTATTTTCTTCAACCCATTCATTTTCCCACAAACTCTTCAAGCACCAGTGGGTTGCTTATTTTTCCCTTGGATCCCAACTCTCTTATTGTTCGAAACCTATTTTCCATCTTTCTGTTGTAACTGACATAGACCAATTTATTAAGCCTCTGGTGTTCTAGTCGGTTCCTCTTTTTTGTATGGGCCTAAAAATGCACAATTGCACATAGCCACATAATGATCAATCAACAAGCAAACCATTTTTGCTAGGCTTTGTAGTACAGTACTTAGTTACTTACTGCTGCAAAGTCTGACCAATTTCTCTCACAACCAGAAGCTGCACAACAGAGGCTTATAACCCATTTTGCTAGGCTTTGTAGTTCATATGCCAGTCCTCCATATGCACCCCACTGTAGGACTGTTACACAACAGCTTTTAGGTCAGTTTTAGACTTCCAAACTGGCAAACAAATTGACAAATGCTATAAGCTTATAACTGCAAAAATGAGTTACTTACTAGGACTTTTTTCTCTCTTTCTCTTATTGCTCCTGCCTTTGAAAAGCATTCCCCTTCGGATCTTTTGTAGTCATCTGCCTGTTTACTAATCTTTGTTTGCTCATCCTCATCACTGACCATCTTCCACAAAACATCATTGAACATAGCTCTAAGTCTTGCAGCTTGCCTTCTGTCTTTGTCCCTCAAGGTAAAGAATTTACCTGGATTCAAATAAAGGGCTGCCTCATATAGTTTCTGCTCCATCTGAGGTTCCCACCTCTTCTCAAAGCATGAGATGACTTCAGCAAGTAATCTTGGCTTCTCTTTTAGTGACTCTTGTATGGTGGCTTTTGCTTTCTCCATAGCTACCATTATCTCTGGAGCTGCTGGCGTCTCATCACCATTAGAAATCCTTAAAGCAATGAGAAGAGGTTGTGAAGCCCGTAGACAATTTTCAAGAGTTTGCCAAAATGATACAGAAAGGACAATATTTTCAGCTTGTACACCTTCCTGAAGTAGGGAAAACTTAGAGCCATTCCATTCATCACTAACAAACAAGCCTTGTAATCTATTCTTATGCTTGTACATGCTTGCTAAAGTCAAGAATGATGTTGCAAATCTAGTGACACCCGGCCTAACATGGTCCCCACCTAGCTTTTCTCTCATTAGGCTGTGAAGTCGCCAATGCTTGTATAAGAACCTCGAAACCTTCTTTGCCATATTGATGCAAGTGTTGAACTCCTTGATCTTGCCAATATCCTCCAACAATAGATCCAAGCAATGTGCTGCACAAGGAGTCCAAAATAGATGGGGAATTCCATCCATTAGGATCCGCCCTGCTGCTTTGAAATTGGCTCCATTGTCAGTAACCATCTGGGCAACATGTTCTTTCCCCACCTTCATTATTTGCTTCTCCAACAGATCTGCCAACATATTGGCATTTGCTACCTCACTTGATGCATCAACAGAACCTAGGAAGTAGGTCCCTGCTGGACTGTTGGCGAGGAAGTTGATCAAATAACGTTGTCTTGTTTCGGTCCACCCATCTGACATAATTGAGCAACCATATTCCTTCCAAGCCTCTTCGTGCTTAGCTCTCAATGTCGATGTTCTCTTCACTGCCCTTTCAAGCCAAGGTACTCTAGCCTCATGATACGATGGGCCACGATATCCAGGACCGTACTAACCAATAGACTCCAACATAATCTGTCAACTTCTTGAGTTTACGACATTCAATGGAAACTTGTTCTCATACAGAAAATCAGCTACATGGTCGTCAACAATTTGTTGTGCTTGTGTCCCTTTCTTTGTGCAGTGCTCAAGGGTGGCCTGAGAAGTTTTGTTTTTATGCCTCTCTGCAATTACTTCTCCTGAAGTCTTGCAGAGCATGGCACTCACTGATTTGCTTGCCTTCTGGGTACTTGGTTTTGGAGGAGTAGATACAAGAAATGAGGACATGGCGGCTTGGGCAATTTTCTTTTTTGCTTGCTTGTTTTTTGTCCCAGAACTTGGTTTAGGACCTTCATCATTCCGCTCTTCTCCCTCTTCACCTTCTTCAGTATTAACAATAATCACAAGTCTCATGTTCCTTTTTAGATACATGTGCATTTCCTTTGAAACTAATTCTAGTACTCTAGCACACTTCATGGTGTCACCAAACCGACCGGCCAGATGCTGCTTGAACCTTTTGATTCCGGAAGGAACAATCTTCAAACAGAAAATACACTGAACAAAATCCTTCTTTGTTGTGTCTGGCCACCACCCAAACTTCCATCCTAGGTCCTATGACCTTGCCTTTCTTTTTGGGTCAGCTGCTTGTGCACTAAGCTCAGGAGGGAGTGCTGCAATAGCCTTTTCAGCAAGACTTTTTGAGTATGCAGCAGCTGATAATGCTGAAGTAGGGCCTGTGCTATCAATATTTGAGGTCATGGGAGGAACAGAATCACTTGCAGTTGCACTGCCACTGCCAACCACATTGGATCTGAGGAATAAGACCTCAACATGAGAGCACCTGAAGGGGGGGGGGGTGAATAGGTGATCCTATAAAATTCAACACTCAAAGTGCAAACTCAGTTTACAAAATGTTAGTTCGATTGACCAAGTTGCTAGAGAGTGAGCTCTTTAGAAGAAAACAATCACAAAGAAAAATAGCACAAGAGACATGGTGATTTATCCCATGGTTCGGTCAAGTAACACTTGCCTACTTCCACATTGTGACGTCCCAATGGACGAGGGTTGCACTCTACCCCTTTCAAGTGATCTAATGATCAACTTGAATATCACGGTCTTTTCCTTTCGAGTTCTTTTCCCGTTTGCGAGGAACCTCCACAAATTGGAGCCTCTCGCCCTTACAAAGTTTGATCACAAGAGAAGCACAAGAGTAAGGGAGGGAAAGCAACACACGCAAGATTCAATCCGCAGCACACACACGCACACAGGCCAAGACTTGAGCTTAAAAACACAGCGCAGGGAGTTCACAACTCAGACGAAGCTCAAATCACTAACACAACAATCCAAATGCGTGGAGGCGGAGTCTAGATGTCTTAAGATGCTTAGAGAATGCTTGGTGTACTGCTCCATGCGCCTAGGGGTCCCTTTTATAGCCCCAAGGCAGCTAGGAGCCGTTGGAGATCAACTTGGAAGGCAATTCTTGCCTTCTATCGGGTGACGTACCGGACAGTTCGGTGCACCACCGGACATGAACAGTAACTGTCCGATGCCCGGTCTCCTTCCTTTTCTGGCGAAGCTGACCATTGGATCTTCGGATCCGTTGGCGCACCGGACAGTCCGGTGTGACCATCCGACCGTTGGCTCGGCCACGTGTCGCCCGTTGATCGCGCAGACGAGCGTTGGCCGCGGGCGTCGTTGGCTCACCGGACAGTCCAGTGAATTTTAGCCACGACGCCTTTTTCTTTTCCCGAGAGCGACGAGTTCGTCGCCGAAGTGCTTGGGCGCGGGTGCTGATGACTCATCGGACAGTCCAGTGATTTATAGCCACGTCGGTGTGCCGATTCCTAAGAGCAGCCAGTTCACAGCCGGGCCAGCCTAGGCACCGGACACTGTCCGATGCACCATCGGACAGTCCGGTGTGCCAGGCTGGTGCTGCTTTTGCTGATCACAGCCACTTCTTCAATCCTTTTTCTCTTTTCTTGGCCATGTCTCTAGCACTTAGATAAACATATTAGTACCCAAAAACAATTTACTAAGTCTAGAAACATACCTTGTTCTTTGATGTGCACGTCTCACTTACTTAGCACATACCTTGTTTTTTTGGTGATTTATGCCAACACATTAAAAAACAACTAAGAAGTGCAAATTTAAGACAAAATTTTTCTTCACTTAGTATTTGGCATATTTGGATCACTTTTGCCACCACTTGGTTTGTTTTTTGCAAATCAAATTCTTTTTCCTATCTCTAAGTCAAACACACTTGTTTAGGCAAATAAAGAGATATTCCAAGAGTAGAATTGATCAAGTGCCAAAAACTCCCCCTTTTTCCCATAATCAAAATTCTCCCCATAAGAGACCAAATTTTGCAATTAGAGTTATTTGGACAAAAATACAAATTCTAACTCTACTGTTTTCAAAATTCACAAGTGGTTTACTGATCCATTTGCTTTGGCCTTAATTTCTCCCCATTTGGCATTAAGCACCAAAACGGAAAAACTTTTGGCCCTTTAACCCCATTGCCTTACCAAAATGTCAAATAAGAGCAAAAAGGCAATGAGAGCATTAGTATGAACTTGGAATTAAATACACGTATACCAGAGTGCAGTGGAAGTCTTTTCGTCGTCCAAGTTCATTTTCCCTTTCAATGGTCCTTCGAGACTACTTCAAGTGTACTCAAACAAAAAAGTTAGTCTCAAAGGAGTCAAGTTATAGCACATCTCCCCCTAAACATGTGCATCATTTGCATACAGACTTGTGAGGTCCGGGGATGACTTGTACAACTTGAGCACCACAAATAAACAATAAATGATGTAAATGCTCAAAGTAACATGATCAAAGGCATAGAACACATGTATGCTATAGATCAATCTAGGTTACGCGAATCTAAGACATTTAGCTCACTATGCAACCTGCAAAACCTTTTCTCATCTAAAGGCTTAGTGAAGATATCAGCTAGCTGGTTCTTGGTGCTAATATGGTAAATGTCGATATCTCCCCTTTACTGATGGTCTCTCAGGAAGTGATGCCGGATGTCTATGTGCTTAGTGCGGCTGTGTTCAACAGGATTATCTGCCAAGCGGATTGCACTCTCATTGCCACATAGGAGTGGGACTTTGCTCAGATTGTAGCTAAAGTCCTGGAGGGTTTGCCTCATCCAAAGCAGTTGCACGCAACACTGTCCTGTGGCAACGTACTCGGCCTCAGCAGTGGATAGGGCAACGAATGTTTGTTTCTTGGAACTCCAGGACATCAGGGACCTTCCTAGAAATTGGCACGTCCCTGATGTGCTCTTCCTATCAACCTTGCACCCGGCATAGTTGGAATCTGAGTATCTGATTAGGTCAAAGGTAGACCCCTTTGGATACCAGATCCCGAAGCAAGGCGTAGAAACTAAATACCTAAGAATTCGCTTAACGGCCACAAGGTGACACTCCTTGGGGTTGGATTGAAATCTAGCACACATGCATACACTAAGCATAATGTCCAGTCTACTAGCACAAAGATAAAGTAATGAACCTATCATTGACCGGTATGCCTTTTGATCAGTGGACTTACCTCCTTTGTTGAGGTCGAGATGTCCGTCAGTTCCTATCGGTGTCTTTGCGGTCTTAGCATCCTTCATCCCAAACCTCTTGAGAAGATCTTGAGTGTACTTCGTTTGGGAGATAAAGGTGGCATCCTTGAGTTGCTTCACTTGGAATCCAAGGAAGTAGGTCAACTCGCCCATCATCGACATCTCAAACTTTTGCATCATCACCCTGCTAAACTCCTCACAAGACTTTTGGTTAGTAGAACCAAATATAATGTCATCGACATATATTTGGCAAACAAACAGATCACCATCACAAGTCTTTGTGAAAAGAGTGGGATCGGCTTTCCCAACCTTGAAAGCATTAGAAATAAGAAAATCTCTAAGGCATTCATACCATGCTCTTGGGGCTTGCTTAAGTCCATAGAGCGCCTTAGAGAGCTTATATACATGGTCGGGATACCTGTCATCCTCAAAGCCAGGGGGTTGTTCCACGTATACCTCCTCCTTGATTGGCCCATTGAGGAAAGCGCTCTTCACATCCATTTGGAACAGCTTAAAGGAATGGTGAGCAACATAGGCTAATAAAATCCGAATTGATTCTAACCTAGCCACAGGAGCAAAAGTCTCCTCAAAATCCAAACCTGCGACTTGGGCATAACCTTTTGCCATAAGTCGAGCCTTATTTCTTGTCACCACTCCATGCTCGTCTTGCTTTTGTGAAACACCCACTTAGTTCCCATAAAGTTTTGCTTTGGACGTGGCACTAGGCTCCAGACTTCATTCCTTTTGAAGTTGTTGAGCTCTTCCTGCATGGCCAACACCTAGTCTAGATCCTGCAAGGCCTCTTCTACCCTGAAAGGCACAATAGAAGAGACAAACGAGTAATGCTCACAGAAATTAGCTAATCGTGAGCGAGTAGTTACTCCCTTGCTGATGTCACCCAGAATCTGATCGATGGGGTGATGTCTTTGGATCGTCGTTCGGACTTGGGTTGGGAGGGGGTCGTGGTGCTTATTCCTCCATAACATGTTCTTCCTATGCTCCCCCTTGATCTTGCCCCTCTTCTTGAGGTACTTGTACATCGTCTTGAGTTGGGGGATGCACCATTATAGAGGAGGGTTGATCTTGTTGTTGTAGTTCCTGTGGTCGCACATCACCTATCGCCATAGTTCTCATTGCGGCCGTCAGAACTTCATCCTCATCTACATCATCAAGATCAACTTGCTCTCTTGGAGAGCCATTAGTCTCATCAAATACAACATCGCTTGTTGGGGGCCTTCGCCCTCCGAAGGTCCTCAAAAACATGATTTAACAATGTTTCCTAAGTGTAACAGATGAACAGGTACCTTTGGACATGGATCAAAACTGTACACGATGTGAAAAGCTTGGTCAAGAGAAGGTTGATGTTGCTCCGAAGCTACGTGCTAGGGAGCTTCGGCTTAACGGCGGGAAAAGGAACCGACTTAAAGAGGAAAAGGCCATCTAGTCCTCGTTGAGTTGTCCATAAGTCAGTAGTAAATATGAAGGGCATGAATGTAATTTCACACAGGCTGCACCGTGTGCATATAAATAGATGAACAGTACACCCGTACTGTTCACGCTGACTTGTACTCGCTTGTGCGTCACGCTTGTACCTTTGCCTTCAATCAAGCCGAAGGTATAAATGTAATTTGATATTGTTCTTATTTATTCCTGATTATATAAAAGAAAGATATATCATGATGTCATGTAATAATTCATGTTATCATGTTTCATATGCTTCGTCTTTCATTGATTTATGTTGCAATAATGAAGGTACGTCCTTTATAACCTTCGTCTAAAGAACGTTATATCCTCGGGGAAATAATGCTTCGAAGGATGAAGGGCATTAATCATTAACATGTTTTTGTGTTGTCTTGTTCTTAATTCATAGCATTTGAGAACAAGTGACCAACATTGGCGCCCACCTCCGGTGTACTCACTTCCACAACCTTCGGCAAAGCACTGACCTTCGTTATGCCACCGAAGAAGACAACAGTGCCAGGGGCTGCTGCACTGCAGCCACTGGACACAAACTAGGAGACTCTCTCTCTCTCTCCGAGAGGCTCGAAGCCAGAAGAGAAAGGTCACTAGTCCAACATTCTAGGAGGAAGAGTTGGACCAAGAGATCAGGGATATGGAAATCATTCATCAACAAGTGCAAAGGAAAAAAAGAGAAGATGGCTCGACTGGCCGATCTTCAAAGGAAGATTGATGAAGCTACTGAGGAAGTTCGTCATCTTACTCAAGATGACCAAGACCGAAGGCCTCAATACAGGGAGCTTCATCAAGAGGGCTTATTCAACGAAGATGGATGGTATGATGATTTTAATCATGATACCTTTACTTTTGATGATGCTTCTCCCTTAGCAGTAGAATTGCAGGCTATCCCATGGCCACAATCCTATAAGCCACCCCAGCTATCCATGTACGATGGGCACTCGGACCCAAAGCAATTTTTGATGAGCTATGAGGCAACAATATCCTCATATGGAGGCAATGCGGCTGTCATGGCAAAGTCCTTCGTCATGGCAGTCCAGAACGTAGCCCAAACATGGTATTCTTCTCTTCGGTCAGGGACAATCACGTCGTGGCAGAAGCTCAAGGATATGCTGATTACCAGTTTCCAAGGCTTTCAAACAAAGCTAGTCACAGCTCAGGCCTTGTTCCAGTGCACACAAGACCATGAGGAATACCTTCAGGCTTATGTCCGAAGGTTCTTGTGGCTGAGGGCACAAGCGCCCACAGTTCCCAATGAAATTATCATTGAGGCCATGAGCAAGGGTCTTCAGCCAGGACCTACGGCTTAATACTTCGCCAGGAAGCCTCCACAAACTTTGGAGAAGCTGCTTCAGAAGATGGATGAGTATATCCAGGCTGACAACGACTTTCGCCAAAGAAGGGAGGAAGCTTACAGATTCTCTAAGATGACCAGGGGCTTCGGAGGAAGAATCCACCCTAGGCATGTCAGATCAATCTACAGCTCCAGTCAGAATGACGACAAAGGAAGCCAGCTTCAGAGGCCACAGTATACCTCACAGTCTTCGGGGCAGCAGCAAAGCTCCTTTAGGCCACTAGCTCCAAGGGGCAGTGAAAGCTCTCTTGTGGGTTTTGGTGTTTGGATGACAACCCAATTAAAGGACTAACAAGTGTGCTAAGTGTTGAACAGGTGTTTTATGCAAAGCTAATATGGTTCAACACAAGTGAACAAGTGTGATGGTCCAAAGACTGAATTATTTATAGATAATGGACATCACAAGAAAGATGGACATTGCTTAAGTGAGACTCGATGTGCATAACTCAAAGACAACCAATCAAGCCAAGGATGGAAGCAAGAAGAGCTTCGAGGTACCAAGTGCATGGGAGAAAGTCAAGGAGACCAGGAACCCAAGGCTAGGGGTGAAGAAGAAGACTTGCGAAATCAAGGTTGATCGAGTTAAGAAGAGTTATGGTGCATCAAAGAACACTACATAAGGACATGACTTACAACCAATGAGGTAACATCTACAATTATGTGGTGTAAGTAATAAGGCTCAAGACCAAGCTCAAAAAGTGAACAAGGTCACTGGAAGGAGAATCAATGTCAAAATCAGAACTGGAAGCAGCCCAAAAGAGCTAAGTGCACCTTAATCTTTAGTTTGGGGTGTTCCTATGTTTGGAGATATTCTATGTGACCTTTGCAGGACGTTGGAGCTCAGAAATGACAAATCTGGATCAAGTCAAGTTGACTTGATGGTTTATGAGTCCAACATCAATCTCAATCATGTCAAATGCTAAAGAAGTGCAAAATAAGAACAAGGTGTGTTTCTAGACTTAGTGAATTGTTTTTTAGTACTAACATATTCTGTCTAAGTGCTAGAAACAGTGAGAAAAGAATTGCAAAAAGTCTTGGCTCGGTGCAGCCAAAACTCTGCTCAGTCTGGCCCACCGGACAGTGTCCGGTGCGCTAGACTGAACTCCGGCGAACAGGCCGCTCTCGGGAGAAGTTTGGCGGCGTATGACTATATTTCATCGGACTGTCCAGTGGTGCACCGGACTGTCCGGTGATCCGATGGTCGACTGTGCCAACGGTCGGCAGCGCGATCAGCGGGCGACGCGTGGCGTGAGCCAACAGATAGTTGGCGCACCAGACTGTCCGGTGTGCACCAGACAGTGTCCGGTGAGCCAAGACGACCGTTGCTCCAACAGTCAGCTAAGCTCGATTTGGAAGGAGATCGCACACGGACAAGCTACAGGACCTATCCAGTGGTGCACTGGACTGTCTGGTGCGCCACCCGTTAGAAAGCAAGTATTGCCTTCCAAAATGAATTCCAACGGCTCCTAGGCCCCCAGGGTCTATAAAAGGGACTCCTAGGCACCTCCAACATGTACACAAGTACAACCAACAATTGTAGACATCACTCGGATCGATTCTCTCTCTCCCTCTCGTGTATATATCTCTAGTTTGTGTAGAGGCAAAGTTGTAAGCCTTTAGAGAGTGGAGAAGTGCTGCTAAAAGCTAGAGCAAAGTCTTGAGCGCATTGTTACTCTGCCGGAGTGCTGTCAAGAAGACTGTAAGCAGCCACAGCTTTGTTGTAACCAAACTCAACATAGTGGAAGGCTCTATCTGTCATACTGATAGATCTGAGCAAACAGAGGAAGGAGTTGAAATAGACTCCAAGCCCAGGTATGGCTAACTCCAACGAGGACTAGGCAAGCATTTCAGGCTTGGCCGAACCTCGGGATAAATCCCTGCGTCTTTGTGCTTCGCTCTGTATTGTGTGCTGACTCTCTGTCTTACTTACTTTTTATATCTGCACTTCAACACTTATCTGTGGTACAAGTTATATTTGAAGTGCAGGGCATTTTAAGACAGGATCTTCTATTCCGCTGCAACCTACTCGAAGGGTCCTTAATTCCACTGAGATCTAGCCTTCGAGTAGAATAAGAATTTCAGTTTTGAAGTGATAATTTTATTCGCCTATTCACCCCCCTCTAGGCGACATCCAGATCTTGTTCCGGGCAAAGGGAACTTTCAATTGGTATCAGAGCTAGGCCTCTCCAGTGTGGGCTTAGCCGTCCGGAGATGACGATGTCGTCACAAGAGGTAACTGTAGAACTTCTTTTAGGTGATGGTTCTAATTATAAATCCTGGTCTATCTCTATTTATAATGCTTTCATGAATATTGATCCTGATATGAGACAAATCTTTAGTAGAAGTATTTTCCCTCCAATTTTAGTCAAAATCTTTCTAATGATGAACTAAGTTGTCTATCTCTCAATCACCATGCTTGCAACATCTTAGTTGACTCACTTTCTAGAGGTGCCTATTTTGCCATCATGAGTAGTGATAGTGACTTATTTGTTGATGCTCATGATCTATGGACTAAAATTAAGTTGAAATTTTTTAAGTCCATATGCACTACTTCTGCTCCCTCTATTGCTGGTAGTACTAACTTGTTTAAGGGAGAAGAACAAGAACGATGGACACCAAACGATGGATCCACCTCACCAACAGGTTCATCTCCCACTAGTTATACATGTCTTGTTGCTAACGATGAGAGTGGAGATGAAAGCGATGATGAGGAGGAATATGAGGATGAGGAGTCTACATCATCACAAGGTACATTTTCCTGTTTTGCTTCCACTGATAATAATGACAGGGAAAATGAGACCGACGATGTGGAAGAAGAGGAGATTCGTCGTTTCTACACCCATCTCAACAAGGAAGACAAAGCACTCTTGGTTAAGCTGTTGAGAAGGAACAAGGAACAAGGCGAGACACTTCTCAAGCTAGAGGAGACTCTTATCAAAACCAACGACAGCTTGGAGAAGATGACCAAAGAACATGAGGAGCTAAAGTGCTCTCATGATGATTTGGTCCAATGGTATGATTCAGTTTTAGTTGAGCAAAGAAATAATGATGATGATTTATCTTGTGTTGCTCAACTTAAAATGGAAAATGCCATGCTTGAGAGGCAAGTAGAATTGCTAAATTTAGAAAAGCTTGCTCTAGGTGAAAAGTATGATATGTTGTCATATTCTCATAATAAATTAGTTGATGACCATATCATGCTCGATATTGCTCATGAGGTAGTAATTACTAGTTTAAACTTATGTGAACCTCATTCTTGCACATGTGCACATTTAGATAATATATCACCATGTGCTAACCCCTGTTGCTCAAAAGAAAGCCAATGTTTGAATGAGCATCAAGCTGCAGGATCAAAAGAAAAGTTGCTCATCAATAAAGAAAGGAATAAGAAAGCAAAGCAACTAAGGAGAAGACGTCGTGCTCAAGATATTTACAAACATGTGGTGAATAAGCTTGAGGAAGAAGGAACCGCAGCAAGGGTCAAACTCTGCGAGAAAGAAGCTCCTAAGGCAATAAGTGAAGCAATCAACATGAACAAAGAAAAAGGTAAAGATTCAATTAGTCATGTTGTTTGCACTAATCATCTCTCTATGTTATCCAAGAACAAAAAGAGAAGAGGAAAAAGGAGGTGCTTCAAGTGCAATGAGTCAAGCCACATCATTGCTTCTTGTCCATACAAAGACAAGGATGAGGGGATGAGGAGATTTTTGGATGCAACGATAAGGACCATATGATCACTTCATGTTCGCTCATGAAGAATCAAAGACGTACACCCTCCAATATGACCCTCACTAAGGAAAAAGACAAACAAGCAAGTGTCATGTCAGGTTGAGCGACGCTTCTGCTACATGTGTGGTGAGCATGGTCATCTATCCAAGGTATGTAAAAGGGTAAGGTTCCTAAGCAAATAAATTTATCTCAATCTTATTCGCTTAGGAGACCCAAACCATACACTTGTGATAGATCAGTAATGAGATCACCTAGAACTAGCACAATTGCTATTTGGGTACCAAAGGCTCTCTTGGATGATCGTTATGGATCCATCCTGAGATGGGTACCAAACTGTGCCAACTAGACCATGTAGGTGCCTCGAGATGGACTGGAGACCATGGGAGAGCTTAAGATGCTTAATTCAAACTCTATGCTTAAGCTATTAATCTTTATTGTCTATTTATTAACCCAAGTTTGAATTATGGTGCAATACTAATCCCATGTTCATCTCAAGTTAAATAAGTTGTAGAGGTCTTTAATCATTATTGGCGAATCAAGCAAAGGACCTTGATGAGAATCTGCAACTTGCTCTCCAAATGACGGTACCCGTGTATCTTAAGTACATTATTGCTCTTAAGATTGGATTGTTGTGCTACCTATCCTTGGAGTAGTTATGCTTTTGAGATTGCCTGTGTTGAATACCTTTCAATCAATGGTTCATGATTTCAAAGATCATAATGATGCTTGCTTAATCATGATCATGTGTTTTATATGTTATATCTCTTGAATCATTCAATGGGTAGCTTGTCATTTGATATATTCACCATGATTAACTCTTTTTGTGTTCATGGATAAACCTGTATCTTTTTGTAAGTCATGCTATATGGTGTTTAATGATTAACCTATGTGTGCAAGCATGACATCTTGTTTAGTCCATGTTTACATAATTAACCTATTTTGATACTGTGTGTATACCAAATCCATGTTGTGCCTATAATGCATCTTCATGAGCTATGAGGTGCATGAGCAAAAGGAGCCCTAAATTGGTGACAACAAGTGCTCTCATGGCAATTCAGGAAAAGGCAAAGGTATGAAGAATAGAACTATGCAATTTCATTGAAAATCTTGAAGTTTCGTTGATTGTGATCATAGCTATGTTCTTGCCTTTCAATTGGTAGTATCTTGGCTTAGGTACCTTATGCCTTAAAATGTTGTTTCCTTTGGTGTACTTAAAATGAAGTACTTCTTAATCTTGGTGTGCTTAGACATTGTGCTTTATATGCATGATCTTGTCATCTTTCAATTTGTGTATGTGTTGCAATGATCATCATGTGTGAAGCGTGCCTAGGTTGCTTGTAAAATGTTATATATCTTGAGGCATGAATTGTTTCCACTAGTCATAAGTTGTATTAAGTCATCTATTCAATTGGTATCTTTTTGTGATGCAATTGATATATTATGCCTAGACCAAGGTATGCTGTGAACCCCTCTAGTTCTGAGGACGCTAGAATGTGCAAAGTGCAAGTCATTCAAATACTTGATGCACAACTTTAGGGGGAGCACACATAACTTGTGTCTTTTGAGACTAATTGTTTCTTGAGTGATCTTGTATAGTCTCAAGGTGGAGAAGGGAAGATGAGCAAGAAATGGAATAATCAGGACTTGGGTACCTCCATAAGTCAAGTATTTGGTATCTTAAGTTGTGAGTAATTGCATATTTATAGATTGCTCATGCTCTATAATATTTGGTGATACTAGATGCTTATCTTTAAATATCATGGAGCTATGACAGTAATGATTTTTCAATTGGTAGCCGTGGTAGTGTGCTTCAATTGATATCTTTTGGTAATCACTAGATTAGAAGCTTCATCTTGTGCCACAATACTATAACTTGTTCTAAGTCTGGTGTCTTAGCAACAAGACAAGGTCAGGATAAAGGATCGGGCACAAGTGTGAAGGAGCTTCCTAGAGATTAAACTCTCAAGATGGAAAGTACATCACAATAGGGTAAAGGTACAAAAGGAAGTGTTGACCTTTTGCGTATTTGTATCTTAATTTTCCTCCAATGCTTGTGTTGCGTATGTTTAATGTGTAAGGGGGAGTAATGTTAGTGTGTTGTATTTTACCTACTAAATACCCTGCTGTCCCTTGACATCATCCTATGTTCTTGCTTGAATATGGTTTTGGTGTTTGATGTCAAAGGGGAGAATTTTGTGCATTAAAGCTTAGGTTTCCTTGAGTTCCTTTGATCTTAAGGAAGGAATGTGTTAGTTTGTGTTAGTTGTATTGATAATTCTTATCATATGCTTCTTGTTGTATTATATGGTGATAATGCAAAATTAGTGCTTCCGTTGATATGAATCAATTAGTAGCTACTGTGTTTATCCTGTAATAGTTATTCATGTGGTTCTGGTGCTTTAAAATTGTTTTAAATTGGTATCTTAATTGTGAATAGTGGTAGGTTGATATTCCTGTGGTATATCCACTCAACTGATTGGTGTTTAACTCTAATTATGTGCATATGTTTAATTATCGACAATACATCCCACAGGTGCTAAGGTGTAGTAATGCTTCAAATTAGCCTAAGTATGTGCAATTTGGCATATAAGGCCAAAATTAAGATTTTGATGTAAGCACATATTTAGGGGGAGCATTCTATAAACTTATAATTCAAAATCTATGCTTTAAATCTTATTCTTGTGTAAGCTTTAATTGTGTTGCCATCAATCACCAAAAAGGGGGAGATTGAAAGCTCTCTTGTGGGTTTTGGTGTTTGGATGACAACCCAATTAAAGGACTAACAAGTGTGCTAAGTGTTGAACAGGTGTTTTATGCAAAGCTAATATGGTTCAACACAAGTGAACAAGTGTGATGGTCCAAAGACTGAATTATTTATAGATAATGGACATCACAAGAAAGATGGACATTGCTTAAGTGAGACTCGATGTGCATAACTGAAAGGGAAATGTGCCCTTGGGCCATTTCTAAGTATTTTGGTGATTTAGTGTCCAACACAAGTGCCTAAGTGTAAAAAGGTGGACAAAGTACAAATCAAGAATTAAGGTATGTTTCTCAGACTTAGTACATTGTTTTATGGACTAATGTATTGTGTCTAAGTGCTGGAAACAGAAAAAATCGAGTTGGAAAAGAGATGGCTCGAGCAGCCAAAGTCTGCCCAGTCTGGGTGCACCGGACTGTCCGGTGGTGCACCGGACAGTGTCCGGTGCGCCAGGCTGGGTCGGCGTGAAGTGGCCGCTCTCGGGAATTCGCCGACGGCGTACGGCTAAAATTCACCGGACTGTCCGGTGTGCACCGGACTGTCCGGTGAGCCAACGGTCGGCCGGGCCAACGGTCAGCCGCGCAATCTGCGCGGGACACGTGGCCGAGCCAACGGCTAGAAGACGACACCGGACTGTCCGGTGTGCACCGGACATGTCCGGTGCGCCAACGGCTCCCAGATCTGCAACGGTCGGCAACGGTCGGCAGCGCCATTTTAGGAAGGAAATCGGGCACCGGACAGTGTCCGGTGTGCACCGGACTGTCCGGTGCACCCGACGACAGAAGGCAAGATTGGCCTTCCATATTTGCTCTCAACAGCTCCTAGCTGCCTTGGGGCTATAAAAGGGACCCCTAGGCGCATGGAGGAGTACACCAAGCAACCTTAGAGCATTCTTGATCATCCACACTCAGTCTTTGCGCATTCGTTTGTCATTCTCAGTGATTCGAGCTCCGTTCTAGTGAGAACTTTGAGATAGTCTTTTGAGCTCGATTCTTGGCCATGTGTGCGCATTTTGCTGTGGATTTGTGTGTGTTGCTTTCCTCCCTTACTCCGTATTTCTTGTGAATCTCAAGTGTAAGGGCGAGAGGCTCCAAGTTGTGGAGAATCCTCGCAAACGGGATATTGAAAGGCAAAACAAAACACCGTGGTATTCAAGTTGGTCTTTGGACCGCTTGAGAGGGGTTGATTGCAACCCTCGTCCGTTGGGACGCCACAACGTGGAGTAGGCAAGCGTTGGTCTTGGCCGAACCACGGGATAAACTACTGTGTCATCTCTGTGTTTGATCTCTTGTGGTATTGTGTTTTGTTGAGACTCCTCTCTAGCCACTTGGCGTTTATTGTGCTAACACTTAACAAGTTTTTGTGGCTATAAGTTTAAGTTTTCACAGGATCACCTATTCACCCCCCCCTCTAGGTGCTCTCAATTGGTATCGGAGCCGTTCTCTTCACAAAGGGACTAACCGCCCGAAGAGATGGATCCTAAGGGGAAGGGTATCGTGATCAACGACAAAGAGAAGGAATCCTTCGTCAATGAGCCAAAGGACGATAAGCCTACCGACTCCGGCTCGGGCCACAGACAGAAGGAAGGGAAGAAGAAGAAGACAAGGCGCATCAAGGAGATCGTCTACTACGACAGCGATGAGTCTACTTCTTCCCAAAAGGACGACGACCACAACGACTACGAGAGAAGGAAACCGGTTAATTCGAACTTTTCCTTTGACTACTCTCGTATTCCGCAAAGTTCAAATTCACATTTGCTCTCCATTCCACTCGGCAAGCCCCCACACTTTGATGGGGAGGACTACGGATTTTGGAGCCACAAAATGCGTAGTCACCTATTCTCTCTCCATCCTAGTATATGGGAGATTGTAGAGAGTGGAATGCACTTTGATAGTTCGGATAGTCCCATGTTCATTAATGAACAAATTCATAAGAATGCACAAGCTACTACTGTTCTTCTAGCTTCTTTGTGCAGGGATGAATACCATAAAGTGAGCGGCTTGGATAACGCCAAGCAGATCTGGGACACCCTCAAGATTTCTCATGAGGGGAACGACGTCACCTTGCTCACCAAGATGGAGTTGGTGGAGGGTGAGCTTGGACGGTTCGCGATGATAAGGGGCGAGGAGCCGACACAAACATACAACCGGCTCAAGACCCTTATCAACAAGATAAGGAGCTACGGAAGCACGCGATGGACAGACCACGACGTCGTCCGACTGATGCTAAGGTCCTTTACCGTTCTTGATCCTCATTTGGTAAATAATATTCGTGAAAATCCCAGGTACACCAAAATGTCGCCCGAGGAAGTCCTAGGAAAATTCGTCAGCGGGCGAATGATGATCAAGGAGGCGAGGTATGTGGACGACGCCTTGAATGGACCGATCAACGAGCCGCAACCTCTTGCTCTCAAGGCAACGAGGAGCAAGAAGGCACTACCGAGCAAGGTGGCGCAAGTTGAGGCGGCCGGGCTAAATAATGAGGAGATGGCCCTCATCATTAAGCGCTTCAAGACGGCGCTTAAGGGTCGCAAGGGACAGCCAAGCAAGACCAAGACAAAGGAGAAGCGCTCGTGCTTCAAATGTGGTAAGATTGGTCATTTCATTGCTAACTGTCCCGATAATGAAAGTGACCAGGAAAAGGGGAACAAGAGGGAGAAGAAGAAGGCATACAAGAAGGCAAAGGGCGAGGCACATCTAGGAAAGGAGTGGGATTCGGATTGCTCCTCCTCCGACTCCGACAATGAAGGACTCGCTGCCACCGCCTTCAACAAGTCATCCCTCTTCCCCAACGAGCGTCTCACATGCCTTATGGCAAGGGAGAAGAAGGTATGTACTCGAGACTCTACGTATGCTTCTTCAAGTGAGGATGATTCTAGCGATGAGGAAATAGATTACTCTAGCTTGTTCAAGGGATTGGATAGAAATAAAATTGATAAAATCAATGAATTGATTGATGCCTTGAATGAAAAGGATAGGCTTTTAGAAAAGCAAGAGGATTTGTTGTATGATGAACATGATAAATTTGTAGAGGCACAAAAATCCTATGCTTTAGAAGTTAAAAGAAATGAAATGCTTTCTTATGAACTATCTACTTGTCATGAAACCATTTCTACTTTACAAGGTGTTAACAATGATTTAAATGCTAAATTAGAAGTAGCAAATAAATCTAATTCTTGTGTAGAACATGTTATGATTTGCACTAGGTGTAAGGATTTCGATATTGATGCCTGTAGTGAACACCTAGTTTCAATTTCCAAATTAAATGAGGAATTGGCTAGTCTTAATGCCCAACTTAAGACTAGCAAGAATGAATTTGATAAACTGAAATTTGCAAGGGATGCCTACACGATTGGTAGACACCCCTCAATTAAGGATGGACTTGGCTTCAAGAGGGAGGCCAAGAACTTAACAAGCCATAAGGCTCCCATCTTCGTCAAGGAGAAAGGGAAGGTCCCTATGGCTAGTAGTGCTAAAAGGAACCATGCCTTCTTGTACCATGATAGGAGACAAACTAGAAATGCTTATAGGAGCTATAATGCTTTTGATTCTCATGCCATGTTTGCTTCTAGTTCTTCTTATATGCATGGTAGAAATATGTCTAGGAGAAATGCTATTCATCATGTGCCTAGAAAGAATATTATTCATGCTCCTAGGAAAGTAGTGAATGAACCTTCTACAATTTATTGTGCCTTAAATGCTTCCTTTGCTATTTGTAGAAAGGATAGGAAAATAGTTGCTAGGAAGTTAGGGGCAAAATGCAAGGGAGACAAAACTTGCATTTGGGTCCCTCAGGATATTTGCACTAACCTTATAGGACCCAACATGAGTTGGGTACCTAAGACCCAAGCCTAAATTTGCCTTGCAGGTTTATGCATCCGGGGGTTCAAGCTGGATTATCGACAGCGGATGCACAAACCATACGACGGGGGAGAAGAAGATGTTCACCTCCTACGTCAAAAATAAGGATTCCCAAGATTCAATTATATTCGGTGATGGAAATCAAGGCAAGGTAAAAGGGTTAGGTAAAATTGCAATTTCTAATGATCACTCAATCTCCAATGTATTTTTAGTTGAGTCTCTTGGTTACAATTTGCTATCTGTTAGTCAACTATGCAATATGGGATATAACTGCTTATTTACAAATGTAGATGTGTCTGTCTTTAGAAGATGTGATGGTTCACTAGCTTTTAAGGGTATACTAGACGGCAAGCTTTACTTAGTTGATTTTGCTAAAGAAGAGGCCGGTCTAGATGCATGCTTAATGGCTAAGACTTGCATGGGCTGGCTGTGGCATCGCCGCTTAGCACATGTGGGGATGAAGAACCTCCACAAGCTTCTAAAGGGAGAACACATGATAGGTCTAACCAATGTTTATTTCGAAAAAGATAGACCTTGTGCAGCTTGTCAAGCAGGTAAACAAGTGGGAGGAGCACATCACAGCAAGAATGTGATGACCACGTCAAGACCTCTGGAGCTGCTGCATATGGACCTCTTCGGACCCGTCGCCTATCTAAGCATAGGAGGAAGTAAGTATGGTCTAGTTATTGTTGATGACTTTTCCCGCTTCACTTGGGTGTTCTTTTTGCAGGATAAGTCTGAAACCCAAGGGACCCTCAAGCGCTTCCTAAGGAGAGCTCAAAATGAGTTTGAGCTCAAGGTGAAAAAGATAAGGAGCGACAACGGGTCCGAATTCAAGAACCTTCAAGTGGAGGAGTTTCTTGAGGAGGAAGGGATCAAGCACGAGTTCTCCGCTCCCTACACACCTCAGCAAAATGGTGTGGTAGAGAGGAAGAACAGGACGCTCATAGATATGGCGAGGACTATGCTTGGAGAATTCAAGACCCCCGAGTGCTTTTGGTCGGAAGCCGTGAACACGGCTTGCCACGCCATCAACAGGGTCTACCTTCACCGCCTTCTCAAGAAGACGTCGTATGAGCTACTAACTGGTAACAAACCCAATGTGTCTTATTTTCGTGTATTTGGGAGCAAATGTTATATTCTTGTGAAGAAAGGTAGAACTTCTAAATTTGCTCCCAAAGCCGTAGAAGGGTTTTTGTTAGGTTATGATTCAAATACAAAGGCGTATAGGGTCTTCAACAAATCATCGGGTTTGGTTGAAGTCTCTAGCGACGTTGTATTTGATGAGACTAATGGCTCTCCAAGAGAGCAAGTTGTTGATTGTGATGATGTAGATGAAGAAGATGTTCGGACGGCCGCTATACGAACCATGGCGATTGGAGAAGTGCGGCCACAGGAACAAGATGAACGAGATCAACCTTATTCCTCAACAACGGTGCATCCCCCAACTCAAGACGATGAACAGGTTCATCAAAAGGAGGCGTGTGATCAAGGGGGAGCACAAGATGATCACGTGATGGAGGAAGAAGCGCAACCGGCACCTCCAACCCAAGTTCGAGCGGTGATTCAAAGGGATCATCCCGTCAACCAAATTTTGGGTGACATTAGCAAGGGAGTAACTACTCGATCTCGATTAGTTAATTTTTGTGAGCATTACTCCTTTGTCTCTTCTATTGAGCCTTTCAGGGTAGAGGAGGCCTTGCTAGATCCGGACTGGGTGTTGGCCATGCAGGAGGAACTCAACAACTTCAAGCGCAACGAAGTTTGGACACTGGTGCCTCGTCCCAAGCAAAATGTTGTGGGAACCAAGTGGGTGTTCCGCAACAAATAGGATGAGCACGGAGTGGTGACAAGGAACAAGGCTCGACTTGTGGCAAAAGGTTATGCCCAAGTCGCAGGTTTGGACTTTGAGGAGACTTTTGCTCCTGTGGCTAGGCTAGAATCAATTCGTATCTTGCTAGCATATGCCGCTCACCATTCTTTCAGGTTGTACCAAATGGATGTGAAGAGCGCTTTCCTCAACGGGCCGATCAAAGAGGAGGTGTACGTGGAGCAGCCCCCTGGCTTCGAGGATGAACAGTACCCCGACCACGTGTGTAAGCTCTCTAAGGCGCTCTATGGACTTAAGCAAGCCCCAAGAGCATGGTATGAATGCCTTAGAGACTTTTTAATTGCTAATGCTTTCAAGGTTGGGAAAGCCGATCCAACTCTTTTTACTAAGACTTGCGATGGTGATCTTTTTGTGTGCCAAATTTATGTCGACGACATAATATTTGGTTCTACTAACCAAAAGTCTTGTGAAGAGTTTAGCAGGGTGATGACGCAGAAATTCGAGATGTCGATGATGGGCAAGTTGACCTACTTCCTTGGGTTCCAAGTGAAGCAACTCAAGGACGGCACCTTCATCTCCCAAATGAAGTACACGCAAGATTTGCTAAAGAGGTTTGGGATGAAGGACGCAAAGCCCGCAAAGACGCCGATGGGAACCGACGGACACACCGACCTCAACAAAGGAGGTAAGTCCGTTGATCAAAAAGCATACCGGTCCATGATAGGTTCTTTGCTTTATTTATGTGCTAGTAGACCGGATATTATGCTTAGCGTATGCATGTGTGCTAGATTTCAATCCGATCCGAAGGAGTGTCACTTAGTGGCTGTGAAGCGAATTCTTCGATATTTAGTCGCTACGCCTTGCTTCGGGATCTGGTATCCCAAGGAGTCTAACTTTGACTTGATTGGGTACTCAGATTCTGACTATGCTGGATGTAAGGTCGATAGGAAGAGTACATCGGGGACGTGCCAATTCTTAGGAAGGTCCCTGGTGTCATGGAACTCTAAGAAACAAACCTCCGATGCCCTATCCACCGCTGAGGCCGAGTACGTTGCCGCAGGACAGTGTTGCGCGCAACTACTTTGGATGAGGCAAACCCTCAGGGACTTTGGCTACAATCTGAGCAAAGTCCCACTCCTATGTGACAATGAGAGTGCTATCCGAATAGCGGAAAATCCTGTTGAGCACAGCCGCACAAAGCACATTGACATCCGGCATCACTTTTTGAGAGACCACCAGCAAAAGGGAGATATCGAAGTGTTTCATGTTAGCACCGAGAACCAGCTAGCCGATATCTTTACCAAGCCTCTAGATGAGAAGACCTTTTGCAGGTTGCGTAGTGAGCTCAATATCTTAGATTCGCGGAACTTGGATTGAAATGTAGCATACATGTGTTTATGCCTTTGATCATGTTCATTCTGCATTTTGTTGTTTATTGTGGTGCTCAAGTTGTACAAACACTCCCTGGACCTCACAAGTCCGTTGCAAAGTGATGCACTGTTTTAGGGGGAGATGTGTTACAACTTGACCCTTTGAGACTAACCATATGCTTGAGTTTGCTTGTTTTAGTCTCAAAGGAGAATTGAAAGGGAAAAGGTGGACTTGGACCATGAAAGACTTCCACTGCACTCCGATGAGAGGGTAACCTATTCCAAGTTCATCTAATGAACTCTTATTGCCATTTGCTCTTAATTGAAGATTTTGGTGAGGCAATGGGGTTATAGAGCCAAGATTAATCCCGTTTTGGTGTTTGATGCCAAAGGGGGAGAAAATAAAGGCCAAAGCGATAAATGGATCAGCTACCACTTGAGAGATTTTGAAAACAGTAGAATAGAGCTTTTGGTTTGTCAAAACTCTTTTGTTGTCTCTCTTATCAAAAGTTGGCTTCTTGTGGGGAGAAGTATTAATTATGGGAAGAAGGGGGGGTTTTTGAAATCTTTGATCAATCTCTTTTGGAATGACTCTCTTTATGTTTCAACATGTGTGTTTGACTTAGAGATAGAGATTTGAGTTTGATTTGCAAAAACAAACCAAGTGGTGGCATAGAGTGATCCATATATGTCAAAATTAAATCAAAATAATTTGAGTTCTTATTTGAAGTGTTTTTGTACTTGTTCTACTTGCTTTATGTTGTGTTGGCATAAATCACCAAAAAGGGGGAGATTGAAAGGGAAATGTGCCCTTGGGCCATTTCTAAGTATTTTGGTGATTTAGTGTCCAACACAAGTGCCTAAGTGTAAAAAGGTGGACAAAGTACAAATCAAGAATTAAGGTATGTTTCTCAGACTTAGTACATTGTTTTATGGACTAATGTATTGTGTCTAAGTGCTGGAAACAGAAAAAATCGAGTTGGAAAAGAGATGGCTCGAGCAGCCAAAGTCTGCCCAATCTGGGTGCACCGGACTGTCCGGTGGTGCACCGGACAGTGTCCGGTGCGCCAGGCTGGCTCGGCGTGAAGTGGCCGCTCTCGGGAATTCGCCCACGGCGTACGGCTAAAATTCACCGGACTGTCCGGTGAGCCAACGGTCGGCCGGGCCAACGGTCAGCCGCGCAATCTGCGCGGGACACGTGGCCGAGCCAACGGCTAGAAGACGGCACCGGACTGTCCGGTGTGCACCGGACATGTCCGGTGCGCCAACGGCTCCCAGATCTGCAACGGTCGGCAACGGTCGGCAGCGCCATTTTAGGAAGGAAATCGGGCACCGGACAGTGTCCGGTGTGCACCGGACTGTCCGGTGCACCCGACGACAGAAGGCAAGATTGGCCTTCTAGATTTGCTCTCAACGGCTCCTAGCTGCCTTGGGGCTATAAAAGGGACCCCTAGGCGCATGGAGGAGTACACCAAGCAATCTTAGAGCATTCTTGATCATCCACACTCAGTCTTTGCGCATTCGTTTGTCATTCTCAGTGATTCGAGCTCCGTTCTAGTGAGAACTTTGAGATAGTCTTTTGAGCTCGATTCTTGGCCGTGTGTGTGCGCATTTTGCTGTGGATTTGTGTGTGTTGCTTTCCTCCCTTACTCCGTATTTCTTGTGAATCTCAAGTGTAAGGGCGAGAGGCTCCAAGTTGTGGAGAATCCTCGCAAACGGGATATTGAAAGGCAAAACAAAACACCGTGGTATTCAAGTTGGTCTTTGGACCGCTTGAGAGGGGTTGATTGCAACCCTCGTCCGTTGGGACGCCACAACGTGGAGTAGGCAAGCGTTGGTCTTGGCCGAACCACGGGATAAACCACTGTGTCATCTCTGTGTTTGATCTCTTGTGGTATTGTGTTTTGTTGAGACTCCTCTCTAGCCACTTGGCCTTTATTGTGCTAACACTTAACAAGTTTTTGTGGCTATAAGTTTAAGTTTTCACAGGATCACCTATTCACCCCCCCCTCTAGGTGCTCTCAATAACTCAGAGACAACCAATCAAGCCAAGGATGGAAGCAAGAAGAGCTTCGAGGTACCGAGTGCATGGGAGAAAGTCAAGGAGACTAGGAACCCAAGGCCAGGGGTGAAGAAGAAGACTTGCAGAATCAAGGTTGATCGAGTTAAGAAGAGTTATGGTGCATCAAGGAACACTACATAAGGACATGACTTACAACCAATGAGGTAACATCTACAATTATGTGGTGTAAGTCATAAGGCTCAAGACCAAGCTTAAAAAGTGAACAAGGTCACTGGAAGGAGAACCAATGTCAAAATGAGAACTGGAAGTAGCCCAAAAGAGCTAAGTGCACCTTAATCTTTAGTTTGGGGTGTTCCTATGTTTGGAGATATTCTATGTGACCTTTGCAGGATGTTGGAGCTCAGAAATGACAAATCTGGATCAAGTCAAGTTGACTTGATGGTTTATGAGTCCAACATCAATCTCAATCATGTCAAATGCTAAAGAAGTGCAAAATAAGAACAAGGTGTGTTTCTAGACTTAGTGAATTGTTTTTGAGTACTAACATATTCTGTCTAAGTGCTAGGAACAACGAGAAAATAATTGCAAAAAGTCTTGGCTCGTTGCAGCCAAAACTCTACTCAGTCTGGCACACCAGACTGTCCGGTGGTGCACCGGACAGTGTCCGGTGCGCCAGACTGAACTCTGGTGAACAGGCCACTCTCGGGAGAAGTTTGGCGGCGTACGGCTATAATTCACCGGACTGTCCGGTGGTGCACCGGACTGTCCGGTGAGCCAACGGTCGACTGTGCCAACGGTCGGCAGCGCGATCAGCGGGCGACACGTGGCCTGAGCCAACAGGATAGTTGGCGCACCGGACTGTCCGGTGTGCACCGGACAGTGTCAGGTGAGCCAAGACGACCGTTGCTCCAACGGTCAGCTGAGCCCGATTTGGAAGGAGATCGCGCACCGGACAAGCTACAGGACCTGTCCGGTGGTGCACCGGACTGTCCGGTGCGCCACCCGACAAAAAGCAAGTATTGCCTTCCAAAATGAATTCCAACGGCTCCTAGGCCCCCCTGGTCTATAAAAGGGACTCCTAGGCGCCTCCAACATGTACACAAGTGCAGCCAACAATTGTAGACATCACTCAGATCGATTCTCTCTCTCCCTCTCGTGTATATCTCTCTAGTTTGTGTAGAGGCAAAGTTGTAAGCCTTTAGAGAGTGGAGAAGTGCTGCTAAAAGCTAGAGCAAAGTCTTGAGTGCATTGTTACTCTGCCGGAATGCTGTCAAGAAGACTGTAAGCAGCCACGACTTTGTTGTAACCAAATTCAACATAGTGGAAGGCTCTATCTATCATACTGACAGATCTGAGCAAACGGAGGAAGGAGTTGAAATAGACTCCAAGCCCAGGTGTGGCTAACTCCAACGAGGACTAGGCAAGCATTTCAGGCTTGGCCGAACCTCGGGATAAATCCCTGCGTCTGTGTGCTTCGCTCTATATTGTGTGCTGACTCTCTATCTTACTTTTTATATCTGCACTTCAACACTTATCTGTGGTACAAATTATATTTGAAGTGCAGGGCATTTTAAGACAGGATCTTCTATTCCGCTGCAACCTACTCGAAGGGTCCTTAATTCCACTGAGATCCAGCCTTCGAGTAGAATAAGAATTTTAGTTTTAAAGTGATAATTTTATTCGCCTATTCACCCCCTCTAGGAGACATCCAGATCCTGTTCCCGGACAAAGGGAACTTTCACAGAGGCGCCAGGGGCTTCAGAGGAAGATATGGGGATCATCCCAGGAAAGTCTATTGCCTATTCTGTGGTGAGGACAAGGGCCATACTACAAGAATGTGCCAAATCACTATCCAGAAGCAAAAGGAGATCACAGAAGCCGAAGCTCGATAGAATCAGCTGAAGCAGGTCTTGCACACTGCTTCGTGCCATTCTCCCTACATACCAGAGTATGTGGGCAATCATCCTGCAGCCTCTGTTGCTTCGGCTAGCCATTCTCAGGCTTTTTGGCCTCAGCTTCCACCGCCACCACCACTGCAACCTACACATTCCCGAAGCCTGCACCAGAAGGGCACCAGCACTCTCAACAGCAACGCGAATTCAGGGAGGAATCCGAAGCTCGTACAGTCAACAGTACTGTGCCAGAATCAAAGAAAATTTATTGAGCAATATCCTCTCTCTGAAATACTTTTATGTTCTATGTCATTTTGTTTTTTAGTAACGAATAAACAATGTAAATCTAGTTTTAAATTCTTGTGATAATTTTTGCTTCTATCAAGATGGAATATATCTTCTTCATAGACTTATGAAACCTGAAAATTGCCGAAGCTCAAAAGCCGTTCCTAAGGGAACGCAGCGTAAGTTTTGCCGAAGCTACAAAAAGCCATTCCTAAGGGAGCGCAGCGTAAGTTTTGCCGAAGCTACAAAAAGTCGTTCTTAAGGGAGCACAGTGTAAGTTTTCTGCTCAAAAGTCGTTCTAAAGGGAATGCAGAGCCAAATACCACCAAAATATAAGGCGAAGAAGTTCAAAAGATGTTCCTAAGGGGATGCAGAACTTATACCGCCGAAATAGAAGGCGAAGAAGTTCAAAAGACGTTTATAAGGGGATGCAGAACTTACATCGAAAAATAAACGGTGAAGCCGAAAAATAATCAGCAAAGAGATACCGATCGTTCCTAAGGGAATGCAGATATTGTGTGTTTCTGTGTGGGAGTGTGAGTATGTGTCTGCGGCATCATTATCATTTTGCACCATATCATCACATCATTTCGCATAGCATCACATCATACATCATATTGCATCGATGACACAAGAATGGAATACGGAGCCGATGTTCGGAAAATATTGTCAAAGTTATACGAAGAAAGCTTCGAATTATAGCCTCATCAGCCTACACGTAAGAAAGGGATTTCTTTTTGAAACAAGGATATCTTTATTTTCGCGAATCACGGATTTTCTTTCTTCACGAAGCATGAAAAGAAGGGAAGGTGTTTTTTCGCCGAAGGCTCAAAAAGGATATGTATGAAAGTTTCATGCATTGTAAAGAAATAAATTACAATAATTTACATATTCAATCCAAAGTTACACACGTCAAACATTACAGCTTCGTTACAATAAAAGCACAATGTCTATTCCAATGTCCCTTGCATTGGCCATTTAAAAATGTTTTCACAGTAAGTGCTAGTCTTCTTTCAGGACCTTCTCCGCAATTTCATTTAGCAACTTATCGACGACTTCGTCAACGATAGATTTAGCCATATTAATGATCTCTAGTGCTTCCTTCGTTTCTGGATCGGCCAGGGGATCGAATGGCTTCGGTGGCGGAGATAATTCAGCTGAAATGGGAAAAAATTAATTAGACGGAAGCCACAGAAACAAGTGCCGAAGATAAACATCAAAAGATATTACCTATATGTCTTTCACGCTCTGCAGCTTCTTCAGCTTATTTTGCTTCTATCCGGGCATCATGGGTGTCTTTTTCACTTTTCTTTATAATTTCATGAGCCATCTCTCAGCCACCATTCACCCAGACATCATTATAGAATTTTCCACCCATTAAAGTCGCTTCAGCTGAAGGATCATTTGTGTCATCTGTAGAGAAGGCAGATTCGGATTGGGCCATGGTCTTGATGTGATCACATCTCGCCTTCTCCAAGATAGCCGAAATCCTCCGTGCACCGGAAAATGCACAAACATCCCCGTGATCACTCAAGATTTCTTCGAAGGTCTCGGCCTCCCCACTTATCCATTTAATAACACCTTCGAGGTCGCCTCGTATGATGTTTTCTTCGGTAGAATAGGCACCCACGTTGGCGAAACTACCTTTTATTTTCTTCATGCACTCCAAGGATTTTTCAAAGCATCTTTCCTTGGATGTGCGAAGTTCTTCAACATTTTTCTCCAAATAATTTTTCCAATATTCGCTGATATCTTGGTTAGCTTCTGCAAGTGTGCATTTTTCTTTAGCTTCCGCCAGCTGTTTCCGAAGGTCTTCGATTTTAGCTTTTTGGATTTCGGCTTGAGCCTTGTAACTAGCTTCGTCTTCTTTCACTTTGTTTACCAACGAAATTAAGATTTTGCCTTTTTCAAGACCTTCGTTTCTTAATTCGATCATCTCTGATCGAAGATTGTTTAGAGCCATCGTATAGCCTTCATCTTCAATATTTTTCTGAGCCCTAAGCGCATTGCTAAGGATTAACCCCTGCAAGAGGGGGACATAATTGAATATAGTAAAAAAATATTTCATTTTCAAAAAAAAACAAAATTATCTTTTATACCTTTATGCTATTGTATGCTAGGCTATCAGCAAGTTCGTCCTTCGATAAAATTGAAAGACCATCTTCCAGCTTCGGGAATCCGATGCTTTTACCTATCTCCTGGCAAACGGATATTTCTTTGTTATCCGGAAGACAGTACAAAAAATCTTCTTCACCACTCCCATTAAACACTAGTGCCCCCTTCAGATATTTCAATCTTTGGGCATAGTGTTGTGCTTCTAACATCTCTTTCTGGGATAGTACCTTTCCTGAAGCATGACGAATAATGTAGTCAATACTTTTGTTTGAAGCTTCAGGAGCAGAAGCTTCGATTCTTTCATTTGCAATCCGCTCTGTTGATTTTTCCTTGGGGTCAGTAGGCTCCATCTCGGTGGGCTCTAAGGGCCCAGCTTCGGTTTCAGCCTGAATTGTTGCAGTTTCGACTTCTGCCTACTTAGTATCAGCTTTGGGGTGCGCTTTGGCAACTTCGGCAATTTCCTTGGGGGAGCAGGACTCAAGGTTTTTGTTGTTTCTAACACAACATCTAGCACATTCGCCATCCTTCTCCTCTTAGGAGTTGCAGCGGAACCCTTTTGCACGTTCGGCACTATCGCCTCTGTTGGAGGGCTCAAAATCGCTGGCATTTTCGTTATTTCCATTTTAGGCCCTTCAGCCTTATCAGCCTTCGTCTCAACTAGCTCGACTGAAGGTAACTTCGGTATTACAGCCGGCTCTTCATTACTCTGCGCAGACGGAATAGTTTCCTTTGTTCCGGCAGCTGAAGTGGCCCTTTCGCCAAATTCAGGTATTGTGGTGGGTTCAATGTAACGTGGCCGGTGAGTTAGAACCTTCATCTTCTTGCCCTTCGGCTCAGTGGTAATGGCCAAAGCAACAATCTTTCCAAAAGTAGCAATCTTTCTTTTTACTCCTTGCCCTCGCAGCGGGTAGCAATAGTCAGGGTATACGAAGCCAATAGCATCAAATACCCTGTTCAACCTTTTCTTTTTCTGACCCCGAAGGCTACAGACAAGGCATTGCCCTCGGTCTTGGAGTACACCCCAAGTAACTCATCGCTAGTAGCTTCAATGCATTTCAGCCAGTCATCATTTGGTTCATCAAACTTATCTCCAAACCTGAAGGTGTACTTCAGCCGGACCAAACCACCTTCGCCAGAGTCAGTGATGGTCTCCTTCGGCATTGCCAAGCCTTCCGCAAGCGGCCATACCCTGAAGGCTATATGTTCTTGAATTAAATCTCTTGTGCAAATGAAAGAGGAAACAGTGTTGAAGGCCTTCCGACACGCTTCGGTGGAATCATCAATTTCGACCTTCGGCCTTCGGAGGCCGAAGTGGGACCAGATAGGGCGCATGATGACTTCTTTTATATCTTCCCTCGTCTTTAGATCATTCTTCACATAAAACCACTCTTCAATCCAAGATCCGGGCCACCTTTTCCAAAAAGTTGGCACTAGGTGGCTTGCATTCGGACGAGCAATAAATCCATAACAGCCAAAGTTGTTGTGGTACTGCTCTTTACCGATGGCCTTCGTCTCGTATAAAAGTTCATGCATGTTGTAGAAGCATTTCACACTTGGCTATAGCCCTTGACTCTTTACTGCCTAGACAAAAAGCCCCATCCTTAGTACGGCTTCGGGGGTGATTTGATGGAGGAAGATATGGTAGGTCTTCAACACTTCAACTACAAACTTGCTCAAAGGAAATCGAAGTCTAGCCTTGAAAAAAGCTTTGGTAAATTACAACTTCATTTTCCTCAGGCGCAGGGGCGGTGTTGTCTCCACCAACTCTCACAATAGACATGTCTCGAAAGTACCTTCCTCTCATGTTGTCAAGATGACTCTGTTTAATTGTTGATTTCCTGAAGATTGTATGGCTTGGCCGCTAGGGTCGATCTTCAGAATCTTCGCCTCCGCTTTCCACATCATAGTTATCGTTGTCACCAGTATCTTCAGATAAACCTTCCAGTATCTCTCTAGTAATCTTCTCTGTGTTTGTCTTTGCCATTGATTCAACAAATCCAGCAATATAAGGATCTACAACCTTCTTCCCCTCGAACAGCTTCGTCTCTTCAGTCTGCTTTGTCTCTGCAACAACCTTCTTTTCCTCGGACATTTTTTCTCCAGAAATCGAGAAAACGTGACTTTTAACCAAAGCTTAGAAAGCTTGAAAATCCAGCGAGCGCTAGTGAGTAGGAGCCAAAAGATTGAGAAAATAAATGTGAATGGCAGGAACAGTGTATCAAATGATGCTGGTGTGAGTTCATATTTATACGCCTAGCACGCTGCAACTTGGAGGGCCCCGTCTGTCATTGAGTGTTGCTATTCTAGCAAAGAGAAGGTGTTTTTTTGGACCTTCGGCTTAAGGCCTTCGTCCATGTCGTAGTCTGAATTTGTTAACAAATTAATACTGCACGGGGCTACTGTTAGGGGCCTTCGTCCTCCGGAGGTCCTCAAAAACATGATTTAACAATGTTTCCTAAGTGTAACAGATGAATAGGTACCTTCGGACATGGATCAAAACTGTACACGATGTGAAAAGCATGGTCAAGACAAAGGTTGATGTTGCTCCGAAGCTACGTGCGAGGGAGCTTCGGCTTAACGGCGGGAAAAGGAACCGACTTAAAGAGGAAAAGGCCATCTAGTCCTCGTTGAGTTGTCCATAAGTCAGTAGTAAATATGAAGGGCATGAATGTAATTTCACACAGGTTGCGCCGTGTTCATATAAATAGATGAACAGTACCCCCGTACTGTTCACGCTGACTTGTACTCGCTTGTGCGTCACGCTTGTACCTTTGCCTTCAATCAAGCCGAAGGTATAAATGTAATTTGATATTGTTCTTATTTATTCCTGTTTATATAAAAGAAAGATATATCATGATGTCATGTAATAATTCATGTTATCATGTTTCATATGCTTTGTCTTTCATTGATTTATGTTGCAATAATGAAGGTACGTCCTTCATAACCTTCGTCTGAGGAACGTTATATCCTCAGGGAAATAATGCTTCGAAGGACGAAGGACATTAATCATTAACCTGTTTTTGTGTTGCCTTATTCTTAATTCATAGCATTTGAGAACAAATGACCAACATCGCTAGAGACTTCAACTAATCCTGATGATTTGTTGAAGACCCTATATGCCTTTGTATTTGAGTCATATCCTAGTAAAAACCCTTTTATTGCCTTGGGAGCAAATTTTGAATGTCTACCTTTCTTCACTAGAATGTAGCATTTGCTCCCAAATACACGGAAATAAGAAACATTGGGTTTGTTACCAGTAAGGAGTTCGTAGGAAGTCTCCTTGAGGAGGCGATGTAGATAGAGCCGGTTTATGGCATGGCAGGCTGTGTTCACAGCTTCCGACCAAAACCGCTCAGGCGTCTTGTACTCTCCAAGCATCGTTCTCGCCATGTCAATTAGGGTCTTGTTCTTCCTCTTTACCACACCATTTTGTTGTGGTGTGTAGGGAGCAGAGGACTCGTGATTGATGCCTTCCTCATACAGAAACTCTTAAACTTGAGGATTCTTGAACTCGGACCCGTAGTCGCTTCTTATCTTCTTCACCTTTAGCTCAAACTAATTTTGAGCTCTCCTTAAGAAGCGCTTTAGGGTTCCTTGGGTTTGGATTTGTCCTGCAAAAAGAATACCCAAGTGAAGCGGGAAAAATCATCAACTATCATAAGACCATACTTACTTCCCCTGATGCTGAGATAGGCAACAGGACCAAAGAGATCCATGTGAAGAAGTTCCAGTGGTCTTAATGTCGTCGTCACATTCTTGTTGTGATGAGTGCTTCCCACCTGTTTCCCTGCTTGGCATGCTGCACAAGGTCTGTCTTTTTCAAAACAGACATCGGTTAGTCCTAACACATGTTCTCCCTTAAAAAGTTTATGAAGGTTCTTCATTCCAACATGTGCTAGACGACGATGCTAAAGCCAGCCCATATTAGTCTTAGCAGTTAAGCATGCATCTAGATCGACATTCTCTTTTGAGAAATCAACTAAATAGAGCTTGCCGTCTAATACACCCTTAAAAGCTAATGAACCATCACTCCTTCTAAAGACAGATACATCAATATTTGTAAATAAACAATTGTAGCCCACATGACACAATTGACTTACAGACAGCAAATTGTACCCAAGCGACTCTAATAAAAACACATTCGAAATCGAGTGCTCGTTCGTGATGGCAATCTTGCCCAATCCTTTAACCTTGCCTTGGTTCCCATCTCCAAAGATAATAGTATCCTGGGAATCCCTGTTCTTGACGTAGGAGGTGAACATCTTCTTCTCCCCCGTCATGTGGTTTGTGCATCCGCTGTCGATAATCCAGCTTGAGCCCCCGGATGCATAAACCTGTAAGGAATTTAAGCTTGGGTCTTAGGTACCCAACTTTTGTTGGGTCCTACAAGGTTAGTCACAACAACTTTTGGAACCCAAATGCAAGTCTTGTCTCCCTTGCATTTAGATCCCACTTTTCTAGCTACCACTTTTGCATTTTTACATGTAAGCACAAACGAAGCATTGCAAGCATGATAAACAGTAGTAGGACCATTGTAAACTTTCTTAGGTGCATGAGAAGTAGCATAATTTTGCCTAGGCCTACTTCTATTATGAACAAAAGCGGAACTAGATGCGATCATAGCATGAGAATTAAATGTAGCATTATGAGAAACACTACGATCATAGCATCTATCATTGTAAGCATGACTAGTGAAATTCCTATCATAAATATAGGCATGTTTCTTTTGAGAACTACTAGCCATAGGGGCCTTCCCCTTCTCCTTGTTGAGAACGGAAGTCCTTTGGCTTGTTAAGTTCTTGGTTTCCTTTCGAAAACCAAGTCCATCCTTAATTGAGGGGTGTATACCAACAGTGTAGGCATCCCTAGCAAATTTTATTTTATTATAATCATCTTTGCAAGTCTTAAGTTGAGCATTAAGACTTGCAACCTCATTGTTTAATTTAGCAATGGTAGTAACATGTTCATCAAAATCAACATCTTTACACCTCTTGCAAATGACAACATGGTCTACACATGAACTAGTTGCACTTACTTTCTCTAGCTTAGCATTTAATTCATCATTTAAATTCTTTAAACTAGAGATAGATTCATGACTAGTAGACAACTCAGAGGATAGTATTTCATTTCTCTTAATTTCTAGAACAAGAGATTTTTGAACACTAATAAATTTATCATGTTCCTCATACAAGATATCTTCTTGCTTCTCTAGCAATCTGTCCTTTTCATTAAGGGCGTCAATTAATTCATTTATTTTGTCTACTTTAGTTCTATCTAATCCCTTAAACAAATCAGTGTAGTCTACTTCATTATCAGATGACTCTTCATCACTGGAAAAAGTATACTTGGGAGTGTCCCGAATACATACTTTCTTCTCCTTAGCCATAAGACACGTATGGCGTTCGTTGGGGAAGAGCGAAGATTTGTCGAAAGCCAAGGCAGCCAGTCCTTCATCGTCGGAGTCGGATGAAGAACAGTCGGAGTCCCATTCCTTTCCACGGTGTGCCTCGCCCTTTGCTTTCCTATAGTTCTTCTTCTCCTTCCCATGCTTTTCTTGTGCCTGGTCATTTTCATTATCGGGACATTGAGCTATAAAGTGACTAGTCTTACCACATTTGAAGCAGGAGCTCTTTCCCCTTGTTTTATTCTTGTTGGGGTATTCCTTGTGTCCTTTTAGTGCTGTCTTGAAGCGCTTTATTATGAGTGCCATTTCATCCTCGTTGAGCCCGACTACCTCCACTTGTGCTACCTTGCTCGGTAGCGCCTCCCTGCTGCTCGTTGCTTTTAGAGCAACAGGCTACGGCTTGTAGATGGGGAGTGGACCGTTCAAGGCGTCATCCACGTAGCGTGCCTCCTTCACCATCATGCGCCCGCTCACGAATTTTCCGAGGATTTCCTCGGGCGTCATCTTGGTGTACCTGGGGTTCTCACAAATAAGATTCACAAGATGGGGGTCAACAACTGTAAATGACCTGAGCATGAGTCGGACGACATCATAATTCATCCATCTTGTACTCCCGTAGCTTCAGATTTTGTTGACCAGGGTCTTGAGCCTGTTATAGGTCTATGTTGGCTCCTCTCCCCTGATCATCACGAACCTCCCAAGTTTCCCTTCCACCAATTCCATTTTTGTGATCATGGTGGCATCATTTCCCTCATGAGAGATTTTGAGGGTGTCCTAGATTTGTTTGGCGTTGTCCAAGTCGCTAACCTTGTTATATTCATCCCTGCACAGAGATGCTAGCAAAACAGTAGTGGCTTGGGCATTTTTATGAATTTGTTCATTTATAAACATAGGATTATCAGTACTATCAAAATGCATCCCATTTTCTACAATTTCCCATATGCTAGGATGGAGGGAGAATAAATGACTACGCATTTTATGACTCCAAAAAGAATAGTCCTCTCTATCAAAGTGTGGGGGTTTTCTAAGAGGAATTGATAGTAAATGCGTATTTGAATTGTAAGGAATGCGAGAGTAGTCAAAAGAGTAATTCTGATTGACCATTTTCTTTTTCGACGAGGAGTCGTCGTCGTCGTCGTCATCCCTTGGTGAAGAAGAGGAGGCGTCACTGTCATAGTAGATGATCTTCTTGATGCGCCTCTTCTTCTTCCTGTCCCTCTTCTTGTGACTCGAGCCTGAGTCAGTGGGCTTGTCGTCTCTTGGCTCGTTGAAGAGGGACTCCTCCTTGTCGTTGACCACTATCCTCTTACCCTTAGGATCCATCTCTTCAGGCGGTTAGTCCCTTAGATGAAGAGTACGGCTCTGATACCAATTGAGAGCACCTAGAGGGGGAGGGGTGAATAGGTGATCCTGCAAAATTCAACACTCAAAGCACAAACTCAGTTTACAAAATGTTAGTTCGATTGACCAAGTTGCTAGAGAGCGAGCTCTTGAGAAGAAAACAATCACAAAGAAAAATAGCACAAGAGACACGGTGATTTATCCCGTGGTTCGGCCAAGTAACACTTGCCTACTTCCACGTTGTGGCGTCCTAATGGACGAGGGTTGCACTCAACCCCTTTCAAGTGATCCAATGATCAACTTGAATACCACAGTCTTTTCCTTTCGAGTTCTTTTCCCGTTTGCGAGGAATCTCCACAAATTGGAGCCTCTCGCCCTTAAAAAGTTTGATCACAAGAGAAGCACAAGAGTAAGGGAGGGAAAGCAACACACGCAAGATTCAATCTGCAGCACACACACGCACACAGGCCAAGACTTGAGCTCAAAAACACGGCGCAAGGTGTTCACAACTTAGACAGAGCTCAAATCACTAACACACCAATCCAAATGCGTGGAGGTGGAGTCTAGATGTCTTAAGATGCTTAGAGAATGCTTGGTGTACTGCTCCATGTGCCTAGGGGTCCCTTTTATAGCCCCAAGGCAGCTAGGAGCCGTTGGAGATCAACTTGGAAGGCAATTCTTGCCTTCTGTCGGGTGGCGCACCGGACAGTCCGGTGCACCACCAGACATGAACAGTAACTGTCTATTGCCCGATCTCCTTCCTTTTCTAGCGAAACTGACCGTTGGATCTTTGGATCCTTTGGCGCACTGGACACTGTCCGGTGCACACCGGACAGTCCGGTGTCACCATCCGACCGTTGGCTTGGCCACGTGTCGCCCGTTGATCACGCAGACGACCGTTGGCCGTGGGCGCCGTTGGCTCACCGGACAGTCCGGTGCACCACCGGATAGTCCGGTGAATTTTAGCTGTAGCGCCTTCTTCTTTTCCCGAGAGCGACGAGTTCGTCGCCAAAGTGCTTGGGCGCGGGCGCTGATGACTCACCGGACAGTCCGGTGATTTATAGCCACGTCGCTACATCGATTCCCGAGAGCAGCCAGTTCACAGCCGGGCCAGCCTGGGTACCGGACACTGTCTGGTGCACCACCGGACAGTCCGGTGTGCCAGGCTGGTGCTAGTTTTGCTGATCACAGCACTTCTTCTTCAATCCTTTTTCTCTTTTCTTGGCCATGTATCTAGCACTTAGATAAACATATTAGTACCCAAAAACAATTTACTAAGTCTAGAAACATACCTTGTTCTTTGATGTGCACGTCTCACTTACTTAGCACATATGAGTTTGAAACAATGTGTTGGGCATCTAATCACCAAAACATTTATGGAAATGGCCCAAGGGCACATTTCCCTTTCACAACATCAGCACCTCTTCGTCCACCGGTAGCATGAAACTCTGAACATGTCAACAGATAGAGGTCAGTTTACTACTAGGCACTAGATATGTGCTACTGTTGGGCTGATGGAAACTGGTAAGAATAAGATCATTGGTGCTGCTGTACTGGTGGGATAAACTGGTCGCTGCTATGAAGCTAAGAACTATTGAAGTAAGGCAATAGAACATAGAAGTATAGAACACTAGATGAGCAGGGCCAGGGCAGACTGCAAACAAATGGGTACTGCTGCCGTGTTGCGTAGAATGCAAAACTGCAGAGTGCAGACAAGGGGAAGGAGGGGAGCAAGAATGGCCTTCGGATGACGAGCTCATCTTGTGCCTTGTAGATGAGCAGGGGGCAGGGACGACCGGACGACTTTTAAGGATGAGCTGCACGCCGGCTATGGTGGACGGTGGAGAAACCTGGAGGCTGGAGCAGCCACTGCCGGCAGAGGACAGAGACTTTAGGAGAGGGGCGCAGGCACAGGGGAGGATTTAGGGTTTAGGGGCGCCAACAGATGTATGCGACTACTAGGCCCAAAAAATTGTGAAGCCCAATAGCACATCTAGCCCGCCGCGCCCTGGTCGACTAGAGGTGGCTAATCGGACGACTAATCGGATGCTTTGGACGCCTAATCGACGATTAGGACGACCAGAAAACCAAATCGGGTCGTCTCCCTAGTCGGCCACTTACAGGCGACCAGCCCAACTAATCGCGATTAGTAGGACGATTTGTAAACAAAGATAGCACGTGCCACCGGAGGAGGACTACTACTACGAGTTCGACGAGGTCTAGGTGTCGTCTCCTAGTCAGCTTGATGGCGCCATGAAATAATAATATTAGTTCGTTTTATTTATTATCAGTTATATTGTAAGACATTTTTGTTATGTAATAAAGTTTCTGACATTCGTCTCTATACACTTTTTCCTCTGTATGAATCGATATTATTCCAATTTCTTCCCGAAACTTCCCAAGAAAAATCCCGAATTGGATCCAAAATTGATGGGTTAATGTGAGCTTATCCATGTGGTTAGGCATTACATGTGTTGATCTTGTTTGGCGCATGCAAGGATCACGATACCCAAGAGGGGGGTGAATTGGACTTTTCTAAAATTATAACAAAAGATTAAACCCTAAGCATGAGCCCAACTTCACCCAAACTACTAGCAATAAGTAAAAACTACAAAATAGTGAACACCCCTAAGTCATTATTGCAAATACTAACTAAGCAAATACACAAAGTAAAATGCACAACGTAAAATGCTCAAAGTAAATGCGGAAAATAAAGTAGGAACAAGAAGACTTCTCCATTTTTTTCCCGAGGTATCGAAGAGTCGGCACTCTCCACTAGTGCTTGTTAGAGCACCTGCGCAAGGGTATCGCTCCTCCTTGGTCCTTACAAGAACCAAGTGCTCACTATGAGATGATCTTTTGCATCTTTGGCGCGATGGATCCCTCACGGCCGCATACAATCGTCGAATCGGGTCACCAACAAATCCTCCGAGGTGATCACCAAACTCCAATCGCCACCGAGCAGTCTAGGTGTTGCCAATCACCAAGAGTAACAAAGCATAGACCTTCACTTGACCAAGAGAAGCCTAATGTATGTGGTGTGTGCTCTAGGTAGCTCATATGCGCACTAATGAGGTTCTAACATGGGATTATGATTTTGATAATCACCTCACTATGCTTTGTGGACTTGCAATGCTCTAGCAATGAATACAAGTGTGTTGCAGCAGCAACACACTCATAATGGCTGGTAGAGGGGGTATAAATACACCACCAACCAAAACTAACCGTTATTGTAGACTGCTACGCATGGGCGCACCAGACAGTCCGGTGTGCCACCAGTGCACTTCCAACGGTTCGTTCTAACAGCTAGCCGCTGCTCTAATATTGCACCGGACAGTGAACAGTGTCTGTCCGATGCGCATGAGGCAGTATGGTGATGGGCTAAAAATTAACTTTGCAAAATGTGCGCTCTCGGGTGTTGAGGGCTTGCTCTCGGGCGCTCTCGGGCCCGCTGCTAGGGGGAGCATCGGACAGTCCGGTGTCACTAGATCAGCAATCCAAAATTCTTTTCTTAAGTTTTCTAAACCATTTTCGATTCTAACTTGTAAGTGAGTTATAGAGTGACACCTAGCACTAGTTGTAAGTGTGACGACACTACACTAGATTTCTCTTGGTCAAACTAATCATCCACATCCCCTCTTTATAGTACGACTAAAATAAAAATAGAAGTCCTAACTCTATATCAAGTGTCCATAACTCCTTTCGACACTTAGAATATAAAGTCATTCATCTTTTGATTCGTCTTTTTCAGTCGTTGCTTCAAGTTCTCATATGAGGGATTGTTTTCACCGTTGTAGCACAACTCCCTATAATGTAACCTAACTTACCATTTGCTCTGTACACACATTAGTCACATGTAATCTTACGTTATCATTAATCACTAAAACCAACTAGGGGTCTAGATGCTTTCAGCGCACATATGAGATACACACGGGTTTGCCTCTTAAATCCGGGTGTGACATTAGTTTACAGGGAACTAATTCATATGATATTTTTTTCATAGCTTCAAACATAATCATTTATAGATTTACTTAAAAAGTTAAAATATTTATGACATAAAGCTACACGATTAAATAGGTCTAGCTTGTCTATCAGGACTAGAAAGTTTGAGAAAACAAAAAAATGGAAAACAAACGTATATCACTCTCCTCAACAAATTCAACTAAACTTACAACATAAGATGCTATTTCTACCCCAAACTAAAGCCATATATTGCACATGTTTGTTTACAAAAGAAGCTCCCATTGACGAATTTTGTCCCAGTCATAAACGCTCCTCATGCAAAAAGTTTGTTTAACCATTTCTCTAATAAAACAGACATACTCCACAAAGAAATATCGAGTCATCATCCAAGTGGAGTGTCTGAAACGTCATGTTAACAACATACCATAGAATTAGCGGCATTTGGAATATTCAATGGGAACTAAACTTACTAGACTATTCAACATTCACTGACCTTTTACTGAACCATGCTATCAAGTATCAAGCTTCTGTCTGTATTTAGCCAAGGTCTGCAAGCAGGTTAGTGGAGACAACACACATAAATTAATAAATGGCAGAATTTCCAAAAGGAAATAAAGCATAAGGAACTCACAAAAATTGTTAATCCATAACACAGATAAGGAAATGTGCATGCAATAAAAAATGTTAAGTCAACAAGGTCTTCCACAGTACCACCTGAAACAGTGGTATAACGTTGTGAAAGTGAAAGTTGCAATATGTTTTAAAAACTTTAATTTGAGCACAAAACCTGTTGACATCAAACATACCCAACTGTTAGAACAAAACCTATTTTGTGTGTCCTTTTTAAGGTTCATTCACTACCGGCCTCACCTTTTTTGCCTAGTGCCCCAGCCACTCGACAAAAGTTTTTTTACACTCAGTAAAAAAAATCGTCAGCAAAGGACTCTTTGCCGAGTGTCAGAAAAACACTAGCCAAACCACTTAGCACTTGGCAAAGAGCCAGATTCCTGTAGTGATTAAATTGCTCAACTGTTAAAATCAAGCAAAACACAACTACATGAGCTTTGTGACCATCTAGATATTGACCAGCAGAACTCTTATAAGATGTTTGGTTTGAGAAATGAGCTAGTCTATCATCTTTTCACTCCTTTTTTTGTTTATAGAATGGAAGAGTTGATCCATTACCATCTTATTCCTCATAGTTAATTAGTACTAATATGAGGAATATGGTCATCCCACTAAATTTGAGAAATTGACCCATGATGCACTATCTCATTTTGGATGGAGTGATTCCTCAAACCAAACACCCCCTTATCTTCTTGGCCAATCTGTTCTGAAATGTAATGTGCTCAGCAAATCATATGGTCTGTACAGATAAGGTTTGTAAACTAGAGTATCGTCCTTTGTTAGAACATGTGGGGGAAAGAATCTTACCCTGGTATAAGCATAAACACTGGCCTCCGAAGGTCCTACTGGACTCCCACGCCGAATAAACTTTCCCTCTTTGAATATGTAAAGCATGGGAATGCCAGTAGACAGCTCAAGGCTTATTACCTGAAGGGATGAAAGGCTCACTCCCAAACTTAGCATAATGCTACCTGTTCTGTTTAGCCGAGTCCTTTTTGAGGGAAAGACAAAAACGACAGTGAATTACCTCCTGAGAAGTTAATTTGTCCAGATGCATTATAATTGAACGAAGTGAATTCCCATGTGCAGCAACCATCACATGTTTTCCAGCCACAAGTTGTGGAACAATCTATTAGGAAAAAATTACTATAGGTCAAATCGAGCTAGAAAAAACTGTTTTTTAGAGTCGAACATAAATAAAAGAAATTCAGGTTATAAATTTGATATGAGCTAGCACAATAGAAAGAAAACTAAGCACATGCATTTCTGCATCCCATAGTAGAGGAATTCATCGATTCAAGAATAACTTTTAGCATGCATACCAATACTGTAGCAAGACCAATAACCCAAGTAAAAAGTGTATCTTCCAATTAGTGTAAAGTGGCCTTGCCAAATGTACCTGATCTTTGAAATAAGCAACAGCTCTCTCAGCACACTTCTCTAGACTTTCTCCATTTGGCGGAGGAATATCATAACTGCGGCGTCACTCATGAACTTGTTCTTTGCCAAATCGATCTGCAGTTTCTTGCTTATTAAGGCCTTGTAGCTCACCATACCTAGAAATGTCAAGGTATATTTAAAGAGAAGCACAGTCAAACAACTATTATAATCGTATACTCCCTCTGTCCCAAATTAAAATTGATCTTAGTAAATTAATAGATTTATATAATACTTGATGTATATGTTTTATATATGTATCTAGAACCTAGATTTATCATCATCTATTTGAATATAGACATAAAAATCAAGAGCTAAAATTAATACTATTTTGAGACAGAGGGAGTAATTAGCAAATCAAAGAGTATGGAGAAAGTATTACATCCGTTCATTCAATTGCCAAGCTGTGATGACAGGAATGGACTGTTTCGTTGTCTCCTCACTGTATATTTGACTCCACCTATAAGCTTGTTCACTCTCATTATGCGTGATAACTGGGATCTGTAAATACATATATCACCACCAAAGCATGATTTCTCCAGCAAGTTGATACCCATGCTAGAAGAAATTATTGGAATTGTTTCAAAGGAAAGACACACAAACCTTCTTGCGCCAATGCTGCATCATGGCAAGCATTGCGATCATCTGAGCACGAATTAGTGATGAAGTATATATCACATCGATTGGGATATTGCATATCCTTTTACCTGCCTCAATGGCCTCCTCAACACCCTTCGGTGTTAGGGGTACATCGACGCAGCCAGTAAACAGATTTTTCTCGTTCCACAGGGTTCACCATGCCGAACCAATATAAGAGCGCTTTCACCTGCAACGACACAGAGATAATAGATTAGCAGATCTTATTATATGCCCCCAAATTCTGACAAGCCCAAAGTTAAATGTGTCAAATGGACAGTTTTCTCAAATTAAAAACAAATAACCACCATAGGAGGTCGTTAAAATTACTTGATTTCTTTAGGGTGTGGCCACTGTTGCCATCGGATGGTAGGTGTGTCGGCTCCATGACAGAAGACTGCGAGCTCGAGGCCCACACCAAACCCAGTTTTCTGCTGCCTGAACCACATCTTCCCTTTAGATAAACCAGGCGAGCATTGCCCGTCCTCTTTCCGAATCTAGAGTTCTTCGCACTGCACCAGTGGGATTGCAAAAATGCTAGCGCGTGGTGAGAGATAGCCCCAACCATTCTAATCCAAGAAAAAGAAAAGCAGTTAGTAACTGGTTCTACTGGTAATGAGTTCTAGGAAGAGGCTGAACAATTATTAGCTCGCTAACTTTATAATGAAACAGGCTCAATTCGACCATTTAGCCATAGAGCAAAACTGATCCAAGAAACCAACATAAGATTGATGAACTCTTCTAGTGAAAACATTCCTCCCTTTATTCCACAAAATGGCAGAGCAGTAAAATGGAATACATGACCAACAAAAATGAACAAGTCCTCAACGAAGCGCACCTCAAGAACTCAGCAATGCGCGGCACCAGGGAGATGGAGTTGGTTACCGCTCTTATATCATCGGGGACCTAGACTCCTAAGAAACTCGGCGAAACCAAGTGCAGAGTGCGTCGGAGAGATCTAGAGCGGCGGGGTTGGAGGGGGTCGCCGGGAGCACCAAGGAAACCGAATAGTAAAAGACAAGGAAAAGGGCATTGCTTTTCTGATAGGTCTCCTTTTACCAGCTACATCTCTAGTTTACCGGTCTGAGCTAGCTCGTTTAGATATCGAACCAAAAAATCTATATCTATACTACTTATTAAGGCAGCAAGGGTACCTTGCCGTTCTGCCTTCCATCAATCTTAACCGTCTGATGTGCCATGGAGCCTCTCCCCGTCCGATTAATGTGCTCTCTCCATCGACGCACCCCTATCAAAGACAAATCGTCGTCCACCAACCATGCATTAACACAAAAGAAATTGGGCCCACCTGTCATCCACAGCATGGCCCGCCTTCCTAATCTCGGGACTTGGGTCCGCTATGCAAACCACTGAAAAGACCCCACGAACTTTTACTCTAGCCCTCCCAGGGTCTCTTTTCGGTGGCGGCGGCGGCGATGTCTCTTCCCCCGGACCTGGCGGACGGCAGCGCCAGCACCGGCGACGACTGGTTCCTCGACTGCGGCATCCTCGACGACCTCCCGGCCGCGGCCTACGGGGCCTTCTCGTGGGATGCGTACCCGTCTTCTTCCAACCCCAAGTCAGCGTAGATGACCGAGCGATCGATCCCTCCGCCCTCCCCTCCACTCCCCCTTCGAGTTCCAGGACACGCGGATGCTTTTGTTTAGCATAGGTTCCTGGCGATTGGTTCCATGACGACGGTGTTCCGTGTCTCTGCGATGAGTATCGTGGAACCGTGACACGGGCGGATGAATTGTTTTTCGGGATTTCGTAGATTTGTTCTCGTGTTGCAGCGGCTGTGTTTATGACGGTGGAATGGATGGATTGCGTGTGATGGTGACCAATGATTTGCCCAAACAACTGAGATGGTCTGCTGTAGCGTGGACCGTTTTATGCCGGCGACTCAATTGATGGAGGATTGTGTCACCAGTCCTGACGTTAAGTATGCGTTGCGAGCAATGGGATGTGCTGCTAGGTCATGGATGACATCGTAAAGCTGGACTACAGAGCCAAAGATATAAGTTCCCATCTGTCATGTATGCACTGATCCTGCTATGGTACTAATTTCGGAGTAATTTGCAGTGATTCTGTTGTTTGATGCCTTTTTATTATTGAATGCAGTCTACCCCATATGGGTAGAGCTCAATGCCTTACATGTTATTTGGTTGAACTTAGGTAGTAGCAAATAGGAAAAAGAAAGTTCATTTACAGCTGGAACTGCTAATTGATTTTCCCCTTTATTTTGCAGTGTGGAAGTGGGCAGCTATGTGAACACCAATGATGTTTTCAAGGAGCCCAATGATGTCTTCAAAGAGCCTGGCAGCAATAAGCGGTGTATCTATTATTTTGCCTATGGCTTAAGAAAAGTATTCATATTGTCTTGATGTATGATGACATCATCCATACAATTGTAACTCTATTGCAACTTGCAGTTTGAGATCAGGATCCAATGATGTGCATGTGCCAAAATCTAAAGCTTCTAGGGAAAAAATGAGGAGGAACAAGCTAAATGACAGGTAAACCATAGACATAATTTTGCTGACACCGGAGTATCAAAAAATGAATTACCATATCATTGACATACCTTTTCATTTCCTTCTTACGGTTTCTAGGTTCCTTGAATTGGGGTCTACATTAGAACCAGGGAAGCCAGTAAAAGCTGACAAAGCTGCTATCCTAAGTGATGTTACTCGCATGGTTATTCAGCTTCGTTCAGAAGCACAACAGCTGAAGGAAACTAATGGTAGTCTTGAAGAAAAGATCAAAGAACTCAAGGTTATTCAGCCTTTTCTTTTGAACATTGTTAACCCACATATAATACATTGTACTTCTATGGTGCGAGCATGCCCCTGTGTTATTCAGGAATCCATAACATTTCCCAGTAGTACTCTTATGTTCATTCACAATTAGGAATAATTGGATCTATACCATTAAAAAATTGCAACTTTAGATATATGCCATTGGCTTCACATGTCATTGACTCATGTGGACCCACATGTAAGTGAGATAGCAATGATATATATCTAAAGTTGTAATCTTTTAATGGTACAGATCCAAATTTCTCTTACAATTATGCGATCTTTATCTATGCTGGCAATGCTTTGTGGTATTGGTAGATTATGCCCTGCACATGAATACACTGTGATTGCTCTTGCATAGCTCATCCAAGGCATTTCCCAGTAGCTTACACAAAATCAGCCCCTGGTTGATAACAGACTACATAATTCGTTAATCATTACCCGTATGTTGATTATGAACAACAGAGCACAAAGCATGAATTGGTCATATAAAGACTTCTAGACATGTCTATGGTGAGGGTATGAACACACCAGGTCTTACCCATGCCCAAACCCATTTATTCCATCACACTATTCTAGGATTCTGAATTTGATGCTTCAGAGTTCACTTCGTCCATACTAAAAGTTTATGAAAAATATAGAATCATGTGGGTGTCTTAGTGAGGATCTTGCTTGCCAATACATATCACTTTACTTGAAACTAGAAAGACCAGAGGAAGCTAAGACCCTTGCAAAAAAGATTTGCGATGGCCCTCTTTCAAGTGCCGCAAATTTGTGGTTCCTGAGAGCTTCTATGGAGATAAATTCATTGGCGACTGCTCCTGACAGCTCTTCATTGAATAAGGAGAACTTGTGCTCTTTGTTTGATTTGGTTAGCACTATACTTTATTAGTTGTCTGTAACTAAGGCCAAGAGATTTTGGCATATGGTAAGTCCTTTAGATCAACATTGGCAAACTTGGGTTTTACCTTACTACTATGACTGTGTTTGAAATTGTTCGTGATGCATTTTAGGCCATGAAATTGTTTTACCATGATAAGGTCTGCTTCGAGAAGTTGGTGAAGATTGCAATGCTATCATTATGCTCTCGACAGGCAAGTATAAACCATCATGGATTCTATGTTGAACATCTGTTGTATGAGATTTTGGTTTAGTGCATTATTTATAGGTTGAGCATTTAAGACAGTAAGATAATTGATATTATTCATAAAAAATATATCTCTACTCCTATTAAGGGGCAAAGGAGGGTGGTGTGCATAGGGGTGAGGCCATGCCCTTGCCCCAGCGCCCCCGTACTCCCGGCTATTGTCCCTGCCCGCTCTTCCCCCTAGAAACCTCGTCGTCGCCCTCCCCTGCGAACTCCACACCGACAATTCTGGTCGTCCTGCTCGTTCGGCTCGAGCGCTCGGCCGTTCCATTCCGTTCACCCCATTCTTCTCGTACGCGGACGATTGCAACCCTTGCCCTCACCTCCCTACACCACCAAAACTGCCCCGCCTCCGCAGCCGCCACCCGGGCCGAGGGCTGCAATAGCCTACTCTGGTGGTGCGACCTCGTGCGTTGCCACGCCGGCGACGTTGCCGTCGCCTTGGCCAACCAGGTGGTCGAGGACCTTTTCTCATAACATTATAACACATATTTGTATATACAAGTTATCGTGGTATTATGGGGATGTTTGGGATGGCTCCAGCTCCAGCTCCAGTGTGGAGCTGTAGTTTATAATATCTATATCTATCTATACTACTTATTAAGGCAGCAAAGGTAGCCTGTCGTTCTGCCTTCCATCAATCTTAACCGTCTGATGCGCCATGGAGCCTCTCCCCCGTCCGATGCATGTGCTCTCTCCATCGACGCACCCCTACCCACGATCCCCATTCTGCCTCCCCTGATCCCCGTTCTTCCTCCCCTGTTTGGATCCAAAACCTTAGGCGGCGCTCGCAGTCCAGATCACATGTCCCGCTCCCCCGTCAAGCAGTCGCTCCTCCACCACGCTTACCCGTCCTCTCGTTCCCCCGGGGGCCGGTGGCCACCGCTTTCTAGGGGCATCGACGTGCCCAACCTGAAGAAGCACAGCGGTGACACATGCAGCTAGATCCGTGTCGAGGCCACCACGACTTCCGTGCAGACGCTGGAGATCGGCAAGGCCACCATGATGCGACGCTATGAGCTCCCCGTGTGGGACCTCTGCCATCTCGACCTACTCTTCGTGATTGGTCTTCGGCCCATCTTAGACCGCCTTGGCATGGTTCGAGATTTCTAGAATAGGTATGCATATTAATGTATTGGTGGCAGGGGTAACTACTGCAATATGATAGCATAACTCTGTTGAAACATGGCCTTAACTATTTTTTCTTCTATGTAGGAATGACATATTTGTTTTCTTATTAAACACAAGATCTCGGGGCTTGGTATTAATGTGACCGCTGCTGATACTGTTTTTTTATGAAATTGTTTGGAATCCAGCACAAGCCAAGCTGGCAATGGATAGAACACACACACATACTTGGTCAAACAAAGGAGGTAATTGAAACTTCAGTTTATGCAAAGTTTATTTCCTTCAGTTCATAGACCATCATTTATAATTTTTAAATGACATCTGAACTTCATGACAAACTTACTATGAAAATATGTGCGCTGCTGCAGTTTGACTAGCTACTGTTTGATAATCTTTATGGTTAACTTGTTTCACATTTCAAAAGTTAGATTGATTATTAATGAAAGCTAATGAGGCGTTTAATTTTCAACTCCACTTTTAATCATCATTCCTTTCATCCAATTTAGTTTGGAAGTGTCCACCACTCCTTTTTTTTCTTTGCTCTTTTTCCCTTGTAGATTATTGTACAATAAAGCCAGACTTAAATGCCAACCCTGTTAACTCGTCCGGTAGCATTCTATGCAGCTACTGGTCACAATTTTTTTGTCTTGGATTCTTAGTTACCATCTCAATCTCCAAAGTATATTTTTATTGTTAATTCGTGCTATAGTATGTTTTTAGAACCTAATAAAGTGATGAAAGTACATTCTGAGACAAACCTAGATGTGTTCTTTCGAGTTTGCAACGTATTTGCATGAAAGGTTATTGATCAAAATTTTGAAGTTCGACTGCTTATGTCCAAAGCAAGTAGTATTTCTAACCATTGGTTGTGAATCGGCTAATTGGCTGTTACATGATACTTTACTAAACGTCGGTACATAACCATGATTGTAGTAAACCAGCTCACGTATTCCAATTAAGACATCTAAAAACTATGGTCTGTTGCTCCTGCACATGGCAACCAATATATTTCATTCTTGTTGCTTGCATATCTAGCATTTGGTATATCTCTACTTCGTTCGTACAATATTTTTTTCTTTCGGTGGAGTTAAAACTCTGACGTTTAGTAAGATAACTTCTCATGATATATAAAAATGGGTGAAATGTCTTTATCTTTTTTCTATTTTCATTTTCCTTCCTTTATATTGTCTTACTCTATCTATTTTCTGTTACCATCTTACTCCTGCCAGATCTCTATGCTATCTAATCCAGATCCAATCCAGAAGCGGCAGTTAGTAAAGTATCACTAATTGTTTATTTACATTTCTACGTGTTATCTAATCCAGATCCTAACGATGTGCATGATGATAACTAAGCCCTACTTAGTTTTTGTAGAAATTTATAACAAATTCAACGGTACCATCTGAAGGTCAAAGAAAATGATTCTTGTCATTGTGCATGATGATTACATCCTTGAGAAGGGAAGACTACACGAAGAAGAAGCATGGTGTTTCTTTCAGCAGGTGGCTTCTATTGAACAATGCATTGTAATTTCTGGTCCGATATATACATGGTTGATGGTTGGCATAAGTTGTTTTGCAAGCTGATTCATATTTGAAATCTGTTAGCTGTCATGAATCTTTTGTATCTGCAATCAACAACTTGATTATTTGTGTTTATTTGGTTCATTGAGCTTAGTTCGATAATTTTCTTATTAACTTCTTATGCAGATAATATCTGGTGTTGAATATTGCCATAGGAAGATGGTTGTTCATTACTGCAGCTGCAGCTAATATTTGTCGAATTCACATTTCACAATCTAATTCCTTTTCCTTTACCCCCTCATGTTGTAGTGTTTATTGATGTAGTTACTTTGGTTATTGATTGTTGGCTGGCCTTTGCCTACTTTCTGGGATTTCTTGGTATGTTTTTTATCACAAATGGTATTTATCAATCTATTATTAACCAGCATATTTGAACTTGTATCCATAGACTGTGTAATTAATTCAGTATTCTCCTGAATAACTGGGTTTGTGAAGTTTGTGTCCATGGTAGCTACCCTGATGGATGCGTGGGGTGTAGGCCCTAATTACCTAAAGTTCATATCTATTCTTTTTCTCTCTGTTTCTACTTTGTAAGGCTATAAGATTGCAGGACTTAAGGGCTATGCCACACTTTTGGAAGATTGTATCTTATGATTTAAAAGAAGTAGGATCCATACTACATTTATGATATTCATGCCTTGTCAATTCTCATGATAATGCGAATGGGCATTGAGCCATTGATTCAATTATGAGGCAATAGTTTATTGGAAACAAATATGACACGCGCTCATGCCTAACATGAAGTGTTTTTGGTTCATTATCATTCTTTTTAGTTGCTAAGATGTTGTGGTTATCTGCGGCTTGAGCACTAAGTTTTTTCTTCTTTTGCATAAAGACGCATCATCCAAACAAATGGATTGAGAAGTCTTTGAATATATGGGAAAATTGATAAGATGCTAACTAGAGGAATTTTAGATTTTTTTCTATGAATTCTAACTTATCTTCCTTTAAATCCAGCTTGAACTAATCTATACAGTTCTATCTGATGGATATATCAGTTATATATATTGAGCTGTCGGCTCTTATTTTACCATTTTCTTAGTTGCAAGTTATGGAAATTTGCCCTTGCCCTTTATTTTTCTTCTTTTGGTGTTAGGTGTTATTATATAATAAAATGTGTGATATTCTAAATTTTTATGCAGCTTAAAATTTTATGCAGGAATTAAATTATTCTCAATTTCAGACAAACAGTTACATTGATCCCAACAGGATTCAACAGGTAAATGTTTCCTTAGCACTGTGACTACTATATTCAATCATAACTCTTATTTTGGTGACATGATGTAGGGCATTCAAGCTGCGCAAGAACGTGCTTGGAAAAAATTAGTCTCTAGCAACAATATTTTGAGATGGAGGAAGTATATTTTCACGCATTTCAAACTGTACATTGTACATTAGACAGTCAAAAGTTAGAAGACCTTGGTTCTCCTGCCTGTCTTGCTCATGTGCTCCCAATGTTCGACTACGTTGGATTTAGATCAATACCATTCTTCTTGCTCATTTTGGTTATACTGAAAGCAAAAGTAAATAGAGCTTTCAAACTTTCGTGTGATGTGTGGGTCCGATAATTGAGCGATTAATATGCATATGAAGTGGCCAATAAAATTTGATGCTTCAATAATTGAGCTGGATCTGAAACGACCATGACTAAATCTACACAAGACATGTAACCAAAGTTGTGTTTGGTTTATTTGCTGAAAAGTACTTTTGCTTCTAAAAAATTGGAAAGCAACTAAATGTGTGGATCTCGAAGTTGCTCTTTTAAAACAACTATTTTCTCATAACTATAGTTACGATGGTGACAGCACACCTAGGACACATTTTGTCGATAATATGTTATTTCATTTTTATATAATCGTTGTACACTAATATTTTGTCGAATGTTTTGTATACCGTTGCAACACACTGGCACCTAACTATTATATATAGAAGTCTATATGGTACTGATGATTGCAACGTAGTAGTGCAGTGGCTAGATTAAATAACAAAATTTATGTATGGCTAGAACCACACATAGATTATAAAACCTTTTTTCATAGCACTATAACACACATTTGTACATAAGTTATCATAGTATTATGTGTTCCCGTTGCAACGCACGGGCACTTACCTAGTAATATATATAATAATTAAATGCTAATTAATTTTAAACTAATTTAATAATAAAAAAATAGTAATTATACTCATAATTTCATAGACCACATCATTGTAATATCAAATTAACACAATTTATCACTCATCAATTCACAATTCACACATATATTCATTAGCCCACAGTTACATTCGCATAGACCAATTTAAAATATAGACACAATTCATCAATCATTAGTTTAACTCATATGTCATACACAACACACATACATATAACATGTTCATCAATTGTTACATAAATGATATGCATATAGTTTCATTTTACTGAAATGTGATAGCTCGTTTAGCTCGTGAGCTGGTTCGTTAACGAACCAAGCTAGGATGTCAAATAAGCTCGTGAAAAAATTTCGTGAGAGGAATGATCATGTAAAATCTTGACTCTTTGAGACGAACCAGCAAGAGTACGAGAATTTTGTGCAGTTGGCTAGGGACCATTGATACAATGTTTTCTCGGTTCTAGTTGATTGTCAACAAGATGCGTGCCAACAAGGCACAAATTTTCTATGATGATAAGAGAGCACTGAAGCTTCTACATTGTGGCGGAACCATTTAGATTATTCCAGCTTAAGTGACCAAGTCTCACCTTAGAGGCAACAATACATTTAAATCAGAATGAACTGCTAGTCTGTTGGATCTAGTCCGATAAAACCACTCAAACCAGAACGAATACCACTTGCTCACATGATGGTGAGACACAGAGAAATACAATAAAGTATAATACCACAAATTTAAAGGAGTACTCAAGTGTTATTACAACATCGGAGTTCAAAAATAGTAAATCAGAGTTTTTAGTGCATCGGAAATAAGCTAACAAAGGTAATGGGGCGTGTGGCGAAGCCTAGCCAACTACTCCTCCTGGTCCTCTCCTGCAAAGGTAGCATCCCACTCGACCATCCAGCCCAGTGGCAAGGTGGAAGGTCAAGTCACACCATCAACCATGTCTTGCAATATACCTAAAAATTTGGTGACACAAGTAATATTGAGTATACTAATACTCAGCTAGACTTACCCGGTGTGAGGAGTCTACTCCTCTATCTCTAGACCATGTCGTTGTTTGGATGAGGGATTTGTTTTGCCAAAATCACTAACTGAGTCTAAGTCAATTTTAGCTTTTCAAGTTCTAGAATATTCCTTCTATGCACACATGGTAACAAGCATTTATAACAAACAACGCTTTATATCATGAAACCTCATTATACTGCTTACTCGATATAGCATCATGGATCAAGCAGTCTAATTAGCTACGAGAAGAAGACGGTTCGAATCAAATTTTAACCTTGCAAGGTAAACCTAAACATAGACATGTAGGGGCACTCCGTCCCCATCAACAGATCAGGTCCCACCTCTCTTGGATACAATGCTCTATTGCTCCAGACCTAGCTCAAGTTTGCTCCTTGGGGGATGTGGTATGTGCTTGTGGTCGTTGATGACTTTTCTCGCTATTCTTGGGTGTTCTTCATCAAGGCGAAGGATGAGGCTTTTACTCATGCTCGATATTGGGAACTGATGCGTGGATATGCCGTCAGGTGGACCCAAACACTCAGAAAGCAGGTGAAATCTCAGCTGCACGACAAGACAAATGGTGAGGAATAACTGCTTCTTATACCATGTGTCCCATCCTGCTACAGAATGTGGGTATATATAGACCCGTTTGGGGTAGGTTGTCCAAAGTATGACCCTACCCCTGTCTACCAACTATATCCAAGGGATATTCCATGTAACGGAGTAATTACAGCGTCGTTCGTACAACAGACGGTACACACTATATTACACACCCATGCGTTACGATGATAGGTGGGCCTCCGAGCGCGTCCCCTATTGGACCATATCGAGCTTGGTTAGCGCGTAGCTATCGTCGATCACCTCAAAGCCACCACGCCAGTTTCCACTCAGTTGATCTGGTTGAATGAAAGGGAGACAAGGAAACCGCCTCTAGAGTGTAGCGAAGTCTCTAGCTTTCCTTTGGCCGACTCCCGAGCGAGGGGTGAACGAGGGCTCCACTTCTGGAGCGTCACGAAGGGTGACAAAGACCTCGCTCTTTGATCGAAGCGAACTCTGAGTCGACTGGCCGCCGCCCGATGCGGTCTGTGTCGGGCCCGCTCAATCGGAGGCCTCTTCGAGTGAAGTCCCTACACCAGTGAACCTGCGAAGACAATTGATAGCATAGGGTTTTCATCAGCTTAGAACGAGGGCATGCTCGGTCTCCGCCCAACATGGTCTTCGCCCTGCAATCGAGGTTGTGTTCGGCATCCTCCCAATAGTAGCCCCCGAGGGAGTTGTTTGTCCTAGTGGGCCATTCCCAAAGTCTCTTAGCTTTTGAGGTGACGAACGTTGCCTTCGATCATCGGGTGAACCACCTCGGGGGGGGGGGGGGTCACTGGATGTGACCATCGAGAAGTTCTATGGTGTTACTATTCGTCGCTCGCCCGCACGCGACTATAAATTTGGCGGTCCGCATGGGGGCGTCAGGCTCTTATTTATCTCTTTCTCTGGCCGAGAAAACGTTCCTCAGCCACAGCTCGTTTTCTCGCCGTCGTGGCTGTCACACTGGCCATGAGCTCGATGCTAGGCTAAGGAATGCTAGCCCGCTTGAAGACATCAACCAAGGTCCCCGCCTAGTCGTAGACATCGATTGAGACCTCGTTGGTCTACTCGAAGGAAGTGGATGGGGCCCTACCTCTGAGGCCTTTGCTGCGGACCTCGCAACCATGAGCGAACCACCGCAATCAGCGAGCGACGCGGGCCCAAGTCACGGAGGACTTTGCCGAGAAAGTCACCAGGGGTAAGTTGGGGAGAGATTTGATTCCAATGAGGTTTGGCTCGATAGCAAAACGGTGGGTGCTGAGGGATGCGATTGCGGCATGTGGTTGCTGAGAGTACCTAGAGGGGATGAATAGGTGATCCTAAAAAACTTAACTCAAAACACACAAACTTGATCTAAAATATGAGTTAGAAAGAATTAAAACCAAGTCCGAAAGTAGAGAGGAAGCGAGAAGTTCCTTTCACTTGATTACTCTATCAAGATTTAATTATATTTAGAGCAATATCACAAGTGAAGAATTGGAACGAGGAAGAGATAAAAATTGCAATAGAGTGAATGGCACATAAGAGTCTAATACATGACAATTTTTATCTCGTGGTTTGGTCAAGCGTAATTAGCTTGCCTACTCCACGTTGTGGCGTCCCAATGGATGATGGTTGCACTCAATCCCTCTCAAGTTATCCAAAGATCAAACTTGAGTACCACGATTCTTCCTTATATCTCACAATATCCTAGTTGTGAGGAATCTCCACAAGTTGGAGTCTCTCACGCCTTACATAAGAGATCACAATAAAAAACCAAAATAAGGGAGGGAGTATAGTACGCACACAAGAGCACAACGCAGCAACAACATGCACAAATGCAAAGAAAATAGCACAACAACAAAGCGACGCAGTAATGACTCAAAAAATGCGCTCAAATCTCTCTAAAACACTTCGAAGGCATGGCCACGGAGTCTTGGAGTTGTAGTGTGCTCAAAGTATGCTTGGGGTCCTGCTCCATACACCTAGGGGTCCCTTTTATATCCCCAAGAGGCCTAGGAGTTGTTGAAGCTTTATCTGGAAGCTCCCAGCCATCCCTGCCTGCATGTGCACCAGATTGTCTGGTGGCACACCGGACAGTGCACAGTACAACGGTCAGAAGATCACTGCTTGGCCACTTTCCTTTTTAGATGGGCACCGAACTGTCCGGTGCGCCATCTAATCGTTGGTGCCTGCTGACATGGCTGATAGCTGTTGGCTGTCTAGCACACCGGACTGTCCATCACTATGCCCGAACCGTCGGGTGAAGTATAGCCAAGGGGGTCTGGCCAAACCCGAGAGCAGCCACTTCGGCCGTATAGTCACCGGACTGTCCGGTGCTGTCCAGACCAGCCCTATCTTCTCCTTTTTTTCCCAAATTCCATTGGCTTCTTTTGACTTGACTTTAGATCATCCCTAGCACTTAGACAAACATGATTAGCACATAAAACAATTGACTAAGTGCTAGAATAATGCCTTTATCACTTTGTTCCATAATGGTTTTCAATATGCCCAAACTTAAGCCCCAAAAGTGTTTTTATTTTCCACAACCTCTTGGACTTGATTGCTTCAATTTGCTTTCTAAACACCTATGCTCATGCTCATATGGATAGAGTTAGATCATAGTGGTGTGTTGAGCAGTTATTCACCCAAACACTTAGAAATGACCCAAGGGCACATTTCCCTTTCAATTTCCCCCCTTTTGGTGGTTTATGCCAACTCACCTAAATCAACTTAAAATTCACTTGCTTAGCAAAATTTGATCCAACTTTTGCAAATTGTAGTCAAATAAAAACCAATTGAATAAATATGGGATATGGTATATTTGGATCATTTTGCCACCACTTGGTTTGTTTTTGCAAAACAAATCCATTTTCTGACTTCTAAGTCAAAACACTTTAGTTTTGCAAATCAAACCATTTTCAAGACTAGTTTTGATCAAAAGCCAAAGGCTCCTCCTTTTACCATAAGAAAGATTTCTCCACCATAAGAGAGTAGTTTTGCAATTAGAGGACTCTTCTTGTTGTCAATAGGGTTTTGATCAAAAAGACAAGTTCTAACCACAATAATTTTTGAAATTCACAAGTGGCGGTTGATCCAGTTGCTTTAGCCTCCCCTTTTAGCATTAAACACCAAAACAAAGAAACTAATGGCTTTAAACCTCATTGCCTCACCAAAAATTGTGAATTAAGAGCAATAAGACAATGAACACCAAGGGAAACTTGAACAAGGTACATTGATACCGTTATGCAGTGGAAGCCTTTTTTTTGTTCAAGTCCACTCTTTCCCTTTCAATCCACCTTTGAGACTCCATCAAAATCGCTTAAGAAAACACATTAGTCTCAAAGGGTCAAGTTGTAGCATATCCTCCCCCTCAAGATATGCATCAATGCATAGGGACTTTGTGAGCTCTAGGATGATATTCTACAACTTGAGCACCAAAATAATCAATAATACGCAATTAAGCTTTAAAAGAACATGATCAAAGGCCTAAAAACACATGTATGTTATAGGTCAATCCAAGTTCCATGAATCTAAGATATTTAGCTCACTACGTAGCTCACAAATCCTTCTTTCATCCAAAGTCTTGGTGAAGGTATCAGCTAGCTGGTGATTGTTGCTAACATGTCAAATATCGATATCTCCCCTTTGCTGGTGGTCTCCCAGAAAGTGATGCCGAATGTCTATGTGCTTAGTGCGTATGTGTTCAATGAGATTATCTGCCAAGCGGATTGCACTCTCATGATCACATAGGAGTGGGACTTTGCTCAGATTGTAGCCAAAGTCCTAGAGGGTTTGCCTCATCCAAAGTAGTTGTGCGTAACACTGGCCTGCGGAAACATACTCGGCCTCGGCGGTGGATAGGGCAACAGAATTTTGTTTCTTCAAGCACCAAGACACTAGGGACCTTCCCAGAAACTAACAAGTCCCTGATGTGCTCTTCCTATCAACCTTGCACCCGACATAATCGGAGTATGAGTATCAAATCAAGTCAAAGGTGGACCATTTAGGATACTAGAGCCCAAAGTGAGATGTATGAACTAAGTATCGAAGAATTTGCTTCATGACCACAAGGTGAGTAAGTGACATTCCTTGGGGTTGAATTGAAATCTAGCACACATGCATACAGAAAGCATAATGTCTGGCCTACATGCACACTAATAAAGCAAGGATCCTATCATAGATCGATATACATTTTGATCTACAGACTTACATCCCGCGTCGAGGTCTAAGTGTCTGTTGGTTCCCATCGGCGTCTTGATGGGCCTTGCGTCCTTCATCCTAGAATTCTTGAGAAGATCTCGTGTGTACTTCATTTGGGAGATGAAGATGTCATCCTTGAGCTGTTTTACTTGGAATCCTAGGAAGTAGGTCAGCTCGCCCATCATAGACATCTCAAATTTATGTTTCATCACCCTGCTAAACTCCTCACAAGAGTTTTGATTAGTAGAACCAAATATTATGTCATTGACATAAATTTGGCATACAAACAAATCTCTTCATATGTCTTAGTGAAAAGAGTATGATCAACTTTCTCGACATTGAAAACTAGTCGGTCCTTAAGTTGATCATGTTATGAGGGAATATGAATTCTCATGTGAATAGGACATAAGAGGTCAGAGGACACTTGCCTTCACCAAATAGTTGTTGCTTAGAATCTTCTCCTTCCACTCCTTTGAAAAATATGGACTGCTCGTTGTCTATGTAATACAACCATTCATTCAATACACTTGGAGAAAGACAAAAGAACAATACACCAGACATATGCAACAGAACAAGCACATGTTTAACAGTGGTTGTGACAATATCTGTGGAGTTTTTCTAAGTTTTGGATGGATTGCTGCACAAGGTTCTCTTTTATGGTATTATTCATTAGTCAAATCTATATCTTAACATTACTGTTCAAATAGAGTTAATTTGTTGATGTCATTAATCACTAGGTGTTGCTACGTTCCAAAACTAGGACATTTGCTAGAATTTTCTATTCTTGAATTATATTAACCAACGCTCTAATCTCTTTAATTCAAACTAGAAATTATCAATTAATTGAAACATTAAAAGAGTAGATGAACATACTGCTAACTGGTAGACAAAATCATAAGGAAAACTAATGCAACTTGAACCACTTAATTTGGAGTTCATATGACCAAGTTATAAATTTTCTAAGCTTTAGGCTTGAAATATATTTAAATATACATTCGTGGGTTAATTTGTGAAGTTTGTACCTATTCGTAATAAATCAGGGGCTCGAGTGAAATTCCAGGGGTGGCGGGTTAATTCCTCACAAGCCGGGGGTCTCTTAAGCAAAATTACCGGGCCAAAGGGATATCGGGGTTCCTCAGTTGTTAGAGTGGGCGAGGGTGACCGAGATTAGAAGGGGGACCTAGAGGTAGGCTACGAGCGTGGGCGTGGTGCGATGCCCGCACCGATGGGCGGGGCCTGCAGGTCGGTGGTACAAGCGCGGCGTAGTGTGTGAGGGACTACGGGTGGGGTCTAGGCACGGCCGGGCCCATAAGCTACGGGCATGAGTGCACACGTGGGGGAAAGGGTAGCCTACTGACAAGAAGGGCCTGGGGTCAGCGGTGCAGAGGGGATAGAGGGGGGAAGCCAACGCGGAGGGACTATAGGTGGGCCCCAGTTGTCGGGATCACCTTCAACATCTAGCATGCGTGGTGGTTAAGGTAACATCCCCCGTGGGGCCGTGGGCATGATGGACAGGGCATGGTGAAAACATGGAGGGTGTCATGCGCGACTAGGTGCTGACCGGCAAGCGAGTGCGCGTGACGTCACTGCCCAGCCTATGGGAGGCACCGCCAGGACTCACCAGCACGGTCGCAAGCAACAAAAGCTCGGTCGCTTGGCCTAGTAGCTGTGGCGGGGAGAAAGGAAGGAGGGGGTAGACGAGGATAGAGAGGGGGTTGACACTTACCTATGAAGCAGACGTGTGACGATGAGCTCGGTCGAGCCCCGAATGCGATGGTGGCGGGTTTCCGAGGTAGTAGTGGTGTAGTGCTCTGGAATGGCGTGATGAAGCGAGGCATGAACGTGGATGCGGCGCTCGGTGACGAATGATAGGGAAATGGCCTTAACCATTTTCTATAATCAATTTTGGTGCTTGACAACCATCACAACTAACTAGTTTGCCTAGTTGATTATTTCTCAAGTGCATAAGTCCATCTATATCAATTCTAAGTCGACTGTTCGAAATACCATAGATTATTCCGGACAGGAGAAGATTTTTGGAAAGTTCACCTGTGCGCGGACCGTCCGGGTCCTTCCAACGGACCGTCTGCGACACCAAGGTGTGCCTCGGACAGAAACTATGCAAAACTCACTTTACACTACAGATTGTTCGAAGCAGAAGAGAGCACCGTCCGGGACCAAGCTCGAACCGTCCGGCCTTAGGCGCGAACCGTCCGCTCGTTGAAAAACCAGAAAACCCGAAGGTGACGGGTTCGATAAAATGCATTTTTAGTGTCCTCGCGGACCGTCTGGGGTGCAAGGCCGGACCGTCCATGGCTGCTTTATCTGACATCTGATGACGTATATAATGCACTATAGTCGTTGATGTAGCCTTCAGTGCTGACCGTTGCGATTTCAGTCGTTGTTGTGTAGGGACGGACCATCCGGACCAGGGGCGCAGACCGTCCGCAGTTGGCAGAAAGGAGGCAACAGCTAGGAAGTGGTTGGTGGCTATAAATACAACCCTAACCACCTCCATTCAATTCACCCGAAGCAATCCATTCACTCACATTCAATACAAGAGCAAGCACTTCATTCCAAGACAGATTCAAAGCTTCCAAACCTCTCCAAGTGCCATAATTGTGACTAGTGATCATTAGTGATTAGTGACTTGGGAGAGTGTGATCTTGTGTTTTTCTTGTTGCCCTTGTTGATTGGCTTTTAAATCGTGCTTTCTTCATCTCCTTCTAAAACTCTCAAGAGACTTGTAAATCTAGCAAGAGATACCTAAGTGTGTGGTGATCCTTGCGAGGTCTAAGTGACCCTCGAGATTAAGGAGAAGCACTCAACCGATCTAAGTGATCGTTTGAGAGAGGGAAAGGGTTCAAAGAGACCAAGACTACATGGCCTCCTCAATGGGGAGTAGGTTCTTTGAACTGAACCTCAGAAAATAAATCGCCGTGTTCATTTGTGTTGATCATTACCATACGATTTGATTCTTCCTCTCCTCTCTCTCTAAGTTCTCTTGCTTACAATATTTATTAGCTTGCTCCCAAAGTCATCCGCATTGATTGAGCAACTCTAGCAAGAAGAACTCTCTTCCGCACTCCGATTTTGTTATTACTCATTTCTAATCCTAACTCCGTGTAAAGTTCGTGTTCAATGTTTATAATTTTTAGGTTTTGCCTATTCACCCCCTCTAGGCGACTTTCAATTGGTATCAAAGCTCGGTACTTCATTAGAGTCTAACAACTCAAAGTGATGTCGAGAGAACACACCAAAAAGGAGTTGATCACCGGGAAAAAGCTCGGATCTTTGGGAAGAAGAATGAAGGCAAGACTCCGTCAAAGGAGGCCAAGATATCCAACGACAAGCACAAGGAGGACACGAAAGAATCCGTTGACTCCATCAAATCACACAAGAAGGGTAAGAAGAAAAAGAAGATGAAGAAGGTGGTCTACTACGAGACCAACTCATCCACACCCTCAACCTTTGATGCCAAGTCGACATCCTCAAAGCACCAAGGGCGTAAGAAGTATAGTATGATCCCTCTTCGCTATCCTCGCATTCTTAATCGTGCTCCTTTACTTTCTATTCTCTTAGGCAAACCACCATACTTTGATGGTGAAGATTATTCTATATGGAGTAATAAAATGAGGCACCATCTAACCTCACTCCAAGAAAGCATTTGGAATATTGTTGAGTTTGGAGCGCAGGCACCACAAGTGTGCGATGAGGACTATGACTCCGATGAGGCCACTCAAGCAAGGCACTTCAACTCCCAAGCCACCTCCATACTCCTTGCTTCCTTGTGTAGAGAGGAGTACAACAAGGTGCAAGGGTTGAAAAGTGCCAAAGAAATTTGGGACGTCCTCAAGACGGCGCACAAAGGGGACAAGTCACCAGGATCACCAAGCAGGAAACAATCGAGGGAGAACTTGATCGATTCGTCTGCAACAAAGGATAAGAGCCATAAGCCATGTATAACCGGCTCAAGACCATGGTGAACCAAGTCCGCAACCTCGGGAGCATCAAGTGGGATGACCAAAAAATGGTCAAGGTTATTCTAAGATCTCTTGTTTTTCGTAACCCCACTCAAGTACAATTAATCCGTGGGAATCCTAGGTATGAGCAAATGTCTCCTGAGGATGTGATTGGCAACCTTGTGAGCTTTGAACTTATGGTCAAAGACTCCACAAACATTGTCAACTTGGAGCAAGGTGCCACCTCCACACCCGAGGTGCAACCCGTTGCATTCAAGGCAATGGAAGAATAGAAGGAAGAGGCTACACCAACCAAAAGGCTCCCAATTAATGCCTCCAAGATTGACAATGAGGAAATGGATCTTATCATTAAGAGCTTCCGGCAAATCCTTAAGCAAAGGAAGGGGAAGGAGTACAAACCCCGCTCCAAGAGGGTTTGCTACCGGTGTGGTAAGTCCGGTCACTATATTGCTAAATGTCCATATGCAAGTGATAGTGACAGGGATGACGATAAGAAAGGGAAGAAGAAGATGGAGAAGAAGAAGCACTATAACAAGAAGAAGGGTGGTGAGGCGCACATAGGAACAAAGTTGTACTCCGATGAGAGCTCCACCGACTTCTCCTCCGACGAGGATGCTGCCAACATCGTCATCAACAAGGGTCTTCTTTTCCCCAACGTTGGCCACAAGTGTCTCATGGCCAAGGAGGGCAAAAAGGAAGGTATACTCTAGAGACACCCCCAAATATACTACTTCCGATGATGAGGGTAGCTCTAGTGAAAAGAATGATGATTTTTCTTCTAATTTTACAAACCTTACCATAGAACAAAAGGAGAAAATCAATGAATTGATAAAATCCATTAACGAGAAGGAAGAAATCTTGGAATGCCAAGAAGATCTACTCATTAAGGAGAACAAATAATTTGTTAAGCTAAAAGATGCTTTTGCTCTTGAAGTTGAAAAATGCAAAAACTTGACTAAAGAGATAAAAATAAGCAATGATTCAATTTCTTGTCTCAAAACTGAAATTGCTAGTTTAATTGCTAAGATTGAGGAATTGAATGCTTGCCATGTCCCTACGTCTACCATTAAGCATGTTACTATTTGCACTAGATGTAGAGATGTTGATGTTAATGCTATGAATGATCACCTTGCTATGATTAAAGAACAAAATGATCACATAGCTGAGTTGAATGCCAAAATTGCCGAGCATGAGCTTGAAAATGGGAAATTTAAATTTGCTCGTAGTATGCTTTTATAATGGAAGATGCCCTGAGATTAAGGATGGGATTGGCTTCCAACCTAAGAGCCAAAACAACATCAAACTTAATGATCATAGAAACAAGATTTTCAACTTTATTAAGGGCAAGGCTCCCATGGTGCAAGATAGAGAAGGTTACATTTTATATCCTGAGAACTATTCTTAGCATAAGATTAGAAAAATTCATGCTAAGAAATCTCATCATGTTGCTCATCATGCTTATATTTGTAGAAATGAGGCTTCTAGTTCTAGGCATACAACTCATGTTAAGATGCCTAAGAAAAAGATTGTTGATGCTTCAAATGAACATAGCATTTCACCTAAGACCTTTGATGCATCCTCTGTTCTTACTAACAAATCTAGCAAAGTAGTTGCCAAATATGTTCGAGGCAAGTACAAGAGTCCAAAGACTTGTGTTTGGGTACCCAATGTCTTTGGTTCTAATGTGAAAGGACCCAAGACCGTTTGAGTACCTAAGGACACGGCCTAAATTTGTGTTATAGGTTTATGCATCCGGTGTAACAAGTTGGATAATCGACGGCGGATGCACAAACCACATGACAGGGGAGAAAAGAATGGTCTCCTCATATGAGAAAAATGATGATCCCATAGAACAATCACATTCGGGGATGGGAATCATGGTTTGGTCAAAGGATTGGGTAAAATTGCTATATCACCTGACCATTCCATTTCTAATGTATTTCTTGTAGAATCTCTATGTTACAACTTGCTTTCTGTGTCTCAATTATGCAAAATGGGCTACAACTGTTTATTACTGATGTTGATGTTACCATCCTTAGAAGAAATGATGATTCACTAGCCTTTAGAGAGTGTTAGATGGTTAGCTATATTTAGTTGAATTCACTGATAATAATGCTGAACTAGACACTTGCCTAATTGCTAAGACTAATATGGGCTGGCTCTCTAGCATTGTTGACTTCTCATGTTGGGATGAAAAATCTTCACAAGCTTCTAAAGAGGGAACACATTTTAGGACTAACCAATGTTCATTTTGAGAAAGATAGGATTTTTAGTGCATGTCAAGCAAGGAAGCAGGTTGGAGTTCATCATCCACACAAGGACATCATGACAATCGAGAGGCCACTTGAGCTACTCCACATGGATCTATTTGGCCTGATTGCTTACATAAACATCGGCGGGAGTAAGTATTGTCTTGTAATTGTGGATGACTATTCTCACTTCACTTGGGTGTTCTTTTTGCAGGAAAAATCACAAACCCAAGAAACCTTAAAGAAATTCTTAAGACGAGCACAAAATGAGTTTGGATTGAGAATCAAAAAATTAGAAGCGACAATGGAACAGAGTTCAAGAACTCTCAAATTGAAGGATTTCTTGAGGAGGGCATCAAGCATGAGTTTAGTAGAATTATGGGCTCAAACAAGCCCCAAGAGTATGGTATGAATGTCTGAGAGACTTTCTTATTACTAATGGTTTTAAAGTCAAAAAAGATGACCCTACTCTGTTCACTAAAACAATTGTCAAAGACTTGTTTATATGCCAAATTTATGTTGATGATATTATCTTTGGGTCTACTAACAAGTCATCATGTGAAGAGTTTAGTAGAATTATGATACAGAAATTTGAGATGTCTGTGATGGGGGAGTTGAAGTATTTTCTTGGATTCCAAATCAAGCAACTCTAAGAGGGCACCTTCATTAGCCAAACAAAGTACACTCAAGATATTCTCAAGAAGTTTGGAATGAAGAATGCCAAGCCCATCAAGACTCCTATGGGAACAAATGGGCATCTCGACCTCGCCACTGAAAATAAATCTGTAGATCAAAAGGTATACCAGTCGATGATAGGATCTTTACTATATTTATGTGCTTCATGACCGAATATTATGCATTCAGTATGCATATGTGCATGATTCCAAGCCGACCCTAAGAAAATCCACCTAAGGGCCATGAAAATAATCATGAGATGTTTAGTTTACACTCCTAGGTTTGGGCTATGGTACCCCAAGGGATCTACCTTTGATCTAATCGGGTATTCTGGTGATGATTATGCCAGATGTAAGGTTGATAGAAAGAGTACATAAGGGATTTGTCAGTTTCTAGGGAGATCCCGGGTGTCTTGGGTTTAAAGAAATAAAATTCAGTAGCTTTATCCACCGCTGAAGCCGAGTATATTACTGCAGGACACCGTTGTGCACAATTACTCTAGATGAGGTAAACTCTTAGGGACTATGGCTACAAATTGAGCAAAGTCCCTCTCCTATGGGACAATGAGAGTGCAATCCGTATGGCGGACAATCCTGTTGAACACAACCGCACAAAGCACATAGACATATGGTATCACTTTCTGTGAGATCACCAACAACGGGGAGATATCACAATTAAATATGTTATCACCCACAACCAGTTAACCGATATCTTCACCAAGCCCTTAGATGAAAAGACTTTTAGCAAGCTTAGGAATGAACTAAATGTCCTAGATTGTTGGAACTTTGATTGAAATCTTACACACATTGCTCATATTATACCTTTGATCATGGCATGTCCCTTTGCCCTACTCATGTATTTACATTCATATCTGTCTTGTTAAAGGCCTCTAGCTTTCTTTGTTTTTGGCGCTTAATGCCAAAGGGGGAGAAATTAATAGGACAAATCAAAAGGACCGCACCACCACCCTGTTTTCTAAAAACGTTTTTCTTACAAATTGGAACTATTACTTTTGCAAACACCCTCTTGATAGATAAAGGGAGAACTTTTTCAGGGGGAGCTTTTATTTAGTCAAAGGAAACACATTTGAAAAGGGAGGAATCTTTCAAAACTTGAAAATGCCTTTGGAAATTATATTCATGTGTCGTTGGCTAATTGCAAAAGAATTTGAAAATACTTTTCCAAAAGATTTGCAAAAATAAGCTAAGTGGTGCAAATGTGGTCAATTTTAACTATATCAAAACATTCATATATACTTAGAACTGCTTTCATTTCAAAGTAACTTATGCACAATTGTCAAAATGCAAACTAGCTACATTTCTACACTTCACATTTGCTTTGATTTGTGTCGGCATCAATCACCAAAAAGGGGGAGATTGAAAGGGAAATGGCCTTAACCATTTTCTATAATCAATTTTGGTGCTTGACGACCATCACAAATCTTGTGGACTAACTAGTTTGCCTAGTTGATTATTTCTCAGGTGCATAAGTCTATCTATATCAATTCTAAGTCGATTGTCTAAATACTATAGATTATTTCGGACAGGAGAAGATTTTTGGAAAGTTCACCTGTGCGTGGACCGTCCGGGCCCTTTCGGTGGACCGTCCGCGACACAAAGGTGTGCCTCGGACAGAAACTATGCAAAACTCGCTTTTACACTACGGACTGTCCGAAGCAGAAGAGAGCACCGTCCGGGACCAAGCTCGGACCGTATGGCCTCAGGCGTGGACCGTCCGCTCATTGAAAAACCAGAAAAACACGAAGGTGACAGGTTCGATAAAATGCATTTTTAGCGTCCTCGTGGTCTGTGGACCGTTCGGGGTGCACGACCGAACCGTCCGCGACTGCTTTATCTAACATTTGATAACACATTTAATGCACTATAGCCATTGATATAGTCGTTACTACCGACCGCTGCGATTTCAACCATTGATGTGCAGGGACGGACCGTCCGAACCAGGGGCGCGGACCATCCGCAGTTGGCAGAAAGGAGGCAACAACTAGGAAGTGGTTGGTGGCTATAAATACAACCCCAACCACCTCCATTCAATTCACCCCAAGCATTTCATTCACTCACATTCAATACAATAGCAAGCACTTCATTACAAGACAAATTCAAAGCTTCCAAACCTCTCCAAGTGCCATAATTGTGACTTGTGATCATTAGTGATTAGTTACTTGAGAGAGTGTGATCTTGTGTTTTTTGTTGCTCTTGTTGCTTGGCTTTAAAATCGTGCTTTCTTCATCTCCTTCTAAAACTCTCAGGTGACTTGTAAAGCTAGCAAGAGATACCTAAGTGTGTGGTGATCCTTGTTAGTCTAAGTGACCCTCGAGATTAAGTAGAAGCATTGTAACACCCTGAATTTGGGGGTATAAACTTTTGTCTCCAATATTCATCAAATTCAGGCGTTACTCTCTTTTTCTATTCATGTTCTACTCATTCCTCCTATTTTCAAAGCAATATAGAGACTGGAGTCCGTGCTACGCGTAAGAAAAACCTAAGTTGATATCGTTGTTGCATCATGCTGAAACGTATTTATTTCTGTCTGATGTAATGCCTAGGTGTGCATTCATCTAATTTGGGATTTCTATTCTCGGAATGAATTTGATTAGAAGCAGGTGAGATAGAGCAGAGGAGAATCAGCCCCAGCCCAACCTGGCCTAGTGCGCGGCGTGGCCCAGCCCGGCCCTGGCGCGTGCCCAACCGCCCTCCCCCCATGTGCGCCCCCATCCCCCCACTCCCCTTTCCCGCACATCCAAGATCTAGGAAGAGAGAAACTACCCTCTCCCTCTTCCTCCTCTCTCCCACTCTCTCCCTGCCCTCGTTTGGATCACCAAAGAGTGGTTGTTGCCGTCCAGTCGAGCCCCGTGGTAAGCTCCTCCCTCCCCTCACTCTCCCCTCCCTCTTCTTCCCTCTTCCCCCTGCGCGCAACCCTCCCCGGTGCCCTCCCCGGCCCCCCTACGCGGCGCCCCGCGTGGCCCCGGCCCCGTCCCCGTATGTTACTCGCCGGTTCACTTTAATCAATGAACATGATGAGGTTATTTATGATACAAGGTTTACTTTTGGATATGATGATGGCATTGTGATATTTAAGGGGGCTCGAGCAGTTTCTCGAGTGCCTCTCCGTAAGGACTGGTTCGTTGGATGACCACCTGGGAAAACAGTACAACCATGAGGGTGGAATGGGACGCCATTAGCTAATTAATTAGAGGAACTAAGGTATAGTTTGCTTCGTCGTCGTGCTATCAATGGGACTCGGTGTATGCGGCTCGCTCTGCTGAGGGTGGTTTGCCCCTTTGGGAGGAGTGCGATACATTTAGGAAACCTAACGAATGGCTATATCTTAGGGAATCTTTGAAAATGCTTCGAAGTGAATCCCTAGCCGCTCACCTCAGGAGTGAATAAGGGTCTTGTAAACCCAGGCTAGAGAGGGAATCACGGCTCAGTGGGTAAAGTGTGCAACCTCTGCAGAGTGTTATGAAACTAATATTTCAGTTGTCCTCACGGTTATGAGCGGCCTTGGGGAAAGTAATGGTTCTAATGGTGATGATTATGATTATGGATTTCAGAGATGGTATGATTATAGATGATGATGAGGAAAGTAATGGTTCTAATGGTGATGATTATGATTATGGATTTCGGTGTTCTTTCCATTTGGAAGGAGTACCTTTGGGTTAATAACTTGGGTTTAATGCTAAAACCTAACTCTCTACTAGTAATAATTACGTGACCAACTAAAAGCAATTGCTCTGAGCTTGACCCCACATACAACTAGTCCACTGTAGCCAAATGGGACAATTGCTGAGTATGTTGATGTGTACTCACCCTTGCTTAAAACACCAAAACACCAGGTTGCCCGCATTGCAACCCCTATTTAGGATAAGATGAAGTCGTGGCGGAGGATTTATAGGAATTCCAAGAATATGATGAGTTCTAGGCGTGGGTTAGCGGCAAACCCCCAGTCGGCTGCCTATAAAGGTCATGTATTGCTACATTTTGTTTTCAGCACTTTGATCTATGTTTAAGACTGTGTGGATGTCTTGGACATCATGAATTAATCAAATATCTTTTATGTTATTATTTGAGCACTGTGTGATGATGTCCAGTTATGTAATCGTTGTTTACGTGAATTTCTGATCCTGGCACATACATGCTTCGCATTCAGTTTACCTTCCAAAACTAGGTGTGACAAGCACTCAACCGATTTAAGTGATCGTTTGAGAGAGGGAAAGGGTTGAAAGAACCCAGCCTACGTGACCTCCTCAACGGGGAGTAGGTTCTTTGGAACTGAATCTCAGAAAACAAATCGGTGTGCTCATTTGTGTTGATCATTACCTTACGATTTGATTCTTCATGTGCCCTCTCTCTAAGTTCTATTGTTTATAATCTTTTTGAGTTTGCTCCCAAAGTCATCCGCATTGATTGAGCAACTCATAGCAAGAAAAACTCTTCGCACTTCAATTTCGTTATTACTCATTTCTAAACCTAACCCCAGGTAAAGTTTGTGTTCAAAGTTTATAATTTTCGGGTTTCGCCTATTCACTCCCCTCGAGGCAACTTTCAATGAGCACGCGAATGATGGCAGCTTTGATGCGTAGACACGGCTCGATGAGCTTTAGTGACGTTCATTGTTGCCCCAACGCGCTTGGCTTTGCATAGGCATAGTGTAGCAGGATTGGACGAGGCTAGGGAGTAGGGTGTAGTAGAATGAGGAGAGCAGGGGGATGTCCATGTGGGGGTGGGGCTTATGCACCGGCTCCACGATCATGGTGGTGGTTGACGAGGTCATGGTCACAGGGCGCGCGCGTGTCGCGCGGAGGGATGATTGTAGGGCGGACAAAGCAGATAGATAGGACCGGGCGTGCATAGCGTGTTTTGATAAGGGGGGACTCACTGACATGGGGGCCCGGGCAAAAGTGGCGTCGGGTGGCTGGCTGGTAGGCAGGGCCCGCTGACTAGTGACTATGCATGGGGCCAGCACGCGCGGGCGCTATGTAGGTCGAGACTGGGGTGAGAGGAGGGAAGGGGGCTGGGCCTTTTCTTATTTCTTTTAATTCTCTTCTCTTTTCTTTATCTACATCTTTTAATTTAATTCTTGAATTCGAAATTCAAATGTGCTTCACTAGTTTGAATGTGCACACCAAGATAATGCACCATACAAAAAATATATATTACAGCTTGATGCAACAACCATAACTCCTACATATATATATATGTCGGGGACCATAATTAGGGGTACCCTCAAGACTCCTAATTCTCAGCTGGTAACCCCCATCAGCATAAAGCTGCTAAGGCCTGATGGGTGCGATTGAGTCAGGGATCAGTCCATTCGAGCGACTCGATCACGCCTCGCCCGAGCCTAGCCTCGGACAAGGGCAGCCGACCCCGGAGGATTTCCGTCTCGCCCGAGGCCCCCCTCCAACGGTGGACATATTTCCGGCTCGTCCGAGGCCCTGCCTTCGCTAAGAAGCAACCCTGACTAAATCGACGCACCGACCGACCAAGTCGCAGGAGCATTTAATGCAAAAGGTGACCTGACACCTTTGTCCTGACTGCGCGCCCCCCGGCAGAACCGAAGTGACCGTCGTCACTTCACCGCTCCACTGACCGGCCTGACAGAAGGACAGCGCCGCCTGCGCCACTCCGACCGCAGCTGCCACTTGGCAGAGTGAGACTGACAGGCAGTCAGGCCCTGCCAAAGGCACCATAGGAAGCTCCGCCCGACCCAGGGCTCGGACTCGGGCTAAGTCCCTGGAAGACGGCGAACTCCGCTCCACCTGACCCAGGGCTCGGACTCGGGCTAAGCCCCGGAAGACGGCGAACTCCGCTCCACCCGACCCAGGGCTCGGACTCGGGCTAAGTCCCGGAAGACGGCGAACTCCGCTCCGCCCGACCCAGGGCTCGGACTCGGGCTAAGCCCCGGAAGACGGCGAACTCCGCTCCGCCCGACCTAGGGCTCGGACTCGGGCTAAGTCCCGGAAGACGGCGAACTCCGCTCCGCCCGACCCAGGGCTCGGACTCGGGCTAAGTCCCGGAAGACGACAAACTCCGCTTCGCCCGACCCCAGGGCTCGGACTCGGGCTCAGCCCCGGAAGACGGCGAACTCCGCTCCGCCTGACCCAGGGCTCGGACTCGGGCTAAGTCCCGGAAGACGACGAACTCCGCTTCGCCCGACCCCAGGGCTCGGACTCGGGCTCAGCCCCAGAAGACGACGAACTCCGCTCCGCCCGACCCCAGGGCTCGGACTCCGCCCTGGCCTCTGCCAAACGACCTTCGCCTCGCCCGACCCAGGGGCTCGGACTCGGCCTCGGCCATGGAAGACAGACTCGACCTCGGCTTTCGGAGGAGCCTCCACGTCGCCCAACCTAGGGCGCAGGCCAGCCACGTCAACAGGAAGCGCCATCATCACCCTACCCCGAGCTAACTCGGGCCACAGAGAACAAGACCGGTGTCCCATCTGGCTAGCTCCGCCGGATAGGCAATGATGGCGCCCCGCATGCTCTGTGACGACGACGGCTCTCAGCTCTCTTACGGAAGCAGGAGGACGTCAGCAAGGACTCAACCGCCTCGATAGCTGTCCCTCCGCCAGGCTCCGTCGCTCCTCCGACGGCCACGACATCACACCAGCTGGGTGCCAAAATCTCTCCGGCTGCCACATCGGCATGTACTTAGGGCGCTAGCTCTCCCCCGCTAGACACATAGCACTCTGCTACACCCCCATTGTACACCTGGATCCTCTCCTTACGCCTATAAAAGGAAGGACCATGGCCCTCTTAGAGAAGGTTGGCCGCGCGGGGACGAGGACGGGACAGGCGCTCTCTTGGGGCCGCTCGCTTCCCTCTCCCGCGTGGACGCTTGTAACCCCCTACTGCAAGCGCACCCGACCTGGGCGCGGGACGAACACGAAGGCCACGGGATTTCCACCTCTCTCACGCCCATCTCCGGCCACCTCACTTCCCCCCTTCGCGCTCGGCCTCGCGTCGACCCATCTGGGCTGGGGCACGCGGCGACATTCACTCGTCGGCTTAGGGACCCCCCGGTCTCGAAACGCCGACAGTTGGCGCGCCAGGTAGGGGCCTGCTGCATGTTGACGAACAGCTTCCTGTCAAGCTCTAGATGGGCAGTCTCCAGCAACCTCTCCAACCCGGGACGATGCTCCGTTTCGGGAGTCTTGAGTTCATGTCCTTCGACGGCAGCTACGACATGATACTCCTTCCACCGCCGCGCGACGATGACAATGGCGGCCGACAGCCCGCCCGCCGGTGGCGGAATCGACGACGTCTTCCCCGCGTGGTGGAAGAACAACATTCGAGCTCGCCCCGTCCTCTCCCCCGCCAACGGAGGAGGAGGCGGGGCAACCAAGGCCAAGCGGGAGGCCGCGCCTCATCGGCTGTCGAGCGAATCGACGTCCCCAGCGCTCCAACGGGGGGCGCGTCGGGCGACGACCTCGCGTTTGAGACGAAGGCGAGCACCAGTCTCCCCGCGACACGCCAATCCCGAGCAAGCGGACGACACCAGCACGCTCGTGGAAGGCTTGCTGGGCGTCACCCTCGTACCTGAGATGACGGTGCAGTCAGTCCCCGAGGCGACTTCATCGCCGTTCGTCGACCAAAAGGTACCGATCGATTCCCATCCTATGTCATTTAGATTCAGCCTCAACCCACCTAGCGACCTTGCTTTGGCGGGCACTCTCGTAGAGGCGAATTCAAACCCTCTGGGGTTTCGCACGCGGTCGCCTTGGGACCGGCTGACGGACGTCTCGACCTATGGGCCCTCCGGGTCCGAGGAAGACGACGACCCCAGCATCTGTAGGGATTTCTCTGGACTTAGCAACCCTAGTGCCATGCGGGACTTCATGACCGCATGTGACTACTGCCTCTCCGACTGTTCCGACGGTAGCCGCAGCCTCGACGACGAGGACTGCGGCCCAAGCCGCGAATGTTTCCACGTCGATCTAGGGGGTCTTTCCGAAGGCAATCATCTCGGCATGCCGGAGGACGGTGATCTCCCTAGGCCGGTGCCCCGCGCTGACATCCCGCGGGAGCTAGCTGTGGTCCCCGTTCCGGCGGGGGGTCACGACCCACAGCTCGAGCAAGTCCGCGGGGCGCAGGCCAGGCTCGACGAGGGAGCAGGAGCGCTTGAGCCGATCCGCTGGGACGTCGGGCAGGCATGGGCGGGCCAACCCCCGGCCAGAGAAACACGTCACCTGCCCCAGGATCTCCAGCTCCGCGTCGCCAACAACGTCAAGGTCAGGCCGCCACCCGCATCCAGTGGGGTCGGTCAGAACCTGGCTGCAGCAGCGATGCTTCTCCGCGCAATGCCGGAGCCATCAACCACCGAGGGTCGGCGAATCCAAGGAGAGCTCAAGAATCTCCTGGAAGGTGCTGCGGTCCGACGGGCCGAGAGCTCTGCCTCCCGAAGGCAAGGATACCCCTCGGAACCTCATGCCGCGACTTCCCGATTCATGCGGGAAGCCTCGGTCTACACCGGGCGCACACGCAACACCGCGCCTGCGGCCCCGGGCCACCTCGGCAACGAGCACCATCATCGCGACCGTCGGGCCCACCTCGACGAGAGGGTGCGCTGAGGCTATCACCCCAGGCGTGGGGGACGCTACGACAGCGGGGAGGATCGGAGTCCCTCGCCCGAGCCACCCGGTCCGCAGGCCTTCAGCCGGGCCATCCGGCGGGCACCGTTCCCGACCCGGTTCCGACCCCCGACTACTATCACAAAGTACTCGGGGGAAACGAGACCGGAATTGTGGCTTGCGGACTACCGCCTGGCCTGCCAGCTGGGTGGAACGGACGACGACAACCTCATCATCCGCAACCTCCCCCTGTTCCTCTCCGACACCGCTCGCGCCTGGTTGGAGCACCTGCCTCCGGGGCAGATCTCCAACTGGGATGACTTGGTCCAAGCCTTCGCCGGCAATTTCCAGGGCACATATGTGCGCCCCGGGAATTCCTGGGACCTCCGAAGCTGCCGGCAGCAGCCGGGAGAGTCTCTCCGGGACTACATCCGGCGATTCTCGAAGCAGCGCACCGAGCTGCCCAACATCACCGACTCGGATGTCATCGGCGCGTTCCTTGCCGGCACCACCTGCCGCGACCTGGTGAGCAAGTTGGGTCGCAAGACCCCCACCAGGGCGAGCGAGTGATGGACATCGCCACCAAGTTCGCCTCTGGCCAGGAGGCGGTCGAGGCTATCTTCCGAAAGGACAAGCAGCCCCAGGGCCGCCCACCGGAAGATGCTCCCGAGGCGTCTACTCAGCGCGGCGCCAAGAAGAAATGCAAGAAGAAGTCGCAAGCGAAACGTGACGCCGCCGACGCGGACCTTGTCGCCGCCGCCGAGCACAGGAACCCTCAGAAGCCCCCCGGAGGTGCCAACCTCTTCGACAAGATGCTCAAGGAGCCGTGCCCCTATCATCAGGGGCCCGTCAAGCACACCCTTGAGGAGTGCGTCATGCTTCGGCGCCACTTCCACAGGGCCGGGCCACCCGCAGAGGGTGGCAGGGCCCACGACGACAACAAGAAGGAAGATCACCAAGCAGGAGAGTTCCCCGAGGTCCGCGACTGCTTCATGATCTACGGTGGGCAAGCGGCGAATGCCTCGGCTCGGCACCGCAAGCAAGAGCGCCGGGAGGTCTGCTCGGTCAAGGTGGCGGCGCCGGTCTATCTAGACTGGTCCGACAAGCCCATCACCTTCGACCAAGACGATCACCCCGACCACGTGCCGAGCCCGGGGAAATACCCGCTCGTCATCAACCCCGTCATCGGCAACGTCAGGCTCACCAAGGTCCTTATGGACGGGGGCAGCAGCCTCAACATCATCTACGCCGAGACCCTCAGGCTCCTGCGCGTCGATCTGTCCTCCGTCCGAGCAGGCGCTGCGCCCTTCCACGGGATCATTCCCGGGAAGCGCGTCTAGCCCCTCGGACGACTCGACCTTCCCGTCTGCTTCAGAACGCCCTCCAACTTCCGAAGGGGGACTCTGACGTTCGAGGTGGTCGGGTTCCGAGGAACCTACCACGCGGTACTGGGGAGGCCATGCTACGCGAAGTTCATGGCCGTCCCCAACTACACCTACCTGAAGCTCAAGATGCCGGGCCCCAACGGGGTCATCACCGTCAGCCCCACGTACAGACACGCGTTCGAATGCGACGTGGAGTGCGTGGAGTACGCCGAGGCCCTCGCCGAATCCGAGGCCCTCATCGCCGACCTGGAAAGCCTCTCCAAAGAGGTGCCAGACGTGAAGCGTCATGCCGGCAACTTCGAGCCAGTGGAGACGGTTAAGGCCGTCCCTCTCGACCCCAGTGGCGGCGCCTCCAAGCAGATCCAGATCGGTCCTGGGCTCGACCCCAAATAGGAAGCAGTGCTCGTCGACTTTCTCCGCGCAAACGCCGACGTCTTTGCGTGGAGTCCCTCGGACATGCCCGGCATACCGAGGGATGTCGCCGAGCACTCGTTGGATATTCGGGCCGGAGCCCGACCCGTCAAATAGCCTCTGCGCTGATTCAACGGGGAGAAGCGCAGAGTGATAGGCGAGGAGATCCACAAGCTAAAAGAAGCGAAAGGCGTTAAGCTCAACCCTGAAAGGTGGGTCCTCGGGGTGCCCCAGGGCATGGTCTTGGAGTTCGTTATCTCCAAACGGGGCATCGAAGCCAACCAGGAGAAGACCCCGACCATCGCACAGCACCCCGAGCCCTTGCTGAGAGTACCCGGGGGCTGCACACACCCCCGGGAAAGGCCGCTTGTCACCACCGATGTTCTGGAGCCCGAAACATACAAGCTGGCCGGCGGTCAGGGCGAGGTCTACGGCAACGCTTGGAACGTCCGACAGCTACGTCGCTTCTACCCTTAAGATGTTTTCAAGCTGTTCGTATTCCTCGCTCCCACGCAAGTCTCAGTCGTCAAGGGAGGATCGGCCTCGCCTCGGCAGAGCCCGACCTTCCCTCGGGGGCTAAAAAGGGGGAACCCCTCTGCGTCAAGATTGGGTGTACCTCTCCGCATCCAAAATTTTCGATCAAAAAGGCTTTTGCGTTCTCCCGGCTATGTCAGAAGCAGGGCCCCGAGGAGCGAACGTGGGTGCATGTAAATGGCAAGGTCGACTGAGCCGAGGAACTCCTATGCCTCCGGGTTAGGGACACCTCACTCATCACCCGCCACGAAAAATGACCCTACTCGGGAAGCCACCCTATGGTTGACAGGCTAAGCCGGACATGCAAAATAAAAGGAAGAAGAGTGCGACTTCATGCAATGAAAACAAAGTGTTCAGGCCTCAGCGGCCGCAGTAGGACACACGCACATCCAACAGAAACTGTCCCAACAAGAGTTAGGCGTTGCCTCGGGAAGGAGCCGCGCCTTCAGCTCCGTCCCCGCCTTCGGTGAGGACTGTTGGGGATTTGTTCTCAAATGCTATGAATTAAGAACAAGGCAACACAGAAAATGTTAAGGATTAAAGTCCTTCGTCCTCCAAGACATTATATCCTTTCGGGATATAAGGAATTTCGGACGAAGGTTACGAAGGACGTACCTTCGTAAACATAATAGCAAGGAACGAAGTATTCATATAGATCATAAGGTATGAAATAAACATCTAAATATTATCATAGAATCATCTCCATTTTTATTATCATGAACGAATATAAATGACTTCGAATTAAAAATGTACCTTTGGTCCTGAGGAAAGCAAAAGTACAGGTGTGATGCGAAAACAAATGGCAGGTTCGCGTGAACAGTACAGAGGTACTGTTCATCTATTTATAGATACAGGTCACAGCCTGTGACAAATTACAATTATGCCCCTTACAAAAGTTTACAACATTGACTCAGACCTCTATGGATAAAAAGGTCATTCTATCTCTATGTCGGTTTGTAACGCCGAAGCTCCATGAAAAGGAACCTTCGGCCATCTCCTGGGGACAACTTCAGCCGAAGCTGCTTCTTCGTGCAAGACCTTCGGCGCAACGAAGCATGACCCCAACAGTAGCCCCTTTCGCGGTGCTAGATCGTTTTTCGTAACGAGCTTGACCCGTGAAAAAAGCCTCTTCAGCTTCGGGAAGCCGAAGGTCCAAAAAAACACCTTCCCTGAGCTCGTTGCTGAGAAACGATCCGGTTTCCGAGCGCGTGCCAGGCCCACCTTGCAGAGTTACTGTTTGATCTTTGCGGTCCACTGCACAGCGAGTACAAGTGACTGCCCGCCTGGTGTAAAAATCCTGCCGCTTCGCCTTCTTACCTGCAGCACTATATAAACAGACGAGTAGGTGTGAAGTTACCACAGCATTCATTGCTATTTGCACTGTTTTGCTGCCAAAATTTTTAACTATAGCCGAAGCTTGATTCTCATAATCGAACGAAGGTCCATCTCGACGTCTGCTTCGTCAGAAAGAAAGGCTTCGGGAGAAAAGGAAAAAGAAAAAGTATCTAACTTCCCCAAATTCAGAATCAAATGGCCAGAGTACGATCTACTGCCAGAGTTGCACGTGAAGGAGACGAAGCTGAAGGTTCGAATATTGTGCCCATCTCCGAAGCGATGCAGCGTTCCGGACTGGTGACTGCGGAAGAAATGCCTGCTGCTGAAGCAAACCCGACAACTGCCGAAGGAGAAGAAGAAAACATTGAAGGGACTGATCCCGAAGATGACTACCATATTGCCATGCCCAGCAAGCCCAGTCACCTAGATTTCGGAAAGTCGACTGTTTCAAAGGCTGATCTTTCCAAGATGGTGAAAGCAGGTTATTTCAGTGAAAATCAGAAGAAGCTACTTCGCTTCGGGGGAGAAGAAACCACCCCGAAGCCAGAGAAGGACGAGATTGTCATCTTCAAGAGCTTTTTAAAGGCTGGGCTGAGATTCCCTCTTCACGAGATTATTGCGGAGATACTGAAGAGGTTTGGTATCTACCTTCACCAGTTAACTCCTAACGCTATCGTTAGGCTTAGCGTTTATATTTGGGCCCTCCGAAGCCAAGCAGTGGAGCCATTTGCCGACAGTTTCTGTCGAGTTCATGAGTTACATTATCAAACAAAGGCCAGAAAAGATGGGCTACATGATAACTTCGGTTGCTACAATTTTGCCTACCGGAAAACCGCAAAGTTTCCTGTGATCAGCTACCGAAGCAAATGGCCGGCAGGCTGGAAATCAGAATGGTTCTATGTCAAGGTTGATGACGACAAGGAGAAGCTTGTGCAAAGTCCACTCGAGCTGATCTTCGGAGAAACCCGACCCCGCTGCAACATGACACCAGTGGGTCAAACACAACAGGCAATGGATGAATTCAGAATTATTGCAGAGCATATCGGTACCAGGGATCTGGTTCAAGAATTCTTGGCATTCAGAGTCTTCCCTACTCTGAAAGAATGGGAAATGCCAAAGTTAAAGGGGGAGAAGAAGGAGGGGGAACTTGTCCGGCTTCCTTATCACTTCAAATTCAAGAAATACTTTAAGAAGCCCTGCCAAGAGTGGCTGGACACAGTTGAGGTGATGTGTAATGAAATTCTTGGAAATTATTCGAAAAAAGAAGATCAACTGATGACAGCAGCCTTCGGCACCCGTCCGAAGCGAAGGCTGAACCGAGTGCTTGATGCCCTGGGCTTCGAGTACCCTGACTATGAGCAGTTGAGCAAGGGTGCTGAGGGCCAAAAAAGAAAAAGAGTGACCGAAACTCTGAACAAGGATGAAGAAAGATCAGCAAAAGAGAAGAAAATTCCCAAGAAAAGAAAAATATCAACTCCGAAGCGAAAATTATCCGAAGAAGAGGGGACCCCCACACCACCTTCTACCAGCGATGTGGAGGAAATTTTAAAGGTAATGACTGAACCCGTGCCCACGAAGCTAAGTCCATTAGGGCCTCAACTGACGAAGCTTTTTCGAAAGGTGGAAGAGCCGGAACAAACGAAGATAACCAAACCAAAGCGGCAAAGAATTATTGCAGTGACCGAAGTTATCGATAAGACGCCGCCGAGGGCGTCAATTCAGAAAACACCAGCTGTTGAGGGAACAACAAACGTCGAAGTCGCACCTTCGGAGGTCGCGGCTACCGAAGCCGCTACAGCCGAAGATGTGAACTTAGAAACTACCATTGAGGACATCAACAAAATTTTGCAAGACATGGCTGCAGAAGAAGCTGCTGAAGAAACCATGGCCACAGTGCCTGAGAAGGGGAAAGAAATAGTTGAAGACACTTCGGACGACGAAGCCTACACATTTCAAAATTTAATTGGGCAAAAACTGTCGAAGGCCGAAATGGAAGAACTTAAGGACTATGCCAAATCTTGCGGCTACAAGCCAGGAGCTCTTCTATTTGGAGGCATTGATGACGAAAAATTGGGCTGCATTCGAGACCAAACTGGAGCTAAGGTCATCGGTACTTTATCAAAAAGTATCGGTTTTCCGAAGCTAGAAACAGATATCAGCCGCTACCGACGACAACATATCGTCGGCAGCTTATTTTACTCCAATTTCAAGGTAAACAATTTTTCTCTGATTTCTATTGTTTTTAATAATGGAAATATTCCTAACAAAGGTTGTTTATTTACAGAGCATGCTTCTGAGCAAAGCTCTAAAGATGCAACAAGACTTGGAGGACAAAAAACACGAAGCTATAATTGAAAATTTAGAGAGCAAGATAAAAGAACAATCAGCTATCATTGAAAAGAAAGACTTCGAGCTCCAATCAACCGAAGGCTTGCTGGCAGAGACTGAAGCTAAAGTATCAGAATTGAATTCGAAGCTTATCGGCCAATCAAAACAATTTGAACAGGAGAAGCTAGAGCTTAATTCGAAACTTGAAGCCGAAGTCCAGGCCAACTCAAACTTGAAGAAATCATTAACAAGCCTTCAAGACAAATGCTTGAAATTTAGCAATAATTGTATTGAACGATTAAAAAAGATATTTTACTCTGTTGGAGCCAGCAGCGGGAAGTTTAACCCTTCAGCGGAAAATTTACCACAAGCCTTCGATCATATTGAAGCTGAAATCGAAGAACTTGACGAAGTTATAGCCGGGCACGGTGACTTCTGTGCCTGGGTAGCTTCTCGGGGTACCGCTACAGCGTTCCTGAAGGCCGGCTGCGAGCATGGAAAAATCGTCAACAGGCCCAACTTCTCCTTGTCTCCATCAATCCTGGACGATATTCCTGACCTCGCCCGAAGCATCTCAAATAGATTTATAAAAATGATATGGACAAAAGGCGGGTGGGAGAAGGCTGGGGACGAAGCTCGAAGTCATCTTGATCCAGTAAGAAATCATACTTTGTACTTACCTTCTCCTTCACGCTTGATTTTTACTCGCGATACCTTGATTCATGTAGGATGACGAAGGTGAAGATGATGCTTAAAATATATCGCCGAAGCCGTCGCCGAAGCTGAAGCTTAGTGAAGATCAGTAGAAGTATACTATAGAAAAAACTCAGGATACTTTTGTAACAACTTTTGTAAATACAATTAAACTGTTCTCAAGGAACTTTGTACATACCTTGTAATATATTCTTACCCTTCTACTAAGGCGCTTTGATGTGGACGAAATCAGTATTTTGAGCCGAAGGCGAAAAAACACCTTCCCTTCTTTTCGTACACAACGAAGCATAGAAGACCACTTCTTCTTTTTGCCGAAGCTTTTCTTTTTTGTACATAACGAACCATAAAAGACCACTTCTTCTTTTTGCCGAAGCAACCACTTAGGAACACAAATGCTATGAATGAATGCTTATGAATGCATATGCTATGATGTAATGTAATGTGCGAATGAATGTCCAAAGCATATGTCCGAAGCCACACTCTCAGCCATTATTTCCTTAGAAACAACCACACATCAGCTCTGCATTCCCTTAGGAACGACTTTGGAGCTTCTTCGCCTTTTACTTAGGCGGTATCAGCGTTGACTTTTCGCTGTAAGCTCTGCATCCCCTTAGGGACGTCTTTGGAGCTTCTTCGCCTTTTACTTTCGGCGGAATCAGAGCTCTGCATCCCCTTAGGGACGTCTTTGGAGCTTCTTCTCTTTTTTTTTCAGTTTCAGCACTCGATGGTGCGTTCTCAGCTTTTACATTTACATTCTTTGGGGGATTTTGCTCTTATAAAACTAAAAAGGAAATTACAGATGATGGCCCCATTAAAAACCTTTCTCCCCCTTTAGAAAGGAAAAGGGTGCCATGAAAAAGAAAAGAAAAAACATAAAAAGTTACATCAAGTTATACATAATATCGCCGAAGCTCATCCGCATTCCAAGATCTTGGAATTTCGTTGCCATCCATGTCCTTCAATCTGTAGGAACCAGGCCTTGACGAAGATGCTACTAAGAAAGGCCCTTCCCATTTCAATTGTAACTTGCCCACTGTATCTGGGTTGGCCACTCTCCGAAGCACCAAGTGTCCCGGCTCAATATTTTTTAGCCGGACCTTTCTATCTCGCCATTTAACTGTTTCAGCCTGGTATTTATTGATGTTTTCCACGGCTTGAAGTCTGATTCCTTCTAAAGCATCTTTTTCCACAAGACAATCATCTTCAGGACTTGATTCTGCCGAAGCTACTACTCTTATTGATCCAGCTTTGGCTTCTTCCGGAGTTATTGCTTCGTCACCGAATAATAACTTGAATGGGGTAAAGCCTGTAGACCTTGATGCTGTTGTATTGTGGCTCCATACCACTTTGGTTAACTGATCTGGCCACTTTCCCCTGGGTTGATTGAAGATTAACTTCATTATTCCTGTCATTATAATGCCGTTGGCCCTTTCAACGAGCCCATTCGACTCCGGATGCCTGACTGATGCAAAATGGATATTCGTTCCAATTTGATCACAGAAATTTCTGAAAGCTTCGGAGTCGAACTGCGTTCCATTATCTACAGTGATGGCCTTCGGTACTCCAAAGCGACACACAATGTTCTGCCAGAAAAACTTTTGGACAGTGGCTGAAGTTATTGTGGCTAATGGCTTCGCCTCAATCCATTTAGAAAAATACTCCACAGCCACTATAACATATTTTAGATTCCCCTGAGCCGGTGGTAATGGACCTAACAAATCAAGGCCCCACCTTTGCAATGGCCAGATGGGTTGTATCAGCTGGGTCAAAGACGAAGGTTGCTTTTGATCTCTTGCACATTTCTGGCAACCTTCGCACTTTTGAACTAATTCCGCTGCATCCGAAGCTGCCTTCGGCCAATAAAACCCTTGGCGGAAAACTTTTCCAAGTAACGGCCTAGATCCAATGTGGGATCCACACAGGCCTGCATGTATCTCTTTCATTAACTCTATACCTTCGGTTCTAGACAAGCACTTGAGCAGCGGGGCACAAACTCCATGTTTGTATAGTTCCCCTTCTATCATGACATACGGACGAGCTCTTGCCTCTATTCTTTTATTGTAAGCTTCATCATCTGATAGGAAGTTACCCTGAAGGTAAGAGATTATTTCAGTTCTCCAATCTTCGCTGTAAACAGGAGAAATGTTGAAGACTGCTCTTTCAAGGAGCTCTACTGAAGGTGCCTTTATTGTTTCGAAGAACACATCCGAAGGTAACGGCAGCCCCTGTGCTGCAGACTTGGCTAGCAAATCAGCATGCTCATTTTGCCCTCGAGGGATATTCTTGACAGAAAATCCTTCGAAGGAAGCTTCGATTCCCTTTGTTGAAACCAAGCATCCAAGAAATTTACCCTTCTTTACTCCGAAGACACATTTTTCTGGATTCAGCTTCAGACCAGCTTGTCTGAAGCTGGCGAAGGTCTCCTGCAGATCAGCAATATGATTTTCCTGCTTCGTGCTTTTTACGATAATGTCATCAACATAGGTCAACACATTTCTGCCTATCTGAGACTGGAGAACCTTCGCAGTCATTCTGCTGAAACTCCCTCCAGCATTCTTGAGCCCCTCAGGCATCCGAAGATAGCAATATGTGCCACTTGGGGTTATGAAGCTAGTTTTCGGCTCATCTTCCTTCTTCATCCAAATTTGATGATAGCCTGAGTAGCAGTCTAGGAGACTCATGAGCTCTAAAGAAGCTGCTGCATCGACTAAAGAGTCTATCCTTGGCAGCGGGAATTCGTCCTTCGGACAAGCCTTGTTGAGATCTGTGAAATTGATACACATTCTCCACTTGCCATTGGCCTTCTTCACCATAACAGTGTTAGCTAGCCACTCTGGATACTTCACTTCTCTGATAACTCCTGCACTGAGGAGTCTTTTTACTTCATTGCGAGCCCCTTCGGCCTTGTCATCAGACATTTTCCGAAGCCTCTGCTTTCGGGGTCTGAAGGATGGGTCAACATTGAGCGAATGTTCAATAACATCCCGATTTACTCCACAGAGATCATTGGCTGACCATGCAAAAACATCTTTGTTGTTGAATAAAAACCTTATCAAGGTTTTCTCCTGGTCTTCAGATAATTGCGAGCCCAACAGCACCTTCTGCTCTGCTATATCCTCACACAATAGCATGGGCTTCGGCTGATCTGCTGAAGCTGCTTTCTCCCTTCTAAATTTGTACTGTTCACAAGCTTCAGCTCCATCTATGTTATGGATTGCTTTGGAATCAGTCCAGCTTCCTTCGGCCCTTCTAGCAGCTTCCTGGCTTCCATGAATAGCAATAGGCCCTTGGTCCGAAGGTATCTTCATGCAAAGATAAGCTGGGTGAAGAATTGCTTCGAAGGCATTAAGAGTACCGCGACCAATGATAGCATTGTAAGGATACTCCATGTCAACAATATCAAACACAATTTGCTCAGTCCTTGTGTTGTTAACAAATCCGAAGGTTACCGGCATGGTAATCTTCCCAAGTGCTACAATCTGCCGCCCTCCGAAGCCACAAAGAGGGTGCGTAGCATCATGAATCTTGTCTTCAGGCTCCTGCATTTGTCTGAAGGCCTTAGCAAATATAATATCAGCTGCACTGCCTGTATCAACTAGGACATTGTGGACCAGAAATCCTTTGATCACGCAAGAGATGACCATGGCATCATTGTGAGGATAATCCTTAAGCTGAAGGTCTTCCTGAGAGAAAGTAATTGGAATGTGGGACCATTTTGACTTGATGAAGGGTCCCTGCACTCCAACATGCTGCACCCTTCTCTGAGCCTCCTTCTTCTGCTTCTTGTTAACCGGCTCTGAGCAAGAACCGCCTGTTATCGGGAGCACCAGCTTCGAAGCCGAAGCAGCTCCATCTTGATTGTTGAACGAAGCCATCAGCTCAGAAAAGTGGAAGTGAGTTCACCGGAGGTGGGCGCCAATGTTGGGGATTTGTTCTCAAATGCTATGAATTAAGAACAAGGCAACACAGAAAATGTTAAGGATTAAAGTCCTTCGTCCTCCAAGACATTATATCCTTTCGGGATATAAGGAATTTCGGACGAAGGTTACGAAGGACGTACCTTCGTAAACATAATAGCAAGGAACGAAGTATTCATACAGATCATAAGGTATGAAATAAACATCTAAATATTATCATAGAATCATCTCCATTTTTATTATCATGAACGAATATAAATGACTTCGAATTAAAAATGTACCTTTGGTCCTGAGGAAAGCAAAAGTACAGGTGTGATGCGAAAACAAATGGCAGGTTCGCGTGAACAGTACAGAGGTACTGTTCATCTATTTATAGATACAGGTCACAGCCTGTGACAAATTACAATTATGCCCCTTACAAAAGTTTACAACATTGACTCAGACCTCTATGGATAAAAAGGTCATTCTATCTCTATGTCGGTTTGTAACGCCGAAGCTCCATGAAAAGGAACCTTCGGCCATCTCCTGGGGACAACTTCAGCCGAAGCTGCTTCTTCGTGCAAGACCTTCGGCGCAACGAAGCATGACCCCAACAAGGACCATCTCAGCTTCCGGCGACGGCGCAGGGGGAAGGATCTCCGCCTCAAAGGTGGTCGCCAGCACTGCGCTCGGACCCGCGGCGACTGTGTCGAGCCGCTGAACTTCTGCCAGGGCAGCATCGTCTTCATCAGGAAGACAATACCCCTCGCTAACCCGCTCCAGGTCCACAACGTAGTGGGAAGCGAGCACGGCGAAGGCCCGCCTGACGCCGTGGTGTAGCGCCTCGCGGACTCTGCCGCGCGCGTGATCACCCAAGGCTTGAAGGCGGCTTTGAGGGGAGCTTCCTGAAGGGACGTCGCCGGAGCCAAGGGTCCGATAAACGTCCGAGACGGCCTCGGACATGGCCGCGAGATCGGCCTCCCGCTGCTCGGCAGCTCCGGCAAGCGCCTCGGCAAGCGCCTTGGCGGACTCGCCAAGGGCGGACTCGAGCTCTGCGAACAGCCAGAAGAAAGATCTCAAACACAAGCAGAGGAAACAGACAAGAACAAGAACCAAGGATGGCCAAGGCGTACCTCCGGCACGGGTACGTTGCTCCGAGGCCATGACCTGGGCTGCGGCTAAGTCGGCCGCGAGGGTTTCAGCCCGGCTTTCGGCCTCGGCAGCCCGGCTCCAAGATTGGTCCCGCTCCTCGACGACCTGGACGAACTCCGACCGCTGCCGTTGCACCTCTGCGCGCACCGCTGCCGCCTCCGCGCGCGCCGCTGCCGCCTCGGCTCTCAGGTCAGTGCAGAGCAACTGGAGGTCCGCTACCTTGGCATCCTGCTGAGAAAGGCGCGCAGTAGCCCCGACGAGCGAGGTCCTCAGGGATCGCAGCGAGCCCCAGACATCGGCCTCGCGGTGGATGAACGACGACTTGGCGGCGCTCCGATCCGTCAGATCCTGGGGGAAGGAAACGGCGCATCACGAAGAACGCCTCATTCACAGAAAAGAAAAGGTATGCCTGAAACCGTTACCTGGAGGATTTTGGGACGTCCCTGCAAAAAACCTCCAGCGACGACCGGAGCGACCCCACCGTTGCTTCAGCACACTCGCGGAGCTCATCCCAGGACTGGTCCTCCTGTTCATCGTCGAGAATGAAAACAGGGTCCGAGGCCTCGCGGGTCCGAAACCGGAGCAACTGGCGCCGGGCCCCGGGGCTCCGCCGCACAGCAATGAGGCTGCCGCCCGGCGGGACGGATCGTGCCTCCACGCCCACCTCTTCCGAGGCACTGGGCGCCGACGCATCAGCCGTCTCGACGCCGGCAGCAACCGGTCGCTCCCCGACTGGGACGGCGGCGACTTCGGTAGCGGCAGGCGCCGGCATGGCCGGCACGACAGGTGGGCTCGGGACCACGCCAGCGTCACCCGCCTCCCCTATCACGATGGCCGCCTCGGCAGAAGAGCCAGCCTCGGGAACCTGCTCCACAGCGACAGGTGCCGCCCGAGCCCCCTGCGGCGGGATGCCTTGCGAGAGGGTCGGCTGAACGACAAGGCCCGGAGCGGCGCTGGCCGCACAGGCCGGCGCCGTCTTAAGGGCCTTCCGGGGTGCCAGGTCGGTCTGGCCATGGCTCCGCTTGCTAAAGGAAGAAGGAAAATCACGGCCGAGACATATGAATGGAAAGCCAGGACGAAGACATTCCGAGCTACCTACCCGCTCCGGGCCATGATCCACCGCGCCTGGGGGGAAGTCTCCTGGATCCCAGCTCCCGGAACAGCCGCCGAGGTCCGCTTCGCCGGCAACTTCGGCGCCACCCTTGCTTTGGATACCAGGGGAGCAGATTGCCCAGGCACTGTCACGGTGACTTGAGAGTCACCTCCATGCGCTGCTGGCGCGAGCGGCGGCTCTCGGAGAGCAGACGCCCTGGCCTGGCCCCCTGGAGTCACCTCAGCTCCTCCAGCCGAGGGGTCAGGTGCCCTCTCGGGTTGCCCTCGTACCTCGGGCCGGGACCCCGACGCCCCGACTCCGGGGACTGACGGTGTCGGCCCGCTCGGGGGCTGGCTCGACAACTCCTGGCCACACCCCATGCCGGGGCTGAGGTGGAGGCGGGCGGCCATGTCGTCCTCCTCCTCATCATCATCATTGTCATCGTCGTCGTCGGGCATTTCCGGCGATGGCTCCCTCGGGAGTCCCTCCCTCTCCTGCTGGCGACGACGCTTTTCCAAGGCGTCTCGAGCCCGCCTCCGCTCACGGGCCCGGGCCTTCCCCGCATCCTTCTTCCTCTTCTTCTCCTCCGCGGCGACCCGCCGCGCTGCTCGGGCCACCGCATCCTGCATGCCCCGTGGCAGGGAAGGCTTGTGCCACCCCACTTCCTGAAGAAGGGGGGGAAGGAAACCCGATCGTAAGAACCAGAAGCAACCCAATGTATGAAGGAGGGAGCGAACACTCACCAGAGTCACGCACCCCTGGTCGTGGCGCATCAGAAGCTGGGAGAAGGCGTGGAGGTCCGGCTTCCCCAACGCAGCCGACACCCGCCATTGGAGGGCGTCGAAGGGAAGAGGATCAGGGGACATCCGCGAGCCCTCCCAGTCGGCCTCCGGGGTCATTTCCCAAAGCGACAGTCGTCGCTCCGCCAAGGGAAGCACCCTCCGACGGTGGATGGCGGCAATCACTCCCGCAGCGGTGAGTCCCCCCTCCCGCAACGCCTCCAAGGCCTGAAGAAGGGGTTCGAGGTTCTTCTGTCTTTCGTGCGGGGTCCCATGGCGCCAAGCGTCGGTGGTGGTGGTGACTAATCACTGGGAGAACGGCGGAAGCAACTCACCGTCATTCCGGAGGTAGAACCACCGGCGCTGCCACCCCTTGTTCGAGGACGCGAGGATGGCAGGAATATACTGCGACGCCCGCGACTGCCTCAGCAGGAGGGTGCAGCCACCGGCCCGCACCGCCGCGCGGACCTTCCTCTCCCCCGTCGGCGAGGCAAAAAGCTCCGCGAAAAAGAGATGGGTCCACAAATCCCAATGGGGGGCGATCCCCAAATACCCCTCGCACACCGCTACGAAGATAGCGGCCTGCGAGATGGAGTTGGGGGTGAGGTTGTGCAACTCCACCCCATAGTGGTACAGGATCGCCCGCATAAAGCGGCCCACTGGCACACCGAATCCCCGCTCGTGGAAGGAGACGAAGTTCACGACGTACCCTGGCGGAGGGGATGGAGCGGCTCCGCCCACGGGAGGTATCCATTCCGGTCGCTGCTCATCGGTGAGTGGGCGAAGCAAACCCTCGCCGACCAGATCCTCCAGATCGCTCGCCGTCACCGTGGAAGAGGGCCATGGATCGCGCGGCGAGACGATGGTCACTCGGTCGGCCATCACCAGACGGAAGGGATGGCGGCGCAAGGGGCTGGGAGGACGGTTTTCTCTTCTCTGGCTAAAGTCTCTCGGGTTGCAAAAACCCAAGAAGGAGGCAGGAAGCCGAGCGAGGAACTGTCACCGGACCCTCTCCCAGGTATATAAAGACCAAGGCGAGGCCGTTTCCGACGTTCCGCCCAGACCGGATGCGGGATTCAAAAAACGCGAAGCGAAACAGCCGTTCCTTGAACGGCTCGCGCACGCGCAACGGCCGCCCTGCCAACAACTCGCCCCGTCGCATTAACTCCACGGAGGGACATACGGCGCTTCTGGCAGGAGAAGCGGGCGACGCTTCGCCTTCGCCGTAAAAACCGCGCCAAAAAGGTACGCCACGTCATTCGATTTCGTATCCTTTTCCTTTTTTCCTCTTTCTCTATCTCTTGCAACAGGGACCGGGAAAGGGGGATACCCCGAAAAGGATCCTTCCCCGTGAAGGAACCAGGCTCCGAGCCTCCCTACTGATCAGGGGTTCGAAGGCTGGCCCCCCGAGGGGTTCAACAGCCGCCTCAGATCGCGTGGGCCCTACACCCACTACTGGTCAGAGGTTCGAAGGCCGGCCCCCCGAAGGGTTCCACGGCCGCCTCAGGCTACTCGGGCTCCACGCCCATTACTGATCAGGGGTTCGAAGGCTGGCCCCCGAAGGGTTCACAGTCGCCTCAGACGCCGAGCAAGGGATGACCAGGGGTACGTTCGATACATAACCAAGGCTCGGGCTGCGCTCCCGAGGTAGCCTAGGACATTTCCGAGACCAGCGGGAGCGATCTTGTAACGGAATCCCATCAGAGGGAGGCATCGAGCCCTCGGACCCCGTCGCCAGGGGACCGGGTCCGGCAGATCACCCGCAGGTACTTTTGGGCGTGCCTCTGGGCCCCTAGCCGACCCCTAACGAACGGGGCACGGACGTCCACTTGGATTACCCGCTTGCAGCTCACCGGAGACACCATGTTCGGCGCCCATCGAGGGTAACATGGCGCTTTCCCCCCTCCTCCTTGCGGAAAGGCGACGCAGGGGCGTATGTAAAAAAGCCGAGTCTGTCCCTGATCGCCCTCTCGCCCTGTGCGGAGGCTCGGGGGCTGCTCTCGCAAACCCGGCTCCGGCCGAACCGTTGACAGCGTCAACATACCAGCCCGAGAGCTTGGGCCCCGACCGTACACTTAGGCTGCAGCCAGTTCGCATGAGGGAACAACCAGACCGGCCGAAGCATTACGCGAGGCATTAAGACCTCGAAGGAGTGAAACCACTCCTCCGAGGCCTCGGGGGCTACACCCGGCGGGTGCGCTCGCGCGCACCCACCGGAACAAAATGCAACCGAGAAAGGCTGGTCCCCTTGCAAAAAAGTGTGACGAAAGCCTTCAAGCGAGTGCTAACACTCCCTTCGAGGCTCGGGGGCTACTGTCGGGGACCATAATTAGGGGTACCCTCAAGACTCCTAATTCTCAGCTGGTAACCCCCATCAGCATAAAGCTGCTAAGGCCTGATGGGTGCGATTGAGTCAGGGATCAGTCCATTCGAGCGACTCGATCACGCCTCGCCCGAGCCTAGCCTCGGACAAGGGCAGCCGACCCCGGAGGATTTCCGTCTCGCCCGAGGCCCCCTCCAACGGCGGACATATTTCCGGCTCGCCCGAGGCCCTGCCTTCGCTAAGAAGCAACCCTGACTAAATCGCCGCACCGACCGACCAAGTCGCAGGAGCATTTAATGCAAAAGGTGACCTGACACCTTTGTCCTGACGCGCGCCCCCCGGCAGAACCGAAGTGACCGCCGTCACTTCACCGCTCCACTGACCGGCCTGACAGAAGGACAGCGCCGCCTGCGCCACTCCGACCGCAGTGCCGCTTGGCAGAGTGAGACTGACAGGCAGTCAGGCCCTGCCAAAGGCACCATAGGAAGCTCCGCCCGACCCAGGGCTCGGACTCGGGCTAAGTCCCGGAAGACGGCGAACTCCGCTCCGCCCGACCCAGGGCTAGGACTCGGGCTAAGCCCCGGAAGACGGCGAACTCCGCTCCGCCCGACCCAGGGCTCGGACTCGGGCTAAGTCCCGGAAGACGGCGAACTCCGCTCCGCCCGACCCAGGGCTCGGACTCGGGCTAAGCCCCGGAAGACGGCGAACTCCGCTCCGCCCGACCCAGGGCTCGGACTCGGGCTAAGTCCCGGAAGGCGGCGAACTCCGCTCCGCCTGACCCAGGGCTCGGACTCGGGCTAAGTCCCGGAAGACGGCGAACTCCACTCCGCCCGACCCAGGGCTCGGACTCGGGCTAAGTCCCGGAAGACGACGAACTCCGCTTCGCCCGACCCCAGGGCTCGGACTCGGGCTCAGCCCCGGAAGACGGCGAACTCCGCTCCGCCCGACCCAGGGCTCGGACTCGGGCTAAGTCCCGGAAGACGACGAACTCCGCTTCGCCCGACCCCAGGGCTCGGACTCGGGCTCAGCCCCAAAAGACGACGAACTCCACTCCGCCCGACCCCAGGGCTCGGACTCCGCCCTGGCCTCTGCCGAACGACCTCCGCCTCGCCCGACCCAGGGGCTCGGACTCGGCCTCGGCCATGGAAGACAGACTCGACCTCGGCTTCGGAGGAGCCTCCACGTCGCCCAACCTAGGGCGCAGGCCAGCCACGTCAACAGGAAGCGCCATCATCACCCTACCCCGAGCTGACTCGGGCCGCAGAGAACAAGACCGGTGTCCCATCTGGCTAGCTCCACCGGATAGGCAATGATGGCGCCCCGCATGCTCTGTGACGACGATGACTCTCAGCTCTCTTACGGAAGCAGGAGGACGTCAGCAAGGACTCAACCGCCCCGACAGCTGTCCCTCCGCCAGGCTCCGTCGCTCCTCCGACGGCCATGACATCACACCAGCTGGGTGCCAAAATCTCTCCGGTTGCCACATCGGCATGTACTTAGGGCGCTAGCTCTCCCCCGCTAGACACGTAGCACTCTGCTACACCCCCATTGTACACCTGGATCCTCTCCTTACGCCTATAAAAGGAAGGACCAGGGCCCTCTTAGAGAAGGTTGGTCGCGCGGGGATGAGGACGGGACAAGCGCTCTCTTGGGGCCGCTCGCTTCCCTCTCCCGCGTGGACGCTTGTAACCCCCTACTGCAAGCGCACCCGACCTAGGCGCGGGACGAACACGAAGGCTGCGGGATTTCCACCTCTCTCACGCCCATCTCCGGCCACCTCACTTCCCCCCTTCGCGCTCGGCCTCGCGTCGATCCATCTGGGCTGGGGCACGCGGCGACATTCACTCGTCGGCTTAGGGACCCCCCGGTCTCGAAACGCCGACAATATATATATATATATATATATATATATATATATATATATATATATATATATATATATATATATATATATATATATCCAACATCCCTCTTTTCTAAAGAAAAGGAGGAAAAATGTGCACACCAAGATAATGCACCATACAAAAAATATATATTACAGCTTGATGCAACAACCATAACTCCTGCATATATATAAATATATATATCCAACATCCCTCTTTTCTAAAGAAAAGGAGGAAAAATTGGGGGCGAGAAAAAGAAGGGAAACACCTATTTTTTCATGGATATTAGAAAAGAAATTTTTTATATCCAAAATTTAGGTTGTTACACCCACATCCCACGATGCCATCATTTTCCCTCAACCCTAACCATCTCGCGTAGGAATGCACAACGGGCACAAATAGGAGGGACATCGATGAACGTTCTAGACGAAGGCGAAGATGATTGGCGACGACATGTGTTGTGGCAATGCGAGCACCGCGTTGGCGGAGAGAGCGGGCACAACAAACTACAATGGGATGGCGGTCAGTGCCAGTGCTGTGTGGGGGAAGGGCCCGCACATCCTGTGGTGGCAGGACGGGCGCATGCGCGTGCATTGCACATGGGGAGAAGGCCGACGCATCTGGCGACAACACGCCACACGTGGGTGGAGAAGGTAGGCATGCCACCATGGAACTGGAGACCGAGGAGGAGGTGGTTGGTGGCTAGGAACCAGCCACGAACGGCGACCACCAACGGGGGAAGCATTGGAGGCAGATGGCAGCGACATTTGTTGTCTAGTTGTTTTGTCATTAACAACATATTATAACATACTATTTACGATAACTTAGATAGCTATTTACGCAAGTTTTACTAAGTACTTAGGCTATGTAACAATCTCCTGTTTTACTCCCTCGGGGTGCCAGTTGTGTTATATGTTGTTACTATGTATGCTAACAATAGACAATTTTTTTGCATTTTTCTTACATGTTTCAACATATTTTCATGGACTTATGATACTCGTGCAATGTTTACGCTATATCTAACACTATTTTACGCTCAAACTTGAGGATTTTTATGATCATGATTACAACACATCAGAGTTATCCATGTGTCTCATATTGGCTAAGTATTTACTATCAAAACTAAGGATTCTTACGCTCAAAACTGTAGATTTTTACGCTTGAACCTGTAGTGCGTCCACTAGCGTTGTATGCCATATTTTCTGTATGCACAGTGAAAAGGGAATTGTAACACCTCAAAATTAATTGGTGGAATTTGGTAAAATTCTTCAAAGAGTTTGAATTGGAATACCTTCTAATAAGGATTTTCTTTGGTGGAAGTTATATTTCCTAAAATAAACAAGTTTCCTAATAAAAATCAAATAAATGACTTCTATTTAATTATATATTTGTTGAATTATATATTTAAGTTAACACATCTCTTAAAAAATGCTATGCACTAGAAGATGTTTTCTTAAACCACTATTTTGTGTGCATGACTCGCATATGTGGAAGAAATCACTTAAATAGGATTAATAGATAAATAAATAGATGAATAAAGTATTGATGCATCTCATGCTAGGATTTTTATTTATGCTTCAAAGTTGTGTGTGAAGTCTAAATCAAAATTTGAATCAAGAATTTTAATAGAAAAGAAAACAGAAATAAGAAAAAAAAGAAAAGAATAAGACCAAACTGATTTGGGCCAAATCCCTTCAAAATCGTCCCACGAACCCCTCAGCCCATTCCCTAGCTCCACTGCGCGCGCTCGGGCTTGGCCTCGCCGATGTGTGGGTCCCACACCCCAGTTTCCGAAGGCATGCACACGTAGCCACGTTCTTTGCTTCACTAACACATGAGGGCCGATCACCAGCCTATCTGCTAGAACCACGTGCGCCGCACCGCCCTTAAGCACCGACACCCTAGGCCTCTAGGTTAGCCCCTCCGTGGACTCCGCCGATGTGCTCGTTTGAACCGCTGCCGTGTGGGGCCCTATCATTAGCCGTTTCTTCCCCATCATAGTAGGCACAACAAACCAAGGAGAAATCCCAACAAACATCTCCGCGCGTGATTTCCATAGATTCCTAGCCGCAAGCTCACCTCGTGGCTATATAAACCGAGACCTCGTCCCTCACCCAGCTTGTGCCAGTGTGAGAGCACCTAGAGGGGGGTGAACAGGTGATCTGCAAAATTCAACACTAAAAAGCCAATACTTGGTTATGAAATGTTAGTGCGATTAAAACCAAGTTGCCAGAGTGTGAATTTTAGAAGAAAGCCAATCACAAAAAGAATGGACACAAGACACAATGATTTATCCCGTGGTTTGGCCATGCCTACTTCCACGTTGTGGTGACCTCCTTCGGTTAAGGATTGCACTCAATCCCTCTCAAGTGATCCAATGATCAACTTTGAGTACCACGGCTTTCTTTCTTAGTAGTCTATCTCCCATTTGCGAGGAATCTCCACAGATTGGAGCCTCTCGCCCTTACAAGTTTGTCACAAGAGAAGCACAGTAGTAAGTGAGGGAGAGTAACACACGCAAGACTCAAATCTGCAACACACACACGCACACAAGCCAAGACTTGAGCTCGAAACACAGTATAGAGAGTTCACAACTCAAATGGAGCTCAAATCGCTAACACAATCGATCAAATGCGTGGAGGCGGAGTATGGGAGTCTTAGGATGCTTCGTGAATGCTTGGTGTATTGCTCCATGCGCCTAGGGGTCTCTTTTATAGCCCCAAGGCAGCTAGGAGCCGTTGGAGATCAACATGGAAGGCTATTCTTGCCTTCTATCGAGTGGCGCATCGGACAGTCCGGTGCGCTACCGGACAGGTCCTGTAGCTGTCTGGTGCGCGATCTCTTTCCTTTTCTGGCGAAGCCGACCGCTGGATCTCCGGATCTGTTAGCGCACCAGACAGTCCGATGTGACCATCTGACTGTTGGCTCAGCCATGTGTCGCCCGTTGATCGCGCAGGCGACCGTTGGTCATGGGCGCCGTTGACTCACCGGACAGTCTGGTGCACCACCGGACAGTCTGGTGCACCACCGAATAGTCCAGTGAATTTTAGTCGCGGTGTCCTCGGCGAATTCTCTAGAGCGACGAATTCATCGCCGAAGTACTTGGGCGCAGGCGTTGAAGACTCACCGGACAGTCCGGTGATTTTTAGCCAAGTCGCCCGGCCGATTCCCGAGAGCAGCTAGTTCATGCCGGGCCAGTCTGGGGCACCGGACACTGTTCGGTGCACCATCGGATAGTCCGGTGTGCCAGGCTGGTGCTAGTTTTGGCTGTACTTAGCCAACTCTTCTCTAATTCAAATCTTCTTTTTTTGGCACTATTTCTAGCACTTAGATAAACATGTTACTATTCATAAACAATTTACTAAGTCTAGAAACATACCTTGTTCTTGCACTTCTCACTCATTTAGCACATAAGAACTTAATCAATATGTGTTGGGCATCTAATCACCAAAACACTTATAGAAATGGCCCAAGGGCACATTTCCCTTTCAATCTCCCCCTTTTTGGTGATTTATGCCAACACATTTAAAAGCAACAAGAGAAGTACAACATTAATGCAAATTGAAGACTAAATTCTCTTTACTTAGTATTTGGCATATTTGGATCACTCTTTGCCACCACTTGGTTTGTTTTTGCAAATCAAATTCTTTTTCCTATTTCTATGCCAAACACACTTGTTTGAGCAAATAGAGATATAATCCAAAAGTGAAATTTATCAAGTGCCAAAAACTCCCCCTTTTCCCATAGTCGAATTTCTCCCCCATAAGAGACCAAATTTTGCAATAGGAGTCATTTTGGCAAAATACAAATTCTAGCCCTACTATTTTTGAAATTCTCAAGTGGTTGGCTGATCCAGTTGCTTTGGCCTTAATTTCTCCCCCTTTGGCATTAAGCACCAAAACGGGATCATTTTTGGCCCTTTAACCCCATTGCCTCACCAAAATGTCAAATAGGAGCAAAAAAGGCAATGAGAGCATAAGTACGAACTTGGAATTAAATACACTAATACCGGAGTGCTGTGGAAGTCTTCTTGTTGTCCAAGTTCATTTTCCTACTTCAAGTGACTCAAACAAACACGTTAGTCTCAAAAAGGTCAAGTTGTAGTTCATCTCTTCCTAAACATGTGCATCATTTTCACATGGACTTCTAAGGTTCGGGGATGACTTGTACAACTTGAGCACCATAGATAAACAATAAATGAAGTAAATGCACAAAGTAACATGATCAAAGGCATAGAGTACATGTATGCTATAGATCAATCCAAGTTACGCGAATCTAAGACATTTAGCTCACTACGCAACCTGCAAAACCTTTTTTCATCTAAAGGCTTAGTGAAGATATCGGCTAGCTGGTTCTCGGTGCTAATGTGGTACACATTGATATCTCCCTTTTGCTGGTGGTCTCTCAGGAAGTGATGTCGGATGTCTATGTGCTTAGTGCGGCTGTGTTCAACAGGATTATCCGCCAAGCGGATTGCACTCTCATTGTCATATAGGAGTGGGACTTTGGTCAGATTGTAGCCAAAGTCCCGGAGGGTTTGCCTCATCTAAAGCAGTTGCGCGCAACACTGTCATGCGGCAACGTATTCGGCCTCAGCGGTGGATAGGGCAACGGATATTTGTTTCTTGGAACTCTAGGACACCAGTGACCTTCCTAGAAATTGGCACGTCCCTGATGTGCTCTTCCTATCAACCTTGCACCCGGCATAATCGAAGTCTAAGTGCCCAATTAAGTCAAAGGTAGACCCCTTTGGATACCAGATCCCGAAGCAAGGCATAGAAACTAAATACTTAAGAATTCGCTTAACGGCCACAAGGTGACACTCCTTGGGGTCGGATTGAAATCTAGCACACATGCATACACTAAGCATAATGTCCGGTCTACTGGCATAAAGATAAAGTAATGACCCTATCATTGACCGGTATGCCTTTTGATCGGTGGACTTACCTCCTTTGTTGAGGTCTAGGTGTCCGTCAGTTCCCATTGGTGTCTTCGCGGGCTTGGCGTCTTTCATCCCAAACCTTTTGAGAAGATCTTGAGTGTACTTCGTTTGGGAGATGAAGGTGCCGTCCTTGAGTTGCTTCACTTGGAATCCAAGGAAGTAGGTCAACTCGCCCATCATTGACATCTCGAACTTTTGCATCATCACCCTGCTAAACTCCTCACAAGACTTTTGGTTAGTAGAACCAAATATTATGTCAGCGACATAAATTTGGCAAACAAAAAGATCACCATTGCATGTCTTTGTGAAAAGAGTGGGATCGGCTTTCCCAACCTTGAAAGCATTAGAAATAAGGAAATCTCTAAGGCATTCATACCATGCTCTTAGGGCTTGCTTAAGTCCATAAAGTGCCTTAGAGAGCTTATATACATGGTCGGGATACCTGTCATCCTCAAAGCCAGGGGGTTGTTCCATGAATACCTCCTCCTTGATTGGTCCATTGAGGAAAGCGCTCTTTATGTCCATTTGGAATAGCCTAAAAGAATGGTGAGCAGCATAGGCTAATAAAATTCGAATTGACTCTAACCTAGCCACAGGAGCAAAAGTCTCCTCGAAATCCAAACCTGCGACTTGGGCATATCCTTTTGCCACAAGTCGAGCCTTGTTTCTTGTCACCACTCCATGCTCGTCTTGCTTATTGCGGAACACCCACTTGGTTCCTACAACGTTTTGCTTTGGACGTGGCACTAGGCTCCAGACTTCATTCCTTTTGAAGTTGTTGAGCTCTTCCTGCATGGCCAACACCTAGTCCGGATCCTGCAAGGCCTCTTCTACCCTGAAAGGCTCAATAGAAGAGACAAACGAGTAATGCTCACAAAAATTAGCTAATCATGAGCGAGTAGTTACTCCCTTGCTGATGTCACCTAGAATCTGATTGATGGGGTGATGTCTTTGGATTGTTGCTCGGACTTGGGTTGGAGGGGCCCGTGGCGCTTCTTCCTCCATAACTTGTTCTTCCTGTGCTCCCCCTTGATCTTGCCCCTCTTCCTGAGGTACCTGTTCATTGTCTTTGGTTGGAGGATGCACAATTGTTGAAGAAGGTTGACCTTGTTCCTATAGTTCTTGTGGTCGCACATCACCTATCGCCATCGTACGCATTGCGGCCGTCGGAACTTCATCTTCATCTATATCATCCAGATCAACTTGCTCTCTTGGAGAGCCATTAGTCTCATCAAATACAACGTCACTAGAGACTTCAACTAATCCCGATGATTTGTTGAAGACCCTGTACACCTTTGTATTTGAGTCATATCCTAGTAAATACTGTTCTACTACTTTGGGAGCAAATTTCGAATGTCTATCTTTCTCCACCAGAATGTAGCATTTCCTCCCAAAAACACGAAAATAAGAAACATTGGGTTTGTTACCAGTAAGGAGTTCGTAAGAGGTCTTCTTGAGGAGATGGTGCAGGTAGAGCTATTTTATGGCATGGCAAGCTGTGTTTACAGCTCTGACTAGAACCGCTCAGGCGTCTTGTACTCTCCAAGCATCGTTCTCGCCATGTCGATTAGCGTCTTGTTCTTCCTCTCTACCACACCATTTTGCTGTGGTGTGTAGGGAGCGAAGAACTCGTGCTTGATGCCTTCCTCCTCAAGATACTCCTCAACTTGTAGATTTTTGAACTCGGACACATTGTCGCTTCTTATCTTCTTCACCTTTAGCTCAAATTCATTTTGAGCTCTCCTTAGGAAGCACTTTAGGGTCCCTTGGGTTTCAGATTTGTCCTGCAAAAAGAATACCCAAGTGAAGCGAGAAAGATCATCAACTATTACAAGACCATACTTACTTCCCTCGATGCTAAGGTAGGCAACGGGTCCGAAGAGATCCATGTGAAGAAGCTCCAGTGGTCTTGATGTTGTCATCACACTTTTGTTGTGATGAGTGCTTCCCACCTGTTTCCCTGCCTGACATGCTGCACAAGGTCTGTCTTTCTCAAAACAGACATCGGTTAGTCCTAACACATGATCTCCCTTTAGAAGCTTATGAAGGTTCTTCATCCCAACATGTGCTAGACGGCGATGCCAAAGCCAGCCCATATTAGTATTAGCTATTAAGCATGCATCTAGATCGGCATTCTCTTTTGAAAAATCAACTAAGTAGAGCTTGCTGTCTAATACACCATTAAAAGCTAATGATCCATCACTCCTTCTAAAGACAGACACATCAATATTCATGAATAAACAATTGAGCCCATGTGACACAATTGACTTACAGATAGAAGATTGTACCCGAGCAACTCTACTAAAAATACATTTGATATTGAGTGCTCGTTAGTGATAGCTATCTTACCCAAGGCTTTGACCTTGCCTTGGTTCCCATCTCCAAAGATGATCGTATCCTGGGAATCCTTGTTCTTGATGTAGGAGGTGAACATCTTCTTCTCCCCCGTCATGTGGTTTGTGCATCCGCTGTCGATAATCCAGCTTGAGCCCCCGGATGCATAAACCTGCAAGGAATTTACACTTGGGTTTTAGGTACCCAACTCTTGTTGGGTCCTACAAGGTTAGTCACAACAGTTTTTGGAACCCATATGCAAGTTTTGTCTCCCTTGCATTTGGATCGCAACTTCCTAGCAACTACTTTTGCATTCTTGCATAAAAGTACAAAGGAAGCATTGCAAGCATGATAAACAGTAGTAGGTCCATTGTAAAATTTCCTAGGAGCATGAAAAGTAGCATAGTTTCTCCTAGGCTTACTACCATGAACAAAAGCGGAACCAGATGCAAACATAGCATGAGAATTAAATGTAGCATCATGAGAACCAATACGATCATAGCATCTATCATTATAAGCATGACTAGTGAATTTCCTATCATAAATATAGGCATGGTTCTTTTGAGAACTACTGGCCATAGGGGCCTTCCCTTTCTCCTTGTTGAGAGCGGAGGTCCTTTGGCTTGTTAAGTTCTTGGTTTCCTTTCGAAAACCAAGTCCATCCTTACTTGAGGGGTGTCTACCAACAGTGTAGGCATCCCTAGCAAATTTTAATTTATCATAATCATCTTTGCAAGTCTTAAGTTGAGCATTAAGACTTGCAACCTCATTGTTTAATTTAGCAATAGTGACAACATGTTCATCAAAATTAACGTCTTTGCACCTATTGCAAATAACTACATGTTCTACACATGAACTAGTTGCATTTGCTTTCTCTAGTTTAGCATTTAATTCATCATTTAACTCCTTTAGACTAGAGACAGATTCATGACAAGCAGACAACTCAGAGGATAGCATTTCATTTCTTTTAATTTTTAGAGCAAGAGGTTTTTGAACACTAACAAACTTATCATGTTCCTCATACAAGATATCTTCTTGCTTCTCTAGCAATCTATCCTTTTCATTAAGGGCATCAATTAATTCATTTATTTTGTGTACTTTATTTCTATCTAATTCTTTAAACAAGTCAGTATAGTCTACTTCATCATCAGATGACTCTTCATCACTAGAAGAAGTATACTTGGGAGTGTCCCGAATACGTGCCTTCTTCTCCTTAGCCATAAGGCAAGTATGGCATTCGTTGGGAAAGAGCGAAGATTTGTCGAAGGCCGAGGCAGCCAGTCCTTCATCATCGGAGTCGGATGAAGAGCAGTCAGAATCCTATTCCTTTCCAAGATGCGCCTCTCCCTTCGCCTTCCTGTAATTATTCTTATTCTCTTTCTTCCCATGCTTTTCTTGTCCCGGGTCATTATTATTATCGGGGCATTGAGCTATGAAATGACCAATCTTACCGCATTTGAAGTAGGAGCACTTTCCCCTTTTTGTTCTTGTTGGGGTACTCCTTGCGTTCTTTTAGCGCGGTCTTGAAGCGCTTGATGATAAGCGCCATCTTATCCTCGTTGAGCCCGGCAGCCTCCACTTGTGCTACCTTGCTCGGTAGTGCCTCCCTGTTGCTGGTTACTTTTAGAGCAACAGGTTGTGGCTCGCAGACGGGTAGTGGACCATTTAATGCATCGTCCACATATCGCGCCTCCTTCACCATCATGCGCCTGCTCACAAATTTTTCGAGGATTTCCTCGGGCGTCATTTTGGTGTACCTAGGGTTTTCACGAATAAGGTTGAAAAGATGGAGGCCAATAACAGTAAATGACCTGAGCATGAGTCGGACGACATCATGATTCGTCCATCTTGTGCTTCCGTAGCTTTGGATTTTGTTGACCAGGGTCTTGAGCCTGTTGTAGGTCTGTGTTGGCTCCTCTCCCCTGATCATCGCGAACCTCCCCAGCTCACCTTCCACCAATTCCATCTTAGTGATCATAGTGGCATCGTTACCCTCATGTGATATCTTGAGAGTATCCTAGATTTGCTTAGCGTTGTCCAAGCCACTCACTTTATTGTACTCATCCTTGCAAAGAGATGCTAGCAAAACAGTAGTAGCTTGGGCATTTTTATGAATTTGTTCATTTATAAACACAGGATTATCTGTACTATCAAAGTGCATCCCATTTTCCACAATTTCCCAAATGCTAGGATGAAGAGAAAATAGGTGACTACGCATTTTATGACTACAAAATGAGTAATCCTCTCCATCAAAGTGTGGGGGTTTTCCAAGAGGAATAGAAAGTAAATGGGTATTTGAATTATACGGAATACGGGAATAATCAAAGGAGTAGTTTTTATTAATCGTCTTTTTCTTGGACGAGGAGTCGTCGTCGTCATCCCTTGGTGAAGAAGAGGAAGTGTCGTTGTCGTAGTATATGATCTTCTTGATGCGCCTCTTCTTCTTCATGTCCCTCTTCTTATGACTCGAGCCTGAGTCAGTGGGCTTGTCGTCTCTTGGCTCGTTGAAGAGGGACTCCTTCTCCTTGTCCTTAACCACCATCCCCTTGCCCTTAGGATCCATCTCTTCAGGTGGTTAGTCCCTTAGATGAAGAGTACGGCTCCGATACCAATTGAGAGCACCTAGAGGGGGGTGAATAGGTGATCCTGCAAAATTCAACAATAAAAAGCCAATACTTGGTTATGAAATGTTAGTGCGATTAAAACCAAGTTGTAGAGTGTGAATTTTAGAAGAAAGCCAATCACAAAAAGAATGGACACAAGACACAGTGATTTATTCCGTGGTTCGGCCAATGACTACTTCCACGTTGTGGTGACCTCTTTTGGTCAAGGATTGCACTCAATCCCTCTCAAGTGATCCAATGATCAACCTTAAGTACCACACCTTTCTTTCTTAGTAGTCTATCTCCCGTTTGCGAGGAATCTCCACAGATTGGAGCCTCTCGCCCTTACAAGTTTGTCACAAGAGAAGCACAGTAGTGAGGGAGAGTAACACATGCAAGACTCAAATCTGTAGCACACAAACGCACACAAGCCAAGACTTGAGCTCGAAACACAGTATAGAGAGTTCACAACTCAAATGGAGCTCAAATCGCTAACACAATCGATCAAATGCGTGGAGGCAGAGTATGGGAGTCTTAGGATGCTTCGTGAATGCTTGGTGTATTGCTCCATGCGCCTAGGGGTCCCTTTTATAGCCCCAAGGCAGCTAGGAGTTGTTGGAGATCAACATGAAAGGCTATTTATGCCTTCTGCCGACTGGCGCACCGGACAGTCCGATGTGCCACCGGATAGGTCTTGTGGCTGTCCGGTGCACGATCTCTTTCCTTTTCTGGCGAAGCCGACCGTTGGATCTTCGAATCTGTTGGCGCACCAGACACTGTCCGGTGCACACCGGACAGTCCGGTGCGACCATCCGACTGTTGGCTCAGCCACGTGTCGCCCGTTGATCGCGCAGGCTACTGTTGGCTACGGGCGCCGTTGACTCACCGGACAGTCCGGTGCACCACCGGACAGTCTGGTGAATTTTAGTCGCGGTGTCCTCAGCGAATTCCCGAGAGCGACGAGTTCGTCGCCGAAGTACTTGGGCGTAGGCGTTGAAGACTCACCGGACAGTCTGGTGCACCACCGGACAATCCGGTGATGTTTAGCCAAGTCGCCCGGCCGATTCCCGAGAGCAGCCAGTTCATGTCGGGCCAGTCTGGGGCACCGGACACTGTCTGGTGCACCATCGGACAGTCCGGTGTGCCAGGCTGGTGTTGGTTTTAGCTGTACTTAGCCAACTCTTCTCTAATTCAAGTCTAGAAACATACCTTGGTCTTACACTTCTCACTCATTTAGCACATAAGAACTTAATCAATATGTGTTGGGCATCTAATCACCAAAACACTTACAGAAATGGCCCGAGGGCACATTTCCCTTTCACAGTGGCAAGGAACCAACGATAAGCATGAGCAGAGGGTGATCGCCGAGTGAAGAGCTGCCACCGCCGTATCCCATCTCCGCCATCGGTCAAGGTCAGGTAGATGGTCAGGAAGGATCGTCGGGACACGAGGGAACCGATGCCGCCTCCAATTTGTCGAAGAGATGCTGGGGCGGGTGGAATTGAAGTGCATTATCTCCGCCTCGAACCCATGCAATGCAGAGGGCACCCACCTACGTTAACGCTTGGGGTGCGTGTGTTTATCCGAGGGCTTCATGGTGTCTCGGGGAAGACAGTCATGGCCGTCCCGGTCGGGGTGTGGCTCTGAGACTTTGCCAATTGCTCATCGGAGCAATAATTCTCTATTATGCTGCACTGTGCCACGGGCGTGACATATCACCGCTCGATCGAGGTAGGTATGTGCCGCTTTGCTTCGCTTTTGTATCCGCAATGTTTTGACCCATTCGTCGTTGAGTTTTTGGTCACCAGGGTGCCAGGCGGTGTCGCTCTAGGAGCAGATCCCGGCCGCGCCGCCATGCCCATGAATCATGGGGAGGGGGAAGTTGCACGCACCATAGGATCTCTAGCTGATGGCTAAGATTAGAAGCTGACTAATCCTTTCGCCACGTTTAACATGTGCCGTAGATCTATGATCGGACGGCCAGGATTAGAAACCTGGATACCAGTTTGGTTGGGTGTGTATAGACCGTTGGATGATGATCCAATGGCCCATATAACATACCATTCATTATCTAATATACGCCGTCAATTTATAATCCAGACGCTTGGATTCAAAGTTACCCCTTCAGCCGCAGTTATTTTGCAAAAGAGACCCCGACTTCCTCAAAACAAACACGCCGTCTTTGGCCAGTTATAAAAGCCTTACAGATATGCCCAAGTCTTTACAATATTGTAATACCCAACTTGTGGATAATAAAAGAAAAGATTTCATCTCCTTATATGTATTTCCCTCTATTCATTAGAACATATGAATAATCACATTTAAAGTGAATAAATTAACTAATGACACATAAATAATCTATGCATCATGTTGGAGGTTATTTGTTTGTGCACTTAATAATAATAATGATAATAATAAAAATATATTAATGCTAAAATTGGGGTTTAACCTAATTTGAAATCTAGAATTTGAAAATGAAAAAGAAAAGGAAAGAGAAGAAAAGGAAGACAATGTACATTATAAAGAAAAATATATAAAATAATAAAACCACTTCTCCATGCTGGTATTTTTATTTGTGCATTTAGTCTATATGTGAAACTCACAGCAAAATTGAACTCAAATACTAAGCTTTGAATTTGAGAAAGAATTCAAAACAAAATAAATAAAAGAAAAGAAAAAAAAAAGCTAAAACCAGGGCTGGGCCCAAATCTCCTTCTCTCGGCCCATGTCCCCTTATTCCTCGACGCCGTCAGCCCAGAGTAGAAATCAATGTGGTAAGGAAGCCCCTATCCAGTTCGCCTTCGCTCCCTCCTTGCATAGTAGCCGTCGGTAGGATAGAAGACTCACTGGGGGCGATGGGACGTTGCTCCAGCGGCACCACCGCGGCGCGGGGAGCTCTGCTCGCCGTGGCAATCATTGGGGGGAACAAGATACAACTTCAGTCGTTGATTTGGCCGGGAACACCCTAGATTAGACGAGACGTGTATACCTTCGATGATTAAATCAGGACCCTTGGTCGGGTGGCGTACGGTTTGGATTAGCTCACGACGTGGACATCGACCGGGTCACGGATCCATGATCCAAGGGCCCAAAATGAATACCGGTTCGGGCGGACTGGGTTCTAATCTAGACCGCAGGGCGTGGATGGGACGGTTCTGGGCGCCTGCGCGTCATAGTCGTATGTAGTTTTATTAATGAACCCCTGTAGTATCGATTATTTGACCCGCCGTCCAATTTTATCAAAAGAACTGTTGGTCACTTGTTCTCAAATGTTATGAATCAAGAACAAGGCAACACAATTATTAAATATAAAGGACCTTCGTCCTCCGAAGCATTGTTTCCCTTCGGATTCAATGAACATCGGACGAAGGTCATGAAGGACATGCCTTCATCATCTTACAAATAAATTAAAATACATAAATATAAAAATAATGGATACAAATCATTTATTCTATCGTATTAACATTCCTTAAAATTTATAAGAGTATTAACAGAATTTACATTACATTGATACCTTCGGCTTACTCGAAGGTGTTGACGCGTGAGAGATATTATAATTCAGCGTGAACAGTACGGTGTTACTGTTCATCTATTTATAGACACAAGACGCAGCTCAGGTAAAATTACATTCATGACCTTCAACATTTGTTTATAATCATAACTTAAATCACTAGGGTCTATCTGGTCTTTTCATCTTTTGCTTGATCTAAACTGAAGCTGATGGCAGCTTCAGCACTTGCCATCGTTGCTATCAAGCGAGGTCTTCGTGAAAGGGAAATGTGCTCTTAGGCCATTTCTATCATGTTTTGGTGATTAAGTGTCCAACACATATTAAGTGAGTTGATTATGTGCCAAACAAGCAAGAAGTGCAAATCATGTAACAAGGTATGTTCCTAGACTTAGTACATTATTTTGAGTACTAACATGTATTGTCTAAGTGCTAGAAACAAAGAAAAGAAGAGAAGAAAAGAAATGCAAAAGACTTGGCTTGGTACAGCCGAAGTCCAGCTCGGTCTGGCACACCGGACTGTCCGGTGTGTACCGGACAGTGTCCGGTGCGCCAGGCTGAACTCCGGTGAACGGGCCTCTCTCGAGAAATGTTTGGCGGCGTACGGCTATAATTCACCGGACTGTCCGGTGGTGCACCGGATTATCCGGTGAGCCAACAATCGCTAGCGCAACGGTCGGCCACGCAATCCGCGGGCGACGCGTGGCCCACGCCAACGGTCGGCAGGGGGCACCGAACTGTCCGGTGTGCACCGGACAGTGTCCGGTGTGCCAACTACCACGAATCTGCAACGGTCGTCTGCGTCAGAATAGGAAGGAGATCGGCACCAGACCGTCTACAGTGACTGTCCGGTGGCGCACCGGACTGTCCGGTGCGCCACCCAACAGAAGGCAAGGATAGCCTTCCTTGTTGACCTCCAACGGCTCCTAGCTGCCTTGGGGCTATAAAAGGGACCCCTAAGCGCATGGAGGAGAAACCCAAGCTTACAAAAAAACATTCTAAGACTCCAAGACTCCAACTTCGCGCATTTGATTCTTTGAGATAGTGACTTGATCTCCATTTGAGTTGAGAACTCCGTGGGTTGTGTTTTGAGCTCAAGTTGTGACTTATGTGCGTGATTGTGCTGTGATTTGAGTCTTGTGTGTGTTGCTCTCCCCTCCCTTACTTCTGTGCTTCTTTTGTGATCATCATTGTAAGGGCGAGAGGCTTCAAGTTGTGGAGATTCCTCGCAAACGGGAGAAAGAAAGAAAAAACTGTGGTATTCAAGTTGATCATCGGATCACTTGAAAGGGGTTGAGTGCAACCCTCGTCCATTGGGACGCCACAACGTGGAAGTAGGCAAGTATTACTTGGCCGAACCACGGGATAAAAATCGTGTGTCTCTTGTGTGCTTTCTCTTTGATTGTATGTGTTCACAAGAGCTCGTTTCAAGCTACTTAGTTGTTCTAACTTTAATAACTAAGTTTTGTGGCTATTAGTGTTGAATTTTACAGGATCACCTATTCACCCCCCTCTAGGTGCTCTCAATTGGTATCAAAGCCGTTCTCTTCATCTAAGGGACTAATCGCCTAAAGAGATGGATCCTAAGGGAAAGGGGATGGTGGTCAACGACAAGGAGGAGTCCCTCTTCAACGAGCCAAGGGACGACAAGCCCACTGACTCAAGATTGAGTCACAAGAAGAGGGACGGGAAGAAGAAGAGACGGATCAAGAAGATCATTTACTACGACAACGACGCCTCCTCTTCTTCACCAAGAGATGACGACGACGATGACTCGTCTAAAAAGAAACCGGTTAATCAGAACTTTTCATTTGATTATTCTCGTATTCCATTCAATTCTAATGCTCATTTACTATCAATTCCACTTGGGAAACCTCCGCACTTTGATGGAGAAGACTACTCATTTTGGAGTCACAAAATGTGTAGTCACCTATTTTCTCTCCATCCTAGTATTTGGGAGATTGTTGAAAACGGAATGCATTTTGATAATACTGACAACCCCATTTTCATAAATGAGCAAATTCATAAGAAGGCACAAGCTACCACTGTTTTGCTAGCATCTTTGTGCAGGGATGAGTACAACAAGGTGAGCGGCTTGGACAACGCCAAGCAAATCTGGGACACCCTCAAGATATCTCATGAGGGGAATGACGCCACCATGATCACCAAAATGGAGTTGGTGGAAGGCGAGCTGGGAAGGTTCGCGATGATCAGGGGAGAGGAGCCAACACAAACATACAACAGGCTCAAGACCCTAGTCAACAAGATTAGAAGCTATGGAAGCACAAGATGGACGAACCATAATGTCATCCGACTTATGCTAAGCTCATTCACGGTAATTGACCCCCATCTTGTTAACCTTATTCGTGAGAATCCCAGGTACACCAAGATGACGCTCGAGGAGATTCTTGGGAAGTTTGTGAGCGGGTGCATGATGGTGAAGGAGGCCTGATATGTGGACGATGCTCTAAACGGTCCACTACCCATCCACGAGTCTCAAACCGTTGCCCTCAAAGCAACAAGCAGCAGGGAGGCGCTACCAAGCAACGTGGCACAAGTTGAAGCTGCTGGGCTAAATGAAGAAGAGATGGCCCTAATCATTAAACGCTTCAAGACCGCTCCAAAAGGACGCAAGGAGCACCCCAACAAGAACAAAGCAAAGGGTAAGCGCTCCTGCTACAACTGCGGTAAGACTAGTCATTTTATAGCACAATATCTCGATAATGAAAATGACCAGGAACAAGAAAAGCATGGGAAGAGGGAGAAGAAGAAGGTTTACAAGAAGGCGAAAGGCGAGGCTCACCTTGGCAAAGAATGGGATTCGGACTGCTCTTCATCCGACTCCGACGATGAAGGACTGGCAGCCTCAGCCTTCAACAAGTCCTCTCTCTTCCCCAACAAACGACACACTTGCCTCATGGCCAAGGAGAAGAAGGTAAGTGGTCATGATACCCCTAAATACACTACTTCTAGCGATGATGATTCTAGTGATGATAAAGTAGATTATACTGATTTATTTAAGGGTTTAGATAGAACTAAAGTAGATAAAATCAATGAGTTAATTGATGCTTTAAATGAAAAAAGATAGATTGCTAGAGAAGTAAGAGGATATTTTGTATGAAGAGCATGATAAATTTGTTAGTGTGCAAAAATCCCTTGCATTAGAGATTAAAAGGAATGAAATGCTATCTTCTGAGTTATCTGCTTGTCATGAATCTATCTCTAGTTTAAAGATTTTGAATGATGATTTAAATGCTAAGCTAGAAGTAGATAATAAATCTAGTTCATGTGTAGAACATGTTGTAATTTGCAATAGATGCAAGGATTTTGATATTAATGCTTGTAATGAACATCTTGCATCCATTACTAAATTAAATGATGAGGTGGCAAGTCTTAATGCTCAACTTAAGACTTGCAAGGTTGATTTTGATAAGTTAAAATTTGCTAGGGATGCCTACACCATTGGTAGACACCCCTCAATTAAGGATGGACTTGGCTTTTGAAAGAAAGCCAAGAACTTAACAAGCCAAAAGGCTCCCATTCCCAACAAGGAGAAAGGGAAGGCCCCTATGGCTAGTAGTACTCAAAGGAATCATGCTTTCATTTATAATGATAGAAAATTTTCTAGGAATGCTCATTATAATAGGAGTTATGATCATGATGCCTTTAATTCACATGCTATGATTGCCTCTAGCTCTACTGTTGACGCTTTTTCGGAGCGCCAAATACTCAAGAAGAACCGGCGGCGGCGCTCTCTGGTCAGGCGCGGACGGTCCGCGGCCTAGGGCCGGACGGTCCGCGACCTGGCGCAGGGGCTAAGGTTTCCTGCCTGACGGCCGGACGGTCCGCGCCCTGGGGTCGGATGGTCCGCGCGTGCGCAGGGGCGGCGGAAGATCGTCGGCGGTGCTTGGATCTCGCTCCCGGGAGGGACCCCGTCGGGGAGGAGAGATCCTAGGGGTTGTCTAGGCTCGGGCCGGCCGACCTAGACTCCTCTAATCGGCGTAGAGTCGAAAAGAGGCGAAGAATTTGGGGATCGAGAGGTTAAACCTAAACTAGACTAGAACTACTCCTAGGATAAAATGCGAAATAGAAGTTGTATTGATTCGATTGATGATTACAAATCGGCTGTAGACCTCTCTTTTTATAGAGGAGGGGGGCTGGACCCTTTACACGACTGGATTCTGAGCTAATTCCGCAAATCTAGCCAACAAATATAGCACAAAACTCGGAACCCTAAACTGCCTTTTGGTGGAGCTGAGCAAACCAAAAGCAACTAACTCGATGTGATCACATCGGTTCTTTTAGGCATCTTGCCACATACTAGGATGGTACTGTTTGAGGAAACGCCCATTCAAAGCCTTAGGCAAATCCTTGCCTTGTAATGTTTGTAGCAAATAGGCGTTGCCAGACATCACCTGTTTTACTTTATAAGGACCCTCCCAGCTTGGCGACCATTTCCCGAACATCCGGTCTTTATTCCTTAGAGGCAGAATGGTCTTCCACACCAGGTCCCCTACTTGAAATGATTTTGCTTTGACCTTCTTGTTGTAGGCCCTGGCTACCATGATCTTGTCCTTTTCTATTGCTCCCAAAGCTATCATCCTCTTGTCGGTCACCTCATCAATATTATCCATCATTGAATTTAATAATCAGTAGCAGTTAGATCATTTTGTCTGGCGAACCTAACAGCATTCAAACTTATTTCCACAGGCAACACTGCTTCCTGCCCATAGACAAGCTCAAAAGGAGATACTTTAGTAGCCCTATGTTTAGATATTCTATGAGCCCATAAAGCTTCAGACAAAATCTTATGCCAATGTTTAGGATTATCAGATATCTTCTTTTTTATCAAATTAATCAATGTCCTATTACTAGACTCGGCCTGTCCATTGGCCTGAGCATAATATGGAGATGAATTAAGCAGCTTAATTCTGTATAATTCAGCAAATTCACGTACCTCCTTTGACATAAAAGAAGTACCTTGATCTGTAGTCAAGGTCTGGGGAATGCTGAATCTATGAATAATATGCTCAGTTATGAACTCAATTACCTCCTTGTGCGTCATGTTCTTTAGAGCAACGACTTCAGTCCATTTGGTGAAATAGTCAGTGACAACTAACACAAACCGATGCCCCTTTGATGATGAAGGACGAATTTCTCCAATAAAGTCTAATCCCCATCCTCTGAACGGCCAAGGCTTGATGATAGGATGTAATTCGGCTGCAGGGACCAACTGTAGGTCGCCGAATTTTTGACACACTTGGCAACCCTTGTAGTACTTGAAACAATCAGCTATCATACTAGGCCAATAAAAACCAGACCTTCGCAACGACCACTTCATCTTTGGAGCTGATTGATGAGTACCACAAATTCCTTCATGTACTTCGGCCATGGCTAATATAGCATCATCTAGGCCCAAGCACTTAAGCAGGACATCATTGACTATTCTGCGGTAAAGTTCATCACTCATCAAAACATACTTGAAAGCTGTTCGTCGAATGTTCTTATCTGTCCTGATATTGGGATTTCGTAAATAATTAAGTATAGGTGTCCTCCAATCACTTGCATCGGCTTCATTGTCAGCCGAATCGATTAAGAGAACATTTCTGGTAACCCCGGACGGTCCGGCGTCATCACGCAGACGGTCCGCGACCTGGGAATTTGGCTCTGCACTGGTTATCAGATATTCAGTTTTGTGAAATTTCCCTCTCTTTATCCGATAACCTGATGCATCTTGTGCCAAATCGTTAGCTCTATGATTCTCAACTCTAGAAATATGCCGAATACTGAATTCGTCAAAAGAATGGATTATGCTCCAACATTTCTCAAGGTAACTATTTAGAGTACCATCAAAACATTGATATTCTTCTAACACTTGTTGGACAACCAGCTGAGAATCACCAAATACCATCACATGTTTTACTCCCATACCATTTAAAAGTTTTAAGCCGAATAGGAGGGCCTCATATTCAGCTTGATTATTAGTGCAATAAGTTTTCAATCGGCTAGAGAAGTCAAAGGAGACATTACTTGGTGAAACAAGCACAATGCCAATTCCTTGCCCTTCATTGCAAACCGATCCATCAAAATATAAAGTCCAAGGAGTAATAGTGAGGTATGACACGTCTAGTTCATGAATATCATTAACCCGATGTTCTACAATGAAATCCGCTACCACTTGGCCTTTCATAGATTTCAATAGTTCATAGGCCAAGTCATATTCTATGAGTGCATAAGCCCACTTACCAATCCTACCACTCATAATTGGGTTATGCAACATGTATTTGATTACATCGGCTTGACCAGAAACAGTGCAATGACTAGACAGTAAATAACATCTACATTTGGTGCATGCATAAAACAAGCATAAGCATAACTTTTCAATAAAAGTGTACCTTGTTTCAGCATCCACCAACCTTCGGCTTAGATATGTCACCACATGCTCCTTCCCCTCAGTTTCTTGTGTTAGAACAGCCCCAATGACCTTATCCTCAGCTGCAATGTATAATCAGAATGGTACTCCTGCTCATGGTGCTTTTAATACAGGAGCCGAAGATAAGTATTTTTTGATGAGATCAAATGCTTCTTGCTGTTCTGCCCCCAAGCGAATTCGGCATCATTCTTAAGCCGAAGAATAGGGGTGAACGCATCAATCTTCCCGGCTAGGTTAGAAATAAACCTTCGTAAATAATTCACCTTGCCGAGAAACCTCTGTACCTCGACCTTACAGGTCGGAGGTCCCACACTCTGAATAGACTTGATTCGGTCAGGGTCTATCTCTATACCATGTTCATGTATGACAAATCCTAAAAACTTACCAGCCGACACTCCAAAAGCACATTTACGTGGGTTCATTTTCAAACCATACTGACGCATTTTATCAAAGGCTTTGCGCAAATCAGCTATATGAGAACTAAACTCAGCCGATTTGACTACAATATCATCAATGTAAACTTCCAGTGTTTCCTAACAATTCATGGAAGATCAAATTCATAGCCCTCTGATAAGTAGCACCAGCATTTTTCAGACCAAATGTCATGAAAACCCACTCAAATAAACCAATGAAGCCTGGACATATAAAGGCCGTTTTAGACGCATCTTCTTCAGCCATGAAAATCTGATTATATCCGGCATTACCATCAAGGAAGCTAATAATTCTATTTCCTGATGCATTATTGATTAATGTGTCGGCTATGGGCATGGGATATTCGTCTTTAGGAGTTGCTCTATTTAAATTGCGAAAATCAATGCATACTCTAAGTTTACCCGACTCTTTCTTCTCCACCGGCACAATATTGGAGACCCACTCTGCGTATCTGCAAGGTCTGATAAAATCAGCTTCTAGCAGCCGGTGGATTTCGTCCTTGATGCGTGGGAGAAGATCTGGACGAAATGTTCTAGCTCTTTGCTTGAAAGGTCTGAAACCAGATTTAATAGGCAGCCGATGCTCTACGATCTCTCGGCTTAATACAGGCATCTTAGTGTAATTCCAAGGAAAGCAATCTAAATATTCCTTCGATAGACCGATCATCTCATCTCTAGGATCGGTCTCCAGGGTCTTGTTCACAAAAGTCGGCCTTGGAGTTTTACCATCTCCTATATCAATCTCCTCCAAAGGATCGGCCGATGTAAACCCCTGTCCTAGTTTATCAAGATCTCTGAATTCCTCTATCATGTTCCCCACAGAGGAATTAGAAGATCTTTGTGTGACGACGGACTCTTCGGTCTCGGGGACCGGATCATCCGTAATACTGTCCTTTTGTTGTGATATATGTTCGGTCTTAAAGTCCGAACCCTTTTGTGAAAGACCAGACCATCCGGCCTTAGAAGCCGAACTGTCCGTGACCAGAGACTCATGAACTTTGTGTGTATTCATCATTTAAACTTTATTTAGGATTTAGCCGATTCTCCATCGGCTCTAGCATTACAGGAATGAAACCTTTCTTATCTATACTTATGAATTGATAATCAGAAAAATCTACTCCTGTGAGACATGTAGCAGTCTCATAAGTCCAGAGTACAGGGGCATCGGCCACAGCGATGCAGGCCGATACATCAGCATGTATGTGTTCTATGTCATCGCCTACCCATTGTATTAGCATTTGATGTAATGTAGAAGGTATACATTGATTGGCGTGAATCCAATCTCTACCTAGGATTAAACTGTAATTTCCTTCTACATCAGCGACGAAGAATGCAGCAGCAAGGGTCTTAGTCCCGATGGTTAATTCAACAGACGTGACTCCCCTGGCTTTGATCGAACTATCAGTTCCAACACCGCTGAGGGTCATGTTGGTCTTGACAAGTTTGTCATCTTGTTTACCTAATTTTCTGTATAATGAATAAGGCATTAGATTTACAGCCGCCCCTCCATCTACCAACATCTTAGCAATCGGTATCCCATCAATGTGACCGCGCACGAAGAGCGGCTTTAAATGATTTACCGATTCCTTTGGTTTAGTAAAGGCGGCTTCTTTAGGACCAAAATCAAACTGGGCAACAACAGGTTCATCGTCGCCGATAATAGTACAATCGGCAGAAAATGTAATAACATTCACATCCATACCTGGGCGTTCTGGAGAAGCCTCGTAGTCAACCAGGTCTTCTCCCAGTAGGTCGTCCTCTTCCATTGATGTTGGTGTGTCGTTGGAGGCTTCCTGGTGAACGGCGGACGGTCCGCGCGCGGGGGCCGGACGGTCCGCGCCTGGTGCAGGTTGTCTAGAGGCCTCCTGGTGAAGGACGAACGGTCCGTGCGCAGAGGCCGGACGGTCCGCGCTTGGTGCAGATTGTCCAGCCTTGCTGGCCGGGCTATCTGCCATACCTACAGGGTGCTGCACAAGTATTGTTTGATTTTCTATTTTTGTGGCCGTTTGTTTTTCCTCAACGGTCTTTGGTCTCCATTTCTTTTGCGGTGGCGGGTACTATGGATGTGTGTCATTGAATATCTTTTCCGCCTCTTTCTCCTGGCTCTCCTTTGCTCTTAGGCGCTGTAATTTTCTCTTTTGGGACCGTGTCAATCCCGCTGGGCACCATCGAGGCATGGAGTATTTTGGATCGGCTGTTTTGATGGTAGCCGTATCTTCTTTTTTGGTTGTATTGGCCGATTCACCAAAAATCATCGGCCCTTTATTGTCTCCCTGTATGACAACATCTGCAGTGCCTATTTTGATGATATCCTTTTTTGTTATTCTTTGAGTTGCTGCAGGCATATGCCCCCTGCTGGATTGGTCGGCCTTGGAGGCCGAGTAGTCCGGCAATCTTGTTGGGCCTGTGCCTGGTGACCGGATTCAGCATCGCTCAATCGGTTTGGTACTGGCGGCGCCAACCTGTCAAAAACAGATGTTTGGGGTGCCCCCCAGGCGGGGTACTGTGGAACCCCAAATGGATATAGCGGCATGCCCCACATTTGATTTGGGACATATTGTGGAGGTAAGTATGTGTATGGATATGGCATGGACTGATAAGGGGGTGGAGGTGTCCATGTCGGCATGTTAGGTCTCAATTGTACAATAGGACCTTTCATTTCTTCCGATTGGTGAGGTGGTCCAATCGACCTGACCTGACGTTGCTCATGAATGGGTGAGCGGGGTCGCTTTGCTGGCCGGTCACTGGGGCCGGCCTTCTTTTTTACGTATTTAGACAACAATTGATCGAAAGTTGGGCCAGGCTTGATCAGCCGACCAGCTGCTTTAAATGTATTTGTTTTCCACGTACCTATCTCTGGTCGTTGTGGTTTGAAGGTACATGGTCGCTGCGAGTCCTGAGCATGGCCGGACTGTCCGCTGGAGTCCTCCGGACCGTCCGGCGAAGCGTCGGACCGTCCACGTCTGGACGGCGGACTGTCCGTGATGCGCAGCATGGGTTCCCGCAACTGTCTCCCTGTCTGCGCTTGCCCCCTAGTGCTAGAGGCTGTGATGGTCACCTTCAGGGTCTCCCCTCCATCAGGAGTCTTCTCGGCCACCACTTTCCTGTAAGAAACTTTACAATCCCCATCGACCTTTTTAGCATTCCCGATGATTGTTTCCTTGCCTTTGCCTTTATCGGCTGTATTTGGCCGAACCAGGACTTTCTTGCCCTCGAAGTCAATCATGTTCATCGGAAAGGGCTCTGTATCCACCTGCATTTCCTGAAATTTCAATCGTCCTTCATTAATGGCTGATTGAATCTGTCGCCGAAATACATTACAATCATTAGTGGCATGAGAAAATGAGTTATGCCACTTGCAGTACGCACGACGTTTTAGCTCGTCGGCGGATGGAACAGTGTGATTTATTTTAATATTGCCATTTTTGAGTAATTCGTCAAATATTTTATCACACTTACCAACATTAAACGTAAACTTAACCTCCTCTTGCCGTTTCTTTTGAACCGGCTGTAAGGAGGAACAAGCCGGAGATTTGGTCTGTTTTGGCCAAACCATTTCAGCAGCGTACACTTCTGCTGATTCGTCATCTAAGCTACTTTGGTCACATTCTACTATATGTACGTTGTGACGCATTGTTTTAGCAGTTTCTTTGCTTCGGCTTTCGCAAGCCAAAGCTCTCTGGTGCAACTGTGCTAGTGTAAAAAATTGGATGTCTTCTAATCTTTCTTTTAAATAATATCGTAGACCATTAAAGGCTAATCCTACTAGCTGTTTTTCTGCTAAATGAATTTGAAAGCATCGGTTTCTTGTATCTTGGAATCTCCGGATGTAATCATTAACTGATTCATCTTTTATCTGTCGCAATGACACTAAATCTACAAATCCAACTGATAGTCACCGGAGAAAAAATGATCATGAAATTTTTGTTCTAGATCCCCCCATGATGAAATGGAATTAGGAGGTAAAGTGGCATACCATGCAAACGCGATTCCTGTTAGCGATAATGAAAATAAACGCATGCGAAATGCCTCTGTGTCGGCCAATTCTCCCAATTGTGCTAAGAACTGGCCTATATGTTCGCGCGTGTTTTTCCCTTGATCACCCGAAAATTTTGTGAATTCGGGTATTCTAGTTCCCTATGGGTACGGGTGGTGATCAAATCGGCTGTCATAAGGTTTACGATATGATTGCCCCCAGGGATCATGCTTACTCCGAGCTTATCTCGGAACGCCCCGACTATTTCTTCCCTCACTATATCAATGGCAGCCGGTGCAAGACCACCGGCTCTCTGGTCAAACATAGGTGGGGTTGGTTGCATGTTAGTATGTTGTCGTTCCCCCCATTGGTTTGAGCTACGTGGTGCATTTCCATTTGCCCTATGTGGCTCATAGGTTTGATCGTTTCTTTCCGACCTTCTAGGTGGGGCCGGAAAGCTTTCCTGGGCTTTGGATCCTGAATTAATGGGCTGGTGCATTGCATAATGTGATGGGAAGTGTTGCTGGGATGGGCGAGGATTCAGGTAATAATCCTCCTCAAAAGACTCATGCGCGGACTATCCGGATACGTACCCAGACCGTCCGTGATTATATGCGGACCGTCCGTCGTTGTATGCGGACCGTCCGACTGGGTAGTTTGGGTTCTGTGTCATATGTGGTGGCTCGGGCGCGTGTCTGGGTACTTCATTAAAAATAGGTCCGGCCGTGGCTGGCCCGGACGGTCCGCGCTCACGTGCGGACGGTCCGGGCATGTGCAGATCGGCTGTTTTGTTGCCAATTTGCGGTTGCTCAGGGTATGTGTCCATCGGCATCCCATAAAGGGGTTGTGACTGGTCGTGACAACCTATAGCCAATGTATTACGCGTGTTACCCCCTAACTCAACCTCGTGCGAAGGAAAATTTGCGATATTATATTTATCAAATGCACGTACTAGTCTCTTAAAATCGCTTTGCATACCCCCTATGATGTTCTGCATTTGTTCACGTTGCTCTTGTACATAATTTCTAAGAGATTGTAGCTCGTTGGTATTACTTACATTGGGGATATCTGGTGTGGGTTGGAGCGAAGCCGGATCCGTCGCCCGATGTCGGACGACCTTGTTGTTCCTGTCCACTTTGAAGTCGGCCAAGAATTTTGCTTTTGCCTCCTGGATCATACGCTCCTTGTGCTCCTCGAATTGGAGCTGTCCGTCAGCCGGCAAGGTCTCCCAAGTCGGCTCTATGATGTTGCTTGGGGAAATATCAGAGCTATCTTTTGAACCGGCCATTGAGGGCCGATTTGATGCGTCTATATCTGTTGTCCCCAGCGGAGTCGCCAAAAAGTATGTTGACGCTTTTTCGGAGCGCCAAATACTCAAGAAGAACCGGCGGCGGTGCTCTCTGGTCAGGCGCGGACGGTCCGCGGCCTAGGGCCGGACGCTCCGCGACCTGGCGCAGGGGCTAAGGTTTCCTGCCTGACGGCCGGACGGTCCGCGCCCTGGGCCGGACGGTCCGTGTGTGCGCAGGGGCGGCGAAAGATCGCCGGCGGCGCCTGGATCTCGCTCCCGGGAGGGACCCCGTCGGGGAGGAGAGATCCTAGGGGTTGTCTAGGCTCGGGCCGGCCGACCTAGGAGCTCTAATCGGCGTAGAGTCGAAGAGAGGCGAAGAATTTGGGGATCGAGAGGCTAAACCTAAACTAGACTAGAACTACTCCTAGGATAAAATGCGAAATAGAAGTTGTATTGATTCGATTGATGATTACAAATCGGCCGTAGACCTCTCTTTTTATAGAGGAGGGGGGCTGGACCCTTTACACGACTGGATTCTAAGCTAATTCCGCAAATCTAGCCAACAAACATAGCACAAAACTCGGAACCCTAAACTGCTCTGCGCATGCGCGGACCGTCCGGCCCACAGGCGCGGACTGTCCGGACCGCGGACCGTCCGGCCTTAGGGCCGGACCGTCCGCCAGGCTCAAAACGGTGCTCAACATCTACTTTTGTGCATGGTAGGCCTAGGAAAAGTAATGTTGTGCATCATGTGCCTAGGAGAGTATGTAATGAACCTTCTACCATTTACCATGCTTGCAATACTTCATTTGCGCTCTTATGTAAAAATGAAAAGTAGTGGCTAGAAAGTTGGGATCCAAATGCAAGGGAGACAAGACTTGTATTTGGGTTCCAAAGGCTATTGTGACTAACCTTGTAGGACCCAACAAGAGTTGGGTACCTAAAACCCAAGTGTAAATTACCTTGCAGGTTTATGCATCCAGGGGCTCAAGCTAGATTATCGACAGCGGATGCACAAACCACATGACGGGGGAGAAGATGTTCACCTCCTATGTCAAGAACAAGGATTCCCAGGATACGATCATCTTTGGAGATGGGAACCAGGGCAAGGTCAAAGGCTTGGGCAAGATAGCCATCACCAACGAGCACTCCATTTCAAACGTATTTCTAGTAGAGTCGCTTGGTTACAATCTCCTGTCTGTAAGTCAATTGTGCCACATGGGTTACAATTGTTTGTTTATAAATGTTGATGTTTCTGTCTTTAGAAGGAGTGATGGTTCATTAGCATTTAAGGGTGTATTAGACGACAAACTCTACTTAGTTGATTTTTCGAAAGAGGAGGCCGATCTAGATGCATGCTTAATAGCTAAGACTAGCATGGGCTGGTTGTGGCATCGCCGTCTAGCACATGTTGTGATGAAGAACCTTCATAAACATCTAAAGGGAGAACATGTGTTAGGACTAACCAATGTCTGCTTCGAAAAAGATAGACCTTGTGCAGCTTGTCAGGCAGGGAAACAGGTGGGAAGCACTCATCACAACAAGAATGTGATGACAACATCAAGACCACTGGAGCTACTACATATGGACCTATTCGGACCCATTGCCTACCTTAGCATCGGGGGAAGTAAGTATGGTCTTGTTATTATTGATGATTTTTCCCGCTTCACTTGGGTGTTCTTTTTGCAGGATAAATCAGAAACCTAAGGGACCCTTAAGCACTTTCTAAGGTGGGCTCAAAACGAATTTGAGCTCAAGGTGAAAAAGATAAGAAGCGACAACAGGTCCAAGTTCAAGAATCTGCAAGTGGAGGAGTACCTTGAGGAAGAAGGCGTCAAGCATGAGTTCTCCGCTCCCTACACACCACAACAAAATGTTGTGGTAGAGAGGAAGAATAGGACACTTATCGATATGGCGAGAACGATGCTTGGAGAATTCAAGACGCCCGAGCGGTTCTGGTCGGAAGCTGTGAACATAGCTTGCCACGCCATAAACTGGCTCTACCTACATCGCCTCCTCAAGAAGACCTCGTACGAACTTCTTACCGGTAACAAACTCAACGTCTCATACTTTCGTGTATTTGGGAGCAAATGTTACATTCTAGTGAATAAAGGTAGAAATTCTAAATTTGCTCCCAAGGCAGTAGAAGGGTTTTTACTAGGGTATGACTCAAATACAAGGGTGTATAGAGTCTTCAACAAATCATCGAGTTTGGTTGAAGTCTCTAGCGATGTTGTATTTGATGAGACTAATGGCTCTCCAAGAGAGCAAGTTGATCTTGATGATGTAGATGAAGATGATGTTCCAACAGCCACAATACGCACCATGGCGATTGGAGATGTGCGACCACAGGAACAACAAGAGCAAGATCAACCTTCTTCCTTAACAATGGTGCATCCCCCAACTCAAGATGATGGACAGGTTCCTCAAGAAGAAGCGTGTGATCAAGGGGGAGCACAAGAAGAACAAGTTATGGAGGAAGAAGCACCACGGGCCCCTCCAACTCAAGTCCAAGCGACGATCCAATGACATCACCCCGTTGATCAGATACTGGGTGACATAAGCAAGGGAGTAACAACTCGCTCACGTTTAGCTAATTTTTGTGAGCATTACTCGTTTGTCTCTTCTATTGAGCCTTTCAGGATAGAAGAGGCCTTGCAGGATCCGGACTAGGTGTTGGCCATGCAGGAAGAGCTCAACAACTTCAAGAGAAATGAAGTCTGGAGTCTGGTGCCACGTCCCAAGCAAAATGTTGTCGGAACCAAGTGGGTGTTCCGCAACAAGCAAGACGAGCACGGGGTGGTGACAAGAAACAAGGCTCGACTTGTGGCAAAAGGTTATGCCCAAGTCGCAGGTTTGGATTTCGAGGAGACTTTTGCTCCTATGGCTAGGCTAGAGTCAATTTGAATATTATTAGCCTATGTCGCTCACCACTCTTTCAGGTTGTTTCAAATGGATGTGAAGAGCGCCTTCCTCAATGGGCCAATCAAGGAGGAGGTATACGTGGAACAACCCCCTGGATTTGAGGATGACAGGTATCCCGACCATGTTTTTAAGCTCTCTAAGGCACTCTATGGACTTAAGCAAGCCCTAAGAGCATGGTATGAATGCTTTAGATATTTCTTAATTGTTAATGCTTTCAAGGTTCGGAAAGCCGATCCCACTCTTTTCACTAAGACTTGTGATGGTGATCTTTTTGTATGCCAAATTTATGTCGATGACATAATATTTGGTTCTACTAACCAAAAGTCTTGTGAGGAGTTTAGCAGGGTGATGACTCAAAAGTTTGAGATGTCGATGATGGGCGAGTTGAACTACTTACTTGGGTTCCAAGTGAGACAACTCAAGGACGACACCTTCCTCTCCCAAACGAAGTACACTCAAGACCTTCTCAAGAGGTTTGGGATGAAGGACGCAAGGCCCGCAAAGACACCGATGGGAACCGATGGGCATGTCGACCTCAACAAAGGAGGTAAGTCCGTTGATCAAAAGGCATACCGGTCTATGATAGGTTCCTTGCTTTATTTATGTGCTAGTAGACCGACATTATGCTTAGTGTATGCATGTGTGCTAGATTTCAATCCGACCCCAAAGAATGTCACCTTGTGGCCGTTAAGCGAATACTTAGATATTTAGTTGCTACGCCTTGCTTCGGGATCTGGTATCCAAAGGGGTCTACCTTTGACTTAATTGGATATTCAGACTCTGATTATGCTGGATGCAAGGTTGATAGGAAGAGTACATCAGGGACGTGCCAATTTCTAGGAAGGTCCCTGGTGTCGTGGAGTTCAAAGAAACAAACATCTGTTGCCCTATCCACCGCTGATGTCGAGTATGTTGTCGCAGGATAGTGTTGTGCGCAACTACTTTGGATGAGGCAAACCCTCCGGGACTTTGGCTACAATCTGAGCAAAGTCCCACTCCTATGTGACAATGATAGTGCAATCCGCATGGCGGATAATCCTGTTGAACACAGCCGCACTAAGCACATAGACATCCGGCATCACTTCCTGAGAGACCACCAGCAAAAGGGAGATATCGAGGTGTACCATATTAACACCGAGAACCAGCTAGCCGATATCTTCACCAAGCCTTTAGATAAGAAAAGGTTTTGCAGGTTGCGTAGTGAGCTAAATGTCTTAGATTCATGTAACTTGGATTGATCTATAGCATACATATGTTCTATGCCTTTTGATCATGTTACTTCATGCATTCATGTGATTCTTTGCTTATTTGTGGTGCTCATGTTGTACAAGGGATCCCCGGACCTCACAAGTCCATGTGTGAATGATGCACTTATTTAGGGGGAGATGTGCTACAACTTGACCCTTTGAGACTAACCTTTGTGTTTGAGTGTTCTTGATGTAGTCTCAAAGGTGCATTGAAAGGGAAATGGACTTGGACGTTGCAAAGACTTCCACTACACTCCGGTATTGGTGTATTTCGTTCCAAGTTCATCTTTATGCTCTTATTGCCTTTTTTAATCTTAATTGACATTTTTGGTGAGACAATGGGGTTAAAGGGCCAAGAATGATCCCGTTTTGGTGCTTAATGCCAAAGGGGGAGAAATTAAGGCCAAAGCAAGCAAATGGATCAGCTACCACTTGTGAATTTTGAAAACAATAGAGTTAGAAAACAATAGAGTTAGAACTTTTGATTTGCCAAAATACTCTAATTGCAAAATTTGGTCTCTTGTGGGGGAGAATATTGATTATGGGAAAAAGGGGGAGTTTTTGACTCTTGATCATTTTCACTCTTGGATTATCTCTCTTAATGCCCAAACAAGTGAGTTTGAATTAGAGATAGGAAAATGAATTTGATTTGCAAAAACAAACCAAGTGGTGGCAAAGATTGATCCAAATATGTCAAAACTTGTGCAAAAACAATTTTGTTCTCAATTGCATTGATGTTGCACTTCTTTTGGTTGCTTTTTGAGGTGTTGGCATAAATCACCAAAAAGGGGGAGATTGAAAGGGAAATGTGCCCTTGGGCCATTTCTATCATGTTTTGGTGATTAAGTGTCCAACACATATTAAGTGAGTTGATTATGTGCCAAACAAGCAAGAAGTGCAAATCATGTAACAAGGTATGTTTCTAGACTTAGTACATTGTTTTGAGTACTAACATATATTGTCTAAGTGCTAGAAACAGAGAAAAGAAGAGAAGAAAAGAAATGCAAAAGACTTGGCTTGGTACAGCCAAAGTCCAGCTCGGTCTGGCACACCGGACTGTTTTGTGGTGTACCGGATAGTTTCCGGTGTGCCAGGCTGAACTCCGGTGAACAGGCCGCTCTCGGGAAATGTTTGACGGCGTATGGCTATAATTCACCGGACTATCCGGTGGTGCACCGGACTGTCCGGTGAGCCAACGGTCGCCAGCGCAACGGTCGGCCGTGCAATCCGCAGGCGACGTGTGGCCCACGCCAACGGTCGGCAGGGGGCACCGGACAGTGTCCGGTGCGCCAACTGCCACGAATCTGCAACGGTCGTCTGCGCCAGAATAGGAAGGAGATCGGCACCGGACCATCTACAGTGACTGTCCGGTGGCGCACCGGACTGTTCGGTGCGCCACCCGACAGAAGGCAAGGATAGCCTTCCTTGTTGGCCTCCAACGGCACCTAGCTGCCTTGGGGCTATAAAAGGGACCCCTAGGCGCATGGAGGAGAAACCCAAGCTTACAAAAAAACATTCTAAGACTCCAAGACTCCAACTTCGCACATTTGATTCTTTGAGATAGTGACTTGAGCTCCATTTGAGTTGAGAACTCCGTGGGTTGTGTTTTGAGCTCAAGTTGTGACTTGTGTGCATGATTGTGCTGTGATTTGAGTCTTGTGTGTGTTGCTCTCTCCTCCCTTACTGTCACACCCGACTTTAAGGAACAAAGCCAGGTGCATCTCATACATGCGCCAAGAAGACAACATATATAATAATAGAGTGTATAGAGATAAATGTCACAAAACATCAGAGTATTATTACATAGCGGAAGACTTATTACAAAATAGAAGAATAAATATAAAACGAACTAAGGATCGTCGGCGCCAATGTCAACTGAGAAACGCCACCTAGATCAGATCAAACTCCTCGCCTTGTGGCTCCTCCTGAACCACCTGTTCTTCTCCTATGGGGGGTGAGACAGCAAGAGTGAGCTCACATACGTTCATAGCTCAACAAGTCGTGGGGAATAATGTGGCATGAACTCACCAAAGGTGGGAGTTCATGAAGTGTAAGGCTGATCAATGAAATAAAGGCTGAGGCTGAGCATTGCTTTTATAAGTTGGTCAAAATTTTATTAGCAATTACTGAGTGTAAGTAAATACCAAACCTTAATAATAATAAAGAAAAGTAATAGTAAAATAATCCCAAATGCGATGCAAATATCAAATTAAATTTAAGTTCCATAATTAATCATGTGAGGGTCCGAGCCGCTCATGACCCTGAGCACGACTAGTATACTAGTTTTACACTCTGCAGAGGTTACGCATCTTTACCCACTAGTCATGTTACCCATCTGCCAAGAGACGGCCAATCCCATACACCTCTACCGAGGAGGCGAGGCAGGGTAACACTACGAGGCCTTTACAAAGTTCCACTAGCTTCAGAAATCCCGCTACAGTTTATAGGAAGCTCCAATGCAGGAATCCCTCACCTGACCGCCATCACAGCAAAATCAACCCAAGGACCTCCCTACACTGACCACTCCCCTACTGCCCTTGCCCCTTTCGGGTAAAGAAGACCTCCACTAGCTTTCCTAGTTAATCAGCCAAGGGCGTCCCATTAAACCCTTGTGGTAGCACTGTTTTCCCAGGTGGTCGCTCCATGTTCCCATTAATTTAATGATTTTAACATGAACAGTAGTAATAAAAAGATAATAAAAGAGTAATCATGAATATTGTATCTCCATACCCAATCCACATAAAGCAATAGCAGGTACTACCCAAAAATATTTCAGTGGTGAACAAGGTATAAAGATAACCAAAACTGGGGTAACCTAAAGGATCCCATCAAAATTAACCTATGCAGATCATTATAATTAATAAGAACATGGCTGGGAAAAAGTAAGTGATCAAGGGCACAACTTGCCTTCAATGAGCTCCTGCTCAGCTACTTCTACTTGCTGAACCCCAGAATCCACAGTGGCCTATTCGTCTACTCGCATCAACACAATACATACATAGTATAGCATAAATTAACATCACATCAAACATGTAAATAAAATATACAGTAAAAATCTACACATTAAAATGAGATCATATGGGAATCATTAAATTTGGAGTTATAGATTTCAACTTATGGATTTCCTAAGATTTAATGTGCTTGAAATAGGATTAAATGATAATTTAATTTTATTACTGAGTTCATGTCAAAACAGAGATACTAAATGATAGAGAATCTTATTACAAAATTTTAGAAATTGGAATAGCTCAATTTGGATTTAAAATGAATTAGATATGAATTTTCCAAGTTCTAGCAATTGTTTTTGTATTAAAATTGCATTTACTAATTCATTTACTTATTTTAAATACGCTCTGGACTGGGCGTCAATTCCTGGAAAACTCAGGGGCCTAAACCAAAGTTTCCTAAGACTTAGGCAACAGACGCCGAGGACGGCAGGTTGGTTTTCACTAAACCGAGGGGCCCTTATGCAAGATTTCAGGGCCAAAGGGGTTCGGTGAACTACTGGCCGTGAGATCTATTTTCAGCGCCCAAGATTAGATCTAGATTATAACGAACCGGTATTCTCTCTGGGCCCTCAGATCCTGGATCTATGTTTACGATTTAATGAAGTTCGATGCACGCGCCGATCAATCCGATCCCGATCGGACGTTCCCCACTCACTATCTTCACTGGTATCCTCGTTCAATCCAGACCGTTGGTTCACAGATCAACCATCCAGATCCTCGCTAACTAGCCTGAGTCGCTGATCAAATCCAGCCGGGCATCCCCGCATCAACAGCCCACGGTCATCGCTTCCAATGCAACCCAACCAGCTAACTCCGGCCAATGCACACGGCAGTGGCTCACCGGAGCGCACAAATTCCTGCCACCCCGAGCCCCAAACTCTAATTCGCTCAGCCCTCGTGAGATTTACGACGACCCGAACCTGTGTTTCCCATCAATTTCAGCCGCAAAACAGCGTAGACCCCCGACCCACGGCGCAGTCCAATCCACGGCGGGGACACACGCTACGGCGAGCAATTACTATGGTCCTATGGTTCGAACATGGCGCGGTATAAACTCCTATCGTCCAGAGAGGATTCCGCAAGCGAGAGGAGGGAGTTACCGTCAAGGATCATAGGGGAGAGCACGGTTGCAGCAGCGGTCGTCCCAGACGTCGATGGCGACGCCCTTCTCGTGTCGCCCAGGATGGTCTAGGTAATGCGAAAGGGCAGAGGAGTGCGGCGCGGTGGGTTGAGGAGGAGGCGAGACATGATTGGGTTTTATACCCCAATCGAGCTCAGTCAGCGAGGTCCGCAACGGTAGCCGAAGCTCCCGCGCGGGTTCTGTTACGCGAAGGGGATGAACCCGACAAGTGGGTCCCACCTGCTAGTGACTCAACACTAGCGCTGAACGACTATACCATGTGAGGCTGGGCGTGGGGTCCAGATGTCAGTGGGTGTCCAGCGCGCGCGTGGAGGATTGGGAGTTGGGCCGCGCGGGGTGAAAACATGAATTAGGCTGGAAAGGAGGTAGTCGGCCCATGTGGCTTTCGTTTTCTTTTTCTTTTTCTGATTCCCTCTTTCTCTATTTTCAAATCCAATTTGAATTCAAGTTTAAATTCAAACTTTATGGCTCGTCATTTACACTATATTTGTGCAGTTAAAAGTATTAAGTTTAAGGATATTTATATTATTTATATTTTTGTATCATTCCTCTTCTTCTTATTTTCAAAACCCTATTTTCAAATTTAGGGTTTTAATTCCACTTCTAATGTCTATTATCTTATTATTTTTATCCTTATTATTCTATTTAATGCACAAGCATATAAAACTCCAACAAAATGCTCTTTCTTTTATTTTTATATCATTTGTTTTTAATTAAGCACTAATTATTATATGTGTGCTCTTTTTATGATGCAATTATGACACACAAAATAAGGAGATCTCTCTATTATTCTTTGTATACAACTTTGAGTATTACAAATCCTACCCCCCTTAAAAATAATCTCGTCCTCGAGATTTATGAAGATCTAGGGAAAAGATGGGGAAAATCTATGCGAAGCTCTTCTTCTCTTTCCCAAGTTGCTTCATCTTCTCCGTGGTGACTCCATTGAACTTTGCACATCTTTATAACCTTATTCCTCGTGACACGCGTCAGTGTATCCAGAATCTTGATGGGGTACTCAGCATAAGTCAAATCCTCCTGAACACTAAGGTCCTCCATTGGTAACTGCTCTTCAGGTACCCTGAGACATTTCTTCAGCTGAGATACATGAAAGACATCATGAACATCCGAAAGATGATCCGGTAACTCCAATTGATATGCAACCCCTCCCACTCGCTTTAAGATTAAGAAGGGTCCAATAAAGCAAGGGGACAACTTTCCTTTGACTTTAAATCTTCTCATACCCCGGAGTGGTGACACCTTCAAATAGACATAATCACCCTCTTTAAACTCAAGCAGTCTTCTCCGGATATCAGCATAGCTTTTCTGCCTTGACTGTGCAGTTCTCAGATTCTCCCTTATTTGCTGAACTTGTTCCTCTGCTTCTTGTATAATCTCAGGCCCAAATAACTGTCTTTCACCAGTTTGATCCCAATACAGTGGAGTCCTGCACTTTCTGCCATATAAAGCCTCAAACGGTGACATCTTCAAACTGGCCTGATAGCTATTATTATATGAGAACTCCGCATACGGTAGACTCTTATCCCAACTACCACCATGCTTAAGGGCACAAGCTCTTAACATATCTTCCAGTACTTGGTTGGTCCTCTCAGTCTGCCCATCAGTCTGGGGATGGTAAGCCGAACTAAAATTCAATCTTGTATCCAAGGACTCGTGCAACTTCTTCCAATACCGAGAGGTAAACTGTGATACCCGGTTTGACACAATCTTCTTTGGCACACCATGTAAGCAGACAATCCATGCCATGTACAACTCTGCCAACTTGGCTCCTGAATACGTGGTCTTCATTGGAATAAAGTGGGCTACTTTAGTTAGCCTGTCCACAATCACCCATATAGAATCATATCCAGCAGACGTGCGGGGTAATCCAACAATGAAGTCCATGCCAATCTCTTCCCATTTCCACTCAGGTATCTTCAGTGGATGCAGTAGTCCGGCTGGCCTCTGGTGTTCAGCCTTAACTCTTTGGCACACATCGCACATAGCCACATGTGCAGCCACATCTCTCTTCAATCCATACCACCAATATTTTTGCTTCAAATCCTGATACATCTTAGTACTCCCAGGATGAATAGAATAAACTGAATCATGTGCCTCCTTCAATATGGTTTCCCGAAGACTATCGATATCAGGAACACAAATCCGATTCTTGAACCATATCGTGCCTTGCTCATCCTCTGTGAACTATGGGCCTCTACCCTCTGTTATCAGATCCTTGATCTCCTGGATTTTGGCATCACCAACCTGACCTTTACAAATTTCTTGCTCCAAGGTAGGTTCCAATTCAATGGTAACTCCTTCCGTATGTGTAACAATTCCCAGGTTGAGCCTCTCAAAATCTTTTGCTAATTCATCAGGTAGCTGGACAATGAAAGCGGAGTGAACATGCTCCTTCCGACTCAAGGCATCTGCAACCAAATTTGCCTTGCCTGGGTGGTAGTGAATCTCCAGATCATAATCCTTAATAAGCTCCAACCAACGGCGTTGCCTAAGGTTGAGATCCTTCTGAGTGAATATGTACTTCAAACTCTTATGATCCGTGTATACTTGGCACTTAGTTCCCATAATGTAGTGTCTCCAAATCTTAAGTGCATGCACAACGGCTGCCAGCTCTAAATCATGAGTGGGGTAGTTCAATTCATGTTTCCGCAACTGACGAGACACATAGGCGATCACATGTCCTTCTTGCATGAGCACACATCCTAATCCTTGGCCACATGCATCACAATAAATATCAAATCCCTTCTGCAAATCTGGCATAACCAACACTGGTGGTGACATCAATCTCTCCTTCAATTGATCAAAGCTTTCTTGGCATTTCTCATTCCACTTGAATTCTCTTCCTTTCTCCAAAAGCGAGGCTATAGGCTTGGCAATCTTAGAGAACCCTTCAATAAATCTCCGATAATAGCCTGCAAGCCCAAAGAAACTTCGAATCTCAGTAACTGTAGTGGGCACTCTCCACTCCATTATTTCCTTCACTTTAGCAGGATCCACTGCTATTCCTCCATTAGAAATAATATGTCCCAAAAACGACACCTTATCAATCCAAAACTCGCACTTGCTAAACTTGGCATAAAGTTGATTATCTCGTAGCTTCTGCAGCACCAACCTTAGATGTTGTTCATGATCACTTTCACTCTTAGAATAGATAAGAATATCGTCGATGAACACCACGACGAATCTGTCCAAATACTCCATAAACACCTTATTCATCAAATTCATGAAATAAGCTGGTGCATTGGTTAATCCAAATGACATAACGGTAAACTCGTATAATCCATATCGGGTTGAGAAAGCCGTCTTAGGAATATCTGATGGTCTAATCTTCATCTGATGGTATCCCGATCGGAGATCAATCTTCGAGAATACCCTGGCTCCTCTCATCTGATCAAACAAATCCTCAATACGGGGTAATGGATACTTGTTCTTCACAGTAACATCATTAAGTGATCTATAATCCACACACATCCGTTGCGAACCATCCTTCTTCTGTACAAACAGTACCGGTGCTCCCCGAGGTGAGGAAGTCGGACGAATGTACCCCGCCTCTTGTAACTCAGTTAATTGCTTCTTAAGTTCCTTTAATTCTTCTACAGCCATTCCGTATGGTCGTTTAGAATAGGGGCAGTTCCAGGTAACAGATCAATGACAAACTCAACTTCCCTATCTAGTGGCATCCCTGGTAACTCCTCTGGAAAGACATCCGGAAAATCTCTAACCACCCGGATGTTGTCACCAACAAACTCCTCAGGTATAAAGAACATTGCACACTTGGATGAGGTGGTTACTGCAATATTAACTTGAAATGTTTCTCCTTTAGGACTAGTGAGCTCTATAGTACCCCTACCACATGCTATAATGCCTTTGCCTTTCTTAACCATGACATACCAAGGACCAGATCTATACTGCTGGCCTCTAATATTATAGCAGTAGCTCCAAATTCTCTTCCCATAATTGATAATGTCAATCTATGTGTCATTTGATTTGCCTCAATAGGCCCTTTAGGTGTGATTACTATCATTGGTTTTCTCATATTTAGCAGGGGTATCTCATTAGTGTTGGCATATCGAGCAGACATGAATGAATGTGTAGCACCAGAATCAAACAGTATGGTTGCAGGAATGGCATTAATGTAAAACATACCGAGTACGATGTCAGCACCATCAGGAGTATCATCAACACTGACTTGATTCACCCTGGCTATAGAATATCCCTTGCCAGGCGTCTGTTGCTTGTTCTTAGCTGGTGTACCAGAATTCCCCATCGGGCAAGCATTAGCATAGTGTCCAATCTGACTGCACTTGAAGCATGTAGGGCTGGTCTTCTGTCCTGTAGGCCTCGTCGGGGTGCCAGTGGGAGTAGCCTGACGAGTAGGAGGTGTCCGTGGAGACCCCTGTGGAGCATACTGAACTGGGCGTGGTCCTCCTGGTCGAGTCGGTGTACCCTGTGGCGAAACGTAGCGGGGACGAACAATGCTGCTACCCTGCCCCTGTGAGATAGCCTTCCTCTTCAAATCACCCAGTTGAACACGCTTGTGTTCAATAGCAAGAGCCTTATCCAGTAGCCTCTGAAATGATGGAAAGGTGCGCAGTCCAATCCACGGCGGGGACACACGCTACGGCGAGCAATTACTATGGTCCTATGGTTCGAACATGGCGCGGTATAAACTCCTATCGTCCAGAGAGGATTCCGCAAGCGAGAGGAGGGAGTTACCGTCAAGGATCATAGGGGAGAGCACGGTTGCAGCAGCGGTCATCCCAGACGTCGATGGCGACGCCCTTCTCGTGTCGCCCAGGATGGTCTAGGTAATGCGAAAGGGCAGAGGAGTGCGGCGCGGTGGGTTGAGGAGGAGGCGAGACATGATTGGGTTTTATACCCCAGTCGAGCTCAGTCAGCGAGGTCCGCAACGGTAGCCGAAGCTCCCGCGCGGGTTCTGTTACGCGAAGGGGATGAACCCGACAAGTGGGTCCCACCTGCTAGTGACTCAACACTAGCGCTGAATGACTATACCATGTGAGGCTGGGCGTGGGGTCCAGATGTCAGTGGGTGTCCAGCGCGCGCGTGGAGGATTGGGAGTTGGGCCGCGCGGGGTGAAAACGTGAATTAGGCTGGAAAGGAGGTAGTCGGCCCATGTGGCTTTCTTTTTCTTTTTCTTTTTCTGATTCCCTCTTTCTCTATTTTCAAATCCAATTTGAATTCAAGTTTAAATTCAAACTTTATGGCTCATCATTTACACTATATTTGTGCAGTTAAAAGTATTAAGTTTAAGGATATTTATATTATTTATATTTTTGTATCATTCCTCTTCTTCTTATTTTCAAAACCCTATTTTCAAATTTAGGGTTTTAATTCCACTTCTAATGTCTATTATCTTATTATTTTTATCCTTATTATTCTATTTAGTGCACAAGCATATAAAACTCCAACAAAATGCTCTTTCTTTTATTTTTATATCATTTGTTTTTAATTAAGCACTAATTATTATATGTGTGCTCTTTTTATGATGCAATTATGACACACAAAATAAGGAGATCTCTCTATTATTCTTTGTATACAACTTTGAGTATTACAAATCCTACCCCCCTTAAAAATAATCTCGTCCTCGAGATTTATGAAGATCTAGGGAAAAGATGGGGAAAATCTATGCGAAGCTCTTCTTCTCTTTCCCAAGTTGCTTCATCTTCTCCGTGGTGACTCCATTGAACTTTGCACATCTTTATAACCTTATTCCTCGTGACACGTGTCAGTGTATCCAGAATCTTGATGGGGTACTCAGCATAAGTCAAATCCTCCTGAACACTAAGGTCCTCCATTGGTAACTGCTCTTCAGGTACCCTGAGACATTTCTTCAGCTGAGATACATGAAAGACATCATGAACATCCGAAAGATGATCCGGTAACTCCAATTGATATGCAACCCCTCCCACTCGCTTTAAGATTAAGAAGGGTCCAATAAAGCAAGGGGACAACTTTCCTTTGACTTTAAATCTTCTCATACCCCGGAGTGGTGACACCTTCAAATAGACATAATCACCCTCTTTAAACTCAAGCAGTCTTCTCCGGGTATCAGCATAGCTTTTCTGCCTTGACTGTGCAGTTCTCAGATTCTCCCTTATTTGCTGAACTTGTTCCTCTGCTTCTTGTATAATCTCAGGCCCAAATAACTGTCTTTCACCAGTTTGATCCCAATACAGTGGAGTCCTGCACTTTCTGCCATATAAAGCCTCAAACGGTGACATCTTCAAACTGGCCTGATAGCTATTATTATATGAGAACTCCGCATACGGTAGACTCTTATCCCAACTACCACCATGCTTAAGGGCACAAGCTCTTAACATATCTTCCAGTACTTGGTTGGTCCTCTCAGTCTGCCCATCAGTCTGGGGATGGTAAGCCGAACTAAAATTCAATCTTGTATCCAAGGACTCGTGCAACTTCTTCCAATACCGAGAGGTAAACTGTGATACCCGGTTTGACACAATCTTCTTTGGCACACCATGTAAGCAGACAATCCATGCCATGTACAACTCTGCCAACTTGGCTCCTGAATACGTGGTCTTCATTGGAATAAAGTGGGCTACTTTAGTTAGCCTGTCCACAATCACCCATATAGAATCATATCCAGCAGACGTGCGGGGTAATCCAACAATGAAGTCCATGCCAATCTCTTCCCATTTCCACTCAGGTATCTTCAGTGGATGCAGTAGTCCGGCTGGCCTCTGGTGTTCAGCCTTAACTCTTTGGCACACATCGCACATAGCCACATGTGCAGCCACATCTCTCTTCAATCCATACCACCAATATTTTTGCTTCAAATCCTGATACATCTTAGTACTCCCAGGATGAATAGAATAAACTGAATCATGTGCCTCCTTCAATATGGTTTCCCGAAGACTATCGATATCAGGAACACAAATCCGATTCTTGAACCATATCGTGCCTTGCTCATCCTCTGTGAACTATGGGCCTCTACCCTCTGTTATCAGATCCTTGATCTCCTGGATTTTGGCATCACCAACCTGACCTTTACAAATTTCTTGCTCCAAGGTAGGTTCCAATTCAATGGTAACTCCTTCCGTATGTGTAACAATTCCCAGGTTGAGCCTCTCAAAATCTTTTGCTAATTCATCAGGTAGCTGGACAATGAAAGCGGAGTGAACATGCTCCTTCCGACTCAAGGCATCTGCAACCAAATTTGCCTTGCCTGGGTGGTAGTGAATCTCCAGATCATAATCCTTAATAAGCTCCAACCAGCGGCGTTGCCTAAGGTTGAGATCCTTCTGAGTGAATATGTACTTCAAACTCTTATGATCCGTGTATACTTGGCACTTAGTTCACATAATGTAGTGTCTCCAAATCTTAAGTGCATGCACAACGGCTGCCAGCTCTAAATCATGAGTGGGGTAGTTCAATTCATGTTTCCGCAACTGACGAGACACATAGGCGATCACATGTCCTTCTTGCATGAGCACACATCCTAATCCTTGGCCACATGCATCACAATAAATATCAAATCCCTTCTGCAAATCTGGCATAACCAACACTGGTGGTGACATCAATCTCTCCTTCAATTGATCAAAGCTTTCTTGGCATTTCTCATTCCACTTGAATTCTCTTCCTTTCTCCAAAAGCGAGGCTATAGGCTTGGCAATCTTAGAGAACCCTTCAATAAATCTCCGATAATAGCCTGCAAGCCCAAAGAAACTTCGAATCTCAGTAACTGTAGTGGGCACTCTCCACTCCATTATTTCCTTCACTTTAGCAGGATCCACTGCTATTCCTCCATTAGAAATAATATGTCCCAAAAACGGCACCTTCTCAATCCAAAACTCGCACTTGCTAAACTTGGCATAAAGTTGATTATCTCGTAGCTTCTGCAGCACCAACCTTAGATGTTGTTCATGATCACTTTCACTCTTAGAATAGATAAGAATATCGTCGATGAACACCACGATGAATCTGTCCAAATACTCCATAAACACCTTATCCATCAAATTCATGAAATAAGCTAGTGCATTGGTTAATCCAAATGACATAACGGTAAACTCGTATAATCCATATCGGGTTGAGAAAGCCGTCTTAGGAATATCTGATGGTCTAATCTTCATCTGATGGTATCCCGATCGGAGATCAATCTTCGAGAATACCCTGGCTCCTCTCATCTGATCAAACAAATCCTCAATACGGGGTAATGGATACTTGTTCTTCACAGTAACATCATTAAGTGATCTATAATCCACACACATCCGTTGCGAACCATCCTTCTTCTGTACAAACAGTACCGGTGCTCCCCGAGGTGAGGAAGTCGGACGAATGTACCCCGCCTCTTGTAACTCAGTTAATTGCTTCTTAAGTTCCTTTAATTCTTCTACAGCCATTCCGTATGGTCGTTTAGAATAGGGGCAGTTCCAGGTAACAGATCAATGACAAACTCAACTTCCCTATCTAGTGGCATCCCTGGTAACTCCTCTGGAAAGACATCCGGAAAATCTCTAACCACCCGGATGTTGTCACCAACAAACTCCTCAGGTATAAAGAACATTGCACACTTGGATGAGGTGGTTACTGCAATATTAACTTGAAATGTTTCTCCTTTAGGACTAGTGAGCTCTATAGTACCCCTACCACATGCTATAATGCCTTTGCCTTTCTTAACCATGACATACCAAGGACCAGATCTATACTGCTGGCCTCTAATATTATAGCAGTAGCTCCAAATTCTCTTCCCATAATTGATAATGTGAATCTATGTGTCATTTGATTTGCCTCAATAGGCCCTTTAGGTGTGATTACTATCATTGGTTTTCTCATATTTAGCAGGGGTATCTCATTAGTGTTGGCATATCGAGCAGACATGAATGAATGTGTAGCACCAGAATCAAACAGTATGGTTGCAGGAATGGCATTACTGTAAAACATACCGAGTACGATGTCAGCACCATCAGGAGTATCATCAACACTGACTTGATTCACCCTGGCTATAGAATATCCCTTGCCAGGCGTCTGTTGCTTGTTCTTAGCTGGTGTACCAGAATTCCCCATCGGGCAAGCATTAGCATAGTGTCCAATCTGACTGCACTTGAAGCATGTAGGGCTGGTCTTCTGTCCTGTAGGCCTCGTCGGGGTGCCAGTGGGAGTAGCCTGACGAGTAGGAGGTGTCCGTGGAGACCCCTGTGGAGCATACTGAACTGGGCGTGGTCCTCCTGGTCGAGTCGGTGTACCCTGTGGCAAAACGTAGCGGGGACGAACAATGCTGCTACCCTGCCCCTGTGAGATAGCCTTCCTCTTCAAATCACCCAGTTGAACACGCTTGTGTTCAATAGCAAGAGCCTTATCCAGTAGCCTCTGAAATGATGGAAAGGTGTGTGCAACCAGTGCATACTGCAAGGGTCCATTAAGTCCTTCAATAAAGTGCTCCTGCTTCCTCTCATCCTCAGCAACTTCCTCCGGAGCATATCTCGACAGCTGAATAAATTTATCTCTGTACTCGCTAACCGACATGTTGCCTTGCTTCAATGACCAAAACTCCTTCTTCTTGATCTTTATCATACCAGCTGGAATATGGTAGTTCCTGAACTGTGTACTGAACTCTGCCCATGTAATAGTATCAGCAGCATCATGGGCAGCAGTATAAGAATCCCACCAGTCAGCAGCAGGACCTGTTAGACGACCTAAGGCATAAAGAACTTTCTCCCGGTCTGAGCATTGGGCGATGTTGAGCATCTTCTTAATTGACTTCAACCAATCATCTGCATCAAGTGAATCTGGCGAACTGGTGAAGGTCGGTGGCTTATGACTCATAAATTCCCGGTGCTTATCACGAGGTGGAACTAGTGGTGGTGGTGGAGGCAGTGGTACTTGTTGCTGTTGCTGCTGTTGCTGTTGTTGCGCCCTTCTCTCCTGGCGTATCTCTTCTCTCTCCTAGCGCAACTCCTGTCGTATCTCTTCTCTTTCCTGACGCATCTCCTGGCGTTCTTGCTGCATCTAGGCACGCATATTAGCCATAGTGTCCACCATTTGCTGCATCACCCTCATCTGAGCTGCAATCAGTGGATCAACTCCGCCTGGTGGAGGATTAGGAGGATTCATCTCTGCTGGCTGTGGCTGAGGTTGTCTATATATCCTTCGAGTGTGTTGATTAGGAGGCAAATAAATTCCACCACCCCTCCTGGTATTGACCATCTGAGTTAGATACATATGGTGAGAGAGAGTAGTAGACAAGGCAGTAATTACGAATCGTGTTACTTTGGGGGATTTATTAGCTAAGCAGATTAATGTTCTACCTACCATAGCTAATTTATTACCTTATGGTGGTACATGCTAAGATGTCCAAATATAATATCTCAATTAATCAAAGAAGCAAATCAGACATTTTTCATCAGAACAATCAAATAACATTTTCAAATATAGAAAATAGTTTTGATTTTGTCTTAGGCTTCCTATCTCTTCAAAATGTCATAGGGGTAAGGATTCCAAGGTGTGAAATCCATCTTGTCTCAGAGTAGAAAAGGTAAGAATGATCAGAGTAGAACAGTAGAAGGTGAGACAGGATCGAGATAAGTGTAGAAAGAATCAGAGTAAGGTAAGTATAGAATGAATCAGAATAAGATAAGTAGGCAAGGGTTTTGTCCATTTCTATCTAGGTTTTGTCCTACAGTCAACATTTCCTCCGATACCACTTCTGTCACACCCGGCTTTAAGGAACAAAGCCAGGTGCATCTCATACATGCGCCAAGAAGACAACATATATAATAACAGAGTGTATAGAGATAAATGTCACAAAACATCAGAGTATTATTACATAGCGGAAGACTTATTACAAAATAGAAGAATAAATATAAAACGAACTAAGGATCGTTGGCGCCAATGTCAACTGAGAAACGCCACCTAGATCAGATCAAACTCCTCGCCTTGTGGCTCCTCCTGAACACCTGTTCTTCTCTTGTGGGGGGGGGGTGTGAGATAGCAAGAGTGAGCTCACATATGTTCATAGCTCAACAAGTTGTGGGGAATAATGTGGCATGAACTCACCAAAGGTGGGAGTTCATGAAGTGTAAGGCTGATCAATGAAATAAAGGCTGAGGCTGAGCATTGCTTTTATAAGTTGGTCAAAATTTTATTAGCAATTACTGAGTGTAAGTAAATACCAAACCTTAAAAATAATAAAGAAAAGTAATAGTAAAATAATCCCAAATGCGATGCAAATGTCAAATTAAATTTAAGTTCCATAATTAATCATGTGAGGGTCTGAGCCGCTCATGACCGTGAGCACGGCTAGTATACTAGTTTTACACTCTACAGAGGTTGCACATCTTTACCCACAAGTCATGTTACCCATCTGCCAAGAGACGGCCAATCCCATACACCTCTACTGAGGAGGCAAGGCAGGGTAACACTACGAGGCCTTTACAAAGTTCCACTAGCTTCAGAAATCCCGCTACAGTTTATAGGAAGCTCCAGTGCAGGAATCCCTCGCCTGACCGCCATCGCAGCAAAATCAACCCAAGGACCTCCCTACACTGACCACTCCCCTACTGCCCTTGCCCCTTTCGGGTAAGGAAGACCTCCACTAGCTTTCCTAGTTAATCAGCCAAGGGCGTCCCATTAAACCCTTGTGGTAGCACTGTTTTCCCGGGTGGTCGCTCCATGTTCCCATTAATTTAATGATCTTAACATGAACAGTAGTAATAAAAAGATAATAAAAGAGTAATCATGAATATTGTATCTCCATACCCAATCCACATAAAGCAATAGAAGGTACTACCCAAAAATATTTCAATGGTGAACAAGGTATAAAGATAACCAAAACTGGGGTAACCTAAAGGATCCCATCAAAATTAACCTATGCAGATCATTATAATTAATAAGAACATGGCTGGGAAAAAGTAAGTGATCAAGGGCACAACTTGCCTTCAATGAGCTCCTGCTCAGCTACTTCTACTTGCTGAACCCCAGAATCCACAGTGGTCGGCTCGTCTACTCGCATCAACACAATACATACATAGTATAACATAAATTAACATCACATCAAACATGTAAATAAAATATACAGTAAAAATCTACACATTAAAATGAGATCATATGTGAATCATTAAATTTGGAGTTATAGATTTCAACTTATGGATTTCCTAAGATTTAATGTGCTTGAAATAGGATTAAATGATAATTTAATTTTATTACTGAGTTCATGTCAAAACAGAGATACTAAATGATAGAAAATCTTATTACAAAATTTTAGAAATTGGAATAGCTCAATTTGGATTTAAAATGAATTAGATATGAATTTTCCAAGTTCTAGCAATTGTTTTTGTATTAAAATTGCATTTACTAATTCATTTACTTATTTTAAATACGCTCTGGACTGGGCGTCAATTCCTGGAAAACTCAGGGGCCTAAACCAAAGTTTCCTAAGACTTAGGGAACAGACGCCGAGGACGGCAGGTTGGTTTTCACTAAACCGAGGGGCCCTTATGCAAGATTTCAGGGCCGAAGGGGTACGGTGAACTACTGGTCATGAGATCTATTTTCAACGCCCAAGATTAGATCTAGATTATAACGAATCGGTATTCTCTCTGGGCCCTTAGATCCTAGATCTACGTTTACGATTTAATGAAGTCCGATGCACGCGTCGATCGTCCGATCCCGATCGGACGTTCCACACTCACTACCTTCACTGGTATCCTCGTTCAATCCAGACCGTTGGTTCACAGATCAACCATCCAGATCCTCGTTAACTAGCCTGAGCTGCTGATCAAATCCAGCCGTGCATCCCCGCGTGAACGGCCCACGGTCATCGCTTCCAATGCAACCCAACCAGCTAACTTCTGCCAATGCACACGGCGGTGGCTCACCGGAGCGCACAAATTCCTGCCACCCCGAGCCCCAAACTCTAATTCGCTCAGCCCTCGTGAGATTTACGACGGCCCGAACCTATGTTGCCCATCAATTTTAGCCGCAAAACAGCGTAGACCCCCGACCCACGGCGCAGTCCAATCCACGACGGGGACACACGCTACGGCGAGCAATTACTATGGTCCTATGGTTCGAACATGGCGCGGTATAAACTCCTATCGTCCAGAGAGGATTCCGCAAGCGAGAGGAGGGAGTTACCATCAAGGATCACAGGGGAGAGCACGGTTGCGGAGCGGTCGTCCCAGACGTCGATGGCGGTGCCCTTCTCGTGTCGCCCAGGATGGTCTAGGTAATGCGAAAGGGCAGAGGAGTGCGGCACGGTGGGTTGAGGAGGAGGCGAGACGTGATTGGGTTTTATACCCCGGTCGAGCTCGGTCAGCGAGGAACGCAACGGCAGCCGAAGCTCCCGCACGGGTTCTGTTACGCGAAGGGGATGAACCCGACAAGTGGGTCCCACCTGCTAGTGACTCAACACTAGCGCGGAATGACTATACCATGTGAGGCTGGGCGCGGGGTCCGGATGTCAGTGGGTGTCCAGCGCGCGCGTGGAGGATTGGGAGTTGGGCCGCGCGGGGTGAAAACGTGAATTGGGCTGGAAAGGAGGTAGTCGGCCCATGTGGCTTTCTTTTTCTTTTTCTTTTTCTGATTCCCTCTTTCTCTATTTTCAAATCCAATTTGAATTCAAGTTTAAATTCAAACTTTATGGCTCATCATTTACACTATATTTGTGCAGTAAAAAGTAATAAGTTTAAGGATATTTATATTATTTATATTTTTGTATCATTCCTCTTCTTCTTATTTTCAAAACCCTATTTTCATATTTAGGGTTTTAATTCCACTTATAATGCTATTATCTTATTATTTTTATCCTTATTATTCTATTTAATGCACAAGCATATAAAACTCCAACAAAATGCTCTTTCTTTTATTTTTATATCATTTGTTTTTAATTAAGCACTAATTATTATATGTGTGCTCTTTTTATGATGCAATTATGACACACAAAATAAGGAGATCTCTCTATTATTCTTTGTATACAACTTTGAGTATTACACTTACTTCTGTGCTTCTTTTGTGATCATCATTGTAAGGGCGAGAGGCTCCAAGTTGTGGAGATTCCTCGCAAACGGGAGAAAGAAAAAGAAAGAAAAAACCGTGGTATTCAAGTTGATCATCGGATCACTTGAAAGGGGTTGAGTGCAACCCTCGTCCATTGGGACGCCACAACGTGGAAGTAGGCAAGTATTACTTGGCCGAACCACGAGATAAAAATCGCGTGTCTCTTGTGTGCTTTCTCTTTGATTGTCTGTGTTCACAAGAGCTCGTTTCAAGCTACTTAACCGTTCTAACTTTAATAACTAAGTTTTGTGGCTATTAGTGTTGAATTTTATAGGATCACCTATTCACCCCCCTCTAGGTGCTCTCACTTCGTCGTGAGGACCTTCGGCAGAGGGAAGGAAATCTTCAGGATCACTTTGCCGATGGTGTCTTTGTTTCAAGGACTTTCGACACAGAAGACCCTCAATAAGAACGTTACAGATTAGCCCTAAAATTTTGTGTGACTGACACTAGGCTCTTTGGTATTTACGACCGCCATCCATGGAGAATAATTCATATGAAAGAAATCTAAAATTCGAATTTCTAGTATAAAAATCTATCTCAAAACTTATTTAATCTATAACTTGGTCGTGTTAACTCCGATTTGATCTGTTCGAATTGCGTTAGATTTATAATAATATCACCTATACAGTATGACACTAATTTTTTATCATATCACATACTTTTGTTATTAGATATTTATCTAACCTATGTTTACTATATTAACTCCTCTAATCGAAGTTTACCTATCCATAATTATAATTTGATCAAAGCTCTAAACATGTTATACCATAGACTAAAGTTGAAATATTACTTTATTTAGAATATTTTTATCACATGATTTATATCAATCAAAATATAACCTAGTTTGTCATATTTAAATCACATAGATCTTCCGAAGACTATATCTTTTAACCGTGTCGGGTACCATAATTAGGGGTACCCCAACGCTCCTAATCATGGCTGGTAAACACCCTCAGACCAACTGACGGGTGCGGTTCAAGCCAAGACTTCGTCTACCCGAAGGACGCGATCTCACCCGAGCCCAGCCTCGGGTTGGAACAGTTGTCCCAAACGAGTTCACGCCTCGCCCGAGGCCCTCCTCAGGCTGCGGGCGCCCCCTCGGATCTCCCGAGGCCCGGCTCAGGAAGGCTTCGTTGTGAAGCAACCTTGGCCATACCGCCACACCAACCAACCGCTTCGCAGGCGCATTAAATGCAGGGGATGCCTGATGCCGTATCCTGACACACGCGCCTCAGTCGGCCAGGCCGAAGTGACCGCAGTCACTTCGCCCCTCTCTTTTACTGTCCGATATGACAGGAAAACAGCGCCGCTCACTCCGCTCCGACTGCCGTGTCAGCCACCCCGGCAACGACTGACAACAAGTCACGATCAACCACCGAGTTCAGCCTCAGGCGCAAAAGGAAGCTCCGCCTCGCCCGACCTCATGCTCCGGCCTCGGGAGGAGATCTCCGCTTCGCTCGACCTCAGGCTCCGGCCTCAGGAGGAGGTCTCCGTCTCGCCCGACCCCCGGACTCGGCCTCGACCCCGGTCTCGGGAGGAATCGCGTCCTCGCCCGACCCTGGCCTCGACCTCAAGAGAAGTCTCCGCCTCGGCCGACCCTGGGCTCGGACTGACCGCGCTAATAGGGGATGCATCATTTCCCTATTCCTAGCCTGCTCAGGCTAGGAGGAACAAGACCGGCGTCCCATCTGGCTTACCCCGGCGACGGGTAATGATGGTGCCCCGCGTGCGCCATGACGCCGGTGGCTCTCAGCCCCTTACGACAGCAAGGAGACGTCAGCAGGAACCTCGCCGCGCTACCAGCTGTGCTCCTACGAGACTCAGGCGCTCCTCCGGCGGCCACACCATCACATGTACAGGGCCCAAGCTCTCCCCCAAGGGCCACGTTGGCATGTATACAGGGCTTAGGCACTCCACTGCCGGACACGATAGCGCATAGCTGCGCCCCCCGTTGTACGCCTGGACTCTCTCCTTGCCTCTATAAAAGGAAGATCCAGGGCCACCCTAGGGGGGGTTCGCGCGAGGGAAGCGGCGGACAAACTCTGTGTCCCCCCTCTCTCTCTCTCACGCGACACGCTTGTAACCCCTACTGCGAGCGGCACCCCTGGTGCATGATAATACAAGGCTTGTCCCACATCTTGTGTTCCATCCCGCGCCAACCCATCTAGGCAGGGACACGCAGCGACAATTCACTCGTCGGTCCAGGGACCCCCTAGGGTTGAAACGCCGACAGTTGGCGCGCCAGGTAGGGGCCTGCTGCGTGTTAACGAACACCTTCTCGTTGAGTTCCAGATGGGGAGTCTTCAGCAACCTCTCCAGCCCGGGACGGTGCTCCGCTTCGGGAGTCTCGAGTTCATGTCCCTCGACTGCAGCTACGACATGGTACTCCTCCCCCCGCGGCGTGATGACAACGACGATCTCCGACTCGCCCGGCGGCAGTGGGCTCTATGACAGCATCTCCCCACGGCAGAAGAGGAGCACTCCGGTCGTCCCCGCCACCCTCCTCGTCGGAGGAGGCAGAGACGAGGCAACCATGGCCACGCAGGAGGCGGCACCTTGTCGGCTGTCGCACCAGAGCGAGTCGACGACGCCTGCACTCCCCCGGGGGACATGTCGGACATTGTCCTCGCACCTAAGGCGACGGCGGGTGTCACTTCCCTGCGACGTGTCAGCCCCAAGCGGACTGATGATGCCGGCACCCTCACAAAGGACCTACTGGGCGTTACCCTCGTACCTGAGATGACGGTGTGCTCCGCCCTCGACACGACTTCACCATCGTCCATCGACCAAGAGGTACTGTCCGTTTTCCATCCCGTACCTTTTTGGTTCAGCTTCGATCCACCTAGCGACCTTGCTATGGTGAGCGCCTTCGTAAAGGCGTATCCAAACCTTCTGGGGTACCACATGTGGTCGACCTGGGACCGACTGACAGCCGTCTCAACCTTCGGACCAGCGGGTTCTGAGGAAGAGGACGACCCCGACTCCGGTTGGGATTTCTCTACCCTCAATGACCCCGGTGCCATGCGGGGCTTCATGTCCGCATGTGACCACTGCCTCTCCGGTTGTTCTGACGATGGCCATGACCTTAGCGACGAGGGTTACGGCCCAAGTCGTGAATGTTTCCACGTCGATCTGGGAGATCACAACGAAGGCAACCACCTCGGTATGCCAGAGGTTGACAATCCCCCTAGGCCCGCATCTCGCGTTGACATCTCGCGGGAGCTAGCTGTGGTCCCAGTCCTTGCGGGGGGTCAGGACATACAGCTCGAGCAAATCCATGAGATGTAGGCCCGGGTCGACGGGGAAGCAGGCCGGTTTGTACAGCTCCGACAGAACATCGAACAGGAGTGGGCAGGCCGATCACTCGTCGGAGAAGCCTGTCATCGGGCCCAAGACATCCGGCGCCGCATTGTCGACAATGCCAGGGCAGCGCTGCCTCCGACCGTCAGCGGGTCCGGCCAGGACCTAGCTGCAGCGGCGATGCTGCTTCGGGCCATGCCGGAGCCATCCACCACTAAGGGGCAGCGTATCCAGGGTGAACTCAAGAATCTCCTAGAAGGCGCTGCGGTTCGACGAGCCGAGAGCTCCGCCTCCTGAAGGCGAGCTGACCCCTCAGAGCATCACGCGGTGTCCTTCCGGCGCATTCAGGAAGCCTCGGTCCATCCCGAGCGTACTCGGGACGAGGCGCCCGCCGCCCGAGAACGCCTCGGCAATGAGCACCACCATCTCGACCATCGAGCCCGCCTCGACGAGAAGGTGTGACGAGGCTACCATCCCAGGCGTGGGGGACGCTGCAATAGTGAGGAGGATCGCAGTCCTTCGCCAGAACCACCCGGTCCACGAGTCTTCAGCCGGGCCATATGACGAGCACCGTTCCCTGCCTGTTTCCGAGCCCCGATGTAACACTCGGAATCTAGGGGTATAAAATTTCTTCGATAATATCCACCAAGTTCAGGTTTTAATAAAAACCCTAAGGGAAACAATGGTTGTTGCATCATGCTGGAAGGCATTTATTTTTGTTTGATGAATGGTTTGCTTGATCTTTCATTTAATCAATGATTTTCACGTGATGTCAAACTGAAATAATAGAAATAGAGAAAGAAAAAAAAGAGAAAGGAAATCAGCTTCCCCCCTTCCCTGGCCCATTCGGCCGGCCCACCCGAGTCCCCTCCTCCCTCTCTTTCCCCCTCGCTCGGCCCAGCGCCCTTTCTCCCCCTCCTGGGCCCACGCAAAGCGTGGCCCAGCCCCGCAGCCTGCCCCGCCCATCCCGCGGACGCACGCTTGGCCCAGCGCGCACGCTTGTCACGTCCCCGCTCCGCGCCAGCCCCGCGACAGCGCGCGCCCACCCCGCGGCCCAGCTCCACGCCAGCGCGCCCACGACCGCGTGCGCGACCACGCATCACGCGTGGAGCCGTTCGGCGCCCGCCGCCACTGCTCAGCTGGGCCCACGCGCCAGAGAGCCAGGACGCCAAGACGCCGCTGCACATCTTCCCCAAACCGCCCGTCGCACAGTTTTTTTTTTGCCCACGCCGCCTCTCCTCGCCTCGACCTCGCCCTCCGCCTCGCCAGCACCGCTGTCGGAATGCCGCGTCCCGCCCGGAGTGCCGCGCCGCCGAGGTGAGCCCGCCCCCTTCCTCTCTCCCCCACTCTTCTCCTCTCGGCGTAGTACTCGCCCGCCATGGCCGGAGCTTGGCTGAGCCGGCTCAGCCGCCCTCGTCTCTTCTCCCCTGGCCGCAAGCATGCACAGCCGCCCTCCTCCCGTCCTCTCTCCCCCCCGAGCGCCGTAGCAGCCACGCTCCACTTCGCCGGCGAGCCTCGCCCGCTGCACGCCGCGGCCGAGTCGCAACGCGCTCGGCACGCCCAGCTCGTCCCCATTCCTCTGGCCGCCGGTGCGCTGCTAGCACGGCCGAACCGGGCCCAAGCCAGTGAGTCGCTGCGCGCCTAGCACCCTGTGCCCGATCGGCCGTGGCCGCCGTGGCTAGCTATGGTGGCCGAACTGCCGAGCCCAACCCCACCGATGTACCTGCAGCCCGCCCCGACCGTTCGTCTACCCTCGCCGTGCCTCGAGCTCGCTGTTAGCCATGTCGTGCACGTCAAATCGCGCGTGCGCAGCGCCTCGCCGTGCTATTGCAGCCGCGTCGTGCAACTGGTGCACTCACTCGCGTTCGCTTGCGCGCAGTGCGTCGACAGGACCCGTCTACGCTCGTCTACCCCCCGTCTACGCTCGTCTACCCCCCCCCCTCGTGTGCGTTCGCGTCGCTCGCCTCGCCATCGCCTGCGCATCGCGCGTTAAAATCATAGCGTGCCGTTCGCGCGCGTTGCGCGTGCCGTTCGCACGCGTCGTCGTGCGTTCTACGCATGTTAATAATTCGCCTCACCTAGAATAGCTCGCGCTAATTAAGTACATATTTAAACGACGGTTATTCGAGTAGCAAACTAATCGAGACTAAGTAATAATTTTACTTGGCATATGATAGATGTCTGTCAATATGATTAAGCCGAATTAAAATATTATAACTCATATCCGCTTAGTGTAAATGTGACATCCCTCGACCGTAGCGTCGGTCGTCTTAGTTCCTTTCCCGTGTAGTCGTAGATGCGAACTCTATGGCGCGTGCATATTTAGTTGATCTATATTGTTGTATGGTGTATTGTTTCCTTCCGTTTCAAGAATGTTGAATGTATGTTTGCACTCGCGTAGATATCGGTCCGTTCGTGGAGTCTGAGGGAATTGCAGGAGAAGACCCTGAGCAGCAGCAGCTTGGCGAAGGCAAGTGTCCTCTGACCCATTATGTCCTATCTATTTATAATTCACTATCCCGCACCACTTAATTGAAACCTAAGGATTTACTACCTTTCTATTTACCTTATCCTTGTTTACCTTTTGGGGTTATCATGGTTAGCTCCATGCTAGTGCTTTACTCTAATCAACGAACATGATGAGAATTACTTTATGATACGATGTTTTTATTCTGGATACGATGAGGATGAGCTTGTGGCACTAAAGGGGACTCGGGCTATTTCCCGAGTACCTCTCCGTAAGGACCTGTTCATTGAGAGACCGCCCGGGATAACAGTGCAACCATGAGGGTGAAATGGGGCGCCCTTAGCTAATTAATTAGAGGAACTAGAGGTGTAGTTGCTTCGTTGTCGTGCCGTCAATGGGGTCCAGGCACCGTGCTTGCTCTACCGAGGCTGGGTGCCGAGGTTCTTTCGTTTTGCTTTTGTTAGTCACCCCCCTGCGGGGAGGGGTACTGTGTTTATCAAACTGGAGAAACCTAACAGGCGGCTATGACCTCTAGGGAATCTTTGTAAAAGCTACGTAGTGATACCCTGCCGGACCACCTAGGAAGTGATCAATGGGGAGTCATGATCCCCGGGCAAAATGGGAATCACGTCTCATGGGTAAAGTGTGCGACCTCTGCAGAGGGTAATGAAATTGATATATCAGCCGTGCTCACGGTTAAGAGCAGCCTTGGGATCCTCTTTGATTAGAGATACTCCAGATACACCTTAGATGATGACTTTAATGATGATGGTTAATGATGGTGACTTTAATTATGAATTCTAGTATTTCCTCTCTGAGGAGGTACGTTTTGGTATTATAACTTGGGTTTTATGATAAAATCTGGCTTCTACTAACAATAAATACCTGACCAACTAAAAGCAACTGCTTGAGCCTAACCCCACATAAAAAGCTAGTCCACTTCAGCCAAACGGGGCATTCGCTGAGTACGTTGATGTGTACTCATCCTTGCTTTACCACAAAACACTAGGTTGTCCACATTGCAACCACTGCTCAGGAGAAGATGAAGCCGTGGAAGGAGACTTCCAGGAGTTCCAGGACTACGACGAGTTCTAGGTGTGGGTTGGCGGCAACCCCCAGTCAGCTGCCTGTGAAGGCCCTATTTTTATTGCGTTTCGCTTAACACTTTGATTTACCCGTTATTTGGATGAGTATGTGGATGTCTCTGACTCTATGATGTAATAAATTAATACTCTTTTATGTTATTATTCGAGCACTATGTGATGATGTTCATTTATGTAATCGCTATGTACGTGAGTTCTGATCCTGGCACGTACATGGTTCGCATTCGGTTTGCCTTCTAAAACCGGGTGTGACATAAGTGGTATCAAAGCCGTGCTGACTGTAGGACCGCTGACCTAGAGTAGCACTGGTCGTACTAAGGACTATTGACCCTCATTCTCACCTTGACCTCTGGTGTCACTTCAAAAGTCGGTCACCTCGACCAACCCCTACTACATATATATATATATATATATATATATATATATATATATATATATATATATATATATATATATATTACCTTGCTAAAATTTTATTTTGTTCTGTCTATGGTTTACTTACTTGTCATATTAGTTCTGTTCTTACTCTTATGCTTACGGTGTCTTTTGTAGATGGCTCGTCTTAGACACACTGCTCGTAAGTCGGTGATCCCTTTCCTGCCGTCTCGCCTTGCGGAGCGTCCTCTGCGCCGCACCGTGTCCGGTCAGTCGAGTCACCTGGAGAGGCTGCACCACCGCCTGTGTGAGGAGCAGGAGCGCCAGCGTCAGCAGAGGGGGCAGCAGGGCTCTTCCTCCCCACCTGAGCAGGAGGTGGAGTCCGTGAGGCGCCGCTCCCCTGTTCCCCAGCTGGAGGCGCCCCCTGCACCACTGCAGGACGCCCCGACTGTTGGAGGAGCTACTGGAGGAGGTCCTGGAGGAGACCCCAACGACGACGACGGCTCAGACCATAGTACTGAGCCCTCTGAGCCACAGGAGGCGGAGGGATGGGTCTCCCGACCCATCACCCGTGACGCCGCTCGCGGTTGTCACTTCCACGACGCACTCGACACCTTGTTGCGCCGGGCTTTCGACCGGCACACCTAGTCGATCGAGTATCGTTGTGTAGTCTACCAGCATAGTCGCGGGAGGTACCCAGACCGCTGGGAGGCTACCTGCCTAGTACGCCGTCCGGAGGATGACCTCCGGGGTGCAGAGGCCTTCTCGGAGCATTACTGCATCTCCGAGAGGGACACTGTGGAGGCAGCTATGCAGGACGCAGCATGACGTGCACTCTCCCAGTACTGTTCTTTATTCGGTGGGGTGGCCAACGGTTTTAACCTTAGGTACTACCCCCGCCGTCCCACTAGTAGCACAGAGAGTGTGGTTGTCTCGCCTATTGGTGAGGATAACCCTAGGTTGAGCCGCACAGTCAACCTAGTCGCTGTGCTTAACACCGAGCTGGACCACTCTCTGGACGAGCTGAGCAGGGCTCGAATGGAGATTGCTGAGTTGCGTGTTGAGCTGGCAGAGCGCCACCACCAGGAGGGTGGTTCTCCCGCTCCTGTTGGGACTCAGCACCCTTACCGCTCGCCGCCACGTGGTCACCACTCCTATGGTTCCCCTGCCTGTAGGACCAGGATAGATCTGGATCCTTAGATCGTTAGCGTCGGAGTTTGTAATAAATTCTTAAGTCAGGTGTCTCAGTCTTAGATAGTCAGTTTAGTTTGCTTATCAGTTGCTTCCATGCTTGTTATGGTGAACTCGTGCTAGATTTGAATCTTTGTAATGACTGTTGCCAACATGTGGGCTTCCCCTGCAGCTTGGTTTAGCTAGTGATGTTAATGAAGTCAGTTATTTAGTTGGGAAACCATTTACTTCTACTTTCCTTTTTTATCTGAGAAGCTGTATTGGATCATAATGGAGATCAGTGAAGTTCTTTGTTCACTCAGTGTCATGAAGAATTCTGTATACCCTTTTCTTATGCTAAAGGATTGTAAGATCAATGCTGATGTGTGAATGTCTTCCACAGATGTCTGACAACAGACGCCGAGGCAACAGGCGTGTTCAGCAAGAGCAGCGTGTCCAGCAAGCACTACAGGAATCCGAAGCATCCCCGTCGGCTACTTTAATTCCCGTCGGCCGGAGACCGGGCCGACGGGAATAACGTAATCCCCGTCGGCCAAAAGAAGGCCGACGGCGATTAATTAAATCCCGTCGGCCAAGAACGCCAGCCGACGACGATTACTTTATTCCCGTCGGTCAGTTTGGCAGCCGACGGGAATAACTTAACTCCCGTCGGCCCAATGCTCTGGCCGACGGGAGTTATTGGAATAAGTCAACAGCCACGCCGCCGCGAATTCATTTCTCTTCCTCTCCCCGGAAACGAAAGTTCAAACGTTCAAAGTATATAAATTCTTGCATTTGTAAGGTTGTCAATGATGTATAGGCGGCATATGGAGAGGAGATGGTTCGTCGCCATGGCCCTGACTTCGACTGGCGCCATGAACCGGTGGATCCCTCGGTGGTGTACGCAAGTGGTGGTGGCAAAGCGCATGGACGGTAAGCTCTAACTTATGAAATTATATGGTTGACACTAAATTGATTATACAATAATCACATTTTTTGAATAACTTATAGATACGCACTCTTCGACGGATTCATTGACTCGTCGTCGGTGAGATCTCAGAGGACGGGTTCATCTTCCCGTAGCTCATGCTCTCGTCGACCGAACGAGCAGGAGTTGGAGATTATGAGGATGCGCAAAGAGATGAGACAACAACGCGAATTTATGGAGGCTTGCAATGCACATAACCAAGCGATGTATCAAGTGAGTACACATAATCCGAACTCTAAATTATTATATTTCAATACAACATCTTCGGTAGTAACACATATATGTTTAACAGTTAATGCAGCAACAGGGCATGACATCAAATTTTCCACCTCCACCACAATGGAGCCAATTTGCAAACACACCAGTTCCACCACCACAGTTCACCACCCCTCCGACACATATACCTGCACCTGGAGATAGGGTACGTTTGATAACTCTCCATTAATTTATATACTTGTATACTTTTTTGATATTTGCATTTAACGTGATGATATTTGCTAACTTGCATAGGTTACGCCCGAAGCGGGTGGTAGTGGATCTGATCCCGCAGCAGGGACTGGATTTGTTGACTCGCTCTTCGCGTACCCTCCTCCTGGTGGTGGTGGCGGCAGCGGTCAAAGCTCTAACCACCCAAGTGGTGGTTATTTCTAAACACATGAACATGTTTCTTAACTCATGGACTCTTGGTCGTACTTGAACATATGTCGTACTTATATTTCAATACTATGTCGTACTCGTTGACTCGATGTGGTGGTTGAACTTATATTTGAAATGTTGGTGGATGTTATGTTTGTAATGCGTGATTTTATTATGAATGCATGTGTTTGTAATGTGGCTGTTATCTGTTATTTATGTTATGTGTGATATATGTTATGTGTGCAGAAATAGTGTCCTAATTTCGTGCTGTTTTTGTAGCAGTATAGGGTAATTCTCGTCGGCCCAGTTAATTCCCGTCGGCTATGGTCGAACCGACGGGAATTAACTAATAACTCTCGTCGGCCCAGTTAATTCCCGTCGGCCTAGGGAACCGACGGGAATTAACTAATAACTACCGTCGGCCTGGTGAACCGACGGGAATTAACTAATAACTCCCGTCGGCCTGGTGAGCCGATGGGAGTTAGCATTAATTGCCGTCGGCTAGTTAATGGCCGACGGGAATTAATAATTCCCGTCGGTCGCCGACGGGGATAAACGTATCCCCGACAAGGTACGCCTGGCGGCTAAAAACCGACGGGAATAAGCCCTAAACCGACAGGAATTAAGTAATTCCCGTCGGTATATGCTTATTCCCGTCGGTTTCTGGCCGACGGGAATTAAGTGAATCCCTGTAGTGAAGAGGAACCCCAGCAACACCAGAGGCAGCCTCCCTCGCCACCCCCGATGACAGTGGAGCAGATGTTCTTGATGCAAACTCAGGCAGTGCAGGCTATTGGGCAGACTCTGGCGGCCATGCAGCAGGCTCAACAACAACCCCAACCCTAGTTACAAGTGTAGATACCCCAGATGCCACAGGACAAATGTGGCGAGTTCATGAGAGGGCACCCTCCTACCTTCCCCCACTCTACTGACCCCATGGATGCAGAAGACTAGCTGCGTGCAGTGGAAAGGGAACTGTGCACCGCCCAATGTGATGACAGGGAGAAGGTTCTGTATGGTCCCCGCCAACTAAAAGGAGTAGCCCATTCCTGGTGAGAGTCCTACCTCGCCACCCATACCGACCCCGAAGCCATCACTTGGGAGGAATTTAGAGAAAATTTCTGCAGGTACCATGTTCTAGAGGGATTGATGATCATGAAGAAGGAGGAGTTTCTGGCTCTGAAGCAGGGACCCCTGTCGGTTAGTGAATACAGGGACAGGTTTCTGCAGCTATCTCGTTATGCACCTGAAGACATCAACACTGATGCTAAAAGGCAGTATAGGTTCATGAGGGGTTTGGTGGATCCCCTGCATTACCAGCTGATGAACCACACCTTCCCCACCTTCCAACACCTGATCGATAGAGCAATCATGACCGAGAGGAAGCGCAAGGAAATGGAAGATCGGAAGCGCAAGATGAGTGGACCACAGTCCGGGAGCAACTGCCGCCCCCGCTTCTTAGGCAGTTCATCTCAGCAAGTCAAGCCTAGTCACCCACAGGGATACCAGCATCAGAGTCAGTGCCCGTACTAGCAGCAGTCTCAGAGGCAAGTACCCACAACAGCAGCAGTATCGTCAGAACAGCCAGCAGGGAGGTAACCAGTATCAGAGGCAGAACAACCAGGCACCTCACCTTCCTGCCCCAGCAGCGAATCAGAACAACCAAGCAGCCCCAGCACAAGGAGGAGGCAGAGGATGCTTCCACTGTGGAGAGCAAGGCCACTGGGTGATGCATTGCCCAAAGAAGATGGCGCAGCAGCAGACAAACCCCAATGCTCTTGCAAGGCAAGGTGTACCTCAACAGGCAACAAGTAATCGTGGCCATGCGTACAACCATGGAAAGGTGAACCACTTGGAGGCCGAAGCGATCCAAGATGCACCAGATGTGGCAGTAGGTATGTTCTCAGTCGAATCTCATCCAGCAAAAGTGCTATTTGATACTAGTGCAACTCATTCATTTGTCAATACAACATGGGTAGAAATGCATAACATCTCAGTAGAGTCAATGATGCCGCCCATGAGGGTTAATTCGGTCGGTGGTAAAGTGCAAGCAGATAAGATATGCTCAAATGTAAGGGTGGAAATAAGGGGGATAGGGTTCCCCAGTGACCTAATAGTAATAGACACCCCTGGGGTAGATGTCATCCTAGGGATGAATTGATTAATGAAGTATGAGGCGAGTGTTAGCTGTGACAAGAGGACCGTAACATTGAAGTCCCCGCCCGAAGAGAAGGTAGTGGCTGAGCTAAGGATGCCTAAAACGGCGAAAGGTGATTGTCACCAGATTTCGGTTGATAGCAAGGAGGCCAACCCGCTCGAGGCTATCAGGGTTGTGTCAAACTTTCCAGATGTGTTTCCCGAGGAACTAACGGGCATGCCACCCGAGAGAAAAGTAGAATTTGCCATAGAGCTTATCCCTGGCACCACCCCCATTTCTAAAAGAGCCTATTGAGTGTCTGGACCAGAATTGGTGGAACTCAAGAAGCAGATAGATGAGCTGTTAGAGAAGGGTTACATCAGACCAAGTACCTCGCCTTGGCCCGCTCCAGTATTGTTTGTAGAGAAGAAAGATGGTACCAAAAGGATGTGCATAGATTACAGAGCCCTGAATGAAGTCACCATTAAGAACAAGTACCCCTGCCAAGGATAGAAGATCTGTTTGACCAGCTCAGAGGTGCTAGCGTATTCTCGAAGATAGATCTGAGATCAGGTTACCATCAACTCAGAATCCAACCCTCATACATACCGAAGACAACCTTCATCACCAAGTATGGGTTATATGAGTATACAGTTATGTCCTTTGGTCTAACAAACGTGCCAGCCTTCTTTATGTATCTGATGAACAGTGTGTTCATGGACTACCTAGACAAGTTTGTGGTAGTGTTCATCGATGATATTCCCATATATTCTCAAAGTGAGGAAGAACATGTGGAACATTTGAAGATGGTATTGCAAAGGCTACAAGAGCATCAATTGTATGCCAAGCTGAGTAAATGCGAGTTCTGGATTCATGAAGTCTTGTTTTTGGGTCACATCATAAACCAAGATGGGTTAGCGGTGGATCCAAAGAAAGTAGCAGACATTCTGAACTGGAAAGCACCGAAGGACGTTCGTGGAATCAAGAGTTTCATTGGAATGGCCGGATACTATAGGCGTTTCATTGAAGGCTTTTCAAAGATTGCTAGACCAATGACAGTGTTGCTAGCGAAGAAAGTTGAGTTTAAGTGGACCCAAAAGTGCCAAGAGGCATTTGAAGAACTGAAGAATAGATTGACTACAACACCTGTGCTGGTTCTGCCTGATGTTCACAAGCCATTCTCAGTGTACTGCGATGCTTCCTACACCGGATTGGGATGTGTGCTAATGCAAGAAGGAAGAGTTGTAGCATACTCATCTCGACAGCTGAAGGTCCATGAGAGAAATTATCCCACACACGACTTGGAGTTGGCAGCAGTGGTTCATGCTTTAAAGACATGGAGACATTACCTGTATGGGCAGAAGTGCGACATCTACACAGATCACAAAAGTCTGAAATACATATTCACCCAGTCAGAGTTAAACATGAGGCAGCAAAGATGGTTGGAATTGATCAAGGACTACGAGTTGGAGATACATTACCATCCAAGCAAAGCCAATGTTGTTGCAGATGCTCTGAGCAGGAAGAGTCAAGTCAATATGATGGCCACGTACCCAATGTCATATGAGTTAGCCATGGAGTTCGACAGACTGAGTCTCGGTTTTCTGAACAGTACACAAGGAGTAACGGTGGAATTAGAGCCCACCCTAGAGCGGGAGATCAAAGAAGGGCAGAAGGATGATGAAAACATCAACAAGATCTGGCAGCTGATCTTAGAAGGAAAAGGCAAAGACTTTCGAGAGGACGAAGAGGGAGTAATATGGTTCAAGGACCGATTGTGTGTTCCCGACATCAAACATATTCGAGAGTTGATCCTCAAGGAAGCTCATGAGACAGCCTACTCCATACACCCTGGAAGTGAAAAGATGTATCAAGATTTAAAAAGGAGGTTTTGGTGGCATGGCATGAAAAGAGAAATCGCAGAATATGTCGCCATCTATGATAGCTGTCAAAGAACCAAAGCAGAGCATCAGAAGCCCGCCGGACTGTTGCAGCCATTGCAAATTCCTCAGTGGAAGTGGGATGAGATCGGGATGGATTTTATAGTTGGCCTACCTTGTACCCGGGCCGGCTATGATTCCATCTGGGTGGTTGTGGACCGCTTAACAAAGGTGGCCCATTTCATACCTGTGAAGACAACATACACCGGGGCAACATTAGCTGAGTTATACATGTCCCGGATAGTCTGCCTACATGGTGTGCCGAAGAAGATAGTGTCAGATCGAGGAACACAGTTCACCTCTCATTTTTTGCAGCAGCTACAAGAAGCCTTGGGCACGCATTTGAACTTCAGCTCGGCCTATTACCCGCAGACAGACGGTCAGACTGAAAGAACTAATCAGATCCTAGAAGATATGTTGAGAGCCTGTGCATTGCAAGACAAGTCAGGATGGGACAAAAGGTTACCTTATGCAGAATTCTCTTACAACAATAGTTACCAGGCCAGCTTGAAGATGTCACCGTTTCAGGCGCTCTATGGACGGAGTTGTAGGACTCCGCTGCATTGGGACCAGCCTGGAGAGAGACAGGTGTTTGGCCCCGACATTTTGCTTGAAGCCGAAGAGAATATCAAAATGGTTCGGGAGAATCTGAAGATAGCACAATCAAGGCAGCAAAGCTATGCTGACACAAGAAGAAGAGAGCTGAGTTTTGAAGTGGGAGATTATGTCCATCTGAAGGTGTCGCCTATTAGAGGAGTCAGAAGGTTCGGAGTCAAGGGCAAGTTAGCGCCCCGGTACTGTCGAGGACCATAATTAGGGGTACCCTCAAGACGCCTAATTCTCAGCTGGTAACCCCCATCAGCATAAAGCTGCAGAGGCCTGATGGGTTTGATTAAGTCAGGGATCAGTCCATACGAGCGACTCGATCACGCCACGCCCGAGCCTAGCCTCGGGCAAGGGCAGCCGACCCTGAGGTATTTCCGTCTCGCCCGAGGCCCCCTTTTTTACGGCAGACGCATCTCCGGCTCGCCCGAGGCCTCGCCTTCGTTAAGAAGCAACCCTGACTAAATCACCGCGCCGACCGACCAAGTCACTGGGGCATTTAAAGCAAAGAGTGAGACTGACGGGCAGCCAGGCTTGGCCAAAAGCGCCATAGGAAGCTCCGCCCGACCCAGGGCTCGGACTCGGGCTAAGGCCCCGGAAGACGGCGAACTCCGCTCCGCCCGACCCAGGGCTCGGACTCGGGCTAAGGCCCCGGAAGACGGCGAACTCCGCTCCGCCCGACCCAGGGCTCGGACTCGGGCTAAGGCCCCGGAAGACTGCGAACTCCGCTCCGCCCGACCCAGGGCTCGGACTCGGGCTAAGGCCCTGGAAGACGACGAACTCCGCTCCACCCGACCCAGGGCTCGGACTCGGGCTAAGGCCCCGGAAGACGACGAACTCCGCTTCGCCCGACCCAGGGCTCGGACTCCGCCCCGGCCTCTGCCGAACAACCTCCGCCTCGCCCGACCCAGGAGCTCGGGCTCGGCCTCGGCCATGCAGGACAGACTCGACCTCGGCTTCGGAGGAGCCTCCACGTCGCCCGACCTAGGGCACGAGTCCGCCACGTCGACAGGAAGCGCCATCATCACCCTACCCCGAGCCGACTCGGGCCGCAGAGAACAGGACCGACGTCCCATCTGGCCAGCTCCGCCAGATAGGCAATGATGGCGCCCCGCTAGATCCATGACGACGGCGGCTCTCAGCTCCCTTACGGAAGCAGGGGGACGTCAGCAAGGGCCCAACCACTTCGACAGCTGTCCCTCCGCCAGGCTCCATTGCTTCTCCGATAGCCACGACGCCACACTAGCTGGGTGCCAAGATCTCTCCGGCTGCCACCTTGGCATGTACTTAGGGCACTAGCTCTCCCCCGCTAGACACGTAGCACCTTGCTACACCCCCATTTGTACACCTGGATCCTCTCCTTACGCCTATAAAAGGAAGGACCAGGGCCTTCTTAGGAAAGGTTGGCCTCGCGGGAACGAGGGCAGGGGCAGGCGCTCTCTTGGGGCCGCTCGCTCCCCTCACCCGCGCGGACGCTTGTAACCCCCTACTGCAAGCGCACCCGACCTGGGCGCGGTACGAACACGAAGGCCGCGGGATCTCCGACTCCCTCACGACCCGGCTCCGGCCACCTCGCTCTTTTCCCCCCTTCGCGCTCGCCCACGCGCTCGACCCATCTGGGCTGGGGCACGCGGCACACTCACTCGTCGGCTTGGGGACCCCCCGGTCTCGAAACGCCGACAGTTGGCGCGCCAGGTAGGGGCCTGCTGCGTGTTGACGAGCAGTTTCCCGTCAAGCTCCAGATGGGCAGTCTCCAACGACCTCTTCAACCCGGGACGGTGCTCCGTTTCGGGAGCCTCGAGTTCATGTCTTTCGACGGCAGCTACGACATGATACTCCTTCCACCGCCGCGCGACAGCGACAATGGCGGCGGACAGCCCGCCCGCCGGCGGCGGAATCGACGACGCCTTTCCCACGTAGGGGAAGGACAACTTTCGAGCTCGCCCCATCCTCTCCCTCGCCATCGGAGGAGGGGGCGGGGCAACCAGGGCCGAGCGGGAGGCTGCGCTCAGTCGGCTGTCGAGCAAATCGACATCCCCAGCGCCCCAACGGAGGACGCGTCAGGCATCACCCTCGCGTTTGAGGCGAAGGCGAGCGCCGTCCCCCCGCGACACGCCGACCCCGAGCAAGTGGACGATGCCAGCGCACTCACAGAGGGCCTGCAGGACGTCGCCCTCGCACCCAGGACGACGGCGCGATCAGCCCCCGATGTGACTTCGTTGCTCCTCGTCGACCAAAAGGTACCGGCTGATTCCCATCCTTTGTCATTTCGACTCGGCCTCAACCCGCCTAGCGACCTCGCTTTGGCGGGCGCTCACGTTGAGGCGAGTGCAACCCCTCTGGGGTTTCGTGTGCGGTCGCCTTGGGACCGACTGACGAGCGTCTCGACCTACGGACCCTCTGGGTCCGAGGAAGATGACGACCCCAGCATCTGCTGGGATTTCTCTGGATCTGGCAACCCCAGTGCCATGCGGGACTTCATGACTGCATGCAACTACTGCCTCTCCGACTGTTCCGACGGCAGCCGCAGCCTTGACGACAAGGACTGCGGCCCGAGCCGCGAATGTTTCCACGTCGAGCTAGGGGATCCCTCCGGAGGCAGCTGTCTCGACATGCCGGAGGATGGTGATCCCCCTAGGCCAGCGCCTCGCGCCGACATCCCGCGGGAGCTAGCTGTGGTCCCCGTTCCGGCGGGGGGTCGCGACCCACAGCTCGAGCAAGTCCGCGGGGCACGGGCCGGGCTCGATGAGGGAGCAGGAGCGCTCGAGGCAATCCGCCGGGACGTCGGGCAGGTATGGGCGGGCCAGCCCCCGGCCGGAGAAATACGTCACCTGCCCCAAGGTCTCCAGCACCGCATCGCCAACGATGCCAGGGACAGACCGCCACCCGCATCCGACGGAACCGGTCAGGACCTGGCAGCCGCAGCGATGCTCCTCCGCGCGATGCCGGAGTCATCAACCACCGAGGGTCGGCGAATCCAGGGAGAGCTCAAGCATCTCCTGGAAGGCGCTGCGGCCCGGCGGGCCGAGAGCTCTGCCTCCCGAAGGTAGGGGTACCCCTCGGAACCTCGTGCCGAGACTTCCCGACTCATGCGGGAAGCCTCGGTCTACACCGGGCGCACGCGCAACATCGCACCAGCGGCCCCGGGCCACCTCGGCGACGAGCACCCTCATCGCGACCGTCGGGCCCGCCTCGACGAAAGGGTGCGCCGAGGTTATCACCCCAGGCGTGGGGGACGCTACGACAGCGGGGAGGATCGGAGTCCCTCGCCCGAACCACCCGGTCCGCAGGTCTTCAGCCGGGCCATTCGGCGGGCGCCGTTTCTGCCCCGATTCCGACCCCCGACTACTATCACAAAGTACTCGGGGGAAACGAGACCGGAATTGTGGCTCGCGGACTACCGCCTGGCCTATCAACTGGGTGGAACGGACGACGACAACCTCATCATCCGCAACCTCCCCCTGTTCCTCTCCGACACTGCTCGCGCTTGGTTGGAGCACCTGCCTCCGGGGCAGATTTCCAACTGGGAGGACCTGGTCCAAGCTTTCGCCGGCAACTTCCAGGGCACGTACGTGCGCCCCGGGAATTCCTGGGACCTCCGAAGCTGCCGGCAACAGCCGGGAGAGTCTCTTCGGGACTACATCCGGCGATTCTCGAAGCAGCGCACCGAGCTGCCCAACATCACCGACTCCGATGTCATCGGCGCGTTCCTTGCCGGCACCACCTGCCGTGACCTGGTGAGCAAGTTGGGTCGCAAGACCCCCACCAGGGCGAGCGAGCTGATGGACATCGCCACCAAGTTCGCCTCTGGTCAGGAGGCGGTCGAGGCCATCTTCCGAAAGGACAAGCAGCCCCAGGGCCGCCCGCCAGAAGATGCTCCCGAGGCGTCTACTCCGCTCGGCGCCAAGAAGAAAGGCAGGAGGAAGTCGCAAGCGAAACGCGACGCCGCCAGCACGGACCTTGTCGCCGCCGCCGAATACAAGAACCCTCGGAAGCCCCCCGGAGGCGCCAACCTCTTCGACAAGGCACTCAAGGAGACGTGCCCCTACCGTCAGGGGCCCGTCAGGCACACCCTCGAGGAGTGCGTCATGCTTCGGCGCCACTTCCACCGGGCTGGGCCACCCGCAGTGGGTGGCAGGGCCCGCGACGACGACAAAAAGGAAGATCACCAAGCAGGAGAGTTCCCCGAGGTCCACGACTGCTTCATGATCTACGGAGGGCATGCGGCGAATGCCTCGGCTCGGCATCGTAAGCAAGAGCGTCGAGAGGTCTGCTCGGTGAAGGTGGCGGCGCCAGTCTACCTAGACTGGTCCGACAAGCCCATCACCTTCGACCAGGATGACCACCCCGACCACGTGCCGAGCCCGGGGAAGTACCCGCTCGTCGTCGATCCCGTCATCGGCGACGTCAGGCTCACCAAGGTCCTGATGGATGGGGGCAGCTGCCTCAATATCATCTACGCCGAGACCCTCAGGCTCCTGCGCGTCGATCTGACATCCGTCCGAGCAGGCGCTGCGCCCTTCCACGGGATCATTCCTGGGAAGCGCGTCCAGCCCCTCGGACAGCTCGACCTTCCTGTCTGCTTCGGAACACCCTCCAACTTCCGAAGGGAGACTTTGACGTTCGAGGTGGTCGGGTTCCGAGGAACCTACCACGCAGTGTTGGGAAGGCCATGCTACGCGAAGTTCATGGCCATCCCCAACTACACCTACCTGAAGCTCAAAATGCCGGGCCCCAACGGGGTCATCACTGTCGGCCCCACGTACAAACACGCGTTCGAATGCGATGTGGAGTGCGTGGAGTACGCCGAGGCCCTCGCCGAGTCCGAGGCCCTCATCGCCGACCTAGAAAGCCTCTCCCGGGAGGTGCCGGACGTGAAGCGACACGCCGGCAACTTCGAGCCAGCGGAGACGGTTAAGGCCGTCCCTCTCGACCCCAGTGGCGACACCTCCAAGCAGATCCGGATCGGTTCCGGGCTCGACCCCAAATAGGAAGCAGTGCTCGTCGACTTTCTCCGCGCAAACGCCGACGTCTTTGCGTGGAGTCCCTCGGACATGCCCGGCATACCGAGGGATGTCGCCGAGCACTCGCTGGATATTCGGGCCGGAGCCCGACCGGTCAGACAGCCTCTGCGCCGATTCGACGAGGAAAGGCGCAGGGTGATAGGCGAGGAGATCCACAAGCTGATGGCAGCAGGGTTCATCAAAGAGGTATTCCATCCCGAATGGCTTGCCAACCCTGTACTTGTGAGGAAGAAAGGGGGGAAATGGCGGATGTGTGTAGACTACACTGGTCTCAACAAAGCATGTCCAAAGGTCCCCTACCCTCTACCTCGCATCGATCAAATTGTGGACTCCACTGCAGGGTGCGAAACCCTGTCTTTCCTCGATGCCTACTCAGGGTATCATCAAATCAAGATGAAAGAATCCGACCAGCTCGCGACTTCTTTCATCACGCCCTTCGGCATGTACTGTTATGTCACCATGCCGTTCGGTTTGAGGAACGCGGGTGCAACGTACCAGCGGTGCATGAACCATGTGTTCGGCGAACACATCGGTCGCACGGTCGAGGCCTACGTCGATGACATTGTAGTCATGACGAGGAAAGCCTCCGACCTTCTCTCCGACCTTGAACTGACATTCCGGTGTCTCAAGGCGAAGGGCGTCAAGCTCAATCCCGAGAAGTGCGTCTTCGGGGTGCCCCGAGGCATGCTCTTGGGATTCATCGTCTCCGAGCGGGGCATCGAAGCCAACCCGGAGAAGATCACAGCCATCACAAGCATGGGGCCCATCAAAGACTTAAAAGGCGTACAGAGGGTCATGGGATGTCTCGCGGCCTTGAGCCGTTTCATATCGCGCCTCGGCGAAAGAGGCCTGCCCCTGTACCGTCTCTTAAGGAAGGCCGAGTGCTTCACTTGGACTCCCGAGGCCGAGGAAGCTCTCGGGAACCTGAAGGCGCTCCTCACCCAGGCGCCCGTCTTGGTACCCCCAGCTGATGGAGAAGCCCTCTTGGTCTACGTCGCCGCTACCACTCAGGTGGTCAGCGCCGCGATCGTGGTCGAAAGGCAGGAAGAGGGGCATGCTCTGCCCATTCAGAGGCCAGTTTACTTCGTCAGCGAGGTGCTGTCCGAGACCAAGATCCGCTACCCACAAGTCCAGAAGCTACTGTATGCAGTGATCCTGACGAGGCGAAAGCTGCGACATTACTTCGAGTCTCATCCGGTGACTGTGGTGTCATCCTTCCCCCTGGGGGAGATCATCCAGTGCCGAGAAGCCTCGGGACGGATCGCAAAGTGGGCGGTGGAAATCATGGGCGAAACAATCTCGTTCGCCCCTCGGAAGGCCATCAAGTCCCAGGTACTGGCGGACTTCGTAGCCGAATGGGTCGACACCTAGTTGCCGACGGCTCCGATCCAACCGGAGCTCTGGACCATGTTTTTCGACGGGTCGCTGATGGAGATGGGAGCCGGCGCGGGCCTGCTCTTCGTCTCGCCCCTCGGGAAACACCTGCGCTACATGCTCCGCCTCCATTTCCCGGCGTCCAACAATGTGGCTGAGTACGAGGCTCTGATCAACGGATTGCGAATCGCCATCGAGCTAGGGGTCCGACGCCTCGATGCTCGCGGCGACTCGCAGCTCGTCATCGACCAAGTCATGAAGAACTCCCACTGCCGCGACCCGAAGATGGAGGCCTATTGTGATGAGGTTCGACGCCTAGAAGACAAGTTCTACGGGCTCGAGCTTAACCACATCGCCCGGTGCTACAACGAGACTGCGGACGAGCTGGCAAAGATAGCCTCGGGGCGAATGACGGTCCCCCCGGACGTCTTCTCCCGGGATCTGCACCAACCCTCCATCAAGATCGGCGACACACCCGAGCCCGAGGCGCCCTCGGCCCCGTCCGAGGTGACCTCGGACCAGCCCGAGCCATCCTCGGTTCAGCCCGAGGAACCCTCAGCCCCCGAGGGCGAAGCACTGCGCATCAAGGAGGAGCGGAGCGGGGTCACGCCAGATCAAGACTGGCAGACCCCGTACCTGCAATATCTCCGCCAAGGAGAACTGCCCCTCGACCGAGTCGAGGCTCGGCGGGTAGCGCGACGCGCCAAGTCGTTCGTCTTGCTCGGCGATGAGAAGGAACTCTACCACCGTAGCCCCTCGGGCATCCTCCAGCGATGCATCTCCATCGCCGAAGGTCAGGAACTCCTACAGGAAATACACTCGAGGGCTTGCGGCCATCATGCAGCACCTCGAACCCTCGTCGGGAACGCTTTCCGCCAAGGCTTCTACTGGCCGACGGCGGTGGCTGATGCCACTAGAATTGTCCGCGCCTGCGAAGGGTGCCAATTCTATGCGAAGCAGACCCACCTGCCCGCTCAGGCTCTGCAGACGATACCCATCACCTGGCCCTTCGCTGTGTGGGGTCTGGACCTCGTCGGCCCTCTGCAGAAGGCGCCCGGGGGCTACACGCACCTGCTGGTCGCCGTCGACAAATTCTCCAAGTGGATCGAGGTCCGACCCCTGAACAGCATCAGATCCGAGCAGGCGGTGGCGTTCTTCACCAACATCATCCATCGCTTCGGGGTCACGAACTCCATCGTCACCGACAACGGCACCCAGTTCACCGGCAAAAAATTCTTGGATTTTTGCGAGGATCACAACATCCGGGTAGACTGGGCCGCCGTAGCTCATCCCATGTCGAATGGGCAAGTAGAACGTGCCAATGGCATGATTCTACAAGGGCTCAAGCCTCGGATTTACAATGATCTCAACAAGTTCGGCAAGCGATGGATAAAGGAACTCCCCTCGGTGGTCTGGAGCCTGAGGACGACGCCGAGCCGAGCCACGGGTTTCACGCCGTTCTTCCTGGTCTACGGGGCCGAGGCCGTCTTGCCCACTGACCTGGAATACGGCTCCCCGAGGACGAGGGCCTACGACGATGAAAGCAACCAAGCTAGCCGAGAAGACTCGCTGGACCAGCTGGATGAGGCTCGGGATAGGGCCTTACTACACTCGGCGCGGTATCAGCAGTCCCTGCGACGCTACCACGCCCGAGGGATCCGACCCCGAGACCTCCAGGTGGGCGACCTGGCGCTTCGGCTGCGGCAAGACGCCCGAGGGAGGCACAAGCTCACGCCCCCCTGGGAGGGGCCATTCGTCATCGCCAAAGTTCTGAAGCCCGGAACATACAAGCTGGCCAACAGTCAAGGCGAGGTCTACGGCAACGCTTGGAACATCCAACAGCTACGTCGTTTCTACCCTTAAGATGTTTCCAAGTTGTTCATATACCTCGCACCCACGCAAAGTTTAGTCAACAAGGAAGGGTCGGCCTCGCCTCGGCAAAGCCCGACCCTCCCTCGGGGGCTAAAAGGGGGTGTAACCCCCTCTGCGTCAAAATTTTCCTCAAAAAGAAAATCTCTTTTACCAGAATATCTTTCGTGCTTTTTGACTACTTCGAAAAGTGGGTCCTGAAAACGACGGGGTACACGTAAGCAGTCAAGGCTGACCGAGCCGAGGGACTCCTACGCCTCCGGGATACGGATACCTCACTCATCACCTTCTGCGATAAGTAACTCGCGTTCGGATAAGGTGACTCCGCGGATCGAACAAGTCTCTACGTTCGGAAGCCCTTTCTGTCGAAGCGATTCTTCGGGTTTTCTCGACCAAGTCGGTGGGCCTCATGGACGAGTAAAAGTGCGCGTAAGCGGCAAGGCCGACCGAGCCGAGGGACTCCCACGCCTCCGGGATACGGATACCTCACTCCTCACCTTCCGCGAGAAGCAACTTTCGCTCGCACAAACATCCCTGTTACCGACAAAAAGTCGAGACACTCGAAACAAGAGGAAAAGAGACACAGCTTAACACGCGACAAGGGTGTGTGTTCTGGCCTCGACGGTCGCACAAAGCACACACTACAAGACAAGCTGATCCTGCAGGCTCGGGTCTTGACGCTGGAAGGGGGCGGCAACACCCTCGGCATCGACGGCGCCTTCGGCGAGGCCCGACCTAGCCTCGAACGGCAACGCGGTCCGAGGGTCTCCGCTCCAAAGGACGACGTCATCACCACGCCCGAGCGATCGTCGTCGGGGACTTCTCCGGGATCCGGCCCGAGCGGGCGGCTCGGTCGGCCACCTCCGGGGCCTCGGCCAACCACTTTCCGAGGGCACCAGCCCAGTCCGAAGCCTCGGCTGACCAACTCCGGCGTCGATCCTGCCAACGGACAACTCGGTTAGGCTCCGGCCAACCAGGTTTCATTTCCGAACCGACTCCGCCTCTGCTCATGCTGATATCGCTACCCCTGGCCTCGGCTCGTCAAAGAGCGGCCGAGGGGTCTCTTTAACTAAGCTAGAGGAGCCTCAGACAACAGGGTCGACCGAGCCGAGGGACTCCTACTCCTCCGGGATACGGATACCTCACTCGTCACCTTGACACGGGGCGACTCATGCTTGGAAAAGCGGTTCAGATAATCAGCAGACGAGTCTTAGTGCTCGGAAATGAGGAAAAAATACGGCTCTGTGCCGATGTTACATACATGTTCAGGCCCCGAAAGCCAAAATGAACAAAAAAACCCTGGCATTCGAAGTGCCATTACAAACGGAACTCCGGTTCCCCCCCGCGGGTACGAACAACCCCACTCGATAGGGGCGGGCCTGCGGGGCGGCGGAAGAACTCTCACCCCCCGAGGACGAGAGGCAGCCATTCAGGCCAGGAGACGGAGACCCAGGGCTACTGACGGAGTTGGCAATCTCATCGGTAGAGAAGCCACCTCCGTCCGCCGACGCCTCGGAACACGCCGGCAGGTCTTCACCCATGCTGGGGCCGTCCAGGGCGTGGGCACTGCCCTCGTGGTGCGCGGCGCAATCGTCGTCCGGACGGAGGACGCGGCGTGGCGCCCTGGCTGTGTGACGACGACCCGCCTCTTCCGGCATGGCTGGAGGAAGTCTCCGTGAAGCTGGAGGATGCCGTTCTCCCCCAGACGTCCGGGGAAGAAGAGGGCAACCGACCCACACGGAGGCAGTCCCCTGACTCGCCTCGTCCTCCATCTTGGCCTGGATGACGAAAGTCCTTGAGGCCGAGGAAGGGGCGGAGGCCGCAGCCCGGCTCGCTTTCCCCCACCATCAAGCCGGAAGTCACCCTCTTGGGTGATCGCCGGTGGAGGGGTGCAGTCGGGCTGCATGATGAAAATCCTTGAAGACGAACGATGGCTGAAAGGTACCCACTCCCACGGAGTGGTGTCCTACGACGATGAGGCACGGAGACAGCGGTTTCCCCCATCTGGGGGCTTGGAAGGTGGAAAGACACGGTGCATAAGGGAGGAAGAAGACATGGTCGCCTTACGAAAGGGGTCGCCCTCCTTTTAAAGGCAACTCTCCCTGCTTGCGCCCCCAACCGTCACGGGCTGAGTCTTCTCCAACACGCCTCCAAAGCCCTCCCCTGCGGCGCGGGGGCTGGGACCCACATGTCATGCAGACCGGCTCTGAGCAGAAGAAGCCGAACCGCCGCGCACGGCGCGCACAACCACCCAGCGGTTACAAGTGACCCTCCACTTTTGCCCAGACCAACGGGCGAAAGGGGCGGGCAGCCATGCGGGCGGCATGCAACCGTGCCAAGTAGACGCGCCTCTCCGACTCCTGACAGGCCAGCGCGGAGGCCCAAGCCCACGCGTCGCGCAACCGGCGCGCCGGAGGTTGCATGCAAGCCGCTGTACCACTTGTGCCACCGCCGCACCTCCTCGGTTGCGGAACCAATACCGCGACCCGAGGCAACCCAGCGCGCGACCCAGCAGCGCCAGCCTGACGCAGCGGTCAAACACGGTCAAAAGTGGGCCGGCAGTAATGACGGTGGCAGGCGCGCGAGAGCAGCGGTCACGCCATCAGCCAAGCTCACGTCCCATCCGGAGGCAGCGAGAGAAGACGACACGCCCGTGACCCGTTCCTCGAACGGCTCGCGCACGCGCAACGGCAGCCTCGCCAACTACTCGCCCCAGCGCATTAACTCCGTGGCTCGACGGGCAGCGCTTCTGGCAGGAGCAGCTGGCGACGCTTCGCCTTCGCCAAAACGACCACACCAAAAAAGGTACGCCACGTCGTTCAATTTCGTATCCTTTTTCCCTTTTTCTTCTTTCTCTATCTCTTGCAACAGGGACCGGGAAAGGGGATACCCCCAAAGGGATCCTTCCCCGTGAAGGAACTAGGCTCCGAGCCTCCTTACTGATCAGGGGTTCGAAGGCTGGCCCCCCGAAGGGTTCAACAGCCGCCTCAGATCGCGTGGGCCCGACACCCACTACTGGTCAGAGGTTCGAAGGTCGGCCCCCCGAAAGGTTCCACGACCGCCTCAGGCTACTCGGGCTCCGCGCCCATTACTGATCAGGGGTTCGAAGGCTGGCCCTCCGAAGGGTTCACAGTCGCCTCAGACACCGAGCGAGGGATGACCAGGGGTACGTTCGATACATAACCAAGGCTCGGGCTGCGCTCCCGAGGTACCCTAGGACATTTCCGAGACCAGCGGGAACGACCCTGTAACGGAATCCCATCGGAGGGAGGCAACGAGCCCTCGGACCCCGTCGCCAGGGGACCGGGTCCGGCAGATCACCCGCAGGTACTTTTGGGCGTGCCTCCGGGCCCCTAGCCGCCCCCCAACGAACGGGGCACGGACGTCCACTCGGATTACCCGATTGCAGCTCACCGGAGACACCATGTTCGGTGCCCATCGAGGGTAACATGGCGCTCTCCCCCCATCCTCCTTGCGGAAAGGCGACGTAGGGGCGTATGTAAAAAAGCCGAGTCTGTCCCTGATCGTCCTCTCGCCCTGTGCGGAGGCTCGGGGGCTGCTCTCGCAAACCCGGCTCCGGCCGAACCGTTGACAGCGTCAACATACCAGCCCGAGAACTTGGGCCCCGACAGTGCACCCGGGCTACGGCCTGTTCGCATGAGGGAACCGCCAGACCAGCCAAAGCATTACGCAAGGCATTAAGACCTCGAAGGAGTGAAACCACTCCTCCGAGGCCTCGGGGGCTACACCCGGCGGGTGCGCTCGCACGCACCCACCGGAACAAAGTGCAACCGAGAAAGGCTGGTCCCCTTGCAAAAAAGTGCGACGAAAGCCTCCAAGCGAGTGTTAACACTACCTTCGAGGCTCGGGGGCTACTGTCGGGGACCATAATTAGGGGTACCCTCAAGACGCCTAATTCTCAGCTGGTAACCCCCATCAGCATAAAGCTGCAGAGGCCTGATGGGTTTGATTAAGTCAGGGATCAGTCCATACGAGCGACTCGATCACGCCATGCCCGAGCCTAGCCTCGGGCAAGGGCAGCCGACCCTGAGGTATTTCCGTCTCGCCCGAGGCCCCCTTTTTTACGGCAGACGCATCTCCGGCTCGCCCGAGGCCTCGCCTTCGTTAAGAAGCAACCCTGACTAAATCATCGCGCCGACCGACCAAGTCACTGGGGCATTTAACGCAAAGAGTGAGACTGACGGGCAGCCAGGCTTGGCCAAAAGCGCCATAGGAAGCTCCGCCCGACCCAGGGCTCGGACTCGGGCTAAGGCCCCGGAAGACGGCGAACTCCGCTCCGCCCGACCCAGGGCTCGGACTCGGGCTAAGGCCCCGGAAGACGGCGAACTCCGCTTCGCCCGACCCAGGGCTCGGACTCGGGCTAAGGCCCCGGAAGACGGCGAACTCCGCTCCGCCCGACCCAGGGCTCGGACTCGAGCTAAGGCCCCGGAAGACGACGAACTCCGCTCCGCCCGACCCAGGGCTCGGACTCGGGCTAAGGCCCCGGAAGACGACGAACTCCGCTTCGCCCGACCCAGGGCTCGGACTCCGCCCCGGCCTCTGCCGAACAACCTCCGCCTCGCCCGACCCAGGAGCTCGGGCTCGGCCTCAGCCATGCAGGACAGACTCGACCTCGGCTTCGGAGGAGCCTCCACGTCGCCCGACCTAGGGCACGAGTCCGCCACGTCGACAGGAAGCGCCATCATCACCCTACCCCGAGCCGACTCGGGCCACAGAGAACAGGACCGACGTCCCATCTGGCCAGCTCCGCCAGATAGGCAATGATGGCGCCCCGCTAGATCCATGACGACGGCGGCTCTCAGCTCCCTTACGGAAGCAGGGGGACGTCAGCAAGGGCCCAACCACTTCGACAGCTGTCCCTCCGCCAAGCTCCATTGCTTCTCCGACAGCCACGACGCCACACTAGCTGGGTGCCAAGATCTCTCCGGCTGCCACCTTGGCATGTACTTAGGGCACTAGCTCTCCCCCGCTAGACACGTAGCACCTTGCTACACCCCCATTTGTACACCTGGATCCTCTCCTTACGCCTATAAAAGGAAGGACCAGGGCCTTCTTAGGAAAGGTTGGCCTCGCGGGAACGAGGGCAGGGGCAGGCGCTCTCTTGGGGCCGCTCGCTCCCCTCACCCGGGCGGACGCTTGTAACCCCCTACTGCAAGCGCACCCGACCTGGGCGCGGGACGAACACGAAGGCCGCGGGATCTCCGACTCCCTCACGACCCGGCTCCGGCCACCTCGCTCTTTTCCCCCCTTCGCGCTCGCCCACGCGCTCGACCCATCTGGGCTGGGGCACGCGGCACACTCACTCGTCGGCTCGGGGACCCCCCGGTCTCGAAACGCCGACAGGTACGTTGGACCATATCAGATTCAAGCAAAGCATGGAGAAGTGGCCTACCAGCTCAACCTACCGGAAAATCTGTCGGCAGTGCACAATGTGTTCCACGTGTCGCAATTGAAGAAGTGTCTATGAGTACCAGAAGAACAGTTGCCGGTGGAGGACTTGGAAGTTCAAGAGGATCTGACATACATAGAGAAGCCAACGCAGATTCTGGAGATCGCAGACAGAGTCACCTGGAAGAACACCATCAGAATGTGCAAAGTCAGATGGGGTCACCACTCTGAGGAAGAAGCAACCTGGGAACGAGAAGATGATCTGAAAGCCAAATACCCTGAACTCTTTGCTGACCAAACTTGAATCTCGGGGCGAGATTCTTTTAAGGGGGATAGGTTTGTAACACCCAGAATCTAGGGGTATAAAATTTCTTTGATAATATCCACCAAGTTTAGGTTTTAATAAAAACCCTAAGGGAAACAATGGTTGTTGCATCATGCTGGAAGGCATTTATTTTTGTTTGATGAATGGTTTGCTTGATCTTTCATTTAATCAATGATTTTCACGTGATGTCAAACTGAAATAATAGAAATAGAGAAAGAAAAAAAGAGAAAGGAAATCAGCTTCCCCCCTTCCCTGGCCCATTCGGCCGGCCCACCCGAGTCCCCTCCTCCCTCTCTTCCCCACCCCCCACTCGGCCCAGCGCCCTTTCTTCCCCCTCCTGGGCCCACGCGAAGCGCGGCCCAGCCCCGCAGCCTGCCCCGCCCATCCCGCGGACACGCGCTCGGCCCAGCGCGCACGCCTGCCGTGTCCCCCGCTCCGCGCCAGTCCCACGACAGTGCGCGACCGCGCATCACGCGTGGAGCCGTTCCGCACTCGCCGCCGCTGCTCAGTTGGGCCAACGCGCCAGAGAGCCAGGACGCCAAGACGCCGCTGCACATCTTGCCCAAACCGCCCGTCGCGCAGTTTTTCCGCCTGTCGCGCAGTTTTTTTGCCCACGCGGCCTCTCCTCGCCTCAACCTCGCCCTCTGCCTCGCCAGCACCGCCGTCGGAGTGCCGCGTCCCGCCCGGAGTGCCGCGCTGCCGAGGTGAGCCCGCCCCCTTCCTCTCTCCCCCACTCTTCTCCTCTCGGCGTAGTACTCGCCCGCCATGGCCGGAGCTCGGCTGAGCCGGCTCGGCCGCCCTCGTCTCTTCTCCCCTGGCCGCAAGCACGCACAGCCGCCCTCCTCCCGTCCTCTCTCCCCCCGAGCGCCGTAGCAGCCGCGCTCCACTTCGTCGGCGAGCCTTGCCCCCTGCACGCCGCGGCCGAGTCGCTGCGCTCTCGGCACACCCAGCTCGTCCCCATACCTCTGGCCGCCGGTGCGCTGCTAGCACGGCTGAACCGGGCCCAAGCCAGTGAGCCGCCGCGCGCCCAGCACCCCGTGCCCGATCGGCCGTGGCTGCCGTGGCTAGCTATGGTGGCCGAACTGCCGAGCCCAACCCTGCCGATGTCCCTGCAGCCCACCCCGACCGTTCGTCTACCCTCGCCGTGCCTCGGGCTCGCTGTTAGCCATGTCGTGCACGTCAAATCACGTGTGCGCAGCGCCTCGCCGTGCTATCGCAGCCGCGTCGTGCAACTGGTGCATGCACTCGCGTTCGCTTGCGCGTAGTGCGTCGATGGGACCCCGTCTACGCTCGTCTACCCCCCCCCCCCCCCCCCCCCCCGTGTGCGTTCGCTCGATCGCCTCGCCATCGCCTGCGCATCGTGCGTTAAAATCGTCGCGTGCCGTTCGCACGCGTCGTCGTGCGTTCTACGCATGTTAATAATTCGCCTCACCTAGAATAGCTCGCGCTAATTAAGTACATATTTAAACGACGGTTATTCGAGTAGCAAACTAATCGGGACTAAGTAATAATTTTACTTGGCATATGATAGATGTCTGCCAATATGATTAAGCCGAATTAAAATATTATAACTCATATCCGCTTAGTGTAAATGTGATATCCCTCGACCGTAGCATCGGTCGTCTTAGTTCCTTTCCCGCGTAGTCGTAGATGCAAACTCTATGGCGCGTGCATATTTAGTTGATCTATATTGTTGTATGGTGTATTGTTTCCTTCCGTTTCAAGAATGTTGAATGTATGTTTGCACTCGTGTAGATATCGGTCCGTTCGTGGAGTCTGAGGGAATTGCAGGAGAAGACCCTGAGCAGCAGCAGCTTGGCGAAGGCAAGTGTCCTCTGACCCATTATGTCCTATCTATTTATAATTCACTATCCCGCACCACTTAATTGAAACCTAAGGATTTACTAGCTTTCTATTTACCTTATCCTTGTTTACCTTTTGGGGTTATCATGGTTAGCTCCATGCTAGTGCTTTAATCTAATCAACGAACATGATGAGAATTACTTTATGATACGATGTTTTTATTCTAGATACGATGAGGATGAGCTTGTGGCACTAAAGGGGACTCGGGCTGTTTCCCGAGTACCTCTCCGTAAGGACCTATTCGTTGAGAGACCACCCGGGATAACAGTGCAACCATGAGGGTGAAATGGGGTGCCCTTAGCTAATTAATTAGAGGAACTAGAGGTGTAGTTGCTTCGCCGTCGTGCCGTCAATGGGGTCCAGGCACAGTGCTTGCTCTGCCGAGGCTGGGTGCCGAGGTTCTTTCGTTTTGCTTTTGTTAGTCACCCCCCTGCGGGGAGGGGTACTGTGTTTATCAATCTGGAGAAACCTAACGGGCGGCTATGACCTCTAGGGAATCTTTGTAAAAGCTACGTAGTGATACCCTGCCGGACCACCTAGGAAGTGATCAATGGGGAGTCATGATCCCCGGGCAAAATGGGAATCATGGCTCATGGGTAAAGTGTGCGACCTCTGCAGAGGGTATTGAAACTGATATATCAGTCGTGTTCATGGTTAAGAGCAGCCTTGGGATCCTCTTTGATTAGAGATACTCCAGATACAACTTAGATGATGACTTTAATGATGATGGTTAATGATGGTGACTTTAATTATGAATTCTAGTATTTCCTCTCTGAGGAGGTACTTTTTGGTATTATAACTTGGGTTTTATGATAAAATCTGGCTTCTACTAACAATAAATACCTGACCAACTAAAAGCAACTGCTTGATCCTAACCCCACATAAAAAGCTAGTCCACTTCAGCCAAACGGGGCATTCGCTGAGTACGTTGATGTGTACTCATCCTTGCTTTACCACAAAACACTAGGTTGTCCACATTGCAACCACTGCTCAGGAGAAGATGAAGCCGTGGAAGGAGACTTCCAGGAGTTCCAAGACTACGACGAGTTCTAGGTGTGGGTTGGCGGCAACCCCCAGTCAGCTGCCTGTGAAGGCCCTATCTTTACTGCGTTTCGCTTAGCACTTTGATTTACCCGTTATTTGGATGACTATGTGGATGTCTCTGACTCTGTGATGTAATAAATTAATACTCTTTTATGTTATTATTCGAGCACTATGCGATGATGTTCATTTATGTAATCGCTGTGTACGTGAGTTCTGATCCTGGCACGTACATGGTTCGCATTCGGTTTGCCTTCTGAAACCGGGTGTGACACCCGACTACTATCACCAAGTACTCGGGGGAGACGAGGCTGGAGCTATGGCTCACGGACTACCGACTGGCATGCCAGTTGGGAGGGGCGGATGATGACAACCTCATCATCCATAATCTACCCCTCTTCCTCTCCGACGCCGCCCGAGCCTGGCTGGAGCATCTACCTCCTGCGCAGATCTCCGACTGGGACGATCTGGTCAAAGCTTTCACGGGGAACTTCCAAGGCATGAACATGCGCCCTGGGAACTCGTGGGACCTCCGAAGCTGCCGCCAGCAGCCAGGGGAGTCCCTTCAAGATTACATCCGGCGGTTTTCGAAGCAGCGCACCGAGCTGCCCAACGTTACCGACTCGGATGTCATCGGGGCTTTCCTTGCCGGCACAACTTGCCGAGACCTAGTGAGCAAACTGGGGCGCAAGACTCTCACCTGTGCGAGCAAACTGATGGACGTCGCCACCAAGTTCGCCTCGGGTCAAGAGGCGGTCGAAGCCATCTTCCGGAAGGACAAGCAGCCTCAGGGGGAGCCGAAGACAGACGCCCCTGAGGCGTCCGCCCAGCGGGGCACGAAGAAGAAGGCTATAAACAAGTCGCGAGCGAAGTGCGACGCCGCAGACGCGAATCTCGTCGCTGCGGCCGAGCACAAGAACCCTCGGAAACCCCCTGGAGGGGCCGGCGCGTTCGACAAGATGCTCAAAGAGCCGTGCCCCTATCACCAGGGGCCCGTCAAGCACACCCTCGAAGAATGTGTCATGCTCCGATGCTACTTCCATAAGACCGGGCCCCCGGTGGAGGATGGCAAGGGCCATGACAACAACAAGAAGGAGGGCGGCAAGGAAGAGGGATTCCCGGAAGTCCATAACTGCTTCATGATCTACGACGGGCAGGCGGCGAACGCCTCGGCTCGGCACCGCAAGCAGGAGCGCCGGGAAGTCTGCTTAGTGAAGGTGGCGGCGCCAGTCTACCTAGACTGGTCCGACAAGCCTATCACCTTCGACCAAGGCAACCACCCCGATTTCGTGCCAAGCCCGGGAAGGTACCCGCTCGTCGTCGATCCGATCATCGGCAATGTTAGGCTCTCCAAGGTCCTCATGGATGGAGGCAGCAGCCTTGACATCCTCTACGCCGAGACCCCGGAACTCTTAGGGGTTGATCGGTCCGAAGTCCGGGCCGGTGCAGCACCCTTCCACGGGATTGCGCCCGGGAAGCGAATCCTACCCCTCGGACGGATCGACTTACCCATCTGCTTCAGAACTCCCTCTAACTTCCGAAAGGAAGCTCTCACCTTTGAGGTCGTCGGGTTCCGAGGAACCTACCATGTGGTGTTGGGAAGACCATGCTACGCCAAGTTCATGGCTGTCCCCAACTACACCTACCTCAAGCTCAAGATGCCGGGCCCGAATGGGATCATCACCATCGGATCCACGTACCGCCACGCTTACGAATGTGACGTGGAGTGTGTAGAGTACGCCGAGGCTCTCGCCGAGTCCGAGGCCCTCATCGCCGACCTGGAACGCCTCTCCAAGGAGGCGCCCGACGCGAAGCGTCACGCCGGCAACTTCGAACCAGTTGAGGCGGTCAAGTCTGTCTCTCTCGACCCCAGCAACGATGTCAGCAAGCAAGTTCGGATCGACTCCGAGCTCGACCCCAAATAGGAAGCAGTGCTCGTCGACTTTCTCCGTGCAAATGCCGAAGTCTTTGCGTGGAATCCCTCGGACATGCCCGGCATACCGAGGGATGTCGCAGAGCACTCACTGGACATCAGAGCTGGAGCCCGACTCGTGAAGCAAACCCTACGCCGTTTCGACGAAGAAAAGCGCAGGACCATAGGCGAGGAGATCCACAAGCTACTCGCGGCAGGGTTCATCAAAGAGGTATTCCATCCCGAATGGTTAGCTAACCCTATTCTTGTAAGGAAGAAGGATGGGAAATGGAGGATGTGTGTAGACTACACTGGTCTAAACAAAGCATGTCCGAAAGTTCCCTACCCTCTACCTCGTATCGATCAAATCGCGGACTCCACTGCTGGGTGCGAAACCCTGTCATTCCTCGATGCCTACTTAGGCTATCACCAAATCAAGATGAAAGAGTCCGACCAGCTCGCGACTTCTTTCATCACACCTTTTGGCATGTACTGTTACACTATAATGCCATTTGGGTTGAGGAATGCAAGCGCCACTTACCAAAGGTGCATGAACCATGTGTTCGGAGAACACATCGGCAAAACGGTCGAGGCTTATGTTGACGACATCGTTGTCAAGACGAAGAGAGCCTCCGACCTCCTCTCTGACCTTGAAACGACATTCAAGTGTCTGAGACCGAAAGGCGTGAAACTCAATCCTGAGAAGTGTGTCTTCGGAGTCCCCCGAGGCATGCTCCTTGGATTCATCGTCTCCGAGCGGGGCATCAAGGCCAACCCAGAGAAAATCGCGGCCATCACCAACATGGGACCGATCAAAGATTTGAAAGGAGTACAGAGGGTCATGGGATGCCTTGTGGCTCTAAGCCGCTTCATCTCACGCCTTGGTGAGAAAGGCTTGCCTCTGTATCGCCTCTTAAGGAAGGCTGAGTGCTTCACTTGGACCCCTGAGGCCGAGGAAGCCCTCAGAAACCTTAAGGCGCTCCTTACGAACACACCCATCCTGGTACCCCCCGCTGCAGGAGAAGCCCTTTTGATCTACGTAGCTGCGACTACTCAGGTGGTCAGCGCCGCGATCGTAGTCGAGAGACGAGAAGAAGGGCATGCACTGCCCGTCCAGAGGCTAGTCTACTTCATCAGTGAAGTGCTTTCCGAGACCAAAGCTCGCTACCCACAGATCCAAAAGCTGCTCTACGCAGTGATCCTGACACGGCGAAAGTTGCGACACTACTTCGAGTCTCATCCGGTGACTGTGGTGTCATCCTTCCCCATGGGGGAGATCATCTAGTGCCGCGAGGCCTCGGGTAGGATAGCAAAATGGGCGGTGGAGCTTATGGGCGAAACGCTATCATTCGCTCCTCGGAAGGCCATAAAATCCCAGGTCTTGGCAGACTTCCTGGCTGAGTGGACTGACACCCAGTTACCAACAACTCCAATCCAGCCCGAGCTCTGGACCATGTACTTCGATGGGTCACTCATGAAAACAGGAGCGGGCGCTGGCCTGCTCTTCGTTTCACCCCTCGAAAAGCATCTCCGCTACGTCATTCGCCTCCATTTTCCAGCATCAAACAACGTGGCCGAGTACGAAGCACTGGTTAACGGGCTACGCATCGCCGTCGAGCTAGGGGTTCAACGCCTCGACGCTCGAGGCGACTCGCAGCTTGTCATTGACCAAGTCATGAAGAACTCCCACTGCCGTGACCGGAGGATGGAAGCCTACTGCGACGAAGTCCGGCGCCTGGAAAACAAGTTCTACGGGCTGGAGCTCAACCACATCGCCCGACGGTACAACGAGACTACGGACGAGCTGGCGAAAATAGCCTCAGGGCGAACGACGGTTCCCCCGGACGTCTTCTCCAGAGACCTACATCAACCATCCGTAAAGATCGACGACGCGCCCGAGTCTGAGGAAGCCTCGGCCCAGCCCGAGGCACCCTCGGCCGCACCCGAGACACCCTCGGCCGCACCCGAGGCACCCTCGGCCATCGAGGAAGAGGCCTTGCCCGTCGAAGAGGAACAGAATGGGGTCACGCCAGATCCGAACTGGCAGACCCCGTACCTAGAATATCTCCTCCGAGGAGAGCTTCCCATCGATAAGACCAAAGCTCGGTGGCTGGCTCGGCGCGCCAAGTCATTCGTCTTGCAGGGTGATGAAAAAGTGCTCTATCACCATAGCCCCTCGGGCATCCTTCAACGATGCATATCTATCCCCCAAGGACAAGAGCTGTTGCAAGAAATACACTCGGGGGCTTGTGGCCACCATGCAGCACCTCGAACCCTCATGTGGAATGCCTTCTGACAAGGTTTCTACTGGCCAACCGCGGTGGCCGATGCCACTAGGATTGTGCGCTCCTGCCGGGGGTGTCAATTCTACGCAAAGCAGATGCATCTGCCCGCTCAGGCCTTGTAGACGATACCCATCACCTGGCCATTTGCTGTGTGGGGTCTGGACCTTGTCGGTCCCTTGCAGAAGGCACCCGGGGGCTTCACGCACCTGCTGGTCGCCATCGACAAATTCTCCAAGTGGATCGAGGTCCGACCCCTAAACAGCATCAGGTCCGAGCAGGCGGTGGCGTTCTTCACCAACATCATCCATCGGTTCAGGGTCCCAAACTCAATCATCACCGACAATGGCATGCAGTTCACCGGAAAAAGTTCCTGGACTTCTGCGACGACCACCACATCCGTGTGGACTGGGCTGCCGTAGCTCATCCCATGACGAATGGGCAGGTGGAGCGTGCCAACGGTATGATTCTGCAGGGGCTCAAACCAAGGATCTACAACGACCTCAACAAGTTCGGCAAGCGGTGGATGAAAGAGCTACCCTCAGTAGTCTGGAGTCTGAGGACGACACCGAGCCATGCCACGGGTTTTACGCCGTTCTTTCTAGTCTATGGGGCCGAGGCCGTCCTCCCCACGGACTTAGAATATGGCTCCCCGAGGATCAAGGCGTACGATGATCGAAGCAACTAGGCCACCCGAGATAACTCGCTGGACCAACTCGAGGAGGCTCGAGACGTTGCCCTACTACATTCGGCACGGTACCAGCAGTCGCTGTGGCGCTACCACGCCCGAAGCGTTCGGTCCCGAGGCTTCCAAGTGGGAGACTTGGTGCTTCGCCTGCGACAGGACGCCCGAGGGCGCCACAAGCTCACTCCTCCCTGAGAAGGGCCCTTCATCATCGCCAAGATCTTGAAGCCCGGAACATACAAGCTGGCCAACGACCAAGGCGAGGTCTACAACAACGCTTGGAACATCAAACAGCTACGTCGCTTCTACCCTTAAGATGTTTTAAGTCGTTCATGTACCTTGTTTACATACACAAAGTCTAATCGTCAAGGAAGGGTCAGCCTTGCCTCAGCAAAGTCTGACCCTCCCTCGGGGGCTAGAAGGGGGGAACCCCCTCTGCATCAAAATTTTCCTCGGAAAAGTTTTCCACCAAAACAACTTTCGTGTTTCCCGACTATATCGGTAACAGAACCCCGCAAAAAGAATAAGAGCGCATGTAAGCGGCAAGGCCGACCGAGCCGAGGGATTCCTACGCCTCCGGGATACGGATACCTCACTCGTCACCTTCCGCGAATAATAACTCTTACTCAGATAAGCAATTCTGCTACTGACGAACGAGTCCGGATACTAGAAACAAGAGGAAAAGAAATGCAGCTTTATAACACGATGATAAAGTGTTTAGGCCTCGGCGGCTGTGAAAGACACATGCATGTTCCAAACAAACTGCTCCGGTAGGATCAGGCATCGCCCGGGGGAGGAGCGGCACCCTCGGCTTCGTCTCCACCCTCAGCGTCGTCTCCACCCTTGGCGAGATCCGCCTCGGCCTTGGACGGCGACGCAAGCGGAAGGATCTCCACCTCGAAGGAGGACGCCAGCACCGCGCTTAGGCCCGCGACAGCCGCGTCAAGCCTCTAAACTTCAGCCAAGGTAGCTTCATCTTTGTCGGGTAGACTGTACCCCTCGCTGACCCGCTCTAGATCAACATCGTAGTGGGAGGCGAGCACGGCGAAGGCCTGCCTAACGCCATGATGCAGCGCCTCGTGGAGTCTGCTGCGCACATGGCCGCCCATGGCCTGCAGGCGACTCTGGGGGGAGCTTCCCGAGGGGATGTCGTTAAGACCAAAGACCTGGCAGAAGGCCGAGATAGCTTCAGACATGGCCACGCGGTCGGCTTCCTCCCGCTCAGCCGCCCGGGCAAGTGCCTTGGCGGACTCGTTGAGGGCTAACTCGAACTCTGCAAACAGCCAAACAGAATTCTTCAGACACGACTTGAAGAATGAAGATCGAAGTCATAAAGCGGCCAAAACATACCTTCAGCCCGGGCACGCTGCTCCGAGGCTGTGGCTTGGGCGGACTGGGCAGACCAGACGGCCGCGGCCAGGTCCTCCGCAAGGGCTCCAGCCCGAGCGGACACCTCGGCTAGCTGGCCCCCAAGGGCCTCAGCCCAGCTTTTGGCCTCGGCGGCTTGGTTACGAGATTGGTCCCGCTCGCCGATGACCTGGCCAAGCTCCAGCTGTCGCTGCTGCGCCTCTGCGCGTGCCGCCGCTGCCTCCACCCCCAGCTCAACACAGAGCAACCGAAGGTCCGCCGCCTCGGCGCTCCGTTGGGCGAGGCGTTCGGTAGCCTCGGTAAGCGCGGCCCTCAGGAACCACAGCGAACCCCAGACGTCGGCCTCACAGTGAATGAACGACGACTTGGCGGTGCTCAGATCCGTCAGATCCTGAGGAAGGGAAGCAGGGCGTCACAAAGAATGCCCTGGCCATGCGAAAGGTATGCCTGAAATCCTTACCTGGAGGATCCTGGGAACGTCCCTAGAAAAGATCTCCATGGTTGACCAAAGCGACCCCATCGCTGCCTCGGCATACTCATGGAGCTCATCCCAAGACAGCCCCTCCCGCTCATCGTCAAGGACGAATAGGGGTTTTGGGGCGCCACGGGTCCAGAACCGGAGCGCCTACGCGCGCCGCTCATTGGGATCACGCCGCGTGGGGATGAGGTCGCCGCTCCCCAAGACGGGCCGCGGTTCTGCACAGGAGGGCTCCCGGTCAGCGACCTCGAGCAGCGGCACCTCAACCATCTCAGCATCAGCGACGATGGGTGGCTCCACGGGCAGAACGACAACAGCCTCGGCAGAAGCTGGTGCCGGCGCCGACAACACGTCAGGTGGGCTCAAGGCCGTGGCCACATCAGCAGTCTCCCCCGGCACGACGGCCGCCTCGACGGAGGGGTCAGCCTAAGGAGCTCGCCCCATGGCAACTCGCGCCGCTTGGGCCCCCCGCTTGTGGGCATTTTGTGTGGAGGCCGGCGGACCGGCGTGGCGCGGTGCGGCACTGGCTGCAGAAGCCGGCGCCGTCTTAAGGGCCTTCCTGGGAGCCAGATCGGCTGAACCGTGCCTCCGTTTGCTGGGAGGAAAAGGTAAAGAAGGATCAGGACACACGAAGAAGGAGCCAGGACATAGGTATCCTCAGATACTTACCCGCTCCGGACCAAGGCCAATCGTGCCTGCGGGGAGGCCCCTCGGGCCTCGGTCCCCGCAGGCGCCGCCAAGATTCGCCCCGCTGCCGGCTTCAGCGCCGTTCCCACTTCGGGCGCCCGGGGCGCCGAAGGGACGGCCTGCCCACGCGACGTCACGACGGCCCGAGGATCAACCTTCTGTACGGCCAGCACGGGCGACTGCTCATGGGGGACAGGCGGGACGGCCTGACTCCCCGGGGTCACCTCAACTACCTCGGCCAAGGGGTCAAGTACCCCCTCAGCCTGCCCCTGCTCTTCGAACCGGGACCCTGACGTCCTGGCCCCGGATACCGACGGCGCCAGCCCACTCGGGGGCTGGCTCGACGACCCCTGGCCCAGCCTCAGATCCGGGCTGAGGCCAAGGCGGGCCGCCATGTCGTCGTCTTCGTCATCATCATCGTCGTCGTCAGGCGTCTCTGGCGACGGCTCCCTCGGGAGCCCGTCCCTCTCCTGCCTTCGACGGCGCCTCTCCAAGGCGTCCCGAGCCCGCATCCGCTCGCGAGCCCGAGCCTTTTTCGTGTCCTTCTTCTCCTTCTTCTTCTCCGCAGCGACCCTCCGCGCGGCTCGGTCCACCGCGTCCTCCGGGACCGGTGGCAGGAAAGGCTTGTAACACCCCAACTCCTAGAGACGAGCGGAAATCCCAACTGAGAGAATCAAAGGTGACCTGACACAAAATAGGAGAAGGGGCGGACACTCACCAAAGACACGCATCCACGCTCGGGACGCATCAAGGGCTAGGTAAGGGCGCCGGCGTCCAGCCTCCCCACCGTGCCCGCTACCCGCCTGCGAAGGTCGTCGGCAGAGAGGGGGACTGAGGACATCTGTGAACCCTCCAAGTCGACTCCCGGCATCATCTCCGAAAGCGGCAACCACCGCTTTGCCAAGGGAAGCACCCTCCAGCGATGAATGGCGGCAACCACCCACGCGGTGGTGAGCCCCCCATCTCGTAACTCCTGCAAGGCCTCCAGAAGGGGCTGGAGTTTCTCCTGTTTCTCGCACGTGGCCCCATAGCGCCAATTGCTGCCGAGAGCAGTCACCACTCGTTAAGAAAACGACGGGAGCCTCCCATCGTCATTCCGAAGGTAAAACCACCGGCGCTGCCACCCCTTGTTCGAAGACACAAGGATGGCGGGGATGTACTGCTGCGCGCGCGCTTGCCTCAACTGGAGGGTGCAGCCGCCAGCCCGCACCGCCATACGAATCTTCTTCTCCCCCGTCATCAAGGCGAAAAGCTTCGCGGAGAAGAGATGGGTACACAGATCCCAGTGGGGGTCAATCCCCAAAAAGCCTTCGCAAACCGCCGCGAAGATGGCCGCTTGCGCAATGGAGTTGGGGTTGAGGTTGTGCAGCTCCACCCCGTAGTAATGCAGGAGCGCCCGCATGAAACGGCTTGCTAGCACTCCGATCCCCCGCTCATGGAAGGAGACGAAACTCAGCACATACCCCGGCGGCAGAGTCGGGTCAGCCCCGCTCGGAGGGACCATCCACTCCGGCTGCGGGTCACCGGAGAGGGGACGAAGCAAACTGTCGGTGACAAGGGCCTCCAGATCGTCCACCGTGACGATGGAAAAAGGCCATAGGTCGCGCGGCGGAACGACGGTCACCCGGTCGGCCATCGCCAAACGAAGGGGGTGGTCGTGGAGTGGACAAGGTACGCGGTTTTCTTCCTCTGGCTATTCCCTTAGGTTGCGAAAACCAAAGCAAGAGGCGAGCAGCAGAGTAAAGAACCGCAACCGGTCTCTCTTCCGGGTATATAAAGGCCCGGGCAAGACCCGTTCAACACTTCGCCCGAACCCGCCGCGAAGTTCAAACTCAAAGACGAAACGCCCGTTCCTCGAACGGCTCGCACGCGCAACGGGCGCCACGCGAATCGCCCGTCCCGTCGCATTAACTCCCCGACGGAGCAGGCAACACCTCTGGCAGGCGAGGCGGGCGTCGCTTCGCCTTTGCCATAATGACCGCGTCAAAAAAGGTGCGCCACCTTATTTAAATTCATATCCTTCCCCTCCTCCTTTCTCTCTCTCTTGCCACAGGGACCGGGAAAGGGGACGTTGTGGAAAGGATCCTTCTCGGCGGAGGAAGCGGGCCTCGAGCCCCCCTACTGATCAGGGGTTCGAAGGCTGGCCCCTCGGAAAGGTTTCGACAGCCGCCCCAGAGCACTCGGACTTCAAGCCCATTACTAATCAGGGGTTCGAAGGCTGGCCCCTCGGAAGGGTTCGACAGCCGCCCCAGACCGCTCGGGCTCCGTGCCCACTACTGATCAGGGGTTCGTAGGCTGGCCCTCAGAAGGGTTCGACAGTCGCCCCAGAGCACGCAGAGTGAGGGATGACTCTGGGTACATTCGATACATAACCAAGGCTCGGGCTACGCTCCCGAGGTACCCTAGGACAATTTCGAGACAGGCAGGAACGATTTGTAACGGAATCCCACCGGAGGGAGGCATCGAGCCCTCGGACCCTGTCGAAGGGGTCTGGGTCCGGCGAATCACCCGCAGGTACTTTTGGAGCGCGCCTCTGGGCCACAGCCGACCCCTAATGAACGGGGCACGGGCGTCCACTCGGATCACCCGTTAGCAGCTCACTGGAAACACCATGTTCGGCGCCCTCTGAGGGCAACATGGCGCTTTCCCCCCTCCTCCTTGCGGAAAGGCGACGCAGGGGCGTATAATAAAAGTCGGGAAAGTCCTTGATCGTCCTCTCGCTCCGTGCAGGGGCTCGGGGGCTACTCTCGCACCCGGCTATGGCCAAAACTGTTGACAGCGTCAACAAACCAGCTTGATAACTTGGAACCCGACCACGCACCCGGGCTACTGCCGGGCCGCACGAGGGAACGATCAGACCGGCCGAAGCACCACGAAAAGCATTCAGACCTCAGAGGAGTCAAACCACTCCTCCGAGGCCTCGGGGGCTACACCCGGCGGGTGCGCTCGCGCGCACCCACCAGAACAAGGCAATAACCGAGAAAGGTCGGTCCCCTCATCGAAAACACGACAAAAGCCTCCAAGTGAGTACCATCACTCCCTTTGAGGCTCGGGGGCTACTGTCGAGTACCATAATTAGGGGTACCCCAACGCTCCTAATCATGGCTGGTAAACACCCTCAGACCAACTGACGGGTGCGGTTCAAGCCAAGACTTCGTCTACCCGAAGGACACGATCTCACCCGAGCCCAGCCTCGGGTTGGAACAGTGGTCCCAAACGAGTTCACGCCTCGCCCGAGGCCCTCCACAGGCAGCGGGCGCCCCCTCGGATCTCACGAGGCCCGGCTCAGGAAGGCTTCGTTGTGAAGCAACCTTGGCCGTACCGCCACACCAACCGACCGCTTCGCAGGCGCATTAAATGTAGGGCATGCCTGACGCCGTATCCTGACACACGCGCCTCAGTCGGCCAGGCCGAAGTGACCGCAGTCACTTCGCCCCTCTCTTTTACTGTCCGATATGACAGGAAAACAGCGCCGCTCACTCCGCTCCGACTTCCGTGTCAGCCACCCCGGCAACGACTGACAACAAGTCACGATCAACCACCGAGTTCGGCCTCGGGCGCAACAGGAAGCTCCGCCTCGCCCGACCTCATGCTCCGGCCTCAGGAGGAGATCTCCGCTTCGCCCGACCTCAGGCTCCGGCCTCGGGAGGAGGTCTCCGTCTCGCCCGACCCCCGGACTTGGCCTCGACCCCGGTCTCAGGAGGAATCGCGTCCTCGCCCGACCCTAGCCTCGGCCTTAAGAGAAGTCTCTGCCTCGGCCGACCCTAGGCTCGGACTGACCGAGCTAATAGGGGATGCATCATTTCCCTATTCCTAGCCTGCTCAGGCTAGGAGGAATAAGACCGACGTCCCATCTGGCTTACCCCGGCGACGGGTAATGATGGTGCCCCGCGTGCGCCATGACGCCGGTGGCTCTCAGCCCCTTACGACAGCAAGGAGACGTCAGCAGGAACCTCGCTATAACACCCCTGGTGTTACTATAACTTAAACTTGAGCATGGCATCATAAGCATTGGCATTGCATATGTTTGACACACCTAGAGTGCAATCACTAGGCAAAAATTTCAAACAAGTTGTATTGTTTTAATGTTTTTGCAAATAGAACCCTGGTTAAAGGACTTAACCCTAAATAGTGGTTAAAGGGGTAAAACTTAACCCAAGTTAAGAAAACCTAAAGACTTTAGGGTAAAAGTCATGAAATGACTCTAAGAATAAACTTGAATCCTGGGATACCAGAAACCCTAATTGGAACCCTGGAAAACCCTGAAACCAAACCCTAGGGGCTTATGTGCAAAATTAGCCCACTTTTGGGCTAAAGTGCAAAAACCAAGTCAAATAAGTATTTTAAGTCAATTGGTTCACAAATATGTGGATTTGAAAGCCAAACCCTAAGTTTTGGACTTAAATGCAAAATGGACCTCATTTGAGTTTTATTCTAAGTCTGAAAATCAGAGAATGGGCTCAACTTTGGGCCTTTGTAACTTACAAAGTATAGGGTTTTTGCCCTAGGTCACCACATCAAAGTTGAAGTCCAATTGAAGGTGAACAACTTTGCTTAAGAGTGGGAGTATTGTTGTTAAGGAAAAATTGGAGATAATCAAGCCTAAAGATAGGTGGTCAGGCTGATTCAGTCTGAATTTCAGAGTTTCAGTGTAACAGGGTCGACTTTGTGGATGAATTAAACCTTGATCCAGTGACTTTTTGTGAATGCACATTGTAGCAAAGTTGTAGAGGGATTATAGTTCTACAACTTTACTACAGAAAGTTGGCTTAGGTTCCACACGAAAATTTGAGAAAATAAAGCTCCAATGTGCTCTGTCAGTCGCTCTGAAGTGATGCTCACCATGGTACAGTAACGAATAACTGAAGAAGACCCCGTTCCCTGCTCACCGCCGGTGGTCCATCACCGTTGATCATCGTTCGCCGTGATTCGTGCGTCGTGGTCATCGGTTAAGCGTAGCTCGGTAAAGATCCTTACCGCCAGTGAGCTGGCCACCACTCCGACGACCCCCCCCCCCCTGTCTTCCTTTCTACTTTGCGGCTGGCACGATAAGTTCACCGTCGACCGCTGCTTCCCGACCGTGTGCCGCGTGGCCTAGCCGTTTCACAGCACCGCCGTGACGCCCTATGACTGTCCCATCATCGCCGGGAGAGTTGCCATGGCGGTAGACACGTATTCACCGCGGCCAATGCTTCTTCTTCACCTCCGACCACCGCGTGTCTCGTCCAAATTCGCGGCCACCGCCCATCCTCCCTATAAATTGAGCCCTCCTCTAGCTGCATAACTTCATCACGTACCTCATCGTCCAGTATCAGCCCCAGTCCTGCCACCGTGAGCTCTAATTTCAAGTTCCCCCAAATACGATTTCCGCCACCGTGAAACTGAGCTCACCGTCGCCAGCCCAACTCCGGTCAGTTCCCGCCCTCTGCTCCTTCGTTTGAGCATTCTCATGCCTCTGTGATGCTCCCCGACCCCTTTAATTGGACTAGACCGACGCCCATCGCCGGGAACACGACTGTCTCGCCGTGATGCTCACGGCCACCGTGGCCAGAGTTCCCTAGTTGATTAATAGCCAAATTAGTTTGGGGAAAAGGCTTAGGGTCGATCCAATTCGGTTTCTGTTGCTCGGAGAGCTCAGCCGTTGCCCCGTTCGGCCGGTCTGCTGGCTCGCCGGAGCGCGGCCGTGCGTGAACGGCGTCGAGGACTTCTAGTTGTGAATTGATAGAAACGCAGGGGCCTTTTTGTAATGGTCAGTGACTTGGTTAAACAGTGAAATGACTTGTTCTTAGTTAGCCAGAAACCCGAGGCCCTTTCTACAAAGCTACCAGGGCGTGGGTGCGCGCGCGCGCTTTCCCCTCTGGACTGGGCCGTCTGGGCTGGTTTCAGCCCATTACTATTGAAGCTTTTTCTTTTTCTTTTTCCAGCAGAGCCAAAATAATTAGAGAAAAATGTAGAAAAATGCTAAAATTGTGAAACTAATTTTCCTAGGCTTGTTATTTTTCCTAGTATTTAGTAAAAATAGTTTTGTGATTTTTAATGGAAATAAGAAATTTTAGGGTATTTAAAGTAGTTAAAAGTATTAGTTATGGATTTTTAGAAAATAAATGGTAAGTCCAAAATTGTCCAAACTTTTCATGGGCACTTTAACCAATATTTAGAAGCCTTGGGTAGAATTTGGGTTGATTTGAACCTTGTTTGATCACTAAATCCAAAACTAACCCCCCCCTGCCCTATGAACTCCTTTACCGACTCCGGAAACCCTAGGTTCTCGGAGTACCGTGAAGGAAAGTTGTACTCAAGACTTAGATAATAAGTTTATATTATCTTCGCATCCTCATGAGCATCCCATGGCATCCATTCTTATGCATGTATATGGTTATGTTAGAACACGAAGAAGAAGAAGAAGTCACTGAAGTGGGAACTCCACCATCCTCAGATCCTCAAGCAGGCAACTGCTTTTATTTCGATATTTGTGGATCCGAGCAGGACTCACCTGATAACAAAGGCAAGCCCCGGTGCATTTGCCACCCTCCTTGTTGTTTTAAAATCTTTCTCACTTGCTTGATGCATTAGGTGATAGGAGTTGATTGATAAAACAATTCCTGCATTACCTTTCTTGAATTTGATTACCTTCCTTGATCACCCGTTTTACAAAAGATTTTGATGCTTAGCCTTGCTTTAGAAAAACAAAATGTTTTGTTTTTACAAAAGATGATGTGGCAAAAGTGGGTGGGATGTTTTTGAAAATAAAATTTGATGGTGGATCCATGAAGGCCTTGATGGATTCAACATCGGAAAAGATGTACCTCTGTCAGGTACCAAGTTTTTGGGTTAAAAAGATTAAGCTGAGACCGGGCGGGTGACTTGCACGAGAAAGAGAGTCTCGGTGTAGTGTCTCCGTCTGAGTCGATTAAGGACCGTCTCGATGTAGGCTTGATGATCGAGGACCCTTTAGCTGGTCACATGCCTCGTCATGGGTAAGCCTTGCCTCGGGCAGACTAAGGCCGGAATAAGATAACACGAAATGGGAGTGGAGCGGTGGCGAGAGTAGCGTGTACCCTCCGTGGCAAGAGGCTGGACGGTGGTGTATCTGTGCTCTCGGTTTGCGTGAACCTGATCCGGTCTTAAGAACCCCGGTGGCGGGTTGACATATGCAAGGGTTAAGTGCTACATATGTCGTGTGATTGGAGATCCTCAGCTGAGTATAATCGATTCGGATCGCCGTACCTTCGCGGTTATGAAGACTTGGTCACTGCCCTACACGTAGCATTCCACTAAAGATGATGGGTTTTTGTTAAGAAATTGGCTAGTGCAGGACCAGTGATTGAACTAGGGTAGAAAGAACTCTAGTTGCAGGTAATTGAACTTAACATGACAAATAAAACTGGATTTTTAAGGATCCACTTTAGTAGGCTTTTCTGCAAACAGAGTCTTTGATTATTGAAAAGCCTTACCTTGACTCCCATATAACCAGCATACCCTTGAGAGTCTTTTCCTTAGTCGGGTAAGTCTTGCTGAGTAATTCCATACTCAGGGTTTATCCCTTCGTTGTTTTTAGGTGAGGAAGTAGCAGACTTTTGCTGCTTCTGTGCCAAAGTGGTTCCCAAAGAAGAAAAACAAGACTGAAGTGCGGGAGGACTCGGTCCTCCACATAGGATCTTTTGTTTATAGCTTTTCGGGAGATGTTTGTGCCTCCCGTAGTTTGTATAATATTACTTCTCTGCACTCACTTTTGGCTGGTCTGTAATAAAATAACTCGAGCTTGCTTTTGAAATAAATGTAAGTTCATGTAATTCGCTTCCGCATTTCTTTATCTCCGATGATCTGTAATGTCTGCAAGTCGGGTGAAACGTTCCTGGTGAGGTCGGGAAAGATACCGGGCTTGTCAAGTGACTTAGGAACATCTACAGGGTGTCTGATGTCTGTTAGACAAGGACAACTGTAAGTGGGCCTAATTACTTGGGAGGTTCTGTCACAGCTGGTATCAGAGCGTAGCCCTTCTTTGCAGATATTATGAGGCATCTTCAAAAGGATTTTCGAAAATCTTACCTAAAAATTATTTTCTCTTCTTACCTAAGTACTCTGAAGAGTTTATCTTAAAGACCAGATAGGAAGAGTGCAATGTATAGAAGGTTGAATCGACTAAGGTTGATTCTGTACTTATTCATGCATCATGCTAAGAATTATACTAATAAATTTCCCCCTTAGAAAAATGCCGCCACGCACAAGGCTAACGGCACGTAAGTCAACGGGACCGATTGGAGTACCCCGGCATCAACTAGCCCCTCGACACGAAAGCAGTAGCAGCGGAAGTAATGACCCTATAGGAGACCTAGAAGCCGAAGTGAGACGACTTCAAGCAACGCTGCAACACAGGACCAATGTTTGGATCGCAGACGGAGATAGAATCAATGATCTAAGAAGGGATATCCGTCACCTGCAGGATCAGCTGGCTGATCGGGACTTAGCACTTGACTGGGCAGTACAGTCTCATATGTTGGTATGTGCTAAGGAAGCGAGGGCTCAGGCCCGAATTAAAGAACTTAGCTCAGCTGTCGACAACCTGCAGGTCTACTGCAATACGTTGCATGAGGAAGTCCATGTGGCTTTCCCCCAGGTAGACTGCCATAGAGCATTTTATCATCCCGCCCTCAAAATGTTCCGTCCAGACGTATTCCGGCTTCTTGCGGATTCCCATGCGGAGCGCACAGCTTCGCAAGAGGCGTGGGAACCCTTCCACTTCTGAGCAGTAGGATGTCTTAATGGCCAGAGAGTCTCCCATCTGGAATAGGAAAAGAAGGGTCTTGTTAAAACTGGGGAAGGGAAGAGAAAACTCTTCTTGAGGTGAGAGGTATTTTCTTGTTAAGGTAGGTTTTAGGGTCAGGGCTGCGACCTACGGCCAGTCCTATGGCTCCGATACCACCTGAAGCGTCCCGATCCTTTGGGACTCAAATGTGAAACAATTACTAGTCCCAGGAGGCTAGTAAACACATTTCTTACTTCAAATAGTACAGAGTTTTAGATAAATTTATTACAATACCGGGGTACAAGCTCGAGAGAGCCAAATAGAGAAGCGCAGTAGGAAAAATACACTAGCCCAAGCCACAGGCAGAACTGGGTGCAGACACAGCCCTCTTAATCAAGCATAGCAGAAAAGAAGTCCTCGGCTGCTGAAAAACATAAATAACTTTGGGTGAATACACTAGGTATTCCGCAAGCCCACCCCGCTCCCGTAGAGAGAAAGAGACCTATGATGTACATGCTCAATTTGGTGGAGTTGTAGTCACTCATCATTTTCTTAGAGAGAGGCAGTTGTTTGAAGGTTTTCCCATGGTCTTTAAAAGAAACCAAAACTCAACCACCACTGAGCTCCCCGCTCCCGTGGCCTTATTTTCCTTTCAACACCCATTTGATCACACCTTTCCCCTGGCAAGCCACTTAGAGAAAACAAAAGAAAAACTCTAATTGCCATACCATACCAGACTCATCCATACCAGTGGACACGGACTATTCGAATAGGTTTCAACTCTGCGCAGAGGGGTACACTTTACCCACTAGCCCGGTTTCTGCGATCTCACCGTCGTGAGACCCGAATGCCGGATCTCTTTCCTTACTCGTGCATCCTAACCTTAACGGTTATCCGGAAGGAGTCAGGCCACCACCATGCCCAAACCGGACAAAACTTTCCCCCTCCTTATCCTCCCGGTGCTCCCCAGCCTTCTTAACCCTGGGGTCGGACCACACGAGTTCGGATCGAGTGACTGCCCACACAGTCTCGAGTGGTTGTACGACAAAGGAGTACATGTAGTGAAGATGACAAACCGGTCCTTATATGAGGGGACAATCCTTCTGCTCACGCCTAAACCAGCTGAGCCAACACCTTAGGCCCTCCCCTAAACCAGGGAGTCCCTGATCATCCCACTCTCAGGTGATGAGGGTGAGTACCCTTCATCGCAAAAGAAAAGAGATTTTATTTGGAGATACACATAGCCTTTCTTCCCAATCCACTTTACGTATCCAGAAAGTGTATGTTAATGCGGGCCATCTCTCACTCACAATGCAATATTCCCCATAATTCCCGGCCTAGGCAGTGGTAGAGAAAATAGGTAATTTATGCATCAAGGGAAGGATGGACTTGCCTTCGTCGAAGCTTTCCTGGCACAGAAGATCTACTTCCGGAAGTTCGGGTTCTGGCCCTTCTTCCGGGGCTACGGGTTCCGGATCAACGATCCCTACTTCTTCTAGGAAAACAGGCAATAAAACAATACATCAACAGGGATTTACGAATTATAGTGTGTCATTTTCTAACATCATTGTTGTATGAGATCTTTAGAAATTATTTGGATAATTTTTGGTGTATAAAATATTGAAGAATACTAATTAAATGGGAAAGGGTGAAGAAAGGAAAATAGAAAGGGATTTCTCCTCAAACGGGCCGGGGGGGGGGGAGATTTGGCCCAGCTCGGCGCGGGGCAGGCGCGCGGGCGCGCTTTCGGCCCAGCAGCGGCCCACGGGGAGGGGGCGACGGCGCGGGCGCGCGGGGCAACGGCGTCAACGTGGGGCCCACGCGACAGAGAGAGCGGCAGGGGGAAACGGCGCGGGCGTGATTGACGACGGGGGTGAACCGGCCGAGGGGGGGAAAACCGGCCGCCGGGGGGGGGGTTCGACGGCGGCTTGCCACCGGTGGCCCGGTTCTTGGGCAATGCGCAGGCGCCTAAGCATGGGGAGGGGATGGCGGACCTAGAGATGGGCTCAATTTGGTCAGAGGAGGTCGGGAGGGAGCTGCCCGCGGGGAGGTGGCGGAGCTTCGCGGCGGGGTTGCCGCCGGTGAGCTCTGGGCGAGCAATCGGGGTGGGGGAGTGGTGTATTGCGTTTGCGGCGAGGTGAGGAAGCTGCTAGGCTAACTCAATTGCTTGCTGGGCTAACGGAGAGGGAGAGAGAGGAGAGGAGGAGGAACTCACCGGAGAGGGGGAAGACGACGGCGCTTCGCGAATTGGGCTCGGGTGAGGGGAGGAGGGTAGTGGTCGGGGCTGGTGCGAGAAAGAAGGGGCTCGGGGCGAGCTTTTTATAGGCGTGCGGGGCGAGGGGGGGCGGTGGAGCTCCCTGGCTCCGGCGAGCTTCCCAGTGCCGCCATAAATGGCGCACAGCGCCGCCGAGGGGACGCTACGGCGGGGGCGGTACCGGCGAGGACGCGGTCAAGGGGAGGAGGACGGAGCGGTGCCAAACTTTCCTGTGTGGCCGGACGGCAGAGGGGAGGACGGAGGCGACGGCCGGAGGTGACTTCGGCGAGGGGACGGCGGACGGACGACGAAGCGGCTGACGGGCGGGGCCGCTTGGTCAGCGAGAGCGAGCGAGCGAGCGAGCGGGCGGGCGAGCGAGCGGGCGAGCGGGCGGCTGACGGGTGGGGCCGCTTGGTCAGCGAGAGCGAGCGAGCGAGCGAGCGGGGCGGCTGCCGCGCGCGCGGAAGCGGGCCGCAGATGGGCCGGGAGAGGAGGAGTGTGGCACGAGGGAGAGAGGGGGCGGCCGCGGCTTGGGCCGAACTCGGCCCAGTAGGGGGAGGAGGAGGTTTTTCTCTTTTTCTTTTTATTTTCTAATTCCTATTTCCCAATTTGTATCTTTTTCTTTGAACAAATTATTTTGTAGATACTCTAAGTGTTTAGAAAATAGAATCTAAGTGAGGTGCTTTTGTGATCAATCAAGATGTATGCATATGATGAAGGAAAATTTTGGGGAGGATTTTAGAATTAGAGGATGAAGGGAGGGGTAAAAGGTGGATTAGGGTTTCAAACCTAGATTAGGATTTTTGGGATGCTACAAACCTACCCCACTTAAAGGAATCTCGCCCTCGAGATTAGACGGGGCTCGAGAAAAGGTAAGGGTATTCCTTCCTCAGAGAGTCCTCACTCTCCCAGGTGGCTTCCTCTTCTCCATCTCTGCTCCACTGAACCTTACAGAGCTTCACTTCTGAATTGCGGGTTCTTCTGACTGCTGAGTCGAGAATCTTCACTGGCTTTTCCCGGTACTGGAGATCTTTTTGAATCTGAATTGTTTCTGCCTCGATACGGGTTTCTGGTACTTTTAGACATTTGCGGAGTTGAGACACATGGAACACATCGTGAATATCTGACATGGATTCTGGTAGCTCAAGGCGGTATGCCACAGGTCCTATTCGGGAAATGATAGGGTAAGGACCGACGAAACGGGGTGCTAGCTTTCCCTTCATCTGGAACCTTCTGACACCACGCATTGGAGAAACCTTGAGATAAACAAAATCTCCTTCCTCAAATCTGAGTTCCCTTCGCCTATTGTCTGCGTAACTCTTTTGTCGACTCTGAGCTTCAAGTAACCTTCTGCGGATCAAGGCAACTTTTTCTTCGGCTTCTTTAACGAAGTCGGGTCCTTCTAGCGTCCTTTCCCCTACATTGGACCACATTAGGGGAGTCTGGCATTTTCTTCCATACAGTGCTTCGAATGGTGACATTTTGATGCTGGCCTGATGGCTATTGTTGTATGAGAATTCGGCGTACGGCAAACTAGACTCCCAATCTCTGTCGAAGGCTAATACGCAGGCTCTGAGTAAATCTTCAAGGACCTTGTTGACTCTCTCTGTTTGACCATCCGACTGGGGGTGATAAGCAGTGCTGAAATCTAGCTTGGTGCCCATTGCTTGCTGAAGGCCCTTCCAAAACTTTGAAGTGAACTGCGTTCCTCTATCTGATACTATCTTCCGTGGAATGCCATGTAGCCTGACTATCTCTTTAAGGTATAATCGGGCAAGGGCTGCTCCTCCAAAAGTGGTCTTTACTGGAATAAAGTGGGCAACTTTGGTGAGACGATCGATTATTACCCATATGGAATCATTTCCTCTTTGTGATCTGGGCAATCCGGTTACGAAATCCATGCCTATTTCTTCCCACTTCCATTCGGGTAGCAGGCCTGCAGGCTTCTGATGTTCGGCCTTTGTTCGCTGACAGGTGTCACATTGGGCCACATACTGGGCTATTTCCTTCTTCATCCCTTTCCACCAATACCTGGTTTTGAGGTCCAGGTACATCTTGGTGGTCCCTGGGTGGATAGAGTAAGCTGAGTTGTGGGCTTCGTCGAGCAGGGTCTCCCGTGCCTTTCCAATTGGCACGCATAGACGGTTCTTGAACCAGAGGACTCCTTGCTCATCTGTTCTTAGGTCCAGAAGTTGCTCCTTGCGTGTTCTTTCCTTAAGCTTGGTTGTTTCTGCGTCGAGACATTGGGCCTTGCATATGAGGTCTTCTAGATTTGGCTTGACTTCCAGGCCACCGTCGTTTCCCAGACATGCATTCAGCTGAGCTGATTCTTTCTTCCAATCTTCTAGGAAGTTTGTTCCTTTAACCCCGAAAGGTTTCCGGCTGAGGGCGTCTGCTACCACATTGGCCTTTCCGGGGTGGTAGTGGATTTCGAGGTCGTAATCTTTGATCAATTCGAGCCACCTTCTTTGACGGAGGTTGAGGTCCGGTTGCGTGAAGATGTACTTTAAACTCTTGTGATCAGTGAAGATGTGGCATTTGTTCCCAATCAGATAATGCCTCCATATTTTTAGAGCGTGAACTATGGCTGCCAATTCCAGATCGTGGGTAGGATAGTTCTGCTCGTGCGGCTTGAGCAAACGGGATGCATAAGCAATGACTTTCTCATTTTGCATTAAGACACACCCTAAGCCTTGCTTGGAAGCATCACAAAAGATGACAAACTCCTGGTGTATGTCTGGTAGAGTCAAAACTGGCGCGGTTGTAAGCTTCTCCTTGATGACTTGGAAACTTTCTTCACAATCGGGAGTCCACACGAACTTATTGTCCTTTTTGAGAAGTTCCGTCAAGGGCTTTGCTATGCTGGAGAATCCCTTGATAAAGCGGCGATAATACCCTGCCATACCCAGAAAGCTTCGAACTTCACTGACGTTGGATGGTTGCTTCCAATTTGAAACCGCTTCTACCTTAGATGGGTCCACTTCTATCCCTTCGGCAGTCAAGATATGCCCTAGGAAGGCTATCTTTTCTAACCAGAACTCACACTTGCTGAGCTTAGCATAAAGTTGATGTGCTCTGAGTCTTCCGAGGACGGTTCGAAGGTGCTGCTCATGGTCCTTGCGACTCTTGGAATAGATGAGGATGTCGTCGATAAAAACCACGACAAACTTATCCAATTCTTCCATAAATACCTTATTCATGAGGTTCATGAAAAAGGCGGGTGCGTTGGTTAGTCCAAATGGCATCACCGTGAATTCATATTGCCCGTATCTGGTGACGAATGCAGTTTTCTGAATGTCTGCTTCCTTAATCCTGAGTTGGTGATACCCTGACCTGAGGTCTATCTTGGAGAAGTATCTGGCTCCTTGTAGTTGGTCGAATAGGTCATCGATCCGGGGAAGAGGGTACTTATTCTTGATTGTAACTTCGTTCAAGGATCGATAATCAATACACATTCTCATACTCCCATCCTTTTTGGTGACGAAAAGAACGGGTGCTCCCCAGGGAGACGAACTGGGACGGATGTACCCTTTTTGTTGTAGTTCCGAAATCTGAAGTTTCAATTCTGCCAATTCAGCGGGGGCCATGCGGTATGGTCTTTTTGCGATGGGCGCAGTGCCGGGAATGAGGTCTATATAGAACTCTACTTCTCTTTCTGGTGGCATCCCGGGCAACTCTTCTGGAAATACATCTTCAAACTCCTTGATTACAGACATGCTTTCTACTGCCAGACTAAATATCATTGGGTCATTTGCGGGCGGTTGGGCTTGACAGGAAACTGACTTTCCTTGGTGATCTATGAGAAGAACAGTCTTGCTTGCGCAGCTGATAACACCCTTGTGCTTAGCTAGCCAATCCATTCCTAGGATTACATCAATTCCTTGGGATGGCAAGATGGTTAAGTCTGCTAGGAACACTACCCCACTTAAAAGAATTCTGACTTGTGAACACCTGAGTTTGCACAGGAGGTCTGATCCCGGGGTTCGGGTGACCAAAGGGATAGCTAAAGGTGTAGAGGGTATGCCATGCTTCTCCACAAACTTAGCGGCTATAAATGAATGGGATGCTCCTGAATCAAAAAGCACAGAAGCAGGAGTAAATTCAACGAGGAACTCACCGAGCACTACTCCCGGGGCCTGCTGGGCTTCCTGGGCGTCGACGTGGTTGACTCGGGCCCTGCCCTGGTACGGGGCCCTGCTCTGCTGGCTGCTGGAAGGAAGCGCCTTGGAGGTAGGTGCTGATGGGAACTTGGGGCCATTCACCGAGTTGGAGTAGGTTGGTCCGGGTGCCTTCAGCTGAGGGCAGTTGTTCTTGAAGTGCCGGGGGTCTCCGCAGTGCCAACAGGCGTTTGCTGGCGGTTGGTTGCTTGCAACGGAGGGTGCCTGATGGGAGCTCTGACTCTGTTGACTGTAGCGTGATGGAGTGGGTCCAGATTGTTTATCGAAGCCTGGACCCCTGGGTGGGAGCCCAAAGGGTCGAGCTCTCTGGTGACGCTCTTGCTGTTGAGCTCGCAGGACCTGGAACTTTCTCTTGATGTGCCCTTTTTCTTCCTCTTTAGCTCTTTCCACTTGAATAGCTTTGTTGGAAAGGTGAGAGAAGCTGTGGAAGTCCTGGCTGGCGAGGATGGTCTTAAGCTCGGGTCTTAACCCTCTCAGGAAACGGGGCATTTTCCTGGCCTCGGTGCTGACATCCTCGGGCGCGTAGCGGGCCAGCTCTGTGAACTTATGCACATACTCACTGACTGTTCGCCCACCTTGGGTTAGCTCCCGGAATTCATCCTCCTTGAGTTGAACTATCCCTTGGGGTACATGGTGCTCACGGAAGGCTGTTTCGAATTCTGCCCAGGTAGCATCTCTGACGGCTTCACTGAAAGTGTCCCACCATGCTAACGCCATTCCTGAAAGCTGATGAGCTGCCAGCTGAACGCGCTGATTCTCAGGGCAAGCGATGGCTTCTAACTTCCTCTTGATCGTGCGAAGCCAGTCATCTGCATCGAGGGGATTGCTGGACCCCGCGAATGTGGGAGGCTTGAGTCTCAGGAATTCTCCCATCCTGTCCTGGGGCCTCCCACCACCTGGGCGCTGGTTCTCCAGACTTCGAGTGAGGACTTCAATGAGTCTGGTTTGATTGGCTAGAACTTGGGCCAGATCTAGTGGTAGTTCCGGAGGTGCGGGGAGGTGGGTCCCATCCCCTTCTCCACCGGCTCCTCCTTCTGCTCCTAAGGGAAAACCTGCTCCAATCCCGGAGGCGGTAGGCGTGGTTTTATCCAAAGCCATCTGCCATGGGAAGAGGGTTACTATTATGCATATGCCATTTTTTTGAACTGGTTATTTTATTCATTACATCAAGCCATTACATGACACAACACCCGGCTATCATAAGTTCGTCACACACGAGTGCTATCTAGGGTACTCCCGCATTCCTTCTCTAATGTGTCCCCAAATTCCTTGAGAAGGTCATCAAGGCTAGCCAGGGACATTTCATCGGTGTCGGATAGGTTCCTTGGAGGGTTTTCTTCCTTCTGCTCAGTCTGGCATCCTTGGCTCTTGGTCTTCTTGCGGATTTTCTTTGCGGGGGCGAGCTTCTTCATCTTCTTGTCGTAGTCCATCTTCAGTGTGCGGTAGGCCTCTCGGGTATTGGTTTCCTCACCTTCGGCTATTGCGAGGCTCTCTTGAAGGGACACCTTTTCTTCTGAGAGTTCCCTGACTTTCTGCTCCAGGCTTTCCACCCGGGAGGTTAGAGAGGTGCAGTGGAGGGTGAGGTCATCATATTGGTTATCAAGGGTATGAAGGTATCCAGCCATGTAGACAATGGTGGGATCGTTCTCAGTAGGATCTCCTCCTGATAGGGCCTGAAGTCTTTTCCTCCAGGTGGGGGTATTCTTGTTGCTGGGTGGAAAGTAGCGAAGGGGGGTTTCAATGATTACTTTGTTGTAGTTTTGACATAGCTGACGGAGGGCTTTTCGGGCGACATTTTGGCAAGCATCTAGGAAATGAACTCCGGTAAAAGTGACTTGGAAGGAACATTGGTTTGGATAGCTGTGGCTTTCCCCCAGGTAGACTGCCATAGAGCATTTTATCATCCCGCCCTCGAAATGTTCCGTCCAGACGTATTCCGGCTTCTTGCGGATTCCCATGCGGAGCGCACAGCTTCGCAAGAGGCGTGGGAACCCTTCCACTTCTGAGCAGTAGGATGTCTTAATGGCCAGAGAGTCTCCCATCTGGAATAGGAAAAGAAGGGTCTTGTTAAAACTGGGGAAGGGAAGAGAAAACTCTTCTTGAGGTGAGAGGTATTTTCTTGTTAAGGTAGGTTTTAGGGTCAGGGCTGCGACCTACGGCCAGTCCTATGGCTCCGATACCACCTGAAGCGTCCCGATCCTTTGGGACTCAAATGTGAAACAATTACTAGTCCCAGGAGGCTAGTAAACACATTTCTTACTTCAAATAGTACAGAGTTTTAGATAAATTTATTACAATACCGGGGTACAAGCTCGAGAGAGCCAAATAGAGAAGCGCAGTAGGAAAAATACACTAGCCCAAGCCACAGGCAGAACTGGGTGCAGACACAGCCCTCTTAATCAAGCATAGCAGAAAAGAAGTCCTCGGCTGCTGAAAAACATAAATAACTTTGGGTGAATACACTAGGTATTCCGCAAGCCCACCCCGCTCCCGTAGAGAGAAAGAGACCTATGATGTACATGCTCAATTTGGTGGAGTTGTAGTCACTCATCATTTTCTTAGAGAGAGGCAGTTGTTTGAAGGTTTTCCCATGGTCTTTAAAAGAAACCAAAACTCAACCACCACTGAGCTCCCCGCTCCCGTGGCCTTATTTTCCTTTCAACACCCATTTGATCACACCTTTCCCCTGGCAAGCCACTTAGAGAAAACAAAAGAAAAACTCTAATTGCCATACCATACCAGACTCATCCATACCAGTGGACACGGACTATTCGAATAGGTTTCAACTCTGCGCAGAGGGGTACACTTTACCCACTAGCCCGGTTTCTACGATCTCACCGTCGTGAGACCCGAATGCCGGATCTCTTTCCTTACTCGTGCATCCTAACCTTAACGGTTATCCGGAAGGAGTCAGGCCACCACCATGCCCAAACCGGACAAAACTTTCCCCCTCCTTATCCTCCCGGTGCTCCCCAGCCTTCTTAACCCTGGGGTCGGACCACACGAGTTCGGATCGAGTGACTGCCCACACAGTCTCGAGTGGTTGTACGACAAAGGAGTACAGGTAGTGAAGATGACAAACCGGTCCTTATATGAGGGGACAATCCTTCTGCTCACGCCTAAACCAGCTGAGCCAACACCTTAGGCCCTCCCCTAAACCAGGGAGTCCCTGATCATCCCACTCTCAGGTGATGAGGGTGAGTACCCTTCATCGCAAAAGAAAAGAGATTTTATTTGGAGATACACATAGCCTTTCTTCCCAATCCACTTTACGTATCCAGAAAGTGTATGTTAATGCGGGCCATCTCTCACTCACAATGCAATATTCCCCATAATTCCCGGCCTAGGCAGTGGTAGAGAAAATAGGTAATTTATGCATCAAGGGAAGGATGGACTTGCCTTCGTCGAAGCTTTCCTGGCACAGAAGATCTACTTCTGGAAGTTCGGGTTCTGGCCCTTCTTCCGGGGCTACGGGTTCCGGATCAACGATCCCTGCTTCTTCTAGGAAAACAGGCAATAAAACAATACATCAACAGGGATTTACGAATTATAGTGTGTCATTTTCTAACATCATTGTTGTATGAGATCTTTAGAAATTATTTGGATAATTTTTGGTGTATAAAATATTGAAGAATACTAATTAAATGGGAAAGGGTGAAGAAAGGAAAATAGAAAGGGATTTCTCCTCAAACGGGCCGGGGGGGGGGGAGATTTGGCCCAGCTCGGCGCGGGGCAGGCGCGCGGGCGCGCTTTCGGCCCAGCAGCGGCCCACGGGGAGGGGGCGACTGCGCGGGCGCGCGGGGCGACGGCGTCAACGTGGGGCCCACGCGACAGAGAGAGCGGCAGGGGGAAACGGCGCGGGCGTGATTGACGACGGGGGTGAACCGGCCGAGGGGGGGAAAAACCGGCCACCGGGGGGGGGGGGTTCGACGGCGGCTTGCCGCCGATGGCCCGGTTCTTGGGCAATGCGCAGGCGCCTAAGCATGGGGAGGGGATGGCGGACCTAGAGATGGGCTCAATTTGGTCAGAGGAGGTCGGGAGGGAGCTGCCCGCGGGGAGGTGGCGGAGCTTCGCGGCGGGGTTGCCGCCGGTGAGCTCTGGGCGAGCAATCGGGGTGGGGGAGTGGTGTATTGCGTTTGCGGCGAGGTGAGGAAGCTGCTAGGCTAACTCAATTGCTTGCTGGGCTAACGGAGAGGGAGAGAGAGGAGAGGAGGAGGAACTCACCGGAGAGGGGGAAGACGACGGCGCTTCGCGAATTGGGCTCGGGTGAGGGGAGGAGGGTAGTGGTCGGGGCTGGTGCGAGAAAGAAGGGGCTCGGGGCGAGCTTTTTATAGGCGTGCGGGGCGAGGGGGGGCGGTGGAGCTCCCTGGCTCCGGCGAGCTTCCCAGTGCCGCCATAAATGGCGCACAGCGCCGCCGAGGGGACGCTACGGCGGGGGGGCGGTACCGGCGAGGACGCGGTCAAGGGGAGGAGGACGGAGCGGTGCCAAACTTTCCTGTGTGGCCGGACGACAGAGGGGAGGATGGAGGCGACGGCCGGAGGTGACTTCGGCGAGGGGACGGCGGACGGACGACGAAGCGGCTGACGGGCGGGGCCGCTTGGTCAGCGAGAGCGAGCGAGCGAGCGAGCGGGCGGGCGAGCGAGCGGGCGAGCGGGCGGCTGACGGGTGGGGCCGCTTGGTCAGCGAGAGCGAGCGAGCGAGCGAGCGGGGCGGCTGCCGCGCGCGCGGAAGCGGGCCGCAGATGGGCTGGGAGAGGAGGAGTGTGGCGCGAGGGAGAGAGGGGGCGGCCGCGGCTTGGGCCGAACTCGGCCCAGTAGGGGGAGGAGGAGGTTTTTCTCTTTTTCTTTTTATTTTCTAATTCCTATTTCCCAATTTGTATCTTTTTCTTTGAACAAATTATTTTGTAGATACTCTAAGAGTTTAGAAAATAGAATCTAAGTGAGGTGCTTTTGTGATCAATCAAGATGTATGCATATGATGAAGGAAAATTTTGGGGAGGATTTTAGAATTAGAGGATGAAGGGAGGGGTAAAAGGTGGATTAGGGTTTCAAACCTAGATTAGGATTTTTGGGATGCTACAGGTATGAATTGGTTAACTCAACACAAGGCAATTCTCAACACTGAACTCAGAACCGTCAGGTTGAGCTATAATCAAGAAGAAATTCTTTTGTCTCTCCCCAAAACCAATCCAGCCAAAGCTTCTGGTAGAATATTTGAAGCCATTGTACCGGAGATCAAGAACATTCCGGTAGTATGTGAGTTTCCAGATGTATTTCCGGAAGATTTGCCTGGACTACCCCCTGAAAGAGATGTAGAATTCGTAATTGAGCTAAAGCCCGGTACGGCTCCCATCTCCCGAAGATCGTACAGTATGCCCCCTAATGAGTTGGCAGAATTGAAGATTCAATTACAAGATCTACTGAATAAGGGATTTATCCGGCCAAGCTCGTCCCCATGGGGTTGTCCCGCCATTTTTGTCAAGAAGAAGGATCAAACCTTGCGCATGTGCGTGGATTATCGGCCCCTGAATGAGGTCACCATCAAGAATAAGTACCCTCTTCCAAGGATCGACATCTTATTTGATCAACTGACTGGGGCGAGGGTATTTTCTAAAATTGATCTCAGGTCGGGCTATCATCAAATCCGTATTCGGCCCGAGGATATACCGAAGACCGCATTTACTACGTGGTATGGATTGTTCGAATACCTGGTGATGTCTTTCGGGCTCACAAATGCTCCTGCCCACTTCACCTATTTGATGAACTCGGTGTTCATGCCCGAGTTAGACAAGTTCGTGGTGGTCTTCATTGACGATATTTTGATATACTCTAAAAATGAAGAGGAGCATGCTCAGCATCTACGGATTGTATTGACGCGCCTGAGGGAACATCAGCTATATGCCAAGTTCAGCAAGTGCGCGTTCTGGCTGGAGGAAATTCAATTTTTGGGGCACGTGTTATCAGCTAAAGGAATTGCGGTAGATCCTAGCAAGGTCAAAGATATTCTAGAGTGGAAACCCCCAACCACTGTTCACCAAGTCCGGAGTTTTCTTGGACTGGCTGGGTATTATCGCAGATTCATACCCGATTTTTCTAAGCTTGTGAAGCCAATCACAAGATTGTTGAAGAATGACATTAAATTTAATTGGTCTTCTAAGTGTAATGAAGCCTTTGAGCAATTGAAGACACTATTAACCACTGCTCCAGTTTTGGCTCAACCGGACATCACTAAGCCTTTTGATGTATATTGTGATGCATCTGGCAGTGGACTTGGCTGTGTACTGATGCAAGAAGGCCGAGTAATTGCGTATGCTTCAAGGCAGCTGCGCCGACATGAGGAGCATTATCCAACTCATGACCTGGAGTTAGCTGCTGTGGTTCATGCCCTGAAAATATGGCGCCACTATCTGCTGGGAAATATCTGTCACATATATACAAATCATAAAAGTTTGAAGTACATCTTCACCCAGACAGAGTTAAATATGAGGCAAAGACGATGGCTTGAGCTCATTAAAGATTATGATCTGGAGATCCACTATCACCCAGGCAAGGCCAATGTGGTGGCAGATGCATTGAGTCGTAAGACTTCCTGCCACTGTCTTATGGCAAAGACCTCCGAGAGCACTTTATGTCAAGAAATGGAGAAGCTAAACCTGGGGATAATCCAGCACGGGACTCTAAATCAGCTAAAGCTTGAGTCAATCATTCTGCAAAAGATAATTGATGCTCAAAAGGATAATTTGGGTATGAAGCACATACGAGAGAAGATAAGGGCTGGAACAGCCAAATGTTTCAAGGAAGATGAGCAAGGTGTGATATGGTTTAATAACCGCATAGTAGTGCCAAAGAATGAAGAACTCCACCAGCAAATTTTAGATGAAGCGCATCTTAGTCGCTATTCTATTCATCCGGGAAGCACTAAGATGTATCATGATCTAAAACAGCACTACTGGTGGACGAAGATGAAAATTGAAATTGCACGCTATGTGGCTAAGTGTGACACTTGCAGACGTGTCAAGGCCATACACATGAAAACTGCCGGTCCATTGCAGTCATTACCAATACCAACATGGAAATGGGAAGACATAAGCATGGACTTCATTGTGGGATTGCCCAGGACCGCAAAAGGGTATGACTCTATCTGGGTAATTGTTGATCGACTTACCAAGATCGCCCACTTCCTCCCTGTCAAAGTAAAATATCCCGTCATTACCTATGCGGAGTTATACATCGCCCGTATTCTCAGTTTGCATGGTGTTCCAAAGACTATAGTGTCGGATCGTGGACCTCAATTTGTAGCCAAGTTTTGGGAAGAACTTCATAAATTTTTGGGTACCAAACTGCTCCACAGTTCGGCCTATCATCCTCAAACCAGTGGACAAACTGAGAGAGTGAATCAGATACTTGAAGATATGCTGCGGGCATGTGTCCTGGATTTCTCACAGAAATGGGATGAATGTTTACCTTTGGCGGAGTTTTCATATAATAATAGCTATCAAGACAGTATTCAGATGGCACCTTTTGAAGCTTTATATGGACGACGGTGTCGAACTCCGCTAAACTGGTCTGAACCTGGTGAAAGGTATTTCTTTAGACCTGATATGGTAAAAGAAACCGAGGATAAGGTTCAGAAAGTTATTCAAAATCTAAAGAAAGCACAAGCTCGTCAAAAGAGTTATGCAGACAAACGGCGAATGCCCTTATACTTCTTAGAAGGAGACTACGTCAACTTAAAGGTTTCACTAATGAAGGGAGTGTCGCGTTTCGGGGTAAAGGGAAAACTTGCACCCAGGTACATTGGTCCATTTCCTATTCTTCAAAGATATGGGCCAGTGGCGTATCAACTTCAACTTCCCGAAACATTGTCTGCTGTACATAATGTGTTCCATGTATCGCAATTGAAGAAGTGTCTCTGGGTTCCCGATCGAACCATTGAAGTGACAGATGTTGTCCTGGAACCAGATTTAACGTACTCGGAGCATCCTATTCGAGTTCTGGATCAAAAGGACAGGGTTACCCGAAGAAAGACTCTCAAATTCTACAAAGTACAATGGAACCAGCATTCTGAAGATGAGGCTACGTGGGAAACTCAAGACTTCTTGAATAAGAATTTCCCAGGCTTTCTAGCCTCATGTAACTTGTAAAGTGTATATAGTTATGGCAATAAAGGAATGAACCCCACCCCACCCTGCCTTGTTCCAGAAATAAGGAAATAAAAACATGACACATTTCCTTTTCCATTACTCACCCTAGGACTTTAAATCTCAGGACGAGATTCTTTTATGGGGGGAAGGATGTAACACCCCTGGTGTTACTATAACTAAAACTTGAGCATGGCATCATAAGCATTGGCATTGCATATGTTTGACACACCTAGAGTGCAATCACTAGGCAAAAATTTCAAACAAGTTGTATTGTTTTAATGTTTTTGCAAATAGAACCCTGGTTAAAGGACTTAACCCTAAATAGTGGTTAAAGGGGTAAAACTTAACCCAAGTTAAGAAAACCTAAAGACTTTAGGGTAAAAGTCATGAAATGACTCTAAGAATAAACTTGAATTCCTTTTATACCCCTGGGATACCAGAAACCCTAATTGGAACCCTGGAAAACCCTGAAACCAAACCCTAGGGGCTTATGTGCAAAATTAGCCCACTTTTGGGCTAAAGTGCAAAAACCAAGTCAAATAAGTATTTTAAGTCAATTGGTTCACAAATATGTGGATTTGAAAGCCAAACCCTAAGTTTTGGACTTAAATGCAAAATGGACGTCATTTGAGTTTTATTCTAAGTCTGAAAATCAGAGAATGGGCTCAACTTTGGGGCTTTGTAACTTACAAAGTATAGGGTTTTTGCCCTAGGTCACCACATCAAAGTTGAAGTCCAATTGAAGGTGAACAACTTTGCTTAAGAGTGGGAGTATTGTTGTTAAGGAAAAATTGGAGATAATCAAGCCTAAAGATAGGTGGTCAGGCTGATTCAGTCTGAATTTCAGAGTTTCAGTGTAACAGGGTCGACTTTGTGGATGAATTAAACCTTGATCCAGTGACTTTTTGTGAATGCACATTGTAGCAAAGTTGTAGAGGGATTATAGTTCTACAACTTTACTACAGAAAGTTGGCTTAGGTTCCACACGAAAATTTGAGAAAATAAAGCTCCAATGTGCTCTGTCAGTCGCTCTGAAGTGATGCTCACCATGGTACAGTAACGAATAACTGAAGAAGACCCCGTTCCCTGCTCACCGCCGGTGGTCCATCACCGTTGATCATCGTTCGCCGTGATTCGTGCGTCGTGGTCATCGGTTAAGCGTAGCTCGGTAAAGATCCTTACCGCCGGTGAGCTGGCCACCACTCCGACGACCCCCCTGTCTTCCTTTCTACTTTGCGGCTGGCACGATAAGTTCACCGTCGACCGCCGCTTCCCGACCGTGCGCCGCGTGGCCTAGCCATTTCACAGCACCGCCGTGACGCCCTATGACTGTCCCATCATCGCCGGGAGAGTTGCCACGGCGGTAGACACGTATTCACCGCGGCCAGTGCTTCTTCTTCACCTCCGACCACCGCGTGTCTCGTCCAAATTCGCGGCCACCGCCCATCCTCCCTATAAATTGAGCCCTCCTCTAGCTGCATAACTTCATCACGTACCTCATCGTCCAGTATCAGCCCCAGTCCTGCCACCGTGAGCTCTAATTTCAAGTTTCCCCCAAATACGATTTCCGCCACCGTGAAACTGAGCTCACCGTCGCCAGCCCAACTCCGGTCAGTTCCCGCCCTCTGCTCCTTCGTTTGAGCATTCTCATGCCTCTGTGATGCTCCTCGACCCCTTTAATTGGACTAGACCGACGCCCATCGCCGGGAACACGGCTGTCTCGCCGTGATGCTCACGGCCACCGTGGCCAGAGTTCCCTAGTTGATTAATAGCCAAATTAGTTTGGGGGAAAAGGCTTACGGTCGATCCAATTCGGTTTCTGTTGCTCGGAGAGCTCAGCCGTTGCCCCGTTCGGCCGGTCTGCTGGCTCGCCGGAGCGCGGCCGTGCGTGAACGGCGTCGAGGATTTCTAGTTGTGAATTGATAGAAACGCAGGGGCCTTTTTGTAATGGTCAGTGACTTGGTTAAACAGTGAAATGACTTGTTCTTAGTTAGCCAGAAACCCGAGGCCCTTTCTGCAAAGCTGCCAGGGCGTGGGCGCGCGCGCGCGCTTTCCCCTCTGGACTGGGCCGTCTGGGCTGGTTTCAGCCCATTAATATTGAAGCTTTTTCTTTTTCTTTTTCCAGCAGAGCCAAAATAATTAGAGAAAAATGTAGAAAAATGCTAAAATTGTGAAACTAATTTTCCTAGGCTTGTTATTTTTCCTAGTATTTAGTAAAAATAGTTTTGTGATTTTTAATGGAAATAAGAAATTTTAGGGTATTTAAAGTAGTTAAAAGTATTAGTTATGGATTTTTAGAAAATAAATGGTAAGTCCAAAATTGTCCAAACTTTTTATGGGCACTTTAACCAATATTTAGAAGCCTTGGGTAGAATTTGGGTTGATTTGAACCTTGTTTGATCACTAAATCCAAAACCAACCCCCCCTGCCCTATTAACTCCTTTACCGACTCCGGAAACCCTAGGTTCTCGGAGTACCGTGAAGGAAAGTTGTACTCAAGACTTAGATAATAAGTTTATATTATCTTCGCATCCTCATGAGCATCCCATGGCATCCATTCTTATGCATGTATATGGTTATGTTAGAACACGAAGAAGAAGAAGAAGTCACTGAAGTGGGAACTCCACCATCCTCAGATCCTCAAGCAGGCAACTGCTTTTATTTCGATATTTGTGGATCCGAGCAGGACTCACCTGATAACAAAGGCAAGCCCCGGTGCATTTGCCACCCTCCTTGTTGTTTTAAAATCTTTCTCACTTGCTTGATGCATTAGGTGATAGGAGTTGATTGATAAAACAATTCCTGCATTACCTTCCTTGAATTTGATTACCTTCCTTGATCACCCGTTTTACAAAAGATTTTGATGCTTAGCCTTGCTTTAGAAAAACAAAATGTTTTGTTTTTACAAAAGATGATGTGGCAAAAGTGGGTGGGATGTTTTTGAAAATAAAATTTGATGGTGGATCCATCAAGGCCTTGATGGATTCAACATCGGAAAAGATGTACCTCTGTCAGGTACCAAGTTTTTGGGTTAAAAAGATTAAGCTGAGACCGGGCGGGTGACTTGCACGAGAAAGAGAGTCTCGGTGTAGTGTCTCCGTCTGAGTCGATTAAGGACCGTCTCGATGTAGGCTTGATGATCGAGGACCCTTTAGCTGGTCACATGCCTCGTCATGGGTAAGCCTTGCCTCGGGCAGACTAAGGCCGGAATAAAATAACACGAAATGGGAGTGGAGCGGTGGCGAGAGTAGCGTGTACCCTCCGTGGCAAGAGGCTGGACGGTGGTGTATCTGTGCTCTCGGTTTGCGTGAACCTGATCCGATCTTAAGAACCCCGGTGGCGGGTTGACATATGCAAGGGTTAAGTGCTACATATGTCGTGTGATTGGAGATCCTCAGCTGAGTATAATCGATTCGGATCGCCGTACCTTCGCGGTTATGAAGACTTGGTCACTGCCCTACACGTAGCATTCCACTAAAGATGATGGGTTTTTGTTAAGAAATTGGCTAGTGCAGGACCAGTGATTGAACTAGGGTAGAAAGAACTCTAGTTGCAGGTAATTGAACTTAACATGACAAATAAAACTGGATTTTTAAGGATCCACTTTAGTAGGCTTTTCTGCAAACAGAGTCTTTGATTATTGAAAAGCCTTACCTTGACTCCCATATAACCAGCATACCCTTGAGAGTCTTTTCCTTAGTCGGGTAAGTCTTGCTGAGTAATTCCATACTCAGGGTTTATCCCTTCGTTGTTTTTAGGTGAGGAAGTAGCAGACTTTTGCTGCTTCTGTGCCAAAGTGGTTCCCAAAGAAGAAAAACAAGACTGAAGTGCGGGAGGACTCGGTCCTCCACATAGGATCTTTTGTTTATAGCTTTTCGGGAGATGTTTGTGCCTCCCGTAGTTTGTATAATATTACTTCTCTGCACTCACTTTTGGCTGGTCTGTAATAAAATAACTCGAGCTTGCTTTTGAAATAAATGTAAGTTCATGTAATTTGCTTCCGCATTTCTTTATCTCCGATGATCTGTAATGTCTGCAAGACGGGTGAAACGTTCCTGGTGAGGTCGGGAAAGATACCGGGCTTGTCAAGTGACTTAGGAACATCTACAGGGTGTCTGATGTCTGTTAGACAAGGACAACTGTAAGTGGGCCTAATTACTTGGGAGGTTCCGTCACACTCGCCACGCTACCAGCTGTGCTCCTACGAGACTCAGGCGCTCCTCCGGCGGCCACGCCATCACATGTACAGGGCCCAAGCTCTCCCCCAAGGGCCACGTTGGCATGTACACAGGGCTTAGGCACTCCACTGCCGGACACGATAGCGCATAGCTGTGCCCTCGTTGTACGCCTGGACTCTCTCCTTGCCTCTATAAAAGGAAGATCCAGGGCCACCCTGGGGGGGGGGGGGTTCGCGCGAGGGAAGTAGTGGACGAACTCTGTGTCCCCCTCTCTCTCTCTCACGCGACGCGCTTGTAACCCCTACTGCGAGTGGCACACCTGGTGCAGGATAATACAAGGCTTGTCCCACATCTTGTGATCCATCCCGTGCCAACCCATCTGGGCAGGGACATGCAGCGACAATTCACTCGTCGGTCCAGGGACCCCCCAGGGTCGAAACGCCGACAAGTCGTAGCTCCGATTCTAGCAGTTCTCGAACCTACGCTCTCGTTGCATTGCGTAGCATATTTTTACGTTGTTGTTCTAATGTTTGGTGTGATGTTAATTTCCCCCATACCAAGTTTGTTTGTATAACTGTGAGTAGACCAGCAAGTGACCGAGGACCCTGATACTTAGCTGGTGGAAAACTCTCAGCAGGAGCACATTGAAGGCAAGTTGTGCCCTTGATCACTCTTCTTTACCTAATAATGTTCTCTGCTTAATCACTGTGATATGCTCAGGTTAATTTGATAGGACCTAATAAGTTACTAGTTTTGTTTAGCCCACCCACACCTTACAAACAAATGAACTATTGGGTAGACTTGCTATTGCTCTTCCTGGTTTTGAGATTAATGCTATACTAAATTATGATCACGTTTCACTACTATTGTTGGTTTATTATTGTTCATGACAAGATCATTATGTTAATTGGAACATAGAGAACCACTCGGGAAAATAGCGCTACCACAAGGGTGGTATGGGACGCCCTTGGCTGACTAATTAGGAAAGCTAGTGGAGGACTACCTTACCCGAAAGGAGAAAGGGCGGTAGAGGAACTGCTGTATAGGGAGGTTCTTGGGTCGATCATGTTGCGACGGCTTTTCAGAGGAGGGATTCTTATATCGCCCTTCTCAGAAACCGTAGCGGGTTTTCTGAAGCTAGTGGAACTTTGTAAAGGCCTTGTACTGCTACCTTGTCTCACCTCCTCGGTAGATATGTATGGGATTCATGACCCTGTGGCATATGGGTAACATGACTTGTAGGTAAAAATGTGCAACCTCTACCGAGTGTAAAACTGGTATATCAGTCGTGCTCACGGTCATGAGCGGCTCGAACCCTCACATGAGTAATTTATAGAACTAAACTTAATTTGTCATTTGCATTGCATTGTGAGTGTTATTATTAATTGTGATCTCTTATTTGATTGGATTGGTACCTACTTATACTTAGTAACTGCTAATAAAACTTTGACCAAATCTAAAAGCAATGCTCAGCTTTAACCATCTCCTTTGTTAAGCCTTACACTTCACATGAGCCACCACTGTAAGTGAGCTCATGCACATTATTCCCCACAACTTGTTGAGCGATGGACGTATGTGAGCTCACCCTTGATGTACTCACATTCCTCCAGGTCAAGAATAGGTACCACAAGATAAGGAGCATGAAGGATGCCACGATGAGTTCGTGAGAGGTATAGGTCGTCGTTGTTGGAACTTGCTCACAGGCGCAAGTTGATCCAATGGGGGGGGAGTAATAGCGCAAACAGGGTTTTAGCACGTGATGGTAGAAGCTTTTTTCATCTAGCCTCTCAAGGGCACTGTGCGGGGGTATTTATAGGTGTCCGGGTGCCCAGCGTCCCGTGCTAAGGACGCATGTGCCCTCAGACACCTAGGTTATCCCCGGAATATTCCCATAGAGCGGGGTTACAGACTATAATTACAGGGACGCCTTTATAAATTAGGCCCGTAACACGCAGCGGCCACGCAGGGCCCGTCACAATGGGCCGGATCACACGTGGGCCTCCGTGCTGGACGAGGCCGCACGGTGGGATGACCTTGCCACGGGTCTTCGTCCGATGTCGTATGGGGCGAAGGGTGTCCCTGCCTGTTGTCTTGTCTCTGCTGGGCCAGCGTTTACGGCGAAGGCCCCGAGCGAAGGGTGGCGTCTTTGCCTTCGCCCCAACATTTGCCCTCCGAGGGACCAGTTCGACTAAGTCATCTGGTGCCGAAGACGTCGCTAGATGGCGGAGACGCTGCCCTCGCTCGAAGTGGTTCCGCGGGGGTTTTTGACAAGACCGTTGATTGACGTCGTACTGCCCTCCTTGCTCTTGTTCGCCGGAGATCTGGCTCGAGTGAAGCAGACCACCCGTCGCCGCCGACGGTACGTAGCGATGCCAACCTCTTCTTCTTCTTCTGTCACTACGCCGCCGGCCGAAGCGTCGTCTGAGGAAACGCTGAGTACTGTGGCGGCGGAGGAGTTGCGCGCCGGCGATACGGTGGATTTTGGTGTGTCGCGGATGTCGTCGGCCCGCATGCAAGATATGCAGCGGCTTGGTTACTTTGGTGGCGGAGTCGCTCGTGTCCCGGGGACGGAGGAAGTCCCCGAGCCAGAAGGCGAGTTGGTTGTGTTTGAGGCGTTCTTTGCCGCTGGTCTCCGCCTGTCTGCGCACCGATTTGTTGGAGAAGTCCTGCGCAGATTTAACGTTCAGATCCATCAGCTGACTCCGAATGCCGTGGTGGCTCTGTCGAAGTATGTCTGGGCGACGACTTCGTACGGTGGACAGCCATCAGTCGAAGTCTTCGCGAAGTACTATTGCCTGCACTGGCAGAAGAGGATGATTGGAAATGAAGTTGCTCAGTTTGGGTCCTGTACATTTACGCCGAAGACTGGCAAGACCACGATGGAGGTAGTTGAGTTGGTTCCTTGCGCCCACAACAAGTGGGGCAATTGGCATGATTTTTGGTTCTACGTCGCGGAGGGTACAGTCGAAGACCATCCGGGGCTCCCCGTGTCCGAGATGTGCTCGCATTTTTACTCAGCATACCCGCCTTTCGAAGTGGCGGAGGAGGATGCAGACGAAGGGGCCCTTCGGTGCGCCGCCGGCCTGAGCAGCGGGCGCGATTTGGTTGAGGAGTTTGTGGCGTACGGGGTATGGCCTTTGGCGCATGGCTGGGCGCTGGGCGAAGTGTGCCCTCGCCAGATGCCTTCCCATGATGGGAAGCTGGTGCGAAGTCCTGCCTTCGCGCTAGATCTGCATAGCCGCGATCCGGCCGCCTTTGTGCGTGAGGCGGAAGATGGGGCGGTGCGGATCGTTGGTCGGTATGTGCCGAGGACAGAGGGCCAGCGTAGCTGGGACATTCGCGGGTCAAATGACTGCTTGAACAGGGTTTTTGAGTTGAATCGTCTGCCGTATGGCGGTTATCCCGGCCAAGACGATGTGGATCGTCGCGGGAAGAAACCGGTGGTAGAGTCTGGAGACGACCCCGCGCCGGCGGTCGCCCCGTCCTCTAAGAAGAGGAAACTAGGTACTGCTGTGGGAGGACTTGGGGTTTTTGATGGTTTTGCTAGAGAATTGATGAGGACATGCGCGGCCCCGGGGGGAAGGATGTCTTCGCCCGAGCTCCGGGAGTCTTCGGCATGGATGCTGAGGGTTACTGGGGGTTGGTGGCCTAAGAATGTTCCTGTCCCCCGCGTGGCCGGCGAAGACTTTTTTACATCTCGCATGGTTCGTGATTGGAAAGTGTTTCCTTACGGGCGGAATATTGCTGCTGTTGTGTCGGCAGTGATGGACAAGGATCGCCAGGGAGCTGCACAGAAGCGCCAGGCGGTCGTCAGGCTTCATGAAGCTAGGCCGAAGAGGCAGCGGGGGGCTGCGAAGACTACTGCCCCCGGCGGAGGCCAGCCGCCGCTGGCGGCTAAGTCGGCCGTCCCTGCATCCAGTAGGGCGCTGGAGGCTGCGAAGGCAGCTGCCGCCGGTGGTCCCAAGTCTGCGAAGGCTGCCCCTTCGTCCAGCGGGGTGCCGGAGGCTGCGAAGGCGGCTCGAGGGTTGCCGCCCCCGGGCAAGCGCGTTGCTGACTTCGCCACCGACATTAGTGTGGACGATTATCTTGTTGGTAAGTCGTTGGCTCGAGATTTTTTTTTAATTTGTTGATACGTCGCAGGGTCGGACGAAGACCAACTTGTTGTTGTTCTGCCTGCTGCGGCGGCCACGGCGGCTGCCGTGGTGCCAAGGGCGAAGGGCAGTGCTCTTTATGCCGGCGGCGAGATACCGGCACTCACTACCGTCAGGGACGAGGCGGGTGCTGTGTCCCGCCGGCTGGAGGAGATGAAGGAGGCACTAAGTCAGGTGCGTTGAGCTAGACTTCGGGTTTTTTTTACCGGCTTCGTCGGGGCTGTGGTCTTATGTGTGTCTTGTAGGCGGCTGACTTCGCAAACCGCGCGGCGTCGGGGGCCCTGACGGCAGTTGTGTCTGCCGAAGTCGAGAGACTTCGGACGCAACATGCTGACGCCGTCCGGGAAAAGTCGGCCGCCGACAGTAAGTGCCGCAAGCTGGCGGACAAGGTGGCTGTGCTGGAGGGTGAGAAGGCTGACCTCCAGCGCCAACTGGCGGCGGAGAGGGAGGAGGCTAATGAGGCCCTCGCCAAGGCGTAGGCTGCGCAAGCGGAGGCCAATTTGGCGCGGGCGGAGGGCATCCTTGCCAGGCAGCGCGCCGAGCAGCTGGAGGAGCGGCTCAGCGCTCTGCAGAGCCGTGTGGAGAGGGCCGAGGCCTCGATGTAACACCCCTGGTGTTACTATAATTAAAACTTGAGCATGACATCATAACATTGGCATTGTATATGTTTGATACACCTAGAATGCATTCACTAGGCAAAAATTTCAAACAAGTTGTATTGTTTTAAATGTTTTTGCAAATAGAACCCTGGTTAAAGGACTTAACCCTAAATAGTGGTTAAAGGGGTAAAACTTAACCCAAGTTAAGAAAACCTAAAGACTTTAGGGTAAAAGTCACAAAATGACTCTAAGAACAAACTTGAATCCCTTTTATACCCCTGGGATACCAGAAACCCTAATTGGAACCCTGAAAAACCCTGAAACCAAACCCTAGGGGCTTATGTGCAAAATTAGCCCACTTTTGGGCTAAAGTGCAAAAACCAAGCCAAATAAGTATTTTAAGTCAATTGGTTCACAAATATGTGGATTTGAAAGCCAAACCCTAAGTTTTGGACTTAAATGCAAAATGGACCTCATTTGAGTTTTATTCTAAGTCTGAAAATCAGAGAATGGGCTCAACTTTGGGGCTTTGAAACTTACAAAGTATAGGGTTTTTGCCCTAGGTCACCACATCAAAGTTGAAGACAAATTATAGGTGAACAACTTTGCTAAAGAGTGTGAGCTTAGTTGTTATGAGAAATTTGGAGAAAAACCCAATCAAAGTTTGACTGTCAGGCTTGTTCATTCTGAAATTCAGCCTTTCAGTGTAACAGGGTCGACTTTGTGGGTGAATTAAACCTTGATCCAGTGACTTTTTGTGACAACACCATGTAGCAAAGTTGTAGCTGGTATGTAGCACTACAACTTTGATGCAGAGACTTGGACCTGTTGTCACATGAAACTTGGAGAAAATGAAACTCCAATGTGCTCTATCAGTCGCTCTGAATTGGTGTTCACCATGGTACAGTAAAGGATAACTGAAGAAGATTCCGTTCCCTGCTCACTGCCGGTGGTCCATCACCGTTGATCACCGCTCGCCGTGATTCGTGCGTCGTGGTCATCGGTTAAGCATAGCTCGGTAAAGATCCTTACCGCCGGTGAGCTGGCCACAACTCCGACGACCCCCCCCCCCCCTGTCTTCCTTTCTGCTTTGCGGCTGGCACGATAAGTTCACCGTCGACCGCCGCTTCCCGACCGTGCGCCGCGTGGCCTAGCCGTTTCACAGCACCGCCGTGACGCCCTATGACTGTCCCATCATCGCCGGGGAGGTTGCCACGACGGTGGACACGTATTCACCACGCCCAGTATTCTTCCTTACCTCCGGCCACCGCGTTGCTCGTCCCAAAATTCGCGGCCACCGCTCACTCCGCCTATAAATTGAGCCCTCCTCTAGCTGCATAACATCATCACCCCCTCGGCCACCAACAATCGCTAGCAATCGTGCCTCCAAGAGTCTGAATTTTGGTTTTGCCCCAAATCCACCTTCCGCCACCGTGAAACCGAGCTCACCGTCGCCAGCCCAACTCCGGTCAGTTCCCGCCCTCTGCTCCCTTGTTTGAGCATTCTCATGCCTCTGTGAAACTCCTCGACCCCTTTAATTGGACTAGACCGACACCCATCGCCGGGAACACGGCTGTTTCGCCGTAATACTCTCGGTCACCGTGGCCGGAGCTCAATAATTAGTCGTTCGTGCAATTAGGTTAGGGGAAATGCTCAGGCTAGCTCCGATTTGGTGTCCACCGCTCGGGAGCGCCGGTCATGCCTCCGTTCGGTCGGTCTGCTGGCTCGCCGGAGCGCGGCCGTGCGTGAACGGCGTCGTGGACTTCTAGTTGTGAATAGATAGAAACGTAGGGGCCTTTTTGTAATGGTCAGTGACTCGGTTAAAACAGTGAAATGACCTGTTCTCAGTTAGCCAGAAGCGCGAGGGTCGTTCTGCAAAACCGACAGGACGAGGGCGCGCGCGGGCGCCTTTTCTCCCTGGACCTGGGCCGTTTGGGCCAGAATCGGCCCAGTCTTATTTAATCCTTTTTCTTTTTCTTTTTCCAGCAGAGCCAAAATAATTATAGAAAAATGTAGAAAAATACTAAAATTGTGAAACTAATTTTCCTAGGCTTGTTATTTTCTCTAGTATTTAGTAAAAATAGTTTTGTGATTTTTGATGGAAATAAGAAATTTTAGGATATTTAAAGTAGTTACAAGTATTAGTTATAGATTTTTAGAAAATAAATGGTAAGTCCAAAAATGTCCAAACTTTTTATGGGCACTTCAACCAATATTTAGAAGCCTTGGGTAGAATTTGAGTTGATTTGGACCTTGTTTGATCACTAATCCCAAAACCAACCCCCCCTGCCTTATGAACTCCTTTACTGACTCCGGAAACCCTAGGTTCTCGGAGTACCGTGAAGGAAAGTTGTACTCAAGACTTAGATAATAAGTTTGTATTATCTTCGCATCCTCATGAGCATCCCATGGCATCCATTCTTATGCATATATATGGTTATGTTAGAACACGAAGAAGAAGAAGAAGTCACTGAAGAGGGAACTCCACCAACCTCAGATCCTCAAGCAGGCAACTGCTTTTATTTCGATATTTGTGGATCCGAGCAGGACTCACCTGATAACAAAGGCAAGCCCCGGTGCATTTGCCACCTTCCTTGATGTTTTTAAATCTTTCTCACTTGCTTGATGCATTAGGTGATAGGAGTTGATTGATAAAACAATTCCTGCATTACCTTCCTTGAATTTGATTACCTTCCTTGATCACCTGTTTTACAAAAGATTTTGATGCTTAGCCTTGCTTTAGAAAAACAAAATGTTTTGTTTTTACAAAGGATGATGTGGCAAAAGTGGGTGGGATGAATTTGAAATTAAAACTTGATGGTGAATCCATCATGGCCATGATGGATTCAACATCGGAAAAGATGTACCTCTGTCAGGTACCAAGTTTTTGGGTTAAAAAGATTAAGCTGAGACCGGGCGGGTGACTTGCACGAGAAAGAGAGTCTCGGTGTAGTGTCTCCGTCTGAGTTGATTAAGGACCGTCTCGATGTAGGCTTGATGATCGAGGACCCTTTAACTGGTCACATGCCTCGTCATGGGTAAGCCTTGCCTCGGGCAGACTAAGGCCGGAATAAGATAACACGAAATGGGAGTGGAGCGGTGGCGAGAGTAGCGTGTACCCTCCGTGGCAAGAGGCTGGACGGTGGTGTATTTGTGCTCTCGGTTTGCGTGAACCTGATCCGGTCTTAAGAACCCCGGTGGCGGGTTGACATATGCAAGGGTTAAGTGCTACATATGTCGTGTGATTGGAGATCCTCAGCTGAGTATAATCGATTCGGATCGTCGTACCTTCGCGGTTATGAAGACTTGGTCACTGACCTACACGTAGCATTCCACTAAAGATGATGGGTATTTGTTAAGAAATTGGCTAGTGCAGGACCAGTGATTGAACTAGGGTAGAAAGAACTCTAGTTGCAGGTAATTGAACTTAACTTGGCAAATAAAATTTGATTTTTAAGGATCCACTTTAGTAAGCATTTCTGCAAAACAGAGTCTTTGATTATTTGAGAAGCCTTACCTTGACTCCCATATAACCAGCATACCCTTGAGAGTCTTTTCTTTAGTCGGGTAAGTCTTGCTGAGTAATTCCATACTCAGGGTTTATCCCCTCGTTGTTTTTAGGTGAGGAAGTAGCAGACTTTTGCTGCTTCTGTGCCAAGGTGGTTCCCAAAGAAGAAAAACAAGACCGAAGTGCGGGAGGACTCGGTCCTCCACATAGGATCTTTTGCTCATAGCTTTTTGGGAGAAGTTTGTGCCTCCCTTGGTTTGTATAATATTACTACTCTGCACTCACTTTTAGTCTGGTCTGTAATAAAATAACTCGAGCTTGCTTTTGAAATAAATGTAAGTTTATGTAATCCGCTTCCGCATTTCTTTATCTCCGATGTTCTGTAATATCTGCAAGACGGGTGAAACGTTCCTGGTGAGGTCGGGAAAGATACCGAGCTTGTCAAGTGACTTAGGAACATCTACAGGGTGTCTGATGTCTGCTAGACAAGGACAACTGTAGGTGGGCCTAATTACTTGGGAGGTTCCGTCACAGCTGGTATCGGAGCGTAGCCCTTCTTTGCAGATATTATGAGGCATCTTCAAAAGGAGTTCCGAAAGTCTTACCTAAAAATTCTTTTCTCTTCTTACCTAAGTACTCTGAAGAGTTTATCTTAAAGACTAGATAGGAAGAGTGCAATGTATAGAAGGTTGAATCAACTAAGGTTGATTCTGTACTTATTCATGCATCATGCTAAGAATTATATTAATAAATTTTCCCCTTAGAAAGATGCCGCCACGCACAAGGCTAATGGCACGTAAGTCAACGGGACCAATTGGAGTACCCCGGCATCAATTAGCCCCTCGACACGAAAGCAGTAGCAGCGGAAGTAATGACCCTATAGGAGACCTGGAAGCCGAAGTGAGTCGACTTCAAGCAACGCTGCAACACAGGACCAATGCTTGGATCGCAGACGGAGATAGAATCAATGAACTAAGAAGGGATATCCGTCACCTGCAGGATCAGCTGGCTGATCGGGACTTAGCACTTGACTGGGCAGTACAGTCTCATATGTTGGTATGTGCTAAGGAAGCGAGGGCTCAGGCCCGAATTAAAGAACTTAGCTCAGCTGTCGACAACCTGCAGGTTTACTGCAATACGTTGCATGAGGAAGTCCATGTACTATACTCACAATTACACCCTAGTGAGCCTGCACACTCTGCTGAGGCGGAAGCCGGACCCTCTCACGTTGCGGGACGCGCGCTGGGTGGGGAGTTAGACCTTTTTGAACCCCCTCCTTCTTTAAGGTTGGTTGACGTCTGGACTCCCACACCTGACGATGAGGCCGCCAAAAGTAACGGAAAGCAGGACTAATGGTGTAATGAAAGTAGAGTAGTGTATTGTAGGGTGTACTGTTGTATAATAGGTTGAACTTTTGTAAAATGGGTAATGTATCCTGTTATGTTGTATCGAGTCTGTATCATTACTCTTTATAGTAATGTAAAATGGAAGGTTTTCTTTGGCACATTATGTTTATTCAAATGTTTTTGCCTCAGATGCCGACCAGGACTCGCGGACAGGACGCAGCCGGAACTTCAGGGGGTCGGGATGTCACCCCAAATCCACCTCCGGTTCCACCCACGTTAGCCGAGGCGATTGCCGCCTTGGTAAATGCCACCGCCGACAATACCCGCTTCCTTAGGGAAATGGCGGGTCAGCAGCAGTTCCAGCAGCAGGCAGGAAGAGGTTTTCAGCAAGGTCCCCGTGAAACTACTTATCTGGACTTCTCGGAAACTCGTCCACCTTTATTCACCAAAGCAGAAGACCCACTGGAAGCTGACGAATGGATACGGGTCATTGAACAGAAGTTTGGTCTTCTTCGTTGTTCTGAAACGCAGAAGCCATTGTTTGCGGCACAGCAACTACGAGGCCCTGCCAGTACTTGGTGGGGGAACTTTGTGGCTATTCAACCTGACAACCATCAAATCACTTGGGACGAATTTAAAGCAGCCTTCCGTGAGCACTACATACCTGAAGGAGTGCTGCATATGAAACAAGAAGAATTTATGAAGCTGAAACAAGGAGGAGACACCATCAATCAGTATCTTAACAAGTTTAATCACCTGTCGCAGTATGCCATTGATCAGGTGAATACTGATTTGAAGAAAAGGAACTGTTTTATGAGAGGTCTAAATGACCGGTTGCAGCGAAAAATGGCCACATGTATTGATCTCACATATGGAAAGGCTGTCAGTACAGCCTTATCTGTGGAAGCAAAATATGCAAGTTCTGGGAAGAATAAGGGATTCAATGGTGAGAGGCCTAATCAGGGCCAGGCGAAGAAGCAACGGTTCGTCATCCGGCCTTCTAGCCAAAACCATACTTTTTCTCGTCCACCAGCACTCCCTTTCAAACAACCCATTATTATCCGCCCCAACAATACCTCCACTTCCCCAAATCAGCCGGGTGCCCCAGGCACTCGATTCCCTGCCTTGCCCAGCTCTTCAACTGGGTGTTTCAACTGCGGCAAGTCAGGACATTTTATCAAAGACTGCCCGTACCCCAAGCAAAATCAATCCAATGCTCAGCAAGGAACCGGGAAGTCCACTCAGCCCAAGGGAAATGCTGTGGGGAGGAATACCAAGAAGACGGGGCGTGTATATTACACCCAAGTGGCCACTACACCGGAGGGAGAGCCGGTGATGATGGGTACGTTTCCCGTGGCCAGTCACCCTGCAATTATTCTTTTTGATTCTGGTGCTTCGCATACCTTCATTAGCAAGAAATTTGTGGAGCAACATCACATTGCATGTCATGAATCAAAAGAGGGATTTAAAATTCATTCACCTGGGGGACATATTTTTACTAGAGAAGTGGCCTATGAAGTGCCAGTAACAATGGCCGGACGGAACTTTCCTGCTAACATGATTGTTCTGAAAGGCCAGGATATAGATGTAATTTTGGGTATGAATTGGTTAACTCAACACAAGGCAATTCTCAACACTGAACTCAGAACCGTCAGGTTGAGCTATAATCAAGAAGAAATTCTTTTGTCTCTCCCCAAAACCAATCCAGCCAAAGCTTCTGGTAGAATATTTGAAGCCATTTTACAGGAGATCAAGAACATTCCGGTAGTATGTGAATTTCCAGATGTATTTCCGGAAGATTTGCCTGGACTACCCCCTGAAAGAGATGTAGAATTCGTAATTGAGCTAAAGCTCAGTACGGCTCCCATCTCCCGAAGATCGTACCGTATGCCCCCTAATGAGTTGGCGGAATTGAAGATTCAATTACAAGATCTACTGAATAAGGGATTCATCCGGCCAATCTCGTCCCCATGGGGTTGTCCCGCCATTTTTGTTAAGAAGAAGGATCAAACTCTGCGAATGTGCGTGGATTATCGACCCCTGAATGAGGTCACTATTAAGAATAAGTACCCTCTTCCAAGGATCGACATTTTATTTGATCAACTGACTGGGGCGAGGGTATTTTCCAAAATTGATCTCAGGTCGGGCTATCATCAAATCCGTATTCGGCCCGAGGATATACCGAAGACCGCATTTACTACGCGGTATGGATTGTTCGAATACTTGGTAATGTCTTTCGGGCTCACAAATGCTCCTGCCCACTTCACCTATTTGATGAACTCGGTATTCATGCCCGAGTTGGACAAGTTCGTGGTGGTCTTCATCGACGATATTTTGATATACTCTAAAAATGAAGAGGAGCATGCTCAGCATCTACAGATTGTATTGACGCGCCTGAGGGAACATCAGTTGTATGCCAAGTTCAGCAAGTGCGCATTCTGGTTGGAGGAAATTCAATTTTTGGGGCACGTGTTATCAGCTAAAGGAATTGCGGTAGATCCTAGCAAGGTCAAAGATATTCTGGAGTGGAAACCCCCAACCACTGTTCACCAAGTCCGGAGTTTTCTTGGACTAGCTGGGTATTATCGCAGATTCATACCCGATTTTTCTAAGCTTGTGAAGCCAATCACAAGTTTGTTGAAGAATGACATTAAGTTCAATTGGTCTTCTAAGTGTAATGAAGCCTTTGAGCAATTGAAGACATTATTAACCACTGCTCCGGTACTGGCTCAACCGGACATCACTAAGCCTTTTGATGTATATTGTGATGCGTCAGGCAGTGGACTCAGCTGTGTGCTGATGCAAGAGGGCCGAGTAATTGCATATGCTTCAAGGCAGTTGCGCCGACATGAGGAGCATTATCCAACTCATGATCTGGAGCTAGCTGCTGTGGTTCATGCCCTGAAAATATGGCGTCACTATCTGCTGGGAAATATCTGTCACATATATACAGATCATAAAAGTTTGAAGTACATCTTCACCCAGTCAGAGTTAAATATGAGGCAAAGACGATGGCTTGAGCTCATTAAATACTATGATCTGGAGATCCATTATCACCCAGGCAAGGCTAATGTGGTGGCAGATGCACTGAGTCGTAAGACTTCCTGCCACTGTCTTATGGCGAAGGCCTCCGAGAACACTTTATGTCAAGAAATGGAGAAGCTAAACCTGGGGATAATCCAGCATGGGACTCTAAATCAGCTAAGGCTTGAGTCAATCATTCTGCAGAAGATAATTGATGCTCAAAAAGATAATCTGGGTATGAATCACATACGAGAGAAGATAAGGGCTGGAACAGCCAAATGTTTCAAGGAGGATGATCAAGGTGTGTTATGGTTTAACAACCGCATAGTAGTGCCAAAGAATGAAGAACTCCGCCAGCAAATCTTAGATGAAGCGCATCTTAGTCGCTATTCTATTCATCCGGGAAGTACTAAGATGTATCATGATCTAAAACAGCACTACTGGTGGACGAAGATGAAAATTGAAATTGCACGCTATGTGGCTAAGTGTGACACTTGCAGGCGTGTCAAAGCCATACACATGAAAACTGCCGGTCCATTGCAGTCATTATCAATACCAACATGGAAATGGGAAGACATAAGCATGGACTTCATTGTGGGATTGCCCAGGACCGCAAAGGGGTATGACTCTATCTGGGTGATTGTTGATCGACTTACAAAGGTTGCTCATTTTCTGCCGGTCAAGACATATTACCCGGTACTTACCTATGCGGAATTATATATTGCTCGTATTCTCAGTTTGCATGGTGTTCCAAAGACTATAGTGTCGGATCGTGGGCCACAATTTGTATCTAAATTTTGGGAAGAACTTCATAAATCCCTGGGTACTAAGTTACTCCACAGTTCGGCCTATCATCCTCAAACCAGTGGACAAACTGAGAGAGTGAATCAGATACTTGAAGATATGCTGCGGGCATGTGTCCTGGATTTCTCACAGAAATGGGATGAATGTTTACCTTTGGCGGAGTTTTCATATAATAACAGTTATCAAGAAAGTATCAAGATGGCACCTTTTGAAGCTTTATATGGATGATGGTGTCGAACTCCGCTAAATTGGTCTGAACCCGGTGAAAGGTATTTCTTTAGGCCTGATATGGTAAAAGAAACCGAGGATAAGGTTCAGAAAGTTATTCATAATCTAAAGAAAGCACAAGCTCGTCAGAAGAGTTATGCAGACAAACGGCGAATGCCCTTATACTTCTTAGAAGGAGACTATGTCTACCTAAGGGTTTCACTAATGAAGGGAGTATCACGTTTTGGGGTAAAGGGAAAACTTGCACCCAGGTACATTGGTCCATTTCCTATTCTTCAAAGATATGGACCAGTGGCGTATCAACTTCAACTTCCCGAAACATTGTCTGCTGTGCATAATGTGTTCCATGTATCACAATTGAAGAAGTGTCTACGGGTTCCCGATCGAACCATTGAAGTGACAGATGTTGTCCTGGAACCAGACTTAACGTACTCGGAACATCCTATTCGAGTTCTGGATCAAAAGGACAGGGTTACCCGGAGAAAGATTCTCAAATTCTACAAAGTACAATGGAACCAGCATTCTGAAGAAGAGGCTACGTGGGAAACTCAAGACTTCTTGAATAAGAATTTCCCAGGCTTTCTAGCCTCATGTAACTTGTAAAGTGTATATAGTTATGGCAATAAAGGAATGAACCCCACACCACCCTGCCTTGTACCAGAAATAAGGAAATAAAAATGTGACACATTTCCTTTTCCATTACTCACCCTAGGACTTTAAATCTCGGGACGAGATTCTTTTATGGGGGGAAGGATGTAACACCCCTGGTGTTACTATAATTAAAACTTGAGCATGACATCATAACATTGGCATTGTATATGTTTGATACACCTAGAATGCATTCACTAGGCAAAAATTTCAAACAAGTTGTATTGTTTTAAATGTTTTTGCAAATAGAACCCTGGTTAAAGGACTTAACCCTAAATAGTGGTTAAAGGGGTAAAACTTAACCCAAGTTAAGAAAACCTAAAGACTTTAGGGTAAAAGTCATAAAATGACTCTAAGAACAAACTTGAATCCCTTTTATACCCCTGGGATACCAGAAACCCTAATTGGAACCCTGAAAAACCCTGAAACCAAACCCTAGGGGCTTATGTGCAAAATTAGCCCACTTTTGGGCTAAAGTGCAAAAACCAAGCCAAATAAGTATTTTAAGTCAATTGGTTCACAAATATGTGGATTTGAAAGCCAAACCCTAAGTTTTGGACTTAAATGCAAAATGGACCTCATTTGAGTTTTATTCTAAGTCTGAAAATCAGAGAATGGGCTCAACTTTGGGGCTTTGAAACTTACAAAGTATAGGGTTTTTGCCCTAGGTCACCACATCAAAGTTGAAGACAAATTATAGGTGAACAACTTTGCTAAAGAGTGTGAGCTTAGTTGTTATGAGAAATTTGGAGAAAACCCAATCAAAGTTTGACTGTCAGGCTTGTTCATTCTGAAATTCAGCCTTTCAGTGTAACAGGGTCGACTTTGTGGGTGAATTAAACCTTGATCCAGTGACTTTTTGTGACAACACCATGTAGCAAAGTTGTAGCTGGTATGTAGCACTACAACTTTGATGCAGAGACTTGGACCTGTTGTCACATGAAACTTGGAGAAAATGAAACTCCAATGTGCTCTGTCAGTCGCTCTGAATTGGTGTTCACCATGGTACAGTAAAGGATAACTGAAGAAGATTCCGTTCCCTGCTCACCACCGGTGGTCCATCACCGTTGATCACCGCTCGCCGTGATTCGTGCGTCGTGGTCATCGGTTAAGCATAGCTCGGTAAAGATCCTTACCGCCGGTGAGCTGGCCACCACTCCGACGACCCCCCCCCCCTGTCTTCCTTTCTGCTTTGCGGCTGGCACGATAAGTTCACCGTCGACCGCCGCTTCCCGACCGTGCGCCGCGTGGCCTAGCCGTTTCACAGCACCGCCGTGACGCCCTATGACTGTCCCATCATCGCCAGGGAGGTTGCCACGGTGGTGGACACGTATTCACCACGCCCAGTATTCTTCCTTACCTCCAGCCACCGCGTTGCTCGTCCCAAAATTTGCGGCCACCGCTCACTCCGCCTATAAATTGAGCCCTCCTCTAGCTGCATAACATCATCACCCCCTCGGCCACCAACAATCTCTAGCAATCGTGCCTCCAAGAGTCTGAATTTTGGTTTTGCCCCAAATCCACCTTCCGCCACCGTGAAACCGAGCTCACCATCGCCAGCCCAACTCCGGTCAGTTCCCGCCCTCTGCTCCCTTGTTTGAGCATTCTCATGCCTCTGTGAAACTCCTCGACCCCTTTAATTGGACTAGACCGACACCCATCGCCGGGAACACGGCTGTTTCGCCGTAATACTCTCGGTCACCGTGGCCGGAGCTCAATAATTAGTCGTTCGTGCAATTAGGTTAGGGGAAATGCTCAGGCTACCTCCGATTTGGTGTCCACCGCTCGGGAGCGCCGGTCATGGCTCCGTTCGGCCGGTCTGCTGGCTCGCCGGAGCGCGGCCGTGCGTGAACGGCGTCGTGGACTTCTAGTTGTGAATAGATAGAAACGCAGGGGCCTTTTTGTAATGGTCAGTGACTCGGTTAAAACAGTGAAATGACCTGTTCTCAGTTAGCCAGAAGCGTGAGGGTCGTTCTGCAAAACCGACAGGACGCGGGCGCGCGCGGGCGCCTTTTCTCCCTGGACCTGGGCCGTTTGGGCCAGAATCGGCCCAGTCTTATTTAATCCTTTTTCTTTTTCTTTTTCCAGCAGAGCCAAAATAATTATAGAAAAATGTAGAAAAATGCTAAAATTGTGAAACTAATTTTCCTAGGCTTGTTATTTTCTCTAGTATTTAGTAAAAATAGTTTTGTGATTTTTGATGGAAATAAGAAATTTTAGGATATTTAAAGTAGTTACAAGTATTAGTTATAGATTTTTAGAAAATAAATGGTAAGTCCAAAAATGTCCAAACTTTTTATGGGCACTTCAACCAATATTTAGAAGCCTTGGGTAGAATTTGAGATGATTTGGACCTTGTTTGATCACTAAACCCAAAACCAACCCCCCCTGCCTTATGAACTCCTTTACTGACTCCGGAAACCCTAGGTTCTCGGAGTACCGTGAAGGAAAGTTGTACTCAAGACTTAGATAATAAGTTTGTATTATCTTCGCATCCTCATGAGCATCCCATGGCATCCATTCTTATGCATATATATGGTTATGTTAGAACACGAAGAAGAAGAAGAAGTCACTGAAGAGGGAACTCCACCAACCTCAGATCCTCAAGCAGGCAACTGCTTTTATTTCGATATTTGTGGATCCGAGCAGGACTCACCTGATAACAAAGGCAAGCCCCAGTGCATTTGCCACCTTCCTTGATGTTTTTAAATCTTTCTCACTTGCTTGATGCATTAGGTGATAGGAGTTGATTGATAAAACAATTCCTGCATTACCTTCCTTGAATTTGATTACCTTCCTTGATCACCTGTTTTACAAAAGATTTTGATGCTTAGCCTTGCTTTAGAAAAACAAAATGTTTTGTTTTTACAAAGGATGATGTGGCAAAAGTGGGTGGGATGAATTTGAAAATAAAACTTGATGGTGAATCCATCATGGCCATGATGGATTCAACATCGGAAAAGATGTACCTCTGTCAGGTACCAAGTTTTTGGGTTAAAAAGATTAAGCTGAGACCGGGCGGGTGACTTGCACGAGAAAGAGAGTGTCGGTGTAGTGTCTCCGTCTGAGTTGATTAAGGACCGTCTCGATGTAGGCTTGATGATCGAGGACCCTTTAACTGGTCACATGCCTCGTCATGGGTAAGCCTTGCCTCGGGCAGACTAAGGCCGGAATAAGATAACACGAAATGGGAGTGGAGCGGTGGCGAGAGTAGCGTGTACCCTCTGTGGCAAGAGGCTGGACGGTGGTGTATCTGTGCTCTCGGTTTGCGTGAACCTGATCCGGTCTTAAGAACCCCGGTGGCGGGTTGACATATGCAAGGGTTAAGTGCTACATATGTCGTGTGATTGGAGATCCTCAGCTGAGTATAATCGATTCGGATCGCCGTACCTTCGCGGTTATGAAGACTTGGTCACTGACCTACACGTAGCATTCCACTAAAGATGATGGGTATTTGTTAAGAAATTGGCTAGTGCAGGACCAGTGATTGAACTAGGGTAGAAAGAACTCTAGTTGCAGGTAATTGAACTTAACTTGGCAAATAAAATTTGATTTTTAAGGATCCACTTTAGTAAGCATTTCTGCAAAACAGTCTTTGATTATTTGAGAAGCCTTACCTTGACTCCCATATAACCAGCATACCCTTGAGAGTCTTTTCTTTAGTCGGGTAAGTCTTGCTGAGTAATTCCATACTCAGGGTTTATCCCCTCGTTGTTTTTAGGTGAGGAAGTAGCAGACTTTTGCTGCTTCTGTGCCAAGGTGGTTCCCAAAGAAGAAAAACAAGACTGAAGTGCGGGAGGACTCGGTCCTCCACATAGGATCTTTTGCTCATAGCTTTTTGGGAGAAGTTTGTGCCTCCCTTGGTTTGTATAATATTACTACTCTGCACTCACTTTTAGTCTGGTCTGTAATAAAATAACTCGAGCTTGCTTTTGAAATAAATGTAAGTTTATGTAATCCGCTTCCGCATTTCTTTATCTCCGATGTTCTGTAATATCTGCAAGACGGGTGAAACGTTCCTGGTGAGGTCGGGAAAGATACCGAGCTTGTCAAGTGACTTAGGAACATCTACAGTGTGTCTGATGTCTGCTAGACAAGGACAACTGTAGGTGGGCCTAATTACTTGGGAGGTTCCGTCACACTCGACACGCACGGAGGCTGAGCGGACGCGCAAACAGCTTATGGATTCATACCATGAGCTGGGCACGCGGACCGCTGAATTTGAAGTGCCGGACCGAGAGCCCGGACTTCGCTGCCTTGAGTGGGTACAAGAGGAGCTGCAGGCGCTCCCCACCATCGTGGAGGGGTTTATGTCTTATGCCTCCCTGGTCACCTGCGAGGGGGCGATGAACGCGCTCTCTCGCGAAGGGTGCCGGCACTATGAGGTCTTCGACCAAGCTGATGAGGATTTCAAGCGTGATATCTACAAGGTTGAGGACCCTATAGTGAAGGAATCCGCCGGAGCCCTCTACGACCGGATGTGGGGCCCCCACGGTCGAGAGGTGGTCAGGGAGCAGGCTGAGACGGCGAGGGGTCAGGTAATGTTTGGCTTTTGTTTGGTGTTTGTTTAATGTGGGTTAAATGTGGGTTTGCTGAGTCTGTGTGTTGTGTCTCAGGTGGCGCGTGGCGAGAGGGTGGATGACTTCGGGGCTTTGAACAGCGCGCTGCCTGACCCGGAGTCGAACCCGGCGGCGGCTGTGCCCGAGGCCGCCCCGGAGCCGCCCCCGGAAACCGCCGAAGGCGTTCCCGATACCCCTGCAGCCACTGCGGCCGGCGGAGACCCGTCGCCAACTGCTGCGCCGAGGGCTGAGGATCCTGTGACGGTGGCTGCGGAGGCGACAGCGGAGGCTCCCGCGACGGCTGGGTCTTCACAGGTGGCCTAGTGGGTGTGGGTAGTTAGGAAATTTTGGATATTGTTGCTGAACCTTGGTTGCTGCGCAGGTTCAAGATTTTGGGCCTGTGCACGCAACCGCTACTGCTAATTTTTTGGTGGCTTCGACCGTGGATGATGGGAATAAATCGGATGAGCCTGCATCTAAATTTTCCAAGTTTGGTGACTCTGGGAGCTCTGTTGAGTGGACCGAAGAGTCGTCGGATGAGGACTTGGACTACTTTGCGGCCTTGGATGTGGCAGCGGCGGAGGCTTCGTCGCAAGCTGCGGATGCTGATGTTGTGTCTGGTCCGAGTACTAGGCGTAGGCGGCGAAGGGCGGTTGCGAAGCGTAGAGTGAGTGGAGCGGACGTCGGTCGGCTTCGTGTGAGTGGGGCTGGCAGGCAGGAACTGTTGTCCTTGCCGGCCGCTGTGAGTGCAGGTGAGGGGGAGTTGCGAAGTCTTTTTGCGGGTGAGGAGCTTAGGATAATGTTATTTAACTATAGGGAGATGGGAATTATTCCGAAGGTTGAGCCGATGTAGAATGTGATGCCCTCACTTGTACATGTGTAATGGCTTGTATGATGAGGTTGTGTGCCTTCGCACACTCGGCTATGTTCGCGAGGGCGTTAAGTGCTTGGTCTGGTGTATTTGTTATGTTGGTCTGGTGCGCATGTAGTCGGCCTTTGTGCGGACAGTTTGGTGTAGCCGTTTTTGCACTTGTTAGGCTTCGTCCGGCTGTACCATTGTAATCGGTTCGTCGGACTTGCTGCGCTGTCCCTGCTGCACCCTGAGGCGACTTCTGCAGGGATAGTGTTCGCGGAAAACTAGAATTTTTCGCACTTATTGTGCTAGCCCGTCTGCACCCTTAGGCGATTGTTGCACGGGTAGTCTTCGCGGAAGACCTCGATTTTTCGTATTTGTAGTGCTAATCCGGTGGCACCCTTAGGCGACTTCTGCGCGGATAGTCTTCATGGAAGACTTCGATTTTTCGCACTTGTTGTGCTAGTCCGGCTGCACCCTTAGGCGACTTCTACGTGGATAGTCTTCGTGGAAGACTTTGATTTTTCGCACTTGTTGTGCTAGTCCGGCTGCACCCTTAGGCGACTTCTGCGCGGATAGTCTTCGTGGAAGACTTCGATTTTTCGCACTTGTTGTGCTAGTCCGGCTGCACCCTTAGGCGACTTCTGCGCGGATAGTCTTCGTGGAAGACTTCGATTTTTCGCACTTGTTGTGCTAGTCCGGCTGCACCCTTAGGCGACTTCTGCGCGGAGTTGTCGCACGCGAGGGCGGCTGCCGCTGGACCTCGCGGTGACTTTGTATTAGTCGAATGTCGAAGACCGTCTGTGCGGTCTTGTTTCGACGTGGATTTTGCGGGGGATTTTTCTCTTGTATATTACATGACTCCGCCTCGTTAAAAACCTCACCCCCGGGAGGAAAAGAGTGCGGGCCAGAACAAAATTGTTTTTGCAAATTACAAGGGCGAGCTGGCCCTGATGAGTCAAACAAAAAATTTGCGCAGATTATCAATGTTCCAGGAATGCTCTAAGTCTTCGCTGTTTGGCGTTGCAAGCCTGTATGCGCTGGGGGAGGCCTTCGACTTGACAATGTAAGGGCCTTCCCACATGGGCTCCAGCTTGCCTCTGGACTCCGTTCGAGCTGTCCGGACGAGGACGAGGTCCCCTTCGCTGAATTCTCTTGGGATGACTGCCTGGTCGCGCCATGCTTTTGTCTGTGCTTGGTACTTGTCCAGAGCCTGTAGGGCGAAGACGCGGTCTCCGTCGATGAGATCCTTCGAAGTCGGCTCATCTACGTCTGGGACGGCCGACGCGGCTGTCCGAGGTGACCCATGCTTTATTTTTTGCGGAGTCATGGCCTCCGATCCGTATAATAGGCGGAAGGGGGTAAACCCAGTCGCCCGGCACTTAGTTGTATTCAGTGCCCAGACCACTTCGGGTAACAGGTCGGGCCACTTGCCTTTTTTGTCGTCGAGGAGCATTTTCTTGACGGCTGTGAAAATTTTGCCGTTGGCGCGCTCCACGACTCCGTTGGACTGGGGGTGGTACACGGAGGCGAAGGCAGGCTTGGTGCCGATGGAGAAGCAGAAGACTTTGAAATCTTGGTTGTCGAACTGCTTGCCGTTGTCGACCGTGAGTTCGGATGGTACTCCGAAGCGGCAAACAATATTTTGCCAGAAGAATTTCTGGGCCGTCTTTGATGTGATGGTGGATACTGCCCTCGCTTCAATCCATTTGGTGAAGTATTCGATGGCTACAAAGGTGAACTTGAGGTTCCCCTGAGCCGTGGGCAGGGGCCCGACAATGTCTAGGCCCCAGCGCTGAAGGGGCCACGTGTGGGCGATCAGCTTCGTGAACTGCGAGGGGCGTCCCGAGCGTGGGGAAAATTTTTGACAGGCCTCGCAGGATCTGACAACTCGATTTGCGGCGCAGATGATGGCGGGCCAGTAGAAACCTTGGCGTATCACCTTTGCCGCTAGGGCCCTGGGCCTGCGTGGGAGCCGCAGGTCCCCCTGTGGACTTCGCGCAGGATTTGGACGCCTTCGGTCTCAGTGACGCACTTAAGCATCGGCTGACTGACCCCCTTTTTGTAAAGTTGTCCCTCGATCAATGCGAAGTCCCGGCTTCGGTGGTGGAGGCGCTTGGCCTCGTTGTTGTCGACTGGGTGATAGTACCCCTGCAGGTACAGGGTTATTGGCGCTCGCCAGTCTTTGGTCATGATAAGATTGATCATGCGGTGGCCCTCGCTGTCGTTGGTTATTTGGAGCCCTTCAGGGCTGCGGACGGCTGGCGTGCCGATGACGTGATAGAACACATCGGAGGGTAGGGCTTCACCCCTGGCGGCTGCCTTGGCCAATGCGTCAGCTTCTTCATTCTTGGCCCGGTCCACATGCTGCAACGTGAATCCCTTGAATTGTTTCTCGATACTTCGGATGGCCGCGAGGTACTGCATAAGTGCGGGGTCCTTTGCTGCATAGTCTTTCTCGACTTGGCCGGTGACTACCTTGGAGTTTGTTCGGACTATACAGGTGGTGACTCCGAGGGCTCTTAATTTGCGGAGGCCGAGGATGACAGCTTCGTATTCTGCTATGTTGTTTGTGCATCTGTCAGATTCCAGAGCGAAGCTTAAGCGTGCCGCGTATCTGTGCCTGACCCCGGCGGGTGAGGTGATGACTGCCGCAGCGCCTGCCCCCGCATGGCACCAAGCACCGTCGCAGTGGATTGTCCAAACCTTCTCTGCGGATGGGTCCGGCTGTGTTATTGGCCCGGTCCAGTCGACGATGAAGTCTGCTAGAACTTGTGACTTGATCGCTGTCCTGGGCTCGAAAGTGATGTGGTAGCCGGAGAGTTCGGCCGCCCATTTGGCGATCCGTACTGATGCCTCCGGGTTTCTGAATAATTCGCCGAGTCCCCTATCCGAGGTGACGCGGACCTTGAATGCTTCAAAGTAGTGGCGCAATTTGCGCGAAGACATAACAACTGCATATGCAATCTTTTCAAGCTCCGTCATGTTACATTTTGACGGTGTGAGCACTTCGGAGACATAATATACTGGGCACTGCCTGATCACGCCCTCTACTGTCTTCTCCTGAACCAGTGTCGCACTGACCGCGTGCGGCGAAGCCGCTACGTAAAGCAACAGTGGTAGCGAAGAGTCGGGGCTCGTAAGAACGGCCAACTCCATCAGGTACTGTTTTAGTGAGGCGAAGGCCGCCGCCTGCTCTGGTCCCCAAATGAAGTCTTTTGCGCAGCGGAGTGTTTTGAGGAAGGGAAGACTTCGTTCGGCAGACTTGGAAATGAACCTGTTGAGGGCGGCCATTCTGCCCGTCAGACGCTAGACCTCTCTGGCTGACTGCGGGGGCTTCATGTTGATAATGGCCTGGATTTTGGTTGGGTTGGCCTCGATGCCGCGGTGTGATACCAGATAACCCAATATTTTACCCTGTCGAACACCGAAGACGCACTTATCGGGGTTCAGGCGAAGTCGTGGCGAAGTCGTGCGTCCCACATGTTCGCGAATGTCTCGGCGAGGTCTGCGAGATGGTCCTCTTTATTCCTGCTAGCGACGACAATGTCATCCATGTATGTGAATACGTTTCTGCCGACTTGCCCTTCGAGCACTGTTCTAGTGAGCCGGGAGATGGTGGACCCGGCGTTCTTGAGTCCCTCCGGCATTCTGATAAAACAATATGTGCCGAAGGGTGTTATGAAGCTGGTGCTGGCCTTGTCCTCCTCCTTCATGTATATTTGATGATAACCGGAGAAGCAGTCGAGGAGTGACATGACCTCGCACCCGGCCGCGCTATCGACTATTTTGTCGATCCGGGGCAATGGGAAGTTGTCCTTTGGGCAGGCCTTGTTGAGGCTGGTGAAGTCTATGCACATTCACCACTTGCCGCTCTTTTTCTGCACCATTACCACGTTGGAGAGCCACGTGGGGTAAGCCACTGGCTCGATAAATTTGGCTTCTAGGAGGCAGTGTACCTCTGCCTTGGCGGCTTCTGTCTTCTCGTCGGACATTTTGCGAAGCCGCTGTTTTTTCGGTCTCACCGAGGGGTCGATTCCCAAGCTGTGCTCAATTAAGGATCGGTTGACCCCGACCAGGTCGAGGGCTGACCAAGCGAAGACGTCCTTGTTCTTGGACAAGCAGCACAGGAGTTTTTCGTCGTCATGCGAAGTGAGGTCTTCGCTGATCGTGACTGTTTGCTTGGGCGTGGCCTGGTTGAGGGGAACAGTCTTGGTCCCGTCGTTGCTTTGCATCTGCGCCTTGTGTTGTTTTTCAGTTGGGCTGGCGGGCGCTGGGACCTCGCGCTGGGCGGTAAGGCAGTGGACATTTCTTTGCCCGGGGACGAAGTCCCGCTCTATATTGCGCGCAGTCTGTTGATTGTCGTAGACCGAGATGGCGCCTAACGGATCTGGTATCTTCATGCACAGGTACAATCCGTGAATGGTTGCTTCAAACTTGTTGATGGAGCCCCGGCCCATGATGGCGTTGTACGGATACACCATGTCGATGATGTCAAAGGTTATTTGCTCACTTTGGGCATTGGGCGCTACACCGAAGGAGAGGGGCAACTCTATTTTGCCGATAGGAAAAGTGCCCTTGCCGCCGAAGCCGTACAACGGATTGTCCGAAGGCTTGAGCAAGCTGTGGCTTATGCCCATGCGATCGAAGGCATGGAGAAAAATGATGTCTGCCTGACTGCCATTATCAACGAGGACTTTGTGCATGTCCCAGCCTGCCACGCTGCAGTTGATGACCATGGCGTCGACATGGGGGGCGCTGCGCTGGTCGACGTCTCGGGCGTCGAAAGTTAGCGGTACATGGGACCACTTCGTCTGCACGACTGGACCGGTGATGGCGACGTGGTTGATGCTGCGGTAGTGGTCCCACTTCTGTCGCTTGGTGTCGAAGTCGACACTGGACCCCCCAGTGATCATATGAATGACTCCGCGATACGGCTGATCAGCGAAGTCTTCTTGCTTGGGGGCATGGGGGTGGGGGATGTTTTGTTGTTGCTGGTGTGGAGGTGGAGGTGGGGGAGGTACGATTTGTACTTCCTGATGGTGTTGGTAAGCGTGGTGCGGTGGATGCGGGGCGGGGGCGTGGATATATGGTGGAGGGTGTTGCTGATAAGTGTGCGCGACGACTCTTGGGTTGTCGGTCGTTTGCGCCCGTGCCATCCTGTCTCTGGTGGCCTTTGTCTCTGGGCAGTCTTTGGTTTGGTGGGCGCAGTCTTCGCCGTGGAAGAGACAGTAAAATCGGCGTGGCGGCTACGCGCGTCCCCGGCCCCTACCGCGAGTTCCACTTCCGTGGCCCTGGGGGGGGATATTCCTGGCGGCGAGGGGCATCACCCGCGGGGTGCTGGTTGGCAATGTTGTGCACCTGCTGCTGATTACGGCCGTCTCGGCCGGAGTCTGGCTGCGGAGTCCTCGTCCACGTACGGCTGGACTGTGGAGCGTCTTTGGGTTTCCTCTGAGACTCAACCTTGCGCTGGTGGAGCTCTTCGGATTTGGCATATTTTTCAAATAGTTGATATAATTCCTGGAGATTCTTGGGCGGGTCCCTGATGCAATGGCTGTAAAGGACGCCGGCGCGAAGGCCACTAATGGCGTAGTGAATGGCGATCTGGTCATCAACTGAGGGCAGCTGTGACTTGAGTGTTAGAAACTTGCGGTAATACTCCCGCAGAGTCTCTTTTTCCAGTTGCTTGCAGAGTGAAAGTTCGGCCAAGGCGTCGGTGTCTGGGCGGTACCCTTGGAAGTTGAGCAGGAATTTGTCCCTTAGGCTTCTCCAGGAATCAATGGACAGCGGGGGCAACCTGGTGAACCAGGTGAGAGCTGGGCCTTCGAGGGCGATGATGAAAGACTTGGCCATTGTGGCGTCATCCCCTTCGGAAGATGCGACAGCGACCTGATAACTCATGATGTACTGAGCTGGGTCCGTGCTGCCGTTGTACTTGGGATAGGTCCCTGCCCGGAAGTTGGCAGGCCAGGGTGTCACTTGCAGATGTGGCGCCAGGGGACTTCGCTCGTCGAGGTAGTTGACCCCTTGAAATGGCGCGGCGTGTGGGAAGGCGTAGTCGCGCTGGGGGAAGTGCGGGTCTTCCACCTGCGCGTGCTGTTGCATGGGTGGCCCGTGCTGCAGGCCGCGGTGGCCTTCGCGTATGTCTTCCACTTGTGCGCGCTGTTGCAGGGGTGGCCCGTGCTGCAGGCCGAGGTGGCCTTCGCGCTGCATCAGCGCGATCTCCCGCTCGAGGTCCTGGGCCTTCTGCTCTTCGTCGCGTATCATTTGCCGCACCTTGGCTAGTGCAGACACGCGCTGGCGCTTGGCCTCCAGTATCTCTTTTTGCCTCTGGAGATTGCGGTTCTTGGGGCACAGGTAGAGATGGCAATGGGTAAAAACCCGCTGGGTATTACTTGCCCAAACCCATACCCGCGAAGAAAAAATACGCCCGCTAAAAAACCCATACCCATGACGGGTATAAAATTGTCGGCGTTTTCGAGACCGGGGGGTCCCTAAGCCGACGAGTGAGTGTGCCGCGTGCCCCAGCCCAGATGGGTCGAGCGCGTGGGCGAGCGCGAAGGGGGGAAGGCGAGGTGGCCGGAGACGAGTCGTGAGAGAGGTGGGAATCCCGCGGCCTTCGTGTTCGTCCCGCGCCCAGGTCGGGTGCGCTTGCAGTAGGGGGTTACAAGCGTCCACGCGGGTGAGGGAAGCGAGCGGCCCCAAGAGAGCGCCTGCCCTGTCCTCGTCCCCGCGCGGCCAACCTCCTCTAAGAAGGCCCTGGTCCTTCCTTTTATAGGCGTAAGGAGAGGATCCAGGTGTACAATGGGGGTGTAGCAAAGTGCTACGTGTCTAGCGGGGGTGAGCTAGCGCCCTAAGTACATGCCAATGTGGCAGCCGGAGAGATCTTGGCACCCAGCTGGTGTGGTGTCGTGGCTGTCGGAGGAGCAACGGAGCCTGGCGGAGGGACAGCTGTCAGAGCGGATGGGTCCTTGCTGACGTCCCCCTGCTTCCGTAAGGGAGCTGAGAGCCGCCGTCGTCACGGGTCTAGCGGGGCGCCATCATTGCCTATCTAGCGGAGCTAGCCAGATGGGACGCCGGTCTTGTTCTCTGCGGCCCGAGTCGGCTCGGGGTAGGGTAATGATGGCGCTTCCTGTTGATGTGGCGGACTTGTGCCCTAGGTCAGGCGACGTGGAGGCTCCTCCGAAGCTGAGGTCGAGTCTGTCTTCCATGGCCGAGGCCGAGCCCGAGCTCCTGGGTCGGGCGAGGCAGAGGTCGTTCGGCAGAGGCCAGGGCGGAGTCCGACCCCTGGGGTCGGGCGAAGCGGAGTTCGTCGTCTTCTGGGGCCTTAGCCCGAGTCCGAGCCCTAGGTCGGGCGGAGCAGAGTTCGCCGTCTTCCGGGGCCTTAGCCCGAGTCCGAGCCCTGGGTCGAGCGGAGCGGAGTTTGTCGTCTTCTGGGGCCTTAGCCCGAGTCCGAGCCCTGGGTCGGGCGGAGCGGAGTTCGCCGTCTTCCGGGGCCTTAGCCCGAGTCCGAGCCCTGGGTCAGGCGGAGCGGAGTTCGCCGTCTTCCGGGGCCTTAGCCCGAGTCCGAGCCCTGGGTCGGGCGGAGCGGAGTTCGCCGTCTTCCGGGGCCTTAGCCCGAGTCCGAGCCCTGGGTCGGGCGGAGCTTCCTATGGCGCCTTTGGCAGGGCCTGACTGCCTGTCAGTCTCACTCTGTCAGGTGGCACTGCAGTCGGAATGGCGCAGGCGGCGCTGTCCTTCTGTCAGACCGGTCAGTGGAGCGGCGAAGTGACGGCGGTCACTTCGGCTCTGCCGGGGGGCGCGCGTCAGGATAAAGGTGTCAGGCTGCCTTTGCGTTAAATGCTCCTGCGACTCGGTCGGTCGGCGCGGTGATTTAGTCAGGGTTGCTTCTTAGCGAAGGCAAGGCCTCGGGCGAGCCGGAGATGTGTTCGTCGTCAAAAGGGGGCCTCGGGCGAGACGGAAACACCTCGGGGTCGGCTGCCCTTGCCCGAGGCTAGGCTCGGGCGAGGCGTGATCGAGTCGCTCGTATGGACTAATCCCTAACTTAATCGCACCCATCAGGCCTCTGCAGCTTTATGCTGATGGGGGTTACCAGCTGAGAATTAGGCGTCTTGAGGGTACCCCTAATTATGGTCCCCGACAGTAGCCCCCGAGCCTCGAAGGGAGTGTTAGCACTCGCTTGGAGGCTTTTGTCGCACTTTTTTGCAAGGGGACCAGCCTTTCTCGGTTGCATTTTGTTCCGGTGGGTGCGCGCGAGCGCACCCGCCGGGTGTAGCCCCCGAGGCCTCGGAGGAGTGGTTTCACTCCTTCGAGGTCTTAATGCCTTGCGTAATGCTTCGGCTGGTCTGGTGGTTCCCTCATGCGAACTGGCCGTAGCCCGGGTGCACGGTCGGGGCCCAAGTTCTCGGGCTGGTATGTTGACGCTGTCAACGGTTTGGCCGGAGCCGGGTTTGCGAGAGCAGCCCCCGAGCCTCCGCACAGGGCGAGAGGGCGATCAGGGACAGACTCGGCTTTTTTACATACGCCCCTACGTCGCCTTTCCGCAAGGAGGAGGGGGGGAGAGCGCCATGTTACCCTCGATGGGCACCGAACATGGTGTCTCCGGTGAGCTGCAAGCGGGTAATCCGAGTGGACGTCCGTGCCCCGTTCGTTGGGGGTCGGCTAGGGGCCCAGAGGCACGCCCAAAAGTACCTGCGGGTGATCTGCCGGACCCGGGGGAAACCCCCTCTGCGTCAAAATTTTCCTCGAAAAAAAATCTCTTTTACCAGAATATCTTTCGTGCTTTTTGACTACTTCGAAAAGTGGGTCCTGGAAATGACGGAGTACACGTAAGCAGCCAAGGCTGACCGAGCCGAGGGACTCCTACGCCTCCGGGATACGGATACCTCACTCATCACCTTCTGCGATAAGTAACTCGCGTTCGGATAAAGTGACTCCACGGATCGAACAAGTCTTTACGTTCGGAAGCCCTTCTGCCGAAGCGATCCTTCGAGCCTTCTCGACCAAGTCGGTGACAGGGCCTCATGGACGGGTGAAAGTACGCGTAAGCGGCAAGGCCGACCGAGCCGAGGGACTCCCATGCCTCCGGGATACGGATACCTCACTCATCACCTTCCGCGAGAAGCAACTCTCGCTCGCACTAACATCCTTGTTACCGACAAAAAGTCCAGATACTCGAAACAAGAGGAAAAGAGACGTAGCTTTACAACGCAGCGAGGGTGTGTGTTCTGGCCTCGACGGCCGCACAAGGCACACGCTACAAGACAATCTGATCCTGCAGGCTCGGGTCTTGACGCTGGAAGGGGGCAGCAACACCCTCGGCATCGACGGCACCTTCGGTGAGGCCCGACCTAGCCTCGGACGGCGACGTGGTCCGAGGGTCTCCGCTCCGAAGGACGACGTCATCACCTGTAACACCCGGATTTAAAGAACAAAGCCGGGTGCATCTCATACATGCGCCAAAGAAGACAACATATATAATAACAGAGTGTATAGAGATAAATGTCATAAAACATCAGAGTACTTATTACATAGCGGAAGACTTATTACAAATTAAAATAATAAATATAAAATGAACTAAGGATCGATGGCGCCAATGTCGACTGAGAAACGCCACCTAGATCAGATCGAACTCCTCAGTGTTAGGCGGCTCCTCCTGAACCACCTGTTCTTCTCCTGTGGGGGGGTGTGAGACAGCAAGAGTGAGCTCACATACGTTCATAGCTCAACAAGTCGTGGGAATAATGTGGCATGAACTCACCAAAGGTGGGAGTTCATGAAGTGTAAGGCTGATCAATGAAATAAAGGCTAAAGCTGAGCATTGCTTTTATAAGTTGGTCAAAATTTTATTAGCAGTTACTAAGTGTAAGTAAATACCAAACCATAGTAATAATAAGTAAAAGTAATAATAAAATAATCCCAAATGCAATGAAATGACAGATTAAGTTTAAGTTCCATAATTTAATCATGTGAGTGTCCGAGCCGCTCATGACCGTGAGCACGGCTAGTATACCAGTTTTACACTCTGCAGAGGTTGCGCATCTTTACCCACAAGTCGTGTTACCCATTTGCCACGGAGTTGATCAGACTCCATACACCTCTACCTAGGAAGCGAGGCAGGGTACCACTACGAGGCCTTTACAAAGTTCCACTAGCTTCAGACTACCCGCTACAGTTTATAGGAAGTTCCAATGCAGGGTTCCTGGCTGACCGCCATCGCAGCAAAATCAACCAGGGACCTCCCTACACTGACCACTCCCCTACTGCCCTTGCCCCTTTCGGGTAAGGTAGCCCTCCCCTAGCTTTCCTAGTTAATCAGCCAAGGGCGTCCCATTAAACCCTTGTGGTAGCACTGTTTTCCCGGGTGGTTCTCCATGTTCCCATTAACATAATGATCTTAACATGAACAGTAAAGAATAAAACAGATAACAATAAATAGTATAACAATGAGTGATGAATATCTCTATACCCAAATCCACATAAAGCAATAGCATGTACTACCCAAAACTTTTAGTAGTAAAACCAGTGGTGAAGCAAGGTATAAAGATAGCCAAATCTAGGGTATCCTATTGGGTCCCAGCAAAATTATCCTATACAGATCATTATGAGTAATAAGAACATGAATGGGTAAAAGAAGTGATCAAGGGCACAACTTGCCTTCCACAAGCTCCTGCTCAGCTACTTCAGCTTGTTGAAGCTCAGGTTCCACAGTGGGTTGCTCGTCTACTCGCATCAATACAATACATACATGGTATAGCATAAATTAACATCACATCAAACATGCAAATAGAATATACAGTAATAAACTAGACATTAAAGTAAGATCACAGGAACTGGAATCATCAAATTTGGAGTTATATATTTTAAGTTATGGATTTTCTAAGGTTTTATGCATTTAATACATGATTAAGTGAAAGAATAATTTTAATGTGTTTGTCATGTCAGAACAGAGACACTAATGGGTAGACAATATTATTACAAAAATTTAGGAACTGGAATGGACCAATTTAGAGTTCAAATGAATTTTCTATGATTTATACAAATTCTAGCACTTATTTATATATTAAAAATCAATTTTTGTATTTATTTCTCTGATTTTCTAAGTCTCTGGACTGGGCGTCAAAATCTGTAAAGCGCAGGGGCTAGCTTGCAAGTTTGCCCGAGACTCAGAATACTATACAATATACTGCGGGTTTATTTTTTGTTTTTCCGAGGGCTCTTTAGAAAAATGACCATCGCGAAGGGGTACGGGTTGAATCTGACCGTTGGATTATAAGCCGAGCGCCCAAATTAAACCACAGACGCGCGAACCGGTACGCCATGGGATCCACACGATCTAAGATCAATGGTCACCATTTAATGAATACTAAGGTAAGCGCCTATCGTCCGATTCGATATCGACGGCCCGAACGAATGCGGCGAAGGGGTACGCGCCGTTCTAATCTGAACCGTCCAGAGGCAAGATCAACGGCCCTGGCGCCTTCGTCCACCCTCGCCCAGGCAGCGGCGGCGCGCGTATAACAGACGGCGGGGCATCGCCGAAGCAGCGCGCATTTGTCACTCTGGCGCTCCAGACCCCAATCCAAGGCGTGCTAAATGAAGTACATAATAACCCTAACAGCAGGGGAGAGAACATACCCGCCCAGAACGCAAGTAGAAGCCGGTCCACGGCGCAGTGCGGCCCCAACGGCGGCGATGAGGTGCGGTGAGAAATTGAGGCCGCCCCGAGGATCAATCCCGCCAGGTACCACCAGGGACGCCCTCCTGGTGTCACGGTGAAGCTCCACGAACCTTCTCCAAGACCCCAACGGCGGCGTGGCCGAGAACTGATGCCGGCGGCGGATATCTGGAGCTTGGTTTGGTGGCGGCCAACAGGGAAGAAAAGAAGAGTCTGCGCGAGGGGCAACAGATGGAGAGGAGGATGCGGCACGATTCTCTTTATGCGCAGGGTGGGTCAGCAACGGAATCCGAAGTCCCCGGTGAGCTCCTGGATTCCCGCGCGCGAGATCCGCGGCTGGTTGAAGAAGACGCCCACCGTGGGTTCGGCTGACAGCGGGGGCCCGCATGTCGGCGAGAGGGAATTCGGGAGCGCGAGTGAGGGAGACTGACAGGGAGTCCCAGGGTGTCGGCGCTTTCCCCCCTGGTTGATGGGCCGCGCGGTGAGAAAATCCTGGTGGGCCAAATTCCTAGCCGACGGCCCAATTAGGGTTTTAGTCTCTTTTCTATTTTATTTTCTATTTTCTTTTCTTCTTTTTTTCCAATTCAAACTCCAATTTGAATTTGAATTCGACTTCCACAGCAACTTGTCTCCAAATTAATTGTCCCACTTGAATATGACATGGAATAAATTAATTTATTTTTAAGAAATTTTATTTAGTGATGGATAATGCTTTTCCCCCCTTCTCCACCTTTCTTTAAAATTTTGCTTTCCAAAAATAGAATTTAAATCCATGTGTCCATTAATATATTAACCTTGCCTTTATTTTGTTAGCCACAAATGCACAATCAAGTAAAACTCAGCATGATGCACGATTTATTTAGGTGTTATTGGTTATTCAATCCCCTTTTAATGGTGTTTATTCACATGTGATATTAACTAGAGATGGTACACACATATAGATAAAGAAAATACTCTCTCTTCATATGAGTTACAAATTTAGGCATTACAAATCCTACCCCCCTTAAAAATAATCTCGTCCTCGAGATTTAGGAAGAACTAGGGAAAAGGTGGGGAAAATCTATACGAAGCTCTTCTTCTCTTTCCCAAGTTGCTTCATCTTCACCGTGGTGACTCCATTGTACTTTGCACATCTTTATCACCTTGCTTCTTGTAACTCGAGTCAAAGTGTCCAGAATCTTGATAGGGTACTCAGCATAAGTCAAATCCTCTTGAACACTAAAGTCCTCCATCGGTAGCTGCTCCTCAGGTACCCTGAGGCACTTCTTTAGCTGAGACACATGAAACACATCATGTACATCTGACAGATGATCGGGTAACTCCAGTTGATATGCAACTTCACCCACTCGCTTTAAGATCAAGAAAGGTCCAATGAAGCGAGGGGACAACTTTCCTTTAACTTTAAATCTCCTCATACCCCGAAGTGGTGACACCTTCAAATAGACATGATCTCCCTCCTTAAACTCCAGTAATCTTCTCCTATTATCAGCATAGCTCTTTTGCCTGGATTGTGCAATTCTCAAATTTTCTCTTATCATTCGAACTTGTTCTTCTGCCTCTTGTATAAGTTCAGGCCCAAAGAACTGTCTTTCTCCGGTTTGATCCCAATACAGGGGAGTCCTGCATTTCCTGCCATACAAAGCCTCAAATGGTGACATCTTCAAACTGGCCTGGTAGCTATTATTATAAGAAAACTCAGCATAGGGTAAGTTCTTCTCCCAACTGCCACCATGTTTAAGAGCACAAGCTCTTAACATATCCTCTAGCACTTGATTAGTCCTCTCCGTCTGTCCATCAGTCTGGGGATGGTAGGCTGAGCTAAAATTCAACTTTGTATCCAAGCCCTCATGCAACTTCTTCTAAAATCGAGAAGTAAATTGTGATCCTCGATCCGACACGGTCTTCTTAGGCACTCCATGTAGACAAACTATTCGAGTCATATACAATTCTGCTAGCTTGGCTCCCGTATAATTAGTCCTCACAGGTATAAAATGAGCCACCTTTGTCAATCTGTCCACAATTACCCAAATAGAGTCATATCCAGCAGGGGTGCGGGGTAGTCCAACAATAAAATCCATACCAATTTCTTCCCATTTCCACTCGGGTATCTTCAATGGGTGCAATAGTCCAGCGGGTCTTTGATGTTCAGCCTTAACTCTTTGACACACATCACACTTAGCCACATGAGCAGCCACATCTCTTTTCAGTCCATACCACCAATACTTTTGCTTCAAATCTTGATACATCTTAGTGCTTCCAGGGTGGATGGAGTAATCAGAATCATGAGCTTCTTTCAATATAGCCTCACGGAGGCTACCAATCTCTGGAACACATATCCGATCTTTGAACCATATAGTGCCTTGCTCATCCTCCATGAATTCCGGCACTCGACCTTCCGTAATCAGATCCTTAATCTCTTGAATCTTAGCATCACCAACCTGACCTTTATGAATCTCTTGCTCCAAGGTAGGTTCCAACTCGATGGTGACTCCTTCAGTGTGTGTAACAATTCCCAAGTTGAGTCTCTCAAAATCTTTTGCTAATTCATCGGGTAGCTGGACGACAAATGCGGAGTGAGCATGCTCTTTCCGACTCAAGGCATCTGCGACCAAATTCGCCTTGCCCGGGTGATAGTGAATCTCCAAATCATAATCCTTGATGAGCTCCAACCAACGGCGTTGCCTAAGGTTGAGATCCTTCTGAGTGAATATATACTTCAAACTCTTATGATCCGTGTATACTTGGCACTTAGTTCCCATAATGTAGTGTCTCCAAATCTTAAGTGCATGCACAACGGCAGCCAGTTCCAAGTCATGGGTGGGGTAGTTCAATTCATGCTTCCGCAACTGACGAGATGCATAGGCAATCACATGTCCTTCTTGCATAAGCACACATCCAAGTCCTTGGCCACATGCATCACAGTAAATGTCAAATCCCTTCTGCAGATCTGGCATAATCAATACTGGAGGTGACATCAATCTCTCCTTCAACTGATCAAAGCTTTCTTGGCACTTCTCATCCCACTTAAATTCTCTTCCTTTTTCCAAAAGCGATGTCATAGGCTTGGCAATTTTAGAGAATCCCTCAATAAATCTCCGATAATAGCCTGCTAATCCCAAGAAACTCCGAATCTCAGTAACTGTAGTGGGCACTCTCCACTCCATTATCTCCTTCACTTTTGCAGGATCCACTGCTATTCCTCCATTAGAAATAATATGACCAAGGAATGGCACCTTGTCAATCCAAAACTCGCACTTGCTGAACTTAGCGTAGAGCTGATTATCTCGTAACTTCTGTAGCACCAACCTTAGATGTTGTTCATGATCACTTTCATTCCTAGAATAGATAAGAATATCGTCGATGAACACCACGACGAATCTGTCCAAATACTCCATAAACACCTTATTCATCAAATTCATGAAATATGCCGGTGCATTGGTCAATCCAAACGACATAACAGTAAACTCATATAATCCATATCGAGTCGAGAATGTTGTCTTAGGAATATCCGATGGTCTAATCTTCATCTGATGGTAACCGGACCGGAGATCAATCTTCGAGAATACTCTAGCACCTCGCATCTGATCAAATAAATCCTCAATACGGGGCAACGGATACTTGTTCTTCACCGTAACATCATTAAGAGATCTATAATCCACACACATCCGTTGCGATCCATCCTTCTTCTGCACAAATAACACCGGTGCTCCCCAAGGTGAGGAACTTGGACGAATGTAACCAGCCTCTTGTAACTCCGTCAACTGCTTCTTAAGTTCCTTCAACTCCTCTACGGACATTCTATATGGCCGTTTAGAAATAGGGGCGGTTCCAGGTAAGAGATCAATAACAAACTCAACTTCTCTATATGGTGGCATCCCTGGTAACTCCTCTGGAAAGACATCCGGAAAATCTCTAACCACCCGGATGTTGTCACCAACAAACTCCTCAGGCATAAAGAACATTGCACGCATGGATGAGGAGGTTACTGCAATATTAACTTGAAATCTTTCTCCTTTAGTGGTAGTGAGCTCTATGGTACCTCTACCACATGCTATAACGGCCTTTGCCTTTCTTAGCCATGACATACCAAGGATCAGATCTATACTGCTTGACTCTAATATTATAGCAGTAGCTCCAAAATCTCTACCCATAATGGTTAATGTCAATCTACGTGTCATTTGATTCGCCTCAATAGGCCCTTTAGGTGTAATTACTATCAGGGGTTTTCTCATATTTAGCAGTGGTATTTCATTTGTGTTGGCATATCTAGCAGACATGAATGAATGTGTAGCACCAGAATCAAATAATATTGTTGCAGGAATTGCATTAACATAAAACATACCAATTACGAGGTCCCCACCATCAGGAGTATCATCAACGCTGACTTGATTCACCCTGGCTATAGAATATCCCTTGCCAGGGGTCTGTTGCTTGTTCTGAGCTGGAGTAGTAGCAATCCTCTGTGGGCAGACATTTGCATAATGACCAATCTTCCCACACTTGAAACATTGTGTGCCCGGACTCTGTCCTGCAAACTTCGTCGGGGTGCCCGTGGGAGTAGCCTGTCGAGGAGGTGGAGTCCTCAGTGGTGATTGCTGAACTGGGCGTGGTCCTCCTGGTCGAGTCGGTGTACCCTGTGGTGAACTGTAGCGAGGACGAACACTGCTGCTACCCTGTCCTTGCGAGATAGCCTTCCTCTTCAAATCACCCAGTTGAACACGCTTGTGTTCAATAGCAAGAGCCTTATCCAGTAGCCTCTGAAAGGATGGAAAGGTGTGTGCCACCAGTGCGTACTGCAGCGGTCCATTAAGTCCTTCAATAAAATGCTCCTGCTTTCTCTCATCCTCAGCAACTTCCTCTGGAGCATACCTCGACAACTGAATGAATTTATCCCTGTACTCGCTGACCGACATATTGCCTTGCTTCAATGACAGAAACTCCTTCTTCTTGATCTTGATCATACCAGCTGGAATATGGTAGTTCCTGAATTGTGTACTGAACTCTGCCTAAGTAATAGTATCAGCAGCATCATGGGCAGCAGTATAAGAATCCCACCAGTCAGCAGCAGGACCCGTCAGACGTTCAGAAGCATATAAAACCTTCTCCCGGTCAGTGCATTGTGCAATGTTGAGCATCTTCTCAATTGCTTTCAGCCAATCATCTGCGTCCGGTGGATCAGGTGAGCTGGCGAATGTAGGTGGCTTATGACTCATAAACTCCCGGTGCTTATCACGAGGTGGAACTAGTGGTGGTGGTGGAGGCAGTGGCACTTGTTGCTGCTGTTGCTGCTGTTGTTGTTGCATTTGCTGTTGTTGCGCCCTCCTTTCTTGGCGTATCTCATCTCTCTCCTGGCGTAGCTCCTGGCGTATATCTTCTCTTTCCTGACGCATCTCTTGGCGTTCTTGCTGCATCTGGGCACGCATATCAGCCATAGTGTCCGCCATTTGCTGCATCACCGCCATCTGAGCAGCAACCAGTGGGTCAACTCCGCCTGGTGGAGGATTAGGAGGATTCATCTCTGCTGGCTGTGGCTGAGGTTGTCTATATATCCTTCGAGTGTGTCGATTAGGAGGCAGATCAATTCCACCACCCCTCCTGGTATTGACCATCTGAGTTAGATACATATGGTAAGAGAATAGTAGACAAGGCAGTAATTACAAATCATGTTACTTTGGGGGATTTATTAGCTAAGTAGTTTAATGTTTTACCCACCATAGCTAATTTATTACCTTATGCTGGCACATGCTAAGATGTCCATCTATAATAATTCAATCAATCAAAGAAGCAAATCAGGCATTGATCATCAGAACAATCAACCAACATTTTTAATAGAGAAAATATTATTATTATTTTTTGTCTTAGGTCTCCTATCTCTTAAAAATGTCATAGGGGTAGGGATTCCAAGGTGTGAAATCCATCTTGTCTCAGAGTAGAAAAGGTAAGAATGATCAGAGTTGAACAGTAGAAGGTGAGACAAGATTAAGATAAGTATAGAGAGAATCAGAGTAAGGTAAGTGTAGAATGAATCAGAATAAGATAAGTAGGTAAGGGTTTTGTCCATTTCTATCTAGGTTTCGTCCTACAGTCAACATTTCCTCTGATACCACTTCTGTAACACCCGGATTTAAAGAACAAAGCCGGGTGCATCTCATACATGCGCCAAAGAAGACAACATATATAATAACAGAGTGTATAGAGATAAATGTCATAAAACATCAGAGTACTTATTACATAGCGGAAGACTTATTACAAATTAAAATAATAAATATAAAACGAACTAAGGATCGATGGCGCCAATGTCGACTGAGAAACGCCACCTAGATCAGATCGAACTCCTCAGTGTTAGGCGGCTCCTCCTGAACCACCTGTTCTTCTCCTGTGGGGGGGTGTGAGACAGCAAGAGTGAGCTCACATACGTTCATAGCTCAACAAGTCGTGGGAATAATGTGGCATGAACTCACCAAAGGTGGGAGTTCATGAAGTGTAAGGCTGATCAATGAAATAAAGGCTGAAGCTGAGCATTGCTTTTATAAGTTGGTCAAAATTTTATTAGCAGTTACTAAGTGTAAGTAAATACCAAACCATAGTAATAATAAGTAAAAGTAATAATAAAATAATCCCAAATGCAATGAAATGACAGATTAAGTTTAAGTTCCATAATTTAATCATGTGAGTGTCCGAGCCGCTCATGACCGTGAGCACGGCTAGTATACCAGTTTTACACTCTGCAGAGGTTGCGCATCTTTACCCACAAGTCGTGTTACCCATTTGCCACGGAGTTGATCAGACTCCATACACCTCTACCTAGGAAGCGAGGCAGGGTACCACTACGAGGCCTTTACAAAGTTCCACTAGCTTCAGACTACCCGCTACAGTTTATAGGAAGTTCCAATGCAGGGTTCCTGGCTGACCGCCATCGCAGCAAAATCAACCAGGGACCTCCCTACACTGACCACTCCCCTACTGCCCTTGCCCCTTTCGGGTAAGGTAGCCCTCCCCTAGCTTTCCTAGTTAATCAGCCAAGGGCGTCCCATTAAACCCTTGTGGTAGCACTGTTTTCCCGGGTGGTTCTCCATGTTCCCATTAACATAATGATCTTAACATGAACAGTAAAGAATAAAACAGATAACAATAAATAGTATAACAATGAGTGATGAATATCTCTATACCCAAATCCACATAAAGCAATAGCATGTACTACCCAAAACTTTTAGTAGTAAAACCAGTGGTGAAGCAAGGTATAAAGATAGCCAAATCTAGGGTATCCTATTGGGTCCCAGAAAAATTATCCTATACAGATCATTATGAGTAATAAGAACATGAATGGGTAAAAGAAGTGATCAAGGGCACAACTTGCCTTCCACGAGCTCCTGCTCAGCTACTTCAACTTGTTGAAGCTCAGGTTCCACAGTGGGTTGCTCGTCTACTCGCATCAATACAATACATACATGGTATAGCATAAATTAACATCACATCAAACATGCAAATAGAATATACAGTAATAAACTAGACATTAAAGTAAGATCACAGGAACTGGAATCATCAAATTTGGAGTTATATATTTTAAGTTATGGATTTTCTAAGGTTTTATGCATTTAATACATGATTAAGTGAAAGAATAATTTTAATGTGTTTGTCATGTCAGAACAGAGACACTAATGGGTAGACAATATTATTACAAAAATTTAGGAACTGGAATGGACCAATTTAGAGTTCAAATGAATTTTCTATGATTTATACAAATTCTAGCACTTATTTATATATTAAAAATCAATTTTTGTATTTATTTCTCTGATTTTCTAAGTCTCTGGACTGGGCGTCAAAATCTGTAAAGCGCAGGGGCTAGCTCGCAAGTTTGCCCGAGACTCAGAATACTATACAATATACTGCGGGTTTATTTTCTGTTTTTCCGAGGGCTCTTTAGAAAAATGACCATCGCGAAGGGGTACGGGTTGAATCTGACCGTTGGATTATAAGCCGAGCGCCCAGATTAAACCACAGACGCGCGAACCGGTACGCCATGGGATCCACACGATCTAAGGTCAACGGTCACCATTTAATGAATACTAAGGTAAGCGCCTATCGTCCGATTCGATATCGACGGCCCGAACGAATGCGGCGAAGGGGTACGCGCCGTTCTAATCTGAACCGTCCAGAGGCAAGATCAACGGCCCTGGCGCCTTCGTCCACCCTCGCCCAGGCAGCGGCGGCGCGCGTATAACAGACGGCGGGGCATCGCCGGAGCAGCGCGCATTTGTCACTCCGGCGCTCCAGACCCCAATCCAAGGCGTGCTAAATGAAGTACATAATAACCCTAACAGCAGGGGAGAGAACATACCCGCCCAGAACGCAAGTAGAAGCCGGTCCACGGCGCAGTGCGGCCCCAACGGCGGCGATGAGGTGCGGTGAGAAATTGAGGCCGCCCCGAGGATCAATCCCGCCAGGTACCACCAGGGACGCCCTCCTGGTGTCACGGTGAGGCTCCACGAACCTTCTCCAAGACCCCAACGGCGGCGTGGCCGAGAACTGATGCCGGCGGCGGATATCTGGAGCTTGGTTTGGTGGCGGCCAACAGGGAAGAAAAGAAGAGTCTGCGCGAGGGGCAACGGATGGAGAGGAGGATGCGGCACGATTCTCTTTATGCGCAGGGTGGGTCAGCAACGGAATCCGAAGTCCCCGGTGAGCTCCTGGATTCCCGCGCGCGAGATCCGCGGCTGGTTGAAGAAGACGCCCACCGTGGGTTCGGCTGACAGCGGGGGCCCGCATGTCGGCGAGAGGGAATTCGGGAGCGCGAGTGAGGGAGACTGACATGGAGTCCCAGGGTGTCGGCGCTTTCCCCCCTGGTTGATGGGCCGCGCGGTGAGAAAATCCTGGTGGGCCAAATTCCTAGCCGACGGCCCAATTAGGGTTTTAGTCTCTTTTCTATTTTATTTTCTATTTTCTTTTCTTCTTTTTTTCCAATTCAAACTCCAATTTGAATTTGAATTCGACTTCCACAGCAACTTGTCTCCAAATTAATTGTCCCACTTGAATATGACATGGAATAAATTAATTTATTTTTAAGAAATTTTATTTAGTGATGGATAATGCTTTTCCCCCCTTCTCCACCTTTCTTTAAAATTTTGATTTCCAAAAATAGAATTTAAATCCATGTGTCCATTAATATATTAACCTTGCCTTTATTTTGTTAGCCACAAATGCACAATCAAGTAAAACTCAGCATGATGCACGATTTATTTAGGTGTTATTGGTTATTCAATCCCCTTTTAATGGTGTTTATTCACATGTGATATTAACTAGAGATGGTACACACATATAGATAAAGAAAATACTCTCTCTTCATATGAGTTACAAATTTAGGCATTACATCACCACGCCCGAGCAATCGCTGCCAGGGACTTCTCCGGGAATCCGGCCCGAGCAGGCGGCTCAGCCGGTCACCCCTGGGGCCTCGGCCAACCATCTTCCGAGGGTGCCAGCCCGGTCCGAAGCCTCGGCTGATCAACTCCGACGTCGATCCCGCCAACTACTCGCCCTGTCGCATCAACTCCGCGGCTGGACAGGCGGCGCTTCTGGCAGGAGCAGCGGGCGACGCTTCGCCTTCGCCGAAATAACCGCGCCAAAAAAGGTACGCCGTGTCGTTCGGTTTCGTATCCTTTTTCCTTTTTTCCTCTTTCTCTATCTCTTGCGACAGGGACCGGGAAAGGGGGATACCCCGAAAGGGATCCTTCCCCGTGAAGGAACTAGGCTCTGAGCCTCCTTACTGATCAGGGGTTCGAACCCTCCGGGGGGCCAGCCTTCGAACCCCTGTTCAGTAAGGAGGCTCGGAGCCTAGTTCCTTCACGGGGAAGGATCCCTTTCGGGGTATCCCCCTTTCCCGGTCCCTGTCGCAAGAGATAGAGAAAGAGGAAAAAAGGAAAAAGGATACGAAACCGAACGACGCGGCATACCTTTTTTGGCGCGGTTGTTTCGGCGAAGGCGAAGCGTCGCCCGCTGCTCCTGCCAGAAGCGTGTAACACCCGGATTTTAGGGGTCCAAAACCCGGGGTTAACATAAACACCAGGTATGCTGGGACCAAGTCTCATACATATGATGTATAGTGGCACAGGATCGAATGTCACATCTTTATATATAACAGGAGTTTTATACAAAATAAATAATTACATTATAAGGAGACAACGGTCCAGCAACCAAAGTTGACTGGGAGACGACGACCTAGACCTCTCACGAACTCATCGCAGCATCCTCCATGAGCATCATCCTGCAGTACCTGGTCCTGACCTGTGGTGTATGTGAGACAGCAAGAGTGAGCTCACATACGTTCATCGCTCAACAAGTTGTGGGGAATAATGTGCATGAACTCGCCAAAAGTGGGAGCTCACTTGAAGTGTAAGGCTTACCAAAGAAGATGGTTAGAGCTGAGCATTGCTTTTAAAGTTGGTCAAAATTTTATTAGCAGTTACTAAGTATAAGTAAATACCAACCCAATTAAATAGTAGAACAAAAGTAACAACACCACCTGCAATGCAATGCATATGACAAATTAAATTTAGTTCCATAAATTAATCATGTGAGTGTCCGAGCTGCTCATGACCGTGAGCACGGCTAGTATACCAGTTTTACACTCTGCAGAGGTTGCGCATCTTTACCCACAAGTCATGTTACCCATCTGCCAAGAGACGGCCAATCCCATACACCTCTACCGAGGAGGCGAGGCAGGGTAACACTACGAGGCCTTTACAAAGTTCCACTAGCTTCAGAAAACCCGCTACAGTTTATAGGAAGTTCCAATGCAGGAATCCCTTGCAGGACCGCCATCGCAGCAAAATCCTCCCGAGGGCCTCCCTACACTGACCACTCCCCTACTGCCCTTGCCCCTTTCGGGTAAGGTAGTCTTCCACTAGCTTTCCTAATTAATCAGCCAAGGGCGTCCCATTCCACCCTTGTGGTAGCACTGTTTTCCCGGGTGGTTCTCCATGTTCCAATTAACATAATGATCTTAACATGAACAATGAATAACAACTGATAACAAAAGTATAATCCTGAATAGTGTAATCTTCATACCCAAAACCACATATAGCACTAGCAAGTACTACCCGGAAAGTTCAGTGGTAAACAAGGTATAAAGATAGACAAACTAGGGTATCCTATTGGGTCCCATCAAAATTAACCTATGCAGATCATTATGATTAATCAGAACATGAGTGGGTAAAAAGAAGTGATCAAGGGCACAACTTGCCTGGGCCTTGAGAATCCAGGTACCAGGATGATCTTCAGATGACTCGTGACCTCACTGCTAGTCGTAGCAATTCAAACAAACATGGTGTAGGCAAAATTAACATTACACCAAACATAAGAACAAAATACACATTATTAATATACATATTAAAATAAGATCATAGGAACAGGAATCATTAATTTTGGAGTTATAGATTTTAAGTTATGGATTTCTGAAGTTATTAGGTACTTAGAATAGATTAATCCCAAATGAACATTTTTAGTTCAAGTTTCATGGCTAAATAGAGGCACTAGGTGATAGACAATATTATAACAAAATTATTGCAACTGGAATGACTTAATTTGGAGTTAAGATGAATTTAATATGAATTATACAAGTTTCTGGATTTATTTTAACACTAAAAATCATTTTCTAAATCATTTTCTATGATTTTCCTATCCACTGGACTGCGCCTCAATTTCAGCAAAGCGCAGGGGGCTCGGCGCAAGAATCCCAAGACTCAAACTACACCCGCGGTGGACGGCGGGTTTATTATGTGAAAACCGAGGGGCTCTTTATGAAGATTGCTACGGCGAAGGGGTATTCTCAGATCTCGGCCGTCCGATCAAGCGTGAACGGCCAAGATTAAATCCCGAGCCCCGCGAACCGGTACGAGCACGATCTAATCGCCACCATTGAAATCCAATCGGACGGCCCAAATTTTAAGTACTGGAGAACGACTTGGATCCGACCGATGATGGATCAACGGTCACGGTTCCATCTGGTGAAACGGTACACATGATCCAATCGCAGCCACAAACCCCACGATCTACGGCTGCGCACTTCTCTCTCTCAACCCTTGATTCCGGGATCGACGGTAACCGGATCATCTCTCACCTCCCGACGGCCAGACCATGGCGACGAAGTACCCCGGACGCGACGAAGTCATCACCGGCGGGGCTAGCCTTCGGATTCCGGGCATGAAACTCAAATTCAATCGGACTACATGCTCTGGGTATGAAAGCGGGTCCGGGCGAGTGGTTCTTACCATGGATTGTCCGCGCAGGCGAGCCGACCACGGAGAGGAGGATGTTCCGCCCAGTCGCGCACTCCGGCGAGAAATTCTGTGCACCCGAGACGACCCCGATCGCAGGTGATCCCCGTGTAAGCTTCCAAGGTCTCTTGGTGACGACCCACGGGCACCCACTGAGGCTAAGTCGGCGGCGAATCGAGGTTGGCCCGCGGCGGCGGATTTCCCCGTGATTTCTCCCTATTCGGTGGAGGCGCAGGCGCAGTGGGGATTGGCGATGGGTTGCTACGGAACACCGGCGCGAGCGCATATAAGGTCCCCTCCTCCAACGGCCCGAGCGAGCATCGCGCCGAACGCGACGGCGTCCACGCCTGATTTCACGGGGACGACGGAATCCGAGCGCGCGTCAAGCGGAGGAGAGGGAGCTCCTGACGAGCCGGGGCCACCCAGCAGCGAGACGCGGACGCGACGGGGTCTGGTGCGCGGGGCCCGCAGAGCCAGTGACCCGAGCAGAAGACAATCGCGCGGCGTGTGAACGAGAGGCTGACGTGCCGGGCCCACCGGTCGGCGCGCCCGCGTTGTCGCTGGGCCGAGCGAGTGGTGTTTACAGGGTGGGCCGAAATGGAGGTATGGCGGCCCATGAGGCTGATTTCGTTTTATTCTTTTTATTTTCTGTTTTCTTTTCTCCATTTTCAAATCCAATTTGAGTTCAAGTTCAAATTCAAACTTTGTGTGGATCTTCATTTAAATATTCAATGTGAACATAGCATGGATAAATTTTATTTATTTACAGATTTATTTTGCTTCTCTTGCCTTATATATATTATTTCCCTTTTTTTTTCAAACCCTAATCTCCTTTTGGGTTCTAATTCAATTTTCTTTTTAGTATATTTTGATTAATAGTGTTGCTATTATTATTATATGCACAACAAACAAAACTCCAATATGATGCACATGTTGTTTAGTTGACATTTAGTCATTTAATCATTTTTAAATGGGGTTGTTCACATGATTAGTTAAATTGAAACAAAGCAAATAAGAGAATTATCTCCATTACCATGATTTACAAATTTGGGTATTACAAATCCTACCCCCCTTAAAAATAATCTCGTCCTCGAGATTTGTAAGAAAAGAGGATATAGGAAGAGTGATTTGAAATCTAGCTTTTAGTTTCTAATTAGTTCAAAATCAAGAGTCTCTCTCTCTCTTTTTTTTTTATTAGTTAGTTTTTTTTTAGGAGAGCCTAGGTATATATGGTTATAGACACTTTATTATGCAGGATAAAAGATATCTTTTAAAGCCTATATAGGTTTGGGCAAGAAAGACTAGGGTAAGGAAAGACTCCATCCAAGATTGTGGATCTTGATTCCGCTGGCGATTCAACTTGATCTTTGAAGACTTGAGTTGATGCTTATCCCTTCCTTGATGAAGTTGATCATGCTCTCCGGTCTTGTCTCTTTTGATTAGGAGTTAGTGTATATTATTGGAGTTGGGGAAATATGGTTAGAATAGTTATGGGTGAAATGGACTACATGATGTAGGTCAGAAGTTTGTGTTTGGTGTCAGGTGGGGGTTGATAGATTATGCAATCCATCAAGACTCTACTGGTTGGGTTAGATCTTCTGCTCATGGTTAAGTTGGTCTAAGGTGCTAAGTTAGGTTAACATCTGGCTAGTAGGGTCCAACCCCTTCTACCAGTATCACTAATCTTTTTTGAGTAGACCACATTAGATTATATTCTGGTTGTTACACTAGTGTGGTATAAATGTGCTTATTATGGCAAGATGAATCCATAAGGATAAGGTACAATCTTTTGAGGTCAGTTAGATCTATTAGGATGACATAAAATCTTTTCAAGATAAGATGAATTTACTAAAGTAATAGAGTATCATTTAAGATAAGAGGGATCTATGTGTGTAGGATAGAATCTCTTGCTAGGTTAAAATCGAGGAGTTATGCAACTATCGGATGGTTAAGGTAGTTGCATATGGCCAAGTTGGTCTGTCGTTCTTAATTTAGTGCAGGGTGAACTAAGTTATGGCATGTTCTATAGAAGTGGAGTCTAATCTATTTCATCAGTATTATCTAACATGTTTGATAAGTCACTTTAGATTAGATCATATTAGGTTAGATCACATTAGATTAAATCTAGGTTAGATTGTTATGACTAGATAGACTAGATAAGATTTAATTAATTTGGATTGGATCATGATTGTTACTCCGGGGTGAGCAAAGTGGTTAGGATCAAATAAGATAAGATATATTTTTTTTAAGATAAGAATGGATGCTAGATATATTTTAATTAGGATAAGTTAGGATCTTTTGAGATAAGATGGATCTATGAGTATAGAGTGTGAATCTTTCAAGATGAGATATACATTGTTAGGCTAGCTGCATTAATGGGGCATAATCTAGTTTGCCTAGTTAGGTTTATAAGCATTATGTATATGTAGATGGGATTGTGGATATTACTCCACAACCCATCACACTCAATCAAAGATCCAAATCAGACAGATATCATAAGAACAAACACTCAAATACCTAAATACTTATAAAAATAGTTTTGTTTTTGTTCCTAGGATTAGGTCTCCTATTCCTAAAGTCACTTTAGGTATGGGATTTCAAAGTGTGAAATCCACATTTGTCTCTAGAAAGATAAAGGTAAGAATAATCAGAGTAAAGCGGAAATAGATGAGAAAAGATTAAGATAAGTCTAGAAAGAATCAGAGTAGCAAGGGTAAGTAGGTAAGGGTTGTCCAGTTCTATCTAGGTTTCGTCCTACAGTCAACATTCCTCTGATACCACTTCTGTAACACCCGGATTTTAGGGGTCCAAAACCCGGGGTTAACATAAACACCAGGTATGCTGGGACCAAGTCTCATACATATGATGTATAGTGGCACAGGATCGAATGTCACATCTTTATATATAACAGGAGTTTTATACAAAATAAATAATTACATTATAAGGAGACAACGGTCCAGCAACCAAAGTTGACTGGGAGACGACGACCTAGACCTCTCACGAACTCATCGCAGCATCCTCCATGAGCATCATCCTGCAGTACCTGGTCCTGACCTGTGGTGTATGTGAGACAGCAAGAGTGAGCTCACATACGTTCATCGCTCAACAAGTTGTGGGGAATAATGTGCATGAACTCGCCAAAAGTGGGAGCTCACTTGAAGTGTAAGGCTTACCAAAGAAGATGGTTAGAGCTGAGCATTGCTTTTAAAGTTGGTCAAAATTTTATTAGCAGTTACTAAGTATAAGTAAATACCAACCCAATTAAATAGTAGAACAAAAGTAACAACACCACCTGCAATGCAATGCATATGACAAATTGAATTTAGTTCCATAAATTAATCATGTGAGTGTCCGAGCTGCTCATGACCGTGAGCACGGCTAGTATACCAGTTTTACACTCTGCAGAGGTTGCGCATCTTTACCCACAAGTCATGTTACCCATCTGCCAAGAGACGGCCAATCCCATACACCTCTACCGAGGAGGCGAGGCAGGGTAACACTACGAGGCCTTTACAAAGTTCCACTAGCTTCAGAAAACCCGCTACAGTTTATAGGAAGTTCCAATGCAGGAATCCCTTGCAGGACCGCCATCGCAGCAAAATCCTCCCGAGGGCCTCCCTACACTGACCACTCCCCTACTGCCCTTGCCCCTTTCGGGTAAGGTAGTCTTCCACTAGCTTTCCTAATTAATCAGCCAAGGGCGTCCCATTCCACCCTTGTGGTAGCACTGTTTTCCCGGGTGGTTCTCCATGTTCCAATTAACATAATGATCTTAACATGAACAATGAATAACAACTGATAACAAAAGTATAATCCTGAATAGTGTAATCTTCATACCCAAAACCACATATAGCACTAGCAAGTACTACCCGGAAAGTTCAGTGGTAAACAAGGTATAAAGATAGACAAACTAGGGTATCCTATTGGGTCCCATCAAAATTAACCTATGCAGATCATTATGATTAATCAGAACATGAGTGGGTAAAAAGAAGTGATCAAGGGCACAACTTGCCTGGGCCTTGAGAATCCAGGTACCAGGATGATCTTCAGATGACTCGTGACCTCACTGCTAGTCGTAGCAATTCAAACAAACATGGTGTAGGCAAAATTAACATTACACCAAACATAAGAACAAAATACACATTATTAATATACATATTAAAATAAGATCATAGGAACAGGAATCATTAATTTTGGAGTTATAGATTTTAAGTTATGGATTTCTGAAGTTATTAGGTACTTAGAATAGATTAATCCCAAATGAACATTTTTAGTTCAAGTTTCATGGCTAAATAGAGGCACTAGGTGATAGACAATATTATAACAAAATTATTGCAACTGGAATGACTTAATTTGGAGTTAAGATGAATTTAATATGAATTATACAAGTTTCTAGATTTATTTTAACACTAAAAATCATTTTCTAAATCATTTTCTATGATTTTCCTATCCACTGGACTGCGCCTCAATTTCAGCAAAGCGCAGGGGGCTCGGCGCAAGAATCCCAAGACTCAAACTACACCCGCGGTGGACGGCGGGTTTATTATGTGAAAACCGAGGGGCTCTTTATGAAGATTGCTACGGCGAAGGGGTATTCTCAGATCTCGGCCGTCCGATCAAGCGTGAACGGCCAAGATTAAATCCCGAGCCCCGCGAACCGGTACGAGCACGATCTAATCGCCACCATTGAAATCCAATCGGACGGCCCAAATTTTAAGTACTGGAGAACGACTTGGATCCGACCGATGATGGATCAACGGTCACGGTTCCATCTGGTGAAACGGTACACATGATCCAATCGCAGCCACAAACCCCACGATCTACGGCTGCGCACTTCTCTCTCTCAACCCTTGATTCCGGGATCGACGGTAACCGGATCATCTCTCACCTCCCGACGGCCAGACCATGGCGACGAAGTACCCCGGACGCGACGAAGTCATCACCGGCGGGGCTAGCCTTCGGATTCCGGGCATGAAACTCAAATTCAATTGGACTACATGCTCTGGGTATGAAAGCGGGTCCGGGCGAGTGGTTCTTACCATGGATTGTCCGCGCAGGCGAGCCGACCACGGAGAGGAGGATGTTCCGCCCAGTCGCGCACTCCGGCGAGAAATTCTGTGCACCCGAGACGACCCCGATCGCAGGTGATCCCCGTGTAAGCTTCCAAGGTCTCTTGGTGACGACCCACGGGCACCCACTGAGGCTAAGTCGGCGGCGAATCGAGGTTGGCCCGCGGCGGCGGATTTCCCCGTGATTTCTCCCTATTCGGTGGAGGCGCAGGCGCAGTGGGGATTGGCGATGGGTTGCTACGGAACACCGGCGCGAGCGCATATAAGGTCCCCTCCTCCAACGGCCCGAGCGAGCATCGCGCCGAACGCGACGGCGTCCACGCCTGATTTCACGGGGACGACGGAATCCGAGCGCGCGTCAAGCGGAGGAGAGGGAGCTCCTGACGAGCCGGGGCCACCCAGCAGCGAGACGCGGACGTGACGGGGTCTGGTGCGCGGGGCCCGCAGAGCCAGTGACCCGAGCAGAAGACAATCGCGCGGCGTGTGAACGAGAGGCTGACGTGCCGGGCCCACCGGTCGGCGCGCCCGCGTTGTCGCTGGGCCGAGCGAGTGGTGTTTACAGGGTGGGCCGAAATGGAGGTATGGCGGCCCATGAGGCTGATTTCGTTTTATTCTTTTTATTTTCTGTTTTCTTTTCTCCATTTTCAAATCCAATTTGAGTTCAAGTTCAAATTCAAACTTTGTGTGGATCTTCATTTAAATATTCAATGTGAACATAGCATGGATAAATTTTATTTATTTACAGATTTATTTTGCTTCTCTTGCCTTATATATATTATTTCCCTTTTTTTTTCAAACCCTAATCTCCTTTTGGGTTCTAATTCAATTTTCTTTTTAGTATATTTTGATTAATAGTGTTGCTATTATTATTATATGCACAACAAACAAAACTCCAATATGATGCACATGTTGTTTAGTTGACATTTAGTCATTTAATCATTTTTAAATGGGGTTGTTCACATGATTAGTTAAATTGAAACAAAGCAAATAAGAGAATTATCTCCATTACCATGATTTACAAATTTGGGTATTACAAAGCGCCGCCTGTCCAGCCGCGGAGTTGATGCGACGGGGCGAGTAGTTGGCGGGATCGACGTTGGAGTTGATCAGTCGAGGCTTCGGACCGGGCTGGCGCCCTCGGAAGATGGTTGGCCGAGGCCCCAGGGGTGACCGGCTGAGCCGCCTGCTCGGGCCGGATTCCCGGAGAAGTCCCTGGCAGCGATTGCCCGGGCGTGGTGATGACGTCGTCCTTCGGAGCGGAGACCCTCGGACCACGTCACCGTCCGAGGCTAGGTCGGTCCTCGCCGAAGGTGCCGTCGATGCCGAGGGTGTTGCTGCCCCCTTCCAGCGTCAAGACCCGAGCCTGCAGGATCAGATTGTCTTGTAGCGTGTGCCTTGTGCGGCCGTCGAGGCCAGAACACACACCCTCGCTGCGTTGTAAAGCTACGTCTCTTTTCCTCTTGTTTCGAGTATCTGGACTTTTTGTCGGTAACAGGGATGTTAGTGCGAGCGAGAGTTGCTTCTCGCGGAAGGTGATGAGTGAGGTATCCGTATCCCGGAGGCGTGGGAGTCCCTCGGCTCGGTCGGCCTTGCCACTTACGCGTACTTTCACCCGTCCATGAGGCCCTGTCACCGACTTGGTCGAGAAGGCTCGAAGGATCGCTTCGGCAGAAGGGCTTCCGAACGTAAAGACTTGTTCGATCCGTGGAGTCACTTTATCCGAACACGAGTTACTTATCGCAGAAGGTGATGAGTGAGGTATCCGTATCCCGGAGGCGTAGGAGTCCCTCGGCTCGGTCAGCCTTGGCTGCTTACGTGTACTCCGTCGTTTCTAGGACCCACTTTTCGAAGTAGTCAAAAAGCACGAAAGATATTCTGGTAAAAGAGATTTTTTTTCGAGGAAAATTTTGACGCAGAGGGGGTTTCCCCCCTTTTAGCCCCCGAGGGAGGGTCGGGCTTTGCCGAGGCGAGGCCGACCCTTCCTTGTTGACTAAACTTTGCGTGGGTGCGGGGTATATGAACAACTTGGAAACATCTTAAGGGTAGAAGCGACGTAGATGTTGGATGTTCTAAGCGTTGTCGTAGACCTCGCCTTGACTGTTGGCCAGCTTGTACGTTCCGGGCTTCAGAACTTTGGCGATGACGAATGGCCCCTCCCAGGGGGGCGTGAGCTTGTGCCTCCCTCGGGCGTCTTGCCGCAGTCGAAGCACCAGGTCGCCCACCTAGAGGTCTCGGGGTCGGACCCCTCGGGCGTGGTAGCGTCGCAGGGACTGCTGATACCGCGCCGAGTGTAGTAAGGCCCTGTCCCGAGCCTCTTCCAGCTGGTCCAGCGAGTCTTCTCGGCTAGCTTGGTTGCTTTGATCGTCGTAGGCCCTCGTCCTCGGGGAGCCGTATTCCAGGTCAGTGGGCAAGACGGCCTCGGCCCCGTAGACCAGGAAGAACGGCGTGAAACCCGTGGCTCGGCTCGGCGTTGTCCTCAGGCTCCAGACCACCGAGGGGAGTTCCTTCCTCCATCGCTTGCCGAACTTGTTGAGGTCGTTGTAAATCCGAGGCTTGAGCCCTTGTAGAATCATGCCGTTGGCACGCTCTACTTGCCCATTCGACATGGGATGAGCTACGGCAACCCAGTCCACCCGGATGTTGTGATCCTCGCAAAAATCCAAGAATTTTCTGCCGGTGAACTGGGTGCCGTTGTCGGTGATGATGGAGTTTGGGACCCCGAAGCGATGGATGATGTTGGTGAAGAACGCCACCGCCTGCTCGGACCTGATGCTGTTCAGGGGTCGGACCTCGATCCACTTGGAGAATTTGTCGACGGCGACCAGCAGGTGCGTGTAGCCCCCGGGCGCCTTGTGCAGAGGGCCGACGAGGTCCAGACCCCACACAGCAAAGGGCCAGGTGATGGGTATCGTCTGCAGAGCCTGAGCGGGCAGGTGGGTCTGCTTCGCATAGAATTGACACCCTTCGCAGGTGCGGACAATTCTAGTGGCGTCAGCCACCGCCGTCGGCCAGTAGAAGCCTTGCCGGAAAGCGTTTCCGATGAGAGCTCGAGGTGCTGCATGATGGCCGCAAGCCCCCGAGTGTATCTCTTGCAGGAGTTCCTGACCTTCGGCGATGGAGATGCATCGCTGGAGGATGCCCGAGGGGCTGCGGTGGTAGAGCTCCTTCTCATTGCCCAGCAAGACGAACGACTTGGCGCGTCGCGCTACACGCCGAGCCTCGGCTTGGTCGAGGGGTAGCTCTCCTTGGCGGAGATATTGCAGGTATGGGGTCTGCCAATCTCGATCAGGCGTGACCCCGCTCCGCTCCTCCTCGATGCGCAGCGCCTCGCCCTCGGGGGCCGAGGGTACCTCGGGCTGAACCGAGGACGCCTCGGGCTGGGCCGAGGGTACCTCGGACTCGGGCGTGTCGTTGATCTTGACGGAGGGTTGGTGCAGATCCCGGGAGAAGACGTCCGGGGGAACCGTCGTTCGCCCCGAGGCTATTTTTGCCAGCTCGTCCGCGGTCTCGTTGTAGCGCCGGGCGATGTGGTTAAGCTCGAGCCCGTAGAACTTGTCTTCCAGGCGCCGAACCTCATCGCAGTAGGCCTCCATCTTCGGGTCACGGCAGTGGGTGTTCTTCATGACTTGGTCGATGACGAGCTGCGAGTCGCCGCGAGCGTCGAGGCGTCGGACCCTTAGCTCGATGGCGATTCGCAATCCGTTGATCAGAGCTTCGTACTCAGCCACATTGTTGGACGCCGGGAAATGGAGGCGCAGCACGTAGCGTAGGTGTTTCCTGAGGGGCGAGATGAAGAGTAGGCCCACGCCGGCTCCCGTCTTCATCAGCGACCCGTCGAAAAACATGGTCCAGAGCTCCGGTTGGATCGGAGCCGTCGGCAGTTGGGTGTCGACCCATTCGGCTACGAAGTCCGCCAATACCTGGGACTTGATGGCCTTCCGAGGGGCAAACGAGATTGTCTCGCCCATGATTTCCACCGCCCACTTTGCGATCCTGCCCGAGGCCTCTCGGCACTGGATGATCTCCCCCAGGGGGAAGGATGACACCACAGTTACCGGATGAGACTCGAAGTAATGTCGCAACTTTCGCCTCGTCAGGATCACCGCATACAGTAGCTTCTGAACTTGTGGGTAGCGGATCTTGGTTTCGGACAGCACCTCGCTGACGAAGTAAACTGGCCTCTGAACGGGCAATGCATGCCCCTCTTCTTGCCTTTCGACCACAATCGCGGCGCTAACCACCTGAGTGGTCGCGGCGATGTAGACCAAGAGGGCTTCTCCATCAACTGGGGGTACCAAGATAGGCACCTTGGTGTGGAGCGCCTTCAGGTTCCCGAGAGCTTCCTCGGCCTCAGGGGTCCAAGTGAAGCACTCGGCCTTCCTTAAGAGGCGGTATAGAGGCAGGCCTCTTTCGCCGAGGCGTGAGATGAAACGGCTCAAGGCCGCGAGACATCCCATGACCCTCTGTACACCTTTTAAGTCCTTGATGGGCCCCATGCTGGTGATGGCTGCGATCTTCTCCGGGTTGGCTTCGATGCCCCGCTCGGAGACGATGAACCCCAGGAGCATGCCTCGGGGCACCCCGAAGACACATTTCTCGGGATTGAGCTTGACGTCCTTTGCCTTGAGACACCGGAATGTCACTTCAAGGTCAAAGAGGAGGTCGGAGGCTTTCCTTGTCTTGACTACGATGTCATCGACGTAGGCCTCGACCGTACAACCAATGTGTTCGCCGAACACATGGTTCATGCACCACTGGTACGTCGCACCCGCGTTCCTCAAACCGAACGGCATGGTGACATAGCAGTACATGCCGAAGGGCGTGATGAAAGAAGTCGCGAGCTGGTCGGACTCTTTCATCTTGATTTGATGATACCCTGAGTAGGCATCGAGGAAAGACAGGGTTTCGCACCCAGCAGTGGAATCCACGATTTGATCGATGCGAGGTAGAGGGTAGGGAACCTTCGGACATGCTTTGTTGAGACTAGTGTAGTCTACACACATCCGCCATTTCCCCCCTTTCTTTCTCACAAGCACAGGGTTGGCAAGCCATTCGGGATGGAATACCTCTTTGATGAACCCTACTGCCATTAGCTTGTGGATCTCCTCGCCTATCACTCTGCGCTTCTCCTCGTCGAATCGGCGCAGAGGCTGCCTGACCGGTCGGGCTCCGGCCCGAATATCCAGCGAGTGCTCGGCGACATCCCTCGGTATGCCGGGCATGCCCGAGGGACTCCACGCAAAGACGCCGGCGTTTGCGCGGAGAAAGTCGACGAGCACTACTTCCTATTTGGGGTCGAGCCCGGAACCGATCCGGATCTGCTTAGAGGTGTCGCCACTGGGGTCGAGAGGGACGGCCTTAACCGTCTCCGCTAGCTCGAAATTGCCGGCGTGTCGCTTCACGTCTGGCACCTCTCTGGAGAGGTTTCCCAGGTCGGCGATGAGGGCCTCGGACTCGGCGAGGGCCTCGGCGTACTCCACGCACTCCACGTCGCATTCGAACGCGTGTTTGTACGTGGGGCCGACGGTGATGACCCCGTTGGGGCCCGGCATCTTGAGCTTCAGGTAGGTGTAGTTGGGGACGGCCATGAACTTCGCGTAGCATGGCCTCCCCAATACCGCGTGGTAGGTTCCTCGGAACCCGACCACCTCGAATGTCAGAATCTCCCTTCGGAAGTTGGAGGGCGTTCCGAAGCAGACAGGAAGGTCGAGCTGTCCGAGGGGCTGGACGCGCTTGTGGCAGAACCTCCAAGTTATTGGGCCCACATGCACCTGTCCTTGTCCCAAAGACCTCAGACAGCTATGCATGTGCACCAGATAACTTAACAGGATCTGTCCGATTGCCCCAAGGACATCGGATAAACCACTTTCAACCAGAACCGCGGGATTAAGTAACACAAATCACACACACAACATTTTTGCAGCGGAAATCTTATTACCAAATTTTACGGGTTACAAAAATTTTACATTATTTTATCGGAGTAATTACAAAAGTATAAGTTTGAAATATATGCTAGCTCAAATGACCATCCTCAATAAGAAGTATAGAAGGGTTACTTAGACTTATAAGAAGACCGAGCCCACCGGCACTTAACACCATCAACAACATCACAAAGTTAGACCTGAAAAACAACAGTGAATAAAACCCTAAGTACGGGATTACTCAGCAAGACTTATCCGACTAAAGAAAAGACTCTCAAGGATATGCTGGCTTGTTGGGAGTCAAGGTAAGGCTAAGCAATAATCAAGGACTCATTTTGCAGAAGAGCTTACTAGTAGTGAATCCTTATGCCAAAATTTTACTTCACAAGTTAAGTACTTTTCCTGAATCTAGATTTGCCTAATCTAGAGCATTCACTTGTCCTGATCTAGCTTTCTTTTAACCAACTACAATCATGTTTCACTTGTGAACTACGATGAGTGGTCGGAGGGTAGAGTCTCCATGACCGAGGAGCAACGACGATTCGAACCGATTATACCCAGCTGGGGATCCCTAACCACACGACATATGTAGCACTTAACCCTTGCATATGTCAACCGTTCCCACAGATCCTCCACAACGTGAACCGGTCCGCGCTACCCGGGAGCACAGTACTCCTCCATCCAGCCTCTAGCCAGGAGGGTACACGCTACTCCCACCATCTCCCACGCCCAGTGCGCGGTTGTCTTTTCACGTATGGAATAGCCGGGTTCAGGCTTACCGGAGCATGTGGCTAGTTGCAAGGTCTCCACCACAACAGGCCTACATCGAACGGTCCTTAATCGACACAGACGGGCAAACTTTCCCGCTCAACGTCTGGTCTCCATTACATATTATTTCCCAAAACTTGATACCTGAGAGAGGTACCCTACTTGAATGATGAAATCATCGTGGCCACAATGGCTTCATCATCACAAGTCGTTTTATTTCATAAATTCCCATATCCCGTGTTACACATCATATTTTAAAAACAATCCTAAATTTGTAAGCAGGGCTAAGCATCACTAAATTTTCATAAAACGGGTATTAGGGTTGTTTAATCAAGGAAGGAAATGCACCAACGGTTTAGCACACAACTCCTATCACCTAATGCATCAAACAAAGTGATAAAAGATTTTAAAACAGCAAGGAGGTGGCAAATGCACCGGGGCTTGCCTGAATAACACTAGGTTAGTGTTTGTTAGGCGATGTCCACTTGACGACCATCTTCAGGTTTGTCCATCAGCATTATCCTGTGGATTAGCCCGTGCTTGGGGTCGACTTGGCTCATCTTCCGCATCACGCGATTAATTAACGTACCTGAATGAAATGCATTATGCACATGAATGCGTATCGACAAGAATATCACACACCTAAATAGTGCTACGCGATAGCGAATAAAACACCTAGCGGCGAGGGGTTGTACCGTTTTATTCGGAAACACTAGTTATCAGCATATGACTAAGCGCAATAATTACGCTTCTCGAACGCAAACATCACAAAACAACAAACCATACACACTAAGTATAACACTCACGTTCCTGCTTTCTAATCAGATCTAATTCAAACATTAAGCACTCGTGAACCATGCTTAAGCACTAAATCTTCTTAACTTTACCACAACTTAAACTTATCAACCTGGGGCATCTACAACTTAGAAGAAAAAGACTTGAAGTGCCTAAATAATCGCTAATTTAATCACCTTGCACCTACTTTACATTTTAGTATAAGCTTGATCATACGTCACATACTTGCTACCAACACTCTTCTATCATATAGACTTCAAACATATACTTCACTAAGCACCACGATTAATTCACCATTGCAAATACTAACATATTAGGCCTACATGTCTACCCAGACACTCTTCGCAACGTTCATAATTTAAAATCAAACTTCACCACAACACATCACACAACTCGGGGATCTAACAAGTAGAGCATTATTATATAATATAGGGTTCTACAATATTGTTTCCCTAACAACCCAAGATCTAAAGCGCTTATGCGCAGTATCCATTGATAGTTCTTAGGGTTTTTTTACCAAAATGGACTTATCGATGTTTTTCGCATCCTAATCTTTTTTTTTGGGTAACAACAATTATTTATTTATGACATTTAATTTATTAATAAACCTAGATAATACAACCGCTACTATGGCAAGGCATCACTTTCACCATACGAATAAGAACTCTCACTAATAATACTGATAGCACTATCAACAAACGCTAAACTTACTTTTCGCATTACTAGTTAGCATAATCATATTGCATATAAATCTACTAATATTCTTCGCATAAATATGTATCTAAAATCTAGACTTCAACACCTAACGCGACCACTTCACAATCATCTTACTGCATGAAACGATGTGTTTGAACCACACTAATATAATCACCAGATCATCACGACTAACACACCTAGCCAAGCCATTCATCAAACCAGCTAACCAAAATAATAAATTAGCTCACCAAGGCTAAATCCGACTTGAAACCATGAAATCGACGACGCTGTCCGGCTTGCGCATATCACCGATACATGACGAGCGTGGCACTGGTGCTTCCCTTTTGTCTTTCGACGTGAACGCAAGGTGCGACAAGGCTGCTGAAACGATGACGATGCCGGGGATGCAGATGTTGATGCCGCGGATGTGGACACGACCACCACACATCGTGCGAGGACAAGGAAGTCAGAGCGACAACGACGCAACAACTTCGACGCTAAGCACCGGAGCATGACGAGGTCGCGGCGCAGCAGGAAATAACAACACCAGGATGGCTAGCGTGACAGTCGCGGACAGCAGGGAGGCTCGATGTCGCAGTGGAGTGGACGCTGCAGAAGAGCCAGCAGGGCCACGCCACGAAGAGCACGCCAGCGAGGCGTGGAGGAGGAGCACCGGTGTTGAGGCCAACCCCAGTGAGCGCTGGCCACCAGCGACAGAGGGTCGACGTCAAGATTGGCCGACACGAGCTGGGAGAGGCCGCATGTGCCAGGACAGGATGAGGACCAGAGGGCGCATCCATGGCAGCAGGAGGCTTGGTGACTTGCAGTTGGGGCGATGGTGGCTATGTGATGAATGTTGACCACGTGAGAGGCAGAAGTAGGATCACGGACGATAGAAGCTGGGAGATCAAGCACCTTTGTTGGCTTAGAAGTGAGCGACGACTGAGAAAAAAATCGGCAGCTGGGGATAAGGGAGAGGCCTCGTGTGGCTTCTAGAGGAGGCCACGTGAGAGAGCTCTCATTTCCAGGGAACGCTCGAACTTATCAGGATGAGGAGAAAAATGACGTGAGAAGATTAGGCTGGGGCTAGATCGGATAAGGAACAACAGAATGGCCACATAGTTGCATAGGCTGATGATGTGCGATAAGGAGGATAAGCTATAGAGAATAAAAAAAAGGATTTTTCTTCTTCTCTTTTGTTTAACAAAAGCATACGGATATTTATGGGTTCTGGTATTAGGGTCTAAAAGTCGACAACAATATTTAGATAGGATTCGATTCGATGAATACCTCAGAGTTAGATGAACTTGTGCCCGTTATTTATATTTGAAGATTTATATCTAGACAAGGAACACACGAACCGAACCAAATGAGATCGACATGGATATTTCAAACTATGTCAAATCTAGTTTAGAACAGATAAACCCCATCTATTCCGAATATTGGGATTTGGATTTAAAACGAGCAGTAAACGGGCCAATTTAAAGCGCTATCGATTAATTGATTATTTTCTCGGATTTTTAAATAGGAAAGCAAATCGGCTAACCGTTGTTCTGCTTTCATTTAGTTCAAGTCTGATTTATTCTAAATAGTCTACCCTTAATATTATCGCTACAGAGTTCGTAGAGATCGCTCGAATAAGAGCGAAATAATTAGGTGACGTTTCTAATTCGCCTTAATCGATTAATTTTAATTTGCCTTCATTTCGGTTAAATTTAGACGAATTTTGCCAGCTATCCGAAGATTTGACTAGATAGCAGTTCAATTAAAAAATCCGTAGACGTGATGTCACGGATAACAAAAAGGGGACTAAATTATTTTACACTGAAAGCTTAGTCGTCGAGTTCTTAATCTGTTCGGGATAAAATCATCCGAGTGGGTCGGTCTTCCGAATTCATATTCGCGCAAGCGATGAATTTTAAATAATCATCGGACGCACCGATTTTCGGAACGACGATGTTCCGAACAGCACGAAAATTTCAGGAAGAGCCCGAACAGATAAAAATAAAAATAATATCGCGCTCGCGACAAACGACACAAATGCGATATTGAAATCGCGATAGACGAAGATGTTTAAAATTTTAACATCCATTTTATCCACTGATCACGTGCTTAAATCCGTACCCGTTGTCGAGCGGAATATAAACACCTGGGGTGTTACAGCGCTTCCCAGGAATGATCCCGTGGAAGGGCGCAGCGCCTGCTCGGACGGAGGACAGATCGACGCGCAGGAGCCTGAGGGTCTCGGCGTAGATGATGTTGAGGCAGCTGCCCCCATCCATCAGGACCTTGGTGAGCCTGACGTCGCCGATGATGGGGTCGACGACGAGCGAGTATTTCCCCGGGCTCGGCACGTGGTCGGGGTGGTCAGCTTGGTCGAAGGTGATGGGCTTGTCGGACCAGTCTAGGTAGACTGGCGCCGCCACCTTCACCGAGCAGACCTCCCGACGCTCTCGCTTGCGATGCTGAGCCGAGGCATTCGCCGCACGCCCTCCGTAGATCATGAAGCAGTCGCGGACCTCGGGGAACTCTCCTGCTTGGTGATCTTCCTTTTTGTCGTCGTCGCGGGCCCTGCCACCCTCTGCGGGTGGCCCGGCCCTGTGGAAGTGGCGCCGAAGCATGACGCACTCCTCGAGGGTGTGCTTGACGGGCCCCTGATGGTAAGGGCACGGCTCCTTGAGCATCTTGTCGAAAAGGTTAGCACCTCCGGGGGGCTTCCGAGGGTTCTTGTACTCGGCGGCGGCGACAAGGTCTGCGTCGGCGGCGTCGCGTTTCGCTTGCGACTTCTTCTTGCCTTTCTTCTTGGCGCCGCGCGGAGTAGACGCCTCGGGAGCCTCTTCCGTCGGGCGGCCCTGGGGCTGCTTGTCCTTTCGGAAGATGGCCTCGACCGCCTCCTGGCCAGAGGCGAACTTGGTGGCGATGTCCATCAGCTCGCTCGCCCTGGTGGGGGTCTTGCGACCCAACTTGCTCACCAGGTCGCGGCAGGTGGTGCCGGCAAGGAACGCGCCGATGACATCTGAGTCGGTGATGTTGGGCAGCTCGGTGCGCTGCTTCGAGAATCGCCGGATGTAGTCCCGAAGAGACTCTCTCGGCTGTTGCCGGCAGCTTCGGAGGTCCCAGGAATTCCCGGGGCGCACGTACGTGCCCTGGAAATTACCGGCGAAGGCTTGGACCAAATCATCCCAGTTGGAGATCTGCCCCGGAGGCAGGTGCTCCAACCAGGCGCGAGCAGTGTCGGAGAGGAACAGGGGGAGGTTGCGGATGATGAGGTTGTCGTCGTCCGTTCCACTCAGTTGGCAGGCCAGGCGGTAGTCTGCGAGCCACAATTCCGGTCTCGTTTCCCCCGAGTACTTTGTGATAGTAGTCGGGGGTCGGAAACGGGCCGGAAACGGCGCCCGCCGGATGGCCCGGCTGAAGGCCTGCGGACCGGGTGGTTCGGGCGAGGGACTCCGATCCTCCCCGCTGTCGTAGCGTCCCCCACGCCTGGGGTGGTAGCCTCGGCGCACCCTTTCGTCAAGGTGGGCCCGACGGTCGCGACGATGGTGCTTGTTGCTGAGGTGGCCCGGGGCCGCAGGCGCGGTGTTGTGTGTGCGCCCGGTGTAGACCGAGGCTTCCCGCATGAATCGGGAAGTCGCGGCATGAGGTCCCGAGGGGTACCCCTGCCTTCGGGAGGCAGAGCTCTCGGCCCGCCGGGCCGCAGCGCCCTCCAGGAGATTCTTGAGCTCTCCCTGGATTCGTCGATCCTCGGTGGTTGATGGCTCCGGCATCGCGCGGAGGAGCATCGCTGCGGCTGCCAGGTTCTGACCGACCCCGCTGGATGCGGGTGGCGGCCTGTCCCTGACATCGTTGGCGACGCGGTGCTGGAAACCCTGGGGTAGGTGACGTATTTCTTCGGCCGGGGGTTGGCCCGCCCATACCTGCCCGACGTCCCGGCGGATCGACTCGAGCGCTCCTGCTCCCTTGTCGAGCCTGGCATGCGCCCCGCGGACTTGCTCGAGCTGTGGGTCGTGACCCCCCGCCGGAACGGGGACCACAGCTAGCTCCTGCGGGATGTCGGCGCGAGGCACCGGCCTAGGGAGATCACCGTCCTCCGGCATGTTGAGATGGTTGCCTTCGGAGGGATCCCCTAGCTCGACGTGGAAACATTCGCGGCTTGGGCCGTAGTCCTTGTCGTCAAGGCTGCGGCTGCCGTCGGAACAGTCGGAGAGGCAGTAGTCACATGCGGTCATAAAGTCCCGCATGGCACTGGGGTTGCCAAATCTAGAGAAATCCCAACAGACGCTGGGATCGTCATCTTCCTCGGACCCAGAGGGCCCGTAGGTCGAGACGTCCGTCAATCGGTCCCAAGGCGACCGCACACGAAACCCCAGAGGGGTTGCACTCGCCTCAACGTGAGCGCTCGCCAAAGAGAGGTCGCTAGGCGGGTTGAGACCGAGTCGAAATGACGTAGGATGGGAATCAGTTGGTACCTTTTGGTCGACGAGGAGCGACATAGTCACGTCGGGGACTGGTTGCGCCGTCGTCTTGGGTACGAGGGCGACGTCCTGCAGGCCCTCCACAAGCGTGCTGGCGTCGTCCACTTGCTCGGGATTGGCGTGTCGCGGGGGGACGGCGCTCGCCTTCGTCTCAAACGCGAGGTCGACGCCCGACGCGCCCTCCGTTGGGGCGCTGGGGACGTTGGTTCGCTCGACAGCCGACGGAGCGCGGCCTCCCGCTCGGCCCTGGTTGCCCCGCCTCCTCCTCCGATGGCGGGGGAGAGGACGGGGCGAGCTCGAATGTTGTTCTTCCACCACGCGGGGAAGACGTCGTCGATTCCGCCGCCGGGGGGCGGGCTGTCGGCCGCCATTGTCGTCGTCGCGCGGCGGTGGAAGGAGTATCATGTCGTAGCTGCCGTCGAGAGACATGAACTCGAGACTCCCGAAACGGAGCACCGTCCCGGGTTGGAGAGGTCGTTGGAGACTGCCCATCTGGAGCTTGACGGGAAGCTGCTCGTCAACACGCAGCAGGCCCCTACCTGGCGCGCCAACTGTCGGCGTTTTCGAGACCGGGGGTCCCTAAGCCGACGAGTGAGTGTGCCGCGTGCCCCAGCCCAGATGGGTCGAGCACGTGGGCGAGCGCGAAGGGGGGAAGGCGAGGTGGCCGGAGACGAGTCGTGAGAGAGGTGGGAATCCCGCGGCCTTCGTGTTCGTCCCGCGCCCAGGTCGGGTGCGCTTGCAGTAGGGGGTTACAAGCGTCCACGCGGGTGAGGGAAGCGAGCGGCCCCAAGAGAGCGCCTGCCCCGTCCTCGTCCCCGCGCGGCCAACCTCCTCTAAGAAGGCCCTGGTCCTTCCTTTTATAGGCGTAAGGAGAGGATCCAGGTGTACAATGGGGGTGTAGCAAAGTGCTACGTGTCTAGCGGGGGTGAGCTAGCGCCCTAAGTACATGCCAATGTGGCAGCCGGAGAGATCTTGGCACCCAGCTGGTGTGGTGTCGTGGCTGTCGGAGGAGCAACGGAGCCTGGCGGAGGGACAGCTGTCGGAGCGGTTGGGTCCTTGCTGACGTCCCCCTGCTTCCGTAAGGGAGCTGAGAGCCGCCGTCGTCACGGGTCTAGCGGGGCACCATCATTGCCTATATGGCGGAGCTAGCCAGATGGGACGCCGGTCTTGTTCTCTACGGCCCGAGTCGGCTCGGGGTAGGGTAATGATGGCGCTTCCTGTTGACGTGGCGGACTTGTGCCCTAGGTCGGGCGACGTGGAGGCTCCTCTGAAGCTGAGGTCGAGTCTGTCTTCCATGGCCGAGGCCGAGCCCGAGCTCCTGGGTCGGGCGAGGCGGAGGTCGTTCGGCAGAGGCCAGGGCGGAGTCTGACCCCTGGGGTCGGGTGAAGCGGAGTTCGTCGTCTTCTGGGGCCTTAGCCCGAGTCCGAGCCTTGGGTCGGGCGGAGCGGAGTTCGCCGTCTTCCGGGGCCTTAGCCCGAGTCCGAGCCCTGGGTCGGGCGGAGCGGAGTTCGCCGTCTTCCGGGGCCTTAGCCCGAGTCCGAGCCCTGGGTCGGGCGGAGCGGAGTTCGCCGTCTTCCGGGGCCTTAGCCCGAGTCCGAGCCCTGGGTCGGGCGGAGCGGAGTTCGCCGTCTTCTGGGGCCTTAGCCCGAGTCCGAGCCCTGGGTCGGGCGGAGCTTCCTATGGCGCCTTTGGCAGGGCCTGACTGCCTGTCAGTCTCACTCTGTCAAGTGGCACTGCAGTCGGAATGGCGCAGGCGGCGCTGTCCTTCTGTCAGACCGGTCAGTGGAGCGGCGAAGTGACGGCGGTCACTTCGGCTCTGCCGGGGGGCGCGCGTCAGGATAAAGGTGTCAGGCTGCCTTTGCGTTAAATGCTCCTGCGACTCGATCGGTCGGCGCGGCGATTTAGTCAGGGTTGCTTCTTAGCGAAGGCAAGGCCTCGGGCGAGCCGGAGATGTGTTCGCCGTCAAAAGGGGGCCTCGGGCGAGACGGAAACACCTCGGGGTCGGCTGCCCTTGCCCGAGGCTAGGCTCGGGCGAGGCGTGATCGAGTCGCTCGTATGGACTGATCCCTGACTTAATCGCACCCATCAGGCCTCTGCAGCTTTATGCTGATGGGGGTTACCAACTGAGAATTAGGCGTCTTGAGGGTACCCCTAATTATGGTCCCCGACAAAAATTTTGCCCAAACCCATACCCATGCGGGTTTCGGGTACCCAACGGGTTTCCCATACCCACTAACATCAACATAAAAAATAATTCATCATGTAAATGACAATCAATACATTAATAAGCTAGTATAAAAGGAACAAGTGATAACTAATTTTAGCCTAAAATTTGTTACATGAAGTTTATTTCAATTAGAATATATTCAATTAATAATATTATGAGACATATTTATAAGGAATGTTGATTTTAAGGCGGGTTTTAAAAACCCACGGGTTTGCGGGTATGGGTAGTGGAAGAACAAACCCATGCCCACGTACCCGTTGGGTTTCCATTTGAACCCATTAACAAACCCATGGGTAGAGAAATTGACCCAAACCCATACCCTAATAGAGCAAAAACCCACCGGGTTTCGGGTAGCGGGTACCCATTGCCATCTCTACGCAGGGCGCGCAGCTGTAGCTGTTCTTCCACTGAAACGCCGAGGACTTCACCGTCCTCAGTGAGGTCCGCGCCCTCCGGTGGGGCGAAGCCGAGGACTTCACCGTCCTTGGTGAGGTCCGCGCCTTCCGGTGGGGCGAAGCCTGGGGGAGGCTGCGGTTGTCCTTCAAGGCCGCAGGTGCGGAGGGCGTCGTCTTCAGCAGCCTCTTGGTGGGTGGAGTGGGTGAGTGCGAGGGCCTTGCCCTTTCTTGCGGCCAGCAGTGCTGCCTTCGCAGCCTCGTCAGCCTTCGAGCTAGCTTTCTTGGGTGCCATCGCGGGTGGTTTTTTCGTAGCACGAACGGTGGGCGCCAAATGTTGGAACTTGCTCACAGGCGCAAGTTGATCCAACGGGGGGGGAGTAATAGCGCAAACAGGGTTTTAGCACATGATGGCAGAAGCTTTTTTCATCTAGCCTCTCAAGGGCACTGTGCGGGGGTATTTATAGGTGTCCGGGTGCCCAGCGTCCCGTGCTAAGGACGCATGTGCCCTCAGACACCTAAGTTATCCCCGGAATATTCCCATAGAGCGGGGTTACAGACTGTAATTACAGGGACGCCTTTATAAATTAGGTCTGTAACACGCAGCGGCCACGCAGGGCCCGTCACAATGGGCCGGATCACACGTGGGCCTCCGTGCTGGACGAGGCCGCACGGTGGGATGACCTCGCCACGGGTCTTCGTCCGATGTCGTATGGGGCGAAGGGTGTCCCTGCCCGTTGTCTTGTCTCCGCTGGGCCAGCGTTTACGGCGAAGGCCCCGAACGAAGGGTGGCGTCTTTGCCTTCGCCCCAACAGTCGTCTCCCAGTCAACTATGGTTGCTGGATCGCTGTCTTCGTATGATGTAACTATTTAACTATTTTGTATAAAACTTTATTATATATTAAATATGTGACATTCGTTTCTGTACCATGAGTTATCATACGTGTGAGACTTGATCCTAGCACACATTTGATTCGCGCCCGGTTTGACCCTTAAATCCGGGTGTGACAAATATCAACCTTGTCTTTACTCAAATATGAACCCACAGTCCAAAAGATATTAAAATTATGTAAATTAATGATTTTTAGTATAAAAATAATTCCAAAAAATCTTATAATATTCATAACTTAATTGTTTTAACTCTGATTTAACCCGTTCCAGTCGCGTTAGCTTCACAATAAAATTTCCTATACAATAACAACATTAGTTGATTCATGCCACACACGTTTATAATTAGATATTTGTTTAAAACTAGGTTCGGTAGATTTACCTTTCTAAATCAAAGATTAATCTGTTCAAATGATTATAGTTTGACTAAAATATGAGCGCTAATCAAGCTATAACCTAGATTAAAGTTGAATTTGTTATATATTTACTCACACGGTTTATATTAATCAAAATAACATATCCTTATTTAATCACCTAAAAACTTCGGAAAACTATATCTTTTTAACCGCAACTCCGATTTTGGTGGTTCTTAAACTTGTGATCTCATAGCAACGCGTAGAATTATATTACACAGTTGTTTTCTATGTTTGGTTTAATGTTATTTTTACCTACTCTTTACCTATCTATATGTATTGCTACGAGTAGAAGCGAGGTCACGAGAAACCTGAAGACCAAATTGAAGGAGTACCAGGAGTTGCACCAAAAAGGCAATTTGTGCCCTTAATCACTCTTCTTTACCTAATAATGTTCCTATTAATTACTTTGACATGCTCAGGTTTAACTTGATGAGACCTAATAGGTTATCCTAGTTTTGTTCACCCTACACCTTGTAAACAAATGAACTATTGGGTAGTCTTGCTATTGCTCTACCTGGTTTTGGGATTAATGTTATATACAAATCATGATCATGCTTTATCATTACTACTAGATTATTTATTGTTCATGATACGATTATTGTGTTAATTGGAACATGGAGAACCACCCGGTAAAACAGTGCTACCACAAGGGTGGACTGGAACGCTCTTGGCCAAGTAATTAGGAAAGCTAGGGAGAGACTACCTTACCCGAAAGGGGCAAGCGGGGAGCGCGTCGCTACAGAGTATAGGGAGGTCCTCGGGTCGGAGTGTCTGTAAAGCTTTCCGGACGAGGGATTCCTATGCTTCCTTCTTCATGAATCTATAGCAGGTTTTCTCAAACTAGTGAAACTTTGGAAAGGCCTCGTAGTGCTACCCTGACTCGCCTCCTCGGTAGAGGTGTATGGGATTCATGACCCCATGTCAGATGGGTATCACGGCTTGTGGTAAAGATGCACAACCTCTGCAGAGTGTAAAACCGGTATATCAGTCGTGCTCACAGTCAAGAGCGTCTTGGACAATCACATGATTAACATATGGAATTAAACTTAATCTGTCATATACATTGCATTGTTGCATTTATTATCAATTGTGATCCATTACTTTATTAGGATGGTATATACTTATACTTAGTAACTACTAATAAAATTTTGACCAACTTGTTAAAAACTACACTCAGCCTTAACCATTCTCTTTGGTAATGGATCACGATTGATTTAGAGTTATCAACGTCGCTCGCCTTGGCTCGGTATTTACGGGCAAAATTAGGGATTTTTACTCTCAATACTAAAGATTTTTACGCATGCCATATTTTTTTGCATGCAGAATAAAAAGGATCCCTTGATTCATGGCGTCTATGACTGACATAAAAAATTAATCTCCTAATCAACTCTCACAAGTCTGTCATAAAAATAGAAACAACATGAATACGCCTTTTCGGATCTACCATAAAAATAGAAACCAGCATGCATGCGTCTGGTGGGGGGACACGCTCACATGCATGTGCCTGCAGGTGGGGGACGCGGGGACCACAACTTCGTGTAACTATTGGAAGACCCTGGACTCCCAATATACCCCTATATTAATTAATGTACATAAATATCAATTTCTCTGTATGATTTAGTATCGGCTCTTGGATCGAATTAATACTAAAATATCCCTCTTTAGTACTGGTTTAAGCCTAGAACCCGTACCGGTTCGAGCCAAAAACTGATACCAAAAGCCCTCTCTTTAGTATTGGGTCATGCAACCATGACTAAAAATTGGTGCTTTTAATCGTGGGTGCAAACATCTCAACAAATATCTAAATCTAGAGAATTTCTAATTTACTAGAGCAATAAATGTCAAGATTTATGGCTTATCACGATTGTCGTAGAAGATTTTAGAACCTTTCGCATTGTTTTTTTAGTAGAATATGGTCTAGAAGCTTGTCGTGTTCCTTGCCATGCATGTGATTATTATAGAATCATTAGAAACTTAACTCTATTCCTTGCATATCAAATATTTGAGCGAGGTTCTTTTTACATATTTTAACATAGCACCACCATGCATGCATGCATGCCCACCGGCCGGTGACCAGACCTCTTCCACACGCACGCATTCGGTTTAGCAAAAGGAGACTACAGCTAGTCAGGTACCATGCATATTTTTGCCTCATTTTACGTAGCACACTTACCTGTGTGGCACACTGGCACTACACTATAGTACATATGCATGTGTAGCTTTTGCATCGTTTGTTGCTCACGGTTACGAGGTTGACCGGTGAGGTCGGTCGTGAGGCCGGCGGTCAGCCCCTCTCCCGACAAATTCTCTCCTCCTACCAAAAGCCACCGACCCTAGCTAGCCAGCCAGCCAGCCAGCCAGCCTATATGTCGATGTGCATCCCCGGATCTCCTCTTCAATTCGCCTGCAATCTTGGGGTGGTGATTACATTACACAGCATTATGGGCCGCGTGAAGCTACAGATCAAGAGGATAGAGAACAACACCAATCGGCAGGTGACCTTCTCCAAGCGTCGGAATGGCCTCATCAAGAAGGCCTATGAGCTCTCCGTTCTCTGCGATATCGACATCGCGCTCATCATGTTCTCGCCCTCCAATCGCCTCAGCCACTTCTCCGGCAGGCGCAGGTCCGTGCAATTAATTCCTAGCTTCCCGGCCCTTTTATTTGCCTGCATGCTTCAATTCGGACGAATTTGAAATCAAATTCGCTAACCTTAATTTTATAATATTAATAATATAAGGATCGAGGACGTGATCACGAGGTACATCAATCTCCCGGAGCACGACAGAGGAGGGTACGTACGTTGGAAGGGATGATGACAGTTTCTTATTATTATTGCCAAGAAAAAAAAGAACTCGTTTTTCTCGTTTATAAAGGCAAAATAATACAAGTTTGATATGACTATTTTGTTCTCTGATTATTGTTGTGATGCAGAGTTGTTCGGAATAGAGAGGTGATGTAACAAATCTGTCTCCTTTTTTTTTCATTTTATCGTGAATAATGTGCCAGATTCAACATAAACATTGCTCGTTATGTACTAATTGATTTATTGTTATGATCTTATTAAACGTACGTACGTCTGGATATAGTATCTGATGAAGATGCTTGCTAAACTCAAATGTGAGGGTAGCATAGCCGAACAACTCACACCTAAGTACATCGTTCTCTCTCGGTCTATCTTTGCAGTTTTGATTAATTAATTTCCAAATAGAAATAGCTATGTTATTGAGCATATTTCTTTATATTTCTCTCGTTGATGCTGGTTGCTTCTCTCTGACCCCATCTTATTGTTGGATGAATTCCTTGGGGAACAGTAAAGAGCCAATAAATTCCAACGTAGAGGTAATAACCAATATTAATTATTATGCGACTTATTACCATCTCCCAGACAAAAGACAATACATAATCCTGATTATTTATTTATTTATTTGTCTTTGTAACTTTACACGTACAGGAGCTTCAGCAGGAGATTAAGACGTACCAACACCAGATGGAAGTCTTAAAGGAGCAACTTAGGTTATACACAAACTCCCAACAATATAGAGTGATTTTAACGACTATATAAATAAGACATTTCAAATATTTTATCAATTCATTAGCTTCTTTTAAGAAGCTAACATGGTAACAACTAAGATGTGATGTATTGAAAAATATACCATCTATCAGCACTCCTTACTCCTTAGTACATATATGTGTAGTATTTAAGAATAATTAAGCATATGTATCAAACATACCCATGCTGAAAAAGCAACAATTAATGTTTTATTAACAAAGGTGAAAAACAAAACTATAATATAGAAATATAATCTTATGAAAATACTTTCTCATCAATTAATAATGTAGGAAATTTAGTTTCAAAACAAGAAAAACAAACTTGTATTTATTTATAATGTATTCTTTTGGTACTTTATCTTATTTTAACTTGTAAGAAAAAAATTAGAAACAAACACACAAAATTTAGACATTCGTAAAATATAAATAAAACACAATATTATTTAAATTGGAGGGTTAATGATTCAAATAGTATAAAAATTACTTTAACCCCTAGTGTTGATACTATAAAATTTGTGCTACAACCAGGATTTTGAATTTTTTTATTCTCTATTGGTCTTTATACTGTAATAATTATGGATCCTACATTTTGTAAAAGTTATCTAAAATTATTAGCTTATTTTAGATAGTGAATAGCCACTTACAAACTTAATTTAATAGTAGATAACATGATATTTTTACTATCACTAATATTACAAAAAATGTATTCTTTATAATTCTTTATATTTCAACAATTATAAAGGAATTTATGAGTTTTTTTAATCAATTAGATTATTTTAGGTATATAATGGTGTAACAACTTTTGTGAATTGAATTAACATGTACCACCTATTACTTTATCCATTTGAATTATCGTAAGACTACCTTACACCCAATCTTATGGTCTATTTCTTTACTAGCAGAAACACTTATTTAAAATAATAACTTTTATATAACCATATAATAATACTATTATAAGGAGAGATATTCACATGAAAATAATGTGGATATTGAGTTCCTAAACAAGTAAAGTCAATCTTTATTCACTCAAATGCATTTTTTCAACAATGGTATATTTGTTGTAGTTTCCTGCATTTATTACTATTGATGCTACATTAATTGTTTGGTGGGAAGGCTTAACGACTCATATCGTTATATGTGGCTATCATATCATTCCCTACTCGGAGCATCTACTACATCCTTTCTAAATTTTAATCTCTAAATTATCATTTGGAGAGTTATTTGCATAAAACCACTTTCTTTATCTTTTCAATCTCCAACAACTTTTTTATATCTTATTTGCAGTCTAAAGAATCATTTAAGTTTTCTATCTTTGACTAGCGAGAAATCTGGAATAGAAGATGGCTATACTCGGATAGCCATTTAAATAATCTGTTGGGGGTATTTTTTTTATAAAATCCTGTATTTATATCAAATATGAAGAATATAGAGAACCTCATGGAGTTGCTCATCCTAGTTAGATTGGTGATGAGTGACAACTAGTCAAAATATCACATACAAAATACTCTTTCAATCCCAAAACTTGTTGTTTTAGGATTAAAATTGTATTATGAAAAATAATGTTTCTGTATTATAACTAGGTTGTGTCCTTATAAACTAGAGATTATAGTCTGCATGCATATATAAATTTCTTTGAACAATTTATTCCTTAATTAGTATGGATCACCTTTAATAAATAAGGTTGTGTGGGTGATTTTGGTAGATCACCAATAAGTCTAAAAATCCTAAAACATCAAGTTTATTTAGAGGATAATGTTCTTACTATAAATAATTGATTATCTATTTTGTGCCATTATAAATATCTAGCGCTAGAACATGACCTTGGTTCTTAGGATGTTTGAACCAGATCTGACAACATTGATGTCGATGAACGATTTCGAGACGTGTGAGAAATTCCTCATGGACACCCTGAGTTGCGTCGAGGAGCGAAAGGTTAGTTGTTTAGCTTTAGCCCCTCAACTTTAAAATTAGACATGTGTAATTAAAACCAGACAAGTTTGGACTTTATATGTTTTTAAAGGTGGTTTTAGGTATATATGTACTCAAGAACAATGAAACAATAAGTTGCTAAAGTTCATAGATAATTGTTTTAAATTAGTATAGATGTTTTTTTTCTAAAAATGTAATATATCTATTTAAAATAGAGTACTTATGAACTTTTTATAAATTTAGTTATTATTTTATTTAAAATGTAGTCTATCTTTTAAAGTTACCATATTTGGGAATTTATTTTTTTTAAAATGTTCGAATTAATATGAATGGAGAAATGACTAAAAACTAAAGTTTCTAGTTGACGATTGTTTCATTTAAATTATTTACTATCCTAAAGTTATGTTTACAGTTCTTATATTTTAAAAATCATTTTTTAAAAAAATTTGCTCCAACAAACTGGGATAAAAAAATGGTCAAAATTGAGATCTATAACTTTGTAGGTGTCTTTCTTTTCATTTCAAATCATTTATAGCCCTAAATATTTCTTAAAGTTCTTGTATTTTAGATTTTAGCTTTTTCCTAATTGTTCAAATAAAATTGGATGAAGAATTGACACAATAAATGTAGTTTTCGATGGGATATATTATATTTCAAAAAAAATTATACTAAATTTATATTTTGTGATGGAAAAAATATATTTATGATTTTAACAATTTACCTATTTTTTTTGCTACACACACACAATAAAAACCACCTTTAAAACTACCATAATTTTGGATTATGGTAGTGTAAACGAGCACTACCTCACAAATGACCGACCGGGTTTCTAGCAGCCGTCATATCATATATATCAACCGTTGCTGATGATGCGTGCATTATTGACTGCAGAAATATTTGTTGTGCAACCACGTGGCCCCGTTTGATCCGTCGGCCTCCGACATGCAACAGCACGTAGACGTAGGTGTCTGATGATCGCATCTTTAATAATTATGTGGTTGGAACACGTAATTACTTTCGCTGATTCGGTTCAGCGAGTACGTAACCGTAATTAGTAGAGTACGTAATTAACGATTCAACGTGGAGGATGATCATGGGTCCAGATGTTCGCCCTGCCGCCGGCGCCGCCTCACCAACAGGTACAGGAGCAACAAGGGGACGACCTAGGAGGCGCCGCCAGCGCGTTCGGTGGCGATGTCTCGTGGTTCGCCGACGGGCTGCCGACGTCGTCGATCTTTGCCGCGCCGGACCCAATCTTGTACTTTAGGTAGGCGAAATTCCGACATACAGATATATATCACCTCTTTTTTTCGCTTTATTTTTTTCATTAAAATATGGGTTGAGCCTGTCATTATTGCTGGTGGTTTGCCCTTGTTGTTCCATCAGGGATCAGGTGATGTTCGACTCGACGTCGACGATGCGGCGTGACTCGATGGTGGAAGGGGTGGACCCAGGAGTGACCTCGATATGCCAGATGGAGCAGCAAGCCCCCAGCTTGGACTGGCAGCACGCGTACACGTCGGCGGAGTTCTTCTCCACGCTGATCCCGTCCACGCCCTACCCCCTTGATGATCAGGTGATGTAGAACGAATCAGGGAGTCCCTACAGTTCGACCGTCACTGAGTTTGCTACGGTATCATTGTATGATGATCCGCCAGATGCAGAACGACATGGCTCCAGTGCTTACATCTCCGATGGTGCCACCGCACGAGCACGATAAGGTGGAGGCGCCGATGAGCTCGTCCAACGTGCCGACGGACGGGGACTGCGGCACCACCCCTGCCGCCGCTCAAGAGGACGGCCTGCCCGGGGTGGTCAACAACATTGGCTAGCTACCTGCATCTGCATGTCCGGCTCGGCTCTCTACCTTCCTCACTTCTTTACCAACTGCAGCCATGATCTGACCTTGTTTCACATGGACGGATGATACTTGTTATTCGTTTATAGGTTTTGTTGAGCACTATTTGTGACACTGGTCCAGACAGTCCGACCTGCGGATGGTTCGTTTATAGACGCAGACAGTTCACGATAGTGTTAGATCAGACGAATTAACTTCGTTTCTCCACGCGTGTTTATCTCTCTAAACTCGTGGAAATTGTTAGAGAACATCTAGGAACGGGTCTAGACCCCCCTTATATATTTGAAATGGCACGGTCGATTGAACTATCAACAAGCGAATCAAATCAATATATCTTCTATTACTTTACTTTATGCCCTATGAGTAGACAGTAACGTAGTCTTCTTCACCTTGATATTAACCTCTCTTCGACTATACGTCATCTAGAGGTGTCTTGGATGGCCTACCGATCTTAAGATAAATCCTAGGATCTCTACTCTTTGACGGGGTTCCTTCCAGAGGGTCAAATCCAAGTGATGTTGGCGAACTCCGATGCCTCTGCGCACACGCGGACCGTCCGGCCCTAGGCCGCCCACCGTTCCCGCTGCCACAGAGAACATTGTCGCTGGTACACCTCGTAGTGATTGGCGCACAGATCAGCGCCAACACACTTTTTTGAACTCCCTCGAGACAAGGCATGAAAATCTATCAAATCGGTCCTCAATGGCTGGTTCAAAGGATCATTCTGATGCTTCTCTCAACAACATCATCGAGCCGACTATAGAAACTCTGTCAGCTGAAGTTCAGCAAGAATATGAGGAACGTGAGGGACACAAAGAGAAGTTGATCAAGGAGGCCCAGGCCAAATGCCTGGCCAACTTCAAGATGGACAGGAATCACAAGGTCATCCGACAACGGGCGACTGATCAATCTTCGCTCCAACCTACTGCAGCTACCCCAAAGTAAGTGAAATAAACGAAATCTAAGCTTTTAGATCTTACATAGATGAACAACGAGAACATATGCAACAAATAATAGGAGGTATGCAAGATGATTAAAAGAGTCTAACACATGCATTTGATAAATTCGTTGTTACTAATTTTCCGTCGCACAAGGTTGAAGCTAAGGAAAATACACGTGATTCATCGGCCGCAAAATGGTACAACCAATCCCAACCACTTTACGATATGCCGATGAATACATCTCCCGACCAACCACAACCTCCTACATAAATCGGGGTAAGTCCACCGATCTGCGCACGGCTAGACCATTCGCGTATGAGCACGGACCATCTAGACCAACTATGGCTGGCCTCGTTTTTCGAACCGAGCCACCAAAATCCACGCCAGGGCTGCCATATTCTACGCAAACCCTAACAAACACATACGGACCGTCCGGCTACACAACTGAATAGTACGTGTACATAGTCGGACTGTCCGCGCGTTACACCAAACAATCCGACGCATAGTATACAAAACGTGATGTTAATTTTCATCGCCCATCTACACACCTATCTCAGCCAAGCTTCCCCTTACTCCCTACAACTCCTCAACATCATAGCATCGCCCCATAGATGCATGGAGGCGAGCACTTTTCGCCCCCCCCCCTCAAGGAGGCCAGAAAAGGATGACCAACCATATGAGCCGCCTAGGGCAAGCATTAATGCCCCACAAAATCCAAACCCCTAGGCAAGAAGGCAACATAATACCCAATTGCCCACACTACTGATAGACCAGAGGGTCGATGGACTACCACCGGCCGCCATTGACATAGTATGACCTCTGGGGGACAGTCATATCAGAAACCTTATGGCAGCCAATTTGATTATCAGTAGTACCCCCTGGGAACAAGGATACTCGAATTTGCAAAAAAATTCGGGTGACCAAGGCAAAAGCACGCACGAGCACATAGGCTAGTTCCTAGCACAATTAAGAGAATTGAACGATACATAAGGCATTCAGCGCTCATTTATTTTCGTTGTCTCTAATCGAGATTGTATTCGCCTGGTACGCCATGCTACTTCCTAACTCTATTTGTTCGTGGGAGATTTGAGAAAAAAATTCATGATAATTTTTTCTCCGGCGATTATGAGCTAGACCTGGTAGACTTAGTAGCTTTGCAACAGGGAAGGATGAATCGATTAATGACTACATCTAGAGGTTCTGGGACACAATAAACCGATGTTTTCAAATTCACCTTGCTAAAAAATAGCTAGTAGGATTAGCTTTTAGTGGAATGTGATACTATCTAAAAGCAAGATTAGAAGACATTCAATTTTTTACGCTAAATCAATTACACCATAGGGCTTTGGCTTGCAAAAGCTGAAGCAAAGATACTACTAAAATGGTTCGTCACAACGTTTATGTGGTAGATTGTGACCATAGTAGCTCGAACGACGAACCCCAAGAAGTGTATGCTGCAGAGATGGTTTGGCCAAGATAGTCCAAATCTCTAGTTTGTTCCTCTCTGCAACCGGTTCAAAAGAAACAGCAAGAGCTTAAATTTACATTTAATATTGGAAAATGTGACAAAATATTTGATGAGTTACTCAATAGCGGCAACATTAAAATAAATCATATTATTCTATCTCCAGACGAGCTTAAACGTCGTGATTAGTACAAGTGACATAATTCATTATCTCGTGCCACTAATGATTGCAATATATTTCGATAACAGGTCTAATCGACCATTAACGAGGGCCGATTAAAGTTTCAAGTAATGCAGGTGGACACAGAACCCTTTCCAATGAACATGATCAGTTTTGATGATCGTGAAAGTCGCCTAGAGGGGGGTGAATAGGTGAAACTGGAAATTTATAAACTTTGACCATGTACTAAGGCTGGGGTTAGCGTTAGAATTAAATTGGAGTACGGAAGATAGTTCTCCTTGCTATGAGTTGCTCAATCAATGCGGATAACTTTGGGAGCAAACTCAAATCAATATTAGCAAGGGAACTTTTAGAGATAGGAGAGAGGTTAAACAAATCAAGTGAAGATCAACAAGTGAACATGGTGATTTGTTTATCGAGGTGGTTCCAAAGAACCTAGTCCCTGTTGAGGAGGCCACAAAGGCCGGGTCTATTCCAACCCTTTCCCTCTCTCAATCGGTCACACAGACCGGTCGAGGCTTCTCCTTAATCACTTGGGTCACTAAGACCCCGCAAGGATCACCACACACTTAGGTGTCTCTTGCTAGCTTTACAAAGCACTTAGAGAATAAGAATGAGAAGGAAAAAGCAATCCAAGCAACAAGAGCAACAAAAGAACACGAAACACCCTCTCTCAAGTCACTAAGCAATTGAGTTGATTTGTAGGCTTGGAGAGGATTTGATCTATTGAATGTGTCTTGGAGTGTAGTCTTTTGCTCTTGCAATGAATGTGAAGTTCAAAAAACTTGGATGACTTGAATGGATGTGGTTGGGGGGTATTTATAGCCCCAACCACTATTCTAGCCGTTGCTGTCGATGGTGCACCGGACAGTCCGGTGGTGCACCAGACAGGACACTGTTCAGTGTCCAGTGCGTGCCACGTCAGCTGCCCGTTGGGGTTTGGAGCAGTTGACTATTGAAGTCCTTTGTCTTGTAGTTACACCGGACAGTCCGATGGCACACCGGACATGTCCGGTGCGTTCTGACTTTGTAGCCTGACTTCTGTACTGTGCACTGTTGATCTGACATTGCAGTCGACCGTTGGTGCATCTGACCGTTGCTCCGTTGGCTCACTGGACAGTCTAGTGTATACCGGACAGTCCGGTGAATTATAGCGGAGTGGCTTCCTGAGAAACCCGAGAGTGACCAGTTCGGAAGGTGCTTGGCCTGGGCACTGGACAGTGGCCAGTGCGCTACTGGCAGCACCATTTCTAGTCTTTGCTCCTAACTTGTTTGAGTCCCCAACTTAACTTCTTTCTTGGTTTGTGTTGAACCTTATGCACCTGAGATAAATGACAACTAGGCAAACTTGTTAGTCTACGTGGTTTGTGATTGACGTTAAACACCAAAATCGATTATAGGAAATGATTAAGCACATTTCCCTTGCAATCTCCCCCTTTTTGGTGATTGATGCCAACACAAACCAAAACAAATATAAACTGTAAAAATGAAACTAGTTTGTAATTATGATAGATGTGCATAGGTTACTTAAATTTAAACCAATTGAAAGTATTTTCTACATAAGTCTAAGTAAATGTGATTGCTTTCTACTATCTAACATTTGGACCACATTTGCACCACTTGCTTGTTTTTGCAAATCTTTTGGAGAAGCCTTTTCAAATTCTTTTGCAAATAGCCAAAGGTATAGGAATATGATTTCAAGAAGCATTTTCAAGATTTGAAATTCCTCACCCTGTTTCAAATGCTTTTCTTTTGACTAAATAAAAGCTCCCCCTAAATAAGTTCTCCTCTTAGCTGTCAAGAGGGTTTTTGAAATGATTTCCCTTTTTTGAAATAGATACCAGTTGAAATAATTTTTAAATTTGAAGATGGTGGTGCGGTCCTTTTGCTTTGGGCCTATAAATTCTCCCCCTTTGGCATTAACCGCCAAAAACAAAGAACCTTGAGAGCCCTTTGAATTTTCTCCTTTGGGGCCTATTTTCTCCCCTTTGGTAATTAAAGGATATGAGTAAAAGATCATACCAATTGAGATTGTTATGAGTAAGGCAAAGGATAGATGATACCGTCAGAGTTGGAGTGGAGCCTTGCCTTTGCCGAATACTCCATTTCCCTTTCAATTTAAGACTAAACATAGAAGTATACTTGAAAGCACATTAGTCTTATCCTTGGCACAAGAAGAATAAGAAATATGCATTGTATGAAGAAAGAGACATGATCAAAGGTATATAGATGAGCAATGTGTGTAATGTTTCAATCAAAGTTTTGAGAATCTAGGATGTTTAGCTCATTCCTAAGTTTGCTAAAAGTCTTCTCATCTAGTGGCTTGGTAAAGATATCGGCTAATTGGTTGTGGTTACTAATATAAGCAATTTCGATACCCCCCTTTTGTTGGTGATCTCTCAAAAAGTGATACCGAATGTCTATGTGCTTAGTGCATCTGTGTTCAACGGGATTATCTGCCATGCGGATTGCACTCTCATTATCACATAGGAGATGGACTTTACTCAACTTGTAGCCATAGTCCCAGAGGGTTTGCCTTATCTAAAGTAATTGTGCACAGCAATGGCATGCAGCAATATACTCGGCTTCGACAGTGGATAGAGCTACTGAGTTTTTTCTTTGAAGCCCACCAGGGATCTCCCTAGAAACTAACAAGTCCCTGATGTGCTCTTCCTGTCGATTTTACATCTAGCATAATCGACATCGGAATACCAAATTAAATCAAAGGTAGATCCCTTGGGGTACCAAAGCCCAAACTTAGGAGTGTGAACTAAATATCTCATGATTCTTTTCACGACCCTAAGGTGAACTTCCTTAGGATTTGCTTGGAACCTTGCACACATGCATACAGAAAGCATAATATCCAATCGTGAAGCACATAAATAGAGTAAAGAACATATCATCGACCGGTATACCTTTTGATCTATGGATTTACCTCCCGTGTCGAGGTCTAGATGCCCATTTGTTCCCATGGGTGTCTTGATGGGTTTGGCGTTCTTCATTCCAAACTTCTTAAGTATGTCTTGAATGTACTTAGTTTGGCTGATAAAGGTGCCTTCTTGGAGTTGCTTGATTTGAAATCCAAGAAAATAGTTCAATTCCCCCATCATAGACATCTCGAATTTCTGTATCATTATACTACTAAATTCTTCACAAGTTGACTTGTTAGTAGATCCACATATAATATCATCTACATAAATTTGGCATATAAACAAGTCTTTAGCAATTGTTTTAGTGAAGAGAGTAGGGTCAGCTTTACCAACTTTGAAGCCATTAGTGATAAGAAAGTCTCTCAGACATTCATACCATGCTCTTGGAGCTTGCTTGAGCCCATAAAGCGCCTTTGAGAGCTTATAAACATGGTTAGGATACTCACTATCTTCAAAGCCGAGAGGTTGCTCAACATATACCTCTTCCTTGATAGGACCATTGAGGAAGGCACCATTCACGTCCATTTGATATAACTTAAAGCCATGGTAAGTAGCATAGGCAAGTAATATACGAATTGACTCAAACCTAGCTACAGGTGCATATGTTTCATCAAAATCCAAACCTTCGACTTGTGAATAACCTTTTACAACAAGTCATGCTTTGTTCCTTGTCACCACACCATGCTCATCTTGTTTATTGCGGAATACCCATTTGGTACCTACAACATTTTGGTTAGAACGTGGAACTAAATGCCATACCTCATTCTTCGTGAAGTTGTTAAGCTCCTCTTGCATTGCCACCACCCAATCCGGATATCTTAGTGCATCCTCTATCCTATATGGCTCAATAGAAGACACAAAAGAGTAATGTTCACAAAAATGAGCAACTCGAGATCGAGTGGTTACCCCCTTGTGAATGTCACCAAGTATAGAGTTGACGGGGTGATCTCTTTGAATTGCTTGGTGGACTCTTGGTGTGGCAGTCTTTGATCTTGAATTTCTTGATCATCTCCCTTGTATTGATCATCTTAATCTCCCCCTTGATCAATGTCCTCCTTTTGAGGTGGCTCATCGTCTTGATCTTCATCCTCTTCTTAAAGAGCCATGTCTTCATCTTGAGTTGGTGGAGATGCTTGTGTGGAAGATGATGGTTGATCTTGTGCTTATGGAGGCTCTTTGGATTCTTTTGGACACACATACCCAATGGATATGTTCCTTAATGCGACGCACAGAGCCTCTTCATCATCTAGTTCATCAAGATCAACTTGCTCCACTTGAGAGCCATTAGTCTCATCAAACACAATGTCACAAGAAACTTCAACTAATCCAGTGGACATGTTGAAGACTCTATATGCCCTTGTGTTTGAGTCATAACCAAGTAAAAATCCTTCTACTGCTTTGAGAGCAAATTTAGAATTTCTACCTCTCTTAATAAGAATGAAGCATTTGCTCCCAAAAACTCTAAAATAAGAAACATTGAGCTTTTTTCCAGTGAGGAGTTCATATGATGTTTTCTTGAGGATTCAGTGAAGGTAGATGTGACAGAACCTCCCAAGTCATTAGACCCACCTATAGTTGTCCTTGTCCAATGGAACTCGAACATCCCTGTAGATGCTTCTAATCACTCAACAAGTTCGGTATCTGAATCCTTCCTTTGCCCAAGAGCATTTCACCTGTCACGCAGATATTACAACACATCGGAGGAACGAGTATGAGGAAGCAGTTATAACAACTTATTTTATATATTAAAGTATAGAAAGAGTAGTATCATTACAAACCAGTAAAATATAAGAGTGCTGAGTAATATTATTACAACCCTAGGAGGCAAAAACCCCTCCTGATTAACAGTAAACAAAAGTTTTTAATGGAGGACACTTCCTCCCGAGACTTCAGTCTTGGTTTTCTTCTTAAGGCACCACCTTGGAACAAAAGCAACAAAAATTTGCTGCTTCCTAACCTACAACAACATGGGTTCAAAAACCCTGAGTACGAAGTGTACTTTCGCAAGTCTTACCCGTCAAAATAAAAGACTCTCAAGGATATACTGGCTTAGGGAGGCAAGGTAAGGCTTAATCAATAATCAAGACTCTATTTGTAAAAATGCTTACTAAGAGTGGATCCTTAGAAATCCAGTTTTATTAACAAGTTTAGTCATTACCTGAAGCTAGAGTTCTTTCTAACCTAGTTCAAGCACTTGGCCTATACTAGCCAATTTCTTATCAACCCTTCTTGTTCATTGGAATGCTACGTGTAAGTCAGTGACCAAGTCTTCATGTTCGAGAAGTAACGGCGATCCGAATCGATTAATACCCAGCTGGGGATCTCCAATCACACGACATATGTAGCACTTAACCCTTGCATATGTCAACTCGCCATCGGGGTTCTTAAGACCAGATCAGGTTCATGCCAACCGAGAGCACAGATACACCACCGTCCAGCCTCTTGCCACGGAGGGTACACGCTACTCTTGCCATCTCTCCACTCCCATTGTGTGTTATCTTATTCTGGTATTAGTCTGCACGAGGCAAAGCTTACCCATGATGAGGCATGTGACCAGTTAAAAGGTCCTTGATCATCAAGCCTACATCGAGACGGTCCTTAATCGACTCAGACGGAGACACTACACCGAGACTCTCTTCTCGTGCAAGTCACCCGCCCAGTCTCAGCTTTATCATTTTAACCCAAAGAGTGGTACCTGACAGAGGTACATCTTTTTCGATGTTGAACCCATCACGGCCATGATGGATCCACCATCAAGTTTTATTTTGAAAACATCCCATCCCAATTGAAACATCATTTCTTGATGAAAACAAAACATTTTGTTTTTCTAGAGCAAGACTAAGCATCAGAAAAACCTTTTTATAAAATAGGGGATCAAGGATAGGTAATCAAATTGTCAAGGAAGGAAATGCTTCAATTTGTTTAGCACACAACTCCTATCACCTAATGCATCAAGCAAGTGAGAAAGATTTTAAAATAGCAAGGAGGTGGCAAATGCACCGGGGCTTGCCTTGTGTTATAGGTGAGTCGGGCTCTGCTCCACATATGTCAAAATAAAAGCAGTTCCCGGCCTGAGGTTCTTCAGGTGGTGGTGGAGTGGCTCTTGCTTCTTCAACTTCTATTTCTTCCTCATTTTCTATATAGAACCATATAATCATGAATGCTTATGTAATGTTTATGAAAATGCAGTAATAGAAATGGTTTATCAAGTTGTATCTTGAGTACAACTTTCCTTCACGGGACTCTAGGAAACTAGGGTTTTTGGAGTCAGAACTGAAGCTCCTGGGGCAGGTATTAGGGTTTTGGGGTTTAGGTACCAAACATTGTCCAAACCAAGCCAAACTTTACCCAAGGCTTCTAAATATTATTTTAGGCTTATCCAAAAAGTTTAGTGATTTTTGGAGTTCTTAATTTCTAAAATTCCAGAAGTATAAGTTTTGGCTATTTTAAATAACCCATAATTCCCTATTTGGAATAAAAATCATAAAACTATTTTTATTAAATACTATAGAAAAATGGGAACCTAGCAAAATTGGTTGTGCATTTTTAGCATTTTTCTACAATTTTCTAGGAATTCTCTAGTCCTAGTAGAAAAAGAAAAAGAGAAAGGTTCTACAGTATTGGGCTGAAACCGACCCCATTTGGCCCATGCCCAGGTAAAGACGTGCGCGCGCGCCCGCGCTGCCAGCTTTGCGACTAGGTCCCTACTGATTTGATTAACTGGAAAATGGGTCGCGGCATTATTCCTATGTTTCACTGACAGTTACAAAAATCCCCTCGAACTTCTGTTTCTTTACAACGCCAGGTCCATGACGTCGCACGGCGGTAGGCCAACCTCCGGTGAGCCTATATCGGCCGAATCACTCAACTATCGGTGCTCCCGTGCGGCAGACACCATATTGAACCTTTAACAAACATTTTCCCTCGCTCAATTCCACCATTCGGGTTCCCAAACTCTCTGCTCATGGTGTCCGTGCAATTCAAGAATAACACCAAGCGTTCCCGGTGATCTAATAGGTCCTAACTTCATTGGTTGGGTCGGGAAGCATTAGGGACACATAAGGATACTGAAACGAAAAAGAAGGGGGCATGAGCGGACCTGGAGCACGCGGACCACGATAAGATCACTTTGCGCGGTGCTGGGGACCGATTTGGGGGAAATCTCGAATTGGCGAGCTTCGGTGGATGATTTGAGGCACGAGTTGTTGGATTAGGTGCTTGACTACCTAGCGGAGCCGAGGGTGTGCTCAATTTATAGCGTGCTTGAGCGGTGGCTAGTGAATTTGATGGAGACGCGCGGCAGCCGGAGAGGAGGAGGGGCACTGGCGCAAACAATTAGTGGCTTTCACCATGGCAGACTCACCGGCGACGAGCCAGGATATAGAGCGGCTTGCAGCGACGTGGTGAAGCTTCAAGGTACATGGCATCCGATCGATGGGCGGCCAACTCCGGTGAACTTATCTGAGCCGGCCGCAAAGCAAAAGGGGGAATGGCGGCCAGCCTCCGGTGTTATCCTATGGCGAAGATCTTTTACCTAGAAGCGTTATCCGGACACCGGTGAGCACGAATCACAACGGCGGCATGAATCCAACCGCAGAGATCACCGGCGGTGACATCAAGTGTACTGGGGATATTTTCAGTGCACTGTACCATGGGAAATCTCATTCAGAGCATCTGACAGACAGGATTACAGTACCCCGATCTTGGATTTTTGTGTGAAAACTCACCAATCCATCTGTAGCAAACTTGTAGCCCTTTATATCAACTATAATTCTGCTATAGCAACTACCCTCAATCGAACAATGAATCTGAAAGCTCTCTTGTGAGTTTTGGTGTTCGGATGACAACTCAATTAAAGGACTAACAAGTGTACTAAGTGTTGAATAGGTGCTTAAGGTAAAGCTAACAGGGTTCAGCAAGTGAACAAATGTGATGGTCCAAGAACTAAATTATGGATACATAATGTACATCACAAGTAAGATGGACATTGCATAAAGTGAGACTCGGGTGCGTAGCTCGGAGACAACTGATCAAGCCAAGGATGGAGGCAAGAAGAGCTTCGAGGTACCAAGTGCACGAGAGAAGGTCAAAGAGGCTGAGGAACCCAAAGCCAAGGGTGAAGAAGAAGACTTGCAAAGTCAAGGGTGATCGAGTTGAGAACAGCTACGGCACATCAAGGATCACTACATAAGGACGTGACTTACAACCAATGAGGAAACATATCTAGTTATGTGGTGTAAGTCATAAGGCTCAAGACCAAGCTCTAAGAAGGAGATCAAGGTTACTAGAAAAAGAAGCAGTGTCAAAACTAGAACTGGAAGCAGCCCAAAAAGAGCTAAGTGCATCTTGACTGTTAGTTTGGGTTGTTCCTATGTTTGGAGATGTTCTATGTGACCTTTGCAGGATGTTGGAGCTAAGAAATGTCAATCTAGATCAAGTCAAGCTGACTTGATGATTTATGAGTCCAACATCAAAGCTCAAGCATGTCAAATGCTATAGATGTAAAAATCAAGAGAAGGTATGTTTCTAGACTTAGTACATTGGTTTTTGTGTACTAATATATTTGTCTAAGTGTTATAAACAGAAGGAAGAAGAAAAGAAAAGAAATGAAAAAGGCTTGGATGTGTACACAAAGTCTGAGCTCAGTCTGGCACACCGGACTGTCCGGTGCGCCAGGCTGAACTCCGGTGAACAGGCCGCTCTCGGGAGAAGTCAGGCATCGTATGGCTATAATTCACCGGACTGTCCGGTGGTGCACCGGACTGTCCGGTGAGCCAATGGTTGGCTGGGCCAACGGTCGGCCGCGCAATCCACGCGTGACGCGTGGCCGAGCCAACGGACAGATGGAGGCACCGGACTGTCCGGTGTGCACCGAACAGTGTCTGGTGCGCCAACGGCTCCAGGACTGCAACGGTCGACTGCTCCATTTCTGGAAGGAAATCGGGCACCGGACAGTGTCCGGTGGTGCACCAGACTGTCCGGTGCGCCACCCGACAGAAGGCAAGATTTGCCTTCTGGATTGCTTCCAACGGCTCCTAGGCCCCTTGTGCCTATAAAAGGGACCTCTAGGCGCCTCAATCAGGTGAAGAAGTGCAGCCAACAAGTATAGACATCACTCGGATCAATTCTCTCTCTCCCTCTCGTGTATATCTCGATAGTTTGTGTAGAGGCAAAGCTATAAGCTTCTAGAGAGTGGAGAAGTGCTGCTAAGAGCTAGAGCATAGTCTTGAGCATATTGTTACTCTGCCGGAGTGCTGTCAAGAAGATTGTAAGCAGCCGCGGCTCTGTTGTAACTACCTCAACATAGTGGAAGGCTCTATCTGTCTGACTGACAGATTTGAGCAAACGGAGGAAGGAGTTGAAATAGACTCCAAGCCTAGGTGTGGCTAACTCTAACGAGGGCTAGGCAAGCGTTTCAGGCTTGACCGAACCTCGGGATAAATCCTTGCGTCTGTGTGTTCTATTTCGCTGCAACCTACTCGAAGGGTCTTCACTCCACTGCGTTCTAGTCTTCGAGTAGAGTAAGAATTTAAGTTTTAAAGTGAATAAGTTTTATTCGCCTATTCACCCCCCCTCTAGGCGACATCCAGATCCTGTTCCCGGGTCAAAGGGAACTTTCAATTGGTATCGGAGCTAGGCCTCTCCAGTGTGGGCTTAGCCGTCCGGAGATGACGATGTCGTCACAAGAGGTAACTGTAGAACTTCTTTTAGGCGATGGTTCTAATTACAAGTCTTGGTCTGTCTCTATTTATAATGCTTTCATGAGTGTTGATCCTAATTTGAGACAGGTCTTTAGTAGAAGTATTTTTCCCTCTAATGTTAGTAAAAATCCTTCTAATGAAGAACTAAGATGTCTAACTCTAAATCACCATGCATGCAACATCTTAGTTGATTCTCTATCTAGAGGTGCCTATTTTGCCATCATGAGTAGTGATAGTGACTTATTTGTTGATGCTCATGATCTATGGACTAAACTTAAGTTGAAATTTTTAAGTCCATATGCACTTCCTCTGCTCCCTTTATTGCTGGTAATACTAACTTGTCCAAGGGAGAAGAACAAGAATGATGGCAACCAAACGATGAATCCACCTCATCAACAGGTTTGTCTTCCACTAGTAATAAATGTCTTATTGCTAACAATGATGGTGGAGACAAAAGCAATGATGAGGAGGAATATGAGGATGAGGAGACTACATCATCACAAGGTACATTTTCCTGTTTTGCTTCCAATGACAATAATGACAGGGAAAATGAGACCAATGATGTGGAAGAAGAGGAGATTCGCTGTTTCTACATCCGTCTCAACAAAGAAGACAAACAATAGCTCTTGATTAAGCTATTGAGAAGGAACAAGGAACAAGGCGAGACGCTTCTCAGGCTAGAGGAAACTCTCATCAAAACAAACAATAGCCTGGAGAAGATGACCAAAGAACATGAGGAGCTAAAGTGCTCTCATGATGATTTGGTCCAACGGTATGAATCTGTTTTAATTGAGCAAAGAAATAATCATGATGTATTATCTAATGCTGCTCAACTTAAAACTGAAAATTCTATGCTTAGAAGTCAAGTAGAATTGTTAAGTCATGATAACCTTGCTCTAACTGAAAAATATGACTTATTGTCTTGTTATCATGATAATCTCTTGGATAGACATATCATGCTTGAAGTTGCTCATGAGGTCGTAATTACGAACTTAAATTCATGTGAACTTCATTCTTGCACAAGTACACATTTGGATAATCTATCACTATGTGCTAACCCCTGTCACTCAAAAGGAAGCGAATGTTTAAATGAGCAAAAAGTTGCAGGGTCACAAAAGAAATTGTGTGGGAACATGAAGCAAAGACAACTAAGGAGAAGACGCATTGCTCAACTCTCTCAAGATATCCACGGGCGCGTGGTGAAGAAGCTTGAGAAAGGAAAAACTGCAGCAAGTGTTAAGCTCCATAAGAAGAATGTTCCTAAAGATGAAGAAATCAACATGAGCTTGGAAAAAGGTAAAGATTTAATTAATCATGTTATTTGCACTGACCATGTCTCTATGTCATCTCAAAGTAACAAGAGAAGAGGAAAACGGAGATGCTTCAAGTGCAAGGCATTAGGCCACCTCATCGCATCTTGTCCATACAAAGACAAGGACGAAGGGATAAGGAGATGTTTTGGATGCAACAACAAGGACCACATGATCACTTCATGTCCGCTATTGATGAACCAAGCATGTGCATTCTCCAAGATGACTCTCACCAAGGAAAATGACAAACAGCAAGCGTCATGTCAGGTTGAGCGACGCTTCTGCTACAAGTGTGGTGAGCAGGGTCATCTATCCAAGGTATGTAATAAAGGTGAGATTCCTAAGCAAGTAAATTTGTCTCAATCTTATTCGCTTAGGAGACCCAAATCATACTCTTGTGCTAGATCAATCATTAGATCACCTAGGACTAGCACACATGCAATTTGGGTACCAAAGGCTTTTTTGGATGATCAATATGGACCCATCCCGAGATGGGTACCAAACTGTGCTAACTAGACCATGCAGGTGCCTTGAGATGAACTGGAGACCATGGGAGAGCTTAAGACGGTTATCTCAAACTCTATGCTTAAGTTGTTAATTGTTTTGGTGTTTATTCATTGACCCAAGGTTGAATTATTGTGAGACACTAATCCCATGTTCATCTCAAGTGAAAAGTTGAATAGGTCCTTAATCATTATTGGTGATTCAAGCAGAGGACCTTAATGAGATTCTGCAACTTGCGCTCCATAGGATGGTACCCTTGTACTTTGTTGATAATCAGTACTGCTCTTAAGTCTAATTGATGTGCTACCTGTCCTTGGAGCAGTTATGCTTTGTTGATTACCTGTGTTGAGTACCTTTCAATCAATGATTAATGATTTCCAAAATCGTAACCATGCGTGCTTAATCATGATTGTGTGCTTTAGAGGTTATGTCTCTTGAATCATTTAATGGGTAGTTTTTCATTAGATATATCCACCATGATTAACTCTTTTTGTGTTTGTATTCCTTTGTGAGTTATGATATATGGTTTTAATGATTAACCTATGTGCAAATATGACATTTTGTTTAGTTTATGTTCACACAATTACTCTAGTCTGGTATTGTGTGAATACCAACTCCATGTTGTGTCTTTAATGCACTCTTTTGAGCTATAAGGTGCATGAACAAAAGGAGCCCTCAATTAGTAACAATTGGTGCTCTCATGACAATTCAGGAAAAGGCAAAGGTATGGAGAATGTAACTATGCAATTTCATTGAATATCTTGAAGTTCCATTAATTGTGATCACAGCTATGGTCTTGCCTCTGAATTGGTAGTATCTTGGCTTAGGTGCTCCTTACTTTAAAATGTTGTTCCTTTTGGTGTACCTAAGGAACCTTTTTAATTATGATGTGCTTAGACATTGCGCTTTATATGCATGATCGTGTTGTTTTTCAATTAGTATATGTGGTGCAATGATTGTCAAGAATGAAGCATGTCTAGGTTGCTTGTGAAATGTTATACTTCTTGAGGCATGCATTGTTGTATTAAATCAACCCTTAATTTGGTATTCAATTGTTATCTCTTTGTGATGAAATTGAGAGTATTCCGTGACCAAGATATGTTGTGATCCCCTCTAGTTCTAAGAAAGCTAGAATGTGCAAAGTGCAAGTTATTCAAATACTTGATGCACAAGTGTAGGGGGAGCACACATAACTTGCGTCTTTTGAGACTAATTGTATCTTGAGCGATCCTGTGTAGTCTCAAGGTGGAAAAGAGAAGATGAGCAAGAAATGGAGCAATCAGGACTGGGGTACCTTTGTAAGTCAAGGAATTGGTATCTTAAGTCATGAGTAATTGCATATTTTTAGATTGCTCATAAAATTTGGTGATACTAGATGCTTGTCCTTAAGTATCATGGAGCTATGATAATAAATGATCTTGCAATTGGTATCTTTCAATTGGTAGCCGTGATAGTTTGCTTCAATTGACATATTTTGGTAATCACTAGAATAGAAGCTTCATCTTGTGCCACAATACTATAACTTGCTCTAAGCTTGGTATCTTAGCAACAAGAAAAGGTTAGGATAAAGGATCAGGCACAAGTATGGAGAAGCTCCCAAGAGACTAATACTTTCAAGAGAGGAAGTACACCACATCTGGGCAAAGGTACAAAGGAAGTATTGATCTTTTGCGTATATGTACCTTAACTTTCCTCCAAATGCTTGTGGTGCATTTGTTGAATGAGTAAGGGGGAGTATTGTTAGTGTTTACCTCCTCAACACCCTGCTGTCCCTTGACATCATCCTATGTTCTTGCTTGAGTATGGTTTTTGGTGTTTGATGTCAAAGGGGGAGAAGTTGTGCATTAAAGCTTATCTCAACCTGAGAGGAAAGCTTATCCTAAGGGGTGATGTGTTAGTTTGAGCTTTGCTAGTCTGTTATTCATATGCTTCTTGCAGTATTATATGTGTTGCATCATATGGACTAGTGCTTCTGCTGCTATGAATTAATTGGCATCTATTGTGTTCATTCTGAAATAGATAGTCATGTGGATAATGGTGCATGTAGTTAATGGTGCTTTAAGATTGTTTTAAATTAGTATCTTAGTTTAAATTGGTATCTTAATGGTGAATAGTGGTAGGTTGATATTCCTGTGATATATCCACTAAATTGAATGGTGTTTAACTCTGATTATGTGCATTTGTATGTTATAGCATCATGGTTTGATTCTTGACACAATGCATCCCAAAAAATGCTAAGGTGTAGAAATGTTTCGAATTGCCTAAGTATGTGCAAATTGGCGTCTGAGGCCAAAATTATGTTTTTGAAGTAAGCACATATTTAGGGGGAGCATTCTATAAACTTAGAATTCAAAATTTGTGCTTCAAATCTTATTCTTATGTAAGCTTTAATTGTGTTGCCATCAATCACCAAAAAGGGGGAGATTGAAAGCTCTCTTGTGAGTTTTGGTGTTTGGATGACAACTCAATTAAAGGACTAACAAGTGTACTAAGTGTTGAACAGGTGCTTAAGGTAAAGCTAACAGGGTTCAGCAAGTGAACAAATGTGATGGTCCAAGAACTGAATTATGGATACATAATGGACATCACAAGTAAGATGGACATTATATAAAGTGAGACTCGGGTGCGTAGCTCGGAGACAACTGATCAAGCCAAGGATGGAGGCAAGAAAAGCTTCGAGGTACCAAGTGCACGGGAGAAGGTCAAAGAGGCTGAGGAACCCAAAGCCAAGGGTGAAGAAGAAGACTTGCAAAGTCAAGGGTGATCGAGTTGAGAACAGCTACGGCACATCAAGGATCACTACATAAGGACATGACTTACAACCTGAAAGGGAAATGTGCCTTGGGCCATTTCTAAGTATTTTGGTGATTGAGTGCCAACGCAAGTGCTTTTGTGTTAATCTATGCAAAGTGGTGGACAAAGTGCAAATCAAGTCAAAAGGTATGTTTCTAGACTTAGTACATTATTTTATGGACTAATGTATTGTGTCTAAGTGCTGGAAACAGGAGAAATAGAATTGGAAAAGAGGTGGCTTTGTTCAGCCAAAGTCTGTGCAGTCTGGGTGCACCGGACAGTGTCTGGTGGTGCACCGGACAGTGTCCGGTGCGCCAGGCTGGCTCTGGCAAACTTGCTGCTCTCGGGACTTCGACGGCGGTGTACGGTATAAATCACCGGACTGTCCGGTGGTGCACCGGACTGTCTGGTGAGCCGTTCACAGGCGAAGTCGTCGGTCTCGAGAAGCCATCAACGGCGTACGGCTATAATTCACCGGACTGTCCGATGAGGCACCGGACTGTCCGGTGAGCCAACGGTCAGCCGGGGCAACGGTCGGCCGAGGATTCCACGCGTGACGCGTGGCCGAGCCAACGGTCACACTGGAGCACCAGACTGTTCGGTGTGCACCGGACAGTGTCCGGTGCGCCAACGGCTCTGAATCTCCAACGGCCGGCTTCACCAAATAAGGAAACAAATCCGCACCGGACAGTGTCCGGTGGTGCACCGGACTGTCCGGTGCGCCAGTCGATAGAAGGCAAGAATTGCCTTCCTACAATGCTCTCAACGGCTCCTAGCTGCCTTGGGGCTATAAAGGGACCCCTTAGCGCATGGAGAATATATCCAAGCATTCTTTGAGCATAGTTGATCACTCACACTTCGTTCTTGCACACTTGTTCGACATTCTTAGTGATTTGAGCTCCGTTCTAGTGAGAAACTCGTGATAGTCTCTTGAGCTCAAGTCTGGGTCTTGTGTGTGCGTATTTGCTGTGATCTTTGTGTCTTGTGTGAGTTGCTTATCCCTCCCTTACTCCGCGCTTCTTTGTGAACATCTTTGTAAGGGCGAGAGACTCCAAGTTGTGGAGATTCCTCGCAAGCGGGATAAAGAAAAGCAAAGCAAAACACCGTGGTATTGAAGTGGGTCTTTGGACCGCTTGAGAGGGGTTGATTGCAACCCTCGTCCGTTGGGACGCCACAACGTGGAGTAGGCAAGCGTTGGTCTTGGCCGAACCACGGGATAAACCACTGTGCCATCTCTGTGTTGATATCTTTGTGGTTATTGTGTTTTGTTGAGACTCCTCTCTAAGCCACTTGGCATTATTGTGCTAACGCCTAATCAAGTTTTGTGGCATTAAGTCTCAAGTTTTACAGGATCACCTATTCACCCCCCCTCTAGGTGCTCTCAATTGGTATCAAAGCCGTTCTCTTCAAGAAAGGGACTAATCGCCCGAAGAGATGGATCCTAAGGGGAAGGGAATTGTGATCAATGAAAAGGAGAAGGAGTCCTTCGTCAACGAGCCAAAGGAGGACAAGCCTACCGACTCGGGCTTGGGCCACAAACGAAAAGACGGGAAGAAGAAGAAGACAAGACGCATCAAGGAGATCGTCTACTACGACGACAGCGACGAGTCTACTTCTTCCCAAAAGGACAACAACGACAATGACTACGACAAAAGAAAGACGGTTAACTCAAACTTTTCTTTCGATTATTCGCGTATTCCGCATAGCTCAAATACACATTTGCTTTCCATTCCTCTTGGCAAACCTCCACACTTTGATGGGGAGGACTACGGATTTTGGAGTCACAAAATGCGTAGTCACTTGTTCTCTCTCCATCCAAGCATATGGGAGATTGTAGAGAGTGGAATGAAATTTGATAGCTCGGATAGTCCCAAGTTTATAAATGAACAAATCCATAAAAATGCACAAGCTACTACTGTCCTTTTAGCATCTTTGTGCAGGGAAGAGTACAATAAGGTGAGCGGCTTGGACAATGCCAAGCAGATCTGGGACACCCTCATGATCTCACATGAGGGGAACGACGTCACCATGCTCACCAAAATGGAGTTGGTGGAGGGCGAGCTTGGAAGATTCGCAATGATAAGGGGAGAGGAGCCAACCCAAACATACAACCGGCTCAAGACCCTCATCAACAAGATAAGGAGCTATGGAAGCACGCGTTGGACGGACCACGACGTCGTTCGCCTAATGCTAAGGTCTTTTACTGTACTTGATCCACATCTGGTGAACAATATTCGTGAAAATCCTAGGTACACCAAGATGTCGTCCGAAGAAGTTCTTGGAAAGTTCGTAAGCGGGCGAATGATGATCAAGGAGGCGAGATACGTGGACGACGCGTTGAATGGTCCAATCAATGAGCCTCAACCCATTGCTCTCAAGGCAACGAGGAGCAAGGAGGCGCTACCTAGCAAGGTGGCGCAAGTTGAGGCGGCAGGGCTCAATGATGAAGAGATGACCCTCATCATCAAGCGCTTCAAGACGGCGCTAAAGGGTCGCAAGGGACAGCCAAGCAAGACCAAGACAAAGGGGAAGCGCTCATGCTTCAAATGTGGTAAGATTGGTCATTTTATCGCTAACTGTCCTGATAATAGTGACCAGGAACAAGGGAACAAGAGGGAGAAGAAGAAGGCATACAAGAAGGCTAAGGGCGAGGCACACCTTGGAAAGGAGTGGGACTCGGATTGTTCGTCATCCGACTCCGACAATGAAGGACTCGCCGCCACCGCCTTCAACAAGTCATCCCTCTTCCCCAACGAGCGTCACACATGCCTCATGGCGAAGGAGAAGAAGGTATGTACTCGAGACAGTACTACTTATGCTTCTTCAAGTGAGGATGAGTCTAGTGATGATGATGAAATTGATTATTCTTGCTTATTCAAGGGTCTAGATAGAACCAAGGTTAACAAGATTAACGAATTAATTGATGCCTTGAATGATAAAAATAGATTATTAGAGAAGCAAGAGGATCTTTTATATGAAGAACATGATAAGTTTGTAGAGGCTCAAAAATCCCTTGCTTTAGAAATCAAGAGGAATGAAATGCTTTCTTGTGAACTATCTACTTGCCATGAGACAATTTCTAGTTTAAAAGATGTTAACAATGATTTAAATGCTAAACTAGAAGTAGCAAATAGATCTAACTCTTATGTAGAACATGTTGTGATTTGCACTAGGTGTAAAGATTTTAATGTTGATGCTTGTAGTGAACACCTAGTGTCTGTTGCAAAGTTAAATGATGAACTAGCTAGTCTTAATGCCCAACTTAAGACTAGAAAGAGTGAATTTGATAAGTTAAAATTTGCAAGGGATGCCTACACGATTGGTAGACACCCCTCAATTAAGGATGGACTTGGTTTCAAGAGGGAAGCCAAGAACTTAACAAGCCATAAGGCTCCCATCTCCGCCAAGGAAAAAGGGAAGGCCCCTATGGCTAGTAGTGCTAAAAAGAACCACGCTTTCATGTATCATGATAGGAGACATTCTAGGAATGCCTATAGAAGTAATGATGCTTTTGATTCTCATGCCATGTTTGCTTCTAGTTCTTCCTATATGCATGGTAGAGATATGTCTAGGAGAAATGTTGTTCATCATATGCCTAGGAGAAATGTTGGTAATGTTCCTAGGAAAATTAATGAACCTTCAACAATATATCATGCTTGCAATGCTTCATTTGCCATTTGTAGAAAGGATAAGAAGGTAATTGCTAGGAAATTAGGGGCAAGATGCAAGGGAGATAAAACTTGCATTTGGGTCCCTAAGACCATTGTGACTAACCTTGTAGGACCCAACAAGAGTTGGGTACCTAAGACCCAAGCCTAAATTTGCCTTGCAGGTTTATGCATCCGGGGGGTCAAGCTGGATTATCGACAGCGGATGCACAAACCACATGACGGGGGAGAAGAAGATGTTCACCTCCTACGTCAAGAACAAGGATTCCCAAGATTCAATCATATTCGGTGATGGGAACCAAGGCAAGGTAAAAGGGTTAGGGAAGATTTCTATTTCGTCCGAGCACTCTATTTCTAATGTGTTTTTAGTTGAGTCGCTTGGATATAATCTGTTATCTGTTAGTCAACTGTGTAAATGGAATATAATTGTTTATTCACAAATGTAGATGTGTCTGTCTTTAGAAGGTGTGATGGTTCACTAGCTTTTAAGGGTGTACTAGATAGCAAACTTTATTTAGTTGATTTTGCAAAAGAGGAGGCCAGTCTAGATGCATGCTTAATTGCTAAGACTTGCATGGGCTGGCTGTGGCATCGCCGTTTAGCACATGTGGGGATGAAGAACCTTCACAAGCTTCTAAAGGGAGAACACGTGATAGGTCTAACTAATGTGCATTTCGAAAAAGATAGACCTTGTGCAGCTTGTCAAGCAGGCAAACAGGTGGGAAGCTCTCATCACACCAAAAATGTGATGACCACATCAAGACCTTTGGAGATGCTTCATATGGACCTCTTCGGACCCGTCGCCTATCTAAGTATAGGAGGAAGTAAGTATGGTCTTGTTATAGTTGATGATTTTTCCCGCTTCACTTGGGTATTCTTTTTGCAGGATAAATCTGAAACCCAAGGGACCCTCAAGCGCTTCCTCAGGAGAGATCAAAATGAGTTTGAGCTCAAGGTGAAGAAGATAAGGAGCGACAACGGGTCCGAGTTCAAGAACCTTCAAGTGGAGGAGTTACTTGAGGAGGAGGGGATCAAGCATGAGTTCTCCGCTCCCTACACACCACAGCAAAATGGTGTGGTAGAGAGGAAGAACAGGACGCTCATAGACATGGCGAGGACGATGCTTGGAGAGTTCAAGACCCCCGAGCGCTTTTGGTCGGAAGCCGAGAACACGGCTTACCACGCCATCAACCGGGTCTACCTTCACCGCCTCCTCAAGAAGACTTCGTATGAGCTTCTAACCGGTAACAAACCCAATGTGTCTTACTTTCGTGTATTTGGGAGCAAGTGTTATATTCTTGTGAAGAAAGGTAGAACTTCTAAATTTGCTCCCAAAGCTGTAGAAGGGTTTTTATTAGGTTATGACTCAAATACAAAGGCATATAGGGTCTTCAACAAATCATCGGGTTTGGTTGAAGTCTCTAGCGACGTTGTATTTGATGAGACTAATGGCTCTCCAAGAGAGCAAGTTGTTGATCTTGATGATGTAGATGAAGAAGACGTTCCAATGGCCGCAATGCGCACCATGGCGATTGGCGATGTGCGACCACAGGAACAATTGGAGCAAGATCAACCTTCTTCCTCAACAATGGTGCATCCCCCAACTCAAGACGATGAACAGGTTCATCAGGAGGAGGCGTGTGATCAAGGGGGAGCACAAGATGATCATGTGAGGGAGGAAGAAGCACAACCGGCACCTCCAACCCAAGTTCGAGCGACGATTCAAAGGAATCATCCCGTCGACCAAATATTGGGTGATATTAGCAAGGGAGTAACTACTCGTTCTAGATTAGTTAATTTTTGTGAGCATTACTCCTTTGTCTCTTCTATTGAGCCTTTCAGGGTAGAAGAGGCCTTGCTAGATCCGGACTGGGTGTTGGCCATGCAGGAGGAGCTCAACAACTTCAAGCGGAATGAAGTTTGGACACTGGTGCCTCGTCCTAAGCAAAACGTTGTGGGAACCAAGTGGGTGTTCCGCAACAAACAGGACGAGCACGGGGTGGTGACAAGGAACAAGGCTCGACTTGTGGCAAAAGGTTATGCCCAAGTCGCAGGTTTGGACTTTGAGGAGACTTTCGCTCCTGTGGCTAGGCTAGAGTCAATTCGTATTTTGCTAGCATATGCCACTCACCATTCTTTCAGGTTGTTCCAAATGGATGTGAAGAGCGCCTTCCTCAACGGGCCGATCAAGGAGGAGGTGTACGTAGAGCAACCCCCTGGCTTCAAGGATGAACGGTACCCCGACCATGTATGTAAGCTCTCTAAGGCGCTCTATGGACTTAAGCAAGCCCCAAGAGCATGGTATGAATGCCTTAGAGACTTTTTAATTGCTAATGCTTTCAAGGTTGGGAAAGCCGATCCGACTTTATTCACTAAGACTTGTGATGGTGATTTGTTTGTGTGCCAAATTTATGTCGATGATATAATATTTGGTTCTACTAACCAAAAGTCTTGTGAAGAGTTTAGCAGGGTGATGACGCAAAAATTCGAGATGTCGATGATGGGCGAGTTGAACTACTTCCTTGGGTTCCAAGTGAAGCAACTCAAGGATGGTACCTTCATCTCCCAAACGAAGTACACGCAAGACTTGCTAAAGCGGTTTGGGATGAAGGACGCCAAGCCCGCAAAGACTCCGATGGGAACCGACGGACATACCGACCTCAACAAAGGAGGTAAGTCCATTGATCAAAAGGCATACCGGTCAATGATAGGGTCTTTACTTTATTTATGTGCTAGTAGACCGGATATTATGCTTAGCGTATGCATGTGTGCTAGATTTCAATCTGATCCAAGGGAGTGTCACTTAGTGGTTGTGAAGCAAATTCTTAGATATTTAGTCGCTACGCCTTGCTTCGGGATCTGGTATCCAAAGGGGTCTAACTTTGACTTGATTGGATACTCAGATTCCGACTATGCTGGATGTAAGGTCGATAGGAAGAGTACATCGGGGACGTGCCAATTCTTAGGAAGGTCCCTGGTGTCGTGGAACTCTAAGAAACAAACTTCCGTTGCCCTATCCACCGCTGAGGCCGAGTATGTTGCCGCAGGACAGTGTTGCACGCAACTACTTTGGATGAGGCAAACCCTCCGGGACTTTGGCTACAATCTGAGCAAAGTCCCACTCCTATGTGACAATGAGAGTGCTATCCGCATAGCGGAAAATCCTGTTGAGCACAGCCGCACAAAGCACATTGACATCCGGCATCACTTTTTGAGAGACCACCAGCAAAAGGGAGATATCGAAGTGTTTTATGTTAGCACCAAGAACCAGCTAGCCGATATCTTTACCAAGCCTTTAGATGAGAAGACCTTTTGCAGGCTGCGTAGTGAGCTAAATGTCTTAGATTCGCGGAACTTGGATTGATTTATAGCATACATGTGTTTATGCCTTTGATCATGTTCCTTATGCATTTTGTTGTTTACTTGTGGTGCTCAAGTTGTACAAACATTCCCCGGACCTCACAAGTCCTTTTGCAAGTGATGCACATATTTAGGGGGAGATGTGCTACAACTTGACCCTTTGAGACTAACCGTGTTTGAGTGTTCTTAATTTAGTCTCAAAGGAGGTTTGAAAGGGAAAAGGTGGACTTGGACCATGAAAGACTTCCACTGCACTCTGATGAGAGGGTAACTTATTCCAAGTTCATCTCATGTACTCTTATTGCCTTTGTATTCTTATTTGAAGATTTTGGTGAGGCAATGGGGTTTAAGGGCCAAGATTGATCCCGTTTTGGTGCTTGATGCCAAAGGGGGAGAAAATAAAGGCCAAAGCAATAATTGGATCAGCTACCACTTGAGAATTTTGAAAATAGTAGAACAAAGTTTTTGGTTGAAAATAGTAGAATAGAGTTTTTGGTTTGTCAAAACTCTCTTGTTGTCTCTATTGTCCAAAGTTGGCTTCTTGTGGGGAGAATGGTTGATTATGGGAATTAGGGGGAGTTTTTGATACTGTGATCAATTTCTATTGGAGCAACTCTCTTTATGTCTCTACAAGTGTGTTTGACTTAGAGATAGGAAACTGAGGTTGATTTGCAAAAACAAACCAAGTGGTGGCAAAGTATGATCCATATATACCAAATTTGAATCAAAACCTTTTGAGTTCTCATTTGCATTGATATTGCACTTCTTTTAGTTGCTCTTTGTTGTGTTGGCATAAATCACAAAAAGGGGGAGATTAAAAGGGAAATGTGCCCTTGGGCCATTTCTAAGTATTTTGGTGATTGAGTGCCAACGAAAGTGCTTTTGTGTTAATCTATGCAAAGTGGTGGACAAAGTGCAAATCAAGTCAAAAGGTATGTTTCTAGACTTAGTACATTGTTTTATGGACTAATGTATTGTGTCTAAGTGCTAGAAACAGGAGAAATCGAATTGGAAAAGAGATGGCTTTGTTCAGCCAAAGTCTGTGCAGTCTGGGTGCACCGGACAGTGTCCGGTGGTGCACCGGACAGTGTCCGGTGGTGCACCAGACAGTGTCCAGTGCACCAGGCTGGCTCTGGCAAACTTGCTGCTCTCGGGACTTCGACGGCGGTGTACGGTATAAATCACCGGACTATCCGGTGGTGCACCTGACTGTCCGGTGAGCCATTCACAGGCAAAGTCGTCGGTCTTGGGAAGCCATCAACGGCGTACGGCTATAATTCACCGGACTGTCCGATGAGGCACCGGACTGTCTGGTGAGCCAACGATCAACCGGGGCAACGGTCGGCTGAGGATTCCGCGCGTGACGCGTGGCCGAGCAAACGGTCACATTGGAGCACCGGACTGTCCGGTGTGCACCGGACAGTGTCCGGTGCGCCAACGGCTCTGAATCTCCAACGGTCAGCTTCGCCAAATAAGGAAACAAATCCACACCGGACAGTGTTCGGTGGTGCACCGGACTGTCCGGTGCGCCAGTCGACAGAAGGAAAGAATTGCCTTCCTACAATGCTCTCAACGGCTCCTAGCTGCCTTGGGGCTATAAAAGGGACCCCTTGGCGCATGGAGAAGATATCCAAGCATTCTTTGAGCATAGTTGATCACTCACACTTCGTTCTTGCGCACTTGTTCGACATTCTTAGTGATTTGAGCTCCGTTCTAGTGAGAAACTCGTGATAGTCTCTTGAGCTCAAGTCTAGGTCTTGTGTGTGCGTATTTGCTGTGATCTTTGTGTCTTGTGTGAGTTGCTTATCCCTCCCTTACTCCGCGCTTCTTTGTGAACATCTTTGTAAGGGCGAGAGACTCCAAGTTGTGGAGATTCCTCGTAAGCGGGATAAAGAAAAGCAAAGCAAAACACCGTGGTATTCAAGTGGGTCTTTGGACCGCTTGAGAGGGGTTGATTGCAACCCTCGTCCGTTGGGACGCCACAACGTGGAGTAGGCAAGCGTTGGTCTTGGCCGAACCACGGGATAAACCACTGTGCCATCTCTGTGTTGATATCTTTGTGGTTATTGTGTTTTGTTGAGACTCCTCTCTAAGCCACTTGGCATTATTGTGCTAACGTCTAATCAAGTTTTGTGGCATTAAGTCTCAAGTTTTATAGGATCACCTATTCACCCCCCCCTCTAGGTGAACAGGCCGCTCTCGGGAGAAGTCAGGCGTCGTATGGCAATAATTCACCGGACTGTCCGGTGGTGCACCGGACTGTCCGGTGAGCCAACGGTCGGCTGGGCCAACGGTCGGCCGCGCAATCCGCGCGTGACGTGTGGCCGAGCCAACGGACAGATGGAGGCACCGGACTGTCCGGTGTGCACCGGACAGTGTCCGGTGCGCCAACGGCTCCAGGACTGCAACGGTCGACTGCTCCATTTCTGGAAGGAAATCGGGCACCGGACTGTCCGGTGCGCCACCCGACAGAAGGCAAGATTTGCCTTCTGGATTGCTTCCAACGGCTCCTAGGCCCCTTGTGCCTATAAAAGGGACCTCTAGGCGCCTCAATCAGGTGAAGAAGTGCAGCCAACAAGTATAGACATCACTCGGATCAATTCTCTCTCTCCCTCTCGTGTATATCTCGATAGTTTGTGTAGAGGCAAAGCTATAAGCCTCTAGAGAGTGGAGAAGTGCTGCTAAGAGCTAGAGCATAGTCTTGAGCATATTGTTACTCTGCCGAAGTGCTGTCAAGAAGATTGTAAGCAGCCGCGGCTCTGTTGTAACTACCTCAACATAGTGGAAGACTCTATCTGTCTGACTAACAGATCTGAGCAAATGGAGGAAGGAGTTGAAATAGACTCCAAGCCCAGGTGTGGCTAACTCCAACGAGGACTAGGCAAGCGTTTCAGGCTTGGCCGAACCTTAGGATAAATCCTTGCGTCTGTGTGTTCTATTTTGCTGCAACCTACTCGAAGGGTCTTCACTCCACTGCGTTCTAGTCTTCGAGTAGAGTAAGAATTTAAGTTTTAAAGTGATAAGTTTTATTTGCCTATTCACCCCCCCCCCCTCTAGGCGACATCCAGGTCCTATTCCCGGGTCAAAGGGAACTTTCAGAATCTAACTTTAAATCGAGCTCTAAGTTCATCCTATCTTACTGCTAGTAAGGATTCAGACTTAGGGTTACCTGACAGCCCGACTTTGGATCTAATTATCTCAAGATTTCTCATGACACCAAGGCTTAATCCCTATAGCAAAGTTGTACTTCTACAAGAGCTCTACAAGTTTGATATGTTGACCCTAGGCAAATTCTTTGTATTTTTGAAACTACAGAGTTCCAAAGTCAGCCTTGTTCACTGTTTTCAGACTTAGCCACATGAGAGGAATTGAGTGGCTTTTTGCAAATAAGCCCCTTCCACATCTTTTGACTTGGAAATCCTCAAATGTGTGAACCATGTGCTTTTGGGTGCCCTAATACCATGATTTTTGTACTTGGGTCCAAAAGTGGGCAACATTTACATATAACCCCCTAGGGTTTCAATCCAGGGTTTTCGAGGGGTTTGTTTAGGGTTTTTGGAACTTCTAGGGTTTGGGTGTCACTTAAGTCCATTAATGGGGATATCTTAAGATTATTTCTTATGAGTTTTGAAGTTTTCTCTCATTTAGGCTGTGTTTACACTGCTAATCCCAGTTTAGGGTTAAGTACCCTACTCTAGGGTTTCACCCATGACAGGTCACATCAGTATAACTTGTTTGAACTTTTTGCCTAGTGAATGCATTCTAAGTGTAACAAGCACATGATATGCTAATGCTCATGATGTTATGCTCAAATTTTAGTGGCAGTAACACCAGAGGTGTTAAAGTAGAGTCGGTTGATGGAGTAGCAAGTGGTGTTAATCGCTTTCGCCCAAAACTGATCCGGAGTCTTGTACTCGTCAAGCATGGTCCTTGCCATATCCAAAAAGGGTTCTATTCTTGCTCTCCACTACACCATTTTGTTGAGGTGTGTAGGGAGAGGAGAACTAATGCTTGATGCCCTCCTCCTCAAGAAATCCTTCAATTTGTGAGTTCTTGAACTTCGTTCCATTGTCGCTTCTAATCTTTTTGATTCTTAATCCAAACTCATTTTGAGCTCGTCTTAAGAATTTCTTTAAGGTCTCTTGGGTTTGAGATTTTTCATGCAAAAAGAGTACCCAAGTGAAGCGAGAATAGTCATCCACAGTACTTACTCCCGCTGATGCTTATATAAGCGATCGGGCCGAATAGATCCATGTGGAGTAGTTCAAGCGGCCTGTCAAACATCATGATGTTCTTGTGTGGATGATGAACTCCAACTTGCTTCTCTGCTTGACAAGCGCTACAATACCTGTCTTTCTCAAAATGAACATTTGTTAGTCCTAAAATGTGCTCTCCCTTTAGAAGTTTGTGAAGATTCTTTATCCCAACATGGGCAATTCGGCGATGCTAGAGCCAGCCCATATCAGTCTTAGCAATTAAGCAAGTGTCTAGTTCAGCCTTTTTTTCATTAAAATCAACTTAATATAGTTGACCATCTAACACTCCCTTAAATGCTATTGAATCATCACTTCTTCTAAAGACAGTGTTGGGTACCGTAATTAGGGGTACCCCCAACACTCCTAAACACGGCTGGTAAACACCTTCAGAACAAACCATGAAGACTGACAGTTCGGGTCAAAATCAAAGCTTCGTCTACCAAGGGACGCGATCTCGCCTCGTCCGAGCCCGGCCTCGGGCAGGAACAGTGATCCCGGACGAATTCACGTCTCGCCCGAGGGTCTCCTCAGGCAGTGAGCACACCCTCGGCTCAGCCAAAGGCAAGCCTTGTCGTGCAAGCGACCTTGGCCAAATCGCCTTACCAGTCGACCATATTGCATGCGCATTTAATGCTGGGATCGCTTGACACCTTATCCTGACACGCGCGCCTCAGTCGGCAAGGTCGAAGTGACCGCAGTCACTTCGCCCTTTCGCTGACCGACCTGACAGGAAAACAGTGTCGCTCGCCCCGCTCCGGCTGCCGTGCCAACCACCCGGGTGAAACCGACAGGCGACAACAGCCAAGTTCAGCCTCGGGCGCAACAGGAAGCTCCGTCTCGCCCGACCTCAGGCCTCGGCCTCGGCCTCGGGAGGAGATCTCCGCCTCGCCTGACCCCAGGGCTCGGCCTCAGCCTCGGCCTCGGGAAGAATCACGTCCTCGATCAACCCTAGGCCTCGACCCCAGCCTCGGCCTCGGAGGAGCCGCCGCCCCGCCCGACCTCAGGCTCAGATCGACCGTGCCACAAGGGATACATCATTACCCTACTCCTAGCTAGTTCAGGCTACGAAGGAACAAGACCGATGTCCCATCTAGCTTACCCCAGTAACAGGCAATGATGGTTCCCCGCATGCGTCCATGACGTCGGTGGTTCTCAAGCCCCCTACGGAAGCAAGGAGACGTCAGCAGGATCCATGCAGTGCCAACAGCTGTGCTTCTACAGGGCTCATGCACTTCTCCAACGGACACGTTAACACGTGCATAGTGACCAGGCACTTCCCCGCTAGCCATGTAGCACATAGCTACACCCCCATTGTACAGATGGGCCATCTCCTTATGTCTATAAAAGGGGATGTCCAGGAGCACAGAAAAGGGGGCAGGAGGGGGCACGGCAGGAGGACGAGTAGACGCACGGCAAAGGGACGGGAGAAGACGAGCAGGGCCGGACCCTCTCTCTCTCTCTCTCTCTCGTGCTCGCTCTCTCGCTCTCACTCTCTCGCAACGCTTGTAACCCCTACTACGAGCACCCTGGTGCAGGATAATACAAGGCTCATTCCCCTCTTGTGTTCCATCTCGCACCAACCCATCTGGGTAGGGACATGCTGCGACAAATTTACTAGTCAGTCCAGGGACCCCCCGGGTTCAAAACGCCCACAGTTGGCGCACCAGGTAGGGGCCTGCTGCGTGTTAACAAACACTTTCCCGTTGAGTTCCAGATGGGTAGAATTCAGCAACCTCTTCAGCCCGGGATGGTGATCCGCTTCGGGAGTCTCGAGTTCATGTCCCTCGATGGCAGCTACGACATGGTACTCCTCCCCTCACAGCACGACAACAACGACAGTCGGCTCGCCCAGCGGCGGCGAACTCGACGATGGCTTCCCTTCGTGGAGAAAGAGGAACACCCGGGTTTGCCCCGCCACCTTCCTCGCCGCAGGAGGAGGAGACGGGGTAACCGTGGCCATGCAGGAGGCGGCACCTCGTTGGCTGTCGGACCAGAGCGAGTCGACGATTCCGACACTCCTCCGGGGGACATGTCGGGTGTTGTCCTCGCGCCTAAGACAACGACGAGCGTCGCTTCCCCGCAACGTGCCAGCCCCAAGCGGACTGATGACACCAGCACCCTCGCAAAGGACCTGCTAGGCGTTAGCCTCGTACCTGTGATAACGGTGTAGTTTGTCCCTGACACGACTTCACCACCATCCATCGACCAAAAGGTACCGTCCGTTTTCCATCATGTTCCCTTTAGATTCAGTTTCGATCCACCAAGCGACCCCGCTTCGGTGAGCACTTTCTCAAGGGCGTATCCAGACCTTCCGGGGTACCATATGTGGTCAGCCTGGGACCGACTGACAGCCGTCTCAACCTCCGGACCAGTGGGTTCCGAGGAAGAGGACGACCCCGACTTCGGTTGGGATTTAATTGGCCTTAGTGATCCCGGTGCCATGCGGGACTTCATGTCCGTATGTGACCACTGCCTCTCCGGTTGCTCTGACGTTGGCCATGGCCTTGACGACGAGGGTTATGGCCCAAGTCGTGAATGTTTCCACGTCGATCAGGGAGATCACGACGAAGGCAACCACCTCGGCATGCTGGAGGTCGGCGATCCCCCTAGGCCCGCATCTCGCGTTGACATCCCGCGGGAGCTAGCTGTGGTCCTAGTCCCTGCGGGGGGTCAGGACGCACAGCTCGAGCAAATCCACGAGATGCAGGCCAAGGTCGACGAGGAAGCAGAGCGACTTGTGCAGCTCCGAAAGAACATCGAGCAGGAGTGGGCAGGCCAAACATTCATCGGAGGAGCCCGTCATCAGGCCCGGGACATCCAGCGCCGTATCATTGACAATGCCAGGGCAGCGCTGCCCCCAGCCGTCAGCGGGTCCGGCCAGGACCTAGCTGCAGCGGCGATGCTACTTCGAACCATGTCGGAGCCATCCACCATCGAGGGACGGCGTATCTAGGGTGAACTTAAGGATCTCCTGGAAGGTGCCGCAGTTCGACGAGCCAAGAGCTCTGCCTCCCGAAGGCGAGCTGACCCCTCGGAGCATCACGCGGCGTCCTCCCGACGCATGCGGGAGGCCTCGGTCCATCTCGAGCGCACGCAAGACGAGACATCTGCTGCCCAGGATCGCCTCGGCAACGAGCGACACCGTCGCGACCATCGAGCCTGCCTCGAGGAGAAGGTGCGCCGAGGCTACCACCCCAGGCGTGGGGGACGCTACGACAGTGAGGAGGATCAGAGTCCCTCGCCCGAGCCACCAGGTCCACGAGTCTTCAGCCGGGCCATACGACGAGCGCCGTTCCCCGCCCGGTTCTGAGCCCTGACTACCATCACCAAGTACTTGGGGGAGACGAGGCCAGAGTTGTGGCTCGCAGATTACCGGCTGGCATGCCAGTTGGGAGGGGCAGACGACGACAACCTCATCATCCGCAATCTTCCCCTTTTCCTCTCTGACGCTGCCCGGGCCTGGCTGGAGCATCTGCCTCCTGCGCAGATCTCCGACTAGGATGACCTAGTCAAAGCCTTCGCTGGAAACTTCCAAGGTACGTACGCGCGCCTTGGAAACTCGTGGGATCTCCGAAGCTACCGCTAGCAGCCAGAGGAATCCCTCCGAGAATACATCTGGCGGTTTTCGAAGCAGCGCACCGAGCTGCCCAACATCATCGACTCGGACGTCATCGGAGCTTTCCTCGCCGGCACCACTTGCCGAGACCTGGTGAGCAAACTGGGGCGCAAGACTCCCACCAAGGCGAGCGAATTGATGGACGTCGCCACCAAGTTCACCTCGGGTCAGGAGGCGGTCAAAGCCATCTTCTGGAAAGACAAGCAGCCTCAGGCAGAGCTGAAGGAAGATGCCCCCGAGGCGTCCGCCCAGCGTGGCGCGAAGAAGAAGACCAGGAAGAAGGCGCAAGCAAAGCGCAACGCCGCTGACACGAATCTCGTCGCTGCTGCCGAGCACAGGAACCCTCGGAAGCCTCCTGGAGGGGCCGGCGCGTTCGACAAGATGCTCAAGGAGCCGTGCCCCTATCACCAGGGTCCCGTCAAGCACACCCTTGAAGAATGTGTCATGCTCTGGCGCTACTTCCATAAGGTCGGGCCCCCAGCGGAAGATGGCAAGGGCCAAGGCAACAACAAGAAGGAGGGTGACAAGGAAGAGGAGTTCCTGGAGGTCCACAACTGCTTCATGATCTATGGCGGGCAGGTGGCGAACGCCTCAGCTCGGCACCGCAAGCAAGAGCGCCGGGAGGTCTGCTTGGTGAAGGTGGCAGCGCCAGTCTACCTAGACTGGTCCGACAAGCCTATCACCTTCAACCGAGGCGACCACCCCGACTTCGTGCCAAGCCCAGGGAGGTACCCGCTCGTCGTCGATCCGATCATCGACAACGTTAGGCTCTCCAAGGTCCTCATGGACGGAGGCAGCAGCCTCAACATCATCTATACCGAGACCCTGGAACTCTTGGGGGTTGATCGGTCCGAGGTTTGGGCCGGTGCAGCACCCTTCCACGGGATCGCACCCGAAAAGCGTATCCTGCCCCTTGGGCAGATTGACTTACCCGTCTACTTCGGAACTCCCTCCAACTTTCGAAAGGAAACCCTCACCTTCGAGGTAAATGGGTTTTGAGGGACCTACCACGCGGTGTTGGGAAGACCGTGCTACGCCAAGTTCATGGCCGTCCCAACTACACCTACCTCAAGCTCAAGATGCCAAGCCCCAACGGGATCATCACCGTTGGATCCACGTACCGCCATGCGTATGAATGCGACGTGGAATGCGTGGAGTATGTTGAGGCCCTCGTCGAGTCCGAGGCCCTCATCGCCGACCTGGAACGCCTCTCTAAGGAGGCGCACGATGCGAAGCGGCACGCCAGCAATTTCGAACCAGTTGAGGCGGTTAAAAAGTCCTTCCCTCTCGACCCTAGCAATGACGCCAGCAAGAAAGTCTAGGTCGGCTCCGAGCTCGACCCCAAATAGGAAGTAGTGCTCGTTGACTTTCTCCGCGCAAACGTCGAAGTTTTTGCGTGGAGTCCATCGGACATGCCAGGCATACCAAGGGAGGTCGCCGAGCACTCACTAGACATCAGAGCTAGAGCCCGACTCGTGAAGCAGTCCCTGCGCCGTTTTGATGAAGAAAAGCGCAGGGTCATAGGCGAGGAGGTCCACAAGCTACTGGCTGCAGGGTTCATCAAAGAGGTATTCCATCCCGAATGGTTAGCTAATCTTGTTCTTGTAAAGAAAAAGGGCGGGAAATGGAGGATGTGTGTAGACTACACTGGTTTAAAGAAAGCATGTCCGAAGGTTCCCTACCCTCTGCCCGCATCGATCAAATTGTGGACTCCACTGCTGGGTGCGAAACCCTGTCTTTCCTCGATGCCTACTCATGCTATCACCAAATCAAGATGAAAGAGTCCGACCAGCTCGTGACTTCTTTTATCACACCTTTTGGCATGTATTGTTATACTACAATGCCATTTGGCTTGAGGAATGCAGGTGCCACCTACCAGAGGTGCATGAACCATGTGTTCGGAGAGCACATCGGTAGAACGGTCGAGGCTTACGTCGATGACATCGTTGTCAAGACAAAGAAAGCCTCTGACCTCCTCTCTGACCTTGAGACGACGTTCAAGTGTCTGAGAGCGAAAGGCGTGAAACTCAATTCCGAAAAGTGTGTCTTTGGAGTCCCCCGAGGCATGCTCCTGGGATTCATCATCTCCGAGCGGGGCATAGAGGCCAACCCGGAGAAAATCGCGGCCATCACCAACATGGGACCAATCAAAGATTTAAAAGGAGTACAGAGGGTCATGGGATGCCTTGCGGCTCTAAGTCGCTTCATCTCACGCCTTGGCGAAAAAGGATTGCCCCCGTACCGCCTCTTAAGGAAGGCCGAGCGCTTCACTTGGACCCCGAGGCCGAGAAAGCCCTCGGAAACTTAAAGGCACTCCTTGCCAATGCACCCATCTTGGTGCCCACCACTTCGGAGGAAGCCCTCTTGATTTACGTCGCCGCAACCACTCAGGTGGTCAGTGCCGCGGTCGTAGTCGAGAGACGAGAAGAAGGGCACGCACTGCTCATCCAGAGGCCAGTCTACTTCATCAGCGAAGTGCTATCCGAGACCAAAGTTCGCTACCCGTAGATCCAGAAGCTGCTCTACGCAGTGATTTTGACACGGCGAAAGTTGCGACACTACTTCGAGTCTCATCCGGTGACTGTGGTGTCATCCTTCCCCCTGGGAGAGATCATCCAGTCTCGAGAGGCCTCGGGTAGGATAGCAAAATAGGCAGTGGAACTCATGGGCGAAACACTTTCATTTGCCCCTCGGAAGGCCATAAAATCCCAAGTCCTGGCCGACTTCTTGGCTGAATGAACTGACACCCAGCTACCGACGGCCCCAATACAGCCCAAACTTTGGACCATGTACTTCGACGGGTCGCTGATGAAAACCAGAGCAGGCGCGGGCTTGCTCTTCATCTCACCCCTCGGAGAACATGTTTGTTACGTACTACGCCTTCATTTCCCGGCGTCAAACAATGTGGCCGAGTACGAAGCCTTGGTTAATGGCCTACGCATCGCCGTCGAGCTAGGGGTTCGGCGCCTCAACGCTCGTGGCGACTCGCAGCTCATCATTGACCAGGTCATGAAGAACTTCCACTACCGCGACCAAAAGATGGAGGCCTACTGCGACGAAGTTTGGCGCTTGGAAGATAAGTTCTACGGACTGGAACTCAACCATGTTGCTCGACGGTACAACGAAACCGCAGATGAGCTGGTGAAAATAGCCTCAGGGTAAACGACGGTTCCCCCGAACGTCTTCTCTAAGGATATATATCAGCCATCCGTCAAAGTCAACGACACGCCCGAGCCCGAGGAGGCCTCGGCCCAGCCTAGGGTACCCTCGGCCGCCGAGGGTGAGGCCCTACATGTTGAGGGGGAGCGGAATGGGGTCACACCGGTCCCGAACTAGCAGACCCCGTACCTGGAATATCTCCTCCGAGGAGAGCTGCCCCTCGACAAGGCCGAAGCTCGGCGACTGGCTCGGCGCGCCAAGTCGTTCGTTTTGCTGGGTGATGAAAAGGAGCTGTACCACCACAGCCCCTCCGACATTCTCCAACGATGCATATCCATTGCCTAAGGACAAGAGCTGTTACAAGAAATACACTCGAGGGCTTGTGGTCACCGTGCAGCACCTAGAGCCCTCGTGGGTAACGCTTTTCGACAAGGTTTCTACTGGCCAACCGCAGTGGCCGACGTCACTAGGATTGTACGCTCCTCCCGGGGGTGTCAGTTCTACGCGAGACAGACGCACCTGCCCGCTCAGGCCCTGCAGATAATACCTTTCACTTGGCCGTTTGCCGTGTGGGGTCTGGACCTCGTCGGTCCCTTGCAGAAGGCACCCAGGGGCTTCACGCACCTGCTGGTTGCCATTGACAAATTCTCCAAGTGGATCAAAGTCCGACCCTTAACCAGCATCAGGTCCGAGCAGGCGGTGGCGTTCTTCACCAATATCATCCATCGCTTTGGAGTCCCAAATTCCATCATCACCGACAATGGCACGTAGTTCACCGGGAAAAAGTTCCTGGACTTCTGCGAGGACCACCACATCCGTGTGGACTGGGCCACCGTTGCTCACCCGATGACAAATGGGCAGGTGGAGCGCGCCAACGGTATGATTTTGTAGGGACTAAAGCCGAGGATCTACAATGACCTCAACAAGTTTGGCAAGCGGTGGATGAAAGAACTACCCTCGGTGGTCTGGAGTCTGAGGATGACGCCGAGCCGGGCCACAGGCTCCACGCCATTTTTCCTAGTCTATGGGGCCGACGCCATCTTACCCACGGACTTGGAATACGGTTCCCCGAGGACAAAGGCGTACGACGACCGAGGCAACCAGACCAGCCGAGAAGATTCCTTGGACCAGCTGGAAGAGGCTCGGGACGTGGCCTTACTACACTCGGCACGGTATCAGCAGTCTCTGCGACGCTACCACGCCCGAAGGGTTCGGCCCTGAGGCTTCCAAGTAGGAGACTTGGTACTTCGGCTGCGACAAGACGCCCGAGGGCGCCACAAGCTTACACCTCCCTGGGAGGGGCCGTTCATCATCGCCAAAGTTCTGAAGCCCGGGACATACAAGCTGGCCAACGATCAAGGCGAGGTCTACAACAACGCTTGGAACATCGAACAACTACGTCGCTTCTACCCTTAAAATGTTTCGAGTCGTTTGTGTTCCTCGTTTTCTTTACATACATAAATAAAGTCTAACCGTCAAGGAAGGATCAGCCTTGCCTCGGCAAAGCCCGACCCTCCCTCGGGGGCTAGAAGGGGGGAACCCCCTCTGCGTCAAAATTTTCTTCGGAAAAGTTCTCTACCAAAACAACTTTCATGCTTTCGACTATATCGATAGCAAGATCCTACAAACGAGTGAGAGAGCACGTAAACGGCAAGGCCGACCGAGCCGAGGGACTCCTACGCCTCCGGGATACGGATACCTCACTCATCACCGTCCGTGAAAAGTAACTCTCGCTCGGATAAAGCGATTCTGCTACCGACAAACAGGTCCTAATGCTCGAAACGAGAGGAAAGAAAACGCAGCTTTATAATCCAAACGCTGAATATGTTTAGGCCTCAGCGGCCGCAGAAAACATACGCATACTTCAGACAAACTGTTCCTGCAAGAATCAGACATCGGTAGGAGGAGGAGCGGCGCCCTCGGTGTCGTTCCACCCTCGGTGGAATCTGGCCTGGCCTCAGATAGCGACTCGAGCGGGAGGATCTCCACCTCGAAGGAGGATGCCAGCGCCGCGCTTGGGCCCGCGACGGCCGCGTCAAGCCTCTGAACCTCGGCTAGGGCAACCTCGTCTTCGTTGGGTAAGCAGTACCCCTCTCTGACCCGCTCTAGATCCATGTCGTAGTGGGAAGCGAGCACGGCGAAGGCCCACCTAACGCCGTGGTGCAGCGCCCCGTGGAGTCTGCCGCGCACATGGCCGCCCAAGGCCCGCAGGTGACTCTGGGGGGAGCTACCCAAGGGAACGTCGCTGAGGCCGAAGGCCCGGCAAAAGGCCGAGATAGCCTAGGACATGGCCACACGGTCGGCCTCCTTCTGCTCAGCCGCCTGGGCAAGCGCCTTGCAATTCTTGACGGACTCACTAAGAGCCGTCTCGAACCCTGCAGACAGCCGAACAAAATTCTTCAGACACGAGGTGAAGAATGAAGCTAAATCAAAGCTACAAAGCGGGCGACACATACCTTCGGCCCGAGCGGACACCTCGGCTAGCCGCCTCGTGGCCTCAGCCAGCTGACCCCTAAGGGTCTCAGCCCGGCTCACAGCCTCGGCAGCTTGGCTCCGAGATTGGTCTCACTCACCGATGACCTGGCCGAGCTCTAGCCGCCGCCGCTGCATCTCCTCGGCCTAGGAAGCCACCTGCTCCTGGGCCAATGAAGCCTCAGTCCGTGCCAACGCCGCCTCTGCCTGCGCCGCCGCTGCCTCCGACTTTAGCTCATCATAGAGCAGCCGAAGGTCCGCCACCTCGGTGCTCCGTTGGGCGAGGCGCTCATTGGCCTCGGCAAGCACGGCCCTCTGGGACCGCAGCGAATCCTAGACGTCTCTCTCGCGGCGGAGGAACAACGACTTGGCGGTGCTCACATCCGCAAGTTCCTGAGGAAGGAAAATAGGGTATTACAACGAGTGCCCTGGTCACGCAAGGCCTACGCCTAAATCCTTACCTGGAAGACCCTGGGAAAATCCCTAGAAAGGGTCTCCATGGCCGACCGAAGTGACCTCGTCGCCGCCTCAATATACTCACAAAAATTATCCCGAGTCCTCTCCTCCAGCTCATCGTCGAGGGAGAGGAGGGGCTCTGAGTTCGAGGTGGCGCGGCTCTAGAACAGGAGCGGCCGCCCACACCACTCATCGAGGTTGAGCCGCGCAGAGATAAGGCCGCTGCTCCCCAAGACGGGCCACGGTTCTACGTGCCTCTCGACCAAGGCGTCGGGTACCACCGCAATCGACGTGCTGGGCCTCTCCTCGGCTAAGGAAGTAGGCCTCCGATCGCCGACCTCGGCAACGACGACCACCTTCTCCTCATAGCCGAGAACGGGGAGGTCGGGGACGACCACAAGCGGCGGCGCCTCAGCCATCCCGACATCAGCGGCGATAGACAGCTTGGATGAATCAGCAACGGCCCTGGCGGGAGTTGATGTCGGCACCGGCAACAAGTCAGTCGGGCTCGAGGCCGCGGCCGCGTCAGCGACCTCCCCCGGCATGATTGTCGCCCCGACAGAGGGGTCAGCCTGGGAGGCTTGCCCCATGGCAACTCGTGCTGCCTGGCCACCCGCTCGAGGGCGCCTTGTGCGGAGGCCAGCCAACCGGCATGGCGTGCCGCGGCACCGGCTGCGGAGGCCAGCCCCGTCTTAAGGGCCTTCCTGGGGGCCAAACCAGCCAAGCGCTGCCTCCGCTTGCTGAAAGAAGGAGAGAGAGAGCAAGATCAAGACACACAGGGAAAAAACCAAAACAGAGGTATTCTCAGATACTTACCCGCTCCGGACCAAGGCTAGTCGTGCTTGCGGGGAGGCCCCTCGGGCCCCAGTCCCCGCAGGCGCTGCCGAGGGTTGCCCCGACGCCAGCTTCGGCGCCGCTTCTGCCTCGGACGCCCGAGGCGCCGAAGGGGTGGCCTGCCCAGGCGTCGTCACGACCAGGGGACCAACCTCCTGTAAAGCCGGCACGAGCACTTGCTCTTGGAGGACAGGCAGATCGGCCTGACTCCCCGGAGTCGCCCCAGTTACCTCGGCCAAGGGGTCAAGTACCCCCTCGGCCTGCCTCCGCTCCTCGGACTGGGACCTCGGTGTCTCGGCCCCAGGCACTAATGGTGCCAGCCCACTATGAGGCTGGCTCGGCGACCCCTAGCCCAGCCTCGGGTCCGGGCTGAGGCCAAGTCGGGCTGCCATGTCATCGTCCTTGTCGTCATCATCATCATCATCGTTGTCATCGTCGTCAGGCGTCTCCGGCGACGGCTCCATTGGGAGCCTGTCCCTCGCCTGCCTCCGACGCAGCTTCTCCAAGGCATCCCGGGCCCGCATCCACTCGCGAGCCTGGGCCTTTTTCGTGTCCTTCTTCTCCTTTTCCTTCTCCGCGGCGATCCTCCTCGTGGCTCGGCCCACCGCGTCCTCCGGGACCGGTGGCCGGGTGGGTTTATAAATCCTCAACCCCTAGGGACGAACAAAAATCCAAATAGTAAGGATCAAAGGCGTGGAGAACTCGGCGCAAAAAAGAAGAAGAATCGGACACTTACCAGGGACACATACCCATGGTTGGGGCGCATCGCGGGCTGGGTAAGGGCGCCAGCGTCCTGCTTCCCTACTGTACCTGCTACCCGCTTGAGGAGGTCGTCGGTGGAGAGGGAGGCCGCGGACATCCGCGAGCCCTCCAAATCGACTCCCGGCTTCATCTCTGCAAGCCGCAACGACCGCTCTGCCAAAGGGAGCACCCTCTGACGATGGATAGCGGCGATGACCCCCGTAGCGGTAAGGCCCCCATCGCGTAACTTCTGCAAGGCCTGCAGAATAGGCTAGAGCTTCTCCTGTTTCTCGCGTGTGGCCCCCCAGCGCCAGTTAGCGCTGGCGGCGGTCACCACTCATTGAGAAAATGGCGGAAGCCTCCCGTCGTCGTTACAGAGATAAAACCACCGGTTCTGCCACCCCTTGTTCGAAGATGCAAGGGAGGCAGGGATGTACTGCTGCGCGCGCCCCGGCCTCAGCTGGAGGGTGCAGCCACCGGCCCGCACCGCCATATGGACTTTCTTTGCCTCCGTTGTCGCGGCAAAGAACTCCGCGGTGAAGAGATGGAGCCAAAGATCCCAGTGAGGGTCAATCCCCAAAAAACCCTCGCAAACCGCCGCGAAGATGGCCGCTTGCGCAATAGAGTTAGGGTTGAAGTTGTGCAGCTCCACCCCATAGTAGTGCAGGAGCGCCCACATGAAGTGGCTCGCTGGCACGCCAAACCCCCGCTCATGGAAGGGGATAAAGCTGACCACGTACCCCAGTGGCGAAGTCAGGCCGACCCCACCCCCGAGGGCCATCCACTCCGGCTATGGCTCGCCGGAGAGGGGACGCAGCAAACCATCAGCGACAAGGGCCTCCAGGTCCCCCACAAAAACGGTAGAGAAAGGCCACGGGTCGCGCGGTAGAACAACGGTCACCTTGTCAGCCATCGCTGAACGGAAGCGGTGGCGGCGGAGGGGACGAGGTGCGCGGTTTCCTTTTCTCTAGCTATTCTCTTAGGTTGCGGAAACCGAAGCAAAAGGCAAGCATAGACGGCAGGGTAAAGAACCATCGCCGGCCCCTCTTCCGAGTATATAAAGGCCCGGGCGAGGTGCATTCAAAACTTCGCCCGAACCCGTCGCGAAATTCAAACCCAAAGGTGAAACGGTCTTTCTGTTCCTCGAACGACTCGCGCACGAGCAACAGACGCCCCGCGAATCGCTTGTCCTGTCGCATCAACTCCTTGGCAGAGCGAGCGACACCTTTGGCAGGCGAAGCGGGCAACATTTCACCTCTGTCATGATGACTGCGTCAAAAAAGGTGCGCCACGCTATTTAAATTCATATCCTTTTTGGTTTCCCCTCTCTCTCTTGCCACAGGGACCAGGAAAGGGGATATTTCGAAAAGGATCCTTCTCCACGAAGAAAACGGGCCCCCGAGCCCTCCTACTGATCAGGGGTTCGAAGGTTGCGCCCTGCGGGGTCCAGCAGCCGCCCTAGAGCATTCGGGCCCCCGAGCCCTCCTACTGATCAGGGGTTCGAAGGTTGCGCCCTGCGGGGTCCAGCAGCCGCCCCAGAGCACTCGGGCCCCTAAGCCCTCCTACTGATCAGGGGTTCGAAGGTTGCGCCCTGCGGGGTCCAGCAGCCGCCCCAGAGCACTCGGGCCCCCGAGCCCTCCTACTGATCAGGGGTTCGAAGGTTGCGCCCTGCAGGGTCCAGCAGCCGCCCCAGAGCACTCAAGCCCCCGAGCCCTCCTACTGATTAGGGGTTCGAAGGTTGCGCCTTGCGGGGTCCAACAGCCGCCCCAGAGCACTCGGGCCCCCGAGCCCTCCTACTGATCAGGGGTTCGAAGGTTGCGCCCTACGGGGTCCAGCAACCGCCCCAGAGCACTCGGGCTCCACACCCATTACTGATCAGGGGTTCGAAGGCTGGTCCCTCGGAAGGGTTCGACAGCCGCCCCAGAGCACTCGGGCTCCGGGCCCATTACTGATCAGGGGTTCGCAGGCTGGCCCCTCTGAAGGGTTCGACAGCCGCCCCAGAGCACGCAGAGTGAGGGATGACCCTGGGTACGTCCGTTACATGGCCGAGGCTCGAGCTACGCTCCCGAGGTACCCTAGGACATTTCCGAGACCAGCGGGAACGATTTGTAATGGAATCCCACCGGAGGGAGGCACCGAGCCCTTGGACCCTATCGAAATGGGTCCGAGTCCAGCAAATCCCCTGCAGGTACTTTTGGAGCGCGCCTCTGGGCCACTAGCCGACCCTTAACGAATGGGGCACGGGCGTCCACTCGGATCACCCGTTAGCAACTCACTGGAAACACCACGATCGGTACCCTCCGAGGGTAACATGGCGCTTTCCCCCCTTCCTCCTTGCGAAAAGGCGACGAAGGGGCGTATGATAAAAGTCGAGACAGTCCTTGATCGTCCTCTCGCTCCGTGCAGAGGCTCGAGGGCTGCCCTCGCACCCGGCTACGGCCAAAACTGTTGACAGCGTCAACAAACCAGCTCAAAAACTCAGAGCCTGACCATGCACCTGGGCTGTGACCAGGCCGCATGAGGGAACAACCAGGCCGACCGAGGCATCACAGCAAGAATTAAGACCTCAGAGGAGTCAAACCACTCCTCCGAGGCCTCGGGGGCTACACCTAGCGGGTGCGCTCGCGCGCACCCACCGGAACGAAACATAACCGAGAAAGGTTGGTCCCCTCGCAAAAATCCGGCAGAACCTCCAAGCGAGTGCCTACACTCCCTTCGAGGATCGGGGGCTACTGTCGGGTACCGTAATTAGGGGTACCCCCAACACTCCTAAACACGGCTGGTAAACACCTTCAGAACAAACCCTGAAGACTGATAGTTCGGGTCAAAGTCAAAGCTTCGTCTACCAAGGGACGCGATCTCGCCTCGTCCGAGCCCGGCCTCGGGCGAGAACAGTGATCCCGGACGAATTCACGTCTCGCCCGAGGGTCTCCTCAGGCAGTGAGCACACCCTCGGCTCAGCCAAAGGCAAGCCTTGTCGTGGAAGCGACCTTGGCCAAATCGCCTTACCAGCCGACCATATTGCATGTGCATTTAATGTTGGGATCGCCTGACACCTTATCCTGACATGCGCGCCTCAGTCGGCAAGGTCGAAGTGACCGCAGTCACTTCGCCCTTTCGCTGACCGATCTGACAGGAAAACAGCGCCGCTTGAACCGCTCCGGCTGCCGTGCCAACCACTCGGGTGAAACCGACAACAGCCAAGTTCAGCCTCGGGCGCAACAGGAAGCTCCGCCTCGCTCGACCTCAAGCCTCGGCCTCGGCCCTAGCCTTGGGAGGAGATCTCCGCCTCGCCCGATCCTAGGGCTCAGCCTCGGCCTCGGGAAGAATCACGTCCTCGCCTGACCCTAGGCCTCGACCCCAGCCTCGGCCTCGGAGGAGTCGCCGCCCCGCCTGACCTCAGGCTCAGATCGACCGGGCCATAAGGGATACATCATTACCCTACTCCTAGCTAGCTCAGGCTACGAAGGAACAAGACCGACGTCCCATCTAGCTTACCTCGGTAACAGGCAATGATGGTTCCCCGCATGCGCCCATGACGTCGGTGGTTCTCAAGCCCCCTACGAAAGCAAGGAGACATCAGCAGGATCCATGTAGCGCCAACAGTTGTGCTTCTACAGGGCTCATGCACTTCTCCAACGGACACGTTAACACGTGCATAGCGACCAGGCACTTCCCCGCTAGCCACGTAGCACATAGCTACACCCCCATTGTACAGCTGGGCCATCTCCTTATGTCTATAAAAGGGGATGTCCAGGAGCACAGAAAAGGGGGGAGGAGGGGGCACGACAGGAGGACGAGTAGACGCACGGCAAAGGGACGGGAGAAGACGAGCAGGGCCAGACCCTCTCTCTCATGCTTGCTCTCTCGCTCTCACTCTCTCGCAACGCTTGTAACCCCTACTACGAGCACCCTGGTGCAGGATAATATAAGGCTCATTCCCCTCTTGTGTTCCATCTCGCACCAACCCATCTGGGCAGGGACACGCAACGACAAATTTACTAGTCGGTCCAGGGACCCCCCCGGGTCCAAAACGCCGACAGACAGTAACACCAATATCAGTAAAAAGACAGTTGTAGCCCATTTTACATAATTGAGAAACAGAAAGTAAATTGTAATCTAAAGAATATTCAAGAAAAACATTGGAAATGGAATGGTTCGGAGATATAGCAATTTTACCCAAACCTTTGACCAAACCTTGATTTCCATCCCCGAATGTGATAGCTCTTTGGGGATCTTCATTTTTCTCGTATGAGGAGAACATCCTTTATCCCCTGTCATGTGGTTTGTGCACCCGCTATTGATTATCCAACTTGACCCGCCGGATGCATAAACCTACAAAACAAGTTTAGCCTTATTCATAGGTACCCAAACGGTCTTGGGTCCTTTCACATTAGAAACAAGCACCTTGGGTACCCAAACACAAGTCTTTGAACTCTTGTGTTTGCCCCCAACATATTTGGCAACTACTTTTCCTGATTTGTTAGTGACCACATAAGATGCATGAAAAGTCTTAAATGAAATGTTATGCTCATTTGATGCATTCACAATTTTCTTTTTAGACATTTTGATATAAGTTAAATGCCTAGAGCTAGAAGCCTCATTACTATACATATAAGCGTGATGAGAAACATTATGAGGTTTTCTAGCATGAATTTTCCTAATTTTGTGCTCAGGATAGTTCTCAGGATATAAAATATAGCCCTCTCTATCTTGAACCATGGGAGTCTTACCATTAACAAAATTAGACAGTTTGTTCTTGGGGGCATTAAGTTTGATGTTGCTTTGGCTCCCTTGTTGGAAGCTAATGCCATCCTTAATCCAAGGCGTCTCCCATTATAAAGCATGCTACGAGCAAACTTAAATTTTTATTTTCTAATTCATACTCGACAATTTTAGCATCTAATTTAGCTATGTGATCATTTTGTTCATTAATCATAGCAATTTGATCATTCATAGCCTCAACATTAATATCTCTACATCTAGTGCAAATGGTGACATGCTCGACAGTAGATGTAGATGGTTTGCAAACATTCAATTCTTCAATCTTAGCATTTAAACTAGCATTCTCATCTCTAAGACAGGAAATTGAATCATTGCAAATGTTAAGCTCTTTAGATAAATTTTCACATTTTCTACCTCTAGAGCATAAGCATTTTTCAATTTAACAAATTTATTATTTTCCTTAACGAGCAAGTCCTCTTGGCATTCCAAGAGATCATCCTTCTCGTTGATGGATTCTATCAATTCATTTATTTTCTTCTTTTGATCTTTAGTAAGGTTAGCAAAAAGAAAAGTTAAATCACCATTATCGTCACTAGAGCTACCCTCATCATCGGATGTAGTGTATTTAGGGGTATCTCTGAAATGTACCTTCTTTTTCTTGTCGTCCTTAGCCATTAGGCATTTGTGACCGACGTTGGGGAAGAGAAGGCCCTTGTTGATGGCGATGTTGGCAGCATCCTCGTCGGAGGAGGAGCCGGTGGAGCTCTCATCGGAGTCCCATTCTCGCCCCATGTGTGCCTTGCCACCCTTCTTGTAGTATCTTTTCTTCTCCATCTTCTTCTTCCCTTTCTTGTCTTCGTCCCTGTCACTATCACTTGTATATTGACATTTTGCAATGAAGTGACCGGACTTACCACACCTATAGCACACCCTCTTGGAATGGGGTTTGTAGTCCTTCCCTTTCCTTTGTTTGAGGATTTGCTGAAAGCTCTTAATGATAAGAGCCATCTCCTCATTGTCGAGCTTGGAGGCATCGATTGGGAGTCTACTTGATGTAGATTCTTTCTTCTTCTCTTCTGTTGCTTTGAATGCAATGGGTTGTACCTCGGATGTGGAGTTAGCGCCTTACTCCAAGTTGACAATGTGTTTGGAGTCTTTGATCATTAGCTCAAAGCTCATAAACTTGCCAATAACTTCCTCGGGAGACATCTGTTTATATCTAGGATCTCCACAGATTAGTTGTACTTGAGTGGGATTACGAAAAACAAGAGATCTAAGAATAACCTTGATCATTTCATGGTCATCCCACTTGGTGCTCCTGAGGTTGCGCACTTGGTTGACCATCGTTTTGAACCGGTTGTACATTGCTTGTGGCTCCTCTCCTTTGTTGAGGACAAATCGACCGAGTTCTCCCTCGATCGTTTCTCGCTTGGTGATTTTGGTCACCTCGTCCCCTTCATGCGCCGTCTTGAGGACGTCCCAATTTTCTTTGGCATTTTTCAACCCTTGCACCTTATTATACTCCTCTCGACACAAGGAGGCGAGGAGTATAGAAGTTGCTTGGGAATTAAAATGCCTTATTTGGGCGGCCTCATCGGAGTCATAATCCTCGTCGCCCACCTATGGTGCCTGCGCTCCAAACTCAATAATATCCCATATGCTTTCGTGGAGTGAGGTTAGATGGTGCCTCATTTTATCACTCCACATAAAATAATCTTCACCATCAAAATATGGTGGTTTGTCTAGGGGTACCGAAAGTAAAGGAGCATGTTTAGGAATGCGAGGATAGCGTAGAGGCATCTTACTACACTTCTTACACTCTTGGCGTTTCAAAGTAGTAGACTCGGCGCTGGATGTGGAAGGTGATGAAGAATCGGTCTCGTAGTAGACCACCTTCTTCATTTTCCTTTTATTCTTGTCACCCTTCCTATGTGACTTGATGGAGGAAGTGGATTCCTCCTTGTACTTGTCGCCGGACTCTCTTGATGGAGTCCGTTCATTCTTCCTTCCCGAGCCTCCGGCCTTGTCGCCGGTGACTATCTCCCTCTTGGCGTGATCTCACGACATCACTTCGAGTTGTTAGACTCTTAATGAAGCACCGAGCTCCGATACCAATTGAAAGTCACCTAGAGGGGGGTGAATAGGTGAAACCGAAAATTTATAAACTTTCACCACGTACTAAGGCCGGGGTTAGCGTTAGAATTAAATTGGAGTACGGAAGATAGTTCTCCTTGCTCTGCTCAATCAATAAGGATAACTTTGGGAGCAAACTCAAATTAATATTAGCAACACAACTTTTAGAGAGAGGAGAGAGGTTAAACAAATCAAGTGAAGATCAATAAGTGAACACGATGATTTGTTTATCGAGGTTCGGTTCCAAAGAACCTAGTCCCTGTTGAGGAGGCCACAAAGGTCGGATCTATTCCAACCCTTTCCCTCTCTCAATCGGTCATAGAGACCGGTCGAGGCTTCTCCTTAATCACTTGGGTCACTAAGACCCCGCAAGGATCACCACACACTTAGGTGTCTCTTGCTAGCTTTACAAAGCACTTAGAGAATAAGAATGAGAAGGAGAAAGCAATCCAAGCAACAAGAGCAACAAAAGAACACGAAACACCCTCTCTCAAGTCACTAAGCAATTGAGTTGATTTGGAGGCCTAGAGAGGATTTGATCAATTGAATGTGTCTTGGAGTGTAGTCTTTTGCTCTTGTAATGAATGTGAAGTTCAAAAAACTTGGATGACTTGAATGGAGGTGGTTGGGAGGTATTTATAGCCCAACCACTATTCAGGACACTGTTCAGTGTCCGGTGCGTGCCACGTCAGCTGCCCGTTGGGGTTTGGAGCGATTGACCTTTGAAGTCCTTTGTCTTTTAGTTGCACCGGACAGTCCAATGGCACACCGGACATGTCTGGTTCGTTCTGACTTCACAGCCTGACTTCTGTACTGTGCATTGTTGATCTAACATTGCAGTCGACCATTGGCGCATCTGACCATTGCTCCGTTGGCTCACCGAACAGGTCCGGTGCACACCGGACAATATGGTGAATTATAGAGGAGTTGCTTCCTGAGAAACTTGAGAGTGGTCAGTTCGGAAGGTGCTCGGCCTAGGCACCAGACAGTGTCCGGTGCGCCACTGGTAGCACCATTTCTAGTCTTTGCTCCAAACTTGTTTGAGTACCCAACTTAATTTCTTTCTTGGTTTGTGTTGAACCTTATGCACCTGAGATAAATGACAACTAGGCAAACTTATTAGTCTACGTGGTTTGTGATGGACGTCAAACACCAAAATCGATTATAGAAAATGATTAAGCCCATTTCTCTTTCAGACCAAAATGTCTTGGTTTGGCCTAATGCGACCGATAAGGGCAAAGACAAAGAAATCATCATCGGTGACCGATGAGAGGTTGATGAAAACACCAACATTTCTTGTAGGAAAGTGATTGCAGAAAAGATCTCGAAGAGAGGGGAGACACTGAAGATCACTATCATGACCTCCAACGATGAGGGGCAGGCGCAGGCGGGTGGTCAAGTGCAGCGCCCTATTCTGCACACCGTGGAAGGTCCATCGCATGGGTGCGGACGATCCAGGACACCGCCTGGCAGTCCGAATGGGTTTGGCGAATGGTTCGGCAATACCCAAGAGCAGCGATGACCACGTAGCTTCAAGCCACGATGACTAGAAATAGGTACATGGAAGACAAATACATCTAAAGCATCAGGTCAGCTAGTCAAAGCCAACCCAACTTATGATCAATTGTTATCCAAATACACACACAAGAGCACAAATGCAGCAAGACCATGCACACTACTGAAGAAATGAGCGCACGAATGAAAACCAATAGAGTCTCAACTCAAAACATGCTCAGATCTCTCTCGAACCAAGGCGTGATCAGAGTCTCGGAGTATGTTGTATGCTCTTATGTTTGTCTCGGTGTGTTGCACGGGTTACCGCTCTACTATGCCAAGGGGGTCCTTTTATAGCTCCAAGGGGCCTAGGAGCCATAGGATCTTTATTTGGGAAGCAATCAGCCTTCCCTATCTTCTTGCACCGTATTGAAACAATCATCGATATATTTCCTTCATTGGTCGAGCCAACCATTGTGCGCCTTCGGTCGCATGGCACACCAGACACGACTCGCTTGAGGCCACAACGCGTTCGAGGCAGCAGCACGCCCGAGGCCATAGCTCATCCGAGGTATTCAGAACCCGCCTGAGGCAGTCACACGAGCCAGACCTAATTCGCCTGAGTGCATCTTTGACTCACTGGAGAGCAGTTCTGACTCGCCCAAGCATGTCTCGGGTGACTGTCCGATGAGACAAAGACTGGCCCAAGTTTGGTCATACTTAGCCAAACTTCTTCACTACATTTTGGCTCGACTCGAGAAGTTCTCTAGCACTTAGATGAATATTGTTAGCACCTAAAACAAATGACTAAGTGCTAGAAACATACCTTTGCTTCAATTTTCTTTCTAAACACATGTGCTCATGCTCATAAGAGGAGTGTTAGTTCTTAGTAATGTGTTGAGTATTTAATCACCAAAACAACTGGAAATGGCCCAAGGGCACATTTCCCTTTCACTAAGGCAGGCTCAAAATGAGTTCAAGCTAAAAGTGAAGAAGATAAGGAGCGACAACGGTCCTGAATTCAAGAACCTACAAGTGGAAGAGTACCTTGAGGAGGAAGTCATCAAGCATAAGATCTCTACCCCCTACACTCCACATCAAAATGGCATAGTGGAGAGGAAGAACATGACAATCATCGACATGGCGAGGACAATGCTGGGAGAATACAAGACGTCAGAGCGGTTTTGGTTGAAAGCCATGAATATGGCTTGCCATGCCATAAACTGCCTCTATCTTTATTGCCTCCTCAAGAAGACAGCATATGAGCTCCTAACCGATAACAAACCCGATGTTTCTTATTTTTGTGTATTTGGGAGCAAATGCTACATTTTGGTTAAGGAGGTATGCATTCAAAGTTTGCTCCTAAAGTTGTTGAAGTGTTTTTGCTTGGTTATGATTCAAATAAAAAATCATATAGGGTCTTCAACAAATCCTTTGGACTTGTTAAAGTCACTTGTGATGTTATATTTGATGAAACTAATGGCTCTCCAAGAGAGCAAGTTGATCTTGGTGATATAGATGAGAATGAGGTTCCAATGGCCGCAATGAGAACTATGGCAATAGGTGATGTGTGACCTTAGGAACAACAAGAACAAGATCAACCTTCTTCCCCAACAATGATGCAACCCCCATCTCAAGGTGAGGAATAGGTACCTCAAGACGATGGCATGGAATAAGGGGGAGCGCAAGAACAAGAAGATAAGGAGGAAGAAGAAGTACCACAGGCACCTCTAGCCCAAGTCCGCACCATTATTCAAAGAGATCATCTAGTGGACCGAATCCTAGGTGACATCAGTAAGGGAGTAACTCGTTCACGTATTGCTAATTTTTGTGAGCACTACTCCTTTGTTTCTTCTATTACGCCTTTTAGCATAGAAGAAGCCTTGCAGGATCCAGATTGGGTGATGGCCATGTAGGAAGATATCTACAACTTCCAAAGAAATGAAGTCTGGAGCTTGGTGCCACGTCCAAAGCAAAATGTTGTGGGAACCAAGTGTGTGTTCCGCAACAAGCAAGACGAGTACGGGGTGGTGACAAGAAACAAGGCAAGACTTGTGGCAAAAGGTTATGTCCAAGTTGTAGGTTTTGATTTTAAGGAGACTTTTTCTCCAGTAGTTAGGCTAGATTCTATTCGAATTTTATAGCTTATGCTGCTCACCATTCCTTTAAGTTTTATCAAATGGAAGTGAAAAGCGCCGTCCTCAATGGGCCAATCAAAGAGCAGGTGTACGTGGAGCAGCCCCCTGGCTTCGAGGATGACAGGTATCCCGACCATGTATATAAGATCTCTAAGGCGCTCTAACGGCTTAAGCAAGCTCCATGAGCATGGTATGAATGCCTTAGAGATTTTCTTATTTCTAATGCTTTCAAGGTCAGAAAAGCTTCCCACTCTTTTCACTAAGACATATGATAGTGATTTGTTTATATGCCAAATATATGTCGATGACATAATATTTGTTTCTACTAATCAAAAATCTTGTGACGAGTTTAGCCGGGTGATGATGCAAAAGTTCAAAATGTCAATGATGGGCGAGCTAACATACTTTCTAGGATTCCAAGTAAAACAACTCAAGGAATATTCATCTCCCAAATGAAGTACATGCAAGATCTTCTCAAGAAGTTTCGGATGAAGGAAGTAAAGCCCGTCAAGACACCGATGGGAGCAAACGGGCACTTGGACCTCAACGCAGGAGATAAGTCTATAGATGAAAAGGTATACTGGTCTATGATAGGATCCTTGCTTTATTTATATGCAAGTAAACCAGACATTATGCTTTCTGTTTGCATGTGTGCTAGATTTCAATCTGACCCTAAGGAGTGTCACCTTGTGGCCGTGAAGTGAATTCTTCGATATTTAGTTCATGTGCCTCACTTCGGGCTCGGGTATCCTAAGAGGTCTACCTTTGATCTAATTGGATACTCAGACTCTGATTACGTTGGGTGCAAGGTAGATAGGAATAGTACATCAGGGACATGTCAGTTTTTAGGGAGGTCCCTGGTGTCCTAGAGCTCAAAGAAACAAAACTTAATTGCCCTATCCACTGACGAGGCCGAGTATGTTGTCGTGGGCTAGTGTTGTGTGCAACTACTTTGGATGAGACAAACCCTCTAGGACTTTGGCTACAATCTAAGCAAAGTCCCACTCCTATGTGACAATGAGAGTGCAATCCGCTTGGCAGATAATCCTGTTGAACACAACCACACAAAGCACATAGACATCTAGCATCACTTTCTGAGAGACCACCAGTAAAGGGGGGTTATTGATATTTGCCATGTTAGCACCGATCACTAGCTAGCCGATATCTTTACCAAGCCTTTAGATGAAAGAAGGTTTTATGAGTTTCGTAGTGAGCTTAATGTCTTAGATTCGCGGAACTTGGATTGATTTATAGCATACATGTATTTATATTACTTTGATCATGTTCTTAAGCATTATTGTACTTTATTGCTTATTTTGGTGCTCAAGTTGTACAATGACATCCCCAGACATCACAAGTCCTTGTGCATTGATGCATATGTTAAGGGGAAGGATATGCTACAACTTGACACTTCGAGACTAATGTGTCTCCTTAAGTGATTTTGATGCAGTCTCAAAGATGGATTGAAAGGGAAAGTTGAATTTGGACAAAGAAGGCTTCTACTGCATGACGGCATCAATGTACTTTGTTCCAAATTACCTTAGTTTTCATTGCCTTTTGTTCTTCATTTGCTATTTTTGGTGAGGAAATGAGTTTAGGCCACTAGTTTCTCCGTTTTGGTGCTTAATGCCAAAGGGGGAGAAATTAAGGCCAAAGCAACTGGGTCAACCATCACTTAGGATTTTAAAAGATTTTGAGCTTTCAACTTGACCTTTGATCAAAACCTCCTTGATTGCAAAGAGGAGCTCTCTTATTGCAAAATCTACTCTCTTGTGTGGGATGGTTTCTTATGGAAGAAAGGAGGAGTTTTTGGAAGTTTGATCAAAACAAGTGTTTGAAAAATGGTTTGATTTGCAAAATCCAAGTGTTTTGACTTAGAAGTTAGAAAATTGAGTTTGATTGCAAAATTCAAAATGAGTGGTGGCTAAACGATCCAAATATGCCAAATCCTATGTGTATTCAATTGGTTTTAGTTTAGACTTCAATTTGCAATTTTTGGCTCATATCTGGTTAAGTTAGTAAGTTTCGAGTTGCTTTAGATGTGTTGGCATAAATCATCAAAAAAGGTGAGATTGAAAGGGAAATGTGCCCTTGGGCCATTTATAGTTGTTTTGGTGATTAAATGCCCAACACACCACTTTGAACTAACTCTCTTAATATGAGCATGATCACAGGTATAGCAGAGGCAAATTAAAGGTAGCAAGTGCATATGGGCTAAATTGGAGGGCTAAAAGTGCAAATTTGAGCAAACGGTCAAAAACACAAGGTTTAAGTGTGTGGATAAGTTGCATACACCCCACTCTATGTTTCTAGCACTTTGTTTTGGCTATTAACTCAGTTTTGCAAAGAAAGTGCCTTTTGGACTTAGTTACATGCATATTGCAAATCCTTGTGAAAAGATGTGAAGAAGGTATGGTTCTACCACTTAGCCAATTGTTTTAGTTGCTAACTATGTTTGTCTAAGTGCTAAGGAACCTCTCAAGACTAGCCAAAAGAAGTTGGGGAAGTTTGGCGGCCAAACTGGGACCCACCGGACTATCCAGTGATGCATACGAATGAACTCGCTAGTCTCTAGAATTTTAATTATAAAATTCACCAGATAGTGAACAGTGCATTGTCTAGTGCACCGGACATTGGCTCCAACAGCTCCCTCCCTGCATGCCAATGGATAGATGACATGGTGGTTGTACGGTGTGCACCGGACTGTCTGGTGCCATACCCGAAAAAAAACTAGCCAATCAGATTATCAGCCGACCGTTGCTGTCGGACTATCCAGTGGTGCACCGTACTGTCCGATGTGCCCGCAGACAGGGCATGTTTGTGGCTTCCATTTGGAGAAGCCAACGACTCCTAGGCCCATTAGAGCTATAAAAGGGACCCATATGCGCCTTGGATCAGACACCCAAGCATCTCAAATGCGCACAACTTCAAGACTTCGTGACCATGCACTCTAGTGATTTGAAAGAGATTTGAGCGTTGTTTCTGAGTTGTAACTCTATCGCTTTGTTCTTGTGCTCTTGCCTTTGCCATCATTAAGCAGAAGGTGAAGAGAGCATCACCCTCAATGTTCGTGGCCGTCATCAGCCACCATCCAACCTCTGTCCTCAACCTTCTCGAGGACGACTCGAGCAACGGCTCGACACAAGAAGACAAGGATCGAACTAGACTTCGACCACTCTCAACAACCGACAACTAATCACAAACCAGACTTTATCACAAGTGTAGGAATCGAAGGACGCCCTCGCCCCAAAGACGACGCAGTCACCAGAGGCAAATGGGGCTGTATCGGCACAAAGGCCTCACCACTAAGGTGAGCAGTGCCGGTCCTGACATTTTGGAGGCCCAGGACAAGACTTATAAAGGAGGTCCTTTATAATAATAATTATTACACATAAATATAGTATATATATATATATTATCTACAACTGTGCGAGAAATAGACATGAAACGTTATTGTCTCGTTGTACGCTAAGAGTCTAGGTGGTTGGGCTTAAGACTATAAAGTACTACTACTAAAATATAGAAATCAAAATTGATAGGCTATACCTAATTATTCTTGCTTGTTGCCGTCGTGTTGTTGACTTATAATTAGACATTTAAAATTTTTATAGAGCTAGCAGACAAACCTATACAATATATATACTGTTATTTAGTATATGGTGTGAGGCCCCACTAATTTAGGGGCCCTGGTCGGGGCACTGCTCGACCCTGCCAGGGCCGGCGCTGAAGGTGAGAGATATCCGCTCTAATGGCCCCAAGTAAGTGCAAAGGCTAACGACACTCCCTTGTGGCAAAATCAAGGTGTGGCCTAGCACTTTGTCGCCAAGGACCTCGCGAGGGTCAGCAGCAAATAGAGATGGCAATGGGTACCCGAAACCCGAAACCCGATGAGTTTTTACCCCATTAGGGTATGAGTTTGGGTCAATTTTCATACTCATGGGTTTGTTAACGGGCATAAATCTGTACCCAGCGGGTTTATGGGTACGGGTTTGTTCCTATAGTACACAAACCCGTGAACCCGTGGGTTTTTTAAACCCGACCAAACCTAGTGCATATTGTCATTTTATTTTATAAACGAACAACAAATTTGTTATTCCTTATTTACTTCATATTTTTTATCAATTGGTGAATGTATCAGTAGTCGATGAGAGTGTTGCTTGCTTGATATTATAGTTTTTACTAGCGTTATATATGTGGTGGATGGATAACTTAGTGCAAGGTCACTTAATTATACAACTTATTATTTGTATTTCATTCTCTCTACTAATAATTTTTATACCAAATCATGAACTCGTTGTTTATTACATAGATTTTGGATCATGATATCATTAATCATTACGATACTTATTGATTATGAGAAGAACAAGTATAATGGAGATGAAACCCGCGGGTAACCCATGGGTACCCGTTAACCCGATGGGTACGGGTTTGGGCAAAATCTCAAACCCGTCATGGGTACGGGTTTTTTAATGGGCATAGATATTTTTCACGGGTACGGGTTTGGGACGGTAAAACCCAGCGGGTTTGTACCCGTTGCCATCTCTAGCAGCAAAGACCACCTAGACGAAGGCACACAAGACATAGGATTAAGGTGAGCCGGCCCCGCTACGGGGTGAGCCTGAGCCGCGCGGGCATGCCTGTTAGCCTCCAGCGTGGGTACAATATTTGGTGTATCTAGGCCCATGGAGTCATTGTTTTGTAATTAAATAATTGTACAATATATTTCAGGAATGTAGTAGGTAATCGAAACCATCAGTTACCCCATAAATACCATATCCGAACCATGGACGGAACAAGCCTAACAAGACATCCCAGCTATCCATCTTCTCGTTTTGTCTCACCTGTTCCCGAGTGCTTATGCCAATTAGTCATCTTTATGATTACTGCAATCGATCTATAGATAAATGCTGAATTTATATAAGTCCGTACTTCCTACGCTCACAATTATAGTTAGGCCATGTTGTTCTGGGAAACATTCACACAAGTTTTCGAGGGCATGTTATAAATCGTTTTTGTTTTTTAATAGACATGGCATACATCCAATGCATATCAAGAACTATGTCAAAGCAATCTATAATTTAAAAGGAGTCTATAATTTAAGAGGGGATAGTATATAGTATTTTTCGAACTCCTGTGATCTAGACTACTGACCAAAAGGGAGTTGGATTCAGTACAACTCTGTTCAGCTGAGGGAGATTCACCGACCATCTCAGCCCTAACCTTGAAATTGAACATCCAAGCATGTCTAAATATTGAGACAGAAGATTTTGTCTAAGTCAGTGTTGTGTATTTAAATTTTGCCACTTAAAAGAGCAAACACCTACACAAACCGAATCAACCACAAAGCATACTATGAATCAAATATTCAGTAATTTTTAATCAGCATCCTCACAAACCTCAAAAATGAGAACAAAACAAACATGGTAAATAAACATGTATACTGGTAATAGACTGCAAAGTCGCAAACGTCCATTCCGTATGAGAACCTAACCATATCATATACTTCTGTTTACACCCCTTTACAAAGACAAAATCCCAGGGTAAAAAAAATAAACGAATGAAGCCTGACACAACCAGTACAAAACGTCTGAGAACTCATCTGTTTATATCTCACAGAAGGTACAGCAAACGACATCTTTCTCTGCCCGCTATTTACAATGATGCACAAACAGGGTAACCTTTAGCAGAGTACAAAACAAGAAAACACTCAAACTCATCGATCTTCAACTTACAGAGGGCGCCTAAATTATGTAGGTATGCAGTTATTTGTTTGACCACTGGAACTCGATTTCCAGGTTTCTATTGGGGCCGCTTTTGCTCTCGGGTAGCAGGGTGTACTCGCCTGCGACTGACCCCAACATGACAACCCTGTCGATCTGGATTGTCACTTTACCGAATGCTTTCTGCAACCACAATTTTGAGATAATGGGACTCAACAACAGTGATGCGAAGTATAAAGGAATGTAAAGTGATTGATGTGCTACATCTATCCTATTATCGCACCTTTCCAAATTTGCTGTTGTTTTTGCAGGAGATATGAAGCTTCTGGCCCTTGGGAGGACTGTCAAATGCCCATGCAAAGGCTTCATCCCATTCAGGTGTCGCGCCAGTCGAGACAATCTATGAATAAAGCAATGTAAGTTTAGGTCAACAATGATCCATGCAACAAAATTAAGAATGCTCAAAACCAATAGTCAAATAAGCATGCCAATAAAAGTTAATGCGACCTGTAGCAAGTTAGTGTTAGAGAGAGGACAATGAATAGAGAAGGACCAATATCCCTAGAGAATAAGAAGCACATCAATTTTGGTGTACCTTTGTCAGCCTTGGTGGATTATTTCCAAGAGTAAGCTTGCAGAAGGCACTAGGATTTCCAACTGATTGCCTTAGATTGTTGCCACGTTTTATTGTAACAGTAAGAGTCCCAGGCAAGCACTGAAGAAGCAATTCCGCCTTTTCTTGAAACCGCGGTGGGCCAGACTGTATCAAGTATTGAAGTAGAGGAATAGCCTCTGATGCAGCCACTGATTGTGCTTTAAATACTTCAGCTGGGCAAGCTGACCAAGCTTGCCTGAGAAGATATAGTGAATCTAGTGCTGCTTCTTGAGTTGCCTCAGAACCAGTTTTAAGGGATGTTACAAGATGAGGAATGCACAATGTGGCAGGTTCAGTGACCCTCAAACGAGGGAAGTTACTAAGCAAAGCATTAAGTGCTTTGAGATATTCTTCGTTAGCACTTCCAGAAGACCATATATCCTTTTCAATAGAAGCTGCACAAAAAATTAAGCATTAGTGTTAGATGAGGTATTGCCACATAATTAGATTGCATTGCATATACAATGCAAAGGACTAAAACCCTACATTAGTAGACAATACGTAACGTAGACAATACAGTACAATTCATAGCTACATATAGAGTGCTGGGTGAGTGGAACCCATCTAGGGTTGTACTGCTAATTCTAACACCCCTCGCAGTTTGAACTGTCTATAGCCACAAGAGATGTTGAGACTAAATCAAAACTCCCAAAACACCATGGAGAGGAGGCCCTTCATGAAAATGTTAACTGACTATGTCATTGTTGGGACATGAAGGATACAGACTTCACCGATGCCGACCTTTTCACGGACGAAATGGAGGTTGATCTCTACGTGCTTCGTGCGTTGATGTTGAATGGGTTTGGTGGAGAGGTAGATGGCGTTGATGTTGTCGCGGTAGACAAAGGTGCATTAGGACAACACACAGTGCAGTTTCTGGAGAAGCTAACGCAACCAGGAAGCTTCAACAATGCCATTATTGACGGTGCGATAATCCGCCTTAGTGCTCAAGCATGAGACAACGTTTTGACGCTTGGAGGACCAGGAGACAAGGTTGCCACTGAGAAACATAGCATAGCCCAAGCTAGATTGGCTTGTATCCGGATAACCCACCCAGTCAGCATCAGTGTAGACGACGATCTCGGAGGTGGAGAGGCGAAGAAGCACATGATTTGGAGTGCCCAAAAGATAGCATAGAACATGTTTTATCGCCGTCAGGTGAGGCTCCGAGGATCATGCATGTGGAGATAGACCTGTTGAACAACATATAAGCAATGTCGGACTTGGTAAACGTTAGATACTGAAGGGTGCCGACAAAACTCCAAATGCCACAGGAGGACCGGAGTTTGACAGCAAGCTTGACCTAAAGATCCACATGCGTGATGCAGGGTTTGTAGTCTGTATCCTAGAGCGCTAAAAGAATATCCAACATATAGAGCACTGATGTAGGAAGAACTAACTAAATTGTCATTCCATTGAGATGTTGAGGAAGTGGTGGAGAAATCTCAGGTCCTTCATGGCAAATTCCCACTGAGCCGAGATGGTATTTTGCAAAAGCTCAGTGCTAGAAGCTGTGAGGACAATATTATCAACATATAACAAGTATACCATCTTGGTGCCCTAGCAAAAGATGAACAACAATGCATCGAACTTGGCCTCAGTAAATCCTAGGGAGAGCGAATATGAGGCGAACTAATTGTATTAGGCCCGAGATGCCTTCTTAAGTTTGTAAAGAGATTTGTTGAGGCGGCACACCAGGTCGGACAAACCATGTAGTCTGGTTGCAGTAGATTGTCTCGCTTAGCATGCCATACAGGAAGTCATTCTTGACGTCGAGTTGATGTACCAGCCAGCCTCGAGAGAGAACTAGCGAGAGGACCATGTGGACAATAGCCGGTATGACCACTGGAGTGAAAGTGTCATCATAGTCCATTCTAGGCCGCTAGGTGAAGCCACAAAGAATACAAGAAGCCTTGTAGCACTCCAGGAACCCATCGGCATGAAACTTGTGCTTGAAGATCCACTTTCCGTGACAACATTGGAACTACGTGGAAAAGGCACTAAGTCTAAGATGTCGTTCGTCATACCAACGCAAATGAGGATCAACAAGGGCATTGTGGATGGACATCAGGACAGGAGACAAGGGCGATGAGGACGTCGCAATGGGAATCAACTGGTTCACGAGCTCTCGAAAGCCATGATAGTCGGCGTGACCATAGGGTGGTGATTGACAGGCGGGGGTGACGAGCTCAACACCGACGAAGTGAGGTAGTTGTCAGAGCCAGGCGTGGGCGACACGTGTAGATGATGGTCTCCGAGGCCTCGTATGGCACGAGAGAGGGTGGTGTCATGGCTACGTGTGGCAGGAGGGCATGGCATCATGGCCGCACAAAGCTAGAAGTCAGGCAGGACCAGGGGCATAGGCATCAAGGGTGCCGACAGAGATGAACCTGCAAAGGGTGGGGTCCCAATGGTGCCAAAGAACCCGACTCAAATAAAAAAACAAGGTTAGTTGCCTTGTCAAACACATGACAGGAGACAATGATGCAATGGAAAGAGAGATCAAGGCACCAACATCCCCCTTATAGTCAGAAGAGTATCCAAGGAAGAAAATTAGTGGAACGACGTGCAAGTTTGTGGGGAGCAACAATGGAAAGGTTGGGATAGCAAGCACAACCAAAAATGCGAAGGTGTTTGTAGGAAGGGGGAGTACCGAACAAGGCACCGTGGGAGCAAAAGGTGTTGATGGTCTTTGTGGGGGAGACGATTCAACAAGTATGTCACAATGTCAATGCCTTCAACCCAGTATCGTGCTGAAGCATAAGCTTGAAAACGCAGAGTGAAAATGACTAGAACAAATAAAAATAAGCCCGACTTTACCATTCTACTAAGAGTTGTAGAGGCACAACATTCGAAGCGAAGTGCCATGGGAAAGGACAAAGGAGAAAGGACCGAATGGAAGCATTATCAAACTCATGCCCATTGTCACACTAGAAACATATGAGAAAAAGTGGGACAAAGTAGTGAATGTGTCAAATTTTAAATGCAGAGGAAAGGTCCATAAGTAATGAGAAAAATCATCAAGAATGACTAAGTAGTATTTTTAACTAGACACACTAACAACATGATATGTCCACAAATCATAATGAACCAACTCAAATAGCTTGGAAACTCAACTAGAGGAACTATAGAAAGGTAAATGGGTATGCTTTCCTAGTTGACAGTCATGACAAAAATCATGCCCGCTTTTATTACACGAGATAGTTGAAGCAATAGACAAACTAGACAGCGCATCAGAGCCAAGGTGGCCAAGACACTGATGCTAGGTAGACACAACAGCAATAGACATGGCACAGGAGGCAGGAGACCCTAGGAGGCAGTGTGTAGAGGAGGATGTTATCAGTGTTGATGGTGGTGTGGTTGGAGGCACCGAAGTTGGCCACCTAGTTTTTTTCTCGAACCACGCAGGAGAGGTGCACATCATTTCATTAAAAAGCAAATAGGGAGGGCATGGGAGAAAAGAGTCCCCCAAGGCCAAAAAAATACAACACCCACTCTTACAAAATACAATACACGATTATGACCTCTAAAAGCCAGCCCTTAGGTCTAAGTCTTGGAGGGCTTTTGCCACCGCCAAACACCACAAAAGCCCTTCATCAATTACAGTCCAAACACCATCCGTGCATCACATTCTAAAAAATGCAAGCATTCTGATGCTTCCATAGCTCCCAAGTAACTAGAATCACTAGGGAGTTAAATTATTTCCGCATCACCTTAGGTAGGGAGCTAACAGCTCTACACCACCAAGAATTTAGGCGATTGTCAGGATCCGGCGGCCTCACAATATTATTCAACCTTTGCAGTACTAAAGTCCAAACCCAGCTGATAACCGCAGCATGTGAATTCAGAGCCATAGTGCTAAACAAGCTAGCAAGAGTCTACTGATCCCAGCTGTCGGACCATGGAATCCAGTTTAGTAGACTGGGGGCCTATGGTAGGATAGGAATGCTAGAGCCTACAAGGGTTCGGAGATGAGGATGCTAGGTTGCTCAAACAATCCAGACATCACCATCATGGCCTAGCCTAGCGCTATTGTTGCTGTTGTCCATGAGCAGGGCTAGGCCACATGGTGATGTTGCCCATCCATGGGTTGTAGAAGATTGCATTGCCCGACCATGCCCTTTCTTCTTGCCAGATGCTGAGGTGAGAGTGGGTTGCCTTTCGATTTCGGAGGAGCGTGCCAAAGTAGAGGAAGGAGTTGGGGCAAATGGCATGAGGGTGATCGGTGAAGGAGTGGCGATGAAGGTCGTCGGAGCAGCAACAGGGCAGTGGCAATCATGTTGAGCTCCTCTAGAACAAGATCATCTGGGTCGACCTTGAGGAAGGACGGGAAGGGAGAGTAGCGTCGGATGATGGCCCTGACGTGCTCAAACTTCTTATTTAGGCCTCAGAGAATGTTGAGGTCAAGGATCTAGTCGTTGACAGAGTGCCTAGGTCAACCAAGGAGTCAGTTGTCCCCTTCAACTTGCAACAGTAGTCATCGACGAGCAGGTCACCCTGGATGAGGTGCAGAAGGTGATTCTCCAAAAAGAGGGTGCGAGTCTCATGATTCTCGACTGATTCTCAAAAACGAGTCAGAGGTGGCGTGTCATGCCATTGCGGCTCCCTAGCAATTCAGCGCAGCTCAGGGGAGATGGTGCCGAAGATCCAGCAGATGACGATGTTGTCCATCCGATCCCAGAATGAACCGACAAATAAGATGTGGTCGACAAGGCGTACAACTTGAGCACAAGCAACACTTGATCACACCAGCAGGAGTAATTGTCAGAGGACGCGAGAACGACCATCACCAATGATACGAAATCGGGACCAACAGCTACCTAGACATGGTTGGCGACGACGGCAACCTCATAAGATGCAGTAGGGACGTCCTGTGGGGAATGCCCTAGGGTGGGGGCCGACGGCTGTGGAGTGATATAGCCCAAACCCTGCCAGGCAGCGACAGACTTCTCCTGTTCGAGAAGGGTGGTTGTCTGGAGATGAGGATGTGTGTTGGTAGCCTCCTTGTTCGTAGCCTGAGCCATGGTGAGCATGTCGTCAATCTTCTTGAGAAAGGCCACAACCTCCTCGATGTGGCCATGCTCCACGGCAGTCGATGAGGTACCTGCCATGGTAAAGGAGATGTGTGCGTTGTTGCGGTAACGCAGCACAAGGGAGGCGGTGGCCCTAGATTGGCGGCAGCCAAGGAAGGAGCAGAAGTGAGCTTACACTCGTGATACCTTGTTAGAGAAGGCATTACCACTTAGAAATTCCTTAAATCTCATACTAGAGGTGGACATTGACATCTTTAGCATGAGGCATCATGGTTCTTAAGGTCGTCGCCTAGGTGTCCAGGCGCCAAAAAATCCATGGTGTCGGTTGTCGCCTTGCCAAAACCACAGCAAAATGAGAGTGGGAGGGGAAGAAGAAAGAGGGGAAGGAAGATCCGGCGCCGGTGGAGCGTCGGCGGCACGAGCACGCGAGAGCGGGGCAAAGGGGAGCGAAGAACTTCGGCAGCGCGAGGGCCTGGCAACGGCGCACGGGTCCGGCAGTGGTGTCCTGTGTGGCCTACGGCGGCGTCGGGCGGAGGAGCAAGGGACTGGCGACGGCGGGAGGGTCCAGAGGCAGCGTCGGGCGAAGGAGCGAGGGTGGGTCGCTGGCGCGAGGGGAGAGTGGGCGCAGACTGGGAGAGTGGGCAAACGGCGGAGCTAATGAGAGACTAGGGTAGTGTTTGGTTGAAGAGCCAAATAGAACGGAACCGTTCTGTTCCAGTTTTGTTGTTGTTTGGTTACAAAGTAACTAGAACGGAGTGGCTCCAAATAGGGAATATTCTCATCAGATCCGGAACCATTCCACTCCAAAAAATCAATCGGACGGAGCCGCTCCGTTCCCAGCCCGCTCACACAGTCACGGACGAAGCCTGCATGTTGTGATGAACTTCAGTGACTCTTCAACCAAACAAAGGATGGAGCCGCTCTGTTCCAGTTCACTCTGCAACCAAACAAAAAACAGAGCCGCTCCGTTCCAGCTTACCAAACACAGAACAAAGCGGCTCCGTTCCTAGAATCAGGGATGGAACGACTCTGTTCTAGTTGGCTCCTCAACCAAACACTACCTAGGATGGGGGAGAGGGTTCGGGATGGCATGTATTGGGCTGGGCCAGGAGCCTTTCTTTCCCTCTTCTTTGCTATTTTCTCCTTTTATTTCTTATTTCTTTTGATTTCCTCCCTGCTGCACAAAGGCGTCGCCTTGCTCGCCTAGGTGTCCGCCTAGGTGTCGCCTAGGCGTCCAGGGGTCGCTCGCCGTGCCTCGCCTTACCACCTTAAGAACTATGACAGGCATTGACAAATATGAATTTGCTATGCAAATGAATATGACAGAACAAGGAAGGGATATTGTTTACCAGTTATAACTCTGACTGTTTCACTGGTCGCATATTCCTGGATAGTGTGATTATTGAATAGAAGTTTGACAAACATTGCTGCCTGAACAGAAGTGTCAGGATTGCTTGAACTGATAAGATCCAGCAGGACCTGGACACCACCGGATTCTGCAACTGCTCTCTTATTTGCTCGGCTGTACATGACTAGATTCTGCAAGGCACATATTGCTACCACTTTCATCTCTTCAGTTGGTTGATCTTCAAGAAGATTGACTAGAGCGCGGCATGCTGCAACAGCATCAGTAGAACGAGCAAGACCTTCGTTTTGGAAAAGATCACCAAGAGCAAGAGCAGCAAGCAATCTTCCCTGTTGAGATTGTGTCTGTGGATCCAGAAGGTACATGGACAATGGTGCAATAGCATTTTTAGCAGCCTTTGCCTCCCTTATTCTTACATTGTTCAGCAATGCCTCAATTAGTCTGGCAGCAGTTTCCTCACACTGATGACTCCTCAGGAGATCAAGCAATGCTTCCACAGCACCACTTTCAGCCATTGCTTCTGCACTTGTTGAGTCATCACTCTCCAATACAAGAAGGGCATTCAAAGCACCGACAACAGTGCTTTCGGTTCCTGACCTGAGCAATTGCACTAGTACTGCAACAGGTACCTCAAGGAAAAACTCAGTACTGTACTGTAGAATGCTAGACAATACCGATGCTGCAGATTCCCACACAACATGCGGCAAAGGCGGATCAGATTGCAACAACACTTTAGACAACTCAAAAACACCACCCTCCTTGGCAATCGTATTTGGCCAAGCTATTGCAAGGTTAGCTAGAGCTTTTATAGCTCTCTGCTGTAAATTTGGCAAACCTGAAGAAAGAACTTGAATAAGAGGAGTAATCGCCTGCTCTGTTACTGTGTCCTTTTGGAGGTGGTCTTCTAGAAGAAGATGTGATAGGAGTTCTGCAGCTAATTGCTGCACAGCTGGTGGAGATGAATTCAGTAAGGTTATCACTGGCTCAATAGTTTGGCGAGGTGTCAAGTTATAATCAGCACGGCATTCAGGATGCTCCAAAATATTCACAAGAACCTGCAATGTGCTATACTGCCCTTCAGGACCCATGTCCGCCTTGGAAAGCAAAGAGAAAAGAGGTTGTACTACTTTGGCTGAGGATGGACCTTTTGCTATGGTAGCATTGTTTGTCAAAATCCGAAGCATTTCTGCCAATGCAATGCAAAGAAAATCTGGAGCGTCATGGAGAATATCAAGAATGCTCTCAATTACACCAGCCTTGACCATTTCCAATTTGCAAGCTGGTCTGTCCTTTCCAAGTTTCACCAAAACTCTAGCAACTGCCTCATGAAGCATGTAGTTTTTGCCATACAAAAGCCCCACAAGAGGAATGACAGCTCCATTTGCTGCCACTAATTCTGCTAGTTGTTCATCATCTAGAAGCCTATCCAATGCACGAACCACAGAAAGCTGGGCAGGGTTAGCTTCACTAACCAGTAAACCAACCAGGGGTTCCACACAACGAGCTGCTGCCATTGTGGAACGGATCCTTGTGTTGGTAAATAGAACACAGCATAGTTCCGCAGCATTTCCTTTCAACTCCACTGAACAATCAGAAGAAAGAATCCGGCACATAACATCCACAGCATTCATCTCAACATCCGCAACCGCAAGTGCTCTTGAAGGATTGTCAGAAAGAAGCCTAACAAGGGCTGATATAGCTGCATGCTGTTCCCTCTCCATGCCAGTACTCAGAATCTCCACAAGCGGTTGGATAGCCTGCCTAGTTGACTCACTGTTCCTCACATGGTCAGCACAAAATAAACTCTCTAATGCCTTCGCGGCACTATAACGTGAATTCCTTCCTCCTAGACGAAGGACTGCCACAAGTTGGTTAACAACACCAAGTGCTGATTCATGGTGTCTTATTTCTGGAATACTGAAAAGAATGCCCAGCAATTCAGTTGTAGCTTCTTCTGTTGCATCTTGTGGACTAAGAGATAAGTATTTGGTAAGTGCTTCTAGGATTCCAGCTTCAGCCATTAGCAGCATGTTTGGGGGGCAATCAACGGCTAACTGGGTCAGAAGACCCAAGGCCAAGAAAGGAGCACCAGGTCTTTCAGGAATGGGTTTAAGTAGATCAACAAGAAGAGGAATAGATTTTCTAGAAGTTGCACCAACCCTGATATCATCAACTCTGAATAGCCTCTCCAATGCAATTTGATCAGGGTTAGGCACCAACATGAATTCCTCTGATAATTCCAAAAGATCAGCTATATCAACATCAGCACATCCAAGCAAAGATATAAGTCCAATGGCTGCCCCAGAATTCGCAACAGCCAGAAGAGTTCCTCTGCTACCATTGCAGACCAGACTTGACAAAGCTTGTGCCGCAAAGTACCTGTATGCTGGCTCATCTGACCTTAACAAGTTTGAGAGCACAGGAATGGAATGCAATGCTGAGTTTGATCGAATTATCTCTCTTTCTTGGAATAGCAAAGTGAGAAGCAAGGAACAGACCCATGAGGTGCTATCTTCTTCACCCTGACAAGAGCATAAACATACGTTAAAGTCATCAGCAACAGGCCTGTAGCAATTTGGGAAAACTTAACAAGATACATGCATCAAGAGGATAAATAGCAGGTAAGCCCCAAAAAAGTTCACACAAGCAAGAATGAGTTCCGACAGGTACTTTCAGGCTTTATATTCCATGTCTAATAAATATTTTATTTGTAAAATACTCGAGAGCAGGGCCGTCAGAGAGCAGGGCCGTCCCTGTGGGGGTGCCGAAGGTGCGGCCGCACCGGGCCCCCAAATTCAGAGGGGCCCCTAGCCACTAGACGCTAGCATTTTTTCCTGTTAAATCTATCTATTCTAGACACAAATACGCAAAGAGCGATGCGCTATCAATCAGTCTCGTTTAAATTGTTAAACTAATGTCTTAATTGCTTATCGAATACTCTATCCGTTTCAAAATAATATTTGTTTTATCTCTTGATTTTTATGTTTATATTCAACTAGATGATGATGAATCCACTAAAGAAACAAAATGAATTTTATTTTGATATAGATAGAGTATTATTTACTATACACATGATGGTTGCATCGGCAGAGAGAAGCTTTTTAAAATTGAAATGTTTTTGAGCTATTTATGGTCAACAATAACTTAAGAGAGGTTAAATGGCTTGACGATTCTATATATCGAAAAAAGTTGTTGGATGAAATCGATCTCAATGATATAAGCGATGACTTTGTATCACAAAATTTTGTATCACAAAATGTTAGAAGATATTTTTAATGATATCAGATGAGAAGTAAGTGTTTTTTACTATATTTTACATTTATTATCTTATAAACATTAAAACAGTGTATAATAACTTTTATACGTCAAATATTCGATATTGTATGTATAATTATATATATTTGTGTGTGGATAGACCCTCTATATCGGATTTCGCACTGGGCCCCTGAAAAGTCAGGAACGGCCCTGCTCGAGAGAGCTGGTATCATTGCATTAAGGAGATAACAAATTAATTCAGCACACTCACCACGGTCACACAAACTTGTACTGGAAACAAATATGCCTCTTACATCAAACCATGACCCAACCCAACAAACACCATCATCTTATCACCTATTAAAGACCTCTAGATGGAATATAAAGATTTTAGGCAATTCCAATGTAAACCTGTAACTAAAAAACAGATGCCTAATGCCCTAAGTACAAATGCCAAATAAGTGACAAGCACTTCTTAAAAAATGGTGCCACACTAGGACATCGTATCCAACCATTTAGATAAAAGGAATGTAAAAAGAAATCCAAATTTACTGATGGTCATGTCTGATTTTGAAGTGTTTGTACAAAGACAACGTACTGCCTTACAGTATGAATAATAAACTCCCAAACAGAACTCAATAGGATATATGGATGTTATAACTACAACAACGACAAAGCCTTTTAGTTACAAATATGTTGGAGTAGGCTATAGTTGAAACCCAAGATAACCCAAAAGTCAAGGTTCAGATACATGGATAGTTGTTTTTCATGCACTTCCATTTAAGGCTAAATCTTTGAGCATATTCCAATATTCTATCTTTTCAAGTCTTCTTTTACTGTCTCTTCTCATATCAACTTTGGTCTTCTACTGCCTCTCTTTCCAATACAATCGTGTCTTAGGATCCTAATACCCACTAGTGCCTCTAGAGGTCTCCATTGGACATGTCCAAACCATCTCAACCAGTATTGAACAAACTTTTCTCCATTGGAAGCCTTAACCACTAGGCTAGAGGCCATTTCGCTTGTGACCTCATCCATCACCAAGGCAAAAAGGTAAGGGCTCAAAGCTAAACCTTGATGCAGTCATATTCTAATAGGGAAGTCATATGTCTCTCTGTCATAGTATCATTTGTTCGAACACTAGTCACGACATTGTTGTACATATCCTTAACGATCCCAATGTACGTCGTTGAAACTTTATGTTTGTCCAAAGCCCAGAATGTAACATTCCTTGGTATTTTATCATAAACCCTCTCCAAGTCAATGAAAACCATGTGAAGGTCCTTCTTCTGCTCTCTATACTGCTCCATCACTTATCTTATTAAAAATGGCTTCCATGGTTGCCCTTCCGGGCATGAAACCAAATTGATTCATACGATGTTCAATAACTCTCTCTCGTAGCTTCATAGTACGTCTCATCAACTTAATTCTCTGGTAGTTAATACAATTTTAAATATCTCCCTTATTCTTTTAGATTGGTACCAATAGACTTCTCCACTCGTCAGACATCTTGTTCAACGAAAGATATAGTTGAGCAACTTGGTTAGCCATACTATAATTATGTCCTCAAGGCATCTTCATGCCTCAACTAGGATACCATTAGGGCCCATCGTCTTACCCTCTTTCATCCTTTTTAGTGCATCTAACCTTAGATTCTTCGATCCTACGCACAAAGCGCCTTTTGGTGTCACCAAAAGACAGGCCCGTGCGAGAGCATGTGCAAAGTGTTCGATGGTACAAGGCCCCCAAATTCTAGGGGTCCCTAAATATTGATATTGTAGCGCATATAATTATATTGTTTACACATATAATTATATTATTTAAGGCTCGCTACAATAAACAATTGATCTCTTGAGGGGATCTCGTACGTCTCACGTGTATCCTTCCTAATTCCACGAGTCCTTGCTCTAATCACGAGTCGCTCATGATTTTTTGTTGGCTTGTCGATCTTGCTGTAATTTCTCATCCCCACAACGCCATCGCCGCTCAACTGTGGGAATTAGGAGGGTCGGCGCTTGATGTTGACGATAGCTAGGTAGACTAGGACAGCAGCAACACGTACGCAAACTTTAGGCACGGGTCTGCACGAGACCAATCTAGCCAGCAAGGATTAGAGATCAAGGTGATTTTTTTGCTTTGACTCACTATTTTTTTTCGAAAAACGCAGGAGAGCTGCGCATCTTTATATTAAGAAGGGAAATTAAGGTCCAAGAGGACCAGTACAAAAAACCACCCTATGGTGGCCAGCAACAAGCATAAATAAAACTGTCCATAGGACAAAGATACAAAAAAACAACCAATGAAAAAATTAAGTCGAGCTTGTTGCGCCTAGAGCAACAACAAGACTAAGGCTTCCGAGTTGTTTGGCACCAGCCAGCACCCATAAAGATAGCTCATCGTACATCGATGAAGCTTCTATGCACCTTGCCAATGATTGGCGAATCTCCATCGAAGATAACTCTGTTTTTATGCAACCAAAGGCACCATGCTCCCAAAATAATGGCACTGTTGACTCCCTTTCTATAGTTTCGGTGTACCTGAATGGTCACTTTTCCCCACCAATCAGTGAAAATAGTATCCTCTGGCCCTAGAGTTAGATGGCCCATACCAAAGGGGGAGAGGATGCTATGCCAAAACTGTCTGGCAAAGACACAACTAGTCAACAGATGCTGAACTGTTTCTTGCTCTTGTTCACAGAAAGGGCATGCTTCCGGATGGGGAAGACCTCTTTTTTGTAGCCCGTCAGTTGTCCAACACTTATTCTGCATGGCTAACCATAAAAAGGTCTTACACTTAGGAGGAGCCTAAGATTTCCAAAGTCTTTTCCAAGGTTCGAAGGTGATGGAGCCCAAAAACAGAACCTTGTAGCAGGACCTAGAAGAGAAAACGCCCAAAGACTCGAATCTCCACACATGGTGATCTTCCTAAAGAGTGAGCACAATCTCGCCCAGGGTGTCCCAAAGCTTTGACTCACTATTATCCTTTGTTAATATGAATGCCGCTACTATTGATGTTAACTCAAAAAATTCTCTTGTTGGGCATGCTAGTGATTCTTTTTAGCCCGATATATTTGACCCTAGATATTGGGGTTTCCTTGATCCTAAACAGATTGCTATTTTGGCACAAAAGGGTCCTAAAAGAGACTTACCAATTCAGAAAGATCCTAGCGACAAATATTATAGAAGGTTTTCTGGATTGTTCTATAATAGAATTCGACCAAATGGGAAACATTGTGATAGAGATTGGCTTGTCTATTCTAAGGAACTTGATACAATCTTTTGCTTCGGTTGTAAATTTCATTGCTATGCAATACATTAGAACTTTATACTATTATAGTTTTTTATAGTGAGATAAGTCTCGTTGAGTTTGGTATAGGGCCCCGGTAACTCCCGTCATGGCCCTACCAAAAGAGTCATCCTACCGAAAGGTGATGTCCTCATTCTCTCCATTGAACAATTTGTCAAAATACCCTCACCATCTATATTTGATCTAGTCCTCCTTCACTAAGAGGTGCTCTATTTCATCATTAATGCACTTAACTTGGTTGAAATCCCTTGTCTTCCTCTCATGGGCCCTAGCCATCCTATATATATCCTTCCCTCCTTCCTTCATACTCGAACATCGATAAAGATACTCGTACACCCTACCCATTGTCACACTTACAGCTCGTTCTGTGGTCTTCTTTGCTACTTGTACTTCTATATATTGTCCACACTCCTATGATAGTGTACAAACGTCTATAGCATTATTTCTTCTCCTTAATAACCCTTTGAACTTCCTTGTTCCACCACCAAGCATGGTATGTCATAGTACAAATGTCTAAACATATGGATGTTATGTGATACTAAATATATTTATATGTCATGAGTCTCAAAACAATGCTCGGGTAAATAAGATTAACAAGCACGGTATCTATCAATGCAACAAGGAACAGAAATAGAAGCTTAATGATCGAACCAACTTACATAAACCTTCAATTCCAAATGTTAGGATGTTTTTAGGATTCTAGTCAATCAAACTTCTTTAACTTGAGCCATCAATATAAGAAAAATACAAAGATTGACAAAAACATGGCTGATGTTACTCGATTCACCATAGAAAATAATTTCATAACATAATATTATATATACAACTTTCTTTAGTTAAAATAGCACTCCCTTTGGTCGGAAATAAAATTCATTTCCATTCAGAGACATGTACTAGCTGCAGGCAAAAGTTGCACGTCAGAACGTCATCTATTTCTGGGAACCGGGAGTATAATTTTATCAAAATTGCAAATCAAAGTGTCATTTTGAAGACTGGATGTTATAAACAACATAGACTTTGAATCAGAGAGAGTAGCTCTTTAGCAATGATTATGCTCAAACAATACCAATCTTTATAACCTCAACCAACAATAACCCCCTCAAATTCTGTAGAGATTAGTTAGTTCAGTCCCATATTTCATGGTTAAGTATCCAAATTTAAAACAGGGCTCAAGAATGGCAAGGATTAACTAGATTATTTTTCTATATACAATAGATGAAATGCTTACAACCAATTTGGTCAAATGCAGTACTCCAATCTATCAATAAGTACTTTAACTTTACCCCTTATCTAGGTTATGGTAACTTGATTATTCTAGATAAGCATCAATGAATCTCTGAAACAAAAGTTTCTTCCACAATATCACTTCGAAAACTAGGGAATCAAAGCATTATACTAGTGTGACCAAATTAACCTGCAATGTAAAGCAGAAAGACTGTTCTACAGTGCTATGCAAACTCTATTATCTATATGTAGATTGTTTTCATACTGTAAAATTATTAAAGCATAGGAGACACTAGCATTCACCTACCTATTAACATTCATCAAATGATGACAAAAGCAAAAGGCAATGGAAATAAGTAGAGCTTTCACATACCACATATTGGAATGCATTTTGTGAAATCTTCTCGATGAGCATTTCAACTGCTCCCATTTCCAGGAGTTCTGCTCTTGTTTTGCTGTCATGACGAGAAAAGATAGCAAGTAGCCATAGTGGAATCATGTTGCCTGAGATGACAGCAGTACAGCACAGAGTTTCACCATCACTGTTGTTTTCTTTGGAGTGTCTGGAAATTCTAATATCTGATATGCTTTCACTGCTGACATTTTCAGCTTGCGTGTTTGCCATATGGATCATACCAATTAAAGAATGAATTAGTTGAATATACAGACTTGCATCATTCAGAACCTCTATTTGCTTCTGGCAATACTCTTTTGCAGCACAGACGAGAAGAGCACATCCACCAACTTTAACTTTAAGAACGTTGGAGCCAATGATGCGCCGTGTGATGGATGACATGCAACCTGGAGTTTCAGAAACCAGACCACCGACAACATCATGTAGGTCGGAACAGAGCCTTGACACAACTTCTATAGCTTTATCTTGTAAGGAGGCAGCAGCATCAGCAATACATGAAACAAGGGGAAGTATTGTGTGGGGGTTTTCTGCAAGAATTGCCCAGGGAGCCTTGGTGTGCCCACTTGACGCCTTTGATCGCGACAACAGCACCAGTGCATCAAGAACTTCTGATGTTGCAGCAGCTTCACCATTTGCAGCTTCCAAGAGCCCAGCTAGAGCGAGGACAGACCCAGAGCGGTTAACAGTATCTGAAAGTGGCTGATTAATAGTTCGGCACTGTAAAAGACGAGCTATTGCTGCGGCTGCATGAGTTCTTCCATCAATAGTTCCCTCTCTTAGTACACGTGTTACACGAAAGAGAATTTCTTCAAAAGGCACCTGAAGGGACAATTCCTGATCAAGGAAAAGATTTGCCAAAGCTCTAGTCGCTTGTTCTGCCACTTCTATAACTGAAGAATTTGCAAGTGAGACAAGTGGGTTTAAGGCATCCTGGCCAATTGCAGCAACCTCTTTATTTTCCTTGATCGAAAGAAAAACGGCAGCAAGGCAACATGAGGCCCCCATTAGTATTTTGTTAGACTGCATATCAAGCAGCTTCATGACTGACCAAAGTGTCTTCACTGCAATATGAGTTTCTCGCAGGTCCTTGCGGCAATGAAATAGACCAGCAAGAGCAGTTGCTGATGTAGCCTGAGTCTCTTCCTTGGGTGAGCTTAGAATTTTAATCATTGTCTCAACCGCATCATTTGCTGCACTTCCCTCATGTAGAATATCATTAAGTGGTGCAACAGAAAGCAAGCTTTTCAAAGCATCCAGAACATAAACTTTTGACTCAGGTTGATCACTAGTTAAAAGAGCAGATAACTGACTGATAGTTCCAGTATCTGATTTGTGGATGAGATGATTCAGTGTTTTAGAAGCTATCTCCTTGCCATTATCACTTCCATTTTTCAGAAGCCATAGTAAAGCAGGAACAGCATCAGCACTTTCAACACATGCTCTTATGTCTTCACTGTGATTGCATAAATTGCCAAGGATGATTGCTGAATCTTCTTTAGCTTTGGAAGATCCAGTTTCCAAAATTTGCACAAGTGGAGGTATGCCACCAGCAGCAGTGATAGCCCATTTGCTCTCATCATTCTCCTTTGAAAGAAGCGCAAGCAGAGCAACAGCACACTCCTGCTGCTGTTCTGATGAAAGACCAAGTAAAGAAATCAATAGCTGGACACCTTCACGGCCTTGCAGAGCTTGCCATAGATCACAATCCTTCTTGCAGAGAGCAAAAAGTGATTTTGTGAGGTCATCTTGTACCTCAGTAGCTGCCATGGTTATTAAACCAACAAGTAAGCGTTTTGCATCAGAATCTGCTAGTGTCTTGCAGAGAACCGGGTTACCATACAAGCTAGCCAAAGCTTCAATTATGCGCTCCTGTACAAGAAAAGGAACCTTAGGCTTAAACTGCTTCAAAAGTGTCTTCTCAATGTCAACAGGATTAGAAGCACTGATAGATTCCGCATTTGTGTCATATATCATCAAGGCTGAGGCCAATGCACCAAGAGTATCTGCAATCTGTGCAGGTGAAGAACATGACTCGAGACTCTCACCAAGGCTTGAGATTACGTAGGAAAGACCACCAGATATATTTGCTAATGCACACATTGCATTCTCTTGCAATGCTTGAGCAGATTCACCTTGCATGAACTCTTTTGATGGAGCAATAGTAGCATTTATAAGAGAAGGAATACCGTTAGAATTAGCTATCTGACGTCTGGCCTCTTTACTCTGTGCAGAAAGAAACTTGAGAGCCCCAGCAGCCTCAGCTCTAATAGAAGTCTCATTGCCAGGACCAAGTAACTTTAAGAGCTGCTTTGTTGTTTCTCCAGATAAAACTTTAGAACAAACAGAAGAGTCTTCCATCATCAAAGACCCAAGAAGATAGCAAGCGTTTGCAAGAGTATTTGTTTGTCCAGAACTAACCAGCTTTATAAGTATATCAACTCCACCACATTGCACAGTTGCTGACCAAAACCCCTCTGTATTCTTTGATAAATTCTTCAGTGCTCCAGTTAGAAGGCCATCCACCAAACTCTCATTCTTGAGACTAATTTTAAGTTGCTCCCACAGTACAGGAACAACATTTTCCGTAGAGAAAATCTTTGATCCAACATGATCCCTTATCCCACCCTGTGAAACTGCATAGATGGTTTTGGCAGCTGCAGTTTGGCTTTCAGCTGACTTCGATCTGAGAAGAGCAAGCAATGGAGGTATGCAACCACCAAGTAAGACTTTCACCCTTAACTCCTCTTCCTTGCAAAGAGACCCAAGAACAGTGGCAGCCAGCATCTTAACTCCAGATGGTCCAGACCTAAGGAGAGATACAAGTATCGGAACAGCCTGTGAATGTGACCCAACAGCTCCGAATGCAGTATCACGAGTTTGAACAAGATCTAATAACTGCTTCAAAGAGCTCTCTTTCTCCTGTGAGGATGAAGAACTCTGTCGTAGTTGCTCAATACACTGAGCAACGCTTGAAAGTGTCTCCTCGTCCTCCACATTAACTCGGTTCCTGCAAATACGTACTCAATTATAAGATTCAAAATTCTTAGTATTCTACGGTTACCAACAGCTCCAATGTGGTGCATATTTGCATAAGCGTAATTTTAGCTCTAGAGAACTTTCAAAAGGGAAAAAAGTGACACTAAAAGATACACGATTGAGGTCTATCTATTACTTGAAACGTATTTTGGAAACAAACTCATAAAGGGTTGAATGATATAAATATTCATACAATACAACCCGATCCCCATTCCAAAATGATAATTATGCATATAGCAATTCCCACGTAGGCAATTGTGCATATAACATATTTACTTTATGTGAACATTAATAATTTAGTTACGGTTACTGGTTAGCAGAGGTAAACTTGTATTGAAACTAGAGCAACTGTACCATAAATTTTACTTTTCACTTTTTTTAAAAAAAATCCATCAATTCTTTCCAACTAGAAACAGAATAGCCTCTAACGTTTCCTGATAGTGTTCTTAGTTGGATATTAATATCCTATGACATCTATTGCTAGACCCTATATGCGTATAATCCCACCATTCTCTTTTCATTCTAGAATTTGGCAACTAATCTTTATAAGCCTTGGTCCAAAACAAAATGTTTTCAAAACCAGTTATGTATCCCTTAAGTGGGAAGAAGGGAAACATAAGCATTTAGGGTTTGTTACTTCGTTTTCATTTGTTGGTCAACAATAAACAGAAATTTTATGGATCACTCTTGGAGGTTAATTGTGGCTGTATATGATACAATTGAAGAGAAAGTTATAGAGGCTCATGACAAGTGAAACTGACATGTTAGAATCTCATGTCTCCCTTAACTACGAAGAAGCATAGCAGAACTTACTTGCCCATTTTCACGATTGACATAGGAGTTGGTGGCTCTGAGTCTTGAACTTTGTCTGCGTGTCTTTCCTGTTGACGTTGCAAGCAGCATTTGTTAAAGATGTGAATCATATAACTTCTTTAATGAGTTCATATTCATCGCACAAAGCGTTGGACAATAAATTCAAGTTCCAAGGAAATGATAACACTTCAATGGTCAAATCAGAGTGCAATCTTAAAGGTTTCAAATAATAGAACCAATGCTTTATGAAATAGGTAGACTGAGCTTAAAGGATGTGTTGTTAGATTAATCCCACACAATTTTTGAATGGTAAACAAGATACAAAAGAATGAGGCAATGAGCATCTTCTAAGTGTGATGAAGAGCAGCTCAAAAGTCTGCCTCCTCAAAAACATGTGACCTAGGTGCATGTAAAACTGCTATTCATGTCTTATAACAAAAAAAACCTTGCCACACTACAGAAAAACTAAAAGTTGGAACTTCTTTTATGGTCTCCAGATTTTTTTTCCCTGGTCACTTGGATGTCTGTTTCTGGTTTATGTTATCACTTGCTTTTCCCCCAGGAATGCTCCAGGATCATAATGCCAAGCTGCTGAAAGGACACATTTTTTTTATATGCAAAAGGAGGAATCAAGGCAGCAATGACGGCACATGACAGAGTGAGAAAAATGTTGCATTTTCAACCAAACACGCAAACCAAAATAAATATTAAATCTCGTATTCAACAGATCAAGATTTCAAGGAGAGAAAATGCTACATTTTCAACCAAACACACAGACCATCATTTAACATATGTATATACAAAGAATCATGTTCTAGTTTTGTCATCGAAAATAAGGATGGCACAAACGACATAACAGTTTCCTAGTTTCTCAAGACAGATATTGGAACCTTAGCTAAATGGGCTTTAAAAAAAACACAGCTTCATTGAAACTCCACTTCTTATAATTTCACACACGGGGAGGACTTTTGTCCAGTGGACTGAATAGCGAATACTGATCTCGCTTTCAAATAAAATCCAATTGCAACACTATTCACAGTTACATCCAAAATGAACGAAACGCTATGCAAATGAAACAATGTCTTTCAACTGCAGGAAAACAGAATTGCAGCCGAGGAACATAGGAAAGCGGCGGGATGCCAAACGAGAAGCTTAGAGCCACGTAGGCCAAGATGAGACCAACCAGATCTGCGCTGCCATGGGCGCCACCATTGGTGCCATTGAACCGCCACGCCAACGCCGCAGCCATACTCAGATGTTAAAACTCGTCGAGCAGAGCAGAGCAGAGTATCCACTTCGTCAGTGCCCAGTTGTCAACCTGAAACCCACTCGAGAGCAAACAACGGGCGTCAGATCCACGACGACACACGATCCAATCAACAGCAATGCATCGAACAAGCACAAATTCGTTTCGGGCATCAGCAATTAACCCAGATCTAGACAAACACATATGCTACAGCTACCGCTACCGCTACGATCAAGTGAATCGGACACTCCCAAATTGCAAAGCCATCGAATCAGTTTCCACGAATAGCTGCATTAAGCGGCGATTACCCAGCTACCTGCCTACCCGGCAAGCCAGATCACGAGCCGGCGCTACCACCCACTCATTCCCGTCCACCCACCGAATCCAGCACCCAAACCAGCCGCACTGCGCTGCGGTGACGGAGTCACTACTGCCGCCACGTCGCTACGCGCGACCCAAACCCCTCCACCGACACACACACACAAAAAAAAAATTACCCAGAAAACACGAGATAAATCCGGGCAACTCAAAGCAGTGAGAAAGAGATCGAGTGAGAGACCTCTCATGGAATCGGCGCGACGGGGAGTGGGGTGGCTGCAGATCCAGCGGGGAGGGCGGCGCCCATGCACAGACAGACAGCGCGCGTCCGTTACAGCTAGCACGGAGGAGCTGCGGGACGCGCTTCCGCTTATTTTCGATGGGGAGGAGCTCCCGGGACCGAACTCCGAAGGCCTTAGTAATTCCGGTAATTTCCGCGCGCCCCTAAAAAGGATCGGCGTTTATATGTATATATATATACCAGGCAGGCGAGCTCTCTCCTCTTCCCACCAACTGCCGACAGTGGCAGTGAGTGAGCCGAGCCATGGATCGCCACTTTCACAATGGAGTTCTTCAGATACTACTTATTTTGTAATGCCTACGAGCGTCTCCAACAATGTGACCTATAAAAATGCTCTATAATTTAAAAATAAGTATATTTTATAAAATTTAGGGCACCAACAAAACACTCCGCTCCAACAGTAAAGCCTCAAATTTAGATTATAGAGCAGCCCACTACGATGTAGTATATTTGAGTCACTTGAGAGAGTGCCCTATAATTTTTTAACAAAATTTTATGAAATGGGGCACGGTTGGAGTAGTTTTTCCTGTATAGAGCCTCATATTTCAATTTGAGACACTAGTTTGAGGCATTGTTGGAGATGCTCTAACAAAGCTTCGGCCGTAGAGAAGGCGATACTGGATATCGTGGAAGCTGAGGGTGTTTTTTGCAAGGCTGTCGCGCTTTTTTGTTGTGTCGTTGAGCTTTCGTGGTTGGATTAAGCAGTGGGGGAATTGGATTTGTTAATTAGGAAGCACGATACGGTGGATGATGAGGAGGAGGACGGTGGTTGATGTGTGCCAGTCTGCATGGGCTGGCCGCCGCGGGCCGGAGGGGTTTTTTTTTTGTGAGCGTCTTCTTACAAGACAACAACAATAAAAAAAACAACACATGGGAGAGAGAGGTATCTGCCAACGCCGAAATAGCTGTAAAATCAGTGACCCATGGGAGGATCCAGCAGCACCAACAGTTGAGTTGGGCACACACTTTTTGGTTCATGATTCGTGGAGCATCAATCACTCTGACAGTCCGAAGCTGAAAAGCGCAGAAGATCCTTCGTCTGCTCTGCTCGGGATTCCTCTCCCGTCCCGTCTCCCCTTCTTTTATGCCAGGGAATTGCCTAATCAGTAGGTTTAGGGCGCTGGACCATCGACCATGCCTCCCAGCGAAAAGACAGCACAGCCCCTGCTGCTGGTGCTGGGCACTGTATGCATGCACTCCAGTCTCAGCTCGGCGTGGCCATGTGCACGAGGATCACTCAATTATTGTTGTTATTATTAGGCATGCAGGCCCCCAAATTGATTAAGCTTTGTCAGGTCATCATTAGTAACCCTCCAAGAGAAGGAACAGTAACATCCTTGTGTGACATATGCATGCATGCAGTTATTAGATAACCTTGTCCTGGCTACTTAGCTTTCCTTTTGTCTCTCTCTCCTTCTCCTACCACGGCCGGAACGCGTGATTTGGGGTCGGAAAACCTGCAGTTCACGGCGCAGCTTTAGTTTTATACTTTTATTGATAGTTGTTTGCGCGCGGGGTTCGGTTTTCTCCGGTGGTGATGTGGACGGCGCAGCGGCCGGTGGCGACGGCGCTCTCTTTGGTTTGAGTGCGACGGCGCAACCGCATTACGCATAACGGGCCACGGCGAGGACGGACATGGCGCTAACTATATAACCCATTCTTGGAGGAAGTAATCACTAACTGGCCCGTATTAATTTTATTAGTGCGTATGTTAGCGCAAGCACTTAAAATTGATTTGCGTGAAGACCCAGAGATGCATGAGTGGTAGTAGTCTTGGATCTTTCGCCACGCACGGAAAGATGCACGTGGCACCGACGACGGTCCTCGATGCATGTATGCCCTCTCGGTCACCGTATGTATGTATGTCCACCCCTACCATGGAGCCGGCGGGCCCAGAGACTGAACTGCCTCCGCAAGACCCAACGGCCACAACAACAAACAGGGTGCCGCGAGAACAAATGATGTCCTGTCCCAAATTCCACTCGACGTCTCAGCAGCTCAACGACGACCCTACCGGCCCGTGGCCCGCCGGTTGGAACGACAAGGATGTTGCACCGAACCGACCTCGAGCCTCAAAGGGGCCAGGGACCCAGGGTGGTGGCATCGCGGATTCGCGGTGCGCCTGCAACTCTGCGTCCCATCGTCTTCGGACTCGTTTGGTTCGTGCCCTTGCACGCAGGCCAGTCCCAGGCGCAGCGCTGCCTAGGTCAGGCGAGTTTGACGGAGAACAAACCAAACAGCCCCTCCACGCATGGCATAAAATCTGCAACGGTCAAATCCGTCGGAAATAAACATTAAACCATCGGACATAACTTATTTCCGACGACCGCCGACTTATTTCCGACGTTAGTCGTCTCTCGACTGTAACTGGCCGAAAATAGCGCTATTTACGACGGCAGCTGTCGAAAGTAAGCTATGTCTGACGGCCGTATACAACCGTCGGCATTTATGACGGTTAACGGCCATGACGGATAGCCCCCGTCGTTATGTCCGATGTTCGACGGTTTCAATAAAATCATCAGACATAAGTTCATTCTTATGTCCATAAGACTTTCCAGCAAGGACAAAAAAAACCCATATTTTTTTGTTCATTTCTATCGGGGACCATAATTAGGGGTACCCTCAAGACGCCTAATTCTCAGCTGGTAACCCCCATCAGCATAAAGCTGCAGAGGCCTGATGGGTGCGATTAAGTCAGGGATCGGTCCATACGAGCGACTCGATCACGCCTCGCCCGAGCCTAGCCTCGGGCAAGGGCAGCCGACCCTGAGGTGTTTCCGTCTCGCCCGAGGCCCCCTTTTTTACGGCAGACGCATCTCCGGCTCGCCCGAGGCCTTGCCTTCGTTAAGAAGCAACCCTGACTAAGTCGCCGCGCGGACCGACCAAGTCACAGGGGCATTTAACGCAAAGGTAGCCTGGCACCTTTATCCTGACGCGCGCCCCCTGGCAGAGCCGAAGTGACCGCCGTCACTTCGCCGCTCCACTGACCGGTCTGACAGAAGGACAGCGCCGCCTGCGCCATCCCGACTGCAGTGCCACTTGACAGAGTGAGACTGACAGGCAGCCAGGCCTTGCCAAAGGCGCCATAGGAAGCTCCGCCCGACCCAGGGCTCGGACTCGGGCTAAGGCCCCGGAAGACGGCGAACTCCGCTCCGCCCGACCCAGGGCTCGGACTCGGGCTAAGGCCCCGGAAGACGGCGAACTCCGCTCCGCCCGACCCAGGGCTCGGACTCGGGCTAAGGCCCCGGAAGACGGCGAACTCCGCTCCGCCCGACCCCAGGGGTCGGACTCCGCCCTGGCCTCTGCCGAACGACCTCTGCCTCGCCCGACCCAGGAGCTCGGGCTCGGCCTCGGCCATGCAGGACAGACTCGACCTCGGCTTCGGAGGAGCCTCCACGTCGCCCGACCTAGGGCACAAGTCCGCCACGTCAACAGGAAGCGCCATCATCACCCTACCCCGAGCCGACTCGGTCCGCAGAGAACAGGACCGACGTCCCATCTGGCTAGCTCCGTCAGATAGGCAATGATGGCGCCCCGCTAGACCCATGACGACGGCGGCTCTCAGCTCCCTTACGGAAGCAGGGGGACGTCAGCAAGGGCCCAACCGCTCCGACAGCTGTCCCTCCACCAGGCTCCGTTACTCCTCCGACAGCCACGACACCACACCAGCTGGGTGCCAAGATCTCTCCGGCTACCACCTTGGCATGTACTTAGGGCACTAGCTCTCCCCCGCTAGACACGTAGCACTCTGCTACACCCCCATTGTACACCTGGATCCTCTCCTTACGCCTATAAAAGGAAGGACCAGGGCCTTCTTAAAGAAGGTCGGCCCCGCGGGAACGAGGGCAGGGGCAGGCGCTCTCTTGGGGCCGCTCGCTTCCCTCACCCGCGTGGACGCTTGTAACCCCCTACTGCAAGCGCACCCGACCTGGGCGCGGGACGAACACGAAGGCCGCGGGATCTCCACCTCCCTCACGACTCGGCTCCGGCCACCTCGCTCTTCCCCCCTTCGCGCTCGCCCACGCGCTCGACCCATCTGGGCTGGGGCACGCGGCACACTCACTCGTCGGCTTAGGGACCCCCCCGGTCTCGAAACGCCGACAGTTGGCGCGCCAGGTAGGGGCCTGCTGCGTGTTGACGAGCAGTTTCCCGTCAAGCTCCAGATGGGCAGTCTCCAACGACCTCTCCAACCCGGGACGGTGCTCCGTTTCGGGAGTCTCGAGTTCATGTCTTTCGACGGCAACTACGACATGATACTCCTTCCACCGCCGCGCGACGGCGACAATGGCGGTCGACAGCCCGCCCGCCGGCGGCGGAATCGACGACGTCTTCCCCGCGGGGGGGGGGGGGGGGGAAGAACAACATTCGAGCTCGCCCCATCCTCTCCCTCGCCATCGGAGGAGGAGGCGGGGCAACCAGGGCCGAGCGGGAGGCTACGCTCCGTCGGCTGTCGAGCGAATCGACATCCCCAGCGCCCCAACGGAGGACGCGTCGGGCGTCACCCTCGCGTTTGAGGCGAAGGCGAGCGCCGTCCCCCCGCAACACGCAAACCCCGAGCAAGTGGACGACGCCAGCACGCTCACGGAGGGCCTGCAGGACGTCGCCCTCGTATCCAAGACGACGACGGCGCGATCAGCCCCCGATGTGACTTCGTCGCTCCTCGTCGACCAAAAGGTACCGACTGATTCCCATCCTTCGTCATTTCGACTCGACCTCAACCCGCCTAGCGACCTCGCTCTGGCGGGCGCTCACGTTGAGGCGAGTGCAACCTCTTTTGGGTTTCGTGCGCGGCCGCCTTGGGACCGATTGACGGGCGTCTCGACCTACGGGCCCCCTGGGTCCGAGGAAGATGACGACCCCAGCATCTGCTGGGATTTCTCTGGATCTGGCAACCCCAGTGCCATGCGGGACTTCATGACCGTATGCAACTACTGCCTCTCCGACTGTTCCGACGGCAGCCGCAGCCTTGACGACAAGGACTACGGCCCGAGCCGCGAATGTTTCCACGTCGAGCTAGGGGATCCCTCCGGAGGCAACCGTCTCGGCATGCCGGAGGATGGTGATCTCCCTAGGCCAGTGCCTCGCGCCGACATCCCGCGGGAGCTAGCTGTGGTCCCCGTTCCGGCGGGGGGTCACGACCCACAGCTCGAGCAAGCCCGCGGGGCGTAGGCCGGGCTCGACGAGGGGGCAGGAGCGCTCGAGTTGATCCGCCGGGACGTCGGGCAGGTATGGGCCGGCCAGCCCCCGGCCGGAGAAATACGTCACCTGCCCCAGGGTCTCCAGCACCGCATCGCCAACGATGCCAGGGACAGGCCGCCACCCGCATCCAGCGGGACCGGTCAGGACCTGGCAGCCGCAGCGATGCTCCTCCGCGCGATGCCGGAGTCATCAACCACCGAGGGTCGGCGAATCCAGGGAGAGCTCAAGCATCTCCTGGAAGGCGCTGCGGCCCGGCGGGCCGAGAGCTCTGCCTCCCGAAGGCAGGGGTACCCCTCGGAACCTCGTGCCACGACTTCCCGACTCATGCGGGAAGCCTCGGCCTACACCGGGCGCACGCGCAACACCGCGCCTGCGGCCCCGGGCCACCTCGGCGACGAGCACCCTCATCGCGACCGTCGGGCCCGCCTCGACGAAAGGGTGCGCCGAGGCTATCACCCCAGGCGTGGGGGATGCTACGACAGCGGGGAGGATCGGAGTCCCTCGCCCGAACCACCCGGTCCGCAGGTCTTCAGCCGAGCCATTCGGCGGGCGCCGTTTCCGGCCCGATTCCGACCCCCGACTACTATCACAAAGTACTCGGGGGAAACGAGACCGGAATTGTGGCTCGCGGACTACCGCCTGGCCTGTCAACTGGGTGGGATGGACGACGATAACCTCATCATCCGCAACCTCCCCCTGTTCCTCTCCGACACTGCTCGCGCTTGGTTGGAGCACCTGCCTCCGGGGCAGATTTCCAACTGGGAGGATTTGGTCCAAGCTTTCGCCGGCAACTTCCAGGGCACGTACGTGCGCCCCGGGAATTCCTGGGACCTCCGAAGCTGCCGGCAACAGCCGGGAGAGTCTCTTCGGGACTACATCCGGCGGTTCTCGAAGCAGCGCACCGAGCTGCCCAACATCACCGACTCCGATGTCATCGGCGCGTTCCTTGCCGGCACCACTTGCCGTGACCTGGTGAGCAAGTTGGGTCGCAAGACCCCCACCAGGGCGAGCGAGCTGATGGACATCGCCACCAAGTTCGCCTCTGGACAGGAGGCGGTCGAGGCCATCTTCCGAAAGGACAAGCAGCCCCAGGGCCGCCCGTCGGAGGATGCTCCCGAGGCGTCTACTCCGCTCGGCGCCAAGAAGAAAGGCAGGAGGAAGTCGCAAGCGAAACGCGACGCCGCCAACGCAGACCTTGTCGCCGCCGCCGAGTACAAGAACCCTCGGAAGCCCCCCGGAGGTGCCAACCTCTTCGACAAGATGCTCAAGGAGTCGTGCCCTTACCATCAGGGGCCCGTCAAGCACACCCTCGAGGAGTGCGTCGTGCTTCGGCGCCACTTCCACAAGGCCGGGCCACCCGTAGAGGGTGGCAGGGCCCGCGACGACGACAAAAAGGAAGATCACCAAGCAGGAGAGTTCCCCGAGGTCCGCGACTGCTTCATGATCTACGGAGGGCATGCGGCGAATGCCTCGGCTCGGCATCGCAAGCAAGAGCGTCGGGAGGTCTGCTCGGTGAGGGTGGCGGCGCCAGTCTACCTAGACTGGTCCGACAAGCCCATCACCTTCGACCAAGCTGACCACCCCGACCACGTGCCGAGCCCGGGGAAGTACCCGCTCGTCGTCGATCCCATCATCGGCGACGTCAGGCTCACCAAGGTCCTGATGGATGGGGGCAGCTGCCTCAATATCATCTACGCCGAGACCCTCAGGCTCCTGCGCATCGATCTGTCCTCCGTCCGAGCAGGCGCTGCGCCCTTCCACGGGATCATTCCTGGGAAGCGCGTCCAGCCCCTCGGACGGCTCGACCTTCCTGTCTGCTTCGGGACACCCTCCAACTTCCGAAGGGAGACTTTGACGTTCAAGGTGGTCGGGTTCCGAGGAACCTACCACGCAGTATTGGGGAGGCCATGCTACGCGAAGTTCATGGCCATCCCCAACTACACCTACCTGAAGCTCAAGATGCCGGGCCCCAACGGGGTCATCACCGTCGGCCCCACGTACAAGCACGCGTTCGAATGCGATGTGGAGTGCGTGGAGTACGCTGAGGCCCTCGCCGAGTCCGAGGCCCTCATCGTCGACCTGGAAAACCTCTCCCGAGAGGTGCCGGACGTGAAGCGACACGCCGGCAACTTCGAGCCAGCGGAGACGGTTAAGGCCGTCCCTCTCGATCCCAGTGGCGACACCTCCAAGCAGATCCGGATCGGTTCCGGGCTCGACCCCAAATAGGAAGCAGTGCTCGTCGACTTTCTCCGCGCAAACGCCGACGTCTTTGCGTGGAGTCCCTCGGACATGCCCGGCATACCGAGGGATGTCGCCGAGCACTCGCTGGATATTCGGGCCGGAGCCCGACCGGTCAGGCAGCCTCTGCGCCGATTCGACGAGGAAAGGCGCAGGGTGATAGGCGAGGAGATCCACAAGCTGATGGCAGCAGGGTTCATCAAAGAGGTATTCCATCCCGAATGGCTTGCCAACCCTATGCTTGTGAGGAAGAAAGGGGGGAAATGGCGGATGTGTGTAGACTACACTGGTCTCAACAAAGCATGTCCGAAGGTTCCCTACCCTCTACCTCGCATCGATCAAATCATGGATTCCACTGCTGGGTGCGAAACCCTGTCTTTCCTCGATGCCTACTCAGGGTATCATCAAATCAAGATGAAAGAGTCCGACCAGCTCGCGACTTCTTTCATCACGCCCTTCGGCATGTACTGCTATGTCACCATGCCGTTCGGTTTGAGGAACGCGGGTGCAACGTACCAGCGGTGCATGAACCATGTGTTCGGCGAACACATCGGTCGCACGGTCGAGGCCTACGTCGATGACATCGTAGTCAAGACAAGGAAAGCCTCCGACCTTTTCTCCGACCTTGAAGTGACATTCCGGTGTCTCAAGGCAAAGGGCGTCAAGCTCAATCCCGAGAAGTGTGTCTTCGGGGTGCCCCGAGGCATGCTCCTGGGATTCATCGTCTCCGAGCGGGGCATCGAAGCCAACCCGGAGAAGATCGCAGCCATCACCAACATGGGGCCCATCAAGGACTTAAAGGGCGTACAGAGGGTCATGGGATGTCTCGCGGCCTTGAGCCGTTTCATCTCGCGCCTCGGCGAAAGAGGCCTGCCTCTGTACCGTCTCTTAAGGAAGGCCGAGTGCTTCACTTGGACCCCCGAGGCCGAGGAAGCTCTCGGGAACCTGAAGGCGCTCCTCACCCAGGCGCCCGTCTTGGTACCCCCAGCTGATGGAGAAGCCCTCTTGGTCTACGTCGCCACTACCACTCAGGTGGTTAGCGCCGCGATCGTGGTCGAAAGGCAAGAAGAGGGGCATGCATTGCCCATTCAGAGGCCAGTTTACTTCGTCAGCGAGGTGCTGTCCGAAACCAAGATCCGCTACCCACAAGTTCAGAAGCTGCTGTATGCAGTGATCCTGACGAGGCGAAAGTTGCGACATTACTTCGAGTCTCATCCGGTAACTGTGGTGTCATCCTTCCCCCTGGGGGAGATCATCCAGTGCCGAGAGGCCTCGGGACGGATCGCAAAGTGGGCGGTGGAAATCATGGGCGAGACTATCTCGTTCGCCCCTCGGAAGGCCATCAAGTCCCAGGTACTGGCGGACTTCGTAGCCGAATGGGTCGACACACAGTTGCCGATGGCTCCGATCCAACCGGAGCTCTGGACCATGTTTTTCGACGGGTCGCTGATGAAGACGGGAGCCGGCGCGGGCCTGCTTTTCGTCTCGCCCCTCGGGAAACACCTGCGCTACGTGCTGCGCCTCCATTTCCCGGCGTCCAACAATGTGGCTGAGTATGAAGCTCTGATCAACGGATTGCGAATCGCCATCGAGCTAGGGGTCCGACGCCTCGACGCTCGCGGCGACTCGCAGCTCGTCGTCGACCAGGTCATGAAGAACTCCCACTGCCGCGACCCGAAGATGGAGGCCTACTGTGATGAGGTTCGACGCCTGGAAGACAAGTTCTACGGGCTCGAGCTTAACCACATCGCCCAGCGCTACAACGAGACTGCGGACGAGCTGGCAAAGATAGCCTCGGGGCGAACGACGGTTCCCCCGGACGTCTTCTCCCGGGATCTGCACCAACCCTCCGTCAAGATCAGCGACACGCCCGAGGCCGAGGAGCCCTCGGCCCCGTCCGAGGTAACCTCGGCCCAGCCCGAGCCGTCCTCGGTTCAGCCCAAGGAACCCTCGGCTCCCGAGGGCGAGGCGCTGCGCATCGAGGAGGAGCGGAGCGGGGTCACGCCTGATCAAGATTGGCAGGCCCCGTACCTGCAGTATTTCCGCCAAGGAGAGCTACCCCTCGACCAGGCCGAGGCACGGCGGGTAGCGCGACGTGCCAAGTCGTTCGTCTTGCTGGGCGATGAGAAGGAGCTCTACCACCGCAGCCCCTCGGGCATCCTCCAGCGGTGCATCTCCATCGCCGAAGGTCAGGAACTCCTGCAAGAGATACACTCGGGGGCTTGCGGCCATCATGCAGCGCCTCGAGCCCTCGTCGGGAACGCTTTCCGGCAAGGCTTCTACTGGCCGACGGCGGTGGCTGACGCCACTAGAATTGTCCGCACCTGCGAAGGGTGTCAATTCTATGCGAAGCAGACCCACCTGCCCGCTCAGGCTCTGCAGACGATACCCATCACCTGGCCCTTCGCTGTGTGGGGTCTGGACCTCGTCGGCCCTCTGCAGAAGGCGCCCGGGGGCTACACGCACCTGCTGGTCGCCGTCGACAAATTCTCCAAGTGGATCGAGGTCCGACCCCTGAACAGCATCAGGTCCGAGCAGGCGGTGGCGTTCTTCACCAACATCATCCATCGCTTCGGGGTCCCAAACTCCATCATCACCGACAACGGCACCCAGTTCACCGGCAGAAAATTCTTGGATTTTTGTGAGGATCACCACATCCGGGTGGACTGGACTGCCGTAGCTCATCCCATGTCGAATGGGCAAGTAGAGCGTGCCAACGGCATGATTCTACAAGGGCTCAAGCCTCTGATTTACAATGACCTCAACAAGTTCGGCAAGCGATGGATGAAGGAACTCCCCTCGGTGGTCTGGAGCCTGAAGACGACGCCGAGCCAAGCCACGGGTTTCACGCCGTTCTTCCTGGTCTACGGGGCCGAGGCCGTCTTGCCCACTGACCTGGAATACGGCTCCCCAAGGACGAGGGCCTACGACGATCAAAGCAACCAAGCTAGCCGAGAAGACTCGCTGGACCAGCTGGACGAGGCTCGGGACAGGGCCTTACTACACTCGGCGCGGTATCAGCAGTCCCTGCGACGCTACCACGCCCGAGGGGTCCGACCCCGAGACCTCCAGGTGGGCGACCTGGTGCTTCGGCTGCAGCAAGACGCCCGAGGGAGGCACAAACTCACGCCCCCTTGGGAGGGGCCATTCGTCATCGCCAAAGTTCTGAAGCCCGGAACGTACAAGCTGGCCAACAGTCAAGGCGAGGTCTACAGCAACGCTTGGAACATCCAACAGCTACGTCGCTTCTACCCTTAAGATGTTTCCAAGTTGTTCATATACCTCGCACCCACGCAAAGTTTAGTCAACAAGGAAGGGTCGGCCTCGCCTCGGCAAAGCCCGACCCTCCCTCGGGGGCTAAAAGGGGGAAACCCCCTCTGCGTCAAAATTTTCCTCGAGAAAAAAATCTCTTTTACCAGAATATCTTTCGTGCTTTTTGACTACTTCGAAAAGTGGGTCCTGGAAACGACGGAGTACACGTAAGCAGTCAAGGCTGACTGAGCCGAGGGACTCCCACGCCTCCGGGATACGGATACCTCACTCATCACCTTCTGCGATAAGTAACTCGCGTTCGGATAAAGTGGCTCCGCGGATCGAACAAGTCTTTGCGTTCGAAAGCCCTTCTGCCGAAGCGATCCTTCGAGCCTTCTCGACCGAGTCGACGACAGGGCCTCACGGACGGGTGAAAGTATGTGTAAGCGGCAAGGCTGACCGAGCCGAGGGACTCCCACGCCTCCGGGATACGGATACCTCACTCATCACCTTCCGCGAGAAGCAACTCTCGCTCGCACTAACATCCCTGTTACCGACAAAAAGTCCAGATACTCGAAACAAGAGGAAAAGAGACGCAACTTTAAAACGCAGCAAGGGTGTGTGTTCCGGCCTCGACGGCCGCACAAGGCACACGCTACAAGACAATCTGATCCTGTAGGCTCGGGTCTTGACGCTGGAAGGGGGCAGCAACACCCTCGGCATCGACGGCACCTTCGGCGAGGCCCGACCTAGCCTCGGACGGCGACGCGGTCCGAGGGTCTCCGCTCCGAAGGACGACGTCATCACCACGCCCGGGCAATCGCTGTTAGGGACTTCTCCGGGAATCCGGCCCGAGCAGGCGGCTCGGCCGGCCACCTCTGGGGCCTCGGCCAACCATCTTCCAAGGGCGCCGGCCCGGTCCGAAGCCTCGGCTGATCAACTCCGGCGTCGATCCTGCCAACAGACAACCCGGCTAGGCTCCGGCCAACCAGGTTTCATTTCCGAGCCAACTCCGCCTCTGTTCATGCTGATATCGCTACCCCTGGCCTCGGCTCGTCGAAGAGCGGCCGAGGGGTCTCTTTAACTAAGCTAGAGGAGCCTCGGACAGCAGGGCCGACCGAGCCGAGGGACTCCTACGCCTCTGGGATACGGATACCTCACTCGTCACCTTGACACGGGGCGACTCATGCTTGGTGAAGCGGTTCAGATAGTCAATAGATGAGTCTTAGTGCTCAAGAATGAGGAAAAAACACGGCTCCGTGCCGAAATTACATACATGTTCAGGCCTCGAAAGCCGTAATGAACAAAAAATCCTGGCATTCGAAGTGTCATTACAAACGGAACTCCGGTTCCGTCTCCACGGGTATGGACAACCTCCCCGCCAGGGAAGCCCGTGGGGCGACAAGCTCTGGGCGAATCACCAGCAAAACGCGGGACGCCCCCGAGCATCCCAGCAGATCCTCGCAGCCGTCCTCGCCGCGAATGCAAGGAAGAAGACGGAATGTTGCATCCTAGCTGGGCAGCAACAGTTCGCCTTCCCCGGCATGGCTGGAGGATGTCTCCGCCGTAGGGCTAAAGGGCGATTGCCACCACCAGAAGCTGGAAGAAGAGGTGGTCCGCCTACCCGCGCAGGAGGTGGAGCCCCGGCTCGCCTCGCCCCCCGCCCCAGCGAGGATGACGAACACCCTCAACACTGAGGGCGGGACCGGGATCACAGCCCGGTTTGCCTCTCCCCATCCAGGAGCTGGAGGTCACCGTCTTGGGTGACCACTGTCACACCCGTTTCCAAGGACAGAGCCGGGTGCATAGCATATGTGTGCCAGGATCTATTTCCACACATATGTTGACGTCACAAGTGTAATATATCAAAAGAACAATGCATAAAAGCGTAAATAACGACTTTATTAACATATTACACTTCAAACAGACATAATGTCTTAACCTTTATTCATCAAAGTACAGCGAACATGGACATCCATCCACAGGAAGATGACCGGGGGTATCACTAGACTAGCATCCATGGAGTTCAGCATCATATCTTCATCTGCAACTTCTGATCAAAATTAAGCAAGGGTGAGCTCACTTATGGTCGGGGCTCAGCAAGTGGGGGAAAATGCAAGGTAACAAGGTAAGGCTAAAGTTTTAATGCGGTTAGCATTTTAGTTAGTCAACATTTTATTATCAACGCCTGATTACTAAATGTAAGTATATACCAAACCCAATTAAGCATAAGCGATAATTTTCAGCATATATATATCATCAACATAAATAATCACCTGCATAAGCTCAGAACCACTTGAACCAAAAAGGGCCACGATTTATTTTCATCTTCAAGTTCAATTATCATGTGAGGAGTCCAGGCTGCTCATAACCGTGAGCACGGCTGATATATCAGTTTTACACTCTGCAGAGGTGGTACAACTTTACCCACAAGCCGTGTATCCCCTCTAGCCTGGGTCGGCCAAAACCCGTAAACACTTCCGAGGTGAGTGGCTAGGGATCCACTATGAGGCTTTCACAAAATACACTTAATACGAAGCAACCCGCTAAGGTTTCTAAAGACGATGGTGGTGGCCCCCTGGGTGAGGTACCTTAGCCAAGAATACATCCCCATGTTAACGTGGGCTGCCAACACCTACCGCTCCCCCTCTTGCCCATATTTCAGGTAAGGTTGCCAGGCACTAAGCATATAAAGCTAATTACCAAAGCCAGAGCCATGATAGCACTCGTGGTTGCACTGTTTTCCCGGTGGTCACTCTATGTTCCAATTAATATGCAATAATCTTGTTTAACCATCGGGTTAACAACAATAATGTAAACTTACCATTTTGGAACATTAATATCATAAGCGAGAGTGACTGCATAAAGTTAAGTTGTAGCAATAGCATAGCTACGAAGGTAAAGTATAATTCCCAGGTTTGATCAAGGAATAAGGTTGGAAAGGTTATCTAAATAGGTAACCCGTCAAATTATGCATATATATCCAAAAGAATAAACTTTATTAAATGTATTGTTTGGGATCAAACAGAGTATGCAGAGGGAGAAGTCCACTTGCCTTGCTTACTGAAAATTTGAGGTTCTTCCACGGAATAGCACTTGATTCTCAACTATTAGATCAACCACTGAATATCACACAAACAAACAAGAAGAAACAAACACCACTCAATAACATACAACATTCACCATACATAAAGCTAAAAGAAAGCCTAACGAAAAGAGCGCTCGCTTTTCAAAAACATTACACGCAAGGGTTATAATAAAAAGGTATTCTTTTCAAAAATGTGTGATCTATGCTTTATAAAACAAGACATGAGCTTAAAATGTCTTAATTAAACTATACAAATATTAGGTTCACTAATTTAATCTTTTATAAAACATCATACGCGATACGTCTAGATTAAGGGTTTATAACACGATAAACACGTTATAACGATATTAAACCTTTTTAACCTTTTTAGAAAAGATATAAGTTATATATCTAGGATTAATGTGTTATGAAATACATTGTTAATTTAGGAAGCATTATGGAACATATAATTCATTGTTAAACCTATCTCTTATGATGAATTAAGATATAAGTCTAAATAGGTTTTATGTGAAAAGATCATTATTATTATTAAACACCTATTTATGGAAAGTTATGGTATATGCCTTAAATGAACTTTTATGTAAAAGACAATGAACAAACAACTATCTTTTAATTTCATTTGAAAACACATAGCCTGTATTATTATATTCGAAGTCAATATATAAAGTAACATTTTAAGTTATAAAAGAACTTAAACTCTTATTACTTTATTTTATCCTTTAGGGACTACTAAACGATATATAAATAATATGGATTCAATGTGATGAACATATTAATCACGCTTACATTACTAGTTAAGGATAAATTGAAATGTAAGTCTAGTTATTAAATTGTGAGAAAATATACATAATCTATTGATTATACTTAGTTTCAATTTAGGAACATACGACCTAAATCATTTGAAAAGGAAAAAAAGTATAAACTATCATTTTAGTTCATAAAAGCAATGACCCTTGTTATCTTTTAATTAAGAAATAATCTATTAATTGGACATATATTTATCTTCTATTTTTAACAAGGAACAAATGGTCTACATATTATTTTAAATTTCTATTTAAGAAGGCTATACTTACACATCTATAATGAACATCGAAAACATGATATCTATTGAATAGGTCATTTTAATATTTCTTGATTAAACTACAAAAATATGTGAACCGCACGAAACATTAATTAAAAATGCTTGTCACATAATTATGGAACTAACAAAACCATTTCTATTTTATTTGGGTTCCAAAATATACATTTTATAATAGAAACTATAACAAGGACCAAAACATAATTAAAAGTAGACTATGAGGGGTAGCCGGTAAATTTATATTTTGTGTACATATATCATTATAAACAACTATCTCCTTCTAAATCATAAAGGCTATAATTATTTTTAATTTTCTTAACTTGATGACTACATATGAATCGAATCTAACGATCATAAATAATGAAACGTGTAAATTATTGTGAATGCTGAAATAAATTATTTCGCATAAACATATGGAACTGACATTACATGAATCGATTTATTTGCGCTCCAAATAAATGTTTTACATAAAAACGTCATACGAATTTATACGCTATTAAATGTAGACTATATGAATAGCAACAGAAATTGTCATCTTCTACCTTGTAGTAACAGAGAAACAGCGCGTTCGTACGGTTCTCAGCGCGACGACTGCGCGGCATCGAACTTCAACATGGCGGGGCTGAGCAGGAGCATCGGCGAATTCCAGCAGGCCATGGTTAGCAAGGTCGTGATGTGGGGCAGCAAGGCACATCACAGATAACGACGAAGGCGTGGCATGGAGGAACGACTTCGGCACCGGCAAGGCACAGCAGCAGGGCGAACTCCGCGGCGTCACGATACAGAAGCTAGCGTTGAAATAATGAGCAGTCTGCGCGTCGACGATGGTTTGTTGTTATGTCTAGGCTCAACACTCGATAGTGAGAGGAGGGACAGAGAACTGGTTTATATAGAGAAGAGTGAGGCAGCGCTAGCAGGAGTTGCGCTGACGGAAATGGGCCATTGAAGCGCTGTAAATCTAAGAAATGGATGCGCCATCAACGGCTGCCGTAATTAGAAGGAATGGCTTGGAGCTGAGAAACTGAAGAATTTAGGACGCCGTTGATGAGAGGGAGTGATGGGAGAAAGTAACGGCTCCATTAACGCAGTAAAGAAACAGTCGCGGACGGCTCGGTATTGAACTCCATAACGTGCGTAGAAGAAACGAACGCGAGCTGCGGTTGGCGCAGTCGGTGCGGCGCCTGGGCTCCTGGCACGCGATCGGGCAGTCGGTGTCGCGCGGTGCTGGGCGCGACGGGCGCGTGCTTCGGGGTCGGGTGCGCGGGGCAGCGTCGTCAATCGGTCGTCGAGGCCTGGCTGCTCGGGCGCTGCTGGGGCTCGGGGTAGGGGCGCTCGGCCGCGGGGTCGCGTCTGGGCAGGCTGCGAGGGTCGCTGGGCTCTGTCGCGTGGAAGAGAAGTGAGGGAGGAGGAGAGAGGAAGGGTGGGAGGAAGAGAAACCAGGGGATGGCGGCGCGCGGCTAGCAGAATGCACGGGAGAAGAAAGAGTGGGGAGAGAGAAGAATACTGGCTGGGGCCCACCTGTCATAGAGAAGAAAGGTATGAGGGAGGCATGTGCAGAGGCTTGGAAAGGCTAGGCGTGGGATTTTGTGTTTTTTTTCTTTTGTTTTTCTTTTCTTAATTTGGATGTGTGCGTTCGTCTCTCTTTTATTTATTTATTTATTTCGAAAATTATTTTTTTAATTACTATATTTTTATTTTTATTTCAGAATATATATACAATTAATATATTCCAAAAACATAAATTAACCAAAAATATTATTAACATGTAAAAAAACATATCTTTCTCAAAAAGTTTCTAGCAACTTATTATATATTTATTTAGAGAAAGAAACTCCGCCCAAGAATTAAATCCAAATAACAAATTTATAATTGAATACATTTAAGTATATTATCAACACTTCAAAAATACTTATTTTAACAACTCACTATTATTTTATAACATGAGATTTTCTCACCAAATTAAATTAATGTATTAGATTTACAAATCGAGTCAAACAAAGTTTGTGCTTCGGATTTATGCATCAAACAATTGGCAAAATTTTATCCAATTAGGAAATCACCATTTCATTACTTGAAAACATAATTTTTTCCTTCTACTAGAAATTAATAATATAAACTAAGTTGTTTTCAATCGACGGATTAGGGTGTTACAAAATCTACCCCTCTTAAAAAGAATCTCGTCCTCGAGATTAGGGAAGGCTAGCAAGAAAACAATGGTGATATATGGTTACTCGTAGGTTCTTGGTTCACACTTTAACTCTTCTAAACTTAAGGAACTTCTTCATTTCTTCGCTCCGCAATGACTACTAATCAAGCGATCTTCATCATCGTACTTATAACTGGTTGGTCTTCTGGATTATTGTTTGGGTCTTGCTTGGCAGCTTTCTTCTCTAGTTGGTCTAGACGCTTCTTGGGGCATTCGTGAATAATATGTTCTTCATTCTTGCAGTAGAAACAAGCACCTCTTGCTTTGAGTTCTTTGCGAGTCAACTTTGCTTGACCAACAGGTGATGAGGGATGATTGGGTGTCTGTATCTCATATAGCTGCGTCTGGCTTGATTCTTCCATTTGGGTATCCATGTGTTTCAGGGCTTTTGCTTGTGGTTGGGGTGGACTACTCATATATCCAAACATTTTCTATTCCTTTTGTTGTTCTTCACGATGTTGATAGAAGTTTTTGTGCATTTTGGTTCATATCCCATGTCTGGAGACTCAGATAGCTTTATCTCGGAGGTATCCGGTAGTGAACGCTTCTCAGGACAGTTACGGAAGTAATGACCTTCACGTCCACATTGATAGCAAGCTTTTCTTGAAGTTATTTCTTGACTTTTTCCATGTTTCCCTTTTTGTTTCTTGGAACTGATGCGACGACGAGGCTGAAACTGTGTGAAGGTGATAGTCCATCCATCAATGTAACACTCATTTGCTTCTTTTTGGAGCTGAGCATCCTTGTGATGTTTCCTTTTTGGAAAACCTGGCAATTCATCGTCTGACAGTACATCTGCTACTAGTTGTTCTTGGGAAGACCATTGACTTTTTATACCAGAAAATAAAATCCGGTTCTTCTGTTTTGTAGTTTCACTTTCATTTGTACTGATCTGGCGACAAGGAATTCCATAGTACTCACAACAACAACATGTTCCAAGATCATTTGTTTGTTGGTGTGCATCCTTTTGTTCATCAGTTGTTTCATTTCTAGTGACGTTTCGACTTGCCAACACTTGCTGGTATGAGGAGGTGAGTTGAGATACATTCTGTATTACAAGAGCTTGTGCATGTAACAGCTTTTCTAAGTCAACTATTGATGGTGATGTTGTGGTTGATGTCATATGGTTATCGGTAGTCTGCTCATGTGCTATAAATTCTGCTAAATCAACTTGTTGGAGTCTAGCTACCACTTGAGAAGTTGCTTGTAGAAACTGTGCATGCGCCTTCTTGAACTGTTGCATCTGATCCTTAGCTGGAGGAGTTGCCAACACAATGTATTCTTTGCACTTAGTGACCTCACTTGTAGTTGACATTCCAAGGTCTGACATCTGTATGGGTATGGAAGAATGGAAGGGACAAAAGGATTGAGCAAAGATAGATTATAGAGAGCAGAGAAAACCCATCTATCTAAGGTTTTACCTAGCTAACTGATGTCATTGTGGACAAAAGTCACATGATACACCAACAATCATTTCAAAGAAGCAAATCAAACATGAACACAAATGACAATGAACTCAAGCATACCAGCACAACACAATCCAATTGTACTCACTCAACCAAAACAAAAGGTGAGACAAGGTTTGAAATAAGAAAGATTTTATAATATCAAGGAGTTGGGTAAGAATTATCAAGGAGTTAGACATGACATATTTGTTGGTGGCCAAGAGTGAAATAAGATAACCATGAACTATTAAAGTGAGGATAAATGATATAACCAAGGATATGAAGTGAGTTAGGGAGAAAACTTTATCAAGGAGACAAAATAGAGAGGCATAGGTTTAATATATCAAGGTAGATATTGCGCAAGAGTGGCAATACAATGGCACGAAAGCAAAATTATAAGAATTCAATAGGGAGAAAGCATTATCAAGGAGAAAAGTAGAGAGGCAAAAGTTTAATATATCAAGGTAGATATTGCCTAAGGATGGCAATACAATGGCAAGGAAACAAAAGTATAAGAAGTCAAGGGTTTTATAGCAATATTATGGATTAGAAAACCACTATAATATAATGTCGTCTTTACCGATCTAGTCAAAAATCTTAATACTAAAGAACAATCCAATCAACCTAACCAAGAAGAATGGCAATAGATCCAAGAGATCTATAACGAAAACTTCTTGCGGAGTGGGGATAAGACAGAGAATAGGGCATCGTTGATAGCTTCAAAAAGGTTTCTTCTGGCAAACTTCGCTTCAAGTTCCGCAATCCTAGCTTGATCATCTTCCAATGCTTCTCATTAGAACCTTCTGATAGACGAAGAATCGAACAAGAAGGGTTGAAGATAAAAGAGACGAGGTTTGATATAAAGTAAGTTTTTATGAAGCAAAATATATCATGCTTTGAAAGACTGACTGGGCTTTCCATTTCTAACTAATCTAGCGACCTACGGTCACATTGCTTTTATACCACTTCTATCACACCCGTTTCCAAGGACAGAGCCGGGTGCATAGCATATGTGTGCCAGGATCTATTTCCACACATATGTTGACGTCACAAGTGTAATATATCAAAAGAACAATGCATAAAAGCGTAAATAACGACTTTATTAACATATTACACTTCAAACAGACATAATGTCTTAACCTTTATTCATCAAAGTACAGCGAACATGGACATCCATCCACAGGAAGATGACCGGGGGTATCACTAGACTAGCATCCATGGAGTTCAGCATCATATCTTCATCTGCAACTTCTGATCAAAATTAAGCAAGGGTGAGCTCACTTATGGTCGGGGCTCAGCAAGTGGGGGAAAATGCAAGGTAACAAGGTAAGGCTAAAGTTTTAATGCGGTTAGCATTTTAGTTAGTCAACATTTTATTATCAACGCCTGATTACTAAATGTAAGTATATACCAAACCCAATTAAGCATAAGCGATAATTTTCAGCATATATATATCATCAACATAAATAATCACCTGCATAAGCTCAGAACCACTTGAACCAAAAAGGGCCACGATTTATTTTCATCTTCAAGTTCAATTATCATGTGAGGAGTCCAGGCTGCTCATAACCGTGAGCACGGCTGATATATCAGTTTTACACTCTGCAGAGGTGGTACAACTTTACCCACAAGCCGTGTATCCCCTCTAGCCTGGGTCGGCCAAAACCCGTAAACACTTCCGAGGTGAGTGGCTAGGGATCCACTATGAGGCTTTCACAAAATACACTTAATACGAAGCAACCCGCTAAGGTTTCTAAAGACGATGGTGGTGGCCCCCTGGGTGAGGTACCTTAGCCAAGAATACATCCCCATGTTAACGTGGGCTGCCAACACCTACCGCTCCCCCTCTTGCCCATATTTCAGGTAAGGTTGCCAGGCACTAAGCATATAAAGCTAATTACCAAAGCCAGAGCCATGATAGCACTCGTGGTTGCACTGTTTTCCCGGGTGGTCACTCTATGTTCCAATTAATATGCAATAATCTTGTTTAACCATCGGGTTAACAACAATAATGTAAACTTACCATTTTGGAACATTAATATCATAAGCGAGAGTGACTGCATAAAGTTAAGTTGTAGCAATAGCATAGCTACGAAGGTAAAGTATAATTCCCAGGTTTGATCAAGGAATAAGGTTGGAAAGGTTATCTAAATAGGTAACCCGTCAAATTATGCATATATATCCAAAAGAATAAACTTTATTAAATGTATTGTTTGGGATCAAACAGAGTATGCAGAGGGAGAAGTCCACTTGCCTTGCTTACTGAAAATTTGAGGTTCTTCCACGGAATAGCACTTGATTCTCAACTATTAGATCAACCACTGAATATCACACAAACAAACAAGAAGAAACAAACACCACTCAATAACATACAACATTCACCATACATAAAGCTAAAAGAAAGCCTAACGAAAAGAGCGCTCGCTTTTCAAAAACATTACACGCAAGGGTTATAATAAAAAGGTATTCTTTTCAAAAATGTGTGATCTATGCTTTATAAAACAAGACATGAGCTTAAAATGTCTTAATTAAACTATACAAATATTAGGTTCACTAATTTAATCTTTTATAAAACATCATACGCGATACGTCTAGATTAAGGGTTTATAACACGATAAACACGTTATAACGATATTAAACCTTTTTAACCTTTTTAGAAAAGATATAAGTTATATATCTAGGATTAATGTGTTATGAAATACATTGTTAATTTAGGAAGCATTATGGAACATATAATTCATTGTTAAACCTATCTCTTATGATGAATTAAGATATAAGTCTAAATAGGTTTTATGTGAAAAGATCATTATTATTATTAAACACCTATTTATGGAAAGTTATGGTATATGCCTTAAATGAACTTTTATGTAAAAGACAATGAACAAACAACTATCTTTTAATTTCATTTGAAAACACATAGCCTGTATTATTATATTCGAAGTCAATATATAAAGTAACATTTTAAGTTATAAAAGAACTTAAACTCTTATTACTTTATTTTATCCTTTAGGGACTACTAAACGATATATAAATAATATGGATTCAATGTGATGAACATATTAATCACGCTTACATTACTAGTTAAGGATAAATTGAAATGTAAGTCTAGTTATTAAATTGTGAGAAAATATACATAATCTATTGATTATACTTAGTTTCAATTTAGGAACATACGACCTAAATCATTTGAAAAGGAAAAAAAGTATAAACTATCATTTTAGTTCATAAAAGCAATGACCCTTGTTATCTTTTAATTAAGAAATAATCTATTAATTGGACATATATTTATCTTCTATTTTTAACAAGGAACAAATGGTCTACATATTATTTTAAATTTCTATTTAAGAAGGCTATACTTACACATCTATAATGAACATCGAAAACATGATATCTATTGAATAGGTCATTTTAATATTTCTTGATTAAACTACAAAAATATGTGAACCGCACGAAACATTAATTAAAAATGCTTGTCACATAATTATGGAACTAACAAAACCATTTCTATTTTATTTGGGTTCCAAAATATACATTTTATAATAGAAACTATAACAAGGACCAAAACATAATTAAAAGTAGACTATGAGGGGTAGCCGGTAAATTTATATTTTGTGTACATATATCATTATAAACAACTATCTCCTTCTAAATCATAAAGGCTATAATTATTTTTAATTTTCTTAACTTGATGACTACATATGAATCGAATCTAACGATCATAAATAATGAAACGTGTAAATTATTGTGAATGCTGAAATAAATTATTTCGCATAAACATATGGAACTGACATTACATGAATCGATTTATTTGCGCTCCAAATAAATGTTTTACATAAAAACGTCATACGAATTTATACGCTATTAAATGTAGACTATATGAATAGCAACAGAAATTGTCATCTTCTACCTTGTAGTAACAGAGAAACAGCGCGTTCGTACGGTTCTCAGCGCGACGACTGCGCGGCATCGAACTTCAACATGGCGGGGCTGAGCAGGAGCATCGGCGAATTCCAGCAGGCCATGGTTAGCAAGGTCGTGATGTGGGACAGCAAGGCACATCACAGATAACGACGAAGGCGTGGCATGGAGGAACGACTTCGGCACCGGCAAGGCACAGCAGCAGGGCGAACTCCGCGGCGTCACGATATAGAAGCTAGCGTTGAAATAATGAGCAGTCTGCGCGTCGACGATGGTTTGTTGTTATGTCTAGGCTCAACACTCGATAGTGAGAGGAGGGACAGAGAACTGGTTTATATAGAGAAGAGTGAGGCAGCGCTAGCAGGAGTTGCGCTGACGGAAATGGGCCATTGAAGCGCTGTAAATCTAAGAAATGGATGCGCCATCAACGGCTGCCGTAATGAGAAGGAATGGCTTGGAGCTGAGAAACTGAAGAATTTAGGACGCCGTTGATGAGAGGGAGTGATGGGAGAAAGTAACGGCTCCATTAACGCAGTAAAGAAACAGTCGCGGACGACTCGGTATTGAACTCCGTAACGTGCGTAGAAGAAACGGACGCGAGCTGCGGTTGGCGCGGTCGGTGCGGCGCCTGGGCTCCTAGCACGCGATCGGGCAGTCGGTGTCGCGCGGTGCTGGGCGCGACGGGCGCGTGCTTCGGGGTCGGGTGCGCGGGGCAGCGTCCTCGATCGGTCGTCGGGGCCTGGCTGCTCGGGCGCTGCTGGGGCTCGGGGTAGGGGCGCTCGGCCGCGGGGTCGCGTCTGGGCAGGCTGCGCGGTCGCTGGGCTCTGTCGCGTGGAAGAGAAGTGAGGGAGGAGGAGAGAGGAAGGGTGGGAGGAAGAGAAACCAGGGGATGGCGGCGCGCGGCTAGCAGAATGCACGGGAGAAGAAAGAGTGGGGAGAGAGAAGAATACTGGCTGGGGCCCACCTGTCATAGAGAAGAAAGGTATGAGGGAGGCATGTGCAGAGGCTTGGAAAGGCTAGGCGTGGGATTTTGTGTTTTTTTTCTTTTGTTTTTCTTTTCTTAATTTGGATGTGTGCGTTCGTCTCTCTTTTATTTATTTATTTATTTCGAAAATTATTTTTTTAATTACTATATTTTTATTTTTATTTCAGAATATATATACAATTAATATATTCCAAAAACATAAATTAACCAAAAATATTATTAACATGTAAAAAAACATATCTTTCTCAAAAAGTTTCTAGCAACTTATTATAAATTTATTTAGAGAAAGAAACTCCGCCCAAGAATTAAATCCAAATAACAAATTTATAATTGAATACATTTAAGTATATTATCAACACTTCAAAAATACTTATTTTAACAACTCACTATTATTTTATAACATGAGATTTTCTCACCAAATTAAATTAATGTATTAGATTTACAAATCGAGTCAAACAAAGTTTGTGCTTCGGATTTATGCATCAAACAATTGGCAAAATTTTATCCAATTAGGAAATCACCATTTCATTACTTGAAAACATAATTTTTTCCTTCTACTAGAAATTAATAATATAAACTAAGTTGTTTTCAATCGACGGATTAGGGTGTTACAACCACCAGCGGGGGGGAGCAACCAGGCTATGTGATGAAAATCCTTGAAGCCGAACGATGGCTGAAAGGTACCAACTCCCACGGAGTTGCGTTCCTCCAACGATGAGGCGAAAAGACGGCGGTTTCCCCCATCCGAGGGCTCGGAAGGTGGAGAGACACGGTGCATAAGGGAGAAAGAAGACATGGTCGCCTTACGGAAGGGGTCGCCCTCCTTTTAAAGGCGACTCTCCCTGCTTGCGCCCCCAACCGTCACGGGCTGAGTCTTCTCCAACACGCTCCAAAGACCCCCCCTGCGGCGCGGGGGCTGGGTCCCGCATGTCATGCAGACCGGCTCCGAGCAGAAGAAGCCAAACCGCCGCGCGTGGTGCACGCAACCGCCCAGCGGTTACAAGTGACCCTCCACTTTTGCCCAGACCAACGGGCGAAAGGGGCAAGCAGCCATGCAGGCGGCATGCAACCGCGCCAAGTGGACGCGCCTCTCCGACTCCTGACCTGCCAGCACGGAGGTCCAAGCCCACGCGTCGCGCGACCGGCGCGCCGGATGCTGCATGCAAGCAACTGTACCACTTGCGCCACCGCCGCACCTCCTCGATTGCGGAACCGATACCGCAACCCGAGGCGACCCAGCACGCGACCCAGCAGCGCCAGCCTGACGCAGCGGTCAAACGCGGTCAAAAGGGGGCCGGCAGTAATGGCGGTGGCAGGCACGCGGGAGCAGCGGTCACGCCGTCAGCCAAGCTCACGTCCCATCCGGAGACAGCGAGAGAACCCCCTCTCACGGCGTGAAGACGACGCGCCCATGACCCGTTCCTCGAATGGCTCGCGCACGCGCAACGGCAGCCTCGCCAACTACTCGCCCTGTCGCATTAACTCCACGGCTGGACAGGCGGCGCTTCTGGCAGGGGCAGCTGGCGACGCTTCGCCTTCGCCAAAACGACCGCGCCAAAAAAGGTACGCCGCGTCGTTCAATTTCGTATCCTTTTTCCTTTTTCCTCTTTCTCTATCTCTTGCAACAGGGACCGGGAAAGGGGATACCCCTAAAGGGATCCTTCCCCACGAAGGAACTAGGCTCCGAGCCTCCTTACTGATCAGGGGTTCGAAGGCTGGCCCCCCGAAGGGTTCAACAGCCGCCTCAGATCGCGTGGGCCCGACACCCACTACTGGTCAGAGGTTCGAAGGTCGGCCTCCCGAAAGGTTCCACGGCCGCCTCAGGCTACTCGGGCTCCGTGCCCATTACTGATCAGGGGTTCGAAGGCTGGCCCCCCGAAGGGTTCACAGTCGCCTCAGACACCGAGCGAGGGATGACCAGGGGTACGTTCGATACATAACCGAGGCTCGGGCTGCGCTCCCGAGGTACCCTAGGACATTTCCGAGATCAGCGGGAACGATCCTGTAACGGAATCCCATCGGAGGGAGGCATCGAGCCCTCGGACCCCGTCGCCAGGGGACCGGGTCCGGCAGATCACCCGCAGGTACTTTTGGGCGTGCCTCTGGGCCCCTAGCCGACCCCCAACGAACGGGGCACGGACGTCCACTCGGATTACCCGCTTGCAGCTCACCCGAGACACCATGTTCGGTGCCCATCGAGGGTAACATGGCGCTCTCCCCCCTCCTCCTTGCGGAAAGGCGACGTAGGGGCGTATGTAAAAAAGCTGAGTCTGTCCCTGATCGCCCTCTCGCCCTGTGCAGAGGCTCGGGGGCTGCTCTCGCAAACCCGGCTCCGGCCAAACCGTTGACAGCGTCAACATACCAGCCTGAGAACTTGGGCCCCGACAGTGCACCCGGGCTACGGCCAGTTCGCATGAGGGAACCGCCAGACCAGCCGAAGCGTTACACAAGGCATTAAGACCTCGAAGGAGCAAAACCACTCCTCCGAGGCCTCGGGGGCTACACCCGGCGGGTGCGCTCGCGCGCACCCAACGGAACAAAATGCAACCGAGAAAGGCTGGTCCCCTTGCAAAAAAGTGCGACGAAAGCCTCCAAGCGAGTGCTAACACTCCCTTCGAGGCTCGGGGGCTACTGTCGGGGACCATAATTAGGGGTACCCTCAAGACGCCTAATTCTCAGCTGGTAACCCCCATCAGCATAAAGCTGCAGAGGCCTGATGGGTGCGATTAAGTCAGGGATCGGTCCATACGAGCGACTCGATCACGCCTCGCCCGAGCCTAGCCTCGGGCAAGGGCAGCCGACCCTGAGGTGTTTCCGTCTCGCCCGAGGCCCCCTTTTTTACGGCAGACGCATCTCCGGCTCGCCCGAGGCCTTGCCTTCGTTAAGAAGCAACCCTGACTAAGTCGCCGCGCCGACCGACCAAGTCACAGGGGCATTTAACGCAAAGGTAGCCTGGCACCTTTATCCTGACGCGCGCCCCCTGGCAGAGCCGAAGTGACCGCCGTCACTTCGCCGCTCCACTGACCGGTCTGACAGAAGGACAGCGCCGCCTGCGCCATCCCGACTGCAGTGCCACTTGACAGAGTGAGACTGACAGGCAGCCAGGCCTTGCCAAAGGCGCCATAGGAAGCTCCGCCCGACCCAGGGCTCGGACTCGGGCTAAGGCCCCGGAAGACGGCGAACTCCGCTCCGCCCGACCCAGGGCTCGGACTCGGGCTAAGGCCCCGGAAGACGGCGAACTCCGCTCCGCCCGACCCAGGGCTCGGACTCGGGCTAAGGCCCCGGAAGACGGCGAACTCCGCTCCGCCCGACCCAGGGCTCGGACTCGGGCTAAGGCCCCGGAAGACGGCGAACTCCGCTCCGCCCGACCCAGGGCTCGGACTCGGGCTAAGGCCCCGGAAGACGGCGAACTTCGCTCCGCCCGACCCAGGGCTCGGACTCGGGCTAAGGCCCCGGAAGACGGCGAACTCCGCTCCGCCCGACCCCAGGGGTCGGACTCCGCCCTGGCCTCTGCCGAACGACCTCCGCCTCGCCCGACCCAGGAGCTCAGGCTCGGCCTCGGCCATGCAGGACAGACTCGACCTCGGCTTCGGAGGAGCCTCCACGTCGCCCGACCTAGGGCACAAGTCCGCCACGTCAACAGGAAGCGCCATCATCACCCTACCCCGAGCCGACTCGGGCCGCAGAGAACAGGACCGACGTCCCATCTGGCTAGCTCCGCCAGATAGGCAATGATGGCGCCCCGCTAGACCCATGACGACGGCGGCTCTCAGCTCCCTTACGGAAGCAGGGGGACGTCAGCAAGGGCCCAACCGCTCCGACAGCTGTCCCTCCACCAGGCTCCGTTACTCCTCCGACAGCCACGACACCACACCAGCTGGGTGCCAAGATCTCTCCGGCTGCCACCTTGGCATGTACTTAGGGCACTAGCTCTCCCCCGTTAGACACGTAGCTGCTACACCCCCATTGTACACCTGGATCCTCTCCTTACGCCTATAAAAGGAAGGACCAGGGCCTTCTTAAAGAAGGTCGGACCCGCGGGAACGAGGGCAGGGGCAGGCGCTCTCTTGGGGCCGCTCGCTTCCCTCACCCGCGTGGACGCTTGTAACCCCCTACTGCAAGCGCACCCGACCTGGGCGCGGGATGAACACGAAGGCCGCGGGATCTCCACCTCCCTCACGACTCGGCTCCGGCCACCTCGCTCTTCCCCCCTTCGCGCTCGCCCACGCGCTCGACCCATCTGGGCTGGGGCACGCGGCACACTCACTCGTCGGCTTAGGGACCCCCCGGTCTCGAAACGCCGACAATTTCTGACATTTACAAAAATACACAAATTTCATATACAACCACACATTCACATTAACAATTACATTCACAAACATCAATTCACATTCACAAACACATTGCAACAAGTCTTTGATATTAACATATAGTTCCAACATCCATCACACATAGTTCAACATCGTTCACATAATATCGTCATAGTTCGACATTCACATAGTCTTTGACATCAACATTGACATAGTTCCAAATCAAACACAGTTCAACAACCATCACACATATCTGTCACCTGGTTGGTTGGGGTTGTAGCCACTTCCTCCGGCTGGACTGTAGGTGTTGAAAATTTTGTTCACCTAAGAAGTCGAGCGCGTCGTCTTGACCATACACATCTCCAAATGCGGCAACTGAAGCGAGAGGTGTCTCAAAGCCCTGTAACACACACATGAAATAGTAACCACTAAGTTCTTAATTTTAACACATGCACATGAAATATTTCTTTGAAGGATTTGTTTAGGTTCCATAATAGAAATTTTTTGGAATTACATAAACTAAGATAGCAATGTAAAGCACAACGCCAAGGTAAGTAAATGCGCAAGCTTAGAGGGTCATAGAGATGCAAACTCCTACTTCATCCGTCCTAAAATATTAGTCATTTTAACATTTTAATAGATTCATACAAGACTTAATATATGTGTCGGGGACCATAATTAGGGGTACCCTCAAGACGCCTAATTCTCAGCTGGTAACCCCATCAGCATAAAGCTGCAGAGGCCTGATGGGTGCGATTAAGTCAGGGATCGGTCCATACGAGCGACTCGATCACGCCTCGCCCGAGCCTAGCCTCGGGCAAGGACAGCCAACCCTGAGGTGTTTCCGTCTCGCCCGAGGCCCCCTTTTTTACGGCAGACGCATCTCCGGCTCGCCCGAGGCCTTGCCTTCGTTAAGAAGCAACCCTGACTAAATCGCCGCGCCGACCGACCAAGTCACAGGGGCATTTAACGCAAAGGTAGCCTGGCACCTTTATCCTGACGCGCGCCCCCTGGCAGAGCCGAAGTGACCGCCGTCACTTCGCCGCTCCACTGACCGGTCTGACAGAAGGACAGCGCCGCCTGCGCCATCCCGACTGCAGTGCCACTTGACAGAGTGAGACTGACAGGAAGCCAGGCCTTGCCAAAGGCGCCATAGGAAGCTCCGCCCGACCCAGGGCTCGGACTCGGGCTAAGGCCCCGGAAGACGGCGAACTCCGCTCCGCCCGACCCAGGGCTCGGACTCGGGCTAAGGCCCCGGAAGACGGCGAACTCCGCTCCGCCCGACCCAGGGCTCGGACTCGGGCTAAGGCCCCGGAAGACGGTGAACTCCGCTCCGCCCGACCCCAGGGGTCGGACTCCGCCCTGGCCTCTGCCGAACGACCTCCGCCTCGCCCGACCCAGGAGCTCGGGCTCGGCCTCTGCAATGCAGGACAGACTCGACCTCGGCTTCGGAGGAGCCTCCACGTCGCCCGACCTAGGGCACAAGTCCGCCACGTCAACAGGAAACGCCATCATCACCCTACCCCGAGCCGACTCGGGCCGCAGAGAACAGGACCGACGTCCCATCTGGCTAGCTCCGCCAGATAGGCAATGATGGCGCCCCGCTAGACCCATGACGACGGCGGCTCTCAGCTCCCTTACGGAAGCAGGGGGACATCAGCAAGGGCCCAACCGCTCCGACAGCTGTCCCTCCACCAGGCTCCGTTACTCCTCCGACAGCCACGACACCACACCAGCTGGGTGCCAAGATCTCTCCGGCTGCCACCTTGGCATGTACTTAGGGCACTAGCTCTCCCCCGTTAGACACGTAGCACTCTGCTACACCCCCATTGTACACCTGGATCCTCTCCTTACACCTATAAAAGGAAGGACCAGGGCCTTCTTAAAGAAGGTTGGCCCCGCGGGAACGAGGGCAGGGGCAGGCGCTCTCTTGGGGCCGCTCGCTTCCCTCACCCGCGTGGACGCTTGTAACCCCTACTGCAAGCGCACCCGACCTGGGCGCGGGACGAACACGAAGGCCGCGGGATCTCCACCTCCCTCACGACTCGGCTCCGGCCACCTCGCTCTCCCCCCTTCGCGCTCGCCCACGCGCTCGACCCATCTGGGCTGGGGCACGCAGCACACTCACTCGTCGGCTTAGGGACCCCCCGGTCTCGAAACACCGATAGTTGGCGCGCCAGGTAGGGGCCTGCTGCGTGTTGACGAGCAGTTTCCCGTCAAGCTCCAGATGGGCAGTCTCCAACGACCTCTCCAACCCGGGACGGTGCTCCGTTTCGGGAGCCTCGAGTTCATGTCTTTCGACGGCAGCTACGACATGATACTCCTTCCACCGCCGCGCGACGGCGACAATGGTGGCCGACAGCCCGCCCGCCGGCGGCGGAATCGACGATGTCTTCCCCGCGTGGGGGAAGAACAACATTCGAGCTTGCCCCATCCTCTCCCTCGCCATCGGAGGAGGAGGCGGGGCAACCAGGGCCGAGCGAGAGGCTGCGCTCCGTCGGCTGTCGAGCGAATCGACATCCCCAGCGCCCCAACGGAGGACGCGTCGGGCGTCACCCTCGCGTTTGAGGCGGAGGCGAGCGCCGTCCCCCCGCAACACGTCAACCCCGAGCAAGTGGACGACGCCAGCACGCTCACGGAGGGCCTGCAGGACGTCGCCCTCGTACCCAGGACGACGGCGCGATCAGTCCCCGACGTGACTTTGTCGCTCCTCGTCGACCAAAAGGTACCGACTGATTCCCATCCTTCGTCATTTCGACTCGACCTCAACCCGCCTAGCGACCTCGCTCTGGCGGGCGCTCACGTTGAGGCGAGTGCAACCTCTTTTGGGTTTCGTGCGCGGTCGCCTTGGGACCGATTGACGGGCGTCTCGACCTACGGGCCCTCTGGGTCCGAGGAAGATGACGACCCCAGCATCTGCTGGGATTTCTCTGGATCTGGCAACCCCAGTGCCATGCGGGACTTCATGACCGCATGCAACTACTGCCTCTCCGACTGTTCCGACGGCAGCCGCAGCCTTGACGACAAGGACTGCGGCCCGAGCCGCGAATGTTTCCACGTCGAGCTAGGGGATCCCTCTGGAGGCAACCGTCTCGGCATGCCGGAGGATGGTGATCTCCCTAGGCCAGTGCCTCGCGCCGACATCCCGCGGGAGCTAGCTGTGGTCCCCGTTCCGGCGGGGGGTCACGACCCACAGCTCGAGCAAGTCCGCGGGGCGCAGGCCGGGCTCGACGAGGGGGCAGGAGCGCTCGAGTTGATCCGCCGGGACGTCGGGCAGGTATGGGCGGGCCAGCCCCCGGCCGGAGAAATACGTCACCTGCCCTAGGGTCTCCAGCACCGCATCGCCAACGATGCCAGGGACAGGCCGCCACCCGCATCCAGCGGGACCGGTCAGGACCTGGCAGCCGCAGCGATGCTCCTCCGCGCGATGCCGGAGTCATCAACCACCGAGGGTCGGCGAATCCAGGGAGAGCTCAAGCATCTCCTGGAAGGCGCTACGGCCCGGCGGGCCGAGAGCTCTGCCTCCCGAAGGCAGGGGTACCCCTCGGAACCTCGTGCCACGACTTCCCGACTCATGCGGGAAGCCTCGGCCTACACCGGGCGCACGCGCAACACCGCGCCTGCGGCCCCGGGCCACCTCGGCGACGAGCACCCTCATCGCGACCGTCGGGCCCGCCTCGACGAAAGGGTGCGCCGAGGCTATCACCCCAGGCGTGGGGGACGCTACGACAGCGGGGAGGATCGGAGTCCCTCGCCCGAACCACCCGGTCCGCAGGTCTTCAGCCGGGCCATTCGGCGGGCGCCGTTTCTGGCCCGATTCTGACCCCCGACTACTATCACAAAGTACTCGGGGGAAACGAGACCGGAATTGTGGCTCACGAACTACCGCCTGGCCTGTCAACTGGGTGGAACGGACGACGATAACCTCATCATCCGCAACCTCCCCCTGTTCCTCTCTGACACTGCTCGCGCTTGGTTGGAGCACCTGCCTCCGGGGCAGATTTCCAACTGGGAGGATTTGGTCCAAGCTTTCGCCGGCAACTTCCAGGGCACGTACGTGCGCCCCGGGAATTCCTGGGACCTCTGAAGCTGCCGGCAACAGCCGGGAGAGTCTCTTCGGGACTACATCCGGCGGTTCTCGAAGTAGCGCACCGAGCTCCCCAACATCACCGACTCCGATGTCATCGGCGCGTTCCTTGCCGGCACCACTTGCCGTGACCTGGTGAGCAAGTTGGGTCGCAAGACCCCCACCAGGGCGAGCGAGCTGATGGACATCGCCACCAAGTTCGCCTCTGGCCAGGAGGCGGTCGAGGCCATCTTCCGAAAGGACAAGCAGCCCCAGGGCCGCCCGTCGGAGGATGCTCCCGAGGCGTCTACTCCGCTCGGCGCCAAGAAGAAAGGCAGGAGGAAGTCGCAAGCGAAACGCGACACCGCCGACGCAGACCTTGTCGCCGCCGCCGAGTACAAGAACCCTCGGAGGCCCCCCGGAGGTGCCAACCTTTTCGACAAGATGCTCAAGGAGACGTGCCCTTACCATCAGGGGCCCGTCAAGCACACCCTCAAGGAGTGCGTCATGCTTCGGCGCCACTTCCACAAGGCCGGGCCACCCGCAGAGGGTGGCAGGGCCCGCGACGACGACAAAAAGGAAGATCACCAAGCAGGAGAGTTCCCCGAGGTCCGCGACTGCTTCATGATCTGCGGAGGGCATGCGGCGAATGCCTCGGCTCGGCATCGCAAGCGAGAGCGTCGGGAGGTCTGCTCGGTGAAGGTGGCGGCGCCAGTCTACCTAGACTGGTCCGACAAGCCCATCACCTTCGACCAAGCTGACCACCCCGACCACGTGCCGAGCCCGGGGAAATACCCGCTCATCGTCGATCCCATCATCGGCGACGTCAGGCTCACCAAGGTCCTGATGGATGGGGGCAGCTGCCTCAATATCATCTACGCCGAGACCCTCAGGCTCCTGCGCGTCGATCTGTCCTCCGTCCGAGCAGGCGCTGCGCCCTTCCACGGGATCATTCCTGGGAAGCGCGTCCAGCCCCTCGGACAGCTCGACCTTCCTGTCTGCTTCGGAACACCCTCCAACTTCCGAAGGGAGACTTTGACGTTCGAGGTGGTCGGGTTCCGAGGAACCTACCACGCAGTATTGGGGAGGCCATGCTACGCGAAGTTCATGGCCATCCCCAACTACACCTACCTGAAGCTCAAGATGCCGGGCCCCAATGGGGTCATCACCGTCGGCCCCACGTACAAACACGCGTTCGAATGCGATGTGGAGTGCGTGGAGTACGCCGAGGCCCTCGCCGAGTCCGAGGCCCTCATCGCCGACCTGGAAAACCTCTCCTGAGAGGTGCCGGACGTGAAGCGACACGCCGGCAACTTCGAGCCAGCGGAGACGGTTAAGGCCGTCCCTCTCGACCCCAGTGGCGACACCTCCAAGCAGATCCGGATCGGTTCCGGGCTCGACCCCAAATAGGAAGCAGTGCTCGTCGACTTTCTCCGCGCAAACGCCGACGTCTTTGCGTGGAGTCCCTCGGACATGCCCGGCATACCGAGGGATGTCGCCGAGCACTCGCTGGATATTCGGGCCGGAGCCCGACCGGTCAGGCAGCCTCTGCGCCGATTCGACGAGGAAAGGCGCAGGGTGATAGGCGAGGAGATCCACAAGCTGATGGCAGTAGGGTTCATCGAAGAGGTATTCCATCCCGAATGGCTTGCCAACCCTGTGCTTGTGAGGAAGAAAGGGGGAAATGGCGGATGTGTGTAGACTACACTGGTCTCAACAAAGCATGTCCGAAGGTTCCCTACCCTCTACCTCGCATCGATCAAATCGTGGATTCCACTGCTGGGTGCGAAACCCTGTCTTTCCTCGATGCCTACTCAGGGTATCATCAAATCAAGATGAAAGAGTCCGACCAGCTCGCGACTTCTTTCATCACGCCCTTCGGCATGTACTGCTATGTCACCATGCCATTCGGTTTGAGGAACGCGGGTGCAACGTACCAGTGGTGCATGGACCATGTGTTCGGCGAACACATCGGTCGCACGGTCGAGGCCTACGTCGATGACATCATAGTCAAGACAAGGAAAGCCTCCGACCTTCTCTCCGACCTTGAAGTGACATTCCGGTGTCTCAAGGCAAAGAACGTCAAGCTCAATCCCGAGAAGTGTGTCTTCGGGGTGCCCCGAGGCATGCTCCTGGGATTCATCGTCTCCGAGCGGGGCATCGAAGCCAACCCGGAGAAGATCGCAGCCATCACCAACATGGGGCCCATCAAGGACTTAAAAGGCGTACAGAGGGTCATGGGATGTCTCGCGGCCTTGAGCCGTTTCATCTCACGCCTCGGCGAAAGAGGCCTGCCTCTGTACCGTCTCTTAAGGAAGGCCGAGTGCTTCACTTGGACCCCCGAGGCCGAGGAAGCTCTCGGGAACCTGAAGGCGCTCCTCACCCAGGCGCCCGTCTTGGTACCCCCAGCTGATGGAGAAGCCCTCTTGGTCTACGTCGCCGCTACCACTCAGGTGGTTAGCGCCGCGATCGTGGTCGAAAGGCAAGAAGAGGGGCATGCATTGCCCGTTCAGAGGCCAGTTTACTTCGTTAGCGAGGTGCTGTCCGAAACCAAGATCCGCTACCCACAAGTTCAGAAGCTGCTGTATGCAGTGATCCTGACGAGGCGAAAGTTGCGACATTACTTCGAGTCTCATCCGGTAACTGTGGTGTCATCCTTCCCCCTGGGGGAGATCATCCAGTGCCAAGAGGCCTCGGGACGGATCGCAAAGTGGGCGGTGGAAATCATGGGCGAGACAATCTCGTTCGCCCCTCGGAAGGCCATCAAGTCCCAGGTACTGGCGGACTTCGTAGCCGAATGGGTCGACACCCAGTTGCCGACGGCTCCGATCCAACCGGAGCTCTGGACCATGTTTTTCGACGGGTCGCTGATGAAGACGGGAGCCGGCGCGGGCCTGCTCTTCGTCTCGCCCCTCGGGAAACACCTGCGCTACGTGCTGCGCCTCCATTTCCCGGCGTCCAACAATGTGGCTGAGTACGAAGCTCTGATCAACGGATTGCGAATCGCCATCGAGCTGGGGGTCCGACGCCTCGACGCTCACGGCGACTCGCAGCTCGTCATCGACCAGGTCATGAAGAACTCCCACTGCCGCGACCCGAAGATGGAGGCCTACTGTGATGAGGTTCGACGCCTGGAAGACAAGTTCTACGGGCTCGAGCTTAACCACATCGCCCGGCGCTACAACGAGACTGCGGACGAGCTGGCAAAGATAGCCTCGGGGCGAACGACGGTTCCCCCGGACGTCTTCTCCCGGGATCTGCACCAACCCTCCGTCAAGATCAGCGACACGCCCGAGCCCGAGGCGGCCTCGGCCCCGTCCGAGGTAACCTCGGCCCAGCCCGAGCCATCCTCGGTTCAGCCCGAGGAACCCTCGGCCCTCGAAGGCGAGGCGCTGCGCATCGAGGAGGAGCGGAGCGGGGTCACGCCTGATCAAGATTGGCAGGCCCCGTACCTGCAATATCTCCGCCAAGGAGAGCTACCCCTTGACCAGGCCGAGGCACGGCGGGTAGCGCAACGCGCCAAGTCGTTCGTCTTGCTGGGCGATGAGAAGGAGCTCTACCACCGCAGCCCCTCGGGCATCCTCCAGCGATGCATCTCCATCGCCGAAGGTCAGGAACTCCTGCAAGAGATACACTCGGGGGCTTGCGGCCATCATGCAGCGCCTCGAGCCCTCGTCGGGAACGCTTTCCGGCAAGGCTTCTACTGGCCAACGGCGGTGGCTGACGCCACTAGAATTGTCCGCACCTGCGAAGGGTGTCAATTCTATGTGAAGCAGACCCACCTGCCCGCTCAGGCTCTGCAGACGATACCCATCACCTGGCCCTTCGCCGTGTGGGGTCTGGACCTCGTCGGCCCTCTGTAGAAGGCGCCCGGGGGCTACACGCACCTGCTGGTCGCCGTCGACAAATTCTCCAAGTGGATCGAGGTCCGACCCCTGAACAGCATCAGGTCCGAGCAGGCGGTGGCGTTCTTCACCAACATCATCCATCGCTTCGGGGTCCCAAACTCCATCATCACCGAAAACGGCACCCAGTTCACCGGCAAAAAATTCTTGGATTTTTGCGAGGATCACAACATCCGGGTGGACTGGGCTGCCGTAGCTCATCCCATGTCGAATGGGCAAGTAGAGCGTGCCAACGGCATGATTCTACAAGAGGTCAAGCCTCGGATTTACAATGACCTCAACAAGTTCGGCAAGCGATGGATGAAGGAACTCCCCTCGGTGGTCTGGAGCCTGAGGACGACGCCGAGCCGAGCCACGGGTTTCACGCCGTTCTTCCTGGTCTACGGGGCCGAGGCCGTCTTGCCCACGGACCTGGAATACGGCTCCCCGAGGACGAGAGCCTACAACGATCAAAGCAACCAAGCTAGCCGAGAAGACTCGCTGGACCAGCTGGAAGAGGTTCGGGACAGGGCCTTACTACACTCGGCGCGGTATCAGCAGTCCCTGCGACGCTACCACGCCCGAGGGGTCCGACCCCGAGACCTCCAGGTGGGCGACCTGGTGCTTCGGCTGCGGCAAGACGCCCGAGGGAGGCACAAGCTCACGCCCCCCTAGGAGGGGCCATTCGTCATCGCCAAAGTTCTAAAGCCCGGAACGTACAAGCTGGCCAACAGTCAAGGCGAGGTCTACGGCAACGCTTGGAACATCCAACAGCTACGTCGCTTCTACCCTTAAGATGTTTCCAAGTTGTTCATATACCTCGCACCCATGCAAAGTTTAGTCAACAAGGAAGGGTCGGCCTCGCCTCGGCGAAGCCCGACCCTCCCTCGGGGGCTAAAAGGGGGGAAACCCCCTCTGCGTCAAAATTTTCCTCGAAAAAAAAAATCTCTTTTACCAGAATATCTTTCGTGCTTTTTGACTACTTCGAAAAGTGGGTCCTGGAAACGACGGAGTACACGTAAGCAGTCAAGGCTGACCGAGCCGAGGGACTCCTACGCCTCCGGGATACGGATACCTCACTCATCACCTTCTGCGATAAGTAACTCGCGTTCGGATAAAGTGGCTCCGCGGATCGAACAAGTCTTTACGTTCGGAAGCCTTTCTGCCGAAGCGATCCTTCGAGCCTTCTCGACCGAGTCGGCGACAGGGCCTCACGGACGGGTGGAAGTACGCGTAAGCGACAAGGCTGACCGAGCCGAGGGACTCCCACGCCTCCGGGATATGGATACCTCACTCATCACCTTTCGCGAGAAGCAACTCTCGCTCGCACTAACATCCCTGTTACCGACAAAAAGTCCAGATACTCGAAACAAGAGGAAAAGAGACGCAGCTTTAAAACGCAGCAAGGGTGTGTGTTCTGGCCTCGACGGCCGCACAAGGCACACGGTACAAGACAATCTGATCCTGCAGGCTCGGGTCTTGACGCTGGAAGGGGGCAGCAACACCCTCGGCATCGACGGCACCTTCGGCGAGGCCCGACCTAGCCTCGGACGGCGACGCGGTCCGAGGGTCTCCGCTCCGAAGGACGACGTCATCACCACGCCCGGGCAATCGCTGTCAGGGACTTCTCCGGGAATCCGGCCCGAGCAGGCGGCTCGGCCGGCCACCTCCGGGGCCTCGGCCAACCATCTTCCAAGGGCGCCGGCCCGGTCCGAAGCCTCGGCTGATCAACTCCGGCGTCGATCCTGCCAACGGACAACCCGGCTAGGCTCCGGCCAACCAGGTTTCATTTTCGAGCCAACTCCGCCTCTGTTCATACTGATATCGCTACCCCTGGCCTCGGCTCGTCGAAGAGCGGCCGAGGGGTCTCTTTAACTAAGCTAGAGGAGCCTCGGACAGCAGGGCCGACCGAGCCGAGGGACTCCTACGCCTCCGGGATACGGATACCTCACTCGTCACCTTGACACGGGGCGACTCATGCTTGGTGAAGCGGTTCAGATAGTCAACAGACAAGTCTTAGTGCTCATGAATGAGGAAAAAACACGGCTTCGTGCCGAAGTTACATACATGTTCAGGCCCCAAAAGCCGTAATGAACAAAAAATCCTGGCATTCGAAGTGCCATTACAAATGGAACTCCGGTTCCGTCTCCACGGGTATGGACAACCTCCCCGCCAGGGAAGCCCGTGGGGCGACAAGCTCTGGGCGAATCACCAGCAAAACGCGGGACGCCCCCGAGCATCCCGGCAGATCCTCGCAGTCGTCCTCGCCGCGAATGCGAGGAAGAAGACGGAATGTTGCATCCTAGCTGGGCAGCAACAGTTCGCCTTCCCCGGCATGGCTGGAGGATGTCTCCACCATAGGGCTAAAGGGCGATTGCCACCACCAGAAGCTGGAAGAAGAGGTGGTCCGCCTACCCGCGCAGGAGGTGGAGCCCCGGCTCGCCTCGCCCCCCGCCCCAGCGAGGATGACGAACACCCTCAACACTGAGGGCGGGACCGGGATCACAGCCCGGTTTGCCTCTCCCCATCCAGGAGCTGGAGGTCACCGTCTTGGGTGACCACCAGCGGGGGGGAGCAACCAGGCTATGTGATGAAAATCCTTGAAGCCGAACGATGGCTGAAAGGTACCAACTCCCACGGAGTTGCGTTCCTCCAACGATGAGGCGAAAAGACGGCAGTTTCCCCCATCCGGGGGCTCGGAAGGTGGAGAGACACGGTGCATAAGGGAGAAAGAAGACATGGTCGCCTTACGGAAGGGGTCGCCCTCCTTTTAAAGGCGACTCTCCCTGCTTGCGCCCCCAACCGTCACGGGCTGAGTCTTCTCCAACACGCTCCAAAGACCCCCCCTGCGGCGCGGGGGCTGGGTCCCGCATGTCATGCAGACCGGCTCCGAGCAGAAGAAGCCAAACCGCCGCGCGTGGTGCGTGCAACCGCCCAGCGGTTACAAGTGACCCTCCACTTTTGCCCAGACCAACGGGCGAAAGGGGCAAGCAGCCATGCAGGCGGCATGCAACCGCGCCAAGTGGACGCGCCTCTCCGACTCCTGACCTGCCAGCACGGAGGTCCAAGCCCACGCGTCGCGCGACCAGCGCGCCGGATGCTGCATGCAAGCAACTGTACCACTTGCGCCACCGCCGCACCTCCTCGATTGCGGAACCGATACCGCAACCCGAGGCGACCCAGCACGCGATCCAGCAGCGCCAGCCTGACGCAGCGGTCAAACGCGGTCAAAAGGGGGCCGGCAGTAATGGCGGTGGCAGGCACGCGGGAGCAGCGGTCACGCCGTCAGCCAAGCTCACGTCCCATCCGGAGACAGCGAGAGAACCCCCTCTCACGGCGTGAAGATGACGCGCCCGTGACCCGTTCCTCGAACGGCTCGCGCATGAAACGGTAGCCCCGCCAACTACTCGCCCCGTCGCATTAACTCCGCGGCTGGACAGGCGGCGCTTCTGGCAGGAGCAGCTGGCGACGCTTCGCCTTCGCCAAAACGACCGCGCCAAAAAAGGTACGCCGCGTCGTTCAATTTCGTATCCTTTTTCCTTTTTCCTCTTTCTCTATCTCTTGCAACAGGGACCGGGAAAGGGGATACCCCTAAAGGGATCCTTCCCCGCGAAGGAACTAGGCTCCGAGCCTCCTTACTGATCAGGGGTTCGAAGGCTGGCCCCCCGAAGGGTTCAACAGCCGCCTCAGATCACGTGGGCCCGACACCCACTACTGGTCAGAGGTTCGAAGGTCGGCCTCCCGAAAGGTTCCACGGCCGCCTCAGGCTACTCGGGCTCCGTGCCCATTACTGATCAGGGGTTCGAAGGCTGGCCCCCCGAAGGGTTCACAGTTGCCTCAGACACCGAGCGAGGGATGACCAGGGGTACGTTCGATACATAACCGAGGCTCGGGCTGCGCTCCCGAGGTACCCTAGGACATTTCCAAGACCAGCGGGAACGATCCTGTAACGGAATCCCATCGGAGGGAGGCATCGAGCCCTCGGACCCCGTCGCCAGGGGACCGGGTCCGGCAGATCACCCGCAGGTACTTTTGGGCGTGCCTCTGGGCCCCTAGCCGACCCCCAACGAACGGGGCACGGACGTCCACTCGGATTACCCGCTTGCAGCTCACCGGAGACACCATGTTCGGTGCCCATCGAGGGTAACATGGCGCTCTCCCCCCCTCCTCCTTGCGGAAAGGCGACGTAGGGGCGTATGTAAAAAAGCCGAGTCTATCCCTGATCGCCCTCTCGCCCTGTGCAGAGGCTCGGGGGCTGCTCTCGCAAACTCGGCTCCGGCCAAACCGTTGACAGCGTCAACATACCAGCCCGAGAACTTGGGCCCCGACAGTGCACCCGGGCTACGGCCAGTTCGCATGAGGGAACCGCCAGACCAGCCGAAGCGTTACGCAAGGCATTAAGACCTCGAAGGAGTAAAACCACTCCTCCGAGGCCTCGAGGGCTACACCCGGCGGGTGCGCTCGCGCGCACCCACCGAAACAAAATGCAACCGAGAAAGGCTGGTCCCCTTGCAAAAAAGTGCGATGAAAGCCTCCAAGCGAGTGCTAACACTCCCTTCGAGGCTCGGGGGCTACTGTCGGGGACCATAATTAGGGGTACCCTGAAGACCCCTAATTCTCAGCTGGTAACCCCCATCAGCATAAAGCTGCAGAGGCCTGATGGGTGCGATTAAGTCAGGGATCGGTCCATACGAGCGACTCGATCACGCCTCGCCCGAGCCTAGCCTCGGGCAAGGGCAGCCGACCCTGAGGTGTTTCCGTCTCGCCCGAGGCCCCCTTTTTTACGGCAGACGCATCTCCGGCTCGCCCGAGGCCTTGCCTTCGTTAAGAAGCAACCCTGACTAAATCGCCGCGCCGACCGACCAAGTCACAGGGGCATTTAACGCAAAGGTAGCCTGGCACCTTTATCCTGACGCGCGCCCCCTGGCAGAGCCGAAGTGACCGCCGTCACTTCGCCGCTCCACTGACCGGTCTGACAGAAGGACAGCGCCGCCTGCGCCATCCCGACTGCAGTGCCACTTGACAGAGTGAGACTGACAGGCAGCCAGGCCTTGCCAAAGGCGCCATAGGAAGCTCCGCCCGACCCAGGGCTCGGACTCGGGCTAAGGCCCCGGAAGACGGCGAACTCCGCTCCGCCCGACCCAGGGCTCGGACTCGGGCTAAGGCCCCGGAAGACAGCGAACTCCGCTCCGCCCGACCCAGGGCTCGGACTCGGGCTAAGGCCCCGAAAGACGGCGAACTCCGCTCCGTCCGACCCAGGGCTCGGACTCGGGCTAAGGCCCCGGAAGACGGCGAACTCCGCTCCGCCCGACCCAGGGCTCGGACTCGGGCTAAGGCCCCGGAAGACGGCGAACTCCGCTCCGCCCGACCCAGGGCTCGGACTCGGGCTAAGGCCCCGGAAGACGGCGAACTCCGCTCCGCCCGACCCCAGGGGTCGGACTCCGCCCTGGCCTCTGCCGAACGACCTCCGCCTCGCCCGACCCAGGAGCTCGGGCTCGGCCTCGGCCATGCAGGACAGACTCGACCTCGGCTTCGGAGGAGCCTCCACGTCGCCCGACCTAGGGCACAAGTCCGCCACGTCAACAGGAAGCGCCATCATCACCCTACCCCGAGCCGACTCGGGCCGCAGAGAACAGGACCGACGTCCCATCTGGCTAGCTCCGCCAGATAGGCAATGATGGCGCCCCGCTAGACCCATGACGACGGCGGCTCTCAGCTCCCTTACGGAAGCAGGGGGACGTCAGCAAGGGCCCAACCGCTCCGACAGCTGTCCCTCCACCAGGCTCCGTTACTCCTCCGACAGCCACGACACCACACCAGCTGGGTGCCAAGATCTCTCCGGCTGCCACCTTGGCATGTACTTAGGGCACTAGCTCTCCCCCGCTAGACACGTAGCACTCTGCTACACCCCCATTGTACACCTGGATCCTCTCCTTACGCCTATAAAAGGAAGGACCAGGGCCTTCTTAAAGAAGGTTGGCCCCGCGGGAACGAGGGCAGGGGCAGGCGCTCTCTTGGGGCCGCTCGCTTCCCTCACCCGCGTGGACGCTTGTAACCCCCTACTGCAAGCGCACCCGACCTGGGCGCGGGACGAACACGAAGGCCGCGGGATCTCCACCTCCCTCACGACTCGGCTCCGGCCACCTCGCTCTCCCCCCTTCGCGCTCGCCCACGCGCTCGACCCATCTGGGCTGGGGCACGCGGCACACTCACTCGTCGGCTTAGGGATCCCCGGTCTCGAAACGCCGACAATATGTATTATATATATATATTATCATCCATTTAAATATAGACATAAAATCCAATGTCTAAAGCGACTAATATTTTGTGATGGAAGGGGTATTTGATAAATCTAGTATTTCTATCGAGTATCGAGAAAGCGTGACCTCACTCCGAAACTCTTAGTTAACTCTATGAATAGCCTTATCCACACCACACACAAGTTTGTCTCCAAAATGGTCTCTCATATATCACTAAATACTTTATGCAATATCTAAATTTTCTGAAACTTATAAATATAATTTCACAATCTCTAAACAATTTATTTGGATTTGGTATATTCTAATCTATTTTAACGATTTCTTATTTCTATAAACCTAGAGTCATTTTATTTGAATTAAAAACCTTACCAAATACTTAATTGGATTTTGTAACTAAAAAGCACAAAATCAACTTCAAGGCCACTTTAAACCATAGTAGAGGTAATTTGAACGGTTTTGAGTTCGAAATGCCATTATAAACCATGGGAGACAGGTAATTTAAACTGTTTGGAGAGTTTAAAAGGTAAGAGGAAAATCGTAGAATCAATTTTTTTTCAGATCGAGCCAGTCAACAAAACAAAATACGTGCAGCTCAAACGCACGCTCGTAATGGCGAGAAGTTAATTGCTCCAAGCAATCATGCGCGCTGCAGCAGCGTTCACGCATGCTCGCTCGCTCCACATCACCGGCCATGCTGATAACATCACCACCGTTTGTAAATCTGCAGAACACCGTACACTGAATAGATGCAAGTAGAGATGGCAATGGGTAAATACTCACCGGGTATTACTATCCCATACCCATACCCACGACACAAAAATAACCCCATCGGGTTACCCATATACACTGGTGGGTATGGATTTACCCCCATACCCATACCCATGTGGGTATGGGTCACCCGTACCCACAAAAATTAAACATCTATCAAAATATTTGTCGGGGACCATAATTAGGGGTACCCTCAAGACGCCTAATTCTCAGCTGGTAACCCCCATCAGCATAAAGCTGCAGAGGCCTGATGGGTGCGATTAAGTCAGGGATCAGTCCATACGAGCGACTCGATCACGCCTCGCCCGAGCCTAGCCTCGGGCAAGGGCAGCCGACCCTGAGGTATTTCCGTCTCGCCCGAGGCCCCTTTTTTATGGCAGACGCATCTCCGGCTCGCCCGAGGCCTTGCCTTCGTTAAGAAGTAACCCTGACTAAATCGCCGCACCGACCGACCAAGTCACAGGGGCATTTAACGCAAAGGTAGCCTGACACCTTTATCCTGACGCGCGCCCCCTGGCAGAGCCGAAGTGACCGCCGTCACTTCGCCGCTCCACTGACCGGTCTGACAGAAGGACAGCGCCACCTGCGCCATCCCGACTGCAGTGCCACTTGACAGAGTGAGACTGACAGGCAGCCAGGCCTTGCCAAAGGCGCCATAGGAAGCTCCGCCCAACCCAGGGCTCGGACTCGGGCTAAGGCCCCGGAAGACGGCGAACTCCGCTCCGCCCGACCCAGGGCTCGGACTCGGGCTAAAGCCCCGGAAGACGGCGAACTCCGCTCCGCCCGACCCAGGGCTCGGACTCGGGCTAAAGCCCCGGAAGACGGCGAACTCCGCTCCGCCCAACCCAGGGCTCGGACTCGGGCTAAGGCCTCGGAAGACGGCGAACTCCGCTCCGCCCGACCCAGGGCTCGGACTCGGGCTAAAGCCCCGGAAGACGGCGAACTCCGCTCCGCCCGACCCAGGGCTTGGACTCGGGCCAAAGCCCCGGAAGACGGCGAACTCCGCTCCGCCCAACCCAGGGCTCGGACTCGGGCTAAGGCCTCGGAAGACGGCGAACTCCGCTCCGCCCAACCCAGGGCTCGGACTCGGGCTAAGGCCCCGGAAGACGGCGAACTCCGCTCCGCCCGACCCAGGGCTCGGACTCGGGCTAAGGCCCCAGAAGACGACGAACTCCGCCTCGCCCGACCCCAGGGGTCGGACTCCGCCCTGGCCTCTGCCGAACGACCTCCGCCTCGCCCGACCCAGGAGCTCGGGCTCGGCCTCGGCCATGCAGGACAGACTCGACCTCGGCTTCGGAGGAGCCTCCACGTCGCCCGACCTAGGGCACAAGTCCGCCACGTCAACAGGAAGCGCCATCATCACCCTACCCCGAGCCGACTCGGGCCGAAGAGAACAGGACCGACGTCCCATCTGGCTAGCTCCGCCAGATAGGCAATGATGGCGCCCCGCTAGACCCATGACGACGGCGGCTCTCAGCTCCCTTACGGAAGCAGGGGGACGTCAGCAAGAGCCCAACTGTTCCGACAGCTGTCCCTCCACCAGGCTCCGTTACTCCTCCGACAACCACGACACCACACCAGCTGGGTGCCAAGATCTCTCCGGCTGCCACCTTGGCATGTACTTAGGGCACTAGCTCTCCCCCGCTAGACACGTAGCACTCTGCTGCACCCCCATTGTACACCTGGATCCTCTCCTTACGCCTATAAAAGGAAGGACCAGGGCCTTCTTAGAGAAGGTTGGCCCCGCGGGAACGAGGGCAGGGGCAGGCGCTCTCTTGGGGCCGCTCGCTTCCCTCACCCGCGTGGACGCTTGTAACCCCCTACTGCAAGCGCACCCGACCTGGGCGCGGGACGAACACGAAGGCCGCGGGATCTCCACCTCCCTCACGACTCGGCTCCGGCCACCTCGCTTCTCCCCCCTTCGCGCTCGCCCATGCGCTCGACCCATCTGGGCTGGGGCACGCGGCACACTCACTCGTCGGCTTAGGGACCCCCCGGTCTCGAAACGCCGACAGTTGGCGCGCCAGATAGGGGCCTGCTGCGTGTTGACGAGCAGTTTCCCGTCAAGCTCCAGATGGGCAGTCTCCAACGACCTCTCCAACCCGGGACGGTGCTCCGTTTCTGGAGCCTCGAGTTCATGTCTTTCGACGGCAGCTACGACATGATACTCCTTCCACCGCCGCGCGACGGCGACAATGGTGGCCGACAGCCCGCCCGCCGGCGGCGGAATCGACGACGTATTCCCCGCGTGGGGGAAGAACAACATTCGAGCTTGCCCCATCCTCTCCCTCGCCATCGGAGGAGGAGGCGGGGCAACCAGGGCCGAGCGAGAGGCTGGGCTCCGTCGGCTGTCGAGCGAATCGACATCCCCAGCGCCCCAACGGAGGACGCGTCGGGCGTCACCCTCGCGTTTGAGGCGGAGGCGAGCGCCGTCCCCCCGCAACACGTCAACCCCGAGCAAGTGGACGACGCCAGCACGCTCACGGAGGGCCTGCAGGACGTCGCCCTCGTACCTAGGACGACGGCGCGATCAGTCCCCGACGTGACTTCGTCGCTCCTCGTCGACCAAAAGGTACCGACTGATTCCCATCCTTCGTCATTTCGACTCGACCTCAACCCGCCTAGCGACCTCGCTCTGGCGGGCGCTCACGTTGAGGCGAGTGCAACCTCTTTTGGGTTTCGTGCGCGGTCGCCTTGGGACCGATTGACGGGCGTCTCGACCTACGGGCCCTCTGGGTCCGAGGAAGATGACGACCCCAGCATCTGCTGGGATTTCTCTGGATCTGGCAACCCCAGTGCCATGCGGGACTTCATGACCGCATGCAACTACTGCCTCTCCGACTGTTCCGACGGCAGCCGCAGCCTTGACGACAAGGACTGCGGCCCGAGCCGCGAATGTTTCCACGTCGAGCTAGGGGATCCCTCCGGAGGCAACCGTCTCGGCATGCCGGAGGATGGTGATCTCCCTAGGCCAGTGCCTCGCGCCGACATCCCGCGGGAGCTAGCTGTGGTCCCCGTTCCGGCGAGGGGTCACGACCCACAGCTCGAGCAAGTCCGCGGGGCGCAAGCCGGGCTCGACGAGGGGGCAGGAGCGCTCGAGTTGATCCGCCGAGACGTCGGGCAGGTATGGGCGGGCCAGCCCCCGGCCGGAGAAATACGTCACCTGCCCCAGGGTCTCCAGCACCGCATCGCCAACGATGCCAGGGACAGGCCGCCACCCGCATCCAGCGGGACCGGTCAGGACCTGGCAGCCGCAGCGATGCTCCTCCGCACGATGCCGGAGTCATCAACCACCGAGGGTCGGCGAATCCAGGGAGAGCTCAAGCATCTCCTAGAAGGCGCTGCGGCCTGGCGGGCCGAGAGCTCTGCCTCCCGAAGGCAGGGGTACCCCTCGGAACCTCGTGCCACGACTTCCCGACTCATGCGGGAAGCCTCGGCCTACACCGGGCGCACGCGCAACACCGCGCCTGCGGCCCCGGGCCACCTCGGCGACGAGCACCCTCATCGCGACCGTCGGGCCCGCCTCGACGAAAGGGTGCGCCGAGGCTATCACCCCAGGCGTGGGGGACGCTACGACAGCGGGGAGGATCGGAGTCCCTCGCCCGAACCATCCGGTCCGCAGGTCTTCAGCCGGGCCATTCGGCGGGCGCCGTTTCCGGCCCGATTCCGTCCCCCGACTACTATCACAAAGTACTCGGGGGAAACGAGACCGGAATTGTGGCTCGCGGACTACCGCCTGGCCTGTCAGCTGGGTGGAACGGACGACGACAACCTCATCATCCGCAACCTCCCCCTGTTCCTCTCCGACACTGCTCGCGCTTGGTTGGAGCACCTGTCTCCGGGGCAGATTTCCAACTGGGAGGATTTGGTCCAAGCTTTCGCCGGCAACTTCCAGGGCACGTACGTGCGCCCCGGGAATTCCTGGGACCTCCGAAGCTGCCGGCAACAGCCGGGAGAGTCTCTTCGGGACTACATCCAGCGATTCTCGAAGCAGCGCACCGAGCTGCCCAACATCACCGACTCAGATGTCATCGGCGCGTTCCTTGCCGGCACCACCTGCCGTGACCTGGTGAGCAAGTTGGGTCGCAAGACCCCCACCAGGGCGAGCGAGCTGATGGACATCGCCACCAAGTTCGCCTCTGGTCAGGAGGCGGTCGAGGCCATCTTCCGAAAGGACAAGCAGCCCCAGGGCCGCCCGTCGGAGGATGCTCCCGAGGCGTCTACTCCGCTCGGCGCCAAGAAGAAAGGCAGGAGGAAGTCGCAAGCGAAACGCGACACCGCCGACGCAGACCTTGTCGCCGCCGCCGAGTACAAGAACCCTCGGAGGCCCCCCGGAGGTGCCAACCTTTTCGACAAGATGCTCAAGGAGACGTGCCCTTACCATCAGGGGCCCGTCAAGCACACCCTCGAGGAGTGCGTCATGCTTCGGCGCCACTTCCACAAGGCCGGGCCACCCGCAGAGGGTGGCAGGGCCCGCGACGACGACAAAAAGGAAGATCACCAAGCAGGAGAGTTCCCCGAGGTCCGCGACTGCTTCATGATCTGCGGAGGGCATGCGGCGAATGCCTCGGCTCGGCATCGCAAGCGAGAGCGTCGGGAGGTCTGCTCGGTGAAGGTGGCGGCGCCAGTCTACCTAGACTGGTCCGACAAGCCCATCACCTTCGACCAAGCTGACCACCCCGACCACGTGCCGAGCCCGGGGAAATACCCGCTCATCGTCGATCCCATCATCGGCGACGTCAGGCTCACCAAGGTCCTGATGGATGGGGGCAGCTGCCTCAATATCATCTACGCCGAGACCCTCAGGCTCCTGCGCGTTGATCTGTCCTCCGTCCGAGGAGCGCTGCGCCCTTCCACGGGATCATTCCTGGGAAGCGCGTCCAGCCCCTCGGACGGCTCGACCTTCCTGTCTGCTTCGGAACACCCTCCAACTTCCGAAGGGAGACTTTGATGTTCGAGGTGGTCGGGTTCCGAGGAACCTACCACGCAGTATTGGGGAGGCCATGCTACGCGAAGTTCATGGCCATCCCCAACTACACCTACCTGAAGCTCAAGATGCCGGGCCCCAACGGGGTCATCACCGTCGGCCCCACGTACAAACACGCGTTCGAATGCGATGTGGAGTGCGTGGAGTACGCCGAGGCCCTCGCCGAGTCCGAGGCCCTCATCGCCGACCTGGAAAACCTCTCCCGAGAGGTGCCGGACGTGAAGCGACACGCCGGCAACTTCGAGCCAGCGGAGACGGTTAAGGCCGCCCCTCTCGACCCCAGTGGCGACACCTCCAAGCAGATCCGGATCGGTTCCGGGCTCGACCCCAAATAGGAAGCAGTGCTCGTCGACTTTCTCCGCGCAAACGCCGACGTCTTTGCGTGGAGTCCCTCGGACATGCCCGGCATACCGAGGGATGTCGCCGAGCACTCGCTGGATATTCGGGCCGGAGCCCGACCGGTCAGGCAGCCTCTGCGCCGATTCGACGAGGAAAGGCGCAGGGTGATAGGCGAGGAGATCCACAAGCTGATGGCAGCAGGGTTCATCAAAGAGGTATTCCATCCCGAATGGCTTGCCAACCCTGTGCTTGTGAGGAAGAAAGGGGGGAAATGGCGGATGTGTGTAGACTACACTGGTCTCAACAAAGCATGTCCGAAGGTTCCCTACCCTCTACCTCGCAACGATCAAATCGTGGATTCCACTGCTGGGTGCGAAACCCTGTCTTTCCTCGATGCCTACTCAGGGTATCATCAAATCAAGATGAAAGAGTCCGACCAGCTCGCGACCTCTTTCATCACGCCCTTCGGCATGTACTGCTATGTCACCATGCCGTTCGGTTGAGGAACGCGGGTGCAACGTACCAGCGGTGCATGAACCATGTGTTCGGCGAACACATCGGTCGCACGGTCGAGGCCTACGTCGATGACATCGTAGTCAAGACAAGGAAAGCCTCCGACCTTTTCTCCGACCTTGAAGTGACATTCCGGTGTCTCAAGGCAAAGGACGTCAAGCTCAATCCCGAGAAGTGTGTCTTCGGGGTGCCCCGAGGCATGCTCCTGGAATTCATCGTCTCCGAGCGGGGCATCGAAGCCAACCCGGAGAAGATCGCAGCCATCACCAACATGGGGCCCATCAAGGACTTAAAAGGCGTACAGAGGGTCATGGGATGTCTCGCGGCCTTGAGCCGTTTCATCTCGCGCCTCGGCGAAAGAGGCCTGCCTCTGTACCGTCTCTTAAGGAAGGCCGAGTGCTTCACTTGGACCCCCGAGGCCGAGGAAGCTCTCAGGAACCTGAAGGCGCTCCTCACCCAGGCGCCCGTCTTGGTACCCCCAGCTGATGGAGAAGCCCTCTTGGTCTACGTCGCCGCTACCACTCAGGTGGTTAGCGCCGCGATCGTGGTCGAAAGGCAAGAAGAGGGGCATGCATTGCCCGTTCAGAGGCCAGTTTACTTCGTCAGCGAGGTGCTGTCCGAAACCAAGATCCGCTACCCACAAGTTCAGAAGCTACTGTATGCAGTGATCCTGACGAGGTGAAAGTTGCGACATTACTTCGAGTCTCATCCGGTAACTGTGGTGTCATCCTTCCCCCTAGGGGAGATCATCCAGTGCCGAGAGGCCTCGGGACGAATCGCAAAGTGGGCGGTGGAAATCATGGGCGAGACAATCTCGTTCGCCCCTCGGAAGGCCATCAAGTCCCAGGTACTGGCGGACTTTGTAGCCGAATGGGTCGACACCCAGTTGCCGACGGCTCTGATCCAACCGGAGCTCTGGACCATGTTTTTCGACGGGTCGCTGATGAAGACGGGAGCCGGCGCGGGCCTGCTCTTCGTCTCGCCCCTCGGGAAACACCTGCGCTACGTGCTGCGCCTCCATTTCCCGGCGTCCAACAATGTGGCTGAGTACGAAGCTCTGATCAACGGATTGCGAATCGCCATCGAGCTGGGGGTCCGACGCCTCGACGCTCGCGGCGACTCGCAGCTCGTCATCGACCAGGTCATGAAGAACTCCCACTGCCGCGACCCGAAGATGGAGGCCTACTGTGATGAGGTTCGACGCCTGGAAGACAAGTTCTACGGGCTCGAGCTTAACCACATCGCCCGGCGCTACAACGAGACTGCGGACGAGCTGGCAAAGATAGCCTCGGGGCGAACGACGGTTCCCCCGGACGTCTTCTCCCGAGATCTGCACCAACCCTCCGTCAAGATCAGCGACACGCCCGAGCCCGAGGCGCCCTCGGCCCCGTCCGAGGTAACCTCGGCCCAGCCCGAGCAGTCCTCGGTTCAGCCCGAGGAACCCTCGGCTCCTGAGGGCGAGGCGCTGCGCATCGAGGAGGAGCGGAGCGGAGTCACGCCTGATCAAGATTGGCAGGCCCCGTACCTGCAGTATCTCCGCCAAGGAGAGCTACCCCTCGACCAGGCCGAGGCACGGCGGGTAGCGCGACGCGCCAAGTCGTTCGTCTTGCTGGGCGATGAGAAGGAGCTCTAACACCGCAGCCCCTCGGGCATCCTCCAGCGGTGCATCTCCATCGCCGAAGGTCAGGAACTCCTGCAAGAGATACACTCGGGGGGCTTGTGGCCATCACGCAGCGCCTCGAGCCCTTGTCGGGAACGCTTTCCGGCAAGGCTTCTACTGGCCGACGGCGGTGGCTGACGCCACTAGAATTGTCTGCACCTGCGAAGGGTGTCAATTCTATGCGAAGCAGACCCACCTGCCCGCTCAGGCTCTGCAGACGATACCCATCACCTGGCCCTTCGCTGTGTGGGGTCTGGACCTCGTCGGCCCTCTGCAGAAGGCGCCCGGGGGCTACACGCACCTGCTGGTCGCCGTCGACAAATTCTCCAAATGGATCGAGGTCCGACCCCTGAACAGCATCAGGTCCGAGCAGGCGGGTGGCGTTCTTCACCAACATCATCCATCGCTTCGGGGTCCCAAACTCCGTCATCACCGACAACGGCACCCAGTTCACCGGCAAAAAATTCTTGGATTTTTGCGAGGATCACAACATCCGGGTGGACTGGGCTGCCGTAGCTCATCCCATGTCGAATGGGCAAGTGGAGCGTGCCAATGGCATGATTCTACAAGGGCTCAAGCCTCGGATTTACAACGACCTCAACAAGTTCGGCAAGCGATGGATGAAGGAACTCCCCTCGGTGGTCTGGAGCCTGAGGACGACGCCGAGCCGAGCCACGGGTTTCACGCCGTTCTTCCTGGTCTACGGGGCCGAGGCCGTCTTGCCCACGGACCTGGAATACGGCTCCCCGAGGACGAGAGCCTACGACGATCAAAGCAACCAAGCTAGCCGAGAAGACTCACTGGACCAGCTGGAAGAGGCTCGGGACAGGGCCTTACTACACTCGGCGCGGTATCAGCAGTCCCTGCGACGCTACCACGCCCGAGGGGTCCGACCTCGAGACCTCCAGGTAGGCGACCTGGTGCTTCGGCTGCGGCAAGATGCTCGAGGGAGGCACAAGCTCACGCCCCCCTGGGAGGGGCCATTCGTCATCGCCAAAGTTCTGAAGCCCGGAACGTACAAGCTGGCCAACAGTCAAGGCAAGGTCTATGGCAACGCTTGGAACATCCAACAGCTACGTCGCTTCTACCCTTAAGATGTTTCCAAGTTGTTCATATACCTCGCACCCACGCAAAGTTTAGTCAACAAGGAAGGGTCGGCCTCGCCTCGGCGAAGCCCGACCCTCCCTCGGGGGCTAAAAGGGGGGAAACCCCCTCTGCGTCAAAATTTTCCTCGAAAAAAAAATCTCTTTTACCAGAATATCTTTCGTGCTTTTTGACTACTTCGAAAAGTGGGTCCTGGAAACGACGGAGTACACGTAAGCAGTCAAGGCTGACCGAGCCGAGGGACTCCTACGCCTCCGGGATACGGATACCTCACTCATCACCTTCTGCGATAAGTAACTCGCGTTCGGATAAAGTGGCTCCACGGATCGAACAAGTCTTTACGTTCGGAAGCCCTTCTGCCGAAGCAATCCTTCGAGCCTTCTCGACCGAGTCGGCGACAGGGCCTCACGGACGGGTGGAAGTACGCGTAAGCGACAAGGCTGACCGAGCCGAGGGACTCCCACGCCTCCGGGATACGGATACCTCACTCATCACCTTTCGCGAGAAGCAACTCTCACTCGCACTAACATCCCTGTTACCGACAAAAAGTCCAGATACTCGAAACAAGAGGAAAAGAGACGCAGCTTTAAAACACAGCAAGGGTGTGTGTTCTGGCCTCGACGGCCGCACAAGGCACACGCTACAAGACAATCTGATCCTGCAGGCTCGGGTCTTGACGCTGGAAGGGGGCAGCAACACCCTCGGCATCGACGGCACCTTCGGTGAGGCCCGACCTAGCCTCGGACGGCGACGCGGTCCGAGGGTCTCCGCTCCGAAGGACGACGTCATCACCACGCCCGGGCAATCGCTGTCAGGGACTTCTCCGGGAATCCGGCCCGAGCAGGCGGCTCGGCCGGCCACCTCCGGGGCCTCGGCCAACCATCTTCCAAGGGCGCCGGCCCGGTCCGAAGCCTCGGCTGATCAACTCCGGCGTCGATCCTGCCAGCGGACAACCCGGCTAGGCTCCGGCCAACCAGGTTTCATTTTCGAGCCAACTCCGCCCCTGTTCATACTAATATCGCTACCCCTGGCCTCGGCTCGTCGAAGAGCGGCCGAGGGGTCTCTTTAACTAAGCTAGAGGAGCCTCGGACAGCAGGGCCGACCGAGCCGAGGGACTCCTACGCCTCCGAGATACGGATACCTCACTCGTCACCTTGACACGGGGCGACTCATGCTTGGTGAAGCGGTTCAGATAGTCAACAGACAAGTCTTAGTGCTCACGAATGAGGAAAAAACACGGCTCTGTGCCGAAGTTACATACATGTTCAGGCCCCAAAAGCCGTAATGAACAAAAAATCCTGGCATTCGAAGTGCCATTACAAACGGAACTCCGGTTCCGTCTCCACGGGTATGGACAACCTCCCCGCCAGGGAAGCCCGTGGGGCGACAAGCTCTGGGCGAATCACCAGCAAAACGCGGGACGCCCCCGAGCATCCCGGCAGATCCTCGCAGCCGTCCTCGCCGCGAATGCGAGGAAGAAGACGGAATGTTGCATCCTAGCTAGGCAGCAACAGTTCGCCTTCCCCGGCATGGCTGGAGGATGTCTCCGCCGTAGGGCTAAAGGGCGATTGCCACCACCAGAAGCTGGAAGAAGAGGTGGTCCGCCTACCCGCGCAGGAGGTGGAGCCCCGGCTCGCCTCGCCCCCCGCCCCAGCGAGGATGACGAACACCCTCAACATTGAGGGCGGGACCGGGATCACAGCCCAGTTTGCCTCTACCCATCCAGGAGCTGGAGGTCACCGTCTTGGGTGACCACCAGCGGGGGGGAGCAACCAGGCTATGTGATGAAAATCCTTGAAGCCGAACGATGGCTGAAAGGTACCAACTCCCACGGAGTTGCGTTCCTCCAACGATGAGGCGAAAAGACGGCGGTTTCCCCCATCCGGGGGCTCGGAAGGTGGAGAGACACGGTGCATAAGGGAGAAAGAAGACATGGTCGCCTTACGGAAGGGGTCGCCCTCCTTTTAAAGGCGACTCTTCCTGCTTGCGCCCCCAACCGTCACGGGCTGAGTCTTCTCCAACACGCTCCAAAGACCCCCCCTGCGGCGCGGGGGCTGGGTCCCGCATGTCATGCAGACCGGCTCTGAGCAGAAGAAGCCAAACCGCCGCGCGTGGTGCGCGCAACCGCCCAGCGGTTACAAGTGACCCTCCACTTTTGCCCAGACCAACGGGCGAAAGGGGCAAGCAGCCATGCAGGCGGCATGCAACCGCGCCAAGTGGACGCGCCTCTCCGACTCCTGACCTGCCAGCACGGAGGTCCAAGCCCACGCGTCGCGCGACCGGCACGCCGGATGCTGCATGCAAGCAACTGTACCACTTGTGCCACCGCCGCACCTCCTCGATTGCGGAACCGATACCGCAACCCGAGGCGACCCAGCACGCGACCCAGCAGCGCCAGCCTGACGCAGCGGTCAAACGCGGTCAAAAGGGGGCCGGCAGTAATGGCGGTGGCAGGCACGCGGGAGCAGCGGTCACGCCGTCAGCCAAGCTCACGTCCCATCCGGAGGACAACGAGAGAACCCCCTCTCACGGCGTGAAGACGACGCGCCCGTGACCCGTTCCTCGAACGGCTCGCGCACGAAACGGTAGCCCCGCCAACTACTCGCCCCGTCGCATTAACTCCGCGGCTGGACAGGCGGCGCTTCTGGCAGGAGCAGCTGGCGACGCTTCGCCTTCGCCAAAACGACCGCGCCAAAAAAGGTACGCCGCGTCGTTCAATTTCGTATCCTTTTTCCTTTTTCCTCTTTCTCTATCTCTTGCAACAGGGACCGGGAAAGGGGATACCCCTAAAGGGATCCTTCCCCGCGAAGGAACTAGGCTCCGAGCCTCCTTACTGATCAGGGGTTCGAAGGCTGGCCCCCCGAAGGGTTCAACAGCCGCCTCAGATCGCGTGGGCCCGACACCCACTACTGGTCAGAGGTTCGAAGGTCGGCCTCCCGAAAGGTTCCACGGCCGCCTCAGGCTACTCGGGCTCCGTGCCCATTACTGATCAGGGGTTCGAAGGCTGGCCCCCCGAAGGGTTCACAGTCGCCTCAGACACCGAGCGAGGGATGACCAGGGGTACGTTCGATACATAACCGAGGCTCGGGCTGCGCTCCCGAGGTACCCTAGGACATTTCCGAGACCAGCGGGAACGATCCTGTAACGGAATCCCATCGGAGGGAGGCATCGAGCCCTCGGACCCCGTCGCCAGGAGACCGGGTCCGGCAGATCACCCGCAGGTACTTTTGGGCGTGCCTCTGGGCCCCTAGCCGACCCCCAACGAACGGGGCACGGACGTCCACTCGGATTACCCGTTTGCAGCTCACCGGAGACACCATGTTCGGTGCCCATCGAGGGTAACATGGCGCTCTCCCCCCCTCCTCCTTGCGGAAAGGCGACGTAGGGGCGTATGTAAAAAAGCCGAGTCTGTCCCTGATCGCCCTCTCGCCCTGTGCGGAGGCTCGGGGGCTGCTCTCGCAAACCCGGCTCCGGCCAAACCGTTGACAGCGTCAACATACCAGCCCGAGAACTTGGGCCCCGACAGTGCACCCGGGCTACGGCCAGTTCGCATGAGGGAACCGCCAGACCAGCCGAAGCATTGCGCAAGGCATTAAGACCTCGAAGGAGTGAAACCACTCCTCCGAGGCCTCGGGGGCTACACCCGGCGGGTGCGCTCGCGCGCACCCACCGGAACAAAATGCAACCGAGAAAGGCTGGTCCCCTTGCAAAAAAGTGCGACGAAAGCCTCCAAGCGAGTGCTAACACTCCCTTCGAGGCTCAGGGGCTACTGTCGGGGACCATAATTAGGGGTACCCTCAAGACGCCTAATTCTCAGCTGGTAACCCCCATCAGCATAAAGCTGCAGAGGCCTGATGGGTGCGATTAAGTCAGGGATCAGTCCATACGAGCGACTCGATCACGCCTCGCCCGAGCCTAGCCTCGGGCAAGGGCAGCCGACCCTGAGGTATTTCTGTCTCGCCCGAGGCCCCTTTTTTATGGCAGACGCATCTCCGGCTCGCCCGAGGCCTTGCCTTAGTTAAGAAGCAACCCTGACTAAATCGCCGCACCGACCGACCAAGTCACAGGGGCATTTAACGCAAAGGTAGCCTGACACCTTTATCCTGACGCGCGCCCCCTGGCAGAGCCGAAGTGACCGCCGTCACTTCGCCGCTCCACTGACCGGTCTGACAGAAGGACAGCGCCGCCTGCGCCATCCCGACTGCAGTGCCACTTGACAGAGTGAGACTGACAGGCAGCCAGACCTTGCCAAAGGCGCCATAGGAAGCTCCGCCCAACCCAGGGCTCGGACTCGGGCTAAGGCCCCGGAAGACGGCGAACTCCGCTCCGCCCGACCTAGGGCTCGGACTCGGGCTAAAGCCCCGGAAGACGGCGAACTCCGCTCCGCCCGACCCAGGGCTCGGACTCGGGCTAAAGCCCCGGAAGACGGCGAACTCCGCTCCGCCCAACCCAGGGCTCGGACTCGGGCTAAGGCCTCGGAAGACGGCGAACTCCGTTCCGCCCGACCCAAGGCTCGGACTCGGGCTAAAGCCCCGGAAGACGGCGAACTCCGCTCCGCCCGACCCAGGGCTCGGACTCGGGCTAAAGCCCCGGAAGACGGCGAACTCCGCTCCGCCCAACCCAGGGCTCGGACTCGGGCTAAGGCCTCGGAAGACGGCGAACTCCGCTCCGCCCGACCCAGGGCTCGGACTCGGGCTAAGGCCCCGGAAGACGGTGAACTCCGCTCCGCCCGACCCAGGGCTCGGACTCGGGCTAAGGCCCCGGAAGACGACGAACTCCGCCTCGCCCGACCCCAGGGGTCGGACTCCGCCCTGGCCTCTGCCGAACGACCTCCGCCTCGCCCGACCCAGGAGCTTGGGCTCGGCCTCGGCCATGCAGGACAGACTCGACCTCGGCTTCGGAGGAGCCTCCACGTCGCCCGACCTAGGGCACAAGTCCGCCACGTCAACAGGAAGCGCCATCATCACCCTACCCCGAGCCGACTCGGGCCGCAGAGAACAGGACCGACGTCCCATCTGGCTAGCTCCGCCAGATAGGCAATGATGGCGCCCCGCTAGACCCATGACGACGGCGGCTCTCAGCTCCCTTACGGAAGCAGGGGGACGTCAGCAAGAGCCCAACTGTTCCGACAGCTGTCCCTCCACCAGGCTCCGTTACTCCTCCGACAACCACGACACCACACCAGCTGGGTGCCAAGATCTCTCCGGCTGCCACCTTGGCATGTACTTAGGGCACTAGCTCTCCCCCGCTAGACACGTAGCACTCTGCTGCACCCCCATTGTACACCTGGATCCTCTCCTTACGCCTATAAAAGGAAGGACCAGGGCCTTCTTAGAGAAGGTTGGCCCCGCGGGAACGAGGGCAGGGGCAGGCGCTCTCTTGGGGCCGCTCGCTTCCCTCACCCGCGTGGACGCTTGTAACCTCCTACTGCAAGCGCACCCGACCTGGGCGCGGGACGAACACGAAGGCCGCGGGATCTCCACCTCCCTCACGACTCGGCTCCGGCCACCTCGCTTCTCCCCCCTTCGCGCTCGCCCACGCGCTCGACCCATCTGGGCTGGAGCACGCGGCACACTCACTCGTCGGCTTAGGGACCCCCGGTCTCGAAACGCCGACAATATTATATTATACAAATGTCAATTATATCCATCTAAATACCATTACAAAATTTCTAGCATCATTTAGCCATCCATTCAATACACCAAAGATAATTGGATAAAGTAGTAACAATAGGATAGTACTACATAGCACATTACATCCATTACATGGTCACTAAATTATTGTTAAAACTTCTATTACATTATGGCCTAAATGGTTGTTAAATAGTAAAACAAGATGGATGACTAAAGTCCAAGTTCATGCTTGGGTTAGGTTTATATTGGATATTTTATACCCACGGGTTAACGGGTATGGGTAAAGGCGGAACGTTCTAATACCCGTTTACCCATTGGGTGAAGATTTTTGCCCAATTACAGACCCACGGGTAGAATATTTAGCCCACATACATACCCTAATGAAGTAAATACCTATCGGGTATTGGGTCGCGGGTACCCATTGCCATCTCTAGATGCAACAAGAAACACCCCATTAACCTACTGGCAGCAAAAAATAATAATAATAACCTTAATAGCTCCGGTAGGGTAGACGGCGTCGGCGATTCTCATTTAGTTAACTGAACGGAATTCAGAAAAATGATAAGCACCACCCTGTCAGACGTTCGTCCTGCTTCAGAAACTGTCTGATTGGTTCGGTGTGTAAATATAGCCTGGCTCATGCGAGTCATGCGAGTCTGGTCCGCTGGAAACGGAAAACAGGCCATTCCTTACGTATCTGTGCATGCAATCAAAAGAAATATTTCAGGCTTAAGCTACAGCCGCAGGTGCAGCCTTGGCGTCGTGTAAGCAGGCAACCAAACGAGAGCCGCCGTATGGTCAACGCATACACAGAGGCCGGATGAGCAGGTGCAGACGTCCAATCACGCGGAAAGAGAATTCCAATCCACGGAACTTTGTGTAATAGGTACACAAATGTAAAAAGAACATATGGATAGACATCAAGCTACTTCTAAATGTTGATGCTCCAGTCGTAATTTTGGTACATGACTTTCAGTTGAGTGCTCACGAGCAGTTCCAAGAGCTGCTCTGACTCTGCGGGCTCAAGATAGTTCGCAGCATGCTTTAGCACTTCCATCTCGTTCTTACCAAAATCTGTGCTATACCTGTTATGCAGAACATGATATCAATCTGAGAAACTAATCATCAAAGCATTAGCTATATCATATCAAGGCATCAACTATAAATAAATAGCAGAACATGAATATAACCTGTCACTCTAAAAGAAATTCAATTTAAATGCAAAGTGGGTAATTGAAATAGTTTCATAGTATATCAAGCCATTTTGTTGTTGTTTGGGGGTACTAACATGGACTTCCTCCTAAATAAATTTGGGGCAATTGCGAATTTCGAAATTTATAACCTTTGCTCTAAGCCTGCCACCATTAAACTGCAGAAATGCCACTCGACCTTCCCTATGAATTTAATACCTACTTGCCCAATTTCATGATACTGTATATCAGGTAAAGCTACTGAATGAGCTTGCACATTGTCTGCCCAATAAAATAACCCATTTATGTTCGTCCGGTAACAAATCGGTTTGTTTTTTCGTTTTCAAACTCAAATAGATTAGCTGAGTCATTATTTGGAAGATGTTTAGTGCACTTTTAAAATTGCATCCCCTATTCCCCTTACTTTATTGGCCCATGCAATGTTATGTCCCATAATACCTGTGGTTGCATCCTGAAAATAGATGCACTCTGCTTGGGCAGAGGAGAATCCGACGAGGCCGGAATCCAAATAGGTTAGGAGGGACAAATTCTTTAGATTTGGAAAGAAGCTGAGTCCAGCTTAAAAGAGTCCGCTATGCAATTGATTAGGGCAAGCAAGCTGATTGCTATTTCTCAACAAATCTAGTTTCTGTCTTCTAGCCACACTACCCTTATTTAATTTCCCACTATGGCAGCTACAGGCTAAACTGCCAGAGACACCCACACGTGGTGGTTTAAATCTTGCCAATCTTCTCAGGAAAGTGCCCTCACAATGAAATCACCACATAGAACCTGCTCATCATTGGGAATGGGAACTGACAGCCTCAGTTAAACATATAGAGGTGTTTTCAATTTTCTTTCACTAGTTTTCATCTATCTTTGTTATGCCTATCCACAACAAACTATATTATTTTGGAAGTGATGAAAACTAACTACTGACTATGATATGTAATCCACAAACATCACATCCTTTTGTTGGAAATCATACAAGTGGCCAAGCACCATACAAGATCTGCAATGTTGAAGTGATAGCTTTCTGGAGAATGCTCACCATATACTCACACTGAAACACAACCAATAACAAGGCCAGATCCAAGTAAACCAAAGGCATTAGTTGAGATCTATGTTACTCTCCTGTTGGTCAACAAGAATAATTACAGCACCTAAAGAAAGGCTATTACCATAAAATTGATCATTGCCTATATTTCTTTTTGCTTAGCAAACATTGGATATATTTCTGTAGTTGTATAGTTGTCCTTTGCATCTGAAATACACTTGTATCTTTAAGTTATCAATAAAAATTGGACACAAGCACTTGATTTTCCAAGTTTAGTATGGCACAGTGAAAGCACTACATTTATTTTTGAAAGCCTACCCCAACTTGCTTGGGATAAAAGGCTTTGTTGTTGTTATGAGTAAGCAAGAACAACAATCATATTACCATTTCAAAATCTTGCTTGCAGATGCAATTTTGGCTTCAGGATCAACAATCAGTCCTCCATTCCTCACGAAATCACGTGCAGCTTCCATCAATTCTTTATCGATATCCCATGGTGAGTAACACCTAAGTGCAGGTCCAGATTTGGTGCCACATACCAAAGCAAAGTGAACAAGAGGTTCATGGTATGGAAGGGCCACCTGCAGTTACAATTAAGAAAATACATTGACAATATTTTCTCATCACAAATCTAGCTATCTGCAGCATGTAGGACTCAGTAATTAACCAGAATAGTGATTATAATGAATGCTGAAATGTGCCAGAAGTGTAGTTGTGCTATACTATAATGTTTGTGGTATGTATGCCTATTCAGGCAAGTTGGTAAAGTTGTAGGCCTCCGGTGGATACAACCACCTCTATTGTGGAAGTGTGAGCAGACAACTTCTATGACAATATGTTTAGCTTTCTTTGGCAAGTAGTTTGTTTGAAATTTAAATTTTGTTAACAATATCTGCTGAACCTAACAATCTGATTTTCCAGACACAAAAAGGAATAAAGGAATATACTAATTACTACTCCCTCTGTCCCAAAATATAATTCGTTTTGGACTAAATATACATTCATTAATTAACCAATGAATTCTGTTTGTATATATGTCTACATTCATTATTATTATTTCGAATGTGGACGGAAAAAAAGAGGACTAGAAAGAATTATATTTTGGGACGGAGGGAGTATTTACTAAGGATACAATGGTTCGATTATACTCTTTCTATCTGCTTCTGCAATCAACTACTAAAAACTCTACTTGACACTATATATTCAATTCTTTAGACAGAAATCAACAAACAAATAACTAGCATTACATTGCATCAGTATGAAATTATATCAACTAGCAGTGGATTACTGACTTTTTCGTAGGTTGCCAAATCACGTGAAAACTAAAAGATGTCTATCTTTGCAATAGAATGGAGGTTCTTTGTTTTGAATAGAACATTTTTTTTGTTCACGCAATTTGCATATCAAGCAATTTCGCTTAAGCTTTCCTATCTAAAGAAAACTGCAGGTTGAATATATATCCAGTCTTGAAAAGAAATGTAAATTTTATAACATCATAGTTCAAGCAAAATTCTGAACATCTATTTGGTGGCAAGGATAGAAATGAGAAGTTTTCATGAAATAAAAAATAATTGACACATACACCAAGAAAAATAAAGAGTGTTCCAGGCACCAATGCAACTCTGAAGGAAAAGGAAGTGGGTGCAAACAGAGAACTATGTTTAGCTTTTTGAATGGGATCTGATATGTATATTGTTTACCTTGGATCTTCGGTCTTTCTGCCCGAAAGGTTTGGCAATGTTGTATGGTGGCCTTTGGTTGCCACGTAGAATGCCATTTTGGATTGCTGACAGTGAATAAGCACATCCACCAATGATATACTTAAAATCTCCAAAAAACTTTTTTCTGTCCAATGGTCCAGCAGGATGGCCACATGTCACTAATGCATGGATAGCCATCATATTGTAGAGATTTATGAAGAAAGCAAGCTTTTCTTCACGTGATAAATAATCAATTTCCACCCTCTGGAGCTCCTCAACTGTTCTAATATATCTATGTACGAGAACTGAGAGTTAGTACCCATCATCACAACTGGGGACCTCAAACAGAAAAACTTAGTATTTGTTTTTTTTTAAAAAAACGCAGGAGAGCTGTGTGTCATTATATTAAGAAGAAAAAAGAACATAGGAGAGACAAGACTTGTCAACCCCTAAATACAAAGGCCCCTAGGCCGAGACCCCCCTGACATTAACACTAGGCACCACACACACACACAGCAACAACCCGACCAAAAAACAACCACCAGCAGGAGAACTGCTAGGGTCCCCCCTAGGAAGCTGGCGCAGCAGGAGGTCCTGCAGAGCTGATGCACCAGCCAAACACCAAACACTGCCCTCCTCAATCATAGCACTCTGAACTCGCTGGGTGCAGGGCACAACCCCCTCAAAAACACAAGCATTACGGTGCTTCCAAATCTCCCAAGCGACCAAAATGATCAAAGAGTTAAGACCTTTTCTTAAACTCTTCTCCACTTTCTTGATACTTTGGCACCACCAATTTGAGAAACGAGTGCATCCATGCTGAGGAACAATGGCTAGGAGACCTAAATTGTGTAGAATGGACGTCCATATCTGCCGAGCGAACACGCAGGAAACAAGAATATGCTGGATGGTTTCCTCGGCCTGATCACACAGAGGGCAAACAACTGGATGGGGCAGACCTCTTTTTGCCAGTCGATCAGCTGTCCAAACCCTGTTTTTGATTGCCAACCATACAAAGAATTTGCATCTTAAGGGGGCCCAGGTCTTCCAGACACGTCGCCAAGGGCCAAAATGGATAGAGCCAACAAAGAGAGCATCATAGGCCGATTTGCTACAATAAGTACCATTAGCAGAGAGGCGCCAGATGTGTTGGTCTGCGATGTCAGGTTGCAGAACTACCCCATCAAGCAAGTTCCATAGCTGCAGATACTCCACTAGGACCGTTACAGACAATCCTCCCCGAATATCTGACACCCATTGACGATTTGTGAGCCCCTCGGCTACTGTTCTTCGCTTTAAAGCCCTTCTAGAAATCACCTGGATAAGGGTTGGACAGTGTTCAGCCACAGTTTTACCAAGGAGCCAACGATCAGACCAGAATTTCACAGATTCACCACTGCCTACCACTGAGGTAATAGCCACATCAACGAGGGCCTTTGCATTACGGTGCACTCGGATAGGGAGACCAGCCCATGGCCTTGACGCATCAGTCTTCTGTAACCAAAGCCACCTGGCACGTAAGGCCCAACCAAACATCTCCAGGTTGAGAATACCCAGACCACCATGCTTGAGAGGCCGCTGGATAGCTTCCCAGGACACGAGACAGTTACCTCCATTTGCATCACCTTGCCCCTTCCAAAGAAAGCCTCGTCTCCTCTTAACGATTGCCTTAAAAACCCATTTAGGGAGTTCTAATGCAAGCATAAGATAGATAGGGACAGAAGACAACACTGTCTTAACCATGACAAGACGACCAGCCCGGCTGAGAAGATTGGCTTTCCATCCTGGAAGTTTATCAGCAACTTTATCAACAAGCGGCAAGAGATCAGAGTTAGCAAGCCTACGGATTGATAGAGGAATCCCCAAGTAAGTGCAGGGAAATTTTTTTGTAGCACATGGCAATAAGGCAGAAATGGTGGTCAGCTCATTCGCTCCACATTGAATTGGTGTAACAGAACTTTTGGAGATGTTCGTTTTTAGCCTAGTAGCATGACCAAAGATGTCTAAAATGCTGATAATTGTTGAGATATCCTGATGAGAGGGCCGCATGAACAAAACAACATCATCAGCATAGAAGGAGATACAATGTCTGGCATGTTGATTTGCAATCGGCTGCAGGATATGTTCCTTGAAAGCATAACTGACCATAGCATTCAAAGCCTCCATGACAAGGATAAACAGCATGGGGGACAAAGGATCGCCTTGCCGAAGACCCCTATGATGCAGAATGTATTCCCCAGGCTCGCCATTGACAAGGATCCGTGTAGAGGAAGTGCAAAGCAGCAGACTAATAAGGTTGCACCAGATTCGACCAAAACCCAAGTGTTGTAACATGTCAAGCAAGAATGGCCAGGATATTGAGTCAAAGGCCTTGGAAATATCTAACTTCAGCAGGATGTGAGGCTCTTTTGTGTGGTGTAAGGATCTGGTAAGTTGCTGCACCAGTAGGAAATTGTCTTGTATACTCCTTCCTTTGATAAAGGCACTTTGGTTGATAGAGACCATACTTGGCAGGTGGGGTGCCAACCGAGCTGCTAGCACTTTGGTTACCAACTTAGCAAAGCTGTGAACAAGGCTTATTGGCCTGTAATCCTTGACCAGCAGGGCATCCACCTTCTTAGGCAGAAGGGTGATAAAAGCCGTGTTGAGGAGTTTGAGTTTGGAGACATGCCCACATTGCACAGCAAGCAAAGCACCCATCATATCCTCCTTGATGATATCCTAGCAAACCTTATAAAAACGATCTGTGAAACCATCTGGCCCAGGAGCCTTGTCCAAAGGCAGATCTTTTACAACTGACCAAACCTCCTCCATAGAAAAAACAAGCTCAAGATCCCCAAATCATGTTGTTGAATGCCCAGGCTGTGCAGGTCCAGGGTGTAGTCCCTATGTTCAGCTGTACCTAGCAGGTTATCATAAAAATCTAAGGCTGCTTGCTGTTTTTCTTCCTGTGAGGTGACAATACATTCCTCAACCTGAAATTTTGCAATAAAGTTCTTTTTCTTGCGGTAGCGGGCTGGCTGATGAAAGAAAGAAGTATTTGCATCACCCTCTTGTAGATACAAAATGCGAGAGCGAAGCCTCGCAATAGTGCGCTCTAACGATGCCAATCCGAGGCAATGCAGTTTCAATTTTTTTCTAAGCCATTCCTCCCCGGGTGAGAGCACTCTATTGTCCCTGGCAATCTCAAGGCGATGCAGAATTTCCTTAGCAGTAGCAAGTTGCAGCTTCACATTACCAACCTTGTGATGGCTCCATTTTTGCAGCCCCTTGCTAAGTCGCTGCAGTTTTAAGAATATACCCTCAACAGGGCAAGCAGTGGAAACCGGTGCATTCCAGCTCTGGCTGACAGCCTCAAGGAAACCCGGCAATTTGGGCCAGTAACTTTCAAAGTGAAAACGCCTCTTCAAAAGAAAACTTCTATTTATGTATTTACAGCATAACATATAAATAGACAAGCTCAAACAACATATCAAGTTCTACTCATTACATTATGAACCTCACCTAAACATATGTATTAACTCAAAATCTGCCAGAAGTAGCCAGAACAACCAACAAAATGTTATCGTTGTAGTATATGAAGGTAAACAAAGTAACAAACATGGATATGAAGTATACTTTAATTTTTGCATCTTAATCAAGTCTATGAGGCTAAGCACTAACCTTTTAAATTCCTCAGAACCTTGGATGCTTTGGTAGTCAACATGCCTACCATCGGCTGATACATAAGCTTCAAAAATGGCACAGGATAACAACCTCAGCCTTGATGCTACTTCAGCAATGGGCTTTGGTGCAACATCGATGATGCCCCTAGGGATGTTGTAACATTGAGTCATAACTATGGGATCATGATCCAGGAAACGATATATGTGGTTTCCATCTTCAAAGACATTTTCACTGCAGTATCACCAGGTATTTCAACATTAACAACCCAAATTGTCAACCAGTTCAGATGGATATAATAGAAATGCTAATTTCAAAACGTACTCTAGAACATGACGAAAGAAGTATTTTCTTGCAAGCTTCCTTCCAAATTCCACTGCCTACATGGATAACTGGAATCAATGAAAAAAATGATAGCAATACAATTTGCAGTATGAGGCAAAAAAAAAGCTCGATTATATGAAATATCCTTGCATAACATAATGGCATAAATCACACATTTTTTTCCACTATAGATAAATAAAAACTAGTACCAAAGTTAGAAGAATCAAGAACAATGTTGATCAAAAGCCATGTTGTAAGGCGTAACAACGCTTAAATAAAAGAGTAATTTTAACATGCAGCATAGTTGATTTACCTCATCTCTCTCCAAATATTGATCTTCTGATATGAAATCCACAGCTTCACTACCAAGAAAGCAGTTGCTAAATCTTCTCATCTTATAGAATCTATCCTTAGGAGTGATCGACTCTCTCATTTTTTTGACAATGGTTGCCAGCTCATCAATCTTCCCACTTCCTGATTCATCATCTTCTCCAAGTAAGGGGGGTAATGGAGCAGAATATGGGGATTCCTCATTGAACAGAACATCGATATTCTCATCAAGTATGCCAGAATCTTCCATTTTCTTCAACTCAATTAACCCTCCAATTAGTAGGTCATTAAAATACACTTTTGGTACAGTGGATGACCCAGTATTCTTCTCCAATTCCAACTTTCTACCAGGGAAGATGTCAATGTTAATCTCAACATACTTGAGCCTTTTCTGATGCAAGAATAGACGAACCTTTTTGCAATCTTCACATCCCAGTTTTGTGTATATTATTATCCTACCCTTCAATGGTGGTATCTCCAACAAACCAGGCACATTTTCATTCAACGCTTCCCCAGTTACAAAAGTATCAGAATCCCGGCCAATTTTAATGAAATTCAGTGGGTTCCAGACATTTCTTTCCACAGATTTCTGTTGCACCTCTTTAGGATTGGATTCAGCATCTGTCCTGGTTTTCTCGCAGTCCATGTATTCTGAACCAATAGTCTTGTCAGCTTCAGCCTTAAATTCATTCTCATCCTTTCTGCCAGAAAGGCGCCGCATAAATGTTGAAACTGCAATTGCACTCCTTTCTTTAACAAAATTTTTTATTGCAACAGCCCGGTCATTGAGTACAGACCCCTGAGCCTCTGAGTCAAGTTCCCCAGATTGATTGGAAGAACGCCTCATTTCTTCTATTTCAAGAACCTCAGTTCCATCAAACACTGGCTCTTCAGTTTTGTCTTCAGAAAGAATCTCTTTTGTGATCTCGTTTGAGCTTGCACATTCAATGACATCTGAGCTTGTCCTTTCATTCATTTGTCCATTTAAGCCCTCTTCCGAATCATTACCTCCCTCTTGAATCTGCACTTCTGATTCGTTGTTTAATTTGTCATTCGAGAAACTTGGTGCTTCTTCTACATTTAACATTTCAGTTTTCATTGAAAAATCTCCGTCATCTTCACAATTTTGTCCAGGATTAGAAGACTCTTCTGTGACAGCAATTTTTTTGGCATTCTTGTCTGTACTCTCCATGATACAAAACAACCTCCAGCAGGGTACCTGTGCAATCATAAAAGACATGCAGTAAATTGTTAATATACAATATGAGTTATGACAAACGTAATGAACACATCTCAAGTATGAGAAGATATTGAGGATTATGTCACCCTACCACAGAAAATTTACGCAATTAAGGCTATGTGGCTAAAGAAGTTTGTATCCGGTTTAAAAGTGGTAAACTATATCACAAAATCACTAAAATTATACTTCGATAATGAATCGACAGTATTTTACTTCTATAACAAGTCAGGTATTGTTGTCAAACACACTGACATTAAGTAAAGAATCAAACAGTTGAACTTGAGCATATAAAGAAAGAGCAACTGCTTATGAATCCGCTTACTAAAAGGCTTCCATCCAATATGTTCAGAAAACACGTAGTTGGCACGAGTTTAATGGAGTACCTATAGTTGGCATGAGTTTAATGGAGTACCTATAGTTGGCATGAGTTTAATGGATCTGGATTAAGGGGTTATCAATGCAACCATCTCCCTCAAAAATAAGTTTTCTGTTTTGAGATAGAAAGATGTATTATAATCATTAAGTTCAACAACGCATGGTTGGTTGTTGTAATGTTTTAGTCTTGGCATACTGATCTATTGAGAAGTAGAAGTTATAACCTAAGAGATTAAGCAATTAAAAAATTAAGTTCTAAATATAAGCGAGTAAGCATGAGATCAAGGAGGAGACTGTTGGGTTAATCTCATCCGGACTTGACGCCCTGAGCGAGGGCATAACAACCACCACGGTTGTGGTTCTCCTTCACATCATGTAACATAAATAGAAACAAGGGTCTACACATGAACCAATGTTCGTCTCCTGACCTATCTCTATACGAAAGTGAAAGGAAAGCCACCAACATCGCTAGCAACACCTTTGACATTGATATCGACTATCAGGCTTTCTGGCTTTGTCATCCTATGACGATCTCCTCTAATCCTAAGAATATACATACATAACTTTTATCCATTATATATAGTAGCTAGAATTACGGGTTAAGATCCTAAATATCTGGAACATTTTACTGACAGAAACAGACACGGCCACACGCCACAAAATCACACGATTGGAACGCCCAAGCATGGCAATCTAGCTCCCAACATGAGCTGTGTCTCCGTTGAATGACTGAAACATTCCACTATAAACCTCTCTTGTCTCAACCAACTATAACGATAGCTATAGCGGGAGATTTGGAACCTGTCCAGATCTCCCAATAGGCCAATACCAACAGATTACATCATTAAAACGCCAGCCGCTCATAATCGACAGCACACCATCACCTCCCACACGAACACTAAATATAAGGACCCGCCCACAGACTACTCCGAGAGCACGAACATAAACCCTATAGGCTATAGGGAGAGATAAAATCCCCAACTAAACTACACCCACAGCAATCCGAGGAAGAAGAAAAAAAATCAAAGCAAATGACCACCATTCCACGCTACTACTCCCAAAAAATCAAGCACACCAACCTTAAGAAGAACTCCGGAGCAACGCCGCAACGGGTCCCAAACTAAACCCCGAAGTCCACGAGCTGCGCGATTCAACAAACGGACCAAATCAAGATCAGATGGAAGAGGAATAAAACGAACGAAGCAAAGGGGTGGAGGAAGGAAACAGGGAAGCGGGAGCGTACGCGAGTGTTAAAGCCGAGGATCCGAAGTCCGCTTGCTTCCGAGCAGGGTTTGACTGGGACTCTGGGAGGAAGGTGCGCAGGACTGCAGGAGAAGAGGTGAAGGAAACGGGGGAGCGGCGGCGGAGTGGGAACTGGGAAGGAGGCCGACCCGAGTCGACCGGAGGGCTGTAGGAAGCGGGAACCGCGGGCGCGGGGCGAGCGGAGAAACTGACGAGAGAAACGGGAGAAAGAGTCACGTGGGTCTGCCTTCTGCAGTACTGCGGATCGGGCGGGCCTGTCTGAGACCGAGTGCAGAGGATCGACGTGGACTTTTGACCTTGACGGCCCACATCAGGAGCGGTGAATTCTTCTGCCTGACTTGTAGTAATAATAACTAAGAATATATCCATACGTTACTACGAAATCAATATGTTAAAATACATTTATATATAAAAAACAAATAGTAGTAAAGATGTTGTTGCGATAGTGAAAATATCAGCTAGAGTAATATATGAACAAATCTGGCAGCATATGTAGTGTAGTTGTAACTGAAAATGCAGACAGTGAAATGAGAAACATAAAAAACCACCGTGGACACCTACACTCTATTCTTAAGAAGTAGTAGAGATTGTGCACGGAGCTGACGATTGTATGGCTAGGCAACAAAGTAACAGAGACATTAACTGTCTAGTGTCCAGCCACCATTAGAAGACCATCCTAAAATCATCCTTTCGCTTGCCTCCAGAATTAGGAAACTATTATGCATCTCCATTGCGTCGGTACGACATGAACCGATGATCTTTGGAGGCATTCTTCCTCCGCCGCTTTTCCATGAATGCATCAAGCTTTCCTGCCTCCTGTGAGCAATGAACACGAATTTTATGAACTGAGACAAATACCCCGGCTTTCAAAAAAAACTTCCAGTAAACCTTGTAGACTTTACCTTGAGCTCGTTGTGCTTGTTCATCAGCTTCCTTTCACGAAGTTCAGCTGGTGAACAAAAAATCAACCATCAGGTTGAGGAACAGATAGTAACCATTTGATTAGAAGATAGATAGACAGTGAGGAGAGGAAGGGGGTATTGGGATTGAGGAACTCACATTTCTTCAGATAGTATGGTCGTTTTCCAGCCTTTGCTGCCTCCCTCTCTTTCTTGATATGCTCACGCAAGATTTCCGATTCAACGTTCCTTGGAGGATGAGACTTCAACTGCTTATCCTGTAGGTAGTTACATTCCAGGAATCAACTAAACCAATCAATCATATTGCTCCCAGAAGCATACAAAGGCCAGCTTTTAAAAGTTCTCTCATAGATGTTAGCTTGTTTCTGGCAAGGCGTAACAGCTAACATCATCTTTAACTCCATTCAGATCAAAAATCACAACTGTTGTCTAGTTTGTGATGCAATAACAAATAATTATATCCACAATATACTTTTAGCGGATAAACATAGATATCCAAGAGTTTCACCAATGATGGATATTCTTTCTAGTTTCTAGTGATGCAGTATGGCCAACATTTCCTTTTTGCCTACTGGGACTGAACTGTTGAAGTGAACATAGTCAACATACTTCAATCAACTATCATATCTTGCCTAGACCCAGTACAGTACTGCACGCTTGATATGTTGCCGCAGTAGACAATCTATTTTCCCATATGCAATGTTATTAAAAGTTAGAACATCAAAAAAATTGTCCTAATGTTCATTATAAAAAGACAGCAGGCAGGTAAGTTCAGAAAAGCAAGACAAGGGGAAAATGCAGGACAAATAGTGCACGGAAGCTAGTTGAGACAACCTAATGTTCATAAGAATTATCTAAGAAAGAAACAAGTAATGTTGACTACCATATGCACAAAGCTTCTTATCTATTTGATTGAGGCAACAAAATATAGTAGACAACCATGCTCTTATCTCAAAATGGAAAGTTAACACATGTAACTGAAAATGATTACAGACTTATGCCATGCTAGCCAGAAGTTACCATTCTCGGGGTATACCAGCTTCATCACGAGCCGTGTAGTTGAATGGACCCTTCAGTACAACGCTGTACTCCTTTATCAAGTCTAATGTTTAAGTGAACATTCCATTAGTTAGCATGATCTTGTATAATCATATATCACACACTATAAAATTAGGAGGAGAGCAAACCTTGGAAAGTATTGCTTGGTTCACGACCCATCACTTGGCATTCTTTGAGAAATCAATACAAACCTACAGAGGCATTGCAAGCTCTTCCTCTACCACTCTTGCCACATTGTCTACAGATCGATGGTCCCCAAAACCAGATAACCTTTGGACTAATCTTGGTCCAGCAGCAAGGCCTCTGGCTTCCTATCAAGGTTCTCATAATCAAGATATTAGTCAATTTTAATAATGTAGAGTTCTTCAGCGAGCATTGTGACCTAAAACATAAACTACAACTATCTGAGAAGTAACAATATCCTCACCTGAACAAATGACTACACAAGATATTTAACCCATAGGGAACTCTAGGACTGGCCCTGCTTTTTCACCGTTGTGTACCAGGAAAAAATAAAGTATTATGAGAACCTTGAAATTCTACCTCACTTGTGCTTGTTCAGTCCCCTAGGCAAACAAACAAGAGTGACAAGTTCAGTACTTCAAGCCAATGACAGTCTCGATTTGTTTTCTAGAAATTGCAATGGAACAATGTATTCTTTTTCATGTTTTTTATATAGGATAAAAAGTCGGGATACAAATATTCTGGGAAAATAGATTGTTTTTTGAGAAGAGAGAAAAATCATGCCTTAAACAGCGTGCAATCAATTCTGACTAAGTTTTTTCTAGAATAGCAAAAATAAACCTGCCAAAGTTTTAGCTTACATGTGGTCATCCTCAAGCTTTCCTACATTGTCACAATTTTCACACTTGGACAATAAATGGTTTATTAAAGGATTTTTTTTAAAAAAGTAAAGAGTCGGTACTACAATTATTAGCATCAAAGTAAAGTTACGGTTTTTAAAAATGGAGAAGAATAAAAAAGTAGAAATCTAAAAATACAGTGCTGCAGATACAACCATCAACCGTCTCTGCAAGATGGCTGCCATGAAGAGGAAGATAGAACACATCCCAAACATGACAGTGATAGGGAATGCATTCACCTGCAAAGACCATATCCACAAGCAAAGCGTTACTTGTGTGCTGATATTTCTGTATAATTCTTGCCAGCACAACTAAAGAGAACATAGTAGTTGAGAGAGGGAATGGCTCCTTACGTTGTAAAGCACCACACAAACAAATAAGTTGAGTGGTATGCGGAAGAAGTTCATGATTGTGCTTCTCGCTTCCTCAGGAATGTACTGAGATCTCATCTTCATGATTGACGGCCAGAATATGCCAACACATGCCTCAAAGGTGCAGAAACCAAGAAGCTGAAGAGAACCTCCAATTGATATGCTGCCTCCTTTCACAGAAGACATTGGCACTACGATCTGTTTGGACATTGTTGGGGACTTGTTCTCAAATGCTAAGAGTTAAGAACAAGGCAACATAAAAAGTGTTAAATGTTAAAGTCCTTCGTCCTCCAAAACATTATACCCCTTCGGGAAATAATGAGTTTCGGACGAAAGTCACGAAAGACATACCTTCGTAAGCATGGCAATAAATGACGAAGGATTCATATAAAGCATGAGATATAAAATAAACATTTAAATGTTATCACAGAATCATTTCTATTTTATTATCATGGAAAAATAGAAATGATTTCAAATTACAAATGTACCTTCGGTCTTGAGGGAAGGTGAAAGTACAAGCGTGACGCAAAAGCAAATGCCAAGTCAGCGTGAACAGTACGGGGGTACTGTCATCTATTTATAGGCATGGGACGCAGCCCATGTAAAATTACATCCATGCCCTTTACATTTGCTAATAACTCTATAGTAACCCGCTAGGGTCTGAATAGTCTTTTCATCCTTAAGTCGGTTTCCTTTTCTGCCACCTTGCCGAAGCTCTTCTACGCACAGCTTCGGCTTCACGTTATCCTTCGTACTCCTTATGCTTCTTCACGCTGTGGTTTTAATTCAAGTCCGAAGGTGCCTGTTCATGCATTATACTTCCAGAAACATTGTTAAATCATGTTTTTGAGGACCTTCGGAAGCCGAAGGCCCCCAACAGTAGCCCCTCGCAATATTAATTTGTTATAATGATAAATTTAGATTGCGACAAGGACGAAGGCCCTGAGCCGAAGGTCCGAAAAAACACCTTCCCTTTGCTAGAATAGCAACAACCATTGACAAGCGGGCCCTCCAGTATGCAACGCACCAGGCGTATAAATAAGAGCACACCACGAGCTTAATTGGCACGCTTTCTTGCCATCTGCTCCTGCTCACTCAACCTTTAGCCTGCGCAACAAAACTTGCTTAAATTTTAAGCTTCGGTTTTGAGAGCACTTTTCCAGTGCCTACGAAGATGTCTTCAGACAAGAAAGTTGCCATTGATCCGAAGCTAAGTCTTTCTGAGGAAATGAATCTTGGTTTTCTTGAATCAATGGCGAAGACCAATACAGAGAAGATTACCAAAGAAATTTTGGAAAGTTTATCTGAAGATACTGGTGATAGCGATAGTTATGATGTAGAAAGTGGCGGGGAAGAGTCCGAAGACCGACCATGGCGACCAAGCCATACGGTTTTCGGAAAATCAAGTATTAAACAGAGTCATCTAGACAATATGAGGGGGAGATATTTTCGAGATGTGTCTATTGTGAGGGCTGACGACGGAGAGAAAACTTCTCCTACTCCTGAAGAAAATGAGGTCATGATCTTTCGAAGCTTTTTGAAGGCTGGACTTCGGTTCCCTCTGAGCAGCTTTGTTGTTGAAGTTCTGAAGACATTTCAGGTCTATCTCCACCAGATTACTCCCGAAGCTATTGTAAGAATGGGAATCTTTGTCTGGGCTGTGAGAAGCCAAGGTTTGGAACCGAATGCCAAAAGCTTTTGCAATATTCATGAGTTAGTATATGAGACGAAACCCTGGGGGAAAGAACAATATCACAACAACTTCGGTTGTTACAGCTTCGGTGCTCGCTCCGGGTCAAGCTGCCCCGTGCCAACCTTTCGGAGGAGGTGGCCTGGTGCTTGGATGACAGAATGGTTCTATGTGAAGAATGACTTAACAGCACAGGAGGATGTTAAGGGTATCATTATGCGCCCTATCTGGCAACGCTTCGGCCTCCGAAAGCCGAAGGTAGAAATGGATGAAGCAGCTGAAGAATGCCAGAGAGCCTTCGGCGTGATCTGCTCTTTTATTGGGACAAGGGATTTGGTCCAAGAGCATATTGCCTTCAGAGTTTGGCCACTTGCAGGAAAGTGGGAAATGCCGAAGGAGACCATCAAGGAATCTGACAAAGGTGGGTTAGTTAAACTGAAATACACATTCAAATACGGAGATAAGTTTGTTGAACCAGATGACGACTGGTTAAAGAGTATTGAGGCCGTAAGTGACGAACTGCTTGGGGTATACTCGAAGGCCGAAGATACTGCATTATCAGCGGCCTTCGGAGGCCGAAAGAAGAAGAGGCTTAACCGGGTATTTGATGCAATTGGGTTTGTCTACCCTGACTACCATTACCCGGTGTTAGGCCACAAAAGGAAAAATACTTCTCATGTAAAGGAAGTTGCTTCGGATGCTCCTAGCGAGCCAGTGCCGCAAAGGAAGAAGGTAAAGGTGCTCACACACCGGGCACGTTATATTGAACCGGCCACAGTGCCTGAGTTTATTGGTGAGGTCTCTTCGGCCACCGAAACTAAAGGACTATCTCCAGTGCCGAAGATCGAAGAAAAAACCGAAGTACCTTCAACAGAGAAAGCAGACGAACCGAGGACTGAAGGAACAAAAATATTGGAAATTTTAAGTCCTTCAACAAAAATTGAGACAACAAAAAACCAGAAGGGGCTAGCGGTGACCTCGAAAAGAAAAAGAATGGCTAATGTGCTAGATGTTTTGGAGACAATTAAGTCTTCAAGCACAACTCCGAAAAAGATTGCTGAAACTTCCAAAGTGGAAACTGAAATCATTGTTGCTGAAGCTCCAAAGCAACAATCTGAGACTAAAGCTGGGCCTTCAGAGCCCACTAAGGTAAAATCCTTAGGGGCCGAAGAAGCAAAAATGACGGAGCCAATTTTAGCTGAAGAAACTGGCACTGCTGCCCCCGAAGCATCCTCCAAAGCCCTCGATTATATTATTCGACATGCTTCGGGAAAAAGATTATCTGAAGAAGATATTTTCGAACCTAATCACTATGCACAAGAACTGAGGTATCCAAAAGGGGCCTTAGTATTCAACGGCACGGACGAAGACGACTTCTTATACTGTCTTCCAGATAACAAGGAATTACCCGTCTGCCGGGAGATGGCCAGAAGCATAAGGTTCCCGAAGCTTGAGGCTGGCCTCTGCGCGATGACGAAGGATGATCTTGCGGATAGCCTTGCATACAATAGTCTGAAGGTACAAAAATTGTGAATTTTGAAGCTTATGAATTTTGAATTAATCTTTTATTCTTATGCAACTCTATTCATTTTCTTGAACAGGGCTTAATACTCAGCAATGCCTTAAGGGCACAAAAGAATGCTGAAGACGAAAGCTGCACTATTGCTCTCAATAACCTTCGAACAGAGGTTATCAAGTTAAGAAACGAAGCCTTGGAAAAGGACAAAATTCTAATTACATTGATGGATAAGATAAAGGAAGACGAAGCTGCCTCTAAAGCACAGGCCGAGGCTCAAAAGCACGAGATTGACGATCTTCGGAAGCAATTAGCCCGAGCTAAGGAAGAACGCATACTTGAAGAAACGAAGCGAGAACTTAGCGACCAATGGGCAAATCATTTAGAAGGAACCGTTGAAGAGCTTCGTTCGTCCAAGAAAAGATGCTATGACAAATCTATGGACTGCGTTAAGAAAATGAAAGCTAGCTTCGCCAGCGTTGGCGCGTTCTCGAGCGAAGAAAACTTCACAAGAGGCAACCCCGAAGGCCCAATCGAATGGATTAATTACGAAGCTGAGGCCTTTGAGGAAATTTTGAATAGCCGTGGAGACATATGCGCTTTTTCGGGTGCCAGGGGGATTGCTACCATTTTGGAGAGGAAAGGCTGCGAGCATGTGAAAACTTTAGCGCAATCCGAAACCGCCTTGTCCTTCGAAGATGCAAAAGACCCTTCGGCCGAAGCTAGCATGGTCGGTGGAAAATTTTTAACCGATATCTGGGACAATGGTGGTCGGGAAATGGCCCGAGAAATTATTCAAAAAAGCGAAAAAGGCATCCATGATGCTAGAAAAGTAGCAGAGGCTGCCGAGAAAAGCGCAGAGCCCGAAGGGCAAATAGGTATTAACTAGTGGTTTTTGTCTCTTTGTTGTAATTTTTGATTTCAAACTTGATGACGGTTTGTAATAGTAATAAGTCCGTATCTACTTTCCCTCAGAACCTGCTGAATCATCTGCGGGCCCCCACGCAAAGGGGGATGACGAAATTAGACAAATGGCCGAAGCTATCATGGATAAAGTTATTGAACAACTACTTAATGAAGCTGCAGAAGTAGTGCTTAGGGAGGACTAGATGTTATTGTAAAAACATTTGAAATGTAATCCATGTGATATTTTGTAACTTTGAATGTAATATATGAGTTTTTTATAGCTCAATTCTTTACGATGCATGAAATTTTACATACATACCGTTTTTGAGCCTTCGGCGAAAAAACACCTTCCCTTCTTTTCATGCTTCGTGAAGAAAAACTTTTATGTATCACGACAACTTCGATACTGCTATGATGAAGCATATCCATGCTTTTTGAGAACATTCTCCGAAGCTGTACTCCAAAGATCAATATTGTATTCACTTTTTATGCCTTAGCACGATTTTCACTTTTTCAAAGTATACTCCGAAGGTCGGTACTGTATCCCCTTCTTGCGCCATATGCAGTATGATGTATGATGCTTATGTTATGCGAAATGATGTGATGATGTTATGTTATGCAAAATGATATTTGTGCCGAAGATACACATATTCCTGCAATAAAAATACACAATCTTTTTATATCAGCGCTGACTTTTTGCTGTAAGCCTCCCTTAGGAGCTTCTTCGCCTTTTACTTCAGCGGAATCAGCGTTTATTTTTCGCTGTAAGCCTCCCTTAGGAGCTTCTTCGCCTTTTACTTTCGGCGGTATTCGCGTTGACTTTTCGCGCTTCGCCCTTTACTTAGGCGGTATCAACGTTGACTTTTCGCTGTAAGCTCTGTATTCCCTTTGGAACGACTTTTGAGCAGAAAACTTACACTGCGCTCCCTTAGGAACGGCTTTTTGTAGCTTCAGCAAACTTATACTGCGTTCCTTAGAACGACTTTTTGCTGCTTCGAAGAATGCACACTGTGTGCCTTTAAAATAAATTTTTGATAATTCGAAGGTCCTTCTTGCTGTCACAAATCTTTAAGCTTCGGCGACTTAGACCTGTGGAGATGTAACACCCGGCTTTAAAGAAACAAAGCCAGGTGCATCTCATACATGCGCCAAGAAGACAACATATATAATAACAGAGTGTATAGAGATAAATGTCATAAAACATCAGAGTATTTATTACATAGCGGAAGACTTATTACAAAATAAAATAATAAAGATAAAACGAACTAAGGATCGTCGGCGCCAATGTCGACTGGGAAACGCCACCTAGATCAGATCGAACTCCTCAGTGTTAGGCGGCTCCTCCTGAACCACCTGATCTTCTCCTGTGGGGGGGGGGGTGTGAGACAGCAAGGGTGAGCTCACACATGATCATAGCTCAACAAGTTGTGGGGAACCAGTGGACATAAACTCACAAAGGTGTGAGTCCATGTGATGTGTAAGGCTTAATCAATGAAAGGGGTTAAAGCTGAGCATTGCTTTTAAGTAGTTGGTCAAAATTTTATTAGCAGTTACTAAGTGTAAGTAAATACCAAACCATAAGTAAAGTAATAGAACAAAATTAATAACAAACCCATGCAATGCAAATGACAAAATTGAATTTAAGTTCCATAATTTAAACATCAGAGAGTCCTGAGCCGCTCATGACCGTGAGCTCGGCTAGTATACCAGTTTTACACTCTGCAGAGGTTGTACCCTTTACCCACAAGTCATGTTACCCATCTGCCAAGGGGTCGCGAATCCCATACACCTCTGCCTAGGAAGCGCGGCAGGGCAACACTACGAGGCCTTTACAAAGTTCCACTAGCTTCCGAAAACCCGCTACAGTTTATAGGAAGTTCCAATGCAGGGTTCCTGGCTGACCGCCATCGCAGCAAAATCGACCAGGGACCTCCCTACACTGACCACTCCCCTACTGCCCTTGCCCCTTTCGGGTAAGGTAGTCTTCCACTAGCTTTCCTAATTAGTCAGCCAAGGGGTCCCATTCCTCCCTTGTGGTGGCACGTGGTTCTCAAGTTAAGCTCTATGTTCCAATTAACATTAATGATCTCAACATGAACATAAATAGAATAACAAAAAGAATTGGAACATAGAGGTAATAAATGATTATCCCAAAACCATATAAAGCAATAGCAAACTACCCAAGTGATTCAGGGGTAAACAAGGTAATGAGATAAACAATCTAGGGTGACCTATTGGGTCCCATCAAAATTAACCTATGCATGGATAAGTGATATTAGAGAACATTATTGGGTAAAAAGTGGTCAAGGGCACAACTTGCCTTCAATGAGCTCCTGCTCAGCTACTTCAACTGGTTGAACCTCAGATTCCACAGTGGCTTGCCCGTCTATTCGCATCAACACAATACATACATAGTATAGCCAAAATGAACATCACACCAAACAGATGAATAAAATATACAGTAAAAATCTATACATTAAAATGAGATCATAGGAACTGGAATCACTGAATTTGGAGTTATATATTTTAAGTTATGGATTCTCTAAGGTTTTATGTGCTTTAAATAGGATTAAGTGATAAATAAATTTCTTACTGTTTTCATGACATAACTTAGGCTCTAGGTGATAGAGAATAAAACTACAAAATTTTAGGAATTGGAATGGACCAATTTGGACTAAAAATGGATTTTCTATGATTTATTCAAGTTCTAGAATTTATTTTTGTATTGAAAATCCAATTTCCTATTCATTTGATCAATTTAAAACTATGCTGGACTGGGCCTCATATACCGAGAAACCAAGGGTTTACAGCGCGAATGTGTCCAAGACACAGAGCGGGTCCAGCCGGGGACAGCGGGTTAATTCCTCTATTTACCAGGGGGTCTTTAGGAAAAGTACTCGGACGAAGAGGTACTGAAAGATCAGAACCGTACGATCTGCATCGACGGCCTAGATTAGATCCCCCGTCTACACTACTGACGCACCCGGTAGCCGTCGGATCTTGAATCAACGGTAAGCTTTTAATGCGGTGAAGGGGTATCGCTCGTCTAATCTCAACCGTCCGTTAACCATCCAATGGCCCGAGACCATTCTTCCCCCATCGGTCCACATAATGGCTGAGTGAACGCCCTGAGCAGCGGCGCCCGACCACGGCGGCGCTCCATGGCCGGACCTCCCTCCCCCACATACGGACACGCAAACTCGAATCCCACGGGTGCTACGCGATGAGAAGGCGAAGGTGAACACATAGGAAGACTTCTTACCGGCAATTATGGCGCGGAGGCACACGGCCACGGAGGGGGTGCGGAACCGCGGCGGTGGTGAAGCTTCGGTGAAAAATTCGCCGGCTTAGGATGCTCCCAACCCGACGCCGGTGCATGCACACCCCACATAGGTCCCGGCGATGCTACCCGACCGAAATTCCGGGGCGGGGCGCGAGCACAGCAGGGATCACACCGTCGGCGGGCGCGGGGATTAGTCTAGCGGAGGCGTGGGACGCAGCTGGCGTCAATGGTGGGGCGAGCGATTAGAGAAAAGGGGCGTACTGGGTTCGCAGGCGTATTGTGGTCAAGAAAGAGAGAGGGATTCCCGAGCTTATAGGCTCGCCATGGCGATTCGCTCGCGAACGCAGCGCCGTGGTCTTCGCGGTTCGTTGCGGCGGCAACGATGCAGCTGACCTGTGGGGTCACATGTCAGCGGCAAGAGAAGACAAGAGACTGACCCACCGGGCCCGCGTGTCAATGGAAAGGGAGCGCAGCAGCGCGGCTGCCCTGCGTCCCCACCAGCCAGCGCAAGCGCGAGTGGGAGAGTTGGGCTGCGCGCGTGGAAAGGAAACCTGGGAATGGGCCGAATTGGTAGCCGCCGGCCCAGGTAAGGTTTTATTCTTTTCTCCTTTTTATTTTCTGTTTTCTTTTCTTTCCTAAGTTTATGTTTTTCAAATTTTGAATTCAAGTGCTGTTGTGAAGTTTATTCCTTAACCAAAAATATAAGTTTATAATATAGTATGCTCAAGTACAATTATTTGATTAATCATATTTTATTTATACTTATCTAGTACTTTTCTCCTCTTTTCTCAAATTCTAAAATTCCTTTTAGCTCTTAAATTCCACTTTGGGCTTTAATATATTTCTTGTCACATTATTTTTAGGTTGTCACAAAATGCACACCAAATAAAATGTTCAGCATGATGCATAATTTTAATGGCATATATTCTTTTATTAATTATTTGCTTTTGAATATGGTGTTCACATATGATGATGCATGAAGATCAAACCCACATAAAGAGAAATTGTTTTCTCTATTGGTATGTTTTCCTAGCAATTTACAAATGGGTGTTACAGGAGAAGATATATTTTTCTTGTGGCAAAACTATTACAAGAAATTTAAATCGACAAAAAGCACTCTAGTCTCCCATAAGTGTTCCTTGTTAAAAAGAAAATAATACTAAATGCAAGAGACCGCCATCAAGGTAGGATATTTGTCAATAAATGTGCTTCGACTCTGGCACAGTGCTATTGACTGTGCGAGCTTCGGACTCCTCTCTGAAGTCCCTTTGGTGTTGAGTATGCTGACTCCCTTCTGGCTGCTGGCCTCGTTGCAACGGTGGCGGAGGCGGAAGCTGTTGCCAAGATGCTTGGGGTTGACTTGCCGAAGCAACAGAAGCTGCAGGGTGGTTGCCTACATATTCTGGAATGTAGGGCGAATGATATAAAGCGGTGTGCATGACTTGCTTCGGCTGACTCTGTTGTGCTGCAGCTTCGGCAATCTCCTTTTGCTTCTGGATGGTGACATGGCACATCCTGGTGGTATGGCCCTTGTCCTCACCACAGAACAGACAATAAATTTTTCTCGGCTGGTCCCCAAATCTTCCTCCGAAGCCCCTGGCGCCTCTGCCCCTTGGAGCTGGCGGCCGGAAGGAGCTTTGCTGCTGCCCCGAAGCCTGCTGCTGTTGTCCCGAAGCCTGCGAAGAGTACTGTGGCCTTTGCTGTTGACTCCCTCTATCATCAGGTTGAGTAGAGTTGTGAATTGACCTGACATGCCTCGGATGAAATCTTCCTCCGAAGCCCCTGGTCATCTCAGAGAACCTGTATGCTTCTTCCCTTCTTTGGCGGAAGTCATTGTCAGCTCGGATATACTCGTCCATCTTCTGGAGCAGCTTCTCCAAAGTTTGAGGAGGCTTCCTGGCGAAGTATTGAGCTGAAGGTCCCGGCCGAAGTCCCTTAATCATGGCCTCATCAATGACGATTTCATTGGGTACTGTTGGTGCCTGTGCCCTCAGACGTAGGAACCTTCGGACATACGCCTGAAGGTATTCTTCGTGATCCTGGGTGCACTGGAATAGAGCTTGAGCAGTGACCGGCTTCGTCTGAAACCCTTGAAAGCTGGTTAACAACATGTCCTTCAGCTTTTGCCATGAAGTGATTGTTCCTGGCCGAAAAGAGGAGTACCAGGTTTGAGCAACACTCCTGACAGCCATGACAAAAGACTTTGCCATGACTGCAGTATTGCCACCATACGAAGATATCGTTGCTTCGTAGCTCATTAAAAACTGCTTCGGATCGGAGTGGCCGTCGTACATGGGGAGTTGGGTGGCTTGTAGGATGGAGGCCAGGGTGTAGCCTGCAGCTCAGCTGACAGAGGAGAAGCATCATCAAAAGCAAAATTTCCATGATGGAAATTCTCATACCAGTCATCTTCGTTGAAGAAGCCCTCCTGATGAAGCTCTCTGTGCTGGGGCCTTCGGTTCTGCTCATCTTGAGTAAGATGGCGAACTTCTTCAGAGGCTTCGTCTATCTGCCTTTGTAGTTCAGCTAGCCTGGCCATCTTTTCCTTCTTCCTTTGCACCTGTTGATGAAGCATCTCCATATCTCTGATTTCTTGATCTAACTCATCCTCCTGAGGCGTTGGACTGGTGACCTTCCTCTTCTGGCTTCGGGCCTCCCGAAGAGAGAGAGTCTCCTTATTGGGGTCCAGCGGTTGCAGAGCTGCAGCCCCTGTTGCTGAAGCTTTCTTCGGCGCCATAACGAAGGTCTATGGTTGCCGAAGGTGTTCGAAACTCAAAAAGTGGAAGTGAGTTCACCGGAGGTGGGCGCCAATGTTGGGGACTTGTTCCCAAATGCTAAGAGTTAAGAACAAGGCAACATAAAAAGTGTTAAATGTTAAAGTCCTTCGTCCTCCGAAACATTATACCCCTTCGGGAAATAATGAGTTTCGGACGAAAGTCACGAAAGACATACCTTCGTAAGCATGGCAATAAATGACGAAGGATTCATATAAAGCATGAGATATAAAATAAACATTTAAATATTATCACAGAATCATTTCTATTTTATTATCATGGAAAAATAGAAATGATTTCAAATTACAAATGTACCTTCGGTCTTGAGGGAAGGCGAAAGTACAAGCGTGACGCAAAAGCAAATGCCAAGTCAGCGTGAACAGTACGGGGGTACTGTCATCTATTTATAGGCATGGGACGTAGCCCATGTAAAATTACATCCATGCCCTTTACATTTGCTAATAACTCTATAGTAACCCGCTGGGGTCTGAATAGCCTTTTCATCCTTAAGTCGGTTTCCTTTTTTGCCACCTTGCCGAAGCTCTTCTACGCACAGCTTCGGCTTCACGTTATCCTTCGTACTCCTTATGCTTCTTCACGCTGTGGTTTTAATTCAAGTCCGAAGGTGCCTGTTCATGCATTATACTTCCAGAAACATTGTTAAATCATGTTTTTGAGGACCTTTGGAAGCCGAAGGCCCCCAAGAGACATTATAACAACAAATAGACATTAGCATTGTTTCAATGGCAGGGACTACTATGTTCTCTTTAGTTGTGCTGAAAATATAGTGCTGCAGATACAGTGCGGCATCAAAGTAAGGATTAGCCTCTGATACTTCACTTTGCTGCAGATACAGTGGAAGGCATAAAAACGAGAAAGGAGAGGTCAGGCGAGGAGGATCTGGGCGGTTGTCGTGGGGAAGGAACAAGGGAAGGATGGCGTAGATCTGGCCATTAGATTCCAATAGCCTTCACTGATTGATTAGCGTGCGACCAGAATATAAGGCGGATCCCGTCGGAGAAAGATCTAGTGCGGTGCGTGTAGAAACACCAAGATGGAAGGGTGGGAGGGAGGTCGCCGGAGTCGAGCGATTCCTTGGCCCAAGGAGATCTTGGAGGCCCCTGTCCGGCCTATGCATGCAAAGGCAGGCGAAGACCCTGAAGACGGCGGTGGATAGGCGCAACCTGCACAAAGTCGACGAACGCGAGCCAGTAGCGCCTGGTGGCTCCCTCGGTCAGCGATAGCGCGCCCGCAGGTAGTAGAGGAGCTAGAGGCCGGTGTGGGTGGCGACGGTGTAGTAGACGTGGTCATCGTGCGAGAAGTCAGTGAAGTAGGGGGCGGGATCCGGGTCTCGGGCGGGCGGGGGAGGAGGCACCGATGATGGGGTAGGATCCGGATCTGGCGGCAGACGGGGGTGGGGGCGCTGCGGATGGGGCGGTCGGGCGACATCAGTGGCATGGCGTGCGGCTGATTGAAGGGCGCAGATGGAGGGGATTGTGGGCTCGGCGGCAAGGATGGCGGGGCGCGGTCCCTCGGGGGCAAGGATTGCGGGCTCAGCGGCGAGGATGGCGGGCATGAGCATCGATGGATGACTGGTCGGGGAGACGCGAATCATGGAGGGGAGCGCGGGATCCGCGAGGATGGAAGGTGCGCGAGGATTGAAGGTGAGCGTTGGCGGAGCGCGACTGCGGGATGCGGGGCTGCGCGGACGATGGAAGGAGGGCGGCTGCGGGATGCGGGACCACCGGCGGGCGTGAGCGGGGGCGGCAGAACGTGCACCACGATTGTGTGGATGCCTACAGTACTCACATAATTAGTAGTAGAGATTTTAATATTTAAGCAACAGAGCATGTATGATAGACTATGGAATAAGAAGCTATAGGAGAATTCACGAAGAAATCACTATCAACATACCTACCTTTCGAGAATATACGAAAGATGAATTCTGAAGTTTTTCGTTCCTCCTGCATAAAAAATTGAAAATGAGTTGTTGTTTCATCATACTTCAAGATGGAACAGTTGTATTTTCAACAATGGAAAGGGCGACAGCCCCGCCAAGCAATGTGAAGTTTTTCGTTTCTTCACAGCCATGATATTTTGTTCTTCTGGTTTGCATGAATGATCATGATGGATTGATGGGAATAGAGCTCACCGGATCAGTATCATTTTCTTATGTCTATCTTCATGGTCTTATCTGGGATGCTGAGATGAGATGGGACACAATGATGCTTATGGTTTGTTGTTTTCAGGGGCTAATAATCATGGCTAATGTTTTTCTTGTGATGCAAAAGCAACATGATCTAATTTGTAAAAAAGAATATGAAAAAGATAGGTATTTTTTGGAAGCATGTTGTAATGGAGTGTTTGGTTTGAGGAATGGAGTGGGCCATCGTCTTCTCGCTCACCTTCTTGTTTGGTCTGTGGAACGTTATGGATTGATCCACCATCACCTCACGTCCTCACCTCGGGCAAAAATAATAATTAGTATAACTACAAGGAATGAAGTCATTCCACCAAATTTTTACAATGAAATATGCAGTAAAATGTTTTCCACTTTTGGACATCTATCTTGTAGGACAACTTTTTACAATGAAATTAGAGCAGGAATCATACCCATGCTGTTGGGTAACTGATCAAAACACATGCTCACTGATTGATTAGTGTGTAAGGTATCAAATGATACTTAGCAATTAGTACATTATTAATATTATTTATGTCTATTGTCATAGACATGCAAGTTTGATGTACAATGTTAACTGACAAGTGAAGCGACAGAACTTAAGAAAAATAGAACCTTTGTCTGCCTTTGATACTACAACCCTTGAATCACAAACATTTGCCACATAGAGATGGTTGCCAATCAAAACTGTTGTTGATGCAGTCGACCCAAGCCAACGTGAATATTGCCTTCAGTAACCAAGAAATCCGCACCAATTTTTATATGACTCGCCTGAAAATTTACCAATTGTAGCATCTATCAATTCACTACTAAATGAACTGAATTATTTTTAAGGGTCTCAGAGAAAACATCATACTCATTGCAGACTTAACCAATGAACGTTGGATGTTTCAAGAGGTTTTCAAATAAGTGTTGTTTCAAATACCCAGCAGCATGGGTATCTCCATGACCTGTAATGGCAAATGGTATAGGTTAATTAAACTAAACAAATAAGATGTTCGAAAAGTCAAAGCCTCACCATCAAATACTCAAAAAATTTATTTGCTTATCATCAACTCTAGAAGATTTTATGTCATAGAAGTATTCCATCTTTGCCCTTCTACCTCTAACACTTGAGTATCCACATTTAGACATCGATCCTCACTACAGGCACAGATGTTCACAAGGACAACAACTAAAAAAGTTAATGACAAATAAATAGGTTTGCTGCTGGCATGCATTCGCAGGTAAAAAAATTATTTGTAATGCATCACCATGCATACTTGCAACCACTCCTAGTCTTAAGAGCAGGCCGGACTTGAGCTGCTTGAGGAACACCACTCTCTTCCCCATGAAGCACCCTGCAAGGAGGATCAGCACCGTCCCAGGCATGATGCTCGACCTAAATAAACGAAAGGCGATTGGAATCAAATGTCCATGCAAAATAAACACGGACACCATCTGCGCTTCATTGGAATCGGATGTAGGAGATGTCCCAGTCGAAGAAGGCGAAGGGGTCGGTGGCCTGCGGGCGGCGGCCAGGAAGGCGACGATGACGGCGAGGAACGACGACACCATTGCTTGCTAGGTCAAGAAGGTCTGCTGCTACTGCTTTACTTGTCCACGCAAAATAAACACAGACACCATCTATGCTTCATTAGAATCGGATGTAGGAGACGTTCCAGTCGAAGAAGGCGAAGGGGTCGGCGGCCTACGCGGCGGCGGCCAGGAAGGCGACGATGACGGTGACGGCGAGGAACGGCGGCCCCATTGCTTGCTAGGTCAAGAAGGTATGCTGCACGGCTTCGCACAGTAGGAAGGGAGAAGGGGAGGGCGTAGTAAGTTAGGGTTTCAGCGCACGGCGGGCTTACCTGGTGGTGCTCGTCGCCTGCAAAGGGGCCGAAGTAGCGCGGCAGCGACGGCCGATGCAGTTGTCGGTGGGTGCTGGGTTGTGCGCACGCTTGCCGGGCCAATGGGGTTTAGGGATTTGAGCGGGGAGATGACGTTGGGAGGGAGCAGCGGCATTGGGGAGAGGGCGGCGGCATGGGCGTGTGGAGGACGGCGAAGAGCGGAGCGGTGGATCGGTTTTCGGGGGCGAGTTGAGAGATGAAACGGGGTAGGACTTGGGGTGGGGCGCGACGCGTGAATGGGGATTGCGGGGAGCGAGGCGAGGATGCACGGGCGCTGCGCGGAGGAAGGGGACTGCGGGCGCGGATTGCGGCGCGGTGGGGGCAGAGCTGCGGACGTGCGGCGCAGTGGGAGGAGGCAGAACACCACGGCTGTGAACGCCTATAGTAGGCACTTAAGGAGTAGTAGAGATAACTAATCTAAAATGAATTATCGTGTCCACTAAACCTTAAAATGAAATATAAGTATTTGTACCAGTATTCATGATAAAGATACTAGACGGATGTGTTTGAACCTATTTAATGCTTAGTATCCATTGCATATTACATCAACATTTATAAGTCATACATCACGCCAATGGCGGAGCCAGGATACTTCTAAGGATATGGTCGGAGATAACACTAAAAAAATATTTGTATCAGCTAAAAATTTTAAACCATAAAAATGCATAGATAATGACAAATATAAGCTTCGTATGAACACAACAGTTCTAATTTAACGTAAAATTGACTAAAACAAGTGGTTACCTAATTAAGAAAATGATAGATCTTTGTCTCAATGACCAATTCATCAATTACTTAGGTTGCTTTCATCAACAATAGAAATATTTCCTGAAATTGAATGCGTTATTACATAAGTAATCAAAGAAAACAAACTAAATGTACCACTCTTACTTGTCTTTGGTATTTGCTCCCTTCGTGTTTCTCATGGCTTGATAATGCTCTATAATTTAACGATCTTCAATACTTGCAAAGATATCCCTCTCGATATAGCAAATCATACAATGACTCATCCATTCATCACCCATCTTATTTCGCAAATCTGTCTTGATGATTTTCATGGCTGAAAATGCTCTTTCTACAGTTGCAGTTGCAACAGGCAAAATCAAAGCCAATCCAATTAGATGATAAAGCAATGGGAATACAGTATGTCTATTTGTCTTAACCATCTTCATAGCAAGATTACCAAGATCACAACATGATAGGAAACTTGAATCTTCTCTTCCTTCGGTAATGAATGTATCAAGTTGGTCTCTAAGAACTATACAATCATATTCTGTAAAGTCATCAACATAAATTTGTGCAAGTTCAACAAGCTTATCTTCATCATAGTTGGCAAAAAATTACTGGGATCAAGACAAGCAACACATCTCAAGAGTTGAGTAGACTTTTCAGCAAAACGATTGTTAAACTCAACTATAACTTGCTCCAACACCGCATTGAATATTTCATGATGAAGATGCTCATAATAAGTAAACAACTGTCCTCTACAGCCTCTAGAACATCCTCTTCTAACTATTTCCGCTGACATATCCGGGACAACAATATTATGCTTGAGACAAAAATCCTTGGCCTCTTCAAAAATAGCATCCCAACCACGGTGTCTTATCTCATTTATTTTTTGCAATGTGACACCAACCAATCCTATGGCACAAATAATATTTTTATCTTTCTTTTGCAAGCATTGTGATAGATCATTAGTCTTACCCAAAACTTTGATCATGAGGTGTAACACAAGAACAAACTTGTTGGGGGCCTTCTTCTCCGCCGAAGGTCCTCTAAGCAAAAACACCTTCGGTAAGACAGCAAGCAAGTAGGTGTGACATGAAGATGTATGCTGAAGCTACAACTGAAAAAGCTTCAGCATGATGAAACGCTTGAGACGAAGGGTGGCACCGACTTAAAGAGGAAAAAACTGCATAGTCCCTAATAGTTTGTAGTCATGATTAGTTATGAAGGGCATGAATGTAATTTTGTCCGGGCTGTGTCTCGTGCTTATAAATAGATGAACAGTACCCCCGTACTATTCACGCTGACTTGTAATCACTCACACGTCACTCCTGAATTCTTACCTTCTGTCAAGCCGAAGGTACAAATGTAATTTAATATCATTAATGTTTGTTCATGATCATATAATGAAAATACTGATAACCTAATGGTTTGATACAATTATTCATGTTCTTTCTATGTTTTATATGTTCCTATTTTTATTCATACATATTGAGATGATGAAGGTATGTCCTTCATCACCTTTGTTTGAAGATCATTATATCCTAAGGGAGATAATGCTTCGAAGGACGAAGGTCTTTAACCATTAACATTTGTGTTGCCTTGTTCTTGATTCATAGCATTTAAGAACAAGTGACCAACATTGGCACCCACCTCCGGTGAACTCAATTCCACCATTGAGACGATGGCTTCGTTCAACAACCAAGCTGCAACACTTTCAGTCACGAAGCTGGTGCTTCCAATCACAGGTGGTTCAAGCTCAGAGCCAGCCAACAAGAAGCAGAGGAAGGAAGCACAGAGAAGAGTGCAGCATGTTGGGGTGCAAGGACCCTTCGTCAGATCTAAGTGGTCTCACATCCCAATTACCTTCTCCCAGGAGGACCTTCAGCTTAAAGACTATCCTCACAATGATGCCATGGTTATATCTTGTGTCATCAAGGGATTTCTGGTACACAATGTTTTGGTTGACACAGGCAGTGCAACAGACATCATATTTGCAAAGGCTTTCAGACAGATGTAAGAACCAGAAGACAAGATTCATGATGCTACACACCCTCTTTGTGGCTTCGGAGGAAGACAGATTGTGGCACTTGGCAAAATAACAATGTCAGTTACCTTCGGTTATGTCCACAACACAAGGTCTGAACAAATTGTTTTTGACATCATTGACATGGAATACCCATACAATGCAATCATTGGTAGAGACACGCTTAATACCTTTGAAGCCATACTTCACCCAGCATACTTATGCATGAAAATACCTTCAGAACAAGGGCCCATTACTATTCACAGAAGTTAAGAAGCTGCTAGGAGGGCTAAAGGGAGCTAGACAGATTCAAAGGCGATCCATAACATAGTTGAAGCCGAAGCTTGTCAACAATATAAGCACAAAAGAGAGAAGGCCGCATCGGCAGATTAGCCGAAGCCTATGCTCCTATGTGAAGATATAGCAGATCAAAGGGTACTGCTGGGATCTTAGTTATCTGATGAACAAGAAAGGACTGGTAAGATTTTTGTTCAACAACAAAGATGTCTTCGCTTGGACAGCTAATGATCTTTGTGGTGTCAACAGATATGTCATTGAACATTCACTCAATGTGGATCCATCTTTCAGGCCAAGGAAGCAAAGACTTCGGAAAATGTCTGAGGATAAAGCCAAAGGTGCTCGGAATGAAGTAAAGAGACTTCTCAGTGCTGGTGTTATCAGAGAAATAACATATCCAGAGTGGTTAGCCAACACTGTTATGGTGAAGAAAGCTAATGGGAAATGGAGAATGTGTATTGATTTCACATATCTCAATAAGGCATGTCCGAAGGACGAGTTCCCTTTACCAAGAATAGACTCCCTTATAGATGTAGCAGCTTCTTCGGAACTCATGAGTCTATTGGACTGCTACTCGGGCTATCACCAAATCTGGATGAAGAAAGAGGATGAGACAAAGACAAGCTTCATAACTCCTAGTGGTACTTATTGCTACCTTTGGATGCCTGAGGGGCTCAAGAATGCTGGAGGAAGCTTCAGCAGAATGACAGCCAAGGTTCTTCACTCTCAAATAGGCAGGAATGTGCTGACTTATGTTGATGACATCATAGTAAAAAGCATGAAGCAAGAGAATCATATTGCTGACTTGCAAGAGATGTTTGCCAACTTCAGGCAAGCTGGTCTTAAATTAAATCCAGAAAAGTGTGTTTTTGGAGTAAAGAAGGGCAAGTTCCTTGGCTGTCTGGTATCAACGAAGGGATCGAAGCTAACCCAAGTAAGATCGAAGCTATCCTTCAGATGGAACCGCCAAATTCAAAGAAGGGGGCTCAACAATTGGCAGGAAGGCTGACATCGTTAAATAGATTTATATTAAGATCAGCAGAAAGGAATCTGCCATTCTTTGAAATACTGAAGTCAGCCAAAGTTTTTCAATGGGGTCCAGCTCAACAAAAGTCTTTAGAAGAGTTAAAGCAATACTTGATAGACTTGACAACTCTAACTCCACCTTCATTAGGGACTCCGTTACTCTTGTATGTGGCAGCCTCTCACTCTGCAGTCAGTGCAGCACTTGTACAGGAGAAGCAAGATGGCCAAGTAAAAAGACAAGCACCAGTATACTTCGTCTCCGAAGTACTCAGTTTATCAAAGAAAAATTACACAAAATTAGAGAAGGTGATGTATGCTATGTTAATGGCCTCTAGAAAGCTTCGGCATTACTTTCAAGCCTATCATATAATAGTCCCCTCATCACAACCTCTGAAAGATATAATGAGGAATAGAGAAGCTACTGGAAGGATTGGAAAATGGGCTATGGAGCTTAATGAATTCACTATTGATTATGTGCACAGATCTTCAATTCAATCTTAGGCACTAGCAGATTTCATTGCTGATTGGACGCCAGGGGCTCAGGGAGAAGAAACAACAAAAGACACCGAAGCCTGTACAGTATTCTGTGACAGTTCTTAGGGAACCTTCGACGCAGGAGTGACTCCTGTTCTAGTAGCGCCCTCTAAAGTCAGGACATGCTACGCAGCAAGGCTGGACTTCAGTTGTACAAATAATATTGCGGAATACGAAACTCTTCTGTTAGGGCTTCGAAAGCTAAAGGCAATGGGAATAAGAAGGGCAATCCTTAAAACTGACTCCCAAGTTATTTCTGGTCATATATACAAAAGTATCAAGGCAAGGGATCCGAAGCTTGAAAAATATTTAGATACAGTCCGAAGATTAGAGGCTTCTTTTGAAGGATTTTCTGTAAAAAATATTCCAAGAGGGGAAAACGAGCATGCAGATCTACTAGCTAAATCAGCGGCACAGGGGCTCCCACTCCCTTCGGAAGTATTCTTTGAGAAAATAAAAGCACCTTCGGTTGAACTTATGGAGAGAGCAGTGCTTACAATATCACCTGTACATAGCGAAGATTGGAGGACTAAAATTATATCTTTCCTCCAAGGTAACTGTCTTTCGGATGACGAAGTTTATAATAAAAGAATGGAAGTAAGGACAAGACCATATGTGATAATAGAAGGGTAGTTATACAAACATGGGGTCTGCTCTCCACTACTCAAGTGTTTATCTAGAACCGAAGGTCAAGAGCTGATGAAGGAAATACATGTAGGTTTATGTGGATCTCAGATTAGGTCTAGGCCTTTGCTGGGGAAGGTTTTCAGACAAGGATTTTATTGGCCGAAGGCAGCTTCAGATGCAGCGGATCTGGTTCAAAAGTGTGAAAATTGTCAAAGATGTGCAAGAGACCAGAAACAACCTTCATCTATAACCCAGTTAATACAACCAACTTGGCCACTCCAAAGGTGGGGTCTGGATTTGTTAGGTCCACTTCCACCCGCACAAGGAAATTTGAAATATGTCGTTGTAGCAGTGGAATATTTCTCTAAGTGGATCGAAGCAAAACCTTTAGCCACAATAACTTTGGCCACAATATAGAAATTCTTTTGGTAAAACATTGTTTGCCGCTTCGGTGTGCCTGAAAGTCGCCTAGAGGGGGCTGAATAGGCGTAATCTGAAATTTACAACTTAAAACAACAAACTACAAGCCAGGGTTAGCGTTAGAATTAAATCCGAGTCCGGGAGAGAGGGGGAAAACAAATCAAGAGCAAATCAAGCGGATGACATGGTGATTTGTTTTACCGAGGTTCGGTTCTAAAGAACCTAGTCCCCGTTGAGGTGGTCACAAAGACCTGGTCTCTTTCAACCCTTTCCCTCTCTTAAACGGTCACTTAGACCGAGTGAGCTTTCTCCTTAATTCTCACGGGTCACTTAGACCCCGCAAGGACCACCACACACTTGGTGTCTCCTGCCTTGCTTACAAGTCACTTTGGAACAAGAAAGAGGAAGGAAGAAAGCGATCCAAGAAACAAGAGCGTAAAGAACACGAACAAACTCTCTCTCAAGTCACTAGGTGATTGGAATGGAATTGGGACTTGGAGACGCTTTGATTCTATTGAATTGTGTCTTGGAGTGAATGCACTAGCTCTTGTATTGAATGTGGAGTGCTGGGAACTTGGATGCTTGGAGTGGTGGTGGTTAGGGGTATCTATAGCCCTCAACCACCACATAGCCGTTGGGGAAGTCTGCTGTCGATGGGCACACCGGATAATCCGGTGCGCCACCGAACACTGTCCGGTGTGCCAGCCACGTCACCCAACCGTTAGGCTTCTGGAGCAGTTGACCATTGGAGCTTTGTCTTCATGCGGCACCGGACAGTCCGGTGCCACACCGGACAGGCACTATTCACTGTCCGGTGCCCCTCTGACTTCTGCGCTCTGACTCTGCGCGCATTGTTCTTCACTGTTCACGGAGTCAGTGGCTTTTTGCAGTCGACCGTTGCGCCGAGTAGCCGTTGCTCCGCTGGTGCACCAGACAGTCCGGTGGCACACCGTACAGTCTGATGAATTATAGCGGAGCACGCTCTAAGAAACCCGAGAGTGGCGAGTTTGATCCTGTACGGTTCTGGTGCACCGGACACTGTCCGGTGACACACTGGACAGTCTGGTGACACACGGGACAGCCCGGTGCGCCAGACCAGGGCACACTCAAGTTTCTTGCTCCTTTGAATTTGAACCCTATCTTCAATCATTTATTGGTTTGTGTTGAACCTTTATGCACCTGTAGATCATATACTCTAGAGTAAACTAGTTAGTCCATTATTTGTGTTGGTCATTCAACCACCAAAATTAATTATAGGAAAAGGTTAACCCTATTTCCCTTTCAATCTCCCCCTTTTTGGTGATTGATACCAACACAAACCAAAGCAAATATATAAGTGCAAAAATGAACTAGTTTGCATAATGTAAGTGCATAGGTTACTTAGAATTAAACCAATTTATAATTTCACTAGATATGCATGGATTGCTTTCTTTTATTTAATATTTTGGACCACGTTTGCACCACTTGTTTTGTTTTTGCAAATTCTTTTGGAAACTCTTTTCAAAGTCTTTTTGCAAATAGTCAAAAGCATATGAGTAAGATTGCAAGAAGCATTTTCAAGATTTGAAATTTTCTCCCCCTGTTTCAAATTCTTTTCCTTTGACTAAACAAAACTCCCCCTGAATGAAATTCTCCTCTTAGTTTTTAAGAGGGTTTTACTAATTTTTGAAAATACTAAAAGATCAAATACATTTAGATACCAATTTGAAAAATTCTTGAAAATTTTGAAATTGGTGGTGGTGCGGTCATTTTGCTTTGGGCTAAATACTTTATCTCCCTTTAGCATTAATCGCCAAAAATGGAGACTTTGAGAGCCCTTCTGATATTGTCTCCCCCATTGATAATACAAATATGAGTGAAAGAATATACCAATGTGGAGAGAAGGCGGAATACCGGCAAAGGGTAAATAATACCGATGGAGTTGAGTGGAAGCGTTGTCTTTGTCGAATACTCCATTTCCCTTTCAATCTAAGACTAACATAAGAAATACTCATGAAAGAACATTAGTCTTAGCTTTGGCTCAAGAAGAATAAGAAATATGTATATGTACCAAATGAAAGAGATATGATCAAAGGTATATAAATGAGCTATGTGTGCAATGTTTCAATCAAAATTCCGAGAATCAAGTATATTTAGCTCATTCCTAATTTTGCTAAAAGGTTGTTGGGGCGAAGGCAAAGGCGCCACCCTTCGCTCGAAGCCTTCGCTGCAGCAGCTGAACTGACAGAAACAAAGCAGGCGGGGACACCCTTCGCTTCCTCCGTTCCAGGCGAAGACTGGCGACGAAGGGCATCCCACGGCGCGGCCTCGGCCAGCTCGGAGGCCCACGTACAATCCGGCCCGTCGTGACGGGCCCCGCCTGGCCGCCCTGTGTTACGGGCCTATTTTGTAAAAGCATTCCTGTAATTACGGTCTGTAACCCCGCTTTATGGGAATATTCTTGGCATAACCTAGGTACCTGAGGGCACATGCGTCCTTAGCTCGAGGTGCTGCGCGCTCAGGTACCTATAAATACCCCTGTACAGTGCCCGTGAGAGGCCAGATTAACAGAGCTTTTGCCATCTAGCGCGAGTGCCCTGTTGACATCACTGTTCACCCTTGTTGGATCCCCTTGCACCTGAGAGCAAGTTCCAACATTTGGCGCCCACCGTTCGTGCTACGAGAAAACCACCCGCGATGGCACCCAAGAGAGCTAACCCGAAGGCTGACGAGGCTGCGAAGGCAGCACTGCTCGCCGCAAGAAAGGGCAAGGCCCTCGCCCTCACCCAATCCACCCACCAAGAGGCCACTGAAGACGACACCCTCCGCACCTGCGACCCCGAGGGACAACCCTCAGGCTTCGCATCACCCTCAGACTTCGCACCACCGGAGGGCGCGGACCTTGCCGAGGACGGTGAGGTCCTCGGCGTCTCAGCAGAAGAACAGCTACAGCTGCGCGCCCTGCGCCTCAAGAACCGCAACCTCCAGAGGCAGAAGGAGATACTGGAGGCCAAGCGCCAACGTGTGTCCGCACTCGCCAAAGTGCGGCAGATGATACGCGACGAAGAGCACAAGGCCCAGGAACTCGAGCGGGAGATTGCGCTGATGCAGCGCGAAGGCCACCTTGGCCTGCAGCACGAGTCACCCCTCCAGCAGCGCGCACAAGACGAAGACACGCGCGAAGGCCACCCCGGCCTGCAGCATGGGCCACCCCTGCAACACCGCGCGCAACCGGAGGACCCGCGTTTCCCTCAGCGCAACTACACCTTCCCGCACGCCGCGCCATTCCAAGGGGTCAACTATCTCGATGAGCGAAGTCCCCTGGCGTCTCACCTGCAAGTGACGCCGTGGCCAGCCAACTTCCGGGCAGGGACCTATCCCAAGTACAACGGCAGCACCGACCCGGCTCAATACATAATGAGCTACCAGGTCGCCGTTGCATCGTCCGGGGGGGACGACGCCACAATGGCGAAGTCTTTCATCATCGCCCTCGAGGGCCCCGCACTCACCTGGTTCACCAGGTTGCCTCCGCTGTCCATTGATTCCTGGAGAAGCCTCCGGGACAAGTTCCTGCTCAACTTCCAAGGGTACCGCCCAGACACCGACGCCTTGGCCGAACTTTCGCTCTGCAAGCAGCTGGAAAAGGAGACCCTGAGGGAGTATTACCGCAAATTTCTAACACTCAAGTCACAGCTACCCTCAGTCGATGACCAGATTGCCATCCACTATGCTATCAGTGGTCTTCGCGCCGGCGTACTTTACAGCCACTGCATCAGAGATCCGCCAAAGAACCTCCAAGAGTTATATCAGCTGTTTGAAAAGTACGCCAGATCCGAAGACCTCCACCAGCGCAAGATTGAGTCCCAGCGGAAGCCAAAAGATGCTCCACAGTCCAGCCGCACGTGGACAAGGACTCCGCAGCCAGACTCCGGTCGAGACGGAGGCCGCAATCAGCAGCAGGTGCACAACATCGCCAACCAGCATCCCGCTGCCGACCCCCCTCGTCGCCAGGACTATCCCCCCTAGGGCCGCGGAAACGGCACTCGTGGCAGGGGCCGAGGGCGTGCGCAGCAGCCGCGCCGATTCTACTGCCTTTTCCATGGCGAAGACTGCGCCCACCCAACCAAAGACTGCCCCGAAACAAAGGCTACCAGAGACAGAATGGCACGAGCGCAGCCAACCGACAACCCCAGAATTGTCGCGCACAATTACCAGCAACCCCCTCCGCCATATATCCACGCTCCTGCCCCGCATCCACCGCACCACGCTTACCAACACCATCAGGAAGTACAAATCGTACCTCCTCCACCCCCACCACCACACCAACAACACCAAAACATCCCTCATGCCCCAAAGCAGGAAGACTTCGCCGATCAACCATATCGCGGAGTCATCCACATGATAACTGGGGGGTCCAGCACCGACTTCGACACCAAGCGGCAGAAGCGGGACCACTACCGCAGCATCAACCATGTCGCCGTCACGGGCCCAGTTGTGCAGACAAAGTGGTCCCATATACCGCTAACCTTTGACGCACGGGACGTCGACTTGCGCAGCGCCCCCCATTGCGATGCCATGGTCATCAATTGCAGCGTGGCAGGCTGGGACCTGCACAAGGTCCTCGTTGACAACGGCAGCCAGACGGACATCATCTTCCTCCACGCCTTCGACCGCATGGGCATAAGCCACAGCCTGCTTAAGCCTTTGGACAACCCATTGTATGGCTTCGGCGGCAAAGGCACCTTCCCCGTCGGCAAAATAGAGCTGCCTCTCTCCTTCGGTGTAGCGCCCAATGCCCGAAGCGAGCAAATAACCTTTGACATTGTGGATATGGTATACCCTTACAATGCCATCATGGGCCGGGGCTCCATCAATAAGTTCGAAGCAGCCATTCACGGACTGTATCTATGTATGAAGATACCAGGTCCGTTAGGCGTTATCACAGTCTTCGGCAATCAACAGACTGCGCGTAACATAGAGCGGGACTTCGTGCCCGGTCAAAGAAACGTGCACTGCCTCACGGCCCAACGTGAAGCCCCCGCGCCTGCCAGCCCAACCAATAAGCAACATGACAAGGCGCAGCTGCAGAGCCACGACGGGACCAAGACCGTCCCCCTCGACCAGGCCACGCCCAGGCAGACAGTCATTATCAGCGAAGACCTTACTTCGCATGAAGAAGAAAAGCTCCTCTGCTGCCTGTCCAAGAACAAAGATGTCTTCGCCTGGTCGGCCCTCGATCTGGTCGGGGTCAGCCGTTCAATAATTGAGCACAGTCTGGGAATCGACCCTTCGGTACGGCCAAAAAAGCAGCGGCTTCGCAAGATGTCCGACGAAAAGACGGAGGCCGCCAAGGCAGAGGTGCACCGTCTCCTGGAGGCCAAATTCATCGAGCCGGTGGCTTACCCCACATGGCTCTCCAATGTCGTAATGGTGCAGAAAAAGAGCGGGAAGTGGCGAATGTGCATCGACTTCACCAGTCTCAATAAAGCCTGCCCAAAGGACAATTTCCCGTTGCCGCGGATCGACAAAATAGTCGATAGCGCGGCCGGATGCGAGGTCATGTCCCTCCTCGATTGCTTCTCCGGTTACCACCAGATATACATGAAGGAAGAGGACAAGGCTAGCACCAGCTTCATAACACCCTTCGGCACATATTGCTTCATCAGAATGCCGGAGGGACTCAAGAACGCCGGGTCCACCTTCTCCAGGCTCACCAAAACAGTGCTCGAGGGGCAGGTTGGCAGAAACATATTCACATATGTAGACGACATTGTCGTCGCCAGCAAGAGCAAGGAGGACCACCTCGCTGACCTCGCCGAAACATTCGCGAACATGCGGGACGCACAGCTCCGCCTAAACCCAGAAAAGTGTGTCTTCGGCGTTCGCCAGGGCAAAATATTGGGCTACCTGGTATCCCACCGCGGCATCGAGGCCAACCCAACCAAGATTCAGGCTACCTTGGACATGACGCCTCCGCAGTCCGTCAGGGATGTCCAGCGCCTGACAGGCAGATTGGCCGCTCTCAACAGATTCATATCCAGGTCCGCCGAGCGAAGTCTCCCCTTCCTCAAGACACTCCGTGGTGCAAAAGACTTCGCCTGGGGACCAGAGCAGGCGGCGGCCTTCGCCTCATTAAAACAGTACCTGACAGAGTTGGCCGTCCTTACCAGCCCCGACCCCTCGCTCCCCCTGCTGCTCTACGTCGCGGCTTCGCCACATGCGGTCAGCGCGGCACTAGTGCAGGAGCAGACTGTCGAGGGCGTGGTCCGGCAGTGCCCCGTGTATTATGTCTCCGAAGTGCTGACACCGTCCAAGTGCAACATGACAGAGCTGGAGAAGATTGCCTACGCAGTCGTCATGTCGTCGCGCAAACTGCGCCATTACTTCGAAGCATTCAAGGTCCGAGTCACCTCAAACAGGGGCTCGGTGAATTATTCAGAAACCCGGAGGCGTCGGTGAGGATTGCCAAGTGGGCGGCCGAACTCTCCGGCTACCACATATGCTTCGAGCCCAGGACAGCTATCAAGTCTCAAGTCCTGGCAGACTTCGTCGTCGACTGGACTGGGCCAACAACACAGCCAGATCCGTCCGTAGAGAACACTTGGACGATCCATTGCGACGGCGCATGGTGCCATGCGGGGGCAGGCGTCGCTGCAGTCATAACCTCACCAGTCAGGGTCAAGCACAGATATGCAGCACGACTCCGCTTCAATATGGAATCCGACAGATGCACAAATAATATAGCAGAATACGAAGCAGTCATCCTCGGCCTCCGCAAGCTAAGGGCCCTCGGAGTCACCACCTGCATCATCAAAACAGACTCCAAGGTAGTTGCCGGCCAAGTTGAGAAAGACTATGCAGCCAAGGACCCCGCACTCATGCAGTACCTCGCGGCCATCCGAAGTCTCGAGAGGCAGTTCAAGGGGTTCACCTTGCAGCATGTGGATCGGGCCAAGAATGAGGAGGCCGACGCATTGGCCAAGGCTGCGGCCAGGGGCGAAACTCTGCCCTCCGACGTGTTCTTTCATGTCATCGGCACGCCAGCAGTCCGCAGCCCCGAAGGGCTCCAAATAACCAATGACAGCGAGGGCCACCGCACAGTCAACCTCATCATGACCGAAGACTGGCGGGCACCCATAACCCTGTTCCTGCAGGGGTATTATCATCCAGCCGACATCAGTGAGGCCAAGCGTCTCAGACTTCAAAGCCGAGACTTCGCTCTGATTGAAGGCCAACTCTACAAAAAAGGGGTCAGTCAGCCAATGCTTAAGTGCGTCACCGAGGCCGAAGGCATGCAGATTCTACGTGAAGTCCACAGTGGCACGTGCGGCTCACACGCGGGGCCGAGGGCCCTAGCTGCTAAGGTGATCCGCCAGGGTTTTTACTGGCCCGCAATGATCTGCACCGCAAATCGGGTCACTCGGTCCTGCGAAGCCTGCCAGAAGTTCTCTCCTCGGTCAGGCGGCCCTTCGCAGTATACAAAGCTGATCGCCCATACATGGCCTCTCCAGCGCTGGGGTCTCGACATTGTCGGACCCCTGCCCACCGCTCAGGGGAACCTTAAGTTCGCCTTCGTCGCGGTCGAGTACTTCACCAAATGGATCGAGGCACGGGCTGTTTCTACAATAACATCAAAGACTGCCCAAAAATTCTTCTGGCAGAACATCGTTTGCCGCTTCGGAGTACCGTCCGAACTAACCATCGACAATGGCAAGCAATTTGACAACCAAGACTTCAAGGATTTTTGTTTCTCCATTGGCACCAAGCTTGCCTTCGCCTCAGTCTATCACCCACAGTCCAACGGGGTCGTGGAGCGCGCCAACGGGAAAATCTTCACAGCTATCAAGAAAATGCTCCTTGATGAAAAGAAGGGCAGATGGACCGATTTCTTACCTGAGGCAGTCTGGGCACTAAACACGACTGAGTGCAGGGCGACCGGGTTACCCCCTTCCGACTTCTATACGGATCGGAGGCCATGACCCCGCAAGAACTAAAGCACGGGTCCCCGCGAACAGTTCCGTCAGCCGTCCCTGAGGTGGACGAGCCAACTTCAAAGGATCTCATCGACGGAGACCGTGTCTTCGCCCTACAGGCCCTGAACAAATATCAAGCCCAGACCAAAGCATGGCGCGACCACTCAGTCATCCCGAGGGAGTTCAGCGAGGGGGACCTCGTACTCATTCGAACAGCTCGGACGGAGTCCAAGGGCAAGCTGGAGCCTAGGTGGGAGGGCCCTTTCATTGTCAAGACAAAAGCTTCCCCCAACGCTTACAGGCTCACAACGCCAAACGACGAGGACCTGGAGCACTCCTGGAACATCGACAACCTCCGCAAATTTTTTGTTTGATTCCTCAGGGCTGTCTTCGCCCTTGTAATTCACAAAAACAATCTTGCACCGGCCCGCACTCTTTTCCTCCCGGGGGTGAGGTTTTTAACGAGGCGGAGCCATGCAATATATGCGTGAAAAATCCCCCGCAAAGGCATGCGTCGAAAAAGACCGCGATGACGGTCTTCGACATTCGACCACCACGAGGTCACCGCGAGGCTAAGCGCTAGCTACCCTCGCGTGCGACAAATCCGCGCAGAAGTCGCCTAAGGGTGCAGCCGGATTAGCACAACAAGTGCGGAAAAAAATCTAAGTCTATCGCGAAGACTATCCGCGCAGAAGTCGCCTAAGGGTGCAGCCGGATTAGCACAACAAGTGCGGAAAAAAATCTAAGTCTATCGCGAAGACTATCCGCGCAGAAGTCGCCTAACGGTGCAGCCGGATTAGCACAACAAGTGCGGAAAAAAATCTAAGTCTGTCGCGAAGACTATCCGCGCAGAAGTCGCCTAAGGGTGCAGCCGGATTAGCACAACAAGTGCGGAAAAAAATCTAAGTCTATCGCGAAGACTATCCGCGCAGAAGTCGCCTAACGGTGCAGCCGGATTAGCACAACAAGTGCGGAAAAAAATCTAAGTCTATCGCGAAGACTATCCGCGCAGAAGTCGCCTAAGGGTGCAGCCGGATTAGCACAACAAGTGCGGAAAAAAAAATCTAAGTCTATCGCGAAGACTATCCGCGCAGAAGTCGCCTAACGGTGCAGCCGGATTAGCACAACAAGTGCGGAAAAAAATCTAAGTCTATCGCGAAGACTATCCGCGCAGAAGTCACCTAAGGGTGCAGCCGGATTAGCACAACAAGTGCGAAAAAACCAAAGACTATCTGTGCAGAAGACACCTAAGGGTACACCCGGACTAGCACAACAACGGCTGAAACGACAACATCAAACCATCCACGCCAAGACCAACTATAATCACGCCAACACAGCGCAACAAAACAAACCAGACAGAGTACACAACGCCTTCGCACACACATATGCACGCGAGGGCACACAATTTCATCATACAAGCCCCTACATATACAAGCGAGGGCACCACACTCTACATCGGCTCAACCTTAGGAATAATTCCCATCTCCCTATAATTAAATAACATTATCCTGAGCTCCTCACCCTCAAAAAGACTTCGCAGTTCCCCTTCACCTATACTCTCGGCGGTCGGCAAAGACAACAGTTCCTGCCGACCAGCCCCACTCACACGAAGCCGAGCCCCCTCCGCCCCACTAACCATACGTTTCGCAACTGCCCTTCGCCGCCGTCGCCCGGTGCAAGGACCAGGCACATCTCCTGCACCCGCGGCGTGCGGCGAGGCCTCCGTCGCAGCCACATCCAAGGCCGCAAAGTAGTCCAAGTCCTCCGACGACTCCGTCCACTCAACCGAGCTCCCAGAGTCAGCACAATCAAAAAACCCAGATGAAGAACCACCACATTCATTACCATCTTCCGCGGTCGTAGCCGCCAAAAATTTAGTAGTAGCGGTTGCGTGCGCAGGCCCAAAATCTTGAACCTGCGCAGCAACCAAAATTCAGTAACATGTACAAACTTCCCCAACCCTCTACACCTACTACGCCACATGCGACGGCCCTGACGTTGCGGGTGCCTCCGCTGTTGGCTCTGCCACTGCCTCCGTTGTTATCTCCACCGCTACTGCTGCGAGATCCTCAGCACTCGGCGCGGCAGCTGCAGACGCATCAGGCGCGCCTTCGGCGACTTCTGGGGGCAGGCCTTCGCCGGCCGCAGCGGATGCGGCCGGGGTCGGCGCCAGGGCGACCTCGGACACAGCCTCCGCCGGGGCCGACTCCGGGTCAGCCAACATGCTGTTCAGCGCCCCGAAGTCGTCGACCCTCTCGCCACGCGCCGCCTAGGCCAAAACACACAAAATTCATCAAACACACACACAGCCCACGTCCAACAAATACCAAACAAGCGAAAACGTTACCTGAGCCCTCGCCGTCGCGGCGCGCTCCCTGACCACCTCGCGACCGTATGGACCCCACAGCCGGTCGAAAATAGCTCCAGCGGATTCCTTCACAACGGGGTCCTCAACCTTGAAGATATCTTGCTCAAAATCTTCTTCCATTTGGTCGAAGACCTCGAAGTGCCGGCACCCTTCGCGGGAGAGCGCGTTCATCGCCCCCTCGCAGGTGACCAGGGAGGCATACGCCATAAAGCCCTCCACGACAGTGGGGAGTGCCTGCAACTCCTCCTGCACCCACTCCAGGCACCGAAGTCCGGGCTCTCGGTCCGGTACTTCGAATTCACCAGTCCCCGCGCCCAGACCACGGTATGTATCTACGAGCAGTTGGCGCGTCCGCTCTGCCTCCGCCCGTGCCGCGGCCTCGGCCCCCTTCACGCGGCTCTCCAGGGCGGTGAGCCGCTCCTGCAACTGCTCGGCGCGCTCCCTGGCAAGATTGCCCTCCGCCCGTGCCAGGCTGGCCTCCGCCTGCGCGGCCTGCGCCTTAACAAGGGCTTCGTTGGTCTCCCTCCTTTCCCCCGCCAGCTGGCGACGGAGGGCGGCCTTCTCGTCCTCCAGTGTGGCCACCTTCTCCGCCAGCTTGCGGCACTTGCTGTCGGCGGCCGATTTTTCGCGGACGGCGTCAGCGTGTTGCGTCCGAAGTCTTTCGAGTTCGGCAGCCACGGCTGCCGTGAGGGCCCCCGACGCAGTGCGGCTAGCGAAGTCAGCCACCTGCAGAACAATCGTAAGACTGCGGTCCGGAAAAAAAAAGAGGGGGGGACGAGGTCCAGCTCCGCGAACCTGACGTAGCGCCTCCGTCGCCTCCGCCAGCCGGCGGGACGCAGCGCCCGCCTCATCCATGACAACCGCGAGGGCCGACGCCTCGCCACCGGCGCTAAGAGCCCCACCCTTCGCCTTCGGCGCTGCGGCAGCCGTCGTGGTCGCCGCGCCAGGCGCAACCACAGCAAGTTGGCCTTCGCCCAGCCCTGCAGCGTACCAATGAACCGATTAAAAAAAAAGCCAATGACCTACCACCGAGATAGTCGTCCACGCTAATATCGGTGGCGAAGTCGGCGACACGTTTGCCCGCCAACGGCAATGCTCGGGCCGCCCTCGCGACCTCCGCCACTCCGCTGGTCGGCGGCACCGCCTTCGCCGACTTCGAGCCTTCGGCGCCTGCCGTTGCCTCCAGTGCCTTGCTAGGTGCAGGGACGCTCGACTTCGCCACCAGCGGCGGCCGGCCTCCGCCGGAGGCCGCAGCCTCCGCAGGCCCCCGCTGCCTCTTCGGCCTGGCTTCAACGAGCCTGATAGCCGCCTGGCGCTTTTGTGCAGCTCCCTGGCGATCCTTGTCCATCACTGCTGACACAACAGCAGCAATATTCCGCCCGTAAGGAAAAACCCTCCATTCACGAACCATGCGAGATGTAAAAAAGTCCTCGCCAGCCGCGCGGGGGACAGGAACATTCCTAGGCCAGCAACCCCCGGTAACCCTCAGCATCCGAGCCGAAGACTCCCGGAGCTCGGGCGAAGACATCCTTTCCCCCGGGGCCGCGCACGTCTTCGTCAACTCTCTAGCAAAACGATCAGAAACCCCAAGTCCTCCCATAGCAGTACCTAATTTTCTCTTTTTAGAGGACGGGGCGGCCGCCGGCGCAGGGTCGTCTCCGGTCTCCACCACCGGTCTCTTCCCACGGTGATCCACATCGTCTTGACCAGGGTAGCCGTCATACGGCAATTGATTTAATTCAAAAACCCTGTTCAAGCGGTCATTCGACCCGCGGATATCCCAGCTGCGCTGGCCCTCTGTCCTCGGCACGTAGCGTCCAACAAGCCGCACCGCCCCATTCTCCGCCTCACGCACAACGGCGGCCGGTTCGCGACTTTGCAGATTCAGGGCGAAGGCGGGGCTCCGCACCACCCTTCCACCATGAAAAGGCATCTGGCGAGGGCATACTTCGCCCAACGCCTAGCCACGCGCCAATGGCCACACCCCGTACGCCACAAACTCTTCAACCAAGTCGCGCCCACTGCTCAGGCCGGCGGCGCACCGAAGAGCCCCTTCGTCCTCATCCTCCTCCGCCACTTCAAAGGGCGGATACGCTGAGTAAAAATGAGAACACATCGCAGACACGGGGAGTCTCTCATGGCCTTCGACGGTACCCTCAGCGACGTAAAACCAAAACTCATTCCAGTTGCCCCACTTGTTGCGGGCGCAAGGAACCAACTCGACCACCTGCATCGTGGTTTTGCCGGTCTTCGGCGTGAATGTGCAGGATCCAAACTGAGTGACTTCGCCTCCAATCATCCTCTTCTGCCAATGCAAACAATAATACTTCGCAAAAACTTCCACCGATGGCTGCCCGCCGTACGAAGTCGTCGCCCAGACATACTTCGACAGTGCCACTATGGCATTCGGTGTCAGCTGGTGTATTTGAACGTTGAACCTGCGCAGGACTTCGCCAACAAATCGGTGCGCAGGCAAGCGGAGCCCGGCGGTGAAGAACGCCTCGAAAACGACCAACTCGCCCTCCGGCTCGGGGACTTCCTCCGCCCCCGGGACTCGACCAACTCCGCCGCCGAAGTAACCCAACCGCTGCATATCTTGCACGCGGGCCGACGAGATCCGCGATACGCCGAAATCAACAGAGTCGCCGGCGTGCAACTCCTCCACCATTAAGCTACTCTGCATCTCCTCAGACGAGGCGGCGGCCGGCGGCGAGGGAACGGCCGGCGGCGTAGCGGCAGCGGAAGAAGACGAGGACGGCATCGCAACGTACCGTCGGCGGCGGCGGGCGGTCTGCTTCACTCGAGCCAGATCTCCGGCGAACAAGACCGCGGCAGGCAGACGAGCAGCAAGTCGGCGGAAAGGGCGGCTAGGGTTTTTCGCGGAGCGCGGAAGGTGAAGTTCAAAAAGCGCCGTCTCCTGCCCCCTTTTATAGACAGGGCGCGGCGCTTCGGGAAACCCGCAATCCAACAGTACGCCGTCAATCAACGGTCACATCAAAAACCCCCGCGGAACCACTTCGAGCGAGGGCAGCGTCTCCGCCATCTAGTGACGTCTTCGGCACCAGGTGACTTTGTCGAACTGGTCCCTCGAAGGGCAAATGTTGGGGCGAAGGCAAAGGCGCCACCCTTCGCTCGAAGCCTTCGCTGCAGCAGCTGAACTGACAGAAACAAAGCAGGCGGGGACACCCTTCGCTTCCTCCGTTCCAGGCGAAGACTGGCGACGAAGGGCATCCCACGGCGCGGCCTCGGCCAGCTCGGAGGCCCACGTACAATCCGGCCCGTCGTGACGGGCCCCGCCTGGCCGCCCTGTGTTACGGGCCTATTTTGTAAAAGCATTCCTGTAATTACGGTCTGTAACCCCGCTTTATGGGAATATTCTTGGCATAACCTAGGTACCTGAGGGCACATGCGTCCTTAGCTCGAGGTGCTGCGCGCTCAGGTACCTATAAATACCCCTGTACAGTGCCCGTGAGAGGCCAGATTAACAGAGCTTTTGCCATCTAGCGCGAGTGCCCTGTTGACATCACTGTTCACCCTTGTTGGATCCCCTTGCACCTGAGAGCAAGTTCCAACAAAGGTTTTCTCATCTAATGGCTTGGTAAAAATATCGGCTAATTGATCTTTGATGTTGACATAGGCTATCTCGATATCCCCCCTTTGTTGGTGATCTCTTAGAAAGTGATACAGAATGTCTATGTGCTTAGTGCGGCTGTATTCAACGAGATTCTCTGCCATGCGGATAGCACTCTCATTGTCACATAAGAGAGGGACTTTGCTCAATTTGTAGCCATAGTCCCTGAGGGTTTGCCTCATCCAAAGTAATTGCGCACAACAATGACCTGCGGCAATATACTCGGCTTCGATGGTAGAAAGAGCTATGGAGTTTTGTTTCTTTGAAGCCCAAGACACCAGGGATCTCCCCAGAAACTGACAAGTCCCTGATGTACTCTTCCTATCAATTTTACACCCTACACAATCGGCATCGGAATATCCTATTAAATCAAAGGTGGATCCCCTAGGGTACCAAAGTCCAAACTTAGGAGTGTAAACTAGATATCTCATGATTCTCTTCACGGCCCTAAGGTAAACTTCCTTAGGATCAGCCTGAAATCTTGCACACATGCATACGAAAAGCATAATATCCGGTCGAGATGCACATAAATAGAGTAAAGATCCTATCATCGACCGTTATACCTTTTGATCTACGGATTTACCTCCCATGTCGAGGTCGAGATGCCTATTGGTTCCCATGGGTGTCTTGATGGATTTGGCATCCTTCATTCCAAACTTGTTAAGTATGTCTTGAATGTACTTGGTTTGGCTGATGAAGGTGCCCTCTTGGTGTTGCTTGATTAGAAATCCTAAGAAATATCTCAACTCCCCCATCATAGACATCTCGAATTTTTGAACCATGATCCTACTAAACTCTTCACAAGTAGACTTGTTAGTAGACCCAATAATGATATCATCAACATAAATTTGGCATATGAACAAGTATTTTTCAACAGTTTTAGTAAAGAGTATAGGATCGGCTTTTCCGACTTTGAAGCCATTAGTGATAAGAAAATCTCTTAGGCATTCATACCATGCTCTTGGGGCTTGCTTGAGCCCATAAAGCGCCTTAGAGAGTTTATAAACATGGTTAGGGTACTCACTATCTTCAAAGCCGGGAGGTTGCTCAACATAGACCTCTTCCTTGATTGGTCCATTGAGGAAGGCACTTTTCACGTCCATTTGATAAAGCTTAAAGCCATGGTAAGTAGCATAGGCAAGTAATATATGAATTGACTCAAGCCTAGCTACGGGTGCATAAGTTTCATCGAAATCCAAACCTTCGACTTGTGAATAACCCTTGGCCACAAGTCGGGCTTTGTTTCTTATCACCACACCATGCTCATCTTGCTTGTTGCGGAATACCCACTTGGTATCTACAACATTTTGACTAGGACGTGGAACCAAATGACATACCTCATTCCTTGTGAAGTTGTTGAGCTCCTCTTGCATAGCCATCACCCAATCCAAATTTCTTAATGCATCCTCAATCCTGTAAGGCTCAATAAAGGAAACAAAAGAGTAATGCTCACAGAAATGTGCGACTCAAGATCGAGTAGTTACCCCCTTATGAATATCACCAAGAATGGAGTTGATGGGGTGATCTCTTTGAATCGCCTAGTGGACTCTTGGGTGAGGCGGTCTTTGACCCTGAATTTCTTGATCATCTTCCTTGCCTTGATCAACTTCATCTCCCCCTTTATCCTTGTCCTCCTCTTGAGGTGGCTCATCTTCTTGATCTTCTTCTTCATCACCTTGAGCTTGTTCCTCATCTTGAGTTGGTGGAGATGCTTGCATGGAAGATGATGGTTGATCTTGTGCTTGTCGAGGCTCTTTGGATTCTTTAGGACATACATCCCCAATGGACATGTTCCTTAGCGCGACGCACGGAGCCTCTTCATCATCTAGTTCATCAAGGTCAACTTGCTCCACTTGGGGGCCATTAGTCTCATCAAACACAATGTCACAAGAAACCTCAACTAATCCAGTGGATTTGTTGAAGACTCTATATGCCCTTGTGTTTGAGTCATAACCAAGTAAAAAGCCTTCTACAGCCTTAGGAGCAAATTTGGATTTTCTACCTCTTTTAACAAGTATAAAACATTTGCTAACAAAGACTCTAAAATATGAAACATTGGGCTTTTTACCGGTAAGGAGTTCATATGATGTCTTTTTGAGGATTCGGTGAAGATATAACCGTTTGATGGAGTAACAGGCGGTGTTAATCGCCTCGGCCCAAAACTAGTCCGGTGTCTTGTATTCATCAAGCTTGGTCCTTGCCATGTCCAGTAGAGTTCTATTCTTCCTCTCTACTACACCATTTTGTTGAGGTATGTAGGGAGAAGAGAACTCATGCTTGATGCCTTCATCCTCAAGGAAGCCTTCAATTTGTGAGTTCTTGATCTCCATCCCATTGTCGCTTCTTATCTTTTTGATCCTTAAGCTGAACTCATTTTGAGCCCGTCTCAAGAATCCTTTTAAGGTCTCTTGGGTCTGCGACTTTTCCTACAAAAAGAATACCCAAGTGAAGCAAGAATAATCATCCACAATTACTAGACAGTACTTACTGCTGTTGATGCTTATGTAAGTGATCGGGCCGAATAAATCCATGTGGAGTAACTCCAGTGGCCTGTCCATTGTCATTATGTTTTTGTGTGGATGATGAGCGCCAACTTGCTTTCCTGCTTGACATGCGCTACAATCCCTGTCTTTCTCAAAATGAACATTTGTTAGTCCCAAAATGTGTTCTCCCTTTAGAAGTTTGTGAAGATTCTTCATCCCAACATGGGCAAGTCGGCGATACCAGAGCCAACCCATATTAGTCTTAGCAATTAAGCAAGTGTCAAGTTCAGCTCTATTAAAATCAACTAAGTATAGCTGACCCTCTAACACTCCCTTAAAATGCTACTGAATCATCACTCCTTCTAAAGACAGTAACACCTATATCACTAAAAATACAGTTGTAACCCATTTTGCATAATTGAGAAACTCAAAGCAAGTTATAATCTAAAGAATCTACAAGAAAAACATTGGAAATAGAATGGTCAGGTGATATAGCAATTTTACCAAGTCCTTTGACCAAACCTTGATTTCCATCCCCAAATGTGATAGCTCTTTGGGGATCTTCGTTTTTCTCGTAGGAAGAGAACATCCTTTTCTCCCCGGTCATGTGGTTTGTGCATCCGCTATCAATTATCCAACGTGAGCCCTCGGATGCATAAACCTGCAAAACAATTTAGGCCTTGTTCTTAGATACCCAAATGGTCTTGGGTCCTTTCACATTAGAAACAAGCACTTGGGTACCCAAACACAAGTCTTTGAACCCTTGTGTTTGCCCCTAGCATATTTGGCAACTACTTTGCCTGATTTGTTAGTTAAAACATAAGATGCATCAAAAGTCTTAAATGAAATAATAGGCTCATTTGATGCAGCAGGAGTTTTCCTTTTAGGCATTTTAACATGGGTAGAATGCCTAGAGCTAGATGCCTCATTTTTATACATGAATGCATGATGAGAAACCGTGTGAGGTTTTCTAGCATGAATTCTCCTAATTTTATGTTCAGGATAATTAGCAGGATATAAAATATAGCCCTCATTATCCTGAACCATGGGAGCCTTGCCTTTAACAAAATTAGACAATCTTTTAGGGGCATTAAGCTTGACATTGCTTCCCTGTTGGAAACCAATGCGATCCTTAATACCAGGGTGTCTCCCCCTATAGAGCATGCTTCTAGCAAATTTAAACTTTTCATTTTAAATTTCATTCTCATTACTTTTAGCAGTTAATTGAGCTATATGATCATTTTGTTGTTTAATTAAAGCAAGTTGATCATTTATAGCATCAATATTAACATCTCTACATCTAGTGCAAATAGAAACATGATCAACAGTAGATGTAGAGGGTTTGCAAACATTTAATTCATCAATCTTAGCATGTAATATAGCATTCTCATTTCTAAGACTGAAAATAGAATCATTGCAAACATTCAAATCTTTAGCCTTGGAAATTAATTTATCATTCTCAGTTCTAAGGCTAGAAATTGATTCATTTAATTTATCAATCTTAGCAATTAAACTAGCATTTTCATTTCTAAGACTGACAATTGAATCATTACAAGCATTTAACTTTTCAACCTTAGTAATTAAACTAGCTTTCTCAGTTCTAAGATTGGAAATAGTGTCATGGCAAATGCTACGCTCCTTAGTCAAGTTTTCATTTTTCTCTACTTCCTGAGCATAAGCATTTTTTACTTTAACATGCTTCTTGTTTTCTTTAATAAGGAATTCCTCTTGGCTATCTAAGAGTTCGTCCTTCTCATGAATGGCTCCTATTAATTCATTTAATTTTTCTTTTTGTTGCATGTTAAGGTTGGCAAAAAGAGTAAGCAGATCATCCTCATCTTCACTAGAGCTACCCTCATCACTAGATGTTGTATATTTGGTAGAGGCTCTAGATTTTACCTTCTTCTTTTTGCCGCCCTTTGCCATGAAGCACTTGTGTCCGACATTGGGGAAGAGGAGACCCTTGTTGACGGTGATGTTGGCGGCATCCTCGTCGGAGGAGAAGTCGATGGAGCTCTCATCGGAGTCCCATTCCCGACATATGTGGACATCGCCGTTCTTCTTCTTGTAGTACCTCTTCTTCTCCTTCTTCTTCCCTTTCTTGTTGTCGCCCCTGTCACTATCACTAAACATAGGACATTTAGCGATAAATTGACCAGGCTTACCACACTTGTAGCACACCCTCTTGGAGTGGGGTTTGTAGTCTTCTGCCCCCCTTTGCTTGAGGATTTGGCGGAAGCTCTTGATGATGAGCGTCATATCCTCATTGTCGAGCTTGGAGGCGTCGATGGGGAGCCTACTTGATGTAGACTCTTCTTTCTTCTCTTCCGTTGCTTTGAATGCAACGGGTTGCACCTCGGGTGTGGAGGTGGCGCCTTGCTCCAAGTTCACAATGTGTTTGGAGCCTTTGACCATTAGTTCAAAGCTCACAAACTTTCCTATCACTTCCTCGGGAGACATTAGCTTATATCTAGGATCACCACGTATTAATTAAACTTGAGTAGGATTACGAAATACGAGTGATCTAAGAATAACCTTGACCATTTCATGGTCATCCCATTTGGTGCTCCCGAGGTTGCGCACTTGGTTCACCAAGGTCTTGAGCCGTTTGTACATTGCTTGTGGCTCCTCTCCTTGGTTGAGGACGAATTGACTGAGCTCCCCCTCGATCATCTCCCACTTGATGATCTTGGTCACCTCATCTCCTTCGTGCGCAGTCTTGAGTACCTCCCAAATTTCCTTGGCACTCTTCAACCCTTGCACCTTATTATACTCCTCTCGACACAAGGAGGCGAGGAGTATAGTTGTGGCTTGGGAGTTAAAGTGCCGAATTTGGTCGGCCTCATCCGAATCATAGTCCTTGTCCCCTACCTTCGGTACCTGCGCTCCATACTCAACAATATCCCAAATACTTTTGTGGAGTGAGGTTAGATGATGCCTCATTTTATCACTCCACGTAGAATAATCTTCACCATCAAAATATGGTGGTTTGCCTAAGAGAACGAAAAGTAATGGAGCACGCTTTGAAATGCGAGGATAGCGTAGGGGCATCTTACTATACTTCTTGCGCTCATGGCGCTTAGAAGTAGTGGACGATGACTTAGAGCCGGAGGTGGAGGGCGACCAAGAGTCGGTGTTGGGGGCCTTCGGCTTCTAAAGGTCCTCAAAAATATGATTTAACAAAGTTTCTGGAGTATAATGCATGAGCGGGTATCTTCGGACTTGGGTTAAAACCACAGTGTGAAGAAGCACAAAAGGAATACGAAGGATGGTGCAGCACCGAAGCTGTGCGCAGGAGAGCTTCGGCATGATAGCAGAAAAGGAAACTGACTTAAAGATGAAAAGGCTATTCAGACCCCGACGGGTTACTACAGAGTTATTAGCAAATGTAAAGGGCATGAGTGTAATTTTACATGGGCTGCGTCCCGTGCCTATAAATAGATGAACAGTATTCCCGTATTGTTCACGCTGACTGGACATTGGCTTTTGCGTCACGCTTGTACTTTTACCTTCTCTTAAGTCGAAGGTACATTTGTAATTTATTATCATTTCTATTTTTCTATGGTAATAAAATAGAAATGAGTTAATAATGATGATGTTTAAGTGTTTATGTTACGTCTCATACTTTATATGAATCCTTCTTCATTTATTGCTGTGCTTACGAAGGTATGTCCTTCGTGACCTTCGTTCGAGACTCATTATATCCCAAAGGGAGATAATGCTTCGAAGGACGAAGGACTTTAACATTTAACACTTTTTATGTTGCCTTGTTCTTAATTCTTAGTATTTGAGAGCAAGTCCCCAACATTGGCGCCCACCTCCGGTGAACTCACTTCCACTTTTTGAGTTTCGAACACCTTCGGCAAGCATAGACCTTCGTCATGGCGCCGAAGAAAGCTTCAGCAATAGGGGCTGCAGCTCTGCAACCGCTGGACCCCAATCAGGAGACCCTCTCTCTTCGGGAGGCCCGAAGCCAGAAGAGGAAGGTCACCAGTCCAACGCCTCAGGAAGATGAATTAGATCAAGAAATCAGAGATATGGAGATGCTTCATCAACAGTTGCAAAGGAAGAAGGAAAAGATGGCTAGGCTAGCTGAACTGCAAAGGCAGATAGATGAAGCCTCTGAAGAGGTTTGCCATCTTACTCAAGATGAGCAGAACCGAAGGCCCCAGCACAGAGAGCTTCATCAGGAGGGCTTCTTCAACGAAGATGACTGGTATGAGAATTTCCATCATGGAAATTTTGCTTTTGATGATGCTTCTCCTCTGTCAGCTGAGCTGCAGGCTACACCCTGGCCTCCGTCCTACAAGCCACCTCAACTACCCATGTACGACGACCACTCAGATCCGAAACAGTTTCTGATGAGCTACGAAACAACAATATCTTCATATGGTGGCAATACTGCAGTCATGGCAAAGTCTTTCGTCATGGCTGTCAGGAGTGTTGCCCAAACCTGGTACTCCTCCCTTCGGCCAGGAACAATCACCTCATGGCAAAAACTGAAGGACATGTTGATAACCAGCTTCCAAGGGTTTCAAACGAAGCCGGTCACTACTCAAGCTTTATTCCAGTGCACTTAGGACCACGAAGAATACCTTCAGGCGTACGTCCGAAGGTTCCTACATCTGAGGGCACAGGCACCAACGGTGCCCAATGAAATTGTCATTGAGGCCATGATTAAGGGACTTCAGCCGGGACCTTCAGCTTAATACTTTGCCAGGAAGCCTCCTCAAACTTTGGAGAAGCTGCTCCAGAAGATGGACGAGTATATTCGAGCTGACAATGACTTCCGCTAAAGAAGGGAGGAAGGATACAGGTTCTCTGAAATGACCAGGGGCTTCGGAGGAAGATTTCATCCGAGGCACGTCAGGTCAATTCACAACTCTACTCAGAGTGATGATAGAGGGAGTCAACAGCAACGGCCACAGTACTCCTCGCAGGCTTCGGGGCAACAACAAAGCTCTTTCCGGTCGCCAGCTCCAAGGGGCAGAGGCGCTAGGGGCTTCGGAGGAAGATTCGGGGATCAGCCAAGGAAAATTTATTGTCTATTCTGTGGTGAGGACAAGGGCCATACCACCAGGATGTGCCATGTTACCATCCAGAAGCAAAATGAGATAGCAGAAGCTGCAGCACAACAGAGTCAGCCGAAGCAAGTCATGCATACTGCTTCGTACCACTCGCCCTATATCCCAGAGTATGTGGGTAATCACCCTGCAGTTTCTGTTGCTTCGGCAAGTCAATCTCAGGCATCTTGGCAACAGCTTCCACCTCCACCACCAATGCAACGAGGCCAACAGCCAGAAGGGAGTCAGCATACTCAACATCAATGGGACTTCAGAGAAGAGTCCGAAGCTCGCACAGTCAATAGCACTGTGCCAGAGTCGAAGCATATCTACTGACAAATATCCTACCTTGACAGCAGTCTTTCGCATTCAGTATTATTTTCTTTCTTTTTAATAAGGAACACTTATGGGAGGCTTAAGTGCTTTTTGTCGTTTTCAATCTCTTGTAATAGCTTCGCGCTTTATCATAAGGAAAATATATCTTCTCCACAGGCTTAAGTTGCCGAAGTATAAAGATTTATGGTGGCAAGGAGGACCTTCAAATTATCAAAATTTATTCTAAAGGAACGCAGTATAAATTATTCAAAGCAACAAAAAGTCATTCTAAAGAACGCAGCGTAAGTTTGCCGAAGCTACAAAAAGTCGTTCCTAAGGGAGCGCAGTGTAAGTTTTCTGCTCAAAAGTCGTTTCGAAGGGAATGCAGAGCTTACAGCGAAAAATAAACGCTGATACTGCTGAAAGTAAAAGGCGAAGAAACTCCTAAGGGAGGCTTACAGCGAAAAATAAACGCTGATACCGCTGAAAGTAAAAGTCGAAGAAGCTCCTAAGGGAGGCTTACAGCGAAAAATAAACGCTGATACCGCTGAAAGTAAAAGGCGAAGAAGCTCCTAAGGGAGGCTTACAGCGAAAAATAAACACTGATTCCGCTGAAAGTAAGAGTCGAAGAAGCTCCTAAGGGAGGCTCGCAGTGAAAAAAACGTCGACCATCGGCGAATGTCATTTTGCATAACATCACATCATTACATCATTTGCATAGCATAACATCATACATCATATTGCATCAACAACGCAAGAAGGGGGTCTCAGTATTGATATTCGAAGATTGTTTTCAAGAAATAGTGACAAGGCACAAAAAATAGCTATTGAAGAGTTATACCTTCGTCAAACTCTGAAATAGAAAGTTATATTGATTATTGAGGATTGGCTATTGATTTTATGAGAACACAGATATTATTTACGAAGCATGAAAAGAAGGGAAGGTGTTTTTTCGCTGAAGGCTCAAAAAACGGTATGTATATGATGTTTCATGCATCGTAAAGAATAGAACTATAAGCAGCTAATATATTACATTCAAAGTTACAAAATATTGCACATCTTTCTCAACAAACTTTACATTTTAAATATCTTTGCAGTAGCATCTAGTCTTCCCTTAGAACTACATCTGCAGCTTCATTTAGCAGTTGTTCAACAACTTTATCCATGATGGCTTCGGCCATTTTCTTAATTTCATCATCCCCCTTCGTGTGGGGGCTCCGCAGATGGTTCAGCAGGTTCTGAGAGAGGAGAAGACACGACTATATTACTATTACAAACCGTAAACAAGTTCGAAATAAAAAAAAATTACAACAGAGCCAAAAACCACTAGTCAGTACCTATTTGGCTTTCGAGCTCTGTACTTTTTTCAGCGACCTCTGCTACTTTTCTAGCATCATGGATGCCTTTTTCGCTTTTTCGAATAATTTCTTGGGCCATTTCCCGGCCACCGTTGTCCCAGATGTCGGTAAAAAATTTTCCACCGACCAGGCTAGCTTCGGCCGAGGGGTCTTTTATATCTTCGGAGGATAAGGCGGCTTCGGATTGTGCCAGAAGCTTCACATGGTCACAACCTTTCCTCTCTAAAATAGTAGCAATCCCCCTGGCACTCGAAAAGGCACAAATGTCTCCACGACTATTTAAAATTTCTTCAAAAGCTTCAGCTTCGTGGCTGATCCATTCGATTGGGCCTTCGGGGTCACCCCTCACGAAGTTCTCCTCACTTGAAAATGCGCCAACGCTGGCGAAGCTGGTTCTTATTTTCTTAACACATTCTATGGATTTTTCGTAGCACCTTTTCTTGGATGCACAAAGCTCTTCAACGCTTTCTTCCAAATGATTTGCCCATTGTTCGCTAATTTCTCGTTTTGTTTCTTCAAGTGTGCGTTCTTCTTTAACTCTGGCTAGTTGCTTCCGAAGATCTTCAATTTCACGCTTCTGAGCCTCAGCTTGAGCTTTAGAAGTAGCTTCGTCTTCTTTTATTCGATTTACCAATGAGTGTAATATTTTATCTTTTTCGAGACCTTCGTTCCTTAGTTCAATTACTTCGGAACGAGGGTTACTCAGAGCAATAACACATGCTTCATCTTCAGCATCTTTTTGGGCCCTGAGGGCATTGCTAAGTATAAGGCCCTGCAAAACAAAGAAAAATGTGTGTGCGTCAATAAATTTAAGCAAACCAAAAATGTTGGTTTCAAGAAATAATTCAAAGATCTCATTTTTTCCACCTTTAAGCTATTGTATGCCAAACTATCGGCCAGTTCGTTTTTTGATAACACCGAGAGCCCGTCTTCTAGTGTTGGGAATCCGAAGCTCTTGCTCATCTCCCGACAGACAGAAATTTCCTTGCTATCAAGGAGACAATACAAGAAGTCTTCTTCTCCGCTGCCGTTGAAAATCAACGCCCCCTTTGGGTATTTCAGTTTTTGGGCGTAGAACTGGGCCTCTCGCTTTTCTTTTTCACTCAACTTTTTCCCCGAAGCATGTCGTAAAATATAATCCAAAGCTTCGGAAAATGCTTCGGGGGTGGCAGTGCCGGTTTCTTCAGCCAAAATTTGTTCTATTGTTTCTGTTTTTCGGCTTCCAAGGATTTCACCTTGGTGGGCTCTGAAGGCCCAGCTTCAGTCTCAGATCGGTGCTTCGAAGCTTTGGCACCAAAGGCTTCAATTTGCACTTCGGAAGTTTCAACAGTTTTCTTCGGAGTAGAGCTGGTAGACTTTATTGTCTCCAAAACATCCAGTACATTAACCATCCTTTTTCTTTTTGGGGTCACTGCTGGCCCCTTTTGGCTTGTTGTTGCCTCAATTTTTGCTGGAGGACTTAGAATTTCCGATGTCTTTGGTTCCTTAGTCCTTGGTTCTTCTCCTTTTTCTGTCACCGGCACTTCGGCCGGCCCTTCAATAATTGGCAGGGAAGGTGGTTCTTTAGTTTCGGTGGCCGAAGAGGTCTTACCGACAAACTCAGGCACTGTGGCCACTTCAATATAACGTGGCCGGTGTGTGAGAATTTTTATTCTTTTCCTCTTTGGCTCCGGCTCATTAGGAGCGGCTGAAGCAGCTTCCTTTGCAGAAGATGTATTCTTTCTTTTTTGACCCCGCGTTGGATAACGGTAGTCGGGATAGACAAACCCAATTGCATCAAAGACTGGGTTGAGTCTCTTTTTCTTTCGGCCTCCGAAGGCCGCTGATAATGCAGTGTCTTCGGCCTTTGAGTATAATCCAAGCAATTCATCACTTACGGCTTCAATACTTTTTAGCCAGTCATCATCTGGCTCGACGAATTTATCTCCATATTGGAATGTGTATTTTAGCCTAACTAATCCACCTTCGTCAGTTTCTCTAACAGTCTCCTTTGGAATTTCCCACTTTTCTACAAGTGGCCATATTCTGAAGGTAATATGTTCTTGGACCAAATCCCTTGTCCCAATAAAAGAACAAACCACACCGAAGGCTCTCTGGCATTCTTCGGCTGCTTCATTCATTTCCACCTTCGGCCTCCGGAGGCCGAAGCGTTGCCAGATAGGACGCATAATGATACCTTTAATATCTTCCCGTGCTATCAAGTCATTCTTCACATAGAACCATTCTGTCATCCAGTCACCGGGCCACCGCTTTCGAAAGGTTGGCACGGGACAGCTTGAAGCGCCCCAATCCTCTGGGACTCAAATGTGATACAATTACTAGTCCCAGGAGGCTAGTAAACACATTTATACATCAGATGATACCAAATCTGCTTAAACGAGACAAACCTACAAAGGTGGCGAACAACTTTAAGAGTTGGTCCACAACTCGGGACATATCATCAGAGTGGGGCTGAAGCAGCCCGATATACGCAGTGAAGCAAATCAGCAGTCCAACAGCCACAGGCAAGGTTGGGAACAGTCGTAACTCTTACCCGATCTCCTTTTTCTGAAAAAAATAAGCGAGGGTGAGTACAAACGTACTCAGCAGCCCACCTTCACCCGCGGAATGGGGAAATCAGATATAATGCATGGAATATGTAGAGCTCAGGATATTTGCAGAAACAACAATATTTTATGCAGGGTTGTTTTGAAAAACATTTTGTATTTTGCAAAGCGCATCCTCTCCAAAAGGAGCAGGAAGTTTTTCAGTATAGAACGAAATCCCCTGGACTAAACCATCCAGGTATCTCAGCAGTTTCCCACTGGTTTTCCTTTTCAAAAACAGCTACTGGACTTCCCGTCCACCATAGCTCACGGCTCAACCGCCGAACCTTTTAAAAACCATTTTTCTCAAACGCAGCCTTTTATGAAAACAAAACATTAATTGCCATACCATACCAGACTCGTCCATTCCTGTGGACACAGACTATTCGAATAGGTTTTCAAACTCTGCGCAGAAGTGTACACTTTACCCACTAGTCCGGCTCTGCGATCTCATAGCTAGTGAGACCCGAATCCGAATCTCTTTCTTTCCCCGCACGTCCTAACCTTAATGGTTATACCCGAAGGAGTCAGGCCACCGCCATGTCCAAACCGGACAAAACTTTCCCCCTCCTTATCCTCCCGGTGCTCCCCAGCCTTCATAACCCTGGGGTTGGACCGTACGAGTTCAGATTGAGTGACTGCCCAAATAGTCTCGAGTGGTTGTACTATTAAAGAGTACAGGTAGTGAAGATGACAAACCGGTCCTTATATGAGGGGACAATCCTTCTGCTCACGCCTAAACCAGCTGAGCCAACACCTTGGGCCCTCCCCTAAACCAGGGAGTCCCTGATTATCCCACTCACAAGGTGATAAGGGTGAAAACCCTTCATCACACACATTTTGAAAAGCATTTTCTTTTGAAAACTCACACTTGTTCTCAAATCATTTGGAACATATATATCAGGGATTGATTGCGGCAAGCGGCTAGGTGGCCATAATAACTTGTCTCAAAATCATATCATGCATAAAATAACAGGCTGAGGGTTGTGGTTGTAAAACATAGGTAATTTATGCATCAAAGGGATCCAGTGAGCTTGCCGTGCTTATTCGGCGAAGGGGGAAAGGGGAGCTCGCGGAACTGGCTTCTAGCTCCACCGCCTGGCGTAGACTTGCAGATCTGGCCTCCACGAGATGGCACGAACGCTCCGATAACTATGCAACATGAATAAGCAAACATACAAACAAGCAAGTATACCAACAAATATTTAGTATAGTGGTCAGAATAGTGATATATGGATGGGTAGAGTCTTGAGTAGAATCTGTGTCATGTGGTGTTGAGATACTACTAGTGGTGGAGCGGAGGTGCTTACCAGGAGGGTGGACTAGAGGCGAAGCGACACTACGCGTGTAGCCGACAGAGCAAAGTAACTGAGTGGGTGGGAGTTTTCCTTGGCTGAGGGTGTGGAGTGTGTGGAGAGGGAGAGGGTAGCTGGGTGTATTTATAGCTGAGTGTATGTGGTGTAGCACAGTGAAGTTCACTGTTGGTGAGAATAGTGACGAATGAATCGTCTGACTTAGTATGAACAGGAGAGTTATAGGCAGAATATGGGACAAGAGTATTTTGGGAGTTTTCTGGAACATGAACCATGCTTAAGGGATGACATGGTTGGATAGGGAATAGTTTGATAAGAATTTAGAAACAAGAATTATTGGAATCTGAGTTTGGAAGCCTGGTTCGAAGGAATCTCAAAGTCAAGCATGCTCAACTTGGAGAAACCTGGGATGGGTGACCAGATGGGAAGTTCCCTACTGGAAGGAAAATCACAGTCACAGGAGTTCGTATGACTGAAATATTGGTCTGGCTGGTCTTAGGTGGACTGGACAGCATGACGGATGAGTAGTTGAAATTTGGGATGACTGGATGACCGATGAATAGTAACGATTATTAGTAATGATGAATAGTGGCGACAGAAAAGTAATTATAGATATCATCGATGAATAGTAACAAAGGTGAATAGTAATGATAAATAGTAACGATGATGAATAGTGTATGTGAATAGTAACGATGAATAGTAATGGTGAATAGTAATGGTGAATAGTGATAGTGAATAGTCGTATGAACGAACGATGAATAGGAACTATGAACGAACGGACGAACGATCGAATGATCGGACGAACGAACGATCAAAATTTCGGCAGCATAACGGCAGGAAAAAGATTATTTGGACGAACAAGCGGACGAACAATTGAATGATCGGACGAACGAACGATCGGAATTTCGGCAGCATAACGGCAGGACAAAGATTATCTAGAAGAACGATGAATAGAGACTATGAACGAACGATGAATAGGGACTATGAACGAACGATGAACGATCGAATGATCGAACGAATGAACGATCGGAATTTCGGCAGCATAACGACAGGACAAAGATTATCTGGAAGAACGATGAATAGGGACTATGAACGAACGATGAACGATGAATAGGGACTATGAACGAACGATGAACGATGAATAGGGACTATGAACGAACGAACAAACTAAGAACAGGGGACGAACGATCGAAGAACGATCGAACGATCCTTGTGCTAGTGTGTGCTTGTGTGGAACATGGAGTGGGTGTGTGTGGGGGGGGGGAAGAGAGTTGCCATGAAATGGCTTGGGGTGGGATGAGAGGAGGCCCTTGCCCCTCTATTTATAGCCATGGTGGGGGGGATTAGGGGGAGGGATGAGAGGATTAGTGGGAGGATGAGAGGATTAGTGGGAGATTAGCATGTATTTGTCTTGTATAAGTGTAATTAGCTTGTAGAGCTCACCGTATGACACTGGAGGCATACATATACGTATGGGCATGAGGAAAGTTATGAAGAAAATATTTGTAGGGTCTTGAAAAATGATTCTGAAGGAATTTCTCAAGAGGAAAATATCAGAAGATTTATCGGTGGAATATTTGGGCAGTATTTCTGGAAGGAACCAGAGGGGATCACTGGGGAAATATTTGTAGGATATCTTGAGGAGGATTTTGGAGGAAATATAGACCACTATATTTTATTTGTTGATATCAACTCGCAAACAAATATTTTGAAATGAAATTTGAAATTCATTTTGAATTTAGAGCGAGTTTGAGAAAATTTCAAGATTTAAATTTTTGGGATGCTACACAGCTTGACCCAGACCGAGCGCCGAAGTTGTAGCAGCCAAAATTGTTGTGATACTGCTCTTTCCCCCAGGGTTTGTCTCATACAGCAGCTCATGTATGTTGCAGAAACTTTTTACATCTGGTTCTAAACCTTGGCTCCTCACGGCCCAGACGAAGATGCCCATCCTTATAATTGCTTCGGGAGTAAGTTGATGAAGGTAGATTTCAAAAATCTTCAGTACTTCCACGACAAAACTGCTCAAGGGAAACCGCAGTCCAGCCTTTAAGAAGCTTCGGAATATCATGACTTCATTCTCCTCGGGGGTCAGACAGGTCTTCTCCCCGTCATCTGCCCTCACAGTAGACATGTCTCGAAAATATCTTCCCCTCATGTTATCAACATGACTCTGTTTAATACTCGATTTTCCGAAGACTGCATGGCTTGGTCGCCACGGTCGATCTTCGGAGTCTTCACCCCCACTTTCTACATCATAGCTGTCACTGTCACCAGTGTCTTCAGATAAACCCTCTAAAATCTCCCTAGTGATCTTCTCTGTATTGGTCTTTGCTATTGATTGAAGATACCCGAGATGCATCTCCTCAGATAGGCTCAGCTTCGATTCAGCAACAGCTTTTTTATCTTCAGACATCTTCGCAAAGGCTAAGAAAGCGCTCTCAGATCCGAAGCTTAAAATTTTAAAAAGCCAAGCAATTGTTGGTGCGCAAGAGCTAAAAATTAAGCAAGAACAGATGGCAAGAAAGCATGCCAGATGAGCTCGTGGTGCGCTCTTATTTATACGCCTAGTGCATTAAAAATTGGAAGGCCCCGCTTGTCAGTGACTGTTGCTATTCTAGCAAAGGGAAGGTGTTTTTTCGGACCTTCGGCTTAGGGCCTTCGTCCATATCGCAATCATAATTTATCATTCTAACAAATTAATATTGCGAGGGGCTACTGTTGGGGGCCTTCGGCTTCCGAAGGTCCTCAAAAACATGATTTAACAAAGTTTCTGGAGTATAATGCATGAGCAGGTATCTTCGGACTTGGGTTAAAACCACAGTGTGAAGAAGCACAAAAGGAATACGAAGGATGGCGCGGCGCCGAAGCTGTGCGCAGGAGAGCTTCGGCATGATAGCAGAAAAGGAAACCGACTTAAAGATGAAAAGGCTATTCAGACCCCGACGGGTTACTACAGAGTTATTAGCAAATGTAAAAGGCATGAGTGTAATTTTACATGGGCTACGTCCCGTGCCTATAAATAGATGAACAATATTCCCGTATTGTTCACGCTGACTGGACATTGGCTTTTGCGTCACGCTTGTACTTTCACCTTCTCTTAAGTCGAAGGTACATTTGTAATTTATTATCATTTCTATTTTTCTATGGTAATAAAATAGAAATGAGTTAATAAAGATGATGTTTAAGTGTTTATGTTACGTCTCATACTTTATATGAATCCTTCTTCATTTATTGCTGTGCTTACGAAGGTATGTCCTTCGTGACCTTTGTTCGAGACTCATTATATCCCAAAGGGAGATAATGCTTCGAAGGACGAAGGACTTTAACATTTAACACTTTTTATGTTGCCTTGTTCTTAATTCTTAGTATTTGAGAGCAAGTCCCCAATAGTCGGTCTCGTAGTAGACCACTTTCTTCATCTTCTTCTTCTTGTCGCCTCTCCGATGGGACTTGATGGAGGAAGAGGATTCATCCTTGTGCTTGTGGCTGGACTCCCTTGAGTGGGTTCTCCCCGGGCTTGCGAGCTTGTCGCTGGTCACGATCTCCATCTTGGCATGATCTCCCAACATCATTTCGAGTGGTTAGACTCTAATGAAGTACCAGGCCCTGATAACAATTGAAAGTCGCCTAGAGGGAGGATGAATAGGTGTAATCTGAAATTTACAACTTAAAACAACAGACTACAAGCCGGGGTTAGCGTTAGAATTAAATTCGAGTCCGGGAGAGAGGGGAAAAACAAATCAAGAGCAAATCAAGCGGATAACACAATGATTTGTTTTACCGAGGTTGGGTTCTAAAGAACCTAGTCCCCGTTGAGGTGGTCACAATGACTGGGTCTCTTTCAACCTTTTCCCTCTCTTAAACAGTCACTTAGACCGAGTGGGCTTTCTCCTTAATTCTCACGGGTCACTTAGACCCCGCAAGGACCACCACACACTTGGTGTCTCTTGCCTTGCTTACAAGTCACTTTGGAACAAGAAAGAGGAAGGAAGAAAGCAACCCAAGAAACAAGAGCGCAAAGAACACGAACAAACTCTCTCTCAAGTCACTAGGTGATTGGAATGGAATTGGGACTTGGAGAGGCTTTGATTCTATTGAATTGTGTCTTGGAGTGAATGCACTAATTCTTGTATTGAATGTGGAGTGCTGGGAACTTGGATGCTTGGAGTGGTGGTGGTTGGGGGGTATTTATAGCCCTCAACCACCACACAGCCGTTGGGGAAGTCTGTTGTCGATGGGCACACCGGACAGTTTGGTGCGCCACCAGACACTGTCCGGTGTGCCAGCCACATCACCCAACCGTTAGGGTTCTGGAGCAGTTGACCGTTGAAGCTTTGTCTTCATGCGGCACCGGACAGTCCGGTGCCACACTGGACAGGCACTGTTCACTGTCCGGTGCCCCTCTGACTTCTACGCTCTGACTCTGCGTGCACTGTTCTTCACTATTCACGGAGTCAGCGGCTTTTTACAGTCGACCATTGCGCTGAGTAGCCGTTACTCTGCTGGTGCACCGGATAGTCCGGTGGCACACCGAACAGTCTAGTGAATTATAGCGGAGCGCACTCTAAGAAACCCGAGAGTGGCGAGTTTGATCCTGTACGGTCCTGGTGCACCGGACAGTCCGGTGTGCCAGACCAGGGCACACTCAAGTTTCTTGCTCCTTTGAATTTCAACCCTATCTTCAATCTTTTATTGGTTTGTGTTGAACCTTTATGCACTTGTAGATCATATACTCTAGAGTAAACTAGTTAGTCCACTATTTGTGTTGGTCATTCAACCACCAAAATTAATTATAGGAAAAGGTTAACCCTATTTCCCTTTCAATGCCGAAGGCAATAACTGTGGACAATGGAACACAATTTGATGCCAAAACATTCAAAGATTTATGTGACCGAATTGGTACAAAGATTTATTTTGCATCAGTAAGGCATCCAGAATCAAATGGGATAGTGGAAAGAGCAAATGGCATCATAATGATAGGAATAATGAAGTTAATCTTCAACTAGCCAGAGGAAAGTGACCAGATGAGTTGATTAAAGTGGTGTGAAGCCACAACACAACTGTGTCAAGGTCAGCAGGATTTACACCCTTCAAGCTTCTGCTTGGTGACGAAGCAATAACACCAGAAGAAGCAAAGACAGGATCAATAAAAACAACAGCTTCGGCGGAAGATGAAGCTGATTATCAAACAACAAAAGATACTATAGAAGGGACCAGACTTCAGGCTATAGAACACATCAATAAATATCAAGCCAAAACAATAAGGTGGCGTGATAGGAAGGTTCGATTGAAAAACATCAAGCCAGGGCATCTAGTGCTTTGGAGAGTGGCCAACCCAGATACAGTGGGCAAATTACAACTAAAGTGGGAAGGTCCTTTTCTAGTAGTATCTTCGTCAAGGCCCGGTTCTTACAGATTGAAGGATATGGATGGCAACAACATACCCAGATCTTGGAACGCGGATGAGCTTCGACGGTTCTATGTGTAATTTGATGTAATTTTTTTTTCATTTTTCTATGGCACTCTTTTCCTTTCAAGAGGGGAGAAAGGTTTTTAATGGGGCCATATCTTGTAATTTTTCATTCTTATTTAGCCCTACACAATACAAGGGCCAAAATCCCCCAAAGATGTAATATGTAAAATCAAAGCCTGCACCATCGAGTGTAAAAATAAAACCGGGAGAAGCTCAAAAGACATCCCCAAGGGGATGTAGAGCATGACGAAGCTGTAAAAAGTCGTTCCTAAGGGAGTGCAGAGTAAGTTTTTTGCTCAGAAGTCGTTCCTAAGGAAATGCAGAGCTTAAATGCCACCGAAATATAATGTGAAGAAGCTCCAAAGTCGTTCCTAAGGGGATGCAAAGCTTAAAGACTCCAAAGTCGTTCCTAAGGGGATGCAGAGTCTTGGTGTGACTTGGGTTGTGTTTGCGACATTCATTTGCACATTACATTACATCATTCATTGCATTCATACAGACATTCATTTAGACATTCGTAGGATCATCATCATCATAACATGAAGCAGAAGCAGAAATACTTCATCCTTGACAATAGTGCTTCGATGAACATGAAGAAGCTTCATTTAAAATATACACATCTTATGCAAGGTCATGCTTCATTGTGTACGAAAAGAAGGGAAGGTGTTTTTCGCCTTCGGCTCAAAAGGTACAAGTTTCATCTACAACAAAGCAATTTATGCATGGATGGAAAGGTAAAAATATATTACAAGGTATGGACAAGTATACAAAAGTACTGTTAAATTCTCGATTACAATTTCTTTTACAAAGATAATACAAATGTCTCTAAGCTCTATACAAGTAGGCCTAAACTAAAGCTTCAGCAGCCTTCGGAACGTGCTTCGTATTATCAATCTTCGGCACCACCATCCTACAGACAAACAAACAGTATAAGGTAAAAAGTAAATTACAACAGACAAGGCAATCAACAGGTATAAGTTCCATACCGGCTTAAGCAAGCTTCAGGCTTCTTCACCAGCTAACTCTCGCCCACCCTTCGCCCAAATCTGAGTTATAAACTTGTTCCCGATGGTCCGGGCTTCACTGAGGATATCAACCAAATCTGTTGGAGACAGACTGAAGGTTGGTCTATTCACTGTCTTTGCGTGCGTGCAACCAGCCTTCATAAATGCTGCAGCTGTGCCACGAGAAGCTAGCAAGGCACATAAGTCACCGTTCCCGACTATCACTTCATCAAGTGCCTCAACTTCATTTTCAATATGTTCGAATGTGTTTGGTATATCTTCAGCCGAAGGGGTAATGTCTTCGGCGCTGGCCCCAACCAAGCTGAAGATCCTTTTCAATCGTTGCACGTAGCGGTTGCCAAAGTTCAAACATATGTCCCGTTGCTCTTTCAAAGATTGCTGTAGCTTTATATTTTTGTCAGCTTCGGCTTTGTATTTTGCTTGCAAATCTTTTTTCTGTTGTTCGAAGCTCTCTGATTTTTGGATAAGTTCCTTGCTTAATTTAGCATTTTCAGCTTGATTTTCTGCAAGTGAACCCTCCATTGCCTGAAGCAGGAAGTCTTTCTTCTCTAGAGAAGCTTCGTAGTCTTTAATCTTATTTTCCAAGCCCTCGATTATGATTTCGTTTTTCTTGTCTTTGAGGTCTTGTTGCATCCTCAGTGCCTTACTTAGCAGTATACTCTGTAGAAATAAGCCTTCATCAGAAAACTTTGCTTCATCACAAAAATAAAAGAAAACCTAGCGAAAGGAATTTTACCTTGAAATTGGAATAGTACATACTACCGATGATATGTTGTCGCTGGTAGCCGCTAATATCAGCCTCAAGCTTCAGGAAACCGACACTCTTCGACAGAGTGCCGATTATCTTTGCCCTGGTGCGATCTTGAATACATCCTAAGGCCCCTTCATCGATTCCACCAAAGAGCATGGCTCCTAGATGGTAGCCACAGGATATACCATATTCCTGTAGCTCCTTCTGTTCAGCCTCGGATAATTCTTGACCGACCAGGTTCCGAAGGTTGAAGTCCTTTTCTTTCGAAGCAGCATCTGCAATCTTCTTTCCTTTGTCAGGCACCATGGCCATGACCTTCTCCGAAGCCACAACTGTCTCTTCCACAGCCATATCCGAAAGAAGTTTATCGATTCCTGACAATGTACTTTCAAGGTTGGCAGCTCCATCAGCAGCGATAGCTTCGGCACAAGTTTCAGCTTTGGCAACACCTTCGGCACTTGCAACAGGCATTATTCTGGCCGAGGGTGGTGTTCGTTCAATAGCTTCCATGACAGTAACAATTCTTCATTTTTTCTGCCCCTCAGCCTTCTCCTTTGTAGCAGAAGGCTCATCTAAAAGTCGCCTAGAGGGGGGTGAATAGGCAGAATCTAAAATTTACAATTTAAAACACAATCTACAAGCCGGGGTTAGCGTTAGAATAAAATCCGAGTCCGAGAGAGAGGGGAAAACAAATCAAAAGCAAATGAAGCGGATGACACGGTGATTTGTTTTACCGAGGTTTGGTTCTTGAGAACCTAGTCCCCATTGAGGTGGTCACAAAGATCGGGTCTCTTTCAACTCTTTCCCTCTCTCAAACGGTCACCTAGACCGAGTGAGCTTTCTCCTTAATCAAACGGGTCACTTAGACCCCACAAGGACCACCACATAATTGGTGTATCTTGCTTTGATTACAAGTTGCTTGAAGAACAAGAATGAGGAAGAAGAAAGCGATCCAAGAACAAGAGCTCAAAGAACTCGAGCAAAACACTCTCTCTAGTCACTAGGAGTTTGGAGTGAATTTGGGACTTGGAGAGGCTTTGATTCTTTTGAATTGTGTCTTGTATTGATTGCACTAGCTCTTGTATTGAATGGGATGTCTGAAAAACTTGGATGCTTGGAGTGGTGGTGGTTGGGGGTATTTATAGCCCTCAACCAACACATAGCCGTTGGGGAGGCTGTTTGTCGATGGGCGCATCGGACAGTCCGGTGCCCCAGCCACGTCACCCAACCGTTAGGATTCTGAAGATTCTGACCATTGGAGCGCTGACTTCATGTCACACCGGATAGTCTGCTGCTGCACCAGACAGGTAATGTTCACTGTCCGGTGCACCTCCGACGCCTGCTTTGACTTCTGCGCGCACTGTTCACGCACTGTTCACGCTTTTGCAGACGGCCGTTGCGCTGGATAGCCATTGCTCCGCTGGTGCACCGGACAGTCCGGTGTCACACCAGACAGTTCGATGAATTATAGTGGAGCGGCGCCTGAGAAACTCGAAGGTGAAGAGTTCAGACTGTATGGCCCCTGGTGCATCGGACACTGTCCGGTGGCAAACCAGACAGTCCAGTGCGCCAGACCAGGGTTCTATTCGGTTTCTTTTGCTCCTTTCTTTTGAACCCTAACTTTGATCTTTTATTGGTTTGTGTTGAACCTTTATGCACCTGTAGAATATATAATCTAGAGCAAACTAGTTAGTCCAATATTTGTGTTGGGCATTCAACCACCAAAATCATTTATAGGAAAAGGTTTGACCCTATTTCCCTTTCAATCTCCCCCTTTTTGGTGATTGATGCCAACACAAACCAAAGCAAATGTATAAGTGCAGAATTGAACTAGTTTGCATAATGTAAGTGCATAGGTTACTTAGAATTAAACCAATTTATAATTTCACTAGATATGCATGGATTGCTTTCTTTTTATTTAACATTTTGGACCACATTTGCACCACATGTTTTGTTTTTGCAAATTCTTTTGGAATTTCTTTTCAAAGTCATTTGCAAATAGTCAAAGGCATATGAGTAAGATTGTAAGCAGCATTTTCAAGATTTTGAAATTTCTCCCCTTGTTTCAAATGCTTTTCCTTTGACTACAACAAAACTCCCCCTGAATGAAATTCTCCTGTTAGTGTTCAAGAGGGTTTTTCAATTTTTGAAAACATTAATAGCTTTAATAACTTTCTCCCCCTTTTGAAAACATATTAAGGTACTAATTTGAAAATTTCTTTTAAAATTTGGTGGTGGTGTTATCCTTTTGTTTTGGGCTAATACTTTCTCCCCCTTTAGCATTAATCGCCAAAATAGAGACTTTGTGAGCCCTTTTACTTTCTTCCCATTGGTACAAGTAAATAAGAGTGAAAAGATTATACCAATGTGAAGGGGTGGTGGAGTAATGATGAAGGGTAAATGATACCGGTAGAGTGGAGTGGAAGCCATGTCTTTGTCGAGTACTCCATTTTCCCTTTCAATCTACGACTTAGCATAAATATGCACTTGAAAACACATTAGTCGAAGCAAATGAAAGAGATATGATCAAAAGTATATAAATGAGCTATGTGTGCAATATTTCAATCAAAATTTCGAGAATCAAGAATATTTAGCTCATTCCTAAGTTTGCTAATGGTTTTCTCATCTAAAGGCTTGGTAAAGATATCGGCTAATTGATCTTTGGTGCTAATGTAAGCTATCTCGATATCCCCCTTTGTTGGTGATCCCTCAAAAGTGTGATACCAAATGTCTATGTGCTTAGTGTGGCTATGTTCAATGGGATTCTCCGCCATGTGGATAGCACTCTCATTGTCACATAGGAGAGGGACTTTGCTCAATTTGTAGCCATAGTCCCTGAGGGTTTGCCTCATCCAAAGCAATTGCGCACAACAATGGCCTGTGGCAATATACTCGGCTTCGATGGTAGAAAGAGCTACCGAGTTTTGTTTCCTTGAAGCCCAAGACACCTGGGATCTCCCTAGAAACTGACAAGTCCCTGATGTGCTCTTCCTATCAATTTTGCACCTTGCCCAATTGGCATCTGAATATCCTATTAAATCAAAGGTGGATCCCTTAGGGTACCAAAGCCCAAACTTAGGAGTGTAAACAAGATATCTCATGATTCTCTTCACGGCCCTAAGGTGAACTTCCTTAGGACCGGCTTGGAACCTTGCACACATGCATACAGAAAGCATAATATCCGGTCGAGATGCACATAAATAGAGTAAAGATCCTATCATCGACTGGTATACCTTTTGATCTACGGATTTACCTCCCGTGTCGAGGTCGAGATGCCCATTAGTTCCCATGGGTGTCTTGATGGGCTTGGCATCCTTCATTCCAAACTTCTTAAGAATGTCTTGAATATACTTCATTTGGCTGATGAAAGTGCCCTCTTGGAGTTGCTTGATTTGTAATCCTAAGAAATATCTCAACTCCCCCATCATAGACATCTCGAATTTTTGAACCATTATCCTACTAAACTCTTCACAAATAGTTTTGTTAGTAGACCCAAATATGATATCATAAACATAAATTTGGCATACAAACAAATCATTTGTAATAGTTTTGGTAAAGAGTGTAGGATCGGCTTTACCGACTTTGAAGCCATTAGTGATTAGAAAGTCTCGCAGGCATTCATACCATGCTCTTAGGGCTTGCTTGAGCCCATAAAGTGCCTTTGAGAGCTTATAGACATGGTTAGGGTATTCACTATCTTCAAAGCCGGGAGGTTGCTCAACATAGACCTCTTCATTGATCGGTTCATTGAGAAAGGCACTCTTCACGTCCATTTGATAAAGCTTGAAGTCATGGTAAGTAGCATAGGCAAGTAATATACGAATCAAGCCTAGCTACGGGTGCATAAGTTTCATCAAAATCTAAACCTTCGACTTGTGAATAACCCTTGGCCACAAGTCAGGCTTTGTTCCTTATGACCACACCATGCTCGTCTTGCTTGTTGCGGAATACCCATTTGGTACCTACAACATTTTGATTAGGACGTGGGACCAAATGCCATACCTCATTCCTCGTGAAGTTGTTGAGCTCCTCTTGCATTGCCAACACCTAATCCGAATCCCTTAATGCATCCTCTACCCTGTATGGCTCAATAGAGGAAATAAAAGAGTAATGTTCACAAAAATGAGCAACTCGAGATCGAGTAGTTACCCCCTTATGGATATCACCAAGAATGGAGTTGACGGGGTGATCACTTTGAATTGTCTGGTGGACTCTTGGTTGTAGCGGTCTTTGACCCTAAATTTCTTGATCATCTTCCTTGTCTTCATTTTCTTCATCTCCCCTTGATCATTGTCCTCCTCTTGAGGTGGCTCATCCTCTTGATCTTCATCTTCATTGTCTTGAGCCTGATCCTCATTTTGGGTTGGTGGAGAAGCTTGATTGGAAGATGACGGTTGATCTTGTGCTTGTGGAGGCTCTTCGGATTCCTTAGAACACACATCCCCAATGGACATGTTCCTTAGCGCAACGCATGGAGCCTCTTTATCATCTAATTCATCAAGATCAACTTGCTCCACTTGGGAGCCATTAGTCTCATAAAAAGCCTTCAAACACAAGGGCATATAGTGTCTTTTACTCATCAAGTATGGTCCTTGCCATGTCCAGTAGAGTTCTATTCTTCCTCTCCACTACACCATTTTGTTGAGGTGTGTAGGGAGAAGAGAACTCATGCTTGATGCCCTCCTCCTCAAGAAAGCCTTCTATTTGTGAATTCTTGAACTCTCTTCCATTATCACTTATTTTCTTGATCCTCAATCCGAACTCATTTTGAGCTCGTCTCAAGAATCCCTTTAAGGTCTCTTGGGTTTGTGATTTATCCTACAAAAACAATACCCAAGTGAAACGAGAATAATCATCCACAATTACTAGACAATACTTACTCCCGCCGATGCTTATGTAAGCTATCGGGCCGAATAAATCCATGTGGAGTAGCTCGAGCGGCCTGTCCGTTGTCATTATGTTCTTGTGTGGATGGTGAGCGCCAACTTGCTTTCCTGCTTGACATGCACTACAAACCCTATCTTTCTCAAAATAAACATTTGTTAGTCCCAAAATGTGTTCTCCCTTTAGAAGCTTGTGAAGATTCTTCATCCCAACATGGGCTAGTCGGGGATGCCAGAGCCAACCCATATTAGTCTTAGCAATTAAGCAAGTGTCGAGTTCAGCTCTATTAAAATCAACTAAGTATAGTTGTCCCTCCAACACTCTCTTAAATGCTACTGAATCATCACTTCTTCTAAAGACAGTAACACCTACATCACTAAAAAGACAGTTGTAACCCATTTTGCATAATTGAGATACAGAAAGCAAATTGTAATCTAAAGAATCTACAAGAAAAACATTGGAAATAGAATGGTCAGGTGATATAGCAAGTTTACCAAGTCCTTTGACCAAACCTTGATTTTCATCCCCGAATGTGATAGTTCTTTGGGGATCTTGGTTTTTCTCATAGGAGGAGAACATCCTTTTCTCCCATGTCATGTGGTTTGTGCATCCGCTATCAATAAACCAACTTGAGCCCCCGGATGCATAAACCTGCAAAACAATTTAGGTCTTGTTCTTAGGTACCCAAACAGTCTTGGGTCCTTTGACGTTAGAAACAAGCACCTTGGGCACCCAAACACAAGTCTTTGAGCCCTTGTGTTTGGTCCCAACATATTTGACAACTACTTTGCCTGATTTTTTAGTTAAAACATAAGATGCATCAAAAGTCTTAAATGAAATAATTGGCTCATTTGATATAGTAGGAGTTTTCTTTTTAGGCAATTTAACATAGGTAGATTGCCTTGAGCTAGATGCCTCATTCTTGTACATAAAAGCATGATGGGAAATAAAATGAGACTTCCTAGCATGAATTCTCCTAATCTTGTGCTCAGGATAACCAGCAGGATATAAAATGTAGCCCTCATTATTCTGAGCCATGGGAGCCTTGCCCTTAACAAAATTAGACAATCTTTTAGGGGCATTAATTTTGACATTGCTTCCCTGTTGGAAACCAATGCCATCCTTAATGCCATGGCGTCTCCCACTATAGAGCATGCTCCTAGCAAATTTAAAATTTTCATTTTCTATTTCATGCTCATTAATTTTTGCAGTAAGTTGAGCTATATGATCATCTTGTTGTTTAATTAAAGCAAGGTGATCATGAATAGCATCAACATTAATATCTCTACATCTAGTACAAACAGTGACATGATCAACAATAGATGTAGAGGGTTTGCAAGCATTTAATTCATCAATCTTAGCATGTAAAATAACATTCTCATTTCTAAGATTGGAAATGGCATCATTGCAAACATTTAAATCTTTAGCCTTAGAGATTAATTTATCATTCTCAAGTCTAAGGCTAGAAATTGATTCATTTAATTTATCAATCTTAGCAATTAAACTAGCATTTTCATTTCTAAGATTGGTAATTGAATCATGGCAAACATTTGATTTTTCAACCTTAGCAATTAAATTATCATTCTCAGTTCTAAGGTTGGAAATAGTGTCATGGCAAATGCTAAGCCCATTAGTCAATTTTTCACATTTTTCTATCTCCTGAGCATAAGCATTCTTTACTTTAACAAGCTTTTTGTTTTCCTTAATAAGGAATTCCTCTTGGCTATCCAAGAGTTCATCCTTCTCATGAATAGCACCTATCAATTCATTGAATTTTTCTTTTTGTTGCATGTTAAGGTTGGCAAAAAGGGTAAGCAAATCATCCTCATCTTCACTAGAGCTAGCCTCATCACTAGATGTTGTATATTTGGTGGAGGCTCTAGATTTTACCTTCTTCTTTTTGCTGTCTGTTGGGGGCCTTCGTCTTCCGAAGGTCCTCAAAAACATGATTTAACAATGTTTCTGGAAGTTGAAATACATGAACAGGTACCTTCGGATTCGAAACAAGAACCACAATGAGAGAAGCATGAACAATACAAAGAATGATGCAGCGCCGAAGCTACGCGCAAGTGAGCTTTGGCATGACAGCAAAAAAGGAACCGACTTAAAGGGGAAAAGGCTATTTAGACCCTAATAAGTTACCTTATAGTCATTAGCAAATGTAGAGGGCATGAATGTAATTTCACGTGGGCTGCGTCCCATGCCTATAAATAGATAAACAGTACCCCCATACTGTTCACGCTGACTCGGCATTTGCTTTTGCATCACACTTGTACCTTTGCTGTTTATCGAGTCGAAGGTACCAAATGTAATTCAATATTGTTTTTATTTTCTCATGATAACCTCTTATGTCTTTGAATTTATAATGTTATATGATCGTTCATTTTATCTTTTGTATTTCACACGCTTCTTCTATTTAATATCTTACCTTTGATATTCGAAGGTATGTCCTTCATGGACTTCGTCTGAAGATCATTATATCCTAAGGGAAATAATGTTTTGAAGGATGAGGGGCATTAATATTTAACATTTTATGTTGCCTTGTTCTTTATTCATAGCATTTGAGAACAAGTCCCCAACATTGGCGCCCACCTCCGGTGAACCCTTTTTCGACCACCTTTGGCAAGCACAGACCCTCGTCATGCCGCCGAAGAAAGCTCCAGCGATAGGGGCTACTGTGTTACAGCCACTGGACCCAAATTAGGAGAACCTTTCTCTTCGAGAGGCCTAAAGCCAGAAGAGGAAGGCCACCAGCCCAACACTTCAGGAGGAAGAGTTGGACCAAGAAATCAGAAAAATGGAGATACATCATCAGCAAGTACAAAGGAAGAAGGAGAAGATGGCCCGACTAGCTGATCTTCAAAGGCAGATTGACGAAGCCACTGAAGAAGTACGCCATCTTGCTCAGGACGAACAAGAACGAAGGCCCCAACATAGGAAGCTCCATCAAGAAGGCTTCTTCAATGAGGATGCATGGTATGATGATTTCCATCATGGAAATTTTGCTTTTGATAATGCTTCTCCTCTGTCAGCAGAACTGTAGGCTACCCCATGGCCTCCATCATACAAACCACCCCAGCTCCCCATGTATGATGGGCACTCAGATCCGAAGCAGTTTATGATGAGCTACGAAGCAACCATATCTTCATATGGGGGCAATACCGCAGTCATGGCAAAATCTTTCGTCATGGCAGTCAAGAATGTTGTGCAAACCTGGTACTCCTCTCTTCGGCTAGGAACAATCACATCATGGCAGAAGCTGAAGGACATGCTGATCACCAGTTTCCAAGGGTTTCAGACGAAACCGGTTACTGCTCAAGCTTTGTTCCAGTGCATGCAAGATCACGAAGAATACCTCCAGGCGTATGTTCGAAGGTTCTTGCGCTTAAGGGCACAAGCGCCAAATGTGCCCAATGAAATCGTCATTGAGGCCATGATTAAGGGGGTGCGTCCAGGACCTGCTGCTCAGTATTTTGCTAGAAAGCCTCCACAGACTCTGGAGAAGCTCCTTCAAAAGATGGATGAATACATTCGGGCTGATAATGACTTTCGCGAAAGAAGAGAGGAAGCCTACAGATTCTCTGAGATGACCAGGGGCTTCGGAGGAAGAATCCACCCAAGACATGTCAGGTCAATTCACTCCACCCAGAGTAACAACAGAGGAAGTCAACAACAAAGACCACAAAATTCCTCGCACGCTTCAGGTCAGTAGCAAAGCTCCTCTCGATCGCCAGCTCTAAGAGGCAGAGGCACCAGGGGCTTCGGAGGAAGGTTTGGGGACCAGCCTAGAAAGATTTATTGCCTATTCTGTGGTGAGGATAAGGGCCATACTACAAGGATGTGCCATGTCACCATTCAAAAACAAAAGGAAATAGCAGAAGCTACAGCTCAGCAGAACCAGCTGAAGCAGGTCATGCATACTGCTTCGTATCACTCACCCTATATACCAGAGTATGTGGGTAACCATCCTGCAGCATCTGTCACTTCGGCTAGTTAGCCACAGGCATCTTGGCCACATCTTCCACCTCCACCACCACTACAGCTTGTGTATTCACGAGGCCAGCAGCCAGAAGGGAGCCAACAGACCCATCAGCAGCGAGATTTCAGGGAGGAGTCTGAAGCTCGCACAGTTAACAGTACTGTGCCAGAATCGAAGCATATCTATTGAGAGATATCCTACCCTCGAAACAATTTTTATATTCATTGACATTTTCTTTTTTTAATAAGGAACAATTGTTGAAAACCTAGTTCTCTTGACATTTTCAATTTCCTGTAATAGCTTCGTTCTTGTCATAGCGAAATATATCTTCTCCATAGGCTCACGAAGTTCAACAAGTATCACCGAAGCACAAAAGTCGTTCCTAAGGAACGCAGCGTAAGTTTGCCGAAGATATTAAAAGTCATTCCTAAGAGAGCGCAGTGTAAGTTTTCTGCTCAAAAGTCGTTCCAAAGGGAATGCAGAGCCAAATACCGCCGAAATATAAGGCGAAGCGCGAAAAGTCAACGCGAATACCGCCAAAATAGAAGGCAAAGAAGTTCAAAAGACGTTCCTAAGGGAATGCAGAACTTACAACGAAAAGTCAGCGCTGATACACCGAAAAATAAGCGGTGAAGCCGAAAAATAAATGACAAAGAGATTGTGTATTCCACTATGAGGGTGTGAGTGTGTGTCTTCGGCATAAATATCATTTTGCATAACATAACATCATCACATCATTTTCGCATAACATAACATTATACATCATATTGCATCAATGGCACAAGAAGGGGATACAATGTTGACCTTCGGAGAATGTTATGAAAAAGTGAAGTTGTGCTAAGGCACAAAATAAGTTTGAAGAAATACAGCTTCATCAGTTCTGAGGTGGAGGAACAAATTCATTGTTGACGAAGCATTAATGTTTTTGTGATGCTTGGAGGATTTTTTACGAAGCATAAAAAGAAGGGAAGGTGTTCTTTCGCCAAAGGCTCAAAAATGGTATGTACATAAAAATTTCATGCATCGCAAAGAAATGAATCGCAAAACCTTTCATATATTACATTCAAAACCTACGATCACCGAATATTACAAGCATGTCCCAGCAAATATTACATTAATATTCTAATAATGTTTTTACAAATAGCTATTCTTCTTCCTTCAGGACTTCTTCTGCAGCTTTGGTTAATAATTTTGTGACAACTTCATCCACAATAGCTTCGACCATATTAATAATTTCTATTGACTTCTTTGTTTCTGGGTCCGCTAATGGGTCGAAGGGCTCTAGGGGATGAGGTAGTTCAACTGCGATAGAATACATAAATTAGTTCGAAATCACAAAAATAAGCAATAAAGTTAAAAGCCATTAAGTAATACCTATTCGTTTTTCAAGTTCCGCAGCCTTTTCAGCTGCTTTTGTTGCTTCTCGAGCGTCATGAATATCTTTTTCACTCTTTTTCATTATTTAATGTTATATGATTGTTCATTTTATCTTTTGTATTTCACATGCTTCTTCTATTTAATATCTTACCTTCGATATTTGAAGGTATGTCCTTCATGGCCTTCGTCTGAAGTTCATTATATCCTAAGGGAAATAATGTTTCGAAGGACGAGGGGCATTAATATTTAACATTTTATGTTGCCTTGTTCTTGATTCATAGCATTTGAGAACAAGTCCCCAACACCGTCTTTTGCCATGAGGCACTTGTGGCCGACGTTGGGGAAGAGAAGACCCTTGTTGACGGCGATGTTGGCGGCGTCTTCGTCGGAGGAGGAGTCAGTGGAGCTCTCATCGGAGTCCCATTCCCGACATACATGGGCATCGCCGCCCTTCTTCTTGTAGTACCTCTTCTTTTCCTTCTTCTTCCCCCTCTTTTCGTCGCCCCTGTCACTATCACTAGATAAAGGACATTTAGCAATAAAATGACTAGGCTTACCACACTTGTTGCACACCCTTTTGGAACGAGGCTTGTAATCTTTCCCCTTCCTTTGTTTGAGGATTTGACGGAAGCTCTTAATGATGAGCGCCATCTCCTCATTGTCAAGCTTGGAGGCGTCGATGGGGAGCCTACTTGATGTAGACTCTTCTTTCTTCTCCTCCGTCGCTTTGAATGCGACGGGTTGCACCTCGGGTGTGGAGGTGCCGCCTTGCTCCAAGTTGATGATTTGTTTAGAGCCTTTGATCATCAATTCAAAGCTCACAAATTTTCCTATCACTTCCTCAGGAGACATTAGCTTATATCTAGGATCACCATGTATTAATTGAACTTGTGTAGGATTGCGGAAAACAAGTGATCTTAGAATAACCTTGACCATTTCATGGTCATCCCATTTGGTGCTCCCGAGGTTGCGCACTTGATTCACCAAGGTCTTGAGCCGGTTGTACATGGCTTGTGGCTCCTCTTCTTGGTTGAGGACGAATCAACCGAGCTCCCCCTCGATCGTCTCCTGCTTGGTGATCTTGGTCACCTCATCTCATTTGTGCGTGGTCTTGAGCACGTCCCAAATCTCCTTGGCACTCTTCAATCCTTGCACTTTATTATACTCCTCTCGACATAGAGAGTCGAGGAGTATAGTAGTAGCTTGGGAGTTGAAGTGCCGGATTTGGGCGACCTCGTCCGAGTCGTAGCCTTCATCCCCTATGGATGGTACCTGCGCTCCGAACTCAACAATATCCCATATGATTGCGTGGAGTGAGGTTAGGTGATGCCTCATTTTATCACTCCACATACAATAATCTTCACCATCAAAAACCGGTGGTTTGCCTAATGGGATGAAAAGTAAAGGAGCGCGTTTGGAAATGCGAGGATAGCGTAGGGGGATCTTACTAAACTTCTTGCGCTCATGGCGCTTAGAAGTGATAGACGGCGCGTCGGAGCCGGAGGTCGATGGCGACGAAGAGTCGGTCTCGTAGTAGACCACCTTCTACATCATCATCTTCTTCTTGTCGCCGCTTCGATGCGACTTGTGAGGAGGTGATCCCTCCTTTAGCTTGTTGTCGGACTCCCTCGATGGAGCCTTCTCGTGGCTTGTGGACTTCTCGCCGGTCATGATCTCCCTCTTGGCGTGATCTCCCAACATCACTTCGAGTGGTTAGACTCTAATGAAGTACTGGGCTCTGATACTATTTGAAAGTCGCCTAGAGGGGGGTGAATAAGCAGAATCTAAAATTTACAACTTAAAACACAATCTACAAGCTGGGGTTAGCGTTAGAATAAAATCTGAGTCCGAGAGAGGGGAAAACAAATCAAAAGCAAATGAAGAGGATGACACAGTGATTTGTTTTACCAAGGTTCGGTTCTTGAGAACCTAGTCCCTGTTGAGGTGGTCACGAAGACAGGGTCTCTTTCAACCCTTTCCCTCTCTCAAACGGTCACCTAGACCGAGTGAGCTTTCTCCTTAATCAAACGGGTCACTTAGACCCCACAAGGACCACCACACAGTTGGTGTCTCTTGCTTTGATTACAAGTTGCTTGAAGAATAAGAATGAGGAAGAAGAAAGCGATCCAAGAACAAGAGCTCAAAGAACACGAGCAAAACACTCTCTCTAGTCACTAGGAGTTTGGAGTGAATTTGGGACTTGGAGAGGCTTTGATTCTTTTGAATTGTGTCTTGTATTGATTGCACTAGCTCTTGTATTGAATGGGATGTCTGAAAAACTTGGATGCTTGGAGTGGTGGTGGTTGGGGGGTATTTATATCCCTCAACCACCACTTAGCCATTGGGGAGGCTGTCTGTCGATGGGTGCACCGGACAGTCCGATGCGCCACTGGACACTGTTCGGTGCCCCAGCCACATCACCCAACCATTCGGGTTCTAAAGATTCTGACCGTTGGAGCGTTGACTTCATGTCACACCGGACAGTCCGGTGCTACACCGGACATGTACTGTTCACTGTCCGGTGCGCCTCTGATGCCTGTTCTGACTTCTGCGCGCACTGGTCACGCACTGTTCACGCTTTTGCAGATGACTATTGCGCTAGATAGCCGTTGCTCCGCTGGTGCACCGGGCAGTCCGATGTCACACCAGGCAGTCCGGTGAATTATAACGGAGCGGCGCCTGAGAAACCCGAAGGTGAAGAGTTCAGACTGTATGGCCCTGGTGCACTGGACACTGTCTGGTGGCACACCGGACAGTCCGGTGCGCCAGACCAGGGTTCTCTTCGGTTTCTTTTGCTCCTTTCTATTGAACCCTAACTTTGACCTTTTATTGGTTTGTGTTGAACCTTTATGCACTTGTAGAATATATAATCTAGAGCAAACTAGTTAGTCCATTATTTGTGTTGGGCATTCAACTACCAAAATCATTTATAGGAAAAGGTTTGACCCTATTTCCCTTTCATCATCTTTCTTCTGTAAAAGTTTTGTCAGTTGAAGCCCCCAGAGGACTTAGCAACTTGATAGGTAAAGATTCAGTCATTACCTTTAAAATTTCTGCTATTTCGGCAGCAGGAGGTGTCGAAGGAGTCTCCTCTGCTGCCTCAGCTATCTTTGGGTCTAGACTTTCAGCCTTCCACTTCTTCGAAGCAGCAGCCTTCGGCTCAGGAGTGGATTTTATTTTCTTTGAAGCTTTTTCATCCTCCTTTACCATTCTAGTAGCTTGCCTGCTCAGAATACTAATAATGCTTTTCCTTTTTACCCCTTCGGCACCTTTGTCAAGTCTCTCATAATCAGGGTATTCAAATTTCAGGGCATCCATCACTCGGTTTAACCTTCGTTTTGGCCGGGTGCCGAAGGCTACTGTCATCAATTGATCTTCTTTCTTAGTATAATTCCCAAGTATTTCATTACACATAGTTTCAATCATCTCTAGCCATTCTTGGCAAGGCTCTTTGAACTGTTTTTCAAACTTGAAACGATAAGCTAATCGAACAAGTTCATGCTTCTTCTTCGTTTCTTTCATCTTAGGCATTCCCTAGCCACTTGACGTTGGATACGTTCGGTTGGCCAGATATTTCTGCACCATGTCCCTGGTACTGATTGCTCGGCCACCACCCTGGACTCTACTTCGGCCAACTGGCATGGTGACCCTAGTTGCATATTGCATAGGGGTCTGGTCATTCCGAAGTTTAAAGACAGCGGGCTCATGACCATGGTCATCAGTTTCTCCCTCTTTTTCTCATCAACCTTAATATAAAACCATTCATTTTTCCAGCCGGTTGGCCACTTTGTACGGTAGCTAAGGACTGGTGCCTTCGTATCCTTGCGATACGCAAAATTATAACAACCAAAATTTTCGTGGAGTCCATCTGCCCTGGCATTTGTCTGATAGTGCAACTCATGCACGCGGCAGAAGGCTTCGACATCTGGGTTCATCCCTTGGCTTCGAAGGGCCTAGATAAAGACGCTGAGCCTAATAATGGCGTTAGGGGTCAGCTGATGAAGGTATATTTTGAAATTTTTTAGGACCTTCCCAATCATCCCATTCAGGGGAAATCGCAACCCCGCTCTAAAGAAGCTCTTGAAAACCACAACTTCATCCTTCTTTGGCACTGGGGTAGTTTCTTCTCCAGCGAATCGAACAAGTTTGCTTTCAGCTTCTCCAAAATAGCCTAGTTTCATCATCATGGGCATGTCGTCTTCAGACACAATAGATTTCCCAAAATCTAAATGACTGGGTTTTGTGGGGATCAAAATACTATAATCTTCCTCATCTTCATCAACATTTTCTTCAACATTCTGTTTAGCTTCGGCATCAGGAGTACCTTCGTCAATAGCTCCCTCTGTCACAACTAGACCTGATCGTTCCATGACTTCTGAAATTAGTGCTGTCTTAGTGACCTCCGTCTCTTCTCCCTCACGAGACACCCTTGCAGTTGATCGCACTCTAGCCATTTTGATGGAGTTTTTGCGATTTGATGAAGCTAACTCGTGTGACGAAGTTAACTTTAAATGATGAAGTGCTCGCTTGAGAGCGTAGTGCAAAAAGCTTCGGCTATGGTTAAATTTTTTAACATCACAACAGTGTAATGGCAATGAATGTTGTGGTAACTCTTCACCAACCCGTCTGTTTATATAGTGCTATAGGTGGGAAGATGAACCGCTAGGTCGCCTATACTCGCTGAATGGTGGACCACTTGGCGCTCGGAATATTATAATCATTTCTGACAACGAGCTCAGGGAAGGTGTTTTTCGGACCTTCGGTATTCCGAAGCCTTCGAGTTTTTTTCACGGATCGAGCTCATTACGAAAAACGATCTAGCACCACGAAGGGGCTACTGTTGGGGGCCTTCTTCTCTGCCGAAGGTCCTATAAGCAAAAACACCTTCGGCAAGACAGCAAGCAAGCAGGTGTGACATGAAGATGTATGCCAAAGCTACAACTGAAAAAGCTTCGGCATGATGACACGCTTGAGACGAAGGGTGGCACCGACTTAAAGAGGAAAAGACTGCATAGTCCCTGATAGTTTGTAGTCATGATTAGTTATGATGGGCATGAATGTAATTTTGTCTGGGCTGTGTCCTGTGCCTATAAATAGATGAACAGTACCCTCGTATTGTTCACACTGACTTGTAATCACTCGCACGTCACTCCTGAATTCTTACCTTCTGTCAAGCCGAAGGTACAAATGTAATTTAATATCATTAATGTTTGTTCATGATCATATAATGAAAATACTGATAACCTAATGGTTTGATACAATTATTCATGTTCTTTCTATGTTTTATATGTTCCTACTTTTATTCATACATATTGAGATGATGAAGGTATGTCCTTCATCACCTTCGTCTGAAGATCATTATATCCTAAGGGAGATAATGCTTCGAAGGACGAAGGTCTTTAACCATTAACATTTGTGTTGCCTTGTTCTTGATTCATAGCATTTAAGAACAAGTGACCAACAAAACTCAAAGCTCTCCATTTTCTCTAATAAACTTGTTGTTGTGGTTCTTTTTGCTAGATTAGTGGCATCTTGACATACATTCTCTAACACCTCTAAGACAGCACTCCACATGAGTTGAAGATGACACAAGGTTTTATGATGTGATCCCCATCTAGTATCCCCAGCTCTTGTTAAATTAGTTGCTTGGTTTCTCCCTCTCCCCCTTAACATGTCATCATTCTCTAGCCTTTGAACAAGATTATCATGGTGACATTGGGCAAGTTGATCATGTCTCTTACAAGAAACATTAACTATGTTGACAATCAAAATGATATAGTTGAATAAATCCATAACTGAAGAGCAACACTTGGCCACAGGCACAACTACCAATTGTAATTGATGGGCAAAACAATGAATATAAAGGGCATAGGGGTTCTCATCCAATATCCTTCTCTATAACCCATGGAATTCCCCTCTCATGTTTGATGCTCCATCATATCCTTGCCCACGTAAGTTTTTTATAGAGAGACTATGTTTAGAGAGCATACCATCTAATGCTTGTTTAAGTGAAGATGAGCTTGTATCTGTAACCTATTCAATTCCAAGAAATCTCTCAATCACCTGGCCTTGATTGTTGACATATCTACATGGGAAAGTAAATCAGTATAAATTACCAGCACTCTTTATAAAAAATGTAATAATTACAGCAATAACTTACCTCAAAATCAAAGCCATTTGTTCCTTGATAGATGTGTCTTGGGCCTCATCGATGATTATAGCAAATTTCTTATCCCTAATTTTAGCTAAGATGAGTTTTTTGGTCTCTTCTGCACAAGCCTCACAAATTTGCTTTTGAATCTCCGGTGAAGTCAACATACAATTTTTAGGAGTGTTATCAAACAATTTCTTAGCACTTGAATCCTTCATTTTGTACCATTCAAACATTTCTAAGAAGTTGCCTCTATTATTTGAGCTAGTACATTCATCATGACCACGAAAAGCTAGACCTTGCAATAGAAGAAATCTGATAACACCTAAGACAATAATAAGACGTCCTAAGTATTCTTTTTCTTGTTTCCTACTCACTTGTGACATTACATGTGACACACTCTGTCTTTGATTTTTAAAATCATCACAACATCTTCTAGCCTTATTATGAGCACTATCAATGTTACCCACATGTACATCAAATGACTTAATCACATTCTTCCAATTGTTATACCCTATTGCACCAGTGTAGCTTTCAACACCAAAGTTTTCCCTTCTTGGTTGCTTGAAAAGGAAACAATAAAAGCAAAAAGCCGCATCATTAGCAACACTGTATTCCAACTATTCATGCTTTTTGAACCATGATCCCTGAAACTTCTTTGTCTATCTCCTATTTGCTTCTTGGGAAATATGTGACCTTTTGGGTGATAAGGGCCTAACAATAAATACTCTCTTCTAACAACATCTCGAATGTTCACATCTAACTCTTTAATTGGTTTTCGAAGTCCAGGATCACCAACAATCTCACTATCTATTGATTCAGTATTATTTTGTGCAGTCCCAACATCTAGTGATTCTTGATTGTTTTCATTTTCATCCAAATTAGTCCCAATTTATACGTTTTGAATGATTTCATTCGATTCTTGATTTGACGCGACTTGATAAAATGATGTAATTGTTCGAACTCTCTTCATATTGTACACTGTAATTGTAACACAAATCACTATGAATTATGAAACTTTCTAGACACAAACACAACATGTTTTTCTCGGTGTCAAACAACAACAAACCTGCTTGCTGCTTGCTGCGCTGGTCTGCTTGCTTGTTGCGCGGCTCGAATCGCTGCTTGCTTGCAGGCCGCTCTTGCTTGCCTCCTTAGCTGCTTGCTTGCCCAGCCGGCCGGTGGCCGGCCCCTGCACGACTGCGCAGCGCTGCTTGCTTGCTGGCTCCTGCTTGCCCGCTCGGCCGCTCGCTGCTCGGGCGCGCGCTGCTTGCTTGCCGCTCCTGCTTGCTGCTCGGGTGCGCGCTGCTCCTGCTCGGCTGCGCTGCCTAGCTGCTTGCTTGCCGGTGGCCGGCGTCTGCTTGCGTGCTCGCTGCTCGGCTCGAAACCTTGAATACGCATGGCACCAGACAGCAGCCGCGCCATCGCCCCCAAGGCCCCAAGCCTCAAAGTCCCAAACCCTAAACTGAGTTGGGCTATTCGTGGTTACTATTCATATTTTTTGGGCTGTTATACAATTAGTCGGCCCAAGAGTAGGGCCTGGGCCCTAGTGGCCACAGGCCTGAATCCGCCCCTGCATCACGCCCTGTTTAGTTTTGAGTACACATATCCAAATGGGATGGCCCGGCAGTGGGCTCGTGACCCAACACAGTCGTGGCCCAGCACAAGTATGGCCCGGCCCGACTAGAAGCGTGCCCGAGCTTGCTTGGCTTGATAACCATGCCGGGCTTGGGCTGCTCATCTGACCTGTAGTCCAAGCACGGGCTTGGCCCGGTTAAAAGGTAGGCACGATAACAACCCGCTTGAGGAGCTGGTTTTGTAATTGTCGGTCTTTTTTTAGCTACAATACTAATGATTCTGTTATTATATATGAGAGCATTCTGGACTATGATATGTGTATTTGAAATTCTTTGTCTAAGTATGTATCTAAAATTATAAATATAGTTAATTGAATCTAAAATAAATTTAAATATTGCCTTTAAATTCTGAATTTTGGAGTGTTTTATTTGTTTACAAGTCCGAGCCCGTCGAGCTTCCGATCCAGCATGACCCGTGTAAGAATAATCGTACCGGACCTGGACCGCATCAGCTCGTGGGCCGGCCCAGCCCCGCACAATACTAAATCGTGCCGGGCTTGGACCGGTAACCCTCGTGTCCGAGCCAAGCCGTCGTTGGACATGTATAGTTTTGAGGGACTAAAAATTAGTCCCTCCATTTTAGTCTCATCTAGTTCTTAAATTGCTAAACTGTGAGGCTAAAACAGAGACTAAATTATTTGTCTCTAGTCCATTAAGTGGTGACTAAAAGGGACTAAACCATATTAATTCTATGTCCTCCTTTATTTCAGTTGCGCTAATAGCGGAAGAATGTTAAGGGGTATTTTGGTCCTCTTATAATTTATTTAGTATGTTCTTAATATTTTTAGTCTATATAACTAAACAGGATAGAAACTTATCTTTAGTCCTCTAACTAAACTTTAGTCCTTGACTAAAGGAACTAAACATGTCCTCAGTTTTACTTGATATTGAAGTAGTTGGTTAGATGATAAGTTGGTCAGCACAAGTAAATTCATATAGTCCTGCAACGGAAGTGTTTCGGTATAATATTTTTATAAGGCACACACCATGAGCTATGTCACTTGTCACGTCCATTATTACCCCTTCTCCATATATTGTTGTCTTACTTTGGGTTGATTGAATGTTTAAGAGCGTATAATAGTCAAAATCGACAATATTGCACTTAGAAAAATAAACATAGTATCGTAATTATATGAATATGAATATAATCTCTAAGGGGCTGTTGGCATGGCAAACTCCATACTCTAGATAAGAGTTGAGTAGAGCCTCTCAAACACTAGGTGTTGAGCACCAAAAGTGGCGGACGGTCCGACCCTAGGGTCCAGACAGTTCGTGGCCCCGCAATTAGATTAACTCAGATGATTATCCTTATCTCGTGTGTGGTTATCTATCTAATCACGTGGGAGATGTTGGCTATCTCCTATGAACAGGTCTAGACCTCCTTCCCTATAAATATAAAGGGGTACGGGCGATTGAGAACCCTCGAACACATTCCAATCAAACAATTTACTTTCTTTATCATTCCTGCCCTAGAAGTATATGTAACATAGTTCTAGTTATAGTCTTCTGCATATCCACCTCCACCCCTATTCGACTCTACGTCGTCTATATCCGTCTTGGGTGGCCTGCCGACCCAATATGACCCTAGGATCTTACCCCTCCCGGAGGCAAGATCTAGTTATCCACTTAAGGTCTCTTCCTCGAATTGATCTCTTGATTCTTATGCGACTCCACATCGTCTGGGGACGCCCCGGGTGACCTGTTGACCCAAGGCGTCCTAAGATCTCTTCCTCTAGGGGGCGAGATCTAGGTTTCAGCGGGGAGGAGGAAGACGACCCTGCGCCATCGTGGACCGTCCGCCCCTGTGCGCGGACCGTCCGGTGCGACGCAAGTAAGGCGTCGCTCCTGCACCTAGGTCGCGGACCGTCCGACCCAGAGCCGCGGACCCTCCGCGCCGCCGCAGAGGGCACCGCCAGGCGTTACACCCCGAGTGATTGGTGCTGCCCAGATCGACACCAACACACTTTTTGGCGACTCCGCTGGGGAAGAAGGTTGTAGATCCACAAAATCAGGCTTATATGACCGATTATAAGGGTCTCAACAGTGCTTCTCCAAATAGCGACACAAGGCTGACTAATTTATCGGCTACTGCACATAAAAACTTAGAAGATAACATGGAGAAGATGGATGAGGAGATCCACCGACAACAAGATCATATGCTCAAGGTGACGAAAAAGTGGTACCTCTCGCACTTCAAGGTAGATCGCCACCAGAATGTCGTAAAGGAGAGGAAAATAAACGTCGATTACATGTCAGTCGTGCTGCAACAGCTCCCTACGATAGGTGATGCCAGGTCAGCAGATGATATTCCATCTATTAAAATCTCTTTTGATAATCGGATTAAAAGTATCACGGAGGATATAGAGAGGATGGCACATGCATTAGGAAAAACTCATATGCCTAATTTTTTAGCACATAAATTAGATGTTGAAACAATTGTGCCAAACACATCGATATAAATGGGTTTCCCTAGCCATATCCTGGTATGCCGATAGACTCATATCTAGGACGATCGTCACTGCCATCTCTGCTAGATGGTGGGTCAACTCTGAGCACGGCCAGACCGTCCGCATATAATCTTAGACCATCCGACCCTCCGTCAGATCGTCTGGCACCCTACATCGGACAGTCTGGAGTCTCACAGAGCTCACCACAAGGGTCGCAGGTGTTGCCCGACGCGACCGAACAGTCCGGGAATAGTATTGGACCATCCGATCCACTCGTAGACCGTCCGACCGCACAGGTCGGACCGTCTAGAGCACTAGAAATCACATGTGATCCGCCTAGTGCGGAAGGCCGACATAAATGTAGCCAGCCACCCAAGCCCCAAGAGCCGAAAAAGTCACCTGTTGCTGAGTTTTTTTGGCCCGCTAAGGCCAAACCTTCTGTTTGCTCTCACCGCACTCGACACAAAAAGACAAAAGTTAAGTTCACATTTAATATTGCTAAGTGTGATAAAATATTTGATGAGTTACTTAAGCATGGCAATATTAAATTGTCACATATAATTACTCCGATTGAAGAATTAAAAGATTGTATATATTGTAAATGGCATGGCTCATTTCTTCATAACAGCAATGATTGTGTTGTCTTCCGTCGGCAAATACAATCGGCTATAAACGAAGGCCGGTTGAGATTTCAAAAGGAGGTGAAGATTGACAGTCGTCCTGTCCCTATGACCACATTAGAGCCGACAAGCAAAAAAGTCATAGTTCGGTCATGTGCGATCGATAAAAACAAAGATAAAAATATCATCATTGGTGATACACGTATGCCAAATATGTCACGCAGAGTGGTTACCTAGAAGGCTCCGGACAAAAGAAAGACCGGAGGCTCCGGAGGGCAAGCACAATCAAATACCCGATCACAGTCACCTGGTATGCGTATGTCGGACGGTCTGGGTACTAAGGTCGGGCAGTCTGAGACAGGAGCGGACAGTCTGGCTATGAAGGTCAGACGGTCCACAAATGACCAGAAGCAGCAACAACCTGAGACCGTCGGACCACAACGTTCCAAAACAAGTATTAGGAAGCAAAACACTTCCAAGACATCTGGCCGACTCAGCAGAGTCAGCCCTACTTTTGATCATCTGCTTGCTAAATATATGAAGAAGGTCATTCCACACAACCGGCCAATAAAACAAACGAAGTCAAAAGTGTGGTCTGTGCGAAAGCAAAAGCCAACTAAACCGACCCAAAAGGTAGCACAACCAAGATCGCATGGTGCTTCTCGGTCTATCCATCGCCGATGTGCTGTCCTACTCATATGTGGGGTGGTACGGTGATGAATCAGTATTACTGGCCCAATCCATTTGCTTATTTAGGCTAGGGGCACCACAAGTTCTTGCCTATTAACATGTTGATCAGGCAATCATGGCCGAAGAGGATGCAATCTGAAACGGCCTCTATGCATCAAAGTTTTATCAAGTATTTATATTATCTGATTGCAAGAGCTGATGACTTGCATCGAGCTGAGTCCTTACTTCGAGAACAAAATAACTCATGAGTTCAATTGTTTCTAAAGTTTTACTAGTGCTTTTGGTTCGCCAAGATCCACCAAAAGGCAGGGGGCATGTGTTGAGCACCAAAAGTGGCGGATGGTCTGGCCCTAGGGCCCAGACAGTACGTGGCTCCGCGATCAGATCAACTTAGATGATTATCCTTATCTCGTGTGTGGTTATCCATTTAATCACATGGGAGTTGTTGACTATCTCCTAGGAACAGGTCCAGACCTCCTCCCTTATAAATATAAAGGGGTACGACCAATTGAGTACCCCTGAACACATTCCAATCGAACCAATTACTTTCTTTATCATTCCTGCCTTAGGAGTAGATGTAGCGTAGTTATAGTTATAGTCTTCCGCATATCCACCTCACTCTACGTCGTCTAGATCTGTCTTGGGTGGCCTGCCGACCCCAAGACGACCCTAGGATCTTGCCCCTCCCGGGGGGCAAGATCTAGTTATCCACCCAAGGCCTCTTCCTCGAATTGATCTCTTAATTTCTAGGCAACTCCACATCATATGGGGACACCTTGGGTGACCTATCGCCCAAGGCACCCTAAGATCTCTTCCCCCAGGGGGCAAGATCTAAGTTCCAGCGAGGAGGAGGAAGACGACCCTACGCCATCGTGGACCGTCCGCCCCTGTACACGGATCGTCCGGTGCGACGCAGGGAAGGCGTCGCTCATGCGTCCAGGTCGTGGACCGTCCGCATCATCGCAGAGGGCACCACCAGGCGGTACACCCCGAGTGATTAGTGCTGCCCAGATCTGCGTCAACACTAGGTTCTGTCTCCTATGGCTTCAACTCTAAACTCTAGACTAGGTCTGAGTGTAGTCAGCTAAACATTCTGCTCCACCTTTTTTAGAGCAGTCCAACTCTATGGAGTTGGTGGAGCTCTAGTTTGTTTTGAGTTTGGAGTTTGGAGCACCTCTTTAACAACTTCAAAACACTCCAAAATAGACACAAACATGGGGTTCAGTGGTATTTACCCACCAATGGCATCGATTACACAAAAACAATTCATTTCTAATTCCTAGCAACCCTATTCTAATCGTGTTTCTTACTGTCGTACGCATACATGCTTGAGTTTATTTGTTGTCGCATGTGACAGAGCGATGTTGGGCCCACCCTTGTTGTGGCTGCTCCCTATTGACGGCCCGCCCAGCCACCACTGCCCTTCATCGGTGGCCCTTCGTGCCCCCACCCATGCCCGCCCCCGACTAGGGGTGGTAATGGATCGTGATCCAAATGGTTCTTCACAAAATGTCAAGGCCCTAAATAAATTATAGTTCAAAAATGAATAGAAATAAAGCCCGATCCTAACCCGATTCGATCCTTAAATCTTATAGTGTAAAATTTATGGCCCATTATCAGCCCTACCCCCGACCATGTGTGCCTCGCTCTAGCCACGGCTACAGCTCACCAGCGGCCCCACACCCTTCCCCCAAAATATACTGCTCCCCGTCGGTAGCCCCCTCCTCCCGCACCACTAGCCCCATCGCGAGTTTGGACTACCCAGCCATCCTCGCCTAGCCCCAGCCATGGCTGCAATCAATGACGGCCCTATGTCAGCCTAGCCTCCGTTGACCATGGCCCCGACCGGCCACACCCTATTCCACGCCCTAACCCCACTACGCTAGCAGCCATGTCGTCTGCCCCCAAAATCTCCCATCGTCTACATTGATTGAAGGTATAAAACGTTGCCAACAGCTCCCAAAGTCATCGACTGTGCGCACCCATGCCACCTAGGGCCATGCACACCTCGCCTTAAGACGTGCCAGCAACCCCATCCTCGCCACCAGCCATGCACGCTCGTGACAACTGAGGCCACACGTGCCCGTGCCCCTAGCCACGATGTCCGCTCAACTGCTAGACCCACTCCTTGCCTCACTATGCTAGTTGTGTCTATGCGTGCGGGTTCTGTCGGGGACAGATATCCTCTGGGTTCACTAGAAGGCAAGAAGGCCTCGCGAAAGGACCCAGGCCCATTACTTCGCAAGGCCATCCCTTCGTGGGCCAGGGGAGGAACTTTCAACAAAACAGATCAACACAAGGACGGATCAACTCGAGCCCATGCGGTTTGCTGAACTCAAACGCTATCCACAGTTTTGATCCAACTTTCCCGTGCAGCGCCCTTGGGCGTCGAAGTCGAAGGACTATAAGTCGGCAAGATTATATAAAGATAAACTCAGTCGGTTCACTATTACTTAGGAACATGTGGTTATCATATCCGCATGTAATGCCCCACGGTCGAATATATAAGGCCTAGGGGGCACCCCTTCAAGATCATCTCACTCATTAGCCATCCATCCAGCTCTCTAACATCTCCCGTACTAGAGAATTCCCTTGTAATCCACCACACATAAGATCCACTCCAGGACGTAGGGTATTACACATCTCAAAGCGGCCTGAACCTGTACAAGATTGTCCATCGTCTCTCATGCCTCTGGCATGAACCATCGAGCTACAGTCAGCTACACCATCCTACTCCTAAAAACACCTCGAGGGGCAACCCCCGGGTGTGCGGTTGGACCCAAATCACCGACAGCTGGCGTGCCAGGTAGGGGGTGTGTCACTGATCCAAGCTAGCTCAATGGCTATCACTTTTCAGCACAAGATCATCCTCCGCCCTGGATCCGTATTCTGCTTCGGTACCATTTCGTCTGTGGCAGACGAAGAAGGAACTCTACATCGCATTGCAGATCCACCGGAGAGGAAGCCTTCCCCAACACTCTCTAGGAAAGTTGGAGCAAAGCCAGAAATAGCGCAACCTCCAGCGCTCCGAGCGAAGACTACCTCCCACCAGCCGGGAGCAGAAGATCCGACTACCCGAAGGACTCCGTTGACCACCTCTTCTATGGAAAGATGGACATGGATCACAAGGAAAAAGGAACCAAACAAGGTAAAAGCTCGTCAAGCTGCTCTCCAGGTATCTCCACCCTCAAAGGAGAACAGGAAGAAGCTTGTCACTACAACGGGACCATTCTACCCTGACATCCTCTTTATCGAGGGAAGTGTGGAATTTACCCCCGTCTCCGACGACGAACCAACCGCGCCGGGAGAAGAACCTCTTCAGCGAGAATCTCGCCGACGAAGGAACCGACGCCAAAATATTCGGAGACATCATGAAGCCGGAGAACGCGATCCGGCACAGCCCGTGTCACGAGATGAGGTCTCCGAGGTGGGAGAAACTCTGGATGAACGAGTCTTTAGGGAAAGAAGGAATTCTCGACGGTGCGATCATCGGCAAGCTCAAGAGTAGGCCGAACAGGAAGTGAAACAACGCTGAGAGAACCCTCTTCTCGACCGAAACCTGAACCCTGACTTCGCCCGAGCCATGAACACACTAAGCGAGGTCGGTGGATTGTTGGCTCAGATAGCTGATGGCCTCCCCCAGACTCCAGACGCTGAGGGCTATCGACGACTGCTCACTCGGGCAGCTCATCATCTTCTGCCTCTCGCTCATCCTCCGAGCAACCTATGACACGCCATCAACAGTCAGCGGGACGCACGGAGCTCCATCAATGCTTCACGCGAATGACGGCACGAGAACGAGATCTGGCGCTGAGAAGAGTATGACCGGGATCACGGCGTCCCCGCGCAAAGTCAGGCCACCAGAGTTGAGTCGGCAACGGCTTCAACTAGCAGCACAACCCGGGGACGGTCGAGGCACCATGTCAACGACTCCCCTCCCTGGGACCAACATCATCATTGTCGACAGGAGGACACGTGTGGGGTATCGGCGCTCACTCCACGTCTTAGGGCCATTCAATGGCCCCCTAACTTCAAGGTCTCCAACGTCGACAAGTACGAGCCTAAGCAGGACCCGGGAGGCTAGCTAGCCGTCTACACCACCGCTGCCCGGGCCGCTGGAGCAACTGAAGACGTGATGACTGCGTACCTGCCCATCGTCCTCGGGCAAGATGCACTGCAATGGTACGACACCTACCCCGACACTGCATCGATGACTGGAGCGACTTCACTCAGCGCTTCATCACCAACTTTCAATCCCTCTCCGACAAGCTAGCACAACCATGGGACCTCAAGACCATCAAGCGCCGAGGGGATGAGACTCTTCGATCGTACCTCAAAAGATTTCAGACCATGAGGAATTGAATCCTCGAGGTTGCGGAAGCAGCGGTGATCGAGGACTTCTACCGAGGATCTAATAACTCGGCCTTCGTCCGAGCCATACTACAGAAGGCACCGAATACCTCTGAACAGTTGTTCAGGGAAGCAGACATCTACATCACCACCGACGAACGAGCTTAGGACCTCATCGGAGGAGCCAAGCCTGCACCGCCGGCACCACGACACGACGCGAACCAGCAACCCAACAAATGTTGGGAAAAGAGACCTCGCGATGAGGTTCATGCTGCCGGGTCACCCGTCTCTCGTGTCCGAGGGGCACCCCATGGAGGAGAACGAACGTTGGACGACATCCTCGACGCCCAATGTCCATACCATAAAGACATGCGCCACACCCTTCAGAATTGCAGAGACTTCAAGCACTCTGTCGGGAACAACTGACCTTTCCAACCTCTACCACCTCCCCCACCACAAGGAGGACCCGGAGAACCTCGACAACCTCAGCAGCAGGAAGGGGGAGGAGGCGGAGCATTTCCCCGCGTTGACGGAGAAGTCAACGTCATCTTTGGCAGACACGAGTCTCAAGAGAGCAAGAGACAACAGAAGCTCAACGACCGTCGGATACTGGTGGTGACCACCGGTCCTCCCACCCCGTACTGGTGGTCCGAACACCCGATCACCTTCACTCGAGCGGATCAATGGCTTAACTTCGACCATCTAGGCAAGTACCCGCTCCTCGTCGATCCGGTGATCCGAGAAAGCAGGGTGAAGAAGGTGCTAGTGGACGGGGGAAGCAGCATCAACGTCACCTTTCCCCAGACACTCCTAGGCTTGGGGATCGCACTCAAAGAGCTCCAAGAGTCGGATACTCCTTTTTTCAGCATCGTGCCGACTAAAGGAGAGTACCCGCTCGGATATATCTACATGCCAGTCACCTTCGGAACTCCAGATAACTACAGAACTGAGTACCTTAGGTTCGAGGTGGCAAGCTTCGACTGCGGATACAACGCCATCATCGGCAGGCCCGGACTGGCGAAGTTCATGGCCATTCCGCATTATACATACATGATATTGAAGATGCCTGGACCACAAGGAATCATCACTGTGCGCGTTGACTTCCAAGGCACCGCGGAGTGCTTCCGAGTGGCCATTCAGGCGGCTCTCACCACCAAACCATCAACGACTTCTTTTGCACAGGCGAACTCAAAGCATGAGGAGGACCTCATAGTACCTACAAATGAAGCTCAAATCATGACCTCTATGTGGCCGACTGAAGAAACCAAGAGAATCAACCTCGGGTTCACTGATGAACGCAAGACTACCTTCATCAGCTCCAGCCTGGGTGACAAATAGGAAAGCGCGCTCGTCCAGTTCCTGCAACACAACCGAGACGTATTCGCATGGCAACCTGTGGATATGCCAGGAGTCCCGAGAGAGCTGGCCGAGCACAAGCTGAAAGTCTACCCTCAGGTGAGGCCGATTCGACAAAAGTTGCATCGTTTCACGCCTGACGAGAGAGAAGCCATTCATGTTGAGCTAGCTTGCTTAGTCGCGGCAGGGTTCATTAGAGAAGTGTTGCATCCTGAATGGTTGGCAAATCCTGTTCTTGTACTCAAAAAGAATAAAGTGGATTGGCGCATGTGCGTCGACTATACAGATCTCAACAAGCACTGTCCGAAAGATCCCTTCAGACTTCCTAGAATACATCAGGTGGTAGATTCAACCGCCGGGTGCTCTATGTTGTCTTTCTTGGATTGCTACTCTGGGTATCATCAGATCAGTCTGGCAAAAGAAGATGAAGAAAAAACTGCATTCATCACCCCGTTTGGAGCTTTCTGCTATACCTCCATGTCGTTTGGCCTCAAAAACGCTGGAGCGACTTACCAGAGAGCCATTCAAACATGCTTAGCCGACCACTAGGGCAAGCGTGTAGAAGCTTATGTGGATGACGTGGTGATCAAGACAGAAAACTCAGAAAATTTCATTGAAGATTTGCAGCTGGTCTTCAACAGTCTACGGCGATATCGATGGAAGCTTAACCCAGAAAAGTGTGTCTTAGGAGTACTGGCAGGAAAATTACTCAGATTCATTGTCAGCCACCGAGGAATTGAAGCTAACCTAGAAAAGATCGAGGCTATCATGAGAATGGAAGCACCACGGTCACAGAAGAAAGTACAAAGACTTACTGGATGCATGACAGCTTTGAGCAGGTTCATATCAAGGCTGGGAGAAAAAGGCTTACCGTTCTATAGATTGCTCAAGAAGGTAGACAAATTCCAATGGACTTCAGAAGCCCAGGAAGCTCTTAATGCACTGAAGAAATTCCTGACAACACCACCAGTACTAAAACCACCGCACCGAGCCATGTCGGGTCAGCCGGCCGAAGATCTGCTGTTATATATCTCTTGCACGACTCACGTGGTGAGCACCGCGTTGGTAGTCGAGCGAGCAGAAGAAGAACATGCATATCCAGTATAGCATCCCGTCTATTTCATCAGCGAAGTTCTAAGGCCCTCAAAGAAGAAATATCCTCAAGTTCAAAAGCTATTGTATGCAGTACTTCTAACTGCACACAAGCTCCGTCACTACTTTGACGACAACAAAGTCATAGTAGTCACTGGATTTCCAATTGGGGATATTCTCCACAACAAAGAAGCCATCGGAAGAATAGCCAAGTGGGCCTATGAGCTAGGAGCTCACGACATCGAGCTTCGACCTTGCATTGCAATAAAGACTCAAGCATTAGTTGACTTTGTGTCAGAGTGGACCGAGCAACAAGTGCCAGATAACCCAGAGACTGTGGAAGTATGGCAGATGTATTTCGATGGCTCATTAAAGTTGCAAGGGGCAGGCGCAGGGATCCTCTTCATTGCACCTAGAGGTGAACAACTCAAATATGCTCTTCAGTTGTTATTCTCAGCATCCAACAATGTAGCAGAATACGAAGCTTTGATTCATGGACTGAATATTGTCGTATCACCGGGCATTAAGAGACTGATGGTATACAGAGATTCACTGGTGGTCATAAGTTAGATAAATAAGGAATGGGATTGCTCGAATGATTCCATGGGTAAGTATTGCACAGCCGTCTGAAAGCTGGAGGACAAATTCGAAGGGCTGGAATTTCATCATGTAGAAAGAGATCGCAACTCGGCTGCGGGTGCATTGTCGAAGCTGGGATCCAGTCGGGCCCAAGTCCCGACTGGGATTTTCGTCCAGGAAGTGCCACGCCCGAGTATTTCCTTAGAACGAGTAGAAGAGTGCAATGTTCTAAGCCAGCCAGAGTCAGATGCTGATGACTAGAGGGAGCCTATCATCAGATATATAAAGAATGAAGAGGAGCCAGATGACAAAACTGCAGCAGAACGCATTGCAAGGCAGTTGGCCCACTACACTCTCATTGGAGAAGCACTGTACAGGAGGGGCGCGACGGGAGTTCTCATGAAGTGCATTCTTTCGGCTACTGGGAAGCAACTATTAGATGAAATCCATGCTGGGCAGTGCGGGATACATGCAGCGTCCAGAACATTAGTTGGGAAGGTCTTCAGCTCTGGTTTCTACTAGCCAACAGCCAAGAGTGACGCAGCCGAGTTAGTCCAGAGGTGCGAAGCTTGCTAATACTTATCAAAGCAGCAGCATTTACTAGCACAGCAACTGCAGACCATACCCGTAACATGGCCATTTGCGTGCTGGGGACTAGACATGATTGGACCCTTCAAGAAAGCTCAGGGAGGATACACTCACGTGCTGGTTGCCATCGACAAATTCACTAAATGGATAGAGTACAAACATATTGCTTCTCTGACTTCAGCCAAGGCAGTAGAATTCATACAAGATATAATATTCAGATTTGGAATACCAAATAGCATCATAACCGATCTAGGATCCAATTTCACTAGCTCTCAATTCTTTGATTTCTGCGAACAAAGGTGCATTTAGATCAAGTACGCGTCAGTAGCACATCCAAGAGCTAACGGACAGGTAGAAAGGGCTAATGGAATGATATTGGAAGCACTCAGAAAGAAAGTCTTCGACAAGAATGAAAAGTTCGCAGGAAAGTGGATCAGAGAGTTGCCATATGTGATTTGGAGCCTGAGAACTCAACCTAGCCGAGCCTTGCATGGAAATACTCCTTTCTTCATGGTCTATGGTTTGGAGGCAGTGCTACCTGCCGACCTCAGGTTTGGGGCGCCAAGATTAGTCTTTGATAACATAGCTGAGGCAGAAGCTACCAGACTGGAGGATATTGATGTACTAGAAGAAGAGCGATTGAATGCAGTAATTCAGTTGGCTAGGTACTAGCAAACTCTGAGGTGCTATCATGATAAGGCCATGCGACATCGATCCTTCGCAGTGGGAGACTTGGTCCTTCGCTGAATTCTAACAGGGGAAGGACGACATAAATTGTTGCCACTATGGGAAGGGCCATTCATGGTAACAGAAGTCACTCGGCCAGGATCATATCGACTTACTCAAATGGATGGCACAGAAATAGGGAATTCATGGAATATAGAGCATCTCAGGAAGTTTTTCCCCTAGCTAGATTTCAAAAGCTATCGGGGCAACATTGTATTCTGTAATGGGAGAAGTACATCATCAATAAAAAGACTTCATTCTCAAAATAACTCGACCTATTGCCAAACTGCACACTTACTTAATTCAGGGTGACCACTATACCCTACTAACGGAGCAATCGACTTAAGTCGGCAATAACTTATGGTGGTGCGACATGCTCACGCTTACTTAACTCAGGGTGACCACTATACCCTACTAACGGAGCAATCGACTTAAGTCGGCAATGACTTAAGGTGGTGTGACATGCTCACGCTTACTTAAACTAAGGGTGACCACTATACCCTACTAACAGAGCAATCGGCTTAAGTCGGCGATGACTTAAGGCGGTGCGACATGCTCACGCTTACTTAATCCAGGGTGACCACTATACCCTACTAATGGAGCAATCGACTTAAGTCGGCAATGACTTAAGGCGGTGCGACATGCTCACGCTTACTTAAACTCAGGGTGACCACTATACCCTACTAACGGAGCAATCGGCTTAAGTCGGCAATGACTTAAGGCGGTGCGACATGCTCACACTTACTTAATCTAGGGTGACCACTATACCCTACTAATGGAGCAATCGACTTAAGTCGGTGATGACTTAAGGCGGTGCGACATGCTCACGTCTACTCGATCCAGCATAAACATGCTCACAGTTACTCATCTCAGGACGATCTCTATGCCTCACGAAATAGGAAGAAGTTTCAAAACCATCACACTGCACTTACTTCTACAATCATAACAACTACTAAATTCAAACAACAGAGAAATAATAATAGCGTTCAGTACTAGGAACACTTTCTAACAGAATATTCGAACACATTGGCCACATATGCATACAATTCATGAATGCATTCAGTGTTTCTACTTGGCAATGTTCTTTTCAGGAGCAACTGATGAGGAAGGGCGACTCGAGGAGTCAGGAGCAGCGTTGACATCAGCAACTATGTCATCGGGAACAACCACGCCCGACCTTCTCATCCAGATCCGCCCCACGCGAATGGCTTTATCCATAGCCTTGTCGCGCTGAGCCTTCAAAGTAGTAGAAGTGTCTTCAGCAACCTTGGTAGCCAGTCGAGCGGCCTCTAGCTCCTGAATGCCTGACTTCTTGGAAGCGCGCAGATCCTTGATGACAGAATCTTTGCTCGACACCAACTGCCTGAGACGAAGGATCTCATCCTGGGATACTTGCAGCTCGTGACGATGATGATCCAAATCTACCATGGTGAAACGATGGCTCCTCTCCAAGATAGTCAAAGAATTGCTGGCGTCACGATACAACCTATCAAGGTTATCGCGAGAAGGTGCGAGTACGTGTTTTTCTTCGTGTAGACAAGAATCAGCTCTCAAGCACCCAGTAAGCAGCAAAAACACAAAAGAGAAAGTCAAGTAAGCTTACCTCATTAGCCGCCCTTTCAGAGTCAAGCCAAGCACTAAGAGAGGAATTCAATGAGTTGACATCATCTAAAGAAGCAGAAATCCGGGCCAGGTCGGCCTGACCTTGAGAATACTTCTCCTCAAGTTTAGAGTACCGACGGGTCATATCTAACAAAAACAGTTGAAGAAGGGCACACCGTTAAAAATGGACTAATCAAGAAATCAAGGAAGAAAACAAAGGCACTAACCAGCATTAGTCATTTTCAAATCAGATATCTGCCTCTGAAGCAGCATCGAATTCCAATGCATCAGAGACAAAGCTCTTTCTGGGACAGAGGCACCTTGTGATCTCAGCTAACCAGCCATCTCGTCGACCAGAGCCCGATATTGAAAACAAATGAGTATAAAAACAACATTTTGCCTGGAGTATAGCTAGATCGAGAAAAGCCAGATTACCTGAAGATTGGAGAAGAATGAAGGAAACCCCAAATCATGAGAAGCCAGGGGGTGGCTCGACGAGGGAACATCAACCGGGGCAATCCGAAGAACATCATCAGGGATCAACTCAACATCACCAGCAGGCATCAGAACTCTAGCATCAGGTGCGCCGGTCTCTAAGGCGACTTCCTCGTTTAAAGCATGCACCATTGCCATGCCATCAGAATGTGGAGGAGAAGACCCAACGTGGACATCCATGGAGGTATGAGAAGGGGAGCCCGCTCGGACACCCTCGGGGGCTGGGTCGCAGCTCGCGCTACCCACCCGAGCCGGATCATTACCGGCAACACCCTCGGGGGATGGGTAACCGCTTGCACCATCCTCGAGGACCAGGTTCTCTACAACAGCCACCTCTAAGGCTGAAGGATTCTCAGTCACCTCCATGCGAATTGAACAACCTTGACCAGCCTCTTGGCTCCAAAGACTGCACTTCAAGGTCGACGAGGCACGAGACGCCGCTCGGGATAACTCTAATCCCACATCTGGAATGTCAGAGCAAACGTCCATCATGCCACCGTCCGTGGGCTCAGACAGCAAGTCTTTAGGAACAACATCCTCGAGAGCCTGATAAAAATTTGCTAGGGATAATTCTTGTAGACCGACGAGAGTAGACAAAGCTAGAGAAGGGATATCACTACTCTCCCCACTAACTATGTAGCGCCGACTATTCTTCCGAATTAAGGGGATTTCCTCCTCTTCTTCTTCATCCTCATCAACAATACGAACAATACCCCCATTGGGATCAACTCTGGCAGGATCACCCCCATTGGGTTCAGCATCATCAAGATCACATCTATTGGGTCCAGCATCAGCAGGGTCACACCCATTGTGATCAACATCAATAGGGTCACACCCATTGGGTCCAGCATCAGCAGGGTCACACCCATTGGGATCAACATCAATAGGGTCACACCCATTGGGATCAGCTCTAGTAAAGAGTTCCACTGGTACTCCTTCAGCAGCAGGAGCAGAAGGGCCAGCATCATGATCCAAGCACGACACTCGTCGAAGCCGTCTCTTTTTCTTTTTCTTCCCCTCGGCAGGAGCAGTCGGATGACCAACTTGGCGAAGACGTTTCGGGCGAGTACCCTCAGGCCTTTGAGTATCCACGGTTTTCTCAGGCTCTGGAACAGTTGCAACAGCCACCGTTTCAGCAGGGACAGAATCAGAGGAATCCCCCGCCAACATATCCAGCATAGCACCTATCTCTACATCACTCAAATTAGTAGGCATCTCAAAGTGAACTTGCTTCTCATCATTGGGAAGGCTACCAAGTGAAGCAACCAGGACTTCAATTTCTTTGGGGCAGGGTCGCACACTCTAAGACCCAAACCACTGTCACCAGCAGGAGGATTGGACACAAAACTAAAAAAGGGCTTAGAAGATGGCAAATTCCAAGCCGAATATGCAATAGGAGCACCAATATTCGATACTTTGCCCCACAATATCATCTCCAGTCGGCTCACCAAATCCACAGCAGGAATCCTCTTGTCAGTAACCCGAGTTGAGTCGGTGACACTACTATATAAGTAATCCGGGTACGCCCTATCCTTCAGGGGCTGAATATTCTTAAAAACAAAGTCTGCAACCATAGCTTCAGCGGTCAGACCTCTCTCCTTCAGCAAACGAATTTCATCAAGAAGAACCTTGGCCTCTGTTATCTCCAAGGTAGTGGGGGACTCAATCCAACTGGGAGTGCGCACATCCGGCTGTCTCCCTGACCGAGTGGGAGGGATTTGCCATGATTTTCAACAATGAACCACTCTAAGCGCCATCCCTTAATGCTGTCTTTAAGTGGGATATCTAGGTACTCTGTCTTCCTCCCACGATGCATCTCTAGACTCGCACCGCCCACAAGCTGATGCTGCCCCCCAGCCATGCCAGGACGACAGTGATACAAGTGTTTCCACAAACCGAAGTGAGCAAGAATTCCAAAGTAGGCTTCACACAGATGGACAAAGATAGAAATTTGTAGAATAGAGTTGGGATTCAGATGAGTCAGATTCAGATTGTAAAAGTCAAGGAGACCACGAAAGAAGAGAAAAAATGGAAGAGCAAGGCCACGGAGAAGAAAAGGAATGTAAACGACGGACTCGTGAGTATCCTCCGTCGGGACAGTAACCCCACAGCAAATCTGCCAGGAACAAAGCTCCTTCGGAGGAAGAACTCCGACATCGACGAGGTGGAGAAGATCTGACTCGGAAACAACAGACATATGATTACCTGCGAAAGGCATTTGGCTATTGGATCGATGGGAGGAATAACCGCAGCGGCAGAATTCTGACTCTTCCGCTTGGGCGCCATCTCAATCTTGTCGGCGAACTGAGCAGAAGCAAGATCAAAGGGAAATAGAGGAGGTCTGGAGGCAGAAAGTAAAGCGAGGGCTCAGAATGCAGAGACATGTGACAACGCGGTACAAGTGGGGTTTTCACAGGGTCAGACACCATTTCTAAAAAGTGCCCAGTCATCACTCGGTCGTTATTTCTAGAACGCCGACGTGGCTCGGCGAAACTTAGCGATTATTTCTAAAAATGCTGACATCACCAATCCTCACTCGGTCGTTATTTCTAAAATGCCGACGTGGCTCGATGTGACTCAGCTGTTGTTTCTAAAACACTGATGTCACCACTAATCACTCGACCGTTATTTCTAAAGCGCTGATGTGGCTCGAAAGGACTCGACTGTTACCTCTAAAACACCGGCATCGCCAAAAACCGTTCGGCTGTTACCCCTGAAGACACCGGCAGTAAACCAAACCGTTCTTTCCCCACATAAATGCAGATAGAATTAAAATGCAACACATCAATGGCAAGTCATTACTCAAGAGTTACTTCTAAGAACAATGGCCGTATTGGATACAAACACAAATTGTCGATCAACTATAAAGAAGCGATGCAAAGGCAAAGGGTGTGCACAAGATCAAGCCCGAGTTCACTTCATTATATAAGGGGGGATTTTCTTACACAAAACTAAAGGCCGACTCATTATGAGCCGGGCTTCTTCCCACTTTTCGACACATTACATTACTACATTACACTACTACACTACTTACACTACACTATACTACTAACTACTACAATATTATTCTACTAATACTAACACTACTTATCTATACTAATATTTTAAGCCAGTGGCGCTTTGCCACTGGCCTTGCCGCTGCCGCTGCCGTCGCCACCCTTGTCGTCTCCCTTGCTGTCTCCCTTACTGTAGTCGCCCTTGTCGTCGCCTCCGTCGTCGCCGTCGCCGTCATCGCCGCTCCCCTCCTCGGACGAGTCAGAGGAGTCCTCCTCGTTCGAGGAGACCTTCGACTCATCTGAGCCCTCAAGCCCGGAGCGCTCGACGGCCCGGATATATGTCCACACCTCGGCGGCGATCCCCTGGGAATTGTTTGAGTCTTCGGACGATGCCGGGGGTGAGGTGTAGACTGGCGATCCCTTGGACTCGGAGGAGGACACCTCCTCCGAGTACTCAGAATCGCCGAAATCCTCCGAGGGAGGGGTCGGCTCGTTCTTCCGCTTGTCGCCAGAGTGGTGCGACGAACTTCCGCTCTTCTTGCTCTTGCCCATGGTGGAATAGAAAAGAGGACAATAAGCAAGCAACGGTAGAGAGATGTGTGAAGACGCTAGTGAAGCAAGTACTCTATTTATAGAGGAAGAAGGCAACCGCTCATCTCCTACCATGGTCACTGAACAGTCGCAAGTATTCAATAAACAATTCAAATCGTCTGGAAACAAGTCAGGCGGCTGACACCGTTTCACGTAACACAGCACCCATTGGGACTCAAGTCAACTGCATGGATGATATGATTACACCCACGGTCACATCAAGTTACTACTCAGGGACAGTTCGCTAAACACTCAGCGCACCAAGCCGTCCCTTGCCTACACCCATTGGGGAGGGACGTCCAGGAATTTTCAATAGATTTTCCCAAGCAGTCACGTCCATACAGTATATGCAATGAATGTATCAAGACAAAAAGAAGATATCTATGGAGATCGAAAGAAAGCCAAAAAATAGCTGATGAAGTACAAGTCTAATCAACAGGAGCATTGAAGCATGAAGCGAAAGGAAGACTAGCCAAGGGCCATCTACCGGATGTCCAATCCATCGCTGATCAAATAAATTTCAAGCTGATGCATGGGCAGGCCGTATTGTTGATCTCAAAAAGACAAAAAAATATATGCTAATCTCTAAAGCATAAACTGATGATATAATGCTAAAATCTAAGGCATGAAATGAAGATGAGATAATGTTGATTTCTAAGGCATAAGTCTAAGTCAGAGACAATGGTTTCTAAAAAAGCATGGGATGAAGACCTTTGAGTGGATTATTTTCAGTAATCCACTCAAAGCTCGGGGGCTACACCCAATGAATCCTGAGACCCCGAGAATAAAATGTTGATCTCTAAAGCATAGGCTGATGGCAAAATGCTGATTTCTAAAGCATAAGTCTAAGTCAGAGACAACGATTTCCAAAGAAGTGTGAGATGAAGACATTTGAGTGGATTATTTTCAGTAATCCACTCAAAGCTCGGGGCTACACCCATTGGGTGCACCTCCGGTGCACCCAATGAATCCTTAACCCCTAAGAACAAAACGTCGACCTCTAAAGCATAAACAGAGCACCAATTACTGAAGATTAAAAGCAAAAGACTATGGAATGATGCCAAAAGAATATGATAGAAGATCGTTTTTACCAAGTTACTCGGAGCTGGAGGTAATGACTTAGCAGACATGTTTGATAGTTCCCTTTGCCCAGGAACAGGATCTGAATGTCGCCTAGAGGGGGGGTGAATAGGCGAATAAAAATTATCACTTTAAAACTTTAGTTCTTACTCTACTCGAAGATCATATCGTAGTGGAATGAAAGACCCTTCGAGTAGGTTGCAGCGGAACAGAAGATCCTGTCTCAAAATGTCCTGCACTTCAAATATAATTTGTACCACAGATAAGTGTTGAAGTGTAGATATAAAAGTGAGTAAGACAGAGAGTCAGCACACCATACAGAGCGAAGCACACAGACGCAGGGACTTATCCCGAGGTTCGGCCAAGCCTGAAATGCTTGCCTTGTCCTCGTTGGAGTTAGCCACACCTGGGCTTGTAGTCTATTTCAACTCCTTCCTCCGTTTGCTCAGATCTGTCAGTATGACAGATAGAGCCTTCCACTATGTTGAGTTTGGTTACAACAAAGCCACGGCTGCTTACAATCTTCTTGACAGCACTCCGGCAGAGTAACAATATGCTCAAGACCTTGCTCTAGCTCTAAGCAGCACTTCTCCACTCTCTCAAGGCTTATAGCTTTGCCTTCTACACAAACTAGAGAGATACTGTGACACCCCAGGTGTCTATTTTGCATTATATCGGGAGATTTATCCTAATCTCGGATGCTCAGTGAAAATTTCTATCTCTTTATCACATTTATCTCCATTTATCAAGTTACTCATGAATGTTTCACCAAATTTGGAATTATTCGATCTCAAGAATAGCCAAATTTGGAGCCTGTTAAAACTTCTATTTCTTGAGGCAAATGCAAACTCGAAAGTCAATATCGTCTTGCAACTCCTATCCAGACTCATTTATTCGGACTCTCGACAGTTGTGATGTTATCCGATCTATGTCCGAATGTGCTGTCTTGATAGTCGGTCTACGTCCAAATACTTAATCCGAATTCACATTCTCCCGCAGGATCTCTTTGTGTGAACCTCTAATTAATTCTTATGCAAATCGACTTGTTATCTCTATATCATCATTTATCTCTATCTATCAAGTGTATTCTAAAGATTTCTTAAAAGTTTGAACCAAATATTCGTGTGAAGTTATAAATCCTACGCTTGCTTGAGACTGCTCGATTAAGTAAAATAAAATTTATAACTTCAACCAAGTCATGCAAACTTTCCCAAAACACTCTATATAAACTTTACAACAAAAGTTATTAAGGGTTCATGTAGAGAAAATACCAAGAAAATATCGAGAAAATATCCCGATTGCCTTAAAAATATAGTTTGAAGCTTTATAATGATACTACTTTGACCAAAGTGAAACTTTAATTTACATTCAAGATATGAGGTTTGACCTTTAATAAAAGTTGTAGAACCTGTGTTATACAACAAATATTTTATTTAAACCAAGCCTTGATTCAATCTCTAAGTATCTCAAACAATGCTATCAAGACAGAATAAAAATCTGATTTCAGGAATCAAAATTCTTCTAAGTCTGAAATCAGCATCGTTTGGGTCGACGTCTCGCGTTCCCAAATTTTTGTTGAACAACTCAAGTTTTCCCAAATATAAAAGTTGTTAATAACTAATAGGGGCACGACATATTAAAAGGTGGCATTCATCCGATTCCATTTGACATGCTTTGACATTCAGTTTTCACGAGTTTCCACTGATTTCTAACCCACTGACAAACCAGTTTTCGTGGGTCTATAACTCTCTAACTAGTGCCCGAATCACCTCAATCTCTATACACGATTTGTAGAGTATACATCAAGGAACAAATCTTCTGCAGTGATCCGGGTTCGATTCCAAAAGGAAAACGCCAAAAATGGCCGCCCAATGTCGACACTTTTGCACCAGCCAGCAGTCTGTCATGACAGAGCTCTGCAGCTGCCGCCCGTGTCTACCAATGGCGGAAGCCGCCCCGCCTCTATTTATACCATGCTGAGCCCCTCTTGCTCCAGCTCGCCAGACTCCCTTCCTTGCTCCTTTCTCTCCCCACGCCATCTCTTCTCTCTGTCCCTAGGCTGCACGACAGCAGCAGGGAGCAGGCACCTCTCCCATGGCCGTTGGCCTCCCCTAGCTGGCGATGCCCCCTTGCTTCATCTCCCCCACACCTCCATGGCATTTCTCTGGTATGGGACGTCGATTGGGAGCAACCCCGAGGCCCCCACTGCAGCTCCTCCGCTCCCCGACGCCCCGCGGAGCTCCCTGACCAAGGGACGTCAAGCTCCAGCAAGCCATGGATGGCGCTCTTCCTCAGCTCGGGCTTGGCCTCCGCTAGGCCATTGTCTGTTCATCTGCGTCGGGCTCTAGGATGCCACCTCTCTCACTGCTCGGCTCGCCATGCATATCGGCCACGGCGTGGTCAAGCCCAATCGATGAGCCTGCTGTGCATGCGTCCAGCACAAGGTAGAAGAAGACTGCTCCCTCTATGACATGTGGGTCCCAGGCACATTTGCATCTTGTACACAAAATTCCAGATTTTCGTGTTGTATTCAAAAATTCATATCTTGTGTTTTAGAGCTCCTAAAATCGTGAAATTTATTTTGTTGTATTTCTTATGCAATGCTCTAACTATTGGATCTATATGTTGGTATGTTTTAGTGGAAAAGTTTTCTGTAGAAATTCGTATTTAAAAACTGGTTTAGAGAATAAACGAACTTGCATCTCTCCATAGTTTTAATTACAAAAATCCAAAAATGATGAAACTTGTTTTGTTAGTTAGATGTTGTCATACTCCATCAAGGAAAATATAAAACTTATATGTTATTCAATGTTTTCTTGGTGTGTTAATTAAAACATGTTAAATAGGAAAAAGATGATTGTTTTGATTGTTATTTTTGGATCTATAGCTCTGGTGCTCTAAATAGGTTGAAATTTTTACAGTAGACCCTTGGTGTGATGTTTGGTGACTGGTAAAAATTTCATAAATTGTTGTGCATGTATGATTAAGTTAGTGATTTAACTTGTTTAATGCACCTTAAGTAGTTTTAAATGATTTAAAAATGATGTATAGATGCAAAAATGTAAAATGGTGTTCCACTGTCCTTGCATGATATTATAGTAGCCTAATAAAACTTAATATGGTCATGAATCCACAGAAAATAATTAGTTTTAGATTTAACTTGCTCTCACATGTTTTATTGCATTAACAATTTGTTATTTTTGTAGTAAATAAAATATAAAACCTGAGCATGTGAAATTTATACATTGGTCATGATTTGTTATTACCTATGCCTCATAAAAATTTCAGCCCCAAATTAGATAGTTTCATTTGGTGCTAAAATAACACCTATTTTATAATTGCAAGACTTAGTGAAAAATTAGGAGTAAATAAAATCATGCATGTTCATGGAATGCTTGAGTTATACCTTAAAACTAATTAGACATTTAATGGTTATGTCATGGTGTTCTAAAGATAAATATTAATAGTGCTTCATCATGATTTTGTGTGATGTCGGACATGTGTGCCGAAGTGTTTTATTTTGGTGAATGTGTTTGTTAATTGTGTGGTAATTCTAGCGCACGAAATAACTTGGATAAAAAGTTAGTAAGTCTACTTGTTGGTTCTAATTTGATTGTTTTAACTCCAACAAATGGTAAAGTGTTAAAATGATTTAAGTCTCTAGAATGCGGCAAATCCTTGAATTATATAGAAGCTGGAATTTATTGATTGCTGTTTTGGGCTGCACGCACTGTTTTAGTTGTGCTGTTTGTTTGATGAACCAAATCATGTTTTCTGTAGAAAAGTCATGTAGAAGAGTTGTAGATAACATTATTATATTGCTTGTACTAAAATTTGACAGCCATAAACCTGATCGTTTAGGAGTTGTGTTTTTCGCAAGCACAGCATCTGAATCTGTCGAATTTCAGAACAGATTTCAGAAATTGCAATGGTTACTTAAGTTAATGTTGAAATCAGTTATTGGTGTTCATAAGAAAGTTGTAGACAACTCTATTATCTTACTTGTGTTAAAATTTGACAGCCATAGGTCTGACAGTTTAGGAGTTATGCTTTTTACAAATTCAGTAACTGAATCTGTCCAATTTCTGTACAGATTTCAGAGACTGTACTGTTTTCCTAAGTTAATGTTTGAATCAGTCCTTGTAGATTATAAGGAAGTTGTAGATGCTTTTCTTATCTTACTTGTGTTAAAATTTCATAACTAAAGGCCTGACGGTTTAAGAGTTATGAATTTTACAACTGGGTTGCTGTGTTCTGTCCACTGACAGAACATATTTCGAAAACTGAATTGTTTGATTCAACATAGAATCAATCCTTGATGATTATAAAAGTTGTGTAGTACTTTTGCTAAGCTTTCCAAAAAGTCTTGGATCACTCTTTTTGGTGGTCTGAAGATTTAGTTACATGCGTTTGAAGTGTGAAGACTGAATCTGCCCAGTTTTAGACAGCAAAGTCTTCTAGTGTTTTTTTGTCCTTAGTTAAATATTGAATCACCTTGAGATGTTTATAAATGATATGTAGACAATTTTTTTACCTAGGATCAATTTGTTTGGATGTCTGAACCTATAGCTGTGAATTTTTGAAGTCGCAAGTCTGAATCTGTTCAACCTGGACAAACCTGTTATTTTTGCACAGTTTGACTTTGCTAAGTGTCTAATCACCTGGAGATGAAAATACCAAAGTTGTAGGGCGTTTCCCAAGCTTTCCAAAAAGTATTTGTTCACTATTTTTGGGATAATTATTTGGAGAGTTATGACTGAAACGAGCAACTGTTGTGCTACTGTCCTAAATGTGTTAGAAGTGATTGATTGCTCTACTCTATTGTGTTTGACTTGAGTGACTGCTTGCTTGTTTTGGTTTTAATTGAACATGAGTAATAATGAGAGTGACTAATATAATTTGAGTTATATATAAGTAAGTAGTACACATCTCACTAAGTTAGTGAACTAAATTGGTTAAGGTCTACTAAGTTGCTTAGCTTAATCAACAGTTAGCAAGTGCAGTTATATATTAGGGAAACAAAATGAATAATGTCATGTCTTTGGCTTTCTGCTAATACTACGAAGTAACCAACGTCATTAAAGTAGTACAATTGGTAATTGTGAATAAACTATCTCCTCATGTGTGTTCTCTATGGTGTATGCTTGCATTAGAGTATTACGAACAATTATAAAACCCGATTAAGTGACTATTCCTTTTTAACTATGTTTGTCTATATATAAGTCCTAGCAAATTTAGGTGTACTTAACTAGTTTAATAATAGAGTAACTAAGAAAGGATAAAAGTGAACGTAGTAAATACGTGTACTTGTGATGTCATAGTCGGGTTGCGTAAATAAATAAAATGTTGTCGTCTTTTAGTGGTGTTAATGTTGTGCGCTCGATGATATGTAGTTAGCTAACACTAGTGTGTGTGGTTGCTTATGGTGTCTCGCTACTTAGTGTTTAATTCGCTATCATGTACTTGGAGTACCTTGTGCAATTTCATTATATTCATACATATGCATCTTGCATCTCATTTAGGACCGAGAGAGAATGATCGTACAAGTGATGTGGTGCCACCCACAGGATGGAGTTGGTGGACGACCCAAGGAAGGATGGACTTAACCAGTGGATGCTCGCCAAGCGAGTATCTCCCCCAGCAAACACTACCTAAGTGTTAAATTAAAGGCAAGCCCCGGTTTTATGCATAACCGTTTATATATACTATTTTACTACACTTAATGTTTGTAGGCTTGTACCGTGCACTTAAGTGTAGGAGTTGGTTGAAACCCTAGTTGCATGAACTCAGGATTCCTTTTGAGATGGATACTAGTATGCTAGGTCGAGTAGCTGCTATGCTAAATCAGGATCTCGGTAGAAGTCGAGTGATTTTTCTAGCACTCGCGCGAGGTCAGGAATTGGTTGTATCCATTTTGATAACAGATTGATGATGGTCTGTGGACACGGATCCATGGGGATGCGTTGTCTATGAGACGAAATTGGAATAAGGATTAACGTGCGGATACCTGTGTCAAGCGTTTGAACGTACTAAACACATGTCGGGAAATATGGTAACCGGTAAACCTAGTACCTGAGTGAAGCCGGGCGCGGACTTTATCCCTCACTTGTCCTAAGACTGGGTCTCCCATTCTAGATATGGTGGGTACAAGTGCGGCCACTGCACGGCGGCGGCCGGGGTCAGTGGAGCATTGTATGCCAAGGCGGTGAGGCCTGGCCGCGAACGGGGAATCGATGGGGACAGTTGACATGTGTGGGGACGGAGTGCCCTGACATGTCGTGTGTTTAGGTTTACCTTGCAAGGTTTTAAAACTCGATTCGAATCGTCTGCTTCTCGCAGCTAATGAGACTGCTTGACCCCTTGTACTGCATTGAGTAATAAGTGGAAATGAGTTGACTGGCAAAAAGGTTGATTGCTTAAAAATGTTTGATATCATGTATGAGTAGCTAGGTACTCATCTAGTTTAAAAAGGATCATACTAAAACTTGAAAAGCTAAAACTTGATTTTTAGACTTAGCTAGTGCTTTTGGCAAACCAAACCCCTCAGCCAAACAGCTGCATGTCTAGAGGTAGAGGAGTAGACTCCTCACACCGGGTAAGTCTAGCTGAGTATTAGTATACTCAGCCTTGCTTGTGGCATAATTTTTGCAGGTACCTCCTTGATTTGGTTGATGGTGTGACTTGGCCTCCATCCCTGCCACCGGGATAGACGGTCGAGTGGGTTACTGCTTCCACAGGAGAGGACCAGGAGGAGTAGCGTGGCCAGGCTTCGCCATGTTACTCGGTTTTCTCCGTTAGTTATTTCCGCTGCATTAAAAACTATGGTTACTATTTCTGAAACTCCGATAATGTAATCACTAATGATACTTTCTTAAATTTGTGGTATTATGCTTTATTGTATTTCTCTGTGCCTCACCTTCGAGTGAGCTAGTGGTATTCGATCCTGGATAAGTGGCTTTATCGGACTAGATCCGAGGGACTGATGGGTTATTCCGGTTTAAGTGTGTTGCTGCCCTTACGGGCGTGACTTGGGCACTTAAGAGGGAATAATTCGGGCGGTTCCGCCACAGCTGGTATCGGAGCGAATACCAGTACAGAGAAGTCAATAAGTCATGATTACCAACCTTTCTAAAGTAAAACTTGCTTAGAAACCAAAGTTGGATAGATATTAGGACGATAAGGATAGACCTAGAACGTGAAGCCTTGAGAAATAGATGGGTAGCTAGGTGGCTATTTATATAGGCCATAAAGGCTACTAATACTATTAATAGGGATGCTGTAGAAGCACCCGAAAAATTAGTTAGGTCTGAGAAGACGACTAGAATGAGCATGCATCATGATTGTCGCATTTTCATTGTCTCTTGTGCACCAACATGCTTCCCTCACCCTTATTCCAATAATAAGAACTTGTGAATAATGTGATGTACTGCTATGTTAGAAATGCCTTACCTCGTGTCAGATTGGTAAGTCTTGTTAGGTCATGCTATGTGTTTGTCTTGTCTTGCTATCTAGGTGGTATTGTAATTGTTCAACCCTTTTTGCAAAAAAATTTTGCTTGATCTGTTCATAAAACGACCCCCCTCCAAACAACCTTGAGTTTAGCAAGTGAAACCCTTAAAAAATCTAATCACATGATGGTGTGGTGTTTTTAGCCCTCGTGTGTTTACCCTTGAATTTACACCTGCACAGCTTATAGAACCCCATAGCTGGATCGCTAGTCGAACCTAAAGCTTCCTTGTGCACCTGTTTATGTTAAAAAAAATTAAATAAAACCTTGGATGGTGTCTGTGCGCAAAACAATATCCAGTCCCAAATTCTTCTTGGAAGCCTTGTCCAAAATTCTCATTAAATTCTCCTATGCTCAACCTAGAAGCCATCCGCGTTGATGACCTCTCTTTTCACCTGGATCTAGTAATCTTTTCCTTTGTGAATCATGTTGTGACTTTATCATCCGAATCTCTAGATCATTAATCGAGATCTACCCCGTCATCTTGTTATCTTCTATAACCCACTCTCAAGTATTAAATATGGATCAGTCTAATATCTCATTATGATCGTTCTCATACTCTTCTCTGAGGATCATGACGCGGTTTTATCGATTCTATCTCTAAGCAGTGTATCCATTTGGTTCAATGGATTATGCTGTTGACTTTAGTTCTCTCATGTCTCAGCAAGTTACCAATCTTGATCTCATGGTTGGTTCCCCTCATATCCACTTTCGTATAAATCTCTGACCTGATAATCTCCGTGTTGATCATAAAATAATTCTCAGAGTTGAAGAAAATTCTCATGTGATGCTCTTTTGCCAACAATCTCTGCTTCAACTCCGATCACATTCTTATTTCTGAGCCATACTCTTATGGGCTCCATCTATCTATGCTATGTGGATTTCTTATTGGTTACATTGGTAATGGTATTATGACTAACGACCGATGGTGCCGCGACGAAACTGAGAGCCTTCTATGGTGCACACATGGTTGAGCTGCTCGGCACGCGCAGGTATCGCGATTAATAGTCGTGATCCATTACGAGACTATACTGATATGCTATCTTTTGTGGACATTCTCTCAAGTGATCGCTGCATTTTGACTCAATATGTCGCGATATTCTATTCAAATCAATCTTCCGTATCTCGTAAGATACCCTCTCATGAATTTGCATCTATATTCAGTCTGGGAGTTACATGCTTCTCCACCCTTGAAGATCCTCATTCGAATCTCGGGACGAGATTCTTTTAAGGGGGGAAGGCTGTGACACCCCAGGTGTCTATTTTGCATTATATCGGGAGATTTATCCTAATCTCGGATGCTCAGTGAAAATTTCTATCTCTTTATCACATTTATCTCCATTTATCAAGTTACTCATGAATGTTTCACCAAATTTGGAATTATTCGATCTCAAGAATAGCCAAATTTGGAGCCTGTTAAAACTTCTATTTCTTGAGGCAAATGCAAACTCGAAAGTCAATATCGTCTTGCAACTCCTATCCAGACTCATTTATTCGGACTCTCGACAGTTGTGATGTTATCCGATCTATGTCCGAATGTGCTGTCTTGATAGTCGGTCTACGTCCAAATACTTAATCCGAATTCACATTCTCCCGCAGGATCTCTTTGTGTGAACCTCTAATTAATTCTTATGCAAATCGACTTGTTATCTCTATATCATCATTTATCTCTATCTATCAAGTGTATTCTAAAGATTTCTTAAAAGTTTGAACCAAATATTCGTGTGAAGTTATAAATCCTACGCTTGCTTGAGACTGCTCGATTAAGTAAAATAAAATTTATAACTTCAACCAAGTCATGCAAACTTTCCCAAAACACTCTATATAAACTTTACAACAAAAGTTATTAAGGGTTCATGTAGAGAAAATACCAAGAAAATGTCGAGAAAATATCCCGATTGCCTTAAAAAAATAGTTTGAAGCTTTATAATGATACTACTTTGACCAAAGTGAAACTTTAATTTACATTCAAGATATGAGGTTTGACCTTTAATAAAAGTTGTAGAACCTGTGTTATACAACAAATATTTTATTTAAACCAAGCCTTGATTCAATCTCTAAGTATCTCAAACAATGCCATCAAGACAGAATAAAAATCTGATTTCAGGAATCAAAATTCTTCTAAGTCTGAAATCAGCATCGTTTGGGTCGACGTCTCGCGTTCCCAAATTTTTGTTGAACAACTCAAGTTTTCCCAAATATAAAAGTTGTTAATAACTAATAGGGGCACGACATATTAAAAGGTGGCATTCATCCGATTCCATTTGACATGCTTTGACATTCAGTTTTCACGAGTTTCCACTGATTTCTAACCCACTGACAAACCAGTTTTCGTGGGTCTATAACTCTCTAACTAGTGCCCGAATCACCTCAATCTCTATACACGATTTGTAGAGTATACATCAAGGAACAAATCTTCTGCAGTGATCCGGGTTCGATTCCAAAAGGAAAACGCCAAAAATGGTCGCCCAATGTCGACACTTTTGCACCAGCCAGCAGTCTGTCATGACAGAGCTCTGCAGCTGCCGCCCGTGTCTACCAATGGCGGAAGCCGCCCCGCCTCTATTTATACCATGCTGAGCCCCTCTTGTTCCAGCTCGCCAGACTCCCTTCCTTGCTCCTTTCTCTCCCCACGCCATCTCTTCTCTCTGTCCCTAGGCTGCACGACAGCAGCAGGGAGCAGGCACCTCTCCCATGGCCGTTGGCCTCCCCTAGCTGGCGATGCCCCCTTGCTTCATCTCCCCCACACCTCCATGGCATTTCTCTGGTATGGGACGTCGATTGGGAGCAACCCCGAGGCCCCCACTGCAGCTCCTCCGCTCCCCGACGCCCCGCGGAGCTCCCTGACCAAGGGACGTCAAGCTCCAGCAAGCCATGGATGGCGCTCTTCCTCAGCTCGGGCTTGGCCTCCGCTAGGCCATTGTCTGTTCATCTGCGTCGGGCTCTAGGATGCCACCTCTCTCACTGCTCGGCTCGCCATGCATATCGGCCACGGCGTGGTCAAGCCCAATCGATGAGCCTGCTGTGCATGCGTCCAGCACAAGGTAGAAGAAGACTGCTCCCTCTATGACATGTGGGTCCCAAGCACATTTGCATCTTGTACACAAAATTCCAGATTTTCGTGTTGTATTCAAAAATTCATATCTTGTGTTTTAGAGCTCCTAAAATCGTGAAATTTATTTTGTTGTATTTCTTATGCAATGCTCTAACTATTGGATCTATATGTTGGTATGTTTTAGTGGAAAAGTTTTTCTGTAGAAATTCGTATTTAAAAACTGGTTTAGAGAATAAACGAACTTGCATCTCTCCATAGTTTTAATTACAAAAATCCAAAAATGATGAAACTTGTTTTGTTAGTTAGATGTTGTCATACTCCATCAAGGAAAAATATAAAACTTATATGTTATTCAATGTTTTCTTGGTGTGTTAATTAAAACATGTTAAATAGGAAAAAGATGATTGTTTTGATTGTTATTTTTGGATCTGTAGCTCTGGTGCTCTAAATAGGTTGAAATGTTTACAGTAGACCCTTTGTGTGATGTTTGGTGACTGGTAAAAATTTCATAAATTGTTGTGCATGTATGATTAAGTTAGTGATTTAACTTGTTTAATGCACCTTAAGTAGTTTTAAATGATTTAAAAATGATGTATAGATGCAAAAATATAAAATGGTGTTCCACTGTCCTTGCATGATATTATAGTAGCCTAATAAAACTTAATATGGTCATGAATCCACAGAAAATAATTAGTTTTAGATTTAACTTGCTCTCACATGTTTTATTGCATTAACAATTTGTTATTTTTGTAGTAAATAAAATATAAAACCTGAGCATGTGAAATTTATACATTGGTCATGATTTGTTATTACCTATGCCTCATAAAAATTTCAGCCCCAAATTAGATAGTTTCATTTGGTGCTAAAATAACACCTATTTTATAATTGCAAGACTTAGTGAAAAATTAGGAGTAAATAAAATCATGCATATTCATGGAATGCTTGAGTTATACCTTAAAACTAATTAGACATTTAATGGTTATGTCATGGTGTTCTAAAGATAAATATTAATAGTGCTTCATCATGATTTTGTGTGATGTCGGACATGTGTGCCGAAGTGTTTTATTTTGGTGAATGTGTTTGTTAATTGTGTGGTAATTCTAGCGCACGAAATAACTTGGATAAAAAGTTAGTAAGTCTACTTGTTGGTTCTAATTTGATTGTTTTAACTCCAACAAATGGTAAAGTGTTAAAATGATTTAAGTCTCTAGAATGCGGCAAATCCTTGAATTATATAGAAGCTGGAATTTATTGATTGCTGTTTTGGGCTGCACGCACTGTTTTAGTTGTGCTGTTTGTTTGATGAACCAAATCATGTTTTCTGTAGAAAAGTCATGTAGAAGAGTTGTAGATAACATTATTATATTGCTTGTACTAAAATTTGACAGCCATAAACCTGATCGTTTAGGAGTTGTGTTTTTCGCAAGCACAGCATCTGAATCTGTCGAATTTCAGAACAGATTTCAGAAATTGCAATGGTTACTTAAGTTAATGTTGAAATCAGTTATTGGTGTTCATAAGAAAGTTGTAGACAACTCTATTATCTTACTTGTGTTAAAATTTGACATCCATAGGTCTGACAGTTTAGGAGTTATGCTTTTTACAAATTCAGTAACTGAATCTGTCCAATTTCTGTACAGATTTCAGAGACTGTACTGTTTGCCTAAGTTAATGTTTGAATCAGTCCTTGTAGATTATAAGGAAGTTGTAGATGCTTTTCTTATCTTACTTGTGTTAAAATTTCATAACTAAAGGCCTGACGGTTTAAGAGTTATGAATTTTACAACTGGGTTGCTGTGTTCTGTCCACTGACAGAACATATTTCGAAAACTGAATTGTTTGATTCAACATAGAATCAATCCTTGATGATTATAAAAGTTGTGTAGTACTTTTGCTAAGCTTTCCAAAAAGTCTTGGATCACTCTTTTTGGTGGTCTGAAGATTTAGTTACATGCGTTTGAAGTGTGAAGACTGAATCTGCCCAGTTTTAGACAGCAAAGTCTTCTAGTGTTTTTTTGTCCTTAGTTAAATATTGAATCACCTTGAGATATTTATAAATGATATGTAGACAATTTTTTTACCTAGGATCAATTTGCTTGGATGTCTGAACCTGTAGCTGTGAATTTTTGAAGTCGCAAGTCTGAATCTGTCCAACCTAGACAAACCTGTTATTTTTGCACAGTTTGACTTTGCTAAGTGTCTAATCACCTGGAGATGAAAATACCAAAGTTGTAGGGCGTTTCTCAAGCTTTCCAAAAAGTATTTGTTCACTATTTTTGGGATAATTATTTGGAGAGTTATGACTGAAACGAGCAACTGCTGTGCTGCTGTCCTAAATGTGTTAGAAGTGATTGATTGCTCTACTCTATTGTGTTTGACTTGAGTGACTGCTTGCTTGTTTTGGTTTTAATTGAACATGAGTAATAATGAGAGTGACTAATATAATTTGAGTTATATATAAGTAAGTAGTACACATCTCACTAAGTTAGTGAACTAAATTGGTTAAGGTCTACTAAGTTGCTTAGCTTAATCAACAGTTAGCAAGTGCAGTTATATATTAGGGAAACAAAATGAATAATGTCATGTCTTTGGCTTTCTGCTAATACTACGAAGTAACCAACGTCATTAAAGTAGTACAATTGGTAATTGTGAATAAACTATCTCCTCATGTGTGTTCTCTAGGGTGTATGCTTGCATTAGAGTATTACGAACAATTATAAAACCCGATTAAGTTATTCCTTTTTAACTATGTTTGTCTATATATAAGTCCTAGCAAATTTAGGTGTACTTAACTAGTTTAATAATAGAGTAACTAAGAAAGGATAAAAGTGAACGTAGTAAATACGTGTACTTGTGATGTCATAGTCGGGTTGCGTAAATAAATAAAATGTTGTCGTCTTTTAGTGGTGTTAATGTTGTGCGCTCGATGATATGTAGTTAGCTAACACTAGTGTGTGTGGTTGCTTATGGTGTCTCGCTACTTAGTGTTTAATTCGCTATCATGTACTTGGAGTACCTTGTGCAATTTCATTATATTCATACATATGCATCTTGCATCTCATTTAGGACCGAGAGAGAATGATCGTACAAGTGATGTGGTGCCACCCACAGGATGGAGTTGGTGGACGACCCAAGGAAGGATGGACTTAACCAGTGGATGCTCGCCAAGCGAGTATCTCCCCCAGCAAACACTACCTAAGTGTTAAATTAAAGGCAAGCCCCGGTTTTATGCATAACCGTTTATATATACTATTTTACTACACTTAATGTTTGTAGGCTTGTACCGTGCACTTAAGTGTAGGAGTTGGTTGAAACCCTAGTTGCATGAACTCAGGATTCCTTTTGAGATGGATACTAGTATGCTAGGTCGAGTAGCTGCTATGCTAAATCAGGATCTCGGTAGAAGTCGAGTGATTTTTCTAGCACTCGCGCGAGGTCAGGAATTGGTTGTATCCATTTTGATAACAGATTGATGATGGTCTGTGGACACGGATCCATGGGGATGCGTTGTCTATGAGACGAAATTGGAATAAGGATTAACGTGCGGATACCTGTGTCAAGCGTTTGAACGTACTAAACACATGTCGGGAAATATGGTAACCGGTAAACCTAGTACCTGAGTGAAGCCGGGCGCGGACTTTATCCCTCACTTGTCCTGAGACTGGGTCTCCCATTCTAGATATGGTGGGTACAAGTGCGGCCACTGCACGGCGGCGGCCGGGGTCAGTGGAGCATTATATGCCAAGGCGGTGAGGCCTGGCCGCGAACGGGGAATCGATGGGGACGGTTGACATGTGTGGGGACGGAGTGCCCTGACATGTCGTGTGTTTAGGTTTACCTTGCAAGGTTTTAAAACTCGATTCGAATCGTCTGCTTCTCGCAGCTAATGAGACTGCTTGACCCCTTGTACTGCATTGAGTAATAAGTGGAAATGAGTTGACTGGCAAAAAGGTTGATTGCTTAAAAATGTTTGATATCATGTATGAGTAGCTAGGTACTCATCTAGTTTAAAAAGGATCATACTAAAACTTGAAAAGCTAAAACTTGATTTTTAGACTCAGCTAGTGCTTTTGGCAAACCAAACCCCTCAGCCAAACAGCTGCATGTCTAGAGGTAGAGGAGTAGACTCCTCACACCGGGTAAGTCTAGCTGAGTATTAGTATACTCAGCCTTGCTTGTGGCATAATTTTTGCAGGTACCTCCTTGATTTGGTTGATGGTGTGACTTGGCCTCCATCCCTGCCACCGGGATAGACGGTCGAGTGGGTTACTGCTTCCGCAGGAGAGGACCAGGAGGAGTAGCGTGGCCAGGCTTCGCCATGTTACTCGGTTTTCTCCGTTAGTTATTTCCGCTGCATTAAAAACTATGGTTACTATTTCTGAAACTCCGATAATGTAATCACTAATGATACTTTCTTAAATTTGTGGTATTATGCTTTATTGTATTTCTCTGTGCCTCACCTTCGAGTGAGCTAGTGGTATTCGATCCTGGATAAGTGGCTTTATCGGACTAGATCCGAGGGACTGATGGGTTATTCCGGTTTAAGTGTGTTGCTGCCCTTACGGGCGTGACTTGGGCACTTAAGCGGGAATAATTCGGGCGGTTCCGCCACAGATACACACAAGAGGGAGAGTGAGAATTGATCCAAGTGATGTATACTATTGTTGGCTGCACTTGTGTACATGTTGGAGGCGCCTAGGAGTCCCTTTTATAGACCCAATGAGCCTAGGAGCCGTTGGAATCCATTTTGGAAGGCAATACTTGCTTTCTATCGGGTGGTGCACCGGACAGTCTAGTGCACCACCGGACAGGTCCTGTAGCTTGTGCGGTGCGTGATCTCCTTCCAAATTGAGCTTAGTTGACCGTTGGAGCAGCGGTCGTCTTGGCTCACCGGACAGTCCGGTGCGCCAACTGACCGTTGGCTCAGGCCACGCGTCGCCCGCTGATTGCGCTGCCGACCGTTGGCACAGTCGACCATTGGCTCACCGGACAGTCCGGTGAACCACCAGACAGTCCGGTGAATTATAGCCGTACGTCGCCGAACTTCTCCCGAGAGTGGCCTGTTCACCGGAGTTCAGTCTGCGCACCGGACACTGTCCGGTGCACCGCCGGAAAGTCCGGTGTGCCAGACTGAGCTGAGTCTTGGCTGTACACAGCCAAGCCTTTTGCATCTCTTTTCTTTTCTTCTTTTCTCTGTTTCTAACACTTAGACAAATATATTAGTACACAAGACCAATGTACTAAGTCTAGAAACATACCTTCTCTTTGATTTTCACTTCTTTAGCATTTGGCATGATTAAGATTGATGTTGGACTCATAAATCATCAAGTCAGCTTGACTTGATCTAGATTGACATTTCTGAGCTCCAACATCCTGCAAAGGTCACATAGAATATCTCCAAACATAGGAACAACCCAAACTAAAGGTCAAGGTGCACTTAGCTCTTTTGGGCTGCTTCCGGTTCTGATTTTGACATTGGTTCTCCTTCCAGTGACCTTGTTCCCTTTTGAGCTTGGTCTTGAGCCTTATGACTTACACCACATAATTGTAGATATTACCTCATTGGTTGTAAGTCATGTCCTTATGTAGTGTTCCTTGATGCACCATAACTCTTCTTAACTCGATCAACTCTGATTCCGCAAGTCTCCTTCTTCACTCCTAGCTTTGGGTTCCTGGTCTCCTTGACTTTCTCCCGTGCACTCGGTACCTCGAAGCTCTTCTTGCTTGCATCCTTGGTTTGATCAGTTGTCTCCAAGTTATGCACATCAAGTCTCACTTAAGTAGTGTCCATCTTTCTTGTGATGTCCATTATCTATAGATAATTCCGTCTTTGGACCATCACACCTATTTACTTGTGTTGAACCCTATTAGCTTTGCATTCAGCACCTGTTCAACACTTAACATACTTGTTAGTCCTTTAATTGGGTTGTCATCCAAACACCAAAACCCACAAGAGAGCTTTCAATCTCCCCGTTTTTGGTGATTGACGGCAACACAATTAAAGCTTACATAAGAATAAGATTTAAAGCACAAATTTTGAATTCTAAGTGTATAGAATGCTCCCCCTAAATATGTGCTCACATGAAAAATCTTAACTTTGGCCTTATATGCCAAATTGCACATACTTAGGCTAATTCGAAGCATTACCACACCTTAGTACCTGTGGGATGCATTGTGTCAATAATTAAACCGTGATGCATATTACCCACAAATGCACAGAATCAGAGTTAAACACCAATTAAATGGATATACCACAGGAATATCAACCTACCACTATTCATAATTAATATACTAATTTAGAACAATTTTAAAGCACCAGAACCACATGAATATCTATTACAGGATAAATAATAGATGCCAATTTATTCATGTCAATGGAAGCACTAATTTTGCATTATCACCATATGATACAACAAGAAGCATATGATAAGAATTATCCATAACACACGCAAACTAACACATCCTTCCTTAAGATCAAGGAACTCAAGGAAACTTAAGCTTTAATGCACAAAATTCTCCCCCTTTGACATCAAACACCAAAACCACATTCAAGCAAGAACATAGGATGATGTCAAACCAAAACCACATTCAAGCAAGAACATAGGATGATGTCAAGGGACACGGGGTATTTAGTTGGTAAAATACAACACACTAACATTACTCCCCCTTACACATTAAACATATGCAACACATGCATTGGAGGAAAATTAAGATTCAAATACGCAAAAAAGGTTACCACTTCCTTTTGTACCTTTACCCTGTTGTGATGTACTTTCCATCTTGATAGTTTAATCTCTAGGAAGCTCCTTCACACTTGTGCCTGATCCTTTATCCTGATCTTTTCTTGTTGCAAGGAACTTCAGATACCAATTACTTGACTTGCGGAGGTACTCAAGTCCTGATTGCTCCATTTCTCGCTCATCCTCCCTTTTCCACCTTGAGACTATACAAGATCACTCAAGAAACAATTAGTCTCAAAAGACACAAGTTATGTGTGCTCCCCCTAAAGTTGTGCATCAAGTATTTGAATGACTTGCACTTTGCACATTCTAGCATCCTCAGAACTAGAGGGGATCACAACATACCTCGGTCTAGGCATAATACATCAATTGCATCACAAAAAGATACCAATTGAATAATTGACTTAATACAACAATGCATGCATCAAGGGGTATAACATTTTACAAGCAACCTAGGCATGCTTCACATATGATGATCATTGCACCACATATACCAATTGAAAACAACAAGATCATGCACATAAAACGCAACGTTTAAGCACACCATGATTAAGAAGGTTTCTTAGGTACACCAAAAGAAACAACATTTTAAAGTAAAGAGCACCTAAGCCAAGATACTACCAATTCAGAGGTAAGAACATAGTTGTAATCACAATCAATGAAACTTCAAGATTTTCAATGAAATTGCATAGTTCCATTCTCCATACCTTTGCCTTTTCCTGAATTGCCATGAGAGCACTCATTGTCACCAATTTAGGGCTCCTTTTGTTCATGCACTTCATAGCTCAAGAAGGTGCATTAGAGGCATAACATACAGTACCAAAATAGGGTAATCATGTGAACGTGGACTAAACAAAATGTCATGCTTGCACATAGGTTAATCATTAAAAACCATATAGCATGACTTACAAAAAGGTACAGGTTTATCCACGAACACAAAAAGAGTTAATCATGGTGAATATATCAAATGACAAGCTACCCACTAAGTAATTCAAAAAGATATAACATCTAGAACGCACAATCATGATTAAGCAAGCATTATTATGATTTTGGAACTCATGAACCATTGAAAGGTATTCAACACAGGCAATCTCAAAAGCATAACTACTCCAAGGACAGGTAGCACAACAATCAAACTTAAGAGCAATACTGATTTGCAATAATGTACTTAAGATACACGGGTACCATCCTTTGGAGAGCAAGTTGCATATTCTCATCAAGGTCCTTTGCTTGATTCACCAATAATGATTAAAGACCTCTACAACTTATTTAAGTTGAGATGAACATGGGATTAGGATTGCACAATAATTCAACCTTGGGTCAATAAATAGACAATAGAAATTGATAGCTTAAGCATAGAGTTTGAATTAACCATCTTAAGCTTTCCCATGGTCTCCAGTCCATCTCGAGGCACCTGCATGATCTAGTTGGCACAGTTTAGTACCCATCTCAGGATGGGTCCATAACGATCATCCAAAAGAGCCTTTGGTACCCAAATAGCAATTGTGCTAGTTCTAGGTGATCTCATTACTGATCTAGCACAAGTGTATGGTTTGGGTCTCCTAAGCGAATAAGATTGAGACAAATTTACTTGCTTAGGAATCTTACCTTTATTACATACCTCAGGTGGATGACCATGCTCACCACACATGTAGCAGAAACGTCGCTCAACCCGACATGACGCTTGCTGTTTATCATTTTCCTTGGTGAGGGTCATCTTGGAGGGTGCATGTCCTTGATTCTTTATGACCGGACATGAGGTGATCATGTGGTCCTTTTCATTGCATCCAAAACATCTCCTTATCCCTTCGTCCTTGTCTTTGTATGGACAAAAAGCAATGAGGTGACCTAATCTCTTGCACTTGAAGCACCTCCTTTTTCCTCTTCTCTTTTTGCTTTTGGATGACATAGAGAGATTATTAGTGCAAATAACATGACTAATTGAATCATTACCTTTTTCTTGTCTCTTGTTGATTGCTTCACTTATTGCTTTAGGAACATCTTTCTCAAGGAGTTTGACCCTTGCTGCGGTTTCTCCTTCCTCAAGCTTCTTCACCACGTGTTCGTAGATATCTTGAGGAAGTCAAGCAAGGCGTCTTCTCCTTAATTGTCTTTGTTTCTTGTTTCCAAGCAATTTCCTTTTTGACCCTACAACTTGTTGCTCATTCAAACATTCGCTTCCTTTTGAGCGACAGAGGTTAGCACATGGTGATATATTATCCAAATGGGCACTTGTGCAAGAATGAGGTTCACATGAATTTAAGTTTGTAATTACAACCTCATGAGCAACATCAAGCATGATATGGTCATCAACTAGTTTACTATGAGAATACGACAACATATCATACTTTTCACCTAGAGCAAGTTTTTCTAAATTTATCATTTCTACTTGACTCCTAAGCATAGAATTTTCAGTTTTAAGTTGAGCAACATTAGATAATACATCATGATTATTTCTTTGCTCAATTAAAATAGATTCATACCGTTGGACCAAATTCCCATGAGAGTACTTTAGCTCCTCATGTTCTTTGGTCATCTTCTCCAGGCTGTCGTTGGTTTTGATGAGAGTCTCCTCTAGCCTGAGAAGTGTTTCGCCTTGTTCCTTATTCCTTCTCAATAGCTTAACCAATAGCACTTTGTTTTCTTTGTTGAGATGGGTGTAGAGCCGGCGAATCTCTTCTTCTTTCACATCATTGGTCTCATTTTCCCTGTCATTATTATCAGTGGACGCAAAACAGGAAAATGTACCTTGTGGTGATGAGGACTCATCCTCGCTATCCTCCTTATATTCCTCCTCATCATCGCTTTCGTCTCCACCATCATTGTTAGCGATAAGACATTTATTACCAGTAGAAGACAAACCTGCCGGTGAGGTGGATTCATCGTTTGGTAGCCATCGTTTTTCTTCTCCCTTTGAAAGGTTAGTATCACAAGCAATATAGGGAGTTGAAGCAGTACAATTTGACTCAGAATATTTTATTCTAATTCTATTCCATAGATCATGAGCATCAACAAATAAATCACTATCACTACTCATGATGGCAAAATAGGCACCTCTAGAAAGAAAGTCAACTAAGATGTTGCAAGCATGGTGATTGAGAGATAGACATCTTAGTTCATCATTAGAAGGATTTTGACTAATATTAGAGGGAAAAATACTTCTGCTAAAGATCCGTCTCAAATTAGGATCAACATGCAAGAAAGCATTATAAATAGAGACAGACCAAGATTTATAATTAGAACCATCGCCTAGTAGAAGTTCTACAGTTACCTCTTGTGACGACATCGTCATCTCCGGACGGCTAAGCCCACACTGGAGAGGCCTAGCTCTGATACCAATTGAAAGTACCCTTTGCCCGGGAACAGGATCTGAATGTCGCCTAGAGGGGGGTGAATAGGCGAATAAAAATTGTCACTTTAAAACTTTAGTTCTTACTCTACTCGAAGACCAGATCGCAGTGGAATGAAAGACCCTTCGAGTAGGTTGCAGCGGAATAGAAGATCTTATCTCAAAATGTCCTGCACTTCAAATATAACTTGTACCACAGATAAGTGTTGAAGTGCAGATATAAAAGTGAGTAAGACAGAGAGTCAGCACATAATACAGAGTGAAGCACACAGACGCAGGGATTTATCCCGAGGTTCGGCCAAGCCTGAAATGCTTGCCTAGTCCTCATTGGAGTTATCCACACCTGGGCTTGGAGTCTATTTCAACTCCTTCCTCCGTTTGCTCAGATCTGTCAATATGACAGATAGAGCCTTCCACTATGTTGAGTCTGGTTACAACAAAGCCACGGTTGCTTACAATCTTCTTGACAGCACTCCGGCAGAGTAACGATATGCTCAAGACCTTGCTCTAGCTCTAAGCAGCACTTCACTCTCTCAAGGCTTATAGCTTTGCCTTCTACACAAACTAGAGAGATACACACAAGAGGGAGAGTGAGAATTGATCCGAGTGATGTATACTATTGTTGGCTGCACTTGTGTACAAGTTGGAGGCGCCTAGGAGTCCCTTTTATAGACCCAATGAGCCTAGGAGCCATTGGAATCCATTTTGGAAGGCAATACTTGCTTTCTGTCGGGTGGCGCACCGGACAGTCTGGTGCACCACCAGACAGTCCGGTGCACCACCGGACAGGTCCTGTAGCTTGTCCGGTGCGCGATCTCCTTCCAAATCGGGCTCAGCTGACCGTTGGAGCAACGATCGTCTTGGCTCACAGGACACTGTCCAGTGCACACCGGACAGTCCGGTGCGCCAACTGACCGTTGGCTCAGGCCACGCGTCGCCCGCTGATTGCGTTGCCGACCGTTGGCACAGTCGACCGTTGGCTCACCGGACAGTCCGATGAATTATAGCCATACACCGCCGAACTTCTCCCGAGAGCGGCCTGTTCACCGGAGTTCAGTCTGCACACCGGACACTGTCTGGTGCACCACCGGACACTGTCTGGTGCACCACCGGACAGTCCGGTGTGCCAGACTGAGCTGAGTCTTGGCTGTACATAGCCAAGCCTTTTGCATCTCTTTTCTTTTCTTCTTTTCTCTATTTCTAACACTTAGACAAATATATTAGTACACAAAAACCAATGTACTAAGTCTAGAAACATACCTTCTCTTTGATTGTCACTTCTTTAGCATTCGACATGATTGAGATTGATGTTGGATCATAAATCATCATGTCAGCTTGACTTGATCTAGATTGACATTTCTGAGCTCCAACATCCTGCAAAGGTCACATAGAATATCTCCAAACATAGGAACAACCCAAACTAAAGGTCAAGGTCCACTTAGCTCGTTTGGGCTACTTCCGGTTCTAATTTTGACATTGGTTCTCCTTCCAGTGACCTTGTTCCCTTTTGAGCTTGGTCTTGAGCCTTATGACTTACACCACATAATTGTAGATGTTACCTCATTGGTTGTAAGTCATGTCCTTATGTAGTGTTCCTTAATGCACTATAACTCTTCTTAACTCAATCAACCCTGATTCCGCAAGTCTCCTTCTTCACCCCTGGCTTTGGGTTCCTGGTCTCCTTGACTTTCTCCCGTGCACTCGGTACCTCGAATCTCTTCTTGCTTCCATCCTTGGTTTGATCAGTTGTCTCCAAGTTATGCACATCAAGTCTCACTTAAGTAGTGTCCATCTTTCTTGTGATGTCCATTATCTATAGATAATTCCGTCTTTGGACCATCACACCTGTTTACTTGTGTTGAACCCTGTTAGCTTTGCATTCAGCACCTGTTCAACACTTAACATACTTGTTAGTCCTTTAATTGGGTTGTCATCCAAACACCAAAACCCACAAGAGAGCTTTCAATGTTTCAAAATCGTAAGTTGGACCTGGAATCTTTGGACCGATTATTTCAAAATCAACACAAAGATTGGGGGCTTGTGGGGGACAGATATCCCCCGGGTCCACTAGAAGGCAAGAAGGCCTCGCGAAAGGCCCCAGGCCCATTACTTCGTAAGGCCATCCCTTCATGGGCCAGGGGAGGAACTTTCAACAGAACAGATCAACATGAGGACGGATCAACTCGAGCTCATGCGGTTTGCTGAACTCAAACGCTATCCGCAGTTTTGATCTGACTTTCCTGCGCAGCGCCCTCAGGCGTCGGAGCCGAAGGACTATAAGTAGGTGAGATTATAGGAAGATAAACTCAGTCGGTTCACTATTACTTAGGAACACGTGGTTATCATATCCGCATGTAACGCCCCTCGGTCGAATATATAAGGCCTAGGGGGCACCCCTTCAAGATCATCTCACTCACTAGCCATCCACCCAGCTCTCTAACATCTCCCGTACTAGAGAATTCCCTTGTAATCCACCACACATAAGATCCACTCTAGGACGTAGGGTATTACACATCCCAAAGCGGCCCGAACCTGTACAAGATTGTCCATCGTCTCTCGTGCCTCTGGCACAAACCATCGAGCTACAGTCAGCTACACCATCCTACTCCTAAAAACACCTCGAGGGGCAACCCCCGGGTGTGCGGTCAGACCCAAATCACCGACAGGTTCCCCCACCCCACGTGGCCTCGCCCTCAATCCTGCCCCAGCTCTATTGCGTCGACCGCTTGTTGTCTGCTTGAAGCCTCCTGTCGCCCTCGTTGGTTGAAGGTATACAACATTCCCTCTACTGAAATTAGAATATAAATGTTTTGAATGTGATTATTAGAAGATACATGTTGTGAATGTGGTTGTTATCTTTAATAAGGCCTACTAAAGTTAAATTTGTGAGGTACTCTAGATGCCAAAAATTGATTGGAACATTTGACAACACTTGGATTATATTTAAGTTGTTTGTTGAATTAAGGTCATTAAAAGTGAGCAAAGTCTGATTGCTTCGTGAAGGGAGTGTGGCCGTCAAATCATCATGATGAGTGTTGGTGAATTTTGTCCCTGGTTTAGTGGATGAGGTCTATATATCTAGGAATATATATCTAGGAGTATATTGGGAATGTAAAATATCCTATATGAATAAGGAGGAAGGGCTCCAACTGACCATCTCTCTAACTTTTGGTTTTATTCTCTATTTTTATTGTTAGGAGATCATTAGGCGCTTTGAACTTGTTGCACCTATATTCTTATGAATCGGGAAGTGTGGCCTTAACCACATCGTGTTTCTCTATGGTAAATCCGTGTGCAAGTCTAATTGCTTTGGATTTTGATTTGTTTTCTCTCCCTCCAAAGCCTTTTATATAGATTTTTTAGTGATTCTTGAATATGATTTCGTGGGGAAGTTTAGGCTGGTTTAAGACATAGGATACACTCCTAGAATCATTGCCACCAGTGGGTATGGGCTGATTCATCTCGAACTCAAGTTTTGACCAGTCTGAACCTCTTCGAGAAAACCCTATTCAAGTTTGATTTTTTGATATATTTTTGAAGCATGGAGCTTTTTTATTTAAAACTTCTAGAACACTCTTGAATCCTCCCTATCCTGATGTCCACAAAATTTCATCACAATCTATGAAGTTTTGATCAACCCGCACTGGCACGTGGGTTGAGCAACACTACCAGTCCCCAACATTGCTGACCAGAAGAGCTAAATTACAACTCTATTTTGAATGGTTTTCAAATTGCCTTGTTGGGGGCCTTCGTCCTCCGAAGGTCCTCAAAAACATGATTTGACAATATCTTCCAAGTGAATTATATGAACAGGTATCTTCGGACTCAGATCATGAACATGGAGTACGGTCAGAACGAAGCCCAAGCCAGACGAAGGGGGATTAAGATGAAGGACGGGCTGATTACCAAGCTGTACGAAGGATGGTGCACAGCCGAAGCTATGCGCAGAAAGCTTCGTCGCGATAGCAGAAAGGGGAACCGACTTAAAGATGAAAAGACTACTTAGGCCTTAATAGATTCCCATAAGTCATTAGCAAATGTAATGGACATGAATGTAATTTTGCATGGGCTACGTCCCACGCCTATAAATAGATGAACAGTACTCCCGTACTGTTCACGCTGACTTGGCATTTGCTTTCCGTCATCCTTGTACTTTTACCTTCCTGCAATCCGAAGGTACACTTGTAATCTGAAATCATTTCTATTTTTATATGATAATAAAACAAAAATGACGTTGTGATAATATTTAAATGTTTATATTACTTTTTATGTTGCATGTAAGTTCTTCGTCATAGTTTATTGTGCTTACGAAGATATGTTGTTTGTAACCTTCGTCCGGAACACATTATATCCCGAAGGGAAATAATGTTAGAAAGGACGAAGGACTTTATCATTTAACACTTTTTATGTTGCCTTGTTCTTAATCCGAAGCATTTGAGAACAAGTCCCCAACATTGGCGCCCACCTCCGGTGAACTCACTTCCACTCTTTGAGTCTTTGAGCGCCCTCGGCGATCATCAACCTTCGCTATGGCGCCGAAGAAAGCTTCAGCAACTGGCACTGCAGCTCTCCAACCGCTGGACCACAATCAGGAGACTGTCTCTCTTCGGGAGGCCCGAAGTCAGAAGAGGAAGGCTGTCAGCCCGACGCTTCAAGAGGATGAGCTAGACCAAGAGATCAGAGATATGGAGATGCTTCATCAACAGGTGCAGAGGAAGAAGGAAAAGATGGCCAGGCTAGCTGAACTGCAAAGGCAGATAGACGAAGCTTCTGAATAAGTTCGCCATCTTACTCACGATGAGCAGAACCGAAGGCCTCAACAAAAAGACCTTCATCAGGAGGGTTTCTTCAACGAAGATGACTGGTATGACAATTTCCATCATGGAAATTTTGTTTTCGATGATGCTTCTCCCCTGTCCGCTGAGCTGCAGGCTACACCTTGGCCTCCGTCCTATAAGCCGCCCCAGCTTCCCATATTCGATGGCCATTCAGACCCGAAGCAGTTTTTGATGAGCTACGAAGCAACAGTATCTTCGTATGGTGGCAATGCTGCAGTCATGGCAAAGTCTTTTGTTATGGCTGTCAGGAGTGTTGCTCAAACCTGGTATTCCTCCCTTCGACCAGGAACGATCACTTCATGGCAAAAACTGAAGGACATGTTGTTAACCAGCTTCCAAGGGTTTCAGACGAAGCCGGTCACTGCTCAAGCCCTGTTCCAATGCACTCAGGATCATGAAGAATACCTTCAGGCGTATGTCAGAAGGTTCTTGCGTTTGAGGGCGCAGGCACCAACGGTGCCCAACGAAATTGTTATTGAGGCCATGATCAAGGGACTTCGGCCTGGACCTTCAGCTCAATACTTTGCTAGGAAGCCTCCTCAAACTTTGGAGAAACTGCTCCAGAAGATGGACGAGTATATTCGTGCCGACAACGATTTTCGCCAAAGAAGGGAGGAGGCTTTCAGGTTTTCTGAAATGACCAGGGGCTTCGGAGGAAGATTCTATCCGAGGCATGTCAGGTCCATCCACAACTCTACTCAAAATGATGATAAGGGGAGTCAGCAGAACAGGCCGCAGTGCTCCTCACAGGCTTCGGGGCAACAGCAAAGTTTCTTCCGGCCACCAGCTCCAAGAGGCAGAGGCGCCAGGGGCTTCGGCGGAAGATTTGGAGATCAACCAAGGAGAGTATTTTGCTTATTCTGTGGTGAAAACAAGGGCCATACCACCAGGATGTGCCATGTTACCATCCAGAAGCAAAAGGAGATAGCCGAAGCTGCAGCACAACAAGCTCAGCCGAAGCAGGTCATGCATACTGCTTCATACCATCCGCCTTACATCCCAGAATACATGGGCAACCACCCTGCAGTTTCTGTTGCTTCGGCAAGTCAACCTCAAGCTTCCTGGCAACAGCCTCCGCCTCCACCACCGCTGCAACAAGGCCAACAGCCAGAAGGGAGCCAATATGCTCCACACCAAAGGGATCTCAGAGAACAATCTGAAGCTCGCACAGTCAATAGCACTGTGCCAGAGTCGAAGCACATATATTGACAAATATCCTACCAGTTTTTTCCATTCAGTTCTATTTTCTGTGTAATAAAGGACATTTTTTAGTTTTCATGTAAAAGTTTCTTTGCTTGCTACAAGGAAAATGTATTTTCTCAGGCTTAAGTTGCTGAAGCTTAAAAGGTTGCGATAACAAGGAGAACCTTCGAATTATCGAAAATCCTTCGAAGCAACAAAAAGTCGTTCTAAGGAACGCAGAGTAAGTTTGCTGAAATCACAAAAAGTCGTTCCAAAGGGAACGTAGTGTAAGTTTTCTGCTCCAAAGTCGTTCCAAAGGGAATGCAGAGCATACAGCGAAAAGTCAACGCTGATACCGCCTAAGTAAAGGGCGAAGAAGCTCCAAAGTCGTTCCTAAGGGAATGCAGAGCTTACAGCGAAAAGTCAACGCTGATACCGCCTAAGTAAAAGGCGAAGAAGCTCCAAAGTCGTTCCTAAGGGAATGCAGAGCTTACAGCGAAAAGTCAGCGCTGATACAAAAATATTTTGTGTTTTACGGGGATATGTGTGTATCTTCGGAACAAATGTCATCTACATAACATAACATCATCACATCATTTTGCATAGCATAAGCATCATACATCATGTTGCATATGGCAAAAGAAGGGGACACGGTATCAACCTTCGGAAGGATACTTTGAGAAAGTGAAAATCGTGCTAAGTCACAAGGGGATACAATATTGATCTTCGGAATATAGCTTCGGAGAATATTTTCATGAAGCTTGGATATCCTTCATCAGAGCACTATGAACATTGTCGTGATGCATAGAAGTTTTTCTATCTTCACGAAGCATGAAAAGAAGGGAAGGTGTTTTTTCGTCGAAGGCTCAAAAACGGTACGTATGTAAAGTTTCATGCATCGTAAAGAATCGAGTCATTAAAAGCAAATATATCACAGGGTTACAAAATGTCACACATGTTTCATTTCAGAAGTCTTTACAAAAGTGCTTAATCTTCTCTCAAAACAACTTCGGCAGCTTCGTTCAGGAGTCGGTTAACAACTTCATCCATGATAGCTTCAGCCATCTTTTTAATTTCTTCGTCTCCTTTCGGGAGAGGGCCCGGAGACGCTTTAGTAGGATCTGAAGGAGGACATGATACGGCCACATTGCTATTACAAATTGCGAACGAAGTTTAAAATCAAAAATTACAACACAATAAAAACCATTAGCTAATACCTATTTGCCCTTCGGGCTCTGAGATTTTGTCAGCGGCCTTAGCTACTTCTCTAGCGTCGTGAATGCCCTTCTCACTTTTCTGAATAATTTCTCGGGCCATTTCTCGGCCACCATTGTCCCAGACGTCGGTGAAAAATTTTCCACCAGTCTGGCTAGCTTCGGCCGAGGGGTCTTTAATATCTTCAGGGGATAAGCTGGCTTCGGATTGTGCAAGAACCTTAACATGATCGCAGCCTTTTTTCTCCAGTATAGTAGCAATCCCCCTGGCACCCGAGAAGGCGCAAATGTCTCCACAACTGTTTAGAATTTCTTCGAAGGCTTCAGCTTCGTGGCAGATCCATTCGATCGGTCCTTCTGGGTTACCTCTCACAAAATCTTCTTCACTTGAAAATGCGCCAACACTGGCGAAGCTGGTTTTTATTTTCTTTACACATTCCATGGATTTTTCGTAGCACCTTTTCTTAGAAGATCGAAGCTCTTCAACGGTTCCTTCCAAATGATTAGCCCATTGGTCGCTACATTCCCGCCTCGTTTCTTCAAGTATGCGTTCTTCTTTCGCCCGGGCTAATTGCTTCCGAAGGTCGTCAATCTCGTGCTTTTGAGCTGCAATTTGGGCTTTGGACGCAGCTTCGTTCTCCTTTACTTTATCCACTAATGTAACTAGAATTTTGTCCTTTTCCAGGGCTTCGTTCCTTAGTTTGATAACCTCTGTTCGAAGGTTGTTGAAGGCAATTTCATAGCTTTCGTCTTCGGCACTCTTTTGCGCTCTCAGCGCGTTGCTTAGTATTAAACCCTATATGTAAAAAGTTAGTATAAGAATAAAGCAATAAGATTTCGAATCATAAAGTTTCCAAAATGCGCAATTCTCGCACCTTCAGACTATTATATGCAAGGCTATCCGCAAGATCCTCCTTCGTCATAGCGCATAATCCAGCTTCAAGCTTCGGAAACCCCATACTCCTAGCCATCTCCCGGCAGACAGATAATTCTTTGTTGTCAGGGAGACAGTATAGGAAGTCATCTTCGTTTGTCCCATTGAACACTAGTGCCCCCTTCGGATATTTTAATTCTCTGGCATAGTGATTGGCTTCATAAATCTCTTCTTCAGATAATTTCTTCCCCGAAGCATGTCGCACAATGTAATCGCGTATGATGGAAGGTGCTTCGGGGGCCGCAGTGTCAATTTCTTCAACCAAAATTGGCTCTGGCACTTTTATTTTTTCTTCGGCTTCCAAAGGTTGTTCCTTGGTGGGCTCTGAAGGCCCAGCTTCAGCTTCAAGTTGTTGCTTCGAAGTTTCAGCAACTAAAGCTTCAGTAGACACTTCAGAAAGTTCAACAGTCTTCTTTGGAGTTATGCTTGAAGACTTAATTGTCTCCAAAACATCTAGCACGTTCACCATTCTTTTTCTTTTCGGGGTCACCGACGGGCCCTTTTGATTTCTTATTGTCTCAACACTTGCTGAAGGACTTAAGATTTCCAATATTTTTGGTCCTTCAATTCTCGGTTTTTCTGCCTTCTCTGCTGAAGGTGCTTCAGTTTTTTCCTCGGTCTTTGGCACTGGAGCTGGCTCTATAGTTTCAGTGGCCAAAGAGACTTCACCGATAAATTCAGGCACTGTGGCCGGCTCAATAAAACGCGCCCGGTGGGTAAGCACCTTCATCTTTTTTCTTTGCGGCGCTGGCTCACCAGAAGCACCTGAGGCAACTTCTTTTGCAGGAGAAGTATTTTTTCTTTTGCGGCCTGGCACCGGATAATGGTAGTCAGGGTAGACAAACCTGATTGCATCAAATACCCGGTTGAGCCTCTTCTTCTTTCGGCCTCCGAAGGCTGCTGATAATGCAGTATTCTCGGCCTTCGAGTATACCCCAAGCAGTTCGTCACTTAAGGTTTCAATGCTTTTTAACCAGTCGTCGTCCGGTTCAACAAACTTATCCCCGTATTTAAATGTGTATTTTAGTCTGACCAGTCCACCTTCGTCAGATTCTTTGATGGTCCCCTTCGGCATTTCCCACTTTCCTGCAAGTGGCCAAACTCTGAAGGCAATATGCTCTTGGACCAGATCGCTTGTCCCAATAAAAGAGCAGATTACGCCGAAGGCTCTTTGGCATTCTTCGGCCGCTTCATCCATTTCAACCTTCGGCTTTCGGAGTCCGAAGCGTTGCCAGATAGGGCGCATAATGATACTCTTAACATCTTCCTGCGCTGTCAAGTCATTCTTTACATAGAACCATTCTGTCATCCAGGCGCCGGGCCACCTCTTCCGAAAGGTTGGCACGGGGCAGCTCGACCCGGAGCGGGCACCGAAGCTGTAACAACCAAAGTTGTTGTGATATTGTTCTTTCCCCCAGGGCTTCGTCTCATATACCAACTCATGAATTTTGCAAAAGCTTTTAGCATTTGGTTCTAAACCTTGGCTTCTCACAGCCCAGACAAAGATTCCCATTCTTATGATAGCTTCGGGAGTAATTTGATGAAGGTAGATTTGAAATGTCTTCAGGACTTCGACAACAAAGCTGCTTAGAGGGAACCGAAGCCCAGCCTTGAGAAAGCTTCGGAAGATCACGACCTCATCTTCTTCGGGGGTAGGAGAAGTTTTTTCTCCAGCATCAGCCCTCACAATAGATATATCTCGAAAATATCTCCCCCTCATATTGTCAATATGACTCTGCTTAATAGTGGTTTTCCCGAAAACCGAGTGACTTGGCCGCCATGGTCGATCTTCGGACTCTCCCCCGCCGCTTTCTACATCATAACTGTCGCTGTCACCAGTATCTTCAGATAAACCTTCTAAAATCTCTTTGGTGATCTTTTCTGTATTAGTCTTCGACATTGCTTCAAGAAACCCCAGGTTCTTCTCTTCAGAGAGACTTAGCTTCATTTCGACAGCAGCCTTCTTCTCCTCAGACATCCCTTCGGAAATCTTACTTCTCGCTTCCGAAGCTCAAAACTAGGAAAGAAAACAAATAATTTTTGGGCAGAAAGCTTTATAAGCAGGCAAAACAGATGGCAAAGAGAGCGTGCCAAATCAAATGTGGCGGGCTCCTATTTATACACTCGATATGACGGAAACTGTGTGGTCCCAGGTGTCAGTGACTTTTGCTATTCTAGCAAAGGGAAGGTGTTTTTTCGGACCTTCGGCTTAAGGCCTTCGTCCATATCGCAATCTGAATTTATCACTAACAAATTAATATTGCGAGGGGCTACTGTTGGGGGCCTTCGTCCTCCGAAGGTCCTCAAAAACATGATTTGACAATATCTTCCAAGTGAATTATATGAACAGGTATCTTCGGACTCAGATCATGAACATGGAGTACGGTCAGAACGAAGCCCAAGCCAGACGAAGGGGGATTAAGATGAAGGACGGGCTGATTACCAAGCTGTACGAAGGATGGTGCACAGCCGAAGCTATGCGCAGAAAGCTTCGTCGCGATAGCAGAAAGGGGAACCGACTTAAAGATGAAAAGACTACTTAGGCCTTAATAGATTCCCATAAGTCATTAGCAAATGTAATGGACATGAATGTAATTTTGCATGGGCTACGTCCCACGCCTATAAATAGATGAACAGTACTCCCGTACTGTTCACGCTGACTTGGCATTTGCTTTCCGTCATCCTTGTACTTTTACCTTCCTGCAATCCGAAGGTACACTTGTAATCTGAAATCATTTCTATTTTTATATGATAATAAAATAAAAATGACGTTGTGATAATATTTAAATGTTTATATTACTTTTTATGTTGCATGTAAGTTCTTCGTCATAGTTTATTGTGCTTACGAAGATATGTTGTTTGTAACCTTCGTCCGGAACACATTATATCCCGAAGGGAAATAATGTTAGAAAGGACGAAGGACTTTATCATTTAACACTTTTTATGTTGCCTTGTTCTTAATCCGAAGCATTTGAGAACAAGTCCCCAACATGCCTTTTCCTAGACTTTCTAGTGTCTGATTCAAGTTTTATTTATTTTAATAGCATCATATTCTTCAGGACTTGTTGAAGACTGATAGTCACCTAAAGGGGGAGTGAATAGGTGATCCTGAAATAAACACAACTTAAAGCAAACTTGGATCCAAATTATTGATTAGTGCAAAACTAAGATCCAAGAAAGTAGAAAGAAGTGAGAAAAGTTCTTGCACTTGATGCCCAACTTGATTTATGAATTCGTTCAAGGGAAAAACCTCAAGTGTAGATCAAGAACTATAGAGTTGAGAAGAAGAACAAATCGCAATAAGTATAGAGCACACAAAACACATCAATTTTTCCCGTGGTTTGGTCAAGCCTCAAATGCTTTCCTACTCCACGTTGTGGTGTCCTAATGGACGAGGGTTGCAATCAACCCCTCTCAAGTGATCCAATGATCAACTTGAGCCCACTGTGTTCTTTATCACAATATATATCTCCTCGCAAGGATCTCCACAGGTTGGAGTCTCTTGCAGCCGTACACAAAGTTGATGGGAGTTACAATTCCAGAGAACTACAATAGAGTGGAGAAGAACACACGTAAGATCACAAACACAAGAACAACACCAAAAGAATGAGAGTGCAAGTGGGCAGCAGCACATCACTATCTCATAGAACATGGCACTTAAATCGCTTCGGTGTGACTCTCAAATGCATAGGAGTGATGTGTATTCTCTTGAGTGACTTGGTGATCTGCAGAGGTCAAAATGGAGGCCTATTTATAGCCCCAAGGCACCAAATGTCTGTTGGACCTTCCTCCAAAAAGCTACATAACTTTTGCTCTTGGCTGGTGCATTAGACCGAGTACTGCAGTGACTCCTCCAAGATCTTGACTGGGGCCTTCCTTGTCGGGCTAGCACCAGACCGGTCCACCACTAGACCACCATGTGCCATCCGACCGTTGAAATAGTTGTTGCATGCCAAGTAGCCATTGTGCGCCACCGAGCCCTTCACTGTAGACGTTCCGATGAATTTTTAAAATAAAATCCATGAGACTTCACTATTTGTACAGAGACGTTCTGGTGCACCAAGCCGCTGAAGTTCTTAGATATGGGCTCATGGGAACTCGGTCCATTAGCTCTTTTGAGATAATCTTCATCATTTCTTTTTGACTGATGTTGGGAGCTTCCCTACGACTTAAACAAACACTATTAGAGTGTAATCAATTAAATTAAGTCATGGAAACTCACCTTTTCCTTATATTTTCACCATGATTCTTGTTTTATCTCAAACTAAGTCCAAAGCACACTTCTCTCAATAAACTGAGTTAGACATCAAACCAAAGTGCTAGAAACATTGTAATAGCCATATGCAACTTACACAGATTTACCCTTCTACACAAAGTTGCATTTCCTCGCATCTTTTTAGCTCATTTGGACTTAGAATCTTCAAATTACCCTCGAGTGAACCTACACTCAAACACTTAGCAAACAAGTTGGTCCATAATGTTTTGTTAAACATTCGATCACCAAAAAAAGTAGAAATGGCTTAAATGAACAATTTCCATCCAATCTCCCCCTTTTTGGTGATTTATGCCAACACAACTAAAGCAACAAGAATATGACTAACCCAAATAAAGTTTACTCTGCAATATGAACTAGAAGCTACAATTTGAAGTTCATACCAAGTGAAATGACAAATACTTAGTTTTTCAATGATTTGGCATATTTGGAGCTTTTAGCCACCACTTTCTTTTGATTTTGCAAACTAAGACATTTTCTCACTTCTAAGCCAACTAAACATTGAGTTTTGCAAATCAAACCAGTTTTGACTTAAGGAAACTCTTTATTTTTTTTTACCAGAGATGGGCTAGTGAGCCCAAGTGGCTCCTTTAACCAGTTCCTAAGTCGATGACCTAGTTCAATCCATAGTACTAGTATAGAAAGGCCCCTCTATGTCATTGTTGATGGCAATTATTTCACCAACTTAAGCCCTCAACTATCCTAAGGATGGGGTATACTTCATGACAAGGTGAATAAAAGTTAAAAGTTGGTTGAGATATTTGGATGCAGGTAATAAATTATGGCAAAAATAAGCAACAAGGGTCAACATTGGCTAACTTCATGAGATGATGGGGTCGACTGGCCTAGGCATGGCCACTTCCTGACTGCTTGGCCTAGACGTTGGCCGCTCGGCCACCTATTCCCCCCTTCTGTCCTTTACATGCACTTCAACACAATTTGTACGAGGTCAACAAGTTTACAAGCTAGAAGATGACATGCCATCAACCCATGGGCATGAAATTCAAGGGTGGAGAAGGAAACAAACTTCTAATCAAATGGTGGTGATTTTGAACTGTTAACCAACTTGGAGAAACGGTAGTGAACGTTTGATGCAAGATGGAAGGCAGGGGAGGGCCAGCCGGCTCCTCCCTAGCTAGCCGACCACGTGGATGGTCGCCCGACCTACCACCTCACTTGATCCAATCGCCTTACCCGCCTAAACTGACCTTCTAGCATTATAAGTACCCATCGACCTTAGAAGGGCTATAAATACCCTCTAGGAGCTCATCTGTAAAGAGAGGAGGAAGAGAGAAGAAAATAGAAAAGAGTTACACCCTAGAGAGGCCCCCTTTTTATTTTAGTAGTTTAGGTTAGTACTTCTAGATCCTTCTTAAAGTCATAGATATATCTCTCTTATATTATCGACTATCAAGTGAAATCCAGTTATCTTGTGGGTCATTGTGAGTTCTATCTATGCTTTACTTTGTTATTACACTCAAGTATACTTTACTTTACATTTACTTCTTGATTATTGTTGTGGTAGTTTAGGAGCACTTTAACTTTAATTCAAGGTTTAGGGCCCTTTAGCATAGATTTTGAGTGGTTCTAGCTCGGGCTCATCGTGAAGCCCTACCAAACGGTCACAAAACGACTTCTCATCGAGAGCTCTCCAAGAGTTGGAGTCATTTTCTTGTTGGGAGCCAGAGCACCAAAAATGTGTCTTCTACTAGCTCCTCCCACATTTTTCTCATACATCATTTGAAAGAAACACAAGAGAAGCAGGTTTGCCAAATGAATTGCAAAACGGCTCTAGCTCGTCTAAATAAGTTAGAGGAGCCATCTCTGAAAGTATTTTTAGAGGAGCCGAGGGGCCTTTGGGTTGTGTCAGTCTTTGTTTATCAAGTCTCATCTAGCATGTCAGTGTTATAAGCTACTACTAGTCTTTGTCGCTAGGCAGACTAGTTCTTAGCCTCTGATCTAGGTAGAGCTTCAGTGATCAAGCTTCATTTGATCACTGTTAAAATGTGTCATCCTATCCACGTGGCTATGGTTGGTAGCCCCTCTTGGTGTCAGCGGAAGTGTGGCCTGTGTATCCCGACCACATCATCCAGTAGGCCCGTAGGTGATAGCTGGCTACCTTAGATGGTTCGCCTTTCTTCTTTAGAAACCCATTAGCACGCAAAAATTTAGTCGATGCAAGTTCTTTCTTAAAGTTGTCAAACAATTGGCTAACCACAAATAATCCTTTGTAGAGTAGTAAAAGTAATAGTTTGATTCTTTACTCCTTGTTGACATCCCATGCAACTTTACCTTACTACGGAACATTAAGTCTATATTAGTTTCCCCATACACCTATCTTTTATTGTGTTAAACCCCATCTAATCACTAGTGCATAGACTTTTACATTTCAATTCAAGTTTGAGTTTGGTTAATCTGTCTCTATCCTGTCGCTTCACTGTGGAAAATATGATACCCAGAATACTCCCAATGAAAGGCTACAATCGGTCTTTGTGCGCTTGCGGAGTAAAATCCAATTGGCATAAGAACTGCCAACAATCGTGGAAAAAGGCCCCTTAGTGTATAGAGTGAAATGCACTAGCGGTCCACGAACTTGGCTCGATGTTTCACATATGTCACCCAACTTCGAAAACCAGCAATACGAGTGCTCTAACTTTACTATTCTGTGCAAAACCGGGTCTATAGCAGACCGCTTGCCGACGTGGCTGCCACGGTTGACGCACTACATACCCTTTTTTATCCGCGCGGGTACTAGCCGTCCTAAATTTGCATGTGTTGGTAGTCTTCCGCAATTCCTACATGGAGGAAGAACCCTAGCCTCCTCCCAAATCAAATTCTTACCGAATAGCTCTCCCTCCACCAAATCAAATATGCATCGGCGCTGAGCATGCATGGAACCTCCTCCACAAGTCAATCATGACGACAGAATGCAACTATTCTTCATGTAGTTATCTGCGACCAATGCAACACAAGGAAGGTGACAACACTCTGGGCCAAAACAAGCGGAAACTATAGACGGTACTTCTATATAAAGATAGAGTTATAGAAGTATCTAAAGAGATATTTTTAGTTCCACTTCACGTTTTCCAACCAGACACGTGTAGCTCCACACAACTGTGCTCTAAAAAGATGTTACAAGAGTATCTAAAGAGATGTTATATAAACTCCAGATTTTTTATGGAGCTATTGCATGATGAAATTTATGAAGCAATGTTAAACACTCCTTTAGCATAGATAACTAATTAGCATGATCATATAGGTGTATGTATTTTTTATCAGATATGGGCTGGTGAGCCCGGGTGGCTCCAAAAGTCTCCCTATCTCATATCCTATCGCACTCTCTATTTTATACCATATTCTATAAACAAGACAGTGTACAGTATAAAAAATATTTTATACTCATGTATACCTGATCTGCTCGAGATAGTCTAAACCGATATGAACTAATTCAGAAAGGCTCCATCTTGTGTCGTGGAGGTGAGAAAGGCCCCCTCCGTGTGTATATATTACCCCAACATATAAATATCTGTAAAATAACAAAACGTAATCTTGAAACTTCAACACGAGGGGAGAATTGCAGACCGCAGCTAGCTCATAGTGGCAGGTAGATTATGCCGCTAGCAGATTTTGAAATGGGAAAACTTTGTGTTGGGGACTTGTTCTCAAATGCTAAGAGTTAAGAACAAGGCAACATAAAAAATGTTAAATGTTAAAGCTCTTCGTCTTTCGAAGCATTATCTCCCTTCAGGATATAATGAATTTCGGACGAAAGTTACAAAGGACATACCTTTGTAAATACAACAAATAATGAAGAAGGATTCATATGAAGTATGAGACATGATATAAACATTTAAACATTATTATCAACTCATTTCTATTTTATTACCATGGAAAAATAGAAATGATAATAAATTACAAATGTACCTTCGACTTGAGAGAAGGTTGAAGTACAAGCGTGACGCAAAAGCAAATGTCAAGTCAACGTGAACAGTACGGGAGTATTGTTCATCTATTTATAGGCAAGGGACGCAGCCCATGTAGAATTACATTCATGCCCTTTATAAAAGTTTACAACAATGACTCAGACCCTTATGGACTAAAAGGTCATTCTATCTTTAAGTCGGTTCGATCCTTCATCTTTGGACGCTCTATAACACCGAAGCTTCATAAGTGGCAGCTTCGACATCTTGTATAAGCAACTTTCGCCGAAGCTATTTCTCCCTGCAGGACCTTCGGTGATGAAGCATGGTCCCAACAGTAGCCCCTTCGCGGTGCTAGATCGTTTTTCGTAACGAGCTTGATCCGTGAAAAAAGTCTCTTAGGCTTCGGGAAGCCGAAGGTCCAAAAACACCTTCCTTGAGCTCGTTGTCGAGAAACGATACAGTTTCCAAGTGCGTAGCGGTCCCACCATGCAGGTTCACTTCCTTGGTTTTTGCGGCCCTCCGTTCAGTGGATGCAAGCGATTGTTTTCCCGGTGTAAAAATCTTGACGATTCACCTTCTTACCTGCAGCACTATATAAACAGACAGGTAGGTGTGAAGTTACCACAGCATTCATTGCTATTGCACTGTTTTGCTGCCAAAAATTTAACCATAGCCGAAGCTTGACTTTTGCATTCGAACGAAGCTCCAGTTTGGACTCTGCTTTGTCACAAGAAGAGCTTCGGAAAAGAAAGGTTATTAATTTCCAAGGAATTTTCAAGAAAATTTAAAATCAAATGGCCAGATTACGCTCCACTGCTAGGGTTGAGTGTGAGGGAGGCGAGGCCGAAGCCACTGAAACCGTTCCGATCTCCGAAGCAATGAGGCGTTCAGGGCTGGTTTCATCAGAGGACACACCTGCTGTCGAAGCAACACAAGCTGATGTCGAAGAAACTGGTTCCGAAGTATGGGGCGCCAAGTAAACCTAGTCATTTGGACTTTGGAAAGTCCACCATCTCTGAGGCTGATCTTTCCAAAATGGTGAAGCTGGGCTATTTCAGTGAAGCAAAAAAGGAGCTGGTTCGCTTTGGCGGAGAGGAGATTACTCCGAAGCCGGAAAAGAATGAGGTGGTCATGTTCAAAAGCTTCTTTAAAGCAGGATTAAGATTTCCTTTAAATGGGATGATTGCTGATGTTTTGAAGAGGTTTGGGGTTTACCTTCATCAGCTGACCCCTAATGCTATCGTTAGATTAAGCGTTTATATTTGGGCCCTTCGTAGCCAGGGAGTGGAACCGTTCGATGAGGGTTTCTGCCGAGTTCATGAATTACACTAACAGACTAAAGCCAGAGGAGATGGTCTTCATGAGAATTTTGGTTGTTACAACTTTGCTTATCGGAAGACTACGAAGTTTCCAGTGATAAGCTACCGAAGCAAATGGCCAGCCGGGTGGAAGTCTGAATGGTTTTATGTTAAAGTTGATAAAGATGAAGATGAATTGGTCCAGAGTCCGCTAGAGCTAACCTTCGGAGAGACAAGGCCCCGATGCAACATGATAAGGGGGAGCCCGAGCTAGATTGCTTTGGCTGAATTTCGCGTGATTTCAGATCATATTGGCACTAGAGACTTGGTGCAGGAATTTCTGGCTTTTAGAGTGTTCCCAACAATGAGGGAGTGGGAGATGCCAAAGCTAAAGGGAGAAAAGAATGAGGGAGAACTTGTTCGATTGCCTTATTATTACAAGTTTAAGGAACACTTTAAAAAACCCTGCCAGGAATGGTTGGATACAATCGAGATTATGTGCAACGACATCCTCGAGAATTATTCTAAGAAAGAAGATGAGTTGATGACTACAGCCTTCGGTACCCGTCCGAAGCGAAGATTGAATCGTGTGTTAGATGCCTTGAATTTTGATTACCCTGATTATGAGCAATTGGGCGGAGTTGCTGAAGGCCCGAAGAGAAAAAGGATTGCCAGCGCCCTAGACAAAGAAAGCGCCAAATTGGCTAAAAAGGAAAAAGAAATTTCTGAAAAACTGATCCCTGAGCCGAAGGTAGCTGCTCCAAGAAAAAGAAAAGCTGCATCTCCAAAACCTTCATCTCCAAAACCAAAGCCATCGGCCCGAGAAGAGGAAGCTCCTGCAACACCCTCTGCTGCCGAAGTGGAAGAGATTCTGAAGGTAATGACTGAACCTCTGCCTGTCAAGCTAAGTGCGCTGGCGCTAGAACTGACGAAGTTTTTTCAAAAGGATAAAGAAGCTTCGGCATCAGAAAGTCCCGCAAAGCCGAAAAAACGAAGAATTATCCAAGTGGCAGATGTCATTCACCAGACACCGCCACCGATATCGGCGTCAAAAATTGTCTTTGCTGAAACCATCGGAGCCGAAATCACTAGAACTGAAGCCACCAGAGCCGAAACCATCGGAGCCGAAGCTACTGGAGCAACCACAGAAGCCGAAGCCACCGGGGCCGAAACCAGGGCCACCGAAGATCCTAACCTGGAAACCACACTTGATGACATTGACAATATACTTCTGAGAATGGCTGAAGAAGAAGTTGCTGCAGTTGCGGTGAACACAGCGACTGAAAAAGGAAAAGAGCAGATTGAAGACATTTTGGAAGAAGGAGATTTTAATTTTCAAGATATACTTGGACAGGAGTTAACAGACGCTGAAAAAGAAGAGCTAAAGAAATATGCTATATCCTGTGGATACAAACCAGGGTCTCTGCTATTTGGTGGGGTCAATGAAGGGAAGCTAAGATGCCTTCGGAATTGGACCGAGGCCAAGGTTGTTAGGACCTTCTCCAAAAGTGTTGGCCTGCCGAAGATAGAAGCAGACCTTTGCAGGTATCAGCGACAGCATATTGCTGGTAGCCTGCTCTATGCTAATTTCAAGGTACAATCTCGTCTTTTTATTTCAAGGTAAAACTAAAACGTTTTCTGACGAAGGTTGTTTTGGCAGAGTATACTTTTAAGTAAAGTGCTAAGAATGCAACAAGATCTTGAAGATGAAAAAAACGAAGCTACCATCAAAGATCTAGAAAACAAAGTCAGAAATTACGAAGCTGCTCTGAAGGAAAAAGACTCCGTTATTCAAGATCTTGAAATCAAAGTTAAAGATCACGAAGCTGCCTTGGAAAAGAAAGACTTCGTCATTCATTCTATGGAAGGTTCACTGGCTGAAGCCCAAGTTGAAAATAACAAGTTAAACAATGAATTACTTATAAAATCAGAAGAGTCTAAGCAGGAAAAGAAAAATCTCGAAATAAGTCTCAAGACCGAAATCGAGAAGAATTCAAATTTGCAAAAATCATTGAAGGATCTTCAGGAAAAATGCTTAGACTTCGGGAGTCGATGTGTGCAGCGGCTGAAGGATGTGTTTCACTCAATTGGAGCGAGCTCTGATAAGTTTAGACCTTCAGCTGAAAATCTGCTAAGCACCTTGGAATACATTGAGGGCGAAGTTGATGCACTTGACGAAGTTATTGCTGGGCATGCTGATTTCTGCGCCCTGCTAGCTTCTCGAGGCACAGCTACCGCTTTCCTGAAGGCTGGCTACACACATGGAAAAATTATAAATAGGCCAAACTTCAGCTTGTCACCGGCAGATTTTGTTGACATCCCAAGCTTAGCCCGAAGCATAGCATAGGAAACAGATTTATGACCCAAATTTGGATAAACGGCGAGCGGAAAATGGCTGGTGACAAAGCTCGGAGCCACCTTAAGCTGGTGAGAAATTTATACTTGTTACCGTTACCTTCTTCTTGAATTCTGCACCTTTCTCATTCTGTTTTAATATGTACAGGATGATGAAGCTGAAGAATGATGATCCGAAGCATAACAATTGCTGTAAAAGACTTTTCTGCAAAAAATTCTAGAGAAATCTTTGTAATATAGCTGTAGAAAAACTTATGTAAATTTGTGTATACCTTGTAATATATCTTTTTTCCCCTTTATCCGAGTATGATCTGCTTTGATGTGGACGAAATTTCATTTTTTGAGTCGAAGGCGAAAAACACCTTCCCTTCTTTTCGTACACAACGAAGCATGGAAATTTTTCCTTTCTCCGAAGCTTTTCCTTATAACCGAAGCATCTGCCCTTTCTGTATGGTGCGATGATAACGATCCTATATATGTCTAAATGAATGTTTATGAATGCAAATATCATGATGTAATGTATTATGCAAATGAATATCAAAATGTATATTCTGAACCATAATCAGCGCTGACTTTTCGCTGTAAGCCTCCCTTAGGAGCTTCTTCGCCTTTTACTTTCAGCGGAATCAGCGTTTATTTTTCGCTGTAAGCCTCCCTTAGGAGCTTCTTCGCCTTTTACTTTCAGCAGAATCAGCGTTTATTTTTCGCTGTAAGCCTCCCTTAGGAGCTTCTTCGCCTTTTACTTTCAGCGGAATCAGCGTTTATTTTTCGCTGTAAGCTCTGCATTCCCTTAGGAACGACTTTTGAGCTTCTTCCTTTTTCCTTTTCTTTTTCCTTTGCACTCGATGGTGCGTTGTCAGCTTTTACATTTACATCTTTGGGGGATATCATTCTTATAGAATTGAAATAAGGAAAAGAAAAATTACATGTTGTGGCCCCATTAAAAACCTTTCTCCCCCTTTGGAAAGGAAAAGGGTGCCACAAGAAAGAATAGAAAAAATTACATCAAGCTAAACATAATATCGCCGAAGCTCGTCCGCGTTCCATGATCTAGGAATGTCGTTGCCGTCCATATCCTTCAATCTGTAGGAACCGGGTCTTGACGAAGATACTACCAGGAAAGGCCCTTCCCACTTTAGCTGTAATTTGTCTGCTGTCTCTAGGTTGGCTACTCTTCGAAGCACCAGATGTCCTGGTTCAATGTTCTTTAGCCTGACCTTTCTATCATGCCATTTTATTGTTTCAGCTTGGTATTTGTTGATGTTTTCCACAGCTTGAAGCCTGATCCCCTCTATAGCATCTTTTTCCACAGAGTAATCAGCTTCAGCTTTGTCTCCTGCCGAAGCTACTATTCTTATTGATCCTACTTTGGCTTCTTCCGGAGTTATTGCTTCGTCACCAAACAACAATTTGAATGGTGTAAAACCTGTTGATCTTGATATTGTTGTGTTGTGGCTCCACACCACTTTGATTAATTCATCTGGCCACTTTCCCCTGGGCTGATTGAAGATTAACTTCATTATCCCTGTCATTATGATGCCATTAGCCCTTTCAACAAGTCCATTTGATTCCGGATGCCGAACTGATGCAAAATGGATCTTCGTGCCAATTTGTTCACAAAATTCTCTGAAAGCTTCGGAATTAAATTGCGTTCCATTGTCCACAGTGATGGCCTTCGGCACTCCGAAATGACAGACAATATTTTGCCAGAAAAACTTTTCAATAGTGATCGAAGTTATTGTGGCTAAAGGCTTTGCCTCAATCCATTTAGAAAAATATTCCACTGCCACTACAACATACCTTAAGTTTCCTTGTGCTGGTGGTAACAGACCAAACAAATCAAGGCCCCACCTTTGCAATGACCAAGTGGGTTGTATTAACTGGGTTAGGGACGAAGGTTGTTTTTTATCTCTTGCACATTTCTGACAACCTTCGCATTTTTGGACTAATTCCGCTGCATCCGAAGCTGCCTTTGGCCAATAAAATCCTTGACGGAAAACTTTTCCAAGCAAAGGCCTAGATCCAATGTGAGATCCACACAGGCCTGCGTGTATTTCCTTCATCAATTCTATACCTTCGGCTCTGGATAAACACTTGAGTAATGGAGCACAGACTCCATGCTTGTACAGCTCCCCTTCTATTATAACATATGGTCGAGCTCTTGCCTCTATCCTCCTGTTATAAGCTTCGTCATCTGAAAGAAAGTTACCCTGAAGGAAAGAGATGATCTCAGTTCTCCAGTCTTCACTATAAACATGAGATATATTAAGGACTGCTCTTTCAAGGAGTTCAATCGAAGGTGCTTTTATTGTTTCGAAAAATACTTCCGAAGGTAAGGGCAGCCCCTGTGCTGCTGACTTGGCTAGCAAATCAGCATGTTCATTTTCCCCTCGAGGAATATTTTTGACAGAAAACCCTTCAAAGGAAGCTTCGATCCTTCGGACCGTGTCTAAATATTTCTCAAGCTTCGGATCTCTTGCCTTACAGCTCTTGTCAATATGACCAGAAATAACCTGGGAATCAGTTTTAAGAACTACCCTTCTAATTCCCATTGCCTTTAACTTCCGAAGACCCAAAAGTAAAGCTTCGTACTCAGCAATGTTATTTGTGCAGCTGAAATCAAGCCTTGCTGCGTAGCAAGTTTTAACTTTGGAAGATGCAACCAACACAGCGGCTGCTCCTGCCCCGAAGGTTCCCCAAGAACCATCGTAGAATACTGTCCAAGCTTCGGCATCTTTACTCGTTTCTTCTTCCTGAGCCCCTGGCGTCCAGTCAGGAATAAAGTCTACCAACGCTTGGGACTGAATCGAAGATCTATGCACATAATCAATGCAAAATTCATTGAGTTCCGCAGCCCATTTTCCAATCCTTCTAGTAGCTTCTCTATTTCTCATAATATCCTTCAACGGTTGTGAAGAAGGGACAATTATATTGTATGCTTGAAAATAGTGCCGAAGCTTCCTGGAGGCCATCAAAATGGCATATAGCACCTTCTCCAATTCTGTATAATTTTTCTTTGATAAACTAAGAACTTCAGATACAAAGTATATTGGGGCTTGCTTTTTGACTTGGCCTTCAAGCTTATCCTGGACAAGTGCTGCACTTACCGCTGAGTGCGAAGCTGCCACATATAACAACAAAGGAGCCCCTGGCGTTGGTGGGGTTAACGTTGTTAGGTCTATCAAATATTGCTTCAGCTCTTCAAAGGCTCTCTGCTGAACTGGTCCCCATTGAAAAACTTTGGCTGACTTCAGCATTTCGAAGAATGGTAAATTTCTCTCTGCTGATCTAGATATGAATCTGTTGAGAGATGTCAATCTTCCTGTCAATCGTTGAGCCCCCTTCTTTGTGCTTGGTGGTTCCATTCGAAGAATAGCTTCGATTTTATTTGGATTAGCCTCAATTCCTTTTGTTAAAACTAGACAACCAAGGAATTTCCCCTTCTTTACTCCGAAAACACACTTTTCTGGATTCAGCTTTAGATCGGCCTGTCTAAAATTAGCGAAGGTCTCCTGCAGATCAGTAATGTGATTTTCTTGCTTCGTGCTTTTTACAATGATGTCATCAACATAAGTTAGCACATTTCTGCCTATCTGAGATTGAAGAACCTTCGCTGTCATTCTGCTGAAGCTTCCTCCAGCATTCTTGAGCCCCTCAGGCATCCGAAGGTAACAATATGTTCCACTAGGGGTTATGAAGCTGGTCTTCGGCTCATCCTCCTTCTTCATCCAAATTTGATGATAGCCTGAATAACAATCCAGCAGACTCATAAGCTCTGATGAAGCCGCTGCATCAACTAGGGAATCTATTCTTGGCAATGGAAACTCGTCCTTCGGACAGGCCTTGTTGAGATCAGTAAAATCGATACACATCCTCCATTTACCATTGGCCTTTTTTACCATGACAGTGTTAGCCAGCCATTCTGGGTATTTTACTTCTCTGATAACTCCTGCGCTGAGGAGTCTTTTCACTTCATTCCGAGCACCTTCGGTCTTGTCATCAGCCATCTTCTGAAGCCTCTGCTTTCTGGGTCTGAAGGATGGGTCAACATTGAGCGAGTGTTCAATAACATCCCTGTTAACCCCGCAAAGATCATTAGCTGACCATGCAAAAACATCTTTGTTGTTGAACAGAAACCTTATCAAGGTTTTCTCCTGTTCTTCGGACTGTTGGGATCCTAACAGCACCTTCTGCTCTGTTATGTCCTCGCATAAGAGCATGGGCTTCGGCTGATCTGCCGAAGCAGCTTTCTCCCTTCTGAACTTGTATTGCTCACAAGCTTCAGATCCATCTATGTTATGAATTGCTTTTGAGTCAGTTCAGCTTCCTTCAGCCCTTCTAGCAGCTTCCTGACTTCCATGAATAGCAATGGGTCCTTGGTCCGAAGGCATCTTCATGCAAAGATAGGCAGGATGAAGAATTGCTTCGAAGGCATTGAGAGTACCACGACCAACGATTGCATTGTAAGGGTATTCCATGTCAACAATATCGAACACAACTTGTTCAGTCCTTGTGTTGTTGATAAATCCGAAGGTTATTGGCATTGTGATTTTACCGAGTGCTACAATCTACCTTCCTCCGAAGCCACAAAGGGGATATGTGGCATCATGGATCTTGTCTTCGGGCTCTTGCATCTGTCTGAAGGCCTTAGCAAATATGATATCAGCTGCACTGCCTGTATCAACCAAAATATTATGGACCAGAAATCCTTTGATCACACAAGAGATAACCATAGCATCATTGTGTGGGTAATCCTTGAGCTGAAGATCCTCTTGAGAAAAGGTAATTGGAATGTGAGACCATCTTGATTTGATGAAGGGTCCTTGTACCCCTACATGTTGTACTCTTCTCTGTGCCTCCTTCTTCTGTTTCTTGTTGGCCGATTCTGAACATGAACCGCCTGTTATCGGAAGAACCAGCTTCAAAGCCGAAGCAATTCTATCTTGATTCTTGATCGAAGCCATCAGCTCAAAAAAGTGGAAGTGAGTTCACCGAAGGTGGGCGCCAATGTTGGGGACTTGTTCTCAAATGCTAAGCGTTAAGAACAAGGCAACATAAAAATTGTTAAATGTTAAAGCTCTTCGTCTTTCGAAGCATTATCTCCCTTCGGGATATAATGAATTTTGGACGAAAGTTACAAAGGACATACATTTGTAAATACAACAAATAATGAAGAAGGATTCATATGAAGTATGAGACATGATATAAACATTTAAACATTATTATCAACTCATTTCTATTTTATTACCATGGAAAAATAGAAATGATAATAAATTACAAATGTACCTTCGACTTGAGAGAAGGTTGAAGTACAAGTGTGACACAAAAGCAAATATCAAGTCAACGTGAACAGTACTGTTCATCTATTTATAGTCAAGGGACGCAGCCCATGTAGAATTACATTCATGCCGTTTATAAAAGTTTACAACAATGACTCAGACCCTTATATACTAAAAGATCATTCTATCTTTAAGTCGGTTCGATACTTCATCTTCGGACACTCTATAACACCAAAGCTTCATAAGTGACAGCTTCGGCATCTCGTATAAGCAACTTTCGCCGAAGCTATTTGTCCCTGTAGGATCTTCGGCGATAAAGCATGGTCCCAACACTTTGTCTTCTCAAACATGTTGCGAGATGCTCATGAAGTGCTCCCGAAGGTAGATTATGCCGTCTTGAAGCAGTTGATCAAATCCAACACGTTCGCATGCGACGATCCGCCTTTCTCCACGGCAGTCTTGGCCTTCGCCCCAAGAGCTCGTGCCCTCCTCCTCCGCTCCTCCCCCTCGTCTCCTCCGTGCATGATGTTCCTCACCGCCTTCTCCACCACATCTCTGGCCACCACGATCTCCTTCTGCTCAAGCTGGTACATGAGCGGCTCCGTGACCCCGACGTCCACGCCGATCCCCAGCACCTCCACAGCGAACTTGGCGTTTAAGAACTGGTCTGAGAAGTGTGGCCACGTGACCACCGGCAGCCCGGCCGTGATGGCCTCCATGGTCGAGTTCCAGCCGCAGTGCGTGACGAAGCTGCCTGTGGCTGCGTGCGACAGGATCAGCACCTGGGGCGCCCACCCCCTGATGAGCAGGCCGCGGCTGGCGACGCGCGCCTCGAGGTCGTGTAGGAACTCGCCCACTTCCTCGCCATATTGCTCGGCGTTCTTGACCACCCAGACGAACGGGTGCCCCGACGCCTCCAGCCCGAGGCCGAGCTCCACGACCTGCTTCGGCTGTGCGTGCGCGATGCTCCCGAAGTTAACGTACACGACGGTGTCCGCCTCCTTGCCGTCGAGCCAGCGGAGGCACTCGTCAGCTTCGATGGCGGCGGTGTTCCCTCTCGACGCCAGTGTCGCGGCGCGCTGGTGGAACAGGGACACCGGCCCGACGGTCCACACCTTCATCGCCCTGGCTTCCTGGTAGCCGGCGACGTACTCCGGCTCCATCTCGACGAAGCTGTTCGTGACGATGCCGTCGGCCTCGGTCAGCACCTGCTCGACATCGTCCGCGAACTTCTCGAACCCGGGCATCCCTCGGAAGAAGCCAGGAGCCTGAGCCCTCGACACCTCGACCCTCTTCTCCAGGCCCGGCACGACGACCAGCTCGTGGTCGTCGGCCACGCCGTCGTACGCGTGGAACCTCTCGACGTTGTGCTGGCAGAGGAGGCAGAAGGCGCACATGCTGAAGAAACAGAGCCGCGGGACCTGGAGGCTCGCCGCGAGCTCCCTGGCCCACGGGTGGCAGAAGTCCGCCACCACACACGTCGGGTACGGCGCGCGCTCGCGGAGGTGCCGCTCCAGAGGCTCCCGGAGGCGCGCCAGGGCGCGGAAGTAGTTGGTCCAGAGATCCGGCGGCACCTTGTCAACGTCGTCGGCGCCGTCGGGCAGCCCTTCCGCGGCGAGGTCGAGCGGGAGCTCCACGAGCCGGACCGCCAGGCCGGACTTTCGGGCGAAGTCCACGGTCGGCCGGATCCGCCCGGTATTGGACGGGGTGACGACGATGCTGGCGAGGGCGCCGTGGGTCGCTAGCAGCAGCGCCGTGTCGACCGCCGGGATCAGGTGCCCCTGAAACATCAGCGGGATGAACACGAAGTGCGCCTTCACGTCGCAGCCGCTGCCGTTCGCCGTCGGGCGGCCATTCGCTACGTCTTCTATTGCCATCTGGCAGATTTTGAAGCTCTTGCTAGTGTGGTGTGTCTTGGACTTTCGATGGATTGTTGTCTGTCAGTCCGATGTCTTAAATAGGAGACAAGGTTTCGCGGGCGACGAAAACAAAGATGCTGGAGGTATCGGCTGGAACGACGGTTCCAAGGCCTGATGCACATCATCGACGAGGTTGTAGCATCTGACTAGCTAGACTGAGAGAGACGATGCCGCGATTTCATTGCCACTACATTTGTACTGATCTACTGCATAGAGATAGGGCGCTGCTTACAAGTACGTTACCAGTGACGTAAACAATGATGTTGCAACTCATTCTAGAATAAGATCAGGCAGTGTAGATCTGCCATACAAGGTGTTGTTAACGCTCTTGAAATGAAATGGCCAATAGATCACTTTAAACCTGTCGGCGTTCCGAGACCGGGGGTCCCCGAGCCGACGAGTGAGAGTGCCGCGTGCCCCAGCCCAGATGGGTCGAGCGCGTGGGCGAGCGCGAAGGGGGAACAGAGAGAGAGGTCGGTGGCCGGAGCCGAGTCGTGAGGGAGTCGGAGAATTCCCGCGGCCTTCGTGTTCGTCCCGCGCCCAGGTCGGGTGCGCTTGCAGTAGGGGGTTACAAGCGTCCGCGCGAGGTGAGGGGAGCGAGCGGCCCCGAGAGAGCGCCTGCCCCTGCCCTTCGTCCCCGCGAGGCCAACCTTCTCTAAGAAGGCCCTGGTCCTTCCTTTTATAGTCGTAAGGAGAGGATCCAGGTGTACAAGATGGGGGTGTAGCAAGGTGCTACGTGTCTAGCGAGGGAGAGCTAGCGCCCTATGTACATGCCAAGGTGGCAGCCGGAGAGATCTTGGCACCCTGTTGGTGTGGCGTCGTGGCTGTTGGAGGAGTAACGGAGCCGGACGGGGGGACAGCTGTCGAAGTGGCTGGGCCCTTGCTGACGTTCTCCTGCTTTCGTAAGGGAGCTGAGAGCCGCCGTCGTCATGATCTAGCGGGGCGCCATCATTGCCTATCTGGCATAGCTGGCCAGATGGGACGCCGGTCTTGTTCTCTGCGACCCAAGTCGGCTCAAGGCAGGGTGATGATGACGCTTCCTGTTGACGTGGCGGTCTCGTGTCCTAGGTCGGGCGTCGTGGAGGCTCCTCCGAAGCCGAGGTCGAGTCCGTCCTGCAAGACAGAGGCAGAGTTCGAGCCCTGGGTCGGGCGAGGCGGAGATCGTTCGGCAGAGGCCGAGGCGGAGTCCGAGCCCTGGGTCGGGTGAGGCGGAGTTCGTCGTCTTCCGGGGCCTTAGCCCGAGTCCGAGCCCTGGGTCGGGCGGAGCGGAGTTCGCCGTCTTCCGGGGCCTTAGCCCGAGTCCGAGCCCTGGGTCGGGCGGAGCGGAGTTCGCCGTCTTCCGGGGCCTTAGCCCGAGTCCGAGCCCTGGGTCGAGCGGAGCGGAGTTCGCCGTCTTCCGGGGCCTTAGCCCGAGTCCGAGCCCTGGGTCGGGCAGAGCCTCCTATGGCACCTCTGGCGAAGTCTGGTCGCCCGTCGGTCTTACGTTTTGCGTTAAATGCCCTGGTGACTGGGTCGGTTGGCGCGGTGATTTAGTCAGGGTTTCTTCTTATCGAAGGCGGGGCCTAGGGCGAGCCGGAGATGCGTCTGCCGTGAAAGAGGAGGCCTCAGGCGAGACGGAGTCATCTTAGGGTCGGCTGCCCTCGCCCGAGGCTAGGCTCGGGCGTGGCGTGGTCAAGTCACTCGTATGGACTGATCCCTGACTTAATCAAACCCATCAGGCCTCTACAGCTTTATGCTGATGGGGGTTACCAGCTGAGAATTAGGTGTCTTAAGGGTACCCCTAATTATGGTCCCCGACAGTAGCCCCCGAGCCTCGAAGAGAGTGTTAACACTCGCTTGGAGGCTTGCGTCGCACTTTTTTGCAAGGGGACCAGCCTTTCTCGGTGGTACTTTGTTCCGGTGGGTGCGCGCGAGCGCACCCGCCGGGTGTAGCCCCCGAGGCCTCGGAGGAGTGGTTTCACTCCTTCGAGGTCTTAATGCCTTGCGTAATGCCTCGGCTGGTCTGGCGGTTCCCTCATGCGAGCAGGGCGTAGCCCAGGTGCACTGTCGGGGCCCAAGTTCTCGGGCTGGTATGTTGACGCTGTCAACGGTTCGGCCGGAGCCGGGTTTGCGAGAGCAGCCCCCGAGCCTTCGCACGGAGCGAGAGGACGATCAGGGACAGACTCGACTTTTTATATACGCCCCTACGTCGCCTTTCCGCAAGGAGGAGGGGGGGAGTGCGCCATGTTACCCTCGATGGGCACCGAACATGGTGTCTCCGGTGAGCTGCAATCGGGTAATCCGAGTGGACGTCCGTGCCCCGTTCGTTGGGGGTCGGCTAGGGGCCCGGAGGCACGCCCAAAAGTACCTGCGGGTGATCTGCCGGACCCGGTCCCCTAGCGACGGGGTCTGAGGGCTCGTTGCCTCCCTCCGATGGGATTCCGTTACAGAGTCGTTCCCGCTGGTCTCGGAAATGTCCTAGGGTACCTCGGGAGCGCAGCCCGAGCCTCGGTTATGTATCGAACGTACCCCTGGTCATCCCTCGCTCGGCGTCTGAGGCGACTGTGAACCCTTCGACAGGCCAGCCTTCGAACCCCTGATCAGTAGGGGGCACGGAGCCCGAGTAGCCTGAGGCGGTCGTGGGACCTTTCGGGGGCCGACCTTCGAACCCCTGACCAGTAGTGGGTGTCGGGCCCACGTGATCTGAGGCGGCTGTTGAACCCTTCGAAGGGGCCAGCCTTCGAACCCCTGATCAGTAGGGAGGCTCGGAGCCTAGTTCCTTCACGGGGAAGGATCCCTTTGGGGTTATCCCCCTTCTCGGTCCCTGTTGCAAGAGATAGAGAAAGAAGGAAAAGGGAAAAAGGATTCGAAATTGAATGTCGTGGCGTACCTTTTTCGGCGTGGTCGTTTTGGCGGAGGCGAAGCGTCGCCAGCTGCCCCTGCCAGAAACGTCACCTGTTCCGCCGCGGAGTTAATGCGCCGGGGTAAGCGGTCGGTGAGGCTGCCGTTGCGTGCGCGAGCCGTTCGAGGTACGGGTCATGGGCGCGTCGTCTTCACGCCGTGAGAGGGGGTTCTCTTGCTGCCTCCGGATGGGACGTGAGCCTGGCCGATGGCGTGACCGCTGCTCTCGCGCGCCTGCCACCGTCATTACTGCCGGCCCATTTTTGGCCGCGTTTGACCGCTGCGCCAGGCTGGTGCTGCTGGGTCGCGGGCTGGGTCGCCTCGAATCGCGGTATCGGTTCCGCAATCGAGGAGGTGCGGTGGTGGAGCGAGTGGCACAGCGGTTCGCATGCAGCGCCCGGCGCGCCAGTTGCACGACGCGTGGGCTTGAGCCGTCGCGCTGGCCTGTCAGGAGTCGGAGAGGCGCGTCCACTTGGCGCGGTTGCATGCCGCCTGCATGGCCGCTTGCCCCCTTTGCCCGCTGGTCTGGGCAAAAGTGGAGGGTTACTTGTAACCGCTGGGTGGTTGCGTGCGTCGTGCGCGGCGGTTCGGCTTCTTCTGCTTAGAGCCAGTCTGCATGACAGGCGGGCCCCAGCCCCCGCGCCGCAGGGAAGGGCTTTGGAGGCGTGTTGGAGAAGACTCAGCCCGTGACGGTTGAGGGCGCAAGCAGGGGGAGTTGCCTTTAAAAGGAGGGCGACCCCCTTCGTAAGGTGACCATGTCTCCTACCTCCCCTATGCATTGTGTCTCTCCATCTTCCGAGCCCCCGGATGGGGGGAAACCGCCGTCTTTTCGCTCCATCGCCGGAGGAACGCAACTCCGTGGGAGTTGGTACCTTTCAGCCATCGTTCGGCTTCAAGGATTTTCATCATGCAGCCCGGCTGCACCCCTCCACCGGCGGTCACCCAGGGTGGTGACTTCCGGCTTGATGGTGGGGGAAAGCGAGCCGGGCTGTGGTCCCGGCCCCGCCCTCAGTGTTGAGGGTGTTCGTCATCCTCGCCGGGGCGGGGAGCGAGGCGAGCCGGGGCTGCACCTTCTACGCGGGTCGGCGGGCCACCTCATTTTCCAGCTTCTGGTGGTGGCAATCGCCTTTTGGCCCCACGGCGGAGACATCCTCCAGTCATGCTGGGGAAGGAGAACTGTTGCTGCCCAGCTAGGATGCAACATTCCGTCTTCCTCCTCGCATTCGTGGCGAGGACGGCTGCGAGGATCTGCCGGGGTGCTTAGGGGCGTCCCGCGTTTGCTGGTGATTCGCCCAGAGCTTGTTGCTCCACGGGCTTCCCTGGCGGGGAGGTTGTCCGTACCCGCGGGGATGGAACCGGAGTTCCGTTTGTAATGGCACTTTGAGTGCCGGGTTTTTTGTTCATTTCGGCTTTCGGGGCCTGAACATGTATGTAACTTCGGCACAGAGCCGTGTTTTTTCCTCATTTCTGAGCACTAAGACTCGCCTGTTGTTTGCCTGAACCGCTTCACCAAGCGTGAGTCGCCCCGTGTCAAGGTGACGAGTGAGGTATCCGTATCCCGGAGGCGTAGGAATCCCTCGGCTCGGTCGGCCCTGTTGTCCGAGGCTCCTCTAGCTTGGTTAAAGAGACCCCTCGGCCGCTCTTCGACGAGCCGAGGCCAGGGGTAGCGATATCAGCACGAGCAAAGGCGGAGTTGGCTCAGAAATGAAACCTGGTTGGCCGGAGCCTAGCCGGGTTGTCCGTTGGCAGGATCGACGTCGGGGTTGATCAGCCGAGGCTTCGGACCAAGCTGGCGCCCTCGGAAGGCGGTCGGCCGAGGCCCCGGAGGTGGCCAGCCGAGCCGTCCGCTCGGGCCGGGTTCTCGGAGAAGTCCCTAGCAGAGATCGCTCGAGCGTGGTGATGACGTCGTCCTTCGGAGCGGAGGCCCTCGGACCGCGTCGCCGTCCGAGGCTAGGTCGGGCCTTGCCGAAGGTGCTGTCGATGCCAAGGGTGTCGTCGCCCTCTTCCAGCGTCAAGATCCGAGCCTGCAGGGTCAAATCGTCTTGTAGCGTGGGCCTTGCGCGGCCGTCGAGGCCAGAACACACACCCTTGCTGCGTCATAAAGCTGCGTCTCTTTTCCTCTTGTTTCAAGTATCTGGACTTTTCGTCGGTAGCAGGGATGTTAGTGCGAGCAAGAGTTGCTTCTCGCGGGAGGTGATGAGTGAGGTATCCGTATCCCGGAGGCGTGGGAGTCCCTCGGCTCGGTCGGCCTCGCCGCTTACGCGTACTTTTACCCGTCCATGAGGCCCTGTCACCGACTCGGTCGAGAAGGCTCGAAGAACCGCTTCAACAGAAGAGCTTCCGTACGTAAAGACTCGTTCGATCCGCGGAGTCACTTTATCCGAGCGCGAGTTACTTATCGCAGAAGGTGATGAGTGAGGTATCCGTATCCCGGAGGCGTAGGAGTCCCTCGGCTCGGTCAGCCTTGACTGCTTACGTGTACCCCGTCGTTTCCAGGACCCACTTTCCGAAGTAGTCAAAAAGCACGAAATATGTTCTGGTGAAAGAGATTTTTTGTTCGAGGAAAATTTTGACGCAGAGGGGGTTTCCCCCCTTTTAGCCCCCGAGGGAGGGTCGGGCTTTACCGAGGCGAGGCCGACCCTTCCTTGTTGACTAAACTTTGCGTGGGTGCGGGGTATATGAACAACTTGGAAACATCTTAAGGGTAGAAGCGACGTAGCTCTTGGATGTTCCAAGCGTTGCCGTAGACCTCGCCTTGACTGTTGGCCAGCTTGTACGTTCCGGGCTTCAGAACTTTGGCGATGATGAACGGCCCCTCCCAGGGGGGCGTGAGCTTGTGCCTCCCTCGGGCGTCTTGCCGCAGCCGAAGCACCAGATCGCCCACCTGGAGATCTCGGGGTTGGACCCCTCGGGCGTGGTAGCGTCGCAGGGACTGCTGATACCGCGCCGAGTGTAGTAAGGCCCTGTCCCGAGCCTCATCCAGCTGGTCCAGCGAGTCTTCTCGGCTAGCTTGGTTGCTTTCTTCGTTGTAGGCCCTCGTCCTCGGGGAGCCGTATTCCAGGTCCGTGGGCAAGACGGCCTCGGCCCCGTAGACCAGGAAGAACGGCGTGAAACCTGTGGCTCGGCTTGGCGTCGTCCTTAGGCTCCAGACCACCGAGGGGAGTTCCTTCATCCATCGCTTGCCGAACTTGTTGAGACCGTTGTAAATCCGGGGCTTGAGCCCTTGTAGAATCATGCCGTTGGCACGTTCCACTTGCCCATTCGTCATGGGGTGAGCTACGGCGGCCCAGTCTACCCGGATGTTGTGATCATCGCAAAAATCCAAGAATTTTTCGCCGGTGAACTGGGTGCCATTGTCGGTGATGATGGAGTTCGGGACCCCGAAGCGATGGATGATGTTGGTGAAGAACGCCACCGCCTGCTCGGACCTGATGCTGTTCAGGGGTCGGACCTCGATCCACTTGGAGAATTTGTCGATGGCGACCAGCAGGTGCGTGTAGCCCCTGGGCGCCTTCTGCAGAGGGCCGACAAGGTCCAGACCCCACACAGCGAAGGGCCAGGTGATGGGTATCGTCTGCAGAGCCTGAGCGGGCAGGTGGGTCTGCTTCGCATAGAATTGGCACCCTTCGCAGGCGCGGACAATTCTAGTGGCGTCAGCCACCGCCGTTGGCCAGTAGAAGCCTTGGCGGAAAGCGTTCCCGACGAGGGTTCGAGGTGCTGCATGATGACCGCAAGCCCCCGAGTGTATTTCCCGCAGGAGTTCCTGACCTTCGGCGATGGAGATGCATCGCTGGAGGATGCCCGAGGGGCTTCGGTGGTAGAGCTCCTTCTCATCGCCCAGCAAGACGAACGATTTGGCGCGTCGCGCTACCCGCCGAGCCTCGGCTCGGTCGAGGGGCAGTTCTCCTTGGCGGAGATATTGCAGGTACGGGGTTTGCCAATCTTGATCTGGCATGACCCCGTTCTGCTCCTCCTCGATGCGCAGCGCTTCGCCCTCGGGCTCCGAGGGTTCCTCGGGGTGAGCCGAGGATGGCTCGGGCTGGGCCGAGGTCACCTCGGACGAGGCCGAGGGTGCTTCGGGCTCGGGCGCGTCGCCTATGTTGACGGAGGGTTGGTGCAGATCCCGGGAGAAGACGTCCGGGGGAACCGCCGTTCGCCCCGAGGCTATCTTCGCCAGCTCGTCCGCAGTCTCGTTGTAGCGCCGGGCGATGTGGTTAAGCTCGAGCCCGTAGGACTTGTCTTCCAGGCGTCGAACCTCCTCACAGTAGGCCTCCATCTTCGGGTCGCGGCAGAGGGAGTTCTTCATGACTTGGTCGATGACGAGCTGCGAGTCGCCACGCGCATCGAGGCGTCGGACCCCTAGCTCGATGGCGATTCGCAATCCGTTGATCAGAGCCTCGTACTCAGCCACATTGTTGGACGCCGGGAAATGGAGGCGGAGCACGTAGCGCAGGTGTTTCCCGAGGGGCGAGACGAAAAGCAGGCCCGCGCCAGCTCCCGTCTTCATCAGCGACCCGTCGAAAAACATGGTCCAGAGCTCTGGTTGGATCGGAGCCGTCGGCAACTGGGTATCGACCCATTCGGCTACGAAATCCGCCAGCACCTGGGACTTGATGGCCTTCCGGGGGGCGAACGAGATTGCCTCGCCCATGATTTCCACCGCCCACTTCGCGATCCGCCCCGAGGCTTCTCGGCACTGGATGATCTCCCCCAGGGGGAAGGATGACACCACAGTCACCGGATGGGACTCGAAGTAATGTCGCAGCTTTCGCCTCGTCAGGATCACTGCATATAGCAGCTTCTGGACTTGTGGGTAGCGGACCTTGGTCTCGGACAGCACTTCGCTGACGAAGTAAACTGGCCTCTGAATGGGCAAGGCATGCCCCTCTTCCTGCCTTTCGACTACGATCGCGGCGCTGACCACCTGAGTGGTTGCGGCGCCGTAGACCAGGAGGGTTTCTCCATCAGCTGGGGGTACCAAGATGGGCGCCTGGGTGAGGAGCGCCTTCAGGTTCCCGAGGGCTTACTCGGCCTCGGGAGTCCAAGTGAAGCACTCGGCCTTCCTTAAGAGGCGGTACAGGGGCAGGCCTCTTTCGCCGAGGCGCGAGATGAAACGGCTCAAGGCCGCGAGGCATCCCATGACCCTCTGTACGCCTTTTAAGTCCTTGATGGGCCCCATGTTTGTGATCGCTGCGATCTTCTCCGGGTTGGCTTCGATGCCCCGCTTGGAGACGATGAATCCCAAAAGCATGCCTCGGGGCACCCCGAAGACGCACTTCTCGGGATTGAGCTTGACGCCCTTCGCCTTGAGACACCGGAATGTCAGTTCGAGGTCGGAGAGAAGGTCGGAGGCTTTCCTCGTCTTGACTACGATGTCATCGACGTAGGCCTCGACCGTGCGACCAATGTGTTCGCCGAACACATGGTTCATGCACCGCTGGTACGTTGCACCCGCGTTCCTCAAACCGAACGGCATTGTGACATAACAGTACATGCCGAAGGGCGTGATGAAAGAAGTCGCGAGCTGGTCGGACTCTTTCATCTTGATTTGATGATACCCTGAGTAGGCATCGAGGAAAGACAGGGTTTCGCACCCTGCAGTGGAGTCCACAATTTGGTCGATGCGAGGTAGAGGGTAGGGGACCTTCGGACATGCTTTGTTGAGACCAGTGTAGTCTACACACATCCGCCACTTCCCCCCTTTTTTCCTCACAAGTACAGGGTTGGCAAGCCATTCGGGATGGAATACCTCTTTAATGAACCCTGCTGCCATCAGCTTGTGGACCTCCTCGCCTATCACCCTGCGCCTTTCCTCGTCGAATCGGCGCAGAGGCTGTCTGACCGGCCGGGCTCCGGCCCGAATATCCAGCGAGTGCTCGGCGACATCCCTCGGTATGCCGGGCATGTCCGAGGGACTCCACGCAAAAACGTCGGCGTTTGCGCGGAGGAAGTCGACGAGCACTGCTTCCTATTTGGGGTCGAGCCCGGAACCGATCCGGATCTGCTTGGAGGTGTCGCCACTGGGGTCGAGAGGGACGGCCTTAACCGTCTCCGCTGGCTCGAAGTTGCCGGCATGCCGCTTCACGTCCGGCACCTCTCGGGAGAGGCTTTCCAGGTCGGCAATGAGGGCCTCGGACTCGGCGAGGGCCTCGGCGTACTCCACGCACTCCACATCGCATTCGAATGCGTGTTTATACATGGGGCCGACGGTGATGACCCCGTTGGGGCCTGGCATCTTGAGCTTCAGGTAAGTGTAGTTGGGGATGGCCATGAACTTCGCGTAGCATGGCCTTCCCAACACTGCGTGGTAGGTTCCTCGGAAGCCGACCACCTCGAACGTCAAAGTCTCCCTTCGGAAGTTGGAGGGTGTTCCGAAGCAGACAGGGAGGTCGAGCTGTCCGAGGGGCTGGACGCGCTTCCCGGGAATGATCCCGTGGAAGGGCGCAGCGCCTGCTCGGACGGATGACAGGTCGACGCGCAGGAGCCTGAGGGTCTCGGCGTAGATGATGTTGAGGCAGCTGCCTCCATCCATCAGGACCTTGGTGAGCCTGACGTCGCCTATGACGGGGTCGACGACGAGCGGGTACTTCCCCGGGCTCGGCACGTGGTCGGGGTGGTCGTCCCGGTCGAAGGTGATGGGCTTGTCGGACCAGTCTAGGTAGACTGGCGCCACCACCTTCACCGAGCTGACCTCCCGACGCTCTTGCTTACGATGCCGAGCCGAGGCGTTTGCCGCATGCCCTCCGTAGATCATGAAGCAATCGCGGACCTCTGGGAACTCTCCTGCTTGGCGATCCTCCCTTTTGTCGTCGTCGTGAGCCCTGCCACCCTCTGTGGGTGGCCCGGCCCTGTGGAAGTGGCGCCGAAGCATGACGCACTCTTCGAGGGTATGCTTGACGGGCCCCTGATGGTAGGGGCACGTCTCCTTGAGTGCCTTGTCGAAGAGGTTAGCACCTCCGGGGGGCTTCCGAGGGTTCTTGTGCTCGGCGGCGGCGACAAGGTCTGCATCGGGAACGTCGCGTTTCGCTTGCGACTTCCTCCTGCCTTTCTTCTTGGCGCCGCGCGGAGTAGACGCCTCGGGAGCATCTTCCGACGGGCGGCCCTGGGGCTGCTTGTCCTTTCGGAAGATGGCCTCTACCGCCTCCTGGCCGGAGGCGAACTTGGTGGCAATGTCCATCAGCTCGCTCGCCCTGGTGGGGGTCTTGCGACCCAGCTTGCTCACCAGGTCGCGGCAGGTGGTGCCGGCGAGGAACGCGCCGATGACATCGGAGTCGGTGATGTTGGGCAGCTCGGTGCGCTGCTTCGAGAACCGCCGGATGTAGTCCCGAAGAGACTCTCCCGGCAGTTGCCGACAGCTTCGGAGGTCCTAGGAATTCCCGGGGCGCACGTACGTGCCCTGGAAGTTCCCGGCGAAAGCCCGGACCAGATCCTCCCAGTTGGAAATCTGCCCCGGAGGCAGGTGCTCCAACCAGGCACGAGCGGTGTCGGAGAGAAACAGGGGGAGGTTACGGATGATGAGGTTGTCATCGTCCGTCCCACCCAGTTGACAGGCCAGGCGGTAGTCCGCAAGCCACAATTCCGGTCTCGTTTCCCCCGAGTACTTCGTGATAGTAGTCGGGGGTCGGAATCGGGGCGGAAACGGCGCCCGCCGAATGGCTCGGCTAAAGACCTGCGGACCGGGTGGTTCGGGCGAGGGACTCCGATCCTCCCCGCTGTCGTAGCGTCCCCCACGCCTGGGGTGATAGCCTCGGCGCACCCTTTCGTCGAGGCGTGCCCGACGGTCACGATGAGGGTGCTCATCGCCGAGGTGGCCCGAGGCCGCAGGCGCGGTGTTGCGCGTGCGCCCGGTGAAGACCGAGGCTTCCCGCGTGAGTCGGGAGGTCGCGGCACGAGGTTCCGAGGGGTATCCCTGCCTTCGGGAGGCAGAGCTCTCGGCCCGCCGGGCCGCAGCGCCTTCCAGGAGATGCTTGAGTTCTCCCTGGATTCGCCGACCCTCGGTGGTTGATGACTCCGGCATCGCGCGGAGGAGCATCGCTGCAGCGGCCAGGTCCTGACCGGTTCCACCGGATGCGGGTGGCGGTCTGTCCCTGGCATCGTTGGCGATGCGGTGCTGGAGACCTTGGGGCAGGTGACGTACTCCTCCGGCCGGGGGTTGGCTCGCCCATACCTGCCCGATGTTCTGGCGGATTGCCTCGAGCGCTCCTGCTTCCTCATCGAGCCCGGCCTGCGCCCCGCGGACTTGCTCGAGCTGTGGGTCGTGACCCCCCGCCGGAACGGGGACCACAGCTAGCTCCCGCGGGATGTCGGCGCGAGGCGCTGGCCTAGGGGGATCACCATCCTCCGGCATGCCGAGACAGCCGCCTCCGGAGGGATCCCCTAACTCGATGTGGAAACATTCGCGACTCGGGCCGCAGTCCTTGTCGCCAAGGCTGCGGCTGCCGTCGGAACAGTCGGAGAGGCAGTAGTCACATGCGGTCATGAAGTCCCGCATGGCACTAGGGTTGCCAGATCCGGAGAAATCCCAGCAGATGCTGGGGTCGTCATCTTCCTCGGACCCAGAGGGTCCGTAGGTCGAGACACCCGTCAATCGGTCCCAAGGCGACCGCACACGAAACCCCAGAGAGGTTGCACTCGCCTCAATGTGAGCGCCCGCCAAAGCGAGGTCGCCAGGCGGGCTGAGGCCGAGTCGAAATGACGAAAGATGGGTAGCAGTCGGTACCTTTTTGTCGACGAGGGGCGATGAAGTCAAGTCGGGGGCTGACCGCGCCGTCGTCTTGGGTACGAGGGCGACGTCCTGCAGGCCCTCCGTGAGCGTGCTGGCGTCGTCCACTTGCTCGGGGTCGACGTGTTGCGGGGGGATGGCGCTCGCGTTTGCCTCGAACGCGAGGGCGACGCTTGGCGTGTCCTTCGTTGGGGCGCCGGGGATGTCGATTTGCTCGACAGCCGTCGGAGCGTGATCTCCCGCTCGGCCCTGGTTGCCCCGCCTCCTCCTCCTCCGATGGCGAGGGAGAGGATGGGGCGAGCTCGAAAGTTGTCCTTCCCCCACGCGGGAAAGACGTCGTCGATTCCGCCGCCGGCGGGCGGGCTGTCCGCCACCAATGTCGCTGTCGCGCGGCGGTGGAAGGAGTATCATGTCGTAGTTGCCGTCGAGAGACATGAACTCGAGGTTCCCGAAACGGAGCACCGTCCCGGGTTGAAGAGGTTGTTGGAGACTGCCCATCTGGAGCTTGATGGGAAATCGAACGTCAACACGCAGCAGGCCCCTACCTGGCGCGCCAACTGTCGGCGTTCCGAGACCGGGGGGTCCCCGAGCCGACGAGTGAGAGTGCCGCGTGCCCCAGCCCAGATGGGTCGAGCGCGTGGGCGAGCGCGAAGGGGGGAACAGAGAGAGAGGTCGGTGGCCGGAGCCGAGTCGTGAGGGAGTCGGAGAATTCCCGCGGCCTTCGTGTTCGTCCCGCGCCCAGGTCGGGTGCGCTTGCAGTAGGGGGTTACAAGCGTCCGCGCGAGGTGAGGGGAGCGAGCGGCCCCGAGAGAGCGCCTGCCCCTGCCCTTCGTCCCCGCGAGGCCAACCTTCTCTAAGAAGGCCCTGGTCCTTCCTTTTATAGTCGTAAGGAGAGGATCCAGGTGTACAAGATGGGGGTGTAGCAAGGTGCTACGTGTCTAGCGAGGGAGAGCTAGCGCCCTATGTACATGCCAAGGTGGCAGCCGGAGAGATCTTGGCACCCTGTTGGTGTGGCGTCGTGGCTGTTGGAGGAGTAACGGAGCCGGACGGGGGGACAGCTGTCGAAGTGGCTGGGCCCTTGCTGACGTTCTCCTGCTTTCGTAAGGGAGCTGAGAGCCGCCGTCGTCATGATCTAGCGGGGCGCCATCATTGCCTATCTGGCGTAGCTGGCCAGATGGGACGCCGGTCTTGTTCTCTGCGACCCAAGTCGGCTCAGGGCAGGGTGATGATGACGCTTCCTATTGACGTGGCGGTCTCGTGTCCTAGGTCGGGCGTCGTGGAGGCTCCTCCGAAGCCGAGGTCGAGTCCGTCCTGCAAGACAGAGGCAGAGTCCGAGCCCTGGGTCGGGCGAGGCGGAGATCGTTCGGCAGAGGCCGAGGCGGAGTCCGAGCCCTGGGTCGGGTGAGGCGGAGTTCGTCGTCTTCCGGGGCCTTAGCCCGAGTCCGAGCCCTGGGTCGGGCGGAGCGGAGTTCGCCGTCTTCCGGGGCCTTAGCCCGAGTCCGAGCCCTGGGTCGGGCGGAGCGGAGTTCGCCGTCTTCCGGGGCCTTAGCCCGAGTCCGAGCCCTGGGTCGGGCGGAGCGGAGTTCGCCGTCTTCCAGGGCCTTAGCCCGAGTCCGAGCCCTGGGTCGGGCAGAGCCTCCTATGGCACCTCTGGCGAAGTCTGGTCGCCCGTCGGTCTTACCTTTTGCGTTAAACGCCCTGGTGACTGGGTCGGTTGGCGCGGTGATTTAGTCAGGGTTTCTTCTTATCGAAGGCGGGGCCTAGGGCGAGCCGGAGATGCGTCTGCCGTGAAAGAGGAGGCCTCAGGCGAGACGGAGTCATCTTAGGGTCGGCTGCCCTCGCCCGAGGCTAGGCTCGGGCGTGGCGTGGTCAAGTCACTCGTATGGACTGATTCCTGACTTAATCAAACCCATCAGGCCTCTGCAGCTTTATGCTGATGGGGGTTACCAGCTGAGAATTAGGCGTCTTGAGGGTACCCCTAATTATGGTCCCCGACAAAACCAATAGCTAAAAATATCGTGTTGAATAATTAGACAAATTCCAGATTAAATTCCGAATATAAATCATGACCAAATCAGAAGATCTGAAGTAAAAAGTCAAATCAGATGATGCGTACTGATTAGACATACTGATAGATGGTGCGCGCCGGAATCAGCAGGGTCGACGATGTCGAAACAACGAAATCAGCAGGGTCGACAGGCAGAAGATCACGAGCAGTCGCGTGAAGACGCTTCCCAAAAACCTTATTCGCCCTCTCCCGGTGCAGGATCTAGAAGACGAAGGGTTCCGGAGACCTGCTCTCCTGATCGCAGATGCACGTCTGCGGTCAGGACGAAGGGAACTAAAAGGCGGCTCAACTATGAAGAGAGGCGAAAGCGAAACTGGGATGATTTGCAGGCTGGCTGCCGGGCTCCTTTTATAGGACCGAGTCCGCGACCCCCGATCTTATCCACCCACAAAAATCTCGCGATCAGTTAAGATTTTATAGCGATCGGTTAGGATAAACGTAACAGCCAAGAAACCAAAAAATCAAATGGCAAAAGGTAGCCGCCCCCGCAAGGCGGGGGGCCGGATTTCGGCGGACCATTCACGCGCATGTCGTGCGCCCGCGCCATTCGCCCCGCCCCGGCGAGGCGAGCGAGCGCGCGCGTGTGGCTCTCCACACTCTCTCCTCTCATCCATGACTTGGTGAGTGAGTGTGGCTTCCATATTTAAGCTAGCTCTACTCAAATAGAACTAGCAATATGGTGCTATTGGTTCCACCTATTCCCTAGCCATCCACTTATATGGGCTTTTATGATTTTCCTGGGATTTATTTGAATTTCTCAATTGGGCCTAGCCCATAAATCCTAACAATCCCCCACCAGATCTCAAATGCCCATATGCAGTTTTCGCCACTATTCACTACTGTTTAATATACTAGTTTTTCAGCAGAGACTGTTAAGTTGAACTTCTGCCTAGAACTCCAAGCTACACCAACCCACAACTTGGACAATGGACTATGCCTTGAATTGCAAGTTTTGCGTGAATGGGTTTCACTTGAAGTCATGACCAGTACTTGGCTACCAGTAGTCCCCTTCTCGGGTGGAGCATATACGTCGTACTCCAAGGTCTCTTCATGAGTTTACTAGAGATCACCCAGATCTCATAGACTGCGACGTTAGACAGTCTAACTCATATAGGTGTGTTCTTTCAAGAATGTTCTGCAGGACAATATCTTTGCTAATACAAGCCAACAGAACACATTAAGGCACAAAGCCAACCTGCCTTACAACATTTGAGAGTATTGCATCTTTACTTAGAGAGGGTCAAAAGTTACTCTCCTCAGTTCACCAATGGCTTGTTCTTCCCAGGACCTAATTCACGGGATCTCCGATCACATAGACTGGGTTTCCACCATGGCAACTTTATTCGGGTCTCATACCCATCTCTCTCGATGCGATTTCTATCACATTACGTGGTAGTCCCTTGGTAAAAGGATCTGCCAGATTTTTATCTGTTGAAATATAAGTCACACTTATAACTCCGGAGTTTCTCAACTTTCTGATAGACTTCAATCGTCTTTTGACATGTCTTGATGACTTTCCATTATCCTTAGAACTCGTCACTTTAGCAATCACTGTCTGATTGTCACAGTTCATAAGGATAGCTGGTATTGGTTTCTCAACCACTGGCAAGTCCATCAAGAGTTCACGCAACCATTCTGCCTCAACGGTTGCTGTGTCAAGTGCAGCTAGCTCAGCTTCCATGGTTGACCTCGTCAAGATGGTCTGCTTGCATGACCTCCATGATACCGCACCTCCATCAATAGTGAAGACATAACCACTGGTGGCATAAAGCTCGTCTACATCAGATGTCCAGTTCAAATCACTATATCCTTCAAGTACTGCATGCTGACCAGAATAGTGAATTCCATAACTCATTGTACCTTGCAGGTAGCGCATAACCCGCTCAAGTGCATGCCAATGATCAGTCCCGGGGTTTGACATGAACCTACTCAATTTGCTCACAGCAAACGAGAAATCGGGGCTTGTTGCACCAGCAAGATACATGAGTGAACCGACAATCTGAGAGTATCTCAATTGGTCTAAACCAATTCTCTTGTTCTTTCGCAGTGTCACACTGGGATCATAAGGTGTTGGAGAAGGTTTGCACTCAGAGAAGCCAAATCGCTTCAAAACCTTTTCAACATAGTGAGATTGCGAGAGAGTAATCCCACCATCTGCCTTAATCAGCTTGATGTTTAGAATCACATCAGCTTCTCCTAGATCTTTCATATCAAAACTCTTTGATAGAAAAGACTTGACTTCATTGATCACATCAATGTTTGTGCCAAATATCAATATATCATCAACATATAAGCACAATATAACTCCTTCGCCCCCACCACAGCGATAATATACACACCTGTCTGCCTCATTAATGGCAAAGCCTGCAGACGTGTCAAACTTCATGCCACTGCTTTGGTGCTTGCTTTAGACCATACAAAGATTTCAATAACTTGCACACCTTGCTTTCTTGACCCTTTACTACAAATCCATCAGGCTGTTCCATATAGATTTCCTCATCTAGCTCTCCATTAAGAAAAGTTGTCTTTACATCCATCTGATAAATAAGGAGACCATACGAGGCAGCCAAAGAAAGTAGTACTCGAATAGTGGTCATTCTAGCAACAGGTGAGTAAGTATCAAAGAAGTCTTCTCCTTCTTTCTAAGTATAGCCTTTAGCCACAAGCCTAGCCTTGTACTTTTCAATTGTACCATCAGGCTTGAGCTTCTTTTTAAACACCCACTTACAACCCACAGGTTTGCATCCATAGGGTCGATCAGTGACTTCCCACGTACCATTTGAAAGAATGGAGTCCATCTCATTATGAACTGCTTCTTTCCAATCATCTGCATCTGAAGATGCAAATGCTTCTGCAATAGTAGTAGGAGTATCGTCCACAAGGTACACAATGAAATCATCACCAAAGGATTTTTCAACCCTTTGTCTCTTGCTCCTTTTAGGAGCATCATTGTCATCCTCCTCTAGGACAATTTCATGTGGCTGTTCAAAACTCTCAATAGGTGTACTATGTTCAGGAGTTATCTCAGAAGAGTATCTAGAATTGCTATGAATGTTTTTCATTGGAAATATATGTTCAAAGAAAGTAGCATCACGTGATTCCATAATAGTATCAACATACACATCAGGAACTTCAGATTTAACTACTAAAAATCTATATGCTATGCTACACGAAACATATCCAAGAAAGACACAATCCACTGTCCTTGGACCAAGCTTGCGCTTTTTATTAATTGGTACATTGACTTTCGCCATGCACCCCCAAGTGAGCAAGTATGAAAGTGATGGTTTTCTCCCAACCCACTTCTCATAAGGGGTTTTCTCTTCTTTGCCCATAGGAATTCTATTCAGAACATGACATGAAGTCAGGACTGCCTCCCCCCACCATGCCTTAGATAAACCACAAGTGTCTAACATGGCATTCACCAGGTCAGTCAACGTACGGTTTTTCCTTTCAGCAATCCCGTTTGACTCGGGTGAATAGGGAGGAGTCCTCTCATGAATAATGCCATGTTCTACACATAAATCATCAAAGACTTTGGGAAAGAACTCGCCACCACGATCTGATCTAAGATGTTTGATCTTTCTCTCTAGTTGGTTTTCAACTTCAGCCTTATAGATTTTAAAGTAGTCTAAAGCCTCATCTTTAGTTTTTAGCAAGTATACATAGCAAAATCTAGACGCATCATCAATCAATGTCATGAAGTATCTCTTACCACCTTTTGTCAACACACCATTCATCTCACAAAGATCAGAATGTATGAGTTCTAGCGGTGCCAGATGTCTCTCTTCAGCAGCCTTATGAGGCTTTCGAGGTTGCTTCAACTGCACAAAACTATGGCACTTAGAACCTTTGACTATGGTGATATTCGGAATTAAACTCATGGTTGCAAGCCGAGACATAGAGCCAAAATTAATATGACACAAACGAGAATGCCAAATACTCGCAAGATCATCAACATTAGCGCAAATATGTTTCACAGACTTATTATTGAAATCTAACAGAGAAAAGCGGAACAAGCCTCCGCAATCATAGCCTTTACCAATAAATTGTCCAGACTTAGACACAACTAATTTATTAGACTCCAAAACTACCTTGAACTCATCTCTACATAGAAGGGTTTCACTAACGAGATTCTTGTGTATAGAAGGGACATGATGCACGTTCTTCAGCTGCACGATCTTTCCCGAAGTAAACTTCAGATCCACCGTGCCAGTGCCACGAACAGAAGCATATGACCCATTCCCCATTAGGACGGAAGAATCCCGGGCGCCCTGATAAGAAGAGAACAAGTTAATGTCAGAACACACATGAACATTAGCACCAGTATCAAGCCACTAGCTCGGTGATTGAAATACTGAGAAGATGAAAGGTAAATTACCATACCCTTTGTCTTCCTCATTGCTAGCGACCACTGTGTTGACATTGCCCTTTTTGCCATGGCGATCCGCTCGATCAGAACAATCCTTGGCAAAATGACCCGCCTCGCCACATGCGAAACATGTCAATTCAGCCTTGTTCTTCTTCTTCTTGAAGTTGGTAGTTTTGTTGGGCTTGTTAGATTTTGGCTTTCCTTTGCCCTTGTTGTGGTTCCTCTGAACCATGTTGGCGCTGGAGTGGCCCTCGCCTCCTTTAGATCTCGTGTCCTTAGCCCGAGCTTTCTCCTCAACATCCAGAGACGCTATCAGATTTTCAACTGATATCTCCTGTCTCTTATGTTTCAGAGATGTGGTGAAGTTCCTCCATGTAGAAGGCAACTTTGCAATAATGCACCCAGCCACAAATCGGTCAGGAAGGACTATCTTAAGGTGGTCGAGCTCCTTGGCTATACACTGTATTTCATGAGCTTGCTCTACAATAGAGCGATTATCAACCATCTTATAATCATGAAAGCTCTCCATGATATACAAGTCACTACCAGCATCTGATGCACCATACTTAGTAGTAAGTGCATCCCACAACTCTTTCCCGTCTGTGTACTGAATATTCGCATCAACCAGACGGTCAACAAGGGCGCTAAGAATGGCTCCCGTAAAGATAGTATTGGCATGGTCGTACTCTTTTTCCTGTTCAGGAGTCAGTGGACCCTCAGGTCTGCCTTTACTAACATGGAAGACATTCATAGCAGTAAGCCAGAGCGTGGCCTTGACTTGCCATCTCTTAAAGTGCATACCATTGAACTTTTCTGGCTTGAGTGCATCGGCAAAAGCAGCCATAGAAAAACTAGAAAATTGTCTATAATAAGGTTTTTGGATTGTTGAATAATTAGACAAATTCCAGATTAAATTCTGAATATAAATCATGACCAAATCAGAAGAACTGAAGTAAAAAGCCAAATCAGATGATGCATACTGATTAGACATACTGATAGATGGCGCGCGCCGGAATCAGCAGGGTCGACGATGTCGAAGCAGCGAAATCAGCAGGGCCGACGAGGCAGAAGATCACGAGCAGTCGCGTGAAGACGCTTCCCAAAAACCTTATTCGTCCTCTCCCGGTGCAGGATCTAGAAGACGAAGGGTTCCGGAGACCTGCTCTCCTGATCGCAGATGCATGTCTGCGGTTAGGACGAAGGAAACTAAAAGGCGGCTCAGCTATGAAGAGAGGCGAAAGCGAAATTGGGATGATTTGGAGGCTGGCTGCCGGGCTCCTTTTGTAGGGCCGAGTCCGCGACCCCCGATCTTATCCGCCCACAAAAATCTCACGATCAGTTGAGATCGGCAAAAGGTAGCCGTGCCCCCGCAAGGCGAGGGACTGGATTTCGACGGACCATTCACGCGCATGTCGTTCGCCCTTCGCCCTGCCCCGACCAGGCGAGGCGAGCGAGCGCGCGTGTGGCTCTCCTCACTCTCTCCTCTGGTGAGTGAGTGTGGCTTCCATATTTAAGCCAGCTCTACTCAAATAGAACTAGCAATATGGTGCTATTGGTTCCACCTATTCCCTAGCCATCCACTTATATGGGCTTTTGTGATTTTCCTGGAATTTATTTGAATTTCTCAATTGGGCCTAGCCCATAAATCCTAACATATCGTTTGCGTCACTTTATTTTTAAAATAACAAGGGAATTGCTGAAATCTCAGTTGGCCTTTTAGAGAGCAACGACACCGTACCTTAACTCTTACGCTATAGATTTCACGAGTACTGAGTACACAAGCCCTTTTTTCCTTCTTGACATCGTTTTTTCAATGGCAGATTAGAGCATCTCCAAGAGACTCTTTATTTTTGACTCTCTATTTGACTCTTTATTTGTCGCTCCATAAATATTAAACTCTATATATAGCATCTCATTCCAACAGACTCTCCAACATGCAAGTTAGCTTGGTTAGCGAGAGTTGCTAGCTAAATTTAGCTAGCGAGAGAGTTAATTTAGAGAGCCAGATAGTTTAGCAGGTTAAATGACTAGTCTATTGGAGAGCTATTATGCTATTAAGTAGCTAAAATTTAGCTTGACAAGCTATTTAGCTAGTCGTTTGGAGATGCTCTTATAAGAGCATCTGCATTAGTTCTCTAAACATGTTCCTAAATATAAATTTAAGAAATTATTATTAGAAATGTTCCTCCAATAGTTCTCTAAAAGAGGTTGCTACATTTACAAAGTCCCTATCCAATCTTTTATTGTTGCTAAATGTAGCAACCTCGTGTTCACTCCCGAAACCTAGCTAGATGAGACACGTATAACGAGACACTACAATTTCCTACTAAACGTTTTATTGTGCACAACCTCCCCTTTGTCTCCGAGTGTCTGGGTCCACCTGTAGGAACCCAACAACATGGTTGCAAGAAATGGTTGAGCAGGTGTTGTCGTGATACTCGTGCCTATAACAATATGGTTGAGCAGGTGTTGCTACGATGCACTTCAACAAAGGGTTGACCAATCAAACTGATAAATATAATAACAACGCAAATTGAAAAAATAATTTTAACCTATTGAATTCATGCACATTATTGCACGATTTGCTTGGCACCCAAACGATGCTCAATACATCTCTTCCGTAGCTTCATAGTATGGCTCATAGACTTAATTTTTAGGTAATTAGTACAACATTGAGTATCTCTTTTATTCTTGTATATCAATACCAATATAACTCTCCACTTGTTAGGCATCATGACTCATCGAAAGATATGGTTGGACAACTTGGCTATCGATATTATAGCTATGTCTAATAACCATCTATAATTAGGAGGGGCAAGCTAAACCATTCAACTATCTCTCCAAAGAAATTACGAGATATTTATTGATTTTTATGTAATTGGTGCTCACCAACATTTTATTGATATTTTATGTGTCGTCACAACACACGGGTATTGTATTATCTAATGTTATCTCTGTCATCCACGCAAGAGGATCTCCATCGTGTTTCGCAAGATAGACATGTTTGTCACGGTTGGTAATATGGGAGTCGCCATGCTATCGTTCGATTTTAGTGTAGAAATTTATGCTCCTTCCTGTCCTTATCCTGATGATGGCGCCCAGCAACAATGATAGCGAACAAGCAGTAACAGATCACTCTCAACAATTTATATAACGTCGCAATGTACAAACAGCTAACTAGTTCTATATGAAAAGAACAACAAAAGACTGGCTGTCTATACGAAGAAGAAGAACAAAAGACTGGCCGGAGCCGGCTCGCATCGTTCCATCGCTGTCGTGTCGTTGCGTTCGAGGTAAACACAGACCCGACAAAAAGTTGTCGAGCAGCAGTAGCTTCTTTTTTAGAGCGACGCAGTAGCTTGTTTGTATTCAGCGACTCGGGGAGATTTGAGTTGAATCTCGACGCCGGGTGCTACTACTGGAAGTCTGGAACGTGCAACTAGCCGTACCAACAGCGCTGTGCACTTGCCAGAAATCAGCTGCCACGTCCAATGCTTTTTTTTTAGAAAGGTATAATAACGCCACGGACTCACACCATTACACGCCTCACCCACCACAGGCACGATTTCCGCTAGCGTGTACAAAAGGTCACAGCCGAATGTCCCGCGCCGCGATCAACATGCATGCGGCATGCCACGCCCGTTGTTCAGTCATGGCCATGGGCGGTGGTCCGCCACCTGACCGCGTAATTTAACGACCAGTAGTTTCTTGAAAAAGAAGATCGTCGTTCTAAACACAAGAAAAAACTGGAATCCATGTCCATACGGTGGCAACTTCCCAATCTCCGACGGATGCCGAAACCTTTCTGCGTCCAAATTCCAGGCCTTTACTTTGGCTATCACTCCCTGACAACCGCTAGGCAACCGGCCGTTGCTGCTTACCTGCTACTGACGCTGCGGCACACAGGGTGGAATGCGCCGTGCAGTACCGCGCCGAGGAGGATGAGGATTCCACGTCCACGGCGCACGTACTACGTTTGGCAGTAGTAGGCCGCCCGGGCACCGCCTACTACGGATTTGAGTCGTTACGCTCGCTTGCGCGGCACAGGGAGCACGGCGTCCGCACCCGCGACCTCGAGCGCGAGCGCGAGCGCACACCGGGCACGCCCTTTCTTATGTATGCGTTTCTTTCCAACCCGGGCTCTGACTCCCACCACGGACCGACCGAACCGATTGCCCCTCCACGCGCTCCGCTTCGCACCCAAGTCCTCTAGCCGTTTGATCCCAGACGGCGCGACGAGAGCGGGAGGTTCTAGCCGTTTCCTCCTCCTACAGTCCACTCCCACTCCGCAGTGGGACGGCGGCGGCGCCGCCGGGTTCTCGATCGGGCTGCTCCCTTCACTTCACTTCCCTTCCTTACCCGTCGCCGCGGCACACGGTGCACGTGGATGGGCTGCAAGGGGTCCAAGCACGCGCTGCACGGGGGCTGTGGATTGGCGTCGCGAGCGCCGGAGCCGCAGAGCCGCTCGGGCCGACTGGCGCCGCGGCACTCCGTGGTCGCGCTGAGGTCGTCCACGCTCGGAACGCTCAGCCTCGACCGCGCCGTGGCGGCCGTCGCGGCAGCGGGCCTCTCTTTCGACGCTGCAGCAGGAGGAGGCGTGGACGAGGCGACGACGAAGGCCGGAGACGACCACGTCGACGGCGCAGGGACGAAGCTGCTGGGGCCGTCGCGGTCGTTCGGCAGGTGGCGCCCGACGACGCCGCCTCCCGTGGCGGCGCCGCCGAAGCGGCAGAGGAGGGCGGTGGTGGCGTCGAGGGCCGTCGCGCCGCGGACGCCGAACGAGACGCCGGCGCGCGAGCCCGACCCCGAGGAGATCGACGTGTGGGAGCTCATGAATGGGCTCGAAGACGAGGACGAAGAGACGGACGACGGCGCTGAGCGGAAGGCGCGGTCGGCGCCCGCGTCCCCGGCGTTGGTGCCGGAGATCCTGGACGCGTTCCGGAAGGCGCTCGACGACCTGACGCCTGATGACTCGCCTTCGCCCCTTCCTCGTTTCGCCAAACTCAGCGGAACCGGTGGCGCCGAGAAGCGCGAGATCCAGACGTTCCCGGGCATCGTGCGGGCGCGGGTCGACGTGTTCCAGGAAAAGATCAACACCAAGACGACGAAGCTTGCAGCCAAGACGGTCTCGCTCTCGCTCTCGCTCTCGCCGCCGGAGAGCGCGGGCCGAGTCGTCGTGTACCTCACCAGCCTCCGCGGGATCCGGCAGACGTACGAGGACTGCCGGTCCACGAGCGCGGTCCTGCGCGGCTACGGCGTGCGCGTCGACGAGCGCGACCTGTCCATGCACGCGGGCTTCAAGCACGAGCTCCGCGCCGCGCTCGCCGTCGGTGACGACGCCCGCCGGCCGCCGCTCCCGCAGGTGTTCGCGGACGGCCGGCACCTGGGCGGCGCCGAGGAGGTCCGCCGCCTGCACGAGGCCGGGGACCTGGCGTCGGCCCTCGGTGCCTGCGACGCGGCGCCGTGCGCCGCCGGCGCGCAGGACGCCTGCGCCGGCTGCGGCGGGGTGCGGTTCGTGCCGTGCGGCGGGTGCTCCGGCAGCTGCAAGGTGTTCGTGGACGACGAGGATGGCTCCGGTGCCGGAGCGTTCAGGCGGTGCCCGGAGTGCAACGAGAACGGACTAGTGAAATGCGGCGTTTGCTAGATTAGTTTTGCGGTTTTTTGGAGAGAGTTTGTGTGGAATTTTTTATAACCCCATCCTTGTTTGACGACCAGTTTCGATCGTGATCGACTTCTTGTACAGATCAGAAAGAAAACAAACAGTTCTTTGGATTTCGATGAGAGTCTCAGAGTGCAAGACCAAATGTTCTAGCCGCCGGCTCTAGCACGGAGTCGACCACTCAACCGCCGGCAACGTGAAAGTATGAACCGATGCCTGTGTTTTGTGTGTGTGATCGTGTGAATCCTAGGACTAACCAGCCGATCAGTGATCCCTAACCTTGGACATTGTCTGCAGTGTGCAGTGCATAAAAAGTCAACAACGCTGGCAGTGGCAGACTGGCAGTGGGCCAATGGCAGGAATCAATCAGGAATGGCAGCTCCTCGTGTCAGAGAATACAGAACAAGGATTCCCATCCGGCCATCCCCCATCCCAATGATTTTGCAGCCACGTTTTGCATCTATACTGGCACCCGTACAAGGCGCCAGGATGAATGTCGCGTGGTGGGCTGGAAGGCTACGAGGTGTACAGGCAGGGACAAAAGGGCTGGGCAGTTGCCGCTGCTAGATGCAACATCCTCTGCGGTCCTCGCAGTACCATACCAACCGTGCCTTGGCGACCAGGTATCGTGTGGGCACGCCGATGCACGGCTGCATCAAAGCCATGCTTTTCCGTACCCTCTTGGATCTTAGTACAGTTATCTAGCCTAGATCATTCCGATCTAATTTATGGGTGTGGCTAGGCTTTCGAGTATCACCTCTATATCAAGTTTTCTTCATACTTTTGAACATAGACCGCTGAAGAACTTGAAGATTAAAAAGGATTCTAGGACGATGGAGGTTGTAAACCTTAAGTATTTACCTAGCATGTTTGTGATCAATATATCTTTACTTATCTAGTCACCTCGCTCTCTAGTGAGGTGCTAGCTGGAATTCCTTTCATGCTCCGTAGAAGTGAGTCCATGGACAACTATCACAAGCTCGTTCTCTTCTCAATCTCGGTCATGTATTCCTCATATATGTGCTCAGATTTGAAACACACGTTAAGGGGATGTGTCCATGATAGTGGACTTTATATGTCCATGACAGTACTTGTCTAAGATACACTTTTTTGCAGAAGAGATGGTGGTCGCTAGGTAAGGAAAATGGCATGATGCCTCTAGGTCCGGTGCTTGTAGGACTATGGACTTTAGGGTTCGACGCCCTTTAGACAGCTACACAAGAGCTGCCAGACATCATCGTACTGGTCCAAAAACCCTCGCCATACTATAGTCCATGGTATGATGCTTCCCTATCTCTCATACTGACTAGTGGGCCCTCTAGTGTACGGAATCTCCATCTAGTTTGATGTTGTCCAGACCACCAGTCTGATGGTTGCATCTGACACCCTTTACTTATCCGATTAAGTCCACCATATGGTTTGTCGGACACTTGTAGGTGAATAGTACATGTTCGACGCTTCTGTGAGGAGAATAATGCTTTAGTATGGTCGAACACCTTAACTCTATGGCCTAACGCCAGAGTCCGGCGCCTTGTAATGCATTATGTTATTTTTGTGATCTTTGTGTCCATCTGGGTTTCATCTCATGTATTGGACTTTTGCATGTTATTGTAGATCTTTTGTGAGTCTTGTAATGTCTTCTTGAGGTGTTCATCTTGATCACCACTTTTCCTTCGTACAAGTCTAGCAGACGATTTGATTATCACCCATACCCTCAGGGAACAAGGATATCCGAATTTACAAAAAATTTGGGTGACCAGGGTAAGAGCACACACGAGCACATATGCCTGTTCCTAGCAAAGTTAGGAGAATTAGCCAATACAGAGACGTTCTGTGTTTGTTTATTTTCATTGTCTCTGACTTGGACTGTATTCGTATAGTACGCCACGCTACCTCCCAACTCTATTTTTTCGTGGGGAGATTTAGAGCAAAGATTTCATGATCATTTTTTCTTCGGTGATTATAAGCTAGACCTGGTAGACTTAGTAGCTCTATAACAAGGGAAAGATGAATCGGACAATGACTGGGACACAAGAAACTGATGTTTCCAATTTCACATTGCAGAAAAACAACTAGCGAGATTAGCTTTTAATGGGATGCAGTACTATTTAATGGGACACTAACTTAATTATACCAAAGGGCTTTGGCTTGCGAAAGCTGAAGCAAAGACACGACTAAATCGGTTTGTCACCACGTCCATGTGGTAGAATGTAACCAAAGTAGCTCGGACGATGAACCACAAGAAGTGTACGCTGCTGAGATAGTTTGGCCAAAGCAGGTGTCGGGGTTTCGGACCCGGGGGGTCCCTGGACCGACGAGTAAATTTGTCGCTGCGTGCCCCTACCCAGATGGGTTGGTGCGAGATGGAACACAAGTGGGGGAATGAGCCTTGTATTATCCTGCACCAGGGTGCTTGTAATAGGGGTTACAAGCCTTGCGAGAGAGCGAGGGCGAGAGAGAGCAAGTAGGAGAGAGCGAGAGAGAGAGAGAGGGTCCGGCCCCTGCTCGTCTTCTCCAGTCCCTTTGTCGTGCGTTTACTCATCTCTCCTGCCGTGCGTTCGTATGTTCGTGTGCTCGTACGTTTGTTCGTTTTTCCCTTCGCTTCCCCCCTCCCGTGGGGCCCTGGACACCCCCTTTTATAGACGTAAGGAGATGCCCAGCTGTATAATGGGGTGTAGCTGGGAGCTAACGTGGCTGGCAGGGAAGTGCCCTGAGCCCTGTACAGATAACAACGTGGCCGTCGGGGGGGGGGGGGGGGCGTCTCGAGCCCTGTAGAGGTAGTATCGTGGCCGTTGGAGAAGTGCCTTGAGCCCTGTTGCAGTACAGCCGTTGGCGCTGCATGGATCTTGCTGACGTCTCCATGCTTCCGTAGGGGGCTTGAGAACCACCGACGTCATGGTTGCATGCGGGAAACCACCATCGCCTGTTACCGGGGTAAGCTGGATGGGACACCGGTCTTGTTCCTTCGTAGCCTGAGCTAGCTAGGAGTAGGGTAATGATGCATCCCTTGTGGCGCGGTTGATCCGAGCCTGAGGTCGGGTGAGGCGGCGACTCCTCCAAGGCCGAGGCTAGGGCTGAGACCCAGGGTTGGGCGAGGATGTGACTCTTCCCGAGGCCGAGGCCGAGGCCGAGCCCTGGGGTCAGGCGAGGCGGAGCTTCCTGTTGCGCTTGAGGCTGAACTTGACCGTTGTTGGTTTTGCCCGAGTGGTTGGCTCAGCAGCCGGAGCGGGATGGGCAGCGCTATTTTCCTGTCAGATCGGTCAGTGAAAGGGAGAAGTGACTGCGGTCACTTCGACCTTGCCGACTGAAGCGCGCGTGTCAGGATAAGGTGTCAGGCAATCCCAGCATTAAATGTGCATGCAATACGGTCGGCTGGTAAGGCGATTTGGCCAAGGTCGCTTGCACGACAAGGCTTGCCTTTGGCTGAGCCGAGGGTGCGCTCACTGTCTGAGGAGACCCTCGGGCGAGACGTGGATTCGTCCGGGACCACTGTTCCGCCCGAGGCCGGGCTCGGGCGAGGTGAGACCGTGTCCCTTGGTAGACGAAGCTTTGACTTTGACCCGAGTCGTAAGCCTTTATGGTTTGCCCTGAAGGTGTTTACCGGTCGTGATTAGGAGTGTTGGGGGTACCCCTAATTTCGGTACCCGACAGTAGCCCCCGAGCCTCGAAGGGAGTGGCGATGCTCGCTTCGAGGCTGTGCCGCATTTTTGGTGAGGGGACCGGCCTTTCTCGGTTATACTTTGTTCCGACGGGTGCGCGAGAGCGCACCCGCTGGGTGTAGCCCCCGAGGCCTCGGAGGAGTGGTTTGACTCCTCCGAGGTCTTAACACTTTTTGTGATGTCTCGGCCGGTCCTGTTGTTCCCTCATGCAGCCTGGCCGTAGCCCGGGTGCACGATTAGGTTCCGAGTTTTTGAGCCGGTTTGTTGACGCTGTCAACAGTTCGACCGTAGCCGGGTGCGAGAGCAGCCCCCGAGCCTCTGCACGGAGCGAGAGGACGATCAAGGACTATCTCGACTTTTATTATACGCCCCTTCGTCGCCTTTCCGCAAGGAGGAAGGGGGGAAAGCGCCATGTTACCCTCGGAGGGTATCGATCATGGCGTTTCCGGTGAGTTGCTAACGGGTGATCCGAGTGGACGCCCATGCCCTGTTCGTTAGGGGTCGGCTAGTGGCCCAGAGGCGCGCTGCAAAAGTACCTGCAGGTGATTCGCTGGACCCGGACCCTTTTCGACAGGGTCCGAGGGCTCGATGCCTCCCTCCGGTGGGATTCCATTACGAGTCGTTCCTGCTGGTCTCGGAAATGTCCTAGGGTACCTCGGGAGCGTAGCCCGAGCCTCGGCCATGTATCGGACGTACCCAGGGTCATCCCTCACTCTACGTGTTCTGGGGCGGCTGTCGAACCCTTTCGAGGGGCCAGCCTGCGAACCCCTGATCAGTAATGGGCGCGGAGCCCGAGTGCTCTGGGCGCGGCTGTCGAACCCTTCCGGAGGGCCAGCCTTCGAACCCCTGATCAATAGGAGGGCTCGGCGCCCGTTCCCTTCACCGAGAAGATCCTTTCCGAAATATCCCCTTTCCAAGTCCCTGTGGCAAGAGAGAGAGAGAGGAAACAGAAAAGGATATGAATTTAAAAGTCGTGGCACACCTTTTTTGACGCGGCCTTTATGGCGGAGGTGAAACATTGCCTGCTTTGCCTGCCAACGGTGTCGCTTGCCCTTGAGAGCACCTAGAGGGGGGGGGTTGTGGGGGATAGATATCCCCCGGGTCCACTAAAAGAGTAAAGGACCTCACGAAAGGCCCAAGGGCCCAATAAATCGTAAGGTTATTCTTTTGTGGGCCTGGGGAAAGACGACCAGCAACGCAAAGCGACATGGGGCCGGATTGGTGCAAACCCGGACGGCCCATAGCGCCGAGCCATTGGCCGCAACAGAGATCCGACTTTCCCGCGTCGGGGCCTTCATGCAGCGAAGCCACGTGAGGATAAGTCGGCGAGAGTTACGTAGGGGATAATCTCGAGAGGTTCACTATCTTTTAGCTACTCGTTGTTATCTCATCATGTATACTGCCCCACGGTCGAGTATATAAGGCCTAGGGGGCATCCCTTCAGAACGATCGACCCATTACTTAGCCTCCCACATCAACTCTCTGTATTCTCAAATCCAGAGAGCTCTCTTGTAATCACATCCACCAAGCATACTCATCAGGACGTAGGGTGTTACGCATCTCTAAGCGGCCCGAACCTGTAAACCTTGTCCACTGTCCCTCGTGCGATTGGCACGAACCATTTTGCTACAGTTGTCGACACCGTCCTACTCCTAAAAACACCTTGAGGGGTAACCCCGGGTGTGCGGTCGGACCCTAAACGCCGACAGCTGGCGCGCCAGGTAGGGGGTGTGTTGACAATCCAAGCTAGCTCAATGGCCATCTCCTTCTACAACAAGATCACCCTGCGCCCCGGATCTATGTTCTGCTTCGGAACAATCTCGTTCGTAGCGGATGAAGAAGGAATTCTGCACCGTATTGCGGATCCGCCAAAAAAGGAGTCTTCCTCAACAAACTCCGAAAATACCGGAGAAGCGCAACCTCCAGTTCCCCGGAAGAAGATCACCACGCCGGCAGCGTCGTTCTACCCCGACGTCCTCTTCATCGGGAGGGCAGAATCGCCGGCCATCTCCGACGACGAGCCGACTGTACCCGGGGAGGAACCGCCTCAGCGAGAGTCCCGTCGACGGAGGAACCGGCGCCGGAATGTTCGAAGACATCACGCGGCCGGAGAGCGGAATCCGGAACAACCTGTCTCGCGAGACGAGGTCTCGGAGGTAGGAGAAACCCCGGAAGAACGCGTTTTCAGAGAGCGAAGGAACTCCCGGCGACGTGATCGCCGACGAGCTCAGGAGCAGGCTGAGCAGGATACAAGGCAACGTCGCGAGAATCCACTCTTCGGGCGTAATCTGAACCCCGACTTCGCCCGAGCCATGAACACGCCGAGCGAGGTCGGAGGGGTGCTGGCTCGGATAGCGGAAGGACTTCCTCGGACTCCTGACGCCGACGGTTACCGACGACTGTTCACCCAGGCGGCCAACCATCTTCTACCGCTTGCTCACCCACCGAACGATCTACGACACGCCATCAACAGTCGCCGAGACGCGCGGAGCTCCATCAACGCTTCGCGAGAACGGCGGCATGAGAACGAAATTCGTCGTCGAGAGGAGTACGACAGGGATCATGGTGCCCCGACTCAGAGCCAAGCTACCAGGACTGAGTCGGCGACGGCTTCAACTGGCGGAACCTCCCGGGGACGGTCGAGGAACCACAACCACAACTCCCCTCCCCGGGACAGGCATCGACCCCGACGACAGGAGGACACGTGCGGAGTGTCCGCCCTTACTCCGCGCCTTAGGGCCATCCAATGGCCTCCCAACTTCAAGGTATCCAATGTTGACAAGTATGAACCTAAGCAGGATCCGTGGGGTTGGTTAGCCGTCTACACCACCGCTGCTCGAGCTGCCGGAGCATCCGAGGACGTGATGACCGCGTATTTGCCCATTGTCCTTGGACAAGACGCGCTGCAATGGCTACGACATCTACCCCGACACTGCATCGACGTCTGGGGAGACTTCAGTCGGCGTTTCACCGCCAACTTCCAGTCCCTCTCCGACAAGCCGGCGCAGCCGTGGGACCTCAAATCTATCAAGCGCCGGGGGGACGAGACTCTCCGATCATACCTCAAGAGGTTTCAAACCATGAGGAATCGCATCCCCGATGTCACGGAGGCGGCCGTGATCGAGGACTTCTACCGAGGATCCAATGACTCGGCTTTTGTCCGAGCCATACTACAAAGGGCGCCGACCACCTCGGAGGAGCTGTTCCGGGAGGCCGACCTCTACATCACCGCCGACGAGCGAGCCCAGGACCTCATCGGAGGAGCGAAGCCCGCGCCGGCAGCACCGCGGCGCGACGCGAACCAGCAACCTGACAAGCGATGGGAGAAGCGGCCACGCGAAGAAGTACACGCCGCCGGACCACCCGCCGCCCGCGCTCGAGGAGGACCTCGTGGAGGCGAACGCACACTGGACGACATCCTCGACGCCCAGTGCCCGTACCACAAGGACATGCGACACACTCTTCGTAACTGCCGGGACTTCAAGCACTCCGTCGGACACGGCCGACCCTTCCAACCTCTACCTCCTCCTCCGCCAAGGGGAGGACCAGATGAACCACGACAACCCCATCGGCAGGAGGAGGGAGGAGGAGGAGGAGCTTTCCCGCGCGTTGACAGGGAGGTCAACGTCATCTTCGGCGGACACGGATCACAGGAGAGCAGAAGACAGCAAAAGCTCAATGATCGCCAGATACTAGTGGCAACCGTCGGCCCTCCCGCCCCATACCGATGGTCGGAGCACCCGATCACCTTCACTCGGGCGGATCAATGGCTCAACTTTGATCATCCGGGCAAGTACCCGCTTCTCGTCGATCCGGTGATCCGAGAGAGCCGGGTGAAAAAGGTGTTAGTGGACGGGGGGAGCAGCATCAACATCACCTTCCCCCGGACACTCCAAAGCTTGGGAGTTCATCTCAAAGAGCTCCACGAGTCGGACACTCCTTTCTTCGGCATCGTGCCGACGGAAGGGGAATACCCGCTGGGCCACATCTACATGCCGGTCACCTTTGGAACTCCGGAGAACTACAGAACCGAGTTCCTGAGGTTTGAAGTGGCAAACTTCGACTGCGGGTACAACGCCATCATCGGGAGGCCAGGATTGGCCAAATTCATGGCCATTCCGCATTACACATACATGATACTGAAAATGCCGGGGCCACAAGGGATCATAACTGTGCGCGCCGACCTCCAAGGCGCCGCAGAATGTTTCCGAGTGGCTATTCAAGCAGCCCTCACCGCCAAGCCGTCGACAGCTCCCTCCGCAATGGCGAACTCTAAGCCTGAGGAAGACCTCGCAATACCGGCGAATGAAGCTCAGACCGCGACCTCTATGCGGCCGACTGAAGAAACTAAAAGAATCAACCTGGGGTTCGCTGATGAGCGCAAGACGGCCATCATCAGCTCCAGTTTGGACAACAAATAGGAAAGCGCGCTCGTCCAGTTTCTGCAAGATAACCGAGACGTATTCGCATGGCAACCTGCGGATATGCCGGGAGTCCCGAGAGAACTGGCCGAGCACAAGCTAAAGGTCTTTCCCCAGGCGAGGCCGATTCGACAGAAATTACGTCGTTTCACGCCTGATAAGAGGGAAGCCATTCGCGCCGAGTTAGCTCGCTTGGTCGCGGCCGGATTCATTAGAGAAGTATTACATCCTGAGTGGTTAGCCAATCCTGTTCTTGTACTCAAAAAGAATAAAGTGGACTGGCGCATGTGTGTTGATTATACTGATCTCAACAAAAACTGTCCGAAGGATCCCTTCGGGCTCCCGAGGATAGATCAGGTGGTGGACTCCACCGCTGGATGTTCTATGTTGTCTTTCTTGGATTGTTATTCTGGGTACCATCAGATCAGCCTGGCAAAGGAAGATGAAGAAAAAACGGCATTCATTACTCCGTTTGGCGCTTTCTGTTATACCTCCATGCCGTTTGGCCTTAAGAACGCTGGAGCAACTTACCAGAGAGCTATTCAAACATGCTTAGCCGATCACTGGGGCAAGCGTGTGGAGGCTTATGTGGATGACGTGGTGATCAAAACACAGGACTCAAAGGACTTCATCGAAGATTTGCAACTGGTTTTCAACAGCCTGAGGCGGTATAGGTGGAAGCTTAATCCCGAGAAATGTGTTTTTGGGGTACCAGCCGGAAAGTTGCTCGGATTTATCGTCAGCCACCGAGGAATTGAAGCTAATCCAGATAAGATTGAAGCTATCATGAAGATGGAAGCACCTCGATCGCAGAAGAAGGTTCAGCGACTTACTGGATGCATGGCAGCTTTAAGCAGATTTATATCCAGGCTGGGAGAAAAAGGTTTGCCGTTTTATAAGTTACTCAAGAAGGTGGATAAATTTCAGTGGACTTCAGAAGCACAAGAAGCTCTAGATGCTCTGAAAAAATTCTTGACAACACCGCCAGTACTGAAACCACCTCGACGAGCTACATCAACTCAACCAGCTGAAGATTTGCTACTGTACATCTCTTGCACGACTCACGTGGTAAGCACCGCGTTAGTAGTCGAGCGAGCAGAAGAAGGGCACGCCTATCCAGTACAACATCCTGTGTATTTCATCAGTGAAGTCCTTGGCCCCTCAAAGAAAAAGTATTCTCAAATCCAGAAGCTATTGTATGCAGTACTTCTAACTGCCCGCAAGCTGCGTCACTACTTTGACGATCACAAAGTCATAGTGGTCACGAGTTTTCCAATAGGGGATATTCTTCACAACAAGGAGGCCATCGGTCGAATAGCCAAGTGGGCCTGTGAGCTGGGATCTCATGACATCGAGTTTCGGCCTCGCACTGCCATCAAAACCCAAGCACTAGTCGATTTCGTATCAGAGTGGACTGAACAACAAGTACCAGACAACCCGGAGACTGCAGAGGTATGGCGAATGTATTTTGATGGCTCACTCAAGCTGCAAGGAGCAGGAGCGGGGATTCTTTTCACTGCACCAGGAGGCGAACACCTCAAGTACGCCCTCCAGCTGCTATTCCCGGCCTCCAACAATGCAGCCGATTATCAGCCAGATAAATAAGGAGTGGGATTGCTCAAATGATTCGATGGGAAGATACTGCACCGTCGTCCGAAAACTGGAGGATAAATTCGAGGGTTTAGAATTTCATCATGTGGAAAGAGATCGGAATACGGCAGCTGACGTACTATCCAAGTTGGGGTCCAGTCGAACTCAGGTCCCACCTGGGGTTTTCGTGCAGGAAATCCTGCAGCCGAGTATCTCAACGGATCAAGTAGAAGAGTGTAACATCATAAATCAACCCGAGTCAGATCTTGATGACTGGAGAAGGCCAATCATTAAGTACATAAAGAATGAAGAAGAACCAGATGATAGGAACTCGGCGGAGCGTATTGCAAGACAGTCGGCTCATTATACACTCATTGGGGAGACATTATACAGAAGGGGTGCATCAGGCGTCTTCATGAAGTGCATTCTCCCATCCACTGGAAAGCAACTACTAGAAGAGGTCCACGCTGGACAATGTGGGATACATGCGGCCTCCAGAACACTAGTTGGAAAGGTCTTCAGGTCAGGATTCTATTGGCCAACAGCAAAGAATGATGCGGCCGAGTTAGTTCAGAGGTGCGAAGCCTGCCAATACTTGTCGAAGCAACAACACTTGCCAGCACAGCAGCTGCAGACCATACCAGTAACTTGGCCCTTTGCATGCTGGGGGCTGGATATGATTGGACCTTTCAAGAAAGCACAAGGGGGATATACTCATGTGTTGGTAGCAATTGACAAATTCACTAAATGGATAGAATTCAAGCCCATTGCCTCCTTAACCTCTGCCAAGGCTGTGGAATTCATACAAGATATAATATTCAGATTCGGGATACCAAACAGCATCATAACTGATCTAGGATCCAACTTCACAAGTTCAGAGTTCTTTGACTTCTGCGAGCAAAAAAGTATTCAGATCAAGTATGCATCTGTAGCCCATCCGAGAGCCAACGGGCAAGTTGAGCGAGCTAACGGGATGATATTGGATGCACTCAGGAAAAAGATTTTTGATAAGAATGAAAAATTCGCAGGGAAGTGGATAAGGGAATTACCCTATGTTGTTTGGAGCCTAAGAACCCAACCTAGCCGAGCCTTGCACGGAAACACTCCTTTCTTCATGGTCTATGGGTCGGAAGCAGTGCTGCCTGCTGATCTCAAGTTTGGGGCGCCAAGGCTGATTTTTGAAAGCATAGCAGAAGCTGAGACCACCAGACTAGAGGACATAGATATACTCGAAGAAGAGCGGCTAAGTGCAGTAATCCAGTCAGCAAGATACCAGCAAACTCTAAGGCGCTATCACGACAAGGCTGTGCGGCAACGATCCTTTTCAGTGGGGGAGCTCGTCCTTCGCCGAATTCTAACGGGAGAAGGACGACACAAGTTATCACCCTTATGGGAAGGGCCTTTCATAGTGGCAGAAGTCGCTCGGCCCGGATCATATCGCCTCACTCAGATGGATGGCACGGAAGTCGGGAACTCTTGGAACATAGAACATCTGAGAAAGTTTTATCCTTAGCCGTACCTCAAAACTGCTAGGATAACAATGATGTACTCTGTAAAGTGGAAATACGTCATCAATAAAGAAAAGGTTTCAAGGATACTCAATTTATTTACGATTGACTCGCATTCTTACTTAACTCGGGGTGACCACTATGCCCTGCTAACGGAGCAATCGACTTAAGTCGGCAACGACTTAAGGCGGTGCAACATGCTCACGCTTACTTAACTCGGGGTGACCACTATGCCCTGCTAACGGAGCAATCGACTTAAGTCGGCAACGACTTAAGGCGGTGCAACATGCTCACGCTTACTTAACTCGGGGTGACCACTATGCCCTGCTAACGGAGCAATCGACTTAAGTCGGCAACGACTTAAGGCGGTGCAACATGCTCACGCTTACTTAACTCGGGGTGACCACTATGCCCTGCTAACGGAGCAATCGACTTAAGTCGGCAACGACTTAAGGCGGTGCAACATGCTCACGCTTACTTAACTCGGGGTGACCACTATGCCCTGCTAACGGAGCAATCGACTTAAGTCGGCAACGACTTAAGGCGGTGCAACGTGCTCATGCTTTACTTAACTCAGGGCGACCACTATGCCCAGCTAACGAAGCAATCAACTCCAATTGGCGCTTGCTTAAGACCAATACAACATGCTCTCGCTTATTTAATTCAGGGGATGATCTCCATATCCCACACGCAAAATTCATAGTCATCATGCATCATTACTACCAAACTCATTGAACTAAAAAATCCTGATACAATGATAGAATAACTATGTCACTCAAATAAACTGGTGTTCTCTGACAAATATTCAATCATGCAAGCTGCGCGCTTGGAGCATGCGAAATGTTTTCTCTATTTTGCAATATCTTTCCCAGGAGCAGTTGACGAAGAAGGACGACTCGAGGAGTCAGGGGCGGCGTTCACGTCGGCCCTTATATCTTCAGGAACGACTACGCCAGGCCTCCTCATCAGAATTCGTCCCGCTCGAATGGCCTTGTCCATGGCCCTATCGCGTTGGGCTCTCAGAGTATTGGAAGTTTCTTCAGCAGCCTTGACAGCCGACTGGGCAGCCTCTAGCTCCTGGGTAACAGATTTTTTGGAAGCACGCAGATTCTTGATGACAACGTCTTTAGCGGATATCAACTCCCGAAGGCGAATCACATCATCCAAGGACTCCTGCAACTTATAGCGAAGATTGTTCAACTCCTCCATGGAAAAGCGATGACTTCTCTCCAAGATGGTCAGCGAGTTGCTAGAATCTCGATACAACCTATCAAGATTGTCTCGAGAAGCGGCAAGGATGCGTTTTTCCTCCTGCAAGCGCAAATCAGTTCTTTCAGAAAACCAGGCAAACAATAGGAGCACGGCAAGAAAAAAGTGCAGTTTCATATATCACCTTTTCAGAGTCAAGCTGGGCATGCAGAGAAGAACTCAACGCATTGGCATCATCCAAGGCAGCAGAAACCTGACTCAGTTCAATCTGACTTTGAGAATACTTTTCCTCAAGATCAGTGCATCGCTGAGTCAATTCAGCTCGATCCTGAGAATGTTTCTCCTCAAGAAGTGCAGTCTGCCGAGTCATTCCTAGTAAGAGGTAATCAAACAAAACAAGGTCAGAAGGTCAAGCAGTCCACAACAAACGCGAAGAAAAGGAAAAGGGCACTAACCAGCGTTAATCGCCTCTAACTCGGATACACGACGACGAAGTAACACTGGATTCCAACATGGAAAAGATGAAGCCACTTCTGGAATAGGAGCACCATGCAATTTCAGCTGGGTGGTCACCCCATCCACAAAAGTCTGATGAGAAGAGCAGATGAGCATAATGGCGAGAGTTCAGGCAATGTAAAAATCAAGCTAAGAAACAGCACAGTACCTGGAGGGTGGAGAAGAACGAAGGGATCCCCAAGTCAGGAGAAATCAGATGATAACCAGGCGCAAGGTCATCACCCGAAGCAGCACGCAATGGAACAGTGGGAATCAGTCCATCTCCTTCAGCATAACCGGATACTCGATCAACGGGGACGCTGCCCTCTAAAGCGACGCCCCGGTCTGAAGTTTGGGCCACCACCATGCAGCCAGAGTGTGGAGATGACCCAGCGTGAACGTCCATGGAAGTGCCGGAGGGAGATCCTGTCTGGGCATCCCCGGGGATCGGGCCATAGTCGGCACTGCCCACTTGAGCCGGGTTATCCCCGGCAACACCCTCGGGGGCTGGGCAGTAGCTTGCACTCTTCGCCCGGGCTAAGTCGTCCCCCACGACACCCTCGGGGGCTGGACATGTGTCGACACCATCCTTGGGGTCCAAATTTTCAGCAGTAACCGTCTCCAAGGTTAGCGGGCCCTCGGTTATTTCCATGGGATCAGGACAATCCGAGTTAACATCCCGTCCCTCAAGATCGTGCTCTAAGGTTGATGAGGCACGGGATGACCTCAACCCAGCGTCCGGCACAGCACCACAGGTTTCCGTCGCGGCATCGTCCACTGGCCCTGATAACAAGTCCTCTGGGACCATATCCTCGAGAGTTTGATCAAAGTCGGCTAGGGATATGTTTTGCAGACCAACAAGAGCAGATAAGGCCGGGGAGGGAACCCCACTACTTTCCCCACTGGCGAGGAATTGCCGACTGTTCTTTCGAATCAAAGGAACCTCATCCTCTTCCTCTTCGTCATCTTCATCAGCAACACCGGCACCACACCCATTGGGATCAGCATCAGATGGACCACACCCATTGGGTTCAGCATCAGCAAATTCAGATGCAGGAACCTCCTCATCAGCAGGAGCCGAGGGACCAGCACCCTGATTCAAACTAGACACTCGCCGAATACGTCTCTTCTTCTTTTTCTGCTCATCAACAGAAAGATCAGTCTGATTGGTTCGGCGGGGACGCTTCGAGCGAGCACGGACAGGTCTCTGGACATCCAAGACTATACCGACCTCTGGGAGAGGTGCCACTGCCAATGTCTCAGTAGGAATAGCGTCAGAAGAATCTTCGGCCAACATGTCAAGCACGACATTTATTTCAGCATCAGTAGGACCCGAAGGCACCTCGAAATGGGTTTGTCTTTCATCATCAGGGATTTTCCCAAGTGAAGCAACCAAGGCACTAACCTCCTCATCAGAGGGCCGCGTTCTAAGGCCCAAATTGCCATTAGTTGAAGGCGGGTTTGACACGAAGCGAGTGAAGGCCTTGGCAGGAGGCAGATTCCAGGCTGAATACGCCACCGGAGCACCAACATTGGATACTTTGCCTCTGAGAATCATCTCCAGCCGGCTCACCAAATCTGCAGAAGGGATCCTTCCGTTGGTAACTCGAGTTGGGTCGGCTAGCCCTTGATACAGATAAGCCGGGTGGGCCCTGTCTTTCAGTGGCTGAATGTTTTTGAAGACAAAGTCAGCGACTATAGCTTCAGCGGTTAAACCCCTCTCTTTCAATAGCCCAACTTCAGCTAACAGCACACTAGCTTCAGCCACCTCCTCGTCTGTGGGAGACTCGGTCCAGCTCGGGGTGCGAACATCTGGCTGTCTTCCTGACCGGGGGGGGGGGAGAGAATTTCCATAGTTATCAACTATAAACCATTCCAGGCGCCATCCCTTAATGCTGTCTTTAAGGGGGATCTCAAGATACTCAGTTTTCCGTCCCCGGCGCATCTCCAAGCTAGCACCTCCAACCAACTGATGCTGTCCTCCGGCCATCCCAGGGCGACAGTGATACAGGTGTTTCCACAATCCAAAATGCGGCAGCACACCAAGAAAGGCCTCACATAAGTGGACGAAGATAGAAATTTGCAGAATTGAATTAGGGTTCAGATGGGTTAAGTTGATGTGGTAGAAATCAAGAAGACCACGGAAAAAGGGAGAAATAGGAAGGCCAAGGCCACGGAGAAGAAAGGGAGCGTAAACCACAGATTCGTGGGTATCCTCCGTCGGGACCGTAGTTCCATGGCAAACCCGCCAAGAACAGAGTTCCCGCGGAGGAAGAACCCCGAGGGACACGAGGTGGAGGAGTTCAGTTTCAGAGATGTTGGACATGTGGTTACCTGCGAAAGGCAACTGGCTGTTGGGATCAATTGGGGGAATCACCACAGCGGAAGAACTCGCGATTTTCCTCTTGGGAGCCATCTCGATTTCACCAGCGAGCAAATTGGAGGCAAGCGCAGAGGAGATTTGGAAGCAGGAATGCAAAAACTAGGGCGCGGAAAGCAAAGGCGGCTAAAAGTGCGACTCTTATGGGATATTCTCGGACCAGACACCGTTTCAAAAAGTGCCCAGTCATCACTCGGCGGTTATTTCCGAAATCCCAGCATGCCACGTGGTCATTCGGCAGTTATTTCCCAGAAAACTGGTGGGCCCTCTCCTTACTCGGGTGCTAACCCTCGAAATAACTCGGCGTTGCCACTAAAATGCCGGCGTCACTATCTAGTCACTCGGCGTTGCCTCTAAAACGCTGATCTTGAGTTCAATCGTTCGGCATTACTTCTAAAATGCCGACGTTGACCTTCAATCACTCGGCGCTGCCTCTAAAACGCTGACTTCGAGTTCAATAACTCGGCGCTGCCTCTAAAACGCCGACGTCACTATCCAGTCACTCGGCGTTGCCTCTAAAACGCTGATCTTGAGTTCAATCGTTCGGCATTACTTCTAAAATGCCGACGTTGACCCTCAATCACCCGGCGTTGCCTCTAAAACGCTGATCTTGAGTTAAATTGTTCAGCATTGCCTCTAAAATGCCGAAGTCACTACTTAGTCACTCGGCGTTGCCTCTAAAACGATGATCTGGAGTTCAACCACTCGGCATTACTTTTAAAATGTCGACGGCGACTTCCGATCACTCGGCATTACTTCTAAAAACATTGATACAGATTGCAATATTGCTTGGAGGCATCAGTATAACGATCAAGCCGTTCATCTACGGCCTCAAAAAAAAAAAAAAAAAACTCAGATTCATAGTCAGACGAAACAAGTCATCAAAAGGAAACCAAACTTGTTCTTCATTCAAGGGAAGTGATAACATTTACAAATCAACCCATTATGAGTTGATACTTCCCTATTTCTACTACTAAACTACACTCTACTGCTGCTACTACTACTACTCTACAATATACTACTTTACATTACTAATAATACTACATTATCTAACTATACTACTTCTAATCTATACTAATATTTAAAAGGACCAGTGGCATCTAGCCACTGGCCCTGCCCCTGCCGCCGCCGCCGCTCTTGGTGCCGCCCCTGTCGCCGCCGCCCCTGGTGCAGCCGCCGTCGTCGTCGTCGTCGTTGTCGTCGTCGTCGTCGTCGTCGTCGTCGTCGTCGTCGTCATTGTCGTCGTCGTCGTCGTCGTCCCCGCCCTCGCCGCCGTCGTCCGAGTCCTCCTCCTCCGAGGAGTACTCGGACTCATCCGAGCCCTCGAGCCCGGAGCGCTCGACGGCCCGGATGTACGACCAGACCTCCGCCGCGAGCCCCTGGGAGTCGTCTGAGTCGTCAGACGACTCACGCAGGGGGATGGGAGCCGGAGACCCCTCGGATTCAGAGGAGAACTCCTCCTCTGAATACTCCGAGTCACCGAAATCTTCAGACGGAGGGGTTGGTTCGCGCTTGCGTTTCTTGCCCATGGTGGAAATACAGATAGAAGAAAGAAAGCAGGCAACGGAGAACAGCGAGAGATGTGAAAAAATCAGGCAGGCAAGGGCACCATTTATAGGAAAAGAAGGCAACCGCTCACCTCCAACAGTGGTCACTGAACAGTCGCAAAGCATTCAATATACACCTCCACCCGTCCAAAGACACGTCAGGCGGCGGACGCCGTTTCATGCAGCACTACACCCATTGGGACTCCAGTCAACAGCGCAAAGAATATGATTACACTCGCCGTCCCATCACATTACAACTCAGAAGCAACCGGTTAAAACGCTCAGCGTACCAAGACGTTCCTTGCTCACACCCATTGGGGGGGGGACGCCCAGGAATTGTCAGTATATTTTTCAAAATGGTCACATCTGTGCAGAGCATGCAGTGAATACCTCAAGACAAAAATGAGATATCAACAAGAGTTAAAGGGAAGCCAAATATAGTCAGTAGAGTGCAAAATATGGTCGACAGACATGACTTGAAGACTAGACAGAGAACGTCCATCGAACGTCCAATCAGTCGCAGAGCAAATACACTATGCTACTCAGCAAGATATGGAAGGGTTGCAAATTCAGTTGCAAAAGACAAAACACATGCTGACCTCCGAAGCATAATATTGATGACATAGCACGGATGACATCATGCCAACCTTTTTATAAGCAGAAAGAGTATTCTTCAGCAACAGGACGCAAAAAGAGGACCTTCAAGCGAATTATTCAAAAAATCCACTTGAAGGTCGGGGGCTACACCCATTGGGTGCACCTCCGGTGCACCCCATGGATTGTCACTATAAGCCAGGATAGCGCCAATTTCTAAGGACATGAAACGAGATTAAGAAGCCAATCCTCAACTGGAATAAGGAAATGCAAATGGGAGTAATTTCTAATGAAGACCTTCGAGTAGATTATTTTCTAAAATCTACTCGAAGCTCGGGGGCTACACCCATTGGGTGCACCTCCGGTGCACCCAATAAGGTTCAGAGTCCAACAAACAGGAATGCCGATCTCTAAGGCACAGGCACAAAGCTAGGTTCTGGTCGACAAGTGATCAAAGCAGGAGAAAACAGCAAGGAGTCATCTTCCTTCAAATCATCTACAAGCTGGACCTGGGATCTTCGGGTTGATTATCTCTAAATTAACCCAAAGATCGGGGGCTTGTGGGGGATAGATATCCCCCGGGTCCACTAAAAGAGTAAAGGACCTCACGAAAGGCCCAAGGGCCCAATAAATCGTAAGGTTATTCTTTTGTGGGCCTGGGGAAAGACGACCAGCAACGCAAAGCGACATGGGGCCGGATTGGTGCAAACCCGGACGGCCCATAGCGCCGAGCCATTGGCCGCAACAGAGATCCGACTTTCCCGCGTCGGGGCCTTCATGCAGCGAAGCCACGTGAGGATAAGTCGGCGAGAGTTACGTAGGGGATAATCTCGAGAGGTTCACTATCTTTTAGCTACTCGTTGTTATCTCATCATGTATACTGCCCCACGGTCGAGTATATAAGGCCTAGGGGGCATCCCTTCAGAACGATCGACCCATTACTTAGCCTCCCACATCAACTCTCTGTATTCTCAAATCCAGAGAGCTCTCTTGTAATCACATCCACCAAGCATACTCATCAGGACGTAGGGTGTTACGCATCTCTAAGCGGCCCGAACCTGTAAACCTTGTCCACTGTCCCTCGTGCGATTGGCACGAACCATTTTGCTACAGTTGTCGACACCGTCCTACTCCTAAAAACACCTTCAGGGGTAACCCCGGGTGTGCGGTCGGACCCTAAACACCGACAGGGGTGAATAGGTGATCCTATAAAAACTTAAACTTAAAGCCACAAAAACTTGATTGAGTGTTAGCACAATAAGGCCAAGTGGCTAGAGAGGAGTTCTTGCAAAACACAACAACCACAAGAGGATCAACACAGATAGACACAGTGGTTTATCCCATGGTTCGGCCAAGTACAAAACTTGCCTACTCCACGTTGTGGCGTCCCAACGAACGAGGGTTGCAATCAACCCCTCTCAAACGGTCCAAAGACCCACTTGAATACCACGGTGTTTTGCTTTGCTTTACTATATCTCGCTTGCGAGGAATCTCCACAACTTGGAGCCTCTCGCCCTTACACTTTGATGTTCACAAAGAAGCACGGAGTAAGGGAGGGATGAGCAACGCACACAAGACACAAAATCAAAGCGACAACACGCACACAAGTCGCAACAAGAGCTCACAACACAACCCGACGAGTTCACACCTCAAATAGAGCTCTAGATGCTATCACAAAGAATCAAATGCGCGGAATCGAAGTCTTGGTGCTTAGGAATGCTTAGAGAATGCTTGGTGTGCTCCTCCATGCGCCTAGGGGTCCCTTTTATAGCCCCAAGGCAGCTAGGAGCCATTGAGAGCATTCCAGGAAGGCAATTCTTGCCTTCAGTCGCCTGCGCACCGGACAGTCTGGTGCACCACCGGACACTGTCCGGTGCGGATTTCTTTCCTTCTTTGGCGAAGCCGACCGTTGGAGATTCAGAGCCGTTGGCGCACCGGACACTGTCCGATGCACACCGGACAGTCCGGTGCCCCCTTGTGACCGTTGGCTCGGCCACGCGTCACACGCGGAATCCTCGGCCGACCGTTGGCCCGGCTGACTGTTGGCTCACCGGACAGTCCGGTGCACCACCGGACAGTCCGGTGATTTATAGCCGTACGCTATTAATCACTTCCCGAGAGCGACGACTTCGCCTGTGAATGGCTCACTGGATAGTCCGGTGCACCACCGGACAGTCCGGTGATTTATAGCTGTACACCGCCGTCGAAGTCCCGAGAACAGCAAGTTCGCCAGAGCCAGCCTGGCGCACCGGACAATGTCCGGTGCACCACCGGACAGTCCGGTGCACCCAGATAGAGCAGAGTTTGGCTGAACGAGCCAAGTCATTTCCAAATTGATTTCTCCTGTTTCCAGCACTTAGACACAATACATTAGTTCTCAAAGCAATGTACTAAGTCTAGAAACATACCTTTAGACTTGATTTGCATTTTGTCCATCAATTGACATAGATTTACACTTAAGCACTTGTGTTGGCACTCAATCACCAAAATACTTAGAAATGGCCCAAGGGCACATTTCCCTTTCAATCTCCCCCTTTTTGGTGATTTATGCCAACACAACAAAAAGCAACTAATAGAAGTGCAACATCCATACAAATGAGAACTCAAAATTGTTTTGATTCAAATTTGGCATATATGGATCACTTTTTGCCACCACTTGGTTTGTTTTTGCAAATCAAACTCAATTTCCTATCTCTAAGTCAAATTCACTTGTAGAGACATAAAGAGAGGTATTCCAAGAGAAATTGATCAAAGATTCAAAAACTCCCCCTTTTTTCTATAATCAACCATTCTCCCCACAAGAGGCCAACTTTTGACAAGAGAGACAATAAGAGAGTTTTGACAAACCAAAAGCTCTATTCTACTATTTTCAAAATTTCTCAAGTGGTAGCTGATCCATTTATTGCTTTGGCCTTATTTTCTCCCCCTTTGGCATCAAGCACCAAAACGGGATCAATTTTGGCCCTTGAACCCCATTGCCTCACCAAAATCTTCAAATAAGAATACAAAGGCAATAAGAGTACATGAGATGAACTTGGAATAAGTTACCCTCTCATCGGAGTGCAGTGGAAGCCTTGCATGGTCTAAGTCCACCTTTCCCTTTCAATCCACCTTTGAGACTAAATCAAGCAAACTCAAGCACATGGTTAGTCTCAAAGGGTCAAGTTGTAGCACATCTCCCCCTAAATATGTGCATCACTTGCAAAAGGACTTATGAGGTCCGGGGAGTGTTTGTACAACTTGAGCACCATAAATAAACAACAGTATGCATAAGGAACATGATCAAAGCATAATACGCATGTATGCTACAAATCAATCCAAGTTCCGCGAATCTAAGACATTTAGCTCACTACGCAGCCTACAAAAGGTCTTTTCATCTAAAGGCTTGGTAAAGATATCGGCTAGCTGGTTCTCGGTGCTAATATAGAACACTTCGATATCTCCCTTTTGCTGGTGGTCTCTCAAAAAGTGATGCCAGATGTCAATGTGCTTTGTGCGGCTGTGCTCGACAGGATTGTCCGCTATGCGGACAGCACTCTCATTGTCACATAGGAGTGGGACTTTGCTCAGATTGTAGCCAAAGTCCCGGAGGGTTTGCCTCATCCAAAGTAGTTGCGCGCAACACTGTCCTGCGACAACGTACTCGGCCTCAGCGGTGGATAGGGCAACGGAAGTTTGTTTCTTGGAACTCCATGACACTAGGGACCTTCCTAAGAATTGGCACGTCCCCGATGTACTCTTCCTATCGACCTTACATCCAGCATAATCGGAGTCTGAATATCCAATTAAGTCAAAGGTAGACCCCTTTGGATACCAGATCCCGATGCAAGGCGTAGCGACTAAATATCTAAGAATTCGCTTCACGGCCACTAAGTGACACTCCCTTGGATCGGATTGAAATCTAGCACACATGCATACACTAAGCATAATATCCGGTCTACTAGCGCATAAATAAAGCAAAGAACCTATCATGGACTGGTATGCTTTTTGATCAACGGACTTACCTCCTTTGTTGAGGTCGACGTGTCCGTCAGTTCCCATCAGAGTCTTTGCGGGCTTGGCGTCCTTCATCCCAAACCGCTTTAGCAAGTCTTGCGTATACTTCGTTTGGGAGATGAATGTGCCGTCCTTGAGTTGCTTCACTTGAAACCCAAGGAAGTAGTTCAACTCGCCCATCATCGACATCTCGAATTTCTGCGTCATCACCCTGCTAAACTCTTCACAAGACTTTTGATTAGTAGAACCAAATATTATGTCATCGACATAAATTTGGCACACAAATAAGTCACCATCACAAGTCTTAGTGAATAAAGTTGGATCGGCTTTCCCAACCTTGAAAGCATTAGCAATTAAAAAGTCTCTAAGGCATTCATACCATGCTCTTGGGGCTTGCTTAAGTCCATAGAGCGCCTTAGAGAGCTTACATACGTTGTCGGAGTACCGTTCATCCTCGAAGCCAGGGGGTTGCTCCACGTACACCTCCTCCTTAATTGGCCCGTTCAGGAAAGCGCTCTTCACATCCATTTGGAACAACCTGGAAGAATGGTGAGCGGCATATGCTAGCAATATACGAATAGACTCTAGCCTAGCCACAGGAGCAAAAGTCTCCTCAAAGTCCAAACCTGCGACTTGGGCATAACCTTTTGCCACAAGTCGAGCCTTTTTCCTCGTCACCACCCCGTGCTCGTCCTGTTTGTTGCGGAACACCTACTTGGTTCCCACGACGTTTTTCTTGGGACGAGGCACCAGTGTCCAAACTTCATTTCTCTTGAAATTATTGAGCTCTTCCTGCATGGCCAACACCCAGTCCGGATCTAGCAAGGCCTCTTCTACCATGAAAGGCTCAATAGAAGAGACAAAAGAGTAATGCTCACAAAAATTCACCAATCTAGAGCGAGTAGTTACTCCCTTGCTAATATCACCCAAAATTTGGTCGACGGGATGATTCCTTTGAATCGTCGCTCGAACTTGGGTTGGAGGTGCCGATTGTGCTTCTTCCTCCATCACATGATCATCTTGTGCTCCCCCTTGATCACACGCCTCCTTTTGATGAACCTGTTCATCGTCTTGAGTTGGGGGATTCACCGTCGTTGAGGAAGAAGGTTGATCTTGCTCCTTTTGTTCCTGTGGCCGCACATCTCCAATCGCCATGGTGCGTATTGCGGCCGTTGGAACGTCTTCTTCATCTACATCATCAAGATCAACAACTTTCTCTCTTGGAGAACCATTAGTCTCATCAAATACAACGTCGCTAGAGACTTCAACCAAACCCGATGATTTGTTGAAGACTCTATGCGCCTTTGTATTTGAGTCATAACCTAACAAAAACCCTTCTACAGCTTTGGGAGCAAACTTAGAATTTCTACCTTTCTTCACTAGAATATAGCATTTGCTCTCAAATACACGAAAGTAAGACACATTGGGTTTGTTACCGGTTAGCAGCTCATACGAAGTCTTCTTGAGGAGGCGGTGAAGGTAGACCCGGTTGATGGCGTGGCAAGCCATGTTCACGGCTTCCGACCAAAACCGCTCGGGGGTCTTGAATTCTCCAAGCATTGTCCTCGCCATGTCTATGAGCGTCATGTTCTTCCTCTCTACCACACCATTTTGCTGTGGTGTGTAGGGAGCGGAGAACTCGTGCTTGATCCCTTCCTCCTCAAGGTACTCCTCCACTTGAAGGTTCTTGAATTCGGACCCATTGTCGCTCCTTATCTTCTTCACCTTGAGCTCAAACTCATTTTGAGCTCTCCTTAGGAAGCGCTTGAGGGTCCCTTGGGTTTCAGATTTATCCTGCAAAAAGAATACCCAAGTGAAGCGGGAAAAATCATCAACTATAACAAGACCATACTTACTTCCTCCTATGCTTAGATAGGCGACAGGTCCGAAGAGGTCCATATGAAGCATCTCCAAAGGTCTTGATGTGGTCATCACATTTTTGGGATGATGAGAGCTTCCCACCTGTTTACCTGCTTGACAAGCTGCACAAGGTCTATCTTTTTTGAAATGCACGTTAGTTAGACCTATCACGTGTTCTCCCTTTAGAAGCTTGTGAAGATTCTTCATCCCCACATGTGCTAAACGGCGATGCCACAGCCAGCCCATGCAAGTCTTAGCTATTAAGCATGCATCTAGACCGGCCTCCTCTTTTGCAAAATCAACTAAATAAAGTTTGCCGTCTAGTACACCCTTAAAAGCTAGTGAACCATCACACCTTCTAAAGACAGACACATCTACATTTGTGAATAAACAATTATATCCCATATTGCATAATTGACTAACGGATAACAAATTATATCCAAGTGACTCAACTAAGAACACATTAGAAATAGAGTGCTCGGATGAAATAGCAATTTTTCCTAACCCTTTCACCTTGCCTTGGTTCCCATCACCGAATATTATTGAATCTTGGGGATCCTTGTTCTTGACGTAGGAAGAGAACATCCTCTTTTCCCCCGTCATGTGGTTTGTGCATCCGCTGTCGATAATCCAGCTTGTACCCCCGGATGCATAAACCTGCAAGGCAAATTTAGGCTTGGGTCTTAGGTACCCAACTCTTGTTGGGTCCTACAAGGTTAGTGACAATGGTCTTAGGGACCCAAATGCAAGTTTTATCTCCCTTGCATCTTGCCCCTAATTTCCTAGCAATTACCTTCTTATCCTTTCTACAAATAGCAAAGGAAGCATTGCAAGTATGAAAAATTGTAGAAGGTTCATTAATTACTTTCCTAGGAACATGAACAATATTCTTTCTGGGCACATGATGAATATTTTTCCTAGGCATATCTCTATCATGCACAACATGGGAACTAGAAGCAGTCATAGCATATGAATCATAAGCACAGGTCCTATACGCATTTCTAGAAAATTTTCTATCACCATAAATGAAGGCATGGTTCTTTTGAACACTATTAGTCATAGAGGCCTTCCCTTTCTCCTTGGCGGGAATGGAAGCTTTATGACTAGTTAAGTTCTTGGCTTCCCTCTTGAAGCCAAGCCCATCCTTAATTGAGGGGTGTCTACCAATCGTGTAGGCATCCCTCGCAAATTTTAGTTTATCAAATTCATTTTTGCTAGTCTTAAGTTGGGCATTAAGACTAGCCACTTCATCATTTAACTTTGCAATAGACACTAGGTGTTCACTACAAGCATCAACGTTAAAATCTTTACACCTAGTGCAAATCACAACATGTTCTACACAAGAGTTAGATCTATTTGCTACTTCTAGTTTAGCATTTAAATCATTGTTAACATCTTTTAAACTAGAAATTGTCTCATGGCAAGTAGATAGTTCACAAGAAAGCATTTCATTCCTTTTAACTTCTAAAGCATGAGATTTTTGTGCCTCTACAAATTTATCATGTTCTTCATACAAAAGATCCTCTTGTTTTTCTAAAAGTCTATCCTTTTCATTCAAGGCATCAATCAATTCATTAATCTTATCTATTTTAGTTCTATCCAATCCCTTGAACAAACTAGAGTAATCTATTTCATCATCATCACTTAAAGAAGCATAAGTGGTATTGTTTCGAGTACATACCTTCTTCTCCTTCGCCATGAGGCATGTGTGACGCTCGTTGGGGAAGAGGGATGATTTGTCGAAGGCTGAGGCGACAAGTCCTTCGTCATCGGATGAAGAGCAATCCGAGTCCCACTCCTTGCCAAGATGTGCCTCGCCCTTAGCCTTCTTGTACTTCTTCTTCTTTTCCCCTTTCTTCTCTTGTTCCTGGTCACTATTATTATCGGGACAATTAGCGATAAAATGACCAATCTTACTGTAAAAGCCCAAAAAAATTTCAGAATAAATATTTACATGTTTTTATTAATTTATTCAAAGAGGATTATTCTCCTTATAAATTATATCAGTAAAAAAACACTTTAAAATAATAGGTTAAAATATATCCTGATAGAGACTTCACATATCTTGCTCAAATAAAATACGTAATAGATAGCCATAGTGGAATTTACTTTTAATTAAATCACACAATCATAACAACTTTTTTTTTCTAAAGTAAATGATGGGTGGGTATTTCGTATTTGCAACACAGAGTAAATAAATATTCGATAAAATAGACCATGTAAACATATTGGAGTTTTTGTTTGACACTTAAATATAATTTAAATTTAAACTCTATGTGAATTTAATTCGAAATTCGAATTTGAATGTAATGTGAAATCAGAGATAGAAAACAAAATGAAAAAAATAGAAAATAAAAAAAAGGAATGGGAACTCGTCACTTACGTGCACCAGTAGCCCACTCTCATTTCTATCCCTGCAGCCACGTTCCCTTGCCTTGCGTATTCTATTTTTTTTGTTTCCTTCTGTTAATTTCCTGGCCGAAATCCATGGTGTCCTAACGTCATGGGTGACGTCAGCAAGCTAGCTTCCGCCGCACCGCAGAACTCCATGCCGAATCTACCGCATGCGCAACGACAGCCGAAATCTGCGCGTTCCTCTCGGTTCATCTCAGACCTTTTTCTCGTGACTATAAATCAGTCGCGTTCTTCCCCCTCGCCCCTTAGAGCTGTGCGCATGGCACCCCGGCGCCAGTGAAACACCGTGTGCTTGTCGCATGTAGCAGAGAGAAACAGAGAAGAAAGGAAGCAGAGAGCGTGAGTTTTGTCGCGGGGAGGGGTTCGGCAAGGCCACGCACTGTTCGCCGGAACCTTTCCTATGCGTGTGGCCTTGGGCGGACCTGGGCGTGCTTCGAAGGGCTGGCATGCGCTGCATCGTGGCCGGAATTGTTGCCGCCACGGACTCGTCGTCGGTATGGGTCTCTCCCACTGTGATTTCATTGTCTTTGTTTTTTTACGAGAGTCCATGAATAGACTATACTTGCGTGTTCGACGGCGTGGTGCCGTGACCAGTCAGGGCACACCGGTGGCCCTCGGTTGCTCTGGTGCTGTCTAGCGGAGAGAGAGTATGGGGCGAGAGGTGGAAGAAGACCTGGGAACCGTAGATCTATGGGTAGACGGCCGAGATTAGTCCATGTGATATCCCTTCAGCACTATAGAATCCGGACCGCCGATGGATGATCCAGCGGCTGCGATCCAGTACCGGTTTGCGTGGGCACCGATCTGATCTAGGCGGTTAAATGATAATCGTGTGGCTGCTATTCACCAATACCGCTTCAGCCGTGGCAATTTGTATAGGAGCCCCCACGGTTTATACAAAACAACCTGCAGTCCACCTCGGAGTTGTCTGAGTCTGGGGTAAACTTCTGGTTTTGCCCCTGTGTTTCTCTATATTTGGTGCTCGGTCCAGAGAACAATAAAAAAATGGATAATTAATTACATAAATTGATTCCTAATACAAAAATAATTCTAGAAACTTGTGTAATTCATAGTTAATTCGTTTTAACTCCAAATTGAGTCATTCCAGCTGTAATAATTTTGTTTTAATATTGTCTATCACCTATTACCTTTGTTTAGCCATGAAACTTAAATTAAAATTATTCATTTGGACTAATCTATTCTAAGCACTAAATAATTTCCGAAATTCATAACTTGGTAACCGCGACTCCGAATTTAGTGGTTCTTGTTTCTACGATCTCGTAACATCGCGTAGATCATTATTATGCAGTATATTCTTATGATTGGTGTGATGTTAATTTTGTCTATATCATGTTTGTCTGTATTGCTACGACTAGCAGCGAGGTTACATGTCATCTGAAAAGCAAGCTGGTAACTGGAATCTCAAGTGCCAGGCAAGTTGTGCCCTTGATCACTTCTTTTACCCACTCATGTTCTAATTAATCATAATGATCTGCATAGGTTAATTTGATGGGACCCAACAGGTTACCCTAGTTTGATTATCTTTATACCTTGTTCACCACTAAATTTCTGGGTAGTACTTGCTAGTGCTTTATGTGGTTTTGGGTATGAAGATACATTATTCATGATCATATTTTTATTATCTGTTTATTATTACTGTTCATGATAAGATCATTATGTTAATTGGAACATGGAGCGACCACCCGGGAAAACAGTGCTACCACAAGGGAGGAATGGGACCCCTTGGCTGATTAATTAGGAAAGCTAGTGGAAGACTACCTTACCCGAAAGGGGCAAGGGCAGTAGGGGAGTGGTCAGTGTAGGGAGGCCCTCGGGAGGATTTTGCTGCGATGGCGGTCCTGCAAGGGATTCCTGCATTGGAGCTTCCTATAAACTGTAGCGGGTTTTCTGAAGCTAGTGGAACTTTGTAAAGGCCTCGTAGTGTTACCCTGCCTCGCCTCCTCGGTAGAGGTGTATGGGAAGTCGCGATCCCTTGGCAGATGGGTAACATGACTTGTGGGTAAAGATGCGCAACCTCTGCAGAGTGTAAAACTGGTATACTAGCCGTGCTCACGGTCATGAGCGGCTCGGACCCTCACATGATTAATTTATGGAACTAAATTCAATTTGTCATATGCATTGCATCGCAGGTGATGTTGTTACTTTTGTTCTACTACTTAATTGGGTTTGGTATTTACTTATACTTAGTAATTGCTAATAAAATTTTGACCAACTTTAAAAGCAATGCTCAGCTTCAACCATCCTCTTTGGTAAGCCTTACACTTCACATGAGCTCCCACCTTTGGCGAGTTCATGCACATTATTCCCCACAACTTGTTGAGCTATGAACGTATGTGAGCTCACTCTTGCTGTCTCACACCCCCCCACAGGTTAAGAACAGGTACCACAGGATGAGGCGCATGGAGGATGCTGTGATGTGTTCGTGAGAGATCTAGGCCGTCGTCTCCCAGTCAACTTTGGGTTGCTGGACCATTGCTCCTTATAATGTAATTATTTATTTTGTATAGAACTCCTATTATATAGTAAAGATGTGACATTCGATCCTGTGCCATGATTCATCATATGTGTGAGACTTGGTCCCAACACACCTGGTGATTATGTTCGCGCCCGGGTTTTGGACCCCTAAAATCCGGGTGTGACACTTACCGCACTTGAAGCAGGAGCGCTTTCCCTTCGTCTTGTTCTTCTTGGGATGCTCCTTGCGGCCCTTTAGCGCCGTCTTGAAGCGCTTGATGATGAGGGCCATCTCTTCCTCATTTAGTCCCGCCGCCTCAACTTGCGCCACCTTGCTAGGTAGCGCCTCCTTGCTACTCGTTGCCTTGAGAGCAACAGGTTGAGGCTCATGGATTGGACCATTCAACGCGTCGTCCACGTATCTCGCCTCCTTGATCATCATTCTCTCGCTTACAAACTTCCCAAGTACTTCTTCGGGTGACATCTTGGTGTACCTAGGATTTTCATGAATATTGTTCACAAGATGTGGATCAAGGACAGTAAAAGACCTTAGCATTAGGCGAACGACGTCATGGTCCGTCCATCGCGTGCTTCCGTAGCTCCTTATTTTGTTGATGAGGGTCTTGAGCCGGTTGTATGTTTGGGTTGGCTCCTCTCCCCTTATCATTGCAAATCTCCTAAGCTCGCCCTCCACAAACTCCATCTCGGTGAGCATGGTGACGTCGTTCCCCTCATGTGAGATCCTGAGGGTGTCCCAGATCTGCTTGGCATTGTCCAAGCCGCTCACCTTATTGTACTCTTCCGTGCACAAAGATGCTAAAAGGACAGTAGTAGCTTGTGCATTTTTATGGATTTGTTCATTTATAAACATGGGACTATCCGAGCTATCAAATTTCATTCCACTCTCTATAAGCTCCCATATGCTTGGATGGAGAGAGAACAAGTGACTATGCATTTTGTGACTCCAAAATCCGTAGTCCTCCCCATCAAAGTGTGGAGGCTTGCCAAGAGGAATGGAAAACAAATGTGCATTTGAACTATATGGAATACGAGAATAATCGAAAGAGAAGTTTGAGTTAACCGTCTTCTTTTTCTCGTAGTCGTTGTCGTCGTCCTTTTGGGAAGAGGAAGATTCGTCGCTGTCGTCGTAGTAGACGATCTCCTTGATGCGCCTTGTCTTCTTCTTCTTCCCATCTTTTCGTTTGTGGCCCAAGCCCGAGTCGGTAGGCTTGTCATCTTTCGGCTCGTTGACGAAAGACTCCTTCTCCTTATCATTGATCACAATCCCCTTGCCCTTAGGATCCATCTCTTCGGGTGGTTAGTCCCTTCGTGAAGAGAACGGCTCCGATACCAATTGAGAGCACCTAGAGGGGGGGGGGGTGAATAGGTGATGCTGTAAAACTTAAACTTAAAGCCACAAAAACTTGATTAAGTGTTAGCACAATAAGGCCAAGTGGCTAGAGAGGAGTTCTTGCAAAACACAACAACCACAAGAGGATCAACACAGATAGACACAGTGGTTTATCCCATGGTTCGGCCAAGTACAAAACTTGCCTACTCCACATTGTGGCGTCCCAACGGACGAGGGTTGCAATCAACCCCTCTCAAGCGGTCCAAAGACCCACTTGAATACCATGGTGTTTTGCTTTGCTTTACTATATCCTACTTGCGAGGAATCTCCACAACTTGGAGCCTCTCGCCCTTACACTTTGATGTTCACAAAGAAGCACGGAGTAAGGGAGGGATGAGCAACGCACACAAGACACAAAATCAAAGCGACAACACGCACACAAGTCGCAACAAGAGCTCACAACACAACCCGACGAGTTCACACCTCAAATAGAGCTCTAGATGCTATCACAAAGAATCAAATGCGCGGAATCGAAGTCTTGGTGCTTAGGAATGCTTAGAGAATGCTTGGTGTGCTCCTCCATGCGCCTAGGGGTCCCTTTTATAGCCCCAAGGCAGCTAGGAGCCGTTGAGAGCATTCCAGGAAGGCAATTCTTGCCTTCAGTCGCCTGGCGCACCGGACAGTCCGGTGCACCCCCGAACACTGTCCGGTGTGGATTTCTTTCCTTCTTTGGCGAAGCCGACCGTTGGAGATTCAGAGCTGTTGGCGCACCAGACACTGTCCGGTGCACACCGGACAGTCTGGTGCCCCCTTGTGACCGTTGGCTCGGCCACGCGTCACGCGCGGAATCCTCGGCCGACCATTGGCCCGGCTGACTGTTGGCTCACCGGACAGTCCGGTGCACCACCGGACAGTCCGGTGATTTATAGCCGTACGCCGTTAATCACTTCCCGAGAGCGACGACTTCGCCTGTGAATGACTCACCGGACAGTCCGGTGCACCACCGGACAGTCCGGTGATTTATAGCCGTACACCGTCGTCGAAGTCCCGAGAACAGCAAGTTCGTCAGAGCCAGCCTGGCGCACCGGACACTCCGGTGCACCCAGACTGAGCAGACTTTGGCTGAACGAGCCAAGCCATTTCCAAATTGATTTCTCCTGTTTCCAGCACTTAGACACAATACATTAGTTCTCAAAGCAATGTACTAAGTCTAGAAACATACCTTTAGACTTGATTTTCATTTTGTCCATCAATTGACATAGATTTACACTTAAGCACTTGTGTTGGCACTCAATCACCAAAATACTTAGAAATGGCCCAAGGGCACATTTCCCTTTCAGCCCTGCCAGGGAGTTAATGCGACGGGACGGGCGATTCGCGAGGCGTCTGTTGCGCGTGCGCGGGCCATTCGAGGAACGGGGCACGGGCGTGTCGTCCTTGCGCCGTGAGAGAGGGCTCCCCTGCTGCTTTAGGGTAGGACACGAGCCTGGGGGTGATTTGACCGCTGCTTCCACCTGTCTGTTGCAGCAGTTATTGCCGGTCCACTTTTGGCCACATCAACTATCGTGCCTACCCCCGCGGCTGGCTGACCCATGACCGCTGTACTCAGTTGGCACTGTTGGGTCACGCGCGGGGCTGCCTCGAGTCGTGGCACTGGTTCCGCAGTCGAGAAGACACAACATTGGCGTAGGTGGCGGTGCGGTTTCCTCGTACGTAGTGACCATCTCGCTGGTTGCATGGTATGTGGGACCGAGCCTTCATGCTGGTCCACCAGAAGTGATGAAGCCGAAAGGGTGCATAACCGTGGTGCGGTTGCATGCTCCCTGCGTGGCGGCTCGCCCTTTTGTCCGCTAGTTCCGGCGAGGATGAGGGAACGCTTATAACCGCAGGGCGGTTTCATGCCTTGCGTGCGCGGTTTGCCTCCTTCGCGTTTCAGGTCAGCTCGCACGACGTGTGGGACCCAACCCCCGTGTCGTAGGGGGAGAACCCTGGAGCACGCCAGGGGAGACTTTGCCCGTGACGCTGAGGTGTGCAAGTGAGGAGATCTGCCTATAAAAGGGGATCGATCCCCCGGGCAGTGGCCATGCCTTCGTTCTCCCCTCATGTATTACGCCCTTCCACCTTTCAAGGTCTCAGATGGGGCACACCGGCGTTGCCTTGCTCTTGCTGTCGTTGGAGGAATGCGGCCTCGTGGAGATTGGCGCTCTTCAGCCATCGCTCGGCTTCAAGGATTTTCGTCATGCAGCCCGGCTGCATTCCCTCACCAATGGTCAGTTTGGTGGGGAGAACCAAGCCGGGTTGTGGCCCCCGCCCCGCCCTCAGCTTCAAGGATCTTCGTCATCCGGGCTGAGGCGGAGGAGCGCACCGAGTGGGGGCCGCCTCCGCGTGGGTCGGTGACCCTTTTCTTCCCCCCAGCGTTCGGGGGAGAAGGGCATCCTCCAGCCCTACGGAGGCATCCTCCAGCCATGCGGGGGAAGGCGAACTGCTGCTCCCTGGCCAGGGTGCAGCTTTCCGTCCTCCACCCGGGCGGCGGTCGTGCCGCGCGTGGGCTAGCCACGTCCAGGTCCTCCTCGCACCGTCAGCTGCACCGGGGGGTTGCTCAACACGTCATATGCCGCGAGGGCAGTACTCGTGTTCTAGGACAGCCTCGGCGAGGATGACAGTGAGGACCTGCCGGTGCGCTTTGGGGCGGCCACTGTTCGCTAGCACGGTGTTGGCAGCCAGAGGAGGTTGTCTCTGCCGACAAGATCGTCAGCGCCACCTGCGGCCGGACCTCCGACTCTTCGGCCTTAACGGCTTGTCCTCGCCCCTCGTGTGGGGACGTGGGCAAGGGCCTTTTCACAACAGCGTCTGTCTTGAGGTCATCGCTGCTGCTGTTTAGCCGCCCGAGGCGGAGGTCGTTGTCGCTGCTGCTGTAGAGGTCGTCGGCGAGCCGCTTGGAGTTTGTTATCCCGCGAGCCCCCTGGTGTGGAGGTTGTTCATACCCGCGAGATTGGAACCGGAGTCCCGTTTGTAGGGGGAATATACTAGGTTTTTGCCTGAGCAAAATGTAACTGCTTCAAGGACTTAGACATTTGTCGTAGGCCGGGGGAACCGCCGAGGGTCCTGCCGACGTCTAAGTCTATGTAGCATAGTTACCCCAAGAATATGTATTTGTTCTTTGTGGCTGTCGAGGCCTAAACATTTGGGTATTCGAGTATAAAGCTGTGTTTCTTCCTCATTTCGAGCACTAGGACTTGCCTGTCGATGGCCGAACCACTTAACCGAGTGTGAGTTGCCTTGCACAGAAGGTGACGAGTGAGGTATCCATATCTCGGAGGCATAGGAGTCCCTTGGCTCGGTCGGCCTTGCCGCTTAAAGCCTCTCTTGCTCTGTTTTCGAACCTTCAGCCGCTCTGTGATGAGCTAGAGCTGAAGGCAGCGGTGGCGTGGACAGAGGCGATGTCGGCTCGAACAGAGGCTTTCTCGGCGCGGGAGCAGGTGGCTTCCCAGGCCGAGGAGGTGCAGCGGCGGCAGCTGGTGTTTGGCTAGATCACCCGCGAGCAGGACCGATCCCGGAGCCAAGCCGCCAAAGCCGTGAGCTGGGCTGAGATCCTCGGGGGACAGCTGGCTGGGGCTTTGGAGCGACTGGCCGAGGCGCCCGCTCGCATCACCGTCTGAGACTGGGCCAGATTCCGCCGAGGGTGGAAACGATGCCGAGGGTGCTACTCCTCCCCCTGCTGATGTTTGAGACTGCATGAACAGTTCGTTTGAAGTATGCGTATGTTTTTTGCAGCCACCGAGGCCTAAACATATTTAGCATTCAGATTATAAAGCTGTGTTTTCTTTCCTCTTGTTTCGAGCATTTAGGATTTGTTCGTCGGCAGCAGAATCGCATTATCCGAGCAAGAGTTACTTTTCGCGGAAGGTGATGAGTGAGGTATCCGTATCCCGGAGGCGTAGGAGTCCCTCAGCTCGGTCGGCCTTGTCGCTTACGTGCTCTCTCACCCGTTCGTAGGATTCTGCTATCGATATAGTCGAAAAATGCACGAAAGTTGTTTTCTACCCGAGCGTTAGGACTTGTTCGGTAGCAGGATCGCTTATCCGAGCATGAGTTACTTTTCGCGGAAGGTGATGAGTGAGGTATCCGTATCCCGGAGGCGTAGGAGTCCCTCGGCTCGGTCGGCCTTGCCGCTTACGTGCTCTCTCACCCGTTCGCAGGACCCTGCTATCGATATAGTCGAAAGCACGAAAGTTGTTTTCTACCCGAGCGTTAGGACTTTTTCGATAGCAGAACCGCTTATCCGAGCGTGATTTACTTTTCGCGGAAGGTGACGAGTGAGGTATCCGTATCCTAGAGGCGTAGGAGTCCCTCGGCTCGGTCAACCTTGCCGCTTAAGGTCTCTCCCGCTCGTTTTCAGGGTTCCGTTATTGATATAGTCGGAAGGCATGGGAGTTGTTTTTGGTAGAAAACTTTTCTTGGTAGAAAACTTTTCCGAAGGAAATTTTTGACGCAGAGGGGGTTCCCCCCTTCTAGCCCTCGAGGGAGGGTCGGGCTTTATCGAGGCAAGGCTGATCCTTCCTTGATGGTTAGACTTTATTTATGTATGTAAAGAAAACAAGGAACATGAACGACTTGAAACATTATAAGGGTAGAAGCGACGTAGTTGTTCGATGTTCTAAGCGTTGCTGTAGACCTCGCCTTGATCGTTGGCCAGCTTGTATGTCCCAGGCTTCAGAATTTTGGCGATGATGAACGGCCCCTCCCAGGGAGGAGTAAGCTTGTGGCGCCCTCGGGTGTCTTGTCGCAGCCGAAGCACCAAGTCTCCCACTTGGAAGCCTCGGGGCCGAACCCTTCGGGCGAGGTAGCATCGCAAAGACTGCTGATACCGCATCGAGTGTAGTAAGGCCACGTCCCAAGCCTCTTCCAGCTGGTCCAAGGAATCTTCTCGGCTGGTCTGGTTGCCTCAGTCATCGTATGCCTTCGTCCTCGGGGAACCGTATTCTAAGTCCATGGAGAGGACGGCCTCGGCCCCATAGACTAGAAAGAACGGCGAGAAACCCGTGGAGCGGCTCGGCGTCGTCCTCAGACTCCAGACCACCGAGAGTAGCTCCTTCATCCATCGCTTGCCAAACTTGTTGAGGTCATTGTAGATCCTGGGTTTAAGTCCCTACAAAATCATACCGTTGGCACGCTCCACCTGCCCATTCGTCATGGGGTGAGCTACGGCGGCCCAGTCCACACGGATGTGGTGGTCCTCACAGAAGTCTAGGAACTTTTTTCCGGTGAACTGCGTGCCATTGTCGGTGATGATGGAGTTCGGGACCCCAAAGCGATGGATGATATTGGTGAAGAACGCCACTGCCTGCTCGGACCAGATGCTGGTCAAGGGTCGGACCTCGATCCACTTGGAGAATTTGTCGATGGCGACCAGCAGGTGCGTGAAGCCCCCAGGTGCCTTCTGCAAGGGACCGACGAGGTCCAGACCCCACACAGCAAACGACCAAGTGATAGGTATCGTCTATAGTGCCTGAGCGGGCAGGTGCGTCTGTCACGCGTAGAATTGACACCCTCGGCAGGAGCATACAATCCTAGTGGCATCGGCCACCGCAGTTGGCCAGTAGAAACCTTGTCGAAAGGCATTTCCCACGAGGGCTCGAGGTGCTGCATGGTGACCACAAGCCCCCGAGTGTATTTCTCGTAACAGCTTTTGTCCTTGGGCGATGGAGATGCATCGCTGGAGGATGCCCGAGGGACTGCGGTGATAGAGCTCCTTTTCATCACCCAGCAAAACGAACGACTTGGCGCGCCAAGCCAGTCGCCGAGCTTCGATCTTGTCGAGGGGCAGCTCTCCTCGGAGGAGATATTCCAGGTATGGGGTCTGCCAGTTCGGGACCGGTGTGACCCCATTCCGCTCCTCCTCGACACGCAGGGCCTCACCCTCGGCGGCCGAGGGCACCTCGGGCTCAGCCGAGGCTTCCTCGGGCTTGGCCGAGGGTATCTCGGGCGTGTCGTCGATCTTGACGGAGGGTTGATGTATATCTCTGGAGAAGACGTCCGGGGGAACTGTTGTCCGCCCTGAGGCTATTTTAGCCAGCTCATCCGCAGTCTCGTTGTATCGTCGAGCGATGTGGTTGAGCTCCAGCCCATAGAACTTGTCCTCTAGGCGCCGAACTTCGTCGTAGTAGGCCTCCATCTTCCGATTGTAGCAGTGGGAGTTCTTCATGACTTGGTCAATGATAAGCTACGAGTCGCCACAAGCGTCGAGGCGCCGAACCCCTAGCTCGACGGCGATGCGCAACCCGTTAACCAATGCTTCGTACTCGGCCACGTTGTTTAACGCCAGAAAATGAAGGCGGATCACGTAGCGAAGATGTTTTCCAAGGGGAGAGATGAAGAGCAAGCCCGCGCCTGCTCCGGTTTTCATCAGCGACCCGTCGAAGTACATGGTCCAAAGCTCGGGCTGTATTGGAGTCATCGGTAACTGGGTGTCAGTCCACTCAGCCAGGAAGTCGACCAAGACTTGGGATTTTACGGCCTTCCGAGGGGCGAATGAAAGTGTTTCACCCATGAGTTCCACTGCCATTTCCCTATCCTACCCGAGGCCTCTTAGGACTGGATGATCTCTCCTAGGGGAAAGGATGACACCACAGTCACCAGGTGAGACTCGAAGTAGTGTCGCAGCTTCCGCCGTGTCAGAATCACTGCGTAGAGTAGCTTCTGGATCTGCGGGTAGCGGACTTTGGTCTCGGATAGCACTTTGCTGATGAAGTAGACTGACCTCTGAATGAGCAATGCATGCCCTTCTTCTCGTCTCTCGACTACGACCGCGGCGCTGACCACCTGAGTGGTTGCGGCTACGTAGATCAAGAGGGCTTCTCTCGTAGCGGGGGGCACCAAGATGGGTGCATTGGTGAGGAGCGCCTTAAGGTTTCCGAGGGCTTCTTCGGCCTTAGGGGTCCAAATGAAGCGCTCGGCTTTCCTTAAGAGGCGGTACAGAGGCAAGCCTTTTTCGCCAAGGCACGAGATGAAGCGGCTCAGAGCCGCAAGGCATCCCATGACCCTCTGTACTCCTTTCAAATCCTTGATCGGTCCCATGTTGGTGACGGCCACAATTTTCTCCGGGTTGGCCTCTATGCCCTGCTCGGAGACGATGAACCCTAGAGCATGCCTCGAGGGACTCCGAAGACACACTTCTCGGGGTTGAGTTTCATGGCTTTAGCTCTCAGACACTTGAATGTCGTTTCAAGGTCAGAGAGGAGGTCGGAGGCTTTCTTCGTCTTGACAACGATGCCATCGACGTAAGCCTCGACCGTTCTGCCAATGTGTTCTCCGAACACATGGTTCATGCACCTCTGGTAGGTGGCGTCTGCATTACTCAAACCAAATGGCATTGTAGTGTAACAATACATGCCAAAAGGTGTGATAAAAGAAGTCGCGAGTTGGTCGGACTCTTTCATCTTGATTTGGTGATAGCCTGAGTAGGCATCGAGGAATGATAGGGTTTCGCACCCAGCAGTGGAGTCCACAATTTGATCGATGCAAGGCAGAGGGTAGGGAACCTTTGGACATGCTTTGTTTAGACCAGTGTAGTCTACGCACATCCTCCATTTCCCATCCTTTTTCCTTACAAGAACAGGGTTAGCTAACCATTCAGGATGGAATACCTCTTTGATGAACCCTGCCATGAGTAGCTTGTGGATCTCCTCGCCTATGGCCCTGCGCTTTTCTTCGTCAAAACGGCGTAGGGTCTGCTTCACGGGTCGGGCCCCAGCTCTGATGTCCAGTGAGTGCTCGGCGACATCCCTTGGTATGCCTGGCATGTCCGAGGGACTCCACGCAAAAACTTCGGTGTTTGCATGGAGAAAGTCGATGAGCACTGCTTCCTATTTGGGGTCGAGCTCAGAGCCGATCCGGACTTTCTTGCTGGCGTCATTGCTAGGGTCAAGAGAGACGAACTTAACCGCCTCGACTGGTTCGAAGTTGCCAGCGTGCCGCTTCGCGTCGGGCGCCTCCTTGGAGAGGCGTTCCAGGTCGGCGATGAGGGCCTCGGACTCGACAAGGGCCTCAGCATATTCCACGCATTCCACGTCGCATTCGTACGCATGGCGGTACGTGGACCCGACGGTGATGATCCCGTTGGGGCCTGGCATCTTGAGCTTGAGGTAGGTGTAGTTGGGGACGGCCATGAACTTGGCATAGCACGACCTTCCCAACACCACGTGGTAGGTCCCTCGGAACCCGACCACCTCAAAGGTGAGGGTTTCCTTTCGGAAGTTGGAGGGAGTTCCGAAGCAGACGGGCAAGTCAATCCGCCGAGGGGCAGGATACGCTTTCCAGGTGCGATCCCGTGGAAGGGTGCCGCACTGGCCCGGACCTCGGACCGATCAATCCTCAAGAGTTCCAGGGTCTCGGCGTAGATGATGTTGAGGCTGCTGCTTCCGTCCATGAGGACCTTGGAGAGCCTAACATTGCCGATGATCGGATCGACGACGAGCGGGTACCTTCCTGGGCTTGGCACGAAGTCGGGGTGGTCGCCTCGGTCGAAAGTGATAGGCTTGTCGGACCAGTCTAGGTAGACTGGTGCTGCCACCTTCACCGAGCAGACCTCCTAGCGCTCCTGCTTGCGGTGCCGAGCCGAGGCGTTCGCCACCTGCCCGCCGTAAATCATGAAGCAGTTGTGGATCTCCGGGAACTCCTCTTCCTTGCCGCGCTCCTTCTTGTCGTTGCCTTGGCCCTTGCTATCTTCCGCAGGGGGCCCGGCCTTATGGAAGTAGCGCCAGAGCATGACACATTCTTCAAGGGTGTGCTTGACGGGACCCTGGTGATAGGGGCACGGCTCCTTGAGCATTTTGTCGAATGCGCCGGCCCCTCTAGGAGGCTTCCGAGGGTTCCTGTGCTCGGCAGCAGCGACGAGATTCACGTCAGCGGCGTTGCGCTTCACTTGAGCCTTCTTTTTGGCCTTCTTCTTCGCGCCACGCTGGGTGGACACCTCGGGGGCGTCTTCCTTCGGCTCCCCCTGAGGCTGCTTGTCTTTCCGGAAGATGGCCTCGACCGCCTCCTGACCCAAGGCGAACTTGGTGGCGACGTCCATCAATTCGCTCGCCTTGGTGGGTGTCTTGCGCCCCAGTTTGCTCACCAGGTCTCGGCAAGTGGTGCCAGCGATGAAAGCTCCGATGACGTCCGAGTCGGTGACGTTAGGAAGCTCGATGCGCTGCTTCGAAAACCATCGGATGTACTCTCGGAGGGATTCCCCAGGCTGCTGGCGGCAGCTTTGGAGATCCCATGAGTTCCCAGGGCACACGTACGTGCCTTGGAAATTTCCCGCGAAAGCCTTGACTAGGTCGTCCCAGTCGGAGATCTGCGCAGGAGGCAGATGCTCCAGCCAGGCCCGGGCAGCGTCGGAGAGGAAAAGGGGTAGATTACGGATGATGAGGTTGTCATCGTCCGCCCCTCCCAACTGGCATGCCAGTCGATAGTCCGTGAGCCACAACTCCGGCCTCGTCTCCCCCGAGTACTTGGTGATGGTAGTCAGGGCTCAGAAACGGGTGGGGAACGACGCTCGTCGTATGGCCCGGCTGAAGACTCGTGGATCGGGTGGTTCGGGCGAGGGACTCTGATCCTCCTCGCTGTCACATCATCCCCCGCGCCTAGGATGATAGCCTCGACGCACCTTCTCCTCGAGGCAGGCTCGATGGTCGTGATGGTGATGCTCGTTGCTGAGGCGATCCTGGGCGGCAGGTGCCTCGTCCCGCGTGCGCTCGGGATGGACCGAGGCCTCCCGCATGCGTTGGGAGGACGCCGTGTGATGCTCCGAGGGGTCAGCTCGCCTTCGGGAGGCAGAGCTCTCGGCTCGTCAAACTACGGCACCTTCTAGGAGATCCTTGAGTTCGCCCTGGATACGCCGTCCCTCGGTGGTGGATGGCTCCGGCATGGTTCGAAGTAGCATCGCCGCTGCAGCTAGGTCCTGGCTGGACCCACTGACGGCCGGGGGCATCACTGCCCTGGCATTGTCGATGATGCGACGCTGGACGTCCCAGGCCCGATGATGGGCTCCTCCGGCGAGTGTTCGGCCTGCCCACTCCTGCTCGATGCTCTATCGGAGCTGCACAAGCCGCCCTGCTACTTCGTCGACCTTGGCCTGCATCTCGCGGATTTGCTCGAGCTATGTGTCCCGACCCCCCGCAGGGACTGGGACCACAGCTAGCTCCCGCGGGATGTCAACGCGAGATGCGGGCCTAGGGGGATCGTCAACCTCCGGCATACCGAGGTGGTTGCCTTCGTCGTGATCTCCCTGATCGACGTGGAAACATTCGCGACTTGGGCCGTAACTCTCGTCGTCAAGGCCGTGGCCATCGTTAGAGCAACCGGAGAGGCAGTGGTCACATGCGGACATGAAGTTCCACATGGCACCGGGATCACTGAGGCCAGAGAAATCCCAACCGAAGTCGGGGTCGTCCTCTTCCTCAGAACCCGCCGGTCCGGAGGTTGAGACGGCTGTCAGTCGGTCCCAGGTCAACCACATATGGTACCCCGGAAGGTTTGGATACGCCCTTGCGAAAGCGCTCACCGTAGCAGGGTCGCTAGGTGGATCGAAACTAAATCGAAATGGAACAAGGTGAAATACGAACGGTACCTCCTGATCGATGGACGGTGGTGAAGTCGCGTCGGGGACGGAACGCACTGTCATCTCAGGTACGAGGGTGATGCCCAGCAGGTCCTTGGCGAGGGTGCTGGCATCGTCAGTCCGCTTGGGGCTGGCACGTTGCAGGGAAGCGGCGCTCATCGTCGTCGACTCGATCCAGCTTGACAGCCGATAAGGTGCTGCCTCCTGCGTGGCCACGGTTGCCCCGTCTCCGTCTCCTCCGGTGAGGAGGGTGGCGGGGACGACCCGAGTGCTCCTCTTCTGCCGCAGGGAGATGCCGTCGCGCAGGGCGCCTCCGCCGGGCGAGCCGACTGTCGTGTCCTTGTTTCGCGGAGGGAGGAGTACCATGTCGTAGCTGCCATCGAGGGACATGAACTCGAGACTCCCGAAGCGGAGCACCGTCCCGGGCTGAAGAGGTTGTTGAAGTCTACCCATCTGGAACTCAACGGGAAAGTGTTCGTTAACACGCAGCAGGCCCCTACCTGGCGCGCCAACTGTCGGGGTTTCGGACCCGGGGGGTCCCTGGACCGACGAGTAAATTTGTCGCCGCGTGCCCCTACCTAGATGGGTTGGTGCGAGATGGAACACAAGTGGGGGAATGAGCCTTGTATTATCCTGCACCAGGGTGCTTGTAGTAGGGGTTACAAGCCTTGCGAGAGAGCGAGGGCGAGAGAGAGCAAGTAGGAGAGAGCGAGAGAGAGAGAGAGAGAGAGAGAGAGAGAGAGGGAGAGGGGGTCCGGCCCCTGCTCGTCTTCTCCCGTCCCTTTGTCGTGCGTCTACTCGTCTCTCCTGCCGTGCGTTCGTATGTTCGTGTGCTCATATGTTTGTTCGTTTTTTCCCCTTGCTTCCCCCCTCCTGTGGGGCTCTGGACACCCCCTTTTATAGATGTAAGGAGATGCCCAGCTGTACAATGGGGTGTAGCTGGGAGCTAACGTGGCTGGCAGGGAAGTGCCCTGAGCCCTGTACAGATAACAATGTGGCCGTCGGGGGGGGGGGGGCGTCTCGAGCCCTATAGAGGTAGTATCGTGGCCGTCGGAGAAGTGCCTTGAGCCCTGTTGCAGTACAGCTGTTGGCGCTGCATGGATCTTGCTGACGTCTCCATGCTTCTGTAGGGGGCTTGAGAACCACCGACGTCATGGTTGCATGCGAGAAACCACCATCGCCTGTTACCGGGGTAAGCTGGATGGGACGCCGGTCTTGTTCCTTCGTAGCCTGAGCTAGCTAGGAGTAGGGTAATGATGCATCCCTTGTGGCGCGGTTGATCCGAGCCTGAGGTTGGGCGAGGCGACGACTCCTCCGAGGCCGAGGCTGGGGCCGAGACCTAGGGTCGAGCAAGGATGTGACTCTTCCCGAGGCCGAGCCCTGGGGTCGGGCGAGGCGGAGATTTCCTCCCGAGGCCGAGGCCGAGGCCAAGCCTCGGGGTCGGGCGAGGCGGAGCTTCCTGTTGCGCCCGAGGCTGAACTTGACCGTTGTCGGTTTCGCCCGGGTGGTTGGCTCAGTAGCCGGAGCGGGGCGGGCGGCGCTGTTTTCCTGTTAGATCGGTCAGTGAAAGGGAGAAGTGACTGCGGTCACTTCGACCTTGCCGACTGAAGCGCGCGTGTCAGGATAAGGTGTAAGGCGATCCCAGCATTAAATGCACATGCAATACGGTCGACTGGTAAGGCGATTTAGCCAAGGTCGCTTGCACGACAAGGCTTGCCTTTGGCTGAGCCGAGGGTGCGCTCACTGTCTGAGGAGACCCTCGGGCGAGACGTGGATTCGTCCGGGACCACTGTTCCGCCCGAGGCCGGGCTCGGGCGAGGTGAGACCGTGTCCCTTGGTAGACGAAGCTTTGACTTTGACCCGAGCCGTAAGCCTTTATGGTTTGCCCTGAAGGTGTTTACCGGCCGTGATTAGGAGTGTTGGGGGTACCCCTAATTTCGGTACCCGACAGCAGGTCAAATCTCCAGTTTGTTCCTCTCTACAACTGATTCAAAAGAAACAAAAAAGAAGAGGTTAAGTTTATGTTTAATGTTGGAAAATATGATAAAATATTCAATGAACTACTCAAAAGCGACAACATTAAAATAAATCATAATATTCCTTCTTCCGACAAAGTTAAGCGTCGTGCTTACTGCAACTGGCACAATTCATTCTCTCATGCCAGTAATGATTGTAATATGTTTCGATGACAGGTACAATCGGCCATTAACGATGACTGATTGAAATTTCGAGAAATATAGGTAGACACATAACCCTTTCCAATGAATACGATCAACTTTAACGATAAAAAAGACCTGGTTCGACCTAGCACGGCCGATAAGGGCAAAGGCAAGAAGATCATCATCAACGACCCATGAGAGTCCGATGAAATCACCAAAATTTCTTACAGGGAAGTGGTTGCAAAGAAGACCCTAGATGGAGGGGAGACATTGAAGATCATTATCATGGCCTCCAATGTTGGGGGCAGGTGTAGGCGGGCTGTCGAGAGCAGCTGAAAGTCGCCTAGAGGTGGGGGTGAATATGCGAAACCTGAAATTTACAATTTTTAAACGTGCACTAAGGTCAGGGTTAGCATTAGAATTAAATCTGAGTTTGAAAGATAGTTCTCCTTGCTTAGAGTTGCTCAATCAATGCAGATAACGTTTGGGAGCAAACTCAAAACTATGTGAGCAAGCGAGCTTTTAGAGAGAGGAAAGAAAGGGAAACAAATCAAGTGTAGATCAACACAAATGAACACGGTGATTTGTTTATCGAGGTTCGGTTCCAAAGAACCTAGTCTTTGTTGAGGAGGCCACAAAGACCGGGTCTAATCCAACCCTTTCCCTCTCTCAATCGATCACACAGACCGGTCGAGGCTTCTCCTTAATCACTTGGGTCACTAAGACCCTGTAAGGATCACCACACAATTAGGTGTCTCTTGATAGCTTTACAAAGCATTTAGAGAAATGAGAATAGAAAGGAGAAAGCAATCAAGCAACAAGAGCAACAAAAGAACACAAAACGCCCTCTCTCAAGTCACTTAAGCAATTGAGTTGATTTTGAGGTTTGGAGGGGATTTGATCTTTGGAATGTGTCTTGGAGTGAATGCTATTGCTCTTGTATTGAATGTGAACTTCACAAAAACTTGGATGACTTGAATGGAGGTGGTTGGAGGGTATTTATAGCCCCAACCACTATTCTAGCCGTTGCTGGCGATGGCGCACCGGACAGTCTGGTGGTGCACCAGACAGGACACTATTCAATGTCCGGTGTGTGCCACGTCAGTGGCCCATTGGGGTTTGGAGCGGTTGACCGTTGGAGTCCTTTGTCCTGTAGCTGCACCGGATGGTCCGGTGGCACACTGGATATGTCCGATGCGTTCTGACTTCTCTGCCTGACATCTGACTTCTGCGCTGTGTGCTTTTACTGTTCACGTAGTCGACCGTTGAGCGCAGGTTACCGTTGCTCCGTTGGCTCACCAGACATGTCCGGTGCACACCGGACAGTCCGGTGAATTATAGCGGAGTGTCCCTTGACAAAACCCGAGAGTAGCCTGTTTGAGTGATGCTCGGCCTGGGGCACCGGACAGTGTCCGGTGCGCCACTAGTAGCACCATTCTTACTCTTTGCTCCAAACTTTGTTGAATCCCCAACTTAATTTCTTTCTTGGTTTATGTTGAACCTTATGCACGTGATATAAATGAAAACTAGGCAAACTAATTAGTCCATGTGGTTTGTGATGGACGTTAACCACCAGAATCGGTTATAGGAAACGATTAAGCCCATTTCCTTTTCAGCAACACCCTATTCTGCGCACCGCGGGCAGTCTGGCACATAGGCGCGGATGATCCAGGACACCGACGGACGTTCTAGACACATCTAGTGAACGGTCTGGAAATACCCAGGAGCAACAACGACCAGAAATAGCTACGTAGAAAACAAATGCATCCAAAGCATCAGGTCGGCTAGTCAAAGTCGGACCAACCTTTGATCAATTATTATCCAAATATGTGAAAAGAAGGTCGGTCCCAGCAATCGACTGTCACACCCGGTTTTAGAAGGCAAACCGAATGCGAACCATGTACGTGCCAGGATCAGTTATTCACGTACACAGCAGTTACATAACATGGACATCATCACACAGTGCTCAAATAGTATTAAAAGGGGAAATAATAGTCGATTACATCATACGTCTGAGACGTCCATATAGTTCTTACAATAAATCAAAGTGCGAAAAAGAAACGTAGATAACACGGCCTTCACAGGCAGCCGACTGGGGGTTGCCGCTAACCCACACCTAGAACTCGTCGTAGTCCTGAAACTCCTGGAAGTCTCCTTCCACAGCTTCATCTTCGCCTGAGCAGTGGTTGCAATGCTGACAACCTGGGGGGGGGGGTTTGGTGTGTAGAGCAAGGGTGAGTACACATCAACATACTCAGCAAGCATCCTGTTTGGCTGTAATGGACTAGCTTTATGTGGGGATAAGTCAAGCAGTTGCTTTTAATTGGTCAGGTTATTACTTACTAGTAGAAAGCCAGGTTTTAACATTAACCCAAGTTATTAGCCCAATGTATCCTTTCCAAACAGAAAGAATACCACTTACCATTACCATAATCATAATCAGAATCATCAATCTCATTGCCACCTGTACCAAAATATCTCTGATCAAGTATCACTAATCTCTGGAGCTCCCTTGGCCGCTCATAACCGTGAGCACGGCTGATATATCAGTTTCATAACACTCTGCAGAGGTTGCACACTTTACCCACAAGCCGTGATTCCCTCTCTAGCCCGGGCTTGCAAGACCCTTATTCACTCCCGAGGTGAATGGCCAGGGATTCACTACGAAGCCTTTACAAAGATTCCCCGGGGCTGTAGCCACCCGTTAGGTTTCCTAAATGTACCGCACTCCTCCCCAAGGGACAAATCAACCTTGGCAGAGCGAGCCGCATACACCGAGCCCCATTGACGGCACAACGGCTAAGCGAACTACACCCCGGTTCCTCTAATTATTCAGCTAAGGGCGTCCCATTCCACCCTCATGGTTGCACTGTTTTCCCGGGCGGTCATCCATTGAACAGGTCCTTACGGAGAGGCACTCGAGAAACCGCTCGAGTCCCCTTAAATGCCACAAGTATGATCATAAATAAGAAGGGAAAACAGCGTATCATAGATAATCACATCATGTTCATTGATTAGAGTTGAGCAATAGCATCAAACTAGGCAGTAATAATCCGACCCAAATAGGTAAACAAGGACATGGATAACAAAAGCTAGTCAATCCTTAGGTATAAATGTGTAATGCGGGAGGTGAATTAAAGAATGAATAGGACAGAGATAGGTCAAAGGACACTTGCCTCCACCAACCGACTGCTGCTCAGGGGCTTCTCCTGCGAATTCCTCGGGCTCTTCGACCGGATCGTTCTCTATGTGAGCGCAAACATACATACATCCACATATTTAATACAAAAGAACAGTACACCATACAAGGGAACAAGTAAAGTGAGTATGCATCAAGTATGACATTCGATATCGCATTTGTTATGGTTAGAAAGAAACGGGAAAGGTCTCGCAGGGGGTTAAAGTTTATGCACTAATGATTAGTTACAACTGGTTCTTAGCAAAAGAATTCTGTTATATGCACTAATGGAAACCTAATCATTTTTAGTTGATCAACATTGAATGAGATAAACAATTAACTACGTGAATCAACTAGCATAACAGAATTTTAAATTGAGCTTCCTATTTCAATAGCATGAACAATGATTAGCCTACCTGAAATAAAATAACTATGATCACAGAAAGTAAAATAAAATAAAATAAAAAATAAAAAATAAAAAAATAGGGGGGGCGGTTGAACCGGCCCTAGGGCGGTTGAACCGGCCGGGGGCAGGGCGGCCGAGCGCGCGGGGGGGGGGGGGGGGCGGCTGAGCCGGGGCGGTTGAACCGGCCCGGGGGCGGTTGAACCGGCCGGCAGGGCAGCCGAGCACGCAGGGGCGGGGGCGCGGCCGGGCGGCTGCCAGGCGCGGCCGGGGCCAGGCGCGCGGCCAGGCGGGCGAGCTGGGGGCGGCCGGGTGCGGCCAGCGGCCGGCTGGGGCGCGGCCGGGCGGGGCTGGGGGCTGGCCGGGGCCGGCTGGGGCGGCCGGGCGGGGCTGGGGCCAGGGCGGCGCGGCCAGGGGCGGCCGGGCCATGGCCGGACGGGGAGGGGGGAGAGGAGGGGAGAGGGGAGGGGGAGGGAGAGAGGGGGCTCACCGGAGACGGGCGGCCGAGGGCGGCGGTTGGGCGGCCGAGCTTGGCAGGGGCGGCGGCTAGGGCAGGGGGTAGGGGCGGCGGCTAGGGAGAGAATGGGAGAGAGGGAGGGAGAGGGAGAGGGGGTTTGGGGAAAAGGGGAGGGGGTGGGGGGCGGTTGGGCCTACCAAGGCCCAAGAGGGGGCGCGCAGGGGGCGGCTGGGCCGGCCAGGGGGCCCACGGCGCGGGAGAGAGAGAAGGGAAGAGGGAGAGAGAAAGAAAGAAAAAGAAAAAGAAAAAGAAAAAAGTTATCTCCTTTTCGAAATTCGATCTTTCTAGATGAATGCATTTGCACTTTCAAACAATCAAAGACTGCATAGTTCGGCATGGTGCATCAAACAACATAAAGCAATTTAGGTTTTTTTCTTTACACGGGAATTCCAAACCGAATCCCGCTAAAGCTTTGGAAAAGATCAAGGTCTAGCGAGGGGAAAAAGAAAAAGAAAAGGTAACGCCCGAATTTGGCGAGTAAAGAAAAGAAAAAATTCAACTGCAAAATTCGGGGCGTTACATCGACCAACAAAACAACCCCATTCACCTTTCCATGAGAGACAGGTAGGATTTATTAAGCCACCTAAGAATAATGTTCAATTAATACCCAATGTACCTACATGGACACATCCGCCCCCATATCCACTTGTGCCATATTACTATGCATAACTAGCGCCATCCTATGTCCCAAATCAGACGTGGAGCATGCCACCATATCCATATGGGATGCCACAGTACCCCACGTGGGGGGCACCCCAGACTTCTGTATTTGACAGGTTGGCACCACCAGTTCAAGACCAGTTGAGTTTGCCTCAATCTGGTCACCAGGCATAGGTCCAGCAAGGATGCCAGACTACTCGGCCACAAAGGCTGACTAATCCAACAGGGGGCATGAAGAGAAAATATCCACGAGTACCAAGATAACAACAAATGGAGATATCATCAAGATAGGCACAACTGATGTTGTCATACAGGAAAATAATGAAGGGCCGATGATTTTTGGTAAATCGACTAAGATAGACACAGGATTAGGCACAGGAGCAACAAGTAAAACAATGGATTAAAAGTACTACATGTCCCGATGGTGCCCATTGGGACTAACCCGTTCTCAAAAGTGCAAATTACAGCGCATAAGAGCAAAAGAAAGCAAGGAAAAGGAGGCAGAGAAAATATTTAATGACACACATCTACAGTACCCCCGCGAGTGGAAACCAAAGGCCGCCAAAACAACTCAAGTGACCACAAAAATAGAAGACAAAACAGCAGTTGTACAACTCTCTGCAGGTATGGCGGCCCGTCCGGCTTCAGCAGCTAGACCGTTTGAGCCTAGCACAGACTGTCCGACCCCTGAGTCTGTACTGTCCGCGCCTACTCCTATGGGTGACAATGAGCTTTAAATTTCACACTATATATAAGATTTAAGAATAGGATCAGATTAGGATCGGGCCCTATTTCTATTCATTTTTGAACTAACATTTATTTAGGGCCTTACCATTTTGTAAAGAAGCATTTGGATCGCGATCCATTACCACCCCGGGCAAGAGACACAGTCATGGCTTGGCCGAAGCAGACCTCGGGCAGGAGAAGCAGTCACGGCTTCGTCGAGGCTAACCTCGGGCAAGAGACATAGTCATGGCTCGTCCGAAGTTGACCCCAGGCGGGAGACGCAGTCATGGGTCGCCCGAGGTTGACCCCGGGTGGGAGACGCGGTCATAGCTCGCCCGAGGCCAATCCCAGGCGGGAGGCACAGTCACGGCTCGCCCGAGGTTGAACCCCGGGTGGGAGACGCAGTCACAGCTCACCTGAGGCCAACCCTAGGTGGGAGACGCAGTAACGGCTCATCCGAGGTTGTCCCAGGGCGGGAGACGCAGCCCCAGACAAGCAGCGCATTTCCGACTCGCATGAGGGCATCTCGGGCGATCCTCTGGAGTGTGATATATGTTTATTCAGTCAAAATGAATCTTTTGGCCAAAAATGCAAATATTCACTGCTATGTTAACTATTAATTAATGTTGAAATCCCCTTATGTTCTTACAGAAAGGAGGCCCACAAGAACTTCAACAACAAGAGCTTCAACAACAAAATCGAAGGTTGGAGCCGTGAGAAGAGGGCGTGTCTTCAACTTTATGCACGCTTGGAATGATATAATTTTACCATGCATTTGCACCGTGAGTACCCTTATTGTTCTAATCCCTGGTCAATATCATTCTTCTATAGAAAATCAATAGTTAATTATTAATTGAGTTCAATGATATGTAATACCGAATGTGTAGAATGTGAATGTTCTGAGGACCAAATTCTTGGTAGAATTATTGAAGTACAAGGACAATGAATCGAAAGACAACATTCTAGAAGAAATACAAGAAATTATTAGGCACATCATAGTTTAGTTGGTTTTCAGATATACAATAGTTATGATGTTATTTGTAATGATACTCAACTTTTTCATAAAACCACGCCTCACCCGAGACCAATCTCGGGCGGGAGACGCAGTCACGACTCATGAAAGGGAAATGGGCTTAACCATTTCCTATAATCAATTTTGGTGTTTGATGTCCATCACAAACCATATAGACTAACTAGTTTGTCTAGTTGCTACTTTTCTCAGATGCATAAAGTTCAGCATTAACATACAAAGAAAAAGAATTGAGGGAACTCTACAATGTTTGGAGCACACAAGATTTGGTGTAGCCAGTGGCGCACCGGACACTGTCTGGTGCCCAGGCCGAAGCACCTCGTGAACTGGCCGCTCTCGGGTTTTCTCAGAGCCACTCCACTAAAATTCATCGGACTGTCCAGTGAGCCAACGGAGTAACGGTCAACTTCGCCCAACGGTCGACTGCGCTGACAACGAAACAGTAAATAGAGCAGAAGTCAGAATGCACCGGACTGTCCGGTGTGCCATCGGACTGTCCGATACCGCAAGAGGACAAGGGACTTCAATGGTCAACAGCTCCAAACCCCAACGGTCGGTTGACGTGGCACGCACCGGACAGTGAACAATGCAGTGTTCGGTGCACCACCGGACTGTCTGGTGTGCCCATCGACAGCAAAGTCAGCCAACGGTTAGGAAGTGGTTGGAGGCTATAAATACTCCCAACCACCTCCATTCAAGCCATCCAAGCTTCTCAACCTTCACATTCAATACTAGAGCAAAGAATAGACTCCAAAGACACAATCAAAGTATCCAATCCCCTCCAAGCTCCAAAATCAAATCAAGTGCTTAGTGACTTGAGAGAGGGTGTTTTGTGTTTCTTTTCTTGCTCTTGTTGCTTGGATTGCTTTCTTCTTCTCACTCTAATCTTTCTAAGTGCTTTGTAAAGCTAGCAAGAGACACCTAATTGTGTGGTGATCTTTGTGGGGTCTTAGTGACCCGTGTGATTAAGAAGAAGCACTTGACCGGTCTAAGTGACTGATTGAGAGAGGGAAGGGTTGGAATAGACCCGGCCTTTGTGGCCTCCTCAATGGGGAGTAGGTTCTTTGGAACCGAACCTCAGGAAACAAATCACCATGTTCATTTGTTTTGATCTTCATCACTCGATTTGTTTCTCCCCTCTCCTCCCTTTCTAAAGTTCCCTTGCTCATATTGTTTTGAGTTTGCTCCCAAGGTTATCCACATTAATTGAGCAACTCATAGCAAGGAACGATCTTCCGCACTCCGTATTCAAGATCATTTATTTGTAACCCTAACCCTGGGTGAAGTGCGCGTTCAAAGTTTATAATTTTCAGGTTTCGCCTATTCACCCCCTGCTCTAGACGACTTTCGGCTCGCCCAATGCCAATCCCGAGCGGGTGACGCAGTCACAGCTTGCCCAAGGCCAACCCTGGGCATGAGATGTAGTCAGGCCTCACTCGAGGCCAACCTCGAGCGGGAGACGCAGTCACGCCGTGCCCGAGGTTGGCCTCGGGCAGGAGACACAGTCACGGCTCACCCGAGGCCAACTCCAGGCAAGATACACAGTCACGGCTCGCCTGAGGCTAACCTCGCGTGGGAGACGCAATCTCGACTCGCCCAACACCAACGCTAGGCGGGGGATGTAGTCACGCCTCACCCGAGGACAACCTCGAGCGGGAGACACAGTCATGCCGCGCCCGAGGCCATCCTCGGGTGGGAGACACAGTCACACCTCACCCGAGGCCAACCCCAGGCAAGAGACGCAGTCATGGCTCGCCCAAGGCCAACCTCGGGCGGGAGACGCAATCACAACTCGCCCAACGCCTACCCTAGGCGAGGGACGCAATCACACCTCATCCGAGGCCAACCCCAGGCGGGAGGCGCAGTCACACCTCGCCCGAGGCCAACCTTGGGCGGGAGACACAGTCACGGCTCACGAGGCCAACCTCGGGCGGGAGACACAGTTGAAAGCATCTAGGCACCTGGTTGGTTTTAGTGATTAATGACAACGTAATATTATATGTGACTAACGTGTGTTTTGCAGAGACAATGGTAAATTAGGTTGCATTACAGGAAGTGGTACTACAACGGTGAAAACAATCCCCGAGATGGGAACTTGAAGCGATGGCTGAAACGACAAATCAAAAGCATTAATTGAGCAACTCATAGCAAGGAATGATCTTCCGCACTCCGTATTCAAGATTATTTATTTGTAACCCTAACCCCGAGTGAAGTGCGTGTTCAAAGTTTATAATTTTTAGGTTTCACCTATTCACCCCCCTCTAGGCGACTTTCAGCTCGCCCGATGCCAATCCCGAGCGGGTGACGCAGTCACTGCTCGCCCAAGGCCAACCCCGGGCAGGAGATGCAGTCATGCCTCACTCGAGGCCAACCTCGAGTGGGAGACGCAGTCACGCTGCGCCCGAGGCCAACCTCGGGCAGGAGACGCAGTCATGGCTCACCCGAGGCTAACTCCAGGCAAGAGACGCAGTCACGGCTCACCCGAGGCTAACCTCGCGCGGGATACACAATCACGACTCGCCCAACGCTAACCCTAGGCGGGGGACGCAGTGACGCCTCGCCCGAGGCCAACCTCGAGCGGAAGACGCAGTCACGCCGCGCCCGAGGCCATCCTTGGGCGGGAGACACAGTCATGGCTCACCCGAGGCCAACCCCTGGCAAGAGACGTAGTCACGGCTCGCCCGAGGCCAACCTCGGGCAGGAGATGCAATCACGACTCGCCCAACGCCAACCCTATGCGAGGGACACAGTCACACCTTGTCCGAGGCCAACCCCGGGCGGGAGACACAGTCACGCCTCGCCCGAGGCCAACCTCGGGCGGGAGACGCGATCACAGCTCGCGAGTCCAACCTCGGGCGGGAGACGTAGTTGAAAGCATCTAGGCACCTGGTTAGTTTTAGTGATTAAGGACAACGTAATATTATATGTGACTAACGTGTGTTTTGCAGAGACAATGGTAAGTTAGGTCGCATTAGAAGAAGTTGTACTACAACGGTGAAAACAATCCCCGAGATGAGAACTTGAAGCGATGACTGAAACGACAAATCAAAAGATGAAGGTCTTCGTATTCCGAGTGTCAAGGAGTTGCAGACACTCGGTTTAGAGTTAGGTCTTCTATTTTATTTTAGCCGTACTATAAGGAGGGGTTGTCGATGAGTAGTTTGACCAAGAGAGTTCTAGTGTAGTGTTGGTGCATATTCACTCACATCTAGTGCTAGGTGTCACTCTATAACACACTCACGAGTTAGAACGAAAACAAATTCGGAAATCAGAAGGAAATAGAACCTAGGGTTTCTGTCTTAGGGGCACCGGCCTGTCTGATGTGCACCGGATTGTCCGATGTGCCCTCTGACAATGGGGCCAGTCTGGCCTGGGGAAGAGCTTCTCCCCCGCAGAAACCCGAGAGCAACGAGTTGCAAAAATGGAATTTTAGCCAGCACACCGGACTGTCCGGTGTGCACCGGACAACCGCTGTTCACTTTCCGGTGTGCCATCAACCCAACAACTAGCTGTCAGAACTAGCCGTTGGAAGTGACCGTTGGCGCATCGATGGCGCACCGGACTGTCCGATGCGCCCATGCGCAGGAAAGGTTGGTAACGGCTAGTTGGGTGGTTGAGGGTTATTTAAACCCCTCCACCCACCATATTGAATGTCTTGTTGCCCACATTAACACCCATACATTGCTAGAGCATTGCAAGCATTGCAAGCACCACAAAGCATAGTGAGGTGATTAGAAAATCTTAATCCCGCATTAGGATCTCATTAGTGCAAGTGAGAACCACTGCATGCATTAGGCTTCTCTTGGTCAAGTGAAAGTCTACAACTTGTTACTCTTGGTGATCGGCATCACCTAGACGACTTGGTGGCGTTGGGAGCATGGTGATCACCTTGGAGGACTTGTTGGTGACCCGGCTCGAGATTGTAAGCGGTCGTGAGAGATCCACCACGCCAGAGTGGCAAAGGATCATCTCATAGTGAGCACTTGGTTCTTGCGAGGACCAAGGGGGAGCGATTCCCTTGTGCGGGTGCTCCAACAAGGACTAGGGAAGAGTGTCGACTCTTCGATACCTCGAGAAAAAATTGGAGTCTTCTAAACCTTGCTTTACATTCTGCATTTAAATTCAAGCATGTTACCTTGTTTATTTGTTTAGCAAGTAGTTGAAGCAATGTCTTAGTGTTGTTGTATTTCTAGTAGTATTCTCTTATTGCTAGTTGTTGGGTGAAGTTGGGCTCTTGCTTAGGGTTAAATTATTGTTGATTTTTAGAAAAGCCCAATTCACCCCCCCCCTCTTGGGCATCGTGATCCTTTTAATTGGTATCAGAGCCTTGTTGCTCTTAGATTAGCTTAACCGCTAGAGTAGCGATGTCCGGCAGAATGGACCTCTCCCGTTTTTTATGGTGATGATTTTCCATATTGGAAAATTCGTATGGAAGCTTATTTAGAGGCTATAGACATTGGTGTCTACAAAGCCGCCACACAAGGGTTCCCCGAACTAAGAGATCCCACAAATCTTGTAGGAGAAGAGTGTAATTATGAAATGTGGAATGCTAAGGCCAAAAACACTCTTTTTAGAGGCCTTTGCAAAGATGTCTTTAATAGAGTAAGAAACCATAGAAATGCTCATGATTTGTGGATGGATATATGTACTCTAAATGAAGGGACTAGAAGTGAGCGTGAGGAGAGATATCATATTGCAATGAGAAAATTAAATTCTTTTGAGACACTTGCAAATGAAAATGCCAATGCTATGTACTCACGTCTTAACATTCTTATAGAGGAAGTAAATGGCTTGGGGCTCACCCAAATTTCACAACCGGATGTTGTGAGGAAGATTCTCAGTGTCCTTCCAATTGACAAATATGGACACATTATCACAGTGCTACATCAGATGGATCTTTCAGTTGCTACTCCTACACAAATATTGGGAAAGATCAATGCTTATGAAATGTACATGCACATAAATGACAAGGATGAGTCATCTTCCAAGAGAAAAGACTTGGCTCTCAAAGCCAATCAAGAAAAGAAACGAAAAGCTAAAGTGCAAATTGAGGAGGAATCCTCAAGTGATGATGATCTTGATGCTAACATTGCTTTGATGGTGAGAAAGACCACCAAAATGTTGAAGAAGCTCAATAGAGAAGGCATCAAGTTTGACTCAAGAAAGAAGAAATTCTTCTCCAGTAAAAAAAAGCCCATCTCTGAAATGGATTGCTATAATTATGGAGAGCTCGGTCATCTTGCTCATTAATGCAACAAGCCCAAGAAGAACAAGTTCAAGAGCAAGAAAGATGATGACAATGATGATGAGAAAAACGAAAAGAAATTCTTCAAGAGAAAGGATGGAAAGCACAAAAGGTTCCATAAGAAGAAAAATGGAAAGGCATACATTGTTGGTGACTCGCTCACTAACATTGAGTCCTCAAGCGGGTCTTCTTCAAGTGAAAAATAAACTGATGAAAAAGTTACCGCTATCGCTGGGGACTTCTCTTCACTACCACCATCACCCTCATCCACTTCTTACCTATGCCTCATGGCTAAAGGTGAATGGAAGGTACAAATTGATAATGATATTATTGATGATAGTGATAGTGATAGTGATGATGAATTTGCTTCACCTTCCTATGATGAATTAGCTGACTTGCTTAAGGAATACACTCAAATCGTTAGGAAGTCAAAGGCTAAATGTGATAAGTTAAAAGATGAAAATGAATTTTTAACTGCCAAATATGACATAGATGTAAAAGCTAGTGATGAGATGAAAGAAGAAAACAAAACTATGTCATCAAGTGTAAATGAGCTCAAATCCTCCCTAAAAGATGCTAAGGATAAGTGTGACAAATTAAATGAAGCAAATAGGGAGTTAAAAGATATACTTATCACAATTAAGGAAGATTATACAAAAATTAAAATTGACCATGATAATCTTCTTGTTGCAAATGAGCTTTTATCTTGCAATACACATGAGGATTAAAGTCTTGACATTAGACAATCAGAAATTGAAGAGATATTTGACTGATGCAACTACTAGAGGAAAGGTTGCCATAGAGAGCAATGACTTTAACATTGAGTTGGCAGTGGACAATGAAAGGCTTAGAAATAAGGTCTAGAAACTTAAGAAAGAAAATGAACATCTTGCCACAAGTGTGCAAAAGTTCAACAAAGACCAATACCTTCAAAATGAATTGCTCGTGAACACTATCATGAAAAACAACAAGAGTGGTATTGGATATAATTCTTTTGTGCAAAAGAAAGCTACAAATCAATATAAGGCAAAACAGACTCATAAGCATATCAAAGCTTTGAGTGTGGAAAATAAGGACATTTTGCTCACAACCGCAAAGCCAAACCACCAACTCCTTTGCCAAAGCACTCAAGATCATTTGCTTTCAATGCTCATTATGTTCTAAGAAAAGTAGCAAATGGAAAAGTCAAAGTTACATTCCTAGGTCCACCAAGCAAGAGTAGACCTAGACAAATTTAGGTTGCAAAGTCTTTGATTGAGAAAGTCACTAGTCCTATGCAAAATAGGGCCCTCAAAATTGAAGCTTGATTTATTTGTTGATGTAGGTGAACTACAAGACCGGTGGGAGTCATTGGGTTATTGACAGTGGATGCACTCAACATATTGAGAGCACCTAGATGGGGGTGAATAGGTGATCCTGTAAAATTCAACAACTAATAGCCACAAAACTTGGTTAAGTGTTAGTATGGCTAAGTAGCGAGCTCTTGCGAACACACAAGTATCACAGAGAAACAATCACAAGAGACACGCGAGTTTATCCCATGGTTCGATCAAGTATAACACTTGCCTACCTCCATGTTGTGGCGTCCCAATGGACGAGGGTTGCACTCAACCCCTTTCAAGTGATCCAATGATCAACTTGAATACCACGACTTTTCTTTGCTTATCTCTTTTTCCCGTTTGCGAGGAATCTCCACAAGTTGGAGTCTCTCGCCCTTACAACAAAGATCACAGTGCAAGCACAAGAGTAAGGGTGGGAAGCAACACACACAAATCCGCAGCAATACACATGCACACAAGCCAAGACTTGAGCTCAAAATGAAGCACAACAAGTTTCACAACTAGAACGGAGCTCAAATCACTAACACAATCGATCAAGTGCGCAGAGACAGAGTGTGGAAGACTTAGAATGCTTAGACTATGCTTGGGTGACTCCTCCATGCGCCTAGGGGTCCCTTTTATAGCCCCAAGGCAGCTAGGAGCCGTTGGAGACCAACAAGGAAGGCTAAGATTGCCTTCTGTCGGGTGACGCACTGGACAGTCCGGTGCGCCACCGGACAACCACTGTAGCTTGTCCGGTGCAGATCTCCTTCCTTAACTGGCGCAGACGACTGTTGCACCTCGGCGTCGGTTGGTGCACCGGACACTGTCCGGTGCACACCAGACAGTCCGGTGCCCCCTTCCGACCGTTGGTGCGGGCCACGTGTCGCCCGCCAATTTCGCTGCCGACCATTGCGCAGTCGACCGTTGGCTCACCGGACAGTTCGGTGCACCACTGGACAGTCCGGTGAATTATAGCCGTACGCCGTTGAACTTTCCCAAGAGCGACGACTTTGCCACGGACGACTCACCGGACAGTCCGGTGCACCACCGGATAGTCCGATGAATTGTAGCCGTACGCCGCCATCGAGTCCCGAGAGCGACATGTTCACCGAGACTGGTCTTGACACACCGGACACTGTCTGGTGCACCGCCGGACAATCCGGTGCACCCAGACCGAACAACAGTTGGTTGTACACAGCCAACTCTTATCCAAACCATTTTCTCCTATTTCTAGCACTTAGCTACAATATGTTAGTACCCAAATCAATATACTAAGTCTAGAAACATACCTTGTTACAAGATTTGCACTTCTTCAATATTTGGCACAATTTAACACTTAGAGAATATGTGTTGGGCACTTAATCACTAAAACACTTTAGAAATGGCCCAAGGGCACATTTCCCTTTCAATCTCCCCCTTTTTGGTGATTTATGCCAACACATCCAAAAGCAACCAAAAGAAGTGCAATATCAATGCAAAAGAGAACCAAATTGTTTTCGTTTCTAATTTGTCATATTTGGATCATACTTTGCCACCACTTGGTTTGTTTTTGAAAATCAATTTCATTTTCTTATCTTTACAACAAACTCACATGTTTGGGCACAAGGAGAGATAATCTAAGAGAAAAATTGTTCAATAGCCAAAAACTCCCCCTTTTTCCCATAATCATACATTCTTCCCATAAGAGACAAAATTTTGACAATAAGAGTATTTTGACAAATCAAAAGTTCTAACTCTACTCTTTTTGAAATTTCACAAGTCTCTTTTTGAAATTTCACAAGTGGTAGCTGATCCATTTGCTTTGGCCTTAATTTCTCCCCCTTTGGTGTTAAGCACCAAAACGGGATCATTCTTGGCCCTTTAACCCCATTGCCTCACCAAAATTGTCAATTACGAGCAAAAAGGCAATAAGAGCATAGATATGAACTTGGAGTAAATATCGGAGTGTAGTGGAAGTCTTTGCATGGTCCAAGTTCACCTTTCCCTTTCAATTCACTTTTGAGACTAAAACAAGTAAACTCAAACACAAGGTTAGTCTCAAAGGGTCAAGTTGTAGCATGCCTCCCCCAAAATAAGTGCATCACTTGCAAATGCACTTGTGTGGTCCGGGGATCATGTGTACAACTTGAGCACCACAAATGAACAAAATAGATTTAAATGCATAAATTAACATGATCAAAGGCATAAAACACATGTATGCTATAGATCAATCCAAGTTACGTGAATCTAAGACATTTAGCTCACTACGCAACCTGCAAAACCTTTTCTCATCTAAAGGCTTGGTGAAGATATCGGCTAGCTGGTTTTTGGTATTAATATGATACACCTCGATATCCCCTTTTGCTGGTGGTCTCTCAGGAAGTGATGCCAGATGTCTATGTGCTTAGTGCGGCTGTGTTCAACAGGATTATCTGCCATGCGGATTGCACTCTCATTGTCACATAGGAGTGGTACTTTGCTCAGATTGTAGCCAAAGTCCCGGAGGGTTTGCCTCATCCAAAGTAGTTGCGTGCAACACTATCCTGCGGCAACATACTCGGCCTCAGCGGTGGATAGGGCAACGGAAGTTTGTTTCTTTGAGCTCCATGACACCAGGGACCTTCCTAGGAATTGGCACGTCCCTGATGTACTCTTCTTATCAACCTTGCACCCGGCATAATCGGAGTCTGAATATCCAAATAAGTCAAAGGTAGACCCCTTTGGATACCAGATCCCAAAGCAAGGCGTAGCAACTAAATATCTAAGAATCCGCTTAACGACCACAAGGTGACATTCCCTTGGGTCGGATTGATATCTAGCACACATGCATACGCTAAGCATAATATCCGGTCTACTAGCACACAAATAAAGTAAGGAACCTATCATAGACCGGTATGCATTTTGATCAACGGACTTACATCCTTTGTTGAGGTTGACATGTTTCGGTTCCCATTGGTGTCTTTGCGGGCTTGGCGTCCTTCATCCCAAACCGCTTGAGCAGATCTTGCGTGTACTTCGTTTGGGAGATGAAGGTGCCATCCTTGAGTTGCTTCACTTGGAACCCAAGGAAGTAGTTCAACTCACCCATCATCGACATCTCAAATTTCTGTGTCATCACCCTGCTAAACTCCTCACAAGACTTTTGGTTAGTAGAACCAAATATTATGTCATCGACACAAATTTGGCACACAAATAGGTCACCATCACAAGTCTTAGTGAAAAGAGTTGGATCGGCTTTCCCAACCTTGAAAGCATTAGCAATTAGGAAATCTCTAAGGCATTCATACCATGCTCTTGGGGCTTGCTTAAGTCCATAGAGCGCCTTAGAGAGCTTACACACATGGTCGGGGTACCGTTCATCCTCAAAGCCAGGGGGTTGCTCCACATACACCTCCTCCTTGATTGGCCCGTTGAGAAAAGCGCTCTTCACATCCATTTGGAACAACCTAAAAGAGTGGTGAGCTGCATAGGCTAATAGAATGCGAATAGACTCTAGCCTAGCCACAGGAGCAAAAGTCTCCTCGAAATCCAAACCTGCGACTTGGGCATAACCTTTTGTCGCAAGTCGAGCCTTGTTTCGTGTCACCACCCCGTGCTCGTCTTGCTTGTTGAGGAACACCCACTTGGTTCCCACAACGTTTTGCTTGGGACATGGCACCAGGCTCCAAACTTCATTCCTCTTGAAGTTGTTGAGCTCTTCCTGCATGGCCAACACCCAGTCCAGATCTTGCAAGGCCTCTTCTACCCTGAAAGGCTCAATAGAAGAGACAAACGAGTAATGCTCACAAAAGTTAGCTAGTCTTGAGCGAGTAGTTACTCCCTTGCTTATATCACCCAGAATCTGGTCGACGGGATGATTCCTTTGAATCGTCGCTCGGACTTGAGTTGGAGGGGCCCGAGGTGTCTCTTCCTCTAAAGCTGGTTCTTCCTGTGCTCCCCCTTGATCACGCGCCTCTTCTTGAGGAACATGTTCATCATCTTGAGTTGGGGGATGCACCATCGTTGAGGAAGAGGGTTGATCTTGCTCTTGTTGTTCCTGTGGTCGCACATCTCCAATCGCCATGGTGCGAATTGTGGCCGATGGAACGTCATCTTCATCTACATCATCAAGATCAACTTGCTCTCTTGGAGAGCCATCAGTTTCATCAAATACAACATCGCTAGAGACTTCAACCAAACCCAATGATTTGTTGAAGACTCTATATGCCTTTGTATTTGAGTCATAACCTAGCAAAAACCTTTCTACAGCTTTGGGAGCAAATTTGGAATTTCTACCTTTCTTTACTAGAATATAACATTTACTCCCAAATACACGAAAGTATGAAACGTTGGGTTTGTTACCGGTTAGAAGTTCATACAAGGTCTTCTTGAGGAGGCGATGAAGGTAGACCCGATTTATGGCGTGGCAAGCTGTGTTCACAGCTTCCGACCAAAACCGCTCGGGCGTCTTGAATTCTCCAAGCATCATCCTCGCCATGTCGATAAGTGTCCTGTTCTTCCTCTCTACCACACCATTTTGCTGTGGTGTGTAGGGAGCGAGAACTTGTGCTTGATTCCTTCCTCCTCAAGGTACTCCTCCACTTGTAAGTTCTTGAACTCAGACCCGTTCTCGCTTCTTATCTTTTTCACCTTGAGCTCAAATTCGTTTTGAGCTCTCCTTAGAAAGCGCTTTAGGGTCCCTTGGGTTTTTGATTTATCCTACAAAAAGAATACCCAAGTGAAGCGGGAAAAATCATCAACAATAACAAGACCATACTTACTTCCCCCGATGCTGAGGTAGGCGACGGGTCCGAAGAGGTCCATATGAAGTAGCTCTAGAGGTCTTGATGCACTCATCACATTGCTTCCCACCTGTTTACCTACTTGACAAGCTGCACAAGGTCTATCTTTTTCGAAAAATACATTGGTTAGACCTAACACATGTTCTCCCTTTTGAAGTTTATGATGGTTCTTCATCCCAACATGTGCTAGACGGCGATGCCACAACCAGCCCATGCTAGTCTTAGCAATTAAGCATGCATCTAGATCGACCTCCTCTTTCGAAAAATCAACTAAATAGAGTTTGTTGTCTAGTACACCCTTAAAAGCTAATGAACCATCACTCCTTCTAAAGACAGACACATCTACATTGGTAAATAGACAATTATAACCCATATTACATAGTTGACTAACAGACAATAAGTTGTATCCGAGCAATTCAACTAAGAACACATTGGATATGGAATGCTCGGATGAAATGACTATCTTTCCTAGTCCTTTAACCTTGCCTTGGTTCCCATCTCCAAAGATGATCGAATCTTAGGAATCTTTGTTCTTGACGTAGGAGTGAACATCTTCTTCTCCCCCGTCATGTGGTTTGTGCATCCGCTATCGATAATCCAGTTTGAGCCCCCGGATGCATAAACCTGCAAGGCAAATTAGGCTTGGGTTTTAGGTACCCAACTCTTGTTGGATCCTGCAAGGTTAGTTACAATAGCCTTTGGGTCTCAAATACAAGTTTTGTCTCCCTTGCATTTGGACCCCATCTTTCTAGCAACCACTTTTTCATTTTTACATGAAAGTACATACGTAGTGTTGCAAGCATGAAAGACAGTGGTAGGTTTATTACACATTTTCTTAGGAGCATGAGACACAATATTTCTCCTAGGCCTACCATTAAAATTAGAACTTGAAGCAATCATAGCATGAGAATCAAAAGCATTATAACTCCTATTATAATGAGAATTTCTAGAAAACTTTCTATCATTATACATGAAAGCATGATTCTTTTGATTACTACTAGCCATAGGGGCCTTCCCTTTCTCCTTGTTGGGAATGGGAGCCCTTTGGCTTGTTAAGTTCTTGGCTTCCTTTCGAAAGCCAAGCCCATCCTTAATTGAGGGGTGTCTACCAACAGTGTAGGCATCCCTAGCAAATTTTAATTTATCAAAGTCACTTTTGCAAGTCTTAAGTTGGGCAATAAGACTTGCCACTTCACCATTTAATTTGGTAATAGAGGTAAGGTGTTCTACACAAGCATCAACATCAAAATCCTTACATCTATTACAAATTACAACATGTTCTACACAAGATCTAGTTTTATTAGCTACTTCTAGCTTAGCATTTAAATCATCATTAACACTCTTTAAGCTAGACACAGTTTCATAACAAGCAAATAATTCAGAAGATAGCATTTCATTCCTTTTAACCTCTAAAGCAAGAGATTTTTGCACACTAACAAACTTGTCATGCTCTTCATATAAAATATCTTCTTGCTTCCCTAACAATCTATCTTTTTCATTCAAAGAATCAATTAACTCATTAATCTTATCCACTTTTGCTCTATCTAAACCCTTAAATAATTAAGTATAATCTACTTCATCATCACTAGAATCATCATCGCTTGAAGTAGTATACTTGGGGGTTTCTCGAGCGCTTACCTTTTTCTCCTTTGCCATGAGGCAAGTGTGGCGCTCGTTGGGGAAGAGTGACGATTTGTTGAAGGCTGAGGCAGCGAGTCCTTCGTCGTCGGAGTTGGATGAAGAGCAATCCGAATCCCATTCTTTGCCAAGGTGCGCCTCGCCCTTCGCCTTCTTGTAGGCCTTCTTCTTCTCCCTCTTCCCGCTCTTTTCTTGTTCCTAGTCATTAGCATTATCGGGACAATTTGCTATAAAATGACCAGTCTTACCACATTTAAAACAGGAGCGCTTTCCCTTTGCTTTGCTCTTGTTGGGATGCTCCTTGCGTCCTTTTAGCGCAGTCTTGAAGCGCTTGATGATGAGGGCCATATCATCTTCGTTTAGCCCGGCGGCCTCAACTTGTGCCACCTTGCTAGGTAGCGCCTCCCTGCTACTGCTTGTTGCCTTAAGTGCAACGGGCTAGGGCTCATAGATAGGCATTGGGCCGTTCAATGCATCATCAACATATCTTGCTTCCTTACCATCATACGCCCGCTCACAAACATTCCGAGTATCTCCTCGGGTGTCATCTTTGTGTACCTGGGTTTCTCACGGATAAGGTTCACAAGATGAGGGTCAATAACAGTAAAAGACCTGAGCATAAGTCGGACGACGTCGTGGTCCGTCCATCTCGTGCTTCCATAGCTCCTGATCTTGTTGACCAGGGTCTTGAGCCTGTTGTATGTTTAAGTTGGCTCCTCTCCCCTGATCATGACAAACCTTCCTAGCTCTCCTTCCACCAACTCCATTTTGGTGATCATGGTGGCATCGTTCCCCTCATGCGATATCTTGAGGGTGTCCCATATTTGCTTGGCATTGTCCAAGCCGCTCACCTTGTTGTATTCATCCCTGCACAATGATGCTAACAAAATAGTGGTAGCTTGTGCATTCTTATGAATTTGTTCGTTAATGAATACAGGGTTATCCGTACTATCAAATTGCATTCTATTTTCAACTATCTCCCATATACTAGGATGGAGAGAAAATAAGTGACTACGCATTTTGTGACTCCAAAAAGCGTAGTCCTCTCCATCAAAGTGTGGAGGTTTACCAAGAGGAATAGAAAGCAAATGAGCATTGGAATTGTAAGGAATATGAGAATAATCAAATGAAAAATTTGAATTAACCGGTTTCTTTTTCTCGTCGTCGTCGTCTCTTGGGGAAGAAGAAGACTCGTCGCTGTCGTAGTAGACGATCTTCTTGATGCGCCTCTTCTTCTTCCCGTCCTTCTTCTTATGACTCGAGCCAGAGTCAGTGGGCTTGTCGTCCATTGGCTCGTTGAAGATGGACTCCTTCTCCTTATCGTTGACCACCATCCCCTTTCCCTTAGGATCCATCTCTTCGGGCGATTAGTCCCTTTCGTGAAGAGAACGGCTCTGATACCAATTGAGGGCACCTAGAGGGGGGTGAATAGGTGATCCTGTAAAATTCAACAACTAATAGCCACAAAACTTGGTTAAGTGTTAGTATGGCTAAGTAGCGAGCTCTTGCGAACAAACAAGTATCACAGAGAAACAATCATAAGAGACACACGAGTTTATCCCGTGGTTCGGCCAAGTATAACACTTGCCTACCTCCACGTTGTGGCGTCCCAATGGACGAGGGTTGCACTCAACCCATTTCAAGTGATCCAATGATCAACTTGAATACCATGGCTTTTCTTTGCTTATCTCTTTTTCCCGTTTGCGAGGAATCTCCACAAGTTGGAGTCTCTCGCCCTTACATCAAAGATCACAGTGAAAGCACAAGAGTAAGGGTGGGAAGCAACACACACAAATCCGCAGCAATACATAAGCGCACAAGCCAAGACTTTAGCTCAAAATGAAGCACAACGAGTTTCACAACTAGAATGGAGCTCAAATCACTAACACAGTCGATCAAGTGTGTGGAGACAGAGTGTGGAAGACTTAGAATGCTTAGAGTATGCTTGGGTGACTCCTCCATGCGCCTAGGGGTCCCTTTATAGCCCCAAGGCAGCTAGGAGCCGTTGGAGACCAACAAGAAAGGCTAAGATTGCCTTCTGTCGGGTTACGCATCGGACAGTCCGGTGCGCCACCGGACAGCCACTGTAGCTTGTCCGGTGTAGATCTCGTTCCTTAACTGGCGCAGACGACCAGACACTGTCCGGTGCACACCGGACAGTCCGGTGCCCCCTTCCGACTGTTGGTGTGGGCCATGTGTTGCCCGCCAATTTCGCTGCCGACCATTGCGCAGTCGACCGTTGGCTCACCGGACAGTCCGGTGCACCACCGGACAGTCCGGTGAATTATAGCCGTACGCCATTGAACTTTTCCCGAGAGCGACGACTTCGCCGCGGACGACTCACCGGATAGTCTGGTGCACCACCGGACAGTCCGGTGAATTGTAGTCGTACGCCGCCGTCGAGTCCCGAGAGCGACCTGTTCACCGAGACTGGTCCTGGCGCACCGGACACTGCCCGGTGCACCGCCGGACAGTCCAGTGCACCTAGACCGTACAATAGTTGGCTGTACACAGCCAACTCTTATCCAAACCATTTTCTCCTGTTTCTAGCACTTAGATACAATATGTTAGTACCCAAATCAATATACTAAGTCTAGAAACATACCTTGTTACAAGATTTGCACTTCTTCAATCTTTGGCACAATTTAACACTTAGAGAATATGTGTTGGGCACTTAATCACCAAAACACTTTAGAAATGGCCCAAGGGCACATTTCCCTTTCACATATGACTGGTAACCCATAGATGTTCACCTCACTTGATGAGAATGTTGATTAACAAGATAAAATCACTTTTGGGGATAATTCAAAGGGAAAAGTTCAAGGACTTGGCAAGGTGGCTATCTCAAATGATCTTTCTATATCAAATGTTCTCTTGGTTGCACCTTTCATCTTCAACTTACTATCAGTGGGTCAACTTTGTGATCTTGGCTTTCAATGCTTATTCACTCCTACAGAGGTTGTTGTGTCAAAAATGGATGATGAGTCAATGGTGTTCAAAGGATTTAAATACAACAATCTCTACTTAGTGGATTTCACCTCAGAAGATGCAAACTTAAGAACTTGCCTCTTTACCAAAGCATCACATGGTTGGCTATGGCATAGAAGGCTTGCACATGTTGGAATGAGCACACTCAAGAAAGTACTAAAAAGGACATGGTTAGAGTACTAAAGGATGTTGTATTTGAAAAGGACAAGCCTGAAAGTCGCCTAGAGGGGAGGTGAATAGGCGGAATCTGAAAATTATAAACTTAAGTACAACTACAAGCCGGGGTTAGCGTTGGAAATATAAATGAGTCCGAAAGAGAGGGCGAAAAACAAATCACAAGCAAATGAAGAGTGAGACGCAGTGATTTGTTTTACCGAGGTTCGGTTCTTGCAAACCTACTCCCCGTTGAGGTGGTCACAAAGACCGGGTCTCTTTCAACCCTTTCCCTCTCTCAAACGGTCACTTAGACCGAGTGAGCTTCTCTTCTCAATCAAATGGGACACTAAGTCCACTACAAGGACCACCACACAATTGGTGTCTCTTGTTTTGATTACAAGTGTTGTGGAAATAAGAATGAGGAAGAAGAAAAGCAATCCAAGCGCAAGAGCTCAAAAGAACACAAATGTCTCTCTCTCTCTCTAGTCACTAATTTGTTTGGAGTGATTCCGAACTTGGGAGAGGATTTGATCTCTTTGTTTTGTGTCTTGTATTAAATGCTATAGCTCTTGTATAAGGTTTGAAGTCTGAAAACTTGGATGCAATGAATGGTGGGTGGTTGGGGGTATTTATAACCCCAACCACCAAAATAGCCGTTGGTGAAGGCTGCTGTCGCATGGCGCACCGGACAGTCCGGTGCGCCTGCCACGTCACCCGGCCGTTGGATTCTGACCGTTGGAGCTTCTGACTTCTGGGCCACCGGACAGTCCGGTGGTGCACCGGACAGGTCCTGTAGACTGTCAGGTGCGCCTTCTGGCGCTGCTCTGACCTCTGCGCGCGTACACGCGCATTTAATGCTTGCTGCAGACGACCGTTGGCGCGAAATAGCCGTTGCTCCGCTGGCACACCGGATAGTCCGGTGCTACACCGGACAGTCCGGTGAATTATAGTGGAGCGGCTTCCAGAATTCCCGAAGGTAGCAAGTTCGGAGTCAGGTTCCCTGGTGCACCGGACACTGTCCAGTGGCACACCGGACAGTCCGGTGCGCCAGACCAGGGCACACTTCGGATGTCTTTTGCTCTCTTTATTTGAACCCTTTCTTAGTCTTTTTATTGGTTTGTTGTGAACCTTTGGCACCTGTAGAACATATATTCTAGAGCAAACTAGTTAGTCCAATAGTTCGTGTTGGGCAATTCAACCACCAAAATTTATATGGAAAAGGTTTGAACCTATTTCCCTTTCAATCTCCCCCTTTTTGGTGATTGATGCCAACACAAACCAAAGCAAGTATAAAAGTGCAGAATTGAACTAGTTTGCATAATTTAAGTGCAAAGGTTGCTTGGAATTGAAACCAATATACTTATTTCAATAGATGTGCATGGATGGTTTTCTTATTTAAAATTTTGGACCACATTTACACCACGGGTTTTGTTTTTGCAAATCCTTTGTAAAAATCTTTTCAAAATCATTTTGCAAATAGTCAGAGGTATATGAATAAGATTGAAGAAAGCATTTTCAAGATTTGAAATTTTTCTCCCCTGTTTCAAATGCTTTTCCTTTGACTTAAACAAAACACCCCCTAAATAGAACTCTCCTCTTAGTGTTCAAGAGGGTTTTGCAAGTTTAGAAGATACTACTTTCTCCCCCTTTTGAACACAATAAGATATTAATTTTAAAAACTTCATTTTTAAAATTCGTTGGTGGTGTGTGGTCCTTTTGCTTTGGGCTCATACTTTCTCCCCCTTTGGCATAAATCGCCAAAAACGGATACTTGAGTGAGATATAAGCCCTTAGTCAAACTTTCGCCTCTTTTGGCAAACACAAAAATATGAGTGAAGATTATACCAAAGTGGAGAGTGATGTGGAGTACCGGCAAATACAATTGGAGTTGAGTGGAAGCGTCTTCTTTGCCGAATACTCGATTTCCCTTTCAATATCTATGACTAAGCATAAGATGACACTTGAAAACACTTTAGTCATAGACATAAAAGAGATATGATCAAAGGTATATAAATGAGCTATGTGCGCAAAGAATCAATCAAAATTTCTGGAATCAAGAATGTTTAGCTCATGCCTAAGTTTGGTAAAAGTTTGCTCATCTAGTGGTTTGGTAAAGATATCGGCTAATTGTTCTTTGATGCTCACATAAGAAATCTCGATATCCCCCTTTTGTTGGTGATCCCTCAAAAAGTGATACCGAACGGCTATGTGCTTAGTGCGGCTGTGCTCAACGGGATTTTCCGCCATGTGGATAGCACTCTCATTATCACATAGGAGAGGGACTTTGCTAAATTTGTAGCCATAGTCCCTAAGGGTTTGCCTCATCCAAAGCAATTGCGCGCAACAATGGCCTGCAGCAATGTACTCGGCTTCGGCGGTAGAAAGAGCGACCGAATTTTGCTTCTTTGAAGCCCAAGACACCAGAGATCTTCCCAAGAACTGACAAGTCCCTGATGTGCTCTTCCTATCAAGTTTACACCCTGCCCAATCAGCATCGGAATAACCAATTAAATCAAATGTGGATCCCATGGGGTACCAAAGACCAAACTTAGGAGTATAAACTAAATATCTCATGATTCGCTTTACGACCCTAAGGTGAACTTCCTTAGGGTCGGCTTGGAACCTTGCACACATGCATATAGAAAGCATAATATCCGGTTGAGATACACATAAATAGAGTAATGATCCTATCATCGACCGGTATACCTTTTGATCTATGGATTTACCTCCCATGTCGAGGTCGAGATGCCCATTGGTTCCCATGGGTGTCTTGATGGGCTTGGCATCCTTCATTCCAAACTTGGTGAGAATATCTTGAATATACTTCGTTTGGTTGATGAAGGTGCCCTCTTGGAGTTGCTTCACTTGAAATCCTAGAAAGTACTTCAACTCCCCCATCATAGACATCTCGATTTTTTTAATCATGATCCTACTAAACTTATCTTCAAAGCCGGGAGGTTGCTCAACATAGACCTCCTCCTTGATAGGTCCATTGAGGAAGGCACTCTTCACGTCCATTTGGTAAAGCTTAAAGCCATGGTAAGTAGCATAGGCAAGTAATATACGAATTGACTCAAGCCTAGCTACAGGTGCATAGGTTTCACCAAAATCCAAACCTTCGACTTGTGAATACCCTTTGGCCACAAGTCGTGCTTTGTTCCTTGTCACCACACCATGCTCATCTTGTTTGTTGCGGAAGACCCACTTGGTTCCTACAACATTTTGGTTAGGACGTGGAACTAAATGCCATACCTTATTCCTTGTGAAATTGTTGAGCTCCTCTTGCATCACCAGCACCCAATCCGAATCTTGAAGTGCTTCCTCTACCCTGTGTGGCTCAATAGAGGAAACAAAAGAGTAATGTTCACAAAAATGAGCAACACGAGATCGAGCGGTTACCCCCTTATGAATGTATCCTAGGATAGTGTTCATGGGGTGATCTCGTTGGATTGCTTGATGGACTCTTGGGTGTGGCGGCCTTTGATTTTGTTCATCCTCCTTGTCTTGATCAATTGCATCTCCCCCTTGATTATTGTCGTCGTCTTGAGGTGGCTCATCTTCTTGATCTTCTCCTTCATCATCTTGAGCCTCATCCTCATCTTGAGTTGGTGGAGATACTTGCATGGAGGAGGATGGTTGATCTTGTGCTTGAGGAGGCTCTTCAAATTCCTTAGGACACACATCCCCAATGGACATGTTCCTTAGCACGACGCACGGAGCCTCTTCATCATCTAGCTCATCAAGATCAACTTGCTCCACTTGGGAGCCGTTAGTCTCATCAAACACAATGTCACAAGAAACTTCAACTAGTCCAGTGGACTTGTTAAAGACTCTATATGCCCTTGTGTTTGAATCATATCCTAGTAAAAAGCCTTCTACAGCCTTAGGAGCAAATTTTGATTTTCTACCTCTTTTAATAAGAATAAAGCATTTGCTACCAAAGACTCTAAAATATGAAACATTTGGATTTTTACCGGTGAGGAGTTCATAAGATGTCTTCTTGAGGATTCGGTGTAGATATAACCGGTTGATGGCGTAGCAAGCGGTGTTGACCGCCTCAGCCCAAAACCGATCCGAAGTCTTGTACTCATCAAGCATGGTCCTTGCCATGTCCAATAGAGTCCTATTCTTCCTCTCCACTACACCATTTTGTTGTGGCATGTAGGGAGAAGAGAACTCATGCTTGATCCCTTCCTCCTCAAGAAAACCTTCTATTTGTGAGTTCTTGAACTCCGTCCCGTTGTTGCTTCTTATCTTCTTAATCCTCAAGCCAAACTCATTTTGAGCCCGTCTCAAGAATCCTTTCAAAGTCTCTTGGGTTTGAGATTTATCCTGTAAAAAGAATACCCAAGTGAAGCGAGAATAATCATCCACAATAACTAGACAGTACTTACTCCCGCCGATGCTTATGTAAGCGATCGGGCCAAATAGGTCCATGTGGAGGAGCTCGAGTGGCCTGTCAGTTGTCATGACGTTCTTGTGTGGATGATGAACACCAACTTGCTTCCCTACTTGACATGTGCTACAAATCCTGTCTTTCTCAAAATGCACATTTGTTAGTCCCAAAATGTGCTCTCCCTTTAGAAGCTTGTGAAGATTCTTCATCCCAACATGGGCTAGTCGGCGGTGCCAGAGCCAACCCATGTTAGTCTTAGCAATTAAGCAAGTATCGAGTTCAGCTCTATTGAAATCAACTAAGTATAGCTGACCCTCTAATACTCCCTTAAAAGCTATTGAATCATCACTTCTTCTAAAGACAGTAACACCTGTATCCGTAAAAAGACAGTTGTAACCCATTTTACATAATTGGGAAACAGAAAGCAAGTTGTAATCTAAAGAATCTACAAGAAAAGCAATTGAAATATAATGGTCAGGTGATATAGCAATTTTACCCAATCCTTTGACCAAACCTTGATTTCCATCCCTGAATGTGATAGCTCGTTGGGGATCATGGTTTTTCTCGTAGGAGAACATTCTTTTCTCCCCAGTCATGTGGTTTGTGCACCTGCTGTCGATGATCCAACTTGTGCCCCCGAATGCATAAACCTACAAAATAAATTTAGTTCTTGATTTTAGGTACCCAAACAGTTTGGGTCCTTTGACATTAGATACAAGAACTTTGGGTACCCAAACACAAGTTTTTGATCCCTTGTGTTTGCCCCCAACATACTTGGCAACTACCTTGCCGGATTTGTTAGTTAACACATAAGAAGCATCAAAAGTTTTGAATGAAACATTATGATCATTTGATGCAGTAGGAGTTTTCTTTTTAGGCAATTTAGCATGGGTTGATTGCCTAGAACTATATGCCTCACTCTTATATATAAATGCATGATTAGGGCCAGAGTGAGACTTCCTAGAATGAATTCTCCTAATTTTGTGTTCGGGATAACCGACAGGGTATAAAATGTAACCCTCGTTATCTTGAACCATGGGAGCCTTGCCCTTAACAAAGTTAGACAATCTTTTAGGCGGGGCATTAAGCTTGACATTGTCTCCCTGTTGGAAGCCAATGCCATCCTTAATACCAGGGTGTCTCCCACTATAGAGCATGCTTCTAGCAAATTTAAATTTCTCATTTTCTAAGTCATGCTCATTAATTTTGGCACTAAGTTGAGCTATGTGATCATTTTGTTGTTTAATTAAAGCTAGGTGATCATGAATAGCATCAACATTAATATCTCTACATCTAGTGCAAATAGTAACATGCTCAATAGAAGATGTAGAGGGTTTGCAAGTATTTAATTCAACAATCTTAGCATGCAAAATATCATTCTCATCTCTAAGATTGGAAATAGAAGCAATGCAAACATCTAAATCCTTAGCCTTAGCAATTAATTTTTCATTTTCAATTTTAAGGCTAAAAAGAGAAACATTCAAATTGTCAATCTTAGCAATTAAATTGGCATTATCATTTCTAAGACTAACAATTGAATCATCACAAACATCAAACTTTTCAACCTTAGCTATTAATTTTGCATTTTCATTTCTAAGGTTGGAAACAATGTCATGGCAAGTGCTTAACTCACTAGTTAATTTTTCAGTTTTCTCTACCTCCTGAGCATAAGCATTTTAAACTTTAACATGCTTTTTGTTTTCTTTAATTAAGAAATCCTCTTGGCTATCCAAGAGTTCATCCTTCTCATGAATAGCGCTAATCAATTCATTTAATTTTTCCTTTTGTTGCATGTTTAAGTTGGCAAAGAGAGTAAACAAATCAGCCTCATTATCACTAGAATTAGCCTCATAGCTAGATGTTGCATATTTAGTTGAGGATTTTGATTTTACCTTCTTTTTGCCGTCCTTCTCCATGAGGCATTTGTGGCCGACGTTTGGGAAGAGGAGCCCTTTGTTGATGGCAATGTTGGCGGCGTCCTCGTCGGAGGAGGAGTCGGTGGAGCTCTTGTCGGAGTCCCACTCCTGGCAAACATGGGCATCGCCGCCCTTCTTCTTGTAGTACCTCTTCTTTTCTCTCCTCTTTCCCTTCTTGTCGTCGCCCCTGTCACTATCACTAGATAATGGACATTTAGCAATGAAATGATCGGGCTTACCACACTTGTAGCAAACCTTCTTGGAACGGGGCTTGTAATCTTTCCCCTTCCTTTGCTTGAGGATTTGGCGGAAGCTCTTGATGATGAGCGTCATCTCCTCGTTGTCGAGCTTGGAGGCGTCAATGGGGATTCTACTTGGAGTAGAATCTTCTTTCTTCTCCTTCGTTGCCTTGAATGCAACGGGTTGTGCCTCGGGAACGGAGGAGGATGCGCCTTGCTCGATGATCTTTTTGGAGCCTTTGATCATCAACTCAAAGCTCACAAATTTTCCTATTACTTCCTTGGGAGACATTACTTTGTATCTAGGATCACCACGAATTAATTGTACTTGAGTAGGATTAAGAAAAACTAGTGATCTTAGAATAACCTTGACCATCTCATGGTCATCCCATTTTGTGCTCCCGAGGTTGCGCACTTGATTCACCAAGGTTTTTAGCCGGTTGTACATGGCTTGCGGGTCTTCTCCTTGATTGAGCATGAAGCGACCGAGTTCCCCCTCGATCGTTTCCCTCTTGGTGATCTTCGTCACCTCGTCTCCTTCGTGCGCCGTTTTGAGTACGTCCCAAATTTCCTTGGCGCTCTTCAAACATTGCACCTTGTTATACTCCTCTTGACTTAGAGAGGCGAGGAGTATTGTGGTGGCTTGTGAGTTGAAGTGCCGGATTTGGGCAACTTTGTCCGAATCATAGTCCTCATCCCCTACGGATGGTTCCTATACACCAAACTCAACAACGTTCCAAATACTAGTGTGGAGTGAGGTTAGGTGATGCCTCATTTTATCACTCCACATGTTATAATCTTCACCGTAAAAAACCGGTGGTTTGCCTAATGGAACAGAAAGTAATGGAGTACGTTTAGAAATGCGAGGGTAGTGTAGGGGAATCTCACTAAACTTCTTGCGCTCATGGCGCTTAGAAGTTACGGACGGCGCGTCGGAGCCGGAGGTGGATGGCGATGAAGAGTCGGTCTCGTAGTAGACCACTTTCCTCATCTTCTTTTTCTTTTCGCCACTCCGATGCGACTTGTGTGAAGGGGATTCCTTCTCCTTCCCCTTGTTGCAGGACTCTTCCGATGGAGCCTTCCTGTGGCTTGTAACGAGCTTCTCGCCGGTCACCATCTCCTTCTTGGCGTGATCTCCCGACATCACTTCGAGCGGTTAGGCTCTAATGAAGCACCGGCTCTGATACCAATTGAAAGTCGCCTAGAGGGGGGGGGGTGAATAGGCGGAATCTGAAAATTATAAACTTAAGCACAACTACAAGCCGGGGTTAGCGTTAGAAATATAAATGAGTCCGAAAGAGAGGGCGAAAAACAAATCACAGGCAAATGAAGAGTGAGACGCGGTGATTTGTTTTACCGAGGTTCGGTTCTTGCAAACCTACTCCCCGTTGAGGTGGTCACAAAGACCGGGTCTCTTTCAACCCTTTCCCTCTCTCAAACGGTCACTTAGACCGAGTGAGCTTCTCTTCTCAATCAAATGGGACACTAAGTCCACTACAAGGACCACCACACAATTGGTGTCTCTTGTTTTGATTACAAGTGTTGTGGAAACAAGAATGAGGAAGAAGAAAAGCAATCCAAGCGCAAGAGCTCAAAAGAACACAAATGTCTCTCTCTCTAGTCACTAATTTGTTTGGAGTGATTCCGGACTTGGGAGAGGATTTGATCTCTTTGTTTTGTGTCTTGTATTAAATGCTATAGCTCTTGTATGAGGTTTGAAGTCTGAAAACTTGGATGCAATGAATGGTGGGTGGTTGGGGGTATTTATAACCCCAACCACCAAAATAGCTGTTGGTGATGGCTGCTGTCGCATGGCGCACCGGACAGTCCGGTGCGCCACCGGACACTGTCCGGTGCTCCTGCCACGTCACCCGGCTGTTGGATTCTGACCGTTGGAGCTTCTGACTTCTGGGCCACCGGACAGTCCGGTGGTGCACCGGACAGGTCCTGTAGACTATCCGGTGCGCCTTCTGACGCTGCTCTGACCTCTGCGCGCGCAGACGCGCATTTAATGCTTGCTGCAGACGACCGTTGGCGCGAAGTAGCCGTTGCTCCGCTGGCACACCGGACAGTCCGGTGAATTATAGCGGAGCGGCTTCCGGAATTCCTGAAGGTAACAAGTTCGGAGTCAGGTTCCCTGGTGCACCGGACAGTCCGGTGCGCCAGACCAGGGCACACTTCAGTTGTCTTTTGCTCTCTTTATTTGAACCCTTTCTTGGTCTTTTTATTGGTTTGTTGTGAACCTTTGGCACCTGTAGAACATATATTCTAGAGCAAACTAGTTAGTCCAATAGTTTGTGTTGGGCAATTCAACCACCAAAATTCATATGGAAAAGGTTTGACCCTATTTCCCTTTCAAAGCCTTGTAGTGCATGTCAAGCTGGAAAACAAGTTGCTAACACACATCCTACAAAAGCTTTTATGTCAACATCAAGGCCACTGGAACTGCTTCACATGGATCTATTTGGACCAACAACTTATGCTAGTGCTGGTGGCAACCTCTACTGTTTGGTTATTGTTGATGACTTTTCAAGATACACTTGGGTGTTCTTTCTCCATGATAAGTCTGAAGTTGCATCTATATTCAAGAAGTTTGCCAAGAAGTCTCAAAATGAATTTGATTGCAAAATCATGAAGATTAGAAGTGACAACAGAAAAGAATTTGACAACACCAACATACATGAATATTGTGATGAGATTGGGATCAAGCATGAAGTTTCAGCAACATACACACCTCAACAGAATGGAGTTGTTGAAAGGAAGAACAAGACCTTGATCACTCTTGCAAGGACAATGATTGATGAGTATAACAAACCAGAGAGGTTTTGGGCTGAAGCTGTCAACACTACATGCTATGCATCAAACATGCTATTTCCTCACCGGCTACTTGAGAAGACTCCCTATGAACAGATAAATGAGAAAAAGCCAGACGTCTCCTTCTTTCGGGTGTTTGGATGCAAATGCTACATCTACAAGAAACGCCATCACCTAGGGAAGTTTCAAAGACGTTGTGATATTGGTTTTCTACTTGGTTATTCATTAAAATCCAAAGCATATTGAGTATACAATCATGCCACTAGTGTGGTAGAAGAAACATATGATGTTGAGTTTGATGAGACTAGTGGCTTCCAAGGAGCACTTGAAAATCTTGATGATGTAGGTGATGAGCCACTTAGGGAAGCCATGAAGAACATGCCAATTGGAGCCATCAAACAAAAAGAAGATGAAGAAGAGGTGCAAAATATTGACATGCCTTCTTCATCAAATGTACCACATGATGATGATAAAGATGAGAGGCATGCAAATGAAGATACATTTGTCTCTCATGAACAAGCAAGGGTACAAGTTGAAGATGTTGGTGCTACAAGACCTTCTTCCCAAGTGGTTGAGAAGAGAAACTCATCACTACTTCAAGCACACCCACAAGATCAAATCATTGGGAGTCCTTCACAAGGGGTTATCACTCGTTCTCATAAACATGCTTCATTTATTGAACATCACTCTTTTGTTTCTTGTGTTGAGCCTACATGTATAGATGAGGCGCTACAGGATCCAGACTGGGTAAATGCCATGCATGAAGAATTAAATAACTTCACCCGCAACCAAGTTTGGACCCTGGAGAAGCCTCCACAAGATGTAAGGATCATTGGAACAAAATGGGTGTTCAGAAACAAACAAGATGATCAAGGTGTGATTGTAAGGAACAAGGCAAGACTCGTTGCAAAGGGCTTCTCTCAAGTTGAAGGCTTAGATTTTGGAGAGACCTTTGCACCGGTTGCTCGACTTGAAGCCATCCGTATCCTAATTGCATATGCATCATGCTATGACATAAACCTTTATCAAATGGATGTAAAAAGTGCATTTTTAAATGGCTTCATAAATGAACTTGTATATGTTGAGCAACCACCCGGGTTTGAAGACCCTAGATATCCTAATCATGCTTATAGGTTGTCCAAGGCGCTATATGGGTTAAAGCAAGCTCCAAAGGCTTGGTATGAGCGTCTTTGCGACTTCCTCATCGAAAAGGGCTTCAAGATCGGGACCGTCGACACAACTTTATTCACAAAGAAACATAACGGTGATATTTTCATTTGTCAAGTTTATGTTGATGATATAATCTTTGGCTCGACAAATGATTATCAATGCAAGGAATTTGATGAGTTGATGTCGAAGGAGTTCGAGATGTCTATGATTGGTGAGCTGTCGTACTTCCTTGGCTTTCAAGTCAAGCAAATGAAAGATGGTAACTTCCTCTCACAAGAGAAGTATACCAGAGACTTGTTGAAAAGATTCAACATAGAGAAGTGCAAACCAATCAAGACACCCATGCCTACCAATGGACATCTCGACCTAGATGAGGGAGGTAACCCAGTTGATCAAACTCTCTACCGTTCCATGATTAGTAGTTTATTGTATCTTACCGTATCTAGGCCCGATATCATGTTTAGTGTTTGTATGTGTGCTCGATTTCAAGCAAATCCTAAGAAAGCTCATCTTCGTGCTGTTAAAAGAATTCTTAGGTATCTTAAGCACACCCCAAGCATTGGCCTTTGGTATCGCAAAGGAGCTACTTTTGATTTAATTGGCTACTTCGATTCGGATTATGCCGGATGCAAAATTGATAGAAAAAGTACATCCGGGGGATGCCATTTGCTTGGGAGATCACTAGTTTCATGGACATCTAAGAAGCAAAATAGTGTTGCCTTGTCAACCGCCGAAGCGGAATACATTGTCGCGGGTGCTTGTTGCACACAAGTTCTTTATATGAAACAAACTCTTCTGGACTATGGTGTATTTCTAGAAAAGGTACCTTTGTTGTGTGACAATGAGAGTGCTGTTAAAATTGCTAATAATCCTGTACAACACTCTCGCACCAAGCACGTTGATATCCGTCGTCACTTCCTTAGAGATCATGTTGCTAAAGGAGACATTATTTTAGAAGGAGTGAGATCGGAAGATCAATTAGCGGACATTTTCACAAAGCCACTAGATAAAACCCGCTTTTGTATGTTGAGGAATGAGTTAAACATTCTTGATCTCAGAAATTTCATTTAAATCTCAAAATGGTGTTGTCAAGCTTGCATTGCATATTTAAAATTTCTTGTATTGCATCTAGGGATTGTCTAACCTAGTTAAGATAACCGCCAACAAAGCAAGTGCAAAAGCTTAACTCGGGCTCAAACTTGACAAGTCTTAGCATTTAAGCTTTTTGGTACTTAAAATTTCATTTACTATGCAATTGTTGGTTCTTGAGATATGCATATGGCACTGCACTTAGGGGGAGTATTCAAAACTCAAGTCATTCATGAAACCCCTAGTGCAAAGCCACAATGCAAATCTCACCATTTGACTATTTTCTCTAAAAACTATCTAGCCTATGGCAAAATATTTTGAAAAAATATGAGATAATATGTGAGGGTACCAATATCTGTCCCAACAGGTGTTCTGTTGTGTGCTTATAAGTTGGGATTTGGTTTGGTTCAAAACTAGATAGAAAATTTCAAAATTCCCTCTGTCTGGGCTCACCGGACAGTCCGGTGCATCGACAAGGCGCGCGCAAATCCCCTTATGCACTACGCTGTCCGGTGGTTCACCGAACATCTACTATGCGCTGTTCGGTGTGCACCAGACAGGCACCATAGACTGTCCGGTGTGCCCATGAAGCGTTTTTAAAAAACTCTTCCCTACCCGAGCCCGAGGCTAGGGCATTCCTCTCTGTCACTCTCAGCTGCTCTCTGCTCCTGGCTTCCTCTCGGTGATCTCCCTAACCGGCGGCGAGCTCCGACGATCTTGCTCCAGCGTGGTTTGCTCCAGCCAAGGCTCAGCCTCCCTCTCCCTCTCTATCTGGTGAGCAGCGCTGCCATTTCTTCCCTCTCTGTTTCTCTATGCTGTGAGTTCAATCCCACCTCTTGTGCACAAATTCAATTCCTATAAATCTATGAATCCAAGTACATCTGTGTGTGCCTGTGTGTCTCTTGCATCCTCTTGCAGGTGTCCATCTCCTTTTTTTTGGATGTTTTAGATCCCCAGATAACCATTTCATCCTAATTCCAAAACCCCGCATGCCAAGTGCTCGGTAAAATGCCCAAACCAGCTAAATTTGCTCAAATCAACCCTAGATTTTTCCAGCACCTTCGTGACACCTTAAGCAACATATTCGCCAAATTTCACGCCAATCCAATATCCCAGACACCGATTTTCCACAGATTCCCATTTATAGCGATTGATTCTGAGCCGAGTGCCACATATTCACTTTCCTCACCAAATTTCAAACCAAGCGCACACTTCACTCATATTCACTCATATATACCTACTCATCAAGTACCGGCTCAATTTCAAGTCATTTCATGCCCCATTTCGAATTTCAAACCTTCTATGGCACAATTCCTCGTTCAAACGTCATTCTCACGTCGTTTGACCTCTGTTTCTCCAGATCACTCTGTTTCTGTGTCATAACTCTTTGTGTATGTATTTATTCACATTTCATATACTTATGACTATGTGACTAATACGTGCTCACCTCTTCTGCCATTTCAGTGATCTCGCCTGCCCGTGTGCCTGCCTCCTATCCTGCCTGGATTCTCTCTTTCTCGTGAGGTTTCCAGCACTCAGGTCAGGATGTTGCGGACAAAGAATGTGTCAGCGCCAGGGGGAGGAGATGACGAGGACTATCCTCACCCTTCAGGCAGGTCAAGGGCAAGACAGTGTACCTAGAGCAGCATGAAGGCCGGAAGAAGCGGCGTATGGACAGAGCCGCCCGTGCAGCACTTGCAGCGGCAGTAGCAGCAGAGCAGGCAGAGCAGGGAGGCCAATTGCAGATTTCCTCAGACCAGATTGCCTAAGGTGCCGTTCGATTTTCACGGAACGGAGACCTGGAACAATTCCTAGCTGGATTTCTTCTCTAAGTTATATAAGTTTTGATTAGCTGGAACGATTCCAAGTCCAATCCTAGACAAACGAACAAGCCCTAAAGGGTTCGTTGCCTCGCATCTCGGCCTCGCTCCTCCGCTCCCTCTACACCTTCTGCCATAGCTTCTACTCCACCTCCCACTTCACCAGCTCCCGTCGCTCTAGAGCCATCCACCACTTCCGCCATACCCACCACCTCTACCACCTCTACCACTCTAGCTTCCACTGTTTCCCCTCCCGCTCCCATTTCCGCTCCACCCATTCCACCACCCCGCTTTAGGGAGCGTGACGAGACAGAGGTGCGCCCATTAGCTGCTGATCCTCGACTCCTTGATCTTCAGCGTGCCACTGCATCCCGGGTACGTAGGTTCAGACACGTACCCGTGGAGTCCTGGTTGCCAGCTCAGAGCGATCCTGCAGCAGTGGCTCTCTTCAGTATCAGGACTCAGGAGTCCTTCTTTCGGGCACAGTTGTCAGCGCAGATCGCCCTGCGAGCGCACTGGTTTTTGGATCTACCTACCTTTCTGCTAGTAGCCGGTGCCAATTCAGAGGTGCATCTCTCCTATCTGCCAGGACTTCTTTCTCTACTGACTGCGAGTGGTAGATATATTGAGGAGTGGGTCAGAGTGTTTTATGCTACAGTATGGATCGACCCGGATTATCAGTGGATGAGGTTTCGCTTCGAGAGAGAGAATGTCACATTGCATGCCAGCCAGGTACGCCAGCTATTTGGATTCCCAGAGTCGTCGACTCAGCTTCACAGTATGTGCTATGGTACCTCAGATCCTCCTCGTCGCCCTCATGGCGAAGTTGCACTGGCCGCTGCTCACGTCGCGGCCCTGTTCAGACCTCCTTTCATAGATGGGTCGCGGCGCTCTCTAGCTGACTTCACCCCTGCAGGGAAGTATCTGTATGAGCTGATGAGACGGACACTGCTACCCAGGATGGGATACAGAGAGGCCACCACACATATTCAGTTATGGCTACTTGGTGCCTTGATCTCACACTCTGAGTTTGACGTGGTTGACTTTCTTATTTGTGAGATCGAGGACACAGTTTTGGATGGTCTTCGTGCTCATCGTCAGCTACCGTATGCGCATTACCTCTGTCACATCTTCGCGCAACTAATCAGGCCGCCTCAGTTCCAAGGCATCCTCGAGGCCTCTCGCCTACAATTTGGTTCATATCGTCCAGCCCTTGAGGACCCAATCCCAGTACCAGATCCAGTACCAGGTATTCAGGCTGAGGATGAGGCATTCAGACACTTCAAGACCTAGGGTACAACTGTCGATGATGATGATGACGATGACGACTTTGGGATCCCACCACCGCCTCTTGTGCCTCCTCGCTCACATGATCATGAGGCAGGGAGTTCCAGTGCTGTCCCTCCTACTATTGATCCTGCTCTGGCTGCAATACTTTAGTCTCTTACACAGCAGCAGGCTCATCTGGCAGCGGAGCAGGCTCGACAGGTAGCTATCCAACAATAGATGTCCGAACGGATGCTATCCATGTTTTAGACCATTCAGGACCGTCAGGACACTCTGCAGCAGCAGCTCTTGGCAGATAGCACTGAGCACCGGGCTTTTATGACTCATATCCTTCAACATACCGGTGTTTAGCTCCCACTAGTTCAGTCTGCCCCTCCTCCAGCTCTTCAGGCAGCCATTGTGCCAGAGATTCAGGCAGGACCCCCACTTCCTCCTTTTGGTCCTTCTCCCTCTCCGCTCCGGCCGGTCACTCTAGACTTCTTGTCGTCGGTCGTCGGAATCGACAGTGTTCAGCCGCCAGTGCCACCAGCGCATGCTATTACCACTGCTGCCGTGGCGGTGTCTGTGACTGCCTCTGCTCTGGTGGATCCTGCATCGCAGTCTTTGTTAGAGTCAGCACTAGCTCCAGCTTCTACTGCAGATTCTGGATCCAAGACTGACTCCAACCCCCAGCTTGCGTTTGCGCTTCTGCCTCGACCGCGATCGGATGTGCCCTCGCCTCCTCCTTCCTCCTCTGGTGTGTAGGTTCGGGTAACCCTTTTGGTGTTTGACGCCAAAGGGGAAGAGATATGAGAGTTGTGAGAGCTAGGGGGAGTTAGGGAGTTAGTTGAGAGTGCCTTTTGTTTTTTGATGTAATATATTTTCTTGATACTCTCTGTACTAGCTCCACTTTTGTATAACGCTTCACTCACAAACTCTATAATATGCTCTCGATGTTTATTATTGACTGTGTGTGTATTGTGTTTTCACCTAAGATGTTATCACCAGTCATTCAGTTCTTGTTCATCGATTTCATTTCATTCTTATATGAACAAGAAACTTACGTCGTGTATGCGCCTATATTTATTATTATTTTACATGTTCTTTCTGTCAAAATTATTGAGTATAACTAACCATCTTCTCTATTGACAGAAATTTCAAACAAACTACTCTCACACTCTTGTAGGGTTGTCATCAATCACCAAAAAGGGGAGATTGAAAGCATCTAGGCCCCTAGTTGGTTTTAGCGATTAATGACAACGTAATATTATATGTGAATAACATGTGTTTTGTAGAGACAATGGTAAGTTAGGTCGCATTACAGGAAGTTGTACTACGATGGTGAAAACAATCCCCGAGATGAGAACTTAAAGCGACGACTGAAACAACAAATCAAAAGATGAAGGTCTTCGTATTCCGAGTGTCAAGGAGTTGCAGACACTTGGTATAGAGTTAGGTCTTCTATTTTATTTTAGCCGTACTATAAAGAGGGGTTGTCGATGAGTAGTTTGACCAAGAGAGTTCTAATGTAGTGTTGGTGCATATTCACACTCACATCTAGTGCTAGGTGTCACTCTATAACACACTCACGAGTTAGAACAAAAACGGATTCGAAAATTAGAAGGAAATAGAACCTAGGGTTTCTGTCTTAGAGGCACCCGACTGTCTGGTGCGCCTTCTGACAGTGGGGCCAGTCTGGCCCGGGGAAGAGCTTCTCCCCCGCAGAAACCCGAGAGCAACGAGTTGCAAAAATAGAATTTTAGCCAGCACACCGGACTGTCCGATGTGCCATCAGCCCAACGGCCTAGCTGTCACAACTAGCTGTTGAAAGTGACCGTTGGCGCACTGGACTGTCCAGTGCGCCCATGCACAGGAAAGGTTGGTAACGGCTAGTTGGGTGGATGAGGGCTATTTATACCCTCTCCACCCACCATATTGAATGTCTTGCTGCCCGCATTCACACTCATACATTGATAGAGCATTGCAAGCACCACAAAGCATAGTGAGGTGATTAGAAAATCTTAATCCCGCATTAGGACCTCATTAGTGCAAGTGAGAACCACCTAGAGCACACACCGCATACATTAGGCTTCTCTTGGTCAAGTGAAAGTCTATGGCTTGTTACTCTTGGTGATCGGCATCACCTAGACGGCTTGGTGGCGTTGGGAGCACGGTGATCACCTTGGAGGACTTGTTGGTGACCCAGCTTGAGATTGTAAGCGGTCGTGAAGGATCCACCGCGCCAGAGTGGCAAAGGATCATCTCATAGTGAGCACTTGGTTCTTGCGAGAACCAAGGGGGAGCGATACCCTTGCGTGGGTGCTCCAACGAGGACTAGGGAAGAGTGCCGACTCTTCGATACCTCGGGGAAAAATTGGAGGAGTCTTCTAAACCTTGCTTTACATTTCGCATTTAAATTCAAGCATTTTATCTTGTTTATTTGTTTAGTAAGTAGTTGAAGTAATGTCTTAGTATTGTTATATTTATAGTAGTATTCTCTTATTGCTAGTTGTTGAGTGAAGTTGAGCTCTTGCTTAGGGTTTAATTATTGTTGATTTTTAGAAAAGTCCAATTCACCCCTCTCTTGGACATCGTGATCCTTTCAGCAGTCACGCCTCATCCGAGGCCAACCTTGAGAGGTAACTGTTACAACCTACACGATTGATTTGCGGTGTAATTACTAGAAGGCCGTTTGTGTTACGTTGCAACGCATGGGCACCATACTAGATAGCTCTTCTTTACGTCGTCTAGATATGTGTAGGTGATAAGCATTTAACGAATAGTTTGTTTAAACGATGTAACCAGTCTACCACGTCGTAATCTGCATTGAGCACCATACTAGATAGTTGGTGTTGCATAGATTAATAAGCATATTCCCAATTGTTACCTCATATAGATAGATCTTGTTTAAATGAGGTAATCAGTCTACCACGTCGCTTCAAGAACATAGATATGCTCAGGTAATAAACATTTAACGAATATTGTGTTCTGTTGCAACGCATGGACACAATACTATATATAAATATGAATATTAAAAAAGAAAAGAAACCAAGAGAATAAAAAAAACATTAGCTTTTTTTGGGCGACAAAAGAACATTACCTACACTAATGCTCTCTTGGGTGTCAGCCCACCCCGAGTTACAGATGGGCGGGGCCCGATAATTTGATCCTCCTAGCTCTCGGAGTTTCGGTGTCCTGTACCTGTATGTATGAATGTATCTGCCGCCCGTTTAAATAAAGGGTAAAATCATAAGGCGAAAATCTTATACGTTGATTTCTATGCAGACAAAATACCAAAAGTACCTCGCTAAAATTTAGATCAGTCCCTTGGTGATAACAATGGCTCATAGGTGCAGACAAAGAAATAATCTCGTCTACGGATGTCAGGCGCAGATGTTTAGCCTAGTTCATGTACCCAGAATTAAAATTAGAGCATGTTTGTTTTGATCACAATCTATAGATGGGATTAGATGTGTTTAAATCTAATCAAGTCAAAATTCTTTATAATTTTTTGTAATATCATCTAATCTAATCTATGTGAAATAGAAATAATTAAATAAGGCCTTACTTGGCATAAATTCCATGTTGGCATGAGCTAGGACATTTTTTTCAATTACTAAGAGCAAAACCCTTCACTACTAAGCATTTCTAAAAGACTAGCCAAATAATCTGTCAAATCAAATTTTAGCTAATCAACAGCAAAATAACTTTCTAATGGACTAGTCATCTAACTTGCTAAGCTACTCGATTCTCTAATTTAGCTCTCTCACTAGCTAAACTTGGCTAGTCACTCTGACTAGCTAAATTAGATAGTCTGTTAGAGTGAAATGTGTCAGCGTTTCGAGACTGGGGGGTCCCTGAGCCGACGAGTGAAGTGTCGCCGCGTGCCCCAGCCCAGATGGGTCGACGCGAGGCCGAGCGCGAAGGGGGGAAAGCGAGGAGGTCGGAGATGGGCGAGAGAGAGGTGGAAATCCCGCGGCCTTCGTGTTCGTCCCGCGCCTAGGTCGGGTGCGCTTGCAGTAGGGGGTTACAAGCGTCCACACGGGGGAAGGAGCGAGCGACCTTATGCGAGCGCCCGTCTCGTCCTCGTCCCCGAGCGGCCAACCTTCTCTAAGAGGGCCCTGGTCCTTCCTTTTATAGGCGCAAGGAGAGGATCCAGGTGTACAATGGGGGTGTAGCAGAGTGCTACGTGTCTAGCGGAGGAGAGCTAGCGCCCTAAGTACACGCCATCGTGGCGGCCGGAGAGATCTTGGCACCCGGTTTGTGTGATGTCGTGGCCGTCGTAGGAGCGCTGGAGCCTGGCGGAGGGACAGCTGTCGGGGCCGTCAAGTCCTTGCTGACGTCCTCTTGCTTCCGTAAGGGGGCCGAGAGCCACCATCGTCAGAGAGCATGCGGGGCGCCATCATCGCCTATCTGGCGGAGCGAGCCAGATGGGACGCCGGTCTTGTTCCCCGTAGCCTGGGTCAGCTTGGAGTAGGGTAATGATGGTGCCTCCTGTTGACGTGACCGGTCCGCGCCCTAGGTTGGGCGATGTGGAGGCTTCTCCGAGGTCGAGGTCGAGTCCGTCTTCCGTGGCCGAGGCCGAGTCCGAGCCTCTGGGTCGGGCGAGGCGGAGGCCGTTGGCTGAGGCCAGGGCGGAATTTGAGTCCCGGGGTCGGGCGAAGCGGAGTTCGTCGTCTTCTAGGGCTGAGCCCAAGTCCGAGCCCTGGGTCGGGCGGAGCGGAGTTCGCCGTCTTCTGGGGCTTAGCCCGAGTCCGAGCCCTAGGTCGGGCGGAGCGGAGTTCGCCGTCTTCCGGGGCTGAGCCCAAGTCCGAGCCCTGGGTCGGGTGGAGCGGAGTTCGCCGTCTTCTGGGGCTTAGCCCGAGTCCGAGCCCTGGGTCGGGCGGAGCGGAGTTCGCCGTCTTCCGGGGCTTTGCCCGAGTCCGAGCCTTGGGTCGGGCGGAGCGGAGTTCGCCGTCTTCTGGGGCTTAGCCCGAGTCCGAGCCCTGGGTCGGGCGGAGCGGAGTTCGCCGTCTTCCGGGGCTTTGCCCGAGTCCGAGCCCTGGGTCGGGCGGAGCGGAGTTTCCTATGGTGTGCGACCGGGCCTGACCGCCTGTCAGCCTCACTTCTATCAAGTGGCACCGCAGTCGGAGCGGCGCAGGCGGCGCTGTCTTTCTGACAGACCGGTCAGTGGAGCGGTGAAGTGACGGCGGTCACTTCGGCTCTGTCAGCTGAGGGGCGCGCGTCAGGATAAAGGTGTCAGGCCACCTTTGCATTAAATGCTCCTGCGATTTGGTCGGGGTTGCTTCTCGGCGAAGACAGGGCCTCGGGCGAGCCGGGAACGTGTTCACCGCTGGAGGGGGGCTCGGGCGAGGCGGAGATCCTCCGGGGTCGGCTGCCCTTGTCCGAGGCTAGGCTCGGGCGAGGCGTGATCGAGTCCCTCGAACGGACTGATCCCTGACTTGATCGCACCCATCAGGCCTTTGCAGCTTTGTGCTGATGGGGGTTACCAGCTGAGAATTAGGAGCCTTGAGGGTACCCCTAATTATGGTCCCCGACAGTAGCCCCCGAGCCTCGAAGGGAGTGTTAGCACTCGCTTGGAGGCTTTCGTCGCACTTTTTTGCAAGGGGACCAGCCTTTCTCGGTTACGTTTTGTTCCGGTGGGTGCGCGCGAGCGCACCCGCCGGGTGTAGCCCCCAAGGCCTCGGAGGAGTGGTTTGACTCCTACGAGGTCTTAACGCCTCGCGCAATGCTTCGGCTGGTCTGGTCGTTCCCTCATGCGAGCTGGTCGTAGCCCAGGTGTACGGTCGGGTCCCAAGTTCTCGGGCTGGTATGTTGACGCTGTCAACGGTTTGGCCGGAGCCGGGTTTGCGAGAGCAGCCCCCGAGCCTCTGCACAGGGCGAGAGGGCAATCAGGGACAGACTCGACTTTTTTACATACGCCCCTGCGTCGCCTTTCCGCAAGAAGGAGGGGGGGAGAGCGCCATGTTGCCCTCGGTGGGCGCCGAACATGGTGTCTCCGGTGAGCTGCAGGCGGGTGATCCAAGCGGACGTTCGTGCCCCATTCGTTAGGGGTTGGCTAGGGGCTCAGAGGCACGCCCAAAAGTACCTGCGGGTGATCTGCCGGACCCGGTCCCCTGGTGACGGGGTCCGAGGGCTCGATGCCTCCCTCCGATGGGATTCCGTTACAAGATCGTTCCCGCTGGTCTCGAAAATGTCCTAGGGTACCTCGGGAGCGCAGCCCGAGCCTTGGTTATGTATCGAACGTACCCATGGTCATCCTTCGCTCTGTGTCTGAGGCGGCTGTGAACCCTTCGGGGGCCAGCCTTCGAACCCCTGATCAGTAGTGGGCGCGAAGCCCGAGTAGCCTGAGGCGGCCGTTGAACCCTTCCGAGGGGCCGGCCTTTGAACCTCTGACCAGTAGTGGGTGTGGAGCCCACGTGCTCTGAGGCGGCTGTTGAACCCTTCCGAGGGGCCAGCCTTCGAACCTCTGATCAGTAGGGAGGCTCGGAGCCTGGTTCCTTCACAGGGAAGGATCCTTTCCGGGGTATCCCCATTTCCCGGTCCCTGTTGCAAGAGAGAGAAAGAGGAAAAAAAGGAAAAGGATACGAAATCGAACGACGCGGCGTACCTTTTTTGACGCGGTTATTGTGGCGAAGACGAAGCATCGCTCGTTTCTCCTGCCAGAGGCGCCGCCTGTCCCGCCGTGGAGTTAATGCGACGGGGCGAGTGGTTCGCAGGGCAGCCGTTGCGCGTGCGCGAGCCGTTCGAGGAACGGAACACGGGCGCGTTGTCTTCACGCCGTGAGAGAGGGTTCTTTCGCTGCCCCTGGATGGAACGTAAGCTTGGCTGACGACGTGATCGCTGCTCCTGCCCGCCTGCCACCGCCATTACTGCTGGCCCGTCTTCGGCCGCATTAACCGTCGCGTCAGGCTGGAGCCGCTGGGTCGTGCACTGGGTCGCCTCGAGTCGCGGTATTGGTTCCACAGTCGAGGAGGCGCGGTGGTGGCGCAGGTGGCGGTGCAGTTACTCACACGTAGCAACCGGCGCACCGGTTGCATGACGCGTGGGCCTGGTCCTCCAAGCTGGGCGCGTTGGAAGTCGGAGAGGTGCGCCCACTTGGCGCGGTTGCATGCCGCCTGCATGGCTGCCCGCCCTTTCGCCCGCTGGTCTGGGCAAAAGCGGAGAGCCGCTTGTAACCGCTGGGCGGTTGCACGCACCACGCGCGGCGGTTTGGCTTCTTCTGCTCTGGGCCGGCTTGCATGACGTGTGGGACCCAGCCCCCGCGCCGTAGGGGGAGGACCTTGGAGCGTGTTGGAGAAGACTCAGCCCACGACGGCTGGGGACGCAAGTAGGGAGAGTCGCCTTTAAAAGGGGGGTGACCCTCTTGGTGGGCGACCATGTCTTCGCGCTCCCTTATGCATCGTGTCTTTCCATCTTCCAAGCCCCCGGATGGGGGATATCCGCCGTCTTTCCGCTTCGTCGTTGGAGGAACGCAACTCTGCGGGAGTTGGTACCTTTCAGCCGTCGTTCGGCTTCAAGGATTTTCATCATGCAGCCCGGCTGCACCCCTCCGCCGGCGGTCACCCAAGACGGTGACCTCCAGCCCCTGGATGGGGAGAGGCAAGCCGGGCTGTGATCTTGGTCCCACCCTCAGCTTCAAGGATGTTCATCATCCCCGCTGGGGTGGAGGCCGGGTTGAGCCGGAGCTCTACCTCCCGCGCGGGTTCGTGGGTCAGCCTCTCCTTCGGCGTTCGAGGGAGAGGGCGCTCACTGGCCCTGCGGGCGGGTCAGACTTCGACAACGCGGGGCTGGTCGATGGCGGGTGTCGTCAGCCCCAGCGCGTCGGGCTCGTCGGCTTGGCTCCTGGTGCCCCTTCCTGCCGGAAGGCGGTTGCCGCGCCGTGTACACGGGAGGACCGCCCCAGAACACGAACGCCGCCTTTCTCCCTTTGCACCGGTACGGCGCCTCCACGCGGAGGTTGGTGCCTCACTCGCCCGGGAGGACCTGAGTGGGGATCTGCCGGGGGGCTGACAGCCCCTGTCGTCGGTGCCGAGGTGGAGGTGGCTCGAGAAGTCCCCGCTGCCGACGGGATCACCGCCACCATCCGTGCTTTGGGCCTCCGGCTCTTTGTACTTGTCCTCGCCCCTCGAGCGTCGGTGTGGGTGAGGGCAAGATCGCAGCAGCATCCGCCCTGAGGCCCTCGCTGCTGCAGTTCGGCCACCTGGAGCGGGGGTCGTTGTCGTTGCTGGCGGAGCGGACGACGGCGAGCCGCCCGTCGGTCTTCTGCTGCTCCGCAGGCCCCTCCCCCATTGAGTGGGGTTGTTCGTACCTGCGGAGGTGGAACCAGAGTTCCGTTTGTAATGGCACTTCGAATGCCAGTGTTTTTGTTCATTGTGGCTGTCGAGGCCTGAACATGTATGTAAATTCGGCACGGAGCCGTGCTTTTTCCCATTTTCGAGCACTAAGACTCGCCTGTTGGTTGTCTGAACCGCTTCACCAAGCGTGAGTCGCCCCGTGTAAAGGTGACGAGTGAGGTATCCGTATCCCGGAGGCGTAGGAGTCCCTCGGCTCGGTCAGCCTTGTTGTCCGAGGCTTCCCTTGCTTAGTTAGAGGAAACCCTCGGCCGCTCTTCGATGAGCCGAGGCCAGGGGTAGCGGTGCCAGCGCGAACAGAGGCAGAGTTGGCTCGAAAAGAAGACCAGGTCAGCCGGAGCCTGGCCGGGTCGTCCGTTCGCGGGACCGACACCGGGATTGGCCTGCCGAGGCCTCGGGCCGGGCTGATGTCCTTGGGGGACAGCTAGCTGAGGCCCCGGGGTGGCCGGCCGAGCCGCCTGCTCGGGCCGGATTCTTGGAGAAGACCCTGGCGGTGATGGCCCGGGCTTGGCGATGACGTTGTCCTTCAGAGCGGAGACCCTTGGACCGCGTCGCCGTCCGAGGCTAGGTCGGACCTCGCCAGAGGTGTTGTCGACGCCGAGGGTGCTGCTGCTCCCTTTAGCCGTCAAGATCCGAGCCTGCAGGATTGGATTATCTTGTAGCATGTGTTTTCTACGGCCGCCGAGGCCGAAACACACCCTCGCCGTATTGCAAAGCCGCGTCTCCTTTCCTCTTGTTTCGAGTATCTGGACTTTTTTGTCAGTAACAGAACTGTTTGTGCGAGCGAGAGTTGCTTCTCACGGAAGGTGATGAGTGAGGTATCCGTATCCCAGAGGCATAGGAGTCCCTCGGCTCGGTCGGCCTTGCCGCTTACGCGCACTCTTACCCGTCCATGGAGTTCTGTCACCAACGCAGTCGAGAAGGCTCGAAGAACCGCTCCGACAGAAGAGCTTCCGAACGTGAAGACTTGTTCGGTCCGCGGAATCACTTATCCGAACGTGAGTTACTTATGGCAGAAGGTGATGAGTGAGGTATCCGTATCCCGGAGGCGTAGGAGTCCCTCGGCTCGGTCAACCTTGGCTGCTTACGTGTACTCCGTCGTTTTCAGGATCCACTTTCGAAGTAGTCGAAAAGCACGAAAGACATTCCGGCAGAAAAGATCTTTTTTCGAGGAAAATTTCGACGCAGAGGGGGTTCCCCCCTTTTAGCCCCCGAGGGAGGGTCGGGCTTTGCCGAGGCAAGGCTGACCCTTCCTTGATGACTAAACTTTGCGTGAGACCGAGGTATATGAACAACTTGAAAACATCTTAAGGGTAGAAGCGACGTAGCTGTTGGATGTTCCAAGCGTTGCTGTAGGCCTCGCCTTGACTGTTGGCCAGCTTGTATGTTCCGGGTTTTAGAACTTTGGCGATGACGAATGGCCCCTCCCAGGGGGGCGTGAGCTTGTGTCGACCTCGGGCGTCTTGTCGCAGCCGAAGCACCAGGTCGCCCACCTGGAGGTCTCGGGACCGGACCCCTCGGGCGTGGTAGCGTCGCATGGACTGCTGGTACCGCGCCGAGTGCAGTAAGGCCTTGTCCCGAGCCTCTTCCAGCTGGTCCAGTGAGTCTTCTCGACTAGCTTGGTTGCTTTGGTCGTCATAGGCCCTCGTCCTCGGGGAACCGTATTCCAGGTCTGTGGGCAAGATGGCCTCGGCCCCATAGACTAGAAAGAACGGCGTGAAGCCCGTGGCTCGGCTCGGTGTCGTTCTCAGGCTCCAGACCACCGAGGGGAGTTCCTTCATCCATCGCTTGCCGAACTTGTTGAGGTCGTTGTAAATCCGAGGCTTGAGTCCTTGTAGAATCATGCCATTGGCACGCTCTACTTGCCCATTCGTCATGGGATGAGCCACGGCGGCCCAGTCCACCCGGATGTGGTGATCCTCGCAGAAGTCCAGGAACTTTCTACCGGTGAACTAGGTGCCGTTGTCGGTGATGATGGAGTTCGGGACCCCGAAACGATGGATGATGTCGGTGAAGAACGCCACCGCCTGCTCGGACCTGATGCTGTTCAGGGGTCGGACCTCGATCCACTTGGAAAATTTGTCGATGGCGACCAACAGGTGCGTGTAGCCCCCGGGTGCCTTCTGCAAGGGGCCGACGAGGTCCAGACCGCACACAGCAAAAGGCCATGTGATGGGTATCGTCTGCAGAGCCTGAGCGAGAAGGTGGGTCTGCCTTGCATAGAACTGACACCCTTCGCAGGTGCGGACAATTCTAGTGGCGTCGGCCACCGCCGTTGGCCAGTAGAAACCTTGTCGGAAAGCATTTCCGACAAGGGCTCGAGGTGCTGCGTGGTGGCCGCAAGCCCCCGAGTGTATTTCTTGGAGGAGTTCCTGACCTTCGGTGGTGGAGATGCATCGCTGGAGGATGCCTGAAGGGCTGCGGTAGTAGAGCTCCTTCCCTTCTCCCAGCAAGACGAACGACTTGGTGCGCCGCGCCAACCGCCGAGCTTCGGCTCGATCAAGGGGTAGCTCTCCTCGGTGGAGATATTGCAGGTACGGGGTCTGCCAGTTTTGGTCAGGCGTGACCCCGCTCTGCTCCCCCTCGACGCGCAGCGTCTCGCCCTCGGGGGCCGAGGGTACCTCGGGCCGAACCGAGGATGCCTCGGGCCGAGCCGAGGGTGCCTCGGACTGTGCCGAGGGTACCTCGGGCTGGGCCGAGGGTGACTCAGGCTCGGGTGTGTCGTCGATCTTGATGGAGGGTTGATACAGATCTCGGGAGAAGACGTCCAGGGGAACCGTTGTTCGCCCCGAGGCTATTTTAGCCAGCTCATCCGCAGTCTCGTTGTAGCGCCGAGCAATGTGATTGAGCTCGAGCCCGTAGAACTTGTCTTCCAGGCGCCGAACCTCATCGCAGTAGGCCTCCATCTTCGGGTCGCGGCAGTGGGAGTTCTTCATGACTTGGTCGATGACGAGCTGCGAGTCACCGCGAGCGTCGAGGCGTCGGACCCCTAGCTCGACGGTGATCCGCAACCCGTTGACCAGAGCCTCGTACTCTGCTACATTGTTGGACGCCGGGAAGTGGAGGCGTAGCACGTAGCGTAGGTGCTTCCCGAGGGGCGAGATGAAGAGTAGGCCTGCGCCGGCCCCTGTCTTCATCAGCGACCCATCGAAGAACATGGTCTAGAGCTCCGGTTGGATCGGAGCTGTTGGTAGCTGGGTGTCGACCCATTCAGCCACGAAGTCCGCCAAGACCTGGGATTTGATGGCCTTCCGAGGGGCGAACGAGATTGTTTCGCCCATGATTTCCACCGCCCACTTTGCAATCCTACCCGAGGCCTCTCGGCAATGGATGATCTCCCCCAGGGGGAAGGATGACACCACAGTTACCGGATGAGACTCGAAGTAGTGTCGCAACTTCCGCCGTGTCAGGATCACCGCGTACAGTAGCTTCTGAACTTGTGGGTAGCGGATTTTGGTTTCGGACAGTACCTCACTGACAAAGTAGACCAGCCTCTGAACGGGCAATGCATGCCCCTCTTCTTGCCTCTCGACCACAATCGTGGCGCTAACCACCTGAGTGGTCGCGGCGACGTAGACCAAGAGAGCTTCTCCGGCAGCTGGGGGCACCAGGATAGGGGCCTTCGTGAGGAGCGCCTTCAGGTTCCCGAGGGCTTCCTCGGCCTCAGGGGTCCAAGTGAAGCGCTCGGCCTTCCTTAAGAGGCGGTACAGCGGTAGACCTCTTTTGCCGAGGCGTGAGATGAAGCGGCTCAGAGCCGCGAGACATCCCATGACCCTCTGTACGCCTTTCAAGTCCTGGATGGGCCCCATGCTGGTGATGGCTGCGATCTTCTCTGGGTTGGCTTCGATGCCCCGCTCGGAGACGATGAACCCCAAGAGCATGCCTCGGGGCACCCCGAAGACACACTTTTCGGGATTGAGCTTAACGCCTTTCGCCTTGAGACATCGGAATGTCACTTCAAGGTCAGAAAGGAGGTCAGAGGCTTTCCTCGTCTTGACTACGATGTCATCGACGTAGGCCTCGACCGTGCGGCCAATGTGTTCGCTGAACACATGGTTCATGCACCGCTGGTACGTCGCGCCCGCATTCCTCAAACCAAACAGCATGGTAACATAGCAGTACATGCCGAAGGGTGTGATGAAAGAAGTCGCGAGCTGGTCGGACTCTTTCATCCTAATTTGGTGATACCCTGAGTAGGCATCGAGGAAAGACAGGGTTTCGCACCCAGCAGTGGAATCCACGATCTGATCGATGCGAGGCAGAGGGTAGGGAACCTTCGGACATGCTTTGTTCAGACCAGTGTAGTCTACACACATCCGCCATTTCCCCCCTTTCTTTCTCACAAGCACAGGGTTGGCAAGCCATTCGGGATGGAATACCTCTTTGATGAACCCTGCCGCCATTAGCTTGTGGATCTCCTCGCCTATGGCTCTGCGCTTCTCCTCGTCGAATCGGCGCAGAGGCTGCTTGACGGGTCGGGCTCCGACTCGGATGTCCAGCGAGTGCTCGGCGACATCCCTCGGTATGCTGGGCATGTCCGAGGGACTCCACGTGAAGACGTTGGAGTTCGCGCGGAGAAAGTCGACGAGCACCGCTTCCTATTTGGGATCGAGCCCGGAGCCGATCCGGACTTGCTTGGAGGAGTCGCTGCTGGGGTCGAGGGGGACGGACTTAACCGTCTCCGCTGGCTCGAAGTTGCCGGCATGACGCTTCACGTCTGGCACCTCCTTGGAGAGGCTCTCCAGGTCGGCGATGAGGGCCTCGGACTCGGCGAGGGCCTCGACGTACTCCACGCACTCCACGTCGCATTCGAACGCGTGTTTGTACGTGGGGCCGACGGTGATGACCCCGTTGGGGCCCAACATCTTGAGCTTGAGGTAGGTGTAGTTGGGGACGGCCATGAACTTCGCGTAGCAGGGCCTCCCCAATACCGCGTGGTAGGTTCCTCAGAACCCGACCACCTCGAACGTCAGGGTCTCCCTTCAGAAGTTGGAGGGTGTTCCGAAGCAGACGGGAAGATCGAGTTGTCCGAGGGGCTGGACGCGCTTCCCAGGAATGATCCCATGGAAAGGCGCAGCGCCCGCCCGGACTGAGGACAGATCGATACGCAGAAGCCCGAGGGTCTCAGCGTAGATGATGTTGAGGCTGCTGCCTCCGTCCATGAGGACCTTGGTGAGCCTGACGTCGCCGATGACGGGGTCGACGACGAGCGGGTATTTCCCCGGGCTCGGCACATGGTCGGGGTGGTCGGACTGGTCGAAGGTGATGGGCTTGTCGGACCAGTCTAGGTAGACTGGCGCCGCCACCTTCACCGAACAGACCTCCCGGCGCTCTTGCTTGCGGTGCCGAGCCGAGGCGTTCGCCGCTTGCCCGCCGTAGATCATGAAGCAGTCACGGACCTCGGGGAACTCTCCTGCCTGGTGATCTTCCTTCTTGTCGTCGTCGCGGGCCCTGCCACCCTCCGTGGGTGGCCCGGCCCTGTGGAAGTGGCGCCGAAGCATGACGCACTCCTCAAGGGTGTGCTTGACGGGCCCCTGGTGATAGGGGCACGGCTCCTTGAGCATCTTGTCAAAGAGGTTGGGACCTCCTGGGGGTTTCCGAGGGTTCTTGTACTCGGCGGCGGCGACAAGGTCCGCGTCGGCAGCGTCTCGTTTCGCTTGCGACTTCTTCTTGCCCTTCTTCTTGGTGTCGCGCTGAGTTGACGCCTTGGGAGCATCCTCCGGTGGGCGGCCCTGGGGCTGCTTGTCCTTCCAAAAGATAGCCTCGACCGCCTCCTGGCTAGAGGCGAACTTGGTGGCGATGTCCATCAGCTCGCTCGCCCTGGTGGGGGTCTTGCGACCCAGCTTGCTCACCAGGTCGCGGCAGGTGGTGTCGGCGAGGAATGTGCCGATGACGTCCGAGTCGGTGATGTTGGGCAGCTCGGTACGCTGCTTCGAGAATCGCCGGATGTAGTCCCGGAGAGACTCTCCCGGCTGCTGTCGGCAGCTTCGGAGGTCCCAGGAATTCCCGGGGCGCACGTACGTGCCCTGGAAATTGCCGGCGAAAGCTTGGACTAGGTCGTCCCAGTTGGAGATCTGCCCCGGAGGCAGGTGCTCCAACCAGGCGCGAGCGGTGTCGGAGAGGAACAGGGGGAGGTTGCGGATGATGAGGTTGTCATCGTCCGTTCCACCCAGTTGGCAGGCCAGACGGTAGTCCGCGAGCCACAGTTCCGGTCTCGTCTCCCCCGAGTACTTTGTGATAGTAGTCGGGGGGGTCGGAACCGGATCGGGAACGGCACCCGTCATATGGCCCGGCTGAAGGCCTGCGGACCGGGTGGTTCGGGCGAGGGGCTCCGATCCTCCCCGCTGTCGTAGCGTCCCCCACGCCTGGGGTGGTAGCCTCGGCGCAACCTCTCGTCGAGGTGGGCCCGACGATCGCGATGATGGTGCTCGTTGCCGAGGCGACCCGGGGCCACAGGCGCTGTGTTGCGCGTGCGCCCGGTGCAGACCGAGGCTTCCCGCATGAATCGGGAAGTCGCGGCATGATGTTCCGAGGGGTACCCCTGCCTTCGGGAGGCGGAGCTCTCGGCCCGCCGGACCGCGGCGCCTTCTAGGAGATCCTTGAGCTCTCCCTGGATTCGGCGCCTCTCAGTGGTTGATGGCTCCGGCATCGCGCGGAGGAGCATTGCTGCTGCAACCAGGTTCTGGCCGACCCCATTGGATGCGGGTGGCGGCCTGACCCTAACATCGTCGGCGATGCGGTGCTGGAAGCCCTGGGGTAGATGACGCATTTCTCCGGCCGGAGGTTGGCCCGCCCGTGCCTGCCCGACGTCCCGGCAGATTGGCTCGAGCGCCCCTGCTCCCTCGTCGAGCCTGGCCTGCACCCCGGGGATTTGCTCGAGTTGTGGGTCGTGACCCCCCGCCGGAACGGGGACCACAGCTAGCTCCCGCGGGATGTCGACGCGAGGCACCGGCCTAGGGAGATCACCGTCCTCCGGCATGCCGAGATGGTTGCCTTCGGAGGGACCCCCTAGATCGACGTGGAAACATTCGCGGCTCGAGCCGCAGTCCTCGTCGCCGAGGCTACGGCTACCGTCGGAACAGTCGGAAAGGCAGCAGTCGCATGCGGTCATGAAGCCCCGCATGGCACTGGGGTTGCCAAGTCCGGAGAAATCCCAACAGACGCTGGGCTCGTCGTCTTCCTCGGACCCAGAGGGCCCGTAGGTCGAGACGTCCGTCAGCCGGTCCCAAGGTGACCGCATACGAAACCCCAGAGGGTTCGGTTTTGCCTCTACGAGAGCGTCCGCCAAAGCGGAGCCGCTAGGCGGGTCGAGGCTAAATTCGAGAGGCGTGGGATGGGAATCGGTCGGTACCTCTTGGTCGACGGGCGGTGATGAGGTCACGTCGGGGGTTGACTGCACCGTCGTCTCAGGTACGAGGGCGACACCCAGCAAGCCTTTCGCATGCGTGCTGGCGTCATTCGTTTGCTCGGGATTGACGTGTCGTGGGGAGACAGCGCTCGTCTTCGTCTCAAGCGCGAGGCCGATGCCCGGCGCGCCCCCCGTTGGAGTGCTAGCGTTGTCGACTCGCTCGATGGCCAACGAGGCGCCGCCTCCTTCTTGGCCTTGGTTGCCCCGCCTCCTCCTCCTCCGTCGATGGGGAAGAAGACAGGGCGAGCTCGAAGGTTGTTCTTCCACCACGCGGGGAAGACGTCGTCGATCCCGCCGCCGGCGGGCGGACTGTCGGCCGCCATCGTCGCTGTCGCCCGGCGGTGGAAAGAGTATCATGTCGTAGCTGCCGTCGAGGGACATGAACTCAAGGCTCCCGAAACGGAGCACCGTCCCGGGCCGGAGAGGTTGCTAGAGACTACCCATCTGGAGCTTGACGGGAAGCTGTTCGTCAACACGCAGCTGGCCCCTACCTGGCGCGCCAACTGTCGGCGTTTCGAGACCGGGGGGTCCCTGAGCCGACGAGTGAAGTGTCGCCGCGTGCCCCAGCCCAGATGGGTCGACGCGAGGCCGAGCGCGAAGGGGGGAAAGCGAGGAGGACGGAGATGGGCGAGAGAGAGGTGGAAATCCCGCGGCCTTCGTGTTCGTCCCGCACCCAGGTCGGGTGCGCTTGCAGTAGGGGGTTACAAGCGTCCACACGGGGGGAAGGAGCGAGCGGCCTTATGCGAGCGCCCGTCTCGTCCTCGTCCCCGAGCGGCCAACCTTCTCTAAGAGGGCCCTGGTCCTTCCTTTTATAGGCGCAAGGAGAGGATCCAGGTGTACAATGGGGGGTGTAGCAGAGTGCTACGTGTCTAGCGGAGGAGAGCTAGCGCCCTAAGTACACGCCATCGTGGCGGTCGGAGAGATCTTGGCACCCGGTTTGTGTGATGTCGTGGCCGTCGTAGGAGCGCTGGAGCCTAGCGGAGGGACAGCTGTCGGGGCCGTTAAGTCCTTGCTGACGTCCTCTTGCTTCCGTAAGGGGGCCGAGAGCCGCCATCGTCAGGGAGCATGCGGGGCGCCATCATCGCCTATCTAGCGGAGCGAGCCAGATGGGATGCCGGTCTTGTTCCCCGTAGCCTAGGTCAGCTTGGAGTAGGGTAATGATGGCGCCTCCTATTGACGTGGCCGGTCCGCGCCCTAGGTTGGGCGATGTGGAGGCTTCTCCGAGGTCGAGGTCGAGTCCGTCTTCCGTGGCCGAGGCCGAGTCCGAGCCTCTGGGTCGGGCGAGGCGGAGGCCGTTGGCTGAGGCCAGGGCGGAATTTGAGTCCCGGGGTCGGGCGAAGCGGAGTTCGTCGTCTTCTGGGGCTGAGCCCAAGTCCGAGCCCTGGGTCGGGCGGAGCGGAGTTCGCCGTCTTCCGGGGCTGAGCCCAAGTCCGAGCCCTGGGTCGGGCGGAGCGGAGTTCGCCGTCTTCTGGGGCTTAGCCCGAGTCCGAGCCCTGGGTCGGGCAGAGCGGAGTTCGCCGTCTTCCGGGGCTTTGCCCGAGTCCGAGCCCTGGGTCGGGCGGAGCGGAGTTCGCCGTCTTCCGGGGCTTAGCCCGAGTCCGAGCCCTGGGTCGGGCGGAGCGGAGTTCGCCGTCTTCCGGGGCTTTGCCCGAGTCCGAGCCCTGGGTCAGGCGGAGCAGAGTTTCCTATGGTGTGCGGCCGGGCCTGACCGCCTGTCAGCCTCACTTCTGTCAAGTGGCACCGCAGTCGGAGCGGCGCAGGCGGCGCTGTCTTTCTGACAGACCGGTCAGTGGAGCGGCGAAGTGACGGCGGTCACTTCGGCTCTGTCAGCTGAGGGGCGCGCGTCAGGATAAAGGTGTCAGGCCACCTTTGCATTAAATGCTCCTGCGATTTGGTCGGGGTTGCTTCTCGGCGAAGACAGGGCCTCGGGCGAGCCGGGAACGTGTTCGCCGCTGGAGGGGGGCCTCGGGCGAGGCGGAGATCCTCCGGGGTCGGCTGCCCTTGTCCGAGGCTAGGCTCGGGCGAGGCGTGATCGAGTCCCTCGAATGGACTGATCCCTAACTTGATCGCACACATCAGGCCTTTGCAGCTTTGTGCTGATGGGGTTACCAGCTAAGAATTAGGAGCCTTGCGGATACCCCTAATTATGGTCCCCGATAAAACGCTACATATAAAATATAATCTTTATAGAAAGGTGAATAAAATCAAATAGAGAGCTAAAAATAAAAAGTTTCTTGAAGATACTCTTACTAGGTCTAGATAGGGTGCGAAAAAATAAAAATAAAAAGACTGAGCAATTGTAGGACAAGATAAACCCTTCCGAAAAGCCCGTTTGACTTTCATCTGAGCGAAGTGATTCCTGATTCCTCATCTTACGGATAAAATAGAAGATTCACGACCCTAGACGAAACCTTCATCGTAAGAGTTAAATCTAACTAAGCGGAGTTTAGTTTGTAGGAATTAAAATTGTTTGGTTTACATAACTAATTTTTAACCCCTTTATTTTATTCCGTTTTAGTCTTAAAATTGTCAAGTACAGAATTCCGTATTTAGTAATTTAAGAACTGAAGTGAAATAAAATAAAGGTACTAAAAATTAATCTTTAGAAATAGAAATCAAACACCCCTAAATGACGAAATGAAAGAGGGGAGGAAAGAGAGTACAAACAGGCTATAAACTAATAGGCTTATACACGAGAACCAAAAAAAAATGTGAGAGAGACAAGTGAACCATGTATTAACTATAAAGGACTAACCATTATATATATCAGCTATAAGGTGGGCTGAAAAGATCCACCTTGCTCTAAATTATTGTAGAAGAGCCCTGTACAAAAATTGTGACGATGATAACGTTGTTGGCACTCGATGCATTAGCACATGTTAAGTTTCTTCCTAGAAGCTCGAACTCCCTCATATTTCAGTTATCTAAATGTAGCATTCAATTACAAAATTACGAAAGCCAAACTGAAAATCAAGGCTCGCTCCTTGCTAAAGATGTAGTAAAACGGGTGATAAGGACACCATCCAAAAAGCACATAAACGATTAACGCTAGCATCTACCTCCATTTACACAGTCCACAATTGCTCTAGAACTCATTTATGTAGTAGCAGTGGATGTAACAAGGTACAATATTCAGAGTCAGAAATATGGGAATGTCGTCTTCAGTCCGACGCAACTAAAGCTTGCATGAGGCTCGTGAGCAAGGTCATCTTCAAACTGTCAAGGAGAAGCTCGAAACTGAAAAACCACGATAGAAAACAACATACTGGAAAAAACCATCGCCTTCACATTACGATTCCACTAACCTGCTGAGTGCATTTCGAACTGGTTTAGTATCTGTAGTTTTTGTCGTAGAAGGGATTTTCGCCCCACGATTCTCTCTCGGCTTTAGCTCGGTTTTCAGCCTCTGCATCCTCCAAGTTCAACCGCTTTGTGTTCCTTGACTTCGAAGACTTCGTAGACTGCAATTAAGTAATTATCAAGTGGTTGTGGTGGTGATTAAACCAAGAGATGGGGCACAAATAATTGATATATAGAGCATGCGAATGCATGTGGAGAAGTTCCACCCACATTTCCCAGCAATTGCATACAGTACTGTAATAATAGGCAAAACCGCATATGACCATACCGCCTTGGATAATACTAACACACGACTAAAGTCCAATAAATGTGATTCATACTTGTAAGCAGATTTGCAAGAAAGTGGCAGCATTAGCAGCAATGTATCAGCCTTGCATTAGCTAAGAAGAATGACGTTACTGAAGGGAAATACTCCATTAGTTTATTTGCAATAATTTCAGTTAACACTAGCATGCCTACTTCGACTACACACTTGTTTAATACCCTGATTTACCATATGTCCATGTATCTTCTTCAGAAAAGTGTAATTAATTGCATGGACAAAGTAAAAAAATGGCTGCTTCTGGCAAGGGAGTATTGTCAAGACATAAAATACTATTTAGTGAAATGGACAACAGTTTGTGCTAATGAAAAAAGAAAGGTGGTTTAGGGCATTAGGCATAAAAGACCTCAGGAAGCTTAATACCAGCCTCTTAGTCAAGTGGTGGTGGAAAAATGAACATAAAAAGGGATTCTGGCAAGAAATTGCCAATGCTAAATATGTTGAAGTGCAATCCATTTGTCTGATAACTAAAAAGCATGACAAGTTTCCAGTTTAGATAGATCTGCTAAAAATCAAGCCAATCTATCTTCTGTGAAGGGGAGTTTTGATGAGGAATGTTGAAAAAGACTGTTTTGGAGGGACCCTTGATTGAATGAAGATTTCTTGCTTCATAAATATCATATTTTGATCTGTTTATGTGAGCAGTAAGTTATCTCTGTTAGAAAAGCCAAAGAGGAGGATTTCCAGTAAATTAGGAATTGGCTTCCTTGGGACATTCGGTCTATTTGGCAGCACATCCAATCTCTAAACAAAAAGGTTGTGGTTCAGGAGGACAATGGTGTCATCTCCTGTAAGTTTGACAAAAATGGCAGTTTCACCATTAAGTCTGTACAATGCTTTTGACCTTGAATGAGGCTGGCAATAATTATAGGATGCTATGCAAAGGTGGAATTCCAGCAAGTATCAAAATCTTCTTATGGCTGCTGGAAAATAATGTGACACTCACTGAAGATAACTTGATAAAAAGACAACAGTCAGGTAACCCCGAGTGTTGTTTCTGTGACAATGATGAAAGCACATCTTTTCTTCACATATATCACCTCTAAGGTTGTTTGGGTTGCCAAAGCTATTGGTGCCTCTGACCTCCCAACTAATTTACAGCAATTTTAGGTTTCGATCAAAAAGTGACTGCCGAATGGTGAGAAGTTTTATACCATTGGCATTGCTGCAATCTGTTGAGCTATTTGGAAAACCAGGAACAAAGCTTGTTTTGAAAAGATGATAAAAATCACTGTGGAAATTATATGTTATGCATGTGGTCTAATGAATTACTGGACAGGTCTTTATCCTAAAGAGACTCAGGAGGAGCTTGCGGAAAGCACCAACATAATGCTATGGGTGGCGACACTTCTTTTGGCCGACTCCAAGAATAAACAGCTCCAGATACAAGACTCCACAGGGCCGTGCGGATGGTGCTGATGCGATATGAAGATGTGTGACCCAAGAGTCACAAGCACTGTGTGTGTTGCATCCAGTATGCATAGTGTTTTGGCTCTTTGCATATTATGTTGTCCGGGTTGGCTGTAATCCCTGATACTTTTGTAGTCTTAAACTGTTACATTCAGTAGGTGTCTGCTTTGGTCGGCATTGATGCTCTGAATCAGAGAATTATGCTTCGCACATGCAGCAAGGGTTGATGTTCTGAATACCATTTGTAACACCCTATGTCCAAAATATACTTACATAGCCCAGCTCCGCAGGACCCACACATACAGGTAGCAACTCTCTTACACTTCCGTTATCTCTGTGTAAAATGGTTAATCTGGAGGTGCTACATTTGGAGTGACAAGGATTATAAGCTGGTCCTCACCCTCCTAAACTTCCAAGGTGGCCCTAAACCCACCAACTACAACTCCTCATGTGCCACGTGGGCCAACAACACGACTACTACAGCTTCTAACGGACTGGGGTGTCACAGTTCTCTTCTGGTTTCTTCTTTACCTTTATACTTTCAAACTGCTGTATTTCCACTATGTCATAATGGAAATGGGGTGTCCCTCAGTTCAAAAAGAAAAAAATCAGTTCAGAACAAGAGTACCTTGCTGATGAGCTTCTCAAATGCTTCTGGTCCGTTTTGTTCAATATATCTCTCTGCAGCTGACAGAACATCATCAGATTTACCTAGCTTCTCATTTCTTGGAATATACCATATGTTCACTATTTGGCGGTTCACAAACATTGGCCGCACAAAATGGTCGTAAACATAGGCAGCACCATTGAACCAAGGCAAGACCAACCAGCAGTTAAAGAACAGCTTTGCATACGACCAAAATGGAAGCCTGCAAACAAAGATCTAAAGTGAGCATATTTAGTTTTCTATTCACCAACTTGTTGCACTAAACAGCTATATCCATGTACCACCAGTAATGTTTCCAAATAATCACGAAGCCCACCCAAAGAACATAAAATTGAACACATTGGGACATGACCATAAGCGTTATTTACCACTCGATAATTGGAGCAAAAGTTAGCTCAAACAAAGTGATAAATGAGTACAACACCCAGTAAGTGAGCCATTGCTGATCATCTACAGGATTTTTTGTCTCTATAGCTCTAACAGAAGCATATCTGCAAAGGTGCCAAAAGAGAAAGTGGTTAGAAATATAACAATACTGCTCACAAAGCATCAAGAGGAAAAAACCTACAGACAGTCAATTAACAACAAAGGTGATACTTACAGAGGATAAGCAAGTGATATGAGTGGCCTGAAAAAAAAAGGAAACAGAAAAAGTCAGTATCACCAGAAGAAACACTGTCGATCGAAGGGCCACCATATAGCTAACAGATTCCATATTTACTTCCTAGAGTAAGCTCTGTATCCCAAATAATACAGTATGTGGCATTGTTATTTACTAAAAAAATCATCCAGTTGAAGTCAGCTCCATCATCCATTCATCCCTAATCCATGAGGATGAAAATGCAGGTGAGTATGATGCCGTTGTACTAGTTCAGATGACAGCAAGGCCAACTGTTGTTTAATACATCTATTATTTCCAGAACATTCTGAACTAATGGTATCTAACCTAATGCTAATAAACCACTTATGTCTGCAGCATGAAAACTTTCACATTGGGTGCACAAAGGCTCCCCATAAATAACAAATTATATAGTAGTGACACAATCTTATGTAGAGGATCCAGCTAACCAGGGAATGTAGCTAGCAACGAAACTGAGGCCAAGCTCCAGAAGCATTACATGGTGGATTTCAACAGAACAAAATGGCACACAAACGACTAAACAAGACAAAATATTACATCACGAGCAAAATCACAAAACATTGAAATAAGGATACTGACCAGTGCGAAAGGGCCTCTAGCTGAGTTGGTTAGCTGGTCTGAGTAGCACTCCTCAGGTCCTAGGTTCGACTCCCCGTGGGAGCGAATTTCAGGCTGTGGTTAAAAAAATCCCCTTGTCTGTCCCACGCCAAAGCACAGGTCTAAGGCTCAGCCCCGGTCGTGGTCGTTCTCACATGGGCTTCGATGCCGCTGTGTATGAGTGGGGCAGGGGTTCGGGGGGTTTCTCGACCTGTGTGAGAAGGTCTTCTTCTTAATACAATGCCCGGGGGCTGTCTTACCCCCCGCAGGTCGAGTTTCAGGTTACTGACCAGTAACACAAATGGAAGTTCAAGACCCAGCATTGAAACCTTGAAATATCTGGTGTATTGGGGTTGAACTTTTGAACTAAATTTGAAGGGTTTGGATTCCAATACCACTATACAAACAGTTTTACCATCCCTATTGGTTACTGACAGGGCAGAGCCAGAATTACAATATAAGGGGGGCAGACCAATTCATCACTACCATATGGTGAAAAAATATTGTATGATGTTATTAATATTAAGCACTCGATATAGAATAAAAATTCTAATTCTTTATAAATTATCTTAGTCTATAAATCTATTTCTAGCTAATTGATATATTGAACTAAAGTTCTGTCGCAGTAACAATACCAAAATAATAAAGTTAACCATATTTAGATCTAATTTCGTAGTCTATGCGGACGTCCGACTACAACATGTGGTTTTGGTGATTGACGTTGTTGGGCTGTTGGCGCTCATTCTGTTGTTTCGCGTGATTACCTTCTCTAGACTTTGGTTGTAGGGCTATGGCAGAGGCAAGTCAAGTGGTCGGCGGCGATCGATAGCTATCCAGCCAGATGATAAGATGGATCATAAAGGGGTGAGGTTTAGATATCAACGTCTGCAAGCGAATTAGGTTTGACGTCTCATATCAACGATTGGTCATTCAACGAGTATTGTATCTTATATTCTGTTTCTTTTAAACTTTGATTGACATATTACAACAGAGTTATGGATTATATATTACCAACCACTATATTAAACATTTGATTAATTATGCTGCACAAAATCTAAATTATATATATTTAGACTACACAAAAAATAGAGTATATATACATATACATCCGCGCCTTGGACGGTGCCCCCCCCCCCCCCCCCGGGCTCCGCCCCTGGTTACTGATGTATCGTCTACAGAAGAAAAAGGAAACCTTTAGTAGTGAGTTTCCTTCCACGGTTGTTGGTATGATTTTGCGGTAAAACCCAGCCTGAAGCCTGCCAATCAATTGACCGAGGCACTAAAATCCCATCACAAAATCAAGTATTTAGCCACACTACCCATCGGACAGTTTTATGGCAGCACCGAGATTCCCGGGAAGAGGGAACCTAAACGCATTCATCCATAGCAACCCAACAGCCCGCAACGGAAGAAAGATTCCCGTCGCGCACACTTTCCCATGCCGCTTGGTGCAGAAACAACCGAGATCAACCTCGCTCGCTCGCTCGTAAAGAATCTACGTCGAACCCTAGGAAAAAACACCGCGGGAAAACGCTACATATGCAAGAATCAATGAATCGCCTGGGGGCGAAAACAAAAGGAATGGGAAAAAAATCATACCCGGCAAGGACATCGAAGTTATTGGCCAGCACCTTGAGGAAAGATCCGGACCCCATCTTGCTCCCTGCTCTTCCTCCAGTAGAACAGAACTATCGCTCTCCCCCTGCCCTGATGCCGCTGCAGCTAAAACCTGGAAGCGCGTGCAGAAATAGACTCGGATTCTCGCGAGCGGCGAGCCAGTCGTTGGGGGCTGGCGGGCTGCTACCTGGCTGGTGTAGTGGAGGGTGGAGCTCGCTCTCTCTCTCTCTCTCTCCCTGTCTCAACGTTTCTCTCTGTGGCCGTCGGTGGCCCCAAGTCAATGCGGAAGAAATGTATGCATATGCGGCCACCCACCGTCTCGCCGTTCGAGGGCCAGACCTGAGATTTCGATGGCTGCGGGGGAACATAAAATTTGGACCTCGTGTACAAGTATAATACTTTTATTCTAAAATAAAATTTGTTTTAGAAAATATCTACTATACTTAAAGCATCTGTTTCAACATTCGTCCCGTGTTATTTTTTATAAATAATTTATTATAGCTATTTTAAATTAACCCGCTGCACATCCGTCCGGTCCACGCAACCAACCTCCACGTCCTAAAACACACCTCCACATATAGATGGTTAAACAGCGGTCCAGCACGGGCCAGACGCCCGTGGGCCACAGCTCTGGCCCAGGCACGTCATGTTGGCCTGCTGACCATGTCGGGCCGGTCCGTTAACCTGTCGGCCCATTTGATTAAATCAGCGTAAAATGTTAAAAAACGGTGCAGGAGGTGGGGTTCGAACCTATGGCCTATAATGAAAGAAGGCAAGAGACACTGGGTGAAGCTGTCTAACAAGTAGAACATCATGCTCATATGTTTTTAATATTGAATATAAATTGTATATATGTATATACGTTTTTTGTAAAATAATATATATATATAATCGTATCGGGCCGGGTCAGCACTATGTGTCGAGGCTACAGCCCAAGCACGGCACAACGTTCTTGGCTCTTGCAAGCATTAGGTCGTTTCTGAGACCACATTGGCGCATTGAATTCCATGGTGTTTGAGGTTGCTGAATTAGATGGAGCAACAATGGTTTGTCACACTAACAGTAAAATGAAAGGTTATTTGTTGGTTTTAAACGTTAGTAATTGCTACGAAGTAGCATAATTTATATGGAGTGCATCCAGTTTTTATTGATGCCTGACTTTAGCAACCACTCCATATTTTGATCTATCTTTTTTATATGTTTGAGTTCATGTGACTTATTTTATAAACTTGAGCTCACAAACATTCTCTTAATTAGTCTCTGTATAGTGGAATTATGTCATTCTATAATCTTTGTTCGTTCAGTCAGTCGTTGTGAACTCTCTTCTAATCGCTCACTTTATTGGCTGTGTTACACCAATATATATTGGATGGAGTAAACAATAACATTAGTTAGCCAAATCAAAAAAAATATTATACGGAGAGTGGAGACAATCAATAAAAAATTTTGAGATTTTTTTGGTGGATAGTTTACGTGGGTATTGTTGTAAGCCGTTGTAATGCACGGGCAACCGACTAGTATTAGATTTATACGATAGTTAATATATGTGTTCTATATATATGTGTATAGATATAAAACCAATAGATAAAATGACTACTATTTTAGAACGGAGGAAGTGTTTTTTATATACATATATACAATTTTATATTATATCGATAATAATTAATGTGATATCAAAGCCACTAATGATTATGTTGATATCATTCTTATTTAATATTTTTTACCTAAGGTGTCTAAATCATTCAATCGTTCTTGAGAGATTTTAGACCTTAAATAGTTCTTCAGTTATTTCAACATCGAAAAACTCCTTTCAATTGATGTCACCATTACAGTTACAGGTATAGTAATAAGATGTAAATAAGATTCGATAAGATGTAGAAACATAAGGATAGGAATCCATCTTATTGACACACTCAAATATCTCCGTGGAAGATAAGAGTGGTTTTGGCAAGCTTAACATTAACTCATAAATTAAATTATTTAACTCAACATTAGCTATCATGTTAGCTATACAATTAACTGTATGAGGTGGGGCCCTTAGGATTTAGGAGCCTAGGGCGGCCGCCCTGGTGGCCCTATGCCCAAAGCTGGCGTCGCACCATTTGTAGCATCTACTCTTGGGGAATGATCTCCGAAGGTTCATGTCATTCAGAACCCATGACCCACATGGGTACATTGTTTGAGCCTAATATAGGTTTTTGGGACGCCTCCATCATGAACATGTGATCAGAGCGTTAGCCTCTGGACAGCCAGAGACAACATTCTTAGCTTATCCATCAAAAACTATTCTTGGCTTGGAAAACCTACTGTTCTCGATGCCAACGCTGTCGTTATCTTGCTATGGTCAGCATGTGTCGGTGTAAAACACTGTTTTGTATTGTAGACTATAATGTTTATATAAGTAGAGTTTAAAATAGAAGATGAAGATGAGTAAGCTGGTGGAGATAGCTTAAGATCTCTGCAGTTGGTGGTTCTTGTTTCACTTCAGAGTATCCCTTGTGAGGTATGTTTTTCCGTTATCATTTGTTTAGCACTTGATCGAAAACAACATCTGATACCTGCTTAAATAATTGCATTAGAGAGCATCAACTGTCATGGTCTCTGTTGCACCCGAAAGGCTTGCCACACTTGCATGTCCACTGGTCGCTACATATATTGTAGAAGAAATAATCCAAAAATTATCAAAAGCGATCACCAGACAGTGGTCCTATCCTATCAAGCTGTATGTTGGTCACTTGTTCTCGGATACTGTGAATCAAGAACAAAGCAACACAATCATTAAGTATTAAGGACCTTCGTCTTCTGAAGCATTACCTCCTCGTGGATATAATGATCATCAGACGAAGGTCATGAAGGACATGCCTTCATCATCTTATAAATAAATAAGAATACATAAGGATGAAGATAACAAACACAACTCATTGATTCATTCATATTTGCATTCCATAAAGTATGAATGAGTATTAACAAAAGTCTGTATTACATTGATACCTTCGGCTTGCTCGAAGGTGTTGACGTGAGAGTTATTACAATTCAGCGTGAACAGTACGGTGCTACTGTTCATCTATTTATAGGCACGGGACGTAGCCCAGGTAAAAGTACATTTATGTCCCTGACATTTACTTATGACCATAACATAAATCATTAAGGACTAGCTAGTCTTTTTCCCTTCCAAGCAACATCATGTTCAGTCTTCATCACCATTATAAGCTGAAGCTATTACTCTTTGTCTATAGCTTTGGCTCATTCTTATCATCTTTGGATTATATCTTCACCTCATATGCCTTTATTATGGGAAAAACTTCCATCCTAAAGCCGAAGCTCCCTGTGATAATATATATCATGCTGAAAACAAATGGTTAATCATGTTTTTGAAGGCCTTCGGAAGAGGAAAGCCCCCAACACTGTACAATATTGCATTCACTCCTATGGCGGTAGAGAGCCGAGGCATACGATATATATGAACAAAGTTTAACCGCATCATTGTAAGATGTTTGTCAAAGTCCCACTCCACGGTGCGCCTCTTATTAGTTGCTCACACTTGCAGCACCTCACTCCCACACTTCTATTTCTCCTCATTGTTTTATCCCACACGATGCACTCAATTTCCATCGCCCACCACACCATCTAATTGAACCCCCCTCCACACACACACAGATCAAGACTGCCACCACCCATCAACTGTCTTTTGGCAATCTCTAGCTCTTTTGCATGAATGGCAACTGTCTTTTGGCTATCTCTAGCTCTATAGCCATCACACTTGCTTTTGGGCCCCGATGGCATGTCTTTATTGTCTTAGGAATTAGTGAGCTCGCGTCGGTACACCTAGTTTACATGTGCCTACATCCATGCCCTAAATTTCTTTCATCGCTCAAACAACCACCATTTCTCTTTTCTTGGTAGCCTCCAGTTGATTTGTACCCTCTTTTCACTAGTGTCACAACATCTCCTTGATTTCCTCAGAGCTCTCTCAGCCTTGCGTTGTGGCGACATTGGTGGCTTTGACCTCCTCCCTTGTCTTCTGTTGGGGGCCTTCGGCTTCCGAAGGTCCTCAAAAACATGATTTGACAATATTTTTCGAGTGAAACATGTGAACAGGTATCTTCAGAGTCAGGTTGCGGGTGTACAAGAGCATGGTTAAGACGAAGCTTGACTGGGGTGGAAAGCGACCACGACGAAGGATAAGACGATCACGAAGCTATGTGCAGAAAAGCTTCGGCATGACGGCAGAAAAGAGGAACCGACTTAAAGATGAAAAGTCAAATTAAACCTCGAAGAATTGCTATAAAGTTATTGACAAATGTAAAGGGCATCAATGTAATTTTACATGGGCTGCGTTCCGTGCCTATAAATAGATGAACAGTACTCCCGTACTGTTCACGCTGACTTGGCATACGCTTTTTCGCATCACGACTGTACCTTTACTTTTCATCAATCTGAAGGTACATTTGTAATTTGTTTTTATGAATTTGGTAATAAAAATAAGTTGATGATAATACTCATATCATTACTCGTGTTTTATATATGTGTTCTTTTTTACCATTTATCAACCTTACGAAGGTCTTTTCCTTCGTAACCTTCGTCCAAAATTCATTATATCCGAAGGGGCATAATGTTTATAAGGACGAAGGAATTTGACATTTAAACACTTTTTTATGTTGCCTTGTTCTTAGCTCTTAGTATTTGAGAACAAGTCTCCAACATTGGCGCCCACCTCCGGTGAACTCACGTCCATTTTTTGAGTTTTGAACACCTTCGGCAAGCATCACCTTCGTCATGCCGCCGAAAAAAGCTTCAGCGGCAGGGGCTGCCACTCTGCAGCCGCTGGACCCCAATCAAGATGTCGTTTCTCTTAGGGAGGCCCGAAGCCAGAAGAGGAAGGCCACTAGTCCAACGCCTCCGGAGGACGACTTGGATCAAGAAATCCAAAATTTGGAGATGATCAATCAACAGGTCCAACGGAAGAAGGAGAAGATGGCTCGTCTAGCTGATCTTCAAAGGCAGATAGACGAAGCCTCTGAAGAGCTTCGACATCTTGCTCAAGATGACCAGAACCAATGGCCCCCGCGCAGAGAGCTTCATCAAGAGGGCTTCTACAACAAGGGCGACTGGTATGAAGATTTCCATCACGGAAATTTTGCTTTTGATGATACTTCTCCCCTGTCAGCAGAACTGCAGGCTACTCCCTGGCCACAGTCTTACAAGCCACCCCAGCTCCCCATGTATGACGGTCATTCAGACCCGAAACAATTCTTGATGAGCTATGAGGCAACCATATCTTCGTATGGTGGCAACACGGCGGTCATGGCAAAGTCTTTCGTCATGGCTGTCAGGAGTGTTGCACAAACCTGGTACTCCTCTCTTAGGCCAGGGACAATCACCTCATGGCAAAAGATGAAGGATATGTTGATAACCAGCTTCCAAGGGTTTCAGACGAAGCCAGTCACTACTCAAGCTTTATTCCAGTGCACCCAGGATCATGAAGAATACCTTCAGGCATATGTCCGAAGGTTCCTGCGTCTGAGGGCACAGGCACCAACAGTGCCCAATGAAATTGTCATTGAGGCCATGATCAAGGGGCTTCGGCCAGGACCTTCAGCTCAGTACTTTGCCAGGAAACCTCCTCAAACTTTGGAGAAGCTGCTCCAGAAGATGGACGAGTATATTCGAGCTGACAATGATTTTCGCCAAAGAAGGGAGGAAGCTTTCAGGTTCTCTGAAATGACCAGGGGCTTTGGAGGAAGATTTTATCCGAGGCACGTCAGGTCAATTCACAATTCTACTCAAAGTGATGACAAAGGGAGTCAACAGCAAAGGCCACATTGCTCTTCGCAAACTTCGGGGCAACAACAAAGCTCTTTCCGGCCGCCAGCGCCAAGGGGCAGAGGCGCCAGGGGCTTCGGGGGAAGATTTGGAGATCAACCAAGAAAAATTTACTGCCTATTCTGTGGTGAAGGCAAGGGCCATACCACCAGGATGTGCCATGTTACCATCCAGAAGCAAAAGGAGCTAGCAGAAGCTGCAGCGCAACAGAGCCAGCCGAAGCAGGTTATGCATACTGCTTCGTACCATTCGCCTTACATTCCAGAATATGTAGGCAATCACCCTGCAGCCTCTGTTGCTTCGGCAAGTCAACCCCAAGCATCTTGGCAACAGCTTCCACCGCCACCACCAATACAACGAGGTCCGTAGCCAGAAGGGAGCCAGCACTCTCACCCCCAGAGGGACTTCAGAGAGGAGTCCAAAGCTCGCACAGTCAATAGCACTGTGCCAGAGTCGAAGCACATTTAATGACAAAATATCCTACCTCGACAGCAGCTTTTTGCATTTTCGCATTCAGTTTTACTTTCTTTGTAGTAAGGAACAATTATTGGAAGTTTAAGTGTCTTTTATCGTTTTTTTTCAATTTCTTGTAATAGTTTAGCTTATTATCATAATGAAAATATATCTTCTCCATAGGCTTGAGTTGCCGAAGCACAAGAATTTATGGTGGCACGGAGAACCTTCGAATTATCAGAAACTTGTTCTAAGGAACGCACTGTAACTTCTTCGAAGTAGTAAAAAGTCGTTCCTAAGGGAGCGCAGTGTAAGTTTTCTGCTCAAAAGTCGTTCCGAAGGGAATGCAGAGCTTACAGCGAAAAATAAACGCTGATTCCGCTGAAAGTAAAAGGCGAAGAAGCTCCTAAGGGAGGCTTACAGCGAAAAAATAAACGCTGATTCCGCTGAAGTAAAAGGCGAAGAAGCTCCTAAGGGAGGCTTACAGCGAAAAGTCAGCGCTGATATAAAAAGATTGTGTGCTCTATTGCAGGGATGTGTGTATCTTCGGCACAAATATTATTTTGCATCACATAACATCATCACATCATTTTGCATAACATAAGCATCATATATCATATTGCATGTAGAACAAGAAGGGGACACAGTATTGCTCTTCGGAGAATGTTTTGAAAAAGAGAAAATCGTGCTAAGGCACAAGATAAATTGAGAAGAAATGTAGCTTCATTAGAGAGACAACATAAAACTTTTTTATAGCTTCGAAGAATGTTTTCACGAAGCGTGGATATTCTTCATCAGAGAAGTATGGAAATTCTTGTGATATATAAAAGATTTTCTTTACGAAGCATGAAAAGAAGGGAAGGTGTTTTTTCGCCGAAGGCTCAAAAAACGATATGTATGCAAAATTTCATGCATCGTAAAGAATTGAACCATAAATAGATTATATATTACATTCAAAGTTACAAAGTTTTACACATGTCACATTCCAAATATTTTTACAATAGCATTTAATCTTCCCTAAGAACTACTTCTGCAGCTTCGTTCAGTAGCTGATCGACAACTTTGTCCATGATGGCTTCAGCCATTTTTCTAATTTCATCGTCTCCCTTTGGGCGGGGGCCCGGAGATGCCTCAGCAGGTTCTGAGGGAGGAGAGGATACGACTATATTACTATTACAAACCGCGAATAAAGTTTGAAATCAAAAATTACAACAGAATAAAAACCACTAGTTAATACCTATTTGCTCTTCAGGCTCTGCGTTTTTCTCAGCAGCCTCCGCTACCTTCCTAGCATCATGGATGCCTTTTTCGCTTCTTTGAATGATTTCTTGAGCCATTTCTCGGCCGCCATTGTCCCAAATGTCGGTGAAAAATTTCCCACCGACCAGGCTTGCTTCGGCTGAAGGGTCTTTAATATCTTCAGAGGATAAAGCAGCTTCAGATTGTGCTAAAGATTTCACATGCTCGCACCCTTTCCTCTCCAAAATAGTAACAATTCCCCTGGCGCCCGAAAAAGCACAAATGTCCCCGCGACTATTCAAGATTTCCTCGAAGGCCTCAGCTTCGTGACTGATCCATTCAATCGGGCCTTCTGGATTCCCTCTTGTGAAATTTTCTTCGCTAGAGAATGCGCCAACGCTGGCGAAGCTAGATTTTATCTTCTTAACACACTCTATGGATTTATCATAGCACCTTTTCTTGGAAGCACGAAGCTCTTCAACATTTATTTCCAAATGATTTGCCCATTGATCACTAAGTTCTCGTTTTGTTTCTTCAAGTATGCATTCTTCTTTAGCTCGGGCTAATTGTTTTCGAAGATCTTCGATTTCGTGCTTCTGAGCTTCGGCTTGAGCTTTAGAATTAGCTTCGTCTTCCTTTATCTTATCCATCAATGTAAGCAGAATTTTGTCTTTTTCCAAGGCTTCGTTTCTTAGCCTGATAACCTCTGTTCGAAGGTTGTCGAGAGCAATAGTGCAGCTCTCATCTTCAGCATTCTTTTGTGCCCTTAAGGCATTGCTGAGTATTAAGCCCTATTCAAAAGAATGAATGCATTAATATAAGAACAAAAGACTAATTCAAAATTCATAAACTTCAAAATTCACAATTTTTGTACCTTCAGACTATTGTATGCAAGGCTATCCGCAAGATCGTCCTTCGTCATGGCGCAAAGGCCAGCTTCAAGCTTCGGGAACCCCATGCTTCTAGCTATCTCCCGACAGACGGATAATTCTTTACTGTCTGGGAGACAGTATAGGAAGTCATCTTCGTCTGTCCCATTAAACACTAGGGCCCCCTTCGGATACTTTAGTTCTCGGGCATAGTGATTAGCTTCAAAAATCTCTTCTTCAGATAATCTCTTCCCCGAAGCATGTCGCACAATATAATCACGTATTTTGGAAGATGCTTTGGGGGTGGCAGTGTCAATTTCTTCAACCAAAATCGGCTCTGTCATTTTTGTTTTTTCGGTTTCCAAAGTTGCTTCTGTCAATTTTGTTTCTTCAGCTTCCAAAGGTTTTACCTTGGTGGGCTCTGAAGGCCCAGCTTCAGTTTCAAATTGTTGCTTCAAAGCTTCAGCAACAAAGGCTTCAGTAGACACTTCAGAAGTTTCAACAGTTTTCTTCGGAGTTATGCTTGAAGATTTAATTGTTTCCAAAACATCCAGCACATCAACCATCCTTTTTTCTTTTCGGGGTCGCTGCTGGACCCTTTTGGCTTTTTGTTGCCTCAATTTTTGTTGAAGGACTTAAAATTTCTAATGTTTTTGTTTCTTCAGTCCTCGGTTCTTCTGTTTTCTCTGTTGCTAGTACTTTGGCCATCTCTTCGATTTTTGGCACGGGAGTTGGTTCTCTAGCTTCGGTGGCCGAAGAGGCCTCACCAATAAACTCAGGCACGGTGGCCGGTTCAATATAACGTGGCCGGTGTGTGAGAACCTTTACCTTTTTTCTCTTCGGCGCTGGCTCGCTAGGAGCAGCTGAAGCAATTTTCTTTGCAGGAGAAGTATTCTTTTTTTTTTGGCCTCGCACTGGGTAATGGTAGTCGGGGTAGACAAACCCAATTGTATCGAATACTCGGTTAAGTCTCTTCTTCTTTCGGCCTCTGAAGGCCGCTGATAATGCAGTATCTTCGGCTTTCGAGTATACCCCAAGTAATTCGTCACTTATGGCCTCAATACTTTTTAACCAGTCATCATCTGGTTCAACAAACTTATCTCCGTATTTGAATGTGTATTTTAGCCTAACTAGTCCACCTTCGTCAGGTTCCTTGACGGTCTCCTTCGGCATTTCCCACTTTTCTACAAGTGGCCATATTCTGAAGGCAATATGCTCTTGGACCAAATCCCTTGTCCCAATAAAAGAGCAAACCACGCCGAAGGCTCTCTGGCATTCTTCGGCTGCTTCATCCATTTCCACCTTCGGCTTCCGGAGGCCGAAGCGTTGCCAGATAGGGCGCATAATGATACCCTTGATATCTTCACGTGATTTCAAGTCATTTTTCACGTAAAACCATTCTGTCATCCAGTCGCCGGGCCACCTCTTTCGAAAGGTTGGCACAGGGCAGCTTGACCCAGGCCGAGCGCCGAAGCTGTAGCAGCCAAAGTTGTTGTGATACTGCTCTTTGCCCCAGGGTTTTGTCTCATACAATAGCTCGTGTACGTTACAGAAGCTTTTTGCGTTAGGTTCCAAACCTTGGCTTCTCACGACCCACACAAAGATGTTCATCCTTATGATTGCTTCGGGGATAAGTTGGTGAAGGTAGATTTCAAATGTCTTCAGTACTTCCACGACAAAACTGCTCAAGGGAAATCGTAATCCAGCTTTTAAGAAGCTTCGGAATATCACGACCTCATTTTCCTCGGGAGTCGGACAAGTCTTCTCTCCTTCGTCAGCCCTCACAACAGACAAGTCCCGAAAGTATCTCCCTCTCATATTGACAAGATGATTTTCCTTAATACTGGACTTACCAAAAACTGCATGGCTTGGTCGCCAGGGTCGATCTTCGGAATCTTCACCACCACTATCCACATCGTAACTTTCACTGCCGCCAGTATCTTCAGATAAACCCTCCAAAATATCCATAGTAATCTTCTCCGTATTAGTTTTGACATTGATTCAAGAAAGCCCAGGTGCATCTCCTCAGAAAGGCTTAGCTTCGAAGCACCAACAACTTTCTTATCCTCAGGCATCTTCGCAAATGCTGACAAAACACACTCGAAACCGAAGCTTAAAACTTTAAAACCGAGCAAGTGCTGTTGCGCGCAGGCTAAAAAGTTGGGTGAGTAAAAGCGGATGGCAAAAAGAGCGTGCCAAATAAACTTGCGGTGAGCTCTTATTTATACACCTAGTGTGTCGAAAACTGGAGGGCCCCGTTTGTCAATGACTGTTGCTATTCTAGCAGAAGGAAGGTGTTTTTTCGGACCTTCGGCTTAAAGCCTTCGTCCATGTCGCAATATGAATTTATCATTACAGTTAATTAATATTGCGAGGGGCTACTGTTGGGGGCCTTCGGCTTCCGAAGGTCCTCAAAAACATGATTTGACAATATTTTCCGAGTGAAACATGTGAACAGGTATCTTTGGAGTCAGGTTGCGGGTGTACAAGAGCATGGTTAAGACGAAGCTTGACTGGGGTGGAAAGCGACCACGACGAAGGATAAGACGATCACGAAGCTATGTGCAGAAAAGCTTCGGCATGACGGCAGAGAAGAGGAACCGACTTAAAGATGAAAAGTCAAATTAAACCTCGAAGAATTGCTATAAAGTTATTGACAAATGTAAAGGGCATCAATGTAATTTTACACGGGCTGCGTCCCGTGCCTATAAATAGATGAACAGTACTCCCGTACTGTTCACGCTGACTTGGCATACGCTTTTTCGCATCACGACTGTACCTTTACTTTTCATCAATCTGAAGGTACATTTGTAATTTGGTTTTATGAATTTGGTAATAAAAATAAGTTGATGATAATACTCATATCATTACTCGTGTTTTATATATGTGTTCTTTTTTACCATTTATCAACCTTACGAAGGTCTTTTCCTTCGTAACCTTCGTCCAAAATTCATTATATCCGAAGGGGCATATGTTTATAAGGACGAAGGAATTTGACATTTAAAAACTTTTTTATGTTGCCTTGTTCTTAGCTCTTAGTATTTGAGAACAAGTCTCCAACATCTTCTAAGTAACCTCCTCCACCCCCCTTCCGAAGGGTCTTGAGTGTGGCAACCACTCGTACCTTCTTGATAGCATGATTAAGTTGGGCCTACATTTGGGCTAGAAGGACTTTCTCTTCCTTGATTTTTCACCACTTCCTACTCATGGAGGCCTAGACTTCCTCGGTGGCACCTCATTTCCTATTACTCTTCTGTGGATGGGATTGCCCTAAGGGAATCCATGCTTGGGATGCTCAAAGACCATGTCATATTGGCATGCCCTAGTGTTTATGCCCTCTCACCTCCACTAGCAGAAGATGCCTTGGCCTCCCTTGGAGATGCGCTTGGAACCACCTTCGGGGCTCAAGCGCCCAAAGTCGAGCCTGACATCTCCGTAGATCTAAAAGGCAAGATCATAAGAATACATCTCCATATATCTAAAAATCAAGATCGTAAGATCTAAAGGAGAAAAAGAAACAAATAAGAAGGCCACTTACCAAAGGCAGATTGTTGAATCGACACCAGGTACCCGCAAATGGGGCCTCTGGGTACGCCTTTAGCACTTACAGGGGTAGAGTCCCTAGGCTAAGACATACTCTTCCAAGAATTGCTTGAACTGGCCTTGTTTAAGGTGACTGTTGGGGACTTGTTCTCAAATGCTTCGGATTAAGAACAAGGCAACATAAAAAGTGTTAAATGATAAAGTCCTTCGTCCTCTGAAACATTATTTCCCTTCAAGATATAATGTATTTCGGACGAAGACCATAAACAACATACCTTTGTAAGCACAATAAATAATGATGAAGAACTTGTATGTAGCATAAGAAGTAATATAAACATTTAAATATTATCACAACATCATTTCTATTTTATTATCATAGAAAAATAGAAATGATTTCAGTTTACAAGTGTACCTTCGGATTGCAGGAAGGCGAAAATACTAGGATGACGCAAAAGCAAATGCCAAGTCAGCGTGAACAGTACGGGAGTACTGTTCATCTATTTATAGGCGTGGGACGCGGCCCATGTAAAATTACATCCATGCCCATTACACTTGCTAATGACTTATGGGAATCATTAAGGCCTAAGTAGTCTTTTCATCTTTAGGTCGGTTCCCCTTTCTGCTATCGCGACGAAGCTTTCCTGCGCATAGCTTCGGCTGTGCGCCATCCTTCGTACAGCTTGGTAATCAGCCCGTCCATCATCTCAATCACCCTTCGTCTGGCTTAGGCTTCGTCCTGACCGTACTCCATGCTCATAATCTGAGTCCGAAGATACCTGTTCATATGATTCACTTGGAAGACATTGTCAAATCTCGTTTTTGAGGACCTTCGGAGGACGAAGGCCCCCAACAGTGACCTCTTTCCCTCTCTAGGATATCTCTCAACTAGGGGGCAATCCCCATCAAGGCATGTCAGTATCAAGGGCCACTTGGGCCCAATGTGTGCCTCGGCTGTGAACTCCACATCCTCCACACCTTCGCGGCCCTCAGATATGAACCTTACTATTGTGGTTACGAGGCCACTTGTTCCACTTTCGCGCATCATTGCCACTATTGGTTCAAACACCCTCTTCTTCTCAAAGAGAGATGGACGCCTATTAGGGGCCATAGCATCCCATTGCTATATTACCCCATGCAAAGTTGTATTGTGGTGTTTTGAGTAGAGACATGAAAGCTCCATTTAGGCTTAGGCCTCACTCGCATCTCATCTGGTCCTCAGCGTACTCCCACATTGCTTTGGCGTGCCTTTGGATCAAGGCAATCTGTCTATCTAGGAAGTGAGTGATAAGGGCGGTTGTAGAAAGACCATTGAAAGTCGCCTAGAGGGGGATGAATAGGAGAAACCTAAAATTTACAAACTTTAAACACACACTACACTTGAGGTTAGGGTTAGAAATAAATTCAGAGTGTGGAAGATAGTTCTCCTTGCTATGAGTTGCTCAATCAATGCGGATAACCTTAGGAGCAAACTCAAATCAATATGAGCAAGGGAACTTTAAGAGAGAGGAAAGAAAGGGGGAACAAATCAAGTGGAAATCAACACAAATGAACATGATGATTTATTTACCGAGGTTCGGTTCCAAAGAACCTAGTCCCCGTTGAGGAGGCCACAAAGGCTGGGTCTATTCCAACCCTTTGTTGGATCCCAGATCGGCGTCTTCGAATGAACGGAACTGCTGTGAGGTATGTGGCAGCAAGGATGGTGACTCCGACGAACTCACACAGTCGCACAGGAAAACAGATACACACACGTTTGCTTGCGCTAATGGCCGTAGTTTGTTCTTGGGTCTTTCTGATTAACTTAACTAGGCATGATGCCGGTTCCCCCGTCAAACGAAATGCCCCACGATCTCCCCTTTTGCCAGACCGAAGTGGGCATGCGCAACACTGATGTTTGATGGGGTAACACTTACACAAACTGGCGGACACCTGGGCATGCACAGCACTGCTGCCAGGTGTTTCTACGCCACACACAAATATATAGGACCAACTAGATTATAGACAGACTGAGTTTCTAACAAATCACCCCTTAATCTTGTTGGACTCTACCAACCCCAAGCCTTGATCTTAGCTCTGCTAGTCTGACTCTTCCCAATGGCTTTGTCAGTATGTCATTCCACATCCACCACGTTCTTGTCAACACAATCTCTAATGTAGTGATAACGTGTGTCGATGTGTTTACTCCTATCATGAAACACAGGATTCTTGCTTAGTTCAATAGCTGACATATTGTCCACCAGCAGTCTGAATTTCTGAATACTTTTAGCCTTTATGTCTGCAATGAGCATGCTCAGCCACACACCTTGACATGTCCCTAGTGCAGCTACTATATATTCTGCTTCACATGACGACAAAGAGACAACCTTCTGTTTTTGTGAAGACCAAGTCACTAAGTTGTTTCCCAGGAAGAATAAGATCCCAGATGTGCTTTTTCTGTGAACAAGGTCTCCTGAACAGTCACTGTCTGTGTAGCCGACTAAGCCCTAATCTGAAACTATAACCTTCTTGTATTTTACCCCAAAATCAAGTGTACCAGCCACATATCTAATAATCTTCTTGACTGCAATCCAGTGTTCCTTCCCAGGAGCCTCCATAAACCTACTCACAAGACCTACTGCAAATGCCAAATCAGGTCTTGAATTTACAAGATATCTCAGACTACTAATAATACTTTCTGTATCTGGTTACATCTACTTCAGCCCCTTTAACAGCAGTGGTAAGCTTCATCCTCTGTTCCATTGGGGTGTCTGTGGGATTACAGTTTGCCATGTTGCATTGCTCCACTATCTTTGATGCATAGGCCTTTTGACAAATTGTAACCTCATTCACATCTTGTTTGACCTCCATACCCAAGTAGTAAGTGAGGAGTCCCAGATCACTCATACTGAACGTCTGCATCATTTGTTGTTTAAAATTGTTAATATTATTAACAGTCGGTCCACAAATGATCAGGTCATCAACATATACTCCCACGAGCAACATTGATTCTCCTACTCCTTTCCTGTATACAGCATGCTCCACAACACATTTTTTGAACCCCAGTGAGATCAACTTTGAATCAAGTCTGATGTTCCATGCTCTGGGAGCTTGATTTAAACCTTACAAGGCTTTCTTCAATTTTAGCACAAGGCTGGCCTTTTCTGGTCTCTAAAAACCTGGAGGTTGAGTGACATATACTTCCTCTTGGAGTTTTCCATTCAAGAAAGCTGATTTGACATCCATGTGGTGTATTTCCCAACTTCCTTGTGCTGCTAATGCTATCAAGACTCTGATATTTTCCAGCCTTGCTACAGGTGCAAACACCTCATCAAAATCAACTCCCTCCTTTTGAGCATACCCTTTTGCAACTAGTCTAGCCTTGTGTTTCATTGTCTTCCCAGCTGCATCCTTTTTGACTTTATAGACCCACTTCAGGCCAATGGCCTTATGTCCTTTAGGTAACACAGACCATTCCCAAGTGTTGTTTTCCTCTATTGATTTCAGTTCAGATGCCATTGCTTCACTCCAACACTTCTCTGTCAAAGCTGACTCAACACTGATTGGTTTATCTGCTGCCAACAAACATAATGCACTAAACTCGAAATCATGCACCTCCTGAGTTGCATCCATTAGATCACTCAAAGTTCTGTACCTTAAAGGAACTCCAGGGGAAAATCAGGAGTCTGTGGACTACTGCTGCTGATTGTTTTAGAACCTGAAGCTTGTGATTCTTCTTGTTCTAGCTGTGGTGTTTCAGGAGAATGAGGCAGTAGTGGTGATGCTGGAACACCCCCTGAATGCCCACCACCAGCTCCACTAAGACTATGTCCAATACTCCCAGTGCCAGAATCTGAAATAACTGGTAGATGGCCTACCTGAGCAGGTACATTATACTGAAACTGTATTTCACTAGTTTCAGGTACACATGGAATCTGTTCAGTACTGTTTTCACTGTCCCAATTCCAACTCTTATCCTCCTCAAACATAACATCTCTACTCACATGTAGCCTCCCAGTAGAAGGATCAAAAAACTTGTAACCCTTTGTGCCTGTCTCTTACCCCAGTAACACCATTTTTGAAGATCTATCAGACATCTTTCCAAGGCCAGTACCAATTTCCTTGACATGACATACACAACCAAAAGTTCTAAGGTGACCAACTTGTGGTTTCCTGCCATGCCATACTTCATAAGGAGTTTTGCCTTTAATACTTTTAGTAAGAGACCTATTCAGCAGATAGACTGCTGTTGTCACCGCCTCCCCCAAAACCTTGGTGGTACCCCTTTGCTTTTCAGTAAGCACCTTGTCATCTCTACTACAGATTGGTTTCTCCTCTCAACTACACCATTCTGCTGAGGTGAATAAGGAGTAGTGGTGTAGTGCTTAATACCTTGCTCACTGCAGAACACATCAAAAAGGGTTGAGTTGAACTCACCACCTCTATCAGTTCTCAAAGCCTTCAGTCTTCCTTCCTGTTCAACTTCTGCTCTCTGCTTAATCTTCTTCAGATAAAATAGTGCTTCATCTTTAGACTTCAACAACTCAATCCACATGTATCTGCTGAAATCATCTACAACAAGAAGAAAATATGACTTGCCACCAATTGTTTTAGGCCTCACCTGTCCACACAGGTCTACGTGGAACAACTCTAACACTTCATTAGCTCTGAAAGATGACACTTTTGGAAATGGTGTGCGATGTTGCTTGCCTAGTGTACAACCATCACACACTTGTTCAACACGATCTACCACCGACATCCCTTCAACCATCTGCTTTAGACCAAGATCCCGAAGAGCTCTGAAATTCAGATGTCCATACCTAGCATGCCATCTCCAGGCAGTATCCCATAACTTTGTCATCAGACATACTGGAGAACCTATGCCTAGCTTTACTGTATACAATCTGATGTCAGTACGTGGAGCACATACTAACAAGTTGTTGTCTGCATCATAAATCTTTAGTCTCCCATCAAAAAGTCTGATGTCACAACCAGCCTCCTCAAGCTGTCCAAGACTGATAATATTGCTTTTCAATTGTGGAATGTAGTATACCCTGGTCAGTACCTTGTGTTGATTCTGCTTTCCCTGAATTACCACCGACCCAAGACCAAAGATCTTTATAGCAGAACCATCACCAAATCTGATAGAGCCTCGAACACTTTCATCTAAATGTGACAGTACAGATCTTGTGCCGGTCATGTGATTGCTAGCACCAGTATCTAGTACCCACACTCCATCTGGACATAAAACTGGAACTACCTTCTCTTCTGCAAAGTGAACAAACTGTGATATCACAGTCTGAATTTTCTCTAATTCAGACAGTAAGAGAGCTCCATGTTCTTCACCTTCAACAGCCACATTTGCTTCAAGTTGTTGTTGGCCCTTTTTGTCCTTTTTTGGACGCTTGCAGTTAATTGCCCAGTGTCCATAAATACCACAATTGTGACACCTGCCTTTTCTCCTGGGTGTTCCCTTTGATGTGAGTTTCGGTTTACCAGAATTGCCTGAGTGGCCACCATCAGCATTGTTTGATGCTTTTGGCTTCCACTGGCCTGTTCCCCCACTACTACTTGACTTATGTGAGTTTGCTGAGTTTGTCTGAAGTCGATGTTTATTTTTTTCAAGCCATTCCTCCTCAGCCAACAACAGTCGGCCAGTTTTGTCAGTGACCTGATCAACCTTATCTTCAAACCTTTCTTCAGCTGCACGAAGCGGACCAACTAGGTCTTCAACAGTGAGTGCCTTCACATCATAGAACATCTCAATAGAAACAGCAACTTGATTAAAACAAGCTGGTACAACACGCAAATATTTCTTGACTACTTGGGCATCATCAATTTTCTCTCCTAGTGACCTGATGTTGGTTACAAGATTTGTGATTCTCATCCCAAAATCTTCAACTGTCTCGCCCTCTTTGAAATAAATGTTTTCAAATTCTTTCAAAAGTTTCTGCGTGTTTACCTCTTTTACTCGATCAGCCCTAATCCTCATGGTCATAATTGCCTCCCATGCCTCCTTCACTGTCTGCTTTGCACCAAGGGTACCCCACATTTCCTTCGATACTGACCTCATCAGCGCTCCCATCGCCTGTCTGTCTTGAGAGCGTCTCACGTTGGTTCCGGGATCAATTACTTCCCAGATTTCCATCGCTTCAAAGTTGATCTTCATCAACATGGACCACTCTATGTAATTCGATCGAGTTAGCATAGGCTAAACCAGTGAGCTTTCCTTGATGCCAGCCGTCGGCGCACTTGGCACCGCACGCGCGTCCGCCATCGCTTCGTTCGCTGGTGATCGTCGGAGTTTCTTGCGGTGAACTCACAGAGCCACCGTAGAGCTTGCACAACTCTGATACCAGATGTTGGATCCTAGATCGACGTCTTCGAATGAACGGAACTGCTGTGAGGTATGTGGCGGCAAGGATGGTGACTCCGGTGAACTCACACAGTCGCACAGAAAAACAGATACACACTATTGGGGGCCTTCGTCCTCCGAAGGTCCTCAAAAACAAGATCTAACAAAACCTTCCAAGTGTAACATATGAACAGGTACCTTCGGACTCGGGCTAAAAGCATGATCGCGACGAAGGTTGGAATTGCTCCGAAGCTACGCGCGAGGGAGCTTTGGCTAAATGGCGGGGAAAGGAACCGACTTAAAGGGGAAAAGGCTATCTAGTCCTCATAGAGTTGACTATTAGTTAACAATGAATGTAAAGGGCATGAATGTAATTTCTCACAGGCTACGTCCTGTGCCTATAAATAGATGAACAGTTCCCCCGTACTGTTCACACTGACTTGTATTCACTCGTGCGTCAAGCTTGGACTTTTACCTTCTGTCAAGCCGAAGGTACAAATATAATTCAATATTATTCCTGTCTACCTATGATTAATAAAAGGAAGATATATTAATGATGCCATATGATTATTCATGTTGTCTTACATGTTCCCTATGCTTCTTCTTTTATTAATATACACTACGATGATGAAGGTATGTCCTTCATGACCTTTGTCTAAAGATCATTATATCCTAAGGGAAATAATGCTTCGAAGGACGAAGGATATTAACATTTAACATTATATGTTGCCTTGTTCTTAACTCATAGCATTTGAGAACAAGTCCCCAACATTGGCGCCCACCTCCGGTGAACTCACTTCCATCGACCACCTTCGGCAAGTACTGACCTACGTCATGCCGCCGAAGAAAGCTTCAGCGCTAGGGGCTGCTGCATTGCAGCCGCTGGATCTAAATCAGGAGACTCTCTCTCTTCGAGAGGCCCGAAACCAAAAAAGGAAAGCCACCAGTCCAACACTCCAGGAGGAGGAGTTGGACCAAGAGATCAGGGATATGGAGATCATTCATTAGCAAGTGCAAAGAAAGAAGGAGAAGATGGCGCGACTGGCTGACCTTCAAAGGCAGATCGACAAAGCTACTGAAGAAGTGCGCCATCTAGCTCAAGACAAACAAAATCGAAGGCCCCAGCATAGGGAGCTTTGTCAGGAAGGCCTATTCAACGAAGATGGATGGTATGATGATTTTAATCATGATACCTTTACCTTTGATGATGCTTCTCCCTTGGCAGCAGAACTGCAGGCTACTCCATGGCCCCCATCGTACAAGCCACCTCAGCTTCCCATGTATGATGGGCATTAAGATCCAAAGTAGTTTCTCATGAGCTACGAAGCAACTATATCTTCGTATGGAGGCAATACCGCAGTTATGGAGAAGTCCTTCGTCATGGCAGTCCGGAATGTAGCTCAAACATGGTATTCTTCTCTTCGGCCAGGGACAATCACATCATGGCAGAAGCTTAAGGACATGTTAGTAACTAGTTTCCAAGGCTTTCGAATGAAGCCGGTCACAGCTTAGGCCCTATTCCAATGCACACAAGACCATGAAGAGTACCTTCAGGCATATGTACGAAGGTTCTTGCGATTGAGAGCACAAGCGCCTACAGTGCCCAATGAGATTGTCATTGAGGCCATGATCAAAGGTCTTCGCCCAGGACCTACTGCCCAATATTTCGCCAGGAAGCCCCCACAAACTCTAGAAAAGCTGCTTCAAAAGATGGATGAATACATTCGGGCTGACAATGACTTACGCCAAAGAAGGGAGGAAGCTTACAGATTCTCTGAAATGACCAGGGGCTTCGGAGGAAGAATCCACCCGAGGCATGTCAGGTCAATTCACAACTCCACTCAGAATGATGACAAAGGAGATCAGTTGCAAAGCCCACAGTATACCTCACAATCTTCGGGGCAGCAACAAAGCTCTTTCTGGCCGCCAGCTCCAAGAGGCAGAGGTTCCAGGGGCTTCGGAGGAAGATATGGGATCAGCCTAGAAAGATCTACTGCTTATTTTGTGGTGAAGACAAGGGCCATACTACAAGAATGTGCCAAATCACTATCCAAAAGCAGAGGGAGATTGCAGAAGCCGAAGCTCGGCAGAATCAACCGAAGCAGGTCTTGCACATTGCTTCGTGCCATTCACCCTACATACCAGAATATGTGGGTAATCACTCCGTAGCTTCTGTTGCTTCGGCTAGTCAGCCATAGGCTTCTTGGCCACAGCTTCCACCTCCGCCACCACTACAACCTACTTATTCATGGGGTCAGCAGCTAGAAGGGAGCCAACACACTCAGCAACAGAGGGATTTCAGGGAGGAATCCGAAGCTCGCACAGTCAACAGTACTGTGCCGGAGTCAAAGCACATCTATTGAGAGATATCCTACCCTCTGAATCACTTTTTTACTCTATGCCATTTTGTTTTTTAATAAAGGACAAGTAATGCAAATCTAGTTTTAATTCTTTGTAATAGTTTCGCTTCTATTAAAATGAAATATATCTTCTTCACAGATTTACGAAGCTCAAAAATTGTCGAAGCTTCAAAAAGTCGTTCCTAAGGGAGCGCAGCAAAAGTCTTGCCGAAGCTTAAAAAGTCGTTCCCAAGGGAGCGTAGAGTAAGTTTTTTGCTCAAAAGTCGTTCCTAAGGGAATGCAGAGCCAAATACCGTCGAAATATAAGGCGAAGCGCGAAAAGTCAACGCGAAAAATATCACTGAAATATAAGGCGAAGCGCGAAAAGTCAACGCGAAAAATACCGCCGTTAGAAGGCGAAGAAGTTCAAAAGACGTTGCTAAGGGGATGCAGAACTTACACCGAAAAATAAGCGGTGAAGCTAAAAAATAAACGGCAAAGAGATTTTCATCATTCCTAAGGGGACGCAGAGATTGTGTGTTTCAGCGAGGGCGTGTGTCTTCGGCATTAGCATCATTCTTTGCATCATATCATCACATCATATCGCATAGCATCACATCATACATCATATCACACCAATGACACGAATTGGAAACAAAGTCGACCTTTGGAGAATGCTTCACAAAAATGAAAAGGTGCTAAGGCACAGAGTAAACTGAGAATTACAGTTTCATCAGCTTTGATAAGGAAGAAGAGATCTATTGTTCACAAAGCATTGATATTTTTACGAAGCTTGAATGCTTTTTATGAAGTATGGATATCCTCACAAAGCATAAGTATTCTTCTTTACAAAGCATGAAAAGAAGGGAAGCTGTTTTTTCGCCGAAGGCTCAAAAACGGTATGTTTATAAAAAGTTTCATGCATCGCAAAGAAGTGAATTGCAAAATAGTTTACATATTAGATTCAAAACTATACGCATCAAATATTACAGACTTAGTCCAACAAATGTTACATTAATCACCTAAGAACGTTTTTACAATAACTACTACTCTTCCTTCAGAACTTTTTCCGCAACTTCGTTAAGCAACTTGTTGACGACTTCGTCAACAATAGATTCGGCTATGTTGATAATTTCTATTGCTTTCTTCGTCTCTGGGTTGGCCAAGGGGTCGAACAGCTCCGGTGGAGGAGGTAATTCAGCTGCGATAGAAAAAATCAATCAGTTCGAAGCCACAAAAATAAACGATGAAGCTAAAACCAGTTAAACGATACATATCTGTCTCTCGAGTTCTGCAGCTTTCTTAGCTTCTTTCGCTGCTTCTCGAGCGTCATGAATATCTTTTTCGCTCTTCTTCATTATCTCATGGGCCATTTCTCGGCCACCATTCTCCCAGATGTCAGTGAAAAATTTTTCGCCAAGAAAACTTGCTTCGGCCGAGGGATCCTTTGTGTCATCCATGGAGAGGGCAGCTTTGGCCTGGGCCAAGGTTTTAACATGATTACAGCCCGCCTTCTCCAAGATAGCTAAAACTCCTCTCACACCAGAGAACGCGCAGACATCCCCGCGATCACCTAAGATTTCTTCAAAAGCTTTGGCCTCCCCGCTGATCCACTCGATAACACCTTCAGGGTCGCCTCGTATGAAGTTATCTTCGTTTGAATAGGCGCCCACGTTGGCGAAGCTAGCCCTTATCTTCTTCACGCAGCCCAAGGATTTTTCAAAACATCTTTCCTTGGATGTGCGAAGTTCTTCAACTGTTTTTTCAAAATAGTTTTTCCAATATTCACTGGCCTCTCGATTAGCTTCTGCAATAGCGCATTTTTCCTTGGCTTCTGCTAGCTGTTTCTGAAGCTCTTCGATCTCATTCTTTTGGACCTCAGCTTGAGCCTTAGAATTAGCGTCGTCTTCTTTTATTTTGTTTATCAATGAAATTAATATCTTGTCTTTTTCAAGGCCTTCATTCCTTAGTTCAATCACCTCTGAACGAAGGTTGTTCAGAGCCATTGTATACCCTTCATCTTCAATGTTCTTCTGTGCTCTAAGGGCATTGCTAAGGATTAGGCCCTACAAGAGGAGGATAAGATCAGGTATAAGCAAATGAAACAATTCGTTTTCAAATACAAAATTAGCTTTTATACCTTTATGCTATTATATGCTAAACTGTCAGCCAATTCATCCTTTGATAACACTGAAAGGCCTTCTTCTAGCTTCGGAAATCCGAAGCTCCTACCCATCTCCCGGTAGACAGATAATTCTTTGTTGTCTGGGAGGCAGTACAAAAAACCTTCCTCCCCGCTGCCATTGAACACTAATGCCCCCTTCGGGTATTCCAGTTTTTGGGCATAATTTTGAGCCTCTCGTTCTTCTTCCTTAGAGAGTCCCTTTCCCGAAGCATGGCGGATGATGTAATCAATGGTCTCTTTTAAAGCTTCGGGAGCAGGAGTGGTAACCTTTTTAGACGAAATTCGCTTTGTGGCCCTTTCTTCTATTGCCCTTTCTTCAATTTCCGAAAGCTTTTTCTTAGCGGGCTCTGAAGGCCCTGCTTCGGTATCAGCTTGGATTACTGCAGCTTCAATTTCGGTCGGCTTTGTTTCAGTTTTGGTTTGCACTTTTGAAGCCTCGACAATCTTCCTTGAAGGAGTAGAGCTCAAAGTCTTTACTGTTTCTAACACATCTAGTACATTTGCCATCCTTCTTCTCTTGGGAGTTAGGCAGAACCTTTTGTGCCCTCGGTGCTGTTACTTCTGATGAAGGGCTTAAAATTTCTAGCGCTTTTGTTTTTTCAATATTTGGCTTTTCAGCTTTATCTTTATCAGTCTTTAACTCAGCCAGCTCGGCTGAGGGTACCTTCAGCATTATAACTAGCTCTTCAATCTTCTGTGTGGGAGGAACAGGTTCTTTTGGTTCAGCAGCTGAAGAAGCCTCCCCGCCAAACTTAGGCACCACGGCTGGTTCAATATAGCGTGGCCGGTGGGTAAGTACCTTCATCTTTTTGCTTATAGCCTTCGGCACAGGTTCAGCCGAGGCGACCGCAACGGTAGCTTTCCTCTTTTTCCCTTGTCCCCGCAGAGGATAGAGGTAGTCGGGATAGACGAAGCCAATAGCATCAAAAACTCTATTCAATCTCTTCTTTCCCCAACTTTCGAAGGCTGTGGACAATGCATTATCTTCTGCCTTGGAATATGATCCAAGCAGTTCATCACTTGTTACTTCGATGCATTTTAACCAGTCATCGTTAGGCTCGTCGAATTTATCCCCATATTTGAAAGTATACTTCAGCCGGACCAGCTTACCTTCGCTTGATTCGGCGACAGTTTCCTTCGACATTTCCCAGTTCTCTACAAGCGGCCATACTCTGAAGGCTATATGCTCTTGAATTAAGTCTCTTGAACCAATGAAAAAACAGACAGTACCAAACGCCTTCTGGCATGCTTCGGCGGCTTTGTCAATTTCAACCTTCGGCCTTCGGAGGCCGAAGCTGGACCAAATAGGGCGCACAATAACTTCCTTAATATCTTCTCTTGCCTTTAAGTCATTCTTCATGTAAAACCATTCCTCCATCCAGGCTCTGGGCCACCTTTTCCGGAATGTTGGCACCGAGTAGCTTGCGTTGGGGCGGGCGATAAATTCATAGCAGCCAAAGTTGTTATGATACTGTTCTTTCCCCGTGGCCTTTGTCTCATACAAAAGTTCGTGCATTGTTGGGGACTTGTTCTCAAATGCTATGAGTTAAGAACAAGGCAACGCAGAAAATGTCAAACGTTACAGTCCTTCGTCCTTCGAAGCATTATTTCCCCTGGGATATAATGATCTTCGGACGAAGGTTGTGAAGGGCATACCTTCATCGACACAACATATAATGATGAAGAAAGAATCATATAAAACATAAGAGATAATATAAACAGTCATATATTATTATCAGCCCATTTCTATTTTATTACTATGGAAAAATAGAAATGATAACAAATTACAAGTGTACCTTCGGCTTGAAAGAAGGTAAAAATACAAGCGTGACGCGAAAGCAAATACCAAGTCCACGTGAACAGTACGCTAGCACTGTTCATCTATTTATAGGCACGAGATGCAGCCCATGTAAAATTACACCCATGCCCTTTACATTTGCTAATAACTCTATAGTAACCCGTCGAGGTCTAAATAGCCTTTTCATCTTTAAGTCGGTTTCCTTTTCTGCTATCATGCCGAAGCTCTTCTGCGCACAGCTTCGGCTCCGCGCCATCCTTCGTATTCCTTTTGTGCTTCTTCACACTGTGGTTTTAACTCAAGTCCGAAGATACCTGTTCATGCATTATACTCCAGAAACTTTGTTAAATCATGTTTTTGAGGACCTTCGGAAGCCGAAGGCCCCCAACAGTAGCCCCTCGCAATATTAATTTGTTAGAATGATAAATTCAGATTGCGATATGGACGAAGGCCCTAAGCCGAAGGTCCGAAAAACACCTTCCCTTTGCTAGAATAGCAACAGTCACTGACAAGCGGGGCCTTCCAATTTTCAACGCACTAGGCATATAAATAAGAGCGCACCACGAGCTCATTTGGCACGCTTTCTTGCCATCTGCTCTTGCTTAATTTTTAGCTCTTGCGCACCAACATTTGCTTGGCTTTTTAAATTTTTTAAGCTTCGGCTTTGAGAGCACTTTTTCAGCATTTCCGAAGATGTCTCAAGATAAAAAAGTTGTTGCTGAAACGAAGCTGAGCCTTTCTGAGGAGAAGAATCTTGGCTTTCTTGAATCAATAGCAAAGACAAATACAGAGAAGATTACAAGGGAGATTTTGGAAGGTTTATCTGAAGACACTGGTGATAGTGACAGTTATGATGTGGAAAGTGGCGGGGAAGACTCCGAAGATCGACCCTGGCGACCAAGCCATGCAGTTTTTGGAAAATCAACTATTAAACAAAGCCACCTTGATAATATGAGGGGGAAATATTTTCGAGATGTGTCTATTGTGAGGGCTGATAGTGGAGACAAAACTTCTCCTGTCCCCAAAGAAAATGAAGTCGTGATCTTCCGAAGCTTCTTCAAGGCTGGGCTTTGGTTCCCTCTAAGCAGTTTCGTGGTTGAGGTTTTGAAGATATTCCAAATTTTTCTTCACTAGATTACTCCTGAAGCCATTATAAGGATGGGAATCTTCGTATGGGCTGTGAGGAGTCAGGGCTTGGAGCCAAATACAAAAAGTTTCTGCAGCATGCACGAACTTTTATATGAGACGAAGCCCTAGGGTAAAGAGCAGTATCACAACAACTTTGGCTGCTATAGCTTCGTTGCCCGCTCTAGGTCAAGCTGCCCTGTGCCGACTTTTCGGAAGAGATGGCCTGGGGATTGGATGAAAGAATGGTTCTATGTGAAAAATGATTTAAAGGTACGAGGGGATATTAAGGAGATTATCATGCGCCCTATCTGGCAACGCTTCGGCCTCCGAAAACCGAAGGTAGAACTTGACGAAGCGCCTGAAGAATGTCGCAAGGCCTTTGGCTTAGTCTGCTCTTTCATCGGGACAAGAGACTTAGTTCAAGAGCACGTGGCCTACAGGATATGGCCATTGGTAGCCAACTGGGAGATGCCAAAAGAAACCATCAGCAACCCCCACGAAGGTGGTTTGGTTCGACTAAAATATACCTTCAGGTTTAGAGACCAGTTTATCGAGCCAGACGATGACTGGATGAAAAGCGTCGAAGCTACAAGTGATGAGCTGCTTGGGCTGTATTCCAAAGCGGAAGACAATGCGCTATCTAGGCCTTTGGAGGCCGGAAAAAGAAGAGACTAAATAGAGTTTTTGATGCTATTGGGTTCATGTGCCCTGACTACCGCTACCCGTCACGAGGGCAAAAAAGAAGAGGTGCAACTTCCAGGAAAGATGATGCTTCAGCTGCTCCGAACGAGCCTGCGCCGAAGAGGAAAAAGGTGACGGTCCTTACTCACCGACCGCGCTTCATAGAACCGGCCATAGTGCCCGAATTTGGCGGTGAGACCTCTTCGGCTACTGAAGCCGAAGAATCTGTGGTTACACAGAAGACTGAAGAGCCGGCTGCAATGCTGAAGTCTGATAAAATCAAAGAAATAGGGGTCAAAAAACAAAGATATTAGAAGTTATAACCCCTTCGGCAGAAGTGACAATGCCGAAGGCGCAAAAAGATCTTACAACGACCCCCAAAAGAAAAAGGATGGTCAATGTATTAGATGTGCTGGAAACGATGAAAACTTCAAGCTCTACTCCGAAGAGGACAGCTGAAGCTCCGAAAACACGAATTGAGGCAAAACTGTCCGAAGCTGAAGCTGCTAAGAGCCAGACCGAGGCCGAAGCTAGGCCTTCAGAGCCCGCCAAGGAGAAATCCTTGGGAGTCGAAGAAGAAACGAAAAAAGAAACTGCAGAACAAACTCTGTCTGAAAAAACTGCCATTCCTATTCCCGAAGCATCTTCCGAAGCTCTCGATTATATTGTACGACATGCTTCGGGAAAAAGGTTACCTGAAGAAGAAAAGCGAGAGGCTCAATATTACGCCCAGAGACTGAAATATCCAAAAGGGGCGTTGATATTCAACGGCAGCGGGGAGGAAGACTTCTTGTATTGTCTCCCAGACAGCAAGGAGATTTCTATCTGCCGGGAGATGAGCAGGAGCTTCGGATTTCCGACGCTAGAAGATGGGCTCTCAGTGCTATCAAAGGATGAATTGGCCGATAGCTTGGCATACAATAGCTTAAAGGTGAGAGAATGTGTTTTTTGTACTTAAAAGCAAAAATTCTTTCCATTTGCTTATGCCTTATACCGCGCTACTTTTGCAGGGCCTCATTCTTAGCAACGCCCTCAGGGCACAAAAAAGTGCTGAAGATGAAGGATGCACCATAGCTTTGAACAACCTTCGTTCCGAAGTAATTGAACTAAGGAACGAAGGTCTTGAAAAAGATAAAATATAAAACTCATTGTTGAACAAAATAAAAGAAGATGAGGCTATTTCCAAAGCCCAAGCTGAAACCCAGAAATGTGAAATTGAAAACCTTCGGAAACAGCTGGCAGAAGCGAAATTGAAATGTGCTATTGCTGAAGCTGACCGAGACGCCAGTAACTATTGGAAAAATCATTGGGAGAAGACAGTTGTGGAACTTCGCTCTTCAAAAGAGAAATGTTATGAAAAATCCATAAAATGTGTGGAAAAAATTTAAACTAGCTTCGCTAATGTTGGTGCATTCTCCAGTGAGGACAACTTCGTAAGAGGCGATCCTGAGGGCCCAATTGATTGGATTAGCAACGAAGCTAAAGCTTTTGAGGAAATTTTGAGTGGTCGCCGGGATGTGTGCGCTTTCTCAGGTGCCAGGGGAATCGCGGCTATTTTAGAGAAATCGGGCTACGATCACGTGAAAACTTTGGCCCAAGCCGAAGCTACTTTATCTGTTGAAGATACAAGAGACCCCTCAGCCGAAGCAAGCCTATTTGGCGGAAAATTCTTCACTGACATCTGGGAGAATGGAGGCCGAGGGATGGCCCACGAGATAATAAAAAAGAGCGAAAAAGATTCTCACGATGCAAGAGAAGCAACGGAAGCAGCTGAAAAAGCTGCAGAACTCGAAAGGCGGATAGGTATTGCTTGGTAGCTTTTAACTTTATTTTTTAATTTTGTGACTTCGAACTTATTTACGTTTTCTACCGTAGTTGAGCTATCTCCTCCCCCAGAGCCCATCGAGTCATTGGCCGACCCCGAAGCAAAGAAAGAAGATGAAATTGCTAAGATGGCCGAAGCTATTATGGACGAAGCTGTTACTCGACTACTAAACGAAACCGTGGAAGCAGTTTTAAAAGAAGAATAGCTATCATTGTAAAAACATTTGGAATGTAATATTTGCTGAATGAAGTGTGTAATATTTTATGATTTTGAATGTAGCATATAAGCTTTTTGTAATTCAATTCTTTACGATGCATGAAACTTTGTGTACATACCGTTTTTGAGCCTTCGGCGAAAAAACACCTTCCCTTCTTTTCATGCTTCGTGAAGAATATCCATATTCCGTAAAAACATCTAATCTCCGTAAAAATATTATGCTTCGTAAGCAACAGATCTCCTTTCATTTTAGAGTTGATGAAGCTATACTTCTTCAAAACTTATTTTGTGCCTTGGCACAACTTCTTCGAAGCAATTTCCGAAGATCAACATTGTATTCCGTTCTTGTGCCATTGATGCGATATGATGTACGATGTTATGTTATGCGAATGATGTGATGATGCTGTGCTATGCAAAATGATATTTGTGCCGAAGATACACACACATTCCCACAGTATAATCTCTTTACCGTTTATTTTTCGGCTTCATCGCTTATTTTTCGGTGTATCAGCGTTGACTTTTCGCTGTAAGTTCTGCATTCCCTTAGGAACGTCTTTTGAACTTCTTCGCCTTCTATTTCGGCGGTATTCACGTTGACTTTTCGCGCTTCGCCTTATATTTTAGCGGAATCAGCGTTTATTTTTCGCTGTAAGCTCTGCATTCCCTTTGGAACGACTTTTGAGCAGAAAACTTACGCTGCGCTCCTTTAGGAACGACTTCTTGTTGCTTCGGCAAAACTTACGCTGCGTTCCTTAAAACGACTTCTTGTTGCTTCGGCAAAACTTGCAATATGATTGTGAACCCCGCATTCTCTTGAGAACAATTTTCGTGTCTCACCAACTTTTTGAAACTTCATGAGTCTGTGAAGAAGGTATATAATATCATGACAATAACGAAGCTATTACAAGAATCTGAAAACAACAAAAGAACTATGCTTTCAATGATTGCCCCTTATTAAAAAGAAAATGATGGCGAATGCAAAAACTGTTGCAGAGGTAGGATATCTTCTAGTAGATGTGCTTCGATTCTGGCATAATGCTGTTGACTGTGCGAGCTTCGGACTCCTCTCTGAAGTCTCGTTGCTGGTGAGTGTGCTGGCTCCCTTCTGGCTACTGGCTTCATTGCATTGGTGGTGGAGGTGGAGGCTGTTGCCAAGATGCCTGAGGTTGACTTGCCAAAGCAACAGAAGCTGCAGGATGGTTACCCGCATACTCTGGGATGTACAGTGAATGATACGAAGCAGTATGCATAAATTGCTTCAGCTGGTTCTGTTGGGCTGCAGCTTCTGCTATCTCCTTCTGTTTCGGGATGGTGACACGACACATCCTTGTAGTATGGCCCTTGTCCTCACCACAGAATAGACAATAAATTTTCCTGGGCTGATCCCCAAACCTTCCACCGAAGCCCCTGGCGCCTCTGCCCCTTGGAGCTGTGGGCCGAGGATAGCTTTGTTGCTGTCCCGAAGCTTGGGAGGAATATTGCGGCCTCTGTTGCTGACTTCCTCTATCGTCATTCTGAGCGGAGTGGATTGACCTGACGTGCCTTGGGTGAATTCTCCCTCCGAAGTCCCTGGTCATTTCGGAGAACCTGTAAGCTTCCTCCCTTCTCTGACGAAAGTCATTATCAGCGCGGATGTATTCATCCATCTTTTGGAGCAGCTTCTCTAGAGTCTGAGGGGGTTTCCTGGCAAAGTATTGGGCCGTAGGTCCTGGCCGAAGCCCCTTGATCATGGCCTCAATGACAATTTCATTGGGCACCGTTGGTGCCTGTGCCCTTAGACGCAAGAACCTTCGAACATACGCCTGAAGGTATTCTTCGTGATCTTGGGTGCACTGGAACAAAGCTTGAGCGGTACCGGCTTTGTCTGAAACCCTTGGAAACTGGTGATCAGCATGTCCTTCAGCTTCTGCCATGATGTGATTGTTCCTGGCCGAAGAGAGGAGTACCAGGTTTGTGCAACATTCTTGACTGCCATGACAAAAGACTTTGCCATGACTACAGTATTGCCACCATACGAAGATATGGTTGCTTCGTAGCTCATCAAAAACTGCTTCGGATCTGAGTGTCCGTCATACATGGGGAGCTGGGGTGGCTTGTAAGACGGGGGCCAAGGTGTAGCCTGCAGTTCTACTGACAGAGGAGAAGCATCATCAAAAGCATAATTTCCATGATGGAAATCCTCATACCAGTCATCCTCGTTGAAGAAGCCCTCTTGATGAAGCTCCCTGTGCTGGGGCCTTCGGTTTTGCTCATCTTGAGCAAGATGACGAACTTCTTCAGTGGCTTCGTCTATCTGCCTTTGTAGGTCAGCTAGCTGAGCCATCTTTTTCTTCTTCCTTTGCACTTGCTGATGGAGCATCTCCATATTCCTGATCTCTTGGTCCAAGTCATCCTCCTGGGGCGTTGGACTGGTGGCCTTCCTCTTCTGGCTTTGGGCCTCTCGAAGAGAAAGGGTCTCCTGGTTCGGGTCCAGCGGCTGCAGAGCGGCAGCCCCTGTCGCTGAAGCTTTCTTTGGCGGCATGACGAAGGTCGATGCTTGCCGAAGGTGGTTGAAAAGGGTTCACCGGAGGTGGGCGCCAATGTTGGGGACTTGTTCTTAAATGCTATGAGTTAAGAACAAGGCAACACAGAAAATGTCAAACATTACAGTCCTTCGTCCTTCGAAGCATTATTTCCCCTGGGATATAATGATCTTCGGACGAAGGTTGTGAAGGGCATACCTTCATCGACACAACATATAATGATGAAGAAAGAATCATATAAAACATAAGAGATAATGTAAACAGTCATATATTATTATCAGCCCATTTCTATTTTATTACTATGGAAAAATAGAAATGATAACAAATTACAAGTGTACCTTCGGCTTGAAAGAAGGTAAAAATACAAGCTTGACGCGAAAGCAAATACCAAGTCCGCGTGAACAGTACGGGAGCACTGTTCATCTATTTATAGGCACGGGACACAACCCATGTAAAATTACACCCATGCCCTTTACATTTGCTAATAACTCTATAGTAACCCGTCGAGGTCTAAATAGCCTTTTCATCTTTAAGTCGGTTTCCTTTTCTGCTATCATGCCGAAGCTCTTCTGCGCATAGCTTCGGCTCCGCACCATCCTTCGTATTCCTTTTGTGCTTCTTCACACTGTGGTTTTAACTCAAGTTCGAAGATACCTGTTCATGCATTATACTCTAGAAACTTTGTTAAATCATGTTTTTGAGGACCTTCAGAAGCCGAAGGCCCCCAACATGCATGTTACAGAAGCACTTCGCATTTGGTTCTACCCCTTGGCTTCTTGCTACCCAGACGAAGACTCCCATCCTCAATATGGCTTCGGGGGTCAGCTGGTGAAGGAAAACCTAGTAGGTCTTCAGCACTTCAACTACGAACTTGCTCAGCGGAAACCGAAGCCCAGCTTTGAAGAAGCTTCGGAAAATCACAACTTCGTTTTACTCAGGGGCCGGGACGTTGTTGTCTCCGCCAACCCTCACAATAGACATATCTCGAAAGTACCTTCCCCTCATGTTTTCGAGGTGACTTTGCTTGATGCTAGATTTTCTGAAAATTGTATGGCTCAGTCTCCAGGGTCGATCCTCAGAATCTTCGCCACCGCTTTCTGCATCGAAACTGTCATTATCACCAGTATCTTCAGACAGACCCTCCAATATTTCCTTAGTAATCTTTTCTGTATTTGTTTTTGCCATTGACTCGATAAATCTAGCAATGTAAGGAATTACAACCTTCTTCTCCTCAAAAAGCTTCTCCTCTTCAGCAAGCTTCGTCTCAGCGGCAACCTTCTTGTCCCGAGACATTCTTTTCTTCAAAGATGATGTAAATATGTCTTCCAAACCGAAGCTTAAAAAGCTTTGAAAAACTAACAAGTATTAGCGAGCAACAGCTATGAAATTGAGAAAATAAAGCAAATGGCACAGGCAGTGTACCAAATGAGGTTGGTGCGAGCTCTTATTTATACACTCGGTGCGCTTTAAACCAAAGGGCCCCGCCTATCATTGACTGTTGCTATTCTAGCAAAGGGAAGGTGTTTTTTCAGACCTTCGGCTTAAGGCCTTCGTCCATATCGTAGTCTGAATTTGTTATCTTAAACAAATTAATACTGCGAGGGGCTACTGTTGGGGGCTTTCGTCCTCCGAAGGTCCTCAAAAACGAGATCTAACAAAACCTTCCAAGTGTAACATATGAACAAGTACCTTCAGACTCGGGCTAAAAGCATGATCGCGACGAAGGTTGGAATTGCTCCGAAGCTACGCGCGAGGGAGCTTCGGCTAAATGGCGGGGAAAGGAACCGACTTAAAGGGGAAAAGACTATCTAGTCCTCATAGAGTTGACTATAAGTTAACAATGAATGTAAAGGGCATGAATGTAATTTCTCACAGGCTGCGTCCTGTGCCTATAAATAGATGAACAGTTCCCTTGTACTGTTCATGCTGACTTGTATTCACTCATGCGTCATGCTTGGACTTTTACCTTCTGTCAAGAAGAAGGTACAAATATAATTCAATATTATTCCTGTCTACCTATGATTAATAAAAGGAAGATATATTAATGATGCCATATGATTATTCATGTTGTCTTACATGTTCCCTATGCTTCTTCTTTTATTAATATACACTACGATGATGAAGGTATGTCCTTCATGACCTTCGTATGAAGATCATTATATCCTAAGGGAAATAATGCTTCGAAGGACGAAGGATATTAACATTTAACATTATGTGTTGCCTTGTTCTTAACTCATAGCATTTGAGAACAAGTCCCCAACACACACGTTTGCCTGCGCTAATGGCCGCAGTTTTTTCTTGGGTCTTTCTGATTAACTTAACTAGGCATGATGCCGGTTCCCCCCATCAAACGAAATGCCCCACGATCTCCCCTTTTGCCGGATCAAAGTGGGCATGCGCAGCACTGACGTTTGATAGGGTAACACTTACACAAACTGGCAGACACCTAGGCATGCGTAGCACTGCTGCCAGGTGTTTCTACGCCACACACAAATATATAAGACCAACTAGATTACAGACAGACTGAGTTTCTAAAACCCTTTCCCTCTCTCAATCGGTCACACAGACCGGTCGAGTGCTTCTTCTTAATCACTTGGGTCACTAAGACCCCACAAGGATCACCACACACTTAGGTGTCTCTTGTTAGCTTTACAAAGAACTTAGAAGAATTAGAATAAGGAGGAAGCAATCCAAGCAACAAGAGCAACAAAAGAAACACAAAACACCCTCTCTCAAGTCACTAAGAAATTGAGTTGATTTTGAGGCTTGGAGAGGATTTGATCTTTTGAATGTGTCTTGGAGTGAATGCTTTTGCTCTTGTATTGAATCTGAAGGGCTGAAAACTTGGATAGCTTGAATGATGGTGGTTGAGGGTATTTAGAGCCCCAACCACTATTCTAGCCGTTGCTATCGATGGGCACAACGGACAGTCCGGTGGTGCACCGGACACTCTCCTGTTCACTGTCTAGTGTGTGCCACGTCAGCAGTCCATTGGGGTTTGGAGCGGTTGACCGTTGAAGTCCTTTGTCCTCTTGTAGCACCGGACAGTTCGGTGGCACACCAGACAGTCCGGTGCGTTCTGACTTTGCAGTTCTGACTTCTGACTTCTGCTCTATGCACTGTTTACTCTATCAGCACAGTCGACCGTTGGTGAAGTTGATCGTTGCTCTGTTTGCCCACCGGACATGTTCGATGCACACCAGACAGTCCGGTGAATTATAGTGAAGCGACTCTGGAAAACCCGAGAGCGACCAGTTCGTGAGGTGCCTCGGCCTGGGCACCATACAGTGTCCAGTGCACCACTAGCTGCACCTTTTATTGTTTTTGCTCCAAACTTTGTAGCGTTACCCAACTCACTTTATTTGTTGGTTTGTGTTGAACTTTATGCACCTGAGATAAATGACAACTAAGCAAACTAGTTAGACCATGTGGTTTGTGATGGACGTCAAACACCAAAATCTATTATAGAAAATGATTAAGCCCATTTCCCATTCAACCGTTCCTAACAAAATCTTCAATTCTCACAATTGCTGGCTCCTAGCCTTCGTCCATCCCGAAGGTAGATCCCTTAGGGTACCAAAGCCCAAACTTAGGAGTGTAAACTAAATATCTCATGATTCTTTTCATGGCCCTAAGGTGAACTTCCTTAGGATTTGCCTGGAACCTTGCACACATGCATACAGAGAGCATAATATCCGGTCATGACACACATAAATAGAGTAAAGATCCTATCCTCGACTGGTATACCTTTTGATCTATGGATTTACCTCCCATGTCGAGGTCGAGATGCCCATTTGTTCCGATAGGTGTCTTTATGGGTTTTGCATTCTTCATTCCAAACTTCTTAAGTATGTCTTGAATGTACTTAGTTTGGCTGATGAAGGTGCCCTCTTGAAGTTGCTTGATTTCAAATCTAAGGAAATACTTCAATTCCCCCATCATTGACATCTCGAATTTATGTATCATAATCCTACTAAACTCTTCAAATGATGACTTGTTAGTAGACCCAAATATAATATCATCAATATAAATTTGGCATATAAACAAGTCTTTAGCAGTAGTTTTAGTGAAGAGAGTAGGGTCAGCTTTACCAACTTTGAAGCCATTAGTGATAAGAAAGTCTCTTAGGCATTCACACCATGCTCTTGGGGCTTGCTTGAGCCCATAAAGCGCCTTTGAGAGCTTATAAACATGATTAGGATATTCACTATCTTCAAAGCCAGGAGGTTGCTCAACATATACTTCTTCCTTGATAGGGCCATTGAGGAAGGCACTCTTCACGTCCATTTGGTATAACTTAAAGCCATGGTAAGTAGCATAGGCAAGTAATATACGAATTGACTCAAGCCTAGCTACGAGTGCATGGGTTTCATCGAAATCCAAACCTTTGACTTGTGAATATCCTTTGGCAACAAGTCAGGCTTTGTTCCTAGTCACCACACCATGCTCATCTTGTTTGTTGCGGAATACTCACTTGGTACCTACAACATTTTGGTTAGGACGTGGAACTAAATGCCATACCTCATTCCTCGTAAAGTTGTTGAGCTCCTCTTGCATTGCCACCACCCAATCCAGATCTCTTAGTGCATCCTCTATCCTGTATGGCTCAATAGAAGACACAAAGGAGTATTATTCACAAAAGTGAGCAACTCGAGATATAGTGGTTACCCCCTTGTGGATGTCACCAAGAATGGACTTGACAGGGTGATCTCTTTGAATTGCTTGGTGGACTCTTGGGTGTGGCGGTCTTTGATCCTGAATCTCTTGATCATCTTCCTTGTCTTGATCATCTTCATCTCCCCCTAGATCAATGTCCTCCTCTTGAGGTGGCTCATCATCTTAATCTTCATCCTCTTCTTCTTGAGCCATTTCCTCATCTTGAGTTGGTGGATATGGTTGTATGAAAGATGATGGTTGATCTTGTGCTTGTGGAGGCTCTTCGGATTCTTTTGGACACACATTCCCAATGGACATGTTCCTTAGTGCGACACATGGAGCCTCTTCATCATCTAGTTCATCAAGATCAACTTGCTCCACTTGGGAGCCATTAGTCTCATCAAACACAATGTCACAAGAAACTTCAACTAATCCAGTGGACTTGTTGAAGATTCTATATGCCCTTGTGTTTAAGTCATAACCAAGTAAAAAGCCTTCTACTGCTTTAGGAGCAAATTTAGAATTTCTACCTCTCTCAATAAGAATAAAGCATTTGCTCCCAAAAACTCTAAAATAAGAAACATTGGGCTTTTTACCGGTGATGAGTTCATATGATGTTTTCTTGAGAATTCGGTGAAGGTAGAGTCGGTTGATGGAGTAGCAAGCGGTGTTAATCGCTTCCACCCAAAACCGATCTAGAGTCTTGTACTCATCAAGCATGGTCCTTGCCATATCCAAAAGAGTTCTATTCTTCCTCTCCACAACACCGTTTTGTTGAGGTGTGTATGGAGAAGAGAACTCATGCTTGATGCCCTCCTCCTCAAGAAATCCTTCAATTTGAGAGTTCTTGAACTCCATTCCATTGTCGCTTCTAATCTTTTTGATTCTCAATCCGAACTCATTTTGAGCTTGTCTCAAAAATCTCCTTAAGGTATCATGGGTTTGAGATTTTTCCTATAAAAGAATACCCAAGTGAATAATCATCCACAATCATAATACAATACTTACTCCCGCAGATGCTTATGTAAGCGATCGGGTCGAATAAATCCATGTGGAGTAGCTCAAGCGGCCTGTCGGTCGTCATGATGTTCTTGTGTGGATGATGAGCTCCAACTTGCTTCCCTGCTTGACATGCGCTACAAATCCTGTCTTTCTCAAAATGAACATTTGTTAGTCCTAAAATGTGCTCTCCCTTTAGAAGCTTGTGAAGATTCTTCATCCCAACATGAGCAAGTCGGCGATGCCAGAGCCAGCCCATGTTAGTCTTAGCTATTAAGCAAATGTCTAGTTCAGCATTGTTATCATTAAAATTTACTAAGTAAAGCTGACCATCTAACACTCCCTTAAAAGCTATTGAATCATCACTTCTTCTAAAGACAGTAACACCAACATCAGTAAATAAACAGTTGTAGCCCATTTTACACAATTGAGAAACAGAAAGCAAATTGTAATCTAAAGAATCTACAAGAAAAATATTGGAAATGGAATGGTCAGGAGATATAGCAATTTTACCCAAACCTTTGACCAAACCTTGATTTCCATCCCCGAATGTAATCGCTCGTTGGGGATCATCATTTTTCTCATATGAGGAGAACATCCTTCTCTCCCCTGTCATGTGGTTTGTGCACCCACTATCAATTATCCAATTTGTCCCGCCAGATGCATAAACCTACAAAACAAATTTAGGTCTTGTTCTTAGGCACCCAAACAGTCTTGGGTCCTTTTACATTAGAAACAAGCACCTTGGGTACCCAAACACAAGTCTTAGGACTCTTGTGTTTGCCCCCAACATATTTGACAACTACTTTGCCTAATTTGTTAGTAAGCACAAAAGATGCATCAAAAGTCTTAAATGAAATGCTATGTTCATTTGATGTATTTGCAATTTTGTTTTTAGGCATTTTGATATGAGTGAATGCCTAGAGCTAGAAGCCTCATTACTATACATGTAAGCATGATGAGAAATAGTATGAGGTTTCCTAGCATGAACTTTCCTAATCTTATGTTCGGGATAGTTTTCCGGATACAAAATGTAGCCCTCCCTATCCTGAACCATGGGAGCCTTACCCTTAACAAAATTAGATAGTCTGTTCTTTGGGGCATTAAGCTTGATGTTGCTTTGGCTCCCATGTTGGAAGCCAATTCATCCTTAATGCCAGGGCGTCTCCCATTATAGAGCATGCTTCCAGTAAATTTAAAATTTTCATTCTCTAATTCATGCTCGGCAATTTTAGCATTTAATTTGTCTATGTGATCATTTTGTTCTTTAATCATAGTAAGGTGATCATTCATAGCATCAATATTAACATCTCTACATCTAGTGCAAATGGTGACATGCTCAACAGTAGATGTAGAAATATTACTAACATTCAATTCTTCTATCTTAGCAATTAAATTATCATTCTCAGTTCTAAGACAAGAAATTGAATCATTGCAAATGTTAAGCTCTTCAGACAAATTCTCACATTTTTCTACTTCAAGAGCATAAGCATTTTTCAATTTAACAATTTTTTTATTTTCCTTAACGAGCAAGTCCTCTTGGCTCTCCAAGATATCATCCTTCTCGTTAATGGTTTCTATTAATTCATTTATCTTTTTCTTTTGGTCATTGGTAAGGTTGCCTATTACCTCCTTGGGAGACATCTGTTTATATCTAGGATCTCCACAAATTAATTGAACTTGAGTGGGATTATGAAAAACAAGAGATCTTAGAATAACCTTGACCATTTCATGGTCATCCCACTTGGTGCTCCCGAGGTTTCACACTTGATTGACCATCGTCTTGAGCAGGTTGTACATTGCTTGTGGCTCCTCTCCTTTGTTGAGGACGAATCGACCGAGTTCTCCCTCGATCGTTTCGCACTTGGTGATTTTGGTCACCTCGTCCCCTTCATGTGCCGTTTTGAGTACATCCCAAATTCCCAAATTTCTTTGGCTTTTTTCAACCCTTGCACCTTATTATACTCCTCTCAACACAAGGAGGCAAGGAGTATAGAAGATGCTTGGGAATTAAAAGGCCTTATTTGGGCGGCCTCATCGGAGTCGTAATCCTCGTCGCCTACTTGTGGTGCTTGCGCTCCAAACTCAACAATATCCCATATGCTTTCGTGGAGTGAGGTTAGATGGTGCCTCATTTTATCACTCCACATACAATAATCTTCACCATCAAAATATGGTGGTTTGCCTAGGGGTATGGAAAGTAGAGGAGCGCGTTTTGGAATGCGAGGATAGCGTAGAGGCATCTTACTATACTTTTTGCGCTCTTGGCGCTTCGAAGTTGTAGACTCAGCACAGGATGTGGAAGGTGATGAAGAGTCGGTCTCGTAGTTGACTACCTTCTTCATTTTCCTTTTCTTCTTGTCACCCTTCCTATGTGACTTGATGGAGGAAGTGGATTCCTCCTTGTGCTTGTCACCGGCCTCCTTTGATGGAGTCCATTTGTCGTTCTTCCTTCTCGAGCCTTCGGGCTTTTCGCCGGTGACTATCTCCCTCTTGGCGTGTTCTCCCGACATCACTTCGAGTTGTTAGACTCTAATGAAGCACCAGGCTCTGATACCAATTGAAAGTTGCCTAGAGGGTGTGAATAGGCGAAACCTGAAATTTACAAACTTTAAACACGCACTACACTTGAGGTTAGGGTTAGAAATAAATTCAGAGTGCGGAAGATAGTTCTCCTTGCTATGAGTTGCTCAATCAATGCAGATAACCTTGGGAGCAAACTCAAATCAATATGAGCATGGGAACTTTAAGAGAGAGGAAAGAAAGTGGGAACAAATCAAGTGGAGATCAACACAAATGAACACAGTAATTTGTTTACCGAGGTTCCATTCCAAAGAACCTAGTCCCCGTGAGGAGGCCACAAAGGCTGGGTCTATTCCAACCCTTTCACTCTCTCAATCGATCACACAGAATGATTGAGTGATTCTCCTTAATCACTTGGGTCACTAAGACCCCGCATGGATCACCACACACTTAGGGGCCATTCGCTTTTTTCAGAATTGAGGCATGGAACAATTTCTAGCCGGTTTGCTTCTCTAATTTATATAAGTTTTGATCAGCTGGAACGATTTTTGCTCCATTCCTAGACAAACGAACAAGGCCTTAGGTGTCTCTTGCTAGCTTTACAAAGCACTTAGAAGAATTAGAATGAGAAGGAGGAAGCAATCCAAGCAACAAGAGCAACAAAAGAAACACAAAACACCCTCTCTCAAGTCACTAAGCAATTGAGTTGATTTTGAGGCTTGGAGAGGATTTGATCTTTTGAATGTGTCTTGGAGTGAATGCTTCTGCTCTTGTATTGAATGTGAAGGGCTAAAAAATGGATAGCTTGAATGGTGGTGGTTGGAGGGGTATTTATAGCCCCAACCACTATTCCAGTCGTTGCTGTCGATGGGCACAATGGACAGTCCGGTGGTGCACCGAACACTCTCCTATTCACTGTCCGGTGTGTGCCACATCAGCAGACTGTTGGGGTTTGGAGCGGTTGACCGTTGAAGTCCTTTGTCCTCTTGCAGCACCGGATAGTCCGGTGTGATCTGACTTTACAGTTCTGACTTCTGCTCTGTGCACTGTTTACCCTGTCAGCGCAGTCGACCGTTGGCGAAGTTGACCATTGCTCTGCTGGCCCACTGGACAGTCCGGTGCACACCGGACAGTCCGGTGAATTATAGCGGAGCGACTCTAGAAAAACCCGAGAGCGGCCAGTTCGTGAGGTGCCTCGGCCTAGGCACTGGACAGTGTCTTGTGCTCCACTAGCTGCACCTTTTATTCTTTTTGCTCCAAACTTTGTAGCATTACCTAACTCACTTTCTTTGTTGGTTTGTGTTGAACTTTATGCACCTGAGATAAATGACAACTAAGCAAACTAGTTAGACCACTTGGTTTGTGATGGACGTTAAACACCAAAATCGATTATAGGAAATGATTAAGCCCATTTCTCTTTCAACCATCCCTAACAAAATGTTCAATTCTCACAATTGTCGGCTCCTAGACTTCGTCCATCTCGAGGTTGTCCTCCCACTAGGGCCTATTGACCTCTGGCTCCCCTATCGACATCTCTAAGTAGCTACTCCAGTGGATAGTTAAATACATACAAAATGTTCTCTATTGTGCCCACTTTCTAGATAAATATATGGATATGTATTGGGATGGCTTTAGGGCCTAGTTTGTAGCTAGAAATACATGTTTTCGAAACGATTATGGCTGCTAGAGGTTTAGGCCACTAAGAACTGGTGGAACAATGTAATACATGGCCTCACTCTAACAAATGTCTCACAAAGGTAGGCAAACATGGAGAGGGAAAGAACAACATTAGGTGTAAGATGCCCAAGCTAGAGACCATAGTAGTCAAGGACATAATGAAGTAATTGAGAAAGGGGGAAGTGAACTCTGACTATGAGATGGGGATAGAAAACAACATACTCGTCAGCCTCCTAAGGGTGCCATGCTAGAAAGTAGGAGGGCGAACGATGTCACACCCAGATTTCAGGATAAATTCAGATGCATCTCATATGTGCACCAGGATCAAATTACACACATATGATGACTTTAGTATATAGAAACCAATGTCACAAACTTTATTGTATAATGTAATTTCTTTACAAAAATAACTAAATAAAAGAAACTAAACAACAAAAAACACTATCCACGATCCTCTACGGGCTGGTTGATTGGAGAGATGAAGGCCTAGAACTCCTTAAATTCTTCATAGTAGTCTTCCTCTTGTTGTTGTCCTTGGTCTACGCAGCAAAATCAACAAGTATGAGTACACTTATGGTTGGTATTCAGCAAGTGTGTAGGAAAAGTATAGTGTAAGGCTTACCAAGGATAATGTTGAGGCTATACAATTCCACATTTTATTTTTTGTTGGTCAAAATTGTATTAGGAATTACTAAGTATAAGTTTATATCATCCCAATTAAATAAAATATCATTAATGAAATATGCAACAAAAACCTCCTACAAGTCCATTTAATTTAGTTCCATAGATTAATCATGTGAGGATTCGAGCTGCTCTTGACCATGAGCACAACTAATATACAAGTTTTACACTGTATAGAGGTTGTACGTCTTTACCCACAAGTCACGTAAAAGTTCAAAGAACTTTGAACCCAACAATGTTGTGCTGGTTAAGCACAATACCACACTTTTCGAGGTGTGACTGCATAGGGACACTACAAGGCCTTTACAAAGATCCACTAGTATGGAAAAACTCACCAAGGTTTTAGGACGAGGTGGTAGAGATCTCCCTCCACTAATGAGCTACCACACAGTCTGAGAATTGATCTAAACTTGAGAAACGTCTCCCTTTTTGCCTCTTTCAGGTAAGTTTCACTCATAACTACCTTTCCTAATTAATTAGCCAAGACCAGAGTCATAGTAGTCCTTATGGTTGCACTCTTTTCTCGGGTTGTCGCTCTATGTTCCAATTAAACATAGTGATCTTGTCCAACAATTAACAAAACACACATTCATATGAATATAGCCATATTAATGTGAACAAAACAATATCCAAGTTTCCAAAAAACAACATTCATATGAATATAACAATATTCATATGAACAAAACAATATTTATATTTCCTGTGTAACTTTATCCCATAAACCAAGTAGAACTCTAGCATATTTACCCAATAATAATAAACTAGGTATAAACAAGGTATAAGGAAAACAAAACTAGGCATCCTTAATAAGTTCCATCAGGTTAACCTAAATGTACAATGCATAAGTAAGAACATAATAGTAAATATTATATAGGTTAAATAATGTGATAAAAGACACAACTTGCCTTCTAAAGCAAACTCCTGCTACTTAGAGTCTTCACATGGTTGGTCTTTTGATCCCTCTGTTAAGGATTTCTTGATCGTGTAGTTATGGGGTAGGTCGCAAGATCAAGAATTGAAGGTAACATGCATAAGAGACACAAGATTTAGGTTGGTTCAGGTTCTCGTCATGAGATAATACCGTGCGTCTAGTGTTTTGGTGATTTCACACCTTGGAATCCTATATTTATGAATCCTTAAAGAGATAGGGGACCTAAGACAAAAAAACTAATTAATTTCTTTTATCGATATTTAAGTGTTTGAATGTTTGTTCTGATGATAAATGCTTGATTTTCTTCTTTGATTGAGTGAAATAATATAGTAGGGCATCCTAGCATGTACCACCATAGGGTAATGTATTAGCATTAAGTAGTTGACACTCTAATCTACTGAGATATTATGACCCAAAAGGTCATGACCTAAAAGTTGGGTGTCTCAAACTTATTTGTCTTGTCTGCAAATCTATCTTACCCTATGTTTCTAACCCAGAATGGTCAATACCAGGAAGGGAGGTGGTGTCGATCTACCTACGCGTATTTGTCTAAGGAGGGTGGTACCTAATCTAGAATCGGAGATGAATCCTCCTCAAAATCCTCCGCCTATTGGGACTGATGTTGTGGTTGCCGCTCAGATGCAGCATATGGCTAATAATATGGTAGGGATGCAAGCTCAGATCCGCCAAGACCGACAGCAGCTACCATTTCCACCACCACCAGTACCGCCCAGGGATAAGCATCGAGAGTTTATGAGTCATAAGCCACCCACCTTCTCCAGCTCCCCAGATCCACTACAGGTAGATGATTGGCTGAAGACAGTGGAAAAGATGCTTAATATCGCTCAGTGCACTGATGGGGAGAAGGTCCTCTATGCATCGGGTCGCCTCACTGGCCCCGCTGCAGACTGGTGAGATTCTTATTGTGCTGCTCACGCCGTTGCTGACACCATCACATGGGCAGAGTTTTCCTCTAATTTTAGAAATTATCATATTCCTGCTAGGTTGATGAATGAAAGGAGTTTCTGTCCCTCAAGTAGGGAAATATGACAGTGAGTGAATACAGAGATAAATTCATTCTACTATTAAGATATGCTCCTGAGGGGGTTGCTGCGGATGAGAGGAAGCAGGAACAGTTCTGTTGGGGACTTGTTCTCAAATGCTATGAATTAAGAACAAGGCAACATAAAATGTTAAATATTAATGCCCTTCATCCGCTGAAGCATTATATCCCCAAGGATTTAATGAACTTCGGACGAAGACCATGAGTGAAATATCACGAAGGTCATACCTTCGTGATTAAACTTATAAAATAATATGAAATAATATATAAAACATGAAATATTTAAAGATAAATATATCAGAAATAAGCAACATTATTCACATATTTTATTATCTGATCATAAAAATGTCAGAACATAAAATTTGAGTACATTTGTACCTTCTCCTTGACAGATGATAATTCCCGGGCAATGCGTTTGCAATTACAGGAATGCGTGAACAATAAAGGAATACTGTTCACTATTTATAGACACAGGACACAGCCTGTAAGGAATTACAATCATGCCCCTTATAAAAGTTTACAACAATGACTCAGACCCTTATGGGCTAAAAGGTCATTCTATCTTTAAGTCGGTTCGATCCTTCGTCTTCGGGTATGCTAAAACACCGAAGCTTCATGAGTGATAGCTTCGGTCATCATGTATAAGCAGCTTTAGCCGAAGCTATTTCTTCCTGCAGGACCTTCAGCGACGAAGCATGGCCCCAACAGTAGCCCCTTCGCGGTGCTAGATCGTTTTTCGTAACGAGCTTGATCAGTGAAAAAAGTCTCTTAGGCTTCGGGAAGCCGAAGGTCCGAAAAACACCTTCCCTGAGCTCGTTGCCGAGAAACGATACAGTTTTCGAGCGCGGAGCGGTCCTACCATGCAGGTTCATCTTCTTGGTTGTTGCGGCCCACCGTGCAGTGGGTGCGAGTGACTGTTTGCCCGGTGAAAAAATCCTGGCGATTCGCCTTCTTACCTGCAGCACTATATAAACAGACAGGTAGGTGTGAAGTTACCACGACATTCATTGCTATTGCACCGTTTTGCTGCCAAAAATTTAACCATAGCCGAAGCTTGATTTTTGCATTCAAAACGAAGCTCCAGTTTGGTTTGTGCTTCGTCACGAGGATAGCTTCGGAAAAAAGGTTATTGACTTCCAAAGAATTTTTTCAAGAAAATTTAAAATCAAATGGCCAGAATACGCTCCACTGCTAGGGTTGAGCGTGATGGAGACGAGACCGAAGCCGTTGAAACTGTTCCGATTTCTGAAGCGATTAGGCGTTCCGGGCTGGTTCCATTAGAAGACACACCTGCTGCCGAAGCAACGCAAGCTGATGTTGAAGAAGTTGGTTCCGAAGATGAGTACAACTGCGGGATGCCAAGCAAACCTAGTCATTTGGACTTTGGAAAGTCCACCATCTCTGAAGCTGATCTTCCAAAAATGGTGAAGCTGGGCTACTTTAGTGAGACAAAAAATGAGTTGGTTCGTTTTGGCGGGGAGGAGATTACTCCGAAGCCAGAAAAGAATGAAGTGGTTGTATTCAAAAGCTTCTTTAAAGCAGGATTAAGATTTCCTTTGAATGGGATGATTGCTGATGTGTTGAAGAAGTTTGGGGTTTACCTTCATCAGCTAACCCCTAACGCTATTGTTAGATTAAGTGTTTATATTTGGGCCCTTCGTAGCCAGGGAGTGGAACCATTCGGTGAAGGTTTCTGTCGAGTCCATGAACTACACTATCAGACTAAAGCCAGAGGAGATGGTCTTCATGAGAATTTTGGATGTTACAACTTTGCTTATCATAAAACTTCGAAGTTTCCAGTGATAAGCTACCGAAGCAAATGGCCAACCGGATGGAAATCTGAGTGGTTTTATGTTAAAGTTGATAAAGATGAAGATAAATTGGTCCAGAGTCCACTAGAGCTAACCTTCGAAGAAACGAGGCCTCGATGCAACATGATAAGTGGAAGCCCGAGCCAAATTGCTTTGGCTGAATTTCGCGTGATTTCGGATCATATTGGCACTAGAGACTTGTGAGAGCACCTAGAGGGGGGGGTGAATAGGTGATCCTGTAAAACTTGAATCTTAAGCCACAAAAACTTGGTTAGGTGTTAGCACAATAATCGCCAAGTGGCTAGAGAGGAGTCAAAACACAATGACCACAAGAGATCAATCACAGAGATGGCACGGTGGTTATCCCGTGGTTCGGCCAAGACCAACGCTTGCCTACTCCACGTTGTGGCGTCCCAACGGACGAGGGTTGCAATCAACCCCTCTCAAGCGGTCCAAAGACCCACTTGAATACCACGGTGTTTTGCTTGCTTTTCTTAATCCCGTTTGCGAGGAATCTCCAGAACTTGGAGCCTCTCGCCCTCACACTTGAAGTTCACAAAGAAGCACGGAGCAAGGGAGGGATTAGCAACGCACACAAGACACAAAAATCAGAGTGTCAACACGCACACAAGTCGCAACAAGAGCTCGCAACACAACCCAATGAGTTCACAACTCCACTAGAGCTCTATATGCTATCACAAAGAAACAAATGCGCGGAATCGATGTCTTGGTGCTTAGGAATGTTGTAAGAATGCTTGGTATACTCCTCCATGCGCCTAGGGGTCCCTTTTATAGCCCCAAGGCAGCTAGGAGCCGTTGAGAGCAATCTTGGAAGGCAGATCTTGCCTTCTATCGACTGGCGCACCGGACAGTCCGGTACACCACCGGACATCCACTGTTCACTGTCCGGTGCAGATTGCTTTCCTTATTTGGCGAAGCCGACCGTTGGAGTCTGAGAGCCGTTGGCGCACCGGACACTGTCCGGTGCACACCGGACAGTCCGGTGCACCAATGTGACCGTTGGCTCGCCCACGCGTCACGCGCGGAATCCTCGGCCGACTGTTGCCCCGGCTGACCGTTGACTCACCGGACAGTCCTGTGCACCACCGGACAGACCGGTGAATTTTAGCCGTACGCCGTTGATGGTTTCCCGAGAGCGACGAGTTCGCTTGTGAACGGCTCACCGGACAGTCCGGTACACCACCGGACAGACCGGTGAATTTTAGCCGTACACCGCCGTCGAAGTCCCGAGAGCAGCCTGTTCGCCAGAGCCAGCCTGGCGCACCGGACAGTCCGGTGAAACCAGACTGAGCAGACTTTGGCTGAACTTGGCCATCTCTTCTCCAACTCGATTTTTTCTGTTTCCAGCACTTAGACACAATACATTAGTCCATAAAATAATGTACTAAGTCTAGAAACATACCTTTTGACATGTTTTGCACTTTGTCCACACCTTTGCATAGATTAGCACAAAAGCATTTGTGTTGGCACTCAATCACCAAAATACTTAGAAATGGCCCAAGGGCACATTTCCCTTTCAATCTCCCCCTTTTTGGTGATTTATGCCAACACAACATAAAGCAACTAGAACAAGTGCAAAATCAAAGCAAATGAACACTCAATATTGTTTGTTTCAATTTTGGCATATATGGATCATACTTTGCCACCACTTGGTTTGTTTTTGCAAATCAAACTCAAATTCCTATCTCTAAGTCAAATCCACTTGTAGAGACAAAAAGAGAGGTATTCCAAATGAAATTGATCAAGGATTTCAAAAACTCCCCCTTTTTCCCATAATCAACACTTCTCCCCACAAGAGGCCAACTTTTGACAAAAGAGACAATAAAAGAGTTTTGACAAACCAAAAGCTCTAATCTACTATTTTCAAAATTTCTCAAGTGGTAGCTGATCCATTTATTGCTTTGACCTTTATTTTCTCCCCCTTTGGCATCAAGCACCAAAACGGGATCAATCTTGGCCCTTGAACCCCATTGCCTCACCAAAATCTTCAATAAGAATACAAAGGCAATAAGAGTACATGAGATGAACTTGGAATAAGTTACCCTCTCATCGGAGTGCAGTGGAAGTCTTTTCATGGTCCAAGTCCACCTTTTCCCTTTCAAACCTCCTTTGAGACTAAATCAAGCAAACTCAAGCAAACGGTTAGTCTCAAAGGGTCAAGTTGTAGCACAACTCCCCCTAAATATGTGCATCACTTGCACAAGGACTTGTGAGGTCCGGGGAGTGATTGTACAACTTGAGCACCACAAGTAAGCAACAAAATGCATAAGGAACATGATCAAAGGCATAAATACATGTATGCTATAAATCACTCCAAGTTCCGCGAATCTAGTATATTTAGCTCACTACGCAGCCTGCAAAAGGTCTTTTCATCTAAAGGCTTAGTGAAGATATCGGCTAGCTGGTTCTCGGTGCTAACATGAAACACTTCGATATCTCCCTTTTGCTGGTGGTCTCTCAAAAAGTGATGCCGGATGTCAATGTGCTTTGTGCGGCTGTGCTCAACAGGATTTTCCGCTATTCGGATAGCACTCTCATTGTCACATAGGAGTGGGATTTTGCTCAGATTGTAGCTAAAGTCCCGGAGGGTTTGCCTCATCCAAAGTAGTTGCGCACAACACTGTCCTGCGGCAACGTACTCGGCTTCAGCGGTGGATAGGGCAACAGAAGTTTGTTTCTTAGAGTTCCACGACACCAGGGACCTTCCTAAGAATTGGCACGTCCCCGATGTACTCTTCCTATCGACCTTACATCCAGCATAGTCGGAATCTGAATATCCAATCAGGTCAAAGTTAGACCCCTTTGGATACCAGATCCCGAAGCAAGGCGTAGCAACTAAATATCTTAGAATTCGCTTCACAGCCACTAAGTGACACTCCTTAGGATCGGATTGAAATCTAGCACACATGCATACGCTAAGCATAATATCCGGTCTACTAGCACACAAATAAAGTAAAGACCCTATCATAGTCCGGTATGCCTTTTGATCAACGGACTTACCTCCTTTGTTGAGGTCGGTGTGTCCATCGGTTCCCATCGGAGTCTTTGCGGGCTTGGCGTCCTTCATCCCAAACCGCTTTAGCAAGTCTTGCGTGTACTTCATTTGGGAGATGAAAGTGCCGTCCTTGAGTTGCTTCACTTGGAACCCAAGGAAGTAGTTCAACTCGCCCATCATCGACATCTCGAATTTCTGCGTCATCACCCTGCTAAACTCTTCACAAGACTTTTGGTTAGTAGAACCAAATATTATGTCATCGACATAAATTTGGCACACAAAAAGATCACCATCGCAAGTCTTAGTGAAAAGAGTTGGATCGACTTTCCCAACCTTGAAAGCATTAGCAATTAAAAAGTCTCTAAGGCATTCATACCATGCTCTTGGGGCTTGCTTAAGTCCATAGAGCGCCTTAGAGAGCTTACACACGTGGTCGGGGTACCGTTCATCCTCGAAGCCAGGGGGTTGCTCCACGTACACCTCCTCCTTGATCGGCCCGTTGAGGAAAGCGCTCTTCACATCCATTTGGTACAACCTGAAAGAATGGTGAGCGGCATATGCTAGCAAAATACGAATTGATTCTAGCCTAGCCACAGGAGCGAACGTCTCCTCAAAGTCCAAACCTGCGACTTGGGCATAACCTTTTGCCACAAGTCGAGCCTTGTTCCTTGTCACCACCCCGTGCTCGTCCTGTTTGTTGCGGAACACCCACTTGGTTCCCACAACATTTTGCTTGGGACGAGGCACCAGTGTCCAAACTTCATTGCGCTTGAAGTTGTTGAGTTCCTCCTACATGGCCAACACCCAGTCCGGATCTAGCAAGGCCTCTTCTACCCTGAAAGGCTCAATAGAAGAGACAAAGGAGTAATGCTCACAAAAATTAACTAATCTCGAGCGAGTAGTTACTCCCTTGCTAATATCACCCAATATTTGGTCGACGGGATGATCCCTTTGAATCGTCGCTCGAACTTGGGTTAGAGGTGCCTGAGGTGCTTCTTCCTCTTCAATTTGAACATCCTGTGCTCCCCCTTGATCATGCACCTCCACTTGAGGTACCTGTTCGTCATCTTGGGTTGGGGGATGCAACATAGTTGAGGAAGACGGTTGATCTTGCTCCAATTGTTCCTGAGGCCGTACATCTCCAATCGCCATGGTGCGTATCGCGGCCGTTGGAACGTCTTCTTCATCTACATCATCAAGATCAACAACTTGCTCTTTTGGAGAGCCATTAGTCTCATCAAATACAACATCGCTAGAGACTTCAACCAAACCCGATGATTTGTTGAAGACCCTGTATGCCTTTGTATTTGAATCATAACCTAATAAAAACCCTTCTACAGCTTTGGGAGCAAATTTAGAGGTTCTACCTTTCTTCACAAGAATATAACACTTGCTCCCAAATACACGAAAATAAGACACATTGGGTTTGTTACCAGTTAGCAGCTCGTATGAAGTCTTCTTGAGGAGGCGGTGAAGATAGACCCTGTTGATGGCGTGGCAAGCCGTGTTCACGGCTTCCGACCAAAAACGCTCAGGGGTCTTGAACTCTCCAAGCATAGTCCTCGCCATATCGATGAGCGTCCTGTTCTTCCTCTCTACCACACCATTTTGCTGAGGTGTGTAGGGAGCGGAGAACTCGTGCTTGATCCCCTCCTCCTCAAGGAACTCCTCCACTTGAAGGTTCTTGAACTCGGACCCGTTGTCGCTCCTTATCTTCTTCACCTTGAGCTCAAACTCATTTTGAGCTCTCCTTAGGAAGCACTTGAGGGTCCCTTGGGTTTCAGATTTATCCTGCAAGAAGAATACCCAAGTGAAGCAGGAAAAATCATCAACTATAACAAGACCATACTTACTTCCTCCTATACTAAGATAGGCGACGGGTCCGAAGAGGTCCATATGAAGCATCTCCAAAGGTCTTGATGTTGTCATCACATTTTTGGTGTGATGAGAGCCTCCCACCTGTTTCCCTGCTTGACAAGCTGCACAAGGTCTATCCTTTTCGAAATGTACATTAGTTAGACCTATCACGTGTTCTCCCTTTAGAAGCTTGTGGAGGTTCTTTATCCCCACATGTGCTAAGCGGCGATGCCACAACTAGCCCATGCAAGTCTTAGCCATTAAGCATGCATCTAGACCGGCTTCTTCTTTTGCAAAATCAACCAAATAAAGTTTGCCGTCTAGTACACCCTTAAAAGCTAGTGAACCATCACACCTTCTAAAGACAGACACATCTACATTTGTGAATAGACAATTATATCCCATATTGCATAATTGACTAACAGATAACAAGTTATATCCAAGAGACTCAATTAAAAACACATTGGATATAGAGTGCTCGGACGAAATAGCAATTTTACCTAACCCTTTTACCTTGCCTTGGTTCCCATCATCGAATATTATTGAATCTTGGGAATCCTTGTTCTTGACGTAGGAAGAGAACATCCTCTTTTCCCCCGTCATGTGGTTTGTGCATCCGCTGTCGATAATCCAGCTTGAACCCCCGGATGCATAAACCTGCAAGGCAAATTTAGGCTTGGGTCTTAGGTACCCAACTCTTGTTGGGTCCTACAAGGTTAGTCACAATTGTCTTAGGGACCCAAATGCAAGTTTTATCACCCTTGCATTTTGCCCCTAATTTCCTAGCAACTATCTTCCTATCCTTTCTACAAATAGCAAAGGAAGCATTTAAAGCATGATAAATTGTAGAGGGTCCATTCATAACTTTCCTAGGAACATGAACAATATTCTTTCTAGGCACATGATGAATATTTTTCCTAGGCATATCTCTACCATGCATATAGGAAGAACTGGAAGCAAACATAGAATAAGAATCATAGGCATGTGAATCAAAAGCATTACAACTCCTATGAGACTGTCTTCTATCACTGTACATAAAAGCATGGTTCTTTTTAGTACTACTTGCCATAGGGGCCTTCCCTTTCTCCTTGGCGGAGATGGGAGCCTTATGGCTTGTTAAGTTCTTGGCTTCCCTCTTGAAGCCAAGCCCATCCTTAATTGAGGGGTGTCTACCAACCGTGTAGGCATCCCTAGCAAATTTTAGTTTATCAAAATCACTTTTGCTAGCCTTAAGTTGGGCATTAAGACTAGCCATTTCATCATTTAACTTTGCAATAGAAGCTATGTGTTCACTACAAGCATCAATATCAAAATCTTTACATCTATTGCAAATAACAACATTTTCTACACAAGTTGTTGATTTACTAGCTATTTCTAACTTAGCATTCAAATCATCATTAATGCTCCTTAAGCTAGAAATTGTCTCATGGCAAGAAGATAATTCACAAGAAAGCATTTCATTTCTTTTAACTTCTAAAGCATGAGATTTTTGTGCTTCTACAAATTTGTCATGTTCTTCATACAACAAATCCTCTTGTTTTTCTAAAAGCCTATTCTTATCATTCAAGGCATCAATCAATTCATTAATTTTATCTACCTTGGTTCTATCTAGGCCCTTAAATAGACATGAATAATCTATTTCATCCTCATCACTAGATTCGTCCTCACTTGAAGAAGCATAAGTAGAGTTTCGAGTACATACCTTCTTTTCCCTTGCCATAAGGCATGTGTGACGCTCGTTTGGGAAGAGGGATGACTTGTTGAAGGCAGTGGCGGCGAGTCCTTCATTGTCGGAGTCGGAGGAGGAGCAATCCGAATCCCACTCCTTTCCTAGATGTGCCTCGCCCTTGGCCTTCTTGTAATTTTTCTTCTTTTCCCTCTTGCTCCTGTGTTCCTGGTCACTTTCATTATCGGGACAGTTAGCAATAAAATGATCAATCTTACCGCATTTGAAGCATGAGCGCTTCCCCTTGGCTTTGGTCTTGCTTGGCTGTCCCTTGCGACCCTTAAGCGCCGTCTTGAAGCGCTTGATGATGAGGGCCATCTCTTCATCATTGAGCCCTGCCGCCTCAACTTGCGCTACCTTGCTAGGTAACGCCTCTTTGCTCCTTGTTGCCTTGAGAGCAATGGATTGAGGCTCATGGATTGGACCGTTCAACACGTCGTCCACGTACCTCGCCTCCTTGATCATCATTCGCCCGCTTACGAATTTTCCAAGGACTTCTTCGGGCGACATTTTGGTGTACCTGGGATTCTCACGAATATTATTCACCAAATGAGGATCAAGAACGGTAAAGGACCTTAGCATCAGTCGGACGATGTCGTGGTCCGTCCATCGCGTGCTTCCGTAGCTCCTTATTTTGTTGATAAGGGTCTTGAGCCGGTTGTATGTTTGGGTTGGCTCCTCGCCCCTTATCATCGCGAATTGTCCAAGCTCGCCCTCCACCAACTCCATCTTGGTGAGCAAGGTGACGTCGTTCCCCTCATGAGAAATCTTGAGGGTGTCCCAGATCTGCTTGGCATTGTCCAAGCCGCTCACTTTATGGTACTCGTCCCTGCACAAGGAGGCTAACAACACAGTAGTGGCTTGTGCATTTCTATGAATTTGTTCATTAATGAAAATAGGACTATCCGAGCTATCGAACTTCATTCCACTTTCCACAATCTCCCATATGCTCGGATGGAGAGAGAACAGGTGACTACGCATTTTGTGGCTCCAAAATCCGTAGTCCTCTCCATCAAAGTGAGGAGGTTTGCCAAGTGGAATGGAGAGCAAATGAGAATTTGTACTTTGCGGAATACGAGAGTAGTCAAAAGAAAAGTTCGAATTAACCGGTTTCCTTCTCTCGTAGTCGTTGTGGTCATCGTCCTTTTGGGAAGAAGATGACTCGTCGCTGTCGTCGTAGTAGACAATCTCCTTGATGCGCCTTGTCTTCTTCTTCTTCCCATCTTTCCGTCTATGGCCCAAGCCCGAGTCGGTAGGCTTGTCATCCTTTGGCTCGTTGACGAAAGATTCCTTCTCTTTATCGTTGATCACGATACCCTTCCCCTTAGGATCCATCTCTTTGGGCGGTTAGTCCCTTTGTGAAGAGAACAGCTCCGATACCAATTGAGAGCACCTAGAGGGGGGGGGCGAATAGGTGATCCTGTAAAACTTGAATCTTAAGCCACAAAAACTTGGTTAGGTGTTAGCACAATAATCGCCAAGTGGCTAGAGAGGAGTCAAAACACAATGACCACAAGAGATCAATCACAGAGATGGCACGGTGGTTATCCCGTGGTTCGGCCAAGACCAACGCTTGCCTACTCCACGTTGTGGCGTCCCAACGGACGAGGGTTGCAATCAACCCCTCTCAAGCGGTCCAAAGACCCACTTGAATACCACAGTGTTTTGCTTGCTTTTCTTAATCCCGTTTGCGAGGAATCTCCACAACTTGGAGCCTCTCGCCCTCACACTTGAAGTTCACAAAGAAGCACGGAGCAAGGGAGGGATTAGCAACGCACACAAGACACAAAAATCAGAGTGTCAACACGCACACAAGTCGCAACAAGAGCTCGCAACACAACCCAATGAGTTCACAACTCCACTAGAGCTCTATATGCTATCACAAAGAAACAAATGCGCGGAATCGATGTCTTGGTGCTTAGGAATGTTGTAAGAATGCTTGGTATACTCCTCCATGCGCTTAGGGGTCCCTTTTATAGCCCCAAGGCAGCTAGGAGCCGTTGAGAGCAATCTTGGAAGGCAGATCTTGCCTTCTGTCGACTGGCGCACCAAACAGTCCGGTACACCACCGGACATCCACTGTTCACTGTCCGGTGCAGATTGCTTTCCTTATTTGGCGAAGCCGACCGTTGGAGTCTGAGAGCCGTTGGCGCACTGGACACTGTCCGGTGCACACCGGACAGTCCGGTGCAGCAATGCGACCGTTGGCTCGCCCACGCGTCACGCGCGGAATCCTCGGCCGACCGTTGCCCCGGCTGACCGTTGACTCACCGGACAGTCCGGTGCACCACCGGACAGACCGGTGAATTTTAGCCGTACGCCGTTGATGGTTTCCCGAGAGCGACGAGTTCGCCTGTGAACGGCTCACCGGACAGTCCGGTGCACCACCGGACAGACCGGTGAATTTTAGCCGTACACCGCCGTCGAAGTCCCGAGAGCAGCCTGTTCGCCAGAGCCAGCATGGCGCACCGGACACTGTCCGGTGCACCACCGGACAGTCCGGTGAAACCAGACTGAGCAGACTTTGGCTGAACTTGGCCATCTCTTCTCCAACTCGATTTTTTCTGTTTCCAGCACTTAGACACAATACATTAGTCCATAAAATAATGTACTAAGTCTAGAAACATACCTTTTGACATATTTTGCACTTTGTCCACACCTTTGCATAGATTAGCACAAAAGCATTTGTGTTGGCACTCAATCACCAAAATACTTAGAAATGGCCCAAGGGCACATTTCCCTTTCAACTTGGTGCAGGAATTTCTGGCTTTTAAAGTGTTTCCAACAATGAGGGATTGGGAGATGCCGAAGCTGGAGGGAGAAAAGAAAAAGGGAGAATTTGTTCGATTGCCGTATTACTACAAGTTTAAAAAACACTTTAAAAAGCCCTGCCAAGAGTGGCTGGACTCAATCGAGATTATGTGCAACGATATCCTCAGAAATTACTCTAAGAAAGAAGATCAGTTGATGACTGCAGCCTTCGGCACTCGTTCGAAGCGAAGATTGAACCGTGCGCTAGATGCTTTGAATTTTGATTACCCTGATTACGAGCAACTGGGCGGAGATGCCGAAGGCCCGAAGAGAAAGAGGATTGCCAGCGCCCTGGACAAAGAAAGCACCAAATTGGCCAGAAAGGAAAAAGAAATTTCTGAAAAACCGAGGGTAGCTATTTCAAGGAAAAGAAAAGGTACATCTCCAAAACCTGCATCTCCAAAACCCAAGACGTCGGCCCAGGAGGAGGAAACTCTTGTGTCACCTTCTGCTGCCGAAGTGGAAGAGATTCTGAAGGTAATGACTGAATCTTTGCCTGTCAAGCTAAGCCCGCTGGCGCCAGAACTGACGAAGTTTTTTCAGAAGGGCAAAGAAGCTTCGGCAGCAGAAAGTCCCGCAAAGCCGAAAAAACGAAGAATGATCCAAGTGGCTGATGTCATTCATCAGACACCGCCACCGACCTCGGCGTCGAAAATTGTTACTGCCGATCCCACAGCCATCGAAGCTGAAACCGCCGGAGCCGAAACCGGAGGAGCCGAAGCCACCGGGGCCAAAACCGGGACCAACGAAGATCCTAACCTAGAAACTACACTTGAAGATATTGACAATATGCTTCTAAGAATGGCTGAAGAAGAAACTGTTGTGGTTACAGTGAACACGGCAACAGAAAAAGGAAAAGAGCAGATTGAAGATATTTTGGAAAAAGAAGATTTTAATTTTCAAGATATACTTGGACAAGAGTTGTCAGACGCTGAAAAAGAAGAGCTGAAGAAATATGCTATATCATGTGGATACAAACCAGGGTCTCTGCTATTTGGTGGAGTCAATGAAGGGAAGCTGAGATGCCTTCGGAACCGAACCGAGGCCAAGGTTATTAGGACCTTCTCCAAAAGCGTTGGCCTGCCGAAGATTGAAGCAGACCTCTGCAGATACCAGCGACAGCATATTGCTGGTAGTTTGCTCTATGCTAATTTCAAGGTAAAAAGTCTCGATTTTTTATTATTATATATTTTTTATTTTGAAATAAGTTGTTTTCTGACGAAGGTTGTTTTGGCAGAGTATACTTCTAAGTAAAGTGCTGAGAATGCAACAAGATCTTGAGGATGAGAAGAACGAAGCTACTATCAAAGATCTAGAAAGCAAAGTCAAAAATTACGAAGCTGCTCTGAAGGAAAAAGACTCCGTTGTTCAAGATCTTAAAATCAAAGCTAAAGATCACGAAGCTGCCTTTGAAAAGAAGGACGTCGTCATTCAATCTATGGAAGGTTCATTGGCTGAAGCCCAAGCCGAAAATAACAGGTTAAACAATGAATTACTCAAAAGGTCAGAAAAATCAGAGCAGGAAAAGAAGAAACTCGAAACAAGTCTCAAGACCGAAATCGAGAAGAATTCAAATTTGCAAAAATCATTGAAGGAGCTTCAGGAGAAATGCCTAAACTTCGGCAGCCGATGCGTGCAGCGGTTGAAGGATGTGTTTCTGTAATACTCAAAAGTGTAATAAAGAGAATAGAGATAATCTCAATGGTTTGTGGCCTCTACTAAGTATTGCATGTGCTCAACACTAGTTAAAAGTGGATGAATAGAACAATGAACACATAATTAATCCGTGCATCATGCTGAGTTTTTATTTGATTGTGCATTTGTGCTTAATAAAATAAACGTACCATTAATAGCATATCAATGGATCCATAGAATTCAAAGTCTAACTTGGAAATAAAACCATGAAAATAGAGAAGAGAAATGATATAAAAATATAAATAATATAATTATATTTCCAAAATTTGTATTTTAATTTCACAATATGATTTGAGAATAAATTTGGCACAAGTTTGAATTCAAAACTTGTAATTCAAATTGAATTTGGAAATAGAGAAAAGAGAATAGAAAATAAAATAGAAAAAGAACAAAAGCCTTCATGGGCCGACCAACCACCTTTCTGGCCCATTCCCTCTTCTCTGCCGCGCGGTCGGCCCAGCCACCACACAAGTGCGCCGACAGGTGGGTCCTGTTTGTCAGTCGCGCACGCTTGCTCTCGCGCGCACGCCGCTGGCGCTTACACTTGGGGCCCACCGGTCATTCACTGCCTGCGTGCGCACCGCCGTTCTCACTGCGCATAGGGACCCAGGTTCCAACCGCGTGCGCTCCGCACCGTTCGTCCTCTGCCACACGGGCCCCACGGGCCAGCCATCCCTCTCGCGCCTTACGCCTGTTTCTCTGGCGCGTGGACCCAGAGCGTCAGCTCCGTCCTCAACAGAATCGCCGGGCATGGCGGCATGCGCAATTCTCGCGTACGACCGTTGTGCGCTTGACCACGACCGCGACCTTATAGGGAGCACGGCCGGGCTCGCCTCTCCTTCCCTGTCTTCCTACCATCGCGACCACCGCCCTAGCAGAGAGAGTATCGTGCGTGCCGCCGAGAGTGAAGAAGAAGGGGGCGGTAGGAGCGCTGCCGCGGATACTCGTCGTCGGTGGGATTCAAGCGCCAGTGAAGCCAATAGTGCGTCTGGCTACCTCCACTGCAACTGGGGAAAGGTTTAATTGGGAGGGCGCCTGCTGAAGCCGGGTGAATTTCTCGTCGATCGCGCAGCTTGGCCGTGGGTCCGCGTAGCTCCGTGGGTGGAGTTCATCACATCGCAATCATCGGTATGTGCTACCTCATCCTCCTCACTGTTTGATTAACTTCGTGTAGCCCAGTTTAATTTGACAGAGGTGCTCAGGGGTGGCCGATTGGATCTCGGTCGTGTCCTCCGCCGTGTAGCCATTGCAGCGGCGGCGCTGCTTGGGTAGGAGGAGAAGGAATCACGCGGTGTCCATTGATCTGTTGATCAACGGTTAATTGTGGTGGGCGCAGTAGATAGGTCCCTAGCCATTGATCTTCTATCCGATGGTTCAGGGCAGATCGGGCTAACATAAAATCAAGACCCTAGGATCTTGATCCGATGGTCAGTTTAGCGTACCGCTTCGCCACTATGGGCGATTTAATCTGGGCGCCTCGTTTCAGATCCAACGGCCAGAGTACCCCCGTACCCCTTCGGCCAGCGCTATTTGCAAAAGAGACCCCACAGTTTTAGGAAACCAACCCGCAGTCCTGTCTGCAGGACTCTGTGTCTTGGGACCTTTTGCTCCGAGCCCCCTGTGCTTTCAAGGAAATGAGGCCCAGTCCAGAACATTATAAAACAAGAGAAAATAATTTATAAATGGATTTTTAATAGGAAAATAATGGCTAGAACTTCAATAATTCATAGAAAATGCATATGAACTCCAAATCACTCCATTCCAGTTGCAAAAATTTGGTAATATTATTCTCTTTCACTTAGTGTCCCTGTTTTATCATGACAACAGCAAGAAAATTAATTCCTCACTTAATCTATTTTAAACACATAAAACCTTTAAAAATCCATAACTTAAAATCTATAACTCCAAAAATTATGATTCCTGTTCCTAGGATTTTACTTTAATGTGTAGATTATTACTGTGTATGTTGTTTATATGTTTGGTGTAATGTTTATTTCTCTATATGCACTGTGCTTGTTTGTATTGTGGCGAGTAGAAGAGCCCGTTGCTGAGGATCCTGGTGAGCAGCAGGTTGAAGTAGCTGAGCAGGAGCTCATTGAAGGCAAGTTGTGCCCTTGACCACTTTTTACCCAATAATGTTCTTTAATATCACTTATCCATGCATAGGTTAATTTTGATGGGACCCAATAGGTCACCCTAGATTGTTTATCTCATTACCTTGTTTACCCCTGAGTCACCTGGGTAGTTTGCTATTGCTTTATATGGTTTTGGGATAATCATTTATTACCTCTATGTTCCAATTCTTTTTGTTATTCTATTTATGTTCATGTTGAGATCATTAATGTTAATTGGAACATAGAGCTTAACTTGAGTAACATGTGCCACCACAAGGGTTTAATGGGACGCCCTTGGCTGACTAATTAGGAAAGCTAGTGGAAGACTACCTTACCCAAAAGGGGCAAGGGCAGTAGGGGAGTGGTCAGTGTAGGGAGGTCCTTGGTTGATTTTGCTGCGATGGCGGTCAGACAAGAACCCTGCATTGGAGCTTCCTATAAATTGTAGCGGGTTTTCTGAAGCTAGTGGAACTTTGTAAAGGCCTCGTAGTGTTACCCTGCCTCGCCTCCTTGGTAGAGGTGTATGGGAAGTCGCGATCCCTTGGCAGATGGGTAACATGACTTGTGGGTAAAGGGTACAACCTCTGCAGAGTGTAAAACTGGTATACTAGCCGTGCTCGCGGCCATGAGCAGCTCAGGACTCTCTGATGTTTAAATTATGGAACTTAAATTCAATTTTGTCATTTGCATTGCATGGGTTTATTATTAATTTTGTTCTATTACTTTACTTATGGTTTGGTATTTACTTACACTTAGTAACTGCTAATAAAATTTTGACCAACTACTTAAAAGCAATGCTCAGCTTTAACCCCTATCATTGATTAGCCTTACACATCACATGAACTCACACCTTTGTGAGTTTATGCCCACTGGTTCCCCACAACTTGTTGAGCTATGATCATGTGTGAGCTCACCCTTGCTGTCTCACACCCCCCCCACAGGAGAAGAGCAGGTGGTTCAGGAGGAGCCACAAGGCGAGGAGTATGATCTGATCTAGGTGGCGTTTCTCAGTTGACATTTGCGCCGACGATCCTTAGTTCGTTTTATAATCATTATTTTTATTTTGTAATAAGTCTTCCGCTATGTAATAAATACTCTGATGTTACTGTGACATTTATCTCTATACACTCTCTTATTATATATGTTGTCTTCTTGGCGCATGTATGAGATGCACCCGACTTTGTTCTTTAAAGCCCGGATGTGACAGAAGTGGTATTAGAGGAATGTTGACTGTAGGACGAAACCTAGATAGAAATGGACAAACCCTTTTCTACTTACCTTACTCTGTTTCATTCTATACTTATCTCATCTTGATCTTGTCTCACCTTTTGCTATTCTACTCTGATTAATCTTATCTTTTCTACTCTAAGACAAGATGGATTTCACACCTTGGAATCCTACCACTATGATCTTTTTAAGAGATAGGGAACCTAAGACAAAAATTTAAAACTATTTTCTCTATTTAAATGTTGTTTGATTGTTCTAATGTTAAATGCTTGATTTGCTTCTTTGATTGATTGAATTATTATAGATGGGCATCTTAGCATGTACCACCATAAGGTAATGAATTAGCTATGGTAGGTAAAACATTAGTCCGCTTAGCTAATAAATCCCCCGCAGTAACATTTCTCGTAATTACTCACCTTGTCTACAATTCTTCCTTTCTTACCCTGTATTTCTAACCCAGATGGGCTACCCCTATAGTGTTAGAAGAGAACACTATAGACGTGATCCTTGGTATGTCATGGTTAAGAAAGGTAAAGGCAGTTTATACACTGTGCTAAAGAAACCATAGAACTCACCAGTTCCAAAGGAGAAAGATTTAAAGATGGAATTGCAGTAACTACCGCCACCAGACTAGTGGCATTCTTAGTAGATGGGAAGTTTGTTGGTGTCAACATCCGCGTGGTTAGAGATTTTTCGGATGTCTTCCCAGAAGAGTTACCAGGGATGCCACCATATAGGGAAGTTGAGTTGTCATTGATCCCTTACCTGGGCTGTCCCTACTTTCAAACGGCCATACAGGATGTCCGTAGAAGAACTAAAGGAACCTAAGAAGCAATTATCGGAATTACAAGAGGTTGGGTACATTCGTCCGAGTTCCTCACCTTGGGGAGCACCGGTTCTGTTTGTACAGAAGAAGGATGGATCGCAACGGATGTGTGTGGATTATAGATCTCTCAATGATGTTACTGTGAAGAACAAGTATCTGTTACCCCGTATTGAGGATTTATTTGATCAGATGAGAGGTGCTAGAGTATTCCCGAAGATTGATCTCCGATCGGGTTACCATCAGATGAGGATTAGACCATCGGATATTCCCAAGACAGCATTCTCGACTCGATATGGATTATATGAGTTCACTGTTATGTCATTTGGATTAACCAATGCACCAGCCTATTTTATGAACTTGATGAATAAGGTGTTTATGGAGTACTTGGACAGATTCGTCGTGGTGTTCATCGACGATATTCTTATCTATTCCAAGAGTGATAGTGATCATGAGGGACATCTGAGGTTGGTGCTACAGAAGCTACGAGATAATCAACTCTATGCCAAGTTTAGCAAGTGCAAGTTTTGGATTGGCGAGGTGCCATTTCTTGGTCATATCATTTCTAATGGAGGAATATCAGTGGATCCTGCTAAGGTTAAGGAGATAATGGAGTGGGGAGTACCCACTACAGTCACTGAGATTCGGAGTTTCCTGGGACTAGCAGGATATTATCGGAGATTTATTGAAGGATTTTCTAAGATTGCTAAGCCTATGACTTCGCTTTTGGAGAAAGGAAGAGAATTTAAGTGGGACGAGAAGTGTCAAGACAGCTTTGACCAATTGAAGAAAAGATTGATGTCGCCACCAGTATTGGTTACGCCAGACCTACAGAAAGGATTTGATATCTATTGTGATGCATGTGGCCAAGGCTTAGGATGTGTGCTTATGCAAGAAGGACATGTGATTGCCTATGCGTCTCGTCAGTTACGAAGACATGAATTGAACTACCCCACTCATGACTTGGAATTGGCAGCCGTTGTGCATGCGCTTAAGATATGGAGACATTTTATTATGGAAACCAAGTGTCAAGTGTATACGGAGCATAAGAGTTTGAAGTATATATTCACTCAGAAGGATCACAACCTTAGGCAACGCCGTTGGTTGGAGCTTATTAAGGATTATAATTTGGAAATTCACTATCACCCGGGCAAGGCAAATTTGGTTGCAGACGCCTTGAGTCGAAAGGAGCATGTTCATTCAGCTGTTGTTGCCCATCTTCCCGATGAGATTGTTGAGGATTTCAGGAGACTTAACCTGGGGATAGTTGCTCACACCGAAGGAGTTATTATTGATGTGGAATCTACCTTGGAGCAAGAAATCCGCAAAAGGACAAATTGGTGATGCTAAGATACAAGAGATCAAGGATCTTATCACTGAAGGTCGAGATCCAGAAATTCGCGGAAGATGAACAAGGCACTGTGTAGTTCAAGGACAGGATATGTGTTCCTGATATTGAAAGCCTTCGTGAGACTATTTTAAAGGAGGCCCATGACTCATATTAATCTATTCATCCTGGTAGTACCAAGATGTATCGGGATTTGAAGCAGAAGTACCGGTGGTATGGATTGAAGAGAGATGTGGCTGCACATGTGGCTATGTGCGACGTGTGTCAAGGAGTTAAGGCCGAACACCAAAGGCCAGCTGGATTACTGCATCCACTGAAGATACCCGAGTGGAAGTGAGAAGAAATTGGTATGGACTTCATGACTGGATTGCCTCGCACCCCGAGAGGATATGATTCGATATGGGTTATTATGGATAGATTGACCAAAGTGGCTCATTTTATTCCGATCAAGACTACTTATAAAGGCTCTCAACTGGCAGAGTTATATATGGTTCAGATTGTGTGTTTACACGGTGTACCGAAGAAGGTCATTTTGGATAGAGGATCATAGTTACCTCCAGATTTTGGAAAAGTTTTCATGAGAATATGGATACGAAGTTGAATTTTAGTTCGGCCTACCATCCTCAGACTGATGGACAGATTGAAAGGACTAATTAGGTATTGGAGGACATGTTGAGAGCTTGTGCCCCTCAGCATGGTAGTAGTTGGGACAAGAGTCTACCTTATGCTGAGTTCTTAGGCCAGTCTGAAGATGTCACCGTTCGAGGCTCTATATGGCAGGAAGTTCAGGACTCCTCTATATTGGATCAGGCTAGGGGAAGACAGTTCTTTGGACCTAAACTTATTCAAGAGGCAGAAGAACAAGTCTGTATAATCAGGGAGAATTTGAGGGTAGCTCAGACCAGGCAAAAGAGCTACGCTGATAATAGAAGAAGACCACTTGAATTTGAGGAAGATGATTGTGTGTACCCCAAGGTATCACCACTTCATGGAATGAGGAGGTTTAAAGTCAAGGACAAATTGTCCCCTCGCTTTATTGGACCCTTTAGAGTTTTAGGCGAGTTGGGGAAATGGCATACCAACTCGAGCTACTCGGTAATCTATCTGATGTACATAATGTATTCCATGTGTCTCAACTTAAGAAGTATCTCCGTGTCCCTGAGATACAGTTACCAATGGAAGAGCTCAGAATTCAGGGAGATTTGACTTATACGGAATATCCTACTAAGATTCTTGATACATCGACTGGGGTTACAAGAAATAAGGTGATAAAGATGTATAAAATACAATGGAGACACCATGGAGAAGATGAAGCCACATGGAAAAGAGAAGAAGTGCTTCGCATAGATTTTCCCCACCTGTTCCCTAGGTCCTCTTAAATCTCGAGGACGAGATTCTTTTTAAGGGGGTAGGATTTGTAATACTCAAAAGTGTAATAAAGAGAATAGAGATAATCTCAATGGTTTGTGGCCTCTACTAAGTATTGCATGTGCTCAACACTAGTTAAAAGTGGATGAATAGAACAATGAACACATAATTAATCCGTGCATCATGCTGAGTTTTTATTTGATTGTGCATTTGTGCTTAATAAAATAAATGTACCATTAATAGAATATCAATGGATCCATAGAATTCAAAGTCTAACTTGGAAATAAAACCATGAAAATAGAGAAGAGAAATGATATAAAAATATAAATAATATAATTATATTTCCAAAATTTGTATTTCAATTTCACAATATGATTTGAGAAAAAATTTGGCACCAGTTTGAATTCAAAACTTGTAATTCAAATTGAATTTGGAAATAGAGAAAAGAGAATAGAAAATAAAATAGAAAAAGAACAAAAGCCTTCATGGGCCGACCGACCACCTTTCTGGCCCATTCCCTCTTCTCTGCCGCGTGGTCGGCCTAGCCACCACACAAGTGCACCGACAGGTGGGTCCTGTTTGTCAGTCGCGCACGCTTGCTCTCGCGCGCATGCCGCTAGCGCTTACACTTGGGGCCCACCGGTCATTCACTGCCTGCGTGCGCACCGCCGTTCTCACTGCGCATAGGGACCCAGGTTCCAACCGCGTGCGCTCCGCACCGTTCGTCCTCTGCCACACGGGCCAGCCATCCCTCTCGCGCCTTACGCCTGTTTCTCTGGCGCGTGGACCCAGAGCGTCAGCTCCGTCCTCAACAGAATCGTCGGGCATGGCGGCATGCGCAATTCTCGCGTACGGCCGTTGTGCGCTTGACCACGACCGCGACCTTATAGGGAGCACGGCCGGGCTCGCCTCTCCTTCCCTGTCTTCCTACCATCGCGACCACCGCCCTAGCAGAGAGAGTATCGTGCGTGCCGCCGAGAGTGAAGAAGAAGGGGGTGGTAGGATCGCTGCCGCGGATACTCGTCGTCGGTGGGATTCAAGTGCCAGTGAAGCCAATAGTGCGTCGGGCTACCTCCACTGCAACTGGGGAAAGGTTTAATTGGGAGGGCGCCTGCTGAAGCCGGGTGAATTTCTCGTCGATCGCGCAGCTTGGCCGTGGGTCCGCGCAGCTCCGTGGGTGGAGTTCATCACATCGCAATCGTCGGTATGTGCTACCTCATCCTCCTCACTGTTTGATTAACTTCGTGTAGCCCAGTTTAATTTGACAGAGGTGCTCAGGGGTGGCCGATTGGATCTCGGCCGTGTCCTCCGCCGTGTAGCCATTGCGGCGGCGGCGCTGCTTGGGTAGGAGGAGAAGGAATCGCGCGGTGTCCATTGATCTGTTGATCAACGGTTAATTGTGGTGGGCGCAGTAGATAGGTCCCTAGCCATTGATCTTCTATCCGATGGTTCAGGGCAGATCGGGCTAACATAAAATCAGGACCCTAGGATCTTGATCCGATGGTCAGTTTAGCGTACCGCTTCGCCACTATGGGCGATTTAATCTGGGCGCCTCGTTTCAGATCCAACGGCCAGAGTACCCCCGTACCCCTTCGGCCAGCGCTATTTGCAAAAGAGACCCCACAGTTTTAGGAAACCAACCCGCAGTCCTGTCTGCAGGACTTTGTGTCTTGGGACCTTTTGCTCCGAGCCCCCTGTGCTTTCAAGGAAATGAGGCCCAGTCCAGAACATTATAAAACAAGAGAAAATAATTTATAAATGGATTTTTAATAGGAAAATAATGGCTAGAACTTCAATAATTCATAGAAAACGAATATGAACTCCAAATCACTCCATTCCAGTTGCAAAAATTTGGTAATATTATTATCTTTCACTTAGTGTCCCTGTTTTATCATGACAACAGCAAGAAAATTAATTCCTCACTTAATCTATTTTAAACACATAAAACCTTTAAAAATCCATAACTTAAAATCTATAACTCCAAAAATTATGATTCCTGTTCCTAGGATTTTACTTTAATGTGTAGATTATTACTGTGTATGTTGTTTATATGTTTGGTGTAATGTTAATTTCTCTATATGCACTGTGCTTGTTTGTATTGTGGCGAGTAGAAGAGCCCGTTGCTGAGGATCCTGGTGAGCAGCAGGTTGAAGTAGCTGAGCAGGAGCTCATTGAAGGCAAGTTGTGCCCTTGACCACTTTTTACCCAATAATGTTCTTTAATATCACTTATCCATGCATAGGTTAATTTTGATGGGACCCAATAGGTCACCCTAGATTGTTTATCTCATTACCTTGTTTACCCCTGAGTCACCTGGGTAGTTTGCTATTGCTTTATATGGTTTTAGGATAATCATTTATTACCTCTATGTTCCAATTCTTTTTGTTATTCTATTTATGTTCATGTTGAGATCATTAATGTTAATTGGAACATAGAGCTTAACTTGAGTAACACGTGCCACCACAAGGGTTTAATGGGACGCCCTTGGCTGACTAATTAGGAAAGCTAGTGGAAGACTACCTTACCCAAAAGGGGCAAGGGCAGTAGGGGAGTGGTCAGTGTAGGGAGGTCCTTGGTTGATTTTGCTGCGATGGCGGTCAGACAAGAACCCTGCATTGGAGCTTCCTATAAATTGTAGCGGGTTTTCTGAAGCTAGTGGAACTTTGTAAAGGCCTCGTAGTGTTACCCTGCCTCGCCTCCTCGGTAGAGGTGTATGGGAAGTCGCGATCCCTTGGCAGATGGGTAACATGACTTGTGGGTAAAGGGTACAACCTCTGCAGAGTGTAAAACTGGTATACTAGCCGTGCTCGCGGCCATGAGCAGCTCAGGACTCTCTGATGTTTAAATTATGGAACTTAAATTCAATTTTGTCATTTGCATTGCATGGGTTTATTATTAATTTTGTTCTATTACTTTACTTATGGTTTGGTATTTACTTACACTTAGTAACTGCTAATAAAATTTTGACCAACTACTTAAAAGCAATGCTCAGCTTTAACCCCTATCATTGATTAGCCTTACACATCACATGAACTCACACCTTTGTGAGTTTATGCCCACTGGTTCCCCACAACTTGTTGAGCTATGATCATGTGTGAGCTCACCCTTGCTGTCTCACACACCCCCCCCCACAGGAGAAGAGCAGGTGGTTCAGGAGGAGCCACAAGGCGAGGAGTATGATCTGATCTAGGTGGCGTTTCTCAGTTGACATTTGCGCCGACGATCCTTAGTTCGTTTTATAATCATTATTTTTATTTTGTAATAAGTCTTCCGCTATGTAATAAATACTCTGATGTTACTGTGACATTTATCTCTATACACTCTATTATTATATATGTTGTCTTCTTGACGCATGTATGAGATGCACTCGACTTTGTTCTTTAAAGCCCGGGTGTGACAGTTTCACTCAATTGGAGCCAGCTCTGATACATTTACACCTTCAGCTGAGAACCTGCCTAGCACCCTAGAATATATTGAAGGCGAAGTTGATGCTCTTGACAAAGTTATTGCTGGGCATGCTGACTTCTGCGCCCTGCTAGCTTCTCGAGGCACAGCCACCGCTTTTCTGAAGGCTGGCTGTACGCACGGAAAAATTGTAAATAGGCCAAACTTCAGCTTGTCACCAGCAGATTTGGTTGACATCCCAAGCCTAGCCCGAAGCATTGGAAACAGATTTATGACTCAGATTTGGGTAAATGGCGGGCGAAAAATGGCTGGTGACGAAGCTCGGAGCCACCTTAAGCCGGTGAGAAACTTATACTTGTTACTTTCACGTTCTCCTTGAAATTTGCACCTTTCTTATTCTGCTTTAATATATATAGGATGATGAAGCTGAAGAATGACGGGCTGAAGCTTAACATTTGTTGTAAAAGACTTTCCTGCAAAAAACTCTGAAGAGATCTTTGTAATATAATTGTAGAAAAAACTAATGTAAATTTGTGCATACCTTGTAATATATTGTTTCTCCTTTATCCGTGCACAATCTGCTTTGTTGCGAACGAAACTTTACTTTTGAGCCGAAGGCGAAAAACACCTTCCCTTCTTTTCGTACACAACGAAGCATGAAAATTTCCTCTTTCTCCGAAGTTTTTCCTCATAACCAAAGCATTTGCCTTTTCTGTATGATACGATGATGATGATCCTATATATCTCTAAATGAATGTTTATGAATGCAAATGTCATGATGTAATGTATTGTGCAAATGATTATTTGAATGTACATCCAAAAAATCATAATTATAGCCCTCATTCCCTTGAGAATGACTCAAATCTTTTTGCCGTTTATTTTTCGGCTTCACCGTTTACTTTTCGGTGTATCAGCGCTGACTTTTCGCTGTAAGCCTCCCTTAGGAGCTTCTTCGCCTTTTACTTTCGGCGGAATCAGCGTTTATTTTTCGCTGTAAGCCTCCCTTAGGAGCTTCTTCGCCTTTTACTTTCAGCGGAATCAGCGTTTATTTTTCGCTGTAAGCTCTGCATTCCCTTGGGAACGACTTTTGAGCTTCTCCTTCTTTTCTTTTTCCATTGCACTCGATGGTGCGTCGTCAGCTTTTACATTTACATTTTTTGGGGGATATCACTCTTATAGAATTGAAATGAGGAAAAGAAAAATTACATGTTGTGGCCCCATTAAAAACCTTTCTCCCCCTTTGGAAAGGAAAAGGGTGCCATAAGGAAAAACTAAAACAACAATAAAAAATAGAAAAGATAACATCAAATTACACATATTACCGCCGAAGCTCATCCGCATTCCATGATCTAGGAATGTCGTTGCCGTCCATATCCTTTAATCTGTAGGAACCGGGTCTTGACAAAGATACTACCAGAAAGGGGCCTTCCCATTTTAGTTGTAGTTTGCCCACTGTGTCTGGGTTGGCCACTCTTCGAAGCACCAAATGTCCTGGCTTAATGTTCTTCAACCGAACCTTTCTATCACGCCATTTTATTGTTTCGGCTTGGTATTTATTGATGTTTTCCACAGCCTGAAGCCTGATCCCTTCTATAGCATCTTTGTCCACAGAACAATCAGCTTCGTCTATCGCCGAAGTCACTGTTCTTATTGATCCTGCCTTAGCCTCTTCTAGGGTTATTGCTTCATCACCAAACAGCAATTTGAATGGTGTAAAACCTGTTGACCTTGATACTGTTGTGTTGTGGCTCCACACCACTTTAATTAATTCTTCTGGCCACTTACCCCTTGGTTGATTGAATATTAACTTCATTATTTCTGTCATTATGATGCCATTAGCCCTTTCAACTAGTCCATTTGATTCGGGATGTCGAACTGACGCAAAATGGATCTTTGTGCCAATTTGGTCACAAAATTCTTTAAAAGCTTCGGAGTCAAACTGCGTTCCATTGTCCACAGTGATAGCCTTCGGCACTCCGAAGCGACAAACAATGCTTTGCCAGAAAAACTTTTGGACAGTAACCAAAGTTATTGTGGCTAAAGGCTTTGCCTCAATCCACTTAGAAAAATATTCCACTGCCACTACAACATATCTTAAATTTCCTTGTGCTGGTGGTAGCGGACCTAACAAATCAAGGCCCCACCTTTGCAACGACCAAGTGGGTTGTATTAACTGAGTTAGAGACGAAGGTTGTTTTTGATCTCTTGCACATTTCTGACAACCTTCGCACTTTTGGACTAGTTCCGCTGCATCCGAAGCTGCTTTTGGCCAATAAAATCCTTGGCGAAAAACTTTTCCCAGCAAAGGCCTAGATCCAATGTGAGATCCACACAAGTCTGCATGTATTTCCTTCATCAACTCTATACCTTCGGCTCTGGATAAACATTTGAGTAACGGAGAGCAGACACCATGCTTGTACAGCTCCCCTTCTATTATTACATATGGACGAGCTCTTGCCTCTATTCTCTTGTTATAAGCTTCGTCATCTGAAAGGAAATTACCCTTAAGGTAAGAGATGATTTCAGTTCTCCAGTCTTCACTATAAACAGGAGATATGTTGAGGACCGCTCTTTCAAGAAGTTCAACAGAAGGTGCTTTTATTGTCTCAAAAAATACTTCCGAAGGTAAGGGCAGCCCCTGTGCTGCTGACTTGGCTAGCAAATCAGCATGCTCATTTTCTCCTCGAGGAATATTTTTTACAGAAAACCCCTCAAAGGAAGCTTCAATCCTTCGGACAGTATCTAGATAATTCTCAAGCTTCGGGTCTCTTGCCTTACAACTTTTGTCAATATGACCAGAGATAACCTGGGAATCAGTTTTAAGAACCGCCCTTCTGATTCCCATTGCCTTTAACTTCCGAAGACCCAAAAGTAAAGCTTCGTACTCAGCAATGTTATTTGTGCAGCTAAAATCCAGTCTTGCTGCGTAGCAAGTTTTAACTTTGGAGGGTGCGACCAACACAGCGGCTGCTCCTGCTCCGAAGGTTCCCCAAGAACCATCGCAGAATACTGTCCATGCTTCGGCATCTTTATTTGCCTCTTCTACTTGAGCCCCTGGCGTCCAGTCAGCAATGAAGTCAGCTAACGCCTGGGACTGAATCGAAGATCTGTGTACATAATCAATGCAGAATTCATTAAGTTCCGTAGCCCACTTTCCAATCCTTCCAGTAGATTCTCTATTTCTCATAATGTCCTTCAATGGTTGTGAAGAAGGGACAATTATATTGTATGCTTGGAAATAATGCCGAAGCTTTCTAGAAGCCATCAAAATAGCATATAGCACCTTCTCCAATTCTGTATAATTTTTCTTTGATAAACTAAGAACTTCAGATACAAAGTATATTGGAGCTTGCTTCTTGATTTGCCCTTCAAGCTTCTCTTGGACAAGTGCCGCACTTACCGCTGAGTGCGAGGCTGCCACATATAACAACAGAGGAGCCCCTGGTGTTGGTGGAGTTAGCATTGTTAAGTTTATCAAATATTGCTTCAGCTCTTCGAAGGCTCTCTGCTGGATCGGTCCCCATTGAAAAACTTCGGCTGACTTCAGCACTTCGAAGAATGGTAAATTTCTCTCTGCTGATCTAGATATGAATCTGTTGAGAGATGCCAGTCTTCCTGTCAATCTTTGAGCCCCCTTCTTTGTACTGGGTGGTTCCATTCAAAGGATAGCTTCGATTTTATTTGGATTAGCCTCAATCCCTTTTGTTGAAACTAGGCAGCCAAGAAATTTCCCTTTCTTCACCCCGAAGACACATTTTTCTGGATTCAACTTTAAACCGGCCTGTCTGAAATTAGCGAAGGTTTCCTGGAGGTCAGCAATGTGATTCTCTTGCTTCGTGCTTTTTACAATGATATCATCAACATAAGTTAACACATTTCTGCCTATCTGAGACTGAAGAACCTTCGCTGTCATTCTGCTGAAGCTTCCTCCAGCATTCTTGAGCCCCTCAGGCATCCGAAGGTAACAATATGTTCCACTAGGGGTTATGAAGCTGGTCTTCGACTCATCCTCCTTCTTCATCCAGATTTGATGATAACCTGAATAATAGTCCAACAGACTCATAAGCTCTGATGAAGCTGCTTCATCAACTAAGGAATCTATCCTTGGCAATGGAAACTCGTCCTTCGGACAGGCCTTGTTGAGATCAGTAAAATCGATACACATCCTCCATTTACCATTGGCCTTTTTTACCATGACAGTGTTAGCCAGCCATTCTGGGTATTTTACCTCTCTGATAACTCTAGCACTGAGAAGTCTTTTCACTTCATTTTGAGCACCTTCGACCTTGTCATCAGACATCTTTCGAAGCCTCTGCTTTCTGGGTCTGAAAGATGGATCAACATTAAGCGAATGCTCAATAACATCCCTGTTAACTCCGCAAAGATCATTAGCCGACCATGTAAAGATATCTTTGTTGTTGAACAAGAATCTTATCAAGGTTTTCTCTTGTTCCTCAGACAATTGAGATCCCAGCATCACCTTCTGCTCTGTGATATCTTCGCATAAAAGCATGGGTTTCGGCTGATCGGCCGAAACAGCCTTCTCCCTTCTATGCTTGTACTGCTCACAAGCTTCGGCTTCATCTATGTTATGGATTGCCTTTGAATCAGTCCAATTCTCTTCGGCCTTTGTGGCGGCTTCCTGACTCCCATAAATAGCAATAGGTCCCTGATCCGAAGGTATCTTCATGCAAAGATATGCTGGATGAAGGATTGCTTCGAAAGCATTGAGTGTTCCGTGACCAATGATAGCATTGTAAGGATAATCCATGTCAACAATGTCAAACACAATTTGCTCAGTCCTTGTGTTGTTGACGAATCCGAAGGTTACTGGCATGGTAATCTTTGCAAGTGCTCAATCTGCCGCCCTCCGAAGCCACAAAGAGGGTGCGTAGCATCATGAATCTTGTCTTCGGGCTCTTGCATTTGTCTGAAGGCCTTAGCAAATATGATATCTGTTGCACTGCCTGTATCAACCAAAACATTATGGACCAGAAATCCTTTGATCACACAAGAAATAACCATGGCATCATTGTGTGGGTAATCCTTGAGCTGAAGATCCTCTTGAGAAAAGGTAATTGGGATGTGAGACCTTCTTGATTTGATGAAGGGTCCTTGTACCCCTACATGTTGTACTCTTCTCTGTGCCTCCTTCTTCTGTTTCTTGTTAGCCGGCTCTGAGCATGAACCGCCTGTTATCGGGAGAATCAGCTTTGGAGCCGAAGCAGTTCCAGCTTGGTTCTTGAACGAAGCCATTATCTCAGGAAAGTGGAAGTGAGTTCACCGGAGGTGGGCGCCAATGTTGGGGACTTGTTCTCAAATGCTATGAATTAAGAACAAGGCAACATAAAATGTTAAATATTAATGCCCTTCGTCCGCTGAAGCATTATATCCCCATGGATTTAATGAACTTCGGACGAAGACCATGAGTGAAATATCACGAAGGTCATACCTTCGTGATTAAACTTATAAAATAATATGAAATAATATATAAAACATGAAATATTTAAAGATAAATATATCAGAAATAAGCAACATTATTCACATATTTTATTATCTGATCATAAAAATGTCAGAACATAAAATTTGAGTACATTTGTACCTTCTCCTTGACAGATGATAATTCCCGGGCAATGCGTTTGCAATTACAGGAATGCGTGAACAGTAAAGGAATACTGTTCACTATTTATAGACACAGGACACAGCCTGTAAGGAATTACAATCATGCCCCTTATAAAAGTTTACAACAATGACTGAGACCCTTATGGGCTAAAAGGTCATTCTATCTTTAAGTCGGTTCGATCCTTCGTCTTCGGGTATGCTAAAACACCGAAGCTTCATGAGTGATAGCTTTGGTCATCATGTATAAGCAGCTTTAGCCGAAGCTATTTCTTCCTGCAGGACCTTCGGCGACGAAGCATGGCCCCAACAAGTTCCTAAAGGGACTCATTGGACCACTCCAGTACCAGCTAATGTCTCATACCTTCCCATCTTTCTAGAAGCTTCTGGACAAGGCCATATCTCTTTAACACGAACGTGTTCAGCTTGGCGAGAAGAAGAGGAAGGCCATCACCTAGGGGCAGGGGAGCAATAGCAGTCGTACTCGCTATGCTCCACCCTAGGGTACACCAGCTCGTCCTGGAGAAAGACAACAATCTTATCAGCACCCTGCTCAGCAAACACCTGCTGGCCAAAACACTGCTACTGGCACTACACCAATGTCTGTCCTAAGAGGAACCCCAACACACCAGCTTGAGGCAGTGGTTAGGGCAAGCAGAATCAAACTGCAGCTAGAACAAAGGATTCAGTATTTCTAGAGTTAATCAGATCAGTCCTAAAGCTATCATTGATAGTTCTGACATTACTATTGGTACATTCCTTATTAATTCAATTTCAGCATCTATATTGTTTGATTCTAGAGCTTCACATTCATTCATATCTGTTCGGTATGCTAATACACATGAGTTGCCTTATATAATTATGCGTAAACCCATGGTAGTCATCACACCTAAGGGACCTATTGAAGCAAACTACACATGCTGCAAAATTGACATAACTATTTTGGGAAGAAATTTTTGGTCTACACCTGTAATATTAGAAGAAAGTGAAATAGATCTAATCCTTGGAATGAAATGGTTAAAAGAGTGCAATGCAGTTATACACTATGCTAAGGGAATAGTTGAACTCACTAGTCCGGATGGAGATAGATTTGAAGTCAAAATCACCTTGTCACCATTTACTAAGCCTGGTATATGCTTACTAGATGGCAAATTTGTGGGTGATCATATTCGATTGGTTAGAGATTTCCTGGATGTTTTTCCGGAGGAGTTGCCTGGGATGCCACTGGATAGGGAAGTGGAGATTGTTATTGATCACTTACCTGGTATCGCTCCTATTTCTAAAAGACCCTATAGGATGTCAGTAGAAGAACTAAAGAGCTTAAAAAATAGTTGAAGGAGTTACATGATTCGGGGTATATTTGCCCTAGTTCCTCACCTTGGGGAGCGCCGGTTTGTTTAGAAGAAGGATGGTTCTCAGAGGATGTGTGTGGATTATCGGTCACTTAATGATGTCACCATTAAAAATAAATACCCCTTACCACATATTGAAGACTTGTTTGATCAGATGAGAGATGCTAGGGTATTCTCTAAGATTGATCTCAGATCGGGTTATCACTAAATGAAGATAAGGCCTTCTAATATTTCCAAGATGGCTTTCTCTACTAGATATGGACTATATGAATTCACCATCATGTCATTTGGCTTGACCAATGCACCAGCCTACTTCATGAATCTGATGAATAAGGTGTTTATGGAATATCTTGATAAGTTCATCGTGGTATTCATCGATGACATTCTGGTTTATTCCAATGATGATGGAGAACATGAGGAACATCTGCGGATGGTATTGCAAGTTGAGAGATAATCGGCTCTATGCTAAATACAATAAATGTGAGTTTTGGTTGAATGAGATATCTTTTCTTGGTCATATAATATCCAAGGAAGGAAACGCAGTAGATCTAGCCAAAGTAAGAGAAATAGTGGGATGGAAGATACCTGCGTCGGTTAGTGAGATCTAGAGTTTTCTAGGACTCATGGGCTATTACCGACGTTTCATTGAGGGATTCTCTAAAATAGAAAAGCCAATGACCTCATTGTTAGAAAAAGGGAAAGAACTCAAGTGTACTCAGGCTTGCCAAGATAGTTTCAATCTGCTGAAATTTAAGTTGATGTCACCTCTAGTGTTGGTAATGCTAGATCTGCAGAAGGGATTTGATATATATTGTGATGCTTGTTGCCTAGGCTTGGGATGTGTTCTGATGCAAGAAGGACATGTCATTGCCTACGCGTCTCGCCAGTTGAGGAAGCATTTGCTAAACTACCCCACTCATGATTTAGAACTGCTTGCTGTAGTGCATGCTCTCAAGATTTGGAGACATTATATAATGGGGACCAAGTGTCAAATCTATACAGACCACAAGAGTTCCAAGAAAGGGGTACTTTTCTATTGGTTGAAACCTTAGTGGTTACATACAACCTAGTTGAAACCATAAAAAGCCTCGAACTGGTCTCTTGGTCGCACACCAAAGGAAGGTGACTTGCAACCAAAGACTAGATGGATATTTTTAGTCACCTAATGGTGGGATATGAATTCACTTCTCATGGGGAATTAGCATATATATCGTGCTAACGCTACGATTATAGGAAGGAGAGGGGTTGACGGTGGAGGTGGCGACGAGAGAGGAGGGGTTGACGGTGACACGGGGGAGGGGGAGGCTGGGGGTGACTGGGATGGAGGGAGATGGGGAGGGATGAGAGTTGAGGGATGATCCAAATAATATTGTCCAATGGATTTGAGTGAGTAAGAGAGAGGGTGTAATCCATCGATCTGTCTCGTTGGTTTTAACAGTGTGATAAGTTTGGGTGCGATTTGTTTGGTGGATTTAGTGGAGGTTATGAGTGTGGGTGATTTCATTGTGTGGGTTTTGTAAAGTTTAAATTGGTGGATTATGTAATGGTATAGATGTGTACAACCTCTATAGATAGAAAATTGCCATGGCAGTCACAGTCGTATCGTTCTTATGGTTATGAGCGACATGGACCCTCACACGATTAGTTGAGATATGCTTTGGTTGGTTTGCTATGGGTTTGTAGTATGATTAATGATCTTGTTTGTGAGAATATTTGGAGAACAAGAACCATAAAATAAATAATTGCTTCTGAAAATTATTTTGGACTAAAAGCATTTTGATTGAAAGAATTGAGTATAGTCTTTCTTGACTTTAGCTTGCATAACATTTTTCCACAGTTACGGAGTTTTATAAGTGTTCAAACTTGCCATATGCATTGTAGCTTAGCTAAAGGTAGTGTCTATGTGTACATGGATGATGATAAAGCTGAAGACTGGGCTTGTTGTCTTCTCGGTCTATGCCTATAGAGGCCACTACAACTAGTTCTGGTACCTTTTGTTGTTTTGTTGTGTTAGTTGTAACTTTCTCTTTATTCTATGGGTCCTTATGTTGATAGTGCATTAAGATGAATATGAAATAATGTCATCACTAATGACATTGTTGTGTGTGTGAGTAAACTTCCTAGGCACACATACAAATGCGTTGGGTTTCTCCTAAAACTCGGTGTGATTGAGATTCTTGAGCTTGCACATGTGGGAGAGAATGAGAGAGGTGAGCTCCATATGCTTCTCCACTTGGCATGGTCTTGGGCTTGAATTCTCTTCTGTATTTCCTTCTCTTCTTAATTATTCTCTTCTTTTTTCATTTGAGAGAGAGGGGGGTTGAGATCAGGAGAGTGAGTGGGAGAGGAAGCTGACGGTTGAGAAGACCCCATTTATATTGACATGTGGGGCCAAGACCAAGAGAGGACAATGGAGGACAACACAACTGATTGCATGTTTGCTGAACCACTATTATGGCGGACGATCTAAGTGAAGGGGTCGAACAGTCCGTCAGAACCTCATTGACTCCATTGTGTTGATTGGTCAATTGGGGTCTAACATGTTCTAAGGAACAGAAAGAGCACTCCTAATGATATGAGGAAACACTATGAAGTTCAGATTTCCTTGATCATCACTTGTGGGGAGTACATAACTGCCATTCGGAGCATGGGGATCATCTTCTGTTTGATTTGTTGAGGTCTTATTCTGGATTGGTTAGTTTGATTGACTTGGGTTGACTAAAGATTCTTGTGGGATCTTAGGTTTCTTCTAGAGATTCCGTCATTAGGATTAGGGTTGAGAGATATTCACTGTGTTACCAAGCTTGAGCATTGCAGGAGATGAGTGGATAGAGAGTTAGCTCGCAGAAGTACGAGTTGACCAGCTTGGTTTACTTCAAGGATCAAGGGGGTTATTGAGAGCACCTAGAGGGGGGGGGTGAATAGGTGATCCTGTGAAAACTTAAAACTTAAGCCACAAAAACTTGTTAAGTGTTAGCACAATGATTGCCATGTGGCTAAAGAGAAGTCTCAACAAAACACAATACCACAAGAGATCAAGCACAGAGGTGACACAGTGGTTTATCCCGTGGTTCGGCCAAGACCAACGCTTGCCTACTCCACGTTGTGGCGTCCCAACGGACGAGGGTTGCAATCAACCCCTCTCAAGCGGTCCAAAGACCCACTTGAATACCACGGTGTTTTGTTTTTCCTTTCACTATCCCGTTTGCAAGGAATCTCCACAAATTGGAGTCTCTTGCCCTTACAAGTATATGATCACAAAGAAGCACAGAGTAAGGGAGGGAAGCAACACACACAAATCCACAGCGAAACGCGCACACACACGGCCAAGAATCGAGCTCACAAGAGTATCACAAAGTTCTCACTAGAACGGAGCTCGAAACACTTAGAATGACAAACAAATGCGCAGAGACTGAGTGTGGATGATCAAGAATGCTCAAAGGTTGCTTGTGTGTCTCCTCCATGCGCCTAGGGGCCCCTTTTATAGCCCCAAGGCAGCTAGGAGCCGTTGAGAGCAAATCCGGAAGGCCATCCTTGCCTTCTGTCGTCGGGGGCACCGGACAGTCCGGTGCACACCGGACAATGTCCGGTGCCCGATTTGTTTCCATAACTGGCGCTTCCGACCGTTGCCGACCGTTGGAGATCTGGAGCCGTTGGCGCACCGGACAGTCCGGTGCCGTCTTCCGACCGTTGGCTCCGCCACGTGTCCCGCGCAGATTGCGCGGCCGACCGTTGGCCCGGCCGACTGTTGGCTCACCGGACAGTCCGGTGTACACCGGACAGTCCGGTGAATTTTAGCCGTACGCCGTCGGCCAATTTCCCGAGAGCGGCCAGTTCGAGCCGAGTCAGCCTGGCGCACCGGACACTGTCCGGTGCACACCGGACAGTCCGGTGCTCCAGACCGAGCTGGGTCTTGGCAGCACACAGCCAAGTCTTTTCTCCTCTTCTCTCTTCTTCTTCTTTCTGTTTCTAACACTTAGACAAATATATTAGTACACAAAACCAATGTACTAAGGCTTAGAAACATACCTTTACTTCATGATTTTCACCTTGTTCATCCATGTACATAAATTCACAATTAAACACATGTGTTGGCACTCAATCACCAAAATACTTAGAAATGGCCCAAGGGCACATTTCCCTTTCAGTTATGGTCAGGAGTTGGTGCTTTAAAGGAGGGTTGTTTAAACTTTACATCTAGAAAACGATTTTGGGTCATGACATAGGAGAGTTTAATAAATTGTAATCTCTACTACTTTAAAGCATCGGTTTCATGCGTCGTGCGTCACGTGCGAAACACGTATGTCTGTCTCTCTTCCCCGCTTCTCGCTTAATAAATGGACCCAATAAGCTCACCCAAGCCAAACACCATAGGAAGCCACATGCAATGCAGCGCTCTTACACAGTACAATCTCGCTAGTTGAATGGGGATAGACAACCGAGAAAGTTATAAAAAAGGGTTGTGCACCTTTTCAACCAATACATTTCTTGATATTTTGGCTAAGATAAATTGTAATATTTATTTTTTCAGTTTAATATCTAATATGTGGACCATATTCACTTTGATATTAAATTTATTTTTACGGATATTGTGCCATCGCAGCGTGGGTATTATACTAGCTGAATGACTGTGCAATAAACCGTCAAGCAAACCTGACAATAACCGAATCTATATGGATTGAGGGGGATTGAGGGGGTTCAATCTATAGTAAGTCAAAATTTCTCCCAATCCGTATCAATCATCTTCAATCCATATAGATTGAAAATAACCGAACAAGCTCCTAGGGGTTCCAACAGATTATCTTTCCTGACCGTACGAAGAGGTAGGACACATAACGCCCCCAGTCCATGTCATCATGTAGACTCATTAATTAGGACAGGTAGTAGTAGTATAGTCCTTGGACAGGTACTCTGTCAAATAATATAAACAAAGTGATGCATTTGTTGCGCTAGCTAGCAAACCTCAATCATTTGATTGATGTTCACGGTTTAATTAATGGCCCCCATAACCCGCCGAATATTCTAGCTTGACGTTTATGGAAATATATGTAGGACGTCTTCTTGTTGTTATGCGGAGATTCTTTTCGTACAATTTGTGTATAGTTTTAAGAATATGGCATTCCATTCCCAATATGGTCTGCTACTTGTATATTGTATATATTGAATAGTAAAAATGGGTCTCTTATTATTATAATAATTCACTTTAATAATCCTAGCAAACTAAATTCACATACTTGCTGTTGATCTTTTTCGTCAGAGTGCACATATGTGTTGGCTAGTTTGGTAGAGGTTGACTAGTTATAGTAACCATGTTGTTCAATCTTATCTAGGATTTCTGCAACTAGCAACGTGCTGTTGGTTGGCTTTTTAGTGTTGCTTTAAGAAATATATTATCTTATACATTTATTCAGATCAAAGATGGTCCACCAACCAAAATAATGTGGTACATGTACATGTTCAGCCAATAAAAACTTTTACATATGCACTCCCAATATATGACAGTGATTCATTTTCAGTAGCCAAATGCCATCGAAAATAGGCTTTTCGCCACCGAAAATACCGCAAATCCTTCACCAACAGTAAAGCCTCAATTTGGCTAGGAGAGGACCGCCGAAAATAGATTATTTTCGGCAGCTTGGCACTAGCTTCCGAAAATAAAAGCCCTTATTTTTGACGGCCGTCTCCTTGGACGTGTTCTTAAAACTATACATAAATTTTGAACCCCATTGAATCGATCACATCGGTGAACATAAAGTACCTTAGAAATTAGAAAATTAGCTATTCGATCACAATTTCTATCTTATTGAATGTACTATTAGAAATTCATATGGTACTTTTGGCTCCAATTTGGGGCCAAACACTAGAGTGAACCACCTGGCGCCCTAGCGGTGCTCTCTGTGGGAACCTGTACGGTGCATGGCCTAGGGCCAGATGGTCCACGACCTCACTATAGGAGCGGCTTCTTCCCTGCGTGCTTCTGGACGGTCCGTGCTCTAGGCTAGACGGACTATGATGGCGCATGGTATTCTTCTCCACATAAACTTCAATCTCACCTCCTAGGAGAGGCCCTGTTGGGGAGGAGAGATCCATGAGTTGTCTTGGGGTCGTCAGGATATCCAAGACACCTCTAGATGACATCAAGCTGAAGAGAGGTGAAGAAATATATTGAGGAATACCAATACTAGGGCTAAACTAAGGCTAGATTACTTGTACTCCTAATGAATGGAAAGAACAATGAAAATAAGGTAAATTTGATAAATAGATTTGATTTTATCGATTGTGGGGGAGTCAATTGGCCGTACCCCGGTATGAAACAGTTACAAGTAGGTTCCCAAACAAATCTTTGCGGAGTTTGCTAACAAATATCGCAGAAAATAGGAACCCTATGTGGCAGAACCACCTGTTGGGGGCCTTTCTCTTCCGAAGGTCCTCAAAAACGTGACTAACCATATGTTTTCAGCATGATTATGAATAGTTTCAGGAAGCTTCGGCTTTGGGATGAAGAACCTCTCATGACAGAACGAAGGGAAATAAAGAACGGGAGACGAAGCTGGAAGCCAAGGGACTTCGGCTGGACATGTTGACGAAGCTCAAGTATGACAACGACTGAAAGAGGCTAAAGACCATACAGTCCTCAATAATTCATGTTAAGATTATAGATAGTTACAAGCGACATAAATGTAATTTTATCCGGGCTGCGTCTGGTGCCTATAAATAGATGAACAGAAACACCGTACTGTTCACGCTGAATTGTAATCACTCTCACGTCATCCTCGTACCCTCATCTTTTGACAAGCCGAAGCATTTGAGAACAAGTGACCAACATTGGCGCCCACCTCCAGTGAACTCACTTCCACAACCTTCGGCAAGCATTAACCTTCGACATGCCGCCGAAGAAGGCAATGGTGCCAGGGGCTGCCCTTCAGCCGCTGGACACAAATTAGGACGCACTCTCCCTGCGAGAGGCCAGGAGTCAAAAGAGAAAGGCCACCAGCCCAACTCTTCAGAAGGAGCAACTTGACCAGGAAATTAGGGATTTAGAAGCAATCCATCAACAAGTGCAAAGGAAAAGGGAGAAGATGCTTCGTCTGGCTGATCTTCAGAATCGTACTCAAGATGACCAGGACCAAAGGCCTCAACACAGGAAGCTTCGTCAGGAGACCTCACTCAATAAAGACGAATGGTACGATGACTTTCATCATGGTAACTTTACTTTTGATGATGCTTCTCCCCTGGCAGCAAAATTGTAGGCTACCCCATGGCCATAATCCTACAAGTCACCTTAGTTGCCCATGTATGATGGGCATTCGGATCCAAAGCAATTTTTGATGAGTCATGAGGCAACAATATCCTCATATGGAGGTAACGCTACTGTCATGGCAAAGTATTTTGTCATGGCGGTCAAAAGCGTGGCCCAGACCTGGAATTCCTCCCTTTGGCCAGGAACAATCACATCATGGCAGAAGCTCAAGGATATGCTAGTCACTAGCTATTGGGGGCCTTCTTCTTCGTTGAAGGTCCTCCAAGCAAAAACAGCTTCGGCAGGATAGCAAGCAATCAGGTGTGACATGAAGATGTATGCCGAAGCTACAACTGAAAAAGCTTCGGCATAATGACACGCTTGAGACAAAGGGTGGCACCGACTTAAAGAGGAAAAGACTGCATAGTCCTAGATGGTTTGTGTTATAGTCTTGATTAGTTATCAAGGGCATGAATGTAATTATGTCCAGGCTGTGTCCCGCGCCTATAAATAGATGAACAGTAACCCCGTACTGCTCATGTTGACTTGTGATCACTTGCACGTCACTCTTGGATTCTCGCCTTTTGTAAAGCCGAAGGTACAAATGCAATTTGATACCATTGATGTTTTGTCTACAATTATATAATGTGAATATAAATAAGCTAATGATTTAATATGATTATTCATGCTTTCTTCATGTTTCATACACTTCAGTTTTCATTAATACATGTTGAGATGACGAAGGTATGTCCTTCTTGACCTTCGTCTGGAGACCATTATATCCTAAGAGAGATAATGCTTCGAAGGACAAAGGTCTTTAACCATTAACATTTGTGTTGCCTTATTCTTAATTCATAGCATTTGAGAAAAAGTCTCCAACATTGGCGCCCACCTCCGGTGAACTCACTTCCACTGTTGAGACGATGGCTTCGTTCAACAACCAAGTTGTACCACCTTCGGTCACGAAGCTGGTGCTCCCAATCACAGGCGGCTCAAGTTCAGAGCCAGCTAACAAGAAGCAAAAGAAGGAAGCACAGAGAAGAGTGCATCATGTTGGGGTGCAAGGACCCTTCATCAGATCCAAGTGGTCCCAATCCCAATCACCTTCTCCTAGGAGGATCTTCAGCTTAAAGACTATCCTCACAATGATGCCATGGTCATATCTTGTGTCATCAAGGGATTTCTGGTCCACAATGTTCTAGTTGACACAGGGAGTGCGGCAGACATCATATTTGCAAAGGCTTTCAGACAGATGCAAGAACTAGAAGACAAGATTCATGATGCTACACACCTTATGTGGCTTCGGAGGAAGGCAGATTGTGGCACTTGGCAAAATGACAATGTTAGTCACCTTCGGTTATGTCCACAACACAAGGCCTGAACAAGTTGTCTTTGACATCGTTGACATGGAATACCCATACAATGCAATCCTTGGTCGAGGGACGCTTAATGCCTTCGAAGCCATACTTCACCCAGCGTATTTATACATGAAGTTACCTTCGGAACAAGGGCCCATTGCTGTTCATGGGAGTCAAGAAGCTGCCAGGAGGGCTGAAGGGACTTGGACGGATTCAAAGGCGATCCATAACATAGATGAAGTCGAAGCTTGTCAACAATATAAGCACAAAAGAGAGAAGGCCGCTTCGGTAGATCAACCGAAGCCTATGCTCCTATGTAAAGATATAGCAGATCAAAGAGTACTGCTGGGATCTCAGTTATTTGATGAACAAGAAAAAACTCTGTTAAGATTTTTGTTCAACAACAAAGATGTCCTCTCTTGGACAGCTAATGATCTCTGTGGTGTCAACAGAGATGTCATTGAACATTTACTCAATGTGGATCCATCTTTCAGGCCAAGGAAGCAAAGACTCCGGAAAATGTCTGAGGATAAAGCCGAAGGTGCTCGAAATGAAGTAAAGAGACTTCTCAGTGCTAATGTTACAAGAGAAGTAACATATCCGGAGTGGCTAGCTAACACTGTTATGGTGAAAAAGGCTAATGGGAAATGGAGAATGTGTATTGATTTAACAGATCTCAACAAGGCATGTCCGAAGGATGAATGGTCGTTACCAAGAATAGACTCCCTTATAGATGCAGCAACTTCTTCGGAACTCATGAATCTATTGGACTACTACTCAGGCTATCACCAGATTTGGATGAAGAAAGAGGATGAGCCAAAGACAAGCTTCATAACTCCTAGTGGTACTTATTGCTACCTTCAAATGCCTGAGGGGCTCAAGAACGCTGGAGGGAGCTTCAGCAGAATGAAAGCCAAGGTTCTTCACTCTCAAATAGGCAGGAATGTGCTGACTTATGTTGATGACATCATAGTAAAAAGCATGAAACAAGAGAATCATATTGCTAACTTGCAAGAGACGTTTGCCAATTTCAGGCAAGCTGGTCTTAAATTAAATCCAGAAAAATGTGTTTTTGGAGTAAAAAAGGGCAAGCTCCTTGACTGTTTGGTATCAACGAAGGGAATCGAAGCTAACCCAAATAAGATCGAAGCTATCCTTCAGATGGAGCCACCAAATTCAAAGAAGGGGGCTCAATGATTGGCAGAAAGGCTGGCATCGTTAAATAGATTTATATCAAGATCAGCAGAAAGGAATCTGCCATTCTTTGAAATACTAAAGTCAACTAAAGTTTTTCAATGGGGACCAGCTCAAAAAAAGGCTTTCGAAGAGTTAAAGCAATACTTGATAGATTTGAAACTCTAACTCCACCTTCACCAGGGGCTCCGTTACTCCTGTATGTGGCGGCCTCTCACTCTGCAGTCAGTGTGGCACTTGTATAGGAGAAGCAAGACGGTCAAATAAAAAGACAAGCACCAATATACTTCGTCTCCGAAGTACTCAGTTTATCAAAGAGAAATTATACAAAATTGGAGAGGGTATTGTATGCTGTGTTGATGGTCTCCAGGAAGCTTCGGCATTATTTTCAAGCATATCATATAATTGTTCCTTCATCACAACCTCTGAAGGACATAATGAGGAATAGAGAAGCTACTGGAAGGATCGGAAAATGGGCTGCGGAGCTCAATGAATTCACTATTGATTATGTGCATAGATCTTCAATTTAATCTCAGGCACTGGCAGATTTTATTGCTGATTGGACGTCAGGGCCTCAGGGAGAAGAAACAACAAAAGACGACGAAGCCTGGACAGTATTCTGTGACGGTTCTTGGGGAACCTTCGGCGCAGGAGCGGCTGCTGTTCTAGTAGCGCCCTCTAAAGTCAGGACATGCTATGCAGCAAGGCTGGACTTCAGTTGTATGAATAATATTGTTGAATAAAAAGCTCTTCTATTAGGGCTTCACAAGCTAAAGGCAATGGGAATAAGAAGGGCAATCCTTAAAACTAACTGCCAAGTTATTTCTGGTCATATAGACAAAAGTAGCAAGGCAAGGGATCCGAAGCTTGAGAAATATTTGGATACAGTCCGAAGATTGGAGGCTTCTTTTGAAGGATTTTCTATAAAAAATATTCCAAGAGGGGAAAATGAGCACGCAGATCTGCTAGCAAAGTCAGCGGCACAGGGGCTCCCTTTACCTTCGGAAGTATTCTTTGAGACAATAAAAGCATCTTCGGTTGAACTTATGGAGAGAGCAGTGCTTGCAAACTCACCTGTACATAGCGAATATTGGAGGACTGCAATTATATCTTTCCTCCAAGGTAACTGTCTTTCAGATGATGAAGTTTACAATAAAAGAATGGAAGCAAGGACAAGACCATATGTGATAATAGAAGGGGAGTTATACAAACAAGGAAATACATGCAGGGTTATGTGGATCTCACATTGGGTCTAGGCCTTTGTTGGGGAAGGTTTTCAGACAAGGATTTTATTGGCTGAAGGCAGCTTTGTATGCAGCAGATCTGGTTCAAAAATGTGAAAATTGTCAAAGATGTGCAAGAGACCAGAAAGAACCTTCATCTCTAACCCAGTTAATTCAGCCAACTTGGCCACTGCAAAGGTGGGGTTTGGATTTGTTAGGTCCACTTCCACCTGCACAAGGAAATTTGAAATATGTCGTTGTAGCAGTGGAATATTTTTATAAGTGGATCGAAGCAAAACCTTTAGCCACAATAACTTCGGCCACAGTATAGAAATTCTTTTGGCCAAACATTGTTTGTCGCTTCGGCGTGCTGAAGGTAATAACTGTGGACAATGGAACACAATTTGATGCCAAAACATTAAAAGATTTTTGTGATCGAATTGGTACAAAAATTCATTTTGCATCAGTAAGGCACCCAGGATCAAATGGGCTGGTAGAAAGAGCAAATGGCACTATAATGACAGGAATAATGAAGTTAATCTTCAACCAGCCCAGAGGAAAGTGGCCAGATGAGTTGATCAAAGTGGTATGGAGCCACAACACAACTATATTAAGGTCAACAGGATTTACACCCTTCAAGCTCCTGTTTGGTGACGAAGCAATAACACCAGAAGAAGCAAAGATAGGGTCAATAAGAACAACAGCTTCGGCGGAAAATGAAGCTGATTATCAAACAACAAAAGATACTATAGAAGGGACCAGACTTCAGGCTATAGAACACATCAATAAGTATCAGGCTGAAACAATAAGGTGGCGTGATAGAAAAGTTCGATTGAAAAACATCAAGCTAGGGCATCTGGTGCTTCGGAGAGTGGCCAACCCAGATACAGTGGGCAAGTTACAACTAAAGTGGGAAGGTCCTTTTTTGGTAGTATCTTCGTCAAGACCCGGTTCTTACAGATTGAAGGATATGGACGACAACGACATACCTAGATCTTGGAATGCGGATGAGCTTCGACGGTACTATGTGTAATTTGATGTAATCTTTTTTCACTTTTTCTATGGCACCCTTTTCCTTTCAAGAGGGGAGAAAGGTTTTTAATGGGGCCATAGTTTGTAATTTTTCATTCTTATTTAGCCCTGCTAGGGCCAAAATCCCCCAAAAATGTAAAGTGTAAAATCTGACACTGCACCATCGAGTGCAAAAAGAAAATAGGGAGAAGTTCAAAAGACGTCCCCAAGGGGATGCAGAGCATGACGAAGCTACAAAAAGTCGTTCCTAAGGGAGCATAGCGTAACTTTTCTGCTCAAAAGTCATTCCTAAGGGAATGCAAAGCCAAAAATTTAACGAAGCTACAAAAAGTCGTTCCTAAGGGAGCGCAGAGTAAGTTTTCTGCTCAAAAGTCGTTCAAAAGGGAATGCAGAGCCAAATACCACCAAAATAGAAGGTGAAGAAGCTCAAAAGTCATTCCTAAGGGGATGCAAAGCTTAAATGCCACCGAAATATAAGGTGAAGAAGACTCAAAAGTCGTTCCTAAGGGGATGCAGAGTCTGGGTGTGGCTTCGTGTGAATTCGGGGCATTCATTTGCACACTACATTACATCATTCATTGTATTCATACACATTCATTTAGACATTTATAGGATCATCATCATCATAACATGAAGGATGAACAGAAATACTTTAGCTTGGACGACAGTGTTTCAATGAACACGAAGAAGCTTCGTCTCAAATATACACATTTCATACAACGACATGCTTTGTTGTGTACGAAAAGAAGGGAAGGTGTTTTTCGCCTTCGGCTCAAAAGATACAAATTTCATCCACAACAAAGCAATTTTTACATGGATGGTAAGGTAAAAATATATTACATGGTATGGACAAGTATACAAAGTACTGTTCCATTCTCAATTACAATTTCTTTTACAAAGATAATACAAATGCTTCTAAGCTCTATACAGGCAGGCCTAAAAAGTAGCTTCAGCAGCCTTCGGAGTATGCTTCGGATTATCAATCTTCGGCACTACCATCCTGCAAGCAAACAAGCGGTATAAGGTAAAAAGCAATTACAACAGATAGGCAAGCAATAGGTGTAAGTTTCATACTGGCTTAAGCAAGCTTTGGGCTTCGTCACCAGCCAGCTCTCGCCCACCCTTCGCCCAAATCTGAGTTATAAATCTGTTTCCAATGCTCCGGGCTTCGCTGGGGATATCAACCAAGTCCGTTGGAGACAGACTGAAGGTTGGTCTGTTTACCGTTTTTGTGTGCATGCAGTCAGCCTTCAAAAATGCTGCAACTATGCTGCGAGAAGCGAGCAAAGCATAGAAGTCACCGTGCCCGGCTATCACTTCATCAAGCGCCTCAACTTCGTTTTCAATATGCTCGAAGGTGCTTGGTAGGTCTTCAGCCGAAGGGGTAAACTCTTTGGAGCTGGCTCCAACCGAGCTGAAAACCTTTTTCAATCTTTGCACGCAGCGGTTGCCAAAGTTCAAACATTTGTCCTGAAGCTCTTTCAAAGATTGTTGCAGCTTTATATTTTTGATAGTTTTGGCTTCGTATTTTGTTTGCAAATCTTTTTTCTCTTGTTCGAAGCTCTTTAATTTTTGGAGAAGTTCCTCGCTTAATTTAGCATTTTCGGCTTGAGTTTTCGCAAGTGAACCCTCCATTGCTTGAAGCAGGAAATCTTTCTTTAGAGAAGCTTCGTAGTCCTTAATCTTATTTTCGAAGCCCTCAATTATAATTTCGTTTTTCTTGTCTTTAAGGTCTTGTTGCATCCTTAGTGCCTTACTCAGCAGCATACTCTATAGAAATAAGCCTTCATCTAGAAACTTTGCTTCATAAAAATAAAAGAAACCTAATGAAAAGAATTTTGCCTTGAAATTGGAGTAGAACAGACTGCCGACGATATGTTGTCGTCGGTAGCCGCTAATGTCAGCTTCAAGCTTCGGAAAACCAACACTATTCGACAGTGCCGATTATCTTTGCCCCAGCACGGTCTCAAATACATCCTAAGGCCCCTTCGTCGATTCCACCGAAGAGCATGGCTTCTGGCTGGTAGCCACAGGATATACCATATTCATGTAGCTCCTTCTTTTCAGCCTCGGATAATTCTTGACCGACCAGGTTCCGAAGGTCGAAGCCCTTTTCTTCTGAAGCAGCTTCGGTAATCTTTTTCCCTTTGTCAAGCACTATGGTCGTGACCTTCTCTGCACCCGCAGCAGCCTCTTCTGCAGCCATATCCGAGAGCAATTTATCAATCCCAGACAACGTACTCTCAAGGTTGGCAGCTTCGGCAGCAGCTGCAGCTTCGACAGAGGTATTAGCTTCAGCAGTGGCCTCGGCGCTTGCAATAGGTGTTATTTTGAATGCCGAGGCTGACGGCGGCGTCCGTTCAATGGCTTGCATAACAGTAATGATCCTTCGTTTTTTCTGCCCATCCGCCTTCTTTGTAACCGAAGGCTCATCCTTCTTCTGTAAAAGTTTTGTCAGTTCTAGCCCCAGAGGACTTAGCAGCTTGGTGGGTAAAGATTCGGTCATTACCTTTAAAATCTCTGTTATTTCGGCAGTAGGAGGCGTCGAAGGAGTTTCCTCTGCTGCCTCGGTTATCTTCAGCTTCGGACTCTCAGCCTTCCTTTTCTTCGAAGTAGTAGCCTTTGGCTCAGGAATGGATTTTATTTTCTTTGAAGCTTTTTCGTCTTCCTTCAACATTCTAGCAGCTTGCCTGCTTAGAATACTGACAATTCTCTTTCTTTTCACACCTTCGGCACCATTATCAAGCCTTTCATAATCAAGATATTCAAATTTTAAGGCATCAATCAGCCGATTTAACCTTCATTTTGGTCGGGTGCCGAAGGCTGCTGTCATCAATTGATCTTCTTTCTTGGTATAATTCACCAGTGTGTCATTACACATAGTTTCAATCATCTCTAGCCATTCCTGGCAAGGCTTTTTGAACTGTTTTTCAAACTTGAAACGATAAGCTAATCGAACAAGTTCATGCTTCTTCTTTGTTTCTTTCATCTTAGGCATCCCCTAGCCGCTTGACGTTGGATACGTCCGGTTGGCCAGATATTCCTGCACCAAGTCCCTGGTGCTGATTTGCTCGGCCACCACTCTGAACTCTACTTCGGCCAGCTGGCATGGTGACCCAAGTTGCATGTTGCGCAGGGGCCGAGTCATTCCGAAGTTTAAAGATAACGGGCTCATGACCATCGTCATCAGTTTCCCCCTCTTTTTCTCATCAGCTTTAATATAAAACCATTCATTTTTCCAGCCAGTTGGCCACTTTGTACGGTAACTGAGGACTGGTGCCTTCGTATCCTTACGATACGCAAAATTGTAACAACCAAAATGTTCATGAATACCATCTGCCCTGGCCTTTGTCTAATACTGTAGCTCGTGCACTCGGCAGAATGCTTCGGCATCAGGGCCCAGATGAAGACGCTGAGCCTAACAATGGCGTTAGGGGTCAGCTGATGAAGATATATTTCGAAATTCTTTAAGACTTCCCCTATCATATCGTTCAGAGGAAATCACAATCCTGTGCTAAAGAAGCTCTTAAAATAACAACTTCATCATCCTTCGGTGCTGGGGTAGTTTCTTCTCCAGCAAATCGGGCAAGTTTGCTTTCAGCTTCTCCAAAATAGCCCAGCTTCATCATTATGGGCATGTCGCCTTCGGACACGGTAGATTTCTCAAAATCTAGATGGCTAGGCTTTATGGGGATCAAAATATTGTAATCTTCCTCATCTTCATCAACATTTTCTTCTTCAGCAATAGTCTGTCCAGCTTCGGCATCAGGAGCACCTTCGTCAATAGCTCCCTCCGTCACAACTAGACCTGATCGTTCCATGACTTCTGAAATTGGTGCTGTCTCAGTGACCACGGTCTCTTCCCCCTCACGAATCACCCTTGCAGTTGATCGCACTCTGACCATTTTGATGGATTTTTCGCGGTTTGACGAAGTTGATGGATTTTTCGCAAGTTTGACGAAGCTCACTCGTCTGACGAAGTTAACTTTAATTGTTGAAGTGCTCGCTTGAGAGCGCAGTGCAGAAAGCTTTGGCTATGGTTAAATTTTTTAACAGTGTAATAGTGCAATGGCAATGAATGCTGTGGTAACTCCTCACCAACCCGTCTGTTTATATAGTGTTGCAAGTGGGAAGGCGAACTGCTAGAGCGCTTGCAATATTTTAATCGTTTCTCGGCAACGAGCTCAGGGAAGGTGTTTTTCGAACCTTCGACATTCCGAAGCCTTCGAGTTTTTCGCAGATCGAGCTCGTTACGAAAAATGATCTAGCACCGCGAAGGGGCTACTGTTGGGGCCTTCTTCTTCGCCAAAGGTCCTCTAAGCAAAAACACCTTCGGCAGGACAACAAGCAATCAGGTGCGACATGAAGATGTTTGCCGAAGCTACAACTGAAAAAGCTTCGGCATAATGACACGCTTGAGACGAAGGGTGGCACTGACTTAAAGAGGAAAAGACTGCATAGTCCTAGATGGTTTGTGTTATAGTCTTGATTAGTTATCAAGGGCCTGAATGTAATTATGTCCGGGCTATGTCTCGCGCCTATAAATAGATGAACAGTACCCTCGTACTGCTCACGTTGACTTATGATCACTTGCACGTCACTCTTGGATTCTCGCCTTCTGTAAAGCCGACGGTACAAATGCAATTTGATACCATTGATGTTTTGTCTACAATTATATAATGTGAATATAAATAAGCTAATGATTTAATATGATTATTCATGCTTTCTTCATGTTTCATACACTTCTGTTTTCATTATTACATGTTGAGATGACGAAGGTATGTCCTTCTTGACCTTCGTCTGGAGACCATTATATCCTAAGGGAGATAATGCTTCGAAGGACGAAGGTCTTTAACCATTAACATTTGTGTTGCCTTGTTCTTAATTCATAGCATTTGAGAACAAGTCCCCAACAGTAGCCTCCAAGGCTTTCAGACGAAGCCAGTCACTGCTCAGGCTTTGTTTCAATGCACACAAGACCATGAGGAGTACCTTCAGGCGTATGTCCGAAGGTTTCTACGTTTGAGAGCATAAGCACCTACTATGCCCAATGAAATTATCATTGAGGCCATGATCAAGGGGCTTCGGTCAGGACCTACAGCCCAATATTTTGCCAGTAAGCCCACACAAACCCTGGAGAAGCTCATTCAAAAGATGGATGAGTACATTTGGGCCGATAATGATTTTCGCCAAAGAAGGGAGGAAGCGTACAGGTTTTCTGAAATGACCAGGGGCTTCGGGGGAAGACTTCATCCCAGGCATGTCCGGTCAATTCATAACTCCAATGCCAATGATGAAAGGGCTAATAATGCTCAGAACAGCCATCATAGCTCACAGTGTTTGAGCATACAACAGACTTTTTCAGACCACCAGCTCCGAGAGGTAGAGGAGGAAGAAGCTTCAGTGGAGGAAGGTTTGGCAATCAACCTAGAAAGTTGTATTGCCTTTTTTGTGGCGAGGACAAGGGCCATACAACAAGGACATGCCAGGTCACAATTCAAAAGCAAAAGGAAATTGTTGAGGCCGAGGCGTGACAGAGCCAGCCGAAGCAAGTCCTCCACACTGCTTCGTGCTACTCTCCATACATCCCAGAATATGTAGGCAACCAACAGCCTATGACAATTGTTGCTTCGGCAAGTCATTCCTGAGCTTCCTGGCCCCAGTTGCCACCATCACCACCGCTGGTTCACAATCAACAGCCAGAAGGGCACAACCATACTCAGCAACAGCGCGACCTTTGGGAGGAGTCTGAAGCTTGCATAGTCAACAACACTGTGCCTGAATCAAAGCACATCTACTAAAGGGACTACAATGGCTCAGCCAAGGAATATGTTGGTCTAATGTATCTTAACTCTTTCTGTCTTTATATTTTTCTTGCAAGAAAAACAATACAGGAGGGATTAACTTTCAACTTGATGTAATAATATTGTGGTTACACCATCGAGTGTGACAGAATCAAGTTTCGAAGCTACAAAGCCGTTCCTAAGGGAGCACAGAGTAAGTTCTGAAGCTACAAAGTCGTTCCTAAGGGAGCGCAGAGTAAGTTCCGAAGCTACAAAGCCATTCCTAAGGGGGCGCAGAGTAAGTTCCGAAGCTCAAAAGTCGTTCCTAAGGGGATGCAGAGCTTAAATACCACTTAAATCAAAGGTGGAGAAGCTCCAAAGTCGTTCCTAAGGGGATGGAGAGCTTAAATACCACCTAAATCAAAGGTGAAGAAGCTCCAAAGTTGTTCCTAAGGGGATGCAGAGCTTAGCTCCAAAGTCGTTCCTAAGGGGACGTAGAGCTGAAATACCACCTAAGTAAAAGGTGAAGAGACTCCAAAGTTGTTTCTAAGGGGATGCAGAGTCTAGGTGTGTTTTCGTGTGAGTGTTCATCTTCGTCATAAACATCATACTACATCATACCATCACATCATATCACATAGTATCGCACCATACATCATATTGCATCAGCAAAAAAGCTGTGGAGAAGGAAAAATGCTCCTTCGAAAATATCTGCTGGATCATGAAAGAATGTGCTGAAGCACAGAGTATACCTTCGGCAGACATATTCTTACACAGCAGGGAAACCTTCGTCAGCAATACTATTATACAACAGCCGCGGCAAAACATGTGATATTCAATCAACAGAAGGGGTAATCTTTCTTTGTGAAGCATGAAAAGAAGGGAAGGTGTTTTTTCGCCGAAGGCTCAAAAAACGGTACGTACGTAGGTTTTAGGCATCACAAAGAGATATATTACATTAATTTACATACAAATACTCGATGTTTGTTCCGTGCACATGGTGACAACCATACACAAAGCATTACAGTTGTTAGCATACAAGAATTCAATCTTCTTTTAGTATTTTCTCAGCGGCTTCATGTAATAGTCTGTCGACGACTTTGTCAACGACTTCGTTAGCGATCTTCATTACATCCAAAGCTTCTTTCATGACCAAGTTAGCTTCGGGGTTGTATGGCTCCGGTGGTGGAGAAAGGCCGACTATAATAGAGTTTATGATGGTAAATTTCGAAGCTAGAAACGAACAACGAAGCAAAATGTTTTAAATAAAAGTACCTATAATCATGGCTCATTCAGATGCTTCTTCAGTTTGCTTAGCCTCCTCTCGGGCATCGTGAGATTCTTTCTCATTCTTTTTAATGGCTTCATCAGCCATCTCAAGACCACCCTTCATTCAGACATCAGAGTAAAATTTACCGCCCAATGAAGAGGCCTCAGCCGAGGGGTCCCTAGTGTCGTCAGCTAAGAGAATAAATTCTGCCTGGGCTATGGCCTTAACATGTTCACACCCAGCTATTTCTAAAACTACCACAGCCCCTCGGACACCGGCAAAAGCACAAAAATCCCCACGATCGGTAAGTATCTCATCAAAGCTTTAGCCTCTTCGCCTATATACTGGATAACCCCTTCGGGATCACCACGAATAAATTTCCGCTTTGAAAAATAAGCTCCCACCTTTCCAAAGCTATATTTTAGTTTCTTTGCGCATTCCATGGATACTTTGTAGCATTATTCCTTGGAATCCCGAAGTTCTTCAATGTTTTTCTGTACCCTGACTCTTTCCATTTCACTTATTTCTTGCTTAGCCTTCGCAACTTCGAAATTTTCATTTAGTTTGGCAAGCTTTTTCTTTAAATCTTCAACCTCGGCTTTGTGGGCTTTGGCTTGTGCGTTAAGCTTGGCTTCGTTGGTTTTCAACCTATCCACTAAAGAGAGTAGTATTTTGTCTTTTTCAAGAGCTTCATTCCTTAGTGTAATAACCTCTGATCGAAGATTTCTAAGAGCCAAATGGCAGCTTTCATCTTCTGCTTTCTTCTAGGCCTTTAAAGCCTTGCTCAGAATTAAGCCCTACAAAATCAAACGATGAGCACATACTGATAAAGAAATAAGCTACAAAAATAATCCGCTTTCCGATAGGTTAAAGTATTCTCACCTTCAGACTGTTATAGGTTAGGCTATCTGTGAGCTGGTCCTTCGTCATTGCAGATAAGCCTAGTTCAAGCTTTGAATATCCTACATTGTCTGCTATTTCCCGACAGACATGAATCTCTTTATTGTCAGGCAGTCAATAAAGGAAGTCATCTTCATCATCCCCACTATACACCAAGGACCCTCGAGGGTATTGCAGATCCCTGGCATAATGTTGCGCTTCTTCAATTTGCTCCTTTGATAATTTTTCCCTAAAGCATGACGCACTATGAATGCCAATTCCTAGGTAGGTGCTCTAAGAGCAGGGGACTCAGATTCTTCGGTAGCACCCTCTTTTCCTAACATTAATAGTCCTTCGGTAACCTCTGAAGGTTTTGCTTTAGCACCCTCCTTAGCAGCCTCCGAAGGTCTTGCTTCGGCAGGGACTGAGGGCCTAGCCTCAACCGCAATCTACGCTGTGCCAGCTTTAGCAGATTTCCTTATAATCTCGCCTTTCGCACTAGGTGCTTCGGCAAAGACAGGAGTTAACGCCTTCGAGGATTCCATAACAGCGTCTAGTACACTGGCCATCCTCCTCCTTTTCGGAGTTGTTGCAGGAATCCTCGACGCCTTCGGCACCACCATCCTTTGCAACGGGCTCAGAGCCTTTGGTTGCTATGTCGATTTCTTTGATTCTAGCTCTTCAGCCGGCTTCGCTCTAGCTTCGATAGGACCACGGCAAGGGAGCTCAAATATGCAGGAAGACCCCTCAATCAGCTTCGACACTTTGGCCGTTTCAATGTGCCTGGGCCGATGAGTCAGAACCTTAATCTTTTTTGACTTCGGCATGCTAGAAGTCGCCAAAGTAGCAGTTTTCCTCTTCTTCCCTTGCCTCCGCTTAGGATAACAATAGTCCAGATACACGAGTCCGATGACATCAAAAACTCTATTCAGTCTCTTCTTGCCTCGACCCCAAAGGTTGTTGTCATAGCATCATCCTTAGCCCTTGAGTAAGCACCAAGCAGTTCATCACTGGTTGCTTCGATGACATTTAGCTAGTCATCATTTGGCTCATCGAACTGGCTCCTGTACTTGAATGTATATTTCAGATAGACCAAACCAACTTCACTGGACCCAGTGGCAGTTTCCTTCGGCATCTCCCATCCGCTTCCGAGCGGCTACACTCTATAAGCAATATGTTCCTGGACTAAGTCCTTGGTGCCTATATAAGTGCATACTATGTTAAAAGCAGCTTGGCACGCTTGTATGTCATTCCCAAGGGCAAGGGATGGTCTGCTAATGCAGAAGTGAGACCATATAGAACGTTGGATAATCCCCTTGATGTCTTCCCTTTCAACCAGATCATTTTTCACATAGAACCACTCCTCCATCTAGGCCCCCGGCCACCTCTTGCGAAATGTTGGAACTGGGTTCTCACCTCAGAGTGGGTTACGAAGCCATAGCAACCGAAGTTGTTGTGGTATTGCTCTTTTTCGGTGGCCTTCGTCTCATAAGACAATTCATGCATGTTGCAGAAGCATTTTGCATTTGGTTCTAACCCTTGGCTCTTCAAGGCCCAAATATAGATCCCTATCTTGATGATAGCTTCAAGAGTAAGCTGATGTAGAAACATTTTGAAAGTTTTCAGGACTTCGACCAGTATCTTATCTAGAGGGAACCGAATCCCTGCTTTCATGAAGCTTCTAAAAACGACCACCTCGTCAGCTTCGGGCAGGGGACATTATTCTCCCCTCCAGCCCTCACAATAGAAATGTCACGGAAGTACCTTCCCCTCATTGCATCAATTTGTCCTTGCTTGATCGTTGACTTCCCGAAGACAACATGGCTTGGTCTCCAGGACCGATCTTTAGCACCCTCATTTTCACTTTCTGCATCAAAGTCTTCACCATCACTGGAACTCTCAGATATCCCAGCTAGTGTCTCATGCGTAATCTTTTCTGCATTGGTTCTTTCCATAGCTTCGTAAAACTCGGACATCGCTGGGTCGACAGTCTTCTTCTTGTCAGCCATCAAATCAAACCTTGTTGAAATGCCGAAGCTTAAAATCCGATCAAAACTTGACAAAGCAAGAAAGTTTAAAATGGCAAGCACAGTATAAGCAGCTGAAATAGCACAAGAAACGCTTTCAATACGAGCTCCCATTTATATGCCTAGCGCTCCACGATTTGGTGGGTCCGACATGTTAGTGTCGTTCACAATTCTAGCGAAGGGAAGGTGTTTTTTCGGACCTTCGGCTAAAGGCCTTCATTCATGTCACAGTCTAAATCTGTTACAAAAAACAAATTAATACTTCGAAGGGCTAATGTTGGGGGCCTTCCTCTTCTGAAGGTCCTCAAAAACGTGACTAACCATATGTTTTCAGCATGATTATGAATAGTTTCAGGAAGCTTCGGCTTTGGGATGAAGAACCTCTCATGACAGAACGAAGGGAAATAAAGAATGGGCGATGAAGCTGGAAGCCAAGGGACTTCGGTTGGACATGTTGACGAAGCTCAAGTATGACGATGACTGAAAGAGGCCAAAGACCATACAGTCCTCAATAATTCATGTTAAGATTATAGATAGTTACCAGGGACATAAATGTACTTTTTTCGGGTCACGTCCTGTGCCTATAAATAAATGAACAGTAACATCATACTGTTCACGCTAAATTATAATCACTCACGCGTCATCCTCGTACCCTCATCTTCTGACAAGCCTAAGCATTTGAGAACAAGTGACCAACACCACCCGAATTATTCCAGCTTAAGTGCCTAAGTCGCACCTTTACAGGCAGCAACACACTTAAACCGAAATAAACCGTTAGTCCTTCAGATCTCTTCGGATAGAGCCACTTACCAAGGATCGAGTACCATTAGCTCACATGATGGTGAGGCTCAGAGAGAATACAATAAACATGAAATCACAAATTAAAGTACTAGAATTATTACATAAATCGGAGTTTGATGAAAGATAACAAGTGTGACGGAACCTCGCAAGTTATTAGGCCCACCTACAGTTGTCCTTGTCCAACAGACCTCAGACAACCCTGTAGATGCCCCTGAATTACTTGACAAGTTCGGTATCTACTTTTCTCACTTTACCCAAGAGCGTTTCACCCGTCACGCAGACATTACAGACCATCGGAGATACAGAAATGCGGAAGCAATTACATAAACTTACATTTATTTGAAAGTAAGATCAAGTTAGTTATTACAGACCAGCATATAAACACGAGTGCAGAGTACTAATTATTACAATACCAAGGGAGGTAAAAACTCCTCCCGATAAGTGCTTACATAAAAGTTTTTATGGAGGACTAGGTCCTCCCGCAGCTTCATTCTTGCTTTTCTTCATTTGACACCACCCTGGTACAAAAGCAACAAAAATTTGCTGCTTCCTCACCTAAAAACAATAGGGAATAAAACCCTGAGTATGGGATTACTCAGCAAGTCTTACCCGACAAAAGAAAAGACTCTCAAGGGTATGCTGGTTATAAGGGAGTCAAGGTAAGGTTTCTCAAAGATCAAAGACTCTGTTTTGCATAAATGCTTACTAAAAGTGGATCCTTAAAAATCCAATTTTATTGCCAAGTTAGGTAAAATTACCTGCGTCTAGAGTTCTTTCTAACCTAGTTCAATCACTTAACCTGCACTAGCAAATTTCTTAACAAACCTTTCATTCATCTTTGCTGGAGTTCTACGTATAGGGCAGTGACCAAGTCTTCATGACCGCGAAGGTACGGCGATCCGAATCGATTACACTCAGCTGAGGATCTCTAATCACATGACATATGTAGCACTTAACCCTTGCATATGTCAACCCGCCACCGGGGTTCTTAAGACCAGATCAGGTTCACGCGAACCGAGAGCATAGATACACCACCGTCTAGCCTCTTGCCACGGAGGGTACACGCTACTCTCGCCACCGCTCCACGCCCATTCCGTGTTATCTTATTCTAGCCTTAGTCTGCCCAAGGCAAGGCTTACCCATGACGAGGCATGTGACCAGTTAAAGGGTCCTCGATCATCAAGCCTACATCGACATGGTCCTTAATCGACTCAGACGGAGACACTACACCGAGACTCTCTTCTCGTGCAAGTCACCCACCCGGTCTCAGCCTAATCATTTAAAACCCAAAGTTTGGTACCTAGAAGAGGTACATCTTTTCTGATGTTGAACCCATCACGGCCATGATGGATCCACCATCAAGTTTTATTTTCCAAAAACATCCCCCCCACTTTGCCAATCATCTTTTGTAAAACAAAACCTTTTGTTTTGCTAGAGCAATACTAAGCATAGTAAAATCCTTTTATGAAAACAGGGTTTCAAGGAAGATAATCAAGTTCAAGGAGAGTAATGCAAGAACTGTTTAAGCATTCAACTCCTATCACCTAATGCATTAATCAAGTGAGAAAGATTTTAAAAAACATCAAGGAAGGTGGCAAATGCACCGGGGCTTGCCTTTGTTGATAGGTGAGTCAGGCTCGGACCCGCAGATACCAAGGTAGAAACAGTTTCCTGCCTGAGATTCCGAGGGTGGTTGTGGTGTCTTCTCTTCGATTACCTCGACTTCTTCTTCGTTTTCTAAAGATAACCATATAGATATATATAAGAATATATGCCATGAAATGCTCATGAGAGTGCAAAGATAATAAGAATATATTATCTAAGGTTCTTGAATACAATTTTCCTTCACGGTTCTCCGGGAAACTAGGGTTTCCGGAGTCAGTAAAGGGATTCAAAGGGCAGGGGTGGGGGTTTTGGGTTCTAGTTATCAAACAAGGTCCAAATCCAACCAAACTCTACCCAAGGCTTCTAAATAATGTTTTGAGTTTATATAAAAAGTTTGGGCATTTGTGGAATGATTATCTATTTTCTAAAAATCCAGAACTAATGTTTTAAGCTATTTTAAATACTCCAAAATTCCTTATTTAATCTAAAAATCATGAAACTATTTTTATTAAATACTATGGAAAATAAGGAATCTAGGAAAATTGGTTTAACATTTTTAGGATTTTTCTACAATTTTCTAGAATTTATTTGGCTCTGGAAGAAAAAGAAAAAGAGAAACTTGTGAATAGTACTGGGCTACATCTGGCCCAGATCGGCCCAGCAATAGCAGAAGCGCGTGCATGCCCGCGCCCACGGGGCAGGTTTGCGTAGAGGCCCTCGGCATTTTGGATAACTTGAAGTGGGCTCTATTACTGTTTTCCTAAGTCGCTGACAGTTTGCAGAAAAGACCCCCGACTTCTATTCCTTTACACCGACCGATCCCCGACAGCGCTCCGCACGGGAAGCCCAACTCCGGCGAGCTAGACCGGCCGGAGGGGACCAAGACCGGTGCTAGTCTTCGGTTCACCCTTGATTCTACCCAGAGGAGTATTTCCCCTCACTCAATTTTCGAATTGGAGCTCTACCGTACCCTATCCACGGGAACAGTGCGGAGAATCTAAGGAACAGCGTGTTCCCGGTGACCCATGGCAGTCTAGTTCAATTGGATGATTTGGTGAGCATCAAGAACATGGGAGGGTGTTGGAACAATAGCACAGAGGGCGAGATCGGACCTGAGTTGAGCTGGCCACGGTGAGGTGTTCTACATGGCGTATTTGAACCGGGTTGGGGGAAATGCAAAATTTGAGCTCGCTGGTGATCGGCTGGGAGCAATACTGGGTGTGGTGGTGCGTGATGATGTTGCAAAGCTAATAGCAGGCTCAATTTATAGGGAGCGGTACCGGTGACGAGCAACTCGAGCAGATTGCGCTGGCGGCCGGAGATGAAGAAGAACACTGGCGCAGTGAATACGTGTTCAACGCCGTGGCAGCTATTCCGGTGAGCAACGGGGAGCTAAAGTGAATCGTGGCAGTGCGGTGGTGAGGCTCGGACACGCGGCACAAGGCCGAGAGGCGGTGATCACCGGCGTTCTTATCGGTTTCCATCGCGGTGAACATGGTACGGCGGCCGGAATTGTTTATCGGCCAGAGTTTATCCCCGGCGACGTACACCGGGTGTTATCCACTCACCCCGAGCACAAAGTGGGTCGGCGGTTGCACGAATCGCGGCGGCAATCGGTCGCCGGCGGTGAAGCGACTGCGCTGGCGTCCTGATCCACAACAGTCACTGTACCATGGTGAACTCCATTCAGATGAACCTGACAGCGAATGTTTGAACTCGATTTTCTCCCAGATTCATATGGCAACACAACCAGTGATCTGCAGCAATATTGTACTGCTATAAACCAGCTACAATTTTGCTATATTGTGTTCCCACAAAAAGTCAATGGATCTTGCTTGAAACTGAGCTTGAAGTTCTATGCCATATATCTGTCAGTCTAAATGTCAGACTTAATTAGCCTGACAGCCTGACTTGGAGTATGATTATCTCCAAATTTTTCACAACAACTTGGCTTACATTCTCAAGCAAAGTTGTTCTCCTTTTATTGCTCTACAACTTTGATGTGGTGACCTAGGGCAAAAACCCTAGAATTTGAAAGATACAAAGCTCCAAAGTTGAGCCCTCAACATGAATTTCAACCTTAGTATAGAACTCCAATGAGGACCATTTTACAAATAAGTCCAAAATCCAAGGTTTATCTTACAAATTCGCACATTTGTGAACCAAATGACTTTACATGCTTTAACATAGTAGTTTTCACACTTTAGTCCAAATGTGCATTACTTTTGCACATAGGCCCCTAGGGTTTGAATTTAGGGTTTTCCAGGGTTTCAATTAGGGTTTCTGGTTTCTCAAGGGTATGAATGTAATGTAGATTCATATTTAATAACATTTTATGATTGTTTTACTTAAACCTTAGGGTTTTCTCAATTTGGGTCATGTTTTACCCCTTTAAACCCCATTTAGGGTTAAGTCCCCTATTCCAGGGTTCTATTTGCAAAACACTAGAACAATACAACTTGTTTGAAATTTTTACCTAGTGAATGCACTCTAGGTGTGTCAAACATATGCAATGCCAATGTTTATGATGTCATGCTCAAGTTTTAGTAACAGTAACACCAGGGGTGTTACAACAAGTTCTTAATAATGCAGCGGATAATCGATAACGATGATACTGAGGAATAGGGCAAGGCCTGGCCCACTACTCCTTCTGTTCCTCTTCTGCCGAGGCGGCATCCCACTCAACCGTCCAACCTGGTGGTAGGGTGGAAGGCCAAGTCACACCATCAACCATGTCCTGTAATGTACCTGAAAAAATACACTACTACAAAACATGTTATATGAGACGGTTAATTTTCAGTTTTTAAGACGCTTATGAAGTGTCCAAATTTGATGGAGTCGTAAAAGATGTCCCACATTTAAGATGTTTGTAAACCGTCTTAAAAGATATTATATAAGACAATTTTTAATTTATAACCGTCTGAAAAAGATATTTGTTTAAGTCATTTTGTCCGATAAACCGTCTTGAATTAGGTTTTTGTTTAAGACACTGCTTCTAAAGAACCGTAGAGAATACAAACATTATAAGTCATAAAGTATTTATCAAACTGTCTCGAATATCCTACAATAATAGACGATTACAATAGGAAAACCATCTTATTTAGGTGACTAATAATGGACGTTTGAGAAACCGTCTTATTTAGGAGACTGATATTAGACATTTCGGTGACCTTCTTATTAAGATTTAAACGAAATGACTTACACGGCAGTACATTCTTCAATTTATAATCATTTTTTCAGACATCACGTTATAATAATTTGAAAAAGAAATATACATACACATATTGAACAACATTATAATTAATATAATATAAATAAGTACCATTCAATATATCATAAATAAGTATTGTCAAACAAGGCATACATAAGTGTACTCTAAATCTAAACTAAAATACAATTGTTTGCACTAATGTTAAGCCTAACTTTATATGAATTCAAGTCTCCACACTTTTGGGACCACCAAATTTAAATTCCATTCTATGTTTTCCTGTACAACAAATAGGAGAAAACTAGACATAGCATGCAAAAAGCTCCAAGCAGCACATCGATGACCTCGAAGCTGCCCTTGTGCTTCTCCTAGTTCTTGATCACTCCTACACGCCCGGTGTTCCTCCCGCCGGTCACCATGACCACGTTGCCGATGTCAAACTTGAAGAAGTCCATGATCTTGTTGGTCTCTAGATCGATCTTGATGGTGTCATTGGCCTTGATGAGCGGGTCAGGGTAGCGGATGTTGCGGCCGTCGTAGGTGTTCAGGTAGGGAATGTTGTCGTAGGTGTTCAGGTAGTTGTTCCAGTTCATGCACATTATTTGATGGACGGACGCAGGCAGCAGCAGTGCCAACTCACCAGCAATCAACATGCCACGATGGCAACCGGTCAGGGCACGCAGGAGCAGAGCAGCAGCCAGCAGCTCTAGCTAGGGTGGTAAACCGGGCCTAGACAAGCAGGTGCCAAGTGGTAAGTAGTTAGGTGCATAGTCATCGTGTAATAAAGACATCAGCTCATGTTGCCAACAATGTTATATATATATATATATATATATATATATATATATATATATATAGAGAGAGAGAGAGAGAGAGAGAGAGAGAAGGAAGCTAACAAGGTATGAATGCTCTTGCTTACACAGATTCGGTATCTTGCAGGCTGTACTAACTTCATCCAACACGATGTGCATGAACATGACCTTGCTTGCAGATCCCAACGGCTTCGCGAGTTCATAGATAAGCCAAACGAACCATCCACAGATAGAAATCCAAACCAAACATTTATGACAGTTGAACTACCAATTACTTGAGCTAAATGATCTGCAGAACACAGAAATACCAGCAGCACAAGAATTAAAGCTTCGGTTAGAGCATAGCAAGATAAAGCAGAAACAAGCTTGATTAAATGAAAGTTGTAGTGTTGTAGTTCTAGCGATCTCTAGTTGAATATCCGAAGTTAAAACATGCTCATTACCTTCTACAACTGCAGATTAAATTAGAAGTATCTGAATATTATATTAACATAGTATTATGGTTCATAAAGGACTGGCCTGGTACAATAGCGAGAGAGGTATCAAGTCACCATGTCACGGGTTTGAAGCAGGGCTGGTACAATAGCGGGAGTTGCTCTAAGTCACCATGTCACAGGTTCGAAGCAGTCTCACAAGTATCATGGTTCATATACAAGAATTTGTAAATTGGATAAGTTAGTACCCCCCCCCCCAACACATAATCCACGATGACAAGCCCAAGCAAAAAATTGCAGTAAGACCTGCAATAATGAATTAATGACCCTAATCATTAACTACTTCAAGGTAGAAGACACTGAACAAACACAATGCAAGTTGAAGGTTGTAGGTCTGAATAGATGCAAACTGGTTCCTTCATGCCCAGTTATCACCTAGAGATCTGCAATCAATGAGACCACCCTCGGATAACTACCTATTTGATAGTGACAACTGAGAACACAAACAGCATGAACATTCATCAAATAACATAGGAATAGGATAAAGCGTGATCAATGGGCAACAATTTCAGCCGGAAGTCCTATCTCTGTAGCAATGCCTCCCAAAACTGCACATCCAGTACCAGAACATCAAGAGCCTATGAGGGAAGTAAATTTTTAAAGACCATTGATAGCAAAAGTTTCGAACAACATTGACAGCAAACCAAGGGAATCCTAAACAGTTTATAACTTATTGCTCATGCAGAAACAGAATCTAACTCAGGCTCCTCCGTCCATACAATCCAGTTGCTGTACAAGTAGAGAATCACCATCCTACATTGGATGATGCGACATGCTGAAACTTGGAGAAAAAAGTATATGCATCTCTGATGTTCATCAAATATAGTCAATTGCTAAAAAAATAAAAAAAACTATAGGCTACAACACACATGAATCAGCCCCTTACATATTAAGCAGACAAAATTTTCAAAACAGAAAAATAGGAGAGCAAACGAACCAGAACTAGAAGCTTGATGGCTCTTGTTCATAGAGTCCTCCTCTTGATCATATCAAGACTCTGCCTGGAGTTCCCGAGACGACATTCACCCCATTCTCGAGCCTCCTGATGTCCTCATCAATACTCTTTCCACCAATGCAAGCATGCACTTGGACGTTCAGGTGGTCGCCAATAGTCGGCATAACTCTCTGTTTAGTAAGCAAGCTCCCTAGTAGGCGAGAGAATCAAAGCCAGTACCCTGTGGGAACATAATAATAACAATAATAATAGAGTTAATTGAAATTGCGGCTCTACTCTTGAATACTGAAAAACACATATATTGATCCGAGGAATCAAGAATAAAAACAGGGAGTGCCCTAGTTCCTGAGTTGTGCACAAATCATTATTACAAAGGATAAATCAAACTAACTAGAAAGATCCTATCTGAAATCAAGGGAGCCCATGAGAATCCTCCAATCGAGGTCGATGATATATCTGCTAGTCCTAGTAAGCTGACCTTCCTTTCTTCATTCATCTCTATCGGGGAGCCGGCAAGTGCGGGAGCCGGACATGGGCGGAGGCGCTGAGGGAGCGGACGCCAGCCATCGAGAGCGAGGGGAGGAAGAAGAGTGGATGCGTAGTGTCGTGTGGCGGTGGCGGCGTGGAGTCCCGGGTGGAGGGAGGGGTGGTAGGCGCCTAGCCACGACGTCCAAGACCGGCAGCGGGCGGAGCTCACGCCCGCAAAAAACAGCCGCCATGGCAGCAGCTCGCCCTGCACATGACAGAGAGGGGCGCCTGGCTCACAGGCAGAGGAGGGCGCTGTGGGCCTAGGCGGGGCGACGATGGGTTCACTCTAGGGAGCGGCGGCAGAGGAGGAGGAGGCGATAGGGTTTGGGTGAGATGGGTAAGGGGACTGCGAGGGCCGAGGGGGCGCCCAACCTAACTGAACGTGGTTGGGGTTGGTGTGAGGACTGCAAGTTGATTTGCGAGAACTCGGAGGGGTTCTGTAAAATTAAGGCCAACACGCATCATCACACGGTGGCATTTTGACACTTGACACATGTGAAACGCCAAGAGCGTGTGAATCAGAATCATCTTTTAAGGAACCCAATTAGAAGGAATCATTTAGACGTTCTCTTTTTAGTCTGAATCTCTGAAGTAGCCCGGTTTTTGGAGTTTAGCAATGTAAATATAAAAAGCATTGATATATTCAGCATATGTGTATACCTTCCTAAACCCTATGGTACGTAAATGATAGGAATTAAAATAAAATGATGACTTAGGTCAGTTATGTGACACATTAATGATCGAGTCGTATGTGGGTCTATTTTACCATCTATATCAAGTTATAAAGATAAGTTTTACATTTTATATTATATATATAATCAAAAAGATGGATTAACTATTTAGTACGCTTTTCAACAAGATGTCTTATCATAAATATCATATAAAGACGAGTTCATATTTAGAAATGTCTAGTATACTCACTAACATCTAAGACGATCCTTATAGTCTAGACGACTCGAATAATACCTTTATTTGAGATGGTTTCATATATAGAAGTGTCTAATATACTAAACAAAATCTAAGACAGTTATTGCAATCTTAATGACTAAAATGGTATATTTATTTAAGATGGTTTTCAATAACAATTCGTCTTAAATCAATATAAGACATTTATTACGATGTAAATGTCTCAAAACACTTCTTTATTAAAGACGGATCTCCAACGAACCGTCTTTCCTTACTCATCACCATATGATAAAAGACACTTCTATAAAATGCACTGATATCTGTTTTAAAATGTGTGTCTTAAATAAGCATATCTCTAGTAGTGATAAGCCACAAGCAAGGCTGAGTATACTAATACTCAGCTACACTTACCCGGTGTGAGGAGTCTACTCCTCTACCTCTAGACCATGAAGCTGTTTGGCTGAGGGGTTTGGTTTGCCAAAAGCACTAGCTGAGTCTAAATGCAGTTTTAGCTTTTCCAGTTCTAGCATGATTAATTAAGCTAGGTTTGCCCCTCTCTAAGCATACATGTTAACAATTATTTAGTACAATCAACATGTTATCTCAAGAAACCTCATTTCACTTTTTACTCGATGCAGTACAAGGGGTCAAGCAGTCTCATTAGCTGCGAGAAGCAGACGATTCGAATCGAGTTTTAACCTTGCAAGATAAACCTAAACACACGACATGTAGGGGCACTCCGTCCCCACACACGTCAGTCGTCCCCATCGATTCCCTGGCAAAAGAATAGGGCTCACGACCTTGGCGTACAATGCTCCAATTGTCCCCGGCTGCCACCGTGCAACGGCCGCACTTGTACCCACCATAGCTAGCATGGGAGACTCCGTCTCAGGTCCAATGAGGGGGAAAGTCTACGGGCAGGTTCAATCAGGTACTACCCGACATGTGTCTAGTACGTTCAAACGATTGACTCATGTATCCGCACATTAATCCTTAATTTCATTCCCGTCTCATAGATAAGGCATCCACCCTGGATCCATGTCCATAGACCATCAAAGATTCCATTATTAAGATGAATACAATCAATTCCTGACCTCGCGCGAGTGCTCTAAAAATCACTCAACTTCTACCGAGATCCCTAATTAGCAAAGCAGCTACTCGACCTAGCATACTGGTATCCATCTCAAAAAGGAATCCTGAGTTTATGCAACTAGGGTTTCAAGCAACTCCTACACTTAAGTGCACATTACAAACCTACAAACATTAAGTGTAGTAAAATAGCATATATAAATGGTTATGCATAAAACCGGGGCTTGCCTTCAAAAGCTGGGGCTGCATGGAGGTCCTCGGTGGTAGGCTCTGGAGTTGGCTCCTGGACTTCCTCTTGGGCAACTCCTTGCTCGGAGATGAGCACGTACTCTCCGTCAGCAAGGTTGCAATCTAATGAATGCAAATGTATGAGTATGAATGTAACATAAATATCTAATTGTACATGTCTAAAGTGCATACTAGGTTTCAAGGATTTCTTCCCCTTTTTATCTTTTAAGATCTTTTATAGTGTAGGTTGAACTACGCCTCTATTTTAAAAATTTCCAAAAATCCTATAAAAATTACAGTGGCTTCCCACTGGCTCAAATAAGTCTGTCCTAAGGGTGATTTTCTCTGTACAAAAATATTAAAATCTAGGGCAGAGGGGGTACTTTGAACTACAACTCTTATCTAGGAGTGAATTCTACCCTAAGGGTTATTTTTGCTGGTATTTAGGTGTAATAACATGTTTCTATGCCCAATTTTAGCCAAAGATACCTAATGGTTAATTAATGATGATTTTCTAAAGTTTGATGGCTTAGTGGGTGCTTTCTACTACCACTCTATTTGAAAAATGTCAAACAACATATTTCCCAATTTTTCTAGTTTCTTCTTTGCGCAAGAGCAATCATTCCTAAAGTTGGTTATTTTTACTTATAGGGGATGGATTGTATGATTTCTTAGAATATATGATCTTTCTCATGAGGCAGGGGGTGGGTTGTATTCCACTGTATTTTCACCTTAGTTTTATATTTTTCCCTTGTAGTACACATCATAAGTACTTAGGGAAAAATAGAGTTGCTCAATGTTTCCCACTATTAGTCTTTCTTTTGATTTATTTGAAGTATTGGCAAAATCCTAGTTTTATTTGTTTAACCCACTTACTGTGTTATTTTGGGGTGGTTACCATTTTTACAGTGGTACAATAGTGGTCAAGGGTCTACTAAATTTTTCATACCACTATTGCATATGTCCTCATATTTTAAATCATTATCTTTCTTAAATACTTAATACTTAAATAAAATCATAAATTCCAGATCAGTACTGGACTAGGGTTCCATATATTTTACCCATGAACTATATCACTTAATCATGCTAGGAAAATTAATATTGCTCTCTGGTTTCTATTTTTTAGTGGCCCTTTGTATTTTTCCAAGGTTTGGTTAAAAACATACCCTAAGGGATAAAGTTTGTTTAAGCTTGGGTACTGGGGTACTTAACATTTTAAAACAGTGTAACTACTGGTTAAACATCTCCATAATTTTTTTCAAGCCTAGTCTAAAAGCATTTCTATTTTTCTCTCCATTATTAAGTTTTGTGCAGTTTTCTAATTTATTTCAAAACTCCCGAAAATAGTATAGGAAACATGGCGTTTACTATTTTTGTTTGATAGTTCATATTTTACTGAGTCTAGCAAAATAGATTTGACCAAATTTGGATGAATACTCTTCAAGTTATGCACTTATCAAGTTTGCTGCAGAAAATAACTTATAAATTCGAAAGGAAAAGAAAAGCTTCTTTGCACTCGGGTCCCTGGTAAAAACTTTCTTCTTTCCTTACAAACGAGTCCTCGGTCTACTATTCAACTGAGTCTGTTGCTTAACACTTAACCCCCTAAACTTCTCTGGCATCTAACCTAGGGTTCTTAGTTCACCAGAATAGTAACCGAGAGGGAAAATGTCGCGGCGCGGCGTACCAGCGACGGCGAAGTTCATGCGGGGTGGTCGGTGACGTCGGGGATGTCATGAGGGTCACGTCGATGGTCGGCCCGTCGCCTGTGGCGATCGGAGCTGGTCTGGCCTCGTGCGCAGGTGGGAGAGCTCGTCAGCGGCGAGAAACTTGGCCTGAACACGGCGGTATAGTTCGTTCCAGTGAGTCGAGGAGCTCCACGGGAAGTCAGTGAAGTCATGGGTGCAAGAAATTTGGGAATGGCTTACCTTGTAGCTCGGTCCATGTGTGGCGGCGGGCGACTAAAGTCTGGTGAGGACAATCTCACTGTTCCGGCGGCGCGGGTCCTTGGCTAAAGCTTGGAAGGGCTTCATGGTCTCTCAGGGAAGTTGTACAAGGGCTCGGGCGAGGTTGGAGGTCTATGGGAATGGCTGGCCACGACGGCCGGCCTGCGGAGAAAGAGGTGGGTCGTGGAGAGGTCGCCGGAGCTGCGGGCTAGCTCGGGAAAACTAGGCGCGGTGCGGAGGGAGTGACAGGGAGGGTGGCCGTGCATGAGGGCAGATTTTATAGCTACTCGTGAGCACGACACGGGCGTGGGCGTGGGGGCGGGTGGACCGCATGTGGGGCACGCACTGCGGTGGCCAGTCCGCGCTCTACCGGTCAGGCAAGCCAACGAGCGCGTGGCAGTGCTCGGTCTGGTCACTTTCAAGTGCTAATTGGCTCGTGATCTTCTCGTAACTCTACAACTTCCCTGCACAAGATATCTTCCTTGTCATTTACCCTTTGTTTCTCTTGTAGCGCTCGAGTGGATTAGATCACGGGTTAGCGAGATACGAGGAGGCGAAGTTGGGTTTATCGCCCAGTTGTAATCTAAGACCAAAGTCAAGCCAAATCATGTCAAATGATTTTGGTTTGATTTCAAACTTTGCCAGAGGGTGCCTAGGGTATTTTGGCGCCATTTTGTTAATTGGACCCTTTGTTTTGAGTTTTGGAATAAGGTGAACGTGGTTGATCTTTGTGAGAGGGTTGGATTTCAGAAGTCTGAAATCCTAATTTTTAATTGAAGTCCCCACTTGAGTGGCTTGTTTGAGAATTTTGCAAGACTCTTTTAGGTAAGCATTCTTGCTATATTTTGTAGGTTATTTAGTGTACTACAACTTTGTTATTTGGTCCAGATCATGATTTTGTGTTTTACATAGCTTTTTTACTAGATTTCCTTTTAGTACTCAATTGGCTTAAATAGGGTAGTGCTAGGGTTTGAGCATTTTCCCACTTTGAGGTGCATGATTTTGTTAGGGTATGATTCTTGAGATGAGAAGACTTGATTAAGTTTTAGCTCCTCAAGTTTGGTGTCTTTTGCTCAAACTAATCCACATGTGATAATGGTCACAATATGGGTACTGAGGGAAAAATCTCTGTGTAACACCTGGGGTGTTACACCCTAACTGATTCTATTCAAGCGTGGACCGTCCGCGCCGCCACCATGGACTGTCCGACTGTCCATTTTAGTGCTCAACATATTCCCCTACCTTTTGGTGGAGGTTGACAAATCAAAAGCATATGTACTGCCAGTACGCTTTGAGAACAATAGATCTCACAAGTTATCTTGTTCCCGAAGTAACAACTAAGCCTGATGCAAGTCATCGACTTTTGAATCTAATAAGGTGATTATTCAATAGAATTATAATGCAGAAAGGCTATTTAGGATTGCATCTTTCTCGGTCATGAGTACTTGATCGATGGATCAATAAGTACAAGATTTTGGTGCCCCTAGCCTGATGAAGCAAAGTGATGATACATGTAATATGGGTTCATCGTCGCACTACCCCATGTTTGAACAGTAAAATATTTCAACAATGAATTGGTTGGTGAAATTACCATGGCATCACTGGATGAACATGCGATACTTGTTGCGTCGCCTTTTGGGTCGTTTTATTTGGACATGTTGCCTTTGCGAGTGACCGGAGTTGCTTTGTTGGCCGACAACAAGGGACAACCTTTTCAAAAGTAGGGATGACATTAACCAACCGACCAGATGTTTTAGATGAACTTTGCTTTGACATACCTATTTCTGGTTGTCGACGCTTGCAGGCGCATGAACATTGCGACCTCTAGTCGCTGTCGGACTGTCCGATCAAATAAGCTAGACCATCCGTGTGTGTTTAGGACCATCTGCGATGCTCGAGACAGTGAACTTTAATCGACTAGTCGATCGCGCTTGCCCCCCGGCACCTCTGGTCTTACTAGTCCTTTTGTTCGGAGCCTTCTAATTAATCATCCCTTGCGATGTTTTTGACGTGTGAGGACTACTAACGATAATATTTTGGCCTTTGCCTTTATCGGCGACATCCGGCCGAAGTAGGACCCTTTTATTTGCCAGGTCTATTGTATTGACAAGAAATGGTTGCTTGTCAATTTGCATCTCCTAGAAACTCATCCAGTCCTCATTTATGGCCGATTGTATCTGCCGACGAAAAACATTACAATCATTGGTGGCATGAGAAAAAGAATTGTGCCACTTGCAATAAGCATGTCTCTATAGTTCATCTAGAGGAGGAATAGTTTGAGTTATTTTAAGTACACAACTTTTTAATAGCTCATCAAATATTTTGTCACACTTTGCAACATTAAAAATAAATCTAACTTCTTCTTGGCATTTCTTTTGAACCAACTGTAAAGAAGAACATGTCAAAGGTTTGGCCTATGTTGGCCAAACAAGTTAGATGGTATATACATCTATGGATTCATCATCTGAACTATCGTGCTCCACTAGTTGCATATTATGGTCAACCGATTTTGATGCCTCTTTAGATCGGCTTTCATAGGCCAACACTCGCTGGTGCAGCTATACTAATGAAAAGAAGTTGGTGCCTTCTAATTTTTCTTTTAAGTAAGATCGCAACCCATTAAAATTCAGCCCTGCTATCCATTTGTTCGCAACATGGATTTGGAAGCATTGGTTTCTAGTGTTCGAGAACCTCCAGATATAGTAATTAACCGATTCTTTGTACCCCTGTCAGACTGAAGCTAAATTAATTAATTTTAACTCATGCTCTCCTAAGAAAAAGTGTTCATGAAATTTCTACTCTAATTCCTCCCAAGAGTTAATAGAGTTAGATGGCAAGGTTGCATACCATGCGAATGTGGTACCATTAAGGGACAACGAGAATAAATGGATACGGTAGGCTTCCCTATCAGCCAATTCTCCTAAGTGTGCTAAGAACTAGCTTACATGCTCATGCGTGCTTTTCCTGCCTTCACTAGAAAATTTAGAGAAATCTAGTATCCTGGTTCCTTACGGATATGGCACGACGTCAAATCAATGATTATAAGGTTTCTGATACGACTGCCCCATGCCTAACACACTAACACCGAGTTTGTCACTGAACAACCTGGCTACCTGTTGGGGGCCTTCGGCATCCGAAGGTCCTCAAAAACAGGATTAACAGTGTTTCTGGAGTATAATGTGTGAACAGGTATCTTCGGACTCGAGTCGATATCACAGTAGGAGAAGTCCAAGTAATACGAAGGTTGATACAACGCCGAAGATGTGAGCGGGAAAGCTTCGGCGTGATAGCGGAAAAAGAAACCGACTTAAAGATGAAAAGGCTATTCGGACCTCTGTGGATTACTATAGAATTACTACCAAGTGTAAAGGGCATGAATGTAATTTTGTATGGGCTGTGTCCCGTGCCTATAAATAGGTGAACAGTACCCCCGTACTGTTCACGCTGACTTGGCATTTGCTTTTGCGTCATCCTTATACTTTTGCCTTCCTGCAATCCGAAGGTACACTTGTAATCTGAAATCATTTCTATTTTTCTATGATAATAAAATAGAAATGACGTTGTGATAATATTTAAATGTTTATATTACTTCTTATGTTACATATAAGTTCTTCATCATCGTTTATTGTGCTTACGAAGGTATGTTGTTTGTGACCTTCGTCCGAAATACATTATATCCCGAAGGGAAATAATGTTTCAGAGGACGAAGGACTTTATCATTTAACACTTTTTATGTTGCCTTGTTCTTAATCCGAAGCATTTGAGAACAAGTCCCCAACATTGGCGCCCACCTCCGGTGAACTCACTTCCACTCTTTGAGTTTTTGAGCACCTTCGGCAGCCATAAACCTTCGCTATGGCGCCGAAGAAAGCTTCAGCAACAGGGGTTGCAGCTCTGCAACCGCTGGACCCCAATCAGGAGACTCTCTCTCTTCGGGAGGCTCGAAGCCAGAAGAGGAAGGCTGCCAGCCCGACACCTCAAGAGGATGAGCTAGATCAAGAAATCAGAGATATGGAGATGCTTCATCAACAGGTGCAGAGGAAGAAGGAAAAGATGGCCAGGCTAGCTGAACTGCAAAGGCAGATAGACGAAGTTTCTGAAGAAGTTCGCCATCTTACTCACGATGAGCAGAACCGAAGGCCTCAGAACCAAAACCTTCATCAGGAGGGTTTCCTCAACGAAGATGACTGGTATGACAATTTCCATCATGGAAATTTTGTTTTTGATGATGCTTCTCCTCTGTCTGCTGAGCTGCAGGCTACACCTTGGCCTCCGTCCTACAAGTCGCCCCAGCTTCCCATATTCGACGGCCATTTAGACCCGAAGCAGTTTTTGATGAGCTACGAAGCAACAGTATCTTCGTATGGTGGCAATGCTGCAGTCATGGCAAAGTCTTTTGTTATGGCTGTCAAGAGTGTTGCTCAAACCTGGTATTCCTCCCTTCGACCAAGAACGATCACTTCATGGCAAAAACTGAAGGACATGTTGTTAACCAGCTTCCAAGGGTTTCAGACGAAGCCGGTCACTGCTCAGGCCCTGTTCCAGTGCACTCAGGATCACGAAGAATACCTTCAGGCGTATGTCAGAAGGTTCTTGCGTTTGAGGGCGCAGGCACCAACGGTGCCCAACGAAATTGTCATTGAGGCCATGATCAAGGGACTTCGGCCTGAACCTTCAGCTCAGTACTTTGCTAGGAAGCCTCCTCAAACTTTGGAGAAGCTGCTTCAGAAGATGGACGAGTATATTCGTGCCAACAATGATTTTCGCCAAAGAAGGGAGGAGGCTTTCAGGTTTTCTGAAATGACCAGGGGCTTCGGAGGAAGATTCTATCCGAGGCACGTCAGGTCAATTCACAACTCTACTCAAAATGATGATAAGGGGAGTCAGCAGCACAGGCCGCAGTGCTCCTCACAGGCTTCGGGGCAACAGCAAAGCTTCTTCCGGCCACCAGCTCCAAGAGGCAGAGGCGCCAGGGGCTTCGGCGGAAGATTTGGAGATCAACCAAGGAGAATATTTTGCTTGTTCTGTGGTGAAAACAAGGGCCATACCACCAGGATGTGCCATGTTACCATCCAGAAGCAAAAGGAGATAGCCGAAGCTGCAGCACAACAAGCTCAGCCGAAGCAGGTCATGCATACTGCTTCGTACCATTCGCCTTACATCCCATAATACGTAGGCAATCACCCTGCAGTTTCTGTTGCTTCGGCGAGTCAACCCCAAGCTTCCTGGCAACAGCCTCCGCCTCCACCACCGCTGCAACAAGGTCAATAGCCAGAAGGGGGCCAATATGCTCCACATCAAAGGGACTTCAGAGAACAATCTGAAGCTCGCACAGTCAATAGCACTGTGCCAGAGTCGAAGCACATCTATTGACAAATATCCTACCTTGACAGCAGTCTTTTTCATTCAGTTTTATTTTCCGTGTAATATAGGACACTTTTTAAATTTCAAGTGATAGTTTTGTTGTTTGCCACAAGGAAAACATATCTTCTACGCAGGCTTAAATTGTCGAAGCTTGAAAATTTGCACTAGCAAGGAGGACCTTCGGATTATTAAATTCTTCGAAGCAACAAAAAGTCGTTCCAAAAGGAGCGCAGTGTAAGTTTTTTGCTCCAAAGTCGTTCCTAAGGGAATGCAGAGCTTACAGCGAAAAGTCAACGCTGATTCCGCCGAAAGTAAAAGGCGAAGAAGCTCCAAAGTCGTTCCTAAGGGAATGCAGAGCTTACAGCGAAAAGTCAACGCTGATTCCGCCGAAAGTAAAAGGCGAAGAAGCTCCAAAGTCGTTCCTAAGGGAATGCAGAGCTTACAGCGAAAAGTCAACGCTGATTCCGCCGAAAGTAAAAGGCGAATAAGCTCCAAAGTCGTTCCTAAGGGAATGCAGAGCTTACAGCGAAAAGTCAACGCTGATTCCGCTGAAGTAAAAGGCGAAGAAGCTCCTAAGGGAGGCTTACAGCGAAAAGTCAACGCTGATTCAAAAAAGATTATGTATTTTATTGCAGGGATGTGTGTGTAGCTTCGGAACGAATACCTTTTCTCATAGCATAACATCATCACATCATTTTGCATAGCATAAGCATCATACATCATTCTGCATATGGCACAAGAAGGGGATACAATATTGATCTTCGGAATGTAGCTTCGGAAAATATTTTCACGAAGTTTGGATGTTCTTCATCAGAACACTATGGGTATTGTTGTGATAAATGAAAATTCTTCTTCACGAAGCATGAAAAGAAGGGAAGGTGTTTTTTCGTCAAAGACTCAAAAACGGTACGTATGTAAAACTTCATGCATCGTAAAGAATTGAATCATAAAAAAAGTTTATTACATTCAGGGTTACAAGATATTACACATAGTACACTTCAGAAGTTTTTACAGTAGCACTTAGTCTTCCCTAAGTACTACTTCTGCAGCTTCGTTCAGGAGTTGATTGACAACTTGATCCATGATAGCTTCAGCCATCTTTTTAATTTCATCGTCATCTTTCGGGGAGGACCCGGAGACGCTTTAGTAGGATCTGAGGGAGGACAGGATACAGCTACATTGCTATTACAAATTGCGAACGAAGTTTAAAATTAAAAATTACAACACAATAAAAACCACTAGTTAATACCTATTTGCCCTTCGGGCTCCACGCTCTTCTCAGTAGCCTCTGCTACTTTTCTAGCATCGTGGATGCCCTTTTCGCTTTTTGGATAATTTCTCGGGCCATTTCTCGGCCACCATTGTCCCAGACATCGGTAAAAAATTTTCCTCCAACCATGCTAGCTTCGGCTGAAGGATCCTTTGTATCTTCGAAGGGCAAGGTAGCTTCGGATTGCGCTAAAATCTTTACATGCTCACAGCCCTTTTTCTCCAAAATGGTGGCAATTCCCCTGGCACCCGAAAAAGCACATATATCTCCGCGGCTATTTAAAATTTCTTCGAAGGCCTCAGCTTCGTGGCTAATCCATTCAATGGGGCCTTCGGGGTTGCCTCTCGTAAAGTTTTCCTCACTCGAAAATGCGCCAACGCTGGCAAAGCTAGTTTTCATTTTCTTAACACATTCAATAGATTTGTTATAGCATCTCTTCTTGGATGCACGAAGCTCTTCAACAGTTCCTTCTAAATGATTTGCCCATTGGTCGCTAAGTTCTCGCTTTGTTTCTTCAAGTATGCGTTCTTCTCTAGCTCTGGCTAGTTGTTTTCGAAGATCTTCAATTTCACGTTTCTGAGCTTCAGCTTGACCTTTAAAAGTAGCTTCGTCTTCTTTTATTCTGCTTATCAATGAATGCAATATTTTGTCTTTTTCGAGACCTTCCTTCCGTAGTTCAATTACTTCGGAACGAAGATTGCTCAGGGCCATCACACATCCTTCATCTTCGGCATCTTTTTGGGCCCTGAGGGCATTGCTAAGTATAAGGCCCTGCAAAGAAGAATGTGTGTGTGTTAATAAATCTAAGCAAATGAAAATTTTTTGTTTTCAAGAAACAATGCGAAGGTCTCAAATTTTGTACCTTTAAACTATTATACGCCAAGCTGTCGGCCAACTCGTCTTTCGACAGCACCGAGAGTCCGTCTTCTAGTGTTGGGAATCCGAAGCTCTTGCTCATCTCCCGGCAGACAGAAATCTCCTTGCTATCAGGGAGACAGTACAAGAAATCTTCTTCTCCGCTGCCGTTGAATATCAACGCCCCCTTTGGATATTTTAGTTTTTGGGCATAAAACTGGGCCTCTTGCTTTTCTTTTTCAGACAACTTTTTCCCCGAAGCATGTCGAACAATATAATCAGGGACTTTGGGGGATGCTTCGGGGGCAGCAGCACTGATTTCTTCAACAAGAATTGGCTCTGTCACTTTTTCTTCCTCGGTTTCCAGGGATTTTACCTTCGTGGGCTTCGAAGGACCAGCTTCAGCTTCAGTTTCTTGCTCTGGAGCTTTAGTATCAAAAATCTCAGTTTTCGCTTCGGAGGTTTCAACAGTCTTCTTCGGAGTTGTGCTTGAGGACTTAATTGTTTCTAGAACATCTAGCACGTTGACCATTCTTTTTCTTTTCGGAGTCACCGCTGGCCCCTTTTTGATTTTTGTTGTGTCAACATTTGCTGAAGGACTTAAAACTTCTGATATTTTTGATCCCTCAGCTGATCCTTTTGTTTCTTCCATTTTTTCTGTTAATGGCGCTTCAGCCATTTCTTTGGTTTCTGATAACGAAATCTTTGGTTCTTCCAATTCCATCTTTGTTGGCGCTTCGGCCATTTCTGCGACTTCTGGTAGCAAGGTTGGTTTGGTTGGCTTTTCAGCTTCGGTGGCCGAAGAAGTCTCTCCGGTGAACTCAGGCACCGAAGCTGGTTCTAGCGTGGCCGATGTGTGAGGACCTTTATCCTCTTTCTTTTCGGTTCTGGCTCGCTAGGAGCAGTTGCAGCTTCTTCTTTCGCAGAGGTTGTGTTTTTTCTTTTCTGCCCTCGAATGGGATAACGATAGTCAGGGTAGACGAACCCGATTGCATCAAACACCCGGTTCAGCCTTTTCTTTTTTCGGCCTCCGAAGGCTGCTGACAGTGCAGTATCTTCGGCTTTCGAATAAGCCCCAAGCAGTTCATCACTTAAATTTTCAATACTCTTTAACCAGTCATCATCTGGCTCAACGAATTTATCTCCGAACTTGAAAGTATACTTCAGCCTGATAAGTCCACCTTCGTCGGCCTCCTTTATGGTTTCTTGCGGCATTTCCCATTTCTCCGCGAGCGGCCATACTCTGAAGGCAATATGTTCTTGTACCAAATCTCTTGTTCCAATAAAAGAACAAATAACTCCGAAGGCTCTCCGGCATTCTTCGGCAGCATCATTCATTTGAACCTTCGGCTTTCGCAGGCCGAAGCTTTGCCAAATAGGGCGCATAATTATACCTTTAATATCTTCCCGTACTGCCAGGTCATTCTTCACATAAAACCATTCTGTCATCCAGTCGCCGGGCCATCTCTTCTGAAAGGTTGGTACGGGACAGCTTGACCCAGACCGAGAAATGAAACTGTAGCAGCCAAAATTATTGTGATACTGTTCCTTACCCCAGGGTTTTGTCTCGTATGATAATTCGTGTATGTTGCAGAAACTTTTCGCATCAGGTTCCAGACCTTGGCTTCTCACGGCCCACACGAAGATATTCAGCCTTATAATTGCTTCGGGGGTAAGTTGATGAAGATAGATTTCAAACATTTTCAGTACTTCTACGACAAAGCTGCTCAGGGGAAACCGTAGTCCAGCTTTCAAAAAGCTTCGGAACACTACGACTTCATTTTCCTCAGGGGTCGGGCAAGTTTTCTCTCCTTCGTCAACCCTCACAATGGATAAATCCCGGAAGTATCTTCCCCTCATGTTGACAAGATGATTTTCTTTGATACCTGATTTGCCAAAAACTGAATGGCTTGGTCGCCAGGGGCGATCTTCGGAGTCTTCACCACCACTATCCACGTCATAACTGTCGTTGTCATCAGTATCTTCAGACAAACCTTCTAAAATCTCTTTGGTGATTTTTTCTGTGTTGGTCTTCGACATTGCTATAAGAAACCCCAGGTTCTTCTCTTCAGAAAGACTCAGCTTCATCTCGGGAGCAGCCTTCTTATCTTTAGACATCTTCGGAACCACTAAAAAACTGTTTTCAACGCCGAAGCTTAAAAACTTAAAAAGCTAAGCAAATCTTGGTGTGCAAGAGCTAAAAATTGAGTGAGCGGGAGCAGATGGCAAGAGAGCGTACCAAATGAGTTCGCGGTATGATCTTATTTATACGCCCAGTGCGTTGAAAATTGAAAGACCCCGCTTGTCAGTGAATGTTGCTATTCTAGCAAAGGGAAGGTGTTTTTTGGACATTCGGCTTAAAGCCTTCGTCCATGTCGCAATCTAAATTTATTATTTTAACAAATTAATATTGCGAGGGGCTACTGTTGGGGGCCTTCGGCATCCGAAGGTCCTCAAAAACAGGATTTAACAGTGTTTCTGGAGTATAATGTGTGAACAGGTATCTTCGGACTCGAGTCGATATCACAGTAGGAGAAGTCCAAGTAATACGAAGGTTGATACAACGCCGAAGATGTGAGCGGGAAAGCTTCGGCGTGATAGCGGAAAAAGAAACCGACTTAAAGATGAAAAGGCTATTCGGACCTCGGTGGATTACTATAGAATTACTACCAAGTGTAAAGGGCATGAATGTAATTTTGTATGGGCTGTGTCCCGTGCCTATAAATAGGTGAACAGTACCCCCGTACTGTTCACGCTGACTTGGCATTTGCTTTTGCGTCATCCTTATACTTTTGCCTTCCTGCAATCCGAAGGTACACTTGTAATCTGAAATCATTTCTATTTTTCTATGATAATAAAATAGAAATGACATTGTGATAATATTTAAATGTTTATATTACTTCTTATGTTACATATAAGTTCTTCATCATCGTTTATTGTGCTTACGAAGGTATGTTGTTTGTGACCTTCGTCCGAAATACATTATATCCCGAAGGGAAATAATGTTTCAGAGGACGAAGGACTTTATCATTTAACACTTTTTATGTTGCCTTGTTCTTAATCCGAAGCATTTGAGAACAAGTCCCCAACACTACCGTATCCCTATTTTTTTCCACCACGTCTAGTGACCATCCATTCGGTTTGGAGGTAAAAACCTTAGGTTGTCGGACATTATTTTGTCGGCTTTCCTTTAGGGATGTTCAAAAAGCGTGTTAGGTGTCCTATTGGTGCCACCCCCTCCTGCCCTATATCTCTTGGGCTCTTTGGTGGTTGAAGAATATTCGGCCCTATGCATATGAGGTGGCATGGCATGATTATAATATGCTACCGATGGGGTAGCGTAGTGCTGATGTGTTGGGTGCAAAAATCGTGCATATTTTGTTGCCCTGGTTCTGCGAACACGTACCTGGACACTCCGAAGTAAGAGGTCGGTCGGTCTGCAACCGGGCCAAATGGTCCGAGGTTATACCTAGACAGTCCGGACGTATATGGAGCTACCTAGATGGTCTGTGCATGGGCATGTGTAGGGTAAGACGGTCCGGCAAAATATGTCGGACAGTCCGTGACGTAGCCAGATGGTCCGAGATGAAACTCGGACGGACCGACTGTGTCCAGAGCCAGTCGCTTGCTAGGCGATGGCTGTGGAGGAGTTATGAATGTATTCATCAGCATACCATACAATGACTGGGTACAAGATGACCCATTTGCAGTCGATGTGTTAGGTGCAGATGTATCCGTATTAGGCTCATGCTAGGGAAAACAAGGGGCAGTAGATTTTTTATACAAATGCACCCATCCTTTAATAGATTCATCTATATATTGTTTTAACTCATCCCCCCATTATTCTATGAAATCCTTAAAAGATTGATTTTAAAATACTTACAGTGGGAGCCTAAGGCAAAGGTAGGAGAGATGCCATACCGATCTCCCCTTGACGGCTGATCGTCTAGTCACGGTCCAACGTGAAGTATGATAGGTATTTTTCCTTCGCCTTCTCGCGCCATTCTGTGAGTCATTGCAACACCTCTTCCTCCTTGCGCTTAATGAGGTCATCAAAGGGTTGTCAGTCATGAGTCGGGAGTGCCTCTAGGGTTGGTTTAATGATGTTGGTGGTGGAGACGTTGTTGTGTGATCTTTAGAACTAACCATTAGGCAACCAACTTTTAGTAGATCTAAACATGCTTTGTCCCCAGTGGAGTCACCAAAAAGTGTGTTGGCTCTGATTTGGGGGCCAAACATTAGAATGAACCACATGGCGGATGCGCTCTGAGTCGGACGGTCTACAATGGCGTAGGGTCTTCTTCTCCATAGAAACTTGAATCTCACCTCCCGGGAGGGACCTCATCGGGGAGTAGAGGTCCAAGGGTTGTCTTGGGGTTAACAAGCCATCCAAGATGCCTCTAAACAATGTTGAGCTGAAGAGAGGTGAAGAAATAGGTTGAGGAAGACTATAATAGGGGTAAACTAAGGCTAGATTACCCCTACTCTTAATGAATGAAAAGAACAATGCAAATAAGGTAAATTTGATAAATATATTTGATGGGATCAATTGTGGGGGAGTTAATCGGTCATACCCCAGTCTGGACCCATTACAAGTCGGTCCCAAACAAATCCCACAAGAAAATAGGAACCCTAACTAATTCTGTTCACGAGCGGACTGTCTATGCCACCACCGCGGACCATCTAGACCATAGACCATCCAATCTATAGGGTTGGACCGTCCGGCTACCCATTTTAGTTCTCAATAGCTACAATATATTTCCATCTATGGGCCTTTCCTCCAATGCATAACTACAGCATTGATGGTAAGCGCTCCTTGCTAATCATCATCTTTGCCATGCTTCCTAACCATGTCCTACCTATAAGTCTCTTGCAATGGAACACTAAGGTTCATAACACATATAATGTGCAATTATGGGCAAGAAAGCATTAATCTTTAAAACTACTAACCAGTCGCTCTAGGGTCGCTTGACTACAAAGATCTTTGGGTTTTTTACCATTTCTCCCTATATGTCCTCGCATATAAACATCGATTAGGCTCGGGACAACCTTAGTTTGAGCCTCCTACAAATGTATGAGTTCAAATCAATTTCTTTTGTGAGTAAATTAGAATACGACATACTCACCATTCATTTCACCAAGTGAATATGTCCATTACTAGATAGGTATGGTTGACTGTGACCTCATCCTTGTCCCCGTCCTCATCCTGCTGAAGCTACCGCCTATGTTGATTTCAGTTTGACTTTGCAATCCACTATTGCAAAGTCCATACATCAATAAAGCCATGTAAACCTACGACCGGTGTTCCATGTATGGGAGAATTACCATCATCTAAATGTTAACACATAACATTCATAACTAATAAACTGGTACATTAGGTTTTTACCTCCATGCACTACTCTACGGTTATGTAGACATCTGAATACTATTGAAAGGTGTTTACAAGACGACCTTGACGCTTCATGTACGCATTCACAACCTATAGGCGAGCATTGGAAAATGCATCCTTGCACACATTCTTTGCATTTTTTGCAGCACTAGGTCTTCAGGCTCCTAAGCCTTAGGTTCGACACAATAACGTCTCTGTCCAACATCGAAAATAACATTATCATCAAACAAATCATAAAATGTTGGAATTAAGCAATATTCTTACCCAATAGTCATCCTTGACGATGCCTTGACTTGCCCATATATAGCATGTGGAGCTAGGACGAAGTGCTACTAGCTACTTCAAGGGACTACCACGCCTTTTGCGTCAGCGATAAATCCTAAATTATGTAGACAACAAAGGTTACCTAAGACTTGATTAACCTATCTATGATGACCTCTGCCATCAAATGATGTTCCTCCCATTGGCTACAGATAGAAAACAAGAAAAACATGTCATATATATAATCTATAAGACAAACAGTAAATAACTAAGAACATTAATGGCCAAATGTGAATATCTATCACTAATTGGGATGATCATAACTCGAGCTTCTGGTCGTGTAGGCACCGACAGAAGCATGATGAAGTGGTCCTTCTAAGTGTCGCTTCATCCGAAGACAACAGGCTCGATGGCTCGTCCTCCTCCTCCTCCTACTCACTATTTGTGGTTGTGCGTTCCTCTTCTAGACCCTCCACCCTAGCGCATATGTGGCCACAATAATGTGCTTGAATTTCTGCCTTTTGAAAACATCATATGCTTTGACTCCTTTCCAAATCTCCTTTAACTCTTTAGTTAAGGTTCTAACATGACATTGAGTTCCTTTCTAGGATGGTCTGAGTCAAGTATGATCAAGCAAAGAAGCATAAATTCACACATACAAAGATATGATGAGCCATTTGACCAAAAGGTGTGAAACCATAAATAACAAGCCCAATTCAAACATTTCTCATATCAGCGGCAAAGTCTAGATCAAACATGTTGAGAGCCTTCCAAGCATCCCTGTCTAAAGGGTGCACCATTAGCTCATCATTCTCATGGGCACCTTCTTTGTGCCAACACATGTGCATGATAGTTTTTTGGATAGAAACAAATGTTTCACTCAAGGTGTTATTGGCAAGTAGCAAAGCTACTTATGTGCAACACCTCCCATCACCTTTTCACCATCGTCATTTATAACTTTGATGAATCTCGATTTTCCACACTTTAGGCAAATTTTCTCTTTTCCCATGCTCCTTCATGAAAATCAAACAATTATTTTTGCACACATTGTAGGAAAACGATGATGCCTAAGAGGGGTGAATTAGGACTTCTAAAACTTCTTTCTAAACTAGATCACAAAGTAATCCCAAGAACAAAACCTATGCAAATAAGTTAACTAGAATGTGCAAACTAGGTTCTGTCTATGTGTTGCTATCTCTACCGCAAATGGAGTTATGGAACCTAAGTTCCAATCCTATATAATTTAAACTAAGACTAGTAAAGATTGCAACTTAATAGAGAGAGTAAATGCGGAAGATTAAAGAGCTAGTAGAGAAAGCAAACTCTTGTGGACGCTACCGGTATTTTTACCAAGGTATCAGGAACCACGTAAGGTCTTGAGTAATCCTCATTGGTGCCCCTACGCAAAGGGTAGCCCATGTGAGGGCCAAGCACCACGGACGAGTAAATCCATAGAGTCACGGGCCTTCTCCACGCGCAAGTGGTGCTCCGCTTTCGGCTCCTCTCGGATGCTCCCCATCATCTCCACTATCGATCTTTTGGCCAAAACATCATGGGCCCCGTTCCCTTTGGTACACGGTGGCGTCCGTGACACAAACTCGGTTGTCACAGTCTTGCAAAACTCTCGCCCCACTTGGTACAATATTACAATGACTCACGCAAGAGCCAAAGGGTTTTGTGGGTTTTTTCTAAACTCACTCAACTAACTAGAAATCACCTAGAGCAAGCACATAAGCGGTCTAACTAACCTAAGCACTTCACACAACACCTACGCTAATCACGGAGAGATTATATTAAGCACTTGGGTGTTTGTCACACCCGATTTTAGAAGGCAAACCGAAAACGAACCATGTACATGCCAGGATCAGAACTCACGTACACAACGATTACATAAATGACTCATCATAGCACAGTGCTTCGAATTGTAATAAAGAGTGAGTAATATTATTACAGACTTGAGTCATAAACATAATATATATCAAAGTACACAAAATAGAAATGTAGCCAACGTAAACAAACCCACCACAGGCAGCTGACTAGGGGAGGTCGCTAGCCTAAACCTCAAACTCATTGAATTCATGGAACTCCTAGAGATCTGTCTCGATGCTTTCTTCTCCTTTACCTGAGCATAGTTGCACCAAAGGCAACCTGGTGTTTGTGAAAGCAAGGGTGAGTACACATCAACGTACTCAGCAAATGTCCTGTTTGGCTGAGGTGGACTAGCTTTATGTGGAGTTAGGCTCAAAGCAGGTTGTTTTTACTTTGTCAAGTTTTATTCATTAATATAAGTCAAGTTTTTATCATCAATCCCAAGTTATTATCCTAATGAGTACCTCATCATAGAGGAAATACCAAAATCCATAGTTAGAAGCATCATTAATAGAACCATCATCGTCATCTCTAATCAAATCCATAAATAAAACCATAGTATCTCAAACCATCTATATCTCTAATCAATGGAGCTCCCAAGGTCGATCATAACTTTGAGCACGACAGATATATCGGTTTCATTCCTCTACAGAGGTCGCACATTTTACCCATGAGCCGTGATTCCCATTCTGCCCGGGAATCATGACTCCCCATTGATCACTTCTAAGGTGAACTGGTAGGGTTTCACTACGTGGCTTTTACAAAGATTCCCTAGAGGTCATAACCGCCCAATAGGTTTCTTTAGTTTAATAACCACCGTACATCTCCCCATTGGAAGAGTGAACAACTACAGCACCTAGCCTTGGCAGAATGTAAAGCTCATAATCATAATATTATTGCAAGCTCATAATCGTAATCAGAATGTAAAGCATCGTATCATAATTGTATCTCATTATGTTCATTGATTAAAGTAGAGCACTAGCATAAAACTAACCATAATAACCCAAAAAGGTAATTAATGACTAGGTAAATAGAAAGCTAGTCAATTCTTAGGTTTTATGTAATGCGGGGAAATGAATTATCACTTAAATAGGACATAAGTCGGTCAGAGGACACTTGCCTTCACTAAACAGATGCTTAGGATCTTCAACCTTTTAGATCTTGATCGTCGGTTCACCTAGCTTGATCGTCGGTTCACCAAAGCTCAGAAATGGATCGTGTTCTATTCACAACGCAAAGCGAAGACGAACAAGCACGAGTAAACAAATATATATATACATAAGAACATTACACCGTACAAAGAAAAACATAATAAACACATATAATACAAAATAGAGCTCGCTACTACGATCACATAAGAAAAAGAAACACTGAGATCGAGGCTATGGCTGAGAAGTTATTTCGTTTATGCTAAACAAGTATTAGTTAGAATATTTAATTCGGAAAAATTATATTAAGGAGCATTTATAAGGTGTAAGTTAAAACTATTACTTAACTTTGATTAACTTGCTAAACTAATAGTTGACGAATAACCGGTAATCAATTAATTAATATGAACGATTATAAGGGACACAGTTTAATAATGCGCGCGGACAGCGCGCGACATGCGCGAGCGACGCGTGACACGCGAAACAGCAAACGCGACACGCGCGAACGACGCGCGAACAACGTGACGATACGCGAGAATTGCTAACAGATATCGCGATTATACTAAACAAATATTAAATAAAAATCGTTTAAGTGGGTATTAATCAAGTTAAAATTTATTTATAAAAGCGCGAGTTAAAAACTATAAACTAGTTTTATTAGAAGGTCATTTTTAATAAGTATCGAATGAACAACTAATTAAATAATTAAAACTTGTGACGTGATAAAATAATGTTACTAATACGAAATTGACGTTGTTACCAAGTTAACATGACTGAAATGAGTCGAAACAGGTTTACGACGCATAAGACTCACTACATTTAAACATATAATGAATTTATAAATAACGCGACATACGGGTACTGCTAAATTGTGTCGATTTGTATTAAACAAATATTAAATATAATATATAAGTTGGCATAATCACGATAACAGGTATTTACAAACACGTAAATAAAATATAAATCAGATTCGATTGAATTTCTATTTTAATAACCGACAACTCAACACAAATTAATTATTTAATATGAACGATATGGTAAAACAATTTTATTAAAGCGCGCGAATAGTGACTCGCACCAACGATGACGCACGGGTAGCACGCGGATGGAACGCACGATACAAGCAAAACAACGCAAGCGGTGACGGCATATGCGAATAGCACAAGCGAGTAGCACATGGGTTATGGTGCATGATGTGAACTCGACAGTGAGGCAATGACGTCACACACAGGGGGTAGACAGGCGAGTAGATGGGTGTAGATGGCTCACCTTGGCGATGACGAAGAGCCCCCGAGTGACTGCTGGTCGGCAAGGCGAGGGCGCGACAAACTTGCAGGCATGGACGCGACGGCTTCGCGAAGCTTCGGCGTGGCGTCGGCTTCAGGTGGACGACATTGGCTAGGTGCAACAGCGCGCAAGGCCTAGACGTGGCCTGACAGGGCGCTGCACGGTGGATGCCCGCGGTGCACCTATGGCTCAACAGGCGATGGACGGCGGCGAGAGTGGCTCCGACGAGCTCGGACGCGGCGCGACGGGATGTAGCATGGCATGGCGAGGCAAGGCATGGTTGTGCAGGCGCGAGTGCGACGACTGCGAGGCATGGGGGAGTTGAGGTTGGACAAGTGGGCGCTAAGCTTGAATATGGGATGTGTGGGCGGCAGTTGCCAAGATCCTTGCATGGGCGCGTGTTAAGTGGGAAAAAATGGAGGAGGCGGTTTAGAGGAGATGAAGGTGCCGGACAGGGCTCGCTGTGCAGTGAAACGTCTCGGCGGGGATGAGTGCTCATGTGGACGCCGAGTGGGGCCCATAGCGCAACCAATGGGCTAGGTGCGGTGCAGCACGGCGCTAGACTCCCTACGGGTGCGTGTGGGACCCACGGCGCGGGCGCGCTTGGCCGCGATGAGTGCGAGGCTGGCAGGGCAGGCTGGGCGCACTGGGCCTCAACCAGGCCACGCAAGCGCTGGCGTGGTGGGGCAGCGGAGGTGGGCCAACTGGGGAAAGGGGGCATGCGACGGGTCGAGGGAGGAGCGGCGTGGTCGTGGCAGGCCGAGATGGGTGTTGGGCCAAAAAATGTTTTGTTTTGCTTTCTCTATTTTATTTCTCTTTCGCCTTTCCTTTTCTATTTATTTTCCTTCTATTTGAATTTAACCTCAAGTTCAACTCACAAATTGAATAAATGCATACCAAATTCACTCATCAACCAAAAATAGCTATGCTCCAGCATGATGTAGCATTCCAAGCTTCTCTAGGGTTTTTTTTCTAAGCTTAACACTTATATATATATATGTATATGATAAAATAACTCTCTGTCATTTGGAAAAAGAAAAAGAAAAACAAGAAAAGAAGACGGTAACACTTGAATTCGGTGGATATTGAAGAAGAAATTTTGTACCCCAAATTGAGGATGTTACAAATCTAACCCCTTAACAGAATCTTGCCCCCGAGATTCAAGAAGAAGCTAGCAAGAACGACAAGGTTGGTTCTCCTCGACTCAATTTTGACACTACCAGCTTGACTTGCGAACATGTTGCTTTGACCTTTAGATGTTCTTGACCAACCGATCCTCGTTATTGGAGTCATGAGATGATATGAATGTTGGGTTGACTTCTTGATGATCCTAGGACATATGGGTTTGGACCCACCATGCTTTCGCTGCACGATTCTAATCTTGTTGGTTGATATTGATCACATTGCCATCATCGGGGTTAGCAGCTAACCCCCTTAACAAGAGCATTGATATGCACTTGATGAAGACGCGACCGACTCCTATCTTGATTGATTTGGAGGAGCTAGAGGTTGCCAACTGGATAGGTGCTAGAGGAAAGAGTAGCGAGAAAAGGTAGGCATATATGGATTAGAGAGAGCAAGGGGAGAACCCAACTACCTGACTCTATAACACTCACCTAGTAAATTGATGTCGTTGTGGACCAAGGGCCACAACACATCAACACTCATCACAAAGAAGCAAATCAGTCATAACACAAAGACAAACATCACGAGCGCACAGGAACTAGCATGTCGTTGCTACACGTTAATGTTAACTAGATGGTGGTCTTTCTTGAAAAGGGAGTAACTACTCTCTAAGGCTGTTGAATGACGAGGAGAAGAAAAAGATGCATCAGACAGGCGCATGAGCACAACAAAGGATGGAGCTGAAGCAAGACTTGCAAAGAGGCAAGGGAGGGGAAACAACCAAGGACGAGATAGGTAAAACCACACTCTCAAACTAAAATGGGAGAGAGAAGGCTTTGAAATGCAGGTACAAGATAAGCACCTGTTGGGGACTTGTTCTCAAATGCTTCGAGTTAAGAACAAGGCAACATAAAAAGTGTTAAATGCTAAAGTCCTTCGTCCTTCGAAACATTATACCCCTTCGGGAAATAATGATTTTAGGACGAAGGTCATAAAAGACGTACCTTCGTAAATATAATAAGTAATGACGAAGGATTCATATAAAGCGTGAAATATAAACATCAACATAGAATCATTTCTATTTTATTAACATGGAGAAATAGAAATGATTTCAAATTACAAATGTACCTTCGGTCCTGAGAGAAGGTAAAAAAGTACAAGCGTGACGCAAAAGCCAATGCCAAGTCAGCGTGAACAGTACGGGAGTACTGTTCATCTATTTATAGACGCGGGACGCAGCCAACGTAAAATTACATCCATGTCCATTACATTTGTTAATGGCTTATGGAAATCTGTCAAGGCCCACGTAGTCTTTTCATCTTTAAGTCGGTTCCCCTTTCTACTATCGCGACGAAGCTTCCCTGCGCACAACTTCGGCTGTGCACCATCCTTCGTAGTTGGTAATCAGCTCGTCCTTCGTCTGATTCAGGCTTCGTCCTGACCGTGCTTTATGTTTATAATTCTGAGTCCGAAGATACCTGTTCACATAATCCACTTGGAAAACATTGTCAAATCATGTTTTTGAGGACCTTCGGAGGACGAAGGCCCCCAACAGTAGCCCCTCGCAATATTAATTTGTTAATAAATTCAGATTGCGATATGGACGAAGGCCTTGAGCCGAAGGTCCGAAAAAACACCTTCCCTTTGCTAGAATAGCAACATTCACTGACAAGCGGGGGCTTTCAATTCTCAACGCCCTGGGCGTATAAATAAGATCATACCGCCAACTCATTTGGTACGCACACTTGCCATCTGCTTCGGTCCACCAAATTTTTAGCTCTTGTGCATTAAGATTGGTGATCTTTTTGATTTCGAAGCTTCGGCCCTGAAAACAGTTTTTTAGCATTTCCGAAGATGTCTGAAGGCAAGAAGATCCCTGCGGAGACGAAGCTGAGTCTCGAGGAAGAGAAGAATCTGGGGTTCCTGATTGCGATGGCAGAAACCAATACAGAGAAAATCACCAAGGAGATTCTCGAAGGCTTGTCCGAAGATACTGGTGACAGCGACAGCTATGATGTAGAAAGTGGTGGGGAAGAGGCCGAAGATCGACCATGGCGGCCAAGTCACACGGTTTTCGGGAAAACCATCATCAAGCAGAGTCATATTGATAATATGAGGGGGCGGTATTTTCGAGATATATCTATTGTGAGGGCTGACGCTGGAGAAAAGACTTCTCCCACCCCTGAAGAAGATGAAGTTGTAATCTTCCGAAGCTTTCTCAAGGCTGGGCTTCGATTTCCCCTGAGCAACTTTGTTGTTGAGGTACTGAAAACATTTCAAGTCTACCTTCATCAACTTACTCCCGAAGCTATCATAAGAATGGGGATATTTGTCTGGGCTGCAAGAAGCCAAGGTTTAGAACCAAATGCTAAGAGTTTTTGCAACATTCATGAATTATTATATGAGACGAAGCCCTGGGGAAAAGAACAATATCACAACAATTTTGGGTGTTATAGCTTCGGTGCCCGCTCCGGGTCAAGCTGCCCTGTGCCGACCTTTCGGAAGAGGTGGCCCGGAGCCTGGATGACAGAGTGGTTCTATGTGAAGAATGACTTATCAGCGCAAGAAAATGTGAAGAGTATTATTATGCGCCCCATCTGGCAACGCTTCGGACTTCGAAGGCCGAAGGTTGAAATGGACGAAGCAGCCGAGGAATGCCAAAGAGCCTTCGGCGTAATCTGCTCTTTCATTGGGACAAGGGACTTGGTCCAAGAGCACATTGCCTTCAGGGTGTGGCCACTTGCAGAAAAGTGGGGAATGCCGAAGGAAACCATCAAAGAGTCCGACGAAGGCGGACTGGTCAGATTAAAATACACATTCAAATATGGGGACAGATTTGTTGAACCTGATGACGATTGGTTAAAAAGCATTGAAATATTAAGTGACGAACTTCTTGGGGCGTATTCGAAGGCCGAGAACACTGCACTATCGGCGGCCTTCGGAGGCCGAAAGAAGAAAAGACTCAACCGTGTTTTTGACGCAGTCGGATTTATCTACCCTGACTATCACTATCCGGTGTTGGGTCACAAAAGGAAAAATACTTCTCCTGCAACAAAAGCTACCACGAGCGCTACTAGCGGGCCAGCGCCTGAAAGGAAAAAGATGAAGGTGCTCACCCACCCAGTGCGTTTTATTGAGCCGGCCACAATGCCAGAATTTATTGGTGAAGTCTCTTTGGCCTCTGAAGCTACCGAACCAGCTTCAGTGCCGAAGATGGAAGAAAAGATTGAAGCGCCTTCAGCGGAAAAATCAGAGAAACCGAAGGTTGACGAGCCAAAAATGTCTGAAATCTTAAGTCCTTCGGTAAATGTCGAAGCAATAAAAAACCAAAAGGGGCCATCGGTGACCCCAAAAAGGAAAAGAATGGTAAACGTACTAGATGTCTTGGAGACAATTAAGTCTTCAAGCACAACTCCAAAAAAGAGTGTTGAAGTTGCTGAAGCTTCTACTGAAGCTTCGACGCAACAAGCTGAAGCTGAAGCTGGGCCTTCAGAGCCCTACAAGGAGCAACCTTTGGAAGCCGAAGCAATAAAAATATCAGAACCAGTTTTAGTTGAAGAAATTGACACTGCCATCCCCGAAGCTCCTGCCAGCATATGCGATTACATTATACGACACGCTTCGGGGAAGAAACTATCTGCAGAAGAAACTTATGAAGCCAACCATTATGCGAAAGAGCTAAAATATCCGAAGGGGGCAGTAATATTCAATGGGACAAATGAAGATGACTTCCTATACTGCCTACCTGATAATAAAGAACTATCTGTCTGCCGAGAGATGGCCAGGAGTATAGGCTTCCCGAAGCTCGAAGCTGGATTAAGCGCCATGACGAAAGAGGATCTCGCAGACAGTCTTGCATACAATAGCCTAAAGGTTTGGGAATTAAGCGTTTGAAAAAACTTTTTTAATACGTAATTCATTCCTATATTCTTATATAGACTCTCTTTTTTTATAGGGTTTAATCCTGAGCAACGCATTGAGAGCACAAAAGAGTGCCGAAGATGAGAGTTATGAAATTGCATTCAACAATCTACGATCAGAAGTTATAAAGCTGAGGAACGAAGCTCTAGAAAAAGACAAAATTCTAGTTACACTAGTAGACAAGATAAAGAAGGACGAAGCTGCTGCAAAGATTCAGGCCGAAGCTCAGAAACGCGAGATCAAAGATCTTCAGAAACAACTAGCCCGGGCGAAAGAAGAACGTGTGCTTGAGGAAACAAAACGAGAACTTAGTGATCATATGGTGAATAAGTTGGAGTTAAGTGTTAAGGAGCTTCGTGCCTCTCAAAGAAAATGCTATGTTAAATCTGTAGAATGCGTTAAAAAGATAAAATCCAGCTTCGCCAGCGTTGGCGCCTTTTCTAGTGAAGAAGACTTTACAAGAGGCAATCCCGAAGGTCCACTGGACTGGATTAGCCACGAAGCAGAAGCCTTCGAAGAAATCTTGGGCAGCCGCGGTGACATCTGCGCTTTTTCAGGCGCCAGAGGAGTTGCCGCTATTTTGGAGAAGAAAGGTTGTGAACATATAAAATCCTTAGCTCAGTCCGAAGCTGCCTTGTCCCCTGAAGACATCAAAGATCCCTCAACCGAAGCAAGCATGGTTGGCGGTAAATTCTTCACTGATATCTGGGACAATGGCGGCCGAGAAATGGCGCAAGAAATAATCCGAAGAAGCGAAAAAGGCATCCACGATGCTAGGAAAGTGGCAGAAGCTGCCGAAAAAAGTACAGAGTCCGAAAGGCAATTAGGTATTAATTAGTCGTTCTTATTGTGTTGTAATTTTTGTTTCAAACTTTGCTCACGGTTTGTAATAGTAATGAAGAAATGTTCTCTTCCCTCAGAAGCTGCTGGATCGACTGCCGACCCCCACACAAAAGGGGATGACGAAATTAAACAAATGGCCGAAGCTATCATGGACAAAGTTGTTGATCAACTTCTAAATGAAGCCGCCGAAGCAGTATTAAGAGAAGACTAGATGCTATTAGAAAAAACATTTAAATTGTGATCTATGTAACATTTTGTACATTTGAATGTAATATACAAGTTTCTTTTCATTATTCAATTCTTTACGATGCATGAAACTCTACATACATACCTTTTTGAGCCTTCGGCGAAAAAACACCTTCCCTTCTTTTCATGCTTCGTGAAGAAGACATTCTCCGTTAAAATTATTCTGATGAAACACGTTCATACTTCATGAAAACATTCTCCGAAGCTATACAATTTCGATATTGCTCTGATGAAGCTTGTCCATGCTTCGTAAAAATATTCTCCGAAGCTGTACTCCGAATCTATACAATTTCGATATTGCTTTCTCAAAGCATCCTTTCGAAGGTTGATACTGTGTACCCTTCTCTTGCAAAATGCAATATGATGTATGATGCTTATGCTATGCAAGATGATGTGATGATGTTATGTTATGCAAATGACCTTTGTTCCGAAGATTCACACAAAATTTATTCGTAAGCTCTGCATTCCCTTAGGAACGTCTTTGGAGCTTCTTCGCCTTTTACTTAGACGGTATAAGCTCTGCATTCCCTTAGGAACGTCTTTGGAGCTTCTTCGTCTTTTACTTAGACGGTATAAGCTCTGCATTCCCTTAGGAACGTCTTTGGAGCTTCTTCGTCTTTTACTTAGACGGTATCAGCGTTGACTTTTCGCTGTAAGCTCTGCATTCCTTTAGGAACGACTTTTGAGCAGAAAACTTACACTGCGCTCCCTTTGGAACGGCTTTTTGTGACTTCATGAACTTACTCTGCGTTCCTTAGAACGACTTTCTGTTAATCCGAAGGATTTTTAATACTTCGAAGGTCCTCCTTGTTAACACAAAAACTTTATCAACTTAAGCCTGTGGAGAAAATAGATTTTCCTCGTGGGAAACAGCGAAATTATTACATGGAAACTATCAATGTTTTTTGCTACAGAGAATAGAACTGAATGGAAAAGACTGCTATCAAAGGTAGGATATGTGTCAATAAATGTGCTTCGACTCTGGCACAGTGCTGTTGACTGTGCGAGCTTCGGATTGTTCTCTGAAGTCCCTTTGATGTGGAGCATATTGACTCCCTTCTGGCTGTTGACCCTGTTGCAATGGAGGTGGAGGCGGGGGCTGTTGCCAGGAAGCTTGAGGTTGACTTGCCGAAGCTACAGAAGCTGCAGGGTGGTTGTCTATGTATTGTGGGATGTAAGGCGGATGATACGAAGCAGTATGCATGACCTGCTTCGGCTGAACTTGTTGAGATGCAGCTTCGGCTATCTCCTTTTGCTTCTGGATTGTAATATGGCACGTCCTGGTGGTATGGCCCTTGCTTTCTCCACAGAACAAGCAAAACAATTTCCTTGGTTGGTCTCCGAATCTTCCGCCGAAGCCCCTGGCGCCTCTGCCTCTCGGAGCTGGTGGCCGGAAGGAAGCTTGTTGTTGCCCCGAAGCCTGTGAGGAGCACTGCGGTCTGCTCTGCTGACTCCCCTTATCATCATTCTGAGTGGAGCTGTGGATGGACCGGACATGCCTCGGGTAGTATCTTCCTCCGAAGCCCCTGGTCATTTCAGAAAATCTGAAGGCCTCCTCCCTTCTTTGGCGAAAGTCATTGTCAGCACGAATGTACTCATCCATCTTTTGGAGCAGTTTCTCCAGGGTCTGAGGCGGCTTTCTAGCAAAGTATTGAGCTGCAGGCCCAGGACGAAGCCCCTTGATCATGGCTTCAATAACAATTTCATTGGGCACCGTTGGTGCCTGCGCCCTCAAACGTAAGAACCTTCGGACATACGCCTGAAGGTATTCTTCATGATCCTGAATGCACTGGAACAAGGCTTGAGCTGTGACCGGCTTCGTCTGAAATCCTTGAAAGCTGGTCAGTAACATATCCTTCAGCTTTTGCCATGAAGTGATCGTTCCTGGCCGAAGGGAGGAATACCAGGTCTGAGCAACACTCCTGACGGCCATAACGAAAGACTTTGCCATTACTGCAGCATTGCCACCATACGAAGACACTGTTGCTTCGTAACTCATCAAGAACTGCTTCGGGTCCGAATGGCCATCGAACATGGGAAGCTGGGGTGGCTTATAGGACGAAGGCCAAGGTGTAGCCTGCAGCTCAGCAGACAGAGGAGAAGCATCATCGAAAACAAAATTTCCATGATGGAAATTTTCATACCAGTCATCTTCGTTGAAGAAACCCTCCTGACGAAGGTCTTTTTGCTGAGGCCTTCGGTCTTGCTCATCATGGGTAAGATGACGGACTTCTTCAGAAGCTTCGTCTATCTGCCTTTGCAGCTCAGCTAGCCTGGCCATCTTCTCTTTTTTCCTCTGCACCTGTTGATGAAGCATCTCCATATCCCTGATTTCTTGGTCTAGTTCATCTTCCTGAAGCGTCGGGCTGACGGCCTTCCTCTTCTGGCTTCGGGCCTCCCGAAGAGAGACGGTCTCCTGGTTGGGGTCCAGTGGTTGTAGTGCTGCAGCCCCAGCCGCTGAAGCTTTCTTCGGCGCCATAGCGAAGGTCTATAGCTTCCGAAGGTGTTCACAAAACTCGAAGTGGAAGTGAGTTCACCGGAGGTGGGCGCCAATGTTGGGGACTTGTTCTCAAATGCTTCGAGTTAAGAACAAGCAACATAAAAAGTGTTAAATGCTAAAGTCCTTCGTCCTTCGAAACATTATACCCCTTCGGGAAATAATGATTTTAGGACGAAGGTCATAAAAGACGTACCTTCGTAAATATAATAAGTAATGACGAAGGATTCATATAAAGCGTGAAATATAAACATCAACATAGAATCATTTCTATTTTATTAACATGGAGAAATAGAAATGATTTCAAATTACAAATGTACCTTCGGTCCTGAGAGAAGGTAAAAAAGTACAAGCGTGACGCAAAAGCCAATGCCAAGTCAGCGTGAACAGTACGGGAGTACTGTTCATCTATTTATAGACGCGGGACGCAGCCCACGTAAAATTACATCCATGTCCATTACATTTGTTAATGGCTTATGGAAATCTGTCAAGGCCCACGTAGTCTTTTCATCTTTAAGTCGGTTCCCCTTTCTACTATCGCGACGAAGCTTCCCTGCGCACAACTTCGGCTGTGCACCATCCTTCGTAGTTGGTAATCAGCTCGTCCTTCATCTGATTCAGGCTTCGTCCTGACCGTGCTTTATGTTTATAATTCTGAGTCCGAAGATACCTGTTCACATAATCCACTTGGAAAACATTGTCAAATCATGTTTTTGAGGACCTTCGGAGGACGAAGGCCCCCAACAGCACCAAGGTAAATATCGAGAGATGAAAAGGGTTAAAGATAATAACAGATAGAAGCACGACAAGGGATGGGGTTGGGACAAAGCTTGCAAGGCGACAAAAAGGGGGAGCGATCAAGGGAGAGATAGGTAACTCACCACTTTCGAACTGGGTTGGAAAAAAGGAGACTTTTAAAGGGTAAGTTCAAAGTAAGCATCTAGGCAAAGACATAAATGTCGCAAGGGTCAAAGGCGATAACGGATAGGTGTGTAAGAGAATAGATGAAGGTGTAGAAGAGCTAGTGGTGCAAGTACAACATGGAATGGAGTTAAGTCAAGGCTTGCACGCTGTAAAGAAGAGGATATGGCTAAGGATGAGATAAGTAAAACACCACTCTCAAATTGAGATAAAAAACTGGAGATTTCAAAAAGCGGACCTAAGATAAGCATCAAGGCAAGATCTATAGATTTCAAAGGTAAGGATGATATCAAACAAAAGCTCAACGAAGGATGGAGTTAAGGTAAGACAAGACTTGCAACTTGAAAAAGGAAAAGGAAATGACCAAGAGCAGGATAGGTTAAACAACACTTTCAAACTGAATGGAGGAGGTGAGGCTTTTAAATGTGAGTAAGCGTCATGGTAAATATGAAGGGATGTCAAGAGTTAAAGGTGATAATAGACAAGGATGTAAGGGAACAGGTAAATGTGCATAAGAACCAAGAATATAAGTACAACCAAGATTGGAGTTAAGGCGAGACTAGCAAGTGGTAAAAAAGGGATATAACCAAGGGTAGAACAAGTAAGACACCACTCTTAAACTAAGATGGGAGATTGGAGATTTTAGATAGCAGACATAGTGTAATCGCCAAGGTCAGATCGTGAGATGGGAAAGGTAAAGGCAACAACAAATAGAAGCACAACAAAGGATGGAGTTAAAAACTCGCAAGCGGCAAAGAAGAGGATGCAACCAAGGGAAAATGGGTAAAATATAACTCTCACATTGAGATGGAAGAGGGGGAGATTTTAAAGGGTAGGTATAAGATAAACATCGATGTAAGATATAGATGTATCAAAGGTAGAGGTGATAATAATGAAAAGCCTAACAAAGGATAGAGTAACGGCAAGACTCGCGAAGTGACGAAGTGGAGAAAACAATCAAGGGTAAGATAGGTAAGGTTCCAACAGTATGGTTGAAGTAAAAAAAATCATTACCAAAGGATGTGTGAAAATAAAATGAGTGCTCATGGATTGTCAAGAAACAAGGGTTGTCAATGGCATGTAAACTGAAATGTATGTAGTAGAAATTCAGAGGTAAGTATTTGAAACAAGAGTATTGAAGAATCCAGGGATACGAGCATGTCAATACCAATGGAATAGAGATGGTCAAATGGTAGCAATTTTAACGATGAAAGAGGAAAGAATCTAAAAAGATAAGAAAGTTATGGTCAGAGGTCTTCTACAAAGATCTCGCAAGCACAAGAGTGAAATCAGATCTAATAGAATGAATAAGTAAAGCATAGATAATACTAGAATAAAATACATTTAGCAAGGTGATATATGGAAGCATAATATAGAATTAGCCGAGGTGACTAATATTTTGAAGCAGCATCAAGGATGAAGTGGAGTAGTAATCAATAAGTCCTTAAATCGACCAATGCTACTCTAGGCTGGCGTTCCTACCGTCAGCATGACTTTGATACCACTTATGTCACACACGGTTTTGGAAGACAACCCGAATGCGAACCATGTACGTGCCAGAATCAGAACTCACGTACACAGCGATTACATAAAAGACTCATCATAGCATAATGCTTGGAATAGTAATAAAGAATGAGTAATATTTTTACAGACTTGAGCCATATACATAATATATATCAAAGTACACATAATAGAAATGTAGCCAACGAAACAAACTCACCACAGGCATCTGACTAGGGGAGGTCGCTAGCCTAAACCTCGAACTCGTCGAAGTCCTGGAACTCCTAGAGATCTACCTCGACTCTTTCTTCTCCTTTTCTTGATCATAGGTTACACAAAGGGCAACCTAGTGGTTATGAAAGCAAGGGTGAGTACACATTAACGTACTCAGCAAATGTCCCGTTTGGCTGAAGTGGACTAGCTTTATGTGGAGTTAGGCTCAAAGCAGGTTGCTTTTACTTTATCAAGTTTTATTCATTAATATAAGCCAAGTTTTATTATCATCCCAAGTTGTTATCCCAACGAGTACCTCCTCATAGAGGAAATACCAAAATCCATAGTTAGAAGCATCATTAATAGAACCATCATCATCATCTGTAATCAAATCCATAAATAAAACCATAGTATCTCGAACCATTTGTATCTCTAATCAAAGGAGCTCCCAAGGCCGCTAATAACCGTGAGCACGGCTGATATATCAGTTTCACTCATCTGCAGAGATTGCACACTTTACCCATGAGCCGTGATTCTTATTCTGCCTAGGGATCATGACTCCGTATTGATCACTTCCAAGGTGAACTGGCAGGGTTTCACTATGTAGCTTTTACAAAGATTTCCTAGAGGTAATAGCCGCCCGTTAGGTTTCTCTAGTTTGATAAACACAGTACATCTTCCCATAGGAAGAGTGACCAACAACAGCACCTAGCCTTGGCAGAGCAAGCAATGTGCCTAGACCCCATTGACGGCACGACGGTGAAACAAACTACACCTTAAGTTCCTCTAATTAATCAGCTAAGGGCGTCCCATACCACCCTGATGGCTACACTATTTTCTCGGGTGGTCATCCAACGAACAGGTCCTGACAGAGAAGAACTCGGGAAACAGCTCGAGACTCATTTATTATCACAAGCTCATAATCATAATTAGAATGTAAAATATCGTATCATAATTGTGTCTCATCATGTTCATTGATTAAAATAGAGCACTAGCATAAAGCTAACCGTAATAACCCAAAAAGGTAATCAATGACTGGGTAAATAGAAAACTAGTCAATTCTTAGGTTTTAATTATGTAATGTGGGGAAATGAATTATCACGTGAATAGGACATAAGTAGGTTAGAGGACACTTACCTTCACTAAACAGATGCTCAGAATCTTTAACCTTTTAGATCTTGAGGAGCTTGATCACTTGGTCACCAAAGCTTGATCATCGGTTCACTGAAGCTCAGAAATGAATCAAGTTCTATTCGCAACGCGAAGCGAAGACAAACAGGCACAAGCAAACAAATATATATCTAAATAAGAACATTACACCATACAAAGAAAAACATAATAAACACATACAATACGAAATAGAACTTGCTACTGTGGTCACGCAAGAAAAAGAAACATTGAGATCAAGGATACGACCGAGAAGCGTTTATCCTAAACAAGTATTAGTTATAATATTTAATTCGGCATAATTATATTAAGGAGTATTTATAAGGTGTAAGTTAGAACTATTATTTAACTTTGATTACCTCGCTATTCTAATAGTTAACAAATAAATGGGTAATCAATTAATTAACATGAACGATTATAAGCGACACAGTTTAATAATGTGCGCGGACAGCGCGAGACATGCGCGAGCGAGGCACGAACAACACGACAATACGCGAGAATCGCTAACAAATATCGCGATTATACTAAATAAGTATTAAATGAAAAGCGTTTAAGTTAGTATTAATCAAGTTAACATTTATTTATAAAAGTGTGAGTTAAAAACTATAAACTAGTTTTAATTAGAAGGTCATTTTTAATAAGTATTGAATGAACAACTAATTAAGTAATTAAAACTTGTGTCGTGATAAAATAACGTTACTAATACGAAATCGACATTGTTATGAAGTTGACACGACTGAAATGAGTCGAAACAGGTTTACGACGCATAAGACTCACTACATTTAAACATATAATGAATTTATAAACAACGCGACATACAGGTACTGCTAAATTATGTCGTTTTTGTATTAAACAAATATTAAATATAACATTTAAGTTGGCATAATCATGATAACCGTATTTACAAACATATAAATAAAATTATAAATTAGATTCGATTGAATTTCTATTTTAATAACCGAAAACTAAACACATAATTTTATTAAAGCTCGTGAATAGTGAGTCGCACAAATGATGACACGTGAGTAGCACGCGGATGGAACACTCGATACGCGCAGAAGAGCGCACGCCATACACACGGAACAGGCGGTGATGGCATACGAGAACAGCACAGGCGAGTAGCGCGCGTGTTATGGCGCATGACTTGAATGAGACAACGAGGTGATGACGTCATGCGCAGGGGGTAGACAGGGGAGTAGATGGCGTAGACAGCTCACCTCGGCGACGACGACGAGCACCCGAGTGACTGCTGGTTGGCGAGGCGCGGGTGTGACAAACTTGCGGGCACGGACGCGATGGCTCCGCGAAGCTCCGGTGTGGCATCAGCTTGAGGCAGACGTCGTCGACCGGGTGCAACAGCTCACAAGGCCTGGACATGACCTGGCAGGGCGCTGCACGCGCGGCTGCCTGCGGTGCTCCTATGGCTTAACGGGCGGTGGACAGCGGCGAGCGTGGTTCCGATGAGCTCAGATGCGGAGCGATGGGACACAGCATGGCACGGCAAGGCAAGGCTGGCTATGCGGGTGTGAGCACGATGGCTGCAAGGCATGGGGGAGTTGAGGTTGGACAAGTGGGTGGTATGCTTGAATATGAGATGTGTAGGCGGCAGTTGACGAGATCCTTGCATGGGCGCGTGCCGAGTGGGAGAAAATGGAGGAGGCGGTTTAGAGGAGATGAAGGTGACGGACAGGGCCCGCTGCATAGTGAAACGTCTCAGCGGAGGAGCTCTCATGTGGTCGCAGAGTGTGGCCCATAGTGCAGCCAATGGGCTAGGTGCGGTGCGGTGCGACGCTAGGCTCCCTGCGGGTGCATGTGGGACCTGCAGTGCGGGCGCGCTTTGTCGCTGCAAGCGAGAGGCTGGTGGGGCAGGTTGGGCGCGCTGGGCCTCGACCAGGCCGCGCAAGCGCGGGCGTGGTGGGGCAGCGGGGTTGGGCCGACTGGGGGTGAAAGGGGGCATGCGGCGGGCCGAGGGAGGAGCTGCGTGGCCATGGCTAGGTGGGCCGAAGCAGGGCGAGATGGGTGTTGGGTCCAAAAATGTCTTGTTTTCCTTTCTTTTTTTATTTCTCTTTCCCCTTTACTTTTCTATTTATTCTCCTTCTATTTTAATTTAACGTCGAGTTCAACTCACAAATTGAATAAATGCATACCAAACTCACTCATCAACCAAAAATAGGTATGCTCCAGCATGTTGTAGCATTCCAAGCTTCTCTAGGGTTTTTTCTAGGTTTAACACTTATATATATGACAAAATAACTCTCTGTCATTTGGAAAAAGAAAAATAAAAACAAGAAAAGAAGATGGTAACACCTAAATTTGGTGGATATTGAAGAAGAAATTTTGTACCCCCAAATTCAGGGTGTCATAGTGTTTGAGTACTTGGAAATGTCTATAACATGTGTTGGTATGTTGCTTGGGCTCCCACACCTTTAAATTGTCAGTTGGGTGAAGTATATATAGGCCCCAACTCAAAACTAGTTGTTGGAGAAAAGGTGCTACTTCCCTGCGGGACACTGGATAGTCCGGTGTGTTAGGATAGACCGACACGTGGTCAGGTGGGCCCAAGCAAAGGTAGAAATGCTCTGATGCTAAGCAACACAATGGGTCGGGGCTACGGTGTTGTCAAGCGTGTCCCATCAATGTACAGTGCAGGGGTATTTATAGGTAATCAGGAGAGCAGACATGCCCTTATAAGTACGATTATGCCCCTGGTTACCTATGTTATCCCCAGAATATTCCCCCCTTAGGTGCCATTACAAGTCATTACAGTGGGGTTAAGTACAACCTGAACAAACACACCATCTACCCTACCCCAGAATGGGGCTTACACATGGGTTCGAGTAAGCCTGCATGACGCTGTGTGGGCCCACTACGCCAACATGCGTGGGTATGAACTGCAGTCTTCGCATGGGGCGTCGGGTCTTTGAATCTTACTATGGTCGATGCTTGGAGTTGCGGCAAGCAAGGTATCGAGAAGCCTACGCTTAGATCGACTGGTCCCTTCACCCTAAGCCTTCGCCACCGCTCCAACCAAGGAGCTGCCTCAGGTGACGGTTTAGGTAACTCTGCTCTCTGTGACTGATGACCTATTTTGCTTATGTTTTAAATAAACCGGGCGAGGGGGCGGATGGCCTTTGTTCCAACACTTACCCCATGAGGGGCCAGTTCAACTTGGTGACCTGGTCCCAAAGTCTTTTCCAAGAGATGTCTAAAACGCTGCCCTTGCTAGGTTGAATTGGTCCCCGTGGGGGGTTTTGAAATGTGATCGTTGACTGGTGACGTTTTACTATGGGACTGTTGGTTTCCCGAGGCGTTTTTTCCGGGTCTATAAAAGATGGTACGACTGCGGCGGTTGGATTTTTACTCGCTTGGCTCACAGAAAACCCTAGTTACGATTGCTTCAGCATTTCCTATGTATCGTCCACTTTTTCTCGCCACCGGTGAACTGGCCCACGTCAAGCAGACAGCCCGCTACCGCCAATGATACATGATGTCGTCGTCTTCTTTGTTGTCATCGTCTGCCGTGACAGCGTCCTCAAACGCGCCATCGTTGGAGAAGGCGATTAGCAATTTGGCGACGGTAGTGAAGCTGCTACTGGATCACACAGTTGAGTTTGGGACCTTGAGGATTTACTCGGGCCACGTGCATGAGATGCAACATTTGGGATACTTTGGGAATGGTGCGGGGTGGGCTCTAGGGTTGAAGATGTCCCCGAGCCGGAGGGTGGATTGGTGGTTTTTGAGGCGTTCTTTACTACTGGACTTCAGTTGCCTATGCACCGGTTTATAGTTCAAGTGTTGCGGAGGTTCAAAATACAAATTCATCAGCTGACGCTGAATGCTACGGTGGCACTGGCAAAATTTGGTTGGGCAATGACATCGTACGGTGGAGAGCCGCCAGTCGAGGTCTTCGCCAAGAATTATTGTCTTCACTGGCAGAAGAAGATGATTAGAGGGTTGATTGCCTAGTTTGGGTCTTGCAGATTCACTCCGAGGATCAGGAAGACTTCAGGCGAGGTGGTTGAGATTGTGTCGTTCGCCAAAAATAAGTGGCATAATTTGTGATACTTCTGGTTCTATGTGGCACCGGAGGACATCGAGGGGGTGCCTAGGATACCCCCATCCATTCTATGCTCACATTGCTATGTGGTGTTTCCGCAGTATATGGTGAAGAAGGGAGATAGGAGTGAGGAGTCCCTTGGGCACATAGCTAGGATGAGTAGCGGCTGTGATTTTGTGGAGAAATTTGTTGCGTGCGGCATGCGGCCGCTAGCTCACGGCTGGGATCTAGGCAAAGTCAAGCTACGCTCGATGCCCTTCTTAGATAATCGGATGGTATAGAGCCCAGCCCCGCCTTCACCATTGAGCTGCGAGGGCGGGATGTGTCCGCCTTTGTTAGGGAGGTTGAGGCGGAGGATGTGAAAATTGTTGGTAAATACTCCACGAAGATGGAGTTGACAAGGAGTTTGGATATATGAGGTTCTAACATTAGCTTGAACCAAGGTTTTGAGTTGAATGGTTGGTACGGTCCAAACCCTAAGGGGGTTCTGTCGATGCTGGGATGACCGAGGAAAGAAGGTGAAGGCCCGGTCACACGAAGGCTCCTCAAAAGGGAAGGCTGTAATTGCAGTGACCCGGAAGTGGAAAATGGAGGTGAAAGGTACAAAGACGACATTGGTGGGGCCGAGGGCCTCTAGGTGTTTTGTTGAGGAGTTGATGGAGATGTGCGCTGGGCTTGGGGAGGTTATGACTTCACCCAATCTTCGGGAATCATCTTCACGAATGCTAGGGGTCAGCGGCAATGAAAAGACCATATTCCTCGGGCCACTGGCAAAGACTACTTTACGTCCCGTTTGGCTCGCGTGTTTAAAATCTTTCCTTACGGAACAAATATTGGTGTTGTTGTGTCGATAGTGATGGAAAAGGACTGTCAGGAGTCCCTGTGGAAGAAGTGGAGGGGCCCGCTTTGGCTGGTGGACCCTCGACGCGACACGATGGCGTCGTGCAGCAGCGTGAAGCGGCTACCATGGCTGTTGTGATGCCCCCTCTGGCAGTGTCAGCGGCCTCTATGAAGGTGCCTTCGCCACCACGTGCTGCAGAGGTGGTGGCGGTAAGGACTAGAGGGGCCTACTGGGAGTTGTCCATGGACGACTACCTGGTAGGGGATATTGCCCTGTTTGATGCCCATTTGGGGCTGCCACCTGCTAGTGAGTGGGGTTATTGGTGTGTAGATTTTGTATAATGATACATGTTCTTGTGCTAATCTGTATTTCGGGTGCAGGGATTGAAGACGGGCAGTTAGTGGTGGCACCGACGAAGATCGCTGAAAAGGGGCCTTCGGGGAAGAGCGAAGCGGTGACCTCGCTGGACCCATGGGCACAATTTTGTGTTGTGGCTCACAGGGCCGGAGAAAGTGTCGACGCTTCCATGCCCAAAGGTGTGGTGGCAACCGTCTCGCGACAGCTATGCTATGTGACTTTTTTGACATTGGATTTTGTGATGCCAAGCAGCTATCTTCACCAACCATGTTGCTTCTAGAGCACTAGTTAATGTTGTGACCTCGCAGCTACGTTCCAAAAGGAAACGACTGGAGGACAAAATAGAATGCCTCCGAATGCAGCATACCGAAGCCGTTAGAGACAAGTCCGCGGCTGAGAACAAGAGCCGAAACCTTCTGGATAAGGTTGGTGTGCTTGAAAAAGAGAATGAAGATCTCAGTCGCTGGCTTAATGAGGAGAAGGATGTCACTGCTGAGGCGAAGGCGGAGGCCCAAGCCACCCACGCGGAGGCCTATGCCGCCCAAAAGCGAACTGTCAAGCTGGAGCTCGAGGTGAAGAGTATGTGTGCCTACCGCGACAAGGTGGAGGCCGCCACACGAGTTGGTGTGGACCGGGCGCACACACTTTTTGTCGATGCTTATCACGACCTGGGTGCATAGATGGCCCCCTTCGACAAATCAGAAGGGGAGGTGGGGACCCGCTTCCTCAGGTGGCTACAGGTGGAGCTAGAGTCCCTCCCATCTATCATGACGAGCCTGATGTCCTATGTGTCGCTCATGACCTACGAAGGGGCTGCGAATGCCTTCTCCCATGAGGGTTGTAGGCACTTCGAAGCCTTTGATTGGAGCAACGAGGACTTCAACTTGGGTGTTTTCCAGGTAAAGACGACATGCTGAAGCGCTCGGTCGGAGCGCTTTACGATAGGATGTGGGGCCTTGTCTTCGAGTGGTACATGTCTTTAGGAAAACTATGGGGCTTTGGCAACACATCCCCGAGCAGTTTTAAAATCTCGTTGTAACAATTGTTCAAGAAAAAGTACTTAAACTTAATGGTCATGAGCCGAGTTGCAAAAGTGAGGACAGTCAAATCTGTATGTTCATGCAACAACTCTTTAGAATCTTTGAGGAGCTTAAAAATCTTGAAACCTCTAGTGTAGGACCTCTTTGAGGAGCTTAAAATCTCAAAACTTCAGCAGCATAACCTTGTTGCTCTCTAGGTGCATGTCAAATATGGTATAGTGGACAACAATAGGGTTATGCCATGAAAAGCACCCTCAAATCCTAAGTCCCATCATAAATACCATGTTCTATAAGCCAATTCGATATTGTCCTTAAAGGGTAAGTTCCAAACAGGTACATCCCACATGCGTCAAGCACGTGAGACGAGCTTGTCTAAAATAGGTGACACATATGTTATGTTACTAAAAAATACTATAACACATGTTAATACGAAAGTAAAGTACTAAAAACTAATATAATGCACTTATGAAGCTAAACAATGTTGCAAGTTAATATAAAATTAAAGTATAATATCTCGAACCACTAAATAACAAAAAATATGATTTTAAGAACATAGCTTTTCATGTAAACAAATATGCTAAACAATAACACATATTGCTTATTTTTGCTATACCTTTGATCATGCTCTTTCAATTGGTAAAAAATCATCCTTATTCATATTTTTGCTTGTACCATGGTTCAAATTATAGAAAATCATTCTCGTGCCTCACAAGTCCAAGACCATAGGTTCAATGCACATTTTAAGGGGGAGGATAGTCTATGAATTGAACTTTTGCGACTAGCATTGTCTTCAAGTTTATTGTGTGTGTAGTCTCAAATTGAAAGGGAAATGGAGATATAAAAGAAAATGGTGAATTTAGAGGAAAATGGAGTAATCAGGTGAACTATGGTGAATTTGGGCAAAGAAAAGTGCTTCCACTGTATATTCGTTTATATCAAAGACATCTTGATCTAATCCATGTTTCATTTCTACTATTCATGTTTTTAGTATCATATCTTATGGTGAGTAATGCTTAAGAGACCATTTGAATTTTCCCTTTTTGGCGCTTGATGCCAAAGGGGGAGAAATTATAGACCAAAACACGAACACACCAATTATGTTTTTTGAAAGTGTTGAGTTTTTGTGAATTTATCAATTGGTATGTGAAAACCCTCTTGAAAGCAAAAAGGCGATTCTCTTACAAAATCTTTGTTAAACAAGGGGAATTTTTTAGCAAAGCTAATGTATTTGAAAATGGGGAGATCTAGATTTACAAGACAAAAGACTCTTTGTTATAGGAGAAATTTCAAAATATTAAAAAGAGTTTGATTTGCAAGTCAAAAGTACTGATGGCTTATATTGTTCAAATATGTTAAAATTACTAAAAATTTACACTCACTTAGTTATGAACCTAATTTGCATCTTATGAACCTATCTTGAATAGCAAACATGTCATTAAGTTAGTCATATTATATTTGTTTTGGTTGTGTTGGCATCAATTACAAAAAAAAGGGAGAGATTGAAAGGGAATTGAGTCTTGAGCCATTTCTATAAGTGTTTTGGTGCTTGATGACCAACACAACACCATAGACTAACATGTTTTCTAAGTGAGTGATTGCAGATTCATAAGAGTCAAATAAACATACAATGTGAAATATAGCTCAATCCAAAACTAAGAAGGGCATATTTTGCATAAGGTCTACTATGAGTGGTTTATATACTTTGATAAGTTCTAAATGCCCTTAGAAATATTTTAAGCACTTTAGAAGGATTGAAAAGTTGCAATATTTCAAAAGGTGTTTTTGGAGCAAAGGTTGAGCTAGAACAAAAGACTAAGTTGGAGGAATTAAAGAAGGGATGTTTGACCTTAACAGTCAGAGACAGTGGGAGAGAACTCAGGTGCACGACAAGACAAACGATAGGGACTGTAGATTCTTGTTATGCGTGTCCCATCATGCTACAGGACAAGAGTATTTATAGGCCCATCCAGGGGTAGGTGGTACAAAGTTCAGTCCTACCCCTGGCCACCAACTATATCTAGGGAATATTCTCAGAGTAATTACAGCATCACACGCGCAGCGACCAGTGCACACCGAGTAATGCACCTACTAACTATGCTGACAAGTGGTCCACCGTAGGTGCCTCATGGTGGGTTGATGAAGTAACAGGCTGACATGTAGCTTCCGCCGCCTGTCGAGCCTTCGTGATGTGGTACACTTCGCTGCACTTAGACGGGAGAGCGGTTGTTGTCGTTGGAGCCTTCGCGATACGATACCCTTCACTGCGCTCGGATGGATGAGTGGCGATGAAGATCTTGGGGCGATGTAGCAGTGAGGGCCTTGATTGCTGTTGACCGCTCGGAGGCCCATGTCGTTATCTCTTGCTATTGGTCGATCGTTGGATCGAAGGCTCTTTCGGTAGTGGACCTATGAATTTAGTTGACATGAAACAAAAAGGTGAGGCCTTCGCTGTATGATCGAGGTTGTGTTCAGCATCTGCCCAACAGTAGCCACCTAAGGAGTGGTTCATCCTAATGGGCAATCCCGTAGTCTCTTGGTTTAGAAGGTGACAAACGCTGCCCTCGATCCTCTAGTGAACGGCCTCGGGGGGCGATAGATGTGACCATTGAGAATTCCATGGCATCACTATTTGGCAGGCCCACACAGGGGACTGAGTTGTCATTTGTTGCTTTTAGTATTGCCTCACCACAATTGTTGCTTCCCCACCGACGACGCTAAGACGCCGGCGTTGAGCATGACACCAAGCTTTAATGCACTAGCCCGTTTTGGGTGGTCTTTTTGGTAGGCATCATGGGAATAGTCCTCGTCACATGAATGATGGGCGCCAAATGTTGGGCACTGACACGTGCTGACACGCTGTCGGGTGGACCCAAACACTCAGAGACGGTGGGAGAGAACTTAGGTGCACGACAAGACAAACGATAGGGACTATGGCTTCTCGTTATGTGTGTCCCATCATTCAACAAGATGGAGGTATTTATAGGCCCGTCTGGGGTAGGTGGTTCAATGTTTAGCCCTACCCTCGGTCACCAACTATATTCGAGAAATATTCCATGTAATGGGGTAATTACAGCATCGCACGTGTAGCAGCCAATGCACATCGAGTAACACACCCGCTAACTACGCTGACAGGTGGGGCCCCGTAGGTGCTTCAAGGTGGGCTGATGATGTAACAGGTTGATGTGTAGCTTCTGCCACCCTTGGAGCCTTCGTGAAATGGTAAACTTCGCTGTGCTTAGACGGGAATGGCAATGACATGCCAACATGAGTATGACGCATCGGTCATAATGAAAGGCGTGAGACCATCAGTTGCCAAGCTGACACAAACATTTATTGCATCGTTAGTGAACTATTGATCAAATTTGTCAAGAGCCTTCCATACATCACCATCTAACGGGTGCACCATTAACCCATCTTGTCTATTCATACGATCTTTGTGCCACCTCATGTGCATAGCGGTCTTCCTCGAGAGAAACAAATGTTTCACTCTAGGAGTGAGAGGCATGTACCGAAGCTATTTATGTGCAACCTTTGTCACCACCTTCTCCCCATCATCATTTACAATCTCCACGTACCTCGACTTGCCACATTTTAAGCACTTCTCCTGTCTGTCATGTTCCTTCCAAAAGAGCATGCAGTTGTCCTGGCAAACATCAACCTTCTCATACTCCATGCCGAGACCTTCAAGCAATTTCTTGGACTGGTAAATGTCTTTGCGCATCTTGTGACCCATAGGAAGAACCTCGCTAATCAAATCCACGAGCTCCTTGTAACAATTGATTGAGAAAGCAAACTTGGACTTGATTGACATAAGTCGGGTCATGAATTCGAGAACAGTCCCGTGAAGAGGCTCTTCTGACAGTTTGAGGAGGTCGAAGAACTTCTAAACCTCCAGTGTAGGTGAATCATGATGATCTGAGGCAAATTTAGGCTATAGATCCTCAATCATTTGGTCCATCCTATCAACATCTTCACCGTCATAAACTTCTACCTGTGCTGCTCATTTAAGGCGTGACTCCCCATGGAGATACCAAACCTTATAAGCTAGCATGAAACCATGTGAGCACAGGTGTAGTGTGACATGCCTCATGGTGTGGCTCGTCATATTTCTACATTTATTGCATGGACACCTAATATTATCTATTTGTGACAAAGCAGCTCATGGTCCAGAAACACCTGAGTTTTGGCAAACCATTCACTTGTGTGGCACCCACCCTTCTTGAAGCCTTCATACATGCAATCACGACTATCACCCATTATTACGGCTTTGTACGAGTAAGAAGTGCGCATGAGACATTTAGGTTTCTACACATCACAACCTACATTTATAGGTAATTGATAGGTCCTATACCCACCCAAGGATATCCGATGGAGTGTGGTATTCGTGACCACCATGATGTGCTCGTATGAAATTTTGGCAGCATAACCTCGCTGCTCTCCAATGCATGGCTGGTTTGGTGCAGCAGAGAACAACAAGGTTACGCAGCCGAAATTCCTTACGAGCACATCATGATGGTCACAAATACCACACTCCATACATGTGTTGCATATCGGTCCAAATGGGTGTCACATAGTTTTCGAAACTGTTGGTCACTTGTTCTCAAACGCTATGTGTCGGGGACCATAATTAGGGGTACCCTCAAGACGCCTAATTCTCAGCTGGTAACCCCCATCAGCATAAAGCTGCAAAGGCCTGATGGGTTTGATTAAGTCAGGGATCAGTCCACACGAGTGACTTGACCACGCCACGCCCGAGCCTAGCCTCGGGCGAGGGCAGCCGACCCTAAGATGACTCCGTCTCGCCTGAGGTCTCCTCTTTCACGGCAGGCGCATCCCCGGCTCGCCCTAGGCCCCGCCTCCGATAAGGAGAAACCCTGACTAAATCACCGCACCAACCGACCGAGTCACCAGGGCGTTTAACGCAAAAGGTAAGACCGACGGGCGGCCAGACTTCGCCAGTGGTGCCATAGGAGACTCCGCCCGACCCAGGGCTCGGACTCAGGCTAAGGCCTCGGAAGACGGCGAACTCCGCTCCGCCCGACCCAGGGCTCGGACTCAGGCTAAGGCCTCGGAAGACGGCGAACTCCGCTCCGCCCGACCCAGGGCTCGGACTCAGGCTAAGGCCTCGGAAGACGGCGAACTCCGCTCCGCCCGACCCAGGGCTCGGACTCAGGCTAAGGCCTCGGAAGACGGCGACCTCCGCCTCGCCCGACCCAGGGCTCGGACTCCGCCTCGGCCTCTGCCGAATAATCTCCGCCTCGCCCGACCAGGGCTCGGACTCTGTCTCTGTCTTGCAGGACGGACTCGGCCACAGCCTCGGAGGAGCCTCCACGACTCCCGACCTAGGATACGAGACCGCCACGTCAACAGGAAGCGTCATCATCACCCTGCCCTGAGCCGACTTGGGTCGCAGAGAACAAGACCGGCGTCCCATCTGGCCAGCTATGCCAGATAGGCCATGATGGCGCCCCGCTAGATCATGACGACGGCGGCTCCCAGCTCCCTTACGAAAGCAGGAGAACGTCAGCAAGGACCCAGCCACCTCGACAGCTGTCCCCCCGTCCGGCTCCGTTACTCCTCCAACAGCCACGACGCCACTCCAACAGGGTGCCACGATCTCTCTGGCTGCCACCTGGGCATGTACATAGGGCGCTAGCTCTCCCTCGCTAGACACGTAGCACCTTGCTACACCCCCGTCTTGTACACCTGGACCCTCTCCTTACGACTATAAAAGGAAGGGCCAGGGCCTTCTTAAAAAAGGTTGGCCTCGCGGGGACGAAAGGCAGGGGCAGGCGCTCTCTCGGGGCCGCCCTCTCCCTTCACCTCGTGCGGACGCTTGTAACCCCCTACTGCAAGCGCACCCGACCTGGGCGCGGGACGAACACGAAGGCCGTGGGAATTTCTCCGACTCCCTCGCGATCCGGCTCCGGCCACCGACCTCTCTCTCACTCCGTTCCCCCCTTTTGCGCTCGCTCCACGCGCTCGACCCATCTGGGCTGGGGCACGCGGCACTCTCACTCGTCGGCTCGAGGACCCCCCGGTCTCGGAACGCCGACAGTTGGCGCGCCAGGTAGGGGCACGCTGCGTGTTGACGTTCGATTTCCCGTCAAGCTCCAGATGGGCAGTCTCCAACAACCTCTTCAACCCGGGACGGTGCTCCGTTTCGGGAACCTTGAGTTCATCTCGCTCGACGGCGACTACGACATGATACTCCTTCCACCGCCTCGCGACGGCGACATTGATGGCGGACAGCCCGCCCGCTGGCGGCGGAATCGACGACGTCTTTCCCGCGTAGGGGAAGGACAACTTTCGAGCTCGCCCCATCCTCTCCCTCACCGTCGAAGGAGGAGGAGGCAGGGCAACCGGGGCCGAGCGGGAGGTCGCGCTCCGACGGCTGTCGGGCAAATCGACATCCCCGGCGCCTCGACGGAGGACACGCCAAGCGTCGCCCTCGCGTTCAAGGCAGACGCGAGCGCCATCCCCCCGCAACACGTCGACTCCGAGCAAGTGGACGACGCCAGCACGCTCACGGAAGGCCTGCAGGACGTCGCCCTCGGACCCAAGACGACGACGCGGTCAGCCCCCGACGCGACTTCATCGCTCCTCGTCGACAAAAAGGTATCGACTGCTACCCATCTTTCGTTATTTCGACTCGGCCTCAGCCCGCCTGGCGATCTCGCTTTGGCGGGCGCTCACATTGAGGCGAGTGCAACCTCTCTGGGGTTTCCTGTGCGGTCGCCTTGGGACCGATTGACGGGTGTCTCGACCTACGGACCCTCTGGGTCCGAGGAAGACGACGACCCCAGCATCTGCTGGGATTTCTCCGGATCTGGCAACCCTAGTGCCATGCGGGACTTCATGACCGCATGTGACCACTGCCTCTCCGACTGTTCCGACGGCAGCCGCAGCCTTGGCGACAAGGACTGCGGCCTGAGTCGCGAATGTTTCCACATCGAGCTAGGGGATCCCTCCGGAGGCGGCTGTCTCGGCATGCCGGAGGATGGTGATCCCCCTAGGCCAGCGCCTCGCGCTGACATCCCGCGGGAGCTAGCTGTGGTCCCCGCTTCGGCGGGAGGTCACGACCCACAGCTCGAGCAAGTCCGCGGGGCGCAGGCCGGGTTCGATGAAGGAGCAGGAGCGCTCGAGGCAATCCGTCAGAACATCGGGCAGGTATGGGCGAGCCAACCCCCGGCCGGAGGAATACGTCACTTGCCCCAAGGTCTCCAGCACCGCATCGCCAACGATGCCAGGGACAAACCGCCACCCGCATCCGGCGGGACTGGCCAGGACCTGGTCGCTGCAGCAATGCTCCTCCGCGCGATGCCGGAGTCATCAACCACCGAGGGACGGCGGATCCAGGGAGAACTCAGGCATCTCCTGGAAGGCGCTGCGGCCCGGCGGGCAGAGAGCTCTGCCTCTCGAAGGCAGGGATACACCCCGGATCCTCGTGCCGCGACTTCCCGACTCACGCGGGAAGCCTCGGTCTTCACCGGGCGCACGCGCAACACCGCGCCTGCGGCCCCGGGCCACCTCGGCGAGGAGCACCCTCATCGTGACCGTCGGGCACGCCTCGACGAAAGGGTGCGCCGAGGCTACCACCCCAGGCGTGGGGGACGTTATGACAGCGGGGAGGATCGAAGTCCCTCGCCCGAACCACCCGGTCCGCAGGTCTTTAGCCGAGCCATTCGGCGGGCGCCGTTTCCGCCCCGATTCCGACCCCCGACTACTATCACGAAGTACTCGGGGGAGACGAGACCGGAATTGTGGCTTGCAGACTACCGCCTGGCCTGTCAGCTGGGTGGGACGGACGATGACAACCTCATCATCCGAAACCTCCCCCTATTTCTCTCCGACACCGCTCGTGCCTGGTTGGAGCACCTGCCCCCGGGGCAGATTTCCAACTGGGAAGATCTGGTCCAGGCCTTCGCCGGGAACTTCCAAGGCACGTACGTGCGCCCCGGGAATTCCTGGGACCTCCGAAGCTGTCGGCAATTGCCGGGAGAGTCCCTTCGGGACTACATCCGGCGGTTCTCGAAGCAGCGCACCGAGCTGCCCAACATCACCGACTCCGATGTCATCGGCGCGTTCCTCGCCGGCACCACCTGCCGCGACCTGGTAAGCAAGTTGGGTCGCAAGACCCCCACCAGGGCGAGCGAGCTGATGGACATCGCTACCAAGTTCGCCTCCGGCCAGGAGGCGGTAGAGGCCATCTTCCGAAAGGACAAGCAGCCCCAGGGCCGCCCGTCGGAAGATGCTCCCGAGGCGTCTGCTCCACGCGGCGCCAAGAAGAAAGGCAGGAGGAAGTCGCAAGCGAAACGCGACGTTCCCGATGCTGACCTTGTCACCGCCGCCGAGCGCAAGAACCCTCGGAAACCCCCCGGAGGTGCAAACCTCTTTGACAAGGCACTCAAGGAGACGTGCCCCTACCATCAGGGGCCCGTCAAACACACCCTCGAAGAGTGCGTCATGCTTCGGCGTCACTTCCATCGGGCCGGGCCACCCGCCGAGGGTGGCAAGGCTCACGACGACGAAAAAAGGGAGGATCACCAAGCAGGAGAGTTCCCCGAGGTCCGCGACTGCTTCATGATCTACGGAGGGCATGTGGCGAATGCCTCGGCTCGGCATCGTAAGCAAGAGCGTCGGGAGGTCTGCTCGGTGAAGGTGGCGGCGCCAGTCTACCTAGACTGGTCCGACAAGCCCATCACCTTCGACCAGGACGACCACCCCAACCACGTGCCGAGCCCGAGGAAGTACCCGCTCGTCGTCGATCCTGTCATTGGCGACGTCAGGCTCACCAAGGTCCTGATGGATGGGGGCAGCTGCCTCAACATCATCTACGCCGAGACTCTCAAGCTCCTGCGCGTCGACTTGTCGTCCGTCCGAGCAGGCGCTGCGCCCTTCCACGGGATCATTCCCGGGAAGCGTGTCCAGCCCCTCGGACAGCTCGACCTCCCTGTCTGCTTCGGAACACCCTCCAACTTCCGAAAGGAGACTTTGACGTTCGAAGTGGTCGGGTTCCGAGGGACCTACCACGCGGTTTTGGGAAGGCCATGCTACGCGAAGTTCATGGCCATCCCCAACTACACCTACCTGAAGCTCAAGATGCCGGGCCCCAACGGGGTCATCACCGTCGGCCCCACGTACAAACACGCATTCGAATGCGATGTGGAGTGCGTGGAGTACGCCGAGGCCCTCGCCGAGTCCGAGGCCCTCATTGCCGACCTGGAAAGCCTCTCCCGAGAGGTGCCGGATGTGAAGCGGCATGCCGGCAACTTCGAGCCAGCAGAGACGGTTAAGGCCGTCCCTCTCGACCCCAGTGGCGACGCCTCCAAGCAGATCCGGATCGGTTCGGGGCTCGACCCCAAATAGGAGGCAGTGCTCGTCGACTTTCTCCGCGCAAACGCCGACGTTTTCGCGTGGAGTCCCTCGGACATGCCCGGCATACCGAGGGAAGTCGCCGAGCACTCGCTGGATATTCGGGCCGGGGCCCGACCGGTCAGACAGCCTCTGCGCCGATTCGACGAGGAAAGGCGCAGAGTGATAGGCGAGGAGGTCCACAAGCTGATGGTAGCAGGGTTCATTAAAGAGGTATTCCATCCCGAATGGCTTGCCAACCCTGTACTTGTGAGGAAAAAAGGGGGGAAGTGGCGGATGTGTGTAGACTACACTGGCCTCAACAAAGCATGTCCAAAGGTCCCCTACCCTCTACCTTGCATCGACCAAATTGTGGACTCCACAGCAGGGTGCGAAACCCTGTCTTTTCTCGATGCCTACTCAGGGTATCATCAAATCAAGATGAAAGAATCCGACCAGCTCGCGACTTCTTTCATCACGCCCTTCGGCATGTACTGTTATGTCACAATGCCGTTCGGGTTGAGAAACGCGGGTGCAACGTACCAGCGGTGCATGAACCATGTGTTCGGCGAACACATTGGTCGCACGGTCGAGGCCTACGTCGACGACATCGTGGTCAAGACGAGGAAAGCCTCCGACCTTCTCTCCGACCTCGGACTGACATTCCGGTGTCTCAAGGCGAAGGGCGTCAAGCTCAATCCCGAGAAGTGCGTCTTCGGGGTGCCCCGGGGCATGCTCTTGGGGTTCATCGTCTCCGAGCGGGGCATCGAAGCCAATCCGGAGAAGATCGCAGCAATCACAAACATGGGACCTATCAAGGACTTAAAAGGCGTACAGAGGGTCATGGGATGCCTCGCGGCCTTGAGCCGCTTCATCTCGCGCCTCGGCGAAAGAGGCCTGCCCCTGTACCGCCTCTTAAGGAAGGCCAAATGCTTCACTTGGACTCCCGAGGCCGAGGAAGCCCTCGGGAGCCTGAAGGCACTCCTCACACAGGCGCCCATCTTGGTACCCCCAACTGATGGAGAGACCCTCCTGGTCTACGTCGCCGCAACCACTCAGGTGGTCAGCGCCGCGATCGTGGTCGAAAGGCAGGAAGAGGGGCATGCTTTGCCCATTCAGAGGCCAGTTTACTTCGTCAGCGAAGTGCTGTCCGAGACCAAGACCCGCTACCCACAAGTCCAGAAGCTGCTATACGCTGTGGTCCTGACGAGGCGAAAGTTGCGCCATTACTTCGAGTCCCATCCGGTGACTGTGGTGTCATCCTTCCCCCTGGGGGAGATCATCCAGTGCCGGGAAGCCTCGGGACGGATCGCAAAGTGGGCGGTGGAAATCATGGGCGAGGCGATCTCGTTCGCCCCTCGGAAGGCCATCAAGTCCCAGGCACTGGCGGATTTCGTAGCCGAATGGGTCGATACCCAGTTACCAACGGCTCCGATCCAACCAGAACTCTGGACCATGTTTTTCGACGGGTCGCTGATGAAGACGGGAGCTGGCGCGGGCCTGCTTTTCGTCTCGCCCCTCGGAAAACACCTGCGCTACGTGCTTCGCCTCCATTTCCCGGCGTCTAACAATGTAGCTGAGTACGAGGCTCTGATCAACGGGTTGCGAATCGCCATCGAGCTAGGGGTTCGACGCCTCGATGCACGCGGCGACTCGCAGCTCGTCATCGACCAAGTCATGAAGAATTCCCTCTGCCGCGACCCGAAGATGGAGGCCTACTGCGAAGAGGTTCGACGCCTGGAGGACAAGTTCTACGGGCTCGAACTTAACCACATCGCCCGACGCTATAACGAGACTGCGGACGAGCTGGCGAAGATAGCCTCGGGGCGGACAACGGTTCCCCCGGACGTCTTCGCCCGGGATCTGCACCAACCCTCCGTCAAGATAGGGGACGCGCCCGAACCCGAGGCACCCTCGGCCTCGTCCGAGGTGACCTCGGCTCAGCCCGAGCCGTCCTCGGCTCAATCCGAGGAACCCTCGGGGCCCGAGCGCGAAGCGCTGCACGTCGAGGAGGAGCAGAACGGGGTCGTGCCAGATCAAGATTGGAAGACCCCGTACCTGCAATATCTCCGCCGAGGAGGGCTGCCCCTCGACCAAACCGAGGCTCGGCGGGTAACGCGACGAGCAAAATCGTTCGTCCTGCTGGGCGACGAGAAGGAGCTCTACCACCGCAGCCCCTCGGGCATCCTCCAGCGATGCATTACCATCGCCGAGGGTCAGGACCTCCTGCAGGAAATACACTCGGGGGCTTGCGGTCATCATGCAGCACCTCGAACCCTCGTCGGGAATGCTTTCCGCCAAGGCTTCTACTGGCCAACGGCGGTGGCTGACGCCACTAGAATTGTCCGCGCCTGCGAAGGGTGCCAATTCTATGCGAAGCAGACCCACCTGCCCGCTCAGGCTCTGCAGACGATACCCATCACCTGGCCCTTCGCTGTGTGGGGTCTGGACCTCGTCGGCCCACTGCAGAAGGCACCGGGGGGCTACACGCACCTGCTGGTCGCCATCGACAAATTCTCCAAGTGGATCGAGGTCCGACCCCTAAGCAGCATCAGGTCCGAGCAGGCGGTGGCATTCTTCACCAACATCATCCATCGCTTCGGGGTCCCGAACTCCATCATCACCGACAATGGCACCCAGTTCACCGGCAAAAAATTCTTGGATTTTTGCGACGATCACAACATCCGGGTGGACTGGGCCGCCGTAGCTCACCCCATGTCGAATGGGCAAGTGGAACGTGCCAATGGCATGATTCTACGGGGGCTTAAGCCTCGGATTTATAACAGTCTCAACAAGTTCGGCAAGCGATGGATGAAGGAACTCCCCTCGGTGGTCTGGAGCCTGAGGACGACTCCAAGCCGAGCCACGGGTTTCGCGCCGTTCTTCCTGGTCTACGGGGCCGAGGCAATCCTGCCCACGGACCTGGAATACGGTTCCCCGAGGACGAGGGCTTACGACGAAGAAAGCAACCAAGCCAGCCGAGAAGACTCGCTGGACCAGCTGGACGAGGCTCGGGACAGGGCCCTACTACACTCAGCGCGGTATCAGCAGTCCCTGCGACGCTACCACGCCCGAGGGGTCCGACCCCGAGATCTCCAGGTGGGCGATCTGGTGCTTCGGCTGCGGCAGGACGCCCGAGGGAGGCATAAGCTAACGCCCCCCTGGGAGGGGCCGTTCATCATCGCCAAAGTTCTGAAGCCCGGAACTTACAAGCTGGCCAACAGTCAAGGCGAGGTCTACGGCAACGCTTGGAACATCCAACAGCTACGTCGCTTCTATCCTTAAGAATGTTTCCAAGTTGTTCTTATACCCCGTACCCACGCGAAGTTTAGTCAACAAGGAAGGGTCGGCCTCGCCTCGGCGGAGCCCGACCCTCCCTCGGGGGCTAAAAGGGGGTTAACCCCCTCTGCGTCAAAATTTTCCTCGAACAAAAAACCTCTTTTACCGGAACATCTTTCGTGCTTTTTGACTACTTCGAAAAGTGGGTCCTAGAAACGACGGGGTACACGTAAACAGCCAAGGCCGACCGAGCCGAGGGACTCCTACGCCTCCGGGATACGAATACCTCACTCGTCACCTTCTGTGATAAGTAACTCGCGTTCGGATAAGGTGACTCCGCGGATCGAATGAGTCTTTACGTACGGAGGCTCTTCTGTTGAAGCAGGTTCTTCGAGCCTTCTCGACCGAGTCGGTGACAGGGCCTCATGGATGGGTAAAAGTACGCGTAAGCGGCGAGGCCGACCGAGCCGAGGGACTCCCACGCCTCCGGGATACGGATACCTCACTCATCACCTCCCGCGAGAAGCAACTCTTGCTCGCACTAACATCCCTGCTACCGACAAAAAGTCCAAATACTCGAAGCAAGAGGAAAAGAGACACAGCTTTATAACGCGACAAGGGTGTGTGTTCTGGCCTCGACGGCCGCACAAGGCCCACGCTACAGGACGACTTGACCCTGCAGGCGCGGACCTCGGCGCTGGAAGAGGGTGACGACACCCTCGGCATCAGCAGCACCTTCGGCAAGACCCGACCTGGCCTCGGGTGGCCACGCGGTCCGAAGGCCTCCGCTCCAAAGGACGACGTCGACACCGCGCTCGGGCAATCTCCGCCAGAGGCTTCCCCGAGAATCCGGCCCAAGCGGACGGCTCGGTCGGCCACCTCCGGGGCCTCGGCCGACCCCTTCCGAGGGCGCCAGCTCGGTCCGAGGCCTCGGCCAATCAACTCCGGCGCCGAGCCTGCCAGCAGACGACCCAGCTGGGCTCCGGCCAACCAGGTTCCATTTCCGAGCCAACAACGCCTCTGCTTGTACTGATATCGCTACCCCTGGCCTCGGCTCGTCGAAGAGCGACCGAGGGGTCTTTTTAACTAAGCTAGAGGAGCCTCGGACAACAGGTCCGACCGAGCCGAGGGATTCCTACGCCTCCGGGATACGGATACCTCACTCGTCACCTGGACACGGGGCGACTCATGCTTGGTGAAGCGATTCAGACAATCGATAGGCAAGTCTTATTGCTCAGAAATGAGGAAAAAACACGGCTCTGTGCCGGAGTTACATACATGTTCAGGCCCCGAAAGCCGAAATGAACAAAAAACCCGGCACTCGAAGTGCCACTACAGGCGGAACTCCGGTTCCCCCCCCCCCCCCGCAGGTACGAACAACCCCACTCGATAGGGGCGGGCCTGCGGGGCAGCGGAAAGACTCTCACCCCTCGAGGACGAGAGCCAGCCATTCAGGCCGGGAGACGGAGACCCAGGGCTACTGACGGAGTTGGCAATCTCATCAGTAGAGAAGCCAGTTCCGTCCGCCGGCGCCTCGGGACCCCCCACTTCCGGCATGGCTAGAGGAAGTCTCCGAGATGCTGGAGGATGCCGCTCTCACCCCGGGAACACGGGGAAGAAGAGGGCAACCGACCCGCACGGAGACAGCCCCCTGGCTCGCCTCGTCCTCCCTCTTGGCCTGGTGATGAAAATCCTTGAGGCCGAGGGAGGGGCAGAGACCGCAGCCCGGCTCGCTTTCCCCCACCATCAAGCCGGAGGTCGCCTTCTCGGGCGATCGCCGGTGGAGGGGTGCAGCCGGGCTGCATGATGAAAATCCTTGAAGCCGAACGATGGCTGAAAGGTACCAACCCCCGCGGGGTCGCGTTCCTCCAACGATGGAGCGAAAAGACGGCGGTTCCCCCCATCCGGGGGCCTGGAAGATGGAGAGACACAATGCATAAGGGAGAAAGGAGACATGGTCGCCTCACGAAGAGGGTCGCCCTCCTTTTAAAGGCAACTCCCCCTGCTAGCGCCCTCAACCGTCACGGGCTGAGTCTTCTCCAACACGCCTCCAAGGCCTTTCCCCGCGGCGCGGGGGCTGGGGCCCGCCTGTCATGCAGACCAGCTCCAAGCAGAGGGAGCCAAACCGCCGCGCACGACGCACGCAACCGCCCAGCGGTTACAAGTAACCCTCCATTTTTGCCCAGACCAACGGGCAAAGGGGGCGAGCGGCCATGCAAGCGGCATGCAACCACGCCAAGTGGACGCGCCTCCCCGACTCCTGACAGGCCAGCGCGACGGCTCAAGACCACGCGTCGTTCAACTGGCGCGCCAGGCGCTGCATGCGAACCGCTGCGCCTCTCGCTCCACCACCGCACCTCCTCGATTGCGGAACCGATACTGCGACTCGAGGCCGCCCAGCCTGCGATCCAGCGGCGCCAGCCTGGCGCAGCGGTCAAACGCGGTCAAAAATGGGCCGGCAGTAATGACGGTGGCGGGCGTGTGAGGGCAGCGGTCACGCCATCGGCCAGGCTCACGTCCCATCCGGGGGCAGCAAGAGAACCCTTCTCACGGCGTGAAGATGACGCGTCCGTGACCCGTACCTCGAACGGCTCGCGCACGCAACGGCGACCTCGCCAACTACTCACCCCAGCGCATTAACTCCACGGCGAAATAGGTGACGTTTCTGGCAGGGGCAGCTGGCGGCGCTTCGCCTCCGCCAAAAACGGCCACGCCGAGAAAGGTACGCCACGAAGTTCAATTTCGAATCCCTTTTTCCCTTTTCCTTCTTTCTCTATCTCTTGCAACAGGGACCGAGAAGGGGGATAACCCCAAAGGGATCCTTCCCCGTGAAGGAACTAGGCCCCGAGCCTCCCTACTGATCAGGGGTTCGAAGGCTGGCCCCCCGAAGGGTTCAACAGCCGCCTCAGATCGCGTGGGCCCGACACCCACTACTGGTCAGGGGTTCGAAGGTCGGCCCCCGAAAGGTTTCATGACCGCCTCAGGCTACTAGGGCTCCGTGCCCCCTACTGATCAGGGGTTCGAAGGCTGGCCTGTCGAAGGGTTCACAGCCGCCTCAGACGCCGAGCGAGGGATGACCAGGGGTACGTTCGATACATAACCAAGGCTCGGGCTGCGCTCCCGAGGTACCCTAGGACATTTCCGAGACCAGCGGGAACGACTCTGTAACGGAATCCCATCGGAGGGAGGCAACGAGCCCTCGGACCCCGTCGCTAGGGGACCGGGTCCGGCAGATCACCCGCAGGTACTTTTGGGCGTGCCTCCGGGCCCCTAGCCGACCCCTAACGAACGGGGCACGGACGTCCACTCGGATTACCCGATCGCAGCTCACCGGAGACACCATGTTCGGTGCCCATCGAGGGTAACATGGCGCACTCCCCCCCTCCTCCTTGCGGAAAGGCGACGTAGGGGCGTATATAAAAAGTCGAGTCTGTCCCTGATCGTCCTCTCGCTCCGTGCGAAGGCTCGGGGGCTGCTCTCGCAAACCCGGCTCCGGCCGAACCGTTGACAGCGTCAACATACCAGCCCGAGAACTTGGGCCCCGACAGTGCACCTGGGTTACGCCCTGCTCGCATGAGGGAACCGCTAGTCACGCCGAAGCATTGCGCAAGGCATTAAGACCTCGAAGGAGTGAAACCACTCCTCCGAGGCCTCGGGGGCTACACCCGGCGGGTGCGCTCGCGCGCACCCACCGGAACAAGGTACCTCCGAGAAAGGCTGGTCCCCTTGCAAAAAAGTGCGATGCAAGCCTCCAAGCGAGTGTTAACACTCTCTTCGAGGCTCGGGGGCTACTGTCGGGGACCATAATTAGGGGTACCCTCAAGACGCCTAATTCTCAGCTGGTAACCCCCATCAGCATAAAGCTGCAAAGGCCTGATGGGTTTGATTAAGTCAGGGATCAGTCCACACGAGTGACTTGACCACGCCACGCCCGAGCCTAGCCTCGGGCGAGGGCAGCCGACCCTAAGATGACTCCGTCTCGCCTGAGGTCTCCTCTTTCACGGCAGGCGCATCCCCGGCTCGCCCTAGGCCCCGCCTCCGATAAGGAGAAACCCTGACTAAATCACCGCACCAACCGACCGAGTCACCAGGGCGTTTAACGCAAAAGGTAAGACCGACGGGCGGCCAGACTTCGCCAGTGGTGCCATAGGAGACTCCGCCCGACCCAGGGCTCGGACTCAGGCTAAGGCCTCGGAAGACGGCGAACTCCGCTCCGCCCGACCCAGGGCTCGGACTCAGGCTAAGGCCTCGGAAGACGGCGAACTCCGCTCCGCCCGACCCAGGGCTCGGACTCAGGCTAAGGCCTCGGAAGACGGCGAACTCCGCTCCGCCCGACCCAGGGCTCGGACTCAGGCTAAGGCCTCGGAAGACGGCGACCTCCGCCTCGCCCGACCCAGGGCTCGGACTCCGCCTCGGCCTCTGCCGAATAATCTCCGCCTCGCCCGACCAGGGCTCGGACTCTGTCTCTGTCTTGCAGGACGGACTCGGCCACAGCCTCGGAGGAGCCTCCACGACTCCCGACCTAGGATACGAGACCGCCACGTCAACAGGAAGCGTCATCATCACCCTGCCCTGAGCCGACTTGGGTCGCAGAGAACAAGACCGGCGTCCCATCTGGCCAGCTATGCCAGATAGGCCATGATGGCGCCCCGCTAGATCATGACGACGGCGGCTCCCAGCTCCCTTACGAAAGCAGGAGAACGTCAGCAAGGACCCAGCCACCTCGACAGCTGTCCCCCCGTCCGGCTCCGTTACTCCTCCAACAGCCACGACGCCACTCCAACAGGGTGCCACGATCTCTCTGGCTGCCACCTGGGCATGTACATAGGGCGCTAGCTCTCCCTCGCTAGACACGTAGCACCTTGCTACACCCCCGTCTTGTACACCTGGACCCTCTCCTTACGACTATAAAAGGAAGGGCCAGGGCCTTCTTAAAAAAGGTTGGCCTCGCGGGGACGAAAGGCAGGGGCAGGCGCTCTCTCGGGGCCGCCCTCTCCCTTCACCTCGTGCGGACGCTTGTAACCCCCTACTGCAAGCGCACCCGACCTGGGCGCGGGACGAACACGAAGGCCGTGGGAATTTCTCCGACTCCCTCGCGATCCGGCTCCGGCCACCGACCTCTCTCTCACTCCGTTCCCCCCTTTTGCGCTCGCTCCACGCGCTCGACCCATCTGGGCTGGGGCACGCGGCACTCTCACTCGTCGGCTCGAGGACCCCCCGGTCTCGGAACGCCGACACTATGAGTTAAGAACAAGGCAACACAAATGTTAATGATTAAAGACCTTCATCCTTCGAAGCATTATTTCCCTTAGGATATAATGATCTTCAGACGAAGGTCATGAAGAACATACCTTCATCATTCCAATATACAAGAATATAGACAGGGATATATGAAACATGAAAAAAGCATGAATAACTATATCAAGTCATCAAATTATTCATATTATCATTATATGATCATGAACAAACACTAACGATATCAAATCACATTTGTACCTCCGGCTTGACAGAAGGTAAAGATCCGAGAGTGACGTGTGAGTGATTACAAGTCAGCATGGACAGTACGGTGTTACTGTTCATCTATTTATAGACACAGGACGCAGCCTGGGTGAAATTACATTCATGTCCCTGACACTTACTATTAGCCAAAAGGTAAGCTATCGAGGGTTAAGCAGTCTTTTCCCCCTTTAGGTCGGTTTCATTCTCCATCACCATCCTTGTGCTAAGCCAAAGCTTCTCCATCCACAGCTTCGGAACCGGTTCATCCTTCTTCCAGATCGCGCCTTACATACCATTTACACCTTCATCTAAAAGCCGAAGCCTCCTGTGATAGTATACTATTCTAAAAAACATGTTAGTCGTGTTTTTGAGGACCTTTGGAACACAAAGGCCCCCAACAGTAGCCCCTCGCAGTGTTAATTTATTCTTACGTCTAACAAATTCAAACTACGACGTGGACGAAGGCTTTTAGCCGAAGGTCCAAAAAACACCTTCCCTTCGCTAGAATAGCGAAAGTCAATGACAGATGGGTCCCGCCAAGTTGCAATGCACTAGGCATATAAATAGAAACCCACAGCGACAGCATCTGCTGCGCCATTTCAATTGCTTGTGCTATTTTCTTGAGTTTTAATTTCCTTGCTGCTAGATTTTACTTATTTTATGAGCTTCGGAAAATCATCCATTAAGCAAAGTCAAATTTTTGCTATGAAAGGGAGGTATTTCTGAGATATTTCAATTGTGAGAGCTGGAGGAGATAGCGCTGCACCCGCTCCCGAAGAGGATGAGGTGGTTGTTTACAGGAGTGTTGGAGCTTGCGCTCCCGGGCAAGTTGATTCCAATAGGGGAGTGAGAGAGATGTGAACACGGTTTAACTCGAGGCGGCAATTGCTCTGTTAATCCAGCCTCTCAAGGGCACTGTACGGGGGTATTTATAGGTGCCTGAGTGTCCAACGTCTCAATGTAAGGACGCATGTACCCTCAGGCACCCGGTCTATCCCGGAATATTCCTGTAAAGGAGGGTTACAGACTGTCATTACAGAAAAGCTATTACAAATTGGGCTCATAACACACTTATCCGAGCGGGGCCCGTTACAATGGGTCGAATCCCACGTGGGCCTCCAGGTGGAGTGAGGACATGGGACGGGGCGACGTTGCCATAGTCCTTCGTCTTGTAGTGTAGAAGACGAAGGGTGGACCTCGTCGGTCGTTCTGCTTCCTGTCGGCGCAGCGAGATAGACGAAGGCTAGAGCGGAGGGTAGCGTCTTTGCCTTCGCCCCAACATTTGCCCTCCGAAGGACCAGTTCGACTAAGTCATCTGGTGCCGAAGATGTCGCTAGATAGTGGAGACACTGCCCTCGCTCGAAATGGTTCCGCGGGGGTTTTTGATGTGACCGTTGACAGACGCAGCACTGTTGGACTGCGGGTTTCCCAAAGCGTCACGTCCTGTGTATAAAAGGGGGGGCGGGGCGGCGCGGGTCAGGCTCTCTTTCTGCGCGCCGCAAAACCCTAGCCTCCTTTTGAAACCGTTCGTCCGCTCGCCTGCCCTCCTTGCTCCTGCTCGTTAGAGATCTGGCCCGCGTCAAGCAGACCGCCCGCCACCATCGACGGTACATAGCCATGTCGTCCTCTTCCTCGTCTGCTGCAAATACACCGCCGGCCGGCGCATCGTCTGAGGACACTCTGAGCAACATGGCGGCGGAGGAGCTACGTCCTGGTCATACAGTTGAGTTTGGCGTGTCACGGATTTCCTCGGTCCGCATCCAGGATATGCAGCAGCTTGGATATTTTGGCAGCGGAGTGGGGCGTGTCCCGGGGGCGGAGGAGGTCCCCGAGCCAGAAGGCGAGTTGGTCGTGTTTGAAGCGTTTTTCACCGCTGGCCTTCGTCTGCCTGCACATCGATTCATGGAGGAGGTGCTGCGGAGATTCGAGGTCCAGGTCCACCAGCTGACGCCGAATGCAGTGGTGGCCCTGGCAAAGTATGTTTGGGTGGTGACTTCGTATGGTGGTCAACCCTCTGTGGAGGCCTTCGCGAAGCATTACTGTCTACATTGGCAAAAGAGGAAAATTGGACATGAGATTGCACAGTTTGGATCGTGCACATTTACGCCAAGGACCGGCAAGACTTCGATGGAAGTCGTGGAGTTGGTTCCCTGCGCCCGCAATAAGTGGGGCAACTGGTGGGATTTCTGGTTTTACGTTTCCGAGGGCGCAGTTGATGACCACCTAGGACTCCCTCTGGCCGTCATGTGTTCCCATTATTATATGGCGTACCCGCAGTTTGAGGTGGCAAAGGATGATGAAGACGAGGGAGCCCTTCGGTGCGCTGCCCGCATGAGTAGCGGGCGCGATTTAGTGGAGGAATTTATCGGGTATGGGGTGTGGCCCTTGGCGCATGGCTGGGCGCTAGGCGAAGTATGCCCTTGCGAGATGCCTTCTCGGGGCAGGCAGCGGGTGCGAAGTCCAGCCTTCACGTTGGATTTGCATGGTCGGGATCCCACCGCATTCGTGCGCAAAGCGGAAGACGGTGCGGTGAGGATCGTGGGGCGCTATGTGCCGAAGATAGAGGGTGTGCGGAGCTGGGACATCCGTGGGGCCAACGATAGATTGAATTGGGTCTTCGAATTGAATGGCTTGCCATACGGTGGTTATCCCGGGGAAGACGCCGTCGACCGCCGCGGGAAAGGGCTAGTGGTCGTGACTGAAGAAGACCCCTCGCAGGAGGCCACCCCAGCCGCTAAGAAGAGGAAATTAGGTACTGCAGTTGGGGGAACTGGGGGTTTCCGATAGTTTTGCTATGGAGTTGATGGGGACGTGCGCAGCCCTCGAGGGAAGGATGTCTTCGCCCGAGCTCTGCGAGTCTTCGGCGCGAATGCTGGAGGTTACCGGGGGTCGATGGCCCAAGAATGTTTCGATCCCCCGCGCGGCTGGCGAAGACTTCTTTACGTCTCGCAAGGCTCGTGACTTGAAGGTGTTTCCTTACGGACAGAATATTGCTGCTGTTGTGTCGGCAGTGATGAACAAGGACCGTCAAGACGCTGCGCAGAAGCACTGGGCGGTCGTTAGGATCGCAGATCCTAGGCGTGAGGCGAAGAGGGCGTGGGGGAGCTTGAAGGCTGCCGCCTCTGGCAGTAGCCAGCTGATGTCGGCTGCAAAATTGGCCGCGCCCGGATCTAGCAAGGCATCGGCGAGCGCGAAGACTACCGCATCTAGCGGAACCAAGCCTCCCCCGGGCGGATCCGCGAAAGGACGGGAGCTGCCTTCGCCGGGGAGATGTGTTGGTGACTTCAGCACGGACATCAGTGTTGAGGATTATTTTGTTGGTAAGTTTTTTTAGCTAGTTGTTTGACCGGTGATATGTTGCAGGGTCGGGTGAGGAGCAATTGGTTGTTGTCCTGCCTTCGGCGGCAACCGCGTTGCCAACGGCGGTGGCTGGGGCGAAGGGTGCCGCGCGAGACCCGTGGGCCGCTTTCTGCGCGAACGGCGAGATTCTGTCAGCCGCTGCCACCAAGGACATGGCGGGCTCCATGTCCCAGCGGCTGAGGGAGGCGTCGCAGTAGCTGTCGCAAAAGTTGAAGCAAGTAAGTTGTGCTGGACTTCGATGTTTGTTGTTTGCATGAGGTTTTGGGTCTCATGTGCTTTTGTTAGGCGGCTGACTTCACCGACCGTGTGGCGTCAGGTGTCCTGACTACGGACGTGGCTACCGAAGTCGAGAGACTTCGGGCGCAGCACGCGGATGCTGTCCGGGAGAAGTCGGCTGCGGAAAGCAAAAACCGCAGGCTGGCAGAGAAAGTGGCCACCTTGGAGGCCGAGAAGACGGACCTCCGGCGTCAGCTGGTGGAGGAGAGGAGGGAGGCAAACTAGGCCATCGCTGAGGCGCAGGCTGCGCAAGCGGAGGCCAAAGTGGCGCGGGCGGAGAGCAGTCTCGCCAGTCAATGCGCCGAAGAGCTGGAGGCAAGGTTCAACGCCTTGCGCGGCCGCGTGGACAAGGACGAGGCCTCTACACGCTCGGAAGATGAGCGGACACACGCACAGTTCGTGGACTCGTACCGCGAGCTGGGTGCGCGGACTGCTGACTTCGAAGTACCCGACCGGGAGGCAGGCCTTCGCTTTCTCGAATGGTTGTAGGAGGAGCTGTTGGTGCTCCCGACCATTGTGGAGGGTTTCATGTCCTTCGCCTCCCTCGTCACCTGCAAGGGGGCCGTGAATGCGTTGTCCCGCGAGGGCTGTAGGCACTACGAGGTCTTCGACCAATCATACGAGAACTTTGAACGCGAGATCTTCAAGGCCGACGACCCTATGGTGAAGCAGTCAGTGGGGGCACTTTTCGATAGGATGTGGGGTCCGCATGGTCGGGAGGCGGTCAGGGAGCGATCCGACCGGGCGAGAGAGCAGGTGAAGGTCATTTTTTGTGTGGTTGTGTGTGTTGGTATGTGTGGTTTTTGCTGAGTGAATGTAATGTTGCTGCAGATGGAGTGTGCCGAGGACGTCGAGGACTTTGGAGCTCTGGCTGGCGCGCCGCTCGAGGCTACGGAGGTCAAACCGGTGCTTCCCTCGGATGCTGGTGAAGGCCCCTCGGCTGTGCCCGTGCCTACTATGGCTGGCAAAGACCCTGTGTCGGCCCCTGCGCCGACGGTCGAAGATGCTATGAAGGTGGTGGCTGAGCCGGCAGTCGAAGACCCCACGGCCGCGGCCGGGCCTTCGCAGGTGGCTAAATAGGTGTGGGGAGTTTGTAAATTTTGTCTGAGTGTTACTGAACCTCGGTTGCTGCGCAGGTTCAGGGTTTTGGGCCTGCGCACGCAACTGCTACTGACAATGCTAATTTTGTGGCTTCGACCGTGGTTGCTGAAGTCGATTCTGATGATTCTGTGTCTAAGTTTTTTGAGTCTGATGATTCTGGGAGTTCGATTGTGTGGACAGAGGGGTCTTCGGATGAGGACTTGGACTATTTTGCAGCATTGGATGTGGCTACGGCGGAGACTTCTCTGCGTGTGGTGGGTGATGAGGATATTCCGGGTGCGAGTGCTGGGCATAGGCGACGAAGGGCGGTGGCGAAGCGGAGAGTGAGTGAGTTGTCGCGAAGTGATAGGTGTAATCATGGTGAGGTGGAGGGTGGTCATCTTCGTGTGGACGGGACTGCCAAACGGGAATTGTTGTCTTCGCCGGCTGGGGCGAGTGTAGGTGAGGGTGAGTTGCGAAATCTTTTTGAGGGTGAGGAATTGAGGATAATGTTGTTCAACTACAGGGAGATGGGTATCATCCCGAAGGTTGAGCCGTTGTAATGTGTGATGCCCTCGCTGTGTGTGTGTAACTATGATTTGTATGATGAGGCTGCGTGCCTTCGTTGATCCGGCCGCGCCCGTAGGCAGCTTGTGTTCGGGTGCTTTTGGGGAAGTCTTTGATTTTGCGCATTTGTTGAGTTAGTCCGGCTGCACCCGTAGGCGTCTTTTGCGCGGAGTCTTTTGGAGAAGACCTTGATTTTGCGCACTTGTGCTATTCCGGCTGCACCCGTAGGTGACATTTGCACGGATTATCTTTTGGAAAAGACTTCGATTTCGCGCACTTATTGTGCTATTCCGGCTGCACCCGTAGGCGACTTTTGCACGTGTAGTCTTTTGATTTTTCGCACTTGTTGTGCTATTTTGGCTGCACTCGTAGGCGACTTTTGCACGGATAGTCTTTTGGAAAAGACTTCGATTTTTCGCACTTATTGTGCTATTCCGGCTGCACCCATAGGTGACTTTTGCACGGATAGTCTTTAGGAAAAGACTTCGATTTTTCGCACTTATTGTGCTATTCCGGCTGCACCCGTAGGCGACTTTTGCACGGATAGTCTTTTGGAAAAGACATCGATTTTTCGCACTTATTATGCTATTCCGGCTGCACCCGTAGGTGACTTTTGCACGGATAGTCTTTTGGAAAAGACTTCCATTTTTCGCACTTATTGTGCTATTCTGGCTGCACCCGTAGGCAACTTTTGCGCGGAGTGTCGCACGCGAGGGTAGTAAGCGCTGCCCCTCGCGGTGACTTTGGTGTGGTCGAATGCCGAAGACCGTCGATGCGGTCTTTTTCGACGTGTCTTAATTTTTGCGGGGGATTTTTGTGGGTATATTGCATGGCTCCGCCTCATTAAAAACCTCACCCCCGGGAGGAAAAGAGTACGGGCTAGAATGATAATGTTTGGTTAATTACAAGGGCATGATGGCCCTGAGGAGTCAAACAAAAAATTTGCGGAGATTATCTATGTTTCAGGAATGCTCCAAGTCTTCGCCAGATTGAGTTGTTAGCCTGTACGCGCTGGGAGACGACTTCGTCTTGACGATGAATGGTCCTTCCCACTTCGGCTCCAGCTTACCTTGTGACTCTGTCTGGGTTGTTCGGATGAGTACGAGGTCCCCTTCGTTGAATTCTCTCAGGACGACTGCGTGGTCGTGCCAGGTCTTTGTTTGGGCTTGGTATTTATTGAGGGCCTACAGGGCGAAGACGCGGTCTCCGTCGATGAGATCTTTGGAGGTTATCTCGTCTACGTCGGGTGAGGCAGAAGCGCTTGTCCTTGGGGATCCATGCTTGATTTCCTACAGGGTCGTGGCCTCCGAGCCGTATACCAGGCGAAAGGGAGTGAATCTGGTCACCCGACACTTGGTCGTGTTCAGTGCCCAGACTGCTTCAGGTAGCAGGTCGGCCCATTTACCCTTCTTGTCGTCGAGAAGCATTTTCTTGATCGCCGTGAAAATCTTGTCGTTGGCGCGCTCCACGACGCCGTTGGATTGTGGGTGATATACTGAGGCGAAGGCAAGCTTGGTGCCAATGGAGAAGCAGAAGTCCCTAAAGTCTTGGCTGTCAAATTGTTTGCCATTGTCAACTGTGAGCTCGGACGGGACTCCGAATCGACAAACAATGTTTTGCCAGAAGAATTTCTGGGCAGTCTTCGATGTTATCGTGGATACTGCTCTTGCCTCGATCCACTTGGTGAAATACTCGACAGCGACGAAGGTGAACTTGAGGTTCCCTTGGGCCGTGGGTAGTGGCCCGACAATGTCCAGGCCCCAGCGCTGAAGGGGCCACGTGTGGGCGATTAGCTTTGTGAACTGCAAAGGGCTTCCCAAGCGTGGAGAAAACTTTTGGCAGGCTTCGCACGACCTTGTGACCTGATTCGCGGCGCAGATCATAGCAGGCCAGTAGAAGCCTTGACGGATCACCTTGACAGCTAGGGCCCTAGGCCCCGCGTGAGAGCCGCAAGTTCCGCTGTGGACTTCGCGCAGGATCTGGACGCCTTCAGTCTCGGTGACGCATTTAAGCATGGGTTGACTGACCCCCTTCTTGTAAAGTTGTCCCTCTATGAGAGCAAAGTCCCAGCTTCGGTGTTTGAGGCGCTTGGCCTCATTGATATCACTTGGATGGTAATATCTCTGCAGGAACATGGTTATTGGTGCCCGCCAGTCTTCGGTCATGATGAGGTTGACTATGCGGTGGCCCTCGGTGTCGTTGGTTATTTGGAGGCCCTCTGGGCTACGAACGGCTGGCGTGCCGATGACATGGTAGAATACGTCAGAGGGCAGGGCCTCGCCTCTGGCGGCTGCCTTGGCCAATGCATCGGCCTCCTCGTTCTTAGCTCGGTCTATGTGCTGCAAGGTAAAGCCCTTGAACTGTCTCTCGAGACTGCGGACAGCCGCGAGATACTGCATAAGTGCGGGGTCCTTCGCTGCGTAATCTTTCTCGACTTGGCCGGCAACTACTTTGGAGTCTGTTCTGATTATGCAGGTAGTGACACCAAGTGACCGTAGCTTGCGAAGTCCGAGGATGACAGCTTCGTACTCTGCTACGTTGTTGGTGCATCTGTCGGACTCCAAAGCAAAGCTGAGACGTGCTGCATATCTGTGCTTGACCCCTGTGGGTGAAGTAATGACTGCCGCTGCGCCTGCCCCCGCATGCCACCATGCACCGTCGTAGTGGATGGTCCACACCTTCTCTGCAGGCGTGTCCAGCTGCGTTATTAGCCCAGTCCAGTCGACGATGAAGTCTGCCAGGACTTGTGACTTGATGGCTGTCCTGGGCTCGAAGGTGATATGGTAGCCGAAAAGCTCAGCTGCCCATTTGGCGATCCGGACAGATGCCTCCGGATTTCTGAATAATTCGCCAAGTCCCTTGTCCGAGGTGACCCGCACCTTGAACGCTTCAAAATAGTGGCGCAACTTGCGCGAAGCCATAACGACTACGTAGGCGATTTTTTCCAGTTCCGTAATGTTGCATTTGGATGTCGTGAGTACTTCGGAGACGTAATAAACTGGACACTGCCTGGTCGTGCCCTCTCTATCCTATTCTTGAACCAGTGCTGCGCTGACCGCGTGCGGCGAAGCTGCGATGTAGAGCAATAGGGGTAGCGAGGGGTTGGGGCTTGTGAGAATTGCCAGCTCTGACAGGTGTTGCTTTAGTGATGCGAAGGCCGTCGCTTGCTCCGGTCCCCATGCAAAGTCCTTTGCGCCACGTAGCGTTTTGAGGAAAGGTAAGCTTCGCTCGGCGGACTTGAAAATGAATCTGTTGAGGGCGGCCAATCTGCCTGTCAGTCGTTGGACGTCTCTGGCCGACTGTGGGGGCGTCATGTTGATGATAGCCTGGATCTTGATCGGGTTGGCTTCGATCCCGCAGTGCGACACCAGGTAGCCCAGTATCTTCCCCTGGCGAACGCCGAAGACACACTTTTTGGGGTTTAGGCGAAGTCGTGTGTCCCGCATGTTCGCGAATGTTTCTGTGAGGTCAGCCAGATGGTCCTCTTTGCTTTTGCTGGCGACAACGATGTCGTCCACATATGTAAATATGTTTCTGCTGACTTGGCTCTCGAGCACTGTCTTGGTGAGGCGAGAGAACGTGGACCCAGCGTTCTTTAGTCCCTCCGGCAGTATGTGCCAAAGGGTGTTATGAAACTGGTGCTTGCCTTGTCTTCCTCCTTCATATATATCTGGTGATAGCCGGAGAAGCAGTCAAGGAGTGACATGACTTCGCACTCGGCTGCGCTATCGACGATCTTGTCGATCCGAGGCAGGGGGAAATTATCCTTGGGGTAGGCCTTGTTGAGGCTAGTGAAATCAATGCACATCCGCCACTTGCCGCTCTGCTTTTGCACCATGACTACGTTGGCGAGCCACGTAGGTAGGCGACTGGTTCGATGAAATTGGCCTCAAGTAGGCGGTGTACCTCGGCCTTGGCGGCTTCTGTCTTCTCATCAGACATTTTGCGCAGCCTCTGCTTCTTCGGCCTCACCGAAGGGTCGATGCCCAAGCTGTGCTCAATAATGGTGCGACTGACTCCGACCAGGTCGAGGGCAGACCAGGCGAAGACGTCCTTATTTTTGGAAAGACAGGAGATGAGTCTCTCCTCGTCATGCGAAGTAAGGTCTTCGCTTATGATGACCGTTTGCTTGGGTGTTGCCTGGTCAAGGGGAACTGCCTTTGTCCCATCGTTGCTCTGCAGCTGTGCCTTTTCATGCCCGTTGGCGGTTGGGCGGGTAGCCTCGGGGACCTCGCGCTGCGCCGTGAGGCAGTGCACGTTCCTTTGCCCTGGAACAAAGTCTCTTTCTATGTTGCACGTGGCCTGCTGGTTGCCATGGACTGTGATCGCACCTTGCAGGCCCGGGATTTTCATGCACAGGTAAAGTCCGTGAATGGCTGCCTCAAACTTGTTGATGGAGCCCTGACCCATTATGGCGTTGTATGGGTACACCATGTCGACGATGTCGAAATTGACCTGCTCACTTCGTGCATTGGGTGCTACACCGAAGGACAGGGGTAGCTCTATTTTGCCCACAGGGAAGGTGTCGTTGCCGCCGAAGCCATATAAGGGGTTGTCCGAAGGTTTCAGCAAGCTGTGGCTGATGCCCATGCGGTCGAAGGCGTGGAGGAAAATGATGTCCACCTGGCTACCGTTGTCAACTAAGACTTTGTGTAGGTCCTAGCCTGCCACGCTGCAGTTGATGACCATGGCGTCGATGTGGGGTGCGCTGCGCAGGTCGACATCTCTGGCGTCGAAGGTCAACAGCACATGGGACCACTTTGTCTACACGACTGGACCGGTGACGGCGACGTGGTTGACGCTGCAGTAGTGGTCCCTCTTTTGTCACTTCGTGTCGAAGTCGACGCTGGACCCCCCCCCCCCAGTGATCATGTGAATGACTCCGCGATACGGCTGATCAGCAAAGTCTTCTTGTTTTGGTGCTTGGGGGTGGTTTGGGTGGTGGATGTTTGGCTGTTGCGGGTGTGGAGATGGGGGTGGGGGAGGTATGATTTGTACCTCCTGGTGGTGTTGGTATGCGTGGTTAGGTGGATGTTGTGCGGGGCCGTGGTTGTATGGTTGTGGGAGTTGTTGATATGTGTGCACGACAACTCTTGGGTTGTCGGCTGGTTGCGCCCGAGACATCCTGTCCCTGGTGGCCTTCGTTTCCGGGCAGTCCCTTGTTGGGTGCGCACAGTCTTCGCTGTGAAACAAGCAGTAAAACCGGTGCGGCTGTTGCGCCCGTCCTCAGCCCCGACCATGAGTTCCATTGCCGCGGCCCTGGGGGGGATAATCTTGGCGGCGAGAGGCCTCACCAGCGGGGTGCTGGTTGGCAATGTTATGTACCTGCTGCTGACTGCGGCCGTCCTAACCGGAGTCTGACTGCGAAGGTCTCGTCCACGTTTGGCTGGACTACGGAGGGTCCTTGGGTTTCCTCTGGGACTCGACCTTGCGCTGGTGGAGCTCTTCGGATCTGGCATATTTTTCGAACAGCTGATACAACTCCTGGAGGTTCTTGGGTGGATCCCTGATGCAGTGGCTGTAAAGGACGCCAGCCCGAAGGCCGTTGATGGCGTAGTTAATGGCGATTTGGTCATCAACCGAAGGCAGTTGTGACTTGAGAGTTAGAAACTTGCGGTAGTACTCCCGCAGAGTTTCTCTCTCCAGCTGCTTGCAGAGTGACAATTCGGCCAAGGCATCGGTGTCTGGGCGGTACCCTTGGAAGTTGAGCAGAAATTTGTCCCGGAGATTTCTCCAGGAGTCAATGGACAACGGGGGCAACCGCGTGTACCAGGTTAGGGCCGGACCCTCGAGGGTGATGATGAAGGACTTAGCCATCGTGGCGTCGTCCCCTCCGGATGATGCGACAACGACTTGATAGCTCATGATGTACTGTGCTGGGTCGGTGTTGCCGTTATACTTGGGGTAGGTCCCTGCCCTGAAGTTGGCGGGCCATGGTGACACCTGTAGTTGCGGCGCCAGGGGGCTCCGCTCATCAAGGTAATTGATGCCTTGGAAAGCTGCGGCGTGCGGGATGAAGGGTCCACGGAGGAACAAATAGGTCTCCGACTGGCGCGCGCTGCTGGAGGGGCAGGCCATCCTGCAGATCATGTTGGCCTTCGCGCTGCATGAGCGCAATCTCCTGCTCAAGCTCTTGAGCCCTCTACTCCTCATCTCGTATCATTTGGCGCAACTTGGCCTGCGCAGAGACACGTTGGCGCTTGGCCTCGAGGATTTCCTTCTGCTTCTGGAGGTTACGGTTTTTTAGGCGCAGGGCCCGTAGCTGTAGCTGTTCTTCTGTGGAGACGCCGAGGACCTCGCCGTCCTCTGCTGCGTCCTCGCCCTCTGGTGGTGCGATGCCTGGGGGTGGCGCTTGTGGCTGTCCTTCAGAGCTGCAGGTGCGGAGGGTGCCTTCTGCAGTGTGTTGATCGTTGCACTGTCTCTTACTATGTGCTTCGTCATTGCCAGCTCCTTGGTGGGTGTTGTCGGCGAGGGCCTTGCCCTTTTTCTGAGCTAGCAATGCTGCCTTCGCTGCTTCATCGATAGATGGGGCTGCCTTCGAGTTAGCTCTTTTGGGTGCCATCGCGGGTGGTTTTCTTGTAGCACGAACGGTGGGTGCCAATGTTGGAGCTTGCGCTCCCGGGCAAGTTGATTCCAACAGGGGAGTGAGAGAGATGTGAACACGGTTTAACTCGAGGCGACAGTTGCTCTGTTAATCCAGCCTCTCAAGGGCACTGTACGGGGGTATTTATAGATGCCTGAGTGCCCAACGTCTCAATGTAAGGACGCATGTACCCTCAGGCACCCGGTCTATCCCCGGAATATTCCTGTAAAGGAGGGTTATAGACTGTCATTACAGAAAAGCTATTACAAATCGGCCCGTAACACACTTATCCGAGCGGGGCCCGTTACAATGAGCCGAATCCCACGTGGGCCTCCAGGTGGAGTGAGGACGTGAGACGGGGCGACGTCGTCGTAGGCCTTCGTCTTGTAGTGTAGAAGACGAAGGGTGGACCTTGCCGGTCGTTCTGCTTCCTGTCAGTGCAGCAAGATAGACGAAGGCTGGAGCAGAGGGTAGTGTCTTCGCCTTCGCCCCAACAAGGAGTTTTATGAAGGCAGGGCTTCGGTTCCCATTAAGCAGATTCCAGGTCGAAGTGCTGAAGACCTTTGAAATTTTCCTACATCAAATTACCCCCGAAGCCATCATTAGAATGGGGGTTTTTATTTGGGCCGTGAGGAGCCAAGGGCTGGAGCCGAGCGCAAAGTGCTTCTGCAACATGCACGAACTACTGTACGAGACGAAGGCCACTGGTAAAGAGTAATATAACAACAACTTCGATTGATATGGCTTCGTTCCTCGCTCCGATGTGAGCTATCCCGTCCCAACCTTTCAAAAAAGGTGGCCGGGGCCTGGATGGAGGAATGGTTTTATGTTAAGAATAATCTAATCGAAAGAGAAGACATAAAGGGGATTATCCAACACCCCATCTGGTCTCGCTTCGGCAACAGGAGGCCAGCCACCGCTCTTGGGAATGATACCGAGACATGCTAGAGAAGCTTCAACACTGTGTGTACTTTTATTAGTACAAGAGACCTGGTTCAAGAACATATCGCCTATAGAATATGGCCGCTTGTGAATGAATGGGAGATGCCGAAGGAGACTGCAGACGGGTCTAGTCAGGGTGGCTTAGTCTATTTAAAATATACTTTTAGATATAGAGGCGAGTTTGATGAGCCAAATGATGAATGGTTAAGCAGTATTGAGGCAACTAGTGATGAATTGCTTGGGGCCTACACAAGGGCCAAAGATGATGCAATGGCATTGGCCTTCAAAGGCCGAGGCAAGAAAAGATTGAATAGAGTTTTTGATGTCATAGGTTTCGTATACCCTGATTATTGCTATCCCTCGCGAAAGTAGGGAAAGAAAAGGAAAACTGCCACTTTGGCCATCTCTGCTTTGCCGAAGGGCAAAAAGATTAAGGTCTTGACTCACCGGCCGAGATACATCGAGACAGCCATAGTGCCAAAGCTTGGTGAAGGGACATCCTTTGGTGCTGCCGAAGTAGAGCAACCAACTCCCACCATGCCTGGGGAAAACCTAACTAAGTTGCCGAAGGTTCCGGAAGCCAGCCCAGTCGAAACAACAGAACATGATGCTGAAGCCAAAGAGAAGGCAGTCAGAGAACCAGAGCTAAAGCTGGCAAAAATCTTGAGCCCGCCAGCAGAGGCGGAATTGCCGAAGGTTGCAAAGGCTCCCACAACAACTCCCAAGAGGAGAAGAATGGCTAGCGTACTAGACGTTGTTATGGAGACGGCAAGGGTATTAACTCCTACCTCTGTAAAGAAGGTTGTCGAGGCTGCTACAGCCCACGCTAAAACTGAAGCTGAGCCCTCAGTGCTTGCCGAGGCTGATCCTGCTACAACTGAGCAGAAGGCTATGCAAGAATCTCCAGATACTGGCATAGCCCTGGAGAAGAAGGATGCACTTGAAAAAGCTAAATCTCCTGCTCCTGAAGCATCGTCCGAAGATCTTGATTTTATCATTCAACATGCTTCGGGAAAAAAGTTATCTAAAGAAGAAATCGCGGAAGCCAAACACAACGCTCAGGAACTGAAATACCCAAAGGGGGCCTTGGTGTATAATGGCATGGATGAAGATGATTTCTTATATTGTCTCCCTGACAACAAGGAGATATCCGTCTGCCGAGAGATGGCCAAGAATATGGGATTTCCGAAGCTTGAAGCTAGCCTCTCCGTGATGTCAAAAGATGACCTCACAGACAGCCTTGCATACAACAGTTTGAAGGTACGAAGGTGAAGAATTTAAAAATAGATTATCTCGTCTAGTATTCTCGTGCTGATTCTATCTTTTTGCAGGGCTTAATTCTTAGCAACGCTTTGAGGGCACAAAAGAATGGTGAAGATGAAAGTTGCCAGATGGCTCTCAGCAACCTTCGGTCAGAAGTTATCAAGTTGAGAAATGAAGCCTTGGAGAAAGATAAAATTCTACTTTCATTGGTAAACAAAATGAAGGAAAATGAAGCGAAATTCAATGCCCAATCTGAAGCTCATAATGCCGAAGTTGAAGATCTTCAAAAAAAAAGCTTGCCAAAGCAAGTGAGAATTTTGAAGTTGCAAAAGCGAGTCAAGAAATAAGTGAATGGAAGAACACAAGATTGGAAAAGAATGTTAAGGAGCTTCGTGAGTCCAAGGAAAGATGCTTTGAAAAATCTTTGGATTGCGTGAGAAAATTGAAAACCAGCTTTGCCAAGGTTGGTGCATATTCTTCTGAGGAGAATTTCATTCGAGGTGACCCCGAGGGTGTTATTGATTGGATAAGCGGAGAAGCCAAAGCTTTTGAAGAGATCCTCAGTGATCGCGGGGACATTTGCGCCTTCGCTGGCACCCGAGGGATTGCAGCAGTTCTGGAGAAGGCTTGTTCTGAACATGTTAAAGCTGTAGCCCAGGCTGAAGCCTCCTTCTCCACAGATGACACGAGAGATCCCTTAGTCAAAGCTACTCTAGTGGGCAGGAAATTTTATTCCGACGTCTGGGTGAATGGTGGCCGAGAAGTGACCAACAAAATTATAAAGAAAATTGAAAAGATAACAACGACGCTCGAGAAGAAGCTAAGCGAGCCGAAGAAGTCGCCGAGCACGCAAGGCGTATAGGTATTATTATTGAATTTTTAGCTTCGATGTTTGTTTTCTAGCTTCATACTAACGATTTTTTACTACAGCTGAACTCTCTCTGTTGCCGGAGCCATACGACCCCCAGGCTGACCCCTTATGAAGGAGGCGCTGGATGTAATGAGCGTCGCTAATTCCATCATCGACGAAGTTGTCGATAGACTGCTAAATGAAGCTACAGAGAAAATTCTTAAAGAAGACTAAGCTTTTATTGTGATGATACAATGTAATATTTTACGTATGCAACAATTGTGAAACAATGTAACATTTGTGTATGTTGATGTAATATATTTCTTTGCGATGCATGAAATTTACACACATACTGTTTTTTGAGCCTTCGGCAAAAAACACCTTCCCTTCTTTTCATGCTTCGTAAAGAAAGAAACCTCTTTTTTATGGAGAATTTGTTGTCTGATACTGTTAACAGATTTCCCTGATAGAATCAAATCGGTCGAAGGTTTGATTCATGCCTCGGCACATTTTCATTCAAATTGTTTCTGAAGGTCTGTTTTGTGCTCGACCTTTTGCTGTTGATGCAATATGATGTATGATGTATGATGTAATGCTATGTGGAATGATGTGATGATATGATGCAACATGATGTTTGTGCTGAAGTCACACGCCCACTCTGTAATACCCAAGACTCTGCATCTCCTTGGGGACGACTTTGGAGTCTTTAAGCTCTGCATCCCCTTAGGAACGACTTTGGAGCTTCTTCGCCTTATATTTCGGCGGTATCTAAGCTCTGCATCCCCTTAGGAACGACTTTGGAGCTTCTTCACTTTCTATTTCGGTGGTATCTAAGCTCTGCATCCCCTTAGGAACGACTTTGGAGCTTCTTCACCTTCTATTTCGGTGGTATTTTGGCTCTGCATTCCCTTAGGAACGACTTTTGAGCTTCAGAACTTACTCTGCGTTCCCTTAGGAATGACTTTTGTAGCTTCGGAACTTACTCTGTGCTCCCTTAGGAACGACTTTTGTAGCTTCGGAACTTACTCCGCTCCCTTAGGAACGACTTTTGTAGCTTCAGAACTTTGTTAAAAAGAAGCATTCCACTCAATAGCATGAATATTGTTATTACATATCAGAATTCAGTCCTTCGTGAAGAGTTTTCCATACAAGAAAAAATAAGATTGCAAAAAAGATAAAGGTACACCAGATGTAGGATATTCTTCAGTAAATATGCTTGGATTCAGGCACAGTGCTATTGACTGTGCGAACTTCGGACTCTTCCCGAAAGTTGCGCTGTTGTTGGTGCCCTTCTGGCTGCTGGCCACAGGTCAGAGTAGGTGGAAGTGGTGGTAGTGGTGGTAGCTGGGCCCAGGAAGCTTGAGAGTGGCTTGCCGAAGCGACAGAGGTCCTAGGCTGTTGATTACCTACGTATTATGGGACATAAGGAGAATAACATGAAGCAATATGTAGGACCTGCTTCAGTTGATTCTGTCGTGTCTCAGCTTCAGCAATCTCTTTTTGCTTCTGAATTGTGATTTGGGATGTTCTTGTGGTGTGGCCCTTGTCTTCACCGTAGAATAAGCAATACAGTCTTCTGAGCTGATCTCCATACCTTCCTCCAAAGCCCCTGCCGCCTATGTCCCTTGGAGCTGGTGGCCTAAAGGAGCTTTGTTGTGACCCCAAAGACTGGGAGCTGTGTTGCTACCTTTGAGGTTGACTTCCTTTGTCATCACTTGGGTTGGAATTATGGATTGATCTGATGTGTCTGGGGTGAATTCTTCCTTCGAAGCCCCTGGTCATCTCAGAAAACCTGTACGCTTCTTCCCTTCTTTGGCGGAAATCATTATCAACCCGGATATACTCATCCATCTTCTGAAGAAGCTTCTCCAGGGTTTGTGGGGGTTTCCTGGCAAAATACTGAGCCGTAGTACCTGGCCAAAGCCCTTTGATCATGGCATCAATGACAATTTCATTGGGCACTGTAGGTGCTTGTGCTCTTACATGCAGGAACCTTTGGACATACGCCTGAAGGTACTCCTCATGGTCCTGCCTGCACTGAAACAAAGCCTGAGCAGTGAATGGCTTTGTCTGAAAGCCTTGGAAGCTAGTGATTAACATATCCTTGAGCTTCTGCCATGATGTGATTATCCCTGGTCGGAGAGAAGAGTACCATGTCTGGGCCACACTTCAGACTTCCATGACGAAGGATTTAGCCATGACTGCAGTATTGCCTCCATATGAAGATATGGTTGCTTCATAGCTCATCAAAAACGGCTTAGGATCTGAGTGTCCATCATACATAGGAAGCTGAGGTGGCTTGTATGATGGGGGCCATGGAATAGCCTGCAACTCTGCTGCCAAAGGAGACGCGTCATCAAAAGAAAAATTGCCATGATGAAAGTCATCGTACCATTCATCGTTGTTGAATGAACTCTCTTGACGAAGCTCCCTGTGCTGGGGCCTTCGGTCCTGGTCATCTTGAGTAAGATGATGCATTTCCTCAGTAGCTTCGTCAATCTTCTTCTGTAAATCGGCTAAGTGGGCCATCTTCTCCTTCTTCCTTTGTACTTGCTGGTGAATGATTTCCAGGTCCCTGATCTCCTGGTCTAGCTCCTCCTCGTGAAGTGTTGGGCTAGTGGCCTTCCTCTTCTGGCTCCTAGCTTCACGTAGCGTCTCCTGATTAGTGTCTAGTGGCTACAATGCAGCCCCTGGCGCTGCTGTCTTCTTCGGTGGCATGACGAAGGTCGATGCTTGCCGAAGGTGGTCAAATGATTTCACCGGAGATGGGCGCTAATGTTGGTCACTTGTTCTCAAACGCTATAAGTTAAGAACAAGGCAACACAAATGTTAATGATTAAAGACCTTCGTCCTTCGAAGCATTATCTTCCTTAGGATATAATGATCTTCAGATGAAGGTCATGAAGGACATACCTTCATCATTCCAATATGCAAGAATATAGATAGGAATATATGAAACATGAAAAAGCATGAATAACTATATCAAGTCATCAAATTATTCATATTATCATTATATGATCATGAACAAACACTAACGATATCAAATCACATTTGTACCTTCGGCTTGACAGAAGGTAAAGGTCCGAGAGTGATGTGCGAGTGATTACAAGTCAGTGTGAACAGTACGGTGTTACTGTTCATCTATTTATAGACACAGGACGCAGCCTGGGTGAAATTACATTCATGTCCCTGACACTTACTATTAGCCAAAAGGTAAGCTATCGAGGGTTAAGCAGTCTTTTCCCCCTTTAGGTCGGTTTCATTCTCCATCACCATCCTTGTGCTAAGCCGAAGCTTCTCCATCCATAGCTTCGGAACCAGTTCATCCTTCTTCCAGATCGTGCCTTTCATACCATTTACACCTTCATCTCAAAGCCGAAGCCTCCTGTGACAGTATACTATTCTGGAAAACATGTTAGTCGTGTTTTTGAGGACCTTCGGAAGACGAAGGCCCCCAACAGAAACCCTAGCTGTGTAATGATCCGATTAAAGTAAGTATTATATACATAGTTGCAACAATAATATAATAGAATAAATACTTACATAAGATGACATTCATCAATTAACAATATTCGCAACATCAAATTATATAATAACATAAGTTACTCCTAACATAATTCACAACATAAGTTAACCCTAGCATAATAAAATTAAATTAACCCTAAGATATATGCAACAATAAGATAACTAATATCATCAAATTAATCAATTCAAACTAATAAGATAAATTAACCCTAACAATAAAATAACATCAAATTAATCAATTCAAATTCACAACTTGAAGTTATAGTAACTAATATCATGCATGAATTTACATTGATTAAAATTACCCTATCAAATGACAATATTACGCTAATTCTAATTCAATGAGAGTTAACTCCTGTCGGCCATAAAAACTGACGAAAATTATATAATAGTTCCTACATGTATAAATTAACTCACGTGGAGGATGACGAGTGGGTGCAGAAGTGTGAGAAATATGCCCTAGAGATAATCATAGAGATGAGCATATTTCTTTGTATCCATGATATATATATTGCTTAATTGAATATCCATGAAATGCACCTTGTATTGATTAGCAATTATGTGAATTGTTTGTGAGATTCTTTACTTGTATGGTTATTCTCAATGATGTCCCTGGTCAGAGTCGATGACCAGCACATATATTAGTTGATGACTACATTTCATAAGTCATGGACATGGAGATGTCAAACTAATAATGTGGACGCATATATGACATGAGGCTGGACCGACTCAATGTGAGATATTGTAATATAGTTCTCTTTTTGCAACATGTATACTGTGTCCTTAGACCTGAGATTGTCGCATGTTCTCAAGATGTGGATTGACCTACTTAGGGACTATCAAACGCTACTTCGTAACTAGGTAGTTATAAAGGTAGTTTTGGGTTTGTCAGGAAGCATGCTGTGAGGCATGGTCAGTCAAGATGGAAGTTGTCCCTCTCTTCTTGAGAGAGATATCTCTGGGCCCCTTGAGTGATTGGATCAAGAAATGCATGGTCATGCTAGGGTTAAGAGTTAACCACTGAAAGGATTCGAATTCACAGTATCGAGAAAGAGAGGTCAGCTTAGAGCTAGACCAAATATCGTGAGACAAAGGGAACAACATATACATAATGTTGCAATGGTTCGTCTGATATGATCTTTACATGCGCATAGGAGTTGACATGTTTTGCTAGAGGCCGCTATCAATTATTGGGCCAAGTAAGAGTACTCGGGCCATGTCTATTTGTACGTGAACCTATAGGATCACACACTTAAGGGGAAGGAAGCCTAATTCGTATTAGATCCGAAATTAGACTAGGCTTTAGGGTTACTGATGGGCCTCGGAGTTAGAAGCCCACCATAATGCCTATATAATGAGGGCCAAGGCGTGGTTAGGTTAACCCTAATTCGCCACCAGCAAATGAGCAGCTGCCGTCGTGAATCTAGCAGTTCGGTACGCGACGCTTCCTCCCTGTACGTGTGGATACCTCGGAGGTGCTGCATCTGGAGCACTAGGATGAACCAAGTAAGGACATGAAGGACGCTAGCAACTGCACGGCACTGCTCGATGCGTTCATCTACATCGAGACGTCTTCCGTTGCCCTACGCGTCTAGTGGTAATTCCATGACCTATAACCGCAGTAGTTCTTGGTTTTATAGGGTCAAAAATTTTGTTTTTCGCAAGCGTAGCCTCCCCATAATCCTACAAGAAGTTTGGGTTGGGACACGACACAACGAGCGAGCGACGAACCTCAAGGCAAGGTGCAGTGGACTCGTGGTCGGTGGAGCGTCGATCGGATGGTGGAGCGACGGCTGGACACTAGGGAGACGACCGGAAGGGGCACGTCATGGAGGAGACTACCGGACGGTGGCGAGGTGGACGGCAGCGATGGCGGGTAGGCACTGTGCGAGGCACCATGTAGTGGAACGTTGGGGGCGAAGCCGGAGCATGGAGGGGCACCGCAAAGGGGGTGGGGCGAGGTCGGGGCACAGCACGGGCGTGCCAGAGCGACGAGGGGCGAGTTGGGTGGTGGGTCGTGGGGAACGGCGGGGAGCAACACAGGGTGAGTCAGGCACTACACGCGGCGCTGCTTACTGGAATGGTAGAGGCAAGGCCGGAGCACGACAAGGTGCGACAGAGCGACGACGAGGCGACCGGAGCAGCGGCACGTGTGTGAGAGAGTGGGGGTGTTGGGGCGAAGGCGAAGACGCTACCCTTCACTCGATGCCTTCATCGCCTTCGTCGCCTCGATTCACCAACGACGCCAAGGGCGCCGGTCCGATGAGGACTTCGCGACTGGACTTCGCGGGCGACCTTCGCTCCTCTCCATCGCAAGGCGGAAGCCAGACTTCGACGATGTCTGCCAGCCGCAGTCCTCATCGGGTCCGGAAGCCCAAGTGGGATTTGGCCCATTGTAACAGGCCCCGCAGGGATAAGCGTGTTATGGGCCTCATCTGTAATAGCCTTTTCTGTAATGACGGTCTGTAACCTCCCTTTGGAGGAATATTCTGAGGATACTCTAGGTTCCTAAGGGCATAAACGTCCTTGTTTGGGGGCGGTAGGCACTCGGGCACCTATAAATACCCCCGTACAATACCCTTGAGAGGTAGATTAACAAAGCTATTGCTGTTCCTCGTTGAACTTCGCAAACATTCGCTCCACTTTCTTGTTGGATCTACTTGTTTACCTGAACGGGTACCAACATTTGGCGTCCACCATTCATGCTACGAACTAATCACCCGCGATGGCACCCAAGTGAGCTAGTTCGAAGGCAGCCCCATCCATCGACAAAAGCAGCGAAGGCGGCGCTCCTGGCTGAGAAAAAAGGCAAGGCCCTCGCAGACAACACCCCCCAAGAAGCCTCCGAAGACGAAGCTCTCAGCAAGAGACAGCGCCAAGAACACCCCACTCCCGAAGGCACCGTACACACCTGCAGCTCTGGAGGACAACCACAAGCACCACCCCCAGGCTTTGCTCCACCAGAGGGCAAAGACGCAGCAGAGGACGGCGAAGTCATCGGCATCTCAGCCGAAGTACAGCTACAGCTACGGGCCCTGCGCATCAAGAACCGCAACCTCCAAAAACAGAAAGACATCCTCAAGGCCAAGTGCCAGCAGGTCACTGTGCAAGCCAAGGTGCGCCAGATGATACAATACGAGGAGCAGAGAGCCCGGGAGCTTGAGCAAGAGATCGCGCTCATGCAGAGCAAAAGCCAGCACGATCTGCAGCATGGCATGCCCTTCCAATAGCGCGCGCCAGCTAGAGACTTATTCATACCCCAGCGTGGGCCCTTCGTCCCACATGCTGCAGCTTTCCAAGGCATCAATTACCTTGATGTGCGAAGTCCCCTGGCTCCGCAACTCCAAGCATCGCCGTGGCCCGACAACTTCAGGGCAGGGACCTACCCAAAGTACAACGGCAGCACCGACCCAACACAGTACATTATGAGCTACCAAGTCACCGTCGCATCGGCCGGAGGGGATGACGCCACAATGGCCAAGTCTTTTATCATCGCCCTCGAGGGTCTGGCCTTGACCTGGAACACCAGGTTGCCGCCGTTGTCCATCGACTCCTAGAAAGGACTCCGGGACAAGTTTCTGCTCAATTTCCAAGGGTACCGACCCGATACCGACGCCTTGGCCGAACTATCACTCTGCAAGCAGCAAGAGAAGGAAACCCTACAAGAGTACTATCGCAAGTTCCTGACTCTCAAGTCACAACTGCCTTCGGTCGATGACCACATCGCGATACATTACGCCATCAACGGCCTTCGGGCTGGCGTCCTATACAGTCACTGCATCAGGGACCCACCCAAAAATCTCCAAGAGCTATATCAGCTATTCGAGAAGTACACCAGATCCGAAGAGCTACATCAGCGAAAGGTCGAGTCCTAGAGAAAGCCCAAGGACCCTCCACAGTCCAGTCGAACCTGGACTAGGCCTTTGCAGTCAGACTCTGGATGGGACAGCCGCAACCAGCAGCAGGTGCACAACATAGCCAACCAGCATCTGGCCGGCGAAGCCGTTCGCCGTTAGGAATATCCCCCCCAGGGCCGCGGCAGCAGCACGCGAGGTCGGGGACGGGGACGGGCGCAACAACCGCGCAGATTTTACTACTTGTTTCACGGCGAAGACTGTGCACACCCAACAAGCGATTGCCCGGAAACAAAGGCCACCAAGGACAGGATGTCTCGGGCACAACCAGCCGACAACCAGAGAGTTGTCGCGCACACATATCATCACCACCATCAACAACCATACAACAACGGCCACATCCAGCACCCACCCAACCACGCATATCAGCACCATCAGGAAGTACAAGTTCTTCCACCCCCGCCTCCGCCTCCGTACCACCCGAACCCACACCACAAAACCACCCCCCAGCACCAAAGCAGGAAGACTTCACCGATCAGTCGTATCGCAGAGTCATCCACATGATCACCGGGGGGGGGTCCAGTGTCGACTTCGAGATGAAGCGGCAAAAGAGGGATCATTACTGAAGTGTCAACCATGTCGCCCTCATCGGCCTAGTGGTACAAATGAGGTGGTCACATGTGCCACTAACCTTCGATGCCAGAGATGTTGATCTGTGCAGCGCACCTCACGTCGAAGCCATGGTAATCAACTGCATCATAGTAGGCTGGAATTTGCATAAAGTCCTAGTTGATAACGGCAGCCAAGCGGACATCATCTTCCTGCATGCCTTTGATCGCATGGGTATCAGCCACAGCTTACTCAAGCCTTCGGACAACCCCCTATATGGCTTCGGCGGCAAGGGCACTTTCCCCGCGGGCAAGATAGAATTACCACTGTCATTCGGCGTAGCACCCAATGCGCGGAGTGAGCAGGTCACCTTCAACATCGTCGATATGGTTTATCCTTACAACGCTATAATGGGCCGGGGCTCCAACAACAAATTTGAAGCCACCATCCACGGACTGTACCTTTGTATGAAAATTCCAGGACCACAGGGCATGATTACAGTCTACGGCAACCAGCAAACTGCGCGCAACATTGAGAGAGACTTCGTTCTAGGCCAACGGAACGTACACTGCCTTACAACACAACGCGAAGCCTCTGAAGTGACCTGCCCAGCCACCGTCGAAAAAACAAAGGCACAACTATAGAGCAACGACGGAACGAAGATAGTTCCACTTGATCCGGCAACACCCAAGCAGACGGTCATCATAAGCGAAGACCTGACCTCGCGAGACAAGGAGAAACTCATCTCCTATCTCTACCGAAATAAGGACGTCTTTGCTTGGTCCGCCCTTGACCTGGTCGGAGTCAGCCGCACCGTCATTGAGCACGGTCTGGGCATCAATCCTTCGGTGTGCCCAAAAAAGCAGCGACTACGCAAAATGTCCGATGAAAAGATAGAAGCCGCAAAAGCCAAAGTGCACTGCCTGCTGGAAGCTAACTTCATCGAACCAATCGCTTACCCTACGTGGCTCGCCAACGTAGTCATGGTACAAAAGAAAAGCGGCAAATGCCGCATGTGCATCAACTTCACTAGCCTCAATAAGGCCTGCCCCAAGGACAATTTCCTGATGCCACGGATCGACAAAATAGTCGATAGCGCAGCCGGTTGCAAAGTCATGTCCCTTCTCGACTGCTTCTCCGGCTACCACCAGATATACATGAAAGAGGAAGATAAGTCCAGCACCAGCTTCATCACACCCTTCGGCACATACTGCTTCATCAGGATGCTAGAGGCACTCAAGAATGTCGGGTCTACCTTCTCTCGCCTCACCAAGACGATGCTAGAAAGCCAAGTGGGCCACAACGTTTTCACGTACGTGGACGACATTGTTGTTGCAAGCAAAAATAACGAAGATTACCTGGCTGACCTCGTGGAGACGTTCGCTAACATGTGAGACACACGACTTCGCCTCAACCCCGAGAAGTGCGTCTTCAGAGTTCGCCAGGGGAAGATACTTGGCTACCTGGTGTCGCACCACGGGATCGAGGCCAACCCAACCAAGATTCAAGCAATCATCAACATGACACCCCCGCAGTCAAGCAGGGACGTCCAGCAAATGACAGGCAGATTGGCCGCCTTGAACAGATTCATTTCCAAGTCCATAGAGCAAAGTCTACCCTTTCTCAAAACACTGCATGGCGCAAAAGACTTCGCATGGGGACCAGAGCAGGCGGCAGCCTTCGAGTCACTCAAGCAACACCTGTCAGACTTAGCAATTCTTACCAGTCCCGACCCCTCGCTGCCTTTGCTGCTCTACATTGCAGCTTCACCATGTGCAGTCAGTGCAACGCTAGTCCAAGAGCAAGACAGAGAGGGAACGATCCGGTAGTGCCTAGTCTACTACGTCTCCGAAGTCCTCACGACCTCCAAGTGCAACATGACTGAACTAGAAAAAATCTCATACGTAGTTGTCATGGCATCGCGCAAGCTGCGCCACTACTTCGAGGCATTCAAGGTGCGGGTCACCTCGGACAGGGGCCCGGGAGAACTATTCAGAAACCTGGAGGCATCCATCCGAATCGCCAAATGGGCAGCCAAACTCTCCGGGTACCACATCACCTTCGAACCAAGGACAGCAATCAAGTCATAGGTCCTGGCAGACTTCATCGCTGACTGGACAGGGCCAGCATGGCAGCAAGAAAGGTCTCCAGAGAAGGTGTGGACCATCAACTGCGACGGCGCATGGTGCCATGCAGGGGCAGGCGCAGCGGCAATTATCACGTCACCCACAGGTGTCAAGCATAGATACGCGGCATGCCTTAGCTTCGCCTTGGAGTCCGACAGATGCACCAACAACATAGCAGAATATGAAGCCGTCATCCTGGGCCTTCGCAAACTGCGAGCACTAGGCGTCACCACATGCATAGTCAAGACAGATTCCAAGGTAGTTGCCGGCCAAGTCGAAAAGGAATATTCAGCAAAGGACCCTGCGCTCATGCAGTATCTCACGGCTGTTCGCAGTCTCGAGAAACAGTTCAAGGGCTTCACCCTACAGCATGTGGAACGTGCCAAAAACGAAGAGGCCGACGCGTTGGCTAAGGCAGCGGCCAAAGGTGATACCTTGCCCTCCGATGTGTTCTACCACGTCATCGGAACACCAGCTGTCCGCAACCCGGAGGGCTTACAAATAACTAATGACGCCGAAGGCCATCGCATCGTCAACCTCATCATGACTGAAGACTAGCGGGCCCCTATAACTTTGTATCTACAAGGACATTACCACCCAAGTGACATCAATGAGGCCAAATGCCTCAAGCACCGAAGCTGGGACTTCGCACTACACGAGGGCCAGCTGTACAAAAAGGGGATCAGTCAGTCCATGCTAAACTGCATGACTGAAACCGAAGGCATTCGAATCCTTCGCAAAGTCCACAGCAGAACTTGCGGCTCCCACTCAGGACCTAGGGCCCTCACCGCTAAGGTGATCCGTCAAGGATTTTACTGGCCCACGATAATCTGTACTGCGAATCGAGTCACGAGGTCTTGCGAAGCATGCCAGAAGTTTTCCCCCCGCTCAAGCAACCCCTCGCAGTTCACCAAGCTGATCGCCCACACATGGCCACTTCAACGCTGGGGGATGGACATTGTCGGACCACTGCCTACGGCCCAAGGAAACCTCAAATTCACCTTTGTTGCCATCGATTACTTCACCAAGTGGATCGAGGCCAGAGCAGTATCAACAATAACGTCGAAGACTGTGACGAAACCTCCCAAGTCATTAGGCCCACCTACAGTTGTCCTTGTCCAAACGGACCTCAGACAACCCTGCAGGTGCCCCTGAATCACTTGACAAGTTCGGTATCTGCTTTTCTTACCTTTCCCAAGAGCGTTTCACCCGTCACACAGACATTACAAGCATCGGAGATACGAAAATGCGGAAGCAGTTACATAAACTTACCTTTATTTAAAAGTAAGACAGAGTTAAATATTTACAGACCAGAATATAATATACGAGTGCAGAGTATTATTATAACCATGGGAGGCAAAAACCCCTCCCGATAAGTTTAAACAAAAGTTTTATGGAGGATCCTTTCCTCTCTCAGCTTCACTCCTGGTGCTCTTCCTTTGGTACCACCTTAGAACAGAAGCAACAAAAGTTGGTTGCTTCCTCACCTAAAAACAACATGGGACAAAGCCCTGAGTATGGAATTACTCAGCAAGTCTTACCTGACTTAAGAAAAGACCCTCAAGGGTATGCTGGCTTTCAGGGAGTCAAGGTAAGGCTTAACAATAGTCAATGACTCTGTTTGCAGAAATGCTTACTAAGAGTGGATCCTTAAAAATTCAATTTTACTTGTCAGGTTAAGTAAGATTACATGTATCTAGAGTTCTTTCTACCCTAGTTCAACCACTTGACCTGTACTAGCCAATTTCTTAACAACCCTTCATCTTTACTGGATTGCTACGTGTAAGTCAGTGACCAAGTCTTCATAACCGCGAAGTTACGGTGATCCGAATCGATTATACTCAGCTGAGGATCTCCAATCACACGACATATGTAGCACTCAACCCTTGCATATGTCAACTCGCCACCGGGGTTCTTAAGACCAGATCAGGTTCACGCCAACTGAGAGCACAGATACACCACCGTCCAGCCTCTTGCCACGGAGGGTACATGCTACTCTCGCCATCTCTCCACTCCCATTGCGTGGTATCTTATTCTAGTATTAGTCTGCCCGAGGCAAAGCTTACCCATGACGAGGCATGTGACCAGTTAAAGGGTCCTCGGTTAGCAGGCCTACATCGAGACGGTCCTTAATCGACTCAGACGGAGACACTACACTGAGACTTTCTCTTCTCGTGCAAGTCACCCGCCGGTCTCAGCTTAATCATTTCAAACCCCAAAATTTGGTACCTGGCAGAGGTACATCCTTTCCGATGTTGAACCCATCATGGCCATGATGGATCCACCATCAAGTTTTATTTTCGAAAACTTCCCACCCGCTTTGCAACATCATCTTTGAGAAAGCAAAACATTTTGTTTTTCTAAAGCAAAGCTGAGCATAAGAAAACCTTTTGTAAAACAGGGATTAGGAAATAATCCAAGGAAGGAGATGCAGCAATAGTTTAGCACACAACTCCTATCACCTAATGCATCAAGTAAGTGAGAAAGATTTAAAAAGGAACAAGGGGGTGGCAAATGCACCGGACCTTGCCTTGTTTTACAGGTGAATCAGGCTCAGTTCCATAGATGTCAAAATAAAAGCAGCTGCATGCCTGATGTTCCTCAGGTGGTGGTGGTGGAGTCTTCTCTTCTTCTACTTCTTCTTCGTTTTCTAAATATAACTATACGTAATAATGAATGCTCATGTAATGCTTATGAGAGTGCAAAGATAATAAGAGTTTATTATCTAAAGTCTTGAATACAATTTTCCTTCACGGATCTCCGAGAACTTAGGGTTTCCAAAGTCAAAAGTGAAGTTCACAGGGCAGGGGGGCTAGGGTTTTAGGTTCTAAGTATCAAACATGGCCCAAATCATACCAAACTTTACACAAGGCTTCTAAATAATATATAAGGGTCATCCAAAAAGTTTGGAGATTTTTTGAATCATTATATATTTTCTAAAAATCCAGAAACAAGATTTTAGCCTATTTTAAATATTCTATAATTTTCTATTTGAGTTAAAAATCATGAAACTATTTTTATTAAATTTTATAGGAAATTAGGAATTTAGCAAAATTGGTTTGGTATTTTTACTATTTTTCTGCTATTTTCTAGAATTGTTTTAGTTCTGACAGAAAAAGAAAAAAGAAAAACAGTGAATAGTACTGGGCTGAAAGCAGCACAAATCGGCCCACTCCCAGCAGAAGCGCGCCAGCGCGCGCGCCCGTGTTGATTTTGCAAACAGACTCCTGGCGTTCTGGATAACTAGAAGTGGGTTCCTCCACTGTTTCTGCGAGTCGCTGATAGTTTACAAGAACCCCCCCCCACGTTCTATTCCTTTACACAGCCCGATCCACGACGGTGAACCGCGCGGGGCAGATCTCCGGTGAGCTTGTACCGGGTGATTCAGGCAAGACCAGTGTTCTACTTTGGTTTAAACCTAATTCAGACCATAACCAGAGTTTCCCCTCAAGTAATTTCACTAATGGCTACCCAATTTGCTCTGGCCACGGTGACAGTGGAGACAATCAATGGAACAGCGTGTTCCTGGCGATCCATGGCAGTCTAGTTCAATCCGAGGGGTCGAGGAGCTTGAGGAGAGCCTAAGGATGCTAGAACAAACGACGGAGAAGCTTGAACTGACCTGGAATTAGCTGGTCGCGGTGAGGCTAAACCGAGCGGGTTCTTGAGCGTTTTGGGGAGAATCCAAAATTGGAGCTCACTGGTGATCGATTGAGGGCAATACTTGGTGGCTGGGTGCGTAATGATCCTATGGAGCTCACGGTGGCTTCAATTTATAATAGGCAAGAGCGGTGGCCAGGAGTTCGAGAGACGACGCGCAGCGGCTGGGGAAACAAGGAGGTACTAGCGCTTGCGTTTAGTGTCCGGTTACCGTGGCAATCTCTCCGGCGATCAACGGAGAGTTACAACGGTTCACGGTGATGCGGTGGAGGTACCAGGGCACGTGGCGCAAGATCAGCAGGCGGCCATCGCCGGTGAACTTATCCGTGCCGGCCGCAAGGCAAGGGGGTACAGCGAACCTCATCCGCGCTCGAGCCCGAGTTAATCCAGTGCCAAGATCTTTACTTTATCATGGTTATCCCCTTACCAGCGAACACGGATCGTGGCGACGGTGGGAATCACAACGTAGAGATCGTCGGCGGCGAGGGGGTGAACCTGAGATCACGCTCAGGTTACTGTACCATGGCATGTTGCATTCAGGCGACCTGATAGAACAAATTGAAGCTGAATTTTCTCCTAATTTCACTTGGCAACCTATCCAAGGCTCTGTAGCAAAGTTGTAGCCCAACATACCATCTTCATCTTTGTTATAGTATTCCAAAACAAATTCTTACTGGATCATGCTTAGAATCGAGCTCAAAGTTTGCTCAAACCCATTGGCAGTCCAAATGCAGACTTCAAACAGCCTGAAAGCCTAACTTTGGGTGTATTTATCTCTAAATTCTTCATAACAACCATGTTTAACCCCTTAAACAAAGTTGTTCACCTTTGATAGATCTACAAACTTGATGCCGTGAGCTAGGGCAAAAACCTTATAATTTGGCAGATATAGAGCTCCAAAGTTGAGCCAATTACACTGATTTCAGACTTAGCCAATAGGGTTCAAGTGTGGCTCTTTTGCAAATTAGTCCAAAACTCAAGGTTTAACTTGCAAACCTACTTATTTGTGAACCATATGACTTAATACACTTTATTATCATGGCTTTTACACCTTAGTCCAAAAGTGCACTGATTTTGCACTTAGCCTGCTAGGGTTTAGGTTTAGGGCTTTCTAGGGTTCCAATTAGGGTTTCTTGCATTCTTAGGGTTTGGATCCTACTTGAGTTCATCCATGGAGACACTTTATGACCTTTTCAATTGAATTTTAGAGTTTTCTCTTGTTTAAGCCTTATTTGTTCTACTATACCCAATCTAGGGTTCAGTTCCCTACTACAGTTTTATCTACAAAAGGTCATATCAATACAACTTGTTTGAAATTTTTGCCTAGTGAATGCACTCTAGGTGTGTCAAACATATGAAATACCAATGCTTATGATGTTATGCTCAAGTTTTAGTGACAGTAACACCAGGGGTGTTACAAAGACCACCCAAAAGTTCTTCTGGCAAAACATTGTCTGTCGATTCAGAGTCCCGTCTGAACTCACAGTCGACAACAGCAAACAGTTTGATAGCCAGGACTTCAGGGATTTCTGTTCCTCCATCGGCACCAAGCCTGTCTTCGCCTCGGTCTACCACTCGCAATCCAGCGGTGTCATCGAGCGCGCCAACGGCAAGATCTTCACTGCCATCAAGAAACGACTTCACAACAACAAGAAGGGCAAATGGACTGACCAACTACCTAAAGTGATCTGGGCCCTAAACACGACAGAATGTCGGGCAACCGGATTCACACCTTTTCGTCTATTGTACGAATCCGACGCCATGACACCGCAGGAGATAAAGCATGGGTCGCCCCGAACAAGCACATCAGCGGTCCCCGATGTCGACGAACCAACATCCAAAGACATCATCGATGGAGACCGCGTCCTCGCCCTACAGGCCCTCAACAAATATTAGGCTGACACTAAGGCCTGGCGTGACCACGCGGTCGTCCCAAGAGAGTTCGACAAAGGAGACCTCGTACTCGTCCGGACCACTCGGACAGAATCACGTGGCAAGCTCGAGCTGAAATGGAAAGGTCCATTCATCGTCAAGTCGAAGGCATCCCCCACCGCGTACAGGCTAGTAACGCCATCCGGCGAAGACTTAGAGCACTCCTGGAACATTGACAACCTTCGCAAATTTTTTGTTTAATCATCAGGGCCCATGCACCCTTGTAATCCAGCAAACAATGTTATTCCGGCCCGCACTCTTTTCCTCCCGGGGGGTGAGGTTTTTAACGAGGCGGAGCCATGTAATATACCAACAAAAACCCTCGCAAAAACAAAACTCAGACGCAACATGTTGAAAAGACCGTTTCGACGGTCTTCGGTATTCGACCATTCCGAAGTCACCACGCCAGGTAGCGTAGATTACCCTCGCGTGCGACAATCCGAGCAAAAATCGCCTAAGGGTGCAGCCGGAATAGCACAACAAGTGCATTAATCGAAGTCTTTTATCAAAAAGACACTCCACGCAAAAGTCGCCTAAGGGTGCAGCCGGAACAGCACAACAAGTGCATTAATCGAAGTCTTTTACCGAAAAAGACACTCCACGCAAAAAAGTCGCCTAAGGGTGCAGCCGGAACAGCACAACAAGTGCATCAATCGAAGTCTTTTATCAAAAAGACACTCCACACAAAAGTCACCTAAGGGTGCAGCCGGAACAGCACAACAAGTGCGTTAATCGAAGTCTTTTACCGAAAAAGACACTCCGCGCAATAGTCGCCTATGGGTGCAGCCGGACAAGCACAATACGCACACCGTCGAAGTCTTTTATCGAAAAGACACTCCACGCAAAAGTCACCTAAGGGTGCAGCCGGACCAGCACAAGCGCGCGAAAACGGCCAACAGGCCACATTACAACACAAGTCGCAGTTACATACAAGTTGTATTTTCACACACTCAGCGAGGGCACCATATACTACATCGGCTCAACCTTCGGGATGATACCCAACTCCCTATAATTGAATAACATTATTCTCAATTCCTCACCCTCAAAAAGATTTCGCATATCCCCCTCACCTATGCTCGTCCCAATCGACGAGGACAATAGTTCTCGTTTACCAATCCGGTCTACTCGAAGACGGTCCCGCTCCATCCCCATACGCCGGCGCCTACCACTTCGCGAAACCTCACCCACGCTACGCTTCGACACCACCCTTCGCCGCCTGTACTCGGTCCTCGCACTAGGAAGATCAGCCACCTCGCCAACCTCCACACGCCGCGAGGACTCCGCCGCGGCCACATCTAATGCGGCAAAATAATCCAAGCCTTCATCCAAGGACTCTTCAGTCCAGGGAAACAAACTCCCAGACTCACCATCAGACTCAAAGCACTCAGATCTAGAACCAGATAAATTATCATCGGCAAGCACAACGGGTCCAGCCGCCACAAAATTAGTATTGCTAGTAGCGGTTGCTTGCGCAGGCCCAAACGTCGGAACCTGCGCAGCAACCGAGGTTCAGTATCACAAAAACAAAATTTCACACCGAAAGCCTTAGTCCCTATTCCGCCACCTGCGAAGGGCCGGCCGACGTCGTTGGGTCTTCGGCGCCCGCCACCGTCAAAGTGTCCCCACCAGTCGGCACAGCGGCCGGCACGGGGTCCTCGACGTCACAGGTCGGCGCGAGGGTCACCACGGGGCCCTCGCCTACATCAGATGGCAGCGCCGGCTCCCCCCAGTCCCCTCCTTCGCACCCGACGTCTCGGGCTGTGTGTTTTCCAAGTCCCCGAGGTCTTCGACCTCCTCATCATGCGCCATCTGCAGAATTAGCATACCCATTCAACAAAAACCACACGAATACACACATATACCCATACGCAATCATGAATATACACATACACTCCATACCTGCTCCATCGCTCGGTCGGACCTCTCCCGGACAGTTTCACGACCGTTGGGGCCCCACATCCTATCGTACAGCGCCCCGGCCGACCGCTTCAGCATCGGGTCCTCAACCTAGAAGATTCCGCGCTCGAAGTCCTCGTCTGAATGGTCAAAGACTTCGAAATGCTCGCATCCCTCACGGGAAAGGGCATTCACGGCCCCTTCGCAGGTGATGAGTGACGCGAAGGACATGAGGCTCGTCAAATTGTCGGGAGCACCTCCAACTCCTCGTGCAGCCATCCAAGGAAGCAGAGGCCCACCTCCTTACCGGACGCATCGAAGGGAGCGGTCTACGCACCAAGCTCCCGGTACGCGGCCACGAGCCACGCATGCGTCCGGTCGACCTTTACGCGAGTAGATGCCTCCGTTTTGTCCAGACGGTCATGCAGGCCACAGAGCCTTGTTTCCATCTCCTCGGCGCATTAGCGGGCGAGACTGGCCTCCGCCCGTGCAAGCTTGGCCTCGGCTTGCATAGCTTGCGCCTCAGCATAGGCTCTGTTTGCGTCCTTGTTGGGGCGAAGGCGTAGACGCCACCCTTCGCTCGATGCCTTCGCCGACCTCGCTGCACCAACGAAGGCAAGACAACGGGCAGACCTACCCTTCGTCCCACACGTCGCCAGATGAAGGCTTGTGACGAGATCGTCTCATCTTGCGACCTCGCTCAACATGGAGGCCCACGTATGATCCGGCCCATTGTAACAGGCCCTGCGTGGCCGCTGCGCATTACGGGCCTAATTTGTAAAGGTCTCCCAGTAATTACGGTCTGTAACCCTGCTTTATGGGAATATTCCGGGGATAACCTAGGTGCCTGAGGGCACATGCGTCCTTAACACTGGACGCTGGGCACTCAGATACCTATAAATACCCCCGCACAGTGCCCTTGAGAGGCTAGGTTAACAGAGCTATTGCCATCTCGCGTTGTAGCCCCGTTGACACCACTTTTACTCCCCTGTTGGATCAACTCGCTCAGGAGAGCAAGTGCCAACATTTGGCGCCCACCGTTCGTGCTACGAAAACACCACCCGCGATGGCACCCAAGAGAACCTCATCGAAGGCTGACGAAGCCGCGAAGGCGGCATTGCTGGCCGAGAAAAAGGGCAAGGCCCTCATCGACAACACTCTCCAAGAGCCCTGTGAAGACGACGCAAACAGCAAGAAGCAACGCAATGAACAACCCACCACTCAAGGCAGCCTCCGCACCTGCAGCTCCGGAGGACCACAGCAGCCTCCCCCAGGCTTCGCCCACCAGAGGGCGTGGACGCCACCAAGGACGGCGAAGTCATCGGCGTCTCGGCCGAAGAGCAGCTACAGCTGCACGCCCTGCGCATCAAGAACCGCAACCTCCAAAAGCAAAAAGAGATCCTCGAGGCCAAGCGCCAACGTGTGTCTGCACAAGCCAAGGTGCGACAGATGATACGCGATGAAGAGCAGAAGGCACAGGAACTCGAGCAAGAAATCGCGCTCATGCAGAGCGAAGGCCAACTCGACCCGCATCACGGCCCACCCCATCAACAGCGCGCACAAATCGAAGACTTGTTCATCCCTCAGCACGGACACACCATCCCTTGCACCACAGCTTTCCAAGGCGTCAACTACCTTGACGAGCGAAGTCCCCTGGCACCTCACCTGCAAGTGACACCGTGGCCCGCCAACTTCAGGGCAGGACCTATCCCAAGTACAACGGCAGCACTGATCCAGCGCAGTACATCATGAGCTATCAAGTCGCCGTTGCATCATCCGGAGGGGACGACGCCACGATGGCCAAGTCATTCATCATTGCCCTCGAAGGCCCAGCCCTCACCTGGTACACCAGGTTGCCCCCACTGTCCATCGACTCCTGGAGAAGTCTCCGGGACAAATTCTTGCTCAACTTCCAAGGGTACCGCCCAGACACATACGCCTTTGCTGAACTCTCACTCTGCAAGCAGCTGGAACGAGAGACTCTGCGGGAATATTACCGCAAGTTCCTGACCCTCAAGTCACAACTGCCTTCGGTCGATGACCAGATCGCCATCCACTACGCCATCAGTGGCCTTCGGGCCGGCGTCCTCTACAGCCACTGCATCAAGGACCCGCCCAGGAACCTCCAGGAGCTGTATCAGCTATTCGAGAAATATGCTAGATCCGAAGACCTCCACCAGCGCAAAGTCGAGTCTCAGAAGAAGCCCAAAGACCCTCCGCAGTCCAGCCGCACTTGGACAAGGCCCTCGCAGACAGACTCCGGCCGGGACGGCCGCAATCAGCAGCAGGTGCACAACATCGCCAACCAGCCCCCCGCTGGTGAGGCCCCTCACCGCCAGGAGTATCCCCCCAGGGCCGAGGAAATGGAACTCGCGGTCGAGGACGGGGGCGTGCGCAGCAGCCATGAAGATTTTACTACCTGTTCCACGGCGAAGACTGTGCGCATCCCATAAAGGACTGCCCAGAGACGAAGGCCACCAGAGACAGAATGGCATGGGCACAACTAGCCGACAACCCTAGAATTGTCGCACACGCATACCAGCAACCCCCTCAACCATACAACCACGACCCCGCTCCGCCTCCACCGCACCACGCATACCAACACCACCAGGAGGTACAAATTGTACCTCCCCCACCTCCACCTCCACACCATCAACAGCAAAACATCCACCACCCCAACCACCCCCAAGAACCAAAGCAAGAGGACTTCGCCGATCAATCGTATCGCGGAGTCATCCATATGATTACTGGGGGGTCCAGCGCCGACTTCGACACAAAGCGGCAAAAAAGGGACCACTACCACAGCATCAACCACGTCGCCGTCACCGGCCCGGTCGTGCAGACAAAGTGGTCCCACGTGCCATTGACCTTCGACGTCCGAGACGTCGATCTGCGCAGCGCCCCCCACATCGACGCCATGGTCATCAACTGTAGCGTGGCAGGCTGGGACTTGCACAAAGTCTTGGTTGACAATGGCAGCCAGGCGGACATCTTCTTCCTCCACGCCTTCGATCGCATGGGCATAAGCCACAGCCTGCTCAAGCCCTCGGACAACCCCCTGTACGGCTTCGGTGGCAAGGGCACCTTTCCCGTCGGCAAAATAGAGTTGCCCCTCTCCTTCGGTGTAGCACCCAATGCCCGAAGTGAGCAGATCACGTTCGACATCGTCGACATGGTGTACCCGTACAACGCCATAATGGGCCGGGGCTCCATCAATAAGTTTGAGGCAGCTATCCACGGACTTTACCTGTGCATGAAGATCCCAGGTCCCGGAGGCGCCATCACAGTTTACGGCAACCAGCAGGTTGCGCGTAACATAGAAAGAGACTTCGTCCCCGGACAAAGAAACGTGCACTGCCTCACGGCCCAACGTGAAGTCCCCGAGCCTGCCAATCCAACCGCCAAGGGGCATGAAAAGGCACAACTGCAGAGCAACGACGGGACCAAGACTGTCCCCCTCGACCAGGCAACGCCCCAGCAGATGGTTACCATCAGCAAAGATCTCACTTCGCACGACGAAGAGCGGCTCCTCTGCTGTCTATCCAAGAATAAAGATGTCTTCGCCTGGTCCGCCCTCGACCTGGTTAGAGTCAGTCGCTCCATCATCGAGCACGGCTTAGGAATTGACCCTTCGGTGAGGCCAAAGAAACAACGGCTGCGCAAGATGTCTGACGAAAAGACAGAAGCCGCCAAGGCCGAGGTGCATCGCCTGCTCGAAGCCAAGTTCATCGAGCCGATCGCCTACCCCACATGGCTCGCCAATGTGGTGATGGTGCAGAAAAAGAGCGGCAAATGGCGGATGTGCATAGACTTCACCAGTCTTAACAAGGCCTGCCCCAAGGACAATTTCCCGCTGTCCCGAATCAACAAAATCGTCGATAGCGCAGCCAGGTGCGAAGTCATGTCACTCCTCGACTGCTTCTCCGGCTACCACCAAATATATATGAAGGAGGAGGACAAGGCAAGCACCAGCTTCATAACACCCTTCGGCACGTATTGTTTCATCAGAATGCTAGAGGGACTCAAGAATGTCGGGTCCACTTTCTCTTGACTCACCAAAACGGTGCTCGAGAGCCAGATCGGCAGAAATATATTCACATATGTGGACGACATCGTTGTTGCCAGCAGAAGCAAGGAAGACCACCTGGCCGACCTCGCCGAAATGTTCGCAAGCATGTGAGCCGCACGACTTCGCCTCAACCCTGAGAAGTGCGTTTTCGGAGTCCGCCAGGGAAAAATCTTGGGCTACCTGGTATCACACCGCGGAATTGAGGCCAATCTAACCAAAATCCAGGCAATCATCAATATGACGCCCCCGCAGTCAGCCAGAGAGGTGCAACGACTGACGGGCAGGTTGGCCGCCCTCAATAGATTTATCTCCAAGTCCGCGGAGCGGAGTCTCTCGTTCCTCAAAACACTCCGCGGCGCAAAAGACTTCGCATGGGGGCCAGAGCAGGCGGCGGCCTTCGCTTGTAACACCCGGATTTTAGGGGTCCAAAACCCGGGGTTAACATAAACACCAGGTATGCTGGGACCAAGTCTCATACATATGATGTATAGTGGCACAGGATCGAATGTCACAACTTTATATATATAAGGAGTTCTATACAAAATAAATAATTACATTATAAGGAGACAACGGTCCAGCAACCCAAAGTTGACTGGGAGACGACGACCTAGACCTCTCACGAACTCATCACAGCATCCTCCATGAGCATCATCCTGCAGTACCTGGTCTTGACCTGTGGTGTATGTGAGACAGCAAGAGTGAGCTCACATACGTTCATCGCTCAACAAGTTGTGGGGAATAATGTGCATGAACTCGCCTAAGGTGGGAGCTCATGTGAAGTGTGAGGCTTACCAAAGAAGATGGTTAGAGCTGAGCATTGCTTTTAAAGTTGGTCAAAATTTTATTAGCAGTTACTAAGTATAAGTAAATACCAACCCAGTTAAATAGTAGAACAAAAGTAACAACTTCACCCGCGATGCAATGCATATGACAAATTGAATTTAGTTCCATCATTTAATCATGTGAGGGTCCGAGCTGCTCATGACCGTGAGCACGGCTAGTATACCAGTTTTACACTCTGCAGAGGTTGCGCATCTTTACCCACAAGTCGTGTATCCCATGTCGCCAGGGTTTGCAAGGCCCTTAGACACTTCCGAGGTGAATGGCTAGGGATCCACTACGAGGCCTTTACAAAGTTCCACTAGCTTCCGAAAACCCGCTACAGTTTATAGGAAGATCCAGTGCAGGAATCCCTTGCAGGACCGCCATCGCAGCAAAATCCTCCCGAGGGCCTCCCTACACTGACCTCTCCCCTACTGCCCTTGCCCCTTTCGGGTAAGGTAGTCTTCCACTAGCTTTCCTAATTAATCAGCCAAGGGGTCCCATTCCTCCCTTGTGGTAGCACTGTTTTCCCGGGTGGTCGCTCCATGTTCCAATTAACATAATGACCTTAACATGAACCATAAATAACAACTGATAACAAAAGTATAATCATGAATAGTGTATCTCCATACCCAAAACCACATATAGCACTAGCAAGTACTACCCAGAAAGTTCAGTGGTAAACAAGGTATAAAGATAGACAAACTAGGGTAACCTATTGGGTCCCATCAAATTAACCTATGCAGATCATTATGATTAATCAGAACATGGCTGGGTAAAAAGAAGTGATCAAGGGCACAACTTGCCTGGGACTTGAGATTCCAGGTACCAGGATGATCTTCAGGTGACTCGTGACCTCGCACTAGTCGTAACAATACAAACAAATAGTGTATAGGCAAAATTAACATTACACCAAACATATATGCCAAAATACATATTAATAATCTACATATTAAAATAAGATCACAGGAAAAAGAATTATTAATTTTCGAGTTGTAGATTTTAAGTTATGAATTTTCAATGTTTTATGTGTTTAGTACAAGATTAATTAAGATAACAATTTTAATATGACTTTTATGTAAAACCAGTGGCACTAATTGATAAACAATAATATTACAAAATTATAGGAAGTGGAATGGATTAATTTGGAGTTCATATGCATTTTCTATGAATTATATAAATTCTAGGAATTATTTTTATATTAAAAACTCATTTTCTAATTCATTTTCCTGATTTTATAACTCTCTGGACTGGGCCTCAATTAAACAGAAGCACAGGGGGCTAGGCGCAAGATACCCGAGACTCAGACTACACCCGCGGTGGACGGCGGGTTGATATAAGTAAAGTGCAGGGTCTCTTTTAGAAAATGGCCCCGGCGAAGGGGTAAGCTTCGATCTCAGCCGCCCGATCGGAAATCTACGTCCTAGATTAGATCCTTATCATTTTGAACCGGTATCCGATCTGAGCCGCAGCTGCCCGGATCTACGGTTCCGGTACCAACACGACGCGGATAGCCATAGATCGCTAGATTCCTATCCTACGGTCAGGATCAATCCCACTGATTCGGTACACGATTGTGCTATCCAGCCGTTCGCTTCGGGATCGACGGCATAGCCCCAATTCCCCCCCCTGTGTTCAATCCTAGCCGCGCGATGATTATCGGACGGCAGTCCCAGGCTCTTCCACCTCCCGGTGGAGCAGACGGCGGCGCCGCCCTGTATCCCAGTAGGAGGCTCGCCGGTGTTACCCAATCCAAGGCGCAGGTACCCGAATCACCAAATTGTGAAGTGCTACACATAGAGGGAAACAGGTCGAGCACAATGGGCCAACATACCGGTGGAAATAGTCACCGATGCGAGCTGTTAACGTGAAGCGGCGGATCCACGACGGCGGCGCGCGACGCAGAGGGTTTTCCCGGTGACCGGGCCGGTGATTCCACCCCCAAACGCCACGAATTCACACGGTGTAGCAAATGCGACTTGTCACCGTTCTCCCGGATGGCTGAACATGGAGGGAGTGATGAATCCTACGCGGCGCGACGGCGATGCCCCCCCAACGGAGTTCTTCTTCCCGGTAGAGGGCACACAGAGGATCAATGGGGCGCGGCGCAGTTGGGATTGGCGATGGGTTGCTACGGGACACCGGCACGAGCGCTTATAGGGACCCCCCCCCCAACGGCCCGAGCGAGCATCGCGCCGAACGCGACGGTGTCCACGCCTGACTTCGCGAAGATGGCGGATCCGACCATCCGGCCCCACACGCCAGAGGGCGTGCGCGGAAGCCAGCGACCGATGCGTGGGCCCATCACGGCAGGGAGCGCGCGCGGGGTGAGTGTAACTGACAGCCGGGCCCCAGGTGTCGGCGCCGCGGCTAGGAGGTGGGCTGCACAGCTAGTACACAGGAGATGGGCCGAAATGAGTGCTCAGGGCCCATGTAGGATTTTATTCTTTTTCTTTTTATTTTCTATTTTCTTTTCTCCATTTTCAAATCCAATTTGAGTTCAAGTTTTAAAATTCAAACTTTGTGAATAACTTGTCCTCAGTTTGAAAGGTATAATTTAATGATTTAAGGGTGAAGGATGTTTATTCTGATTTTTATTTTATTTTATGTAGTATTTTTCTTAGTTCTTCCCTTCTCTTTTATTCTCTATTTTCTATTCCAAATTCAAATTTATACTTCCATTTTAGTTTTCAGATTTTTCAAATGTATCAATTGAAACCCAAAGGTGAATATTAACCATACTATTTTATTATTACTAATGTAAGTTTTATTCTCCTTGTTATTTTTTTCTCATGGGATGTATAAATGGTTTCTTTTAAAAGAAAAATTCTTTTCCCATCTTTTCTTATTCCCTTATTTCCAAAGCATTATGGTACTTTATTTATATATTTTTTTCCTACTAATTTTGGGTCTTACATCGCTTCACTAAAACAGTACTTGTGGGAACTAGCGATCCTTACAAGCCCCGACCCTTCGCTACCCCTATTGCTCTATGTCGCGGCTTCACCACATGCGGTCAGCGCAGCACTGGTTCAAGAGCAGACCAGAGAGGGCACAACCAAGCAGCGTCCAGTTTATTACGTCTCTGAAGTGCTCACAACATCAAAATGCAACATGACGGAGCTGGAAAAGATCGCTTATGCAGTCGTGATGGCCTCGCGCAAATTGCGCCATTATTTCGAGGCATTCAAGGTCCGGGTTACCTCAGACAGAGGACTCGGCGAGCTGTTTAGAAACCCGGAGGCGTCAGTACGGATTGCCAAGTAGGCAGCCGAACTCTCTGGCTATCATATCACATTCGAACCCAGGACAGCCATCAAGTCGCAAGTCCTGGCAGACTTCGTCGTAGACTGGACTGGACCAATAACGCAACCGGAGCCGTCCGCAGAAAAAGTGTGGACAATCCATTGTGACGGCGCATGGTGCCATGCGAGGGCAGGTGCCGCTGCAGTCATTACTTCGCCCACCGGGATTAAGCACAAATACGCAGCACGCCTCAGCTTTGCTTTGGAGTCTGATAGGTGCACCAACAACATAGCAAAATACGAGGCTGTCATCCTCGGCCTTCGCATGCTAAGGGCACTCGGTGTCACCACCTGCATCATCAGAACAGATTCCAAGGTAGTCGCCGGCCAGGTCAAAAAAGATTATGCAGCGAAGGACCCCACACTCATGCAGTACCTCACGGCCATCCGCAGTCTCGAAAGACAATTCAAGGGTTTCACGTTGCAGCACGTGGACCGAGCCAAGAATGAGGAGGCCAATGCACTAGCCAAGGCAGCCGCCAGGGGCGAGGCCCTACCCTCTGACGTGTTCTATCACGTCATCGGCACGCCAGCCGTCTGCAGCCCTGAAGGGCTCCAAATAACCAATGACAGCGAGGGCCACCGCATAGTCAACCTCATCATGACCAAAGACTGGCGGGCACCAATAACCCTGTACCTGCAGGGGTACTATCATCCAACCGACAACAATGAGGCCAAGCGCCTCAAACACCGAAGCCGGGACTTCGCACTGATCGAGGGCCAACTTTACAAGAAGGGGGTCAGTCAGCCGATGCTTAAGTGCGTCACCGAGACCGAAGGCGTCCAAATTCTGCGCCAAGTCCACAGCGGGACTTGCGGCTGCCACGCAGGGCCTAGGGCCCTAGCGGCAAAGGTGATTCGCCAAGGTTTCTACTGGCCCGCCATGATTTGCGCCGCAAATCGGGTCGTGAGGTCCTGCGAAGCCTGTCAGAAATTTTCCCCACGCTCAGGACGCCCTTTGCAGTTCACGAAGCTAATCGCCCACACGTGGCCTCTTCAGCGCTGGGGCCTGGACATTGTCGGGCCCCTGCCCACGGCTCAGGGGAACCTCAAGTTCACCTTCGTCGCCGTTGAATACTTCACCAAATGGATTGAAGCGAGGGCAGTATCCACTATCACATCAAAGACAGCCCAGAAATTCTTCTAGCAAAATATTGTTTGCCGCTTCGGAGTCCCGTCCGAACTCACGGTCGACAACGGCAAGCAGTTCGACAACCAAGACTTCAAAGATTTCTGCTTCTCCATTGGCACCAAGCTTGCCTTCACCTCCGTGTACCACCCCCAGTCCAACGGAGTCGTGGAGCGCGCCAACGGCAAAATTTTCACAGCCATCAAGAAAATGCTACTCGACGACAAAAAAGGCAAGTGGCCCGACCTGTTACCCGAAGTGGTCTGGGCGCTGAACACAACTGAGTGCAGGGCGACTGGGTTCACCCCTTTCCGCCTTCTATACGGATCAGAGGCTATGACTCCGCAAGAAATAAAACATGGGTCGCCTCGGACAGCCGCGTCGGCCGTCCCCGACGTAGACAAGCCGACTTCGAAGGATCTCATCGACGGAGACTGCGTCTTCGCCCTACAAGCTCTGGACAAATACCAAGCCCAGACAAAAGCATGGCGCGACCACACAGTCATCCCGAGGGAGTTCAACGAAGGAGACCTCGTACTCATCCGGACAGCTCGGATAGAGTCCCGGGTAAGTTGGAGCCGAAGTGGGAGGGCCCCTTCATGGTCAAGACGAAGGCGTCCCCCAGTGCGTACAGACTCACAACTCCATCCGGCGAAGACTTAGAACATTCTTGGAACATTGATAATCTTCGCAAATTTTTTTTAACTCCTCAGGGCCAATTCGCCCTTGTAATCCACAGAACAGTTTTCAGCGGGCCCGCACTCTTTTCCTCCCGGGGGGTGAGGTTTTTAACGAGGCAGAGCCATGTAATATACACGCGAAAAATCCCCCGCAAAAACTACGTCGAAAAAGACCGACTAAACGGTCTTCGACATTCGACCGACACAAAAGTCACCGCGAGGAGCAGCGATGGCTACCCCTCGCGTGCGACAGTCCGTGCAAAAGTCGCCTAAGGGTGCAGCCGGACTAGCACAACAAGTGCATAAATGCGAAGTCTTCTCAAAAAGACTATCCGTGCAAAAGTCGCCTAAGGGTGCAGCCGGACTAGCACAACAAGTGCGTAAATGCGAAGTCTTCTCAAAAAGACTATCCGTGCAAAAGTCGCCTAAGGGTGCAGCCGGACTAGCACAACAAGTGCGTAAATGCGAAGTCTTCTCAAAAAGACTAACCGTGCAAAAGTCGCCTAAGGGTGCAGCCGGACTAGCAAGTGCGTAAATGCGAAGTCTTCTCAAAAAGACTATTCGTGCAAAAGTCGCCTAAGGGTGCAGCCGGACTAACGCAACAAGTGCGAAAAATCGAAGTCTTCCTCAAAAGACTACCCGTGCTAAACCCTACACCAAACTGTCCACGCAAAAACTGACTACAGGCACGCCGGACCGACATAATAAACGTACTAGACCAAGCGCGCAACGCCTTTACAAGCATAGCCGGATGCGCGCAGGCGCACAACCTCATCATACAAATTATAATTACATATGTACAGCGAGGGCATCACACCTTACATCGGTTCAACCTTCAGAATGATTCCCATCTCCCTATAGTTAAAAAGCATTATCCTAAGCTCCTCACCCTCAAAAAGACTTTGCAACTCCCCCTCACCTACACTAGCAACGGCCGGCGAGGACAACAATTCCTGCTTGACAGCCCTGCCCACTCGAAGCCGACCGCCATCCACCTCACTCACTCTACGCTTCGCAACCGCCCTTCGCCGCCTGCGCCCAGCGCTCGGACCAGGCACAACTTTAGCATCCGCAGCACGCGGCGAAGCCTCCGCCGCTGCCACATCCAAGGCCGCAAAGTAATCCAAGTCCTCATCCGACGACTCTTCCGTCCACTCAACCGAACTCCTAGAGTCACCAAAATCAGAAAACTTAGAAGCAGACTCATCCGATTCATTCCCAGCATCCACGGTCGAAGCCGCCAAAAAATTAGCAGTGGCGGTTGCGTGTGCAGGCCCAAAACCTTGAACCTGCGCAGCAACCAAGGTTCAGCAACATATACAAAATTCCCTACCTACCCACACCCACTAAGCCACCTGCGAAGGCCCAGCCGCCGTGGGATCCTTCGCTGCCGGCTCCATCGCCGTCTTCGAGGGATCATCAGCCCTCGGCACTGCGGTTGGTGACGAGCCACCACCGGACACAGTAGCCGCAGGGGCAGCGAGGGGGCCTTCGACGGTTTTCGGGGCGGTGCCACCGGGCTCGACTCTGCTTCAGGCCGCGCGCTATTTAAAGCTCCGAAGTCCTCCACTCTCTCATTACGTGCCGCCTGCAACACAGCACACCGATTCAGCAAGCCCACGCATAACCCACATCCAACAACACTAAACAAAAGATAAACATTACCTGATCCCTCGCCCGGTCGGACCGCTCCCTCACCACCTCCCAGCCATGGGGGCCCCACATCCGGTCAAAAAGGGCTCCCGCGAATTCCTTCACCACAGGGTCCTCGACCTTGTAAATTTCGTGCTCAAAATCCTCATCAGATCGGTCGAAGACCTCATAGTGACTGCACCCTTCGTGGGATAGCGCGTTCATCGCCCCTTCGCAGGTGACCAGGGAAGCAAAGGACATAAATCCCTCCACGATGGTCGGGAGCGCCAACAACTCCTCTTGCAGCCACTCGAGGCAGCGAAGGCCTGACTCTCAGTCGGGCACTTCGAAGTCAGCGGTCCGCGCGCCCAACTCGCGGTATGAGTCCATGAGCTGTTTGCGCGTCTGCTCAACTTCCGAGCGCATCGAGGCCTCGGCCCTCTCCATGCGGGCCTGCAGCGCGTTGAACCGCGTCTCCCATTCCTCGGCGCGCTGGCTGGCGAGACTACCCTCCACCCGCGCCAGATTGGCCTCCGCCTGCGCCGACTACGCCTTGGCGAGGGCCTGATTAGCCTCCCTCCTCTCCTCCGCCAGCCGGCGCCGGAGGTCAGTCCTCTCGCCCTCCAGCGCGGCCACCTTCTCCGACAGCTTGCGGCACTTTCTATCGGCGGCCGACTTCTCCCGGACAGCGTCAGCATGCTGCGCCCGAAGTCTCTCGACTTTGGCAGACACAGCTGCCGTAAGGGCCCCCGACGCCACGCGGTCAGCGAAGTTAGCCGCCTAAAAGACAAACATAAGTCCACAACCCCAACGAAAACGGTAAAAACCGAAGTCTAGCCCAACTACCTGACTCAGCCGCTGTGACGCCTCCCTCAGCCGGCGGGACACAGTGCCCGCTTCGTCTTTGACGGCGGTGAGCGCCGAAATCTCACCGCCAGCGCTGAGAGCGCTACCCTTCGCCCCAGGCACCGTGGCAGACACCGTAGTCGCCACCGCGGGCGGAACAACAACAAGTTGCCCCTCCAAAGTATCAACAGTCAAAAAAAACTCGGGCCAACGACTTACCAGTGAGATAATCCACCACACTAATATCAGTGCCGAAATCGGCAACGCGCTTCGCCGGCGAAGGCAAGTCTCGGGCCTTCGCGGCTCTGGCCGAGGCAGACTTGGCTACACCGGCGCCGGCTGCCTTCACCACATCTGGCACCTTGCTGGACCCAGGGGCGGCCGACTTCGCCGCCAGCGTCGGCTAGCTACCGCCGGAGGCGGCAGCCTTCGCAGTCTCCCGCGCCCTCTCCGGCCTAGCCTCGGGCAGCCTGATCACCGCCCGGCGCTTTTGCACAGCCTCCTGACGATCCTTGTCCATCACTGCCGACATAACAGCAGCAATATTCCGTTCATAAGGAAACACTCTCAAGTCACGAACCATGCGAGATGTAAAAAAGTCTTCGCCGGCCGCACGGCGGACAGGAACATTCTTAGGCCAACAACCCCCGGTAACCTTCAGCATCCGTGCCAAAGACTCCCGGAGCTCGGGCAAAGACATCCTTCCCCCGGGGGGCGCGCATGTCCCCATCAGCTCCACAGCAAAACTATCGGAGACCCCCAGTCCTCCCATCACAGTACCTAGCTTCCTCTTCTTAGTGGATGGGGTAGCCGCCGGCGCGGGGTCGTCTTCAGTCTCTGCCGCCGGTTTCTTCCCGCGGCGATCGACATCGTCTTGACCGGGATAACCGCCATACGGCAGACGGTTCAACTCGAAGACCCTATTCAAGCGATCATTGGATCCGTGTATATCCCAACTACGCTGGCCCTCCGTCTTCGGCACGTAACGACCAACTATCCGTGCCGCCCCATCCTCCGCCTCACGCACGAATGTGGCGGGATCTCGGCCATGCAAATCTAGTGCAAAGGCGGGACTCCGCACCAGCATCCCGCCACGGGAAGGCATCTGGCGAGGGCATACTTCGCCCAGCGCCCAGCCATGCGCCAAGGGCCACACCCCATACGTGACAAACTCCTCAACCAGATCGCGCCCGCTACTCAGGCCGACCGCGCACCGCAGGGCCCCTTCGTCTGCATCCTCCTTCGCTACTTCAAACCGCGGGTATGCTGAATAATAATGCGAACACATCTCGGCCACGGGGAGCCCCGGATGGTCTTCGACTGTGCCTTCGGCAACATAGAACCAAAATTCCCACCAGTTGCCCCATTTATTGCGGGCATAGGGAACCAACTCAACGACCTCCATCGAAGTCTTGCCAGTCTTCAGCGTAAACATGCAAGATCCAAATTGAGCAATCTTATTTCTGATTTTCCTTTTCTGCCAGTGCAGACAATAATGCTTTGTGAAGACTTCGACCGAGGGCTGCCCGCCGTACGAAGTCGTTGCCCAGACATATTTCGCCAGAGCCACCACGGCATTTGGCGTCAGCAGGTGGACCTAGACGTTGAACCTACGCAGGACTTCTCCCACAAATCGATGTGCGGGCAGACGAAGGCCAGCAGCGAAAAAAGCCTCGAACACAACCAACTCGCCTTCTGGCTCGGGGACCTCCTCCGTCCCCGGGACACGTGCCACTCCGCCGCCGAAATAACCAAGCTGTTGAATGTCTTGCACGCGGACCAAGGACATCCACGACATGCCGAACTCCACTGTGTCACCGGCGCGCAACTCCTCCGCCGCCACATTGCTCAGCGTCTCCCCGGACGACGTGCCGGCCGGCGGTGTAGCGGCAGCAGAAGAGGAAGAGGACGGCATCGCTACGTACCGTCGGCGGTGGCGGGCGGTCTGCTTCACACAAGCCAGATCTCTGATGAGCAAGAGCAAGGAGGGCAGACGAGCAGCGAGCGGTTTGAAAAGGCGGTTAGGGTTTTCGCGGAGCGCGGAAAGATAAAGTTCAAAATGCGCCGCCCCCCGCCCCCTTTTATACACAGAGTGCGGCGCTTCGGGAAACCCGCAATCCAACAGTATGGCGTCAATCAACAGTCATGTCAAAAACCCCCGCGGAACCACTTCGAGCGAGGGCAGCGTCTCCACCATCTAGCGACGTCTTCGGCACCAGATGACTTAGTCGAACTGGTCCCTCGGAGGGCAAATGTTGGGGCGAAGGCGTAGACGCCACCCTTCACTCGATGCCTTTGCCGACCTCGCTGCACCAATGAAGGCAAGACGACGGGCAGACCTACCCTTCGTCCCACACGTCGCCGGACGAAGGCTTGTGATGAGGTCGTCTCATCTTGCGACCTCGCTCAACATGGAGGCCCACGTATGATCCGGCCCATTGTAACAGGCCCTGCGTGGCCGCTGCGCATTACGGGCCTAATTTGTAAAGGTCTCCCTGTAATTACGGTCTATAACCCTGCTTTATGGGAATATTCCGGGGATAACCTAGGTGCCTGAGGGCACATGCGTCCTTAACACTGGACGCTGGGCACTCAGATACCTATAAATACCCCCGCACAGTGCCCTTGAGGGGCTAGGTTAACAGAGCTATTGCCATCTCGCGTTGTAGCCCCGTTGACACCACTTTTACTCCCCTGTTGGATCAACTCGCTCAGGAGAGCAAGTGCCAACAGTCCTTTCTCTCTGACGCCAACTACCGCCTGAGATCCTCCTGCTCGGCCTCCACAGCCGCCAACCTCTCCGTCAACCTGTGGCTCTTGTTTTCCACAGCGGACTTGTCCCGAACAGCATCTGTATGCTACGCCCGGAGGCACTCGATCCTGCCCTCGAGTCGCAGCCTCTCGGCCGCGAACTCCGAAGTCAGGGCGCCCGACACAACATAGTCGGCGAAGGCGGCCGCCTGCCACGAAAAATCCATCAGACTCGCTGAGAGCACCTAGAGGGGGGTGAATAGGTGATCCTGTAAAAAATCAACACTAAATAGCCACAAAACTTGGTTAAGTGTTAGTACGGCTAAGTAGCGAGCTCTTGCGAACACACAAGTAATCACAGAAAAACAATCCCAAGAGACACAGTGTTTATCCCGTGGTTCGGCCAAGTACAAAACTTGCCTACTTCCACGTTGTGGCGTCCCAATGGACGAGGGTTGCACTCAACCCCTTTCAAGTGATCCAATGATCAACTTGAATACCACGATGTTCTTCTTTCTTATACTTTCTCCCGTTTGCGAGGAATCTCCACAACTTGGAGCCTCTCGCCCTTACAATTGATGATCATAAAGAAGCACGGAAGTAAGGGAGGGGAGAGCAACACACACAAATCCGCAGCAATACACACGCACACAAACCAAGACTTGAGCTCAAAATGAAGCACAATGAGTTCACCACTAGAACGGAGCTCAAATCACTAACAAAGTCAATCAAGTGCGCGGAGATGGAGTGTGCAAGACTTAGAATGCTTAAAGTATGCTTGGGTGACTCCTCCATGCGCCTAGGGGTCCCTTTTATAGCCCCAAGGCAGCTAGGAGCCATTGGAGGCAATCTTGGAAGGCAATTCTTGCCTTCTGTCGGGTGCGCCACCAGACAGTCCCTGTAGCTATCCGGTGCACGATCTCCTTCCTTTTCTGGCGCATCCGACCATTGAAGATTTGTGGCAGTTGGCACACCGGACACTGTCTGGTGCACACCGGACAGTCCGGTGCCCCCTGCCGACCGTTGGCGCGCCCATGCGTCGCGTGAAGATTGCGCGGCCGACCGTTGGCACAATCGACCGTTGGCTCATCGGACACTCCGATGCACCACCGGACACTCCGGTGAATTTTAGCCGTACGCCATTGAACGTTTCCCGAGAGCGACGACTTCGCTGCGGACGACTCACCGGACAGTCCGGTGCACCACCGGATAGTCCGATGATTTATAGTCGTACGCCGCCATCGAGTCCCGAGAGTGGCCTATTCACCGAGACTGGTCTGGCGCACCGGACACTGTCCGGTGCACCATCAAACAGTCCGGTGCACCCAGACTGAGTAGGAGTTGGCTGTACACAGCCAACTCATTTCCAATTGCTTTTCTCCTGTTTCTAGCACTTAGACACAATACATTAGTACCCAAATCAATGTACTAAGTCTAGAAACGTACCTTGTTGCATGATTTGCACTTCTTAAATCTTTGGCACAAATTAACACTTAGAGAATATGTGTTGGGTCAAAATCACCAAAACACTTTAGAAATGGCCCAAGGGCACATTTCCCTTTCACTCGCAACCACATGAAAACAATGAACTAACAAAGTCCAAGACGACTTACATGCTTCAGCTGCTGGGACACAGAGCCCGCCACGTCTTTAGCGGCGGCCGCCGATGAAATCTCGCCGCTGGCGCAAAATCTGGACCACGGGTCCTGCGAAGCACCCTTCACCTCGGCCGCTAACGCAGCCAGCGTGGCCACCACCGTAGCTGGGGCAACAACCAGTTGCCCAGCATCCGACCCTGCACCACAACCTCGTTCAAGACCCACTCTAAAAAAATTACCAACGAGTCCTCGGTCGGTGTGCGCATCAAACATCATGACACCGCCTACGCGGTAATCATCCACGCAGACGTCCATGTCGAGGTCGGCACCACCTGCCGCCGCCTCGTCGGTGCGCACCGGAGACGGTGGCCTTCGCTCCTTCGTGGGCTCGGCCGAGGGTGGTTTGCCCGACCCGGAAGCGACAGCCCTCGCACCTGACGAAGACTTGCTGGGCCTAGGTACGCCTGGCCTCGTAGTCGGCGGTGGCTTGCTGCTCCTAGGGGCGGCGACCTTCGTGCCTACCCGCGCCTTCTTGACCTCACGATTAGGGTCCTCGACCCTAATGACCGCCTGCCGCTTCCACGCCACATCTTGTCGATCCTTGTCCATCACTGCCAATACAACAGCAGCAATATTCCGTCCATAAGGAAAAATCTTCATCTCACGGGCCAAACGAGACGTAAATATGTCCTCGCCGGCCGCCCGGGGAATCGGAACGTTCCTTGGCCATCGACCCCCGGTAACCTTCAGCATTCACACCAAAGACTCCCGGAGCTCGGGCGAAGACATCCTGATCCCGAGGGCCGCATAAGTCTCCATCAACTCCACAACAAAACGATCAGAGACCCCCAACCCCTCAGCTGTAGTACCTAGTTTTCTCTTCTTAATGGCTGGGGCAGCCTCCCGCGAAGGGCCTTCCTCAGCCACAGCCGCTGGCTTTTTCCCGCGGCGATCGACAGCCGCAGCAGCATCGTCTCCAGGGTAGCCGCCATATGGTAAACGGTTTAACTCAAAGACATGATTCAAGCGAACGTTGGATCCACGAATATCCCAACTCCGCAGAGCCTCCGTCCTCGGCGCATACCGCCCCACAATCCTCACAGCCCCATCCTCCACTTCACGAACGAACGCGGTAGGGTCTCGGCCGCGCAGATCCAAAGCGAAGGCCGGACTTCGCACCAGCTGCTCGCCCAGGGTAGGCATCTGGCGAGGGCATACTTCGCCCAGTGCCCAGCCATGCGCTAAAGGCCACACTCCATAACCGATAAATTCCTCAACCAAATCGCGCCCGCTACTCATGCGGGCAGCGCACCGGAGGGCCCCTTCGTCCTCATCATCCTCTGCCACCTCAAATGGTGGGAATGCCACATAACAGTGGGAGCACATCACGCCCGCGGGGAGCCCTAGAAGGTCTTCGACTTCGCCTCCCGAAATATAAAACCAATAATCCCACCAATTGCCCACTTGTTGCGACCGCAGGGAACTAGTTCCACGACTTCCGTCGAAGTCTTTCCGGTCCTTGGCGTGAAGGTGCACGATCCAAACTGTGCAACCTTATCTCCAATCTTTCTCTTTTGCCAGTGCAGACAATAATTCTTGGCGAAGACCTCTACGGAGGGCTGGCTGTCGTACGAAGTCACCGCCCAGACATACTTCGCCAGGGCCACCACGACATTAGGTGTCAATTGGTGGACCTGGACTTCAAACCTCTGCAAGACCTCCACCACAAAACGATGCGCAGGTAGGCGAAGGCCAGCGACAAAGAACGCCTCGAACACAACTAACTCGCCCTTAGGCTCAGGAATCTCCTCTGCCCCGGAACGCGCCCAACACCATTCCCAAAGTACCCCAACTGCTGCATATCCTGCACGCGAACCGAGGAAATCCTCGAACGCCGAACTCCACCGTGTGGCCCGGCTGCAACCCCGCCGCCGCCAAATCGCTCAAGGAATCCTCGGACGACGAATTAGCCGACGACGCATTTGCAGCAGATGAGGAAGAAGACGACATTGCTACGTATCGTCGGCGACGGCGCGCGGTTTGCTTGACGTGGACCAGATCTCCGATGCAGAGGAATAAGGAGGGCAGGCGAGCGGTTTTCAAAAGCTTAGGGTTTTCCGGCGCACGCAAAGATAAGAGAGCCCGAGCCGCGCCGCCCTTTTTATACACAGGGCGCGGGACTTCGGGAAACCCATAGTCCAACAGTGCCACGTCCATCAAAGGTCACCTCAAAAACCCCCGCGGGACCACTTCGAGCGAGGGCAGCGTCTCGACCATCTAGCGACGTCTTCGGCACTAGATGACTCAGTCGAACTGGTCCCTCAGAAGGAAAATGTTGGGGCGAAGGCGAAGATGCTACCCTTCGCTCGATGCCTTCGTGCCTCAATTCACCAACGACGCCAAGGGCGCCGGTCCAATGAGGCCTTCGTGACTGGACTTCGCAGGCACCCTTCGCTCCTCTTCATCGCAAGGCGGAGGCCAGACTCCGACGATGTCTGCCAGCCGCACGTCCTCATCGGGTTCGGAAGCCCAAGTGGAATTCAACCCACTGTAACGGGCCCCGCAGGGATAAGCGTGTTACGGGTCTCATCTGTAATAGCCTTTTCTGTAATTACGGTCTGTAACCTCCCTATGGGGGAATATTCTGAGGATACTCTGGGTTCCCGAGGGCATAAATGTCCTTGTTTGGGGGCGGTAGGCACTTGGGCACCTATAAATACCCTCGTACAGTACCCTTGAGAGGCAGATTAACAGAGCTACTGTCGTTCCTCGTTGAACTTCGCAAACATTCGCTCCACTTTCCCGTTGGATCTACTTGTTCACCTGAACGGGTACCAACAGGGGGACGTGACAGTTGAGGGGAAGCGGTCGAGTAGGAGCTCCTTAAAATTAGTAATCCCCGTCGGCCACCAGGCAGCCGACGGGAGTTAAGGCTCCACGTGCATCTGGGCTCAGTCACGTTTCCCGAAAAATTAATCCCCATTGACCAACACGATGGGAGTTATTTCAAAAACCTAATCCACATCGGTCACGTTTACAACCGATGGGAGTTATTGCTACGCGCGGGATGGCCTTAGGCACATTTCTCAAAAAAAAAATCCCCGTCGGCTGTCAAGTATAGCCGACGAGGGTTAATTTATCGCCGTCAGCACAAGTAATAGCTGATGGGAATTATTGCTACAGGCGGGCTAGATTCGAGCACGTTTCTCAAAAAGCGTTATCCACATCGGCTACCAATTACAGCCGACGACGTGGGTTACCTTATCCCCGTCGGCCACGAAAAAAACTGACGGAAGTTATTCCTCCGCGTAGGTCTACCCTCGGGCACGTCTCACGAAAACCTAATCCAGGTCGGCCACTAAGTGGGCCCCCGGGAGTTAGCTTGTTGATGTCGGTTAACAAATTCTAACCGACGGAGATTAGGTAATTCACGTCGGCTATAAAGAAACCTACGGGTATTATATAATTTTCTGGTTATTTTAAAAACCGACAGAAATTAATTTAGCCGGCAGGAATATTCAGAATTCTTGTTGTGAACACCTGGCCGTTCTATTTGTGTAAGCGCTAGTTGCTAGTAGGAAGATTGTGTGATCCCAAATCGTAGAATTTTTCCGAGAGTGCCTCAAGCAACTTTGCTTTCCTTAACATCAAGAGAGCTAAGTGTGTGTCTACTCTAGTTTGCATTTCGGCCTTATCCTCATCAGTCCTCATTCTTCAACCGCTTTGCTCCTCTTATCTCCCAGCGCACCTTTAATGCGTCGTGATCTCTATCCTCCAATCCCGACAAAGTACACCATCGTCTCCTGTCTTGATGTTCTCTCTCTCGCTCCCTCTCTCTCCCCCCACTCTCCTATCATATGCTCCTCTCTTCTTCCTCCGACCATCGTCCTCGCTGCAACGCACTAGATTTGTTGACAAACCCAACCAGAACTCCATAAAATAGTGTCGATCACCGCAGGCACACTTCCTTCCCTCCTCTCTAAAAAAAATTGCCTCCGACGGCAAGCACCACAAGCGCAAGCCCTCGCTTCCTTGACCCCACTCTATCGCTCTCACTAGCTCTAACGCCGCCGTCGACTCGACGGCGCTGCCGAGCCTCTACTGCGTACTGCCCCACGTCATCACACCAAATCAGGTTAGCAGACCCACAAGAATAGTTCGTGGGTCAGCAAATCCATTCCTAGGACCGATATTCCTCCAGCTCCCTGAACAGGAAAAAAACATCTTTGTGTGTATTTATACCATGGTCTAATCGGCTATGGACGCCACCGGAGATGCCGGCGGAGGTCGCCGCCCCAACTTCCCTTTGCAGCTTCTGGAGAAGAAGGAGGAACAACCTTGCTCCACGTCCCCAGCAGCTGCTGTGGGTGCTGGGGCAAATGGGCCGGGAGAGATGCAGATGAAGAAGGTGGCGCCGCCGAAACGCACATCGAGCAAGGACCGGCACACGAAGGTGGACGGGCGCGGGCGGCGCATCCGGATGCCGGCAATCTGCGCAGCTCGGGTGTTCCAGCTGACGAGGGAGCTGGGGCACAGGACGGACGGCGAGACAATCGAGTGGCTGCTGCAGCAGGCGGAGCCCGCGGTGATCGCGGCCACGGGCACCGGCACCATCCCGGCCAACTTCACCTCGCTCAACATTTCTCTCCGCTCCTCGGGCTCCTCCTTCTCCATCCCAGCGCACCTCCGTGCTGCCGGTTTGCCCGGCCCACGCTTCAGCGGCGCGCGGGGAGACCCGTGGGAGCGCGTCGTAGGCCTCGGGTTCGGCGGCGCCGAGGGTCCTCCATCTGCTACTTCGTCTCCGCTGCTGCTAAGCTTCCACTCCGGCAGCGTCGGCCTTGACGTGTCACCGTCGTCGTCGTCTGCTGCCGCCAACTCCGACCTGTCCAAGAAACGGCGGTGGGAGCAAGAAATGCAGCAGCAGCAGCAGCAGCAGCAATACCAGCAGCAGATGGCCGGGTACACGCAGAGCCAAATGCCAGGAACCGTGTGGATGGTGCCGAGCAGCAACGCTCAGGCCGCAGCAGCGGCTGGCGGAGGCGGCAGCAGCAACAACGAGTCGATCTGGACGTTCCCGCCGCAACCAGGAAGCGGCGACGGCGGCGCGGCGCCCGTGTACCGCGGCGTGCCGAGTGGGCTACATTTCATGAATTTCCCCGCCCCGATGGCGCTGATCCCCCCCGGTGGGCAGCAGCTCGGGCTCGGCCACGAAAATGGCGGCAGCGGCAGCGGCAGCGGAGGCGAGGGCCACATGGGGGTCCTCGCCGCGCTCAACGCGTACCGGGCGCATGCCGTCACGGTGGCTGCGCCGGCGGCGCAGAACGGAGCGGAAGGCGGCTCTAGTCAGCAGCAGCAGCGTGGCGGCGGCGAGCGACAAGACAGCATGAGCCCCAGCGACGACGACTCGTAGGTCTTCTCGGAGGCTTGTGCATGCACTGGTCCGCTAAGGCGTCCCTCCTGTTTTTAATCTGCGCTTCTCTTGACTTATCGTTTGCGTTTTGTTCGGTTTGCGTTATTATAGCCTTCTCTGGCTCCTTCACATTCTATATATTGCAAGGATCACACAGAGTTCGATTTCATGGCATCTGAAACAAATTCACTCTCCAAAGTTCGTTTTGGTGTGACCAATCGCATCAACAGAGACGACGATGGCGGGGAATCCATGGAATCGAAGAGAGGCTTTGGATTTTGTTAGGGTTCGACGGCCACGGCAAAAGATGGAAGAGAGGTCCACATGGACAGCAACCATTGCCCAATGTTCAGCCATGCATATATATGATGATCCTTCTTCCGGGATTTACTCTAAGCTAGGTGATTACTGGTTCATTCCTAAGCCAAATTATCCTCGTCTCAGGCCCCCATTTTCTTGGAGCGCTTAGGAACGAAGTAATACTCCTCGGCCCAAAAAATATATACAGATTCAAAATTTGCACAAGTTTATATTTGATCAAACTTATAGTAAAAAGTATTAACATTAATTTGTATCTCTAGCTACTTAGGTTTATTATAAAATATATTTTATAACTAATTTAATGATATTCGTGTTATATCATAAATAAGATTAGTATTTATTTACAATTTTGATCAGTTGTTTGACTACTCAAAAAGTGATAGTTACATTATTTCATAAACAGAAAGAGTACCAAGGCTATTACGGGACTAGCTACGGATGTGTTTAGTTGAAGAGTGGAGGAGAATAGAACGACCATTTCTACTTTCTACATAATATTTAGTTTTCAAGAAAGAGAGTGGAGCCACCGGAGAATATAACATAAATAGTTGAGATACCTCTGCTCCACCAAAACGACCGAAAAGCAAGCACTCTCTTTTCCTCAACACTTATATGACTAGTCACTCAAACAAAAAAACGAATCGGCTCTGCTACATTCTACCCTTCAACCAAACAAAAAAATAGAGCGGTTTGATTCTACTCACCAAATACAAAATAGAACGGCTCCACTCTCAGAAACCGGAACGAAGCCGCTCCATTCTCCAAGTTCATCCCCCCACCCCATAGCTTTTAATCCAGATTGTGCATTCATATATACCCACAAGGGCAATCTTATAGACGCCAGTTTCTCCTTTCGTTTGAAATCGAGTTGGCACCAAAATTACATGTTTGCCGAAAACGATCGAAACACGGCTATAGTGACACCGAACAACAGTACCAACACACACACACAGGACATGCATGTTGCCTGTTGGCACATTCGCTCAGCTACGCAGGCACGCAGCAGAGAGCTGATCACCAGTTCACCAACGTCCCGGCCCCGGTCCCGGCGGCCGGCTAGATCGCAATCGCGCATAGCGCATTACATTATTATAAATCACGACCATGACCCGTTCGGAAACAGTAGGTTCCCAACCCCGCGGCGACTGGCAGGAGCGGGCAAACGCGGCAGCTGCGTCTGTGCACCAACCAACCATGCATGGCCCCGCCGACGAACGGACTAGAGCGGGAGACACGACGAGAAGTGCGGTGGTGCACCACAGCAGGGACCCTTTTGCTGGCCGTGGCCGGCTGGCCGCGGGCGGGAGCGGCCGGGGAGGGAAGGGGAGCTATCCCGGAGCCGGGGATCGAGGACGAGGACCAATAAAAGCGGCCCACGCGCAGGCGCTGGCTGTAGCTGTACTGGCTACTCCTGCGGCGGCAGCAACCGCAGCAGGAGCGGACGGGGTGGCCCGGCCCTTGTTTGTCTCCCGCAGCTGGCGCCCCGTGGCCCGCTGCCAGATCCGTCTTGGCACGTACGCACGGTGTAACTAGAGGTGTGCTAATCGATTGCTTGCTATCAAAATGTTTCTTAGTAATTCGTTAGGACTTTAATTTAGAATAAAAATAGAGTCTAATCCTTAAATTTTATAGTGTAAATAAATTTAGAGTTTATTGTCTCTCACATACAAGTTAACTAAACATAATCTTAAATAAAGTCAACATATACGATGATCCAAAATGAGATGGTACAGATAATCAGTTAGACATCATATGATCTATAATGTTGCAAACTTGCGGTCGCCGATTGTCGGTGTTTCGAGACCGGGGGGTCCCTAAGCCGACGAGTGAGTGTGCCGCATGCCCCAGCCCAGATGGGTCGAGCGCGTGGGCGAGCGCGAAGGGGGGAAAAGCGAGGTGGCCGGAGACGAGTCGTGAGAGAGGTGGGAATCCCGCGGCCTTCGTGTTCGACCCGCGCCCAGGTCGGGTGCGCTTGCAGTAGGGGGTTACAAGCGTCCACGCGGGTGAGGGAAGCGAGCGGCCCCAAGAGAGCGCCTGCCCCGTCCTCGTCCCCGCGCGGCCAACCTTCTCTAAGAAGGCCCTGGTCCTTCCTTTTATAGGCGTAAGGAGAGGATCCAGGTGTACAATAGGGGTGTAGCAAGGTGCTACGTGTCTAGCGGGGGTGAGCTAGCGCCCTAAGTACATGCCAATGTGGCAGCCGGAGAGATCTTGGCACCCAGCTGGTGTGGTGTCGTGGCTGTCGGAGGAGCAACGGAGCCTGGCGGAGGGACAGCTGTCGGAGCGGTTGGGCCCTTGCTGACGTCCCCCTGCTTCCATAAGGGAGCTGAGAGCCGCCGTCGTCATGGGTCTAGCGGGGCGCCATCATTGCCTATCTGGCGGAGCTAGCCAGATGGGACGCCGGTCTTGTTCCCTGCGGCCCGAGTCGGCTCGGGGTAGGGTGATGGTGGCGCTTCCTGTCGACGTGGCGGACTTGTGTCCTAGGTCGGGCGACGTGGAGGCTCCTCCGAAGCCGAGGTCGAGTCTGTCCTGCATGGCCGAGGCCGAGCCCGAGCTCCTGGGTCGGGCGAGGCGGAGGTCGTTCGGCAGAGGCCAGGGCGGAGTCCGACCCCTGGGGTCGGGCGAAGCGGAGTTCGTCGTCTTCTGGGGCCTAGCCCGAGTCCGAGCCCTGGGTCGGGCGGAGCGGAGTTCGCCGTCTTCCGGGGCCTTAGCCCGAGTCCGAGCCCTGGGTCGGGCGGAGCGGAGTTCGCCGTCTTCCGGGGCCTTAGCCCGAGTCCGAGCCCTGGGTCGGGCGGAGCTTCCTATGGCGCCTTTGGCAAGGCCTGACTGCCTGTCAGTCTCACTCTGTCAAGTGGCACTGCAGTCGGAATGGCGCAGGCGGCGCTGTCCTTCTGTCAGACCGGTCAGTGGAGCAGCGAAGTGACGGCGGTCACTTCGGCTCTGCCGGGGGGCGCGTGTCAGGATAAAGGTGTCAGGCTACCTTTGCGTTAAATGCCCCTGCGACTCGGTCGGTCGGCGCGGCGATTTAGTCAGGGTTGCTTCTTAGCGAAGGCAAGGCCTCGGGCGAGCCGGAGATGTGTCTGCCGTTAAAAGGGGGCCTCAGGCGAGACGGAAACATCTCGGGGTCGGCTGCCCTTGCCCGAGGCTAGGCTCGGGCGAGGCGTGATCGAGTCGCTCATATGGACTGATCCCTGATTTAATCGCACCCATCAGGCCTCTGCAGCTTTATGCTGATGGGGGTTACCAGCTGAGAATTAGGCGTCTTGAGGGTACCCCTAATTATGGTCCCCGACAGTAGCCCCCGAGCCTCGAAGGGAGTGTTAGCACTCGCTTGGAGGCTTTCGTCGCACTTTTTTGCAAGGGGACTAGCCTTTCTCGGTTGCATTTTGTTCCGGTGGGTGCGCGCGAGCGCACCCGCCGGGTGTAGCCCCCGAGGCCTCGGATGAGTGGTTTCACTCCTTCGAGGTCTTAATGCCTTGCGTAATGCTTCGGCTGGTCTGGTGGTTCCCTCATGCGAACTGGCCGTAGCCCGGGTGCACGGTCGGGGCCCAAGTTCTCGGGCTGGTATGTTGACGCTGTCAACGGTTTGGCCGGAGCCGGGTTTGCAAGAGCAGCCCCCGAGCCTCCGCACAGGGCGAGAGGGCGATCAGGGACATACTCGGCTTTTTTACATACGCCCCTACGTCGCCTTTCCGCAAGGAGGAGGGGGGAGAGCGCCATGTTACCCTCGATGGGCACCGAACATGGTGTCTCCGGTGAGCTGCAAGCGGGTAATCCGAGTGGACGTCCGTGCCCCATTCGTTGGGGGTCGGCTAGGGGCCCAGAGGCACGCCCAAAAGTACCTGCGGGTGATCTGCCGGACCCGGTCCCTTGGCGACGGGGTCCGAGGGCTCGATGCCTCCCTCCGATGGGATTCCGTTACAAAATCGCTCCCGCTGGTCTCGGAAATGTCCTAGGGTACCTCGGGAGCGCAGCCCGAGCCTCGGTTATGTATCGAACGTACCCCTGGTCATCCCTCGCTCGGTGTCTGAGGCGACTGTGAACCCTTCGGGGGCCAGCCTTCGAACCCCTGATCAGTAATGGGCGCGGAGCCCGAGTAGCCTGAGGTGGCCGTGGAACCCTTCGGGGGGCCGGCCTTCGAACCTCTGACCAGTAGTGGGTGTAGGGCCCACGCGATCTGAGGCGGCTGTTGAACCCCCCGGGGGGCCAGCCTTCGAACCCCTGATCAGTAAGGAGGCTCGGAGCCTAGTTCCTTCACGGGGAAGGATCCCTTTCGGGGTATCCCCCTTTCCCGGTCCCTGTCGCAAGAGATAGAGAAAGAGGAAAAAAGGAAAAAGGATACGAAACCGAACGACGTGGCGTACCTTTTTTGGCGCGGTTGTTTCGGCGAAGGCGAAGCGTCGCCCGCTGCTCCTGCCAGAAGCGCCGCCTGTCCAGCCGCGGAGTTGATGCGACGGGGCGAGTAGTTGGCGGGGCTGCCGTTGCGCGCGCGCGAGTCGTTCGAGGAACGGCTGTTTCGCTTCGCGTTTTTGAACCCCGCGTCCGGTCCGGGCGGAACGTTGGAACCGTCTTCGCCTTGGTCTTTATATACCCCGGAGAGGGTCTGGTGACGGTTCTTTGCTCCGCTTCCTGTCTCCCTCTTAGGTTTTTTTTTGCAGCCTGAGAGACTTAGCCAGAGAAAAGGAAACCGCCCTCCCTGTCCTTTGCGCCGCCACCCCTTCCGCTCGGCGATGGCTGACCGGGTGACCATCATCTCGCTGCGCGACCCATGGCCCTTCTCCACGGTGACGGCGAGTGATCTGGAGGATCTCGTCGGCGAGGGTTTGCTTCGCCCTCTCACCGATGAGCAGCGGCCAGAATGGATTCCTCCCATGGGCGGAGTCGCTCCATCCCCACCGCCGGGGTACGTCGTGAGCTTCGTCTCCTTCCACGAGCGGGGATTCGGCGTGCCGACGAGCCGCTTTATGCGGGCCATCCTGTTCCATTATGGGGTGGAGTTGCATAACCTCACCCTCAACTCCATCTCGCAGGCCGCTATCTTCGTAGCGGTGTGCGAAGGGTATTTGGGGATCGCCCCCCATTGGGATTTGTGGACCCATCTCTTCTTCGCCGAGCTTTTTGCCTTGCCGACGGGGGAGAGGAAGGTCCGTGCAGCGGTGCGGGCCGGCGGCTGCACCCTCTTGTTGAGGCAGTCGCGGGCGTCGCAGTACATCCCTGCCGTCCTCGCGTCCTCGAACAAGGGGTGGCAGCGCCGGTGGTTCTACCTCTGGAATGACGGTGAGTTGCTCCCGCCGTTCTCCCAGCGGGTTGTCACCGCCGCCACCGACGCCTGGCGCCATGGGACTCCACACGAGAGACAGAAGAACCTCGAACCCCTTCTCCAGGCCCTGAAGGCGTTGCGGGAGGGAGGACTCACCGCTGCGGGAGTGGTTGCCGCCATCCATCGTCGGAGGGTGCTTCCCTTGGCGGAGCGGCGGCTGCCGCTTTGGGAGATGACCCCGGAGGCTGACTGGGAGGGGTCACGAATGTCCCCTGATCCTCTTCCCTTCGACGCCCTCCAATGGCGGGTGTCGGCCGCGATGGGGAAGCCGGACCCCACGCCTTCTCCCAGCTTCGGATGCGCCCCGACCAGGGGTGCGTAACTCTGGTGAGTGTTCGCTCCTTCCTTCTTCATACACCGGGTTGCTCCTGGTTCTTACGATTGGGTTTCTTTCCCCCCTTCTTTAGGAGGTGGGGTGGCACAAGCCCTCCCTACCATGGGTCCCGGAGGACGCGGTGGACCGGGCAGCGCGGCGGGTCGCCGCGGAGGAGGAGAAGAAGAAAAAGGACGCGGAGAAGGCCCGGGCCCGCGAGCGGAGGCGGGCTCGGGACGCCTTGGAGAAGCGTCGTCGCCAGCAGGAGAGGGAAGGACTCCCAAGGGAGCCGTCACCGGAGACACCCGATGACGATGATGACGACGGTGATGAGGAGGAGGACGACATGGACGCCCGTCTCGGCCTCAGCCCCGGCTTGGGGCGTGGCCAGGAGCCCTCGAGCCAGCCCCCGAGCGGACTGATGCCGTCAGTTCCCAGAGTCGGGACGTCGGGTTCCCGGCCTGAGGGGCGGGGGCAACCCGAGAGGGTACTTGACCCCTCGGCCGGAGGAGCTGAGGCGACCCCAGGGAGCCAGGCCGAGGCATCCGTTCCCCGAGAGCCGCCGCCCGCGCCGGCAGCGCGGGGGAGCGACCCTCAGGTCCCCGTGGCGGCGCCTGGGCAGTCCGCCTCCCGGGCGTCCGGGGCGCCCAAAGCCAGGGTGGTGCCGAAGCTGTCGGCGAAGCGGACCTCGGCGGCAGTTCCGGGGAGCGAGATCCAAGAGACCTCCCCCCAGGCACGGTTGATCATGGCCCGGAGCGGGTAAGTATCTTGGAATGTCTTCGTCCTGACGCTTCATTCACATGTCCCGACCGTGACTTTCCCTTTCTCTTTTTTATTCAGCAAGCGAAGCCATGGCCAGACCGACCTGGCACCCCGGAAGGCCCTTAAGACGGCGTCGGTCCGGGCGGCCAGCGCCGCCTCGGGCCTTGTCGTTCAGCCGACCCTTTCGCAGGGCGTTTCACCGCAGGGGGCTCGGGCGTCGCCCGTCTCTGGGGAGCAGGTTCCCGAGGCGGGCTCTTCTGCCGAGGCGGCCATCGTGATAGGGGAGGCGGCTGGCGCCGAGGTGGTCCCGAGCCCGCCTGTCGTGCCGGCCACGCTGGCGCCTGCCGCCACTGAAGTCGCCGCCGTCCCAGTCGGAGAGCAACTGGTTGCTGCCAGCGTCGGGGTGGCTGCTGCGGCGGTGCCCAGCGCTTCGGAAGAGGTGGGCATGGACGCGCAATTCGTCCAGCCGGGCGGCAGCCTCGTTGCTGTGCGGCGGAGCCCCGTGGCCCGGCGCCAGTTGCTCCGGTTCCGGACCCGCGAGGCCTCGGACCCTGTCTTCGTTCTCGACGACGAACAGGAGGACCAATCCTGGGACGAGCTCCGCGAGCGTGCTGAAGCAACGGTGGGGTCGCTCCGGTCGTCACTGGAGGTTCTCTGCAGGGACGTCCCCAAAATCCTCCAGGTAACGGTTTCAGGCGTACCTTTTCCTTTCTGTGAGCGAGGCGTTCGTCGTGACGCCCTGTTTCCTTCCCCCAGGATCTGACGGATCGGAGCGCCGCCAAGTCGTCGTTCATCCGCCGCGAGGTCGATGTCTGGGGCTCGCTGCGATCCCTGAGGACCTCGCTCGCCGGGGCTACCGCGCGCCTTTCTCAGCAGGATGCTAAGATAGCGGACCTCCAGTTGCTCTGCGCTGACCTGAGAGCCGAGGCGGCGGCGGTGCGCGCGGAGGCGCAACGGCAGCGGTCGGAGTTCGTCCAGGTCGTCGAGGAGCGGGACCAATCTCGGGGCCGGGCTGCCGAGGCCGAAAGCCGGGCTGAGACCCTCGCGGCCGACCTGGCCGCAGCCCAAGTCACGGCCTCGGAGCAGCGTGCCCGAGCCGGAGGTACGCCTTGGCCGTCCCTGGTTCTTGTTCTTGTCTGCTTGTTCTGCTTGTGCTTGAGGTCTTCCTTCTGGTTGTTCGCAGAGCTCGAGTCCGCCCTTGACGAGTCCGCCAAGGCGCTCGCCGAGGCGCTTGCCGGAGCTGCCGAGCAGAGGGAGGCCGACCTCGCGGCCATGTCCGAGGCCGTCTCGGACGTTTATCGGATCCTTGGGCCCGGCGACGTCCCTTCAGGAAGCTCCCCTCAAAGCCGTCTTCAAGCCTTGGGTGATTACGCGCGCGGCAAAGTCCGCGAGGCGCTACACCACGGCGTCAGGCGGGCCTTCGCCGTGCTTGCTTCCCATTACGTTGTGGACCTGGAACGGGTCAGTGAGGGGTACTGTCTTCCTGACGAAGACGAAGCTGCCCTGACAGAGGTTCAGCGGCTCGACGCGGTCGCCGCGGGTCCGAGCGCGGCGCTGGCGACCATCTTTGAGGCGGAGATCCTTCCTCCTGCGCCGTCGCCGGAAGCCGAGGTGGACCTTACCGACGGCGGGAGCGGAACTGAGGGCGCGGCTCCTTCCCAAGGCGGCGCCTGACTCTTGTTGGAACAGTTTCTGTTGGATGTGCGCCTTACCGCGGCCTCCGAGGCCTGAACACTTTATTTTTCTTGCATGAAGTCGTACTCTCCTTTCTTTTAATTTGCGCGTCCGGCCTAGCTCGTCAATAATAGGGTGACTTCCCGAGTTGGGTCATTTTTTGTGGCAGGTGATGAGTGAGGTGTCCCTAACCCGGAGGTATAGGAGTTCCTCGGCTCAGTCGGCCTCGCCACTTACATGTACCCACGTTCGCTCCTCGGGACCCTGCTTCTGACATAGCCGGGAGAACGCCAAAACCCCTTTTTGATCGAAAATTTTTGATGCGGAAAAGTGCACCCACTCTCGACGCGGAGGGGCGCAGCCCCCGGGCGTCATCCGTGCAGAGGCCATTTGACGGGTTGGGCTCCTCCCCGAATATCCGGTGAGTGCTCGGCGACATCCCTCGGTATGTCGGGCATGTCCGAGGGACTCCTACGCAAAGGCGTCGGCGTTTGCGCGGAGAAAGTCGACGAGCACTGCTTCCTATTTGGGGTCGAGCCCGGAATTGGTCCGGATCTGCTTGGAGGTGTCGCCACTGGGGTCGAGAGGGACGGCCTTAACCGTCACCGCTGGCTCGAAATTGCCGGCGTGTCGCTTCACGTCTGGCACCTCTCAGGAGAGGTTTTCCAGGTCGGCGATGAGGGCCTCGGCGTACTCCACGCACTCCACGTCGCATTCGAACGCGTGTTTGTACGTGGGGCCGACGGTGATGACCCCGTTGGGGCCCGGCATCTTGAGCTTCAGGTAGGTGTAGTTGGGGACGGCCATGAACTTCGCGTAGCATGGCCTCCCCAATACCGCGTGGTAGGTTCCTCGGAACCTGACCACCTCGAACGTCAGAATCTCCCTTCGGAAGTTGGAGGGCGTTCCGAAGTAGACAGGAAGGTCGAGCTGTCCGAGGGGCTGGACGCGCTTCCCAGGAATGATCCCGTGGAAGGGCGCAGCTCCTGCTTGGACGGAGGACAGATCGACGCGCAGGAGCCTGAGGGTCTCGGCGTAGATGATGTTGAGGCAGCTGCCCCCATCCATCAGGACCTTGGTGAGCCTGACGTCGCCGATGATGGGATCGACGATGAGCGGGTATTTCCCCGGGCTCGGCACGTGGTCGGGGTGGTCAGCTTGGTCGAAGGTGATGGGCTTGTCGGACCAGTCTTGGTAGACTGGCGCCGCCACCTTCACCGAGCAGACCTCCCGACGCTCTCGCTTGCGATGCCGAGCCGAGGCATTTGCCGCATGCCCTCCGTAGATCATGAAGCAGTCGCGGACCTCGGGGAACTCTCCTGCTTGGTGATCTTCCTTTTTGTCGTCGTCGTGGGCCCTGCCACCTTCTGCGGGTGGCCCGGCCCTGTGGAAGTGGCGCCGAAGCATGACGCACTCCTCGAGGGTGTGCCTGACGGGCCCCTGATGGTAAGGGCACGTCTCCTTGAGCATCTTGTCGAAGAGGTTAGCACCTCCGGGGGGCTTCCGAGGGTTCTTGTACTCGGCGGCGGCGACAAGGTCTGCGTCGGCGGCGTCGCGTTTCGCTTGCGACTTCTTCTTGCCTTTCTTCTTGGCGCCGCGCGGAGTAGACGCCTCGGGAGCATCTTCCGACGGGCGGCCCTGGGGCTGCTTGTCCTTTCGGAAGATGGCCTCGACCGCCTCCTGGCCAGAGGCGAACTTGGTGGCGATGTCCATCAGCTCGCTCGCCCTGGTGGGGGTCTTGCGACCCAACTTGCTCACCAGGTCGCGGCAGGTGGTGCCGGCAAGGAACGCGCCGATGACATCGGAGTCGGTGATGTTGGGCAGCTCGGTGCGCTGCTTCGAGAATCGCCGGATGTAGTCCCGAAGAGACTCTCCCGGCTGTTGCCGGTAGCTTCGGAGGTCCCAGGAATTCCCGGGGCGCACGTACGTGCCCTGGAAGTTGCCGGCGAAGGCTTGGACCAAATCCTCCCAGTTGGAGATCTGCCCCGGAGGCATGTGCTCCATCCAGGCGCGAGCAGTGTCGGAGAGGAACAGGGGGAGGTTGCGGATGATGAGGTTGTCATCGTCCGTTCCACCCAGTTGGCAGGCCAGGCGGTAGTCTGCGAGCCACAATTCCGGTCTCGTCTCCCCCGAGTACTTTGTGATAGTAGTCGGGGGTCAGAAACGGGCCGGAAACGGCGCCCGCCGGATGGCCCGGCTGAAGGCCTGCGAACCGGGTGGTTCGGGCGAGGGACTCCAGTCCTCCCCACTGTCGTAGCGTCCCCCACGCCTGGGGTGGTAGCCTCGGCGCACCCTTTTGTCGAGGCGGGCCCGACGGTCGCGACGATGGTGCTCGTTGCCGAGGTGGCCTGGGGCCGCAGGCGCGGTGTTGCGCGTGCGCCCGGTGTAGACCGAGGCTTCCCGCATGAATCGGGAAGTCGCGGCATGAGGTTCCGAGGGGTACCCCTGCCTTCGGGAGGCAGAGCTCTCGGCCCGCCGGGCCGCAGCGCCTTCCAGGAGATTCTTGAGCTCTCCCTGGGTTCGCCGACCCTCGGTGGTTGATGGTTCTGGCATCGCGCGAAGGAGCATCGCTGCGGCTGCCAGGTTCTGACCGACCCCGCTGGATGCGGGTGGCGGCCTATCCCTGACATCGTTGGCGACGTGGTGCTAGAAACCCTGGGGCAGGTGACGTATTTCTCCGGCCGGGGGTTGGCCCGCCCATACCTGCCCGACGTCCCGGCGGATCGACTCGAGCGCTCCTGCTCCCTCGTCGAGCCTGGCTTGCGCCCCGCGGACTTGCTCGAGTTGTGGGTCGCGACCCCCCGCCGGAACGGGGACCACAGCTAGCTCCCGCGGGATGTCGGCGCGAGGCACCAGCCTAGGGAGATCACCGTCCTTCGGCATGCCGAGATGGTTGCCTTCGGAGGGATCCCCTAGCTCGACGTGGAAACATTAGCGGCTCGGGCCGCAGTCCTTGTCGTCAAGGCTGCGGCTGCCGTCGGAACAGTCAGAGAGGCAGTAGTCACATGCGGTCATAAAGTCCCGCATGGCACTGGGGTTGCCAAATCCAGAGAAGTCCCAGCAGATGCTGGGATCGTCATCTTCCTCGGACCCAGAGGGCCCGTAGGTCGAGACATCCGTCAATCGGTCCCAAGGCGACCGCACACGAAACCCCAGAGGGGTTGCACTCGCCTCAACGTGAGCGCCCGCCAAAGCGAGGTCGCTAGGTGGGTTGAGGCCGAGTCGAAATGACGTAGGATGGGAGTCAGTCGGTACCTTTTGGTCGACGAGGAGCGACATAGTCACGTCGGGGACTGATTGCGCCGTCGTCTTGGGTACGAGGGCGATGTCCTGCAGGCCCTCCGCGAGCGTGCTGGCGTCGTCCACTTGCTCGGGGTTGGCGTGTCGCGGGGGGACGGCGCTCGCCTTCGTCTCAAACGCGAGGTCGACGCCCGACGCGCCCTCCGTTGGGGCGCTGGGGACGTCGGTTCGCTCGACAGCCGACGGAGCGCGGCCTCCCGCTTGGCCCTGGTTGCCCCGCCTCCTCCTCCGATGACGGGGGAGAGGACGGGGCGAGCTCGAATGTTGTTCTTCCACCACGCGGGGAAGACGTCGTCGATTCCGCCGCCGGCGGGCGGGCTGTCGGCCGCCATTGTCGTCGTCGCGCGGCGGTGGAAGGAGTATCATGTCGTAGCCGCCGTCGAGAGACATGAACTTGAGACTCCCGAAACGGAGCACCGTCCCGGGTTGAAGAGGTCGTTGGAGACTGCCCATCTGGAGCTTGACGGGAAGCTGCTCGTCAACACGCAGCAGGCCCCTACCTGGCGCGCCAACTGTCGGCGTTTCGAGACCGGGGGGTCCCTAAGCCGACGAGTGAGTGTGCCGCGTGCCCTAGCCCAGATGGGTCGAGCGCGTGGGCGAGCGCGAAGGGGGGAAAAGCGAGGTGGCCGGAGACGAGTCGTGAGAGAGGTGGGAATCCCGCGGCCTTCGTGTTCGACCCGCGCCCAGGTCGGGTGCGCTTGCAGTAGGGGGTTACAAGCGTCCACGCGGGTGAGGGAAGCGAGCGGCCCCAAGAGAGCGCCTGCCCCGTCCTCGTCCCCGCGCGGCCAACCTTCTCTAAGAAGGCCCTGGTCCTTCCTTTTATAGGCGTAAGGAGAGGATCCAGGTGTACAATGGGGGTGTAGCAAGGTGCTACGTGTCTAGCGGGGGTGAGCTAGCGCCCTAAGTACATGCCAATGTGGCAGCCGGAGAGATCTTGGCACCCAGCTGGTGTGGTGTCGTGGCTGTCGGAGGAGCAACGGAGCCTGGCGGAGGGACAGCTGTCGGAGCGGTTGGGCCCTTGCTGACGTCCCCCTGCTTCCGTAAGGGAGCTGAGAGCCGCCGTCGTCATGGGTCTAGCGGGGCGCCATCATTGCCTATCTGGCGGAGCTAGCCAGATGGGACGCCGGTCTTGTTCCCTGCGGCCCGAGTCGGCTCGGGGTAGGGTGATGGTGGCGCTTCCTGTCGACGTGGCGGACTTGTGTCCTAGGTCGGGCGACGTGGAGGCTCCTCCGAAGCCGAGGTCGAGTCTGTCCTGCATGGCCGAGGCCGAGCCCGAGCTCCTGGGTCGGGCGAGGCGGAGGTCGTTCGGCAGAGGCCAGGGCGGAGTCCGACCCCTGGGGTCGGGCGAAGCGGAGTTCGTCGTCTTCTGGGGCCTAGCCCGAGTCCGAGCCCTGGGTCGGGCGGAGCGGAGTTCGCCGTCTTCCGGGGCCTTAGCCCGAGTCCGAGCCCTGGGTCGGGCGGAACTTCCTATGGCGCATTTGGCAAAGCCTGACTGCCTGTCAGTCTCACTCTGTCAAGTGGCACTGCAGTCGGAATGGCGCAGGCGGCGCTGTCCTTCTGTCAGACCGGTCAGTGGAGCAGCGAAGTGACGGCGGTCACTTCGGCTCTGCCGGGGGGCGCGTGTCAGGATAAAGGTGTTAGGCTACCTTTGCGTTAAATGCCCCTGCGACTCGGTCGGTCGGCGCAGCGATTTAGTCAGGGTTGCTTCTTAGCGAAGGCAAGGCCTCAGGCGAGCCGGAGATGTGTCTGCCGTTAAAAGGGGGCCTCGGGCGAGACGGAAACATCTCGGGGTCGGCTGCCCTTGCCCGAGGCTAGGCTCGGGCGAGGCGTGATCGAGTCGCTCGTATGGACTGATCCCTGATTTAATCGCACCCATCAGGCCTCTGCAGCTTTATGCTGATGGGGGTTACCAGCTGAGAATTAGGCGTCTTAAGGGTACCCCTAATTATGGTCCCCGACACTGATATCGGTCTAGATTCGAGTACGAGCGACGACAAGTTGGGCTTACTAGTAAAGAGTTGTGTTAGAAGGGTTAATCAGAGTTATTTAAGCTCGCAATCCTTGTTTGCTTGTGCCATGTTAGGAAAGCTTATGTGAAGCCATTTGAACATCATCATTACGGACGTGATGTGACTACTTAAGTTCAAATTAACATGGCATGCATGCGCAATCATGAATGAGAAATGCTAATGTTTGCGAGGTAACACAAGGAATGCCGCCGGCCTTTGCTTATTAATTAGCACCCGGAGTGATACATGCGTTCACAATTCCACAATTGGCAAAGTGTCCATACAAAATTTATTTTAACTGTGAAAGTGCGCATGTATATGGTTCAGCGTATTAATTAATGGCAAACAGTTTAGGCATAATATTCTCTAGAACTTCACGAGTAGCTTTTAGTCCCGAAGGTTTAATATCGATGCTTAATGACGACCCTCGGAATTGAAAGGAAGACAACTGAAGTCGATTTATTCTTGATACATATGCACACCGTCTTTAGCATCCATATATAAAAAAATATGCTTATTTTGAAATCTTTTAAAATTTGATTTTACATCTAAACCTAAGTTTGAGCGTGCGCTCTGTTAAAGTAAGTTAATTAGATTTCATCTGAGCATATATCTTGGGAAATGAATTGCAAGGCAAAATTCTATTTTCCAAACAATAAAACTTAGGGCTTGTTCGTTTTGTTTTCAATCCACGTGGATTGAGTGGGATTGAGCGGGTTTCAATCCCAAACAAGTCAAAATCTTTCATAAAATTTTTCAATCACATCCAATCCACATGTGATTAGATGGTTTTTTAAAATTCTAAGAAAACTTTTTTAGGGAAAATCAGTTTAACCCAAAACTCAGATACAATATTTTGAGAAGAATTTTAATTTCAAAAGTACATAACCTATAATTTAATTTCAAAAGTACAGAACCTATAATACCGATTTCACCCAAAATACTCAAATATAGCATTATGTGAAGAATTTTAGTTTCAAAACTAGTATGATATAAATGATACCAAATCCAAGAAAAACGGATTATCCTTGATTTTAACATCTACTCGCTCGTCCCAAATTATAATCCGTTCGACTTTTTGGACCAAGTTTGACCAAGTCCTCCCTTTTTTTTGCAAAAATGAAAATCCGAAACCATATTTAAAAATATATTATATGCTAAACTAAAAAAATAATTATTATATTTTTTGAATAAGACGAGCCGGTAAAATTTGGAGTAAAAAAAGTTAGGGTATTTTTGAGGTCCAGCAACCAGCATGTCGTGACTCACGGTAGAGCCACACAAAAACTGGATAGACGGCATCACTTAACCTATGTTTGGTTCACTGTATCTATCCATACTGGTACGCACGCACCAATGAAATTTAGACTTATTTACCTGTATCTACATATACATAGAAATTAGTCGTACCCACTAAAACAGACTCATGCGAGCTTGGCTACACACGTCAAGCATCCAATCACATGGTTAACTGCCACATCAGCAAGTCACGTGAAAAATGTTTTCTACAAGGACCAGCATGACGATTATCTTCAGATGCGGTCCAGCTGACAAGGTCGCCCATACTCCCTGTCTAGGTTACGTTCTGCCATGATACAGTGCAGAATAAGAGGGGGGATAGCTCAATTGTCTACACGATTTGAATGGCCGTCTTGGAGTGTTTGTACAATGAGTTTTGCCTAGAAAGCTACTTCTACTGCTTCTGCTTGTATTGTTGTCTTTAATCCGTATCGGCTACTACTGCTTTTATATTATTTTTGTTTATATGGATTGCACCTGCAGTAGCAGTCCAAACAGATGGCTTTAATTCGAAGCGAACGACCCACTAAATTTTAAATCCTATGTTTTTTCACAAACATGTCGCTTGCATATGCTTATAGATGTACACAAAGCATGAAAACCCGGACAGAAGCATGTTTTTTTGGCTCGGTACGAGCCCGATTCGGCCTGCTTTTATAGGGTTTAGGCCGGGCCGGCACGAATAAGCGGACCAAGCTCGGACAGGAAACTAAACACGACGGGCTAGCCTGGCACGGCCCGTTTACCTCTAAGCCCATCAAGCCCGCTTTTTTACATTAAACCGTGCTTATCGGACCATTTAGCCCATTTTGCCTGGTTTTTCCATGCTTAACGGGTCGGACCGGCCCGTTTAGGCCCGCAGCGGGCCGAGCTCGGATAGAAAACGAGACCGCGGCTTAGACGGTTCGGTCTGATTTTCTAACCGTGACTAGTGGACCGGACCCAAAACGGAACGGACTTCACTGAACCCGGGTCAGGCCGGATGGGGCGGCCCGTTTGGCCATCTCTAGGTATGCTAGTAGCTAGTATGATCAGAGCTAGCATATACCATATGCCTCCTGGCACTGATTAGCAGGCCATCCCAATCGGAAAAAGGGCCCTAGACTGGCCTGGTGGCAACATCAACGTGCACACGCGCACCGGCATGGGCACATGATTAGCTGCAATTTGAGGGGGTGTGTGGGAAAAGGAGAGCGCGCCACCAAGCAGGTGGCTGCAGGATATGATGAGGCCAATAACGTGCTCTGGAGCTGTCGGTTGTTCTCTGCGCCGACACATGTCGACCCGGTTGGCGCCACAGCTGCATGGTTGCATTGCATCGCTATATCGCATCGAGTATGGCAGGGCTGCCGGCAGCAGCAGCTTGCTGCTCCCTCATCCATTATCCTCCTTCACCTGCGTCCGTATGAGTATGACCACACTTTGACCGAGCATGCAGGGTGAATCTGTACTACTACAAGGACCACGTAAGTAATTAACATGAGCTAATCGGTAGTTAGAACGGAACTAGTTCGTAACTAAACTATATTTTGTCTAGCTATTATTACCTCACGGCGGAGGAGCTGTGAGCTTTGGGCGCCCTCGACTGGCGCGCGCGCCATTCCTCTTTCCAAAAAGATAGGCAGGGCCTGCTGTGTGCTGGCAGTGGCAGCGGCGCGGCAGGGCAAGCACATGTGTGCGTGGCCACCGAGGCGAGCCCGTCCGCCCGTCCGCCCGGGCGGCAATAGGCAGGGGCATCAATCCTTTCGTTCCTAGGGATCGATCGATCTCATGAGTGCAATAAAGAGCGGCAGCGACCATTTGCTCGCCTCGCCCGGCCTCACATTCGCCCGCGCACAGAAACACACGCGCACAAAGCATCAGCAGTGTGGCAGCAGGCAGCAGCAGCAGCAATGCAAGGCGTCGCCGTCGCGTCACTTTCCTCGCATTTCCCCCCGGCCTGCACCATTTCCTCCCAGAGCGAGCCGAGCCAGCAGGGAATCTGCAGTGTCCGGCCGGCCACGGTTGCAACGCACAAGAACGGCGGAGAAGGCAGCACGCTACAGACTATACATCTACGGTACATAGGAGGGAGGTCCACTAGATAACGTTTTAGTTGTGTTATTGGTCTACAGGTGGGGTCTATTCTCATTTTTGTGAGGGGCTGCAAACAACCTGGTTTGCAGCCGAGCTACAGCAAAAAAATTTTCCCTATATATGGGGTTGGCTGGATCGTCGGTGATATTTAGGGAATGTTTGGTTCCTTTAGTCATCCTCTTTAAATTTTAGAGGTTACACTTTAGTTTCTAGAATTTCTGTTTAGGAGACCTTATTTAGTTATACAGTTTGGTAGTTTATAGACTAAAAGTGATTAAAATTTAGTCAACTAAACTAAAGCTTAGGAGGTGGAAACCAAACAGAAACAGCTCCTTATTATAGCTTTTGTGGTTCGGGACGACAACACAGAGTATGGCTGGCCGCCAATGCCTCGGTCCTAGGCTCCTAGCCGGTCGCCGCCGGCAGCCGAACAGCTCTTTCATACGTCTCTGTAATACCTAAATATGTAAACCATGAAAATAGTGTTGATCTCAATGTTTGGTGACCATTATTTATCATCACATGTGACTGATCATATTTAAAAATGAGTAAATCCTTACTAAGACACAAATAAATCATTGCATCATATTGGATTTTTGTTTGTGCATTCAAAACAAAATAATAGGGATAAATATATTACATTGAGTAGAGGATTTGGGTTGAACCCTAGATTTGAATTTGAGGTTTAAATGGAGAAGGAGAAGGAAATACCATGAAATACAAAATAAAATCATAAATGAGCAAATACCACACTAGTATTTTCAAGGTGAATAATTAATCTAAGTACAAATTCACCTCAAGTTTGAAATTCAAATGGGGATTCGAAATTAAGAAAATTAAGAGAGAAAGGAAAAGAGAAAGTAAAAAAAAAGAAATGAATAAAACCCCTAACTGGGCCTCAACACCCCATTTTGGCCCACTCCCGAACTCAAGCCGCGCGGCCCGACCAGCCTCTCCCACCGTGCACTCACTGGATGGCGGGACCCTCCTGGCAGCCTCACACCTCTTTCTCACGCGCCGACTGCTTCTCACTGACAATGGGCCGACCTTGTCAGGACCTTCTCCCAACTGAACGACCGAGCTTGGCGGAGGGGTCGTGCCATTGTCGCGTGGTCGGTTGCGGCTCGACCTTCCGCGCCCTTAAAGGGAGTACGAACCGGGCTCGCTTCTCCCTCCGTGTCCGCCTAACCTCGCGACCACCGCCTTAGCAGAGAGAAAATCGCACGCGCCGCCATTGTAGGAGTGTGCCGCCGTCGGGTAGACTCCCTTCTGGTCGTCCTCTGGCCTTGGACCTGGGATCAGGAGCTCCTTCGGAACACAAGGAAGGTAGTCGTGGCCAAGCCATTCGGAGATTGCCGCCAACGCCGTCGGAATTCCTCGCCGCTGTGACATTGCCGTGGTCTGCCCGCTCTGCGCCGTGGCCAGCCCCTCTCTGGCGTTCAACCACGGTAATCCCAACCATCATTCTCCTCGCCATGACCTTCTCAACATCTAGCACTGGTCAATTTTGGGATCGGGAGGTGTTGGTGGCCGAATTTTGCCCTCGCCGGCGAGCTGGCCGCCGCGGGAGCCGCGTACCGTCGCCTGGGGGCGCTCGGGTTGGGGAGAAGGGCGCGGATCGTCGATTCCACGGTCGACGGATCGGATCAGCCCAGGCATACCCGTTCGGTAGGTTGTATCCTGCGCGTCGATCTGCGATCGTAGGGCTGTTACGCCACCAGAGTTATTTAGAGTCTGGACCGTTGGATTGTGATCGAACGATCTAGGGCGCTTGCTGGTTTATAATAGGCGAGATCTTATCCTGGCCATTGGTTCTGATCGTGCGGTCTGGAGCGCACGATACCCCTTCGGCCTGGCATATTTACACTTGAAACCCTCTGGTTCTAATAAAATAACCCGCCATCCACAGGGCTTGTTCCCTGTGTCTTAGAAACGTTACACCGAGACCCCTGTGTTTTCTGGAATTTGAGGCCCAATCCAGAGAACTTTGAAAATCAGAAATTAATATCAGAAATCAATTTTTAGTGCATAAATAAATGTTAAAAATTGTTTAATTCATAGTAAATGCATATGAGCTCCAAATTGGACCATTCCAGTTCCTATAATTTTGTAATATTATTCTCTATTAAATAGTACCACTGTTTTCACATGAAATACACATTAAAATTTATTTCTCACTTAACCCTATATTAAATGCATAAAACCTTAGAAAATCCATAACTTAAAATCTATACCTCCAAATTTAGTGATTCCAATTCCTGTGATCATATTTTAATTTCTAGTTTATTACTGTATATTCTATTTGCATGTTTGATGTGATGTTAATTTATGCTATGCTATGTATGTATTGTGTTGATACGAGTAGACGAGCAAGCCACTGTGGAATCTGAGGTTCAGCAAGTTGAGACTGCTGAGCAGGAGCTCGTGGAAGGCAAGTTGTGCCCTTGATCACTTCTTTTACCCATTCATGTTCTTATTATTCATAATGATCTGCATAGGATAATTTTGCTGGGACCCAATAGGATACCCTAGATTTGACTATCTTTATACCTTGTTTCACCACTGGTTTTACTACTAAAGTTTTGGGTAGTTCATGCTATTGCTTTATGTGGATTTGGGTATAGAGATATTCATCACTCATTGTTATACTTGTTATTATCTGTTCATTATTTTATGTTCATGATAAGATCATTATGTTAATGGGAACATGGAGAACCACCCGGGAAAACAGTGCTACCACAAGGGTTTAATGGGACGCCCTTGGCTGATTAACTAGGAAAGCTAGTGGAGGGCTACCTTACCCGAAAGGGGCAAGGGCAGTAGGGGAGTGGTCAGTGTAGGGAGGTCCTTGGGTTGATTTTGCTGCGATGGCGGTCAGACAAGAACCCTGCACTGGAGCTTCCTATAAACTGTAGCGGGTAGCCTGAAGCTAGTGGAACTTTGTAAAGGCCTTGTAGTGGTACCCTGCCTCGCTTCCTTGGTAGAGGTGTATGGAGTCTGATCAACTCCGTGGCAAATGGGTAACACGACTTGTGGGTAAAGATGCGCAACCTCTGCAGAGTGTAAAACTGGTATACTAGCCGTGCTCACGGTCATGAGCGGCTCGGACACTCACATGATTAATTTATGGAACTTAAACTTAATTTGTCATATCATTGCATTTGGGATTATTTTATTATTACTTTTACTTATTATTACTATGGTTTGGTATTTACTTACACTTAGTAACTGCTAATAAAATTTTGACTAACTCCTAAAAGCAATGCTCAGCTTCAGCCTTTATGTCATTGATCAGCCTTACACTACATGAACTCCCACCTTTGTGAGTTCATGCCACATTATTCCCCACAACTTGTTGAGCGATGAACATGTGTGAGCTCACCCTTGCTGTCTCACACCCCCCCACAGGAGAAGAACAGGTGGTTCAGGAGGAGCCACAGGGCGAGGAGTTTGATCTGATCTAGGTGGCGTTTCTCAGTTGACATTTGCGCCGACGATCTTTAGTTCGTTTTATATTCATTATTTTATTTTGTAATAAGTCTTCCGCTATGTAATAAATACTCTGATGTTTTATGACATTTATCTCTATACACTCTGTTATTATATATGTTGTCTTCTTGGCGCATGTATGAGATGCACCCGGCTTTGTTCCTTAAAGCCGGGTGTTACAGAAGTGGTATCAGAGGAAATGTTGACTGTAGGACGAAACCTAGATAGAAATGGATAAAACCCTTACCTATTTAACTTATTCTGATTCATTCTATACTTACCTTACTCTGAATCCTTCTATACTTATCTTGATCCTGTCTTACCTTCTACTGTTCTACTCTGATCATTCGTACCTTTTCTATTCTAAGACAAGATGGATTTCACACCTTGGAATCCCTACCCCTATGACATTTTTAAGAGATAGGAGACCTAAGACAAAAAAATATTTTCTCTATTAAAAATGTTGTTTGATTGTTCTGATGAAAAATGTCTGATTTGCTTCTTTGATTGATTGAAATATTATATATGGACATCTTAGCATGTGCCAGCATAAGGTAACTAGCTATGGTGGGTAAAATATTAATCTGCTTAGCTAATAAATCCCCCAAAGTAACATAAGTCGTAATTATTGCCTTGTCTACTGCTCTTTCTTACCATATGTATCTAACTCAGATGGTCAATACCAGGCGGGATGGTGGAATTGATTTGCCTCCTAATCGACACACTCGGAGAATATACAGACAACCTCAGCCACAGCCAGCAGAGATGAATCCTCCTAATCCTCCACCAGGCGGAGTTGACCCACTGGTTGCTGCTCAGATGGCGGTGATGCAGCAAATGGTGGACACTATGGCTGATATGCGTGCACAGATGCAGCAAGAACGCCAAGAGATGCATCAGGAAAGAGAAGATATACACCAGGAGTTGCGCCAGGAGAGAGATGAGATACGCCAAGAAAGGAGGGCGCAACAACAGCAGCTGCAACAACAACTTCAACAACAGCAGCAACAGCAGCAAGTGCCATTGCCTCCACCACCACCACCACCAGTTCCACCTCGTGACAAGCACCGAGAATTTATGAGTCATAAGCCACCAACCTTCGCCAGTTCGCCAGATCCACTTGATGCTGACGATTGGTTGAAGTCAATTGAGAAGATGCTGAATATTGCACAATGCACTGACCGGGAGAAGGTTTTATATGCTTCTGGACGTCTGACTGGTCCTGCTTGTAAGACCCAAAAATGTATACAGTGATAATACAGCCGATCTTCTTATTTGTGTTTCATACATTCATTTCAACACGAGAATAATTGTAATTAAGAATGAGTAAATAAAAGAAATAAGACATGCACAACTTGTGCACCATACTGGAGTTTATTGGATTGTGTATTTATAAACAATGGTAATATCGATAAAAATATAATTAAGTTAATATGGTGATTTGAGACCTAATTTGCAATTTTAGAAATTGGAGAAGTAAAGGAAAACTACTATACAAAATAAAACAAATATGGGATAAATAAAACCTTGCTGTGATGGTTTGACCAAACTGCATAATTAAAATAGGTTCAAATTCCCAAGTAAGTTTGAATCCAAATTTGGATTTAAAAGAGTTAAGGATAAAAGAAAACAGGAAATAAAATAAAAAAAAGGAATACATGGCAACTGGGCCGCAGACCACCTATTTGGCCCACTTGCGTTTTCCTCCTGCGCGGCCTACTCCACCTCCTTCTTCTTTTTTTATTTTCTCTTTGCTTTAAGAGACTGACATGTGGGCCCCCTCGCCTGACAAACTTTCTTCCCCGTGAGGATCGGACGCGCTGACCGAAGAACACCTCCAGCTCTGTGCGTCTTCTTGCAACCACCTCGCCGAACGGAGCGGCGGGAATTGTGGCAACGATCACGGCAACTACGGGGGACCGAGTCCAGCTTGGAATCTTCGGAAGCGAGACCCTCGGCCTATAAAGCGTCGTGCACCAGGCCCTCGCGGTTTCCCCTTTTACAGCACTGCCGCCGTGAGCCATTAACGAAAAAGAAAACAAGCCGCCTCCGTCCAGGGGTTAGCCGGGCGCAGCGTACACGTGTGGAACCTGGGCGCTTCTCCGGCTGGCGTGGTTCATCACCACGCTACTATCCTCCGGTGAGAATCCTCTGACTGCTCCTGCTTGTTCAACCATACGTAGAGCATTCCTTAGGTTTGGATTCTGCAGCGTGGGTCTACCAGTGTGCTGTGCGCGTTGGGGCTTTTACTAGGCTGGGGGATCGATTGTGCTCTGGGCGGTCCTGGGGTTGGCGAACGATCGGTGTTCGCCTGCCAGGCCTTGGGCAGGCACCAGCTGGTCATGGCGATGGGGGGGGGGGGTGATGCGTGCTAGTGCCAGGCGCCGGCCGGAGGTAGATGGAGCCCTGGCGTAATGCTCCATCGGGGAAGAAGATGCGTTAGCCATTGATCCGGCAGAGTGCGGTTGGGATTAAATCCTAGTGTACCGTTTCGGCCGAGGGAGTAGTGGTCGTTGATTTCGCATCCTACGGTTGTTACTAGATCTAGAGGTAATTGAATCCGGATCCTCGATCCTGGATCCAACGACCCTCGCAGCATACCGGTTCGGGTAAGCACTGGTCTAATCGTGGCCATCCACTTTAGATCGGACGACTGTAAAAACGAGATACCCCCCCTTCGCGGGCCAATTTTACTTAAGAGCCCCTCCGAAATCTTGAAAATAAACCCGCCGTCCAGTTTTACTATGCACTGAGTCTAAGATATCTTGCGCAAGGCCCCCTGACCTTTCTGGTAAATGAGGCCCAGTCCAGAGATAGTTTAAATCGAATAAATGAATAGAAAATGGATTTCTAACATGAAAATAATTACTAGAACTTTATAAATTCATAGAAAATTCATACTAACTCCAAATCACTTCATTCCAGTTCCTAAAATTTTGTAGTTTTATTCTCTACCACTTAGTGTCTCTGTTTTACCATGACAACAGTAAGAAAATTAATCCCACACTTAATCCTATTTTAAACACATAAAACCTTTGAAAATCCATAACTTAAATTCTATAACTCCAAAAATTATGATTCCTGTTCCTAGAATTTTATTTTAATGTGTAGATTATTACTGTGTATTTTATTTATATGTTTGGTGTAATGTTAATTTCTCTATATGCACTGTGCTTGTTTGTATTGTGACGAGTAGAAGAGCCCGTGACCGAGGACCCTGGTGAGCAGCAGATTGAAGTAGCTGAGCAGGAGCTCATTGAAGGCAAGTTGTGTCCTTGACCACTTTTTACCCAATAATGTTCTTTAATATCATTCATCCATGCATAGGTTAATTTTGATGGGACCCAATAGGTCACCCTAGATTGTTTATCTCATTACCTTGTTTACCCCTGAATCACTTGGGTAGTTTGCTATTGCTTTATATGGTTTTGGGATAATCATTTATTACCTCTATGTTCCAATTCTTTTTGTGTTATTCTATTTATGTTCATGTTGAGATCATTAATGTTAATTGAAACATAGAGCTTAACTTGAGAACCACGTGCCACCACAAGGGTTTAATGGGATGCCCTTGGCTGACTAATTAGGAAAGCTAGTGGAAGACTACCTTACCCGGAAGGGGCAAGGGCAGTAGGGGAGTGGTCAGTGTAGGGAGGTCCTTGGTTGATTTTGCTGCGATGGCAGTCAGCCGAGAACCCTGCATTGGAACTTCCTATAAACTGTAGCGGGTTTTCGGAAGCTAGTGGAACTTTGTAAAGGCCTCGTAGTGTTGCCCTGCCGCGCTTCCTAGGTAGAGGTGTATGGGATTCGCGGCCCCTTGGCAGATGGGTAACATGACTTGTGGGTAAAGGGTACAACCTCTGCAGAGTGTAAAACTGGTATACTAGCCGTGCTCACGGTCATGAGTAGCTCAGGACTCTCTGATGTTTAAATTATGGAACTTAAATTCAATTTTGTCATTTGCATTGCATGGGATTATTATTAATTTTGTTCTATTACTTTACTTATGGTTTGGTATTTACTTACACTTAGTAATTGCTAATAAAATTTTGACCAACTACTTAAAAGCAATGCTCAGCTCTAACCCCTATCATTGATTAGCCTTACACATCACATGAACTCACACCTTTGTGAGTTTATGTCCACTGGTTCCCCACAACTTGTTGAGCTATGATCATGTGTGAGCTCACCCTTGCTGTCTCACACCCCCCCACAGGAGGAGAGCAGGTGGTCGAAGAGGAGCCGCCTAACACTGAGGAGTTCGATCTGATCTAGGTGGTGTTTCCCAGTCGACATTGGCGCCGACGATCCTTAGTTCGTTTTATCTTCATTACTTTATTTTGTAATAAGTCTTCCGCTATGTAATAAATACTCTGATGTTTTATGACATTCATCTCTATACACTCTGTTATTATATATGTTGTCTTCTTGGCGCATGTATGAGATGCACCTGGCTTTGTTCCTTAAAGCCGGGTGTGACAGAAGTGGTATCAGAGGAAATGTTGACTGTAGGACGAGACCTAGATAGAATGGACAAACCCTTACCTACTTATCTTATTCTGAATCATTCTACACCTACCTTATTCCGAATCTTTGTACACTTATCTTGATCCTGTCTCACCTTCTACTGTTCTACTCTGATCATTCTTACCTTTTCTACTCTTAGACAAGATGGATTTCACACCTTGGAATCCCTACCCCTATGACATTTTTAAGAGATAGGAAGCCTAAGACAAAATTAAAAATTATTTTCTCTATTAAAAATGTTGGTTGATTGTTCTGATGATCAATGCCTGATTTGCTTCTTTGATTGATTGAAATAGTATAGACGGGCATCTTAGCATGTACCTCCATAAGGTAATGTATTAGCTTTAGTGGATAACGCACCAATCTACTTAGCTAATAAATCCCCCGTAGTAACATTCCTCGTAATTACTCGCCTTGTCTACAATTCTTGCTTTCTTACCCTATGTTTCTAACCCAGATGGGCTACCCCTATAGTGTGAGAAGAGAGCACTATAGACGTGATCCTTGGTATGTCATGGTTAAGAAAGGCAAAGGCCATTATAGCATGTGGTAGAGGTACCGTAGAACTCACCAGTGCCAAAGGAGAAAAATTCGAAGTTGAGATTTCAGTAACTACCACCACCAGCAGCATTCTTAGTAGATGAGAAGTTTGTTGGTGTCAACATCCGTGTGGTTAGAGATTTTCTGGATGTTTTCCAGAGGAGTTATTAGGGATGCCACCTGATAGAGAAGTTGAGTTTGTTATTGACCTCTTACCTGGAACCGCCCCTATTTCTAAACGGCCATATAGGATGTCCGTAGAGGAGTTGAAGGAACTTAAGAAGCAGTTAACTGAGTTACAAGATGCTGGGTACATTCGTCCGAGTTCCTCACCTTGGGGAGCACCGGTCTTGTTTGTACAGAAGAAGGATGGATCGCAGCGGATGTGTGTGGATTATAGGTCTCTTAATGATGTTACAGTGAAGAACAAGTATCCGTTGCCCCGTATTGAAGATTTATTTGATCAGATGAGAGGTGCAAGAGTATTTTCGAAGATTGATCTCCGATCGGGATACCATCAGATGAGGATTAGACCATCGGATATTCCCAAGACGGCTTTCTCGACCCGATATGGTTTATATGAGTTCACTGTTATGTCATTTGAACTAACTAATGCACCAGCCTATTTTATGGATCCAAAGAATAAGGTGTTCATGGTCTGGACAGATTCGTCGTGGTTTTCATCAACGATATTATTATTTATTCCAAGAGTGATAGTAATCATGAGGGACATCTGAGAGTGGTGCAACATAAGCGACGAGATAATCAACTCTACACCAAGTACAGTAAATGCGAGTTTTGGATTGGCGAGGTGCCATTTCTTGGACATATCATTTCTAATGGAGGGATACCAGTGGATCCTGCTAAAGTCAAGGGGATAGTGGTGTGGAGCATACCCACTATAGTTACTGAGGTCCGGAGTTTCTTGGGACTTGCAAGATATTATCGGAGATTTATTGAAGGATTCTCTAAGATTGCTAAGCCATGACCTCGCTTCTGGAGAAGGGAAGAGAGTTTAACTGGGATGAGAAGTGCCAAGATAGTTTTAACCAATTGAAGTTGAGATTGATGTCACCCCAGTGTTGGTTATGCCGGATCTATAGAAGGGATTTGACGTTTATTGTGATGCATGTGGCCAAGGCTTAGGATGTATGCTCATGCAAGAAGGACATGTGATTGCCTACACGTCTTGTCAGTTGCGGAAACACGAGTTAAACTACCCCACGCATGACTTATAACTAGCAGCCGTGGTGCATGCGCTTAAGATATGGAGGCATTATATTATGGGAAACAAGTGTCAAGCGTACACGAATCATAAGAGTTTTAAGTATATATTCACATAGCAGGATCTCAACCTTAGGCAACGCCATTGGTTGGAGCTTATTCAGGATTATGAGTTGGAGATTCACTATCACCCGGGCGAGGCAAATTTGGTTGCAGACGCCTTGAGTCGAAAGGAGCATGTTCATTCAGCTGTTTTTGCCCAGCTACCCAATGAGATTGTTGAGGATTTCAGAGACTTAACCTGGGGATAGTTGCTCATACTGAAGGAGTTACTATTGATGTGGAACCTACTTTGGAGCAAGAAATCCGCAAAGGTCAAATTGGTAATGCTAAAATAAAAGAGATTAAGGATCTGATTACTGAAGGACGAGGTCCGGAATTCATGGAAGATGAGCAAGGCACTGTATGGTTCAAGGACAGGATGTGTGTTCCTGATATCGAGAGCCTTCGAGGGACTATATTGAAAGAGGCCCATGACTCGAATTATTCTATTCATCCTGGTAGTACCAAGATGTATCAGAATTTGAAGCAGAAATATTGGTGGTATGGATTGAAGAGAGATGTGGCTACACGTGTGGCTATGTGCGAGGTGTGTCAAAAAAAGTTAAGGCCGAACACCAAAGACCAGCTGGACTATTATACCCATTAAAGATACCCGACTGGGAGTGTAAAGAGATTAGTATGGACTTTATTACTGGATTGCCTCGCACCTCAAAAGGATAGGATTCTATATGGGTTATTGTGGATAGACTGACCAAAGTGACTCATTTTATTTCGGTCAAGACTACTTATAAAGGTTCTCAATTGGTAGAGTATATATGGCTCGGATTATGTCTCTACACGGTATACCGAAGTGGATCATTTTGGATAGAGGATCACAGTTTGCCTCTAGATTTTGGAAAAGTTTTCATGAGAATATGAGCACAAAGTTGAATTTTAGTACAGCTTATCACCCTCAGACTGATGGACAGACTGAAAGGACTAATCAAGTATTGGAAGATATGTTGAGAGCATGTGCCCTTCAGCATGGAGGAAGTTGGGATAAAAGTCTACCTTATGCTGAGTTCTCATATAATAATGGTTATCAGGCCAGTCTGAAGATGTCACCTTTTGAAGCTTTATATGGGAGAAAGTGCAGGACTCCTCTATATTGGGATCAGACTGGAGAAAGACAGTTCTTTGGACCTGAACTTATTCAAGAGGCAGAAGGACAAGTTTGTATAATTCGAGAGAATTTGAGGGTAGCTCAAACCAGGCAAAAGAGCTATGCTGATAATAGAAGGAGGCCACTGGAATTTGAAGAAGGAGATTATGTGTACCTCAAGGTGTCACCACTTCGTGGAATGAGGAGATTTAAAGTCAAGGGCAAATTGTCCCCTCGCTATATTGGACCATTCTTGATCTTTAGGCGAGTTGGGGAGATGGCATACCAACTCGAGTTACCTGATAGTCTATCGGATGTGCATAATGTGTTCCACGTGTCTCAGCTCAAGAAGTGTCTCCGTGTCCCTGAGGAACAGTTACCCATGGAAGAGCTCAGTGTTCAGGGTGATTTGACTTACACGGAGTACCCGATCAAGATTTTGGATACTTTGACTCGAGTTACAAGAAGTAAGGTGATAAAGATGTGCAAAGTCCAATGGAGTCACCACGGTGAAGATGAAGCGACTTGGGAAAGAGAAGAAGAGCTTCGCATAGATTTTCCCCACCTTTTCTCTAGTTCTTCTTAAATCTCGAGGACGAGATTATTTTTAAGGGGGGTAGGATTTGTAAGACCCAAAAATGTATACAGTGATAATACAGCCGATCTTCTTATTTGTGTTTCATACATTTATTTCAACACGAGAATAATTGTAATTAAGAATGAGTAAATAAAAGAAATAAGACATGCACAACTTGTGCACCATACTGGAGTTTATTGGATTGTGTATTTATAAACAATGGTAATATCGATAAAAATATAATTAAGTTAATATGGTGATTTGAGACCTAATTTGCAATTTTAGAAATTGGAGAAGTAAAGGAAAACTACTATACAAAATAAAACAAATATGGGATAAATAAAACCTTGCTGTGATGGTTTGACCAAACTGCATAATTAAAATAGGTTCAAATTCCCAAGTAAGTTTGAATCCAAATTTGGATTTAAAAGAGTTAAGGATAAAAGAAAACAGGAAATAAAATAAAAAAAAGGAATACATGGCAACTGGGCCGCAGACCACCTATTTGGCCCACTTGCGTTTTCCTCCTGCGCGGCCTACTCCACCTCCTTCTTCTTTTTTTATTTTCTCTTTGCTTTAAGAGACTGACATGTGGGCCCCCTCGCCTGACAAACTTTCTTCCCCGTGAGGATCGGACGCGCTGACCGAAGAACACCTCCAGCTCTGTGCGTCTTCTTGCAACCACCTCGCCGAACGGAGCGGCGGGAATTGTGGCAACGATCACGGCAACTACGGGGGACCGAGTCCAGCTTGGAATCTTCGGAAGCGAGACCCTCGGCCTATAAAGCGTCGTGCACCAGGCCCTCGCGGTTTCCCCTTTTACAACACTGCCGCCGTGAGCCATTAACGAAAAAGAAAACAAGCCGCCTCCGTCCAGGGGTTAGCCGGGCGCAGCGTACACGTGTGGAACCTGGGCGCTTCTCCGGCTGGCGTGGTTCATCACCACGCTACTATCCTCCGGTGAGAATCCTCTGACTGCTCCTGCTTGTTCAACCATACGTAGAGCATTCCTTAGGTTTGGATTCTGCAGCGCGGGTCTACCAGTGTGCTGTGCGCGTTGGGGCTTTTACTAGGCTGGGGGATCGATTGTGCTCTGGGCGGTCCTGGGGTTGGCGAACGATCGGTGTTCGCCTGCCAGGCCTTGGGCAGGCACCAGCTGGTCATGGCGATGGGGGGGGTGATGCGCGCTAGTGCCAGGCGCCGACCGGAGGTAGATGGCGCCCTGGCGTAATGCTCCATCGGGGAAGAAGATGTGTTAGCCATTGATCCGGCAGAGTGCGGTTGGGATTAAATCCTAGTGTACCGTTTCGGCCGAGGGAGTAGTGGTCGTTGATTTCGCATCCTACGGTTGTTACTAGATCTAGAGGTAATTGAATCCGGATCCTCGATCCTGGATGCAACGACCCTCGCAGCATACCAGTTCGGGTAAGCACTGGTCTAATCGTGGCCATCCACTTTAGATCGGACGACTGTAAAAACGAGATACCCCCCTTCGCGGGCCAATTTTACTTAAGAGCCCCTCCGAAATCCTGAAAATAAACCCGCCGTCCAGTTTTACTATGCACTGAGTCTAAGATATCTTGCGCAGGGCCCCCCTGACCTTTCTGGTAAATGAGGCCCAGTCCAAAGATAGTTTAAATCGAATAAATGAATAGAAAATGGATTTCTAACATGAAAATAATTACTAGAACTTTATAAATTCATAGAAAATTCATACTAACTCCAAATCACTTCATTCCAGTTCCTAAAACTTTGTAGTTTTATTCTCTACCACTTAGTGTCTCTGTTTTATCATGACAACAGTAAGAAAATTAATCCCACACTTAATCCTATTTTAAACACATAAAACCTTTGAAAATCCATAACTTAAATTCTATAACTCCAAAAATTATGATTCCTGTTCCTAGAATTTTATTTTAATGTGTAGATTATTACTGTGTATTTTATTTATATGTTTGGTGTAATGTTAATTTCTCTATATGCACTGTGCTTGTTTGTATTGTGACGAGTAGAAGAGCCCGTGACCGAGGACCCTGGTGAGCAGCAGATTGAAGTAGCTGAGCAGGAGCTCATTGAAGGCAAGTTGTGTCCTTGACCACTTTTTACCCAATAATGTTCTTTAATATCATTCATCCATGTATAGGTTAATTTTGATGGGACCCAATAGGTCACCCTAGATTGTTTATCTCATTACCTTGTTTACCCCTGAATCACTTGGGTAGTTTGCTATTGCTTTATATGGTTTTGGGATAATCATTTATTACCTCTATGTTCCAATTCTTTTTGTGTTATTCTATTTATGTTCATGTTGAGATCATTAATGTTAATTGAAACATAGAGCTTAACTTGAGAACCACGTGCCACCACAAGGGTTTAATGGGACGCCCTTGGCTGACTAATTAGGAAAGCTAGTGGAAGACTACCTTACCCGGAAGGGGCAAGGGCAGTAGGGGAGTGGTCAGTGTAGGGAGGTCCTTGGTTGATTTTGCTGCGATGGCAGTCAGCCGAGAACCCTGCATTGGAACTTCCTATAAACTGTAGCGGGTTTTCGGAAGCTAGTGGAACTTTGTAAAGGCCTCGTAGTGTTGCCCTGCCGCGCTTCCTAGGTAGAGGTGTATGGGATTCACGACCCCTTGGCAGATGGGTAACATGACTTGTGGGTAAAGGGTACAACCTCTGCAGAGTGTAAAACTGGTATACTAGCCATGCTCACGGTCATGAGCAGCTCAGGACTCTCTGATGTTTAAATTATGGAACTTAAATTCAATTTTGTCATTTGCATTGCATGGGATTATTATTAATTTTGTTCTATTACTTTACTTATGGTTTGGTATTTACTTACACTTAGTAATTGCTAATAAAATTTTGACCAACTACTTAAAAGCAATGCTTAGCTCTAACCCCTATCATTGATTAGCCTTACACATCACATGAACTCACACCTTTGTGAGTTTATGTCCACTGGTTCCCCACAACTTGTTGAGCTATGATCATGTGTGAGCTCACCCTTGCTGTCTCACACCCCCCCACAGGAGGAGAGCAGGTGGTCGAAGAGGAGCCGCCTAACACTGAGGAGTTCGATCTGATCTAGGTGGCGTTTCCCAGTCGACATTGGCGCCGACGATCCTTAGTTCGTTTTATCTTCATTACTTTATTTTGTAATAAGTCTTCCGCTATGTAATAAATACTCTGATGTTTTATGACATTCATCTCTATACACTCTGTTATTATATATGTTGTCTTCTTGGCGCATGTATGAGATGCACCTGGCTTTGTTCCTTAAAGCCGGGTGTGACACTGCTGCTGACTGGTGGGATTCTTATACTGCTGCCCATGATGCTGCTGATACTATTACTTGGGTAGAGTTCAGTACATAGTTCAGGAACTACCATATTCCAGCTGGGATGATAAAGATCAAGAAGAAGGAGTTTCTATCATTGAAGCAAGGCAATATGTCGGTCAGCGAGTACAGAGACAAATTTATTCAGCTGTCGAGGTATGCTCCGGAGGAAGTTGCTGAGGATGAAAGAAAGCAGGAGCACTTTATTGAAGGACTTAATGGACCCCTACAGTATGCACTGGTTGCACACACTTTTCCATCATTTCAGAGACTGCTGGATAAGGCTCTTGCTATTGAACACAAGCGTGTTCAGCTGGGTGACTTGAAGAGAAAGGCAATATCTCAAGGACAAGGAAGCAGCAGTGTTCGTCCTCGCTACAGTTCACCACAGGGTACACCGACTCGACCAGGAGGACCGCGCCCAGTTCAGCAATCACCACTGAGGACACCTACTCGTCAGGCCACTCCCACTGGCACCCCGACGAAGTTTGCAGGACAGAGTTCAGGCACTACGTGTTTCAAGTGTGGGAAGACTGGTCATTTTGCAAATGTCTGCCCACAGAGGATTGCTACTACTCCAGTTCAGAACAAGCAACAGACTCCTGGCAAGGGATATTCTATAGCCAGGGTGAATCAAGTCAGTGTTGATGATACTCCTGATGGTGGTGACCTCGTACTTGGTATGTTTTATGTTAATGCAATTCCTGCAACCATATTATTTGATTCTGGTGCTACACATTCATTCATGTCTGCTCGTTATGCCAACACAAATGAAATACCACTGCTAAATATGAGAAAACCCATGATAGTAATTACACCTAAAGGGCCTGTTGAGGCGAATCAAATGACACGTAGATTGACATTAACCATTATGGGTAGAGAATTTGGAGCTACTGCTATAATATTAGAGTCAAGCAGTATAGATCTGATCCTTGGTATGTCATGGCTAAGAAAGGCAAAGGCCGTTATAGCATGTGGTAGAGGTACCGTAGAACTCACTACCACTAAAGGAGAAAGATTTCAAGTTAATATTGCAGTAACCTCCTCATCCATGCGTGCAATGTTCTTTATGCCTGAGGAGTTTGTTGGTAACAACATCCGGGTGGTTAGAGATTTTCCGGATGTCTTTCCAGAGGAGTTACCAGGGATGCCACCTGATAGAGAAGTTGAGTTTGTTATTGATCTCTTACCTGGAACCGCCCCTATTTCTAAACGGCCATATAGAATGTCCATAGAGGAGTTGAAGGAACTGAAGAAGCAGTTGACGGAGTTACAAGAGGCTGGTTACATTCGTCCGAGTTCCTCACCTTGGGGAGCACCGGTTCTATTTGTACAGAAGAAGGATGGATCCCAGAGGATGTGTGTGGACTATAGATCACTTAATGATGTCACGGTGAAGAACAAGTATCCATTGCCCCGTATTGAGGATTTATTTGATCAGATGCGAGGTGCTAGAGTATTCTCGAAGATTGATCTCCGATCGGGATACCATTAGATGAGGATTAGACCATCGGATATTCCCAAGACAGCATTCTCGACTCGTTATGGATTATATGAGTTTACTGTTATGTCGTTTGGATTGACCAATGCACCGGCTTATTTCATGAATTTGATGAACAAAGTGTTTATGGAGTATTTGGACAGATTCGTCGTGGTGTTCATCGACGATATTCTTATCTATTCTGGGAGTGAAAGTGATCATGAACAACATCTAAGGTTGGTGCTACAGAAGCTACGAGATAATCAACTCTACGCTAAGTTCAGTAAGTGCGAGTTTTGGATTGACAAGGTGCCATTCCTTGGTCATATTATTTCTAATGGAGGAATAGCAGTGGATCCTGCTAAAGTGAAGGAGATAATGGAGTGGAGAGCGCCCACTACAGTTACTGAGATTCGGAGTTTCTTGGGGCTTGCAGGATATTATCGGAGATTTATTGAGGGATTCTCTAAGATTGCCAAGCCTATGACATCGCTTCTGGAGAAAGGAAGAGAATTTAAGTGGGATGAGAAATGTCAAGAGAGCTTTGATCAATTGAAGGAGAGATTGATGTCACCTCCAGTGTTGGTAATGCTAGACTTACAGAAAGGATTTGATATCTATTGTGATGCATGTGGCCAAGGATTGGGATGTGTGCTCATGCAAGAAGGATATGTGATCGCCTATGCATCTCGTCAGTTGCGGAAGCATGAATTGAACTACCCCACTCATGATTTAGAGCTGGCAGCAGTTGTGCATGCACTGAAGATTTGGAGACACTACATTATGGGAACTAAGTGTCAAGTGTACACGGATCATAAGAGCTTGAAGTATATATTCACTCAGAAGGATCTCAACCTTAGGCAACGCCGTTGGTTGGAGCTCATTAAGGATTATGATTTGGAGATTCACTATCATCCAGGCAAGGCAAATTTGGTTGCAGATGCCTTGAGTCGGAAGGAGCATGTTCACTCCGCTTTCGTTGTCCAACTGCCCAATGAATTAGCAAAAGACTTTGAGAGACTCAATTTAGGAATTGTTACTCATACTGAAGGAGTCACCATTGAGTTGGAACCTACCTTGGAGCAAGAGATTCGTAAAGGTCAGGTTGGTGATGCTAAGATTCAAGAGATTAAGGATCTGATCACGGATGGTCGAGTTCTGGAATTCATGGAGGATGAGCAAGGTACTATATGGTTCAAAGATCGGATATGTGTTCCAGAGATTGATAGCCTCCGTGAGACTATATTGAAAGAAGCCCATGATTCTGATTATTCTATCCACCCTGGTAGCACTAAGATGTATCAAGATTTGAAGCAAAAGTATTGGTGGTATGGACTGAAAAGAGATGTTGCTGCCCATGTGGCTAAGTGTGATGTGTGTCAAAGAGTTAAGGCTGAACATCAAAGACCCGCTGGATTATTGCACCCATTGAAGATACCCGAGTGGAAATGGGAAGAAATTGGTATGGATTTTATTGTTGGACTACCCCGCACCCCTGCTGGGTATGACTCTATTTGGGTAATTGTGGACAGATTGACCAAAGTGGCTTATTTCATACCTGTTAGGACTAATTACACGGGAGCCAAGCTAGCAGAATTATATATGACTCGGATAGTTTGTCTACATGGAGTACCTAAGAAGATCGTGTCTGATCGAGGATCACAGTTTACTTCTCGATTTTGGAAGAAGTTGCATGAGAGCTTGGATACAAAGTTGAATTTTAGTTCAGCCTACCATCCCCAGACTGATGGACAGACAGAAAGAACAAATCAAGTGCTGGAAGATATGTTAAGAGCCTGTGCTCTCAAGCATGGTGGCAGTTGGGAGAAGAGTCTACCCTATGCTGAGTTTTCCTATAATAATAGTTATCAAGCCAGTTTGAAGATGTCTCCGTTTGAGGCTCTGTATGGCAGAAAGTGCAGGACTCCACTGTATTGGGATCAAACTGGAGAAAGACAATTCTTTGGTCCTGAACTTATACAAGAGGCAGAAGAACAAGTTCGAATGATAAGGGAGAATTTGAGAATTGCGCAATCAAGGCAAAAGAGTTATGCTGATAACAGAAGAAGACTACTGGAGTTTAAGGAGGGTGATCATGTCAATTTGAAGGTGTCACCACTCCGGGGTATGAGGAGATTTAAAGTTAAAGGGAAGTTGTCCCCTCGCTTTATTGGACCCTTCTTGATCTTAAAGCGAGTGGGTGAAGTTGCATATCAATTGGAGTTACCCAATCATCTGTCAGATGTTCATGATGTGTTTCATGTGTCCCAGCTAAAGAAGTGCCTCAGGGTACCTGAGGAGCAACTACCAATGGAAGACCTTAGTGTTCAAGACGATCTAACTTATGCTGAGTACCCTATCAAGATTCTGGACACTTTGACTCGAGTTACAAGAAATAAGGTGATTAAGATGTGCAAGGTACAATGGAGTCACCATGGTGAGGATGAAGCCACTTGGGAAAGAGAAGAAGAGCTTCGGATAGATTTTCCCCATCTTTTTCCCTAGATCTTCCTAAATCTCGAGGATGAGATTATTTTTAAGGGGGGTAGGATTTGTAATACCTAAATATGTAAACCATGAAAATAGTGTTGATCTCAATGTTTGGTGACCATTATTTATCATCACATGTGACTGATCATGTTTAAAAATGAGTAAATCCTTACTAAGACACAAATAAATCATTGCATCATATTGGATTTTTGTTTGTGCATTCAAAACAAAATAACAGGGATAAATATATTACATTGAGTAGAGGATTTGGGTTGAACCCTAGATTTGAATTTGAGGTTTAAATGGAGAAGGAGAAGGAAATACCATGAAATACAAAACAAAATCATAAATGAGCAAATACCACACTAGTATTTTCAAGGTGAATAATTAATCTAAGTACAAATTCACCTCAAGTTTGAAATTCAAATGGGGATTCGAAATTAAGAAAATTAAGAGAGAAAGGAAAAGAGAAAGTAAAAAAAAAGAAATGAATAAAACCCCTAACTGGGCCTCAACACCCCATTTTGGCCCACTCCCGAACTCAAGCCGCGCGGCCCGACCAGCCTCTCCCACCGTGCACTCACTGGATGGCGGGACCCTCCTGGCAGCCTCACACCTCTTTCTCACGCGCCGACTGCTTCTCACTGACAATGGGCCGACCTTGTCAGGACCTTCTCCCAACTGAACGACCGAGCTTGGCGAAGGGGTCGTGCCATTGTCGCGTGGTCGGTTGCGGCTCGACCTTCCACGCCCTTAAAGGGAGTACGAACCGGGCTCGCTTCTCCCTCCGTGTCCACCTAACCTCGCGACCACCGCCTTAGCAGAGAGAAAATCGCACGCGCCGCCATTGTAGGAGTGTGCCGCCGTTGGGTAGACTCCCTTCTGGTCGTCCTCTGGCCTTGGACCTGGGATCGGGAGCTCCTTCGGAACACAAGGAAGGTAGTCGTGGCCAAGCCATTCGGAGATTGCCGCCAACGCCATCGGAATTCCTCGCCGCTGTGACATTGCCGTGGTCTGCCCGCTCTGCGCCGTGGCCAGCCCCTCTCTGGCGTTCAACCACGGTAATCCCAACCATCATTCTCCTCGCCATGACCTTCTCAACATCTAGCACTGGTCAATTTTGGGATCGAGAGGTGTTGGTGGCCGGATTTTGCCCTCGCCGGCGAGCTGGCCGCCGCGGGAGCCGCGTACCGTCGCCTGGGGGCGCTCGGGTTGGGGAGAAGGGCGTGGATCGTCGATTCCACGGTCGACGGATCGGATCAGCCCACGCGTACCCGTTCGGTAGGTTGTATCCTGCGCGTCGATCTGCGATCGTAGGGCTGTTACGCCACCAGAGTTATTTAGAGTCTGGACCGTTGGATTGTGATCGAACGATCTAGGGCGCTTGCTGGTTTATAATAGGCGAGATCTGATCCTGGCCATTGGTTCTGATCGTGCGGTCTGGAGCGCACGATACCCCTTCGGCCTAGCATATTTACACTTGAAACCCTCTGGTTCTAATAAAATAACCCGCCATCCACAGGGCTTGTTCCCTGTGTCTTAGAAACGTTACACCGAGACCCCTGTGTTTTCTGGAATTTGAGGCCCAATCCAGAGAACTTTGAAAATCAGAAATTAATATCAGAAATCAATTTTTAGTGCATAAATAAATGTTAAAAATTGTTTAATTCATAGTAAATGCATATGAGCTCCAAATTGGACCATTCCAGTTCCTATAATTTTGTAATATTATTCTCTATTAAATAGTACCACTGTTTTCACATGAAATACACATTAAAATTTATTTCTCACTTAACCCTATATTAAATGCATAAAACCTTAGAAAATCCATAACTTAAAATCTATACCTCCAAATTTAGTGATTCCAATTCCTGTGATCATATTTTAATTTCTAGTTTATTACTGTATATTCTATTTGCATGTTTGATGTGATGTTAATTTATGCTATGCTATGTATGTATTGTGTTGATACGAGTAGACGAGCAAGCCACTGTGGAATCTGAGGTTCAGCAAGTTGAGACTGCTGAGCAGGAGCTCGTGGAAGGCAAGTTGTGCCCTTGATCACTTCTTTTACCCATTCATGTTCTTATTATTCATAATGATCTGCATAGGATAATTTTGCTGGGACCCAATAGGATACCCTAGATTTGACTATCTTTATACCTTGTTTCACCACTGGTTTTACTACTAAAGTTTTGGGTAGTTCATGTTATTGCTTTATGTGGATTTGGGTATAGAGATATTCATCACTCATTGTTATACTTGTTATTATCTGTTCATTATTTTATGTTCATGATAAGATCATTATGTTAATGGGAACATGGAGAACCACCCGGGAAAACAGTGCTACCACAAGGGTTTAATGGGACGCCCTTGGCTGATTAACTAGGAAAGCTAGTGGAGGGCTACCTTACCCGAAAGGGGCAAGGGCAGTAGGGGAGTGGTCAGTGTAGGGAGGTCTTTGGGTTGATTTTGCTGCGATGGCGGTCAGACAAGAACCCTGCACTGGAGCTTCCTATAAACTGTAGCGGGTAGTCTGAAGCTAGTGGAACTTTGTAAAGGCCTCGTAGTGGTATCCTGCCTCGCTTCCTTGGTAGAGGTGTATGGAGTCTGATCAACTCCGTGGCAAATAGGTAACACGACTTGTGGGTAAAGATGCGCAACCTCTGCAGAGTGTAAAACTGGTATACTAGCCGTGCTCACGGTCATGAGCGGCTCGGACACTCACATGATTAATTTATGGAACTTAAACTTAATTTGTCATATCATTGCATTTGGGATTATTTTATTATTACTTTTACTTATTATTACTATGGTTTGGTATTTACTTACACTTAGTAACTGCTAATAAAATTTTGACTAACTCCTAAAAGCAATGCTCAGCTTCAGCCTTTATGTTATTGATCAGCCTTACACTACATGAACTCCCACCTTTGTGAGTTCATGCCACATTATTCCCCACAACTTGTTGAGCGATGAACATGTGTGAGCTCACCCTTGCTGTCTCACACCCCCCCCCCCCACAGGAGAAGAACAGGTGGTTCAGGAGGAGCCACAGGGCGAGGAGTTTGATCTGATCTAGGTGGCGTTTCTCAGTTGACATTTGCGCTGACGATCCTTAGTTCGTTTTATATTCATTATTTTATTTTATAATAAGTCTTCCGCTATGTAATAAATACTCTGATGTTTTATGACATTTATCTCTATACACTCTGTTATTATATATGTTGTTTTCTTGGCGCATGTATGAGATGCACCCGGCTTTGTTCCTTAAAGCCGGGTGTTACAGTCTCTCTCTCTCCTTCCTTTAAATTACATTACACTACAGGAACGTGCCTTAGGTCCGTTCATTGGCAATGTTACTCGGATCTGGGCCGTGGAAGCCCGTTCGCTCCTCCTAGTTGGCCCAGATTCAGCTTTTTGTTCCCGTCCCGTCCCGTCAGTTCTCGGTTTGCATTGTTCCTGGTATATGCGCTGTTCGCTCGCAACGGCCGTGGGCTGTTGGAGCTTCAGTGAGTGAAAGTAGGGGATGGCAATGGTTTGTCACGCACATACAACTCCTTTGCATATGTTGATATGTACCGCTGCTGCAGGCTTTGGGGGGCGGCGGCGGCGGCGGCGGCAGCAGCAGCTTTGTACGCGGTGGCGCTGCGCAGGCCCGACGCAGCTGGCGCGTGTGCGCGGTGAATCGGTCGGTGATGATGGCGACGCGTAGCAGAACTAGCAGTACCACGCCCACCCAATTGGCCATTTTTCATCAGCCCGCCCCTACTACTACTACTCTCTCTTTCTCTCTCTCTCTCTATCCCTTTTCGGCAGCGCATGCGAATGCGATGCGATGAGCTGATGAATAATTCCTGCCCTAGCTTGCCCTGCTGCGGTTGCCGCGCCGGAGCCTTTTCAGAAAAGGGCTCAGCTTTCGTCGCTCTGAAACGCTGCGCCTGCCGCGCTGCCCGCTCCTCTACCTCTCCCTCCTTTCTGCAGCCTCGGCCGGAGGCGCGCGCCACCCCGGCCGGCATCCCGCGCCATGATTTGCGCTTGATGCGCCGATGATGGTGCATGCATGGGCATGGCCGCCACTGTCTGTCGTCCAATAACCAACCAAGGCAACGGAGCTGCATGCATGCCGTCCGGCCCTACCGTGGTTCATCGAGGACCTACCAGCAGCGACTGCATGCATGCATGTCACTGGTCGATCAAAGCCTCTGGTAGACTAGACTGGTTCTAGTCGGCCACCCAACTACCCAAGGTCTACTGCGAAAAGATACCGTGGATTTTAGTGCGTTTTTTCGCTGCCTCTTGTCTCTGAACAGGGAGGAATCAAAACTGGCTACACAATTGTGTAGTCTGTCGTGGAATACTCCCTCTGTTGATTAGAGCAAGGTCCCGGTTGTTGGGCTACTAAGTTTTTTAAGTGTATCTAATGCTGGAAAAACCGTATCATAATATCTAGTTTATACATACCTTAATGATTTTTACATTCAATCTCTTAGCCTGCATGCATGTACAGTAGTTAGCTCTTCATTATTAATAATTAAATGATCTACTTATATTTCTTATAAACTTTTTGGTTTTTTGTGTCTAATTAAGCCGACTGTAAGTTTTACATTCCGCTCTTCTCTCTCTTTGCTATCAGCTAGACCTATTCAAACGTCGGGTCGAGTCGAAGTCAGGTCGGGTCAAATTATAGGTCATTTAGCATGGCTCGTACCCGACTTGTGCCTAGTGTTGGGTTGACCCATGTCTACCTATTTAATGTGTCGGGTCAAGGTTTTTTCGGGTTGGATCAACTTTTAGTCAAAAATTATGACCCATATCTGGCCCGTAAATTACACGGATAAAAAATTACGATCTAAACTCGCGTGTTGCATTGATCGGGTCAGATTGGACCGAATTTTGTTTTAGATGGGTTAGATCGGGTGACCCATAATCGAATCTAATATCAGCATTTAGCTTGCTTGTAGTCAGTGTAATATAATGCTTACTATAGCCACTAGCATCTCTGCGTTCATGCAGTTTCGATCCATACAAGGACATCTCAGATGACCATTTCTAAAATCTCTTCTATTAAAACCTGACCCCTTTTGGGCGCACGCCCGCGCTTCGCGCTAGCGAGCGTGCTTCGGCCGCGTGACGGGAGCCCTCTAGGCTCGCCTGCACTTTCCGTCCGGCCCCATGATGCAGCGAGAAACCATGCCTTTGTTCGTTATTCTTGGTCGGGCTACACGCGGGATGGGAGCAGTGACCGTCCTCACCGAGGACAACATCGCACGGCTCGACAGTGCCTGGCATGGTCATGAGCAGTGACCGTCCTCGCCGAGGACAACGTCGCATGGCTCGACGGTGTCCAGCATGCTGCCCGACATGGTCATAGTTTTAGGTCTGCTAGAAAACCAATCGCGTGGGTATTATCCATCCACTGCACGACCTCTTCTCACGCCGCCTTGACTTCCTCTTCCAGCCCCCGCCATCCATCCTCCTCCTCTGCACATGTACACAGTACACTCACCTCAAAACCCCCAAGCGCCGTGCTAAAACACGGCCAAGCCCTCGAATCCCCCCTTGCCCGCGCGGAGTAGACGAGCCCAGCCCGTCCCATCGATGACCATGGCATCCTCAGGGTCCGCCACTAACCTCTGGTACTGCTAGGCCTAAGCATCGCGGGCGTCCTCCTGGCAGCGCAGCGATTGAGGCACCATATGCGCCCTGACCACGACGCTTTCATGGCCCGCCTAGAGCTCCTCCCGCCGCCACAGCCTCCATCGTCGCAAGGAGGCCAGCCCGAGCGAGGTGGTGCAGGCCAACGCCATGTTCCCCAGATCCTGTACCACAGCGTCGAGGAGAAGCTCTGCTCACTACTTGCCTTCTTCTAGGTACACCCAGCTCTCGCCTTCTTCAGGCACCGCGCCAAGCCGCCAAGTGCCACCCAGTCCTGATTCCCTTCACACTGTCTCTCGCCCTGTCCTATCTGACGGTCCAAGACTCTGAGTTTGCTGTGATGAGTGTGCTTCACTGCTTCTCCAATTCCTCCCGTTGCATTGGTTTGATGGAATCTGACGCCGAGGAGGCGGCGGCGACCGATGACCCCAGTAGCAGCGGGGGCACCAGGCGTTGGGCGACTGAAGGGGAGCCCGAAGCTGACTGTGGATGCGGACATGCGAGATATGGCGAAGACGGTCGCGTGGAGCGTTAGTTCCTACAGGGCTGGCAACGGCGTCACGGCCCTGCGCGACAGCAACCTTGACACCTGCCGACAGTTAGTGACAACTGCTCATCGCTTTTGTTCTTTGTTGAATTAGCTGAAGCTAGAAGGTCAGAGTTTTTAAAATATGTGATTTGGTTTTAGGTCTGATGGGCCGCAAGTGTACAGTCGCAAATGGTGAACATCCAGTTCCAGAAGAAGTTGCAGGCGTGTAGCTGCAGCCTGCAGGTGCCTGGCTTCAGTACAGATTCTACTCCCTTTGCCTTGCGATTCGATGGTTTTGAGATTTAATTGATTCTATGTTGTGCGGCAGCTCATCGTGATCTATGTGGATTTCAAGCTCGAAGAAGTGCTCCACTAAAAATGAAACGTTAGAATTCGGCTGAGCATCTTACTCTACATTGCAGCAAACTGTGCCGTGCTTTGCTGAGTTAGATTAGTCTGACATGACGATGAGATAAGCACCCATGTCCTCGGGATAAATACTTTCAACATCAAATTATAAAAGTTAACATCTTACTCCAAGAAGTTTTTTTTACAAAGAGGATATAAGTTTCTGATGTGTAGGATTTCGACGCGAGGGGTGTTTCAAATTTGCTCGACGGGACATATGTTCCAATGAACATGTGCTATAGAATTAGTGCTTTACAAAAAGTTGCTTTGTCTGAGCGCAAGCCATACCGGCTAAAAGGTGTAGCTTATAGTATTATATTGTTTCTGTATTTTAGGCTTTTATTTGTAGCAATAATTGTTTTTCATTCTCTTTCTTAATTCCTTCTTGTGGTAACTGCTCTGTGTTCTGACTGAACCATAAGGATGTTCTTACTGTGGTGGATCATAATGATTATCCTGATTTAGTGTAGTACCTTGAAGGAAAGCAAGATGATCAGTAGTTCCCCAGGATGTTGCCATGGAAAGCCATGCATCATGTCACCTCTTATGATTTTGGTGTCAGAATGGTTGTGGAAGCAATCAAATGAAGGTAGTCTTTAAGCAATAGACTGAATAATTGAATTCATTATTGTGAATAACAGACTATTGGATTTAGTGACAGCCTTCTCAAAACGTTGATAGCTTTGCTATAGTCTGCTCTTCCCTTAGTAGTGGTCACAGCGGCCAGAAGCTGTTATGCTGCCGCTATTTACAACACAGATTAAATTTTTTATATGAAATTTGACTCCATGCATGTTATTTTGTGTAACACCCAAAAATTTCAATCCTGATTTTAGGACAAAAAAAATCAAATAAGATGCCCTTTAAGAATAATTAAACTTTGGAATTCACCCTTTCTAATATAAAGGGTCATACTAAAAAAATGTTAGTTAAATTGTATCTTAATAAAGATTAGGTAGTGGAAAATATTTTCTATAAAAACAAAGGGATATTAACTTTTGAATATACTTATAATACAACTACACACTCAAAATAATGTTTTCTTAAGCAAATAATATGTGTGTTTGCGTAATTGCAACATTTGTGTAGGAGAATGAGTAAAGAATTTACTATAAATATATATTGCATCATTCTGGGATTATACTTGTTGTTGCATATAAACTGGGCTTTGAAATTCAAACAAATTTGAATTAGTGACTCATTTAAATTTAAAATAGTTAAAACAAATGGAAATTTAAATCAGAAAAGGAAAAAGAGAAGGAAACCTGCGCCTGGGCCAAATCTGTCCCTGGCCGGCCCAACTCCCTACCCCGCCAGCCCATTTATGCGCCCTGCTTTACTTTACTGCCTTGTGGGACGCAAATGTCAGCCTCCCGGCCGCCCGCTTGTGGAGGATTACTGCCTGGGCCGCGCTCCAGCTTTCCTTCCGCGCGCGTTGGTTTTCTCTGCTGACGCTGTCATCCGGGCCCACTTGTCATCTTCTTCGTCCACGCCGCATGCTTGAACGAACTCGCGTGAACCGCGCGCTGTTACCGACCGCGCCTGCTGGCCTCCTGATCCGGACTCTGCCAGGGCGCTATAAAAGCGTGAGCCGCAACCCCCCCCCCCCTTCGCCATCCTTATAGCTGGGAAACAGAAGAAGAGATCGAGGGAGAACGGAGAACCTCCACCGTCGTGCCAGGGGAAGTGTAGCGCCGCCGTGGGCGGAATCGTGGCGTACCATCGCTCGGGCTCTTGGGCTGAGAACTTCGCCAAACCCCAGTGATTTGCTCGGAGGACAGACACATCATCGCGGCCTCGTACATCGGCGTGGTCACCCGTAGCTGCTTCACGAAACCTGGTAGGGATCTTCTCAATTGATTCGTCTCCCTCTGTAGACCGTGTAGGACCAATCGGAATGGGGGGGCATGGCTCTGGGGTGGTGGCTTGGCCGACACCGGCAGGTCCTCCACCGTGAGGATTGAACGCCGCCGCTACCTGGGATTGGCCGACCGTGTGAGAGGTGGAAGATGATGCGATCACCGTCCGATTTAGATTGAGTGGATGAGATTAGATCTGGGGAAGGGAAGGGTTGGACCGTAGATCTTTGCGTTGACGGTTAGGATTAGATGTGGCGTACCGGTTCGGCCCAGCTCATCTCAGCCGTGGATCGTTGGATCGGCGGATGGTGTTTGATCGCGATGTATTAAAATCTGGACCAGAGGATTTAAATCCATCGGCCCGCAATGTGTACCGGTTCACTACGCGAGCCGATTTAATCGTGGGCGTAGGATTCGAATCGGGCGCCCCATATCCAACGATACCTCTTCACTTAACTCTTTTGCGAATAAACCCTTGGCTTTTGCATAATAAAACCCGCCGTCCCTAGCTACTGTGCTCTGAGTCTTAGGTTTATTTGCGCAGAGGTCCCTCTAGTTTTCTGTTTTTATGCGCACGAACCAGAGACCCGAGTAATTCAATAAATAAATTTAGAAATTGATTTTTAATGTATAAATAATTCCTAGATATTGTTTAATTCCTAGAAAATTCATATTAAGTCCGTTTTGATCCATTCCAGTTGCATTAGTCTCACAATAATATTTATTATCATCTGGCAACTTTGTTTTGTCATGAAATATAGGTTAAAATGTTGCACTTAGGCTATTCTATATTTAACCACGTGGATCTTTGGAAAACCATAACTCCTTAACCGTAACTCCGAATTTAGTGGTTCTTGTTTCTACAATCTCGTAACATCGCCTAGATTATTATTATTCAGTTTGTGCTTATGTTTGGTGTAATGTTAATTTTGCCTATACCATGTTTTGTTTGTATTGCTACGTTTAGCGGTGAGGACACGTGTTATCTGAAGAGCAAGTTGGTACCTGGAATCTCAAGTGCTAGGCAAGTTGTGCCCTTGATCATTTCTTTTTACCCACTCATGTTCTAATAAATCATAATGATCTGCATAGGTTAATTTTGATGGGACCCAATAGGTTACCCTAGTTTGTCTACCTTTATACCTTGTTTACCACTGAACTTTTTGGGTAGTACTTGCTAGTGCTTTATGTGGTTTTGGGTATGAAGATACATTATTCATGGTCACACTTTTATTATCTGTTTATTATTACTGTTCATGATAAGATCATTATGTTAATTGGAACATGGAGCGACCACCCGGGAAAACAGTGCTACCACAAGGGTTTAATGGGACGCCCTTGGCTGATTAATTAGGAAAGCTAGTGGAAGACTACCTTACCCGAAAGGGGCAAGGGCAGTAGGGGAGTGGTCAGTGTAGGGAGGCCCTTGGGATGATTTTGCTGCGATAGCGGTCATGCGAGGGGTCCCTACATTGGAGCTTCCTATATACTGTAGCGGGTTTTCTGAAGCTAGTGAAACTTTGTAAAGGCCTTATAGTGTTACCCTGCCTCGCCTCCTCAGTAGAGGTGTATGGGAAGTCGCGATCCCTTGGCAGATGGGTAACATGACTTGTGGGTAAAGATGCGCAACCTCTGCAGAGTGTAAAACTGGTATACTAGCCGTGCTCATGGTCATGAGCAGCTCGGACCCTCACATGATTAATTTATGGAACTAAATTCAAATTGTCATATGCATTGCATCGCAGGTGATGTTGTTACTTTTGTTCTACTACTTAATTGGGTTGATATTTACTTATACTTAGTAATTGCTAATAAAATTTTGAGCAATTTTAAAAGCAATGCTCAGCTCTAACCATCTCCTTTGGTAAGCCTTACACTTCACGTGAGCTCCCACCTTTGGCGAGTTCATGCACATTATTCCCCACAACTTGTTGAGCTATGAACGTATGTGAGCTCACTCTTGCTGTCTCACACCCCCCACAGGTCAAGAACAGGTACCGCAGGATGATGCACATGGAGGATGCTGCGATGTGTTCGTGAGTGGTCTAGGCCGTCGTCTCCCAGTCGACTTTGGGTTGCTGGACTGTTGTCTCCTTATAATGTAATTATTTATTTTGTACAGAACTCCTATTATATAGTAAAGATGTGACATTCGATCCTGTGCCATGATTCATCATATGTGTGAGACTTGGTCCCAGCACACCTGGTGATCGCGCCCGGGTCTTGGTGCCCCGAAACCCGGGTGTGACAGAAGTGGTATCAGAGGAAATGTTGACTGTAGGACGAAACCTAGATAGAAATGGACAGACCCTTCACTACTTACCTTACTCTGACTCATTCTATACTTATCTCATCTTGATCTTGTCTCACCTTCTGCTACTCTACTCTGGTTAATCTTATCTTTTCTACTCTAAGACAAGATGGATTTCACACCTTGGAATTCCACCACTATGATCTTTTAAGAGATAGGGAACCCAAGACAAAATTTAAAACTATTTTCTTTAAAAATGTTGTTTGATTGTGTTGATGCTAAATGCCTGATTCGCTTCTTTGATTGATTGAATTATTATAGATGGACATCTTAGTATGTACCACCATAAGGTAATAAATTAGCTATGGTAGGTAAAATATTAATCCGCTTAGCTAATAAATTCCCCAAAGTAACATGATTTGTAATTACCTGCCTTGTCTGCTATTCTCTTACCATATGTATCTAACTCAGATGGTCAATACCAGGCGGGGTGGTGGAATTGATTTACCTCCTAATCGACACACTCGGTGGATATATAGACAACCCCAGCCTCAGCCAGCAGAGATGAATCCTCCTAATCCTCCACGAGGCGGAGTTGACCCACTAATTGCAGCTCAGATGAAGATGATGCAGCAAATGGCGGACACTATGGCAGATATGTGTGCTCAGATGCAGCAAGAACGCCAGGAAATGCACCAGGAAAGAGAGGATGCACGTCGGGAGATGCGCCAAGAGCGGGAGGAAATGTGTCAAGAGAGAAGGGCGCAACAGCAACAGCAACAAGCGCCACTGCCTCCACTTCCACCACCAGTTCCACCCCGGGACAAGCATCGGAAATTCATGAGCCACAAACCACCAACCTTCTCCAACTCCACGGATCCACTGCAAGCAGATGACTGGCTAAAGTCTATAGAAAAGATGCTCAACATAGCTCAGTGCTCAGATAGAGAGAAAGTACTCTACGCATCAGGTCGTCTTGCTGGTCCCGCTGCGGATTGGTGGGATGCGTACTGCGCTGCTCATGCTGCTGTCGATACAATTACCTGGGCAGGATTCTCCACTCAATTCAGGAATTACCATATTCCTGCTGGGCTCATGAAGATTAAGAGGAAGGAGTTTCTATCCCTCAAGCAAGGAGGTATGTTCGTGAGTGAATATAGGGACAAATTCATCCAGTTATCTCGATATGCTCCTAGAGATGTTGAGGATGATGAGCAAAAACAGGAGCTTTTTCTGGACGGTTTGATTGGACCCTTGCAATATCAACTGGTATCGCACACATTCCCATCCTTCCAAAGGCTACTTGACAAAGCTATTGCTGTAGAAAACAAGAGGGGTATATTTGGAGAGAAAAGAAGGGCTGCCAACCAAGGGCAGGCTGGAAGTAGTTCCCGTCCTCGCTATACTACCACTCCAAGTACACCAGCTAGTGGCAGTTCTGGGCAACAAACTCAACGGGCACCAACTGCTCCTCCACAAGCAAGCACCCCAGCAGGACCCGTTGCTCCTAACACCACCACCAACAGGGCATGCTTCAAGTGTGGACAACCGGGACACTACGCCAACTACTGTCCCAACAGAGCTGCCTACACCACACTGGCTCCGATGAAGCAAGGTCAAGCCTCGACAGGAAAGAGTCAGCCCCTATCTATCAACCAGGGACAAGCTCATCATGCAGAAGTAGAAGCTGAACCAGGTGAACTGGAAATTCAAGAAGAAGAGCTAGTTGAAGATGAAGTAGTCGGTGAAGAAGTCAACGAACAACAAGAATAGAGATAAACATAAATATAGATACATATATATATTTTACTATTTGTAAGACCTGAATATTAGTTTAGCTATTAGTTAGTATTTTACTATGTTAGTGATAATAATAAGGTCTATTGACCCTATGTTTTGTTAAAGAATTATGCATCCTGCCGAGATTTCTTTGTTTGTGCATATGTTCCGAGAACAATATGTGTTTACATCCCTTTTCTTACAAATCTCGAGGACGAGATTTCTATTAAGGGGGGTAGGATTTGTAACACCCAAAAATTTCAATCCTGATTTTGGGACAATAAAAATCAAATAAGATGCCCTTTAAGAATAATTAAACTTTGGAATTCACCCTTTCTAATATAAAGGGTCATACTAAAAAAATGTTAGTTAAATTGTATCTTAATAAAGATTAGGCAGTGGAAAATATTTTCTATAAAAACAAAGGGATATTAACTTTTGAATATACTTATAATACAACTACACACTCAAAATAATGTTTTCTTAAGCAAATAATATGTGTGTTTGCGTAATTGCAACATTTGTGTAGGAGAATGAGTAAAGAATTTACTATAAATATATATTGCATCATTCTGGGATTATACTTGTTGTTGCATATAAACTGGGCTTTGAAATTCAAACAAATTTGAATTAGTGACTCATTTAAATTTAAAATAGTTAAAACAAATGGAAATTTAAATCAGAAAAGGAAAAAGAGAAGGAAACCTGCGCCTGAGCCAAATCTGTCCCTGGCCGGCCCAACTCCCTACCCCGCCAGCCCATTTATGCGCCCTGCTTTACTTTACTGCCTTGTGGGCCGCAAATGTCAGCCTCCCGGCCGCCCGCTTGTGGAGGATTACTGCCTGGGCCGCGCTCCAACTTTCCTTCCGCGCGCGTTGGTTTTCTCTGCTGACGCTGTCATCCGGGCCCACTTGTCATCTTCTTCGTCCATGCCGCATGCTTGAACGAACTCGCGTGAACCGCGCGCTGTTACAAACCGACCGCGCCTGCTGGCCTCCCGATCCGGACTCTGCCAGGGCGCTATAAAAGCATGAGCCGCAACCCCCCCCTTCGCCATCCTTATAGCTGGGAAACAGAAGAAGAGATCGAGGGAGAACGGAGAACCTCCACCGTCGTGCCAGGGGAAGTGTAGCGCCGCTGTGGGCGGAATCGTGGCGTACCATCGCTCGGGCTCTTGGGCTGAGAACTTCGCCGAACCCCAGTGATTTGCTCGGAGGACAGACACATCATCGCGGCCTCGTACATCGGCGTGGTCACCCGTAGCTGCTTCACGAAACCTGGTAGGGATCTTCTCAATTGATTCGTCTCCCTCTATAGACCGTGTAGGACCAATCGGAATGGGGGGCATGGCTCTGGGGTGGTGGCTTGGCCGACACCGGCAGGTCCTCCACCATGAGGATTGAACGCCGCCGCTACCTGGGATTGGCCGACCGTGTGAGAGGTGGAAGATGATGCGATCACCGTCTGATTTAGATTAAGTGGATGAGATTAGATCTGGGGAAGGGAAGGGTTGGACCGTAGATCTTTGCGTTGACGGTTAGGATTAGATGTTGCGTACCGGTTCAGCCCAGCTCATCTCAGTCGCGGATCGTTGGATCGGCGGATGGTGTTCGATCGCGATGTATTAAAATCTGGACCAGAGGATTTAAATCCATCGGCCCGCAATGTGTACCGGTTCACTACGCGAGCCGATTTAATCGTGGGCGTAGGATTCGAATCGGGCGCCCCATATCCAACGATACCTCTTCACTTAACTCTTTTGCGAATAAACCCTTGGCTTTTGCATAATAAAACCCGCCGTCCCTAGCTACTGTGCTCTGAGTCATAGGTTTATTTGCGCAGAGGCCCCTCTAGTTTTCTGTTTTTATGCGCACGAACCAGAGACCCGAGTAATTCAATAAATAAATTTAGAAATTGATTTTTAATGTATAAATAATTCCTAGATATTGTTTAATTCCTAGAAAATTCATATTAAGTCCGTTTTGATCCATTCTAGTTGCATTAGTCTCACAATAATATTTATTATCATCTGGCAACTTTGTTTTGTCATGAAATATAGGTTAAAATGTTGCACTTAGGCTATTCTATATTTAACCACGTGGATCTTTGGAAAACCATAACTCCTTAACCGTAACTCCGAATTTAGTGGTTCTTGTTTCTACAATCTCGTAACGTCGCCTAGATTATTATTATTCAGTTTGTGCTTATGTTTGGTGTAATGTTAATTTTGCCTATACCATGTTTTGTTTGTATTGCTACGTTTAGCGGTGAGGACACGTGTTATCTGAAGAGCAAGTTGGTACCTGGAATCTCAAGTGCCAGGCAAGTTGTGCCCTTGATCACTTCTTTTTACCCACTCATGTTCTAATTAATCATAATGATCTGCATAGGTTAATTTTGATGGGACCCAATAGGTTACCCTAGTTTGTCTACCTTTATACCTTGTTTACCACTGAACTTTTTGGGTAGTACTTGCTAGTGCTTTATGTGGTTTTGGGTATGAATATACATTATTCATAGTCACACTTTTATTATCTGTTTATTATTACTGTTCATGATAAGATCATTATGTTAATTGGAACATGGAGCGACCACCCAGGAAAACAGTGCTACCACAAGGGTTTAATGGGACGCCCTTGGCTGATTAATTAGGAAAGCTAGTGGAAGTCTACCTTACCCGAAAGGGGCAAGGGCAGTAGGGGAGTGGTCAGTGTAGGGAGGCCCTTGGGATGATTTTGCTGCGATGGCGGTCATGCGAGGGGTCCCTGCATTGGAGCTTCCTATAAACTGTAGCGGGTTTTCTGAAGCTAGTGGAACTTCGTAAAGGCCTCGTAGTGTTACCCTGCCTCGCCTCCTCGGTAGAGGTGTATGGGAAGTCGCGATCCCTTGGCAGATGGGTAACATGACTTGTGGGTAAAGATGCGCAACCTCTGCAGAGTGTAAAACTGGTATACTAGTCGTGCTCACGGTCATGAGCAGCTCGGACCCTCACATGATTAATTTATGGAACTAAATTCAAATTGTCATATGCATTGCATCGCAGGTGATGTTGTTACTTTTGTTCTACTACTTAATTGGGTTGGTATTTACTTATACTTAGTAATTGCTAATAAAATTTTGAGCAATTTTAAAAGCAATGCTCAGCTCTAACCATCTCCTTTGGTAAGCCTTACACTTCACGTGAGCTCCCACCTTTGGCGAGTTCATGCACATTATTCCCCACAACTTGTTGAGCTATGAACGTATGTGAGCTCACTCTTGCTGTCTCACACCCCCCACAGGTCAAGAACAGGTACCGCAGGATGATGCACATGGAGGATGCTGCGATGTGTTCGTGAGTGGTCTAGGCCGTCGTCTCCCAGTCAACTTTGGGTTGCTGGACCGTTGTCTCCTTATAATGTAATTATTTATTTTGTACAGAACTCCTATTATATAGTAAATATGTGACATTCGATCCTGTGCCATGATTCATCATATGTGTGAGACTTGATCCCAGCACACCTGGTGATTATGTTCGCGCCCGGGTCTTTGTGCCCCGAAACCCGGGTGTGACATTTTGGTAGAAGAGATGTTCCCAACCTACACTATGTGACTTGAGTTGAGCACTTCGATATGGCAAAAATCCTCACAAGAGCCTTTCTCTTGTCGATGTTGTGGTACTGGTATTGCCACTGCTATTCAACACATGGAAAGGTAAAATTTTGTATGACTAGATTCGGTTATTCAAGCAGCTAACCGGGTGTAAGAATTTTAGAACTGCTAGGCTCAATATTAGTTGTGGATGCGAAAGTTTTACGAAGATATGGAATCCTTAAGTTTCATTAAGACCAAAACCTCATTTACTTTTGCTACTTCTAAGTAGCCGCCAATTTTTAGTCATTTGGAACTCAGACATGTGACGTTTCTAATAATTGTATATATTTCTTGTGCAGGACTACAGAAGCTTGATATCTAGCAAGGCCTGGCAGTTGGAGTGCTCATACTTTTAACTAATCCCCTTTCACAGATATGTCAATATTTCCACTTTTCTGACTAAAATGTACAAGACATTTTTGACTAAAAGTATTAAGGTATATTTTACAGCAACAATTATCATTATACATTTCTTCAAATTATGTTGCATGGATAAAAGTTAGCTTTAGCTTCAAAATTACTATGCTTGTCTTATTTGGCAGCTATTTTGTGATGTTACATGATTGAGTTTCCGATGGTAAAATTATCATTCATTTGCATTGTACTTCTATTTTTCTTAAAGAACTTTGCCATTTGTTCATACCGAACCGGTCTATTTTATGTGTCTACTTTGAATCGCACTAAATTAAACTCATTAATGCATTCGGCTAATGTAGGTAGGGCGCCGCGAAGTGCGCCTCTTTTTCTAGTAGTTATTAAATGTCACCTAAAAGAAAGACCCACCCATACCAGGATGACCATTTCTAAATTAGTATCAGATTTCACCTAAAAAAAGACCCACCCATATCTGTTTTTTTGGTGTAGAACAGACGAGTAGTTTCTTTTTTAACTCGAGCCAAAAATTCACTCTCTCGAGAATCACCTAACCAACTCAACTCAGTTAAGGTCCTCTTTACACGCCCTTGATGTACGAAAGACATGCCTCCACGGTTAGTGTTGATTTATCCAAAACTTCCTTAGAATTGAATTATATTCTAACAATCATAATTTATATTAATTAAACTAATATAGTTTTATGTGGAATATATTTCTATACTACTATTAGCCATATGAGGAGGATATTGATATGCTACATCTATACCCCTAACTTGCCAGTTTTAACATTGCAAAACTCACCCAACTAAATCACCCAACACCTATAAACTCTTCTAAATCTGTCGGCGTTTCGAGACCGGGGGGTCCCCGAGCCGACGAGTGAGAGTGCCACGTGCCCCAGCCCAGATGGGTCGAGCGCGTGGGCGAGCGCGAAGGGGGGAAAGAGAGCGAGAGGTCGGTGGCCGGAGCCGGGTCGTGACGAGGGAGACGGAGATTCCCGCGGCCTTTCGTGTTCGCCCCGCGCCCAGGTCGGGTGCGCTTGCAGTAGGGGGTTACAAGCGTCCGCGCGGGTGAGGGGAGCGAGCGGCCCCAAGAGAGCGCCTGCCCCTGCCCCTCGTTCCCGCGAGGCCAACCTTCTCTAAGAAGGCCCTGGTCCTTCCTTTTATAGGCGTAAGGAGAGGATCCAGGTGTACAAATGGGGGTGTAGCAAGGTGCTACGTGTCTAGCGGGGGAGAGCTAGTGCCCTAAGTACATGCCAAGGTGGCAGCCGGAGAGATCTTGGCATGCTGTTAGTGTGGCGTCGTGGCTGTCGGAGAAGAAGTGGAGCTTGGCGGAGGGACAGCTGTCGGAGCAGTTGGGCCCTTGCTGACGTCCTCCTGCTTTCGTAAGAGAGCTGGGAGCCGCCGTCGTCATGAGTCCAGTGGGGTGCCATCATTGCCTATCTGGCGGAGCTAGCCAGATGGGACGCCGGTCTTGTCCTCTGCGACCTGAGTCGGTTCGGGGTAGGGTGATGATGGCGCTTCCTGTTGACGTGGCGGACTCGTGCCCTAGGTCGGGCGACGTGGAGGCTCCTCCGAAGCCGAGGTCGAATCTGTCCTGCATGGCCGAGGCCGAACCTGAGCTCCTGGGTCGGGCGAGGCGGAGGTCGTTCGGCGGAGGCCAGGGCGGAGTCCGAGCCCTGGGTCGGGCGAGGCGGAGTTCATCGTCTTCCGGGGCCTTAGCCCGAGTCTGAGCCCTGGGTCGGGCGGAGCGGAGTTCGCCGTCTTCCGGGGCCTTAGCCCGAGTCCGAGCCCTGGGTCGGGCGGAGCGGAGTTCGCCGTCTTCCGGGGCCTTAGCCCGAGTCCGAGCCCTGGGTCGGGCGGAGCGGAGTTCGCCGTCTTCTGGGGCCTTAGCCCGAGTCCGAGCCCTGGGTCGGGCGGAGTGGAGTTCGCCGTCTTCCGGGGCCTTAGCCCGAGTCCGAGCCCTGGGTCGGGCGGAGCGGAGTTCGCCGTCTTTCGGGGCCTTAGCCCGAGTCCGAGCCCTGGGTCGGGCGGAGCGGAGTTTCCTCTGGCGCTTTTGGCCAAGCCTGGCTGCCCGTCAGTCTTACTCTTTGCGTTAAAGGCGCCAGTGACTTGGTCGGTCGGCGCGGTGATTTAGTCAGGGTTACTTCTTATCGAAGGCAAGGCCTCGGGCGAGCCGGAGATGCGTCTGCCGTGAAAGAGGAGGCCTCGGGCGAGACGGAATCATCTCAGGGTCGGCTGCCCTTGCCCGAGGCTAGGCTCGGGCGAGGCGCGATCAAGTCGCTCGTATGGACTGATCCCTGACTTAATCAAACCCATCAGGCCTCTGCAGCTTTATGCTGATGGGGGTTACCAGCTGAGAATTAGGCGTCTTGAGGGTACCCCTAATTATGGTCCCCGACAGTAGCCCCCGAGCCTCGAAGGGAGTGTTAACACTCGCTTGGAGGCTTGCGTCGCACTTTTTTGCAAGGGGACCAGCCATTTTCGGTTGTACTTTGTTCCGGTGGGTGCGCGCGAGCGCACCCGCCGGGTGTAGCCCCCGAGGCCTCGGAGGAGTGGTTTCACTCCTTCGAGGTCTTAATGCCTTGCGTAATGCTTCGGCTGGTCTGGTGGTTCCCTCATGCGAACAGGCCGTAGCCCAGGTGCTCTGTCGGGGCCCAAGTTCTCGGGCTGGTATGTTGACGCTGTCAACGGTTCGGCCGGAGCCGGGTTTGCGAGAGCAGCCCCCGAGCCTCCGCACGGAGCGAGAGGACGATCAGGGACAGACTCGGCTTTTTTACATACGCCCCTACGTCGCCTTTCCGCAAGGAGGAGGAGGGGAGAGCGCCATGTTACCCTCGATGGGCACCGAACATGGTGTCTCCGGTGAGCTGCAATCGGGTAATCCGAGTGGACGTCCGTGCCCCGTTCGTTGGGGGTCGGCTAGGGGCCCGGAGGCACGCCCAAAAGTACCTGCGGGTGATCTGCCGGACCCGGTCCCCTGGCGACGGGGTCCGAGGGCTCGTTGCCTCCCTCCGATGGGATTCCGTTACAGAGTCGTTCCCGCTGGTCTCGGAAATGTCCTAGGGTACCTCGGGAGCGTAGCCCGAGCCTTGGTTATGTATCGAACATACCCCTGGTCATCCCTCGCTCGGTGTCTGAGGCGACTGTGAACCCTTCGGAGGGCCAGCCTTCGAACCCCTGATCAGTAATGGGCGCGGAGCCCGAGTAGCCTGAGGCGGTCGTGGAACCTTTCGGGGGGCCGACCTTCGAACCCCTGACCAGTAGTGGGTGTCGGGCCCACTCAATCTGAGGCGGCCGTTGAACCCTTCGGGGGGCCAGCCTTCGAACCCCTGATCAGTAAGGAGGCTCGGAGCCTAGTTCCTTCACGGGGAAGGATCCCTTTGGGGGTATCCCCCTTCCCGGTCCCTGTTGCAAGAGATAGAGAAAGAGGAAAAAGGGAAAAAGGTACGAAATTGAGCGACGTGGCGTACCTCTTTTGGGTGTGGTCGTTTTGGCGCAGGCGAAGCGTCGCCAGCCGCTCCTGCTAGAAGCGTCGCCTGTCCGGCCGCGGAGTTAATGCGCCGGGTTGAGTAGTTGGCGAGGCTACCGTTGCGCGCGCGAGCCGTTCGAGGTACGGGTCACGGGCGCGTCGTCTTCACACCGTGAGAGGGGGTTCTCTTGCTGCCTCCGGATGGGACGTGAGCCTGGTTGATGGCGTGATCGCTGCTCTTGCGCGCCTGCCACTGTCATTACTGCCGGCCCACTTTTGACCGTGTTTGACCGCTGCGTCAGGCTGGCGCTGCTGGGTCGCGCGCTGGGTCGCCTCGAATCGCGGTATCGGTTCCGCAATCGAGGAGGTGCGATGGTGGCGCAAGTGGCACAGCGGCGTGCATGCAGCATCCGGCGTGCCGGTTGCGCGACGCGTGGGCTTGGGCCTCCGCGCTGGCCTGTCAGGAGTCGGAGAGGCGCGTCCACTTGGCGCGGTTGCATGCCGCCTGCTGATTATCTGAACCGCTTCACCAAGCGTGAGTCGCCCCGTGTCAAGGTGACGAGTGAGGTATCCGTATCCCGGAGGCGTAGGAGTCCCTCGGCTCGGTCGGCCCTGTTGTCCGAGGCTCCTCTAGCTTAGTTAAAGAGACCCCTCGGCTGCTCTTCGACGAGCCGAGGCCGGGGGTAGCGATATCAGCATGAGCAGAGGCGGAGTTGGCTCGAGAAATAAAACCTGGTTGGCCGGAGCCTAGCCGAGTTGTCCGTTGGCAGGATCGACGTCGGAGCTGATCAGCCGAGGCTTCGGACCGGGTTGGCGCCCTCGGAAGGTGGTCGGCCGAGGCCTCGGAGGTGGCCGGCCGAGCTGCCCGCTCGGGCCGGATCCGGAAAAGTCCCTGACGGCGATCGCTCGGGCGTGGTGATGACGTCGTCCTTCGGAGCGGAGGCCTTCGGACCGCGTCGCCATCCGAGGCTAGGTCGGGCCTCGCCGAAGATGCCGTCGATGCCGAGGGCGTCGCTGCCCCCTTCCAGCGTCAAGACCCGAGCCTGCAAGGTCAAATCGTCTTGTAGCGTGGGCCTTGTGCGGCCGTCGAGGCCAGAACACACACCCTTGCTGCGCTGTAAAGCTGCGTCTCTTTTCCTCTTGTTTCGAGTATCTGGACTTTTTGTCGGTAGCAGGGATGTTAGTGCGAGCGAGAGTTGCTTCTCGCGGGAGGTGATGAGTGAGGTATCCGTATCCCGGAGGCGTGGGAGTCCCTCGGCTCGGTCGGCCTCGCCGCTTACGCGTACTTTCACCCGTCCATGAGGCCCTGTCACCGACTCGGTCGAGAAGGCTCGAAGAATCGCTTCGACAGAAGGGCTTCCGAACGTAAAGACTTGTTCGATCCGTGGATTCACCTTATCCGAACGCGAGTTACTTATCGCAGAAGGTGATGAGTGAGGTATCCGTATCCCGGAGGCGTAGGAGTCCCTCGGCTCGGTCAGCCTTGACTGCTTACGTGCACCCCGTCGTTTTCAGGACCCACTTTTCGAAGTAGTTAAAAAGCACGGAAGATATTCTGGTAAAAGAGATTTTCTGTTCGAGGAAAATTTTGACGCAGAGGGGGTTTCCCCCCTTTTAGCCCCCGAGGGAGGGTCGGGCTTTGCCGAGGCGAGGCCGACCCTTCCTTGTTGACTAAACTTTGCGTGGGTGTGAGGTATATGAACAACTTGGAAACATCTTAAGGGTAGAAGCGACGTAGCTGTTGGATGTTCCAAGCGTTGCCGTAGATCTCGCCTTGACTGTTGGCCAGCTTGTACGTTCCGGGCTTCAGAACTTTGGCGATGATGAACGGCCCCTCCTAGGGGGGCGTGAGCTTGTGCCTCCCTCGAGCGTCCTGCCGCAGCCGAAGCACCAGGTCGCCCACCTGGAGATCTCGGGGTCGGACCCCTCGGGCGTGGTAGCGTCGCAGGGACTGCTGGTACCGCGCCGAGTGTAGTAAGGCCCTGTCCCGAGCCTCGTCCAGCTGGTCCAGCGAGTCTTCTCGGCTAGCTTGGTTGCTTTCTTCGTTGTAGGCCCTCGTCCTCGGGGAGCCGTATTCCAGGTCAGTGGGCAAGACGGCCTCGGCCCCGTAGACCAGGAAGAACGGCGTGAAACCTGTGGCTCGGCTTGGCGTCGTCCTCAGGCTCCAGACCACCGAGGGGAGTTCCTTCATCCATCGCTTGCCGAACTTGTTGAGATCATTGTAAATCCGGGGCTTGAGCCCTTGTAGAATCATGCCGTTGGCTCGTTCCACTTGCCCATTCGACATGGGATGAGCTACGGCGGCCCAGTCCACCCGGATGTTGTGATCCTCGCAAAAATCCAAGAATTTTTTGCCGGTGAACTGGGTGTCGTTGTCGGTGATGATGGAGTTCGGGACCCCGAAGCGATGGATGATGTTGGTGAAGAATGCCACTGCCTGCTCGGATCTGATGCTGTTCAAGGGTCGGACCTCGATCCACTTGGAGAATTTGTCGACAGCGACCAGCAGGTGCGTGTAGCCCCCGGGCGCCTTCTGCAGGGGGCCGACGAGGTCCAGACCTCACACGGCGAAGGGCCAGGTGATGGGTATCGTTTGCAGAGCCTGAGCGGGCAGGTGGGTCTGCTTCGCATAGAATTGGCACCCTTCGCAGGCGCGGACAATTCTAGTGGCGTCAGCCACCGCCGTCGGCCAATAGAAGCCTTGGCGGAAAGCGTTCCCAACGAGGGTTCGAGGTGCTGCATGATGGCCGCAAGCCCCCGAGTGTATTTCCTGCAGGAGCTCCTGGCCTTCGGCGATGGAGATGCATCGCTGGAGGATGCCCGAGGGGCTACGGTGGTAGAGCTCCTTCTCATCGCCCAGCAAGACGAACGACTTGGCGCGTCGCGCTACCCGCCGAGCCTCGGCTCGGTCGAGGGGCAGTTCTCCTTGGCGGAGATATTGCAGGTACGGGGTTTGCCAATCTTGATCTGGCATGACCCCGCTCTGCTCCTCCTCGATGCGCAGTGCTTCGCCCTCGGGGGCCAAGGGTTCCTCGGGTTGAACCGAGGATGGCTCGGGCTGGGCCGAGGTCACCTCGGACGGGGCCGAGGGCGCCTCGGGCTCGGGCGCGTCGCCTATCTTGACGGAGGGTTGGTGCAGATCCTGGGAGAAGACGTCCGGGGGAACCGTCGTTCGCCCCGAGGCTATCTTCGCCAGCTCGTCCGCAGTCTCGTTGTAGCGCCAGGCGATGTGGTTAAGCTCGAGCCCGTAGAACTTGTCTTCCAGGCGTCGAACCTCCTCACAGTAGGCCTCCATCTTCGGGTCGCGGCAGTGGGAGTTCTTCATGACTTGGTCAATGACGAGCTGCGAGTCGCCGCGTGCATCGAGTCGTCGGACCCCTAGCTCGATGGCGATTCGCAATCCGTTGACCAGAGCCTCGTACTCAGCCACATTGTTGGACGCCGGGAAATGGAGGCGGAGCACGTAGCGCAGGTGCTTCCCGAGGGGCGAGACGAAGAGCAGGCCCGCGCCGGCTCCCGTCTTCATCAGCGACCCGTCGAAAAACATGGTCCAGAGCTCTGGTTGGATCGGAGCCATTGGCAACTGGGTATCGACCCATTCGGCTACGAAATCCGCCAGTACCTGGGACTTGATGGCCTTCCGAGGGGCGAACGAGATTGCCTCGCCCATGATTTCCACCGCCCACTTTGCGATCTGTCCCGAGGCTTCTCGGCACTGGATGATCTCCCCTAGGGGGAAGGATGACACCACAGTCACCGGATGAGACTCGAAGTAATGTCGCAGCTTTCGCCTCGTCAGGATCACTGCATACAGCAGCTTCTGGACTTGTGGGTAGCGGATCTTGGTCTCGGACAGTACCTCGCTGACGAAGTAAACTGGCCTTTGAATGGGCAAAGCATGCCCCTCTTCCTGCCTTTCGACCACGATCGCGGCGCTGACCACCTGAGTGGTAGCGGCGACGTAGACCAGGAGGGCTTCTCCATCAGCTGGGGGTACCAAGATGGGCGCCTGGGTGAGGAGCGCCTTCAGGTTCCCGAGAGCTTCCTCGGCCTCGGGAGTCCAAGTGAAGCACTCGGCTTTCCTTAAGAGACGGTACAGGGGCAGGCCTCTTTCGCCGAGGCGCGAGATGAAACGGCTCAAGGCCGCGAGACATCCCATGACCCTCTGTACGCCTTTTAAGTCCTTGATGGGCCCCATGTTTGTGATGGCTGCGATCTTCTCCGGGTTGGCTTCGATGCCCCGCTCGGAGACGATGAATCCCAAGAGCATGCCTCGGGGCACCCCGAAGACGCACTTCTCGGGATTGAGCTTGACGCCCTTCGCCTTGAGACACCGGAATGTCAGTTCGAGGTCGGAGAGAAGGTCGGAGGCTTTCCTCGTCTTGACTACGATGTCATCGACGTAGGCCTCGACCGTGCGACCGATGTGTTCGCCGAACACATGGTTCATGCACCGCTGGTACGTTGCACCCGCGTTCCTCAAACCGAACGGCATGGTGACATAACAGTACATGCCGAAGGGCGTGATGAAAGAAGTCGCGAGCTGGTCGGACTCTTTCATCTTGATCTGATGATACCCTGAGTAGGCATCGAGGAAAGACAAGGTTTCACACCCTGCAGTGGAGTCCACGATCTGATCGATGCGAGGTAGAGGGTAGGGGACCTTCGGACATGCTTTGTTGAGACCAGTGTAGTCTACACACATCCGCCATTTCCCCCCTTTCTTCCTCACAAGTACAGGGTTGGCAAGCCATTCGGGATGGAATACCTCTTTGATGAACCCTGCCGCCATCAGCTTGTGGATCTCCTCGCCTATCACCCTACGCCTCTCCTCGTCGAATCGGCGCAGATGCTGTCTGACCGGCCGGGCCCCGGCCCGAATATCCAGCGAGTGCTCGGCGACATCCCTCGGTATGCCGGGCATGTCCGAGGGACTCCACGCAAAGACGTCGGCGTTTGCGCGGAGAAAGTCGACGAGCACTGCTTCCTATTTGGGGTCGAGCCCGGAACCGATCCGGATCTGCTTGGAGGTGTCACCACTGGGGTCGAGAGGGACGGCCTTGACCGTCTCCGCTGGCTCGAAGTTGCCGGCGTGTCGCTTCACGTCTGGCACCTCTCGGGTGAGGCTTTCCAGGTCGGCGATGAGGGCCTCGGACTCGGCGAGGGCCTCGGCGTACTCCACGCACTCCACATCGCATTCGAACGCGTGTTTGTACGTGGGGCCGACGGTGATGACCCCGTTGGGGCCCGGCATCTTGAGCTTCAGGTAGGTGTAGTTGGGGATGGCCATGAACTTCGCGTAGCATGGTCTTCCCAGCACTGCGTGGTAGGTTCCTCGGAACCCGACCACCTCGAACATCAAAGTCTCCCTTCGGAAGTTGGAGGGTGTTCCGAAGCAGACAGGGAGGTCGATCTGTCCGAGGGGCTGAATGCGCTTCCCGGGAACGATCCCGTGGAAGGGCGCAGCGCCTGCTCGGACGGACGATAGGTCGACGCGTAGGAGCCTGAGGGTCTCGGCGTAGATGATATTGAGGCAGCTGCCCCCATCCATCAGGACCTTGGTGAGCCTGACGTCGCCGATGACGGGGTCGACGACGAGCGGGTACTTCCCCGGGCTCGGCACGTGGTCGGGGTGGTCGTCCCGGTCGAAGGTGATGGGCTTGTCAGACCAGTCTAGGTAGACTGGTGCCGCCACCTTCACCGAGCAGACCTCCCGACGCTCTTGCTTACGATGCCGAGCCGAGGCGTTTGCCGCATGCCCTCCGTAGATCATGAAGCAGTCGCGGACCTCGCGGAACTCTCCCGCTTGGCGATCTTCCCTTTTGTCGTCGTCGCGGGCCCTGCCACCCTCCGCGGGTGGCCCGGCCCGGTGGAAGTGGCGCCGAAGCATGACGCACTCTTCGAGGGTGTGCTTGACGGGCCCCTGATGGTAGGGGCATGTCTCCTTGAGTGCCTTGTCGAAGAGGTTAGCACCTCCGGGGGGCTTCCGAGGGTTCTTATGCTCGGTGGCGGCGACAAGGTCTGCGTCGGGAGCGTCGCGTTTCGCTTGCGACTTCCTCCTGCCTTTCTTCTTGGCGCCGCGCGGAGCAGACACCTCGGGAGCATCTTCCGACGGGCGGCCCTGGGGCTGCTTGTCTTTTCGGAAGATGGCCTCGACCGCCTCCTGGCCGGAGGCGAACTTGGTGGCGATGTCCATCAGCTCGCTCGCCCTGGTGGGGGTCTTGCGACCCAACTTGCTCACCAGGTCACGGCAGGTGGTGCCGGCAAGAACGCGCCGATGACATCGGAGTCGGTGATGTTGGGCAGCTCGGTGCGCTGCTTCGAGAATCGCCGGATGTAGTCCCGAAGAGATTCTCCCGGCAGTTGCCGACAGCTTCGGAGGTCCCAGGAATTCCCGGGGCGCACGTACGTGCCCTGGAAGTTGCCGGCGAAAGCTTGGACCAAATCCTCCCAGTTGGAAATCTGCCCGGGAGGCAGGTGCTCCAACCAAGCGCGAGCAGTGTCGGAGAGGAACAGGGGGAGGTTGCGGATGATGAGGTTATCGTCGTCCGTTCCTCCCAGTTGATAGGCCAGGCGGTAGTCCGCGAGCCACAATTCCGGCCTCGTTTCCCCCGAGTACTTTGTGATAGTGGTCGGGGGTCGGAATCGGGGCAGAAACGGCGCCCGTCGAATGGCTCGGCTAAAGACCTGCGGACCGGGTGGTTCGGGCGAGGGACTCCGATCCTCCCCACTGTCGTAGCGTCCCCCACGCCTGGGGTGATAGCCTCGGCGCACCCTTTCGTCGAGGCGTGCCCGACGGTCGCGATGAGGGTGCTCGTCGCCGAGGTGGCCCGGGGCCGCAGGCGCGGTGTTGCGCGTGCGCCCGGTGTAGACCGAGGCTTCCCGCATGAGTCGGGAAGTCGCGGCACGAGGTTCCGAGGGGTACCCCTGCCTTTGGGAGGCAGAGCTCTCGGCCCACCGGGCCGCAACGCCCTCCAGGAGATGCTTGAGCTCTCCCTGGATTCGCCGACCCTCGGTGGTTGATGACTCCGGCATCGCGCGGAGGAGCATCGTCGCGACTGCCAGGTCCTGACCAGTCCCGCCGGATGCGGGTGGCGGCCTGTCCCTGGCCTCGTGGGCGATGCGGTGCTGGAGACCCTGGGGCAGGTGACGTATTTCTCCGGCCGGGGGCTGGCTTGCCCATACCTGCCCGACGTCCCGGCGGATTGCCTCGAGCGCTCCTGCTCCCTCGTCGAGCCCGGCCTGCGCCCCGTGGACTTGCTCGAGCTGTGGGTCGTGACCCCCCACCGGAACGGGGACCACAGCTAGCTCCCGCGGGATGTCGGCGCGAGGCGCTGGCCTAGGGGGGTCACCATCCTCCGGCATGCCGAGACAGCTGCCTCCGGAGGGATCCCCTAGCTCGACGTGGAAACATTCATGGCTCGGGCCGCAGTCCTTGTCGTCAAGGCTGCGGCTGCCGTCGGAACAGTCGGAGAGGCAGTAGTCGCATGCGGTCATGAAGTCCCGCATGGCACTGGGGTTGCCAGATCCGGAGAAATCCCAGCAGATGCTGGGGTCGTCATCTTCCTCGGACCCAGAGGGTCCATAGGTCGAGACGCCCGTCAATCGGTCCCAGGGCGACCGCACACGAAACCCCAGAGGGGTTGCACTCGCCTCAACGTGAGTGTCCGCCAAAGCGAGGTCGCCAGGCGGGTTGAGGTCGAGTCGAAATGACGAAAGATGGGAAGCAGTCGGTACCTTTTTGTCGACGAGGAGCGATGAAGTCACGTCGGGGGCTGATCGCGCCGTCGTCTTGGGTACGAGGGCGACGTCCTGCAGGCCCTCCGTGAGCGTGCTGGCGTCGTCCATCTGCTCGGGGTCGACGTGTTGCGGGGGGATGGCGCTCGCCTTCGCCTCGAACGCGAGGGTGATGCCTAGCGTGTCCTCCGCTGGGGCACTGGGGATGTCGATTTGCTCGACAGCTGTCGGAGCGCAGCCTCCCGCTCGGCCCTGGTTGCCCCGCCTCCTCCTCCTCCGATGGCGAGGGAGAGGATGGGGCAAGCTCGAAAGTTGTCCTTCCCCCACGCGGGAAAGACGTCGTCGATTCCGCCGCCGGCGGGCGGGCTGTCGACCGCCATTGTCGCCGTCGCGCGGCGGTGGAAGGAGTACCATGTCGTAGCCGCTGTCGAGAGACATGAACTCGAGGCTCCCGAAACGGAGCACCGTCCCGGGTTGGAGAGGTCGTTGGAGACTGCCCATCTGGAGCTTGACGGGAAACTGCTCGTCAACACGCAGCGGGCCCCTACCTGGCGCGCCAACTGTCGGCGTTTCGAGACCGGGGGGTCCCCGAGCCGACGAGTGAGAGTGCCGCGTGCCCCAGCCCAGATGGGTCGAGCGCGTGGGCGAGCGCGAAGGGGGGAAAGAGAGCGAGAGGTCGGTGGCCGGAGCCGGGTCGTGACGAGGGAGACGGAGATTCCCGCGGCCTTTCGTGTTCGCCCCGCGCCCAGGTCGGGTGCGCTTGCAGTAGGGGGTTACAAGCGTCCGCGCGGGTGAGGGGAGCGAGCGGCCCCAAGAGAGCGCCTGCCCCTGCCCCTCGTTCCCGCGAGGCCAACCTTCTCTAAGAAGGCCCTGGTCCTTCCTTTTATAGGCGTGAGGAGAGGATCCAGGTGTACAAATGGGGGTGTAGCAAGGTGCTACGTGTCTAGCGGGGGAGAGCTAGTGCCCTAAGTACATGCCAAGGTGGCAGCCGGAGAGATCTTGGCATCCTGTTAGTGTGGCGTCGTGGCTGTCAGAGAAGCAGTGGAGCTTGGCGGAGGGACAGCTGTCGGAGCAGTTGGGCCCTTGCTGACGTCCTCCTGCTTTCGTAAGAGAGCTGGGAGCCGCCGTCGTCATGAGTCCAGTGGGGTGCCATCATTGCCTATCTGGCGGAGCTAGCCAGATGGGACGCCGGTCTTGTCCTCTGCGACCTGAGTCGGCTCGGGGTAGGGTGATGATGGCGCTTCCTGTTGACGTGGCGGACTCGTGCCCTAGGTCGGGCGACGTGGAGGCTCCTCCGAAGCCGAGGTCGAATCTGTCCTGCATGGCCGAGGCCGAACCTGAGCTCCTGGGTCGGGCGAGGCGGAGGTCGTTCGGCGGAGGCCAGGGCGGAGTCCGAGCCCTGGGTCGGGCGAGGCGGAGTTCATCGTCTTCCGGGGCCTTAGCCCGAGTCCGAGCCCTGGGTCGGGCGGAGCGGAGTTCGCCGTCTTCCGGGGCCTTAGCCCGAGTCCGAGCCCTGGGTCGGGCGGAGCGGAGTTCGCCGTCTTCCGGGGCCTTAGCCCGAGTCCGAGCCCTGGGTCGGGCGGAGCGGAGTTCGCCGTCTTCCGGGGCCTTAGCCCGAGTCCGAGCCCTGGGTCGGGCGGAGCGGAGTTCGCCGTCTTCCGGGGCCTTAGCCCGAGTCCGAGCCCTGGGTCGGGCGGAGCGGAGTTTCCTCTGGCGCTTTTGGCCAAGCCTGGCTGCCCGTCAGTCTTACTCTTTGCGTTAAAGGCGCCAGTGACTTGGTCGGTCGGCGCGGTGATTTAGTCAGGGTTACTTCTTATCGAAGGCAAGGCCTCGGGCGAGCCGGAGATGCGTCTGCCGTGAAAGAGGAGGCCTCGGGCGAGACGGAATCATCTCAGGGTCGGCTGCCCTTGCCCGAGGCTAGGCTCGGGCGAGGCGCGATCAAGTCGCTCGTACGGACTGATCCCTGACTTAATCAAACCCATCAGGCCTCTGCAGCTTTATGCTGATGGGGGTTACCAGCTGAGAATTAGGCGTCTTGAGGGTACCCCTAATTATGGTCCCCGACAAAATCCACCAAACAAATTGTAGCCACACATAACACACCGTCAAAAATAACGGTTCAGATCACTGGATAACCCGCCTCTCTCTTACTCACCTAAATCCAATGACCAAATGTCACACCCGGTTTTAAGGAACAAAGCCGGGTGCATCTCATACATGCGCCAAAGAAGACAACATATATAATAACAGAGTGTATAGAGATAAATGTCATAAAACATCAGAGTATTTATTACATAGCGGAAGTCTTATTACAAAATAAAAGATAAATATAAAACAAACTAAGGATCGTCGGCGCCCAATGTCAACTGAGAAACACCACCTAGATCAGATCAAACTCCTCGCCCTGTGGCTCCTCCTGAACCACCTGCTCTTCTCCTGTGGGGGGAGTGAGACAGCAAGGGTGAGCTCACATAAATTCATAGCTCAACAAGTCGTGGGGAATAATGTGACATGAACTCACCAAAGGTGGGAGTTCATGAAGTGTAAGGCTGATCAATGAAATAAAGGCTGAAGCTGAGCATTACTTTTATAAGTTGGTCAAAATTTTATTAGCAATTACTAAGTGTAAGTGAATACCGAACCATAGTAATATAAGTAAAAGTAATAATAAAATAATCCCAAATGCAATGAGATGACATGTTAAGTTTAAGTTCCATAGATTAATCATGTGAGTGTCCGAGCCGCTCATGACCGTGAGCACGGCTAGTATACCAGTTTTACACTCTGCAGAGGTTGCGCATCTTTACCCATAAGTCGTGTTACCCATTTGCCACGGAGTTGATCAGACCCCATACACCTCTACCAAGGAAGCGAGGCAGGGTACCACTACGAGGCCTTTACAAAGTTCCACTAGCTTCAGACTACCCGCTATAGTTTATAGGAAGCTCCAGTGCAGGAATCCCTCGCCTGACCGCCATCGCAGCAAAATCAACCCAAGGACCTCCCTACACTGACCACTCCCCTACTGCCCTTGCCCCTTTCGGGTAAGGTAGCCCTCCACTAGCTTTCCTAGTTAATCAGCCAAGGGCGTCCCATTAAACCCTTGTGGTAGCACTGTTTTCCCGGGTGGTTCTCCATGTTCCCATTAACATAATGATCTTATCATGAATAGAAAATAATGAACAGATAATAACAAGTATAAAAATGAGTGATGAATATCTCTATACCCAAAGCCACATAAAGCAATAACATGTACTACCCAAAAGTTTAGTAGTAAAACCAGTGGTGAAACAAGGTATAAAGATAGTCAAAATCTAGGGTATCCTATTGGGTCCCATCAAAATTAATCTATGCAGATCATTATGATTAATAAGAACATGAATGGGTAAAAGGAAGTGATCAAGGGCACAACTTGCCTTCCACGAGCTCCTACTCAGCAGTCTCTACCAGCTGAACCTCAGAATCCTCTGTAGCTTGCTCGTCTACTCGCACCAATACAATACATACATAGTATAGCATAAATTAACATCACACCAAACATATAAATGAAATACACAGTAATAATCTAGACATTAAAATAAGATCATAGGAACTGGAATTATTAATTTTGGAGTTATAGATTTGGAGTTATGACTTTCTGAAGTATTTATGTGTTTAATATAAGATTAAGTACTAGAATAATTCTAATGTTCTTTTCATGCCAAAACAGAGTCACTAAATGATAGAGAATAATATTACAAAATTTTAGAAACTGAAATAGATTAATTTGGAGTTCATATGCATTTTCTATGGATTAAACAAGTTTCTGCAATTAAATTTGTACTAAAAATCCATTTTCTAAATGATTTCCCTGGTTTTATTAATTATCTGGACTGGGCACTATTTTCTGGAAAGTGCAGGGGCTGGCGCGCAAGAAATCTGAGACCCAGAGCACAGTCACACAGGATGGCAGGTTGTTTTCTGCATAGATCAGGGTCTCTTTAGTAAAAAGTCACGGTCGAAGGGGTATCGAGAGGTTCTGGCCGCCCGATCTGAAATGGAAGGACCAGATTAGATCTGGGCCAGCTAATAACTCGCATCCATTCTGATCACCGGATCCAAGATCAACGGCCGCGGTTTAATGAATATAGAGCTACGCGCCTATCGTCCGATTATGATCCAAGGGTTAGGAATCAATGGTTCACACGATCTAATCCCGGGCACTCCTTTCGTATCCAACGGCCATCAGCCCTTCTTCTCTCCTACGCGAACAGCCGAGCGAGGAGCTCCCCCCGACGGCAGAACCCCACCGGAGCCACATCCAGGTGTGTGGACTAGCACTAGTCCGCCCTAAACCCTATCGCAAAAGAGTGTGAATGCTTTGAACAACGAGATGGGGGAAGGTTTACCAGCTGCGGCACGACACAGAGCTTTGCCCACGCGCGATGGCGATTTGGTGGCGGAGTAATTGCTCCGATGAGCAATTCTTCGCGCCCAGACGACTCCTGATTCTCGCCGAGGGCACGAACGACTCTACCGCGCCCAGGCGTTTCTGGTTGATGGTGTGAGAGGGTAATATGGTGGCGCGGAGGGGAGTTTGCCGGAGAAGAATTTCCGCAGCGACGGCGCACGGCAGCGGCTTCGATTGGGTACGAGCCGGGCTGATGAGGGTTGGCAACAAACTCATCATCTGGGTCCGCCCATATAGCCGCGGCGGGTGAGTGGTTACGTGGTCCGATGGCCCCGGCGGAGATCACGGCCGAGGCCGGTACACCGTTGACGCAAGTCGCGGTCCTTGAAGACCTACAGTGACCCGCCTGACGAGTAGGACCGCGGCGCAGCGAAACGCGCGCAAGCTAAGCGAAGGGGGATGGGGTGGCTGACAGCGGGTCCCCGTGCCCCCGGTCAAGGAGGGAGGGAAACCAGCCTTGAGTCCACGGCGCGACGGCGGTTTCGTGCGGTTGTTACGGCGAAGAAGGAACCACCGACAAGAAGGCCCCACCCACCAGCGAGTATGCAGCGTGTGGAGGTAACGAAGCGAGGCGCGCCTGACGACTAGGACCCGCCAGCCAGCGCCGGGAGCGCGGAAACGGGAACGGGCCGCACGCTGAGGATGAATGGGCCGGAATGAGTAGCACAGCCCAGGTAGTCTTTTATCCCTTTTTCTTTTCTTTTGTTTTTATTTTCTGTTTTCTTTTATTTACAATTCTTTTGAATCCAAATTTTGAATGCAATCTCAAATGCAAATTTAAACTCATTTGAACTATGCATATTGGTCATACCAAATTATGAGGATGTTATTTAATTATAATATTATTTTATATTGGATATTATTTCCTTTGTTCCTCTAATCCTCTTCTCGTTATTATCTTATTTTTATTCATGTTATTATTGTTTTAAATGCACAAGCAAAAATCCAAGATTATGCCATGGTTTTTTTTGTCTTAGTGGAGTTTTACTCATTTTTAATCATGATCAGGCACATATGATGATAGATAGAGATGCACACACATACATGAATGTAATTTCTCCTTTTTGATTTTCTTACAAAGTGGGTATTACACCAATGTGTTAGAAATTTAGGTATTTGCAGTTTTAATTTAATCCAGAAAACAGAGTGATATATGTGATGACATGTATGTGCATGTGTGTTTAACTACTCACATAAGCAGTAAAACCTGCACAAATACGAAGAACACAATGTACCCTGCGGAGGGACCGATGCTCAAGGCATCAGTGTCTCCATTCACACGAGACTCGTGTATATGTTCAATGTAGTCATACTAAGTCGATGCAGTAAGTTGTACGCAGTACAGTCCCTCGAACGGTCGTCGGAAGACGAACAACAACACGCATCGCCCAGGGAAAATGACGAATAATAGGACGTAGACGAAGCAGTGTTGTATCGAACGGATCACGGAGCAGTCGCGAATACGCTCCCAAAAATCTGAAATCGCCTGCACACCCGTGCAAGTGTATTTCTGCGGACGACGATTTCGGAGGCCTGCTCTCCCACTCTCTCTATGCTCGCAGAAGATGGGATGGGGACGTGCTGTTTGCAACGCGTGTGAGAGATCACGCGTACCTAGAATAGTCCTACCTCTCCATTCTTATAGCCAGTCAGAAGGAGGGAGAAGGACAACGGACAGAAACGGTCACGCCATTAGAACTGGAAATCGAAGAATAACCGACGTCCGTTACTAGCCATAAGACAAAAAATAGTTGGTCATCACTCTAGAAAAAATACGTAACCATTTGAAAGGAATATTCGGACCAAGGTCTGATCTACTACGAGCCACGAGCCGACCCGGCTGGCGGCGGCGGTAGTGCGCGCGTGGCAGTCATTCATCATTTTCTCAACTTCTCAGTAGATGCACCAACGGTCCACCTATTAAAGTTCATTGATTTGTCCCTTAAACTTCCAATACAATGTTAATTTATTAGTACATCATAGCATTTAAAGTGAGTCATTAGCATTGACTATCATTGAATATTAATTGGATCAATTCTACATTTATCCAACACAATGTTATTTAGATCATCTTTCCTCCCTTATCTTTCAAATCCCTGCCTGCTCTCCCTAGCCTCGTTGCCCCTCCCCCTCACTTGCGTTGCCGCCACCAGCCCCTCCCTCGCGCCGTCACCAATCCCCCTCCCCCTCCTTGAGATTGTAGCATTAGCACGGGCTTGTAGACTAATTTCTACTACAGGGGAACGAGCCGAAACACGTGTTATAAATTACAGAACATAAACATAACCAACGATACATAAAATCAGTTTTTATCTCTTAACCTATAAATTTAAGATAGTCTCATATCTAAATTTTGAAAAGTAATGGATTTTTTTTCAAATAAATGGATCCAAATGGGCATGGGATCTGTCGGAGAGGAAATTCTCCGACCGGGTGGCGGAGTGCACCCGCCCTAAGTCCTAAGATGCGGAGGGGGCTTAAGCGTTTTGCCTGTTGGAGATTGGAGGGATGAACACAAGAACACGCAAGGATTTAGAGTGGTTCGGGCCGTCGGAGCATAATACCCTACTCCACTGTGTGTTGTATTGTTTTTTGAGCTTGAGTTGAGTGTAAGCCTGAACGTCTTGTGTCTGTTGGTGTTCACGTCGCATGCCTCCCCTTTTATAGTTCAAGGGGGCATGTACAAGGGTTCTGAGCCCCGACACGTGGGCCCAGGGACAAATGGAAGGGTGGAACTTTTGCTTGCCATGCTCGTGTAATCTTCGTGCGCCCTAACACCAGAGATCTGCATCGTCTCGGCGTGCAGGGGGAAGCTTCTCGTATAAGGGATGAGTACAGTGCACTGCGTAGCACGGGCACACTGTTTCGACAATGGACTGGACAGGTGCGCCGTCTGCAGGGTGGCCCTATCGCCGCCTACCAGTGGAATGGACAGGACACAATAAATGCTGTGGGGACACATCATCTGTCAGAAGGGCGGATAGGCGGCGCGTCCTCTCCGCAATAAATGCGGAGGCCGCGCAGCCCAGAGCCCTTACGTCATGCTCCGCCCGTCGGCCTACGTCACGGACAATAAGCCATGTGGCTGCATTAGATCCTCGACCGAGCGGGGGGGGGGGGGGGCGGAGGCGCTACGGATAGAGCCAGGACACGCGTCAACCCCGGACCTATGCCTAGGTCATGACACTTCCTTTCCTGGGACCTTGTTATGGGTGGTCCGGAGCTCACTTGGTGAGGTCCGAACCTCATCAAATGGTTTTGGGCTGCTTTACCTCGGGGGTCTGGGTTGTGCGCACAGGGGTCCCGAGCCTACTGGGCCCGAGGGCGTCGTCTCTGAGAGCGCCACCTTAATTGCCCACGAGATACCCCTGGGGCTGTTCTCCATGCGGCTAAGGGTAGCCGCACAGGCATCGTGACTTCATACCGCAGTAAGGGGTACCCCTAATCTAGGGTACCGACAGTGGCCCCCAGGCCCGCCTCAGGGGAGGATGCGAGCCTGTAGGCGGGGCCAGAGTTTGGCTGACGATCGGCTCGCTGCTCCTGCGCGCCCGTTGATGCAGTTACTGCCAGTCCGCTTTTGGTCACGCCGACTGCCATGCCTCCCTCCGAGGCTAACTGGCCCGTGACCTCCGTACTTAATGCCTTTGTTGGGCCATGCGCGGGGTGCCTCGAGTCGCTGCATTGGTTCTTTGGAAATTTATCTTCCTGGTCTCGAGGAGGTGCGGTATTGGCGCAAGCGGCAGTGCAACTTTCCTGTATCCAGGAACTAGTGCGTCGGGTGTATGACATGTGGGCCTGGGCCCCCATGCTAGAGGTTGAACCACCGGTTGCAGCAAAGCTCAGGGGGCACGCAACCGTAGGGCGATTGCATGCTCCTTGTGCGGTAGTTCGCCTTCTTGACCGCTAGTCGTGGTGAAGATGGAAGAGCGTATAACTGTAGGGCGGTTGCACGCGAGTTACGCAGGGTCGGGCCCCCATGCCATAGGCTGGGTGCCTTGGTGTGCGTTGGGGGAGACTTGCCCGTGACGCTTCGGGGCACAAGCGGGGAAATCAGCCTTTAAAAAGCCCCCCCCCCCTGGGCAGTAGCCATGCCTCACATTTCTTGCATTCACCGCGCCCTTCCGCCTTCTGAGCCTCTAGATGGGGCGCGCTGGTGTTCGCTGGGGGAGTCCGCGTCAGGGTCACCCCCCCAGCGGTCTCGCTGCCAGGGATCTCACGCTCTTCGTTTCCTGCACGGCGGTGCTGCCGATCTTGTCTTCTTCTTGTTGCTGTTGGAGGGGCGCGACCTCGTGGGGATTGGCGCTCTTCTGCCATTGCTCAACTTCAAGGATTTTCATCATGCAGCCCGGCTGCAGTCTCCCGCCAGTGGTCATCTACAAGGATGACCACCAGCCTCGTGGTGGAGAGAAGCGAGCCAGGCTGCGGCCTCCCCCCTGCCCTCAGCTTCAAGGATGTTCATCATCCTTGCTGGGGTGCAAGGCGAGCCGAGTCTGGGTCCTGCCTTCCGCATGGGGTGGTGACCCGCTTCTTCCTCCAGCATTTGGAGGAGAAGGATGTTCACCAGCCTTGCGGAGGAGGCGAACCTCGGCTACGTGGGGTCGGTCGGCTGCAGGCACCGTCAGCTGCCGCGTGTCTGGCCCCTTGGCCTGGATGGCTTAGGTGCCGCCTCCAACGCTGCCTCCTGCCGCCAAGCGAGACGTGGCTATCCGTCCACCGCGCGGGCAACGGTCGCGCCGTGCGCAGGTCCGCTGCACCCGTAGCTTCCCTTGCACTGCCGGCCACGCTGATCCGACGCCGCCCAAGGGGCTGTACAAGACGTCATGCGCCATGGAGGTGGCGACCACGTTCTTGAATGGTCGTGTCCTCACCCTCGCAGGGGGACGGGGGCGAGGACCTTTCTGCACGCGCTGAGGCGTCCGTCGTCGCCGGTAAGCCACCGGTGCAAAGGTGGCCGCTGTTGTCGGTGCTGAGGTGGTCGCCTCCACCTGCCCGTTGCAGAGGTGGTCGCTGCCGCTGGTGAGGCTGCCTAGTCCAGAGGTGGTTGCCTCCGCTGGTGAGACCACTAGCGCCACCTGCCGCCGAGCCTCCGACTCTTTGGCTTTAATGGCCTCGTTGTCGCCCCCCGTAGGAGGACGGGGGCGAGGACCTCTTCGCAATGGCGCACGCATTGAGGCGGCCATCACTGCTGTCACGCCGTCTTCGGAGGTTCCGCAAGGACAGCGGCCACGAACTTCCAACGCGACTTCACTGGCATCTGGTAGTTTATACCTGCAGAGTAGAGATGGAACTAGGATTCCGCTTGAAGGCGGATGTAATACTTTTCCTTTTTGTAAGGTACTTTTGAGTACTACTTATCAAGCAGCGTTAGCACTTATCTGTGTACCACCTGTTCTTGCTGTGTGTGATGCTGTTGACTCTTCCCTGGTACCTGGCCCCGCGCCTGGGATGTAGGCTTGATGTGTCAAGGCTGGATACCAGCGTATCTGAAAGGGTTGTCAACAACTCCCGGGAGGCAGCCTCGACCGGGATCCGGACCTGTACATAGCTTCAACTATGGAGTGTTAGTAGTACACCCATAGGGTCCCTTATCTGATATTAGCCATCCTTTGATTCATGCTCGGGACTCGCAGGGTTTAGTCCGGGTGGCCAAGTTGCGTGTCTGGACCCCCTTGGGTCGCGGCTCTAGATACTAGGATTCTTGTCGCAGGGTGGTGGAGTGTGCAGGCTTACGGTACTGGACCAGGCTAAGCTGCTAAAAGGCTCTGGACCACCCCAGGAGACAAGTGCCCATTCTCCTAAGTCGGACCTCAGGTTGTCGGACCCACGGAACTATAGCTCCAAATACTAAGGCACCCGTCATAGGATGGTGGGCTGTGCAGGCTTACGGTACGGGACCAGGCTAAGCGGCTACACTACGCCGGACCACTCCATGGAACGGGCTCCCGTTCTTTAGAACCGGCCCCCAAGCTGTCGGATCCCCCAGCTTTCATAAAGGAGGTCCTAAACTGCAAGTCTGGCTGCTCAATTCAGATGTTGTCATGTCAGAGCAGATGGGAACCATGCGGGTGGGTTAGATAAATGTTATTATCTGAAAAACTGCAAGGTAAAACCATAGAGTAGCTAGATGGAACTATCATAGGGGCACATCTAAGGGGGTAGTTCTTTTCTTTATAACTTATCAAGCATGGGTGCAGACCAGTAGGCCGGGTTTATGGGGACAAACCTCACTGGGTTGGCGTACACGTATGCGTTACCTAGTTACAAAAGGGAAATAAATTCAACCCCTCAGACTTGCTCCTATGGATAGAACTTACAGAGATTCTCCAGCACCAGGGGAAGGCACTCCTTCAGTCGTAGCTAGACGGTCACCCTTGGGTCGGCGTATTCCCGTTACCTTGAAGGGTCCTTCCCAGATGGAGGAGAGTTGCAGAGCCCTTCTTGGTTTGGTACTTGCTGTAGGACTAGGTCCCGATCCTGGGTTCCCATCTACGTTTGACAAGGGTTCCCTAGTCTTCGGCTGTGGCCATTTCTGCATGAACCTGTCGAAAGTCTGCACCCGTGGGGAGTCTAGAAGGGTTTCCGGGAGAAGGCAGGCTTCGGCCCCGTAGACCGGGGAGCACGGGGTCCCGCTGGGGATCCATCTAGTTATCTCCACCGGAGTAGGAGCCTCCGGTGAAGACGTCCTTCAGGTCCCCTCGGGTGACTGATACCCGAGGTCCCGTTCAGTTGTGGCCACCTCGCCGTTGTCGGCCTTTTCTTTGCCAGGCCGGCGACGAGGTGGAGAGCCGTCCTTGGAAGACTGCTCGCGCCGCTCGCTGACTCGTTTCGCGAGATCAATGATCTCGCGACACTCCGCGGCGCTGTGGCGACCGTTGGGGTGCACAGGGCATGGGCCGCTGTTACCCTTCTGCGGTCATGGGCGCTTGTTGCGGTCGCCCCGGCTCCCGGTCACGGCTGCAACGACTAGAGCGGTGGACCACGATCTCTGGAAGTCGCAGTCCTTCTTCTTTTTCTTCTTACCGTCCCGGGGGCGACACCCGAGCCTCCCGTCTGGGCAACCCCGGTTTGTGGGGGCCGAGTGCCATGCACGGCCCTCGGCGGCTCTGGCGCATTTGTTGGCCAGAGCAAAGAGCGTGGGGACAGTCTCCACGTCATGCGTGGCCAACTTCTCTAGCATTTTCTCATCACGTACTCCCTGTCGGAATGCCGTGATGATGGAAGCATCGGAGATGCGAGGTATAGTACCTCGCACCTTGGTGAAGCGGGAGATGAACGTTCAGAGAGTCTCCCCGGGCTCTTGCCTCACCACATGGAGGTGGGCCTCGACACCGTGCTGCTGGTAAGCACTGGCGAAGTTCGCAACAAACCGCGCACAGAGCTCCTCCCAGGAGTAGACTAACCCCCTGGGGCGAGGTTCATGAGCCAAGTCCGGGCAGGTCCAGACAAGGCGACATGAAAATATGTCGCCATCACAGCGGTGTTTTCCACCTGCTGCCGTGATGGCGGTGACGTACACCTGCAGGAACTCCGACGGGTTTGATGTCCCGTCGTACTTTTCTGGCAGGTGTGGCCAGAACTTGGGCGGCCATGATGCTGCGCGGAGATGATCCGCGAGAGCGGCGCAGCCCACGTCGGCCAAAGGGACACCCACTTGGGACTGAGTGCCCATTGGTGTCTGCGGTGCTACCGCAGCGAAGTCCTATTCGAGGTTGCGGCCCTCGATGTTCTGGTGGCGCTCACGCGCCCTCTCCAGAGAGACTCGAGCGTCATCGTGACCCTCAAAGTTTTATCGGCGCTCCCGCGCCCTCTCCAGAGATACCCGGGCATCCTCGCCTGCACGCCTGCGGTTGAGCTCTACCCGGAGGTCGTTGGTCTGTGCGCCCCTCACTAAGGGTGAGCGCACAGACGTCGACGCCTCATGTTGGCGCCAGGATGACCGTGGCCTCGACCTGGTCGAGGTAGAATGCGCCATACTGAGCAACCGGTCGACGTTGTCCCGCCATTGCTTCATGGCTCCAAACGAGGCCGTGGAGCTTGGAGGGTGTCGCAGCAACTCCCTGGCTGCTGACAACGCTCCTAGGGCCGCCCTTGACGGAGTCCGGGATGTTTGTGCAGCTGTATGCTGCTGTGCGGCGTGTATAGCAGCAGTGCCCGGCACGGGGCAGTTGGGAGCCTGTGGCGTGGAAGAAGTAGCTTCTTCCTCCACCACAAAATCCACCAAAGTCTCGGCGCGATGCTCAACGATTTGCACCATCATGCTGAGCGAGAAAACAAGCAAAAACTTTAAGCCTAGCCCCCTACCTGGCGCGCCAAATGTCGGAGAGGAAATTCTCCGGGCGGGTGGCGGAGTGCACCCGCCCTAAGTCCTAAGATGCGGAGGGGGCTTAAGCGTTTTGCCTGTTGGAGATTGGAGGGATGAACACAAGAACACGCAAGGGTTTAGAGTGGTTCGGGCCGCCGGAGCGTAATACCCTACTCCACTGTGTGTTGTATTGCTTTTTGAGCTTGAGTTGAGTGTAAGCCTAAACGTCTTGTGTCTGTTGGTGTTCACGTCGCATGCCTCCCCTTTTATAGTTCAAGGGAGGCCATGTACAAGGGTTCTGAGCCCGACACGTGGGCCCAAGGACAAATGGAAGGGTGGAACTTTTGCTTGCCATGCCCGTGTAATCTTCATGCGCCCTGACACCAGAGATCTGCGTCGTCTCGGCGTGGAGGGGGAAGCTTCTCGTATAAGGGATGAGTACAGTGCACCGCGTAGCACGGGCACACTGTTTCGACAACGGACTGGACAGGTGCGCCATCTGCAGGGTGGCCCTGTCGCCGCCTACCAGTGGAATGGCCAGGACACAATAAATGCTGTGGGACACATCATCTGTCAGAAGGGCGGACAAACGACGCGTCTCTCCGCAATAAATGCGGAGGCCGCGCGGCCCAGAGCCCTTACGTCATGCTCCGCCCGTCGGCCTACGTCACGGACAATAAGCCATGTGGCTGCATTAGATCCTCAGTCGAGCGGGGGGCGGAGGCGCTACAGATAGAGCCAGGACACGCGTCAACCCCGGACCTATGCCTAGGTCATGACACTTCCTTTCCCGGGACCTTGTTATGGGTGGTCCGAAGCTCACTTGGTGAGGTCTGAACCTCATCGAATGGTTTCGGGCTGCTTTACCTCGGGGGTCCGGGTTGTGCGCACAGAGGTCCCGAGCCTACTGGGCCCGAGGGCGTCGTCTCTGAGAGCGCCACCTTAACTGCCCACGAGATACCCTTGGGGCTGTTCTCTGTGCGGCTAAGGGTAGCCGTACAGGCATCGTGACTTCATACCGCAGTAAGGGGTACCCTTAATTTAGGGTACCGACAGGATCTAAACGGGCATAAGTGGATAATTGATTAAAGAATGTTCCTCCCTATCTCTCGGCAAATCGGGACTCATCTGTGGATACGATGGCGAGAGGTCGCTCTCTTGGAATTTGGAAAGCGGCGGCTGCCGTTTCGGGACATGTACGGCCACGGCCACGGGCGGGGACGTGCCGGTCCATGTCAGTACGTCACCATAGCGATAATTGCCGCCCGCCCGCCGGCGTCGACCACCAGCAGCAAGCCAGCAACAGCACGGGACGGCTCCATGGCGACCTGCTGCCGTCCGAGTCAGGGCCCAACTGTGCCTGAGCTGACGTTGTTGAGCAACGCTGGGAATATGTACCGTCGCGCCGTACAGTACAGTAGTACAGGCGCGGTTCCGGATCTGCAGGACTTCGAGCATATAAAGTGATGTTTAATGTATAGGTTTTTAAGTTATTTAAAGGAGATATTTGCAGCTTTCTCTCCGTGAAGAGACACATCTGTCTCATAACTTAAGTAGCAATAGACGTCACACTTTTCACTGTATAAATTTGTCGTATGTTTTATCGATCTTTGATGTTGTACAAATGCATTTAATTCTGTATGTATTAATAGACTATATTTATAGACACTCGATTTTATAATAAATTTTTTTAACTATCTCTTGTACTTGGAAAACCGTTTTAATGTCTCTTCACCGTACTTACATACCCTTACGAATACCGTGAGATTCCAGGAGCATTTGTGTAGGTGAGGGCAAATCAAGCAGGTTTCAGGGCCTGCACGCGGATAACGAAAACGAGGGCCGCGTGATGCTCCCCACTCTTCGATTGGGCTAGAAAGGTCATACTGGACTAGAAGTTCGGAGCTCGGCCACACGAGTGAATACACATGGTCGTGCCTCTCTCTCGTCGTTGTCGGAGAGCGGGTGGGCCCACCAAATGCGCCCCAATAACCAACGGTCATAAAACGCAAATATTCAATTTATTTCTAAATTATTATCATGGTCTGTTCTTTTTTCTTAACTTAAAAACCAAACATCCATATTGTGTAAGACTCTACATAGTCAGCCACGCTCTTCATTCTTTCGGTAAGGATAAATCAGAATAGAGAATAACATTATTTAGAGATCTAATTTAAAAAGGTTCCTTTTTACCAAAATCTCTATCTTCTTATTAATTAGAAAGAATATAAAAAAGGTCCTGAAGATGCTCTTAGTTGCTAAGTATCACACATCACACATGGTAAGTATAATAATAGGGCCTACATATCACACATCACACATATCTGGGATACTTTGCAAAAATCTGTATCAGATAGGGCCTACTAGCGACACATCACACATGGTAAGTATCCCAGATATATTCCCTTCATTCTACGAGTTGCATGTCCATCTCAGTCAAAGACAGGCTTTGCTATTATTAAGATATAAACCCTACATAGCTAGTTTTTTTTAGAAAACTAGAATCTTCTAAAAAGAACTTCGCTGTGGGCAAATGCTGCTTGAGTGCTTGGAGCCCATCACTTGAGCACATGGTTTCCAGATGCCGGGCAGCAGCCAGAACCACGTTTCAGGCTGGCACTGTCCAACCGACAGCCTGGGCCGTAAGCACAGCTCACTGCTCCCTTTCAAATTCTAAATACCGCCAAAGCATCAGCATGAGGCAATAGTAATGACTCACAAGAGAGACAACAACAACATCCACCTCCCTTTGTCACAATACAAACGCAACCCAGAGGAAACAAACCCCAATGGATCTTCATTAGCAAGATGTTTCATTTGCTACATCTTTTGGGTACAACATGTCATCTGCCTAAAGGATTTTACTATATGGACAGGAAAATACCTCTACAGTACAAATGCAGTCAGAAGGGAAAAAAAAACAGGGGAAGTAGTAGATAAACAGGAGAAACCACGCTGCTTAATCAGCCTTGATCTGCTGTGCTTGGTCGAGCTTAACCGGTCGTGCCTCAAACCCACCTCCCTTGCGTGTCTCCAGAGTGTAAGGCATGTATGTTCCGAGGATCTTGTCCCACATGACAAAGAAGGGCTGCGAGAAGTTGTACTTGTTCCCGTAGAGCTGATGGTGGATGTCATGGTAAGCGCTGTTGTTGCTGAAGAATACATGGAGGATGTTTCCAGGAAGCCACAGACCACAGTGGTCATCGACGGTCTTGATGGTCGCAAACGAGAAGAAGAAAATGCCAGTCCTTGGGGTCATGCCAGAGATGAGGAACGAGAGCGCGCCGCCGACGGTGTCCAGGATGAGCCCCTCCAGGGGGTGGTTGTAAAGAGCTCCAAAGGCGTAGGGGACGACAAGAGTGTGGTGCTTAGAGTGGACGTGCTTGTACAAGAATCTGTTGATATGCATGTATCTGTGCATGAAGTACTGCCATGTGTCCATGACAAACATTGCAATGATGAATTGCAATGCCATTACCAAAGCTGGAGGCTGCTTCCTCACAGTCCCATTATCATCACCAAGAACCTGCAGTCCCAGGAAATTTCGTGATTGTAAGTCCAGGTTTTCACAGGTGAAATTTCAAAAGTCAACACCAGAAGCAGCATCTAGAACCAATGTTAGTCAAAACTAGGAGAAAGTTCTACAGTATTATTAGTAAATATAGTGCACTAGGTCAAACTTCAGTGGCTTCTAATTTCATTGCCATCAACTCAGTTTAGTTTGGCTTCTGATTTCATTGCCATCAACTCAATTTGGTTTTGTTCTGTAATGACAGGAAGTAACAGTCCAGTTCCCAATGTGAAATTAAACAAACCTTCTAAATTTCATTGCCATCAACTCAGCTTACTTTGGTTTTGTAATTACAGGAAGTAACAGTCCAGTTCCCAATGTGAAACTAAACAAAATTACTCCCTCTGCCCAAGAAAAAAAAATGCAATTTCATAGTGTCATGTTTGTTTGGGACTGCTTCAGCTCCACAAAATTTAGTGGAGTTGGTGGAGCCGGTCATTACATGCTCCGAAAAATCGTGGAGCTGGAGTTATGAATCTTTACAAGACATTTATATAAATCATTTGGTTTATTATTTAGATTAAAATGATTTTAAAAACTATTTAAACTTATATTATAAACTACAGCTCTATGTTGGAGCTGAAACTGGAGCAATCCCAAACACTCTATTAGTATATTATGTTTGACCAATTATAGATAAAAACAGTATCAATCTTTATGATACCAAATAAATATTACTAGTTAGATTACTTATGAAATACTCCCTCCGGTACAGTAAAAGAATTCATCCTGCGCGTGACCGAGCGTGCACAAAAAGAAGTCATAGCGCGCGTGGGTCTGGGATTTGGACGTTGTTGCCCCTAGTAATTGCACAAAAAAAGATGCATTTAAGAGGAATCGAACTTGAGACCTCCAATCTAGAATGCCTTGGAGCTGCTGCAGCAACCAATCAAGCCTGATTCTTTTAGTGACGTTAATACACCCATATCCCTATTTAATAGGGGCAAACAGGGAAAACTCTATGATAATTAATCACTCCTTGGTATGCACAATCATGTCCTAAACGACTACCTTTACTGCACTGGAGGGAGTATGTCTTCATAATTAATTGATTATATTTGGAGTCATAAATATGAATACCTAGAAACTTGATCAAAAGTTAACCACTTTAACTGCCACGCAACCCATATTATATTCTTTGTGGGACAGAGGGAGCACCAGCGAACAAGTTCAGGTCAAGAAAAGGATATATATATGAAAAAGCCACTGGACTCTGATCCACAATTGCTTGCTTCGCTATTGAAACACAATAAAACTATCTTGAACAGCGGTCTACTTACCAAATTCAGCATCTGGAAACCAAATACTACTGACACATTTCAAAAGTATGGTGCTAAAATTACAGTTTTTCTGGCAATTAGATGCTGGAAAGAGGAATTACCGTGAAGAGAAGAAGGGAGACAGCGATTTGAAACGCCTGCTGAACAAGGACGCCCCTGACGACCGTCCACCTAGAAACGATGTTCCTGGCCTCCTCCCCCTTGGGGTGGAGCCTGTAGTCGTCCATCCCCAGCCCGTCCAGGACGACGTAGAGCCCCGAGTAGAGCCAGTACACCGCAATCGGCACGAAGGTGCCCAGCAGCTCGTCGGAGACCGCAAACGCCATCGTCACTTCGGTGAGCCCTGCGACCGTCAGCAGGCGCACGAACACCGAGATGTTACTATGTTAGCCAGCAGCTGATTGGGCTTAGCTAAACGAATGATAGAACGACCAAATCTTGGACCTAAAAGCGACCGCAATGTCTTGGCATTATGACCTAAGAGATGAACGCTAGCAGCGGGCGTCACCGAGATATGCCGCAAATGCGCAGGCCCGCAGAGGATTCCCCTTTGCCAGTGGCCTCGCGAAAGCATTTCGCAGAGGAGAACGCGACGAATCAGGGCCGCGGGATCTCGTCCTTACCAGGAAAGAAGAAGAAGAAACTTGTTAGCCGGATTGCTTCTGCTGGCTCTGTCCCGAAAAGGGAAAGGAGCGACTCTTGCTGGATTGCCTTTGCTCCGAGATGGAGATGGGATGGATGAGTGACCGCCTATTCCCGAGAGTACTTATATAGCTAGCTGGGCGGCAAGCCGCAATGTTTGTGGTCTGAGAAGGCCGGCGAGACCGTCGACTGGGCGGCCCTGGGGAGATTTTACTGGTCTCCGGTCACCCCGGCTGGCTTCAGTTCCGTCAAGGCGTTAGAGAACGGAAAGACCGAGGGAGAAGATGGCTAGTCGCGCACACGGCACACCTCTGCGCGTTGCTGTTCTGACTATTTTGGAGGGACCGTTTCGTCGGAGAGCGGAGACGGAGCCCTTGGCCATCATCGGGTTTCACGGTGTCAGCTGTCTTTTGTTGTTTTTTTTTATACCAGCGAGCTACTTTCTCAGTCTCACTTATAGTATTTTTCAAGGAGATCGATGTTATTTAAAAATTATATGTTTACCCTGTCAAAAATTATTTCATGATTATTATATAAGTAAAAATAGTAAAAGGAAAACTTACTAGAACTAGCTAGAGGGACTACACATAGCTACAAGTGCACTTGTTTTACACTGTTATTTAAAGTTATATTTAATTTGGAGCTAGTATCATAGTACTACATTCGTTTATAAATATATGACACCGTTAAATTTTTCGAGAACTTTTATCACTCATCTTATTCATAATATTTATTCAAAAATATAAAATTTTAAATCAAGCAATAAACTATTTAAGTGATAAAACAAATCACAAAAAATAATAATAAATTATTATTATTTTGAATAAAACGAGTGATCAGTTTTTAATAAAAAAATCAACAATATATTTATGAACGAAGGGAGCAGCAGTCTGTTGCGGACTGTTGGGGGTGAATGGAGCTGACCGGCCGTCGGCTGGGTACAAAGTTTAAAAGTAGAAGCTAAACCATATGGATATTTTTGGATATGCAGTACTTTGATGTATAGAGTGTAAATACAATTGTACTACACTACTTTGCATATATACGGGCTTCGGTTTGCGCATTGGATTTTTTTTAGCGTGAGATGCACACGTAGTTCCCTTTTTAAAAAAACAAGTAAACGCAGATATATATAACAAATACGAAGTGCTTAATCACTGCTGTGCATATAGATACTGGGTCAACTTGTGTGCGTGCTCAGAAATTGTATCGATTCAGAAATGGTCCCACTCGGTGTTCTGTTGTTTTATACGACTATACCAATCAGAAGTCTCGGAGGCTTGACATATTTTCGGTGAAATATATATGGGGACACAAACGGAGCACATGGATTATGACTTTAAGCATTTACCATTCAGGCTGTATGGGCCAGTAAAAGCAGTGTAGACTAGTAATCATATTGTTACGAGGCGACCAGGAAAAGAAAATGAATATCCAAAAGCCATTAGACTTTTTCAAACATTGAAATTGGTATCTTTGATGGAGTATCTCTAAATTTAGCTATAGCATTAGACTACCACCAGCAACGTCCTCTATATTCATCTATATCTATTCTTTACAATTTCCTTTTAAAAATTTTCACTCCTCTATATCAATTTTACTTTAATTTTTTGTATGTACGTTATGAAAGGATCACGATGCCCAAGAGGGAGGGTGAATTGGGCTTTTCTAAAAATCAACACTAATTAAAACCTAACCAAGAGCTAAGCAAGAGCCCAACTTCACCCCAACAACTAGCACTAAGATAATAATACTAGAAATACAACAATGATAAGACAATACTTCAAATACTTGCTAAACAAATACACAATGTAAAGTGCTTGAATTAAGTGCGGAATGTAAAGCAAGGTTTAGAAGACTCCTCCAATTTTTTTCGAGGTATCGAAGAGTCAGCACTCTCCACTAGTCCTCGTTGGAGCACCCGCGCGAGGGTATCGCTCCCCCTTGGTCCTCGCAAGAACCAAGTGCTCACTATGAGATGATCCTTTGCCACTCCGACGCGGTGGATCCCTCGAGACCGCTTACAAACTTGAGTCGGGTCACCAACAAGATCTTCACGGTGATCACCGAGCTCCCAACGCCACCAAGCCGTCTAGGTGATGCCGATCACCAAGAGTAACAAGCCGTAGACTTTCGCTTGACCAAGAGAAGCCTAATGCAAGTGGTGTGTACTCTAGGTGGCTCTCGCTAGCGCTAATGAGGAACAAATGCGGGATTAAGATTCTCTAATCTCCTCACTAGGCTTTTGGTGCTTGCAATGCTCTAGCAATGTGCTGGAATTAATGTGGACAGCAAGACATTGAATATGGTGGGTGGAGGGGGTATAAATAGCCCTCACCCACCAACTAGCCGTTACCAGCACTTTACTGCGCACGGGCGCACCGAACAGTACGGTGCGCCACCGGTGCGCCAACGGTCATTTCCAACGGCTAGTTCTGACAGGTAGCCGTTGGACTGATGGCACACCGGACAGTCCGGTGCACTGTCCGGTGCGCCACTAAAATTCATTTCTGGAACAGGCGATCTCGGGTTTCTGTGGGAGAGAACACTTCCCCAGGGCCATCTTGGCCCCACCTGGCAGAGGGTGCACCGGACAGTCCGGTGCCCCAAGGCCAGAAACCCTATCTCTTGTTTTTCAGCTGATTTTCAAATCGGTTTTCGTTCTAACTTGTGAGTGAGTTCTAGAGTGACACCTAGCATTGTATGTGAGTGTGATTTTGCACCAACACTACACTAGAACTCTCTTGGTCAAACTACTCATCGACAACCCCTCTTTATAGTACGGCTAAAAGAGAATAAAAGACCTAACTAAATCACGAGTGTCCACATCTCCTTGACACTCGGACTCCGTAGTCCTTCACCTTTTGTTTCGTCATTTTAGCCGTCGCTTCGAGTTCTCATCTTCGGGATTGTTTTCACCGTTGTAGTACTTCTACCTGTAATGCGACCTAACTTACCATTGTCTCTGCAAAATACACGTTAGTCACATATAACATTACGTTGTCATTAATCACTAAAACCAACCAGGGGCCTAGATGCTTTCATTCTCCCCCCTTTTTGGTGATTGATGACAACCCTACAAGATTTGTGAGAGTAGTTTGTTTTGAAATTTCTGTCAATAGAAAAAAATGGTTAGTTATACTCAGTAATCTTTGACAGAAAGAATGTGTACCATAATAATAAGAATGAGCGCATACACATCGTAAGTTTCTTGTTCATATAAAAGTGAAATCAAATCGATGAACAAGAACTAAAAGACTGGTGATAACATATAAGGTGAAAACATAATACACATAGTCAATCATAAGCATCGAGAGTATATATAGAGTTTGTGAGCCAAAAGCACCAAGCTAGTACAGAGAGTTACAAGCACATATATTACATCAAAATGACTCTCTACTAACTAACTAACTCCCCCTAGCTCTCACAACTCATATCTCTCCCCCTTTGGTGTCAAACACCAAAAGGGTGCCCGAACCTACACATCAGAAGTGGGAGGAGGCGACGGGGGCGCATCCGGTCGCGGTCGTGGCAGTAGAGCGAACGCCAGCTGGGGATCAGAGTCAGTCTCGGATCTAGGATCTGCTGTAGAAGCTGGAGCTGGTACTGACTCGGACTGAGGCTGCGCTGCAGGAGCTGCCGGATCTGAAGTGGTCATAGACACCGCCACAGCAGTAGTGGTAACAGCAGAAGCTGGTGGCACTGGCGGCTGAGGGCAGACGGAGCTGAGAACCGGTGACGTGAAAGCCAGGGTGACCAGCCGGAGCGGAGAGGAAGACGGACCAACAGAAGGAAGTGGGGGTCCTGACTGAATCGCTGGCACAACAGGAGCCTAAAGAGGTGGAGGAGGTGCAGACTGAACTAGGGGAATCGATACTCCAGAATGCTGTAGCATAAGAGTCATGAAGGCCCTGCTCTCAGCCCGATCCTGAAGAAGCTGCTGCTGAAGAGAATCCTGCATGTCTTGTATTGTCTGAAACATCGAGAGCATCCTCTCGGACAACTGCTGATGGGCTGCTGCCTGGCGGGACTGCTCGGCTGCCAAGTGAGCCTACTGCTGAGTAAGTGTCTGGAGAATCGAAGCAAGAGCATGGTCAATAGCAGGAGGGGCAGCAGGGGTAGCACTAGAACTCCCAGCCTCATGATCATGTGAGCATGGAGGCATAGGAGGCGGAGGCGGAGGCGGAGGTGGAATCCCAAAATCATCATCATCATCATCATTAACTGCTGCATCCTGAGCTTCGAACTGATGAAGAGCAGTATCCTCGGCCTGAGTGTCAAAAACTGGAGTAGGAGCTGGCACAGGATCCTTAGGCGCTGGACGGTAGGACGCAAAGACAAGGCATGAGGCCTCAAGTGTGCCCTGGAACTGTGGATGCCGAATCAGCTGCGCAAAAATGTGACACAGATAGTGAGCATATGTCAGCTGTCGACGAGCACACATTCCATCCAATACGGTGTCCTTGATCTCACAAATAAGGAAATCCACAACGTCAAACTCGGAGTGAGAGACCAGGGCACCAAGGAGCCAGAGCTGGATATGTGTGGTAGCCTCCCTGTATCCCATCCGCGGCAGAAGTGTCCGTCTCATAAGCTGAAATAGGAACTTTGCTGCGGTAGTGAAATCTGCCGGAGAGCGTCGCGACCCATCTGAGAAGGGCGGTCGGAATAGAGCCACGACGTGAGCTGTACCCGGAGCGACACCGCCGTGAGGGCGACGAGGAGGGTCAGAGGTGCCATAGCATAAGCTGTGAAGACGAGTCGATGACTCGTGAAATCCAAATAGCTGGTGAATCTGGCTGGCATGAATAGTGACATCCTCTCGCTCAAAACGAAACCTCATCCAGTGATGATCAGGGTCGATCCATACAGTCGCGTAGAAAACTCGGACCCATTCCTCAACATACCTGCCGCTGGTAGTCAGAAGAGTCAGAAGGCCAGGCAGATATGAGAGGTGCACCTCAGAGTCAGCACTGGCGGCTAGCAAAAAAGCTGGAAGGTCCAAAAGCCGGTGCACTCGCAGAGCAATCTGTGCAGACATCTGAGCCCTGGAGAAGGACTCCTGAATCCGGGTGCTGAAAAGGTCAACTGCAGCAGGGTCCCTCTGAGCCGGTAACCAAGACTCCACGGGTACGTATCTGAACCTACGTACCTGTGCCGCTGTAGCACGCTGAAGGTCAAACAACCTGGGATCTGCAGCCAGAGGTCGCACCTCAGTCTCATCGTGCTCCCGGAAGCGAGCAGGTGGGATAGGAGAAGCGGAAACAGGAGCGGGAGGAGGAGCAGTGGAAGCTGGTGTAGTGGAGGTGGTGGATGGCGCAACAGGGGTGACAGGAGCAGGCAAAGTGGGTGGTGGAGTGGAAGCAGTGGTGTGAGTGGAGGAGCGAGACCGGGAGGCGAGGCGACGAACACGGTACGCGATCTGATCTGAAGGAGTCTGAGGCTGATCTCCTAGCTCGGCCTGCTCAGCGGCTGCTGTTGCTGCCGCTGCTCGGGCTGCTCTGTCCATACGCCGCTTCTTGCGGCCTTCCTGCTGCTCCAAGTATACGGTCTTGCCCTTGACCTGCCTGAAGGGGCGACGAGGATCCTCATCATCACCTCCCCCTAGCGCCGACACATTCTTCGTGCGTGGCATCCTGACCTGACAACTGCAAATGAGAGAGAGAAGCTAAGCACAAGTCGATAATAGTTGATAGAATATCAAAAGAGTAGATGTCTACCTGGAAAACGCACACGAGAGGTGGAAATCCAGGCAGGACAGGAGACGACTCACGGGCATGCAAGGTCACTGAAATGACAGAAGAGGTGAGCACGTATTAGTCACATAGTCATAAGTATATGAAATGTGAATAAATACATACACAGAGAAATATGGCACAGAAAATGAGAGATATGGCGATCGAGAGGTCAAACGACGCGAAAACGGCGTTTGAACGATAAATAGTGCCATAGGAGGTTTGGAATTCGAATTGAGGCACGAAATGATGTGGAATGGAGCCGATACTTCACGAATAGGTTTATATGGGTGGATATGAGTGAAGTGTGTGCTTGGTTTGAATTTAGGCGAAGAAAATGAAATTTGGGTACTCGCCTCGGAAACGATCGCACGAAACGGGGAATTGAGTGAAATTGAAGCATGGTATATCGGATGGGTGTGAAATTTGGCGAATATGTTACTGGAGGTGTTGTGAAGGTGCTGGAAAAATTTGGGTTCAATCGGAGCATTTTTGGCTAGTTTGGACATTTCACCGAACACGTGACGTGCGAAGTTCTAGGGTTTCAGAGAAATGGCTATTTGAGGCTGTGAAACCCTCCCTAAGGAGCTAGAAACCTGCAGGAGTACTCAAGGAACATAAAGGGACTCAATTATGCACTTGGATTCATAGGATTTGATAGAAATTGGAATTTGAATCAAAGGGTGGAAGAGTTTGAGTGAGAGCTCCAGTCTGGTGAAGAACAGAGAGAGAGAGTGATAGGGAATCAGGGGAGTCTCACCAGAGAAGAGGGCAGGACTGAAGCACTGGTTCGTCGGAGGATCGCCGCCGGTGAGGGAGGGGTCGCCGAAGCACAGGGGGTGTCGCCAGAGACCGAGAGAGGCAGTGGCCAGAGAGGAAACAGAGCCTGGCCTCGGGCTCGGGTAGGGAAAAGATTTTTAAAAACCGATTATGGGCGCACCGGACAGTCTACAGTGCCTGTCCGGTGCACACCAGACAGCGCATAGTAGCTGTCCGGTGAACCACCGAACAACGCATAGGAGAAAGAGGAACTGGCGCGCGCGCGGTCGGTGCACCGGACAGTGCACAGTGCAGTGTCCGGTGCACACCGGATTGTCCGGTGAGCCCAGACAGAGGGAAGTTTTGAATTTTTTGAATTTTTCTATCTAATTTCCTACCAAACCAAATCCCAACTTATAATCACACAAAATAACACTTGTTGGGACAGGTATTGGCACCCTCATATATTTTCTCATAATTTTCAAAATATTTTGCCATAGGCTAGATAATTTTTTAGAGAAAATAGGCAAATGGTGAAATTTACATTTTGGCCTTGCACTAGGGATTTTTATGAGTGATTTGAGTTTTGAATACTCCCCCTAAGTGCAGTACCTCATGCATATTTCAAGAAGCAACAATCGCATAAAAAGTAAGAATTCAAGTGCTAAAAGCTTAAAACTAAGACTTGTCAAGTTTGATCCGAGTTAAGCTTTTTCACTCGCTTTATTGGCGGTTATCTCAACTAGGTTAGACAAGCCGTAGATGCAATACAAGAAATTTAAACATGCAATGCAAGCTTAACAACACTATTTGACATCTTACATAAAATTTCTGAGATCAAGAATATTTAGTTCATTCCTCAACATGCAAAAGCGGGTCTTATCAAGTGGCTTAGTGAAAATATCTGCTAATTGATCTTCTGACCTCACTCCTTCTAAAATGATATCTCCTTTAGCAACATGATCTCTAAGGAAGTGATGACGGATATCAATGTGCTTGGTGCGAGAGTGTTGTACAGGATTATTAGCAATTTTAACAACACTCTCATTATCACACAATAAAGGTACCTTTTCTAGAACTACGCCATAGTCTAGAAGAGTTTGTTTCATATATAAAATTTGTGTGCAACAAGCACCTGCGACAATGTATTCCGCTTTGGCAGTTGACAAGGCAACACTATTTTGCTTTTTGGATGTCCATGAAACTAGTGATCTACCAAGCAGATGGTATCCCCCAGAAGTACTTTTCCTATCAATTTTGCAACCGGCATAATCCGAATCGGAATAGCCAATTAAATCAAAAGTAGCTCCTTTGGGATACCACAGACCAACGCTTGTGGTGTGCCTGAGATACCTAAGAATTCTTTTAACAGCGTGAAGATGAGCTTTCTTAGGATTAGATTGAAATCTAGCACACATGCAGATACTAAACATGATATCGAGCCTAGATGCGGTAAGGTACAATAAACTACCAATCATAGAACGGTAGAGAGTTTGATTAACCGGGTTACCTCCCTCATCTAGGTCGAGATGTCCATTTGTTGGCATAGGTGTCTTGATTGGTTTGCACTTCTCCATGTTGAACCTTTTCAACAAGTCTTTGGTATAATTCTCTTGTGAGAGAAAGTTACCATCTTTCATTTGCTTGACTTGAATGCCGAGGAAGTACGTCAGCTCACCAATCATTGACATCTCGAACTCCTTCGACATCAACTCACCAAATTCCTTGCAATGATAGTCATTTGTCGAGCCAAAGATTATATCATCAACATATACTTGACAAATGAAAATATCACCGTTATGTTTCTTTGTGAATAGAGTTGTGTCGACGGTCCCGATCTTGAAGCCCTTTTCGATGAGGAAGTCGCGAAGGCGCTCATACCAAGCCCTTGGAGCTTGCTTTAGCCCATATAGCGCCTTGGACAACCTGTAAGCATGGTTAGGATATCTAAGGTCTTCAAATCCAGGTGGTTGCTCAACATATACAAGTTCATTTATGAAGCCATTTAAAAAAGCACTTTTACATCCATTTGATAAAGTTTTATATCATAGCATGATGCATATGCAAGTAGGATACAGATGGCTTCCAGTCGAGCAACCGGTGCAAAGGTCTCTCCAAAATCTAAGCCTTCAACTTGAGAGAATCCCTTTGCAACAAGTCTTGCCTTGTTCCTTACAATCACACCTTGATCATCTTGTTTGTTTCTGAACACCCACTTTGTTCCAATGATTCTTGCATCTTGTGGGGGCTTCTCCAGGGTCCAAACTTGGTTACGGGTGAAGTTGTTAAGTTCTTCATGCATGGCGTTCACCCAGTCCAGATCCTGTAGCGCCTCATCTATACAAGTAGGCTCAACATAAGAAACAAAGGAGTGATGTTCAATAAAAGAAGCATGTTTATATGATCGAGTAATAACCCCTTGTGAAGGACTCCCAATGATTTGGTTTTGAGGATGAGCTTGAAGTAGTGATGAGTTTCTCCTGTCAACCACTTGGGAAGAAGATCCTGGAGCATCAACATCTTCGGCTTGTACCCTTGCTTGTTCATGAGAGACAAATGTATCTTCATTTGCATGCCTCTCATCTTTTTCATCATCTTGTGGTACATTTGATGAAAAAGGCCTGTCAATGTTTTGCACCTCTTCTTCATCTTCTTTTGGTTTGATAGCTCCAATTGGCATGTTCTTCATTGCTTCCCTAAGTGGCTCATCACCTACATCATCAAGATTTTCAAGTGCTCCTTGGGAGCCATTAGTTTCATCAAATTCCACATCATATGTTTCTTCTACCACGCCAGTGGCATGGTTGAATACTCGATATGCTTCGGACTTTAATGAATAACCCAAAAGAAAACTAATATCACAATGTCTTTGAAACTTCCCTAGGTGATGGTGTTTCTTGTAGATGTAGCATTTGCACCCAAACACCCGGAAGAAGGAGACGTCTGGCTTTTTCCCATTTAGCAGTTCATAGGGAGTCTTCGCAAGTAGCCGGTGAGGAAATAGCCTGTTTGATGCATAACATGCAGTGTTGACAGCTTCGGCCCAAAATCTCTCCGGTGTGTTATACTCATCAATCATTGTTCTTGCAAGTGTGATCAAGGTCCTATTTTTTCTTTCAACAACTCCATTTTGTTGAGGTGTGTATGTTGCAGATACTTTATGCTTGATCCCAATTTCATCACAATACTCATGAATGTTGGTGTTGTCAAATTCTTTGCCATTATCACTTCTAATCTTCTTGATCTTGCAATCAAATTCATTTTGTGCTTTCTTGGCAAACTTCTTGAATATAGATGCAACTTCAGATTTGTCATGGAGAAAGAACACCCAAGTGTATCTTGAGAAATCATCAATAATCACTAGACAGTAGAGGTTGCCACTAGCACTTACATAATTTGTAGGTCCAAATAAATCCATATGAAGTAGTTCCAGTGGCCTTGATGTTGACATGAAAGCTTTTGTAGGATGTGTGTTAGCAACTTGCTTCCCAGCTTGACATGCACTACATGGCTTGTCCTTTTCAAATACCACATCCTTTAATCCTCTAACCATGTCCTTCTTTAATACCTTCTTGAGTGTGCTCATCCCAACATGTGCAAGCCTCCTATGCCAAAGCCATCCAAGTGAAGCTTTGGTGAAGAGGCAAGTTCTTAAGTCTGCATCTTCTGAAGTGAAATCCACTAAGTAGAGATTGTTGTATCTAAATCCCTTGAACACCATTGATTCATCATCCATCTTTGATACAATAACCTCTGTTGGAGTGAATAAGCATTGAAGTCCAAGATCACAGAGTTGACCCACTGATAATAAATTGAAGCTCAAAGGTGCAACCAAGAGAACATTTGAAATTGATAAATCATTTGAAATTGCCACCTTGCCAAGTCCTTGTACTTTCCCTTTTGAATTGTCTCCAAATGTGATTTTGTCTTGTCCATTAACATTCTCATCAAGTGAGGTGAACATCCGTGGGTTGCCTGTCATATGTTGTGTGCATCCACTGTCAATAACCCAATGGCTCCCACCGGTCTTGTAGTTCACCTACATCCACAGACAAATCAAGCTTGAGTTTTGAGGGTCCTATATTGCATAGGACCAGTGACTCTCTCAATCAAGGACTTTGCAACCCAAATTTGTCTAGGTCTGCTCTTGTTTGGTGGACCTAGGAATGTAACTTTGACTTTCCATTTGCAACTTCTCTTAGAACATAATGAGCATTGAAAGCAAATGGTCTTGAGTGCTTAGGCAAGGGAGTTGATGGTTTGGCTTTGCAGTTGTGGGCAAAATGACCTTCATTTTCACACTCAAAGCATTTGATAGGCTTGTGAGTCTGCTTTGGCTTGTATTGAGTAGTAGCTTTCTTTTGCACAAAAGCATTGTATCCAATACCACTCTTGTTGTTTTTCATGACAGTGTTCATAAGCAACTCATTTTGGAGGTATTGGCCCTTGTTGAACTTTTGCACACTTGTTGCAAGATGTTCATTTTCACTCTTAAGTTTCTTGACCTCATGTTTAAGCCTTTCATTATCCACTGCCAACTCATTGTTGAAATCATTGTTCTCAATAGCAACCTTTCCTCTAGTAGTTGCATCAGTCAAGTATCTCTTCAATTTTTGGTTGTCTAAAGTCAAGACTTCAACTTTTTCAGTCAATTCAGCATGTAGACTAGTTTGCTCTCCTTGACTCAAATCATCACATGAGGTTGCTACATCAATCTTAACAACAGGGTTAATAGCCTCATGTGTTTTGCAAGATAAAAGTTCATTTTCAACAAGAAGATTATCATGATCAAATTTAATCTGAGTATAGTCTTCCTTGATTTTTACTAGTCTATCTTGCAACTCCCTATTAGCTTCATTTAACTTGTCACATTTATCCTTAGCATCTTTTAGGGAGGTTGTGAGCTCATTTACAGTTGATGACAAAGTTTTGTTTTCTTCTTTCATTTCATCACTAGCTTTCATAACTATGTCATATTTGGCATTTAAAGATTCATTTTCATTTTTCAACCTATCACATTTAGCTTTTGACTTCCTAATGATTTGAGTATATTCTTTAAGCAAGTCAGCTAGTTCATCATATGAAGGTGAAGCAAATTCCTCATCACTATCACTATCACTATCATCAGTAATATCAATATCATTTTGTACCTTCCTTTCACCTCTAGCCATGAGGCATAGGTGAGAAGTCGATGATGGCGATGGTGGTGGTGAAGAGAAGTCCCCGGCGATGGCGGCAACTTTTTCATCATTCTCTTCTTCACTTGAAGAAGATCCACTTGATGACTCAATGTCAGTGAGCCAGTCACCAACAATATATGCCTTTCCATTTTTCTTCTTGTGGAACCTCTTTTGCTTCCCATCCTTCCTCTTGAAGAATCTCTTTTCCTTCTTCTCATCATCGCTGTCATCTTCTTTCTTGCCCTTGAACTTGTTCTTCTTGGGCTTGTTACATTGATGAGCAAGATGGCCAAGCTCTCCACAGTTGTAGCAATCCATCTCAGAAATAGACTTTCTTTTGTTGGAAAAGAATTTCTTCTTTCTTAAATCAAATTTGATGCCTTCTCTGTTGAGCTTCTTTAACATCTTGGTGGTCTTCCTTACCATCAAGGCAATGTTAGCATCAAGGTCATCATCACTTGAGGATTCTTCCTCAATTTGTATTGTAGCTTTTCCTTTTCTTTCTTGATTTGCTTTGAGAGCCAAATCCTTTCTCTTGGAAAATGACTCATCTTTATCATTGATGTTCATGTACATCTCATGAGCATTGATCTTTCCCAATATCTGTGTAGGTGTGGTAATTGAAAGATCCATTTGATGTAGCACAGTGACAATGTGTCCATATTTGTCTATTGGGAGGACACTGAGAATCTTTCTCACAACATCCGGTTGTGAGATTTGAGTAAGCCCCAATCCATTTACTTCCTCTACAAGAATATTGAGACGTGAGTACATAGCATTGGCATTTTCATTAGCAAGCATTTCAAAAGAATTTAACTTTCTCATAGCAATGTGATATCTCTCCTCACGCTCACTTCTAGTTCCTTCATGTAGAGCACAAATGTCCATCCACAAATCATGAGCATTTTTATGATTTCTTACTCTATTGAACACATCTTTGCAAAGGCCTCTAAAAAGGGTGTTTTTGGCCTTGGCATTTCATTTTTCATAATTAAAATCATCACCTACAAGATTTGTGCGATCTCTAGGCTTGGGGAATCCTTGTGTGGTGGTTTTATAGACACCAATGTCTATAGCCTCTAAATATGCTTCCATACGAATTTTCTAATATGGAAAATCGTCACCATCAAAAACGGGAGGAGGTCCATCCCCACCGGACATCGTAACTCTAGCGGTTAAGCAAATCTAAGAGCAACAAGGCTCCGATACCAATTGAAAGGATCACGATGCCCAAGAGGGGGGGGGTGAATTGGGCTTTTCTAAAAATCAACACTAATTAAAACCTAACCAAGAGCTAAGCAAGAGCCCAACTTCACCCCAACAACTAGCACTAAGATAATAATACTAGAAATACAACAATGCTAAGACAATTGATAGGAACAGGGGTGCCCGATCTTCCGTCAGGTGAAGATAACTATCGATTTGGTGGAGATGTCACACAGACGATCCGGCTTCCAATCAACATGACTAGAACCCCGCAATCGCAGCACCACTTCTCCTCTGGTTATCAACCGTGCACTGCGCAATTGACCTCGCCACGAGGGCTAATTCCTGCCTGAGAATTGAAGACACAAGCAAGAACAAGAAAGAACACAATCTAGAATATTGCGGATGAATGATTAAGCTCACAAGTTGGGGTCTCACAAACCGATCGACAGCGGCTGTTCTCGACAGATCTAAACTTAAGCAAAACCCAACCCTCATGTGGCGGCGGCTGCTGAATAAATAGAGTATTAGGGCGTGCGTGACCCCTGGACGCGCCCCTAATGGGCTCCGACATGATACACGGCCCAACGGCCCAACAGACGGTGTCGCAGCACCAAAACAGAACCTGAACACTGACTTGTTTTGACGATTCCCGTTGACTCTGGCCGAATTTTAGGGTGGAACCACTTGGGTTGGTTAGATCATCTCCTTATCTTTCCAACCATATCAAGTCCGTCACAATCGAAGTCTGGATGCATTTTAGGCATCCATTTTAGTGCAGACTGGTCCTGGAACCCGAGATGGAGTCGCAGCCGAGTCGGACTTGATCTCCTTCCTGTTGTGGGCGCCCTTGCTGCTCCTCCTCAACAACTAGGCCTTTCCCAAGTCCTTGCTGGTCCTCTCCAAGGTTCCTAATCATTAAAACATCCATGGCCCCAAGCGTAAGCTCTGAAACACAATTGACTAGGGTAGAACGTACCTGGAGAATTAGCTGTCGTGCACGCGATCGTGTTATCGGTCCATTTATTGTATGTATAGAAGTGATGTACTCATCATCCTCCCCCTCTTGAAGTGGAGTCGTCCTCGACTCAAGCTCATCTTCTTCTCCCAAATACGGTTTCAAATCTGCAATGTTAAATGTAGGACTAACTCGGAACTCGGGAGGCAACTCAAGTTTATATGCATTATCATTTATTTTCTCCAATATCTTATATGGACCAGCACCACGTGGCATCAATTTAGACTTTCTTAACTCTGGAAATCTATCTTTTCTCAAGTGCAACCACACTAAATCACCCACTTCAAGCTTAACTTGTTTTCTACCTTGACTACCAGCAATTCTATATTTTTCAGTCATCTTTTCAATGTTTGCTTTAGTTGAAGCATGAAGTTTCAAAATAAAGTCAGCACGCTCCTTAGCATCACTATGTACTTGCTCGGTAGTAGGTAGAGGCAAAAGATCAATAGGAGCACGAGGGTTAAAACTATACACTACCTGAAAAGGACTTACCTTGGTGGTGGAGTGTTCCGCCCGATTATATGCAAACTCCACATGCGGCAAACACTCTTCCCACATTTTCAAGTTTTTCTTCAATATTGCTCGCAGCATTGCAGACAATGTTCTATTCACAACTTCTGTTTGTCCATCAGTTTGGGGATGACAAGTAGTAGAAAACAGCAATTTTGTCCCCAATTTGTTCCATAGAGTACGCCAAAAATGACTCAAGAATTTTACATCACGATCTGAAACAATAGTAGAAGGCATACCATGCAAACAAACAATCTCTTTGAAAAACAGGTTAGCAATATGAATGGCATCATCCGTTTTGTGACAAGGTATAAAATGTGCCATCTTAGAGAAACGATCAACCACAACAAAAACACTATCACTCCCCCTCTTCGTCCTAGGCAATCCCAAAACAAAATCCATAGAAATATCCGCCCACAGAACTGAAGGAATAGGAAGAGGCATATACAAACCATGTGGGTTCAATCGGGACTTAGCTTTTTGACACGTCGTGCATCTTGCTACAAAGCGCTCAACATCACGCCGCATTCGAGGCCAAAAGAAGTGTGTGGACAGCACAACCTCCGTCTTCTTGGCACCAAAGTGACCCATCAAACCACCACCATGCGCTTCCTGCAACAATAAAAGACGAACCGAACCAACAGGAATGCATAGGCGGTTAGCTCTAAACAAGTATCCATCATTTAGCACAAATTTATTCCATGTATGGCCCTCTTTACAATTTAATGCAACCTCTTTAAAATCATCATCAAAAGCATATTGTCCCTTAATTGTTTCAAGCCCAAAAATACGACAATCAAGTTGAGACAACATAGCATAGCGTCTAGACAAAGCATCGGCAATCACATTATCATTCCCCTTTTTATATTTAATGATGTAAGGAAAAGTTTCAAGAAATTCTACCCACTTGGCATGTCGACGGTTCAGATTTGTTTGACTACGAAGATGCTTAAGTGACTCATGATCAGAATGAATAACAAATTCCTTAGACCATAATAATGTTTCCATGTTTGCAAAGATCGTATGAGAGCATATAATTCTTTATCATAAGTAGAATAATTAAGAACAGGACCATTCAATTTTTCACTAAAATATGCAACGGGTTTACCTCCTTGCATCAAAACAGCACCAATGCCAACTCCACTTGCTTCACATTCGAGTTCAAAAGTCTTACCAAAGTCAGGAAGTTGGAGTAGTGGCGCGTGAGTAAGCTTCTCTTTTAAAAGAGCAAAAGAATCCTCTTGTGACTGCCCCCAATTAAATGAAACACCCTTCTTGGTCAACTCATGTAATGGGGCAGCGATGGTGCTGAAATCCTTCACGAAACGACGATAAAATCCAGCAAGTCCAAGAAAACTCCGAACTTGTGTCACCGTCGATGGCGTTGGCCAACTCTGAATAGCATGCACCTTAGCCTCATCAACCTCAATACCCTGTGTAGTGACAACATAGCCAAGAAACGATACTGTCGGGGACCATAATTAGGGGTACCCCCAAGACTCCTAATCTCAGCTGGTAACCCCCATCAGCACAAAGCTGCAAAGGCCTGATGGGTGCGATTAAGTCAAGGCTCGGCCCACTCAAGGGACACGATCTCGCCTCGCCCGAGCCCAGCCTCGGACAAGGGCAGCCGACCCCGGAGGATTCGCGTCTCGCCCGAGGCCCCCTCAAGCAACGGACACACCTTCGGCTCGCCCGAGGCCCAGTCTTCGCCAAGAAGCAACCTTGGCCAGATCGCCATGCCGACCGACCGTATCGCAGAAGCATTTAATGCAAGGATGGCCTGACACCTTATCCTGACGCGCACCCTTCAGTCGACAGAGCCGAAGTGACCGCAGTCACTTCGCCGCTCCACTGACCGGCCTGACAAGAGGACAGCGCTGCCTGCGTCGCTCCGACTGCTGTGCCACTCGACAGAGTGAGGCTGACAGTAGTCAAGTCCGGCTTCGGGCGCCATAGGAAGCTCCGCCTCGCCCGACCCTAGGGCTCGGCCCCCATCTCGGCTCCGGAAGACGACGAACTCCGCCTCGCCCAACCCAGGGCTCGGACTCAGCCTCGGCTCCGGAAGACGACAAACTCTGCCTCGCCCGACCCAGGGCTCGGACTCGGCCTCGGCTCTGGAAGACGCCGAACTCCGCCTCACCCGACCCCTGGGCTCGGACTCAGCCTTGGCCTCAGACGATGGTCTCCGCCTCGCTCGACCCGGGGCTCGGACTCGACCTCGACCTTGGAAGACAGACTCGACCTCGACCTCGGTGGAGCCACCGCCTCGCCCGACCCAGGGCTCGGACCGACCATGTCACAGGGGGGCCATCATTACCCTACCCCTAGCTAGCTCAGGCTACGGGGAACAAGACCGGCGTCCCATCTGGCTCACCCCGGTAAACAGATATGATGGCGCCCCGCGTGCTCCATGACGATGGCGGCTCTCAGCCCCTTACGGAAGCAAGGAGACGTCAGCAAGGACTCGACAGCCCCGACAGCTGTCCTTCCGCAAGGCTCCAGCGCTCCTCCGACGGCCACGACATCACATGAACAGGGTGCCAAGACCTCTCCGGCTGCCACGACGGCATGTACTTAGGGCACTAGCTCCTCTCTGCTAGACACGTTAGCACACTGCTACATCTCTTGTTGTACATAGAGGTGGTAATGGATCATGACCCTAATACTTCCTTCACAAACCAACAAGGCCCTTAATTTTGTTAGTTCAAAATTGTATTGTTTTATGATCCGGCCCTAACTTGACCCGATCCTTAAATTTGCTAGGCTAAATTAAATGGCCCGTTACCACCCCTAGTTGTACACCTGGGCCCTCTCCTTACGCCTATAAAAGGAAGGTCCAGGGCTCTCGTACGAGAAGGTTGGCCACGCGGGGGAACGGGACGACGCGCAAAGTCTCTCGCTCTCTCCCACGCGGACGCTTGTAACCCCCTACTGCAAGCGCACCCGACCTGGGCGCAGAGCAACACGAAGGCCGCGGGTTTCCCCTTTTCTGCCTGTCTCCCTCTTTCTTGCCCCCCTTCGTGCTCTGCCTCGCGCCGACCCATCTGGGCTGGGGCACGCGGCGACAATTTACTCGTCGGTCCAGGGACCCCCCGGGTCGAAACGCCGACAGTTGGCACGCCAGGTAGGGGCCTGCTGCGTGTTGATGAACTGCTTCCCGTCAAGCTCCAGATGGGTAGTCTCTAGCAACCTTTCCAGCCCGGGACGGTGCTCCGTTTTGGGAGTCTTGAGTTCATGTCCCTCGACGGCAGCTATGACATGATACTCCTTCCTCCGCCGCGCGAAAGCGACAATGGCGGCCGACAACCCGCCCGCCGGCGGCGGAATCAATGATGTCTTCCCCACGTGGTGGAAGAACAACATTCGGGTTTGTCCCGTCGCCTCCCCCGCCGACGGAGGAGGAGGCGGGGTAACCAAGGCCAAGCAGGAGGCGGCACCTCGTCGGCTGTCGAGCGAGTCGACGGCGTCGGCGCCCCAACGGGGGGCACGTCGGGCGTCGACTTTGTGTCTGAGACGAAGACGAGCGCCATTTCCCTGCAACACGCCAACTCCAAGCGAATGAACGACGCCAGCACGCTCGCAAGGGACTTGCTGGGTGTCACCCTCGTACCTGAGATGACGGTGCAGTCTGCCCCCGATGTGACTTTGTCACCGCCCGTCGACCAAGAGGTACCGACCGATTCCCATCTCGTGCCTTTTGGATTCAGCCTCGACCCACCAATCGACTTCGCTTCGGTGGAAGCCTTCATAGAGGCATGTCCAAACCTTCCGGGGTACGGTATGCGGTCACCCTGGGACCGGCTGACGGCCGTCTCATCCTTCGGACCCTCGGGTTCTGAGGAAGATGACGAGCCCGACTTTGTTGGGATTTCTCCGGACTCGGTAACCCCAGCGCCATGCGGGACTTCATGACCGCATGCGACTACTGCCTTTCCGATTGTTCCGACGGTAGCCGTAGCCTCGGCGACGAGGACTGTGGCCCAAGTCGTGAATGTTTCCACGTCGATCTAGGGGGTCCCGGCGAAGGCAACCATCTTGGTATACCGAAAAACGGTGATCCCCCTAGGCCTGCGCCTCGCGTTGACATCCTTCGGGAGCTAGCTGTGGTCCCAGTTCCTACGGGGGGTCAGGACTCATAGCTCGAGCAAAATCCGCGAGGGGCAGGCCAGGCTCGATGAGGGAGCAGGAACGCTTGAGCAGTTCCGGCGGAACACCGGGCAGGAATGGGCAGACCGAGCTCCGCCTGGAGAAGCGCGTCATCTGCCCCAGGGCATCCAGCTCCGCATTGCCGACGACGTCAGGGCAAGGCCGCCACCGGCTTCTAGTGGGGTCGGCCAGAACCTGGCTGCAGCAGCAATACTACTCCGCACGATGCCGGAGCCATCGACCACCGAAGGGCGGCGTATCCAGGGAGAGCTTAAGAATCTCCTGGAGGATGCCGCGGTCCGATGGGCCGAGAGCTCTGCCTCCCGAAGGTAGGGATACCCCTCGGAGCATCGCGCCGCGACTTCCCGATTCATGCGGGAAGCCTCGGTCCACACCGGGCGCATGCGCAACACAGCGCCTGCAGCCCCGGGTCGCCTCGGCAACGAGCACCACCACCACAACCATCGAATCCACATCGACGAGAGGGTGCGCCGAGGCTACCACCCCAGGCGTGGGGGACGCTACATCAGCGGGGAGGATCAGAGTCCCTCGCCTGAACCACCCGGTCCGCAGGCTTTCAGCCGGGCCATACGACGGGCGCCGTTCCTGACCCGGTTCCGAACCCCGACTACTATCACGAAGTACTCGTGGGAGACGAGGCCGGAACTGTGGCTCGCGGACTACCGGCTGGCCTGCCAGCTGGGTGGAACGGATCGTGGAAGAGATATTCCATCCCGAATGGCTTGCCAACCCTGTGCTTGTGAGAAAGAAAGGAGAGAAATGGCGGATGTGTGTAGACTACACTGGTCTAAACAAAGCATGTCCGAAAGTTCCCTATCCTCTGCCTCGCATCGATCAAATCGTGGATTCCACTGCTGGGTGCGAAACCCTGTCTTTCCTCGATGCCTACTTAGGGTATCACCAAATCAGGATGAAAGAGTCCAACCAGCTTGCGACTTCTTTCATCACACCTTTTGGCATGTACTGCTACGTTACTATGCCATTTGGTTTGAGGAATGCGGGTGCGATGTACCGTAATACTCAAAATTGTATAAAGGGATTATATAGTGATTTCCTTATTATATGTGCCTCGTTTGCATCATAAAAAGAGCATACATAAAATTTAGATACGAACTAAAACAAAGGATAAAAAATATGCATCATGTTGGAGTTATATGTTTGTGCATTGAATGAAATAATAAGGTAATAATAATAAGATAATAATTCTTAGAAGTGGTATTAAACCCTAATTTTAAAATTAGGGTTTTTGAAAATGAGAAGAAGAGAAATGATATAAAAAAAAAGAATATAATTATATTTCCAAAGTTGGTATTCTAAATTCCACAACATGAATTGAGAATAAATTAGGCACAAGTTTGAATTCAAATTCGAAATTCAAATTGAATTTGGGAATAGAGGAAGGGAAATAGAGAAAAAAAAGAAAAAGACTAACTGGGCTGAAACTCTACCTCGGCCCACCATCCACTCTTCTCTGCGGCCCAATGCCATACACTCGCGCGCGCCCGACGGTGGGGCCCGGCCGTCTGGAGCAAAGCCCCGCCCTTCTCCACTCAAGCCATTGATAGATGGGGCCCTCATGTCGGATCCTCCCCTAACGAACCGCCCGCACCGGCCGGGACCGCAGCTCGTGGGCGCAGCAACCTCGGAACGGCCTCACCCCCGGGTCCGCGACCTAGACCGGGGTATAAGTGCTATGCGCCGCACCTCCCCTGCTCTATCCCATCACCCAGACCGCGCCACATTGTCCACAAAAGGCCGACGCCGCCATTGGAGCGAAGGTTCCGCCGCCGGTGAATCTCGCCAACTCGCCTTGTCTACCCTCTGCGATAGGTCGGGGCGATCCGCCTGGGCTTGTGGATCTTGTCTGTGGCGGATTGGGGCCGGAAAGCCTCGGTCGTTGACGGAATTACTCGCTGGAGTAGATAGAGTACCGCCGAGCCGCCCCAACGCGAGAACAACCCGTCTGCGCGCCCGATTTCCGGTATTCTTCACCTCCTTCATGTTCTCCATGATCTTAGGACAGTGTAGCGCAAGTTAATTTCTGGATGGCGGCGGGATTGGTGTGGGCGCAACTCCGGTCATGGCGCTCCGCCACGGTAGGCACGACCGTCGAGGTTTGGGGATGACGCTGGAAGGGGGGGTTTTGTGCTAGCCGTTGGATGTACGGTGGTCGGCCCAGATTAGATATTGGGGTACCGGTTGGGTTAGGTTAGCATGAGCCGTTCCTTTTGGATCGGATGCACGAAGTTAGAACTCGGGTGCATACGTTTTGAACCGTCAGATGTGAATCCGACGTCTCGCGCAGCGTACCGGTTCGGGATAAAATCAATCTAATCCACACCGTTCGCGTCTGATCCAATGGCCGAGATCTGACTGTACCCCTTCGCGGGTACACTTTACAAAAGAAACCTTATATTTTTAGGATTTAGAACCCGCACTCCATGGACCCTATTCTCTGAGTCTCGGTAAACTTACGCCAGAACCCCTGACCTTTCTGAAAATTGATGCCTAGTCCAAAGGATTAGAAAATCAGAGAAATTAATTGAGAAATAGATTTTTAGTATATATTTAATTGCAGAAACTTGTAAAATGCATAGAAAATTCATTTTAGCTCCAAATTGAACCATTCCAATTTCTAAAATTTTGTAATATTATTCTCTATCATTTAGTGACTCTGTTTTGACATGAAAACAGTAAGAAAATTAATTTCTCATTTAATCCTATTTCAAGCACATTAAACCTTATGAAATTTATAACTTGAAAGCTATAACTCCAAATTTAATGATTCTAGTTCCTACAATTTTAGTGTAATGTGTAGATTTTTATTGTGTATTTTATTCGCATGTTTGGTGCAATGTTAATTTTTGCTATACCCTGTATATATTGTGTTGATGCGAGTAGACGAGCAAGCCACTGTGGATTCTGAGGTTCAGCAGGTAGAAGTAGCTGAGCAGGAGCTCATTGAAGGCAAGTTGTGCCCTTGATCACTTACTTTTTCCCAGCCATGTTCTTATTAATTATAATGATCTGCATAGGTTAATTTTGATGGGATCCAATAGGTTACCCCAGTTTTGGTTATCTTTATACCTTGTTCACCCCTGAAATATTTTTGGGTAGTATCTGCTATTGCTTTATGTGGATTGGGTATGGAGATACAACATTCATGATTACTTTTGTATTATCTTTTTATTATTATTGTTCATGTTAAGATCATTAAATTAATGGGAACATGGAGCGACCATCCGGGAAAACAGTGCTACCACAAGGATATAATGGGACGCCCTTGGCTGATTAACTAGGAAAGCTAGTGGATGTCTTCCTTACCCGAAAGGGGCAAGGGCAGTAGGGGAGTGGTCAGTGTAGGGAGGTCCTTGGGTTGATTTTGCTGCAATGGCGGTCAGGCGAGGGGTTCCTGCACTGGAGCTTCCTATAAACTGTAGCGAGATTTCTGAAGCTAGTGGAACTTTGTAAAGGCCTCGTAGTGTTACCCTGCCTCGCCTCCTCGGTAGAGGTGTATGGGATTGGCCATCTCTTGGTAGATGGGTAACATGACTTGTGGGTAAAGACGCGCAACCTCTGCAGAGTGTAAAACTGGTATACTAGCCGTGCTCACGGCCATGAGCGGCTCGGACCCTCACATGATTAATTATGGAACTAAATTTAATTTGACATCTGCATCGCATTTGGGATTACTTTACTACTACTTTTCTTTATTGTTATTAAGGTTTGGTATTTACTTACACTTAGTAATTGCTAATAAAATTTTGACCAACTTTTAAAAGCAATGGTCAGCCTCATCCCTTACTTTGTTGATCAGCCTTACACTTCACATGAACTCCCACCTTTGGTGAGTTCAAGCACATTATTCCCCACGACTTGTTGAGCTATGAATGTATGTGAGCTCACTCTTGCTGTCTCACACCCCCCCACAGGAGAAGAACAGGTGGTCGAAGAGGAGCCGCCTAGCACTGAGGCATTCGACTTGATCTAGGTGGCGTCTCCCAGTCAGCTTTCTGGCGCCAAGGATAGATTTTAGTTCCTGCTACATCTTTTATTTTGTAAGACTTCCGCTATGTAATAAATACTCTGATTATTGTGACATTTATCTCTATACACTCTGTGATTATATATGTTGTCTTCTTTGGCGCATGTATGAGATGCACCTGGCTTTGTTCCTTAAAGCCGGGTGTGACATAAGTGGTATCAGAGGAAATGTTGACTGTAGGACGAAACCTAGATAGAAATGGACAAAACCATTCCCTACTTACCTTCTTCTGATTCATTCTATACTTACCTTACTATAATTCTTTCTATACTTATCTTGATCCTGTCTCACCTTCTACTGTTCCACTCTGATGATTCTTATCTTTTCTACTCTGAGACAAGACGGATTTCACACTTTGGAATCCTACATTTATGACCTTTTTAACAGATAGGAGACCTAAGACAAAAATTAAAATTATTTTCTCTAAAAAATGTTGGTTGATTGTTCTGATGATAAATGCCCGATTTGCTTCTTTGATTGATTGAAACAGTATAGAAGGGCATCTTAGCATGTACCAATATAAGGTAATGAATTAGCTTTAGTAGGTGACACACTTAACTAATAAATCCCCCAAAGTAACATGCTTCATAATTACTACCTTGTCTACTACTCTCTCTTACCATATGTATCTAACTCAGATGGTCAATACCAGGAGGGGTGGTGGAATTGATTTGCCTCCTAATCGACACACTCGGTGGATATATAGACAACCTCAGCCACAACCAGCAGAGATGAATCCTCCTAATCCTCCACCAGGCGGAGTTGACCCACTGATTGCAGCTCAGATGAGAATGATGCAGCAAATGGCGGACACTATGGCAGATATGCGTGCTCAGATGCAGCAGGAACACCAGGAAAGAGAAGAGATACGCCAGGAATTGCGCCAGGAGCGAGAGGAGATACGCCAGGAGAGAAGGGCGCAACAGCAGCTGCAACAGCAATTTCAGCAACCGCAGCAACGACAACAAGTACCATTGCCTCCACCACCACCACCAGTTCCACCTCGTGATAAGCACCGGGAGTTTATGAGTCACAAGCCACCAACCTTCGCTAGTTCGCCAGATCCACTCGATGCAGATGATTGGTTGAAGTCAATTGAGAAGATGCTCAACATTGCCCAATGCTCAGACCGGAAGAAAGTTCTTTATGCCTCAGGTCGTCTGACAGGTCCTGCTGCTGACTGGTGGGATTCTTATACTGCTGCTTATGATGCTGCTGATACTATTACTTGGGTAGAGTTCAGTGCACAGTTCAGGAACTACCACATTCCAGCTGGATTAATAAAGATCAAGAAGAAGGAGTTTCTGTCATTGAAGCAAGGCAACATGTCGGTCAGCGAGTACAGAGATAAATTTATTCAGCTGTCGAGATATGCTCCGGAGGAAGTTGCTGAGGATGAAAGAAAGCAGGAGCATTTTATTGAAGGACTTAATGGACCCCTACAGTATGCACTGGTGGCACACACATTTCCGTCGTTTCAAAGGCTACTGGATAAGGCTCTTGCTATTGAACACAAGCGTGTTCAACTGGGAGACTTGAAGAGGAAGGCTATCTCACAGGGACAGGGTAGCAGCAGTGTTCGTCCCCGCTACGTTTTGCCACAGGGTACACCGACTCGACCAGGAGGACCACGCCCAGCTCAGTATGCTCCACAAGGATCTCCACGGACACCTCCTACTCGTCAGGCTACTCCCACTGGCACCCCGACGAGGTCTGCAGGACAGAAGACCGGCCCTACATGCTTCAAGTGCAGTCAGATTAGGCACTATGCTAATGCTTGTCCGATGGGGAATTCTGGTACACCAGCTAAGAACAAGCAACAGACTCCTGGCAAGGGATATTCTATAGCCAGAGTTAATCAAGTCAGCGTCGAGGATACTCCTGATGGTGCTGACATCGTACTCGGTATGTTTTACATTAATGCAATTCCTGCAACAATACTATTTGATTCTCGTGCTACACATTCATTCATGTCTGCTCGATATGCCAACACCAATAAGATACCCCTGCTAAATATGAGAAAACCAATGATAGTAATCACACCTAAAGGGCCTATTGAGGCAAATCAAATGACACGTAGATTGACATTATCAATTATGGGAAGAGAATTTGGAGCTACCGCTATAATATTAGAGGCCAGTAGTATAGATCTGATCCTTGGTATGTCATGGTTAAGGAAGGCAAAGGCCATTATAGCATGTGGTAGGGGTACTATAGAACTCACTAGCCCTCAAGGAGAAACATTTCAAGTTCAAATTGTAGTAACCACCGCTTCCAAACGGGCGATATACTTTATAGCAGAGGAGTTTGTTGGTGACAACATCCGGGTGGTTAGAGATTTTCTGGATGTCTTTCCAGATGAGTTACCTGGGATGCCACCAGATAGGGAAGTTGAGTTTGTCAAGATCTTTTACCTGGAACTGCCCCTATTTCTAAACGACCATACAGGATGGCTGTAGAAGAATTAAAGGAACTTAAGAAGCAATTAACTGAGTTACAGGAGGCGGGGTACATTCGTCCGAGTTCCTCACCATGGGGAGCACCGATGTTATTTGTATAGAAGAAGGATGGATCGCAACGGATGTGTGTGGACTATAGATCACTTAATGATGTTACTGTGAAGAACAAATATCCATTACCCCGTATTGAGGATTTGTTTGATCAGATGAGAGGTGCTAGGGTATTCTCGAAGATTGATCTCCGATCGGGATACCATCAAATGAAGATTAGACCATCGGATATTCCTAAGACGGCGTTCTCGACACAATATGGATTATATGAGTTCACTGTTATGTCATTTGGATTAACCAACGCACCAGCTTATTTCATGAATTTGATGAATAAGGTGTTTATGGAGTATTTGGACAGATTCGTCATGGTGTTCATCAACGATATTCTTATCTATTCTAAGAGTGAAAGTGATCATGAACAACATCTAAGGTTGGTGCTACAGAAGCTACGAGATAATCAACTCTATGCCAAGTTCAGCAAGTGTGAGTTTTGGATTGACAAGGTGCCATTCCTTGGTCATATTATTTCTAATGGAGGAATAGCAGTGGATCCTGCTAAAGTGAAGGAGATAATGGAGTGGAGAGTGCCCACTACAGTTACTGAGATTCAGAGTTTCTTGGGGCTCGCAGGATATTATCAGAGATTTATTGAAGGGTTCTCTAAGATTGCCAAGCCTATGACCTCGCTTTTGGAGAAAGGAATAGAATTCAAGTGGGATGAGAAATGCCAAGACAGCTTTGATCAATTGAAGGAGAGATTGATGTCACCACCAGTATTGATTATGTCAGATCTGCAGAAGGGATTTGACATTTACTGTGATGCATGTGGCCAAGGACTTGGATGTGTGCTCATGCAAGAAGGTCATGTGATCGCCTATGCATCTCGTCAGTTGCGGAAACATGAATTGAACTACCCCACTCATGACTTGGAGCTGGCTGCCGTTGTGCATGCACTTAAGATTTGGAGACACTACATCATGGGAACTATGTGCCAAGTATACACGAATCATAAGAGTTTGAAGTACATATTCACTCAGAAGGATCTCAACCTTAGGCAACGCCGTTGGTTGGAACTTATCAAGGTTTATGATTTGGAGATTCACTACCACCCAGGCAAGGCAAATTTGGTTGCAGATGCCTTGAGTCGGAAGGAGCATGTTCACTTCGCTTTCGTGGTCCAGCTACCCGATGAGTTGGCAAAAGATTTTGAGTGGCTCAACCTGGGGATTGTTACACATACGGAAGGAGTCACCATTGAATTGGAACCTACCTTGGAGCAGGAAATTCGTAAAGGTCAGATTGGTGATGCTAAGATTCAGGAGATCAAGGATCTGATAACAGAGGGTAGAGGCCCGGAATTCACAGAGGATGAGCAAGGCACGATATGGTTCAAGAATTGGATCTGTGTTCCTGATATTGATAGTCTTCGGGAAACCATATTGAAGGAGGCACATGACTCAGTTTACTCTATTCACCCTAGGAGTACTAAGATGTATTAGGATTTGAAGCAAAAATATTGGTGGTATGGATTGAAGAGAGATGTGGCTGCACATGTGGCTATGTGCGATGTGTGCCAAAGAGTTAAGGCTGAACACCAGAGGCCAGCCGGACTACTGCACCCACTGAAGATACCTGAGTGGAAATGGGAAGAGATTGGCATGGACTTCATTGTTGGATTACCCCGCACGTCTGCTGGATATGATTCTATATGGGTGATTGTGGACAGGCTAACTAAAGTAGCCCACTTTATACCAGTAAAGACCACGTATTCAGGAGCCAAGTTAGCAGAGTTGTACATGGCACGGATTGTATGCCTACATGGTGTGCCAAAGAAGATTGTGTCAGACCGGGGATCACAGTTTACTTCTCGGTATTGGAAGAAGTTGCACGAGTCCTTGGATACAAGGTTGAATTTTAGTTCGGCTTACCATCCACAGACTAATGGGCAGACTGAGAGGACCAACCAAGTACTGGAAGATATGTTAAGAGCTTGTGCCCTTAAGCATGGCGGTAGTTGGGATAAGAGTATACCGTATGCGGAGTTCTCATACAATAATAGCTATCAGGCCAGTTTGAAGATGTCACCGTTTGAGGCTTTGTATGGCAGAAAGTGTAGGACTCCACTATATTGGGATCAAACTGGTGAAAGGCAGTTATTTGGACCAGATATTATACAAGAAGCAGAGGAGCAAGTTCGTCAAATAAGAGAGAATTTGAGAACTGCACAGTCAAGGCAGAAAAGTTATGCTGATACCCGGAGAAGACTACTAGAGTTTAAGGAGGGAGATTATGTCTATTTGAAGGTGTCACCACTCCGGGGTATGAGAAGATTTAAAGTCAAAGGAAAGTTGTCCCCTCGCTTTATTGGACCCTTCTTAATCTTAAAGCGAGTGGGAGAAGTTGCATATCAATTGGAGTTACCGGATCATCTTGCGGATGTTCATGATGTCTTTCACGTATCTCATCTGAAGAAATGTCTCAGGGTACCTGAGGAGCAATTACCAATTGAGGACCTTAGTGTTCAAGATGACCTGACTTATGCTGAGTACCCCATCAAGATTCTTGATACACTGACTCGTGTCACGAGGAATAAGGTTATAAAGATGTGCAAAGTGCAATGGAGCCACCACGGTGAAGATGAAGCAACTTGGGAAAGAGAAGAAGAGCTTCGTATAGATTTTCCCCATCTTTTCCCTAGATCTTCCTAAATCTCGAGGACGAGATTATTTTTAAGGGGGTAGGATTTGTAATACTCAAAATTGTATAAAGGGATTATATAGTGATTTCCTTATTATATGTGCCTCATTTGCATCATAAAAAGAGCATACATAAAATTTAGATACGAACTAAAACAAAGGATAAAAAAATATGCATCATGTTGGAGTTATATGTTTGTGCATTGAATGAAATAATAAGGTAATAATAATAAGATAATAATTCTTAGAAGTGGAATTAAACCCTAAATTTAAAATTAGGGTTTTTGAAAATGAGAAGAAGAGAAATGATATAAAAAAGAATATAATTATATTTCCAAAGTTGGTATTCTAAATTCCACAACATGAATTGAGAATAAATTAGGCACAAGTTTGAATTCAAATTCAAAATTCAAATTGAATTTGGGAATAGAGGAAGGGAAATAGAGAAAAAAAGAAAAAGACTAACTGGGCTGAAACTCTGCCTCGACCCACCATTCACTCTTCTCTGCGGCCCAATGCCATACACTCACGCGCGCCCGACGGTGGGGCCCGGCCGTCTGGAGCAAAGCCCCGCCCTTCTCCGCTCAAGCCGTTGACAGATGGGGCCCTCATGTCGGATCCTCCCCTAACGAACCGCCCGCACCGGCCGGGACCGCAGCTTGTGGGCGCAGCAACCTCGGAACGGCCTCACCCCTGGGTCCGCGACCTAGACCGGGGTATAAGTGCTACGCGTCGCACCTCCCCTGCTCTATCCCATCACCCAGACCGCGCCACATTGTCCACAAATGGTTGACGCCGCCATTGGAGCGAAGGTTCCGCCGCCGGTGAATCTCGCCAACCCGCCTTGTCTACCCTCTGCGATAGGTCGGGGCGATCCGCCTGGGCCTGTGGATCGTGTTCGTGGCGGATTGGGGCCGGAAAGCCTCGGTCGTTGACGGAATTACTCGCCGGAGTAGATAGAGTACTGCCAAGCCGCCCCAACACGAGAACAACCCGTCTGCGCGCCCGATTTCCTGTATTCTTCACCTCCTTCATGTTCTCCATGATCTTAGGACAGTGTAGCGCAAGTTAATTTCTGGATGGCGGCGGGATTGGTGTGGGCGCTACTCCGGTCATGGCGCTCCGCCGCGGTAGGCACGACCGTCGAGGTTTGGGGATGACGCTGGAAGGGGGGGGTTTGTGCTAGCCGTTGGATGTACGGTGGTCGGCCCAGATTAGATATTGGGGTACCGGTTGGGTTAGGTTAGCGTGAGCCGTTCCTTTTGGATCGGATGCACGAAGTTAGAACTCGGGTGCATACGTTTTGAACCGTCAGATGTGAATCCGACGTCTCGTGCAGCGTACCGGTTCGAGATAAAATCAATCTAATCCACACCGTTCGCGTCTGATCCAATGGCCGAGATCTGACTGTACCCCTTCCCGGGTACACTTTACAAAAGAAACCTTATATTTTTAGGATTTAGAACCCGCACTCCATGGACCCTATTCTCTGAGTCTCGGTAAACTTACGCCAGAACCCCTGACCTTTCTGAAAATTGATGCCTAGTCCAGAGGATTAGAAAATCAGAGAAATTAATTGAGAAATAGATTTTTAGTATATATTTAATTGCAGAAACTTGTAAAATGCATAGAAAATTCATTTTAGCTCCAAATTGAACCATTCCAATTTCTAAAATTTTGTAATATTATTCTGTATCATTTAGTGACTCTGTTTTGACATGAAAACAGTAAGAAAATTAATTTCTCATTTAATCCTATTTCAAGCACATTAAACCTTAGGAAATTCATAACTTGAAAGCTATAACTCCAAATTTAATGATTCTAGTTCCTACGATTTTAGTGTAATGTGTAGATTTTTATTGTGTATTTTATTCGCAATGTTTGGTGCAATGTTAATTTTTGCTATACCCTGTATGTATTGTGTTGATGCGAGTAGACGAGCAAGCCACTGTGGATTCTGAGGTTCAGCAGGTAGAAGTAGCTGAGCAGGAGCTCATTGAAGGCAAGTTGTGCCCTTGATCACTTACTTTTTCCCAGCCATGTTCTTATTAATTATAATGATCTGCATAGGTTAATTTTGATGGGATCCAATAGGTTACCCCAGTTTTGGTTATCTTTATACCTTGTTCACCCCTGAAATATTTTTGGGTAGTATATGCTATTGCTTTATGTGGATTGGGTATGGAGATACAACATTCATGATTACTTTTGTATTATCTTTTTATTATTACTGTTCATGTTAAGATCATTAAATTAATGAGAACATGGAGCGACCACCCGGGAAAACAGTGCTACCACAAGGGTATAATGGGACGCCCTTGGCTGATTAACTAGAAAAGCTAGTGGATGTCTTCCTTACCTGAAAGGGGCAAGGGCAGTAGGGGAGTGGTCAGTGTAGGGAGGTCCTTGGGTTGATTTTGCTGCGATGGCGGTCAGGCGAGGTAGCGGGATTTCTGAAGCTAGTGGAACTTTGTAAAGGCCTCGTAGTGTTACCCTGCCTCGCCTCCTCGGTAGAGGTGTATGGGATTGGTCATCTCTTGGTAGATGGGTAACATGACTTGTGGGTAAAGATGCGCAACCTCTGTAGAGTGTAAAACTGGTATACTAGCCGTGCTCACGGTCATGAGCAGCTCGGACCCTCACATGATTAATTATGGAACTTAAATTTAATTTGACATCTGCATCGCATTTGGGATTACTTTACTACTACTTTTCTTTATTGTTATTAAGGTTTGGTATTTACTTACACTTAGTAATTGCTAATAAAATTTTGACCAACTTTTAAAAGCAATGCTCAGCCTCAGCCCTTACTTTGTTGATCAGCCTTACACTTCACATGAACTCCCACCTTTGGTGAGTTCAAGCACATTATTCCCCACGACTTGTTGAGCTATGAATGTATGTGAGCTTACTCTTGCTGTCTCACACCCCCCCCACAGGAGAAGAACAGGTGGTCGAAGAGGAGCCGCCTAGCACTGAGGCATTCGACTTGATCTAGGTGGCGTATCCCAGTCAGCTTTCTGGCGCCAAGGATAGATTTTAGTTCCTGCTTTATTCATCTTTTATTTTGTAAGACTTCCGCTATGTAATAAATACTCTGATTATTGTGACATTTATCTATATACACTCTATGATTATATATGTTGTCTTCTTTGGCGCATGTATGAGATGCACCCGGCTTTGCTCCTTAAAACCGGGTGTGACACGTACCAAAGGTGCATGAACCACGTGTTCGGCGAACACATTGGTCGAACGGTCGAGGCTTACGTCGACGACATCGTAGTCAAGACAAGGAAAGCTTCCGACCTCCTTTCCGACCTTGAAACGACATTCCGGTGTCTCAAGGCGAAAGGCGTAAAACTCAACCCCGAGAAGTGTGTCTTCGGAGTCCCCCGAGGCATGCTCTTGGGGTTCATCGTCTCCGAGCAGGGCATCGAGGCCAACCCGGAGAAAATCGCGGCCATCATCAACATGGGGCCCATCAAGGACTTGAAAGGCGTACAGAGGGTCATGGGATGCCTTGCGGCTCTGAGCCGCTTCATCTCGTGCCTAGGCGAAAGAGGCCTACCTCTGTACCGTCTCTTAAGGAAGGCCGAGTGCTTCACTTGGACCCCTGAGGCCGAGGAAGCCCTCGGGAACCTAAAGGCACTCCTCACGAACGCGCCCATCTTGGTGCCCCCCGCCGACGGAGAAGCCCTCTTGATCTACGTCGCCGCTACCACTCAGGTGGTCAGCGCCGCGATCGTGGTTGAGAGACGAGAAGAGGGGCATGCATTGCCCGTCCAGAGGCCGGTCTACTTCATCAGTGAGGTACTGTCCGAGACAAAGATCCGCTACCCGCAAATTCAGAAGCTGCTGTACGCGGTGATCCTGACGCGGCAGAAGTTGCGACACTACTTCGAGCCTCATCCGGTGACTGTGGTGTCGTCCTTCCCCCTGGGGGAGATCATCCAGTGCCGAGAGGCCTCGGGTAGGATTGCAAAGTGGGCGGTGGAAATCATGGGCGAGACAATCTCGTTCGCCCCTCGGAAGGCCATCAAGTCCCAAGTCTTGGCGGACTTTGTGGCTGAATGGGTCGACACCCAGCTTCCGGCAGCTCCGATCCAACCAGAACTCTGGACCATGTTTTTCGATGGGTCGCTGATGAAAACAGGAGCGGGCGTGGGCCTGCTCTTCATCTCGCCCCTCGGGAAGCACCTCCGCTATGTGCTGCGCCTCCATTTCCCGGCGTCCAACAACGTGGCCGAGTACGAGGCTCTGGTTAACGGGTTGCGCATCGCCATTGAGCTAGGGGTCCGACGCCTCGACGCTCGCGGCGACTCGCAGCTTGTCATTGATCAAGTCATGAAGAACTCCCACTGCCGCGACCCGAAGATGGAAGCCTACTGCGATGAGGTTCGGCGCCTGGAGGACAAGTTCTATGGGCTCGAGCTCAACCACATTGCCCGACGATACAACGAGACTGCGGACGAGCTGGCTAAGATAGCCTCGGGGCGGACAACGGTTCCCCCGGACGTCTTCTCCTGAGACCTACATCAACCCTCAGTCAAGACCGACGACACGCCCGAGCCCGAGAAGGCCTCGGCCCAGCCCGAGGCACCCTCGGCCCAGCTTGAGGCACCCTCGGCTCAGCCCGAGGCACCCTCGGCTCGGCCCGAGGCGCCTTCGGCTCAGCCCGAGGCGCCTTCGGCTCAGCCCGAGGCACCCTCGGCCCCTAAGGGTGAGGCACTGCGCGTCGAGGAAGAGCGGAGCAGGGTCACGCCTAATCGAAACTGGCAGACCCCATACCTGCAATATCTCCACCGAGGAGAACTGCCCCTCGACCGAGCCGAAGCTCGGTGACCAGCGCGGCGCGCCAAGTCGTTCGTCTTGCTAGGGGACGGGAAAGAGCTCTACCACTGCAGCCCCTCCGGCATCCTCCAGCGATGCATATCCATCGCCGAAGGCCAGGAGCTCTTACAAGAAATACACTCGGGGGCTTGCGGCCACCACGCAGCGCCTCGAGCCCTTATTGGAAACGCTTTCCGACAAGGTAACTACTGGCCGACCGCGGTGGCCGACGCCACTAGAATTGTCCGCACCTGCCAAGGGTGTCAATTCTATGCAAGGCAGACCCACCTGCCCGCTTAGGCTCTGCAGACAATACCCATCACCTGGCCGTTTGCTGTGTGGGGTCTGGACCTCGTCGGTCCCTTGCAGAAGGCACCCAGGGGCTACATGCACCTGCTGGTCGCCATCGACAAATTCTCCAAGTGGATCGAGGTCCGACCCCTAAACAGCATCAGGTCCGAACAGGCGGTGGCATTCTTCACCAACATCATCCATCGCTTCGGAGTCCTGAACTCCATCATCACCGACAACGGCACCCAGTTCACCGGCAGAAAGTTCCTGGACTTCTGCGAGGATCACCACATCCGGGTGGACTGGGCCGCCGTGGCTCACCCCATGACAAATGGGCAAGTAGAGCGTGCCAACGGCATGATTCTGCAAGGACTCAAGCCGAGGATCTACAACGACCTCAACAAGTTCGGCAAGCGATGGATGAAGGAGCTCCCCTCGGTGGTCTGGAGTCTGAGGATGATGCCGAGCCGAGCCACGGGCTTCACACCGTTCTTTCTAGTCTATGGGGCCGAGGCCATCTTGCCCACAGACTTAGAATACGGTTCCCCGAGGGCGAGGGTCTACGACGACCAAAGCAATCGAACAAACCGAGAAGACTCACTGGACCAGCTGTAAGAGGCTCGGGACATGGCCTTACTACACTCGACGCGGTACCAGTAGTCCCTGCGATGCTACCACGCCCGAGGGGTTCGGTCCCGAGACCTCCAGGTGGGCGACTTGGTGCTTCGGCTGCGACAAGACGCCTGAGGGCGGCACAAGCTCACGCCTCCTTGGGAAGGGCCGTTCGTCATCGCCAAGGTTCTGAAGCCCGGGACATACAAGCTTGCCAACGTCGTTTCTACCCTTAAGATGCTTTCAAGTCATTCGTACACCTCGTTCACACACAAAGTCTAACCATCAAGGAAGGGTCAGCCTTGCCTCGGCAAAGCCCGACCCTCCCTCGGGGGCTAGAAGGGGGGAACCCCCTCCGCGTCAAAATTTTCCTCGAAAAAAGTCTTCCATCAAAAAGACTTTCGCGTCTCCCGGCTATATCAGAAACAGGACCCCAAGAAATGAATAAGGGTGCATGTAAGTGGCAAGGCCGACCGGGCCGAGGGATTCCCACGCCTCTGGGATACGGATACCTCACTCGTCGCCTACCATGAAAAATAACTCTTACTTGGGTAAGCAATCCTGCTACTGACGAACGAGTCTGGATACGCAAAATAGGGGAAAAAGAGACACAACCTTATATTATGATAATAAAGTGTTCGGGCCTCGGCGGCCGCAAAAGACACATATGCATTCAAAATAAACTGCTCCGGCAGAATCAGGCGTCGCCCGGAGAAGGAGCCGCGGCCTCGGCTTCGTCCCCACCCTCGGCGAGATCCACCTCGGCCTCGGATGATGGCGCGAGCGGGAGGATCTCGGCTTCGAAGGTGGTCGCCAGCACCACACTCGGGCCCGCGGCGGCCGCGTCGAGCCTCTAGACTTCGGCCAGGGCAGCTTCATCTTCGTCGGGAAGGCAATACCCCTCGCTGACCCGCTCCAGATCCACATCATAGTGGGAAGCGAGCACGGCGAAGGCCCGCCTGACGCCGTGATGCAGCGCCTCGCGGAGTCTGCCGCGCGCGTGGTCAGCCAAGGCCTGCAGGCGACTCTGAGGGGAGCTTCCCGAGGGGACGTCGTCGGAACCAAAGACCCGGCAGAAGGCTGAGATGGCCTCGGACATGGCCGCATGGTCGTCCTCCTTCTGCTCGGCCGCCTGGGCAAGTGCCTTGGTGGACTCATCGAGAGCGGACTCGAGCTCTGCAGACAGCCAAAGCAGAAGGCTTCAAGCATGGGTTGAGGAACGAAGCTGAATCAAAATCTTAAAACAGCCAAGACATACCTTCGGCTCGGGCACGCTGCTTTGAGGATGCGGCTTGGGCCACGACTAGGTCTACCGCAAGGGCTCCGGCCCGAGCAGACGCCTCGGCTAACTGGACTCCAAGAGCCTCAGCCCGGTTTTCAGCCTCGGCGGCCCGGCCCCGAGATTTGTCCCGCTCGCCGATAACGAGGTCAAGCTCCAACTGCTGCCGCTGTGCCTCCGCGCGTGCCGCCGATGCCTCTGCTCCCAGATCGATGCAGAGCAACCGAAGGTCCGCCACCTTGGCGCTCCGTTGCGAGAGGCGCTCGGTAGCCCCGGCAAGCGTGGTCCTCAGGGACCACAGCAAACCCCAGACATCGACCTCGCGGCGGATGAATGACGACTTGGCGGCGCTCAGATCCGTCAGATCCTGAGGAAAGGAAGCAAGGCGTCACAAAGAATGCCTTGATCACGTGAAAGGTATGCTCGAAATCATTACCTGGAGGATCTTGGGAACATCCCTGCAAAAGACCTTCAAGGTCGACCGAAGCGACCCCACCGTTGCCTCGGCACACTCACGAAGCCCGTCCCAAGACTACTCCTCCCGCTCATCGTCAAGAACGAAGAAGGGATCCAAAGCCCCCTGGGTCCAGAACCGGAGCGACTGACGCCGCCCGTCGGGACTGCGCTGCGCGGGAACGAGGCTGCCGCTCCTCAGGACGGGTCGCGGTTCCACGCCCCCCTCCTCCAAGGCACCAAGTAGCGACGCCTCGGCCATCTCAGCGTCGGCGGCGATGAGTGGCTCCACGGCCGGAACGGCAACCACCTCGGCAGAAGCCGATGCCAGCGCCAGCAACGCGTCTAGTGGGCTCAAGGCCACGGCCGCGCCAGCAGTCTCCCTCGGCACGACGGACGCCTCGACGGAGGAGTCGCCCTCGGGAGCTCGCCCCACGACAACTTGTGCTGCCTGGCCCCCCCGCTTTGGAGAGAGAAATTATATTACTTTATATATATATATATATGTGTTATCTATGTTTCTCATTTCATGTGAACACCACAATTAAACAAATAAATAAATGACAAAAGGTACCCAACAAAACTTGCCTCATGCTGAGTTTTTATTTGATTGTGCATTTGTGCTTAATAAAATAAATGTATCATTGATACCATATCAATGGATCCATAGAATTTAAAGTCTAACTTGAAAATAAAACCATGAAAATAGAGGAGAGAAAGGAATATTATTCAATACAAATAAAATTATCATTAAAATAACTTCATCACAGTTGGTATGATCAAAATAAATAATTAGCCAGTGTACAAAGTGCCACAAAGTTTGAATTTGAATTGAAGTTTGAATTTGGAAAGAAGGGAAAAGACCAAAAGAAAAGAAAGTAAAAAAAAAGAAAAGAATAAAACCCCTAGCTGGGCCTCTGTACCCAAATCGGCCCACCAGGGGATTTCCCCCTCCAGCGCAGCCCACAGCTCCTTCTCACGCGGGCGCGTGCTGACGCGTGGGTCCCACGTTGTCATACCGCTATCCGCGCGCTCGCCATGTGACTGCTTCGCTGGGTCCACATGTCATAATCATCGCGCGCAGCTCAACTCCGTCCGCCCGTGGACGCCGCGCCCGCAACTACTCCTCCGGAATTCTGGCGTCGGTCGGATCTTGAAGTCATGGCCGCGCGCGGGTATATAGATACATGGGCGCCCCTGGTCATACCCTTACCCTCGAAATTGCATGAGAATTTCCACTGCTCGTGAAACCATAGGTCTAGCAAGCCGTGCTGCCGGTGAAATCGATCCCCGCCGACCTTCCCTTCTCTTCGTGTGGCCGACCGGTGTGCGCGATCCTCCCCAACGCCGGTCTGCCATTACCGCCAGGGGACCTCTAGACCTCGACGTCGCGCCCGGCCCCGGGTTTCGTCGTCTCGGTTGACCAGCTGTGCCCATACGCGCGCGTGCGCCATCGGGTCTCGCTTCCGCCGCGCTCGTCGTGGTGAACGTGATCCAGCTCATCGTCACCTCCACTGCCGTCTAAACCACTGGTAAGGTCGCCTACCTCCCCCTTCTGCCTTCCGCGCGCCCATAGCAGCCGAGTCCCTGGGTCTGAGAAAGAAGATAGAGTTTGTGGCGTGGGGTGGGAAATGGCTGTTGCGTCGGCGTGCTAGTCGCCGTAGGACACTGTGCGCCTCCGGTTCTGGTCGTCTGGGGAAGAAGCCTGGCAGCCGTGGGATGGGTAGTTGACGGCTAGGAAGGGATCTGGGGAGGATGCATCGTGGACCGTTGATCTGCGGGCATGTGGCTAGGATTAGAGTTGGGAGGGGAATGGCTATGGGCCATGGGATCCATATCGGACGGTAGAGAATGGAAAATAACGTTTCACCACTGCGTTCTGATCAGGGCCATCCAGAACTGATCGGGCGGTCAGAATTGAATCATACCCCTTCGCCCGAGAGATTTTCACTTGAGCCCCTGGACTAGTTAGATTTAAACCCACGGTCCATATCTCAGTATTCTGTGTCTCGGTATGTTTAGCGCCGAGGACCCTGTGCTCTTTAATAATTGTGCGCCCAGCCTAGAGAGTTGGAAAATCAGAGAAAATAGATTAGAAATGGATTTTTAGTGTAAAACTAAATGCTAGAACTTGTATTAATCAAGTTGCGTTAGTCTCGTAGAAACGCGTAGATCATTATTATGCAGTATATTCTTATGTTTGGTGTGATGTTAATTTTATCTATACCATGTTTGTTTGTATTGCTACGACTAGCGCGAGGAGACGTGTCATCTGAAAAGCAAGTTGGTACCTGGAATCTCAAGTGCCAGGCAAGTTGTGCCCTTGACCACTTTTTACCCAATAATGTTCTTTAATATCATTTATTCATGCATAGGTTAATTTTGATGGGACCCAATAGGTTACCCTAGATTGTTTATCTCATTACCTTGTTTACCCCTGAATCACTTGGGTAGTTTGCTATTGCTTTACATGGATTTGGGATAATTATTTATCATATCTATGTTCTAGTTATTTTGTTATTTTATTTATGTTCATGTCAAGATCATTAATGTTAATTGGAACATAGAGCTTAACTTGAGAAACACGTGCCACCACAAGGGTTTATGGACGCCCTTGGCTGATTAATTAGGAAAGCTAGTGGAGGACTACCTTACCCGAAAGGGGCAAGGGCAGTAGGGGAGTGGTCAGTGTAGGGAGGTCCTTGGTTGATTTTGCTGCGATGGCGGTCAGGCAAGAACCCTGCATTGGAGCTTCCTATAAACTGTAGCGGGTTTTCTGAAGCTAGTGGAACTTTGTAAAGGCCTCGTAGTGTTACCCTGCCTCGCCTCCTCGGTAGAGGTGTATGGGAAGTCGCGATCCCTTGGCAGATGGGTAACATGACTTGTGGGTAAAGGGTACCACCTCTGCAGAGTGTAAAACTGGTATACTAGCCGAGCTCACGGTCATGAGCAGCTCAGGACTCTCTGATGATTAACTTATGGAACTAAATTCAATTTGTCATATGCATTGCATCGCAGGTGATGTTGTTACTTTTGTTCTACTACTTAATTGGGTTGGTATTTAATTATACTTAGTAATTGCTAATAAAATTTTGACCAACTTTAAAAGCAATGCTCAGCTCTAACCATCCTCTTTGGTAAGCCTTACACTTCACGTGAGCTCCCACCTTTGGCGAGTTCATGCACATTATTCCCCACAACTTATTGAGCGATGAACGTATGTGAGCTCACTCTTGCTGTCTCACACCCCCCCACAGGTCAAGAACAGGTACCACAGGATGAGGCGCATGAAGGATGCTATGCTGTGTTCGTGAGAGGTCTAGGTCGTCGTCTCCCAGTCAACTTTGGGTTGCTGGACCGTTGTCTCCTTATAATGTAATTATTTATTTTGTACAGAACTTCTATTATATAGTAAAGATGTGACATTCGATCCTGTGCCATGATTCATCATATGTGTGAGACTTGGTCCCAGCACACCTGGTGATTATGTTCGCGCCGGGGCTTTGGACCCCTGAAACCCGGGTGTGACAGATATCCTAGGATACTTACCCACTCCGGGCCATGATCAATCATGCCTGTGGGGAGGTCTCTCGAGCCCCGATCCCCGAAGGTATCACCGAGGTTGGCCCCGCTGCCGGCTTCGGCACCATCCTTACCTCGGGCACCCGAGGCACCAGAGGGACGGATTGCCCAGGTGCAGCCACGATGACCCGAGGATCGCCCTCCTGCGCAGTCGGCACGGGCAACGTTTCTCGGGGAACAGGCGCCTCGGTCTGACTCGCCGGGGGCACCTCAACTACCTTGGCCAAGGGGTCAAATACCCCCTCGGCCTGTCCCTGTTCTTCGAACCAGGACCCCGACGTCCCGGCCCCGGATACCAACGGCACCGGCCCGCTCGGGGGCTGGCTTGACGACCCCTGGCCCAGCCTCAGATCCGGGCTGAGGCCGAGGCGGGCGGCCATGTCGTCGTCTTCATCATCGTCTTCTTCATCGTCGTCGTCATCAGGCGTCTCCGGCGACGGCTCCCTTGGGAGCCCTTCCCTCTCCTGCCGACGATGAAACCTTTCCAAGGCGTCCCGAGCCCGCGTCCGCTCGCGGGCCCGAGCCTTCTTCGCGTCTTTTTTCTCCTTCCTCTTCTACGCGGCGACCCTCCGCGTAGCCCGGTCCACCGCGTCCTCCGGGACCGGGGGCAGGGAAGGCTTGTGATGCCCTACCTCCTGGAGACAGATGAAAAGTCTCGGCTGTGAGAACCGAGGGCAATCCGACGCAAGAAGGAAGAAGGAGCGGATGCTCACCAGAGACACACACCCGCGATCTGGACACATCAAGGGCTGGGAAAAGGTGTCGGCCTCTAACTTCGCTACCGTGCCGGCCACCCGCCTGTGGAGGTCGTCGGTGGGGAGGGGGTCCGAGGACATCTGCAAACCCTTCAGGTCGACCCCCGGCGTCATCTCCCAAAGCGGCAGCCGCCGCTCTGTCAAGGGGAGCACCCTCCGGCGATGAATGGCGGCAACCACCCCCGCGGCGGTGAGCCCTTTTTCTCGCAGCTCCTCCAGGGCCTTCAAAAGGGGGTGGAGGTTCTTCTGTCTATCACGCGGGGCCCCATAGCGCCAGTTCTCGCTGGCGGCGGTCACCACTCGTTGAGAAAACGATGGGAGCCTCCCGTCGTCATTTCGGAGATAGAACCACCGGCGCTGCCACCCTTTGTTCGAAGGCGCGAGGATGGCAGGGATGTACTGTAGCGCCCGTGCCTGCCTCAACTGGAGGATGCAGCCACCAGCCCGCACCGCCATGCGAACCCTTCTTTCCCCCGTCGGTGAGGCAAAAAGCTCCGCGGAGAAGAGATGGGTCCACAGGTCCCAGTGGGGGGCAATCCCCAAATATCCTTCACAAACCGCCGCGAAGATGGCTGCTTGCGAGATGGAGTTGGGGCTGAGATTGTGCAGCTCCACCCCGTAGACATGCAGAATCGCCCGCATAAAACGGCTTGCCGGCACTCCGAACCCCCGCTCGTGAAAGGAGACGAAGCTCACCACATACCCCGGCGGCGGGGACAGGGCGGCTCCGCTCGGAGGGGGCATCCACTCCGGCTGCGAGTCACCAGAGAGAGGGCGAAGCAAACCATCAGCAACAAGGGCCTCCAGGTCGTCCGCCGTGGCGGTGGAGAAAGGCCACGGGTCGCGTGGCGAAATAACGGTCACCCAGTCGGCCATCACCAAGCAGAAGAGGTGGCGACGGAGAGGACGATGTGCGCGGTTTCCTTTCTCTGACTATTCCCTCGGGTTGCGAAAACCTAAGTGGGAGGCGAGCAGCAGAGTAGAGAACCGCCATCGGTCCCTCTCTCGAATATATCAAGGCCCAGGCAAGACCCGTTCAACACGTCGCCCGAACCCACCGCGAGATTCAAAAACTCAAAGCGGGATGCCTGTTCCTCGAACGGCTCGCACACGCGCAACGGCTGCCCCGCGAACCACTCGGCCCGTCGCATTAACTCTGCGGTAGGACAGGCGGCACCTTTGGCAGGCGAAGTAGGCGACGCTTCACCTCCGCCATAATGACCGCGTCAAAAAAGGTGTGTCATGTCGTTTGATTTCGTATCCTTTCCCCTTCCTCTTTCTCTCTCTTACAACAGGGACCGGGAAAGGAGATACTCCGAAAGGGATCCTTCTCCGCGAAGGAAACGGGCCCCAAGCCCCCTACTGATCAGAGGTTCAAAGGCTGGCCCCTCAAAAGGGTTCAACAGCCGCCTTAGAGCACTCGGGCTCAGCGCCCACTACTGGTCAGAGGTTCGAAGGCTAGCCCCTCGGAAGGGTTCAATGGCCGCCTCAGGCCACTCGGGCTCCACGCCCACTACTGATCAGGGGTTCGTAGGCTGGCCCCCGAAGGGTTCGACAGCCGCCTCAGACGCAGAGCGAGGGATGACCCTGGGTACGTTCGATACATAACCAAGGCTCGGGCTACGCTCCCGAGGTACCCTAGGACATTTCCGAGATCGACGGGAACAATTTTGTAACGGAATCCCACCAGAGGGAGGCATCGAGCCCTCGGACCTCGTCAAAAGGGGACCGGGTCCGGCAAGTCACCCGCAGGTACTTTTGGAGCGCGCCTCCGGGCCACTAGCCGACCCCTAACGAATGGGGCACGGGCGTCCACTCGGATTACCCGTTAGCAACTCACTGGAGACACCATGTTCGGTGCCCTCTGAGGGCAACATGGCGCTCTCCCCCCTCCTCCTTGTGGAAAGGCGACGCAGGGGCGTATGTAAAAAAGTCGAGTCTGTCCTTGATCGTCCTCTCGATCTGTGCGGAGGCTCGGGGGCTGATCTCGCAAACCCGGCTCCGGCCAAACCGTTGACAGCGTCAACATACCAGCCCGAGAACTTGGGACTCGACTGTGCACCCGGGCTATGGCCAGTTCGCATGAGGGAACAAACAAGCTGGCTGAAGCATCACGAAACGCGCTAAGACCTCGAAGGAGTCAAACCACTCCTCCGAGGCCTCGGGGGCTACACCCGGTGGGTGCGCTCGCGCGCACCCACTGGAAAAAATGCATCGAGAAAGGTCGGTCCCCTTGCAAAAAAGTGCGACAAAAGCCTCCAAGCGAGTATTAACACTCCCTTCGAGGCTCGGGGGCTACTATCGGGGACCATAATTATGGGTACCCCCAAGACTCCTAATCTCAGCTGGTAACCCCCATCAGCACAAAGCTGCAAAGGCCTGATGGGTGCAATTAAGTCAAGGCTCGGTCCACTCAAGGGACACGATCTCGCCTCGCCCGAGCCTAGCCTCGGACAAGGGCAGCCGACCCCGGAGGATTCGCGTCTCGCCCGAGGCCCCCTCAAGCAACGGACACACCTTTGGCTCGCCCAAGGCCCAGTCTTCGCCAAGAAGCAACCTTGGCCAGATCGCCACGCCGACCGACCGTATCGCAAAAGCATTTAATGCAAGGATGGCCTGACACCTTATCCTGACGCGCGCCCTTCAGTCGACAGAGCCGAAGTGACCGCAGTCACTTCGTCGCTCCACTGATCGGCCTAACAAGAGGACAGCGCCACCTGCATCGCTCCGACTGCTGTGCCACTCGACAGAGTGAGACTGACAGCAGCCAAGTCCGGCTTCGAGTGCCATAGGAAGCTTCGCCTCGCCCGACCCCAGGGCTCGGCCCCCGTCTCGGCTCCGGAAGACGACGAACTCTGCCTCGCCCGACCCAGGGCTCGGACTCAGCCTCGGCTCCGGAAGACGACGGACTCTGCCTCGCCCGACCCAGGGCTCGGACTCGGCCTCGGCTCCGGAAGACGACGAACTCCGCCTCGCCTGACCCCAGGGCCTGGACTCAGCCTTGGCCTCAGACGATGGTCTCCGCCTCGCCCAACCCGGGGCTCGGACTCGACCTCGACCTTGGAAGACAGACTCGGCCTCGACCTCGGAGGAGCCACCGCCTCGCCCGACCCAGGGCTCAGAACGACCACGTCACAGGGGGGGCCATCATTACCGTACCCCTAGCTAGCTCAAACTACGGGAAACAAGACCGGCGTCCCATCTGGCTCGCCCCGGTAAACAGATAATGATGGCGCCGTGCGTGCTCCATGACGACGGTGGCTCTCAGCCCCTTACGGAAGCAAAGAGACGTCAGCAAGGACTCGACAGCCCCGACAGCTGTCCTTCCGCAAGGCTCCAGCGCTCCTCCGACGACCACGACATCACATGAACAGGGTGCCATGACCTCTCCGGCTGCCACGACGGCATGTACTTAGGGCACTAGCTCCTCTCTGCTAGACACGTTAGCACAGTGCTACATCTCCTGTTGTACACCTAGGCCCTCTCCTTACGCCTATAAAAGGAAGGTCCAGGGCTCTCGTACGAGAAGGTTGGCCGCGCGGGGGAACGGGACGACGCGCAAAGTCTCTCGCTCTCTCCCACACGGACGCTTGTAACCCCCTACTGCAAGTGCACCCGACCTAGGCGCAGGGCAACACGAAGGCCGCGGGTTTCCCGTTTTCTGCCTGTCTCCCTCTTTCTTGCCCCCTTCGTGCTCCACCTCGCGCCGACCCATCTGGGCTGGGGCACGCGGCGACAATTTACTCGTCGGTCCAGGGACCCCCCGGGGTCGAAACGCCGACAGATACGCGTGCAGTGCAAAAGGTGCATTTGTCAAGGTTAGCAAATAAGCGTGCAGCACGCAAAGCATCAAAAACAACACGTAGATGGTCAAGATGTTCAGATAAACAAGTGTTGTAGATCAAGATATCATCAAAATAAACCACCACAAATTTTCCAATAAATGGGCGCAAAACCACGTTCATCAAACGCATAAAAGTACTAGGGGCATTAGTTAATCCAAAAGGCATCACTAACCACTCATACAAGCCGAACTTAGTTTTAAAAGCAGTTTTCCATTCATCGCCTAATTTCATTCTAATTTGGTGGTATCCACTGCGCAAATCAATCTTAGAAAATATTTTAGAACCACTTAACTCATCAAGCATATCATCTAATCGAGGAATAGGATGACGGTACCGGATAGTGATGTTATTAATGGCTCTACAATCTACACACATGCGCCAACTACCATCTTTCTTTGGAACCAAAATGACAAGAACAGAACAAGGACTAAGGCTCTCACATACATACCCGCGGTCCAAAAGGTCTTGGACTTGGCGCTGAATCTCCTTAGTCTCCTCAGGATTTGCTCGATATGCAGCACGATTGGGCAAGCTCGCTCTAGGAATCAAATCAATCTGGTGCTCAATCCCACGAATGGGAGGAAGTCCTGGAGGTAACTCAGAGGGAAAACATCTCGGAACTGCTGCAAAAGGTTAGTCACAGATGCAGGCAAAGTGCTAGCAATATCATCAATAGAAAAGAAAGCATCTTTGCAAACCAAGGCATAGCAACAAGCATCAGTAGCATGAGTTTCAAGAAGATCAGATTTAGTAGCAAGCATGACAGAAGCTTTCAATTTAATTTGTTGCTGAATTTCTGTCTCATTAGGTGGTTCCTTATGGGTATTTGCAGCTCTATCTTTATCAGCTTGTACAATTTCAGCAAGAGTCAAAGGTAGCAAAGTAATGTTTTTATCTTTATGCCTAAAAGTGTATGTATTACTCCTACCATGGTGACGTGCATCAGTATCATATTCCCAAGGTCTACCTAACAAAAGAGAACAAGCTTCCATAGGTACTACATCGCAATCCGCATAATCAGAATACATACCAATGGAGAAATGCACTCGTACCATGTGTGTTACCTTAACCTTGCCTGAATCATTGATCCCCTGAATGTGGTATGGATGTGGTCGTGGACGTGTGGTCAAGCCAAGCTTCTTGACCAAATCTGAACTCACCAAATTATTGCAGCTTCCACCATCAATAATAACACGTGCACGTCGATTCTCGATGGCGAAGAAAGTCTGGAACAAATTATGGCGTTGCTGCTTCTCTGATGATTCTGGCTGAGCACTAAGAACACGCTGCACCATGATGCTTCGAAGGTTCACCGTAGCATCAGCACCAAGCATAGCATCATCATTAGCAGCAACATCACTGGTGTCATCATCGTCATCCTCACCGTCGGAAGCACTAATGTAGCCATCATCCATAGCAATGTATGTTCGCTGACTCGGGCAATCCTTCTTCACGTGACCAATCCCATGACAGCGGTGGCAAACAATACCCGAAGAACGACCACTGGAAGGTGCTGCAGGTGCTCGTTATTTCTGTTTCTTGGTGGGTACCTGCAAAGGAAGTTTACCAACATGTGCAGAAGGTGTCGAGGGAGGTCGCGTGGGCGCTGTAGTGGTCGAAGGTGTATGACTCGAGGCAGGTGTGTGCATCCGTGATGTAGAGGAGGCGCCAAAAGTAGTCCTAGGTCGATGTTGGCGTCCCTGCAATTCTTTCTCTGCAAGCATAGCAAACTGAAACAACTTGTTGATAGTGTTAAAATCTTTGTAATCCACAATGTCCTGAATGTCACGCCGCAAACCTGAATAAAAATGACAAAGAGCGTCCTCATGTCCCTCTACTATCCCACAACGCTGCAATCCCTTCTGAAGCTCAGCATAATAATCTTGAACAGATTTATCCCCTTGCTCTAAACGCATCAATTTCTTACACAATTCTCTATGATAAGATGTGGGAACAAATCTATCACGCATAGCTACCTTAAGATCTTCCCAAGTCGTAGGTGCTCTACCATCCCCAACTAGACCAGTCCACCAAACAATAGCAAAATCTTTAAATTCACTAGTGGCTTGTCTAACTTGATGTCGTTCAGGTACAAGGTGGGCAACAAATTTCTGTTCTATCGTCATCTCCCAATCAAGATATCCCTCAGCATCATAATGACCCGAAAAAGATGGTATAGAAAATTTAATCTTAGCATAAGGGTCGTCAGGAGCACGATTGTTATTACCTTGCTGGCGGTGTGGCATACCTTCTGTGTTTTGATGAAGACGACGATGGAGGCGCAAATCTCTGGTGGCCGCTTCATCATAATTACCTTCTTCATCAATCACCGCATCATCGGGAAGACGTGGACGAGGAGGTGGTGGTGGTGCTTGTTGTTGCGTCTCCAACACAGCAAGTCTGTCGACGATCTGGGACAATCGTCGATCCAGCCTCTCGTAAGTCCTGCCAAGGTCCATGTTAATGAAGGCATCATGCACTGACTTGTGGACCGTCTCCTCCATTTGCTCCTTCAGGAGCTTGTTGTTTGCCTCAAGATCTTGGCGGCTAACACATTCATCGATGTCTGTAGGGATCCTTGCTTCTTCATCGTCGCCTGCCATCAAAACACAAAAACAGGAAACAAACGGTGAAGGTTATCCCTAATAATCTCACTACACGCTCCTCTCGGGTGGAACACAGGAACACGCTCTAATGTATCTTACCAAGCTCTTACAAGTGTCTGACGAAATACAAGCAAAGAATGGTACAATCGGAGGCTGGTTCGTGATACTTACCAAGAGGTAGTGAAACCACGATTGCAAGATCAAATCTGTATTGATCAGAAGATATAGTATGTGGAGCTGTAGGACAGGCACAATATGTATGTGAATGTGGAACAAAATCGAGTGCAGATTAGCGAAGTTCAATAAGTGTCCAAAGCACAAGTCACAATTGCTGGCTAAGACGTGTCCTATCGAAGCACAACAAGATAAAAGTAACAAACTAGCAGAATGGCAGTTCTGTAAATAGCGCAGATTTTTCAGCACTAGTAGAAATCAAAGGCGCGTTTCCAAAGGAGTACCAGCAAACGAGCTCGAAATATTCTGAATTTTTTATCACTGATCCAAAATCACAATTGATGGAAGCACACAAAATTTCACTTGAAACATAGTTGTATTGTGTCCTAAAGAAAATCACAAAGGATCTCTAAAATTCTTGAAAACACTTAAACAATTTTTTTAATTATCTTCCCGATTTTTTTGAATTTTTTGACCGAACCAAACAGGTCGTAGGCAAGTTTGGGTCACCCCAGAATGGAGTCAGGAATCTGCTGTAAAAATTTGAGCTCAAACGGAGCACCGAGCGAAAAGTTATGCTCGTTTTATGGAAGGTACCTCAAGTTATGGTTTTCCAGGGCACAAATTGGTAGGAACCGTAGCGACGGCTATAGAGCACAGGGGCACAAACCTCCCTGGTATAAGCAATAGGTAAGCGCCAGTTGATGAAACAAGGAGGGGCTGCAATGCAATGCGGCTTGCAACCTAATCTAAGGCTAGCGTGGCGAGAGTTCACACAAGGCGGCTAGCGAGGGCAAATCGAGTAATGTGGTGTCTCGACTTGTAATCTGGGTAAGGTGGATGGGATAGTGGCAGAAACAAATAACAGCGACGGAGCGGTTGAACTACGATTACGACACGACCTAAACCAGCAACAAGACTCGACACGGACACAAACTCAACAAAGCAATCTGAAACGAAATTGCAAGGCTAAACAAGGTTTCTAGGACAGCGGAATATTTTTTTTGTATGGCAATTATCTGGAGTTATAGGATGAAAAAACTAAACTAAACTAGGGTAAGCCTGATGGTAATACCTGAGTCTTTGAATACCACTTGATAGGAACGGGGGTGCCCGATCTTCCGTCAGGTGAAGATAACTATCGATTTGGTGGAGATGTCACGCAGACGATCCGGCTTCCAATCAACACGACTAGAACCCCGCAATCGCAGTACCACTTCTCCTCTGGATATCAACCGTGCACTGCACGATTGACCTCGCCACGAGGGCTAATTCCTGCCTAAGAATCAAAGACACAAGCAAGAACAAGAAAGAACACAATCTAGAATATTGCGGATGAATGATTAAGCTCACAAGTTAGGGTCTCACAAACCGATCGACGGCGGCTGTTCTTGATAGATCTAAACTTAAGCAAAATCCAACCCTCATGTGGCGGCGGCTGCTGAATAAATAGAGTATTAGGGCATGTGTGACCCCTGGACGTGCCCCTAATGGGCCCCGACGCGATACACGGCCCAACGGCCCAACAGACGGTGTCGCAGCACCAAAACAGAATCTGAACGCTGACTTGTTTTGACGATTCCCGTTGACTCCGGCTGAATTTTAGGATGGAACCACTTGGGTTGGTTAGATCATCTCCTTATATTTCCAACCTTATCAAGTCCGTCACAATCGGAGTCCGGATGCATCTTGGGCGTCCATTTTAGTGCAGACTGGTCCTGAAACCCGAGATGGAGTCGCAGCCGAGTCGGACTTGATCTCCTTCCTGTTGTGGGCACCCTTGTTGCTGCTCCTCAACAACTAGGCCTTTCCCAAGTCCTTGCTGGTCCTCTCTAAGGTTCCTAATCATTAAAACATCCATGGCCCCAAGCGTAAGCTCTGAAACACAATTGACTAGGGTAGAACGTACCTGGAGAATTAGCTGTCGTGCACACGATCGTGTTATCGGTCCATTTATTGTATGTATAGAAGTGATGTCCTCATCAACAATACTTCAAATACTTGCTAAACAAATACACAATGTAAAGTGCTTGAATTCAGTGCGGAATGTAAAGCAAGGTTTAGAAGACTCCTCCAATTTTTCCCGAGGTATCGAAGAGTCGGCACTCTCCACTAGTCCTCGTTGGAGCACCCGCACAAGGGTATCGCTCCCCCTTGGTCCTCACAAGAACCAAGTGCTCACTACAAGATGATCCTTTGCCACTCCGACGCGGTGGATCCCTCGAGACAGCTTACAAACTTGAGTCGGGTCACCAACAAGATCTTCACGGTGATCACCAAGCTCCCAACACCACCAAGCCGTCTAGGTGATGCCGATCACCAAGAGTAACAAGCCGTAGACTTTTGCTTGACCAAGAGAAGCCTAATGCAAGTGGTGTGTGCTCTAGGTGGCTCTCGCTAGCGCTAATGAGGAACAAATGCGGGATTAAGATTCTCTAATCTCCTCACTAGGCTTTTGGTGCTTGCAATGCTCTAGCAATGTGCTAGAATTAATGTGGACAGCAAGACATTGAATATGGTGGGTGGAGGGGTATAAATAGCCCTCACCCACCAACTAGCCGTTACCAGCACTTTACTGCGCACGGGCGCACCGGACAGTCCGGTGCGCCACCGGTGCGCCAACGGTCATTTCCAATGGCTAGTTTTGACAGGTAGCCGTTGGACTGATGGCACACCGGACAGTGAACAGTCACTATCCGGTGCACACCGGACAGTCCGGTGCACTGTCTGGTGCACTGTCCGGTGCGCCACTAAAATTCATTTTTGGAACAGGCGCTCTCGGGTTTCGGTGGGAGAGAACACTTCCCCAGGGCCATCTTGGCCCCACCTGGCAGAGGGTGCACCGGACAGTCCGGTGCCCTAAGGCCAGAAACCCTATCTCTTGTTTTTCAGCTGATTTTCAAATCGGTTTTCGTTCTAACTTGTGAGTGAGTTCTAGAGTGACACCTAGCACTGTATGTGAGTGTGATTGTGCACCAACACTACACTAGAACTCTCTTGGTCAAACTACTCATCGACAACCCCTCTTTATAGTACGGCTAAAAGAGAATAAAAGACCTAACTAAATCACGAGTGTCCACATCTCCTTGACACTCGGACTCTGTAGTCCTTCACCTTATGTTTCGTCGTTTTAGCCGTCGCTTCGAGTTCTCATCTCCGGGATTGTTTTCACCGTTGTAGTACTTCTACCTGTAATGCGACCTAACTTACCATTGTCTCTGCAAAACACACGTTAGTCACATATAACATTACGTTGTCATTAATCACTAAAACCAACCAGGGGCCTAGATGCTTTCACGTTATTTTCTCAAATATATTGTACTTGTACATATTTTAGTTTTGTTAAATTTATTGTTTAAAATATTAAAATGGATAAAGAGCAGAGAGAGAAACTCTTTATATAGAGAGATGATCAACAATGTTATCTAAAATTAGAGGACCGTTTAGACATTGCTGAACCGTAGAGGACAAAAATTCTTTCTAAAATTTAGGGTATAGGGTCCTTTATAGGACCTGTTGGAGACAGTCTTATTGCTCTCTGAAGAGGAACTGGAGTTTGGTCGAGGCTGAAGGAATTTCACACATTCTTTCCTTTGTGTCACATGGGAAAATGTAGCAGGTTTAGTTGATTGGGTCATGGTTATTCTTTGTCGTCAATTTGCGTAATCTTAGTTGAACTAAGCAGGGTTTTTGGACTTTTCCTGTCATCTACGGGCATGTTTGTTTCGCTGCCTCACTTAACACGGTTAGCCACGCCTAAGGTAAGGCAGTTTTCACTGAGTTAGGCGTGTTTTTGGTTTATAACCACAATTGTGGTAAGATTTTTCTTCTGCTATATAGGTCCCACGCATTATTGGCTTGTAAAAGTGTGACAGATTCTCTTAGGCATGCCATAATTGTGCCGTAAAATTTAAGCGTCTAACCTTAGGTAAGTGTCGCATAAAATCTGAGTGGCAATTTTTGGCACATTCAAGTATACAACCAAACAAATCTTGTGGTCGCACATCACCTATCGCCATCGTGCGCATTGCGGCCGTCAGAACATCATCTTCATCTATGTCATCAAGATCAACTTGCTCTCTTAGAGAGCCATTAGTCTCATCAAATACAACGTCGCTAGAGACTTCAACCAAACCCGATGATTTGTTGAAGACTCTATATGCCTTTGTATTTGAGTCATACCCTAGTAAAAACCCTTCTACTGCCTTGGGAGCAAATTTGGAATGTCTACCTTTCTTCACCAGAATGTAACATTTGCTCCCAAATACACGAAAGTAAGAAACGTTGGGTTTGTTACCGGTAAGGAGTTCATATGAGCTCTTCTTGAGAAGGCGATGTAGGTAGAGTTGGTTTATGGCGTGGCAAGCTGTGTTCACAGCTTCCGACCAAAACCGCTCGGGCGTATTGAATTCTCCAAGCATCGTTATCGCCATGTCGATAAGTGTCATGTTCTTCCTCTCTACCACACCGTTTTGCTGTGGTGTGTAGGGAGCGGAGAACTCGTGCTTGACACCTTCTTCCTCAAGATACTCCTCCACTTGCAGATTCTTGAACTCGGACCCGTTGTCGCTTCTTATCTTTTTCACCTTGAGCTCAAATTCGTTTTGAGCCCTTCTTAGAAAGCGCTTGAGGGTCCCTTGGGTTTCTGATTTATCCTGCAAAAAGAACACCCAAGTGAAGCGGGAAAAGTCATCAACAATTACAAGACCATACTTACTTCCCCGATGCTAAGGTAGGCGACGGGTCCGAAGAGGTCCATATGAAGAAGCTCCAGTGGTCTTGATGTTGTCATCACATTCTTGCTGTGATAAGTGCTTCCCACCTGTTTCCCTGCCTGACAAGCTGCACAAGGTCTATCTTTCTCGAAACAAACATTGGTTAGTCCTAACACATGTTCTCCCTTTAGAAGTTTATGAAGGTTCTTCATCCCAACATGTGCTAGACGGTGATGCCACATCCAGCCCATACTAGTCTTAGCTATTAAGCATGCATCTAGATCGGCCTCCTCTTTCGAAAAATCAACTAAGTAGAGTTTGACGTCTAATACACCCTTAAACGCTAATGAACCATCACTCCTTCTAAAGACAGAGACATCAACATTTGTAAACAAACAATTGTAGCCCATGTGGCACAATTGACTTACAGACAGGAGGTTGTACCCTAATGACTCTACTAAAAATACATTTGAAATAGAGTGCTCGCTTGTGATGGCTATCTTTCCCAAACCTTTGACCTTGCCTTGGTTCCCATATCCAAAAATAATCGTATCCTAGGAATCCTTGTTCTTGACGTAGGAGGTGAACATCTTCTTCTCCCCCATCATGTGGTTTGTGCATCCGCTGTCGATTATCTAGCTAGATCCCTCGGATGCATAAACCTGCAAGGTAATTTAAGCTTGGGTTTTAGGTACCCAACTCTTGTTGGGTCCTACAAGGTTAGTCACAATAACCTTTGGAACCCAAATACAAGTCTTGTCTCCCTTGCATTTGGATCCTAACTTTCTAGCAACTACTTTTTCATTCTCACATAAAAGCGCAAATGAAGTATTGCAAGCATGGTAAATGGTAGAAGGTTCATTGCACATTCTCCTAGGCACATGAGGCACAACATTAATTTTTCTAGGCCTACTTCTACCATGCACAAAAGTAGTGCTAGAAGCAAACATAGCATGTGAATTAAAAGCATCATAACTCCTATTATAATGAGCATTCCTAGAAAATTTTCTATCATAAATTTAGGCATGACACTTTTGAGTACTACTAGCCATAGGGGCCTTCCCTTTATCCTTGGTGAGAATGGCTTGTTAAATTCTTGGTTTCCCTTCAAAAACCAAGTCCATCCTTAATTGAGGGGTGTCTACCAATAGTGTAGGCATCCCTAGCAAACTTTAATTTATCAAAATCATTGTTGCAAGTCTTAAGTTGAGCATTAAGACTTGCCACTTCATCATTCAACTTAGTAATAGAAATAAGATGTTCATTACATGCATCAACATCAAAGTCCTTACATCTATTACAAATACTAACATGCTCTACACATGAAATAGATTTATTAGCTTCCTCTAGCTTAGCATTTAAATCATTATTCAAAATCTTTAAACTAGAGATAGATTCATGGCAAGCAGATAACTCAGAAGATAGCATTTCATTTCTCTTAGTTTCTAAAGCAAGAGATTTTTGTACACTAACAAATTTGTCATGTTCTTCATACAAAATATCTTCTTGCTTCTCTAGCAATCTATCCTTTTCATTAAGGGCATAAATTAATTCATTAATTTTGTCTACTTTGTTTCTATCTAAGTCTTTAAACAAATCAGTATAGTCTACTTCATCATCAGATGACTCTTCATCACTAGAAGAAGTATACTTGGTAGTGTTCCGAATACATACCTTCTTTTCCTTAGCCATAAGGCACGTATGGCGTTCGTTGGGGAAGAGCGAATATTTGTCGAAGGCCGAGGCAGCCAATCCTTCATCATCGGAGTCAGATGAAGAGCAGTCAGAATTCCATTCCTTTCCGAGATGCGCCTCGCCCTTCGCCTTCTTGTAATTCTTCTTCTTTTCTTTCTTCCTATACTTTTCTTGTTCCTGGTCATTATCATTATCTGGGCATTGTGCTATGAAATGACCAGTCTTACCGCATTTGAAATAGGAGCGCTTTCCCCTTGCTTTGTTCTTGTTGGGGTACTCCTTGCGTCCTTTCAGTGCGGTCTTGAAGCGCTTGATGATTAGGGCCATCTCATCTTCGTTTAGCCCGGCAGCCTCAACTTGTGCCACCTTGCTTGGTAGCACCTCCCTGCTGCTTGTTGCTTTGAGAGCAACAGGTTGAGGCTCGTAGATGGGTAGAGGGCCATTAAGAGCATCATCCACGTATCGCGCCTCCTTTACCATCATACACCCGCTCACGAATTTTCCGAGTATCTCCTCGGGCGTCATTTTGGGGTACCTGGGATTTTCACGAATAAGGTTTACAAGATGGGGGTCAATTACAGTAAAGGACCTGAGCATGAGTCGGACGACGTCATGGTCCGTCCATCTTGTGCTTTCATAGCTCCTAATCTTGTTGACCAGGGTCTTGAGCCTGTTGTAGGTTTGTGTTGGCTCTTCTCCCCTGATCATGGCAAAGCTTCCCAACTCGCCTTCCAACAACTCCATTTTGGTGATCATTGTAGCATCATTTCCCTCATGTGAGATCTTGAGGGTGTCCCAAATTTGCTTGGCGTTGTCCAAGCCACTTACTTTATTGTATTCATCCCTGCAAAGCGAAGCTAACAAGACAGTAGTAGCTTGGGCATTCTTATGAATTTGTTCATTGATGACTACAGTGTTATCAGTGCTATCAAAATGCATCCCATTTTCCACTATTTCCCAAATGCTAGGATGGAGAGAAAATAGATGACTACGCATTTTATGACTCCAAAATGAGTAGTCCTCTCCATCAAAGTGTGGAGGTTTTCCAAGTGGAATAGAAAGTAAATGTGCATTCGAATTGTACGGCATGCGAGAATAGTCAAAAGAGTAATTTTGATTAACCGTCTTTTTCTTTGACGAAGAATCGTCATCATCGTCGTCTCTTGGTGAAGAAGAAGATGCATCGCTGTCGTAGTAGATGATCTTCTTGATGCGCCTCTTCTTCTTCCTGTCCTTCTTCTTGTGACTTAAGCTAGAGTCAGTGGGCTTGTCATCTCTTGGATCATTGAAGATGGACTCCTTCTCCTTGTCGTTGACCACCATCCCCTTTCCCTTAGGATCCATCTCTTTGGGCGATGAATCCCTTATGTGAAGAGTACGACTCTGATACCAATTGAGAGCACCTAGAGGGGGGGTGAATAGGTGATCCTGTAAAAATCAAACACTAATAGCCACAAAACTTAGTTATAAGTGTTAGTGTAGTCAAGTGGCTAAGAAACGTTCTCGTGCGAACAAAGCAATCACAATAAGCAGCACACAAGACACGTGATTTTTATCCCGTGGTTCGGCCAAGTAACACTTGCCTACTTCCACGTTGTGGCGTCCCAATGGACGAGGGTTGCACTCAACCCCTTCCAAGCGATCCAATGATCAACTCGAATACCACGGCTTTCTTTCTTAGTCTTTCTCCCGTTTGCGAGGAATCTCCACAACTTGGAGCCTCTTGCCCTTACAATGATGATCACAAAAGAAGCACAAAAGTAAGGGAGGGGAGAGCAACACACACAAGACTCAAATCCACAGCACTACCACGCACACAAGTCACAACTTGAGCTCAAAGTACAACACACGGAGTTCGCAACTCAAATGGAGATCAAATTGCTAACACAGAGAATCAAATGCGTGGAAGCGAAGTCTGGATGCTTTAGAATACTCAAAGAATGCTTGGGTGACTCCTCCATGCGCCTAGGGGTCCCTTTTATAGCCCCAAGGCAGCTAGGAGCCGTTGGAGGCCAACAAGGAAGGCCAAACTTGCCTTCTGTCGGGTGGTGCACTGGACAGTCCGGTGCACCACCGGACAGTCACTGTAGTTGTCTGGTGCGTGATCTCCTTCCTTTTCTGCCGCATCCGACCGTTGTAGCTTCGGGCACGTTGGCGCACCGGACGCTGTCCGGTGCCCCCTGCCGACCGTTGGTGCGGGCCACGCGTCGCCCACGGATTGCGCGGCCGACCGTTGCGCTGGCGACCGTTGGCTCACCAGACAGTTCGGTGCACCACCGGACAGTCTGGTGAATTATAGCCACGTCGCCTTTTCTGTTTCCCGAGAGCGACGAGTTCGCCACGGACGACTCACCGGACAGTCCGGTGCACCACCGGACAGTCTGGTGAATTATAGCCGTACGTCGCCGTCGAGTCTCGAGAGCGGCCTTTTCACGCGGACCAGCCTGGCGCACCGAACACTGTCCGGTGCCCCACTGGACAGTCCGGTGTGCCAAGCCGAGCTGGAGTTGGCTGCTGAGAGCCAAGTCTTTTTCCAAATCTTTCTTCCCTGTTTCTAGCACTTAGACAAAATATGTTAGTACTCAAAACAATGTACTAAGTCTAGAAACGTACCTTGTAATATGATTTGCACTTTTTGTTTGTTTGGCACATAGCAACTTACTTACTATGTGTTGGACACTTAATCACCAAAACATTATAGAAATGGCCCAAGGGCACATTTCCCTTTCAATTTTGTTAGTGTATATATCATTAAGGAACTAAGGGTTATCACATCTTATCTTTTTATAATATAAATAAGGGTGTGTTTGGTTTGGCTTTTGGCTTTGGCTTTTGCCCCCTAAAAGCCAAAAGTCAAACCAAAGGACTGAATCTAGAAATCAACTTTTTCTAAAAGCCGACTTTCTTGTAGTGCAAAAATGAAAGCACCTCTGGACATGCTTTTAGCACCTTTCAGGTGGAACTGTGAAAACATATATTGAAGAATTTTTAGCGACTTTTAGTGGTTTTCACCAAATGGTTTTAGCTTTTGAGCAGTTCACAGCCCACAACAGCTTTTTTCATGGCTCACAACTCACAGCAGCTTTTTTCACAGCCACATCCCAACCAAACAGACCCTAAGTCCACACAACACAGTTCTAAGTCAGAAATAGCTCAAAACCAACCACAAAGGGGTAAATCTTGGAAATATGAAGAACACCTAGTTTCATAGTTTGGATATGTTGCATACACCCCTAGAAACCTATTTGACACATCTAAGGCGGTTGGTTAGCTTAGATTTACAAAGTCACCATTTTGGAGCTAGTTTGAGCAAAAACAGGTTTATTAGAAAGAGTGAGAAAACTCCTAGATACATGACTTTGCCAAGTTGGATTGTCACCACATATGTTTGTCTAAGTCATAGAAACACCCTCGAAGATAGTCAAAAATATTTGGAGAAGAATTGGACAAAAGATAGAAAAAGAGGACTGCTCACTGGCACACTGGGGGCTCACCGGACCATCCGGTGGCACACCGGACCGTCCGATCCAAAAGACTCAAACTCATGGAAAACCAGACTCAACGTCGAGTGGCGCAATGGACAACCATTATTCGCAGTCCAGTGCACGAACCCATTCTGATGTGAATTATAGCGAACTCGCCAGCCTTGGCATTTCTTGGAGCCGGAGCACTGAAATGTACCATCCGGTGGCAGACCAGACCGTCTCACAGCTGCTCAATGGTCACCTGCAAAATCAGAATTGTCACGTGCCAGGGTGCTATTCATAGTTCGGTGGTGCACCGGACAGGTATTGTTCATGGTCCGATGCACCACCCGATGGAGCAGTTTTGTAGCTTTTCACCAACGACTCTTTTGGTTGTTGTGGGCTATAATTGCCCCCCCCCCCAACCAGCACATTTAAGACACAAGACCCTTCCCAATATACTACTCATTAAGTGCAACATCTCCAAGTATTCAAAGCCATTCTCGTGCCGCATTTGATCGATTTGTGCTTGAGAGACATAGCAGCTAGCGTATTTGAGAGTAGTAAGGTGTTGTGATCATTTGAGCTTTGATTGTTTCTCATTCTCCCCATTCTCTCTGTTGTAACCGTGAAGCAAGAGGCTCTGATTCTTTGTGTGGAGGCCCTTGCGAGACTTGGTGTCCCCGAGATTGAGAAGAAAGCTCAACGAGTAGATCCTCTTGCCATTCCAAGAGTTCATCCTTCTTGTTAATGAATTTTACTAATTTATTGATTTTTCTCAATTTGCTTGAAGCTAAGGCATTTAAAGAGCAAGGACAGATCTTCTTCATTATCACTAGAATCACCCTCATCGTCAGAAGTTGTATATTTGGGTGTGGTTCTAGGTTGTACATTTCTTTTGCCCTCTTTGGCCATGAGGCACTTGTGGCCGATATTGGGGAAGAGAAGTCCCTTGTTTGCGGTGTCCTCGTCAGAGGAGTCGGTGGAGCTCTCGTCGGAGTCCCACTCTCTCCCAACATGTGCCTCGCCACCTTTTTTCTTATTGTAGTACTTCTTCTTTCCCTTCTTGTCTTCGCCCATGTCCCTGTCGCTAGCATATGAACATTTTACAATATAGTAACCAGACTTGCCATACCGATAAAGCAAACCCTCTTGGAATGGGGTTTGTGCCCCTTCCCCTTCCATTGCTTAGGATTTGTCGAAAGCTCTTGATGATTAGAGTCATGTCCTCATTGTCAAGCTTGAAGGTGTCGATTTGGAGCCCCTTGCTTGGTGTGGTTTCCTCCTTTTCTTTTGTTGCCTTGAATGCAACGGGTGGTAGCTCGAGAGTGGAGGTGGCACCATGATCCATGTTCCCAATGTGTTTGGAGTCTTAGGATTTGATTACTATTCATGATCCATGATCCATGTTCCCAAGGTGGCTCCATGACCACAATACCTTACAACTCTCAAATGTGTTGTTCGCTATGTCTCTCAAGCACAAATCGATCAAATGCTGCTCAGGAATAGCTTTAAATGCTTGGAGATATTGCACTTAATGTGTAGTAGGTTGGGAAGGGTCTTGTGTCTTCAATGTGCTGGATGGGGGTATTTATAGCCCCAACAACCAAAAGACTCATTGGCGAAAAGCTGCAAAAACTGCTCTATCGGGTGGTGCACCGGACCGTGAATAGTACCCTAGTAGGTGACCGTTATTATTTTGCAGGTGCCCACAAACGATCCAGTGCTCCGGCTACAAGAAATCCCGAGGCTAGCTGGTTCGCTATAATTCACACTGGACTAGGTCCATGCATCGGACTGTGAACAATGATTGTCCAGTGCGCCACTCAGTGCTGAGTCTGGTTTTCCTGAGTTTGAGTCCATGGGACCAGACCGTCCGATGAACCCCCGATGTGCTAGTCAGTAGTCCTCTTTTTCTATCTTTTGTCCAATTCTTTTGCAAATCTCTTTTACTACCTTCAAGTGTGTTCCTATGACTTAGAAAAACATATGTGGTGACAATCCAACTAGTCTAAGTCATGGATCTTGGACTTTTTCTTCTCTCTTTCTCAGAAACTTGTTTTTGCTCAAACTAGCTCCAAAATGGTGACTTTGCAAATCTAAGCTAACCAACCTCCTTGGATGTGTCAAACAGGTTTCTAGGCGTGTATGCAACTTATCCAAAGTGTGAAACTAGGTGTTCTTCATATTTTCTAAGATGTACCCATTTATGGTTGGTTTTGAGCTATTTCTGACTTAGAACTAAGTTGTGTGGACTTATGCACATGTGAAGCCTAGACAAACTAGTTAGTCCATAAGATTGTGATGGTCATCAAGCACCAAAATCAATTTAGAGAAAATGGTTAAAAGTCCATTTTCCTTTCACACGGGCTCTTTGCCTTTAGTACATATCATGTTGTTCTTCTAGCTTTTTCCAACTTTGCTTTTAACCACTTCTCTTTATCAATAGTCACATGGGTTATATTATCCCTATGTATAATTATATATCTTTTTTAGTCTTTTATTCTCTTCTCAAGATCGCTCAGGACATTTTTACTCCAATCCCACAAATCTCTTGCCACTTCATTTACCGCATCATGTACAGAACATGCACGCCCATTAATACATCCCTTTCAAGCATTTTCCACTAAAGGTTCACACTACTCCTCTTGAACCCAATTTGCTTCAAATTGAAAACAAGGTTTACTACGATAGAATTGTGATTCCTCCTCCCCCTCTATGTTAATTATCAACTATTAGTGATCAGAATGGTAGTGGCTCCCATTCATTACTTTTACCTTCTGGAACCGAAGTCTCCATTGCTCATTAGCAACTATTTGATCTAGCCTCTCCCGAATGTACTGTTCAGAACATTGGTTGTTATTTCTCCCTGTGAACATGTCTCCCGTGAAACCTAAATCAAACAGCTCACAATCCTCTAGATTTTGCCAAAACTTGTACATGCAAATTTGTTGTTGATGTTTCCCCTTGTTTCTCATGTTGCGTGAGAATCTCATTGAAATCACCACGCATTATCCATGGCCTCCTTGTGTGATTGTTCAATATTCTCATTGCTTTCCATATCAAATCTTTATTGTTAGACCATGGCTCACCATAGATGCTTGTGAGCCTCTAGATGAAACCATCTTTCTCCACCAATTCTACATCAAGAAAGGTCCTAGAGAGCAAATTGACTTTTAGGTCAATGTCCTTCCAAAACAGTGTCAAACCTCCACTCTCACCCTCGCAATCCTTGACAATGAGATTTGTCAAGCCTAACTTCCATCCGAAAGGTTCTATCCTCCTCCTATAAATTTTTGTTTCAGATAGGAAAAGACTTTCAGGGTCCACCTTCTAGAGCACTAAAACACCTTTCGCTGTTGGGCCATTCCCCAACCCCTGACGGTTCCATGTCACGATCTTCATTGGGTCTTGTGAAGCTATTTTGATAGCCCCACTTTCAATTTAGAATTGGTATGACCATCTGTAATAGTCATTTCCTTCTCCTCTCTCATCATTCCTTTATCCAACTCCGCAACAGGATCAGCCTCATCCACCCTCCTTCCTTTCTTCCCTACTTCGCCCTCGTCCACCTCCATTGCCTCCGTATGACTCCTCTTCCCTATTACCTGAACCTCCTAGCTATCATCCACACCGGTTTTTTCTTGGCGAGGTTGCCTTTTGAATTTGTGTAGCTATTTATCTGGCTGAGGAACTGCTTTTTTGGATTCCTCACTCTCCATCTTTTTGGACACTTTTTATTTGTGGCACCATCCGAAATATCCTTCACCGTTTTCACCACAGGAACCTGTGCAAGTTGGCTGTGAACGTCGCCCCCTCCCCTGCATGGTACTATTCACGTGCATGGTGCATCGCTTCTCCTCTCACTCTGGTAAGGAGCTAGAACATTCTTACGCCCCAATAATCCACTGTTTGAAGCCGACCTCCCATCACCCGTGAATTTGCTGGGAACCCACCGCAGAGATTTATCAGATTGTGCCATCTCGTCCCTCTCGATCTTCATAGAACAACTTTTATATGTGTGTTCGATCAGACCGCACATATAACAAAAATATGGTAGGAATTCATAACAAATCAGACACCACGTCTCATTTCCATCTTCTCACACATGCACACGTGACTACCTGAGAGCACCTAGAGGGGGGGTGAATAGGTGATCCTGCAAAATTCAACACTAAATAGCCACAAAACTTAGTTATAGAAGCGTTAGTGCGACTAAGTGGTTGAGAAGCGAGTTCTTGTGGACAAAACAATCACAGAGAGATCAACACAAGGCACATGATTTTTATCTCGTGGTTCGGTCAAGTAACACTTGCCTACTTCCACGTTGTGGCGTCCCAATGGACGAGGGTTGCACTCAACCCCTTTCAAGTGATCCGATGATCAACTTGAATACCACGATTTTTCCTTTAGATTCTTATTCCCGTTTGCGAGGAATCTCCACATGATTGGAGTCTTTCGCCTTTACAACAAAGATCACAATGAAAGCACGGAGTAAGGTTGGGATGAGCAACACACACAAGACAGAAATCGCAGCACACCCACGCACACAAGAGAAGACTTGAGCTCAAATGACAACACAGGGAGTCCTCGACTCGAATAGAGCTCAAATCTCTAACACACGAAACGAATGCGCGGGAACAAAGTCTGGATGCCTTAGGATGCTTAGTGAATGCTTGTGTAGCTCCTCCATGCGCCTAGGGGTCCCTTTTATAGCCCCAAGGCAGCTAGGAGCCGTTGAAGATCAACAAGGAAGGCTATCCTTGCCTTCTGTCGAGTGGCGCACCGGACAGTCCGGTGCGCCACCGGACAGCTACTGTAGCCTGTCCGGTGTCGATCTCCTTTCTTTTCTGGCACAGATGACCGTTGCAGCTCCGGGCCAGTTGGCGCACCGGACACAGTCCGGTGCACACCGGACAGTCCGGTGCCCGCTGACGACCGTTGGAGCTGCCACGCGTCGCCCGCGGATTGCGCGGCCGACCGTTGGCGCAGACGACGGTTGGCTCATCGGACAGTCCGGTGCACCACCGGACAGTCCGGTGCACCACTGGACAGTCCGGTGAATTATAGCCACGTCGCCCTTTTCTTTTCCCGAGGACGGCGAGTTCGCCGTGAATGACTCACCGGACAGTCCGGTGAATTATAGCCGTACGCCGCAGTCGAGTCCCGAGAGCAACCTTTCCCACGCGAACCAGCCTGGCGCACCGGACACTTTCCGGTGCACCACCGGACAGTCCAGTGTGCCAGGCCGAGCTAGACTTCGGTTGCACCCAGTCAAGTCTTTTGCAATTCTTCTCTTTTCTTCTTTTCTCTGTTTCTAACACTAAGACAAATATAATAGTATACAAAAACAAACTACTAAGTCTAGAAACATACCTTCTCTTTGATTTGCACTTCTCTCTTCATTTAGCACATAAGAACTTAATTAAATGTGTTGGGCACTTAATCACCAAAACATAATAGAAATTGCCCAAGGGCACATTTCCCTTTCAATCTCCCCCTTTTTGGTGATTTATGCCAACACATCCAAAAGCAACCACAAGAAGTGCAACATTAATGCAATTGAGAACAAGATTGTCTTTGCACAAGTTTTGACATATTTGGATCATTCTTTGCCACCACTTGGTTTGTTTTTGCAAATCAAATTCATTTTCCTATCTCTAAGTCAAACACACTTGTTTAGGCACAAAGAGAGATATCCCAATGGAAAAATTGATCAAGTACCAAAAACTCCCCCTTTTGCCATAATCAAGAATTCTCCCCCCACAAGAGGCCAAATTTTGCAATAAGAGTATTTTGGTCAAATAAAAAATTCTAACTCTTCTATTTTCAAAATTCTCAAGTGGTAGCTGATCCATTTGCTTTGGCCTTAATTTCTCCCCCTTTGGCATTAAGCACCAAAACGGGATCATTCTTGGCCCTTTAACCCCATTGCCTCACCAAAAATGTCAATTAAGAGTAAAAAAGGCAATAAGAGCATAAGTATGAACTTGGAGGTGAGTACACTAATACCGGAGTGCAGTGGAAGTCTTTGCATGGTCCAAGTTCACCTTTCCTTTCAATGCACCTTTGAGACTACATCAAGTACACTTGAACACAAAGGTTAGTCTCAAAGGGTCAAGTTGTAGCACATCTGCCCCTAGATATGTGCATCATTCACACATGGACGTGTGAGGTCCGGGGAACCCTTGCACAACTTGAGCACCATAAATAAGCAACAAATTACATAAATGCATGAAGTAACATGATCAAAGGCATAGAACACATGTATGCTATAGATCAATCCAAGTTACGCGAATCTAAGATATTTAGCTCACTACGCAACCTACAAAAGGTTTTCTCATCCAATGGCTTGGTAAAGATATCGGCTAGCTGGTTCTCTGTGCTAATATGGAACACTTCGATATCTCCCTTTTGCTGGTGGTCTCTCAGAAAGTGATGCCGGATGTCTATGTGTTTAGTGCGACTGTGTTCAACAGGATTATCTGCCATGCGGATTGCACTCTCATTGTCACATAGGAGTGGGACTTTGCTCAGATTGTAGCCAAAGTCCCGGAGGGTTTGCCTCATCCAAAGTAGTTGCACGCAACACTATCCTACGGCAACATACTCGGCCTTAGCGGTGGATAGGGCAACGGATGTTTGTTTCTTTGAACTCCAAGACACCAGGGACCTTCCTAGAAATTGGCACGTCCCTGATGTACTCTTCCTATCAACCTTGCATCCAACATAATCGGAGTCTGAATATCCAATCAAATCAAAGGTAGACCCCTTTGGATACCAGATCCCGAAGCAAGGCGTAGAAACTAAATATCTTAGAATCCGCTTAACGGCCACAAGGTGACATTCCCTTGGGTCGAATTGATATCTAGCACACATGCATACGCTAAGCATAATATCTGGCCTACTAGCACATAAATAAAGTAATGACCCTATCATAGACCGGTATGCCTTTTGATCAACGGACTTACCTTCTTTGTTGAGATCGACATGCTCGTCGGTTCCCATCAGTGTCTTCGCGGGCTTGGCGTCCTTCATCCCAAACCGCTTGAGAAGATCTTGAGTGTATTTCGTTTGGGAGATGAAGGTGTCGTCCTTGAGTTGCTTCACTTGGAACCCAAGGAAGTAGTTCAACTCGCTTATCATCGACATCTCAAACTTTTGAGTCATCACCCTGCTAAACTCCTCACAAGACTTTTGGTTAGTAGAATCAAATATTATGTCTGAAAGGGAAATAGGCTTACACCTTTTCCTAAACTGATTTTGGTGGTTGAATTGCCCAATACAAATAATTGGACTAACTAGTTTGCTCTAGATTATGAGTTCTACAGGTGCCAAAGGTTCACAACAAACCAATAAAAAGACCGAGAAAGGATTCAAATATAGAGAGCTAAAGTCAGCCAAAGTGTGCGCTGGTCTGGCGCACCGGACCGTCCGGTGTGCCACCGGATAGTGTCCGGTGCACTAGGGACTCCAACTCCGAACTGCTCACCTTCGGGAATTCTGGGAGCCACTCCGCTATAATTCACCGGACTGTCCGGTGTAGCACCGGACAGTGTCCGGTGGTGCACCAGACTGTCTGGTGTGCCAGCGGAGCAACGACTACTTCAAGCGCCAACGATCGGCTGCAACAGCATTTAATGCGCTACAGTGCGCGCAGAAGTCAGGCACGCGCCAGAAGGCACACCGGACAGTCTACAGGACCTGTCCGGTGCACCACCGGACTGTCCGGTGGCCCAGAAGACAGAAGCTCCAACGATCAAAATCCAACGGCTGGGTGACGTGGCAGGCGCACCAGACAGTGTCCGGTGGCGCACCGGACTGTCCGGTGTGCCATACGACAGCAACCTTCACCAAACAGCTAGTTTGGTGGTTGGGGCTATAAATACCCCCAACCACCCACCATTCATTGCATCCAAGTTTTCAGACTTCCTACACCTTACAAGAGCTATAGCATTCAATACAAGACACACCAAAGTGATTAAATCCTCTCCCAAGTCCAAAGATCATTCCCAATCAATTAGTGACTAGTGAGAGAGTGACTTGTGTTCATTTGAGCTCTTGCGCTTGGATTGCTTCTTTTTCTCATTATTTCTTGTGATCAACTCAATTGTAAACGAGGCAAGAGACACCAATTGTGTGGTGGTCCTTGCGGGGACTTTGTGTCCCGTTTGATTGAGAAGAGAAGCTCACTTGGTCTAAGTGACCATTAGAGAGAGGGAAAGGGTTGAAAGAGACCCGGTCTTTGTGACCACCTCAAAGGGGAGTAGGTTTGCAAGAACCGAACCTCGGTAAAACAAATCATCGTGTCTCACTCTTTATTTGCTTGCGATTTGTTTTTCGCCCTCTCTCTCGGACTCGTTCATATTTCTAACACTAACCCGGCTTCTAGTTGTGCTTAAGTTTTGTCGGGTACCGTAATTAGGGGTACCCCCAACACTCCTAAACACGGCTAGTAAGCACCATCAGCACAAACTGCAGAGACTGATGGGAACAGTTTAGGTCAAGACCTCGCCTACCAAGGGACGCAATCTCGCCTCGCTCGACCCCGGCCTCGGGCGGGAACAGTAGTCCCGGACGAATTCACGCCTCGCCTGAGGGTCTCCTCAGGCAGTGGGCGCACCCTCGGCTCGCCCGAGGCCCAGCTCGGGCAGGCTTCATCGAGAAGCAACCTTGGCCAAATCGCCTCACCAACCGACCGTATCGCAGGCGCATTCAATGCGAGGATCGTCTGACACCTTATCCTGACACGCGCGCCTGAGTCGGCCAGGTCGAAGTGACCGCAGTCACTTTGCCCTTTCCCTGACCGATCTCACAGGAAAATAGCGCCGCTCAACCCGCTTCGACTGCTGTGCTAGCCATCCGGGCAAGGCTGACAACAGCAAGTTCAGCCTCGGGCGCAATGGGAAGCTCCGCCTTGCCCGACCTTAGGCCTCGGCCTTGGGAGGAGGTCTCCGCCTCGCCCGACCTTGGCCTCGGACCGACCGCGCCACAGGGGATACATCATTACCCTACCCCTAGCTAGCTTAGGCTACGAGGGAACAAGACCGGCGTCCCATCTGGCTCGTCCCGGTAACAGGTAATGATGGCTCCCCGCGTGCGTCCATGACGACGGTGGTTCTCAGCCCCCTATGGAAGCAAGGAGACGTCAGCAGGATCCCAGCAGCACCGCCAGCTGTGCTTCTATAGGGCTCAGGCACCTCTCCGACAACCACGTTGGCATGTACACAGGGCTCAGGCACCTCTCCGCCAGACACGTTAGCGCATAAGCTACACCCCCCATTGTACACCTGGACCCTCTCCTTGCATCTATAAAAGGGAGGTCCAGGGCCTTCCTGCGGGAGGGTCGCGCGGAGGGACGAGCAAACGAACAGGCTCAATGATCCCAGTGCCATGCGAGACTTCATGACCGCATGTGACTACTGCCTCTCCGGTTGCTCTGATGATGGCCACAGCCTTGACGACGAGGGTTGTGGCCCGAGTCGCGAATGTTTCCACGTCGATCTGGGGGATCGTGACGAAGGCAACCACCTTGGTATGCCGGAGGATGATGATCCCCCTATGCCTGCTTCTCGCGTTGACATCCCGCGGGAGCTAGCTATGGTCCCAGTCCCTGTGGGGGGTCAGGACACACAGCTCGAGCAAATCCACGAGATGCAGGCCAAGCTCGACGAGGAAGCAGGGCAACTTGTGCAGCTCCGGCAAAACATCGAGTAGGAGTGGGTAGGCCGAGCACTCGCCGGAGAAGCGCATCATCGGGCCCGGGACGTCCAACGTTGTATCGTTGACGATGCCAGGGCAAGGCTGCCCCCAGCCTCCAGCGGGGTCGGCCAGAATCTAGCTGCAGCGGCAATACTACTCCGAGCGATGCCGGAGCCATCCACCACCGAGGGGCGGCGTATCCAAGGAGAACTCAAGAATCTCTTGGAGGATGTTGCGGTCCAACGGGCCGAAAGCTCTGCCTCCCGAAGGCAGGGGTGCCCCCCGGAGCATCGCGCAACGACTTCCCGACTCATGCGGGAGGCCTCGGTCCACACCGGGCGCACGCGGGACGGGACGCTTGCAGCCCCGGGTCGCCTCGGCGACGAGCCACACCATCGCAACCGTCGAGCCCGCCTCGACGAGAGGGTGCGCCGAGGCTACCACCCCAGGCGCGGAGGCCGCTACGACAGCGAGGAGGATCGGAGTCCCTCGCCCGAACCACCAGGTCCACAAGCCTTCAGCCGGGCCATACGACGGGCGTCGTTCCCGTCTCGGTTCAGGGCCCTAACTACCATCACCAAGTATTCGGGGGAAACAAGGCCGGAGTTGTGGCTTGCGGACTACCGGCTGGCCTGCCAGTTGGGAGGAACGGACGACGACAACCTCATCATCCACAACCTCCCCCTGTTCCTCTCCGACGCTGCCCGGGCCTGGCTAGAGCATCTACCTCCCGCGCAGATCTCCAACTGGGATGACCTGGTCAAGGCCTTCGCTGGAAATTTCCAGGGCACGTACGTGCGCCCTGGGAACTCATGGGATCTCCGAAGCTGCCGCCAGCAGCCAGGGGAATCCCTGCGAGAGTACATCCGACGGTTTTCAATGCAGCGCACCGAGCTGCCCAACATCACCGACTCGGATGTCATCGGGGCATTCCTCGCCGGCACCACCTGCCGAGACCTGGTGAGCAAAATGGGGCGCAAGACTCCCACCAAGGCGAGCGAGTTGATGGACATCGCCACCAAGTTCGCCTCTGGCCAGGAGGCGGTCGAAGCCATCTTCCGGAAGGACAAGCAGCCTCAGGGATGGCAGCAGGAAGACGTCCCCGAGGCGTCCGCTCAGCATGGCACGAAGAAGAAGGCCAAGAAGAAGGCGCAAGCAAAGCACGACGCCGCTGACGCGGATCTCGTCGCTGCTGTCGAACACAGGAACCCTCGGAAGCCTCCCGGAGGGGCCAACATATTCGACAAGATGCTCAAGGAGTCGTGCCCCTATCACCAGGGTCCCGTCAAGCACACCCTTGAGGAATGCGTCATGCTTCGGCGCTACTTCCATAAGGTCGGGCCCCCGGCGGGAGATGGCAAAGGCCAAAACAACAACAAGAAAGAGGGCGACAAGGAAGAGGAGTTCCCCGAGGTCCACGGCTGCTTCATGATCTATGGTGAGCAAGGGTCGAATGCCTCGGCTCGGCACCACAAGCAGGAGCGCCGGAAGGTCTGCTCGGTGAAGGTGGCGGCGCCAATCTACCTAGACTGGTCCGACAAGCCATCACCTTCGACCAAGGCGACCACCCCGACTGCGTGCCGAGCCCAGGAAGGTACCCGCTCGTTGTCGATCCAGTCATCGGCAACGCCAGGCTCACCAATGTCCTCATGGACAGAGGCAGCAGCCTCAACATCATCTACGCCGAGACCCTCGGGCTCTTGGGGATCGATCTGTCCATAATCCGGGCCGGTGCAGCGCCCTTTCACGGGATCGTCCCCGGAAAGCGCATCATCCCCCTTGGACAACTCGATTTGCCCGTCTGCTTCGGAACTCCCTCCAACTTCCGTAGGGAAACCCTCACGTTCTAGGTGGTCGGGTTCCGAGGGACCTACCACACGGTGCTGGGGAGACCGTGCTACGCCAACTTCATGGTCGTCCCCAACTACACGTACCTCAAGCTCAAGATGTCAGGCCCCAACGGGGTCATCACCGTCAGATCCACGTACCGACACGCGTACGAATGCGACGTGGAGTGTGTGGAGTACGCTGAGGCCCTCGCCAAGTCCGAGGCCCTCATCGCCGACCTGGAGTGCCTCTCCAAGGAGGTGCCTGATGCAAAGCACCACACCGGCAACTTCGAACCGGTTGAGGCGGTTAAGTCTGTCGCCCTCGACCCCAGCAACGACGCCTACAAGCAAGTCCGGATTGGCTCCGAGCTCGACCCCAAATAGGAAGCAGTGCTCGTCGACTTTCTCCGCGCAAATGCCAAAGTTTTTGCGTGGAGTCCCTTGGACATGCCCGACATACCGAGGGATGTCGCCGAGCACTCACTGGACATCCGAGTCGGTGCCCGACCTGTGAAGCAGCCTCTGCGCCGTTTCGACGAAGAAAAGCGCAGAGCCATAGGCGAGGAGATCCACAAGCTGATGGCTGCAGGGTTCATCAAAGAGGTATTCCATCCTGAATGGTTAGCTAACCCTGTGCTTGTAAAAAAGAAAGGTGGGAAATGGAGGATGTGTGTAGACTACACTGGTCTAAACAAAGCATGTCCGATGGTTCCCTACCCTCTACCTCTTATCGATCAAATTGTGGACTCCACTGCTGGGTGCGAAACCCTATCATTCCTCGACGCCTATTTAGGTTATCATCAAATCAAGATGAAAGAGTCCGACTAGCTCGCGACTTCTTTCATCACACCTTTTGGCATGTACTATTATACTACCATGCCATTTGGCTTGAGGAATGCAGGTGCAACATACCAAAGGTGCATGAACCACGTGTTTGGAGAGCACATCGGCCGAACGGTCGAGGCTTACGTCGATGACATCGTTGTCAAGACGAGGAAAGCCTCTGACCTCCTCTCCGACCTTGAAACGACATTCAAGTGTTTGAGAGCGAAAGGCGTGAAACTCAATCCCGAGAAGTGTGTCTTCGAAGTCCCCCGAGGCATGTTCCTGGGGTTCATCGTCTCCGAGCGGGGCATCGAGGCCAACCCGGAGAAAATCGCGGCCATCACCAACATGGGGCCTATCAAAGATTTGAAAGGAGTACAAAGGGTCATGGGATGCCTTGCGGCTCTGAGCCGCTTCATCTCGCGCCTCGGCGAAAAAGGCCTACCCTTGTACCGCCTCTTAAGGAAGGCCGAGCGCTTCATTTGGACCCCCGAGGCCAAGGAAGCCCTCGGAAACTTAAAGGCGCTCCTTACAAACGCGCCCATCTTGGTGCCCCCCGCTGCGGGAGAAGCCCTCTTGATCTACGTAGCCACAACCACTCAGGTGGTCAGCGCCGCGATCGTAGTCGAGAGACGAGAAGAAGGGCATGCACTGCTCGTCTAGAGGCCGGTCTACTTCATCAGTGAGGTGCTATCCGAGACCAAGATCCACTACCCACAAATCCAGAAGCTACTATACGCAGTAATTCTGACGCGGCGAAAATTGCGACACTACTTCGAGTCTCATCCGGTGACTGTTGTGTCATCCTTCCCCTGGGGGAGATCATCCAGTGCCAAGAGGCCTCGGGTAGGATAGCAAAGTGGGCAGTGGAACTCATGGGCGAGACAATCTCGTTCGCTCCTCGGAAGGCCATAAAATCCCAAGTCTTGGCGGACTTCCTGGCTAAATGGGTCGACACCCAATTGCCAACAGCTCCGATCCAACCCGAGCTTTGGACCATGTACTTCGATGGGTCACTGATGAAAACAGGAGCCGGTGCGGGCCTGCTTTTCATCTCACCCCTCGGGAAACATGTGCGCTACGTGTCGCGCCTCCATTTTCTGGCATCAAACAACGTGGCCGAGTACGAGGCTTTGGTTAACGGGTTGCACATCATCGTCGAGCTAGGGGTTCGGCGCCTCGACGCTCATGGCGACTCGCAACTTGTCATCGACCAAGTCATGAAGAACTCACACTGCCACGACCCAAAGATGGAGGCCTACTGCGATGAAGTTCGGTGCCTGGAAGACAAGTTCTACGGGCTGGAGCTCAACCACATCGCTCGACGGTACAACGAGACTGCGGACGAGCTGGCGAAAATAGCCTCGGGGCGGACAACGGTTCCCCCAGACGTCTTCTCCAGAGATATACATCAACCCTCCGTCAAGATCGATGACACGCCCGAGCCCGACGAGACCTCGGCTCATCCCGAGGTACCCTCGGTCCCGAGGGTGAGGCCTTGTGCATCGAGGGAGAGCGGAATGGGGTTGCGCCAAACCGAAACTGGCAAACCCCGTACCTGCATTATTTCCACCAAGGAGAGCTACCCCTCGATAAGGCCGAAGCTCAGCGACTGGCTCAGCGCGCCAAGTTGTTCGTCTTACTGGGTGATGAAAAGGAGCTCTACCACCGCAGCCCCTCAGGCATTCTCCAACAATGCATATCTGTCGCCGAAGGACAAGAGCTGTTGCAAGAGATACACTCGGGGGCTTGCGGTCACCACGCAGCACCTCGAGCCCTCGTGGGAAACACTTTCTGACAAGGTTTCTACTGGCCGACCGCGGTGGCCGATGCCACTAGGATTGTACGCTCCTGCCAAGGGTGTCAATTCTACGCAAGATAGACACACTTGCCCGCTCAGGCTCTGCAGACAATACCCATCACCTGGCCGTTTGCCGTGTGGGGTCTGGACCTCATTGGTCCCTTGCAGAAGGCACTCAGGGGCTTCTCGCACCTGCTGGTTGCCATCGACAAATTCTCCAAGTGGATCGAGATCCGACCCCTAACCAGCATCAGGTCCGAGCAGGTGGTGGCATTCTTCACAAACATCATCCATCGCTTTGGGGTCCCGAACTCCATCGTCACCGACAATGGCACGCAGTTCACTGGGAAGAAGTTCCTGGACTTCTGCGAGGACCACCACATTCGTGTGGACTGGGCCGCCATAGCTCACCCCATGACGAATGGGCAGGTGGAGCGTGCCAACGGTATGATTCTGTAGGGACTTAAACCGAGGATCTACAACGACCTCAACAAGTTCAGCAAGCGGTGGATGAAAGAGCTACCCTCGGTGGTCTGGAGTCTGAGGACGACGCCGAGCCGAGCCACGGGTTTCTCGCCGTTCTTTCTAGTCTATGGGGCCGAGGCTATATTACCCACAGACTTAGAATACGGTTCCCCGAGGACAAAGGCGTACGACGACCGAAGCAACTAGACCAGCCGAGAAGACTCACCGGACCAGCTCGAAGAAGCTCGGGACGTGGCCTTACTACACTCGGCACGGTATCAGCAGTCTCTGCAACGCTACCACGCCCGAAGGGTCCAGTCCCGAGACTTCCAGGTGGGAGACCTGGTACTTCGACTGCGACAAGACGCCCGAGGGCGCCACAAGCTTACTCCTCCCTAGGAAGGGTCGTTCATCATCGCCAAGATTTTGAAGCCCGGAACATACAAGCTGGCCAACAATCAAGGCGAGGTCTACAACAACGCTTGGAACATCCAATAGCTACGTCGCTTCTACCCTTAAGATGTTTCAAGTCGTTCATATACCCTGCTTTCTTTACATACATAAATAAAATCTAACCATCAAGGAAGGATCAGCCTTGCCTCGGCAAAGCCCGACCCTCCCTCGCGCGCACCCACCGGAACAAAGTATAACCGAGGAAGGCCGGTCCCCTCGCAAAAAAGTGCGGCAAAGCCTCCAAGCGAGTACCAACAATCCCTTTAAGGCTCGAGGGCTACTGTCGGGTACCGTAATTAGGGGTACCCCCAACACTCCTAAACACGATTGGTAAGCACCATCAACACAAACTGTAGAGACTGATGGGCACGGTTCAGGTCAAGACCTCGCCTACCAAGGGACGCAATCTCGCCTTGCCCGACCCCGACCTCGGGCGGGAAGAGTAGTCCCGGATGAATTCACGCCTCGCCCGAGGGTCTCCTCAGGCAGTGGGCGCACCCTCGGCTCGCCCGAGACCCAGCTCGGGCAGGCTTCGTCGAGAAGCAACCTTGGCCAAATCGCCTCACCAACCGACCGTATCGCAGGCACATTCAATGCGAGGATCGCCTGACACCTTATTCTGACATGCGCGCCTCAGTCGGCCAGGTCGAAGTGACCGCAGTCACTTTGCCCTTTCACTGACCGATCTGACAGGAAAACAGCGCCGCTCAACCCGCTCCGACTGCTGTGCCAGCCACCCGGGCAAGGCTGACAACAGCAAGTTCAGCCTCGGGCGCAACGGGAAGCTCCGCCTCGCCCGACCTTAGGCCTCGGCCTCGGGAGGAGGTCTCCGCCTCGCCCGACCCTAAGACTCGGCCTCAGCCTCGGCCTCGGGAGGAATCGCGTCCTCGCCCGACCCCGGCCTCGGCCTCAGGAGAAGTCTCCGCCTCGCCCGACCTTGGGCTCGGACTGACCGCGCCACAGGGGATACATCATTACCCTACCCCTAGCTAGCTCAGGCTACAAGAGAACAAGACCGGCGTCCCATCTGGCTCGTCCCAGTAATAGGTAATGATGGCTCCCCGCATGTGTCCATGACGACGGTGGTTCTCAGCCCCCTACGGAAGCAAGGAGACGTCAGCAGGATCCCAGCAGCACCGCGAGCTGTGCTTCTACAGGGCTCAGGCACCTCTCCGACAGCCACGTTGGCATGTACATAGGGCTCAGGCACCTCTCCGCCAGACACGTTAGCGCATAAGCTACACCCCCCATTGTACACCTGGACCCTCTCCTTGCATCTATAAAAGGGAGGTCCAGGGCCTTCCTGCGGGAGGGTCGCGCGGAGGGACGAGCAAACGAACAGGCTCACTCTCTCTCTCTCTCTCTCTCTCTCTCTCTCTCTCGCGAACGCTTGTAACCCCTACTACGAGCACACCCCCTGGTGCGAGATAATACGAGTCGTGTTTTCCCCTTGTGTTCCATCTCGCGCCAACCCATCTGGGTAGGGGCACGCAGCGACAAATTTACTGGTTGGCTTACGGACCCCCTGGGTCCAAAACGCCGACAAGTTTATAAATTTCAGATTCGCCCTATTCACCCCCCTCTAGGTGACTTTCAATTGGTATCAGAGCCCGGTACTTCATTAGAGCCTAACCGCTCGAAGTGATGCCGGGAGCATCCGCCAAGAGGGAGCTCGGAACCGGTGACAAATCCGCAAGCTCGGGGAGAACGCACTCAAGGGAGTCCGCCCATAAGCACAAGGAGGAATCCTCTTCCTCCTTCAAGTCCCAACGGAAGGGTGACAAGAAGAAGAAGATGAAGGTGGTCTACTATGAGACCGACTCTTCGTCACCCTCCACCTCCGGCTCGGAATCGGCACCCGTCACTTCTAAGCACCATGAGCGCAAGAAGAATAGTAAGATGCCCCTTCGCTATCCTCGTATTTCAAAACGCACTCCATTACTTTCCGTTCCATTAGGCAAACCACCTATGCTAGAAGGTGAAGATTATTCTATGTGGACTGATAAAATGAGGCATCACCTAACCTCACTCCACAAAAGCATATGGGATATTGTTGAGTATAGAGCACAGGTACCAAAGAAGGGAGACAAGGATTATGACTCAGAGGAGGTCGAACAAATCCAACACTTCAACTCCCAAGCCACAACTATACTCCTCGCCTCTCTAAGTCGAGAGGAGTATAATAAGGTGCAAGGGTTGAAGAGCGCAAAGGAAATTTGGGACGTACTCAAGACCGCGCACGAAGGAGATGAGGTGACCAAGATCACCAAGCGGGAGACAATCGAGGGGGAGCTCGGTCGCTTCATGCTTCACCAAGGGGAGGAGCCACAAGCAATGTACAACCGGCTCAAAACCTTGGTGAACCAAGTGCGCAACCTCGGGAGCACCAAATGGGATGACCATGAAATGGTCAAGGTTATTCTTAGATCACTCGTTTTTCTTAACCCTACGCAAGTTCAATTAATTCGTGGTGATCCTAGATACACACTAATGTCTCCCGAGGAAGTAATAGGAAACTTTGTGAGCTTTGAGTTAATGATCAAAGGCTCCAAGAAAATCATCGAGCAATGCGCCTCCTCTACACTCGATGTGCAACCCATGGCATTCAAGGCAACGGAGGAGAAGAAAGAAGACTCTACACCAAGTAGAGTCCCCATCGACGCCTCCAAACTCGACAATGAGGAAATGGCGCTCATCATCAAGAGCTTCCGCCAAATCCTCAAGCAAAGGAGGGGGAAGGACTACAAGTCCCGCTCAAGAAAGTGTGTTACAAGTGTGGTAAGCCCGGTCACTTTATTACAAAATGTCCATTATCAAGTGATAGTGACAGGGGCGACGACAAGAAGGGAAAGAGGAGAGAAAAGAAGAGATACTACAAGAAGAAGGGCGGCGATGCTCATGTGTGTCGCGAGTGGAACTCCGACGAGAGCTCCACCGACTCCTCCTCCGACGAGGACGCCGCCAACATCGCCGTCACCAAAGGGCTCCTCTTCCCCAACGTCGGCCACAAGTGCCTCATGGCAAAGGACGGCAAAAGGAAGAAGGTAAAATCAAAATCCTCCACTAAATATGCAACCTCTAGTGATGAGGATAATTCTAGTGATGAGGAGGATAATTTGCTCACCCTTTTTGCCAACCTAAACATGCAACAAAAAGAAAAGTTGAATGAATTAATTAGTGCTATTCATGAGAAGGATGAACTCTTGGACACCCAAGAGGACTTCCTAATTAAGGAAAACAAGAAGCATGTTAAGGTTAAAAATGCTTATGCTCTAGAAGTAGAAAAATGTGAAAAATTATCTAGTGAGCTAAGCACTTGCCATGATGTCATTGCCAACCTTAGAAATGAGAATGCTAGATTAATTGCTAAGGTTGATTCAAATGTATGTGATGATTCAATTTCCAATCTTAGAAATGATAATGCTAGTTTACTTGCTAAGATTGAAAAATTGAATGCTTCTCTTGCTAGTCTTAGGATTGAAAATGAAAAATTGATTGCTAAGGCTAAAGACTTAGATGTTTGCAATGCTTCCATTTCCAATCTTAGAAGTGAAAATGACATTTTACATGCTAAGATTGTTGAACTAAAATCTTGCAAACCCTCTACATCTACCGTTGAGCATGTTACAATTTGCACTAGATGTAGAGATGTTAACATTAATGCTATTCATGATCACATGGCCTTGATTAAACAACAAAATGATCATATAGCAACATTAGATGCTAAAATTGCCGAGCATGAGATAGATAATGAAAAATTTAAATTTGCTCGTAGTATGCTTTATAATGGGAGACGCCCTCGCATCAAGGATGGCATTGGCTTCCAAGAGGGAGACAATGTCAAACTTAATGCCCCTCCTAAAAGATTGTCTAATTTTGTTAAGGGCAAGGCTCCCATGCCTCAGGATAACGACGGTTACATTTTGTACCCTGTCGGTTATCCCGAGCACAAGATTAGGAGAATTCACTCTAGGAAGTCTCACTCTGGCTCTAATCATGCTTTTATGTATAAGAGTGAGACATCTAGTTCTAGGCAATCCACTCATGCCAAATTGACTAAGAAGAAAACTCCTATTGCATCAAATGAACCTAGCATTTCATTTAAAACTTTTGATGCATCCTATGTTTTGACTAACAAATCCGGCAAAGTAGTTGCCAAGTATGTTGGGGGCAAACACAAGGGGTCAAAGACTTGTGTTTGGGTACCCAAAGTTCTTGTATCTAATGTCAAAGGACCCAAAACCGTATGGGTACCTAAAATCAAGAACTAAATTTGTTTTGTAGGTTTATGCATCTGGAGGCTCAAGTTGGATCATCGATAGCGGGTGCACAAACCATATGACAGGGGAGAAGAAGATGTTCTCCTCTTATGAGAAAAACCAAGATCCCCAAAGAGCGATCATATTCAGGGATGGAAATCAAGGTTTGGTCAAAGGATTGGGTAAAATTGCTATATCACCTGACCATTCCATTTCCAATGTTTTTCTTGTAGATTCCTTAGATTACAATTTTCTTTCTGTTTCTCAATTATGCAAAATGGGTTACAACTGTCTTTTTACGGATATAGGTGTTACTGTCTTTAGAAGAAGTGATGATTCAGTAGCATTTAAGGGAGTGTTAGAGGGTCAGCTATACTTGGTAGATTTTGATAGAGCTGAACTCGACACTTGCTTAATTGCTAAGACTAACATGGGTTGGCTCTGGCACCGCCGACTAGCCCATGTTGGTATGAAGAATCTTCACAAGCTTCTAAAGGGAGAACACATTTTGGGACTAACAAATGTTCATTTTGAGAAAAACAGGGTTTGTAGCGCATGTCAGGCAGGGAAGCAAGTTGGTGTTCATCATCCACACAAGAACATCATGACGGCTGACATGCCACTTGAGCTACTACACATGGATCTATTCGGCCCGATAGCTTACATAAGCATCGGTGGGAGTAAGTACTGTCTAGTTATTGTGGATGATTATTCTCGCTTCACTTGGGTATTCTTTTTGCAGGAAAAATCTCACACCCAAGAAGCTTTGAAAGGATTCTTGAGACAGGCTCAAAATGAGTTCGGCTTGAGGATCAAGAAGATAAGAAGCGACAACGGGACAGAGTTCAAGAACTCTCAAATTGAAGGCTTTCTTGAGGAGGAGGGCATCAAGCATGAGTTCTCTTCTCCCTACACGCCACAACAAAATGGTGTAGTGGAGAGGAAGAATCAAACTCTATTGGACATGGCAAGGACCATGCTTGATGAATACAAGACGTCGGATCGGTTTTGGGCCGAGGCGGTCAACACCGCCTGCTACGCCGTCAACCGATTATATCTACACCGAATCCTCAAGAAGACATCATACGAACTCCTAACCGTAAAAAGCCAAATGTTTCATATTTTAGAGTCTTTGGTAGCAAATGCTTTATTCTTGTTAAAAGAGGTAGAAAATCCAAATTTGCTCCTAAGGCTGTAGAAGGCTTTTTACTAGGATATGATTCAAACACAAGGGCATATAGAGTCTTTAACAAGTCCTCTGGACTAGTTGAAGTTTCTTGTGACATTGTGTTTGATGAGACTAATGGCTCTCAAGTAGAGCAAGTTGATCTTGATGAGCTAGATGATGAAGAGGCTCCATGCGTCGCGCTAAGGAACATGTCCATTGGGGATGTGTGTCCTAAGGAATCCGAAGAGCCTCCACAAGCACAAGATCAACCATGTTCCTCCATGCAAGCATCTCCACCAACTCAAGATGAGGATGAGGCTCAATATGATGAAGAAGAAGATCAAGAAGTTGAGCCACCTCAAGAGGAGACCAATGATCAAGGGGGAGATGTCCATGATCAAGATAAGGAAGATGAACAAGTTCCAAGACCGCCACACCCAAGAGTCCACCAAGCAATTCAACGAGATCACCCCGTGGACACCATCCTCGGGGATATTCAAAAGGGGGTAACTACTCAATCTCGTGTTGCTCATTTTTGTGGACGTTACTCTTTTGTTTCCTCTATTGAGCCACACAAGGTAGAGGAAGCACTTCAAGATTCGGATTGGGTGGTGGCGATGCAAGAGGAGCTCAACAACTTCACTAGGAATGAGGTATGGCATTTAGTTCCACGTCCTAACCAAAATGTTGTAGGAACCAAGTGGGTTTTCCGCAACAAGCAAGATGAGCATGGTGTGGTGACAAGGAACAAAGCTCGACTTGTGGCCAAGGGATATTCACAAGTCGAAGGTTTGGATTTCGGTGAAACCTATGCACCCGTAGCTAGGCTTGAGTCAATTCGCATTTTACTTGCCTATGCTACTTACCATGGCTTTAAGCTTTACCAAATGGACGTGAAAAGTGCCTTCCTCAATGGACCAATCAAGGAAGAGGTCTATGTTGAGCAACCTCCCGGCTTTGAAAATAGTGAGTACCCTAACTATGTATATAAACTCTCTAAGGTGCTTTATGGGCTCAAGCAAGCCCCAAGAGCATGGTATGAATGCCTAAGAGATTTTCTTATCACTAATGGCTTCAAAGTCGGAAAAGCCGATCCTACACTCTTTACTAAAACATTTGAAAATGATTTGTTTGTATGCCAAATTTATGTTTATGATATCATATTTGGGTCTACTAACCAATCTACATGTGAAGAGTTTAGTAGGATCATGACACAAAAATTTGAGATGTCCATGATGGGGGAGTTGAAGTACTTCTTGGGATTTCAAGTGAAGCAACTCCACGAGGGCACCTTCATTAGCCAAACGAAGTATATTCAAGACATTCTAAACAAGTTTGGGATGAAGGATGCCAAGCCCATCAAGACACCCATGGGAACCAATGGGCATCTCGACCTCGACATGGGAGGTAAATCCGTAGATCAAAAGGTATACCAGTCTATGATAGGTTCTTTACTCTACTTATGTGCATCTCGACCGGACATTATGCTTTCCGTATGCATGTGTGCAAGATTCCAAGCCGATCCTAAGGAAGCTCACCTTAGGGCCGTAAAACGAATCTTGAGATATTTAGTTTATACTCCTAAGTTTGGCCTTTGGTACCCTAGGGGATCCACATTTGATTTAATTGGTTATTCGGATGCCGATTGGGCGGGGTGTAAAATTAATAGAAAGAGCACATCGGGAACTTGCCAGTTCTTGGGAAGATCTCTGGTGTCTTGGGCTTCAAAGAAGCAAAATTCTGTAGCTCTTTCTACCGCCGAAGCCGAGTATATTGTCGCAGGCCATTGTTGCGCGCAATTGCTTTGGATGAGGCAAACCCTTAGGGACTATGGTTACAAATTAACCAAAGTTCCTCTTCTATGTGATAATGAGAGTGCAATCTGCATGGCGGATAATCCCGTTGAACATAGCCGCACTAAACACATAGCCATTCGGTATCATTTTCTAAGGGATCACCAACAAAAGGGGGATATCGAGATTGCATATATTAACACCAAAGAACAATTAGCCGATATCGTTACCAAGCCATTAGATGAACAAACATTTACCAAACTTAGGCATGAGCTAAATATTCTTGATTCTAGGAATTTTTATTTATGTTTTGCACACATAGCTCATTGATATACCCTTGATCATATCTCTTTCATATGCTATGACTAATATGTTTTCAAGTGCATTTCAAACCAAGTCATAGATTGAAACGGAAAAGGAGTCTTCGGCGAAGACAACGGCTTCCACTCCACTCCATCGAATTACTCATCCTTCGCCGTCGCTCCTCAAAACTCTCCATCTTTGTTATAATCTTCACTCATACGTTATTTACCATAGGGAGAGAAAGTAACAAGGGCTTATATTTCACTCTAGTATCCGTTTTTGGCGATTCATGCCAAAGGGGGAGAAAGTATTAGCCCAAAGCAAAAGGACCATACCACCACTAATTTCAAAATTTTGAGTTAAGAAAAGATTTTTCAATTTGGTATCTTATTTTTGATAGAATTTCAAATTGGTACAACCCATTCAAAACTAATATCTAAAACCCCCTTGAACACTAAGAGGAGGATTTTATTGAGGGGAAGTTTTGTTTAGTCAAAGGAAAAGCATTTGAAACAGGGGGAGAAAATTTCAAATCTCGAAAATGCTTCTCAAAATCTTACTCATTTACCTTTGACTATTTGCAAAAGGACTTTGAAAAGAATTTACAAAAGAATTTGCAAAAACAAAACATGTGGTGCAAGCGTGGTCCAAAATGTTAAAAATAAAGAAATCAATCCATGCATATCGAATGAAAATATATTGGTTCAATTCTAAACAACCTTTGCACTTACATTATGCAAACTAGTTCAATTATGCACTTCTATATTTGCTTTGGTTTGTGTTGGCATCAATCACCAAAAAGGGGGAGATTGAAAGGGAAATAGGCTTACACCTTTTCCTAAACTGATTTTGGTGGTTGAATTGCCCAACACAAATAATTGGACTAACTAGTTTGCTCTAAATTATGAGTTCTACAGGTGCCAAAGGTTCACAACAAACCAATAAAAAGACCGAGAAAGGATTCAAATATAGAGAGCTAAAGTCAGCCGAAGTGTGCCCTGGTCTGGCGCACCGGACAGTGTCCGGTGCACCAGGGACTCCAACTCCGAACTGCTCACCTTCGGGAATTCTGGGAGCCACTCCGCTATAATTCACCGGACTGTCCGGTGTGCCAGCGGAGCAACGGCTACTTCAAGCGCCAACGATCGACTGCAACAGCATTTAATGCGCTAAAGTGCGCGCAGAAGTCAGGCACGCGCCAGAAGGCGCACCGGACAGTCTATAGGACCTGTCCGGTGCACCACCGGACTGTCCGGTGGCCCAGAAGACAGAAGCTCCAACGGTCAGAATCCAACGGCTGGGTGACGTGGCAGGCGCACCGGACAGTGTCCAGTGGCGCACCGGACTGTCCGGTGCGCCATGCGACAGCAGCCTTCACCAAACGGCTAGTTTGGTGGTTGGGGCTATAAATACCCCCAACCACCCACCATTCATTGCATCCAAGTTTTCAGACTTCCTACACCTTACAAGAGCTATAGCATTCAATACAAGACACACCAAAGAGATCAAATCCTCTCCCAAGTCCAAAGATCATTCCCAATCAATTAGTGACTAGTGAGAGAGTGACTTGTGTTCATTTGAGCTCTTGCGCTTGGATTGCTTCTTTTTCTCATTCTTTCTTGTGATCAACTCAATTGTAACCGAGGCAAGAGACACCAATTGTTTGGTGGTCCTTGCGGGGACTTTGTGTCCCGTTTGATTGAGAAGAGAAGCTCACTCGGTCTAAGTGACCGTTTGAGAGAGGGAAAGGGTTGAAAGAGGCCCGGTCTTTGTGACCACCTCAATGGGGAGTAGGTTTGTAAGAACCGAACCTTGGTAAAACAAATCATCGTGTCTCACTCTTTATTTGCTTGCGATTTGTTTTTCGCCCTCTCTCTCGGACTCATTCATATTTCTAACGCTAACCCGGCTTGTAGTTGTGCTTAAGTTTATAAATTTTAGATTCGCCCTATTCACCCCCCCCCCCTCTAGGCGACTTTCAATGTCATCGACATAAATTTGGCACACAAAAAGGTCACCATCACAAGTCTTAGTGAAAAGAGTGGGATCGGCTTTCCCAACCTTGAAAGCACTAGCAATTAAGAAATCTCTAAGGCATTCATACCATAAGGCTTGCTTAAGTCCATAGAACGCCTTAGAGAGCTTAAACACATGGTCGGGGTACCTGTCATCCTCAAAGCCAGGGGGTTGTTCCACGTACACCTCCTCCTTTATTGGCCCGTTGAGGAAAGCGCTCTTCACATCCATTTGAAACAACCTGAAAGAGTGGTGAGCGGCATAGGCTAATAATATTCTAATAGACTCTAGCCTAGCCACAGGAGCAAAAGTCTCCTCGAAATCCAAACGTGCAACTTGGGCATAACCTTTTGCCACAAGTCAAGCCTTGTTTCTTGTCACCACTCTGTGCTCGTCTTGCTTGTTGCGGAACACCCACTTGGTTCCCACAATGTTTTGTTTTGGACGTGGCATTAGGCTCCATACTTCATTTCTCTTGAAGTTGTTGAGCTCTTCCTGCATGGCCAACACCCAATCCGGATCCTGCAAGGCCTCTTCTACCATGTAAGGCTCAATAGAAGAGACAAACGAGTAATGCTCACAAAAGTTAGCTAAATGTGAGCGAGTTGTTACTCCCTTGCTTATGTCACCCAGAATCTGGTCAACGGGGTGATGTCGTTGGATCGTCGCTCGGACTTGAGTTGGAGGGACCAGTGGTGCTTCTTCCTCCATAACTTGTTCTTCTTGTGCTCCCCCTTGATCACGCGCCTCTTCTTGAGGAACCTGTCCATCATCTCGAGTTGGAGGATGCACCATTGTAGAGGAAGATGGTTGATCTTGCTCCTGTTGTTCTTGTGGTCGCACCTCACCAATTGCCATCGTGCGCATTGCGGCTGTCGGAACATCATCTTCATCTATGTCATCAAGATCAACTTGCTCTCTTGGAGAGCCATTACTCTCATCAAATACAACGTCGCTAGAGACTTCAACCAAACCCGATGATTTGTTGAAGACCCTATACGCCTTTGTATTTGAGTCATACCCTAGTAAAAACCCTTGTACAACTTTGGGATCAAATTTGGAATGTTTACCTTTCTTCACCAAAATGTAGCATTTGCTCCCAAATACACGAAAGTAAGAGACATTGGGTTTGTTAGCGGTAAGGAGTTTGTAGGAGGTCTTCTTGAGGAGGCGATGCAGATAGAGCCGGTTTATGGCGTGGCAAGCTGTGTTCACAGCTTCTGACCAAAACCGCTCGGGCGTCTCGAACTCTCCAAGCATCGTCCTCGCTATGTCGATAAGCGTCCTGTTCTTCCTCTCTACCACACCGTTTTGTTGTGGTGTGTAGAGAGCGGAGAACTCGTGCTTGACGCCTTCCTCCTCAAGATACTCCTCAACTTGTAGGTTCTTGAACTCGGACCCATTGTCGTTCCTTATCTTTTTCACCTTTAGCTCAAATTCATTTTGAGCCCTCCTTAGAAAGCGCTTTAGGGTCCCTTGGGTTTCTAATTTATCCTGCAAAAAGAACACCCAAGTGAAGCGGGAAAAATCATCAACAATTACAAGACCATACTTACTTCCCCCGATGCTAAGGTAGGCGACGGGTCCGAAGAGGTCCATGTGAAGAAGCTCCAGTGGTCTTGATGTTGTCATCACATTCTTGCTGTGATGAGTGCTTCCCACCTGTTTCCCTGCCTGACAAGCTACACAAGGTCTATCTTTCTTGAAACATACATTTGTTAGTCCTAACACATGTTCTCCCTTTAGAAGTTTATGAAGGTTCTTCATCCCAACATGTGCTAGACGGCGATGCCACAGCCAGCCCATGTTAATCTTAGCTATTAAGCATGCATCTAGATCGGCTTCCTATTTCAAAAAATCAACTAAGTAGAGTTTGTCGTCTAATACACCCTTAAACGCTAATGAACCATCACTCCTCCTAAAGACAGAAACATCTATATTGGTAAATAGACAATTATAACTCATGTTACATAATTGACTTACAGACAATAAGTTGTACCCGAGCGGTTCAACTAAGAACACATTTGAGATAGAATGCTCGGATGTAATGGCTATCTTCCCCAATCCTTTAACCTTGCCTTGGTTCTCATCTCCAAAGATGATCGAATCCTAGGAATCCTTATTCTTGACGTAGGAGGTGAACATCTTCTTCTCCCTCGTCATGTGGTTTGTGCATCCGCTGTCGATAATCCAGCTTGAGCCCCCGGATGCATAAACTTGCAAGGTAATTTACACTTGGGTTTTAGGTACCCAACTCTTGTTGGGTCCTACAAGGTTAGTCACAATAGCCTTTGGAACCCAAATACAAGTGTTGTCTCCCTTGCATTTGGATCCCAACTTTCTAGCAACTACTTTTTCATTCTTACATAAGAGCGCAAATGAAGTGTTGCAAGCATGGTAAATGGTAGAAGGTTCATTACATGTTCTCCTAGGCACATGAGGCACAACATTACTTTTTCTAGGCCTACTTCTACCATGCACAAAAGTAGAGCTAGAAGCAAACATAGCATGTGAATTAAATGCATCATAACTCCTATTGTAATGAGCATTCCTAGAAAATTTTCTATCATAAATGTAAGCATGACATTTTTGAGAACTACTAGCCATAGGAGCCTTCCCTTTCTCCTTGTTGAGAACGGGAGCCTTTTGGCTTGTTAAGTTCTTGGTTTCCTTTCGAAAACCAAGTCCATCCTTAATAGAGGGTTGTCTACCAATTTTGTAGGCATCCCTAGCAAATTTTAACTTATCAAAATCATATTTGCAAGTCTTAAGTTGAGCATTAAGACTTGCCACTTCATCACTCAATTTTGTAATAGCAATAAGGTGTTCATTACATGCATCAACATCAAAGTCCTTACATCTATTAAAAATACTAACATGCTCTACACATGAACTAGATTTATTAGCTTCATCTAGCTTAGCATTTAAATCATCATTCAAAATTTTTAAACTAGAGATAGATTTATGGCAAGCAGATAATTTAAAGGATAACATTTTATTTCTCTTAGTTTCTAAAGCAAGAGATTTTTGCACACTAACAAATTTATCATGCTCCTCATATAAAATATCCTCTTGCTTTTCTAACAATCTATCCTTTTCATTTAGAGCATCAATTAATTCATTGATCTTTTCTACCTTAGCTCTATCTAAACCTTTGAATAAGCTAGAGTAATCTACTTCATCATCGAAAGAATCATCATCGCTAGAAGTAGTGTACTTAGGGGAATCTCAAACACTTACCTTCTTCTCCTTGGCCATGAGGCAAGTGTGGCATTCGTTGGGGAAGAGCGAAGATTTGTTGAAGGTCAAGGCTATCAGTCCTTCATCGTCGGAGTCGGATGAAGAGCAGTCCGAATCCCAGTCTTTGCCAAGGTGCGCCTCGCCCTTCGCCTTCTTGTACACCTTCTTCTTCTCCCTCTTCCCATGCTTTTCTTGTTCCTGGTCATCATCATTATAAGGGCATTGTGCTATGAAATGACCAGTCTTACCGCATTTGAAAAAGGAGCGCTTTCCCCTTGCTTTGTTCTTGTTGGGGTACTCCTTGCGTCCTTTCAGTGTGGTCTTGAAGCGCTTGATGATTAGGGCCATCTCATCTTCATTGAGTCCGGCAGCCTCCACTTGAGCTACCTTGCTTGGTAGCCCCTCCCTGCTGCTTGTTGCTTTGAGAGCAACCGGATGCGGCTCGTACATGGGTAGTGGACCGTTCAAGGCGTCATCCATGTATCGTGCCTCCTTTACCATCATGCGCCCGCTCACGAATTTTCTGAGTATCTCCTCGGGCGTCATCTTGGTGTACCTGGGGTTTTCACGAATGAGATTGACAAGATGGGGGTCAATTACCGTGAATGACCTTAGCATAAGTCGGATGACGTCGTGGTCCGTCCATCTTGTGCTTCCATAGCTTCTAATCTTGTTGATGAGGGTCTTGAGCCTGTTGTAGGTTTGTGTTGGCTCCTCTCCCCTGATCATTGCAAATCTCCCCAGTTCGCCTTCCACCAACTCCATTTTGGTGATCATGGTGGCGTTGTTTCCCTCATGCGATATCTTGAGGGTGTCCCATATTTGCTTGGCGTTGTCCAAGCCGCTCACTTTGTTGTATTCATCCCTGCACAAGGATGCTAGCAAAACAGTAGTAGCTTGTGCATTCTTATGAATTTGCTCATTTATGAAAACGAGATTGTCAGTACTATCGAAATGCATTCCGTTTTCAACAATCTCCCAAATACTAGTATGGAGAGAAAATAAGTGACTACGCATTTTGTGACTCCAAAAAGAGTAGTCTTCTCCATCAAAGTGGGGAGGTTTCCCAAGTGGAATTGATAGCAAATGAGCATTAGAATTAAATGGAATACGAGAATAATCAAATAAATAGTTTTGATTCACCGGTTTCTTCTTTGACGAGTCACCGTCGTCGTCGTCTCTTGGTGAAGAAGAGGAGGCGTCGCTGTCGTAGTAAATGATCTTCTTGATGCGCCTCTTCTTCCCGTCCCTCTTCTTGTGACTCGATCCTGAGTCAGTGGGCTTGTCGTCCCTTGGCTCGTTGAAGAGGGACTCCTCCTTGTCGTTGACCACCATCCCCTTTCCCTTAGGATCCATCTCTTCGGGCGATTAGTCCCTTAGATGAAGAGAACGGCTCTGATACCAATTAAGAGCACCTAGAGGGGGTGAATAGGTGATCCTACAAAATTCAACACTAAATAGCCACAAAACTTAGTTATAGAAGTGTTAGTGCAACTAAGTGGTTGAGAAGCGAGTTATTGTGGACAAAACAATCACAGAGAGATCAACACAAGACACGCGATTTTTATCCTGTGGTTCGGCCAAGTAACACTTACCTACTTCCACGTTGTGGCGTCCCAATGGACGAGGGCTATACTCAACCCCTTTCACGTGACCCGATGATCAACTTGAATACCACGGTTTTTCCTTTAGATGCTTATTCTCGTTTGCGAGGAATCTCCACAAGATTGGAGTCTCTCGCTCTTACAACAAAGATCACAATGAAAGCACGGAGTAAGGTTGGGATGAGCAACACACAAGACAGAAATCGCAACACACCCATGCACACAAGGGAAGACTTGAGCTCAAATGACAACACAGGGAGTCCTCGACTCGAATAGAGCTCAAATCTCTATCACACGAAACGAATGCGTGGGAACAAAGTCTGGATGCCTTAGGATGCTTAGTGAATGCTTGTGTAGCTCCTCCATGCGCCTAGGGGTCCCTTTTATAGCCCCAAGGTAGTTAGGAGCCGTTGAAGATCAACAAGGAAGGCTATCCTTGCCTTCTGACGAGTGGCGCACCGGACAGACCGGTGCGCCACCGGACAGCTACTGTAGCTTGTCCGGTGTCGATCTCCTTCCTTTTCTGGCAAAGACGACCGTTGCAGCTCCGGGCCAGTTAGCGCACCGAACACTGTCCGGTGCACACCGGACAGTCCGGTGCCCGCTGCCGACCGTTGGAGCTGCCACGCGTCGCCCGCGGATTGCGCGGCCGACCGTTGGCGCAGACGACCGTTGGCTCACCGGACAATCCGGTGCACCACCGGACAGTCCGGTGAATTATAGCCACGTCGCCTTTTTTCTTTTCCCGAGGACAGCGAGTTCGCCGTGGACGACTCACCGGACACTCCGGTGCACCATCGGACAGTCCGGTGAATTATAGTCGTACGCCGCCGTCGAGTCCCGAGAGCAGCCTTTCCCACGCGAACCAGCCTGGCGCACCGGACACTGTCCGGTAAACCACCGGACAGTCCGGTGTGCCAGGCCGGGCTGGACTTCGGCTGCACCCAGTCAAGTCTTTTGCAATTCTTCCATTTTCTTCTTTTCTCTGTTCTAACACTTAGACAAATATATTAGTATACAAAAACCAACTAGTAAGTCTAGAAACATACCTTCTCTTTGATTTGCACTTATATCTTCATTTAGCACATAAGAACTTAATTAAATGTGTTGGGCACTTAATCACCAAAACATAATAGAAATTGCCCAAGGACACATTTCCCTTTCACTACCCTCATCAATGGCTTCTGGATGTCAAGCATGATATTATTTCGAAGGAAAGTGCCTATTGACACCCTCACCATTGTCTTCCCCAACCTCCAAGAAGACTCCCACCACATTGCCAATAGCCTACGTAGCTTCTTTAGTGAACAACCCAATCCTAAGTTTTGTGATGCAAATCCAGATCGGGACTGCATTGAACTCGACCTCGTCAATAGACTTTTTGAGATCCATATTAGCCATAATAACCAACAGTTCGTTTGAAAAGCTCTCGGGTCTTTCCTTCAAAGCCTTCTGCTTCCCCATCGCCTGGATGAACGTGATCAGGAAATTATTGTCCCTCAAACTTCTGCACTCAGTTCCTCGGATCGGACACCAAACTTTCTCCAAAGCACTCTCAAATGCATCTAGATGAGCCAGTTTCTTCGAGAGTAATTTTCCCAGTGCATGATGAACAACTATGTTCAATCGTTTCATCCCTCGGGTCTGCACCTGCCTTCTTTCTGCCTCTAACAATTGCATCCGCTGCAAGAGCCCTTCCACCACCTCCACACCCCTCCCATCCATCATAGCACCCAAACCAACAAACCAAAGGCTAGAGCCAAGAACAACGGCTAGCAGATTGTTTCACACACCGTTTGTTGTGGAGAAGAGAGTGGAAGAAAGAAGCGGATCACTCCCAAGAAGGAAAGGATCAGAAATCACGTGGAAAAGGGAAGAATCAGGGGAGAAGATGAAACAGTTGCCCCGAGCCACCTAAGAATAGGGGTGAATTGGATCAGATACAGATACAGACGGATATTACTCTTCCATATTTGTTTTTATATTTTCTCTTCAAATTCGGATCGATATGAATATTATCAAGTTGTGTTGGATAAGATTTGAATGGATATCAACATCTTAAATATCCAACTTTGAGAATTCAGATACAGATAAAAATCAGATATTGATTGAATCCTGAGTATCCGAACTCGGATATAGATCAGATCTCAAAGAATCAAACTTTAATATGGACAAATAGTATATGTACCATTTATATCCCTATCTAGAAAAGTCCTAGACGTAGGGGTGACAATGGGGCTTTAAATTTTACACTATAAAATTTAAGGATCAGATCGGATTAGCATAGAGCTCTATTTCTATTCATTTTTAAACTAACACTCCATTTGGATCTTTGGAATTAAATTCCATTAATTAAGCTAATATATACTATTACTAGCAATATGTGAGAGATAATTATGTGTTACATTTTTACTATAGAGGAGTGAGTTGAAAAGTGTCTTATAAATTGCAATAATTGCAATGTAGAAACATATTTCGTTAATATATAAAAATATTTCTCATACTCCACTCCAACCCCATGAATTCAAAGACTTAGGCCATGTTTGTTTCGTTGGAATTAAATTTCATTCCAATAATCATGATTTAGACACAAACTAATTAAATTAATATATTTATATATTATTTAAATTATATGAGAGATAGTTATACACTACACTTATTAATGAGGACATCACTTCTATATATACAATGAATGGATCGATAACACGACCGCATGCACGACAGCTAAATATCCAGGTACGTTTTACCCTAGTCAATTGTGTTTCAGAGCTTACGCTTGGGACCATGGATGTTTTGATGATTAAGAACATTGGAGAGGACCAGCAAGGACTTGGGAAAGGCCTAGGTGTTGAGGAGGAGCAGCAAGGGCGCCACAACAGGAAGAAGATCAAGTCCGACTCGGCTGCGACTCCATCTCGGGTTCCAGGACCAGTCTGCACTAAAATAGACGCCCAAGATGCATCCGGACTCCGATTGCGACAGACTTGTTATGGTTGGAAAGATAAGGAGATTATCTAACCAACCCAACTGGTTCCACCCTAAAATTCGTCCGGAGTCAACGGGAATCGTCGACACAAGTCAGAGTTCAGATTCTGTTTGGGTGCTGCGACACCGTCTGTTGGGCCGTTGGGCCGTGTATCACGTCGGAGCCCATTAGGGGCGAATCCATGGGTTATGCACGCCCTAATACTCTATTTATTCAGCAGTCGTCGTCACATTAGGGTTGGGTTTTGCTTAAATTTAGATCTGTCGAGAACAGCCGCCGTCGATCAGTTTGTGAGACCCCAACTTGTGAGCTTAATCATTCATCCGTAATATTCTAGATTGTGTTTTTTCTTGTTCTTGCTTGTTTCTTTCAATTCTCAGGCAGGAATTAGCCCTCGTGGCGAGGTCAATCGCGCAGTGCACGGTTGATAACCAGAGAAGTGGTGCTGCGATTGCGGGGTTCTAGTCATGTTGATTAAAAGCCGGATCTTCTGTGTGACATCTCTACCAAATCGATAGTTATCTTCACCTGACGAAAGATCGGACACCCCCGTTCCTATCACTTATGCTATAGAAAAACAAGTAGAAGAATGTATTGTAAGTTGTACATTAGAAAAATAACATGTAAATCTACAAAATCAATTTTCATTTCTCACTCATGAATTTGAGATAGACTTATATAAAAACTTTAAAAAGTTTTGAAATATCTAGTTTTAAAAAAAGACTACTCTACTAGTTAGATTAAAAAATTGACTACTCCATTAGTTAAATTTCAATTCCTCGTAGCGAAAGAAAACAAAGTTTTGGTAGGTGGTGGAACGCTAAATCTAATTCCTCCAGAGTAAATAGATCCGAACGGTTTAATTTAAGACCCTAGCAAATTGTGGAGAGTCCTAGACGCCAGTGAGAGAAACCGCTTTTTTTGTTGGCGTGTGCAAAACAGATGTGGTAATATCGCGCACTGTCAAGTAAGAAAACTTGAATCAGAAAAACTCATGACCACAAATGCAAATCGTCAGATATCAACCCTAACAGATATCAACCCTAACGTCCTGCATTTTAGGACCAGCATATACACAGATCCTAAAAAATGACCTCTGCATGAGGTAGCCCTACTCAGTTTAGCAAGTAGCAACCAATCTGAAGGGCAGAACAAGCAAATGCTACCAATACGTGCATCGATCCATTCACAGAACGAAGTGAGCTTCAAGCATGACAAGTACATAATTCCGACAGTTTAGACCATCAAGTCTTGATAACGAATGTCATTCATCCAGGGAAGGATATTTAAGAAAATACCGAATAGAAGCTAAGGCAAACAGCAGTTGCAGTTAAAGAGACGAATACCCTGTCTTCTTAGTCTGGCTAAGGCTTTCAACACAGCCATGATCATTCATTACCGATATACTGGGCCACCACTGAAGGAATAGAGTGACGAAACTGCCGCACTGGGTCCATTGACCCTTGCAGAGACAGGCCTAATGCTCGTTTCAGCATAAGCAGGGTTGGTCTCATAAGCAGCTGTAAAGTAGGCTGGATGAGGGCGGTCCACAGCACGGTTAACAAGTCGATCAGAACGGTAGAGTTCCTCCACACGATCAGAACGGTAGAGATCATCCAGGCGGTCTGCTCGAGCAAGTGCCTCCCCTGGTAGTGCTGTGTGATCCCTAATAATTGGATCTCTAGCGGTCAAGTCAGCCATGGTTCTGTCTGCATATCTGAGAGTAAACAATTTCAATTAGTCAAGGGAATACCATGTACTTCTAGCAGACATATACAATGCGTTTTGTAAACCATAACACCATGTAAAATTTTGGAGCCCCCACTTCCAACACATCATGACACCCATAGTGCAAAAAGCATATAACTTAGATGGTAGATAGAACAATATGCTGTATGCAAACTGAAACAAAAAGAGGAAGTCGGTTCATAACTTACCGCTCAGGCACCAGATTCTCAACAGACCGATAGTATGAATCACCAGATGGAGCCAAAGTGCGATAATATGCAGGTGGGGCATGTCGAAGCTCTGGCACATGATGATGATCTAAGGCCGGCGGAACATAGCGAGGCTCTAGAACAAGAGGAAGCTGCCGAGGCTCAGGTGTAAGTGCTGGTTGATAATATCTGTGGTGATCACTAGCCAAAGAATGGCCATGCTGAGAGTCAACAGGAACTGGAGCATAGCGTGGTGCCCTGTATGGATCCTCAAAAGGAACATGTCTAACCGCAGGGCGCCTTTCCTCATCAAACCGTGGCCGACGCGCTGCTTCAATAGGCCGCCTTTCTTCAAAATGACGATATGGCTTCCTTCGTTTTTCATAGTGGCGCCTTTCTCCAAGGTGATTATTTGAAACAGATTGAGGTGCACTAACAGGCTTAAACAGCAAAAGTAACCTTTGGACCTGCATGTATCACATATTCATAGTATTATATAGAATATAAACTAGCATTATGTTAATGCTTGAAATCCCTGAACCACTATTTGACTAATATTTGCAGCATGAGTCCAAAAACACTCACTTGTTTTGTGGTGAGCTCTGGATCAAATTTGCTCTTTGCATTGTAATTTTCCTTGATGGCTTGCTTGAGACTACTCTCAGGGAGAGGACGGCAATCTTTATCAATCTTAAACTTAACCTGCATTACACATATAACATAGTTTTTAATATCAGAATGATGATGCATATTCAACAGAATGGTCTTTCTGAGGCCTGTTTAGAACATTTTCTGTTTTAGCTTCTCCAAATGAAAAAAGGGAAGTACTGCCATGAACTAAGACTATCTGCAATTTTGTGGGGAAGCAGAAGCTGGGATTGAACTGAGAAACCCTATGAGTTGGCTTTTACAAAATATGAAGGTACAAAGTGGGGGCAACACCACTCTTGATCATGAAAGCTCTAGAAAGGGGGGGGGGGGAATTAGAGACGCCACAGCCTAGAATCCAATTCTGTGTCAAAAGGTTTATAGGTCCAGGTTAATGGAGTCAACTAAATACCAATACATACCCAGGGATTGAAAACCCAGCTTGCAAGTTAGGTGTACTTTCAAAACTCACCTACATATCAATTCATTCCTTACTCGTCTAGCAATTGCAAGTTTTACGCATTTTCAAATCCCTCATAGTACTCAATGATTAAACACAGTGGCATCTACATACTCAACCTTCGTCTAATCGTCTCCTTTAACTTGCCAAGACAAGCTAGCCAACAAGTGTCTCTGAGTTCACTGCAGCCTCAGCAAAAATTCACTCATGTTCTATATAGCATACAAGGTTGTGAGCCAAGGAAGCTTCCCTTTATCCTGTCTTTGTGCTCAGAGCACTGCCCCAGCCCTCGGAGACCAGAGTGAGGTTGTCAAGCGTCCGAGTGCAACTGTCCGAGGTAGAAGACGGGAGCTGCAGCAGGCCGACTGCTCGACAGAACCTCCTCAGGTGAATTGGGATGTCCTAGAGCTCTCGTGTGGGACATCCGAGGGAGGGGATTAGGCATTCACACCGCTTGTCACTCGCCAATCTCCAAACCCAAAGACAGGATGCCCCGTGTGTGGTAGTGGCTCCCCCTCCCAGACTCGGAGTCCTGCCTTCCACACTCTAACCCTCCCGACCTCCGCGCTCCTACTCCTGGCTGGTGCCACAGCACCCCACGTGTGGCAGGCAGCACCTCGGCAGGCTGGCAGCTAGGCTGCACACGAAGCCAGGCCCTGTAGAACATGCTCTGCCTCTGCCGGTCTGCCATGCGCAATGATTTGCCAATTTGGCCTATGGAGTGAACTGTGGTGATATTTTTATTTGGGCAACTGAATTTGGTTATGGCTGGTGTTGAGGGAGTTAGACAGATGGGTGTGCATTTTGTTATTTTTTATTTGGGCATTTCGATCTGGTGATGGTGATGGCTGGTGATTTGCCCCTATTTTCCATTATTGGGCTGGGTCCGCCACTGTTTGTGCTTATGGATGTGGGCCACCCACAATTGGAGATGCACCAATTATAATGAGTATGCCTTTATTTTGCAATTTGTCACTAATAACGAAATTAAGCCAAGATGTAAAAATGGTTTATTTTCGTGTTAACTGTTAAGTCAAGTGATGCCCCTAAGGAGGGTCTCCTGCAGCTTGAGAACAAGCTGCTCAGAAAGGGGACAGAAGTGTTATGGATGGCCCGAGAGCCAGCCCATCTACCTCTCATACCAGGGATAAAAGATCAGGGAGAGATTAGATTATATCAGGTTGTTCCTTAATCATAAAGATTAGATTCTTAACGGCTCATCTATGTAAGGATAGAATGGGACAGTAAATTTGAATCAAGCAATGTAGATGAACTAATCCAAGTTCCCCAATAGTCTAGTCTCCGTCCAAGCCGATTTAGTCTGGCAGTGTTACCCCTCACCAATAGTCTAGTCTCCCTCAAGTCAATTTAGCCTGGCAGGGTTACCCCCATATCTAGGATCATAACACCTCTGCTATTCCCCGCTCATGTTCACACCTCTTACACATCCCAATAATACGTCGGATGATCCAAGTAATGGTGAAAGCCAGACGGTAGTACTGTTTCTCGGTCAGCGAAAATGAGAAAATATGGAATGGGGTACTGCAAGTGTTAGACCATAAAGACTTAGGCCGACTGCAGTAGATTACCCAAAGTTTAACCATATGCACTGTTTTGCACTGTAGACTGCATTGTTCGCAGAGTGGAGTTTGAATATAGGTATGAGGATGGGTAAGCTTTTGGAGATAGTCTTAAGACAGTTCAGTAATTTCCCCAATAAAACTTGAAAAAATAGTTAGTCTGCTTTACAATCTTACTCATAACCTTTCAATCATCAAATTAGAAATGCAAAAAAAAAGTTGGTGTAAGCATTGTTGTGAAAAAAAAAACTAAGTATTAGGAGTGCAAAAAAAATGGTGTAAGCATTATTGTGTAAAAAAACTAAGTACTGCATAATGGTTCTCAAACTAAAAATAGAGTTCCAATTTGAATTGAGTAGAGTGATCACTGTGTGGACATGAGTAGTAACCGGGAACTGGGAACTTGGCCACGTTCCTCGTTCCGGGAACGTTTGTTCCGTTCCGGGAACGTGGGAACAATCTCGTTCCGGTAGTGTTAAATCCTACTTTTTGTAGCGTACCGCGTACCACGTTCCCGTTCCTCGATCCCATCGATCCAGGAACCTGGTTACTAAGGACATGACCAAAAAACGGAATTCAAGATCTGAATGAAAATAAATCTAGTGAAAGGCAACCAAGCAGAAAATTGAGCATTTCATATCCATGCAATTTTGAAAATTAATAAGGGCCAAATTACCAAAAAACCAGTTAGTATTAAAGATGAATTCCTTGCATTCAACTATATAGCATACCAACTCAACTATCATATCCCAATCACTCAATGGTTCCCCTGGTCGTGTGCACACGAGATGGACTGACCTATGGGGGTGGGGGTGGGGGGATCCTCGTGTAGGGGCTGGGAGGGCTCAAAGCACGAGTAAAGATTTGGCATATAGGGGGCGAACCCTCATGTTGCACAAGGGACTAGCTTTCGTGGCCTTTCTCGGTCGAGGCTCCGATTGAGCTTCTTCTTAATTTAATATCGTGGCGGTGGTCTTTCCCCTACCGGCCAAGTTTTTTTAACCATCAAATCCCAACATATTCAATTATTAATGATTGTTCAAAATTCAATTCATATTTAGGTATAGGGATGAAAAACAGGGCGGATACAATTGGATGCTGAGTCATCCCGTATCCTACAACCTAATGTATTTCTCTCGGTTACGGGACCGGATACGGATAGTTAAAATTCGGGATGGATACAGGACAAGACCAGGTAATAATTCGAGCGAGTAGGAAACAGATAACGGATATTACTCGAGTAGATATCGGATATTTGTCGGGTAGTTCGTCCCGATAATATTAATTGTCCAACCGTCGAACGAACAAATAAAATACTCCATCACAAAATAGTATTCGTTTTAGAGTGTTAGTGAATTCATACAATATTTGATGTATGTATTTTATATATGTGTCTAGATTCATTGTCATCCATTTGAATATGGACACAAAAGTGAAGATCTAAAACAAATAATATTTTGGAACAGAGGGAGTAAGAGATACATAATCATGTACATGATAGCTCAAATATAGAAAAGTAAACCAATAAAATTGACATCATGTAGTTTAAAGTTAATAATCATAAGGTCATTATAGAACCAGCACAATTTAAAAAAACGGTAGCATATCACCTCTTTTAGGCATAATTCACAAGTCCACAAATATATAACAGATAGTAGATAGATAAAATTAATTAACATGTTCAAGTGTTCTTGCTAGCTACCAGATGATGCTTGCTAGCTGCTAGGAAATAAATTAACAAGTCCACAAATATAATTAGCATGGGTATGCTTGCTAGCTGTAGCTGCTGTGCGTAATGGGCCAGGGGCCAGGGCGCTTGGGCTAGCAGGCCGCACGGCGCACGAGCAAGACGCCAAGACTGACGGTAGAGTACGCTGTCATGTAGCCACCGAGTACCCGACCATCGGATACCCGTATATACGGGTACTTATCGGGTATCAATGATTCTGTATCCTACCCGTATCATGTGTTCATTATCCGGGCAGTACCCGTATCCGTCCCGACAACAAAAAATACTTGTATCCGTAACCGAAAATCTGTCCTGTTTTCATATCCGTATCTGGTACCCATCCTAGGTACCCATCCCGTTTTCATCCCTATTTAGGTACCTATAGTCAGATTCCAGGTTGTTAGGATGATAGTTTTTTTGGGTTGATCCTACCACTACCACTATCATACAATAGAGCCTACCTAGGATCTTGATCCTAACAATGTTGTGTTCACCACCATCTACATTCCAATGTCCGCTAACATAACTAGTGGTCGATGTCGCTAAAGATGCTAATTTGGGATGAACGTTGGAATCATGTTTGAACGGTAGCTAATTTCTGAGGCCTTGTTATAAGGAACTAGCTGCCTTACCAAAATGACTCCATCATTAGCATGTCAATCAAAAATGAGTTGACACCAAATACCCATAACACCCCCCCAAGCACCCAAAAATGAGTTTACACCAGGTACCTATAAACTTGTAATTATGAGTTGCTCGTGAGGGCATATGCATCATACTAGACTAGGATAATATGTAAACTCCAAAAAGAATCAACAGGTTCATGTCTATCAGCATAAGACAATGATGTTACTAAATGGAAAGTTACTAAAATGTTTATTAAAATGGGAGACATCAATGCTAAAAGCATTCGTATCAACCATTTTCAAGTCATCCGATTAATCACAATTAATCGTCCGATTAATCACGATTAGTCATCCTACTCTATTTGGACCAATCGCGATTAATCGCCTAAGTCGTCCGACTAATCGTGATTAATCGCCCAAATCGGTCAGCCAGAACGACTAGCAAGTTGTCCGACTTGAAAACAATGTTCGTATCTACAAACAGTTAAAATACATTAATTCACGATGAAGTTACCATTGATAAGAAGTCAAAATGACCCAAAAGAAGAATGAAGGTGCGCTAGCGCATATTGGGTTCGATTGTCCAAAAAAGTTGAAAAGATTTTCCCAAAGTATGATAGCCTTCTATTTTTGGTACAATAAATGACAAAATGAGAAAAGCTTGAGAGAGAAAATCCACAACCTTCATCGATTGAAGAAAAAAAGCCCAAAATATATCTATCTCTAGAAACTAAGAGCATTTTAATCCAGCATAAAAGATATGGAAATTCACCAGTTGGTAGGCCTTGCTCCATTCTCGTTTCAAAAACATGACAAGCTCGTGTTATGTAGAAGGGACACTAAATTTGAAAGGGAGGCATTTTTCTACAGACATATATTTCGATGATTGGAAGAGTGAAGTGTTATTTGATAATGACCAGGTAGAATCACAATTAACCCTTATAACTACATATACCAGGCACACAACAAATTTTCTCAATTATATGGACATGAGTGTATAGCACCATACTATTTTTAATAAAGAGTGACACCCATCTACGACATTTAAAAACACTGAATTTTCTAACAAGGGTAAACACCTCTCACTACTGCCATTTCTAATGCTTTACAAGTTCACCAATACCTATAATCCATGCATGCCATTGCCCCAGCAGAACATATATACTCGTCTCCACTATTCTTTATCACACTGAAACCACATGTGAACCCTATCCTAGCACATCCCTCATACAACCGATCAAAACAAAATACATTCCAGATTACTACATTCTGTGCAAACAAATCTATGAAGTGGAAGAGCAGAATTACCTGTGCAGGGAACTTCCCATTAAATGCTTCATGGACAAGGTTCAGCCCACCATGTGATGCTGCCTTGTACACGCCATACAGAAGCTTCAAGTCAAAATCATACAGGAACAGCTTGACCCCTGGCCTAATCTTCTTGACCATTTCAATCTTCCCACTAGGCATCCCAAACAAGCGACTCTGGTAGCACTCCTTCTTAGTCTTTGCATTGCACATGAATATAAACCCTGCAACCTTATGGTCACCCCTTTCTTCCTTCTTGACCACAGCCTTCTTCCCCTTACCCTTACCCTTACCCTTTCCCTTACTTCCTCCTTCCTCCATAACCTCCTTCCCCTTGTCACTCATGGCCCTCTCTTTCTTGTTCTTTATCTCACCATCACCCCTACTATTATCAGCACCCACACCATTGCCCTTGCTGGCAGAAATTGCAGCTGCAGCATCAGCATTAGCTTGAGCTGGTTTTGGCTTTGGCGACGAAGCTGATGCTACAGCAGTGGTTGGTATTGGTGCAGGCACCAATCCTTCAGCATCAGTGGCTGGCTTCTGCGTCTGTGCCACAGGTGATGCCTCAGCAAAAGTGGTTGACTTTGGCGTTTGCACCACAGGTAATGCCTCGGCAACATCGGATGGTTGCGGTAAAGCCGCTGATGCAGATGCATCGCCATCACCAGTGCCTGCACCTACAGGGGCGACCTCGTCAATAGCTGCTGCAGCGACTGCCTGCTTCGCACGGTTGGCCTTGACCTTTCTCTTCTTAAACTTCGAGGCCTTGACCAACCCAGGGGTGGACGGATTCTCCTTGGATGGCTGGGCTGCCGCGTCAGCAGAGGTCGCCATGGCCTTGGCGACACCGTTGGGCTTCTTCACCATGGCCGCTGCTCGGTGCAGATTTGAGGAGGAGACGAGAATTATTACCACAAAAGTAGAATTGGATCCACCAAATCGACAGTTATTGCGCACGGATGAATCAAAGCATATAAACGAATAGCAGACCTGGATCCACCACAATCGACAGTTATTGTGCACGGCTGGATAGAAGCATATAAACGAACATTTTCGGGGAGGGGATCTACGATTTTATCGGATCTAGAGAAGAATCGTGCTCCTAACAAGGAATTTGGGAGGGGGATTCTACGGTTCTGACCTATTCGAATTTTAGGGGAATCGACCGTGCTCCTAACAAAGGATTTTTGAGGAAAAAATCTACGGTTCTAACCGGTTCGAAGTTTGGGGGAATCAATCGTAACCCTAACAAGGGATTTTTTGGGGGAAACCCTACGATTCTAACCGATTCGAGAGAGAACTTGTGGGAAATGACTCTACTATGCGGAGCGGCCGAGGAAGGGGGCGACATACCTGGAACCTGGAGGTGGAAGGGCAGTGAGCCAGTGATAGTCAGGGGATGGGGCGATTTTTCCTTTTACCTGGACATGAAACGGCCGAGGCAGCGGCGACGGGATATATAGGAAGAAGATAGCCCGATTTTGTCCGATTAGGGTTACGATCTTTTCTCACACTCAATTCCCTCTACCTGCTCTCTATTTATATTTAACTAGATATGTGCTCGTGCGTTGCCACGAGAGTTAAAATTTCTAAGACATTAATAACCGCACGCAGATAGTTAAATTTCTAACCTGTTATATTGCACAAGCTGAAACACATATTTATGCACAAATCATATATCATTTTATCTCCCGCCGTACCTTCAGTCTTCAACTCCATCTAGTTGAATAATTTGGTCGTGGCTGTGGTCGTGTTCTACGACCGCGCCGGGGCGGGGAACGCGCATAGGCAGAGGAGCAGCAGCAGCGCGCAACTTCAGTGCATGCACAGGCGGCCGCCGTATCGTGTCTTTCACTGTGGATAGGCGACGGAGAAGGCGGCGGCAACGGACACGTACGTGTCCTCGGGCTGCATGACGTAGGTGACGAGCGTCGTGGCGTTGTCGGCGGCGGACGAGCACTGGCAGAAGACGGGGAACGTGACCATGGTGCCGACGTCGAGGACGGTGGGCACCAGCGTGGGGTTCACGCGCTCCACGGCCTAGTACTGCGTGAGGTTCTGCAGCTTGGTAGTGGAGACGATCCAGTAGGTGTCCTCCGAGCCGATCTGGTACTGCATCGGCGCGTACGAACTGGGTACCGGGAGGGGCAGCCGCACTGGAGCGGCACGAGCAGCGGCTGCCCGTTGGCCAGCGCGGCCGTCATGGAGAGGTTGTTGGCGTGCGTGACCATGAAGCGGCTGACAGCGAAGAGGTCACCGATGGCCGCGAGATCGAGCGGCACGCCCGCGAAGCCGGCGCGGTAGAGCACGTACGCCTGGCATGGGTACGTGCGGTTGGCGGTGCAGTTGAACCCCTCGACGGACGCGCGGCGCGGCCGTGGCCATGGTCGTGTTCTGCGACCGTGCCGGGGCGGGGAACGCGCACAGGCAGAGGAGCAGCAGCAGCACGTTCAGCCTCAGTGCATGCAACAAGACAACGACGATCGTAGAGCCTCAGAGGAAACACGATGGGTGGCGCCTCGCTAGGTTCCTCCTGCCCAGCCCCGTCAGTGCTTGCATAGTGTTCCTTAGTGCATAGTGGTTGATGACCTAAATTAAAAAGTATATATGGCTAATTGTTTTTGTGCGAGTACATATTAGATTTTGTTGGATTTGTGGTTTTTATCTAGCTGATTTTATTCTCGAACTGGAAATTGTAGATTGTACGATGCTACCAGCGACTGCGGCCAGCGAGTAAGAGTAAGATTGCGAACCGGGCCTCGAGTCCATAGGGCTAGCCGGCTAGCGCTGCCCGGGTAGGGGAACCGATCGAGCCGACAACAGCTGAACAGCACTGCAGGCTTGCAGCAGAGGGACAAGCGGACAGCAGCCAGCCACAACGCTTCATGAGTGGAGGAAGACACGATGCTTGCATCAGCTTATCGGCTTGCATGCAGGTTCTGTAGCAGCTTGTGCGGCTTGCATGTGGTTTGCATGTGGTTTGCATGCGGCTTGCATGCAGTGGAGGTTGAGCAGCTTGTGCCGCTTGCATGCAGGGAGGTTGGTGCATGCGAAGCGCGAGCGGGGGCACGGCAATGGTCTACGTTTGAGTCTTAATAGTTGTAGAGATAGGTGGATGTCCGTGCGTTACAACGGGACCACTACATTGCAACCATCAATATAATGTCGACTTCTATATATGATAGTATAATGTGTTGTGACGTCACATAAATTCTTATTTGATAGAATGTTAAGACTATATAGAACAAAATAAATAATACAATGCCGCAAGGGTTTCATCAAACAATGTCACATAGTAACAAGTATGTCACCATATAAAACGAAGAACATGCAAAAACTCTATTCATGTAACCCACCATAATAGAGCCAGAGATAAATGTTCATGAGTTCGAAGACATTGTAGTGAATGTATGAATGAGCCTAAAATTCTGATTGAGATCCCTCGTTAGTAAAAATTATCTTTCTTCTCGACACAAGGTAGGGCACCGATTGATTCCCATTCTAACGTGAAAACAACATCCTACACAAATCCATAACAATATTAACATTATATATAAATAAGAAAAATTGTTCACTTGAGCAGGTGAAGACAAGGGCTTACAGAGGGGTTCTGAGGATCTATGTCAAAAGAGTTGATAGCATATGCTTTAGCAAGCAATTCAATGGGTCTCTCATCTGCTAATAGAAAAACAAGCCACGATAAGCAAAGATGATAAACACTGAACACCGACAATCCGAACGCTACATGTACATCTCACTTGCCTTGTTTGACAATTGCAAGTATCCCATCCTCTAAACACACGTCATCACTGGCAAAATATTCTTGTAGACATAGAAGAGATGAGCCTCCCATCAGCAAACATTCAAAAATGAGCCATGTTGCAGATATGACTCATGTAATCACACCCATAATACTCATTTGAACTATGTGGTCAATAGGGGTGGACTAAAATTGGAGTGGTAAGGGTCATCACACCAGCAATAACATGAACTTTCTACTCCTCACTATCAGCAATGCAGTGACCTATATCCATACAGCCCATGGTACCAATGGACTATGTCACTGCTCAGACTCACTTATTAGATATATGTGGGTGCAAGAGCATACAATAGAGTTACAGACCCTTGTAGGACCAACTCATCTCAAAATAACTAATTATTAGATGAATTTGGATATCTCATATCATAGGACAAAGTTACTCAAGTATAAAATAGTAAATCACTTTCAAAAAAAAGATGTAAACCAACACAGACTTCTGATTCTTGATTGCATGAAAAAGTTGCTCATTTAAGAACATTCTTGGTTGCCTAGCGTGGAGGCGCAGGAGGCGAAACAAGGGGTAGGCAGAACCATGGTAGGAAGCGTACCCCTTACCTTCTTCATAGTAGTAGAGATAAAAGTTTGAGTGGCAAGTACAAACCCAAATGTTGATAACAATTTGTTAATATTAACAACTTCCTTCACCCGAAACCATATTTTTATCTTCCATTTCCATATTTCTCATTTGGTAGCAGTTGATGATCTTTATAGCAACCCTATGTCATGTAAGGTTATGCTCTGCAATCTTCACTTTTCCAAATGTACCAATACCTAAAATTCTCCCTAGGCTGTAGTTCGTTAATGCTTCAGAATGTTCACCCCCTCTAGGGAAAATATAAACAAATATTCCATCCATCCTAATTTATAATTTGTTTGATTTTTTAATAGATGGCTTCAAATGTGCAATGTAAATAAGGGTTCTCTAAGATACATGATTTCCCCAAAGTTAAAAAACCAATGTTCAACGAATTTTCTATGACTGGAGCTAATTTCAGTCGAAAATTAGTCACGTCTAAGTGTATAGAGATATGGTATATTAATATATAGTATAAACTTGCACGTACACATTAGGAAAAAATGTAAATACATGTGTGAAATTATCTGACAATTCTTCATATGGTATTTGTCCACGGTAGGTAGGCTAGGTGTTCCCTTAGTTTTTGTGCAAAATATGGAGGATGAATCACTCGATGACTATTGAAGTAAAGAATACAAAACAATTGTGTTGTTTTAGTTTTTTTGCTGAACCTTGTGAACTGCTAGTAAGATATTTAGTCAAAGCTTATTTGCATCCATCGGAGAGCCAATGCAAATAGTAAAAAAAATCAGCACCAAGTCCAGCTAAAAGATGGGTAAAACGTTATCAGTATACTTAGGAAGTTTTAGAAACATCTACATGAACAGAACAAAGGAATGAATAATGATAATGAAATATAATGTGCACGACAAAGACATTAGAGTCAACAGGTACATGTTTGAACTAATCATAGTTGTCCAACTCGGCAGCGTTAATTATGACATTGCGTGCGACATTTGGGCCAAGGCCAGTCCACAAAGCTCCAATACCTTCTTGGAAACATGAAAGATTTTAAGGACAACGAAAAAAGAAATGGTCTTGTACACTTACTGCCCATGATGGTTAAAGTAACATGTCTGATTATTGTAGCATATACATTAAGGGCTCTAGAATAACTCCTCTTGACAGTGTTAGCCTTTCCATCAACTTGCAACCTAACTTTAATGAGATCAGTTGAATTTGCCACAACAATAGCTATCACACCTGAAAATAGACCAAAAAGATCATTAAACAATGTATGGTTCTCCACTTTGTCGAGCCTGGCACCTTTAGGGCTTGTTCATTTAGGAGGGATTGAAGGAGATTGGAGAGAATTAAATCTCTTTCTAGTCAAAATTGAATAGAAAAGGTATTTAATCCCCCTCGATCCATGTGCAACCAAACAAGGTCTTAACATGAACTGACCAGATTTATGAACTACTACCTCTGTTCTCGAATATTTTTCGCCCGCTAGTTCATTTTTGAACTAAACTGCGACAAATAAAAAAGAACGGAGGGAATACAATACTAAAAACAGGAAAAAAACTTGTGCATAGGACAAACCAGACATGAACCAAAGGTATCATGTTTTGGACATGAACAGTAAACAAGACGAATGGTTTAAACAATAGGTCCAAAAAATAAAATAGATGTAAGGTTCACATGATTTATTCTGCATCCACATTTAGGGTGCATATGGTTCTCAACGTTGACACTTTGATAGAGCTAGCTTGACGCCTAAATGTGAATCAACCTGGTTTGTAGATACACGGTTAAAAAGAGTGAACCACATTTTGACACGATAAAACTCAGATGAACATATGCAGCCATGTTTAGTTAAGCATGCAAAGATGGACAGACATATGTCATGGGTCACATGACTTATTATGTTGCATTGAAACTGCATAGTAAGTTGTGTGTGGCAGTCTGGCAGATAAGAGACAAGTTTGCTATGTGCGGCAATCAGAAAGATGTGTAGTTAATTGAAGTTGAAGTGGAGGGAGCAAAATGTACCAACCTGTGGCAAGCGCAGCAAGAATCTTGCTTAGTAAACTGACATCACCCACAATAGCACCTCTGACGAAGAAAGCATTCACCTGCAAGTTTATAGAAGGGAAATTCCCCTTTATTGTTGTGAGAAAGTCACAATGAATTGAAGGAGAAGACAACTGAAAGAATGTGGAGGGGTACAGACAGGATCATACAAGCCGATGTGGAGGCCATCATAGAGGAACTGACAGTGGAGGCCAAGGATGATGCCCTTCTAGAGCGTGGCAACCCCTTCCTCTCTGGCGATGCACGTGATTGTGGCTAGTGTCCCTCCACCAGCAATAGTTTTGGCTGTTGCAGCCACAGGTGGTGGCGTTAATGGTGCCTTCCTTTGCAGCTGGATCTGCACTTTGGCTATGTCCAAAGGAATGGTAAATCAAAGCTGGCTCCAAGCCCAAATCGTTGACACTTCTGTTTGAGATCAAATAAACATCCTCCAACTTTCTTTGAAGAAGCAAATGGCAACGTTAGCCTAGCTAGTAGCCCCGAACTAATAGTTCTTAAGTTGCAGAAAATAAAATACAAATATCATGCCACTTGCAAGCCAAACAAATCCCTCTTCAATTTGCCTCAACGGCTCATCAAAACAAAGCTACTGCAAGCCCCAGTCACTACTCACTATGCTTGAGGTAGGGAGCGAGGGAGTAGTCCCAATTTCAGTGGCTTTTCAGTGGCTCCTCCTCTGCCTCTCAAATGGATGGATGCCATGCGATGCTCACGAGAGGTTGTAAAAAAGAAACTAAAGAATGCGGGTGTGCGGACGGTACCTCCACGAAGTAGGCGACAAAGGCACTTCTGAAGAAGATGGCAGTGAAGGAGGAGGCAGTCACCATGCGTCCTGGTCTCCCGCGCGGCGGCCGCTTGTGGTGGTGGGGTTTGGTAGGGGATAGGAAGAATCCAACTCTTTGCTGGCCAGAGCCGTGGAATGGACAAGACACAGAGGCAGCCAAGGGAAAGGACTCTCACAATCGACTTCTACTCTTCTATACTAATAACGAGCAAAAAACCTCACGGGAGCGCGCGGCTGCCCAGAGGTCAGCAGACCACAGCCGCGCCCATGCTCGAAATCGTCACCACCACCACCGCCATCTCCATCTCCATCTTGGCTTGACTGGAGCTCCTTCAGCCCTCTACCGCCGTCCCTCCCACTCGGCCTTTGATGCTGGTGAGGACGCGACCACCAGATAGGGCTCCGTCGATGGTGCGGCTTCCTCATGGACAGGGATTGTTATGATTTCACTGAGGAAGAAGGTTGGATTGGTCTGGGGGGCGGTCGCGTTTGCGAGCGATGTGGGGGAGCGTGGGCGGGGCATGCACATTTGCGGTTGCTTCGCGGCAGGCGGATGGCGAGCGATGGTGTCGGTGGATCGCGAGAGGGGTGGTTGCGAGGGGACGACACACGTGGGTGGGAGACGCACGACGGGGGCGACGCGGCTTTCACGGCGACCTGGCGAGCGAAGGAGGGTGGGTGGGCGGGCGGAAGGGAATTAGGAGGCGGGCGGAGGGGAATTGCCAGGCGGGCGTGGCGCATTTCAGAGATGGGGAGGCGGGCGTGGGGTGACAGTGAAACTGACCGTGTAGATCGATCAGGTGAAACGAACGACCAAGATTAACACGAGGCAGAACAGGCAAAACCAGGGAGGCAGCCTACCCCCTTACCTTCTTCATAGTAGTATATAGATAAAATAGTATAATGCTCCTACTTTATGATATAGATGTTCATCGCTACAATGCACACATTCATATTTAATTTCCAAAAAATAAAACAAAAAAATAATAATAAAATAAACATATAATCCATATATAAATATTAAATTGATAAGAACAATTATTACTTTTAGCTTTGTTGAAATGGCGAGAAATTTATGAGTTCAAAAGGAATCCAACAACTTTTTTATAGCTCACATGTTCGCTCGTTTCTTCAACTAAAAGGTGTGAGAGCACCTAGAGGGGGTGAATAAGTGATCCTATAAAATTCAACAACTAACAGCCACAAAACTTGGTTAAGTGTTAGAATGGCTAAGTACCGAGATCTTGCAACCACACAAGTATCACAGAAAAACAATCACAAAAGACACGCGAGTTTATCCCGTGGTTCAGCAAGTATAACACTTGCCTACCTCCACGTTGTGGCGTCCCAATGGACGAGGGTTGCACTCAACCCCTTTCAAGTGATCCAATGATCAACTTGAATACCACGGTGTTCTTCTTTGCTTATCTCTTTTCCCGTTTGCGAGGAATCTTCACAAGTTGGAGTCTCTCGCCCTTACAACAAATATCAAAGTGAGAGCACAAGAGTAAGGGTGGGAAGCAACACACACAAATTCGTAGCAATACGCACACACACAAGCCAAGACTTGAGCTCGAATGAAGCACAACGAGTTCACTACTAGAACAGAGCTCAAATCACTAACAAAGTCAATCAAGTGCGCAAAGACGGAGTGTAGAAGACTTAGAATGCTCAAAGTATGCTTGGATGACTCCTCCATGCGCCTAGGGGGTCCTTTTTATAGCCCCAAGGCAGCTAGGAGCCGTTGGAGGCATTCTTGGAAGGCCAAAGTTGCCTTTTGTCGGGTGGCGCACCGGACAGTCCGGTGCACCACCGGACAGCCACTGTTCATATCCGGTGCGCGATCTCCTTCTTAATCTGGCGCAGCCGACCGTTGCAGCGTCGGGCCCGTTGGCGCACCGAACATTGTCCGGTGCACACCGGACAGTCCGGTGCCCCCTGCCGACCGTTGGAGCGGGCCACGCGTCGCCCGCGGATTTGGCGGCCGACCGTTGCGCTGGCGGCCGTTGGCTAACCGGACAGTTCGGTGCACCACCGAACAGTCCGGTGAATTTTACGTCGTTGAACTTTTCCCGAGAGCGACAACTTCGCTGCGAACGACTCACCGGACAGTCCGGTGCACCACCGGACGGTCCGGTGAATTATAGTCGTACGCCGCCATCGAGTCCCAAGAGCGGCCGGTTCACCTTGGACTTGTCTAGCGCACCGGACACTGTCCGGTGCACCACCAGACAGTCTGGTGCACCACCACACAGTCCGGTGCACCCAGACTGAGCAGCAGTTGGCTGTATACAGCCAACTCTTTTTCCAATCTATTTTCTCCTGTTTCTAGAACTTAGACACAATACATTAGTATCCAAATTAATGTACTAAGTTTAGAAACGTACCTTGTTACATGATTTGCACTTCTTCAATCTTTGGCACAATTTAACACTTAGAAAGAATGTGTTGGGCACTTAATCACCAAAACAATATAGAAATGGCCCAAGGGCACATTTCTTTTTCAATCTCCCCCTTCTTGGTAATTTATGCCAACACATCAAAAAGCAAATGCAAAACATGCAACATTGATTCAAATTGAAGATCGAATTGTTTTTGATTCAAATTTGGCATATTTGGATCATTCTTTGCCACCACTTGGTTTGTTTTTGCAAATTAAAATCATTTTCCTATCTCTAAGTCAAACACATGTTTAGGCACAAAGAGAGACAATCCAAGAGTAAAAATGATTAAGAGCCAAAAACTCCCCCTTTTTCCCATAATCAAACATTCTCCCCACAAGAGACCAAATTTTGACAATAAGAATATTTTGACAAATCAAAAGTTCTAACTCTACTATCTTCAAAATTCTCAAGTGGTAGCTGATCCATTTGCTTTGGCCTTAATTTCTCTCCCTTTGGCATTAAGCACCAAAACAGGATCATTATTGGCCCTTTAACCCCATTGTCTCACCAAAATTGTCAATTAAGAGAAAAAAGGCAATAAGAGTATAGATATGAACTTGGAGTTAATACCGGAGTGCAGTGGAAGTCTTTGCATGGTCCAAGTTCACCTTTTTCTTTCAATTCACCTTCGAGACTACATTGAGTAAACTCAAGCAGAAATGTTAGTCTCAAAGAGTCAAGTTGTAGCACTTCTCCCCCTAAATATGTGCATCATTCACACATGGACTTATGAGGTCCGGGGATCCCTTGCACAACTTAAGCACCAGAAGTAAACAACAAATCTCATAAATGCATAAAGTAACTTGATCAAAGGCATAAAACACATGTATGCTATAAATCAATCCAAGTTACGCGAATCTAAGACATTTAGCTCACTACGCAGCCTACAAAAGGTTTTCTCATCTAAAGGCTTGGTAAAGATATCGGCTAGATGGTTCTCGGTGCTAACATAAAACACTTTGATATCTCCCTTTTGCTGGTGGTCTATCAAAGAGTGATGCCGGATGTCAATGTGCTTAGTGCGGCTGTGTTCAACAGGATTATCCGCCATGCGGATTGCACTCTCATTGTCACATAGGAGTGGGACTTTGCTCAGATTGTAGCCAAAGTCCCGGAGGGTTTGCCTCATCCAAAGTAGTTGCGCGCAACACTGTCCTGCGACAACATACTCGGCCTCAGCGGTGGATAGGGCAACGGAGGTTTGTTTCTTAGAGCTCCAAGACACCAGGGACCTTCCTAGGAATTGGCACGTCCCTGATGTACTCTTCCTATCAACCTTGCATCCAACATAATCGGAGTCTGAGTATCCAATCAAGTCAAAGGTAGACCCCTTTGGATACCAGATCCCGAAGCAAGGCGTAGCAACTAAATATCTAAGAATTCGCTTAACGGCCACAAGGTGACACTCCCTTGGATCGGATTAAAATCTAGCACACATGCATACACTAAGCATAATATCCGGTCTACTAGCACATAAATAAAGTAAAGAACCTATCATAGACTGGTATGCCTTTTGATCAACGGACTTACCTCATTTGTTGAGGTCGACATGTCCGTCGGTGCCCATTGGTGTCTTTGCGGGCTTGGCGTCCTTCATCCCGAACCGTTTGAGCAAGTCTTGCATGTACTTCATTTGGGAGATGAAGGTGTCGTCCTTGAGTTGCTTCACTTGGAACCCAAGGAAGTAGTTCAACTCGCCCATCATCGACATCTCAAATTTCTGTGTCATCACCCTGCTAAACTCCTCACAAGACTTTTGGTTAGTAGAACCAAATATTATGTCATCGACATAAATTTGGCACACGAATAGGTCACCATCACAAGTCTTAGTGAAAAGAGTTGGATCGGCTTTCCCAACCTTGAAAGCATTAGCAATTAGGAAATCTCTAAGGCATTCATACCATGCTCTTGGGGCTTGCTTAAGTCCATAAAGCGCCTTAGAGAGCTTACACACATGGTCGGGGTACCGTTCATCCTCAAAGCCAGGGGGTTGCTCCACGTACACCTCCTCCTTGATTGGCCCGTTGAGGAAAGCGCTCTTTACATCCATTTGGAACAACCTGAAAGAGTGGTGAGCGGCATAGGCTAACAAAATGCAAATAGACTCTAGCCTAGCCATAGGAGCAAAAGTCTCCTCAAAATCCAAACCTGCGACTTGGTCATAACCTTTTGCCACAAGTCGAGCCTTGTTCCTTGTCACCACCCCGTGCTCGTCTTGCTTGTTGCGGAACACCCACTTGGTTCCCACAACGTTTTGCTTGGGACGTGGCACCAGGCTCCAAACTTCATTCCTCTTGAAGTTGTTGAGCTCTTCCTGCATGGCCAACACCCAGTCCGGATCTTGCAAGGCCTCTTTGAAAGTCGCCTAGAGGGGGGTGAATAGGCAAATCTGAAATTTACAAACTTTAATCACAACTACAAGCCGAGGTTAGCGTTAGAAATATAAACGAGTCCGAAAGAGAGGGTAAAAACAAATCACAAGCAAATAAGGTGGATGACACGATGATTTGTTTTACCGAGGTTCGGTTCTTGCAAACCTACTACCCGTTGAGGTGGTCACAAAGACCGGGTATCTTTCAACCCTTTCCCTCTCTCAAACGGTCACTTAGACCGAGTGAGCTTCTCTTCTCAATCAAACGGGACACCAAGTCCCCACAAGGACCACCACACAATTGGTGTATCTTGCCTTGATTACAATTGAGTTGGAAACAAGAAAGAAGGAAGAAGAAAAGCAATCCAAGTGCAGGAGCTCAAATGAACACAAATGTCTCTCTTTCTAGTCACTAATTTGTTTGGAGTAATTCTGGACTTGGGAGAGGATTTGATCTCTTTGATTGTGTCTTTGAATGAAGTCTATAGCTCTTGTATGAGGTTTGATGGCTGAAAACTTGGATGCCTCGAAGTGTGGTGGTTGGGGGGTATTTATAGCCCCAACCACCAAGTTGACCCTTGGTGAAGGCTTCTGTCGTATGGCGCACCGGACAGTCTGGTGCACCACCGTACACTGTCCGGTGCGCCAGCCACGTCACCAGGCCGTTGGGTTACGACCGTTGGAGCTTCTGACAACTGGGCCACCGGACATTCCGGTGGTGCACTAGACAGTCCGGTGGTGCACCGGACAGTCAATATTCACTGTCTGGTGCGCCTTCTGTGCCTGCTCTGACTTCTGCACGCGTAGTCGCGCACTGTAGCGTTTTATTGTTCCTCTGCAGACGACCGTTGTTGTTGTATAGTCGTTACTCCACTGGCACACCGGACAGTCCGGTGCTACACCGGACAGTTCGGTGCTACACCAGACAGTCCGGTGAATTATAGCGGAGTGTCTCCCAGAATTCTCGAAGGTGGCAAGTTTGGAGTTGGGTTCCCTGGTGCACCGGATACTGTCCGGTGGCACACCGGACAGTCCGGTGCGCCAGACCAGGGCTGCCTTTGGGTTGTCTTTTGCTCTCTTTGTTTGAACCCTTTCTTGGTCTTTTTATTGGTTTGTTGTGAACCTTTGGCACCTGTAAAACTTATAATCTAGAGCAAACTAGTTAGTCCATTTATTTGTGTTGGGCAATTCAACCACCAAAATCAATTAGGAAAAGGTGTAAGCCTATTTCCCTTTCAACCTCCCCCTTTTTGGTGATTGATGCCAACACAAACCAAAGCAAATATAAAAGTGCAGAATTGAACTAGTTTGCATAAGGTAAGTGCAAAGATTGCTTGGAATGAAACTAATAATTATTTCTACTAGATATGCATGGATGGCTTTCTTATTTAAAATTTTGGACCACGCTTGCACCACTTGTTTTGTTTTGCAATGTTTTGGAAATTCTTTTTCAAAATCTTTTGCAAATAGTCAAAGGTACATGAATAAGATTTTGAGAAGCATTTTCAAGATTTGAAATTTTCTCCCCCTGTTTCAAATGCTTTTGCTTTGACTAAATAAAACTCCCCCTTAATGAAATCCTCATCTTAGTGTTCAAGAGAGTTTTATATATTAATTTTGAAGAGGGTATACCACTTTGAAATTTTATCAAAAATAAGATACCAATTCAAAAATCTTTTCTTAACCCAAATTTGAAAGACTACATTTTTGAAATTGGTGGTGGTGCGGTCCTTTTGCTTTGGGCTAATACTTTCTCCCCCTTTAGCATGAATCGCCAAAAACGGATACTTGTGAGTGAAATATAAGCCCTTTTCAAACTTTCTCCCCCTTTGGTAAATAATATATGAGTGAAGATTATACCAAATTGGAGAGCGTTGTGGAGCGACGGCGAAGGATGAATAATTTGATGGAGTGGAGTGGAAGCCTTTTGTCTTCGCCGAGGACTCCATTTCCCTTTCAATCTATGACTTATCATGAAATATACTTGAAGATCACATTAGTCATAGCAAATGAAAGAGATATGATCAAAGGTATAAAAATGAGCTATGTGTGCAAAATATCAATCAAAATTCCTAGAATCAAGAATATTTAGCTCATGCCTAAGTTTGGTAAATGTTTTCTCATCTAGTGGCTTGGTAAAAATATCGGCTAATTGATCTTTGGTGTTAATATAAACAATCTCAATATCTCCCCGTTGTTGGTGATCCCTCAAAAAGTGATACCGAATGGCTATGTGTTTAGTGCGGCTGTGCTCAACGGGATTATCCACCATGCGGATTGCACTCTCATTATCACATAGAAGGGGAACTTTGGTCAATTTGTAACCATAGTCCCTAAGGGTTTGCCTCATCCAAAGCAATTGCACGCAACAATGGCCTGCGGCAATATACTCGGCTTTGGCGGTAGAAAGAGCTACAAAATTTTGTTTCTTAGAAGCCCAAGACACCAGAGATCTTCCCAAGAACTGGCAAGTCCCTGATGTGCTCTTCCTATCAATTTTACACCCTGCCCAATCAGCATCTGAATATCCAATTAAATCAAATGTGGATCCCCTGGGGTACCAAAGGCCAAACTTAGGAGTATAAACTAAATATCTCAAGATTCGTTTCATGGCCCTAAGGTGAACTTCCTTAGGATCGGCTTGGAATCTTGCACACATGCATACGGAAAGCATAATATCCGGTCGTGAAGCACATAAATAGAGTAAAGATCCTATCATCGACCGGTATACCTTTTGATCTACGGATTTACCTCCCGTGTCGAGGTCGAGATGCCCATTGGTTCCCATGGGTGTCTTGATGGGCTTGGCATCCTTCATCCCAAACTTTGCAAGAATGTCTTGAATGTACTTCGTTTTGCTGATGAAGGTGCCCTCTTGGAGTTGCTTGACTTGAAATCCTAAGAAATAATTCAACTCCCCCATCATTGACATCTCGAATTTTTGAACCATTATCCTACTAAACTCTTCACAAGTAGATTTGTTAGTAGACCCAAATATAATATCATCAACATAAATTTGGCATACAAACAAATCATTAGCAATTGTTTTAGTAAAGAGAGTAGGATCGGCTTTTTCGACCTTGAAGCCATTAGCGATAAGAAAATCTCTTAGGCATTCATACCATGCTCTTGGGGCTTGCTTGAGCCCATAAAGCGCCTTAGAGAGTTTATAGACGTGATTAGGGTACTCACTATCTTCAAAGCCGGGAGGTTGCTCAACATAGACCTCCTCCTTGATTGGTCCATTGAGGAAGGAACTTTTCACGTCCATTTGATAAAGCTTAAAGCCATGGTAAGTAGCATAGGCAAGTAATATACGAATTGACTCAAGCCTAGCTACGGGTGCATAGGTTTCACCGAAATTCAAACCTTCGACTTGTGAATATCCCTTGGCCACAAGTCGGGCTTTGTTCCTTGTCACCACACCATGCTCATCTTGCTTGTTGCGGAAGACCCACTTGGTTCCTACAACATTTTGGTTAGGACGTGGAACTAAATGCCATACCTCATTCCTCATGAAGTTGTTGAGCTCCTCTTGCATCGCCAGCACCCAATCCGAATCTTGAAGTGCTTCCTCTACCCTGTGTGGCTCAATAAAGGAAACAAAAGAGTAATGTTCACAAAAATGAGTAACACGAGATCGAGTGGTTACCCCCTTATGAATGTCACCGAGGATGGTGTTCACGGGGTGATCTCGTTGGATTGCTTGGTGGACTCTTGGGTGTGGCGGTCTTGGACCCTCATCATCTTCCTTGTCTTGATCATTAGCATCTCCCCCTTGATCATTGTCCTCCTCTTGAGGTGGTTCCTCTTGATCTTCATCATCATCATTTTGAGCTTGATCCTCATCTTGAGTTGGTGGAGATGCTTGCATTGAGGAAGATGGTTGATCTTGTGCATGTGGAGGTTCTTCGGATTCTTTAGGACACACATTCCCAATGAACATGTTCCTTAGCGCGACGCACAGAGCCTCTTCATCATCTAGTTCATCAAGATCAACTTCCTCTACTTGAGAGCCATTAGTCTCATCAAACACAATGTCACAAGAAACTTCAACTAGTCCAGTGGACTTGTTAAAGACTCTATATGCCCTTGTGTTTGAGTCATAACCAAGTAAAAAGCCTTCTACAGCCTTAGGAGCAAATTTAGATTTTCTACCTCTTTTAACAAGAATAAAGCATTTGTTACCAAAGACTCTAAAATATGAAACATTGGGCTTTTTACCGGTTAGGAGTTCATACGATGTCTTCTTGAGGATTCGGTGAAGGTAGAGACGGTTGATGGCGTAGCAAGCGGTGTTGACCGCCTCGGCCCAAAACCGATCCGAAGTCTTGTATTCATCAAGCATGGTTCTTGCCATGTCCAATAGAGTTCTATTCTTCCTCTTCACTACACCATTTTGTTGTGGCATGTAGGGAGAAGAGAACTCATGCTTGATGCCCTCCTCCTCAAGAAAGCCTTCTATTTGTGAGTTCTTGAACTCTGTCCCGTTGTCGCTTCTAATCTTTTTGATCCTTAAGCCGAACTCATTTTGAGCCCGTCTCAAGAATCCCTTTAAGGTCTCCTGAGTTTGAGATTTTTCCTGCAAAAAGAACACCCAAGTGAAGCGAGAATAATCATCCACAATAACTAGACAGTACTTACTCCCGCCGATGCTTATGTAAGCTATCGGGCCGAATAGGTCCATGTGGAGTAGCTCGAGTGGCCTGTCAGTCGTTATGATGTTCTTGTGTGGATGATGAACACCAACTTGCCTTCCTGCTTGATATGCGCTACAAACCCTGTCTTTCTCAAAATGAACATTGGTTAGTCCCAAAATGTGCTCTCCCTTTAGAAGCTTATGAAGATTCTTCATCCCAACGTGGGCTAGTCGGTGATGCCAGAGCCAACTCATGTTAGTCTTAGCAATTAAGCAAGTGTCGAGTTCAGCTCTATTAAAATTAACTAAGTATAGCTGACCCTCTAACACTCCCTTAAATGCTACTGAATCATCACTTCTTCTAAAGACAGTAACACCTATATTCGTAAAAAGAAAGTTGTAACCCATTTTACATAATTGAGAAACAGAAAGCAAGTTGTAATCTAAAGAATCTACAAGAAAAACATTGGAAATAGAATGGTCAGGTGATATTGCAATTTTACCAAGTCCTTTGACCAAACTTGATTTCCATCCCCGAAAGTGATAGCTCGTTGGGGATCTTGGTTTTTCTCATAGGAGGAGAACATCCTTTTCTCCCCTGTCATGTGGTTTGTGCACCCGCTATCGATGATCCAACTTGAGCCCCCGGATGCATAAACCTACAAAATAATTTTAGGCCTTGTTCTTAGGTACCTAAACGGTCTTGGGTCCTTTCACATTAGAAACAATCACCTTGGGTACCCAAACACAAGTCTTTGATCCCTTGTGTTTGCCCCCCACATATTTGGCAACTACTTTGCCTGATTTGTTAGTTACATATGATGCATCAAAAGTCTTAAATGAAACATTAGGTTCATTTGATGCAATAGGATTTTTCTTCTTAGGCATTTTAACATGTGTAGAATGTCTAGAGCTAGAAGCCTCATTCTTATAAATAAAAGCATGATGAGAATGAGTCTTCTTTGCATGAATTCTCCTAATCTTATCCTCAGGATAACCAACAGGATATAAAATATAGCCCTCGTTATCCTGAGGCATAGGATCCTTGCCCTTAACAAAATTAGACAATCTTTTAGGAGGGGCATTAAGCTTGACATTGTCTCCCTGTTGGAAGCCAATGCCATGCTTAATGCCAGGGTGTCTCCCACTATAAAGCATACTACGAGCAAATTTAAATTTTTCATTCTCTAATTCATACTCGGCAATTTTAGCATCTAATTTAGCTATATGATAATTTTATTGTTTAATCATAGCAAGGTGATCATGAATAGCATCAATGTTAACATCTCTACATCTAGTGCAAATAGAAACATGATCAAGCGTAGATGTAGAGGATTTGCAATCATTTAATTCAACAATCTTAGCATGTAAAATAGCATTCTCATCTCTAAGATTGGTAATAGAAATATTGCAAACATCTAGTTCCTTAGCCTTAGCAATTAATTTTTCATTCTCATTCTTAAGGCTAGCAAGAGATTCATTCAACATGTCAATCTTAGCAATTAGACTAGCATTATCATTTCTAAGATTAACAATAGAATCATCACATACATTTGATTTCTCAATCTTAGCAATCAATTTGGCATTTTCATTTCTAAGGCTAGAAATAGTATCATGGCAAGTGCTTAGCTCACTAGTTAATTTTTCACATTTTTCTACCTCTAGAGCATAAGCATTTTTAACCTTAACATGCTTTTTGTTTTCCTTAATAAGGAAGTCCTCTTGGCTATCCAAGAGTTCATCCTTCTCATGAATAGCACTAATCAATTCATTCAACTTCTCTTTTTGTTGCATGTTAAGATTGGCAAAAAGAGTGAGCAAGTTATCCTCATCATCACTAGAATTATCCTCATCACTAGAGGTTGCATACTTAGTGGAGGATCTTGATTTTACCTTCTTCTTCTTGTCGTCCTTTGCCATGAGACACTTGTGGCCGATGTTGGGGAAGAGAAGGCCTTTAGTGACGGCGATGTTTGCGGCGTCCTCGTCGGAGGAGGAGTTGGTGGAGCTCTCGTCGGAGTCCCACTCCCGGCAAACATGGGCGTCGCCACCCTTCTTCTTGTAGTACCTCTTCTTTTCTCTTCTCTTTCCCTTCTTGTCGTCGTCCCTGTCACTATCACTTGATAATGGACATTTTGCAATAAAATGACCGGGCTTACCACACTTGTAGCAAACTTTCTTGGAGCAGGGCTTGTAGTCCTTCCCCCTCCTTTGCTTGAGGATTTGGCGAAAGCTCTTGATGATGAGCGCCATTTCCTCGTTGTCGAGCTTGGAGGCGTCGATGGGAATCCTACTTGGTGTAGAATCCTTCTTTTCTTCTTCCGTCGCCTTGAATGCGACGGGTTGCACCTCGGGTGTTGAGGTGGCGCCTTGCTCGATGATTTTCTTGGAGCCTTTGATCATCAATTCAAAGCTCACAAATTTTCCTATCACTTCCTTGGGAGACATTAGTTTATACCTTGGATCACCATGAATTAATTGAACTTGTGTAGGGTTAAGAAAAACGAGTGATCTAAGAATAACCTTGGCCATCTCATGGTCATCCCATTTGGTGCTCCCGAGGTTGCGCACTTGGTCCACCAAGGTCTTGAGCCGGTTGTACATCGCTTGTGGCTCCTCTCCTTGGTGAAGCATGAATCGACCGAGCTCCCCCTCGATCGTCTCCCTCTTGGTGATCTTGGTCACCTCATCTCCTTTGTGCGTGGTCTTAAGCACGTCCCAAATCTCCTTTGCACTCTTCAACCCTTGCACCTTATTATACTCCTCTCGACTTAGAGAGGCGAGGAGTATAGTAGTGGCTTGGGAGTTGAAGTGTTGGATTTGTTCGACCTCCTCCGAATCATAATCCTTGTCCCCTTCCTTTGGTACCTGCGCTCCATACTCAACAATATCCCATATGCTTTTGTGGAGTGAGGTTAGGTGATGCCTCATTTTATCACTCCACATAGAATAATCTTCACCATCAAACATAGGTGGTTTGCCTAATGGGACAGAAAGTAATGGAGTGTGTTTTGAAATACGAGGATAGCGAAGGGGCATCTTACTATAGTTCTTGCGCTCATGGCGCTTAGAAGTGACGGATGCCGATTCCGAGCCGGAGGTGGAGGGTGACGAAGAGTCGGTCTCATAGTAGACCACTTTCTTCATCTTCTTCTTCTTGTCACCCTTCCGTTGAGACTTGATGGAGTAAGAGGATTCCTCCTTGTGCTTGTGGGCGGACTCCCTTGAGTGCGTTCTCCCCGAGCTTGCGGACTTGTCGCCGGTCCCGATCTCCCTCTTGGCGGATGCTCCCGACATCACTTCAAGCGGTTAGGCTCTAATGAAGTACCATGCTCTGATACCAATTGAAAGTCGCCTAGAGGGGGGTGAATAGGCAAATCTGAAATTTACAAACTTTAAGCACAACTACAAGCCGGGGTTAGCGTTAGAAATATAAACGAGTTTGAAAGAGAGGGCGAAAAACAAATCACAAGCAAATAAGGCGGATGACACGATGATTTGTTTTACCGAGGTTCAGTTCTTGCAAACCTACTACCCGTTGAGGTGGTCATAAAGACCAGGTATCTTTCAACCCTTTCCCTCTCTCAAACGGTCACTTAGACCGTGTGAGCTTCTCTTCTCAATCAAACAGGACACCAAGTCCCCACAAGGACCACCACAAAATTGGTGTCTCTTGCCTTGATTACAATTGAGTTAGAAACAAGAAAGAAGGAAGAAGAAAAGCAATCCAAGTGCAGGAGCTCAAATGAACACAAATGTTTCTCTTTCTAGTCACTAATTTGTTTGGAGTAATTCTGGACTTGGGAGAGGATTTGATCTCTTTGATTGTGTCTTTGAATGAAGTCTATAGCTCTTGTATGAGGTTTGATGGCTGAAAACTTGGATGCCTTGAAGTGTGGTGGTTGGGGGGGTATTTATAGCCCCAACCACCAAGTTGACCGTTGGTGAAGGCTTCTGTCGTATGGTGCACCAGACAGTCTGGTGCACCACCGGACACTGTCCGGTGCGCCAGCCATGTCACCAGGCCGTTGGGTTCCGACCGTTGGAGCTTCTGACAACTGGGCCACCGGACAGTCCGGTGGTGCACCGGACAGTCACTATTCACTGTCCGGTGCGCCTTCTGTGCCTGCTCTGACTTCTGCGCGCGTAGTCGTGCACTGTAGCGTTTTACTGTTCCTCTGCAGACGACCGTTAGCGCTGTATAGCCGTTACTCCGCTAGCACACCGGACAGTCCGGTGCTACACCGGACAGTCCGGTGAATTATAGCGGAGTGGCTCCCAGAATTCCCGAAGGTGGCAAGTTTGGAGTTGGGTTCCCTGGTGCACCGGACACTGTCCGGTGGCACACCGGACAGTCCGGTGCGCCAGACCAGGGCTGCCTTTGGGTTGTCTTTTGCTCTCTTTGTTTGAACCCTTTCTTGGTCTTTTTATTGGTTTGTTGTGAACCTTTGACACCTGTAAAACTTATAATCTAGAGCAAACTAGTTAGTCCAATTATTTGTGTTGGGCAATTCAACCACCAAAATCAATTAGGAAAAGGTGTAAGCCTATTTCCCTTTCACTCTTCTACCCTGAAAGGCTCAATAGAAGAGACAAACGAGTAATGCTCACAAAAGTTAGCTAGTCTTGAGCGAGTAGTTACTCCCTTGCTTATATCCCCCAGAATCTGGTCGATGGGATGATTCCTTTGAATCATCGCTCGGACTTGAGTTGGAGGGGCCTGTGGTGCTTCTTCCTCCATAACTTGATCTTCTTGTGCTCCCCCTTGATCACACGCCTCCTCTTGAAGAACCTGTTCATCATCTTGAGTTGGGGGGTGCACCATTGTTGAGGAAGAAGGTTGATCCTGCACTTGGTGTTCCTATGGTCGCACATCTCCAATCGCCATGGTGCGAATTGTGTCCGTTGGAACATCATCTTCATCTATATCATCAAGATCAACTTGCTCTCTTGGAGAGCCATTAGTATCATCAAATACAACGTCGCTAGAGACTTCAACCAAACCCGATGATTTGTTGAAGACTCTATACGCCTTTGTATTTGAGTCATAACCTAGTAAAAACCCTTCTACAGCTTTGGGAGCAAATTTGGAATTTCTACCTTTCTTCACCAAAATGTAACATTTGCTCCTAAATACACGAAAGTATGAGACGTTGGGTTTGTTACCAGTCAGAAGTTCATACGAGGTCTTCTTGAGGAGGCGATGAAGGTAGAGCCGGTTTATGGCGTGGCAAGCTGTGTTCACAGCTTCCGACCAAAACCGCTCGGGCGTCTTGAATTCTCCAAGCATCGTCCTCGCCATGTTTATGAGCGTCCTGTTCTTCCTCTCTACCACACTGTTTTGCTGTGGTGTGTAGGGAGCGGAGAACTCGTGCTTGATTCCTTCCTCCTCAAGGTACTCCTCCACTTGTAGGTTCTTGAACTCGGACCCGTTGTCGCTTCTTATCTTTTTCACCTTGAGCTCAAATTCATTTTGAGCTCTCCTTAGAAAGCGCTTTAGGGTCCCTTGGGTTTCTGATTTATCCCGCAAAAAGAATACCCAAGTGAAGCGAGAAAAATCATCAACAATAATAATACCATACTTACTTCCCCCGATGCTGAGGTAGGCGACGGGTCCGAAGAGGTCCATATGAAGTAGCTCCAGAGGTCTTGATGTGGTCATCACATTCTTGCTGTGATGAGTACTTCCCACCTGTTTACCTGCTTGACAAGCTGCACAAGGTCTATCTTTTTCGAAACATACATTTGTTAGTCCTAACACATGCTCTCCTTTTAGAAGTTTGTGGAGGTTCTTCATCCCAACATGTGCTAGACGGTGATGCCACAGCCAGCCCATACTAGTCTTAGCGATTAAGCATGCATCTAGATCGGCCTCTTCTTTCGAAAAATCAACTAAGTAGAGTTTGCCATCTAGTACACCCTTAAACGCTAATGAACCATCACTCCTTCTAAAGACAGATACATCAACATTTGTAAACAAACAATTGTAGCCCATGTGGCACAATTGACTAACAGACAAGAGATTATAGCCTAGAGACTCTACTAAAAATACATTAGAAATAGAGTGCTCATTTGTGATGGCAATCTTGCCCAAGACTTTGACCTTGCCTTGGTTCCCATCTCCAAAGATAATCGTATCCTGGGAATCCTTCTTCTTGATGTAGGAGGTGAACATCTTCTTCTCCCCCGTCATGTGGTTTGTGCATCCGCTGTCGATAATCCAGCTTGAGCCCCCTGGATGCATAAACCTACAAGACAATTTACGCTTGGGTTTTAGGTACCCAACTCTTGTTGGGTCCTACAAGGTTAGTCACAATATCCTTTGGGACCCAAATGCAAGTCTTGTCTCCCTTGCATTTGGACCCCAACTTCCTAGCAACCACTTTCTTATTTTTACATGAAAGTACAAAATCAGTGTTGCAGGTATGAAAAATAGTAGCAGATTCATTATGCATTTTCCTAGGCACATAATGAATAACATTTCCCTTCCTAGGCCTACTTCTACCATGCACAAAAGTAGAACTCGAAGCAATCATAGCATGTGAATCATAAGCATCATAACCCCTATTATAATGAGCATTCCTAGAAAATTTTCTATCATAAATGAACGCATGATTCTTTTGAATGCTACCAGCCACAGGGGCCTTCCCTTTCTCCTTGTTGAGAATGGGAACCCTTTGGCTTGTTAAGTTCTTGGCTTCCTTCCGAAAGCCAAGCCCATCCTTAATTGAGGGGTGTCTACCAACCGTGTAGGCATCCCTAGCAAATTTTAACTTATCAAAGACACTTTTGCAAGTCTTAAGTTGAGCATTAAGACTTGTCACTTCATCATTCAATTTTGCAATAGCAATGATGAAAGGGAATTAGGCTTACACCTATTTCCTAATTGATTTTGGTGGTTGAATTGCCCAACACAAATAATTGGACTAACTAGTTTGCTCTAGTCTATAAGTTCTACAGGTGCCAAAGGTTCACAAAGGCCAACAAAAAGACCAAGAAAAGGGTTCAACAAAGAAAGCAAGGGATAACCGAAGTGTGCCCTGGTCTGGCGCATCGGACTGTCCGGTGTGCCACCGGACAGTGTCCGGTGCACCACCGGACAGTGTCCGGTGCACCAGATGACTCCAAGCTAAACTCTTCACCTTCGGGAATTTTCAGAGGCGCTTCGCTATAATTCACCGGACTGTCCGGTGCACCACCGAACAGTGTCCGGTGCTCCAAGGAAGAGCGACTACGAACTCGCCAGCTTCGGGAATCCGCTCCGCTAAAATTCATCGGACTGTCCGGTGAGTCACCGGACAGTGTACGGTGCACACCCGACTGTCTGGTGTGACAACGGAGCAACGGCTACTTCGCGCGCAACGGTCGACTGCAACACATTAAATGTGAAAGTCGCCTAGGGGGGGGGGGTGAATAGGGCGAAACTGAAATTTACAAACTTAATCACAACTACAAGCCGGGTTAGCGTTAGAAATATAATCGAGTCCGTGAGAGAGTGTGCAAAACAAATCGCAAGCGACTAAAGAGTGTGACACGCGAATTTGTTTTATCGAGGTTCGATTTTCACAAACCTACTCCCTGTTGAGGAGGCCACAAAGGCCGGGTCTTTTTCAACCCCTTCCCTCTCTCAAACGGTCCCTCGGACCGAGTGAGCTTTCTCTTCTCAAATCAACCGGAAACAAAACTTCCCCGCAAGGACCACCACACAATTGGTGTCTCTTGCCTCGGTTACAAGTGAGTATTGATCTCAAGAAAGAATGAGAAAGAAGAAAGCAATCCAAGCGCAAGAGCTCAAAAGAACACGACAAATCACTCTCACTAGTCACTAATGCTTTTGTGGAATTGGGAGAGGATTTGATCACTTGAGTGTGTCTTGTATTGAATGCCTAGCTCTTGTAAGTGGTTGGAAGGTTAAAAACTTGGATTGTTTGAATGTGGGGTGGTTGGGGGTATTTATAACCCCAACCACCAAACTAGCCATTTGGTGGAGGCTGCTGTCGCATGGCGCACCGGACAGTCCGCTGCGCCACCGGACAGTGTCCGGTGTGCCAGTCACGTCACCAGGCCGTTGGGTTCCGACCGTTGGAGCTCTGACTGCTGGGCCCGCCTGGATGTCTGGTGGCACACCGGACATGCACTGTAGAGTGTCCGGTGCGCCACATCGCGCGTGCCTGACTCCTGCGCGCTCTGGCACGCATTTAATGCTTCTGCAGGTGACCGTTGGCGCGAAGTAGCCGTTGCTCCGCTGGCTCACCGGACAGTCCGGTGCACACCGGACATGTCTGGTGAATTATAGCGGAGCGAATTCCCGAAGCTGGCGAGTTCCTGAGACACTCTTCCTTGGAGCACCGGACACTGTCCGGTGTACACCGGACAGTCCGGTGAATTATAGCGGAGCGCCTCTGGATTTTCCCGAAGGTGAGGAGTTCAGCGTGAAGTCCCCTGGTGCACCAGACACTGTCCGGTGGCACACCGGACAGTCCGGTGCGCCAGACCAGGGCTGCCTTCGGTTATCCCTTGCTCTCTTTGTTGAACCAAATTCTTGGTCTTTTTATTGGCTAAGTGTGAACCTTTGGCACCTGTATAACTTATACACTAGTGCAAACTAGTTAGTCCAATTATTTGTGTTGGGCAATTCAACCACCAAAATCAATTAGGAAATAGGTGTAAGCCTAATTCCCTTTCAGTCTCCCCCTTTTTGGTGATTGATGCCAACACAAACCAAAGCAAGTATAGAAGTGCATAATTGAACTAGCTTGCATAATGTAAGTGCAAAGGTTGCTTGGAATTGGGCCAATATAAATACTTATAGAATACGCATGGATTGTTTTCTTCATTTTTAACATTTTGGACCACGCTTGCACCATATGTTTTGTTTTTGCAAATTCTTTTGTAAATCCTTTTCAAAATTCTTTTGCAAATAGTCAAAGGTAAATGAATAAGATTTTGCGAAGCATTTTCAAGACTTGATATTTTCTCCCCCTATTTCAAATGCTTTTCCTTTGACTAACAAAACTTCCCCTTGATAAATTCCTCCTCTTAGTGTTCAAGAGGGTTTTAAGATATTGATTTTGAAAATACTACTCTCTTCCTCTTTTGAACACAAAGAGATACCAATTTGAAAATCATACCAATTGAAAAATTCTTTCTAAAATTAGTACCAATTGATAGACCAAAAAATTTGGTGGTGGTGCGGTCCTTTTGCTTTGGGCTCATGCTCTCTCCCCCTTTGGCATAAATCGCCAAAAACGGAATCATTAGAGCCCTTTTAACTACTTTCTCCCCTTTGGCGAATAAAATATGATTGAAGATTATACCAAAGACGAAGTCCTTTTGCTTGGGACTTAGGCTCCCTCCCCCAAAGATGGAGAGTTGCCCGGAGCGATGGCGAAGGATGAGTTACGGAGTGGAAGCCTTTGTCTTCGCCGAAGACTCTAATTCCCTTTCAATACACCTATGACTTGGTTTGAAGTAGACTTGAAAACACATTAGTCATAGCATATGAAAGAGACATGATCAAAGGTATATGAATGAGCTATGTGTGCAAATTAACAAAAGAAGTTCCTAGAATCAAGAATATTTAGCTCATGCTTAAGTTTGTTAAAGGTTTGTTCATCAAGTGGCTTGGTAAAGATATGGGCTAATTGATCTTTAGTGTTAATATATGAAATCTCGATATCTCCCTTTTGTTGGTGATCCCTTAAAAAGTGATACCGAATGGCTATGTGTTTAGTGCGGCTATGCTCAACGGGATTATCCGCCATGCAGATTGCACTCTCATTATCACATAGAAGAGGAACTTTGGTTAATTTGTAACCATAGTCCCTAAGGGTTTGCCTCATCCAAAGTAGTTGCGTGCAACAATGGCCTGCGGCAATATACTCGGCTTCGGCGGTAGAAAGAGCTACGGAATTTTGCTTCTTTGAAGCCCAAGACACCAATGATCTTCCCAAGAACTGGCAAGTCCCCAATGTGCTCTTTCTATTGATTTTACACCCCACCCAATCGGCATCCGAATAACCAATCAAATCAAAAGTGGATCCCCTAGGATACTAAAGCCCAAACTTAGGAGTATAAACTAAATATCTCAAGATTCGTTTTACGGCCGTAAGGTGAGCTTCCTTAGGGTCGGCTTGGAATCTTGCACACATGCATACGGAAAGCATAATATCCGGTTGAGATGCACATAAATAGAGTAAAGAACCTATCATCGACCGATATACCTTTTGATCGATGGATTTATCTCCTTCGTCGAGGTCGAGATGCCCATTGGTTCCCATGGGTGTCTTGATGGGTTTAGCATCCTTCATCCCAAACTTGCTTAGAATATCTTGAGCATACTTCGTTTGGCTTAGGAAGGTGCCCTCTTGGAGTTGCTTCACTTGAAATCCTAAGAAATACTTCAACTCCCCCATCATAGACATCTCGAACTTTTGTGTCATGATCCTACTAAACTCTTCACATGTAGACTCGTTAGTAGACCCAAATATAATATCATCAACATAGATTTGGCATACGAACAAGTCATTTTCAAGAGTTTTAGTGAATAAAGTAGGATCGACCTTTCCGACTTTGAATCCGTTAGTGATAAGGAAATCTCTAAGGCATTCATACCATGCTCTTGGGGCTTGCTTGAGCCCATAAAGCGCCTTAGAGAGTTTATACACATGGTTAGTGTGGGGGATAGATATCCCCCGGGTCCACTAAAAGAGTAAAGGACCTCACGAAAGGCCCAAGGGCCCAATAAATCGTAAGGTCATTCTTTCGTGGGCCTGGGGAGAAATAGCCAGCGGAGCAGAATGACATGGGGCCGGATTGGTACAAGCCCGGACGGCCTGCAGCATCGAGCGAATGACCGCAACAGAGATCCGACTTTCCCGCGCTGGAGCCTCCATGCAACGAAGCCACGCGAGGATAAGTCGGCGAGGGTTACGTAGGGATAATCTCAAGAGGTTCACTATCTTTTAGCTACTCGTTGCTATCTTATCCACATGTACTGCCCCACGGTCGAGTATATAAGGCCTAGGGGGCACCCCTTCAGAACGATCGACCCTTTACTTAGCCACCCACATCAACTCTCTGTATTCTCGATCCAGAGAGCTCTCTTGTAGCCACATCCACCAAGCATACTCATCAGGACGTAGGGTGTTACGCATCTCTAAGCGGCCCAAACCTGTAAAACTTGTCCACTGTCCCTCGTGCGATCGGCGCGAACCATTTTGCTACAGTTGTCGACACCGTCCTACTCCTAAAACACCTTGAGGGGCAACCCCGGGTGTGCGGTCGGACCCAAAACACCGACAGCTGGCGCGCCAGGTAGGGGGTGTGTCGACAATCCAAGCTAGCTCAATGGCCATCTCCTTCTACAGCAAGATCACCCTGCGTCCCGGATCCGTGCTCTGCTTCGAAACAATCTCATTTGTAGCGGATGAAGAAGGAATTCTGCACCGTATCGCGGATCTGCCGGAAAAAAGGTCTCCCCCAACAAACTCCGAAAATACCGGAGAAGCACAACCTCCAGCTCTCCGGATGAGGATCGTCTCCGGAAAGCCGGGAGCCGAGAGCTCGCTGACCCGGAGAACTCCGCTGCCTACTTCTCCGACAAAAGAGTGGACACAGATCACAAGAAAAAAGGTAACCGGGGGGAAGCAAGTTGCTCTTTCCGTCCCTCATGCCTCAAAGGGGGACGGGAAGAAGATCACCACGACAGCAGCACCGTTCTACCCCGACGTCCTCTTCATCGGGAGAGCGGAGTCGCCCATTATCTCCGACGACGAGCCGACTGTACCCGGGGAGGAACCGCCTCAACGAGAGTCCCATCGACGGAGGAACCGGCGCAGGAACGTACGACGACATCACGCAGCCGGAGAGCGGAATCCGGAACAGCCTGTCTCGCGAGACGAGGTCTCGGAGGTAGGAGAAACTCCGGAAGAACGCGTCTTCAGAGAACGAAGGAACTCCCGACGACGTGATCGCCGACGAGCTCAGGAACAGGCTGAGCAGGATGCAAGGCAGCGTCGAGAGAATCCATTCTTCGGGCGCAACCTGAATCCCGACTTCGCCCGAGCTATGAACACGCCGAGCGAAGTCGGAGGGGTACTGGCTTGGATAGCTGAGGGCCTTCCACGGACTCCTGACGCCGATGGCTACCGACGACTGTTCACCCAGGCGGCTAATCATCTTCTACCACTTGCTCACCCGCCGAACGATCTACGACACGCCATCAACAGTCGCCGAGACACGCGAAGCTCCATCAATGCTTCACGCGAGCGGCAGCATGAGAACGAGATTCGCCGTCGGGAGGAGTATGACCGGGATCACGGCATCCCGACGCAGAGCCAAGCTACCAGAACTGAGTCGGCAACGGCCTCAACTAGCGGAATCACCCGGGGGCGGTCGAGGAACCACAATCACAACTCCCCTCCCCGGGACAAACATCGTCCCCGACGACAGGAGGACACGTGCGGAGTGTCCGCTCTTACTCCGCGCCTCAGGGCCATCCAATGGCCTCCCAACTTCAAGGTATCCAACGTTGACAAATATGAACCTAAGCAGGACCCATGGGGTTGGCTAGCCGTCTACACCACCGCTGCTCGAGCTGCCGGGGCGTCCGAAGACGTAATGACCGCATACTTGCCCATTGTCCTTGGGCAAGACGCGCTGCAATGGCTGCGACATCTACCCCGACACTGCATCGACGTCTGGGGCGACTTCAGTCGACGCTTCACCGCCAACTTCCAGTCCCTCTTCGACAAGCCGGCGCAACCGTGGGACCTCAAATCCATCAAGCGCCGGGGGGACGAGACTCTCCGGTCGTATCTCAAAAGGTTTCAGACCATGAGAAATCGTATCCCCGAGGTCACGGAGGCGGTCGTGATCGAGGACTTCTACAGAGGATCCAATGACTCGGCTTTCGTCCGAGCCATACTACAGAAGGCACCGACTACCTCCGAGGAGCTGTTCCGGGAAGCCGACCTCTACATCACCGCTGACGAGCGAGCCCAGGACCTCATCGGAGGAGCAAAGCCCGCACCGGCAGCACCACGACGCGACACGAACCAGCAACCCGACAAGCGATGGGAGAAGAGGCCTCGCGAAGAAGTGCACGCTGCCGGACCACCTGCCTCTCGCGCCCGAGGAGGACCTCGTGGAGGCGAACGCACGTTGGACGACATCCTCGACGCCCAGTGCCCGTATCACAAGGACATGCGCCACACTCTTCGTAACTGCCGAGACTTCAAGCATTCCATCGGACACGGCCGACCCTTCCAACCTTTACCTCCTCCTCCGCCGAGGGGAGGACCAGATGAACCACGACAACCCCATCGACAGGAGGAGGGAGGAGGAGGAGGAGCTTTTCCACGCGTTGACAGGGAGGTCAACGTCATCTTCGGCGGACACGGATCGCAGGAGAGCAGAAGACAGCAAAAGCTCAACGATCGCCAGATACTGGTGGCGACCGCCGGCCCTCCCGCCCCATACCGGTGGTCGGAGCACCCGATCACCTTCACTCGGGCAGATCAATGGCTCAACTTCGACCATCCGGGCAAATACCCGCTTCTCGTCGATCCGGTGATCCGAGAGAGCCGGGTGAAGAAGGTGTTAGTGGACGGGGGGAGCAGCATCAACGTTACCTTCCCCCGGACACTCCAAGGCTTGGGAGTTCACCTCAAAGAGCTCCACGAGTCGGACACCCCTTTCTTCGGCATCGTGCCGACGGAAGGGGAATACCCGCTGGGCCACATCTACATGCCAGTCACCTTCGGAACTCCGGAGAACTACAGAACCGAGTTCCTGATGTTTGAAGTGGCGAACTTCGACTGCGGGTACAACGCCATCATCGGGAGGCCTGGATTGGCCAAGTTCATGGCCATTCCGCATTACACATACATGATACTGAAGATGCCAGGACCGCAAGGGATCATAACTGTGCACGCCGACTTCCAAGGCGCCGCATAGTGTTTGCGAGTGGCTATTCAAGCAGCCCTCACCGCCAAGCCATCGACAGCTCCCTCCACAATGGCGAACTCTAAGCCTGAGGAGGACCTCACAGTACCAGCAAGCGAAGCTCAGACCGCGACCTCTATGCGGCCGACTGAAGAAACCAAGAGAATCAACCTGGGGTTCGCTGATGAGCGCAAGACGGCTATCATCAGCTCCAGCTTGGATGACAAATAGGAAAGCGCGCTCGTCCGGTTTCTGCAAGATAACCGAGATGTATTCGCATGGCAACCTGCGGATATGCCGGGAGTCCCAAGAGAACTGGCCGAGCACAAACTGAAGGTTTACCCCCAGGCAAGGCCGATTCGGCAAAAACTACGTCGTTTCACGCCTGACAAGAGAGAGGCCATTCGCGCTGAGTTAGCTCGCTTGGTCGCAGCTGGATTCATTAGAGAAGTATTACATCCCAAGTGGTTAGCCAACCCTGTTCTTGTACTCAAAAAGAATAAAGTGGATTGGCGCATGTGCGTTGATTATACTGATCTCAACAAACACTGTCCGAAGGATCCTTTCGGGCTCCCGAGGATAGATCAGGTGGTGGACTCCACCGCTGGATGTTCTATGCTGTCTTTCCTGGATTGCTATTCCGGATACCATCAGATTAGTCTGGCAAAGGAAGATGAAGAAAAAACGGCATTCATTACTCCGTTTGGTGCTTTCTGTTATACCTCCATGCCGTTTGGCCTCAAAAACGCTGGAGCAACTTACCAGAGAGCCATTCAAACATGCTTAGCCGATCACTGGGGCAAGCGTGTGGAGGCCTATGTGGATGATGTGGTAATCAAAACACAGGACTCAAAAGACTTCATCGAAGACTTGCAACTGGTTTTCAACAGTCTGAGGCGGTATAGATGGAAGCTTAATCCCGAGAAATGTGTTTTCGGAGTACCAGCCGGAAAGTTGCTCGGGTTTATTGTCAGCCACCGGGGAATTGAAGCTAATCCAGATAAGATTGAAGCTATCATGAAGATGGAAGCACCTCGATCGCAGAAGAAGGTTCAGTGACTTACTGGATGCATGGCAGCTTTAAGCAGATTTATATCCAGGCTGGGGGAAAAAGGTCTGCCATTTTATAAGTTACTCAAGAAGGTGGATAAATTTCAGTGGACTTCAGAAGCGCAAGAAGCTCTAGATGCTCTGAAAAAATTCTTGACAACACCACCAGTACTGAAACCACCTCGGCGAGCCACTTCAACTCAACCAGCTGAAGATTTGCTACTGTATATCTCTTGCACGACTCACGTGGTAAGCACCGCGTTAGTAGTCGAGCGAGTAGAAGAAGGACATGCCTATCCAATACAACATCCTGTCTACTTCATTAGTGAAGTCCTAGGCCCCTCGAAGAAAAAGTACCCTCAAGTTCAGAAGCTATTGTACGCAGTACTTCTAACTGCCCGCAAGCTGCGTCACTACTTTGACGACCACAAAGTCATAGTAGTCACAAGTTTTCCAATAGGGGATATTCTTCACAACAAGGAAGCCATCGGTCGAATAGCCAAGTGGGCTTGTGAGCTGGGATCTCATGACATCGAGTTCCGACCTCGCACCGCCATCAAAACTCAAGCACTGGTTGATTTCGTATCAGAATGGACTGAACAGCAAGTACCAGACAATCCGGAGACTGCCGAAGTATGGCGAATGTATTTTGATGGCTCGTTAAAGCTGCAGGGAGCAGGAGCAAGGATTCTCTTCACTGCGCCTGGAGGTGAACATCTCAAGTACGCCCTCCAGTTGTTATTCCCAGCCTCCAACAATGCAGCCGAGTATGAAGCTTTGATCCATGGATTGAACATTGCCATATCGTTGGGTGTCAAAAGATTAATGGTATACGGAGACTCTCTGGTAGTCATCAGCCAGATAAACAAGGAGTGGGATTACTCAAGCGATTCAATGGGAAAATACTGCGCTGCCGTCCGAAAACTGGAAGATAAATTCGAGGGTCTGGAATTTCATCATGTAGAAAGAGATCGGAACACAGCAGCCGATGTACTGTCCAAACTGGGGTCCGGTCGAACTCAGGTCCCACCCGGGATTTTCGTGCAAGAAATTCTGCGGCCAAGTATCTCAATGGATCAGACAGAAGAATGCAACATCATAGATCAACTCGAGTCAGACCCTGATGACTGGAGGAGGCCGATCATTAAGTATATAAAGAATGAAGAGGAACCAGACGACAAAAATTTGGCAGAGCGCATTGCAAGACAGTCGGCTCACTATACACTTATTGGGGAGACATTATACAGAAGGGGTGCATCAGGCGTCTTCATGAAGTGCATTCTCCCATCCACTGGAAAGCAACTTCTGGAGGAAGTTCATGCTGGGCAATGTGGAATACATGCAGCCTCCAGAACACTAGTCGGGAAGGTCTTCAGGTCAGGATTCTATTGGCCAACAGCAAAGAACAATGCAGCCGAGTTAGTTCAGAGGTGCGAAGCCTGCCAATACTTGTCAAAGCAACAACACATGCCAGCACAGCAACTGCAGACCATACCAGTAACTTGGCCCTTCGCATGCTGGGGACTGGATATGATTGGACCTTTCAAGAAAGCTCAAGGGGGATACACTCATGTATTGGTAGCAATTGACAAATTCACTAAATGGATAGAGTTCAAGCCCATTGCCTCCTTAACCTCTGCTAAGGCCGTGGAATTCATACAAGACATAATATTCAGATTCGGGATACCAAACTGCATCATAACTGATTTAGGATCCAACTTCACAAGTTCAGAATTCTTTGACTTCTGCGAGCAAAAGAGCATTCAGATCAAGTATGCATCTGTAGCCCATCCAAGAGCCAACGGGCAAGTTGAGCGAGCCAACGGGATGATATTGGATGCACTCAGGAAAAAGATCTTCGATAAGAATGAAAAATTCGCAGGAAAGTGGATAAGGGAATTACCCTATGTTGTTTGGAGCCTAAGAACCCAACCTAGTCGAGCTTTGCATGGAAACACTCCTTTCTTCATGGTCTATGGGTCGGAGGCAGTGCTACCTGCTGATCTCAAGTTTGGGGCGCCAAGGCTGATCTTTGAAAGCATAGCAGAAGCTGAGACCACCAGGCTGGAGGACATAGATATACTCGAGGAAGAACGGTTAAACGCAGTAATCCAATCAGCAAGGTACCAGCAGACTCTAAGGCGCTATCACGACAAGGCTGTGCGACAACGATTCTTCTCAGTAGGAGATCTCGTCCTCCGCCGAATTCTAACGGGGGAGGGACGACACAAGTTATCACCCTTATGGGAAGGACCCTTCGTGGTAGCAGAAGTCACTCGGCCCGGATCGTATCGCCTCACTCAGATGGATGGCACAGAAGTTGGGAACTCCTGGAACATAGAACGCCTCAGAAAGTTTTATCCCTAGCTGTACCTCAAAACTGCTGGGACGATGATGATGTACTCTGTAAAGTGGAAATATGTCATCAATAAAAAAGAGGTCTCAAGGATACTCAATTCATTCACGATTGACTTGCATTCTTACTTAACTCAGGGTGACCACTATGCCCTGCTAACGGAGCAATCGACTTAAGTCGGCAACGACTTAAGGCGGTGCAACATGCTCACGCTTACTTAACTCGGGGTGACCACTATGCCCTGCTAACGGAGCAATCGACTTAAGTCGGCAATGACTTAAGGCGGTGCAACATGCTCACGCTTACTTAACTTAGGGTGACCACTATGCCCTACAAACGCAGCGATCGACTTAAGTTGGCAGCAACTTAAGACCGGTGCAACATGCTCGCGCCTATATAATTCAGGGGATGACTTCCATATCCCGCAAACAAATTTCATAATCATCATGCGTCATTACTGCCAACTCATTAACTAACAAATTCTGATACAATGAGAGAGTAACTATGTCATTCGAATGGAAAACTGGTGTCCTCTAACAAATACTCGATCATGCAAACCGCGCGCTTGGAGCACGCAAAATGTTTTTCTATTTTGCAACATCTTTCTCAGGAGCGACCGACGAAGAAGGGCGACTCGAGGAATCAGGAGCGGCGTTCACGTCAGCCCTTATGTCTTCAGGAACAACCACGTCGGGTCTCCTCATCAAGATTCGTCCCGCCCGAATAGCCTTGTCCAGGGCTTTGTCGCGTTGGGCCTTGAGAGTAACAGAAGTTTCTTCAGCAGTTTTAGCAGCCAGTCGAGCGCTCTCTAACTCCTGGGCAATGGATTTTTTGGAAGCTCGGAGCCCTTTGATAGTAGCATCTTTCGCTGATATCAACTGCTTAAGCCGGGTTACCTCCTCCATGGATTCCTGCAGCTTACGACGTTGGAGGTCTAATTCTTCCATGGTGAAGCGATGACTTCTTTCCAAGATGGTCAGCGAATTGCTAGAATCTCGATACAACCTGTCAAGATTGTCACGAGAAGCAGCAAGGATACGTTTTTCTTCCTGCAAGCACAAGCTAGTTCCTTCAAAAAACCAAGCAAGTAATAGGAGCACAGCAAGGCAAAGCACAGTTTCGTGTATCACCTTTTCAGAGTCGAGCTGAGCATGAAGAGAAGAACTCAGTGCATTGGCATCATCTAAGGCAGCGGAGACCTGACTCAGCTCAATCTGACTTTGAGAGTACTTTTCCTCAAAATCAGTGCATCGCTGGGCCAATTCAGCCTGATCTTGAGAATGTTTTTCCTCAAGAATTGCAATCTGCCGAGTCATTCCTAGCAAGAGGTAATCAAACAAAACGAGGTCAGAAGGTAAAACAGTCCACAACAAAGGCGAAGAAAAGAAAAAGGGCACTAACCAGTGTTAGTCGCCTCCAACTCGGATACACGACGATGAAGTGACACTGGATTCCAACACGTAAGAGACGAAGCCACTTCTGGGACGGAAGCACCCTGCGATCTCAGCTGGCTGGCCATCCCATCCACCAAAACCTGATGAGAAGAACAGATGAGCATAATGACAAAAGCTCATGCAATGTAAAGATAAAGCTAAAAACAACACAGTACCTGGAGGTTGGAAAAGAACGAAGGGATCCCCAAATCAGGAGAAATCAGCTGATAATCAGGCGCAAGGCCACCACCCGAAGCAGCTTGCAACGGACCAGTAGGAATCAGCCCAGCGCCTTCAACAGAGCCGAACGCCCGATCAATGGGGACGCTGCCCTCTAAAGCGACCCCCTGGTCCAAAGTTTGGGCTACCACCATGCAGCCAGAGTGTGGAGGTGATCCCGCGTGAACGTCCATGGAAGTGCAGGAAGGAGACCCTGCTTGGGCACCCTCGGGGGCTGGGTCATAGTTGGCACTGCCCACTTGAGCCGGATCATCCCCGGCAGCACCCTTGGGGGCTGGGCAGTGGCTTACACTCTTCATCCGAGCTAAGTCATCCCTGGCGACATCCTCGGGGGCTGGGCATGTGTCAGCACCATTCTTGAGGTCCAGACTCCCCGCAGTAACCACCTCTAAGGTTGACGGGCCCTCAGCCACTTCCATGGAACCAGGACAATCCAAGTTAGCATCCCGACCCTCGAGATCGCGCTCTAAGGTCGACGAGGCACGGGATGACCTCAACCCAGCATCAGGCACGGCAGCGCAAGCCTCCATCGCATCATCATCCACTAGCTCTGATAACAAGTCCTCTGGGACCATATCCTCAAGAGTCTGATCAAAGTTGGCCAGGGACAGTTCTTGCAGACCAATGAGGGCAGACAAAGCAGGAGAGGGAACTCCACTACTTTCACCACTGGCAAGGAATTGCCGACTGTTCTTCCGAGTCAGAGGGACCTCATTCTCTTCCTCCCTGTCGTCTTCATCAGCAACACAGGCAACACCCCCATTGGGATCAGCGACAGATGGAGCACACCCATTGGGATCAACAACAGACATACCACACCCATTGGGGTCAGCATCAGTAAATTCAGGCACGGGAACCTCCTCAGCAGCAGGAACCGATGGACCAGCACCCCGATCCAAACTAGATACTTGCCGAAGACGTCTCTTTTTCTTTTTCTGCTCATCAGCAGAAAGATCAGTTTGATTGGCTCGGCAAGGACGTCTCGGGCGAACACGGACAGGTCTCTGAACATCCAAGGATGTACCAGCTTCTGGGAGAGGCGCCACCGCCAATGTCCCAGCAGGAGCAGCATCAGAAGAATCTTCAGCCAGCATATCAAGCATAGCACTTATTTCTGCATCATTAGGATCCAAAGGCACTTCAAAATGGACTTGTCGTTCGTCATCAGGAATCTCCCCAAGCGAGGCAACCAAAGCACTGACTTCTTCATCAGAGGGTCGCGTTCTAAGGCCCAAATTGCCATCAGTCGCAGGTGGATTTGACACGAAAAGAGTGAAGACTTTGGAAGGAGGTAAATTCCAGGCCGAGTACGCCACCGGAGCACCAACATTAGACACCTTGCCCCTGAGAATCATTTCCAGTCGGCTCACCAAGTCTGCAGAAGGGATTCTCCTGTTGGTAACCCGAGTTGAGTCGGCTAGCCCCCGATACAGATAAGCTGGGTGGACCCTATCCTTCAGTGGCTGAATGTTCTTGAAAACGAAGTCAGCAACCACAGCTTCAGCAGTTAGACCTCTCTCTTTCAGCAGTCCAACCTCAGCTAGCAACACACCGGCTTCAGCTACCTCCTCGTCTGTGGGAGACTCGGTCCAGCTTGGGGTGCGAACATCTGGCTGCCTTCCCGACCGGGGGGGGAGAGAATTTCCATAATTATCAACTATAAACCACTCCAGACGCCATCCCTTAATGCTGTCTTTAAGGGGAATCTCAAGATATTCAGTCTTCCGTCCCCGGCGCATCTCCAAACTGGCACCTCCGACCAACTGATGTTGTCCCCCGGCCATCCCAGGGCGACAATGATACAGATATTTCCATAAACCGAAATGTGGCAGCACGCCAAGAAAGGCTTCGCATAAGTGAACGAAGATGGAGATTTGCAGAATTGAGTTAGGGTTCAGATGGGTCAGGTTAATGTGGTAGAAATCAAGGAGACCACGGAAAAATGGAGAGATGGGAAGGCCAAGGCCGCGAAGAAGAAAAGGAGCGTAAACTACAGACTCGTGGGTATCCTCTGTCGGGACAGTAGTCCTGTGGCAAATCCGCCAAGAACAGAGTTCCCGCGGAGGAAGAACCCCGATGGACACGAGGTGGAGGAGTTCAGCTTCGGAAATGATAGACATGTGGTTACCTGCAAAAGGCAACTGGCTGTTGGGATCGATTGGAGGAATCACCACAGCGGACGAGCTCGCGATTTTCCTCTTGGGAGCCATCTCGATTCTACCAGCGAGCAGATTGGAGGCGAGCGACAGAGAGGATTCGGAAGCGGGAATGCAAGAACTAGGGCACGGAAAGCAATGGCGGCTAAAAGCGCAGCTCTTATGGGATATTCTCGAGCCAGATACCGTTTCAAAAAGTGCCCAGTCATCACCCGGCGGTTATTTCCAAAACCCCAGCATGCCACGTGGTCACTCGGCAGTTATTTCCAAAAAGCCGATGGGCCACCTCATCACTCGGTTATCATCCTCAAAATAGCTCATGCGGCCTGCTATCACTCGGCGTTGCCCCTAAAACGCTGGTCTCGTGTTCAATCGCTCGGCATTACCTCTAAAATGCCGACGTCGACCTGCTAACACTCGGCGTTGCCTCTAAAACGCTGATCTCATGTTTAATCGCTCGGCATTACTTCTAAAATGCCGATGGCGACCTTCAATCACTCGGCGTTGCCTCTAAAACGCTGGTATAGCGTTCAGTCGCTCGGCATTACTTCTAAAATGCCGGCGGTGACCTTCAATCACTCGGCGTTGCCTCTAAAACGCTGATCTCATGTTTAATCGCTCGACATTACTTCTAAAATGCCGGCGGTGACCTTCAATCACTCGGCGTTGCCTCTAAAACGCTGATCTCATGTTTAATCGCTCGGCATTACTTCTAAAATGCCGGCGGTGACCTTCAATCACTCGGCATTGCCTCTAAAACGTTGATCTCGTGTTCAGTCGCTCGGCATTACCTCTAAAATGCCGACGTCGACCTGCTAACACTCGGCGTTGCTTCTAAAACGCTGATTTCATGTTCAATCGCTCGGCATTACTTCTAAAATGCCGACGGCGACTTTCAATCACCCGGCGTTGCTTCTAAAACGCTGATCTCATGTTCAATCGCTCGGCATTACTTCTAAAATGCCGACGGCGACTTTCAATCACTCGGCGTTGCCTCTAAAATGCTGGTATAGCGTTCAGTCGCTCGGCATTACTTCTAAAACGTTGATACAGACTACAAGATTACTCGGCAACTACTTCTGGAAGCGTCAGTATGATGTCCAAGTTATTCGTCTACTGTCTCAAAAAGATCAGTTTTATAATCAAGCAAAGCAAGTCATCAAGAAGAAGCCAACGTCATTCTTTCATTAAGGGAAGACAATAAGCTTACAAATCAACTCTTTGCGAGTTGATGCTTCCCTACTATTACTACATTACATTACTACTACTACTACACTACGCTATACTACTCTACATTACTACTACATTATTCTAACTATACTAAACTATACTAATATCTAATAAGACCAGTGGCGCCTAGCCACTGGCCCTGCCCCTCCCGCCGCCGCCGCCCTTGGTGCTGCCCTTGCTGCTGCCGCCTTTGGTGCTGCCCCTGCTGCCGCCGCCTTCACCGCCCCTGCCGCCGTCACCGCTGCTCCTGCCGCCGCCACTGCCGTCGCCGTCGCCACCGTCGTCGCCGTCGCCGTCGTCGTCGTCGTCGTCCTCGTCCTCGCCGCCGCCGTCCGAGTCCTCCTCATCCGAGCCCTCGAGCCCGGAGCGCTCGACGGCCCGGATGTACGTCTAGACCTCCGCGGCTATCCCCTGGGAGTCGTCCGAGTCATCGGACGACGCCGGGGGAGAGACGGGAGCCGGAGATCCCTCGGACTCGGAGGAGAACTCCTCCTCCGAGTATTCCGAGTCACCGAAATCCTCCGATGGAGGAGTCGGTTTGCGCTTGCGCTTGTTGCTCTTGCCCATGGCGGAGGTAGACGGGGGAGAAGAGAAGGAAGCAGTAGAGAACAGCGAAGAGATGTGAAAAAACCAGAGGGGCAACAGCGTTATTTATAGAAGGGAAAGACAACCACTCACCTCCAACCGCGGTAACTGAACAGTCGCAAAGCATTCAATAAGCACTTCCACCCGTCTGGAGACACGTCAGGCGGCTGACGCCGTTTCATGCAACACTACACCCATTGGGACTCCAGTCAACAGCGCAAAGGATATGATTACACTCGCCGTCCCATCACATTACTACTCAGAAGCAGCCGGCTAAAACACTCAGCGTACCAAGCCGTCCCTTGCCCACACCCATTGGGGGGGGACGCCCAGGAATTATCAGTATATTTTTCAAAAAGGTCACATCTGTGCAGAGCATGCAGTGAATGCCTCAAGACAAAAATGAGATATCAACAAGAGTTAGAGGGAAGCCAAATATAGCCAGCAGAGTGCAAAATATGGTCGACAGACACGACTTGAATACTAGACAGAGAACGTCCATCAAATGTCCAATCAGTCACAGAGCAAATAAATTACACTACCCAGCAAGATACGGAAGGATTGCAAACTCGGCTGCAAAAGACAAAATACATGCTGACCTCTGAAGCATAATATTGATGACATAGCGCGGATGACATCATGCCAACTTTTTTACAAGCAGAAAGGATAATCTTCAGCAAAAGGACATAAAAAGAAGACCTTCGAGTGAATTATCCTCAAAAATCCACTTGAAGGTCGGGGGCTACACCCATTGGGTGCACCTCCGGCGCACCCCATGGATTATCATTCCAAGCCGAGATTGTGCCGATTTCTAAAGCATAGGACAAGATTAAAAAAGCCAACCCTCAACCAAAATGAGCGAACACAAATGGAAATGATCTCTACTGAAGACCTTCGAGTAGATTATTTTCTAAAATCTACTCAAAGCTCGGGGGCTACACCCATTGGGTGCACCTCCGGTGCACCCAATGAAGTTCAGAATCCTACAAATTGGAATGCCGACCTCTAAGGCACAGGCACGATGCCAGGTTTTGGTCAACGAGCGATCGGAGCAGGAGAAGACAACAGGAAGCCATCTTTCTTCAAATTACCTACAAGCTGGACCTGAGATCTTCGGGTTGATTATCTCTAAATTAACCCAAAGATCGGGGGCTTGTGGGGGATAGATATCCCCCGGGTCCACTAAAAGAGTAAAGGACCTCACGAAAGGCCCAAGGGCCCAATAAATCGTAAGGTCATTCTTTCGTGGGCCTGGGGAGAAACAGCCAGCGGAGCAGAATGACATGGGGCCGGATTGGTACAAGCCCGGACGGCCCGCAGCATCGAGCGAATGACCGCAACAGAGATCCGACTTTCCCGCGCTGGAGCCTCCATGCAACGAAGCCACGCGAGGATAAGTCGGCGAGGGTTACGTAGGGATAATCTCAAGAGGTTCACTATCTTTTAGCTACTCGTTGCTATCTTATCCACATGTACTGCCCCACGGTCGAGTATATAAGGCCTAGGGGCACCCCTTCAGAACGATCGACCCTTTACTTAGCCACCCACATCAACTCTCTGTATTCTCGATCCAGAGAGCTCTCTTGTAGCCACATCCACCAAGCATACTCATCAGGACGTAGGGTGTTACGCATCTCTAAGCGGCCCGAACCTGTAAAACTTGTCCACTGTCCCTCGTGCGATCGGCGCGAACCATTTTGCTACAGTTGTCGACACCGTCCTACTCCTAAAACACCTTGAGGGGCAACCCCGGGTGTGCGGTCGGACCCAAAACACCGACAGTTAGGGTACTCACTATCTTCAAAGCCGGGAGGTTGCTCAACATAGACCTCTTCCTTGATTGGTCCATTAAGGAAGGCACTCTTCACGTCCATTTGATAAAGCTTGATGTTGGAACTTGCTCTCTGTTGCAAGGGGATCCAACGGGGGTGTGTAGTGACGTAAACAGGGTTCTCGCGCAAGATGGCAATAGCTCTGTTAAATCTAGCCTCTCACGGGCACTGTGCGGGGGTATTTATAGGTATCTGAGTGCCCAGCGTCCTGTGTTAAGGACGCATGTGCCCTCAGACATCTAGGTTATCCCCAGAATATTCCCATAAAGCGGGGTTATAGACCGTAATTACAGGGATGCCTTTACAAATTAGGCCCGTAACGCGCAGCGGCCACGCATGGCCTGTTACAATGGGCCGGATCACACGTGGGCCTCTACGCTGGACGAGGTCGCGAGATGGGAAGACCTCGTCACAGGTCTTCGTCCGATGATGTATGGGACGAAGGGTGAGCCTGTCCGTTGTCTTGTCTCCGTTGGTCCAATGACTGCGGCGAGGGCATCGAGCGAAGGGTGGTGTGTTCGCCTTCGCCCCAACATTTGCCCTCCGAGGGACCAGTTCGACTAAGTCATCTGGTGCCGAAGACGTCGCTAGATGGCGGAGACGCTGCCCTCGCTCGAAGTGGTTCCGCGAGGGTTTTTGACATGACCGTTGATTTGACACCGTACTGTTGGACTGCGGGTTTCCCGAAGCGCCGCGCCCTATGTATAAAAGGGGGTGGGGGGCGGCGTGTTTTAAACTTTATCTTTCCGCGCTTCGTGAAAACCCTAGCCGCCTTTTCCACCATCCTGCTGCTCGTCCGCCCTCCTTGCTCTTGTTCGCCGGAGATCTGGCCCGAGTGAAGCAGACCGCCCGTCGCCGCCGACGGTACGTAGCGATGCCGACCTCTTCTTCTTCTGCTGCCTCTACGCCGCCGGCCGACGCGTCGTCTAAGGAGACGCTGAGTACAGTGGCGGCGGAGGAGTTGCGCGCCGGCGAAACGGTGGATTTTGGTGTGTCGCGGATGTCCTCGGTCCACGTGCAAGATTTGCAGCAGCTTGGTTACTTTGGCGGGGGAGTCGCTCGTGTTCCGGGGACGGAGGAGGTCCCCGAGCCGGAGGGCGAGTTGGTTGTGTTCGAGGCGTTCTTTGCCGCTGGTCTTCGCCTGCCTGCGCACCGATTTGTGGGAGAAGTCCTGCGCAGATTTAATGTTCAGATCCATCAGCTGACTCCGAACGCCGTGGTGGCTCTGTCGAAGTATGTCTGGGCGACGACTTCGTACGGCGGACAACCATCAGTCGAAGTCTTCGCGAAGTACTATTGCCTGCACTGGTAGAAGAGGATGATTGGAGATGAAGTTGCCCAGTTTGGGTCCTGTACATTTACGCCGAAGACCGGCAAGACCACGATGGAGGTAGTTGAGTTGGTTCCTTGTGCCCGCAACAAGTGGGGCAATTGGCATGAGTTTTGGTTCTACATCGCGGAGGGCACAGTCGAAGACCATCCGGGGCTCCCCGTGTCCGAGATGTGCTCGTATTTTTACTCAGCATACCCGCCGTTTGAAGTGGCAGAGGAGGATGCAGACGAAGGGGCCCTTCGGTGCGCCGCCGGCCTGAGCAGCGGGCGCGATTTGGTGAGGAGTTTGTGGCATACGGGGTATGGCCTTTGGCACATGGCTGGGCGTTGGGCGAAGTATGCCCTCGCCAGATGCCTTCCCATGGTGGGAAGCTGGTGCGAAGTCCCGCCTTCGCGCTGGATCTGCATAGCCGCGATCCGGCCGCCTTTGTGCGTGAGGCGGAGGATGGGGCGGTGCGGATCGTTGGTCGGTACGTGCCGAAGACAGAGGGCCAACATAGCTGGGATATTCGCGGGTCTAATGACCGCTTGAACAGGGTTTTTGAGTTGAATCGTCTGCCGTATGGCGGTTATCCCGGCCAAGACGATGTGGATCGTCGCAGGAAGAAACCGGTGGTAGAGACTGGAGACGACCCCGCGCCGGCGGCCGCCCCGTCCTCTGAGAAGAGGAAACTAGGTACTGCTATGGGAGGACTTGGGGTTTCCGATGGTTTTGCTAGGGAGTTGATGAGGACATGCGCGGCCCCGGGGGGAAGGATGTCTTCGCCCGAGCTCCGGGAGTCTTCGACGCGGATGCTGAGGGTTACCGGGGGTTGGTGGCCTAAGAATGTTCCTATCCCCCGCGCGGCCGGCGAAGACTTTTTTACATCTCGCATGGTTCGTGATTGGAAAGTGTTTCCTTACGGGCGGAATATTGCTGCTGTTGTGTCGGCAGTGATGGACAAGAATCGTCAGGGAGCTGCACAGAAGCGCCAGGCGGTCGTCAGGCTTCATGAGGCTAGGCCGAAGAGGCATCGGGGGGCTGCGAAGGCTACTGCCCCCGGCAGAGGCCAGCCGCCGCTGGCGATGAAGTCGGCCGTCCCTGCATCCAGCAGGGCGCCGGAGGCTGCGAAGGTGGCTGCCGCCGGTGGTTCCAAGTCTGCGAAGGCTGCCCCTGCGTCCAGCAGGGTGCCGGAGGCCGCGAAGGCGGCTCGAGGGTTGCCGCCGCCGGGCAAGCGCGTCGCCGACTTCGCCACCGACATTAGTGTGGACGATTATCTTGTTGGTAAGTCGTTGGCTCGAGTTTTTTTTATAATTTGTTGATACGTCGCAGGGTCGGACGAAGGCCAACTTGTTGTTGTTCCGCCTGCCACGGCGACCACAGCGGCTGCCGTAGTGCGAAAGGCAAAGGGCGGTGCTCTTAGTGCCGGCGGCGAGATACCGGCACTCACTGCCGTCAGGGACGAGGCGGGTGCTGTGTCCCACCGGCTGAAGGAGATGAAGGAGGCACTAAGTCAGGTACGTTGAGCTAGACTTCGGTTTTTTACCAGCTTCGTTGGGGCTGCGGCCTTATGTGTGTCTTGTAGGCGGCTGACTTCGCAGACCGCGCGGCATCGAGGGCCCTCACGGCAGTTGTGTCTGCCGAAGTCGAGAGACTTCGGACGCAACATGCTGACGCCGTCCGGGAAAAGTCAACCGCCGACAGTAAATGCCGCAAGCTGGCGGATAAGGTGGCCACGCTGGAGGGTGAGAAGACTGACCTTCGGCGCCAACTGGCGGAGGAGAGAAAGGAGGCCAATGAGGCCCTCGCCAAGGCGCAGTCTGCGCAGACGGAGGCCAATTTGGCGCGGGCGGAGGGCAGTCTTGCCAAGCAGCGCGCCGAGCAGTTGGAGGAGCGGCTCAGCGCTCTGCAGGCTCGTGTGGAGAGGGCCGAGGCCTCGACGCGCTCGGAGGCTGAGCGGACACGCAAATAGCTTATGGATTCATACCATGAGCTGGGCGCGCGGACCGCTGACTTCGAAGTGCCGGACCGAGAGTCCGGACTTCGCTGCCTCGAGTGGTTACAGGAGGAGTTGGTGGCGCTTCCCGCCATCATGGAGGGGTTTATGTCATATGCCTCCCTGGTCACCTGCGAGGGGGCGATGAACGCGCTCTCTCGCGAAGGGTGCCGGCACTATGAGGTCTTCGACCAAGCTGATGAGGACTTCGAGCGCGATATCTACAAGGTTGAGGACCCTGTGGTGAAGGAATCCGCGGGAGCCCTCTACGACCGGATGTGGGGCCCCCACGGTCGGGAGGTGGTCAGGGAGCGGGCCGAGACAGCGAGGGGTCAGGTAATGTTTGGCTTTTGTTTGGTGTTTGTTGAATGTGGGCTATGTATGAGTTTGCTGAATTTGTGTGCTGTGTCTCAGGCGGCGCGTGGCGAGAGGGTGGATGACTTTGGGGCTTTGAACAGCGAGCTGCCTGAGCCGGAGCCGATCCCGGCGGCGGCTGTGTCCGAGGCCGCCCTGGAGCCGCCCCTGGAAACCGCCGAAGGTGTTCCTGATGTCCCCGCAGCCACTGCAACCGGCGGAGGCCCGTCGCTAACTGCCGCGCCGTGGGCTGAGGATCCTGTGAAGGTGGCGGCGGAGCCGACAGCGGAGGATCCCGCGACGGCCGGGTCTTCGCAGGTGGCTTAGTCGGTGTGGGTAGTTAGGGAATTTTGGATATGTTGCTGAATCTTGGTTGCTGCACAGGTTCAAGATTTTGGGCCTGCGCACGCAACCGCTACTACTAATTTTTTGGCGGCTTCGACCGTGGATGATGGTAATAAATCGGATGGGTCTGCATCTAAGTTTTCTGATTTTGGTGACTCTGGGAGCTCGGTTGCGTGGACTGAGGAGTCGTCGGATGAGGACTTGGACTACTTTGCGGCCTTGGATGTGGCAGCGGTGGAGGCTTCGCCGCAAGCTGCGGATACTGAAGTTGTGCCTGGTCCGAGTATTGGGCGTAGGCGGCGAGGGGCGGTTGCGAAGCGTAGAGTGAGTGGGGCGGACGGCGGTCGGCTTCGTGTGAGTAGGGCTGGCAGGCAGGAACTGTTGTCCTTGCCGGCCGCTGTGAGTGCAGGTGAGGGGGAGTTGCGAAGTCTTTTTGCGGGTGAGGAGCTTAGGATAATGTTATTTAACTATAGGGAGATGGGAATTATCCCGAAGGTTGAGCCGATGTAGAGTGTGATGCCCTCGCTTGTACATGTGTAATGGCTTGTATGATGAGGTTATGTGCCTTCGCACACTCGGCTATGTTCGCGAAGGCGTTACGTACTTGGTCTGGTGTATTTGTTATGTTGGTCTGGTGCGCATGTAGTCGGTCTTTGTGCAGACAGTTTGGTGTAGTCGTTTTCGCACTTGTTAAGCTTCGTCCGGCTGTTCCCTTAAGCAATTGTTGCACGGATAGTCTTTGCGGAAGACTTCGATTCGTCGCACTTGTTGCGCTATCCCTGCTGCACCCTTAGGCGACTTCTGCACAGATAGTCTTCGCGGAAGACTACGATTTTTCGCACTTATTGTGCTAGTCCGGCTGCACCCTTAGGCGACTTCTGCACGGATAGTCTTCGCGGAAGACTACGATTTTTTCGCACTTATTATGCTAGTCCGGCTGCACCCTTAGGCGACTTCTGCACGGATAGTCTTCGCGGAAGACTTCGATTTTTTCGCACTTATTGTGCTAGTCCGGCTGCACCCTTAGGCGACTTCTGCACTGATAGTCTTTGCGGAAGACTACGATTTTTTCGCACTTATTGTGCTAGTCCGGCTGCACCCTTAGGCGACTTCTGCACGGATTGTCACACGCGAGGGTAGCTAGCGCTGGGCCTCGCGGGGACTTTGTATTGGTCGAATGTCGAAGACCGTCGGCGCGGTCTTTTTTCGACGTAGATTTTTGCGGGGGATTTTTCACTTGTATATTACATGACTCCGCCTCGTTAAAAACCTCACCCCCCGGGAGGAAAAGAGTGCGGGCCGAAATAAAATTGTTTTTGCAAACTACAAGGGCGAATCGGCCCTGATGAGTCAAACAAAAAATTTGCGGAGATTGTCGATGTTCCAGGAGTGCTCCAGGTCTTCGCCGTTTGGCGTTGCGAGCCTGTAGGCGCTGGGGGAAGCCTTCGTCTTGACAATGAAAGGGCCCTCCCACTTGGGCTCCAGCTTGCCCCTAGACTCTGTCCGAGCTATTCGGACAAGTACGAGGTCCCCTTCGCTGAATTCCCTCGGGATGACTGCGTGGCCGCGCCATGCTTTTGTCTGGGCTTGGTATTTATTTAGACCCTGTAGGGTGAAGACTCGGTCTCCATCGATGAGATCCTTCGAAGTGGGCTCGTCCACGTCGGGGACGGCTGACGGAACTGTTCGCGGGGACCCATGTTTTATTTCTTGTGGGGTCATGGCCTCCGATCCATATAGAAGGCGGAAAGGGGTGAACCCGGTCGCCCTGCACTCAGTCGTGTTTAGCGCCCAGACCGCCTCAGGTAGCAAATCGGCCCACTTGCCCTTTTTTCGTCGAGGAGCATCTTTTTGACAGCTGTGAAAATTTTTCCATTGGCGCGTTCCACAACTCCGTTGGACTGCGGGTGATATACTGAGGCGAAGGCAAGCTTGGTGCCGATGGAGAAGCAAAAATCCTTGAAGTCTTGGCTGTCAAACTGTTTGCCGTTGTCAACTGTTAGTTCGGACGGTACTCCGAAGCGGCAAACAATGTTTTGCCAAAAGAATTTCTGTGCAGTCTTTGATGTTATTGTGAAAACAGCCCTCGCCTTGATCCATTTGGTAAAGTATTCGACAGCGACGAAGGCGAACTTAAGGTTCCCCTAAGCCGTGGGCAGGGGCCCGACGATGTCCAGGCCCCAGCGCTGGAGAGGCCAGGTGTGGGCGATCAGCTTTGTGAATTGCGAGGGGCTGCCTGATCAAGGAGAAAACTTTTGGCAGGCTTCGCAGGACCTTGCAACTCGATTTGCGGCGCAGATCATTGCGGGCCAGTAGAAACCTTGGTGAATCACCTTTGCGGCTAGGGCCCTTGGCCCTGCGTGAGAGCCGCAAGTACCACTGTGGACTTCGCGCAGGATTTGGATGCCTTCGGTCTCGGTGACACATTTAAGCATTGGCTGACTGACCCCTTTCTTGTAGAGTTGGCCCTCAATCAGTGCGAAGTCCCGGCTTCGATGTTTGAGGCGCTTGGCCTCGTTGATGTCGGTTGGGTGGTAGTACCCCTGTAGGAACAGGGTTATTGGTGCCCGCCAGTCTTCGGTCATAATAAGGTTGACTATGCGGTGGCCCTCGCTGTCATTGGTTATTTGGAGCCCTTCGGGGCTCCGGACGGCTGGCGTGCCGATGACATGGTAGAACACGTCGGAGGGTAGGGACTCGCCTCTGGCGGCAGCCTTGGCCAGTGCGTCGGTCTCTTCATTCTTGGTCCGGTCCACATGCTGCAAGGTGAATCCCTTGAATTGTCTCTCGAGACTTCGGATGGCCGTGAGGTATTGCATAAGTGCGGGGTCCTTTGCTGCATAGTCTTTCTCGACTTGGCCGGCAACGACCTTGGAGTCTGTTCTGATGACGCAGGTGGTGACCCCAAGGGCCCTCAGCTTGCGAAGGCCGAGGATGACTGCTTCGTATTTTGCTATGTTATTTGTGCATCTGTCGGATTCCAGAGCGAAGCTGAGGCGTGCTGCGTATCTGTGCTTGACCCCGGCGGGTGAGGTGATGACTGCAGCGACGCCTGCCCCCGCATGGCACCACACGTTGTCGCAGTGTATTGTCCAAACCTTCTCTACGGACGGGTCCGGCTGTGTTATTGGCCCAGTCCAGTCGACGACGAAGTCTGCCAGGACTTGTGACTTGATGGCTGTCCTGGGCTCGAAATTGATGTGGTAGCCAGAGAGTTCGGCCGCCCACTTGGCAATCCTCACCGATGCCTCCGGGTTTCTGAACAATTCACCGAGTCCCCTGTCTGAGGTGACCCGAACCTTGAATGCTTCAAAATAATGGCGCAATTTGCGCAAAGACATAACAACTGCGTAGGCAATCTTCTCCAGTTCTGTCATGTTACATTTGGACGGTGTCAGCACTTCGGAGACGTAGTAAACTGGGCACTGCCTGATCACGCCCGCAACTGTCTGCTCCTGCACCAGTGCCGCGCTGACCGCATGCGGCGAAGCCGCAACATAGAGCAACAGGGGTAGCGAAGAGTCAGGGCTTGTAATGACTGCCAACTCCGACAGGTACTGTTTTAATGAGGCGAAGGCCGCTGCCTGCTCTGGTCCCCAAGCGAAGTCTTTTGCGCCACGGAGAGTTTTGAGGAAAGGGAGACTTCGCTCAGCGGATTTGGAGATGAATCTGTTGAGGGCGGCCAACCTGCCCGTCAGGCGCTGGACGTCTCTAGCGGACTGCGGAGGCGTCATGTTGATGATGGCCTGGATTTTGGTTGGGTTGGCCTCGATGCCGCGGTTTGATACGAGGTAGCCCAATATTTTGCCTTGGCGAACGCCGAAGACGCACTTTTCCGGGTTCAGGTGAAGTCGTGCGTCTCGCATGTTCGCGAATGTCTCGGCGAGGTCAGCGAGATGGTCCTCCTTGCTCTTGCTGGCGACGACGATGTCGTCCACATATGTGAATATATTTCTACCAACTTGCCCTTCGAGCACTGTTTTGGTAAGCCGGGAGAAGGTGGACCCGGCGTTCTTGAATCCCTCTGGCATTCTGATGAAGTAATATGTGCCGAAGGGTGTTATAAAGCTGGTGCTAGCCTTGTCTTCCTCCTTCATGTATATCTGGTGGTAACCGGAGGAGCAGTCGAGGAGTGACATGACTTCGCATCCGGCCGCGCTACCGACTATTTTGTCGATCCGCGGCAACGGGAAGTTGTCCTTTGGGCAGGCCTTGTTGAGACTGGTGAAGTCGATGCACATTCGCCACTTGCCACTCTTTTTCTGCACCATCACAACGTTGGAGAGCCACGTGGGGTAAGCCACCGGCTCGATGAATTTGGCTTCCAGGAGGCAGTGTACCTCTGCCTTGGCGGCCTCTGTCTTCTCGTCAGACATTTTGCGAAGCCGCTGTTTTTTCGGTCTCACCGAAGGGTCGATTCCCAGGCTGTGCTCAATTATGGATCGACTGACCCCGACCAGGTCGAGGGCTGACCAGGCAAAGACATCTTTGTTCTTGGACAGGCAGCAGAGGAGTTTCTCCTCTTCATGCGAAGTGAGGTCTTCACTGATAGTGACTGTCTGCTTGGGCGTGGCCAGGTCGAGGGGAACGGTCTTGGTCCCGTTGTTGCTTTGCAGCTGTGCCTTGTCGTGCTCTTTGTCGGTTGGGCTGACGGACGCAGAGACCTCGCGCTGAGCCGTGAGGCAGTGCACATTTCTTTGTCCGGGGACGAAGTCCCGCTCTATGTTGCGCGCAGTCTGTTGATTGCCGTAGACCGCAATGGCGCCTAACGGACCTGGTATCTTCATGCACAGGTACAGTCCGTGAATGGCTGCCTCAAACTTGTTGATAGAGCCCCGGCCCATGATGGCGTTGTACGGATACACCATATTGACGATATCAAAAGTTATTTGCTCACTTCGGGCATTGGGTGCTACACCGAAGGAGAGAGACAGCTCTATTTTACCGACAGGGAAAGTGCCCTTGCCGCCGAAACCATACAATGGGTTGTCCGGAGGCTTGAGCAGACTATGGCTTATGCCCATGCGGTCGAAGGCATGGAGGAAAATGATGTCTACTTGACTGCCATTGTCGACTAGGACTTTGTGCAGGTCCCAGCCTGCCACGCTGCAGTTAATAACCATGACGTCGATGTGGGGGGCGCTGCGCAGGTCGACGTCTCGTGCGTCGAAGGTTAGCGGTACGTGGGACCACTTCGTCTGCATGACTGGGCCGATGATGGCGACGTGGTTGATGCTGCGGTAGTGGTCCCGCTTCTGCCGCTTTGTGTCGAAGTCGGTGCTGGACCCCCCAGTGATCATATGGATGACTCCGCGATACGGCTGGTCGGCGAAGTCTTCTTGTTTCGGGGCGTGGGGGTGAGGGATGTTCTGATGTTGCTGGTGTGGAGGTGGGGGTGGAGGAGGTATGATTTGTACTTCCTGGTGGTGTTGGTATGCGTGGTGCGGTGGATGCGGGGCGGGGGCGTGGATGTATGGTGGAGGGGGTTGCTGATAAGTGTGCGCGACAACTCTGGGGTTGTCGGCTGGCTGCGCCCGTGCCATCCTGTCTTTGGTGGCCTTCGTTTCTGGGCAGTCTTTGGTTTGGTGGGCGCAGTCTTCGCCATGAAAAAGACAGTAGAATCGGCGTGGCGGCTGCGCACGCCCCCGACCCCTACCGCGGGTTCCGTTTCCGCGGCCCTGGGGGGGATACTCCTGGCGGCGAGGGGTGTCAGCAGCGGGGTGCTAGTTGGCGATGTTGTGCACTTGCTGCTGATTGCGGCCGTCTCGACCGGAGTCTGGTTGCGGAGTCCTCGTCCACGTGCGGCTAGACTGTGGAGCATCTTTGGGTTTCCGCTGAGACTCAACCTTGCGCTGGTGGAGCTCTTCGGACTTGGCATATTTTTCAAAGAGCTGATATAATTCCTGGAGGTTCTTGGGCGGGTCCCTGATGCAGTGGCTGTAAAGGACGCCGGCGCGAAGGCCACTGATGGCGTAGTGGATGGCGATCTGGTCATCAACTGAGGGCAGCTGTGACTTGAGTGTAAGAAACTTGCAGTAATACTCCCGCAGAGTCTCTTTTTCCAGCTGCTTGCAGAGTGAGAGTTCGGCCAAGGCGTCGGTGTCTGGGCGGTACCCTTGGAAGTTGAGCAGGAATTTGTCCCGAAGGCTTCTCCAGGAGTCAATGGACAGCGGAGGCAACCTAGTGAACCAGGTGAGAGCTGGGCCTTCGAGGGCGATGATGAAAGACTTGGCCATTGTGGCATCGTCCCCTCCGAAAGATGCAACGGTGACCTGATAACTCATGATGTATTGTGCTGGGTCAGTGCTGCCGTTGTACTTGGGATAGGTCCCTACACGGAAGTTGGCGGGCCAGGGCATCACTTGCAGATGTGGTGCTAGGGGACTTCGCTCGTCGAGGTAGTTGACCCCTTGGAATGACGCGGCGTGTGGGAAGGTGTGGTCGCGCTGGGGGAAGCGCGGGTCTTCCAGTTGTGCGTGCTGTTGCAGGGGTGGCCCATGCTGCAGGCCAAGGTGGCCTTCGCGCATGTCTTCCAGTTGTGCGCGCTGTTGCAGGGGTGGCCCGTGCTGCGGGCCGAGGTGGCCTTCGCGCTGCATCAGCGCGATCTCCTGCTCGAGGTCCTGGGCCTTCTGCTCTTCGTCGCGTATCATTTGCCGCACCTTGGCTAGTGCGGACATGCGCTGGCGCTTGGCCTCCAGTATCTCTTTTTGCCTCTGGAGATTGCGGTTCTTGAGGCGCAGGGCGCGCAGCTGTAGCTGTTCTTCCGCTGAGACGCCGAGGACCTCGCCGTCCTCGGCGAGGTCCGCGCCCTCTGGTGGGGCGAAGCCTGGGGGGGTTGCGATTGTCCTTCAGGGCCACAGGTGCGGAGAGCATCGTCTTCGCAGGTGCGGAGAACGTCGTCTTCAGTAGCCTCGTGGTGAGTGGAGTGGGTGAGGGCGAGGGCCTTGCCCTTTTTTGCGGCCAGCAGTGCTGCCTTCGCAGCCTCGTCAGCCTTCGAGTTAACTTTCTTGGGTGCCATCGTCGGTGGTTTTTTTCGTCGCACGAACGGTGGGCGCCAAATGTTGGAACTTGCTCTCTGGTGCAAGGGGATCCAACGGGGGTGTGTAGTGACGTAAACAGGGTTCTCGCGCAAGATGGCAATAGCTCTGTTAAATCTAGCCTCTCACGGGCACTGTGCGGGGGTATTTATAGGTATCTGAGTGCCCAGCGTCCTGTGTTAAGGACGCATGTGCCCTCAGACATCTAGGTTATCCCCGGAATATTCCCATAAAGCGGGGTTACAGACCGTAATTACAGGGATGCCTTTACAAATTAGGCCCGTAACGCGCAGTGGCCACGCAGGGCCTGTTACAATGGGCCGGATCACACGTGGGCCTCTACGCTGAACGAGGTCGCGAGATGGGAAGACCTCGTCACAGGTCTTCGTCCGATGACGTATGGGACGAAGGGTGAGCCTGTCCGTTGTCTTGTCTCCGTTGGTCCAATGACTGCGGCGAGGGCATCGAGCGAAGGGTGGCGTGTTCGCCTTCGCCCCAACACTTGAAGCCATGGTAAGTAGCATATGCTAATAATATACGAATTGACTCAAGCCTAGCTACGGGTGCATAGGTTTCACCGAAATCCAAACCTTCGACTTGGGAGTATCCCTTTGCCACAAGTCGGGCTTTGTTCCTTGTCACCACACCATGCTCGTCTTGCTTGTTGCGGAACACCCATTTGGTTCCTACAACATTTTGATTAGGACGTGGAACTAAGTGCCATACCTCATTCCTAGTGAAGTTGTTGAGCTCCTCTTGCATCGCCACCACCCAATCCGAATCTTGAAGTGCTTCCTCTACCCTGTGTGGTTCAATAGAGGAAACAAAGGAGTAATGCTCACAAAAATGTGCAACACGAGATCTAGTGGTTACCCCCTTATGAATGTCACCGAGGATGGTGTCGACGGGGTGATCTCGTTGGATTGCTTGGTGGACTCTTGGGTGTGGCGGCCTTTGTTCTTCATCCTCCTTGTCTTGATCATTTGCATCTCCCCCTTGATCATTGCTGTCATCTTGAGGTGGCTCATTTGCTTGATCTTGTACTTCATCAACTTGAGCTTCATCCTCATTTTGAGTTGGTGGAGATGCTTGCGTGGAGGAGGATGGTTGATCTTGTGCATTTGGAGGCTCTTCAGATTCCTTAGGACACACATCCCCAATGGACATGTTCCTTAGCGCGATGCACGGAGCCTCTTCATCACCTATCTCATCAAGATCAACTTGCTCTACTTGAGAGCCGTTAGTCTCATCAAACACAACATTACAAGAAACTTCAACTTGTCCAGAGGACTTGTTAAAGACTCTATATGCCCTTGTGTTTGAATCATATCCTAGTAAATAGCCTTCTACAGTCTTAGGAGCAAATTTAGATTTTCTACCTCTCTTAATAAGTATAAAGCATTTGCTACCAAAGACTCTAAAATATGAAATGTTGGGCTTTTTACCGGTTAGGAGTTCGTACGATGTCTTCTTGAGGATTCGGTGTAGATACAACCGGTTGATGGCGTAACAGGCGGTGTTGACCGCCTCGGCCCAAAACCGATCCGAAGTCTTGTACTCATCAAGCATGGTTCTTGCCATGTCCAATAGAGTTCGATTCCTCCTCTCCACTACACCATTTTGTTGTGGCGTGTAGGGAGAAGAGAACTCATGCTTGATGCCCTCCTCCTCAAGGAAGCCTTCAATTTGAGAGTTCTTGAACTCCGTCCCGTTATTGCTTCTAATCTTTTTGATCCTTAAGCCGAACTCGTTTTGAGCTCGTCTCAAGAATCCCTTTAGGGTCTCTTGGGTATGAGATTTTTCCTGCAAAAAGAATACCCAAGTGAAGCGATAATAATCATCCACAATAACTAGACAGTACTTACTCCCGCTGATGCTTATGTAAGCGATCGGGCCGAATAGATCCATGTGTAGGAGTTCTAGTGGCCTGTCAGTCGTCATGATGTTCTTGTGTGGATGATGAGCACCAACTTGCTTCCCTGCTTGGCATGCGCTACAGATCCTGTCTTTCTCAAAATGAACATTTGTTAATCCTAAAATGTGTTCTCCCTTTAGAAGCTTATGAAGATTCTTCATCCTAACATGGGCTAGTCGGCGGTGCCAGAGCCAACCCATGTTAGTCTTAGCAATTAAGCAAGTGACGAGTTCAGCTTTATCAAAATCTACCAAGTACAGCTGACCCTCTAACACTCCCTTAAATGCTATTGAATCATCACTTCTCCTAAAGACAGTGACACCTACATCAGTAAATAGACAGTTGTAGCCCATTTGACATAATTGAAAAACGGAAAGCGGATTGTAATCTAAGGAATCTACAAGAAAAACATTGGAAATTGAATGGTCAGGAGATATAGCAATTTTACCCAATCCTTTGACCAAACCTTGATTTCCATCCCCGAATGTGATAGCTCGTTGGGGATCTTGATTTTTCTCGTAGGAGGAGAACATCTTCTTCTCCCCTGTCATGTGGTTTGTGCACCCGCTATCGATGATCCAACTTGAGCCCCCGGATGCATAAACCTACAAAACAATTTTAGTTCTTGACTTTAGGTACCCAAATGGTTTTGGGTCCTTTGGCATTAGACACAAGAACTTTGGGTACCCAAACACAAGTTTTTGATCCCTTGTGTTTGCCCCCAACATATTTGGCAACTACCTTGCCGGATTTGTTAGTTAACACATAAGAAGCATCAAAAGTTTTAAATGAAATGTCATGATCATTTGATGCACTAGGAGTTTTCTTCTTAGGCAACTTAGCACGGGTTGGTTGCCTAGTGCTAGATGTCTCACCCTTATACATAAATGCATGGTTAGGGCCAGAGTGAGACTTCCTAGAATGAATTCTCCTAATTTTGCTCTCAGGATAACCGACAGGGTACAAAATGTAACCCTCGTTATCCTGAGGCATGGGAGCCTTGCCCTTAACAAAATTGGACAATTTCTTAGGAGGGGCATTAATTTTGACATTGCCTCCCTGTTGGAAGCCAATGCCATCCTTAATGCCAGGGCGTCTCCCACTATAAAGCATACTACGAGCAAATTTAAATTTTTCATTTTCAAGTTCATGCTCGGCAATTTTAGTATCTAATTTTGCTATATGATCATTTTGTTGTTTAATTAAAGCCATGTGATCATGAATAGCATCAATATCAACATCTCTACATCTAGTACAAATAGAAGTGTGCTCAACGGTAGATTTAGATAGTTTGCAAGATTTTAATTCTACAACCTTAGCATGCAATATGTCATTTTTACTTCTAAGGTCGGAAATGGTAGCATTGCAAACATCAATATCTTTAGCCTTACCAATTAATTTTTCATTTTCATTCCTAAGACTAGCTAGAGATATGTTCAATTCTTCAATCTTAGCAAGCAAATCATCATTATCATTTCTAAGATTGGGAATTGAAACATCACAAGCATTAGAATCAACCTTAGCTAACAGATTAGCATTCTCATTTCTAAGGTTGTCTATAGTCTCATGGCAAGTGCTTAGCTTACTAGATAATTTTTCACATTTTTCAACTTCTAGAGCATAAGCATTTTTAACTTTAACATGCTTTTTGTTTTCCTTGATTAGGAAGTCCTCTTGGGAGTCCAAGAGATCATCCTTCTCATGGATGGCACTAATTAATTCATTTAATTTCTCTTTTTGTTGTATGTTTAAGTTGGCAAAAAGAGTACGCAAATTATCTTCCTCATCACTAGCATTATCATCACTAGAGGACTCATATCTAGTGGAGGATTTAGATTTAAGCTTCTTCTTTTTGCCGTCCTTTGCCATGAGGCACTTGTGGCCGACGTTGGGGAAGAGAAGTCCCTTGGTGATGGCGATGTTGGCGACGTCCTCGTCGTCGGAGGAGTCGCTAGAGCTTTCGTCGGAGTCCCACTCACAACAAACATGGGCATCGCCACCCTTCTTCTTGTAGTACTTCTTCTTCTCCTTTCTTCTCCCCTTCTTGTCGTCGCCCCTGTCACTGTCACTAGAAATAGGACATTTTGCTATAAAGTGACCGGGCTTACCACACTTGTAGCAAACCTTCTTGGAGCGGGGCTTGTAATCTTTCCCCCTCCTTTGCTTGAGGATTTGGCGAAAGCTTTTGATGACGAGCGCCATTTCCTCGTTGTCGAGCTTGGAGGCGTCGATGGGTGTTCTACTCGGTGTAGACTCCTCCTTCTTCTCTTCCGTCGCTTTGAATGCGACCGGTTGAGCTTCGGACGTAGAAGGACCGTCAAGCTCGTTGATCTTCCATGAGCCCTTGATCATAAATTCAAAGCTCACAAAATTCCCGATTGCTTCCTCGGGAGTCATTAGTGTATATATTGGATTGCCACTAATTAATTGTACTTGAGTAGGGTTAAGGAAAATAAGTGATCTTAAAATAACCTTAACCACCTCGTGGTCATCCCACTTTTTGCTCCCGAGGTTGCACACTTGATTCACCAAGGTTTTGAGCCGGTTGTACATGTCTTGTGGCTCCTCCCCTTGGCGAAGACGGAAGCGACCGAGCTCCCCCTCGATCGTTTCCCGCTTGGTGATCTTGGTTAGCTCATCACCCTCGTGCGCGGTCTTGAGGACGTCCCAAACTTCCTTGGCGCTCTTTAATCCTTGCACCTTGTTGTACTCCTCCCTACTTAGAGAGGCGAGGAGTATGGTTGTGGCTTAGGAGTTGAAGTGCTCGATTTGAGCCGCCTCGTCCTCATCATAATCCTCATCCCCTACGGATGGTACCTGTACACCAAACTCAACGACATCCCATATACTTTTGTGGAGTGAGGTTAGATGAAATCGCATTAAATCACTCCACCTAGCATAATCTTCACCATCAAATGTTGGTGGTTTGCCTAATGGGACGGAAAGTAAAGGTGTATGTTTAGGAATGCGAGGGTAGCGTAGGGGGATCTTACTAAACTTCTTGCGCTCATGGCGCTTAGAAGTTACGGAGGGTGCGTCGGAGCCGGATGTGGAAGGTGATGAAGTATCGGTCTCATAGTAGACCACCTTCCTCATCTTCTTTTTCTTGTCGCCACTCCGATGCGACTTGTGGGAAGAAGCTTTCTTCTCCTTCCCTTTCCCCTTTTTGCGGGACTCTTCCGATGAAGCCTTCCCGTGGCTTGTAGTGGGCTTTTCGCCGGTCTCTATCTCCTTCTTGGCGTGTTCTCCTGACATCACTTCGAGCGGTTAGGCTCTAATGAAGCACCATGCTCCGATACCAATTGAAAGTCGCCTAGGGGGGGTGAATATGGCAAAACTGAAATTTACAAACTTAATCACAACTACAAGCCGGGTTAGCGTTAGAAATATAATCGAGTCCACGAGAGAGGGTGCAAAACAAATCGCAAGCGACTAAAGAGTGTGACACGCGAATTTGTTTTACCGAGGTTCAGTTTTCGCAAACCTACTCCCCGTTGAGGAGGCCACAAAGGCCGGGTCTTTTTCAACCCCTTCCCTCTCTCAAACGGTCCCTCGGACCGAGTGAGCTTTCTCTTCTCAAATCAACCGGGAACAAAACTTCCCCGCAAGGACCACCACACAATTGGTGTCTCTTGCCTCGGTTACAAGTGAGTATTGATCTCAAGAAAGAATGAGAAAGAAGAAAGCAATCCAAGCGCAAGAGCTCAAAAGAACACGACAAATCACTCTCACTAGTCACTAATGCTTTTGTGGAATTGGGAGAGGATTTGATCACTTGAGTGTGTCTTGTATTGAATGCCTAGCTCTTGTAAGTGGTTGGAAGGTTAAAAACTTGGATTGTTTGAATGTGGGGTGGTTGGGGGTATTTATAACCCCAACCACCAAACTAGCCGTTTGGTGGAGGCTGCTGTCGCATGGCGCACCGGACAGTCCGGTGCGCCACCGGACAGTGTCCGGTGCGCCAGCCATGTCACCAGGCCGTTGGGTTCCGACCGTTGGAGCTCTGACTGCTGGGCCCGCCTGGATGTCCGGTGGCACACCGGACATGCACTGTAGAGTGTCCAGTGCGCCACATCGCGCGTGCCTGACTCCTGCGCGCTCTGGCGCGCATTTAATGCTTCTGCAGGTGACCGTTGGCGCGAAGTAGTCGTTGCTCCGCTGGCTCACCGGACAGTCCGGTGCACACCGGACATGTCCGGTGAATTATAGCGGAGCGAATTCCCGAAGCTGGCGAGTTCCTGAGACGCTCTTCCTTGGAGCACCGGACACTGTCCGGTGTACACCGGACAGTCCGGTGAATTATAGCGGAGCGCCTTTGGATTTTCCCGAAGGTGAGGAGTTCAGCGTGAAGTCCCCTGGTGCACCGGACACTATCTGGCGGCACACCGGACAATCCGGTGCGCCAGACCAGGGCTGCCTTCGGTTATCCCTTGCTCTCTTTGTTGAACCCAATTCTTGGTCTTTTTATTGGCTAAGTGTGAACCTTTGGCACCTGTATAACTTATACACTAGTGCAAACTAGTTAGTCCAATTATTTGTGTTGGGCAATTCAACCACCAAAATCAATTAGGAAATAGGTGTAAGCCTAATTCCCTTTCAAAATGCGCGCCTACGCGCGCAGAGGAGCAGAGCACGCGCGGGTGGCACACCGGACAGCCTACAGGGCCTGTCCGGTGCACCACCGGACAGCCAGGCGGGCCCACAAGACAGAGCTCCAACGGTCGAACCCCAACGGTCTGCTGACGTGGCTGGCGCACTGGACAGTGTCCGGTGGCGCACCGGACTGTCCGGTGCGCCATGCGACTGCAGCCTTCCAACGGCCACTTTGTGGTGGTTGGGGCAATAAATACCCCAACCACCCCACATTCATTGGCATCCAAGTTTTCCACCTTCCAACTACTTACAAGAGCTCTAGCATTTAATTCTAGACACAACCAAATAGATCAAATCTTCTCCCAATTCCACACAAGGCTTTAGTGATTAGTAAGAGAGATTTGTTGTGTTCTTTTGAGCTCTTGCGCTTGGATTGCTTCCTTCTTTCATTCTTTCTTGCGAACAACTCAATTGTAACCAAGGCAAGAGACACCAATTGTGTGGTGGTCCTTGCGGGGAAGTTTGTTCCCGTTTGATTGAGAAGAGAAGCTCTCTCGGTCCGAGGGACCGTTTGAGAGAGGGAAAGGGTTGAAAGAGACGCGGTCTTTGTGACCACCTCAACGGGGAGTAGGTTTGCGAGAACCGAACCTCGGTAAAACAAATCCTTGTGTCACACTCTTTATTCGCTTGCGATTTGTTTTCCTCCCTCTCTCTCGGACTCGTTTCTATTTCTAACGCTAACCCGGCTTGTAGTTGTGATTAAGTCTGTAAATTTCAGATTCGCCCTATTCACCCCCCTCTAGGCGACTTTCAATTGGTTGTGGCGGAACTGCCCGAATTATTCCAACTTAAGTGCCTAAGCCCCGCCTTAGAGGCTGGACCACACTTAAATGGGAATAACCCGTCAATCCCTCGGATCTAGTCCGACACGGCCACTGACAGGATCAAGTACCACCATCCCACTCGATGGTGAGTCACAGAGCAAATACAATAAAGCATAAAACCATGCATTAAAGAGTATTAAATTATTACATCATCATCGGAGTTTTGCAAAAGGAGTCATCATTGTTCGAAGTGCAGCGGAATAAAACTAACGGTAAATAAACAGAGGGATGGGGAAGCCTGTCCCATCACTCCTCATGCTCCTCCTCAGCCGAGGCAGGGTCCCACTCGACAGTCCAACCCGGTGGCAAAATGGACGGCCAAGTCACTCCAGCAACCATGTCCTCCAGAGAACCTGTAAAATTATGCCACAAGCAAGGCTGAGTATACTAATACTCAGCTAGACTTACCCGGTGTGAGGAGTCTACTCCTCTACCTCTAGACATGCAGCTGTTTGGCTGTGGGGTTTGGTTGCCAAAAGCACTAGCTGAGTTTCTAAGTCAAGTTTTAACTTTGTCATAATTAAGTGTGACTCTCTTAAGGCTAAAAGTGTACTATCTACTCATACATAGTAGCAAACATTATTAGCAATCAACATCTTATATCAACTCATCATATTTCCACTTGTTACTCAATGCAGTACAATGGATCAAGCAGTCTCATTAGCTGCGAGAAGCAGACGATTCGAATCGAGTTTTTATCCTTGCAAGGTAAACCTAAACACACGACATGGGGAGGCACTCCGTCCACACACACATCAACCGTCCCCATCGATTCCCTGGCAACAAAAAGGGGCTCACCGCCTTGGCGTACAATGCCTCACTGACCCCGACTGTCGTTGTGCAGTGACCGCAATTGTACCCACCATAACCGGAATGGGAGACCACGTCTCAGGTCGCGTGAGGAGGTCAATCTGCGGGCAGGTTCACTCAGGTACTAGGCTTACCGATTTACCATATTTCTCGGCATGTGCTTAGTACGTTCAATCGCTTGACACAGGTATCCGCACGTTAATCCTTATTCCAATTTCACCTCGTAGACCACGCATCCCCATGGATCCGTGTCCACCAACCAACTATCAATATGATATAAAAGTGGGTACAACCAATTCCTGATCTCGCGCGAGTGCTAGAAAAATCACTCGTCTTCTACCGAGATCCTAATTAAATAAAGCAACTACTCGACCTAGCATACTAGTATCCATCTCAAAAGGATTCCTGAGATCATGCAACAAGGGTTTCAAACAATTCCTACACCTAAGTGCACAATCAATCCTACAATCATTAAGTGAAGTAAAATAGCATAAATAACAGGTTATGCATAAACCGGGGCTTGCCTTCCAAAGCAGTGGCAGGCAGGTCCTCTGGTGTAGGCTCTGGTGCTAGATCTGGGGCTACCTCCTGAGCAGCTCCTTGCTCCGGCACGAGGACGTACTCTCCGTCAGCAAGGTTATAGTCTATCGAATGCAATGAACATGTATGTCATGATTATGCAGGATTTAATAACATTATGCTAAAAAGAAACTAAGTCAAGAAGTAACTTAGGGTTTCTTGGTCATGCGGGGCTTTTAGTGGGTTATGCTTATCACTTTTAGGTTTAAGTTTTTATTGGGGACAAACATAGGGAATTGTTATTGCCTTTACATATTTCAGTGGACAGTTATAAAGAGTTTGTAGGGTGGCACTAATTTCCTGTTATTCACTTTTTCCTTACTTTAAATTCTATTTATGAAATCTAGTGGGGGTTTGAACTACAACAGTAGCTTAATTTTCTCCAAAAATTCTGTAAAAATTACAGTGGGTTGCCATTGGTCACTATAGCCCCTTTTAGGAAATTGAGGTTCAAAATAAAAAGGCTATGCTTTAGACAAAAATAATAAAAGTTGGGTAAATGGGCCACTTTGTACTACAACTCTTAATTAGAGGTGGGTTCTGTCCTAAAGGTTATTTTTGTTGGCATATAACAGTAAGAATAGGCTTTTGTGCCAAAAGTCACATAAAGCTAAGGGGTGGTTATTTAGTTATGATTTTCTAAAGTTTAATGCCTAAAAGGCACTTTCTACTACATTGTTATCTGAAAAATGTCAAACAACAGATTTCATATTTTTCCTAAGTTCTTAATAACAAAACATTAACTATCTCAAGGGTGGGGGTGTTTTCACCTTGGGGTTATTTTTGTAGGGTTTTTCTAAGTTATCCTTGTTTTATTCAATTAAAAGGTATTCTACTTATTTTATACTAAACCAGGGTATGATAGATTTTTCCAGTGAACTATATTGAATAAGTACCCTAACAAAAATAGGGGTGCCCTCTGGTTCATTATTTAAATCACATTTTCTATTTTTCTTAACCTTAAGCATATTCTAAAATAAGGGGTAAAGACTAACTTAATGGAGTGGACAGAGAGATTCAACATTTTTAATTAGGTCTGTAGGTGGATATAAACTTCTCCAAATTTTTCTAACCCTAGTCAAATAGTGCAACTAATTTTAGCCCTATTATTTAGCTTATGGCCAAAACAATAATTAAATTAGAACCCTACAGTTTTCTGTAGTACATAGGGGTTTTTATATTTTTCTTAAGTAGTTTACATTATTTAAAGTCTGGCAAAATTGGTTTGACCAAATTTGGATGAACTAAACAGAAGTTATGAATTTTTAAAGTTTCTGTTCAATTTAAAAATAGATTTAATAAGAGTTTCCTGGAAAAACAGTTTACACCGAGGTCCCTGGGTTTAAACTAAATCAACCCGCACAAATCTACCCCTGCGCCACTATTCCCCTCGGTCGCTGACAGTTCAAAAAGCCCCCTGACCTTTCCTTCTTCTTCCCCGAGGTCCTTCCCCCAATGTAAACAGTACTCGCGGGAAAGAAAAGGGTGGCGCGGCTTACCGACGGCGAGATAGGTCTGGCGAAGGGTAGGGTTGGCTCGGGGAGGTTCTGGCGGTCACAGCGAGGTGCGGCTCGACGGCGGGGATGGCCGAAATCGCTCGGTCCACGTGCACAGGCGGGTGTTCTCGTCGGCGGCGAGTGTACCGGCCAAACCACGACGATCTGGTTCAATCCAAGGGCACGGTAGCTTCACGGGGTAACGTAGAGACCGTGTGTACAAGGATTCGGAAAATAGTTGAGTGGATTACCTGGTCTACGTACTCCGGCGGGGTTGTGAACTCCGACGACCATGGACTGGCCTCTCCAGCGAAGCAGGCTTCGATTCCTCGCTCGGGGAGCTTCACTGAGTTGTGCACACTCGTCTCCGAGGGTTGGACGGGGTTGGGGAAAACTGGGCTGGCCGGTCTACGGCGGCAGTGGCTCGGGTGGCCGCGGACACGCTGCGCACGAGCAAACGGCGGTGAGCTGAGCTCCGGTGAGGCTTGAGTGTGCGCGGAAGAGTGCAGTCGACGCCCGAGCGGGCTTTATAGGCGCGGGCGCGGGCCAGGGCGTCGGCTGGCCGTTGGCGCGACGCGGGGGCGCGCGCGGGCGTGCTCTGGTGCACACAGAGCGCGTCGAACACGTGGAGCTTTTCTTCTGCCCGTGTTCCACAGCTCACCCAAGTCGCAAACGTGCGAATCTTGGCAAAAATCCGGCGCGAGTCTTTTCCTGGCACCTAGGGCTGTCTCTCATCCGTGAGCTGCCATGGCAGATATGGCCTAGGTAGGGAGATCTTCGGTCGCCAAATCGGGTGTGTCACACTGCCCACCTCGCGACAAAAACCATGCCAAGGCATGTCAAACGTCCAAGTCTCGGGCTCAGCCTTTTCCAGTGGGTGCCTTAGGTGGTATGCCACATTTTTGGTATAGAACATAGGTGGATTTGGTGCCAGCTTCGAGGTGAACACGACTGATCTTTAGTGTAGGTGTAGTTTTTAACTTAGAGAGAAATAGAGAGCCCTAGCTCTCTCTCCACTTGGAGATTTGATTTGGGGTTTCTCCAAGGGTCTTTTTGCAATATTTCCTTCCCCTAATTGCTGGTTATAAGGTTACTTAAGGTTTGGTTAAAGATTACTCATGTTTTGCACATTTGCTCACTCCTTTTTCCCCCTTCTTATTCATGGCTTTGGGAGATAGGGTTTAAGAGAGGTCTAGGGTTTTTCCCCCCTCTTATCCAAGGTAGTAAGTGTACAAAGGTTTGAGTAATACTTCTTAGGTCATTAACAAACCTTGATTAACACATGATCTCCAAAGTTCTGATATGTTTCCTTAAGTCTCTATCACATGTGATCACAGTCCTTAGTGCCAAGGTGTGCTCTAGCCATGGTAACACCTGAGGTGTTACAACCCTCCCCCCTTAAAGGAATCTCGTCCCGAGATTTTAGGTAGAGTCCTCTAGAGGGGTGCCACTAAGGTACGATGGTGTGCTACTCTTCCTTATACTCAAGTTTTCTTGTTAACTGCTCTTCGAATGTCATTCTCTTTGCAACTTCAGAAGGAAGCCCTTGTTAAGTTAAATCCACAACTTAGACTACCCTTGTTATCTAAGTTTTTCTCATAATTGAATTCAAAGGGCAGGTGGGGGGGTGGGGTTTTGGGGTTACGTACCGACTCTTTTGGGCAGAAAGTCGGGGAAGCGAGAGCGTAGAAAATCCTCCGTCTCCCATGTAGCTTCTTCTGCTGAATGGTGACTCCACTGGACCATATACATTCTGACTGATCTTGCCCGAGTTGATCTCTCCTTCTGATCTAATACCTTGACGGGGTACTCTTGATAGGACAAGTCTGGTTCTATCTCAATGTCTGGTTCTGGCAGCACTTCAGTGGGTAGGCGAACACATTTCCGCAGCTGAGATACATGGAACACATTGTGAACTGCTGACATGTGAGGTGGCAATTCCAATTGGTAGGCCACGGGTCCACAACTTGCTTTGATCTCATAGGGTCCAATGTAGCGAGGAGCTAACTTGCCCTTGATCCCGAATCTCTGGACACCCTTGGTGGGTGATACCTTAAGTAAACATGATCTCCCACCACAAACTGTAGAGGCTTCCGCCTCTTGTCATGATAGCTCTTTTGCCTGGCCTGAGCAGCTTCTAAGTTCTTGGTAATAACCCTGACCTTTGCCTCTGCCTCAAGCACCAAGTCTGGCCCAAAAATTTCCCTCTCTCCTGCTTGAGACCAATTCAGTGGGGTCCTACACCTTCTCCCATATAAGGCTTCAAAAGGTGCCATCTTCAGACTGGACTGATAGTTGTTATTGTAAGAAAATTCTGCCAAGGAAAGACACTTGTCCCAATCCTTTCCGTAGTGTAGTGCACATGCTCGTAACATGTCTTCCAAAATCTGGTTTACCCTTTCTGTCTGGCCATCTGTTTGGGGATGGTATGCTGAGCTTCGTATTACTTGGGTCCCAAGTGATTCTTGCAGCTTCTCCCAAAAGCGTGCCACAAACAGTGCTCCTCTATCGGATATAATGGTCTTTGGAATACCATGTAATCACACTATTTGATCAACATACATTTCTGCATACTTCTCTGTCTTGTGGGTGGTATGCACTGGTAAGAAATGAGCAGTCTTGGTCAATCTGTCCACAATAACCCAAATGGAATCATGGTGCCTGGAAGTATTGGGCAATCCTACGATAAAATCCATGCAAATGTCCTCCCATTTCCAAGATGGTATGGGAAGGGGTTACAAAGGGTCTGCTGCCTTCAAGTGACTAGCTTTTATTCTCTGGCAAGTGTCACACTCAGATATGTACTTGGCAATTTCCCTCTTCATCCTGGTCCACCAGTATAAAGATCTGAGATCATGGTACATCTTGTTGCTACCAGGGTGCATGGAGAATTTGGAAAGGTGAGCTTCATCTAGTATCTTATTTCTGAGCTCAGGGTCCTTGGGAACAACCAATCGATCTCCAAACCATAGAATTCCCTTGCTGTCCTGCCGGAAGCACTTGTATTTTTCTGCCTTTTGCTTGATCATTTCCTTGATAACCTGAACACCCTTATCCTCAATCTGTGCCCTAACTATTTGCTCTTGCAAAGTGGGCTCCACCGAGATATAGCTTAGGTCACTGGAAGAAACAACTTCCAAGTTCAACTTGCACAATTCATCGCACAGGGTGGTAACTCTTGCATCCATGCTTATACAATTGCACTGGGCCTTTCTGCTCAAGGCATCTGCCACAACATTGGCTTTGCCAGGATGGTAATGCACTTCCAAATCATAGTCCTTGATTAACTCCAACCATCTCCTTTGCCTCATGTTCAGATCTGCCTGAGTGAAGATGTATTTGAGACTCTTTGTGATCAGTGTATATGTTACAGTGAGCTCCCATCAAGTAGTGTCTCCATATCTTAAGAGCATGAACCACAGCTGCCAATTCTAGATCATGTGTAGGGTAGTTCTGCTCATGGGGCCTGAGTGCTCGGGAAGCATAAGCAATGACTCTGTTCTCTTGCATCAAGACACATCCCAATCCCGTACTAGAAGCATCACAATAAACTTCAAATGGCTTGGTGTTGTCAGGTTGAGCCAGCACTGGGGCTGTTATCAAATGCTGCCTCAAAGTATGAAAGGCATCTTCACACTTTTGGCTCCAATCATACTTGACTCCCTTCTTTAACAATTCAGTCATTGGTTTGGCAATCCTGGAGAAATCCGGAATAAATCGTCGATAATACCCTGCCAAACCCAGAAAACTTCGAATCTGCCTCACTGTAGTCGGGGGTTTCCAATCCATCACCTCTTGTACCTTCTCAGGATCAACTGATATCCCATCCTGAGAAATGGTGTGACCCAAGAATTTAATCTCCTTCAGCCAGAATTCACATTTAGACAACTTGGCATACAACCGATGGTCACGCAGTCTCTGAAGCACAGTATGCAAATGCTTGGTATGCTCGGCCTCATTCTTGGAATAAACCAGAATATCATCGATGAAAACGACCACAAATTTGTCTAACTCTGGCATAAAGACTGAGTTCATCAGGTACATAAAATAAGCCGGGGCATTGGTCAGCCCAAAAGACATCACCAAAAATTCATACAACCCATATCTGGTGGAGAAAGCCGTCTTGGGAATATCACTGGCACGGATCTTGATCTGATGGTAACCTGAGCGAAGGTCTATTTTGGAGAATACCTTGGCTCCTACTAACTGATCAAACAGAACATCAATACAGGGCAGCGGGTATTCGTTCTTGATAGTCACCGCATTGAGAGGGCGGTAGTCAACACACATCCTCAAACTCTCATCCTTTTTCTTCACAAATAAAGCTGGACATCCCCATGGTGAAGTACTTGGGCGAATAAACCCCTTGTCTAACAACTCTTGCAATTGCTTTTTCAGTTCTGCCAATTCCGCGGGAGGCATCCTATAGGGTCTCTTGGAGATAGGAGCAGTCCCGGGTTGCAATTCGATTGTGAACTCAATGTCTCGGTCAGGTGGCATCCCTGGCAATTCATTCGGAAACACATCCGGGTAGTCACAGACCACTGGGATCTTTTCTACTGGGGATTCTATCATAACAAAGGCACAAGAACGGGTGCATCCCCGGTCGGGCAGATATAAAACAGTCTTGCCGTAAGCAGGGGAACGAATTTCAATGGCCCTGGCTGCAATATCCAGTACTGCCTGATGCCTGGTCAACCAGTCAGCTCCCAATATAATATCCACGCTATCCAATCCTAAGATGAGAAGGGTGGTTCTAATCACAAGGCTACCAAATTTTATAGGCACTTGCCTGTTGATTTGATAAGTGGCAACCCTGCCTCCTGGTGTTGAAATTGTAATGCCCCCATCGGTGTGGTGAAAAGGTAATTGGCACTTGGCACTAAATTTGGCACTGATAAAACTATGTGATGCACCAGAATAAAAAAGAACTATAGCGGGGTAATTTAAAACTGTAAAGATACCAGTCATGACGGGTGCTCCCTCTGGAATATCAGCCATGGTGGTGAAGTTTAGCCTGCCCTGCCTCACTTGCACCTTCTGTCTCTTGCCTTGACTCTGATTAACATTCTGCCCCTGCCTCTGCTGGTTCCTAGGGCAATTCTTGGCATAGTGCCCGGTGTTGCCACACGTGAAACACCTGTTATCATTTGCCTGGCGGTACTGCTGTTGCTGATTGTTTCTCTGAGCTGGAAACTAGGTGCGGTTGGGTGCCTGCTGCTGCTGCTGTGGTCAGATCACCCATCTCCCCTGCTGCTGCTGGGGTCCCCTGTTCTGTGTGTCGGACACAATCCTGAAGCGCTGTGGCTGAGCTGAGGGTCCTGCCACAGGGGTCTTCCTCTTCTTTTCTGCCTGTCGAGCTGTAACGCAGTCCTCCTAGGAGATAGCCATGTTGACCAACTCATTGTAACTGTTGGCCCTGACGGTGTTGAGACGGTCACGGAGCTTAGTGCTGAGCCCCCTCCTTAACCTGTCTCTCTTCTTCTCATCCGTGTCTGCGTGATATCCAGCATACTGGCACAAGTCATTAAAAGCCTGGGCATACTGCAACACTATCCTGTTGCCCTGAGTGAGTGCCAGAAACTCATTGAGCTTTCGGTCCATAATCCCGGCTGGTATGTGGTGTCCCCTGAAAGCTGCCTTGAACTCCCTCCATTCCACCTCTCGATCCTCTGGCTGCATGGCAAGAAAATGGTCCCACCAAGTCCTTGCGGGTCCGCGAAGCTGCTGGGTGGCGAATCTGACTTTAGTGACCTCTGAGCAAACTCCATGGAGCAGTGGGAATTTGGATTCCACCACTCGCAACCACACATCTGCATCAAGTGGGTCCTCTGCCCTTGTGAACAATGGTGGCTGGGTACTGAGGAACTCCTGGTAGGTAGCTGCCACGGGGTGACGCTGATGGTCTCCACCACCATAGTGCTAAGGTGGCGGCTGACGCTAAGCTAGCTGCCTCAAGATCTCATTCTGCTGAGCCATTAGCTCCTGCAGAGTGGGAGGCGGTGGCGGCGGTGGAGGAACGCGCTCATTCTGGCCACGACGCTGCCTCCCGGCCATCTGAAAAACCACATATATACTTAACACCATATCTCCAAGTTCAAGGTTTAATCGCGGCGAAAAGAGTCAAAAGCAAAATGATAGATTCCAACTTAAACAAAAGGATTTAAGAAGGCATAACTTTTTCCTTCCAAATTTAAAACTGATAACAGCATCCATCAAACATGCTTCCAAAAGAGTTTATCACGGTTACATCATTTGTCAAAAAGACTCAACTCTATCTAGCCTAGTACCCCAAGGGTGCAAAGGCTAAGCTAGCTGCGAGGAGTCCTATCATCACCAACATCTAACTCTATCCCGGACACCTAGTGAGCGAACGAGGCAACACTCGACTCGGGGGAAGGTGGTCTCCCTGAGTCAGCAGTGTCCACACTAGAGGCAGGCTCCTCTCCTCCCTCGATGTCGACGTCCTCGTTGGCCTCCATGTCCTGGATCTCCTGGTGATGCATATCCATGTGCTCATTAGCCTCGGCAAGCTGCTGCTGGGTGTTAATGAGCTGATCCTCGAGAACCTCGATGGTGTTCTCCCTGGTGCCCACTAATTCCTCCAACTCTTGGATATCAGTGGATAGCTGCTCCACCTGCAAGTCCTTCTCCACCATTTTAGTGGACAAATCAACCACGAGCTCCTCCCTGTTGTCCAAAGTAATCTTTGTTGCCTCCAATAGTGCCATCAGATGAGACATCGCCTCACCGCGCATCACTTGCAGACGGTACAGAGCATTCATGCACCGTACAGTCAAGTGCGCAGTCTGTCCTGGGTAGATGGCCCAGATATCCTTGGCATGCTCCACCCTATCCTTCCACATTGGGTCGTCCTCCCTTTCGGCGGGGAACAAGCCAATCGGGTGGGTAGCCAGCTCCAAAGGATGGAATCCGCAGAAAGTGGTCAACCCGTGCAGAGTGATCGCCTCGATCGTGTCCTCAGCTCGGTATCCAAAAGACTCGGAGTCCAAAGAGCGCCAGCCTGGCTGCAGGGGATGAGGCTCCAAGGTCATCCTCACCCTACAGCGGGGCACTCGGTGCTTCTCGAACTGCTGCACCGCGTACTGAGGGGGTGTCGTGTATCCGGCCCCCTGAAGTACCTCCCACAAAATGCGGGGAAAGCCCTCTCGTGCAAGCCCGTCAGTGTGGGACAATGCATTTCCATCCTCTGAGGATCCGTGGGAAGTCATCTGTGTACGGTTAAGCGTAAGTAAAAGAAAAAGAATTATAAAAAGAACAAGAAAAATAAAACTCAGCCTTTCTCTAGTTAAATAAAAAGGTACTGGGACCTAGTTGGTTATTATCTTGTTTTTAAGTCTTGTCGGCGTTCCGAGACCGGGGGGTCCTCGAGCCGACGAGTGAGAGTGCCGCGTGCCCCAGCCCAGATGGGTCGAGCGCGTGGAGCGAGCGCAAAAGGGGGAACGGAGTGAGAGAGAGGTCGGTGGCCGGAGCCGGATCGCGAGGGAGTCGGAGAAATTCCCACGGCCTTCGTGTTCGTCCCGCGCCCAGGTCGGGTGCGCTTGCAGTAGGGGGTTACAAGCGTCCGCACGAGGTGAAGGGAGAGGGCGGCCCCGAGAGAGCGCCTGCCCCTGCCTTTCGTCCCCGTGAGGCCAACCTTCTCTAAGAAGGCCCTGGCCCTTCCTTTTATAGTCGTAAGGAGAGGGTCCAGGCGTACAAGACGGGGGTGTAGCAAGGTGCTACGTGTCTAGCGAGGGAGAGCTAGCGCCCTATGTACATGCCCAGGTGGCAGCCAGAGAGATCGTGGCACCCTGTTGGAGTGGCGTCGTGGCTGTTGGAGGAGTAACGGAGCCGGACGGGGGGACAGCTGTCGAGGTGGCTGGGTCCTTGCTGACGTCCTCCTGCTTTCGTAAGGGAGCTGGGGGCCGCCGTCGTCATGATCTAGTGGGGCGCCATCATGGCTTATCTGGCATAGCTGGCCAGATGGGACGCCGGTCTTGTTCTCTGCGACCCAAGTCGGCTCAGGGCAGGGTGATGATGACGCTTCCTGTTGATGTGGCGGTCTCGTATCCTAGGTCGGGCGTCGTGGAGGCTCCTCCGAGGCTGTGGCCGAGTCCGTCCTGCAAGACAGAGACAGAGTCCGAGCCCTGGTCGGGCGAGGCGGAGATTATTCGGCAGAGGCCGAGGCGGAGTCCGAGCCCTGGGTCGGGCGAGGCGGAGGTCGCCGTCTTCCGGGGCCTTGGCCCGAGTCCGAGCCCTGGGTCGGGCGGAGCGGAGTTCGCCGTCTTCCGAGGCCTTAGCCTGAGTCCGAGCCCTGGGTCAGGCGGAGCGGAGTTCGCCGTCTTTCGAGGCCTTAGCCTGAGTCCGAGCCCTGGGTCGGGCGGAGCGGAGTTCGCCGTCTTCCGAGGCCTTAGCCTGAGTCCGAGCCCTGGGTCGGGCGGAGTCTCCTATGGCACCACTGGCGAAGTCTGGCCGCCCGTCGGTCTTACCTTTTGCGTTAAACGCCCTGGTGACTCGGTCGGTTGGTGCGGTGATTTAGTCAGGGTTTTCTCCTTATCGGAGGCGGGGCCTAGGGCGAGCCGGGGATGCGCCTGCCGTGAAAGAGGAGACCTCAGGCGAGACGGAGTCATCTTAGGGTCGGCTGCCCTCGCCCGAGGCTAGGCTCGGGCGTGGCGTGGTCAAGTCACTCGTGTGGACTGATCCCTGACTTAATCAAACCCATCAGGCCTTTGCAGCTTTATGCTGATGGGGGTTACCAGCTGAGAATTAGGCGTCTTGAGGGTACCCCTAATTATGGTCCCCGACAGTAGCCCCCGAGCCTCGAAGAGAGTGTTAACACTCGCTTGGAGGCTTGCATCGCACTTTTTTGCAAGGGGACCAGCCTTTCTCGGAGGTACCTTGTTCCGGTGGGTGCGCGCGAGCGCACCCGCCGGGTGTAGCCCCCGAGGCCTCGGAGGAGTGGTTTCACTCCTTCGAGGTCTTAATGCCTTGCGCAATGCTTCGGCGTGACTAGCGGTTCCCTCATGCGAGCAGGGCGTAACCCAGGTGCACTGTCGGGGCCCAAGTTCTCGGGCTGGTATGTTGACGCTGTCAACGGTTTGGCCGGAGCCGGGTTTGCGAGAGCAGCCCCCGAGCCTTCGCACGGAGCGAGAGGACGATCAGGGACAGACTCGACTTTTTATATACGCCCCTACGTCGCCTTTCCGCAAGGAGGAGGGGGGGAGTGCGCCATGTTACCCTCGATGGGCACCGAACATGGTGTCTCCGGTGAGCTGCGATCGGGTAATCCGAGTGGACGTCCGTGCCCCGTTCGTTAGGGGTCGGCTAGGGGCCCGGAGGCACGCCCAAAAGTACCTGCGGGTGATCTGCCGGACCCGGTCCCCTAGCGACGGGGTCCGAGGGCTCGTTGCCTCCCTCCGATGGGATTCCGTTACAGAGTCGTTCCCGCTGGTCTCGGAAATGTCCTAGGGTACCTCGGGAGCGCAGCCCGAGCCTTGGTTATGTATCGAACGTACCCCTGGTCATCCCTCGCTCGGCGTCTGAGGCGGCTGTGAACCCTTCGACGGGCCAGCCTTCGAACCCCTGATCAGTAGGGGGCACGGAGCCCTAGTAGCCTGAGGCGGTCATGGAACCTTTCGGGGGCCGACCTTCGAACCCCTGACCAGTAGTGGGTGTCGGGCCCACGCGATCTGAGGCGGCTGTTGAACCCTTCGGGGGGCCAGCCTTCGAACCCCTGATCAGTAGGGAGGCTCGGGGCCTAGTTCCTTCACGGGGAAGGATCCCTTTGGGGTTATCCCCCTTCTCGGTCCCTGTTGCAAGAGATAGAGAAAGAAGGAAAAGGGAAAAAGGGATTCGAAATTGAACTTCGTGGCGTACCTTTCTCGGCGTGGCCGTTTTTGGCGGAGGCGAAGCGCCGCCAGCTGCCCCTGCCAGAAACGTCACCTATTTCGCCGTGGAGTTAATGCGCTGGGGTGAGTAGTTGGCGAGGTCGCCGTTGCGTGCGCGAGCCGTTCGAGGTACGGGTCACGGACGCGTCGTCTTCACGCCGTGAGAAGGGTTCTCTTGCTGCCCCCGGATGGGACGTGAGCCTGGCCGATGGCGTGACCGCTGCCCTCACACGCCCGCCACCGTCATTACTGCCGGCCCATTTTTGACCGCGTTTGACCGCTGCGCCAGGCTGGCGCCGCTGGATCGCAGGCTGGGCGGCCTCGAGTCGCGGTATCGGTTCCGCAATCGAGGAGGTGCGGTGGTGGAGCGAGAGGCGCAGCGGTTCGCATGCAGCGCCTGGCGCGCCAGTTGAACGACGCGTGGTCTTGAGCCGTCGCGCTGGCCTGTCAGGAGTCGGGGAGGCGCGTCCACTTGGCGTGGTTGCATGCCGCTTGCATGGCCGCTCGCCCCCTTTGCCCGTTGGTCTGGGCAAAAATGGAGGGTTACTTGTAACCGCTGGGCGGTTGCGTGCGTCGTGCGCGGCGGTTTGGCTCCCTCTGCTTGGAGCTGGTCTGCATGACAGGCGGGCCCCAGCCCCCGCGCCGCGGGGAAGGGCCTTGGAGGCGTGATGGAGAAGACTCAGCCCGTGACGGTTGAGGGCGCTAGCAGGGGGAGTTGCCTTTAAAAGGAGGGCGACCCTCTTCGTGAGGCGACCATGTCTCCTTTCTCCCTTATGCATTGTGTCTCTCCATCTTCCAGGCCCCCGGATGGGGGGAACCGCCGTCTTTTCGCTCCATCGTTGGAGGAACGCGACCCCGCGGGGGTTGGTACCTTTCAGCCATCGTTCGGCTTCAAGGATTTTCATCATGCAGCCCGGCTGCACCCCTCCACCGGCGATCGCCCGAGAAGGCGACCTCCGGCTTGATGGTGGGGGAAAGCGAGCCGGGCTGCGGTATCCGCCCCTTCCTCAGCCTCAAGGATTTTCATCACCAGGGCTGAGGAGGGGCGTGTACCGAGTTGGGGTCGGTCTCTGCGCGGGCGGTGGCTCGCTCCTTCCCTCAGTGATCGGGGGGAAGGGCGGGAGTCGCCTGTGGCGCTAACAGCTGCACCGTGCCCGGCTTTCTGAGCCGAGCAGTTTCGGAATCGCTCCCGGTGCCGCCTCCCGCCACGGCAGCTGGAAAAGGTTCTTCCGCCGGCGCGACAGCCCAGGTTGGCCATGGGCCGACCTCCAACTCTACGGCCTTCTGCCCGTCCTTGCCTCTCGAGTTTGGGCGAGGGTGGGGGCCTCCTAGCAGCAGTATCCGCCCTGAGGCCATCACTGCTGCTGTTCGGCTCCCCGGGGCAGAAGTCTTCATCGTCGTTGCCGCTGTCGGGGCGGTCGGCGACGTGCCGTTCGTCGGTCTCCTGTTGCTCCGCAGGTCCACCCCCGTCGAGTGGGGTTGTTCGTACCTGCGGAGACGGAACCAGAGTTCCGTTTACGATGGCGCTTCGAGTGCCGGGTTTTTTGTTCATTTTCGGCTTTCGGGGCCTGAACATGTATGTAACTCCGGCACAGAGCCGTGTTTTTTCCTCATTTCTGAGCAATAAGACTTGCCTATCGATTGTCTGAATCGCTTCACCAAGCATGAGTCGCCCCGTGTCCAGGTGACGAGTGAGGTATCCGTATCCCGGAGGCGTAGGAATCCCTCGGCTCGGTCGGACCTGTTGTCCGAGGCTCTTCTAGCTTAGTTAAAAAGACCCCTCGGTCGCTCTTCGACGAGCCGAGGCCAGGGGTAGCGATATCAGCACAAGCAGAGGCGTTGTTGGCTCGGAAATGGAACCTGGTTGGCCGGAGCCCAGCTGGGTCGTCTGCTGGCAGGCTCGGCGCCGGAGTTGATTGGCCGAGGCCTCGGACCGAGCTGGCGCCCTCGGAAGGGGTCGGCCGAGGCCCCGGAGGTGGCCGGCCGAGCCGTCCGCTTGGGCCGGATTCTCGGGGAAGCCTCTGGCGGAGATTGCTCGAGCGCGGTGTCGACGTCGTCCTTTGAAGCGGAGGCCTTCGGACCGTGTGGCCACCCGAGGCCAGGTCGGGTCTTGCCGAAGGTGCTGCTGATGCCGAGGGTGTCGTCACCCTCTTCCAGCGCCAAGGTCCGCGCCTGCAGGGTCAAGTCGTCCTGTAACGTGGGCCTTGTGCGGCCGTTGAGGCCAGAACACACACCCTTGTCGCGTTATAAAGCTGTGTCTCTTTTCCTCTCGCTTCGAGTATCTAGACTTTTTGTCGGTAGCAGGGATGTTAGTGCGAGCAAGAGTTGCTTCTCGCGGGAGGTGATGAGTGAGGTATCCGTATCCCGGAGGCGTGGGAGTCCCTCGGCTCGGTCGGCCTCGCCGCTTACGCGTACTTTTACCCATCCATGAGGCCCTGTCACCGACTCGGTCGAGAAGGCTCGAAGAACCTGCTTCAACAGAAGAGCCTCCGTACGTAAAGACTCATTCGATCCGCGGAGTCACCTTATCCGAACGTGAGTTACTTATCACAGAAGGTGACGAGTGAGGTATCCGTATCCCGGAGGCGTAGGAGTCCCTCGGCTCGGTCGGCCTTGGCTGTTTACGTGTACCCCGTCGTTTCTAGGACCCACTTTTCGAAGTAGTCAAAAAGCACGAAAGATGTTCTGGTAAAAGAGGTTTTTTGTTCGAGGAAAATTTTGACGCAGAGGGGGTTAACCCCCTTTTAGCCCCCGAGGGAGGGTCGGGCTCCGCTGAGGCGAGGCCGACCCTTCCTTGTTGACTAAACTTCGCGTGGGTACGGGGTATAAGAACAACTTGGAAACATTCTTAAGGATAGAAGCGACGTAGCTGTTGGATGTTCCAAGCGTTGCCGTAGACCTCGCCTTGACTGTTGGCCAGCTTGTAAGTTCCGGGCTTCAGAACTTTGGCGATGATGAACGGCCCCTCCCAGGGGGGCGTTAGCTTATGCCTCCCTCGGGCGTCCTGCCGCAGCCGAAGCACCAGATCGCCCACCTGGAGATCTCGGGGTCGGACCCCTCGGGCGTGGTAGCGTCGCAGGGACTGCTGATACCGCGCTGAGTGTAGTAGGGCCCTGTCCCGAGCCTCGTCCAGCTGGTCCAGCGAGTCTTCTCGGCTGGCTTGGTTGCTTTCTTCGTCATAAGCCCTCGTCCTCGGGGAACCGTATTCCAGGTCCGTGGGCAGGATTGCCTCGGCCCCGTAGACCAGGAAGAACGGCGTGAAACCCGTGGCTCGGCTTGGAGTCGTCCTCAGGCTCCAGACCACCGAGGGGAGTTCCTTCATCCATCGCTTGCCGAACTTGTTGAGACTGTTATAAATCCGAGGCTTAAGCCCCCGTAGAATCATGCCATTGGCACGTTCCACTTGCCCATTCGACATGGGGTGAGCAACGGCGGCCCAGTCCACCCGGATGTTGTGATCGTCGCAAAAATCCAAGAATTTTTTGCCGGTGAACTGGGTGCCATTGTCGGTGATGATGGAGTTCGGGACCCCGAAGCGATGGATGATGTTGGTGAAGAATGCCACCGCCTGCTCGGACCTGATGCTGCTTAGGGGTCGGACCTCGATCCACTTGGAGAATTTGTCGATGGCGACAAGCAGGTGCGTGTAGCCCCCGGGTGCCTTCTGCAGTGGGCCGACGAGGTCCAGACCCCACACAGCGAAGGGCCAGGTGATGGGTATCGTCTGCAGAGCCTGAGCGGGCAGGTGGGTCTGCTTCGCATAGAATTGGCACCCTTCGCAGGCGCGGACAATTCTAGTGGCGTCAGCCACCGCCGTTGGCCAGTAGAAGCCTTGGCGGAAAGCATTCCCGACGAGGGTTCGAGGTGCTGCATGATGACCGCAAGCCCCCGAGTGTATTTCCTGCAGGAGGTCCTGACCCTCGGCGATGGTAATGCATCGCTGGAGGATGCCCGAGGGGCTGCGGTGGTAGAGCTCCTTCTCGTCGCCCAGCAGGACGAACGATTTTGCTCGTCGCGTTACCCGCCGAGCCTCGGTTTGGTCGAGGGGCGGCTCTCCTCGGCGGAGATATTGCAGGTACGGGGTCCTCCAATCTTGATCTGGCACGACCCCGTTCTGCTCCTCCTCGACGTGCAGCGCTTCGCGCTCGGGCCCCGAGGGTTCCTCGGATTGAGCCGAGGACGGCTCGGGCTGAGCCGAGGTCACCTCGGACGAGGCCGAGGGTGCCTCGGGTCCGGGCGCGTCGCCTATCTTGACGGAGGGTTGGTGCAGATCCCGGGCGAAGACGTCCGGGGGAACCGTTGTCCGCCCCGAGGCTATCTTCGCCAGCTCGTCCGCAGTCTCGTTATAGCGTCAGGCGATGTGGTTAAGTTCGAGCCCGTAGAACTTGTCCTCCAGGCGTCGAACCTCTTCGCAGTAGGCCTCCATCTTCGGGTCGCGGCAGAGGGAATTCTTCATGACTTGGTCGATGACGAGCTGCGAGTCGCCGCGTGCATCGAGGCGTCGAACCCCTAGCTCGATGGCGATTCGCAACCCGTTGATCAGAGCCTCGTACTCAGCTACATTGTTAGACGCCGGGAAATGGAGGCGAAGCACGTAGCGCAGGTGTTTTCCGAGGGGTGAGACGAAAAGCAGGCCCGCGCCAGCTCCCGTCTTCATCAGTGACCCGTCGAAAAACATGGTCCAGAGTTCTGGTTGGATCGGAGCCGTTGGTAACTGGGTATCGACCCATTCGGCTACGAAATCCGCCAGTGCCTGGGACTTGATGGCCTTCCGAGGGGCGAACGAGATTGCCTCGCCCATGATTTCCACCGCCCACTTTGCGATCCGTCCCGAGGCTTCCCGGCACTGGATGATCTCCCCCAGGGGGAAGGATGACACCACAGTCACCGGATGGGACTCGAAGTAATGTCGCAACTTTCGCCTCGTCAGGACCACAGCGTATAGCAGCTTCTGGACTTGTGGGTAGCGGGTCTTGGTCTCGGACAGCACTTCGCTGACGAAGTAAACTGGCCTCTGAATGGGCAAAGCATGCCCCTCTTCCTGCCTTTCGACCACGATCGCGGCGCTGACCACCTGAGTGGTTGCGGCGACGTAGACCAGGAGGGTCTCTCCATCAGTTGGGGGTACCAAGATGGGCGCCTGTGTGAGGAGTGCCTTCAGGCTCCCGAGGGCTTCCTCGGCCTCGGGAGTCCAAGTGAAGCATTCGGCCTTCCTTAAGAGGCGGTACAGGGGCAGGCCTCTTTCGCCGAGGCGCGAGATGAAGCGGCTCAAGGCCGCGAGGCATCCCATGACCCTCTGTACGCCTTTTAAGTCCTTGATAGGTCCCATGTTTGTGATTGCTGCGATCTTCTCCGGATTGGCTTCGATGCCCCGCTCGGAGACGATGAACCCCAAGAGCATGCCCCGGGGCACCCCGAAGACGCACTTCTCGGGATTGAGCTTGACGCCCTTCGCCTTGAGACACCGGAATGTCAGTCCGAGGTCGGAGAGAAGGTCGGAGGCTTTCCTCGTCTTGACCATGATGTCGTCGACGTAGGCCTCGACCGTGCGACCAATGTGTTCGCCGAACACATGGTTCATGCACCGCTGGTACGTTGCACCCGCGTTCCTCAACCCGAACGGCATTGTGACATAACAGTACATGCCGAAGGGCGTGATGAAAGAAGTCGCGAGCTGGTCGGACTCTTTCATCTTGATTTGATGATACCCTGAGTAGGCATCGAGAAAAGACAGGGTTTCGCACCCTGCTGTGGAGTCCACAATTTGGTCGATGCGAGGTAGAGGGTAGGGGACCTTTGGACATGCTTTGTTGAGGCCAGTGTAGTCTACACACATCCGCCACTTCCCCCCTTTTTTCCTCACAAGTACAGGGTTGGCAAGCCATTCGGGATGGAATACCTCTTTAATGAACCCTGCTGCCATCAGCTTGTGGACCTCCTCGCCTATCACTCTGCGCCTTTCCTCGTCGAATCGGCGCAGAGGCTGTCTGACCGGTCGGGCCCCGGCCCGAATATCCAGCGAGTGCTCGGCGACTTCCCTCGGTATGCCGGGCATGTCCGAGGGACTCCACGCGAAAACGTCGGCGTTTGCGCGGAGAAAGTCGACGAGCACTGCCTCCTATTTGGGGTCGAGCCCCGAACCGATCCGGATCTGCTTGGAGGCGTCGCCACTGGGGTCGAGAGGGACGGCCTTAACCGTCTCCGCTGGCTCGAAGTTGCCGGCATGCCGCTTCACATCCGGCACCTCTCGGGAGAGGCTTTCCAGGTCGGCAATGAGGGCCTCGGACTCGGCGAGGGCCTCGGCGTACTCCACGCACTCCACATCGCATTCGAATGCGTGTTTGTACGTGGGGCCGACGGTGATGACCCCGTTGGGGCCCGGCATCTTGAGCTTCAGGTAGGTGTAGTTGGGGATGGCCATGAACTTCGCGTAGCATGGCCTTCCCAACACCGCGTGGTAGGTCCCTCGGAACCCAACCACCTCGAACGTCAAAGTCTCCCTTCGGAAGTTGGAGGGTGTTCCGAAGCAGACAGGGAGGTCGAGCTGTCCGAGGGGCTGGACGCGCTTCCCGGGAATGATCCCGTGGAAGGGCGCAGCGCCTGCTCGGACGGACGACAAGTCGACGCGCAGGAGCTTGAGAGTCTCGGCGTAGATGATGTTGAGGCAGCTGCCCCCATCCATCAGGACCTTGGTGAGCCTGACGTCGCCAATGACAGGATCGACGACGAGCGGGTACTTCCCCGGGCTCGGCACGTGGTCGGGGTGGTCGTCCTGGTCGAAGGTGATGGGCTTGTCGGACCAGTCTAGGTAGACTGGCGCCGCCACCTTCACCGAGCAGACCTCCCGACGCTCTTGCTTATGATGCCGAGCCGAGGCATTCGCCACATGCCCTCCGTAGATCATGAAGCAGTCGCGGACCTCGGGGAACTCTCCTGCTTGGTGATCCTCCCTTTTTTCGTCGTCGTGAGCCTTGCCACCCTCGGCGGGTGGCCCGACCCGATGGAAGTGACGCCGAAGCATGACGCACTCTTCGAGGGTGTGTTTGACGGGCCCCTGATGGTAGGGGCACGTCTCCTTGAGTGCCTTGTCGAAGAGGTTTGCACCTCCGGGGGGTTTCCGAGGGTTCTTGCGCTCGGCGGCGGCGACAAGGTCAGCATCGGGAACGTCGCGTTTCGCTTGCGACTTCCTCCTGCCTTTCTTCTTGGCGCCGCGCGGAGCAGACGCCTCGGGAGCATCTTCCGACGGGCGGCCCTGGGGCTGCTTGTCCTTTCGGAAGATGGCCTCTACCGCCTCCTGGCCGGAGGCGAACTTGGTAGCGATGTCCATCAGCTCGCTCGCCCTGGTGGGGGTCTTGCGACCCAACTTGCTCACCAGGTCGCGGCAGGTGGTGCCGGCGAGGAACGCGCCGATGACATCGGAGTCGGTGATGTTGGGCAGCTCGGTGCGCTGCTTCGAGAACCGCCGGATGTAGTCCCGAAGGGACTCTCCCGGCAATTGCCGACAGCTTCGGAGGTCCCAGGAATTCCCGGGGCGCACGTACGTGCCCTGGAAGTTCCTGGCGAAGGCCTGGACCAGATCTTCCCAGTTGGAAATCTGCCCCGGGGGCAGGTGCTCCAACCAGGCACGAGCGGTGTCGGAGAGGAATAGGGGGAGGTTTCGGATGATGAGGTTGTTATCGTCCGTCCCACCCAGCTGACAGGCCAGGCGGTAGTCTGCAAGCCACAATTCCGGTCTCGTCTCCCCCGAGTACTTCGTGATAGTAGTCGGGGGTCGGAATCGGGGCGGAAACGGCGCCCGCCGAATGGCTCGGCTAAAGACCTGCGGACCGGGTGGTTCGGGCGAGGGACTTCGATCCTCCCCGCTGTCATAACGTCCCCCACGCCTGGGGTGGTAGCCTCGGCGCACCCTTTCGTCGAGGCGTGCCCGACGGTCACGATGAGGGTGCTCGTCGCCGAGGTGGCCCGGGGCCGCAGGCGCGGTGTTGCGCGTGCGCCCGGTGAAGACCGAGGCTTCCCGCGTGAGTCGGGAAGTCGCGGCACGAGGATCCGGGGTGTATCCCTGCCTTCGAGAGGCAGAGCTCTCTGCCCGCCGGGCCGCAGCGCCTTCCAGGAGATGCCTGAGTTCTCCCTGGATCCGCCGTCCCTCGGTGGTTGATGACTCCGGCATCGCGCGGAGGAGCATTGCTGCAGCGACCAGGTCCTGGCCAGTCCCGCCGGATGCGGGTGGCGGTTTGTCCCTGGCATCGTTGGCGATGCGGTGCTGGAGACCTTGGGGCAAGTGACGTATTCCTCCGGCCGGGGGTTGGCTCGCCCATACCTGCCCGATGTTCTGACGGATTGCCTCGAGCGCTCCTGCTCCTTCATCGAACCCGGCCTGCGCCCCGCGGACTTGCTCGAGCTGTGGGTCGTGACCTCCCGCCGAAGCGGGGACCACAGCTAGCTCCCGCGGGATGTCAGCGCGAGGCGCTGGCCTAGGGGGATCACCATCCTCCGGCATGCCGAGACAGCCGCCTCCGGAGGGATCCCCTAGCTCGATGTGGAAACATTCGCGACTCAGGCCGCAGTCCTTGTCGCCAAGGCTGCGGCTGCCGTCGGAACAGTCGGAGAGGCAGTAGTCACATGCGGTCAGGAAGTCCCGCATGGCACTAGGGTTGCCAGATCCGGAGAAATCCCAGCAGATGCTGGGGTCGTCGTCTTCCTCGGACCCAGAGGGTCCGTAGGTCGAGACACCCGTCAATCGGTCCCAAGGCGACCGCACAGGAAACCCCAGAGAGGTTGCACTCGCCTCAATGTGAGCGCCCGCCAAAGCGAGATCGCCAGGCGGGCTGAGGCCGAGTCGAAATAACGAAAGATGGGTAGCAGTCGATACCTTTTTGTCGACGAGGAGCGATGAAGTCGCGTCGGGGGCTGACCGCGTCGTCGTCTTGGGTCCGAGGGCGATGTCCTGCAGGCCTTCCGTGAGCGTGCTGGCGTCGTCCACTTGCTCGGAGTCGACGTGTTGCGGGGGGATGGCGCTCGCGTCTGCCTTGAACGCGAGGGCGACGCTTGGCGTGTCCTCCGTCGAGGCGCCGGGGATGTCGATTTGCCCGACAGCCATCGGAGCGCGACCTCCCGCTCGGCCCCGGTTGCCCTGCCTCCTCCTCCTTCGACGGCGAGGGAGAGGATGGGGCGAGCTCGAAAGTTGTCCTTCCCCTACGCGGGAAAGACGTCGTCGATTCCGCCGCCGGCGGGCGGGCTGTCCGCCATCAATGTCGCCGTCGCATGGCGGTGGAAGGAGTATCATGTCGTAGTCGCCGTCGAGCGAGATGAACTCGAGGTTCCCGAAACGGAGCACCGTCCCGGGTTGAAGAGGTTGTTGGAGACTGCCCATCTGGAGCTTGACGGGAAATCGAACGTCAACACGCAGCGCAGCCCCTACCTGGCGCGCCAACTGTCGGCGTTCCGAGACCGGGGGGTCCTCGAGCCGACGAGTGAGAGTGCCGCGTGCCCCAGCCCAGATGGGTCGAGCGCGTGGAGCGAGCGCAAAAGGGGGAACGGAGTGAGAGAGAGGTCGGTGGCCGGAGCCGGATCGCGAGGGAGTCGGAGAAATTCCCACGGCCTTCGTGTTCGTCCCGCGCCCAGGTCGGGTGCGCTTGCAGTAGGGGGTTACAAGCGTCCGCACGAGGTGAAGGGAGAGGGCGGCCCCGAGAGAGCGCCTGCCCCTGCCTTTCGTCCCCGTGAGGCCAACCTTCTCTAAGAAGGCCCTGGCCCTTCCTTTTATAGTCGTAAGGAGAGGGTCCAGGCGTACAAGACGGGGGTGTAGCAAGGTGCTACGTGTCTAGCGAGGGAGAGCTAGCGCCCTATGTACATGCCCAGGTGGCAGCCAGAGAGATCGTGGCACCCTGTTGGAGTGGCGTCGTGGCTGTTGGAGGAGTAACGGAGCCGGACGGGGGGACAGCTGTCGAGGTGGCTGGGTCCTTGCTGACGTCCTCCTGCTTTCGTAAGGGAGCTGGGGGCCGCCGTCGTCATGATCTAGTGGGGCGCCATCATGGCTTATCTGGCATAGCTGGCCAGATGGGACGCCGGTCTTGTTCTCTGCGACCCAAGTCGGCTCAGGGCAGGGTGATGATGACGCTTCCTGTTGATGTGGCGGTCTCGTATCCTAGGTCGGGCGTCGTGGAGGCTCCTCCGAGGCTGTGGCCGAGTCCGTCCTGCAAGACAGAGACAGAGTCCGAGCCCTGGTCGGGCGAGGCGGAGATTATTCGGCAGAGGCCGAGGCGGAGTCCGAGCCCTGGGTCGGGCGAGGCGGAGGTCGCCGTCTTCCGGGGCCTTGGCCCGAGTCCGAGCCCTGGGTCGGGCGGAGCGGAGTTCGCCGTCTTCCGAGGCCTTAGCCTGAGTCCGAGCCCTGGGTCGGGCGGAGCGGAGTTCGCCGTCTTTCGAGGCCTTAGCCTGAGTCCGAGCCCTGGGTCGGGCGGAGCGGAGTTCGCCGTCTTCCGAGGCCTTAGCCTGAGTCCGAGCCCTGGGTCGGGCGGAGTCTCCTATGGCACCACTGGCGAAGTCTGGCCGCCCGTCGGTCTTACCTTTTGCGTTAAACGCCCTGGTGACTCGGTCGGTTGGTGCGGTGATTTAGTCAGGGTTTTCTCCTTATCGGAGGCGGGGCCTAGGGCGAGCCGGGGATGCGCCTGCCGTGAAAGAGGAGACCTCAGGCGAGACGGAGTCATCTTAGGGTCGGCTGCCCTCGCCCGAGGCTAGGCTCGGGCGTGGCGTGGTCAAGTCACTCGTGTGGACTGATCCCTGACTTAATCAAACCCATCAGGCCTTTGCAGCTTTATGCTGATGGGGGTTACCAGCTGAGAATTAGGCGTCTTGAGGGTACCCCTAATTATGGTCCCCGACAAGTCTTTACTCAAATATCCAATCGTTTAATTTAGAAATGCATGCATGCTCGTCCAGAACGACCTCACCAATATAAGGGGATAGGGAAGAACTCCCATCCCTTAAGGTGGCCTGTAGGGCCTAATCACTTAGCCACCTAACTACCCTTCTATCCTCCCAAGGCTTCACGTCCTAGGTCTATCCTGCTCGTCCTACTATCTATCCAACATTGTTTCTATCAAGTTTTACTTTGGAAAAAGATGGTATTTATATTTTATTGATTCCTCTGTGGTGGTACAAGCTCCGATACCAGCTGTGGCGGAACTGCCCGAATTATTCCAACTTAAGTGCCTAAGCCCCGCCTTAGAGGCTGGACCACACTTAAATGGGAATAACCCGTCAATCCCTCGGATCTAGTCCGACACGGCCACTGACAGGATCAAGTACCACCATCCCACTCGATGGTGAGTCACCGAGCAAATACAATAAAGCATAAAACCATGCATTAAAGAGTATTAAATTATTACATCATCATCGGAGTTTTGCAAAAGGAGTCATCATTGTTCGAAGTGCAGCGGAATAAAACTAACGGTAAATAAACAGAGGGATGGGGAAGCCTGTCCCATCACTCCTCATGCTCCTCCTCAGCCGAGGCAGGGTCCCACTCGACAGTCCAACCCGGTGGCAAGATGGACGACCAAGTCACTCCAGCAACCATGTCCTCCAGAGAACCTGTAAAATTATGCCACAAGCAAGGCTGAGTATACTAATACTCAGCTAGACTTACCCGGTGTGAGGAGTCTACTCCTCTACCTCTAGACATGCAGCTGTTTGGCTGTGGGGTTTGGTTGCCAAAAGCACTAGCTGAGTTTCTAAGTCAAGTTTTAACTTTGTCCTAATTAAGTGTGACTCTCTTAAGGCTAAAAGTATACTATCTACTCATACATAGTAGCAAACATTATTAGCAATCAACATCTTATATCAACTCATCATATTTCCACTTGTTACTCAATGCAGTACAATGGATCAAGCAGTCTCATTAGCTGCGAGAAGCAGACGATTCGAATCGAGTTTTTATCCTTGCAAGGTAAACCTAAACACACGACATGGCGAGGCACTTCGTCCCCACACACATCAACCGTCCCCATCGATTCCCTGGCAACAGAAAGGGACTCACCGCCTTGGCGTACAATGCCTCACTGACCCCGACTGCCGTCGTGCAGTGACCGCAATTGTACCCACCATAACCGGAATGGGAGACCACGTCTCAGGTCGCGTGAGGAGGGCAATCTGCGGGCAGGTTCACTCAGGTACTAGGCTTACCGATTTACCATATTTCTCGACATGTGCTTAGTACGTTCAATCGCTTGACACAGGTATCCGCACGTTAATCCTTATTCCAATTTCACCTCGTAGACCACACATCCCCATGGATCCGTGTCCACCAACCAACTATCAATATGATATAAAAGTGGGTACAACCAATTCCTGATCTCGCGCGAGTGCTAGAAAAATCACTCGTCTTCTACCGAGATCCTAATTAAATAAAGCAACTACTCGACCTAGCATACTAGTATCCATCTCAAAAGGATTCCTGAGATCATGCAACTAGGGTTTCAAACAATTCCTACACCTAAGTGCACAATCAATCCTACAATCATTAAGTGAAGTAAAATAGCATAAATAACAGGTTATGCATAAACCGGGGCTTGCCTTCCAAAGCAGTGGTAGGCAGGTCCTCTGGTGTAGGCTCTGGTGCTAGATCTGGGGCTACCTCCTGAGCAGCTCCTTGCTCCGGCACGAGGACGTACTCTCCGTCAGCAAGGTTACAGTCTATCGAATGCAATGAACATGTATGTCATGATTATGCAGGATTTAATAACATTATGCTAAAAAGAAACTAAGTCAAGAAGTAACTTAGGGTTTCTTGGTCATGCGGGGCTTTTAGTGGGTTATGCTTATCACTTTTAGGTTTAAGTTTTTATTGGGGACAAACATAGGGAATTGTTATTGCCTTTACATATTTCAGTGGACAGTTATAAAGAGTTTGTAGGGTGGCACTAATTTCCTGTTATTCACTTTTTCCTTACTTTAAATTCTATTTATGAAATCTAGTGGGGGTTTGAACTACAACAGTAGCTTAATTTTCTCCAAAAATTCTGTAAAAATTACAGTGGGTTGCCATTGGTCACTATAGCCCCTTTTAGGAAATTGAGGTTCAAAATAAAAAGGCTATGCTTTAGACAAAAATAATAAAAGTTGGGTAAATGGGCCACTTTGTACTACAACTCTTAATTAGAGGTGGGTTCTGTCCTAAAGGTTATTTTTGTTGGCATCTAACAGTAAGAATAGGCTTTTGTGCCGAAAGTCACACAAAGCTAAGGGGTGGTTATTTAGTTATGATTTTCTAAAGTTTAATGCCTAAAAGGCACTTTCTACTACATTGTTATCTGAAAAATGTCAAACAGCAGATTTCATATTTTTCCTAAGTTCTTAATAACAAAACATTAACTATCTCAAGGGTGGGGGTGTTTTCACCTTGGGGTTATTTTTGTAGGGTTTTTCTAAGTTATCCTTGTTTTATTCAATTAAAAGGTATTCTACTTATTTTATACTAAACCAGGGTATGATAGATTTTTCCAGTGAACTATATTGAATAAGTACCCTAACAAAAATAGGGGTGCCCTCTGGTTCATTATTTAAATCACATTTTCTATTTTTCTTAACCTTAAGCATATTCAAAAATAAGGGGTAAAGACTAACTTAATGGAGTGGACAGAGAGATTCAACATTTTTAATTAGGTCTGTAGGTGGATATAAACTTCTCCAAATTTGTCTAACCCTAGTCAAATAGTGCAACTAATTTTAGCCCTATTATTTAGCTTATGGCCAAAACAATAATTAAATTAGAACCCTACAGTTTTCTGTAGTACATAGGGGTTTTTATATTTTTCTTAAGTAGTTTACATTATTTAAAGTCTGGCAAAATTGGTTTGACCAAATTTGGATGAACTAAACAGAAGTTATGAATTTTTAAAGTTTCTGTTCAATTTAAAAACAGATTTAATAAGAGTTTCCTGGAAAAACAGTTTACACCGAGGTCCCTGGGTTTAAACTAAATCAACCCGCACAAATCTACCCTTGCGCCACTATTCCCCTGGGTCGCTGACAGTTCAAAAAGCCCCCTGACCTTTCCTTCTTCTTCCCCGAGGTCCTTCCTCCAATGTAAACAGTACTCGCGGGAAAGAAAAGGGTGGCACGGCTTACCGGCGGCGAGATAGGTCCGGCGAAGGGCAGGGTTGGCTCGGGGAGGTTCTGGCGGTCACAGCGAGGTGCGGCTCGACGGCGGGGATGGCCGAAATCGCTCGGTCCACGTGCACAAGCGCGTGTTCTCGTCGGCGGCGAGTGTACTGGCCAAACCACGGCAATCTGGTTCAATCCAAGGGCACGGTGAGCTTCACGGGGTAACGTAGAGACCATGTGTACAAGGAATCGGAAAATGGTTGAGTGGATTACCCGGTCTACGTACTCCGGCGGGGTTGTGAACTCCAGCGACCGTGGACTGGCCTCTCCGGCGAAGCAGGCTTCGATTCCTCGCTCGGGGAGCTTCACTGAGTTGTGCACACTCGTCTCCGAGGGTTGGACGGGGTTGGGGAAAACTGGGCTGGCCGGTCTACGGCGGCAGTGGCTCGGGTGGCCGCGGACACGCTGCGCACGGGCAAACGGCGGTGAGCTGAGCTCCGGTGAGGCTTGAGTGTGCGTAGAAGAGTGCAGTCGATGCTCGAGCGGGCTTTATAGGCGTGGGCGCGGGCCAGGGCGTCGGCTGGCCGTTGGCGCGACGCGGGGCGCGCGCGGGCGTGCTCTGGCGCACACAGAGCGCGTCGAACACGTGGAGCTTTTCTTCTGCCCGTGTTCCACAGCTCACCCAAGTCACAAACGTGCGAATCTTGGCAAAAATCCGGTGCGAGTCTTTTCCTGGCACCTAGGGCTGTCTCTCATCCGTGAGCTGCCATGGCAGATATGGCCTAGGTAGGGAGATCTTCGGTCGCCAAATCGGGTGTGTCACACTGCCCACCTCGCGACAAAAACCATGCCAAAGCATGTCAAACGTCCAAGTCTCGGGCTCAGCTTTTTCCAGTGGGTGCCTTAGGTGGTATGCCACATTTTTGGTATAGAACATAGGTGGATTTGGTGCCAGCTTCGAGGTGAACACGACTGATCTTTAGTGTAGGTGTAGTTTTTAACTTAGAGAGAAATAGAGAGCCCTAGCTCTCTCTCCACTTGGAGATTTGATTTGGGGTTTCTCCAGGGGTCTTTTTGCAATATTTCCTTCCCCTAATTGCTGGTTATAAGGTTACTTAAGGTTTGGTTAAAGATTACTCATGTTTTGCACATTTGCTCATTCCTTTTCCCCCCTTCTTATTCATGGCTTTGGGAGATAGGGTTTAAGAGAGGTCTAGGGTTTTCCCCCCTCTTATCCAAGGTAGTAAGTGTACAAAGGTTTGAGTAATACTTCTTAGGTCATTAACAAACCTTGATTAACACATGATCTCCAAAGTTCTGATGTGTTTCCTTAAGTCTCTATCACATGTGATCACAGTCCTTAGTGCCAAGGTGTGCTCTAGCCATGGTAACACCTGAGGTGTTACATTGGTATCAAAGCCCGGTGCTTCATTAGAGCCTAACCACTCGAAGTGATGTCGGGAGATCACGCCAAGAAGGAAATGGTGACCGGCGAGAAGCCCGCTACAAGCCACAGGAAGGCTCCATCGGGAGAGTCCTACAACAAAGGGAAGGGGAAGGAAAAGGAATCCCCTTCACACAAGTCACGTCGGAGCGGTGACAAGAAGAAGAAGATGAGGAAGGTGGTCTACTACGAGACCGACTCCTCGTCGCCATCCACCTTCGGCTCCGACACGCCATCCGTAACTTCTAAGCGCCATGAGCGCAAGAAGTTTAGTAAGATCCCCCTACTCTATCCTCGCATTCCTAAACATACGCCTTTACTTTCCGTCCCATTAGGCAAACCACCAACATTTGATGGTGAAGATTATGCTAGGTGGAGTGATTTGATGCGATATCACCTAACCTCACTCCACAAAAGTATATGGGATGTTATTGAGTTTGGTGTACAGGTACCATTCATAGGGGATGAAGATTATGATGAGGACGAAGTGGCCCAAATCCAACACTTCAACTCCCAAGCCACAACTATACTCCTCGCCTCTCTAAGTCGAGAGGAGTATAATAAGGTGCAAGGGTTGAAAAGTGCTATGGAGATTTGGGACACGCTAAAAACCGCGCACGAAGGAGACGAGGTGACCAAAATCACCAAGTGGGAAACGATCGAGGGGGAGCTCGGTCGCTTCCAACTTCGCCAAGGGGAGGAGCCACAAGACATGTACAATCGGCTCAAGACCTTGGTGAACCAATTGTGCAACCTCAGGAGCAAAAAATGGGATGACCACGAAATGGTTAAGGTTATTCTAAGATCACTTGTTTTCCTTAACCCTACTCAAGTTCAATTAATTCGTGGCAATCCTAGATATACACTAATGACTCCCGAGGAAGTAATCGGGAATTTTGTGGCTTTGAATTGATGATCAAAGGCTCAAAGAAGATCAACGAGCTTGATGGCCCCTCCATGTCGGAAGCACAACCGGTCGCATTCAAAGCGACGGAGGAGAAGAAGGAGGAGTCTACATCATGTAGAACACCCATCGACGCCTCAAAGCTCGACAACGAGGAAATGGCGCTCATCATCAAGAGCTTCCGACAAATCCTCAAACAAAGGAGGGGGAAGGATTACAAGCCCCGCTCCAAGAAAGTATGCTACAAATGTGGTAAGCCCGGTCATTTTATTGCAAAATGTCCATTATCTAGTGATAGTGACAGGGGCGACGACAAGAAGGGGAGAAGAAAGGAGAAGAAAAGATACTACAAGAAGAAGGGCGGCGATGCCCATGTTTGCCGGGAGTGGGACTCCGACGAGAGCTCCACCGACTCCTCCTCCGACGAGGACGCCGCCAACATCGCCGTCACCAAGGGACTCCTCTTCCCCAACGTCGGCCACAAGTGCCTCATGGCAAAGGACGACAAAAGGAAGAAGGTAAAATCAAGATCCTCCACCAAATATGAAACCTCTAGCGATGAGGATAATGCTAGTAATGAGGAGGATAACTTGCGCATTCTTTTTGCCAACCTAAACATGCAACAAAAAGAAAAATTAAATGAATTGATTAGTGCTATTCATGAGAAGGATGATCTCTTGGACACCCAAGAGGACTTCCTTATTAAAGAAAATAAGAAGCATGTTAAGGTTAAAAATGCTTACGCTCTAGAAGTAGAAAAATGTGAAAAACTATCTAGTGAGCTAAGCACTTGCCATGAGACTATTGACAACCTTAGACATGAGAATGCTAGTCTAATAGCTAAGGTTGATTCAAATGCTTGTGATGTTTCAATTCCCAAACTTAGAAATGATAATGTTGATTTGCTTGCTAAGATTGAAGAATTGAACATTTCTCTTGCTAGCCTTAGGAATGAAAATGAAAAATTGCTTGCTAAGGCTAAAGAATTAGATGTTTGCAATGCTTCCATTTCCGACCTTAGAAGTAAAAATGATATATTGCATGCTAAGGTTGTAGAATTAAAATCTTGCAAACCCTCTACATCTACCGTTGAACATACTTCCATTTGTACTAGATGTAGAGACATTAATGTTGATGCTATCCATGATCACCTAGCTTTAATTAAGAAACAAAATGATCACATAGCTCAACTTAATGCTAAGATTAGTGAGCATGACTTAGAAAATGAAAAATTTAAATTTGCTAGAAGCATGCTCTATAGTGGGAGACGCCCTAGCATCAAGGATGGCATTGGCTTCCAAAGGGGAGACAATGTCAAACTTAATGCCCCTCCTAAAAGATTGTCTAATTTTGTTAAGGGCAAGGCTCCCATGCCTCAGGATAACGAGGGTTACATTTTGTACCCTGTCGGTTATCCCGAGAGCAAAATTAGGAGAATTCATTCTAGGAAGTCTCACTCTGGCCCTAATTATGCTTTTATGTATAAGGGTGAGACATCTAGTTCTAGGCAATCAACCCATGATAAATTGCCTAAAACGAAAACTCCTAGTGCATCAAATGAACATAGCATTTCATTTAAAACTATTGATGCTTCTTATGTATTAACTAACAAATCCGGCAAAGTAGTTGCCAAGTATGTTGGGGGCAAACACAAGGGCTCCAAGACTTGTGTTTGGGTACCCAAAGTTCTTGTCTCTAATGCTAAAGGACCCAAAACCATTTGGGTACCTAAAATCAAGAACTAAACCTGTTTTGTAGGTTTATGCATCCGGGGGCTCAAGTTGGATAATCGACAGCGGGTGCACAAACCATATGACAGGGGAGAAGAAGATGTTCTCCTCCTACGAGAAAAACCAAGATCCCCAACGAGCTATCACATTCGGGGATGGAAATCAAGGTTTGGTCAAAGGATTGGGTAAAATTGCTATTTCACCTGACCATTCCATTTCCAATGTTTTTCTTGTAGATTCTTAAGACTATAATTTGCTTTCCGTTTCGCAATTATGTCGAATGGGCTACAACTGTCTTTTTACTGATGTAGGTGTCAGTCTTTAGAAGAAGTGATGATTCAATAGCATTTAAGGGAGTGTTAGAGGGTCAGCTATACTTGGTAGATTTTGATAGAGCTGAACTCGACACTTGCTTAATTGCTAAGACTAACATGTGTTGGCTCTGGCATCGCCGACTAGCCCATGTTGGGATGAAGAATCTTCATAAGCTTCTAAAGGGAGAGCACATTTTAGGATTAACAAATGTTCATTTTGAGAAAGACAGGATTTGTAGCGCATGCCAAGCAGGGAAGCAAGTTGGTGTTCATCATCCACATAAGAACATCATGACGACTGACAGGCCACTGGAGCTCCTACACATGGACCTATTCGGCCTGATAGCTTGTATAAGCATCGGCGGGAGTAAGTACTGTCTAGTTATTGTGGATGATTATTCTCGCTTCACTTGGGTGTTCTTCTTGCAGGAAAAATCTCATACCCAAGAGACCTTAAAAGGATTCTTGAGACGGGTTCAAAACGAGTTCGGCTTAAGGATCAAGAAAATTAGAAGCGACAACGGGACGGAGTTCAAGAACTCACAAATTGAAGGCTTCCTTGAGGAGGAGGGCATCAAGCATGAGTTCTCTTCTCCCTACACGCCACAACAAAATGGTGTAGTGGAGAGGAAGAATAGAACTCTATTGGACATGGCAAGGACCATGCTTGATGAGTACAAGACTTCGGATCGGTTTTGGGCCGAGGCGGTCAACACCGCTTGCTACGCCATCAACCGGTTATATCTACACCGAATCCTCAAGAAGACATCATACGAACTCCTAACCGGTAAAAAGCCCAATATTTCATATTTTAGAGTCTTTGGTAGCAAATGCTTTATACTTGTTAAAAGAGGTAGAAAATCTAAATTTGCTCCTAAGACTGTAGAAGGCTTTTTACTAGGATATGATTCAAACATAAGGGCATATAGAGTCTTTAACAAGTCCTCAGGACTAGTTGAAGTTTCTTGTGACGTTGTGTTTGATGAGACTAACGGCTTTCAAGTAGAGCAAGTTGATCTTGATGAGATAAGTGATGAAGAGGCTCCGTGTATCGCGCTAAGGAACATGTCCATTGGGGATGTGTGTCCTAAGGAATTCGAAGAGCCTCCAAATGCATAAGATCAACCATCCTCCTCCACGCAAGCATCTCCACCAACTCAAAATGAGGATGAGGCTCAAGTTGATGAAGGAGAATCAAAGAGACGAGCCACCTCAAAATGACGGTAATGATCAAGGGGGAGATGCAAATGATCAAGACAAGGAAGATGAAGAACCAAGACCGCCACACCCAAGAGTCCACCAAGCAATCCAACGAGATCACCCCGTCGACACCATCCTCGGCGACATTCATAAGGGGGTAACCACTAGATCTCGTGTTGCACATTTTTGTGAGCATTACTCTTTTGTTTCCTCTATTGAGCCACACATGGTAGAGGAAGCACTACAAGATTCGGATTGCGTGGTGGCGATGCAAGAGGAGCTCAACAACTTCACTAGAAATGAGGTATGGCATTTGGTTCCACGTCCTAATCAAAATGTTGTAGGAACCAAGTGGGTTTTCCGCAACAAGCAAGACGAGCATGGTGTGGTGACAAGGAACAAAGCCTGACTTGTGGCCAAGGGATATTCACAAGTCGAAGGTTTGGATTTCGGTGAAACCTATGCACCCGTAGTTAGGCTTGAGTCAATTCGTATATTACTTGCCTATGCTACTTACCATGGCTTTAAGATCTACCAAATGGACGTGAAAAGTGCCTTCCTCAACGGACCAATCAAGGAAGAGGTCTATGTTGAGCAACCTCCCGGCTTTGAAGATAGTGAGTACCCTAACCATGTATATAAACTCTCTAAGGCGCTCTATGGGCTCAAGCAAGCTCCAAGAGCATGGTATGAATGCCTTAGAGATTTCCTTATCACTAATGGTTTCAAAGTCGGAAAAGTCGATCCTACTTTATTTACTAAAACTCTTGACAATGATTTGTTTGTATGCCAAATTTATGTTGATGATATCATATTTGGGTCTACTAACGAATCTACATGTGAGGAATTTAGTAGGATCATGACACAAAAATTCGAGATGCCGATGATGGGGGAGTTGAAGTACTTCTTGGGATTTCAAGTGAAGCAACTCCAAGAGGGCACCTTCATTAGCCAAACAAAGTATACTCAAGACATTCTAAACAAGTTTGGAATGAAGGATGCCAAGCCCATCAAGACTCCCATGGGAACCAATGGGCATCTCGACCTCGACACAGGAGGTAAATCCGTCAATCAAAAGGTATACCGGTCGATGATAGGCTCTTTACTCTACTTATGTGCATCTCGACCGGACATAATGCTTTCCGTATGCATGTGTGCAAGATTCCAAGCCGACCCTAAGGAAGCTCACCTTACGGCTGTAAAACGAATCTTGAGAAATTTGGTTCATACTCCTAAGTTTGGGCTTTGGTACCCTCGAGGATCCACATTTGATTTAATTGGTTATTCGGATGCCGATTGGGCGGGGTGTAAGATTAATAGAAAGAGTACATTGGGGACTTGCCAGTTCTTGGGAAGATCCTTGGTGTCTTGGGCTTTAAAGAAGCAAAATTCCGTAGCTCTTTCTACCGCCGAAGCCGAGTATATTGCCGCAGGACATTGTTGCGCGCAATTGCTTTGGATGAGGCAGACCCTTAGGGACTACGGTTACAAATTAATCAAAGTTCCTCTTCTATGTGATAATGAGAGTGCAATCCGCATGGTGGATAATCCCGTTGAATATAGCCACACTAAACACATAGCCATTCAGTATCATTTTCTAAGGGATCACCAACAAAAGGGAGATATCGAGATTGCATATATTAACACTAAGGATCAATTAGCCGATATCTTTACCAAGCCACTTGATGAACAAACTTTTAACAAACTTAGGCATGAGCTAAATATTCTTGATTCTAGAAATTTCTTTTGATGTCTTGCATACATAGCTCATACAAATACCTTTGATCATGTCTCTTTTATATAACTATGACTAATGTGTCTTCAAGTAAATTTCAAACCAAGTCATAGGTGTATTGAAAGGGAATTGGAGTCTTCGGCGAAGACAAAGGCTTCCACTCCACTCCATAACTCATCCTTCGCCATAGCTCCGAGCAACTCTCCATCTTTGGTATAATCTTCACTCATATTTTATTTGCCTAACACTACAGGAATCCTATTGATTCCCGTCGGCCAGGGTAATTCCCGTCGGCCAGGGAGAAAACCGACGGGGATAATGTAACTCCCGTCGGCTAAAACGCAGCCGACGGGAGTTAACTTAACTCCCGTCGGCCAGAAAGTAGGCCGACGGGAGTTAACTTAACTCCCGTCGGCTAGAGTTTAGGCCGACGGGGATTACTTAACTCCCGTCGGCCAGGGAGAAAACCGACGGGGATTAACCGTTTATGAGCGCGGGTTCGGCCGCGCGGACGCATTCTGTCTGTCTCTCCCCAAGCGCCGCCGCCATCGCCTAGAGCTCCGCCGCCGCCACGCCTCCCCACCGCGCCTCCCACCGCCGTCGCTCCGACCCCGCGCGGCCCCAGCAGCCCCCGCCCCTGCCCCGTCCGGCGCCGCCCCGGCCTCCTCCGCCCCGGCGTCCTCCGCCGCCGCCGCCCCGGCGTCCTCCGCCGCCCCGGCCTCCTCCATCGCTCCGACCGGCTCTCCAAGCACCGCCGCAGCCCCAAGTCCGCCGTCGCCTTCGAGAGCCTCCACGAGTGCCGCCGCCGGTCCCGACCGCTTCCCCGAGCGCCGTTGCCGCCTTGTCGTTGAGGTATACATCCTAAATTGTGAATACGAGTGTGATTATAATAGCTAAATATGTGTGTAGATGTTTATTTTCGTCGGTTTTTTATGGCCGACGGGAGTTAAGTTTCATGTGATTAGAATTAATTTAAAATTGTTAATTGTTTATTGATTAGATTTAACTTATAATATTAGGATGTATGAAGGTTTCGATATTGATAAATTTGATGCTATTGTTAATAAATTTGATGTTCTAAAAATTTTATTTAATTTAATGGATTTAATGTTGCAAATATTGTTTATTTTCATCGGTTTTTATGGCCGACGGGAGTTAACTGTAATGCGATTACAATTTATTTAATATTGGTATTTGTTGTAAATTTGATGTTCTGGAAATGTTGCAAATATTGTTTATCTAAATTTGGATGTTGCATTATTGTTAATTAATGAATATCATGTTATTGTGTTGAAGGTGATGTTATGTATATATATATATATAGTTTTACTACTTACCTATAGATGTATGTGTGACGTGTACAAACATGAATGTCTCACACACACTCTTTACTCGTACACACAGCCACAATAATGGGTGATAGACGTGATTGGATGTATGAAGGTTTCAAGAAGGGTGGGTGTCACACAAGTGAATGGTTTGCCAAGACGCAGATGTTTCTGGACCATGCAGCTGCTTTGTCACAAATAGATAATATTAGGTGTCCATGCAATAAATGTAGAAATATGACGAGCCACACCAAGAGGCAGGTCACACTACACCTGTGTTCGCATGGTTTCGTGCCAGGCTATAAGGTCTGGTATCTCCATGGTGAAGATGTTGAACAAGCAGCAGAAGTAGAAGTTGATGACGGTGAAGATGATGTTGATAGGATGGACCAGATGCTTGAGGATCTGCAGCCTGAACTGGCACCAGATCATCATGATTCACCTACACCGGAGGTTCAGAAGTTCTTCGACCTTCTCAAAGCGTCAGAAGAGCCTCTTCACGGGCACACTGACGTGACCGTACTGGAATTTGTGACCCGGCTGATGTCAATCAAGTCCAAGTTTGCATTCTCAATTAATTGTTACAAGGAGCTTGTGGATTTGATTAGCGAGGTTCTTCCTACGGGTCACAAGATGCCGAAAGACATGTACCAGTCCAAGAAATTGCTTGAAGGTCTTGGTATGGAGTATGAGAAGATTGATGTTTGCCAAGACAACTGTATGCTTTTTTGGAAGGAACATGACAGAGAACAGAAATGCTTAAAATGTGGGAAGTCGAGGTACGTGGAGCTTGTAAATGAAGATGGGGAGAAGGTGGTGACAAAGGTTGCACATAAACAGCTTCGGTACATGCCTCTCACTCCTAGAGTGAAACGTTTGTTTCTCTCGAGGAAGACCGCTATGCACATGAGGTGGCATAAAGATTGTACGGACAGACAAGATGGGTTAATGGTGCACCCGTCAGATGGTGATGCATGGAAGGCTCTTGACAAATTTGATCCAGATTTTGCCAGCGATGCAAGAAACGTTCGTATCGGCTTGGCAACTGATGGTTTCACGCCGTTCAATATGACCGCTGCGTCGTATTCATGTTGGCCTGTCATTGCCATACCGTACAACCTTCCACCTGCTCTTTGCATGAAATATGAGTTTATGTTCCTATGTCTTGTTATACCTGGTCCTGAGCATCCTGGCGTACGCCTCAATGTGATGCTTCAACCACTGATTGAAGAGTTGAAGAAGCTATGGCAAGGTGTGGAAGCCTATGACTGCTTCAAGAAGCAGAAATTCAATCTTCGTGTTGCATATCTGTTCTCGGTTCATGATTTTATGGCGTATGGTATTTTCTCTGGATGGAGCGTGCATGGTAGATTGACGTGTCCTTATTGTGCTAAAGATACAGATTGTTTTCGTCTTAGTGCTGGTGGCAAGATATGTTACTTTGATTGCCATAGATGTTTTCTACCCTTCAATCACCCCTTCAGAAGGCAGAGAAAGGAATTTAGGAAGGGCACCATCGTCACGAAGGGACCGCCCAAGCGACGTAGTGGGATAGAAATTACAGAAGAGCATATGAAACTTGTCCTAGACGAGAGTGGGAAAAGGTATCAAGGTTTTGGTGAGGAGCATAACTGGACTCACATATGTGGCTTGTGGGAGCTTCCTTATGCTAAGTCATTGATTTTGATGCACAACATCGACGTCATGCATCAAGAGAGTAACTTTTGCCAAGCCCTCATAAATACATGCATGGATTTCCCTGATAAAACGAAAGACAATGACAAGGCACGCATGGACTTAGCAGTGATATGTGATCGTCCAACCCTGGTGCTTAGAGAAAACGGAGGCAAACCAAAAGCTGACTATTGTCTGAAATCTAAGCAACGGAAAGAAGTGATGAAGTGGATGAAGGATATTAAATTCCCCGATGGTTATGCCGCTGGTTTTAGAAGATCTGTGAACTTGAAGACAATGAAGATGAATGGACTGAAGAGCCATGACTTCCACATAATTATGGAGAGGCTCATGCCTGTAATGTTTCGTGGGTACATTTCTGAAGCTGTGTGGAAAACGTTAGCTGAAGTTAGCTATTTCTACAGACAGTTGTGTGCTAAAGAAATCAGAAGAGATGTGATGGAACAGCTGGAGAAAGAGGCACCGGTGCTTTTGTGCAAATTGGAAAAAATATTTCCACCGGGTTTCTTCAATCCTATGCAGCATCTCTTTATACATCTTCCATATGAGGCTAAGGTCGGTGGTCCTGTTCAGTATAGGTGGATGTTTCATATAGAAAGAGCATTAAAGAAGCTTAGAGCAATGGTGGGCAATAAGGCAAGAGTTGAAGGATGTATTGCAGAACAATTTAAACTAAAGGAGGTAGCACACTTCACAAGTTGTTACTTTGCAGAAGAACATAATGTATTTGCTCGAAAGAAAAGGTACCATGATGATGAACGAGAGATGCCTCCTTGTAGTGATCTTTCGATTTTTCAGACAAACGGCAAAACCGTTGGTCCACCCAAGGCATATCACCTCAGTATGGAAGAACGGAAGTCTGCTTTACTGTACATGTTCACGAATATGCCTGAGGTGGAGAAATACTTTGTGTAAGACTTATTTTCTTAAACTGTTCATATGTGAATTAGTTTATGTTATCAAATATCTCATGTCACACAATAATATTTGACAGCGAGTTTGATGAACAAAACATGAGGTGTCTCGGTAGGCCAACAGCGAGAGACATAGACAAATTGCGACGCGATGGTATGCATGGACGACCTAATTTCATTATGTGGCTTCGGGACCGTGTAAGTCTTAATTATGTGGGTCCGAGAGCTAATTTCATTTAACAAATATTACAGAATTTGCTAATGCTTTGTGGCATGATTGACAGTTTGGGGAGGAAATGAATTTGAATGATGACTTACGTCAGTTATCTATTGGAAGCGTAACTGCCAAAAGCTATGGACGTTACGACGTCAATGGATATCGCTTTCGTTCAAGCATTTTCGAATCAAGTCATCCTATGGCCGCCACTCAAAATAGTGGAGTCGTTACTAGGGCAACCGACATGGAAGGACACGAAGCCTGCTATTACGGGAAAATCAAAAATATAATCGAGATTACATTTGCTGGAAATAAGCCTTTAGCGCTAGTTTTCTTTGAGTGTAAATGGTATGACCCGAAGTATTATAGGACCGAATTTGGGATGACACAGATCCAACCTGAGAAATTGCTTCAAGGACACGACACGTATATCCTTGCCCATCAAGCAGACCAAGTTTATTTCTCGACATATCCATGCAAAAAGTTGTCTAAATGGAGGGTTGTGTACAATGTAAATCCCCGCGAACGCCTATACACTCCTGGTGAGGACGAATATCAAATTGGTCACCTTGAGCAGGTTGATGAGGTGTTTCAAGAAGAAGAGTTGCCAACTAGTTTTCATATTGATCCTGCACCGGCATTAGATTCACTAGTCGCAGACGTTAACGACTTAACTTTTCCGGAGAGGCGGAGAAGACAACCTGTTAGGAGAAAAGTTACATGGCGACCTCTGCATAGAAGAGAACAAATAGATCCTGATTTTGATGATATTTAACAAGTAAAGTTGTTTTGTTATTTCATTTGTTTATATTTTAAGTATTATGTCATTTTTGATGCACTAATGAATAATTTCTTATTTTTTATGCAGGATGCCGCCAAAATCAAAGAAGTCAGTGAAAGGGTTGTTCAAGGGCCTGGGCCTTTTTCAGGGCAGTTCTTCGAGCAGCAGCAGACGTCGAGAGCTGTTGAGCGCGGTACATGGAGATGAGGTAACATATCTTGTACAAATAAATTTGTTTACAAATTTACAAATAAATCTTGAGTTGTATGTACCAGGATGAGCAGCACACAGAGGAGCAGCACATTGAGGAGGAGCAGCACAATGAGGCTGAGCAGCACAATGAGGAGGTGGAGCACATTGAGGAGGTGGAGCACGTGACATGGGACCAGGCCGCACAGCATCACCAGCCATGGGACCAGTGGGACCACCAGAGAGAGCAGCAACAGGCGTGGGACCAGTGGGGCCAACAGGGCGAACCGGCTGACAACCCGATGGATGATGGCTCGGGAGGCTCTTCAGCGACACGCACACGTCGCTCAAGAAAAAGCCACTCAGTAAAGCCTCGTCACGCGATAGAGCGAGAGGCTGATAGGACTTTAATCATGCCACATGGAGATCGGTGAGTGTAATATATTAACTTATCTCATATAACTATTATGTGTATTGTTAATGTTTTTGTGTAATGCAGGAATTGGGAGGACCTGTCCTTTGACGGCAAGGGACACCACACTCAGGTTAACCTTACGTTGGGTTCTCTTTGCCGCCTTCACTACCCTGGTATAGTGAAGGTGTCAAACGGTGATACCGAGGATGAGGTGCTCGTCAGTACCTGGGACGAGTACAAGTTTAAAAAGGAACGAAACCACACCGACAGACAGGGACTTGTGCGTAATGACTTTTGGGTATGAATTCTTTATTATTTTTGTTATGTTTCTTAATATTGTAAATCTATGACTTATACCATTGTATTTGTATTCTTTATGTTGTAGCTTCGATATCGGTTGCCTGACGGAGAGGATTACATGGGGCACGCTGAACGTGTCTTCCAAAACAATGCAAAGAAGCTGGTGAAGGATGCCATATACTATGCGAGAATTCAGGCTACAAACCTGTATTTTCAAAAGCATCCGGAAGAAGCAGGCCCCTTGACTAAAAAGGAAGGGTCGTCAAAGATATATTTGACTGAGGATCAATATCGTGAGGTTAGTATTCAATTTGTTTTACCCTTTATATTTATTGTTGTGATTGATAATATGTAACATTGTGTGTGTGCAGGTGATGGTTCCATGGATGGCGCCCGTGCCTGATGCGTACTATGCTTGGTGTCGATATTGGGCTTCCGAAGGCTTCCAGAAAGCGTCAGTGCATCACAGACAATGTCGAGGAACCAATCCTAACCACAAGTTTGGCGGTGACGACATGATACGAAAAGCTAAAAGAATGGTAAGTTTGATCTATCTATGTCGATCAGCAAATAATACGATTGCTTATGAATGTTTTTTGTTTATACAGGAAGCTACGAGTGGCCAAAAGCCTAGTGACATTGAGGTCTACCAGGAGGGCCACAAAGGACCAGACCCGAACAACCCTGACCAGCTCTGCAGCCAGACAGCCACGGATCGCTTGGTTAGTTTTGGCTCAAAAGTTCAAACGTTCAAAGTATATAAATTCTTGCATAGGTGATGTTGTCAATGATGTATAGGCGGCATATGGGGAGGAGATGGTTCGTCGCCATGGCACTGACTTCGACTGGCGCCATGAACCGGTGGATCCCTCGGTGGTGTACGCAAGTGGTGGTGGCAAAGCGCATGGACGGTAAGCTCTAACTTATGAAATTATATGGTTGACACTAAATTGACTATACAATAATCACATTTTTTGAATAACTTATAGATACGCACTCTTCGACGGATTCATTGACTCGTCGTCGGTGAGATCTCAGAGGACGGGTTCATCTTCCCGTAGCTCATGCTCTCGTCGACCGAACGAGCAGGAGTTGGAGATTATGAGGATGCGCGAAGAGATGAGACAACAACGCGAATTTATGGAAGCTTGCAATGCTCATAATCAAGCGATGTATCAAGTGAGTACACATAATCCGAACTCTAAATTATTATATTTCAATACAACATCTTCGGTAGTAACACATATGTGTTTAACAGTTAATGCAGCAACAAGGCATGACATCAAATTTTCCACCGCCACCACAATGGAGCCAATTTGCAAACACACCAGTTCCACCACCACAGTTCACCACCCCTCCGTCACATATACCTGCACCTGGAGATAGGGTACGTTTGATAACTCTCCATTAATTTATACACTTGTATACTTTTTGATATTTGCATTTAACGTGTTGATATTTGCTAACTTGCATAGGTTACGCCTGAAGCGGGTGGCAGTGGGTCTGATCCAGCAGCAGGGACTGGATTTGTTGACTCGCTCTTCGCGTACCCTCCTCCTGGTGGTGAAGGCGGCAGCGGTCAAAGCTCTAACCACCCAAGTGGTGGTTATCTTTAAACACTTAAACTCGTGCTCGTTATGTTTTTAACTCCTGGACGTTATGTTTGTGTAAACACTCTCGTATCTGAAATGTTTGTGATGTGTGAATTATATCAATGTGTTTGTGATGTGTGATGTCAATGATGTGTTTGTGATGTGTGATGTCAATGCGTTTGTGATTTATATGTTTATGTGATATGTTTGTGATATATATGTTTTGTGTATGTTATGTGTGAGAAATATCTAATTTGGTGTTGCTGTTGCAGAAATATAGGTTAACTCCCGTCGGCCCAGTTAATTCCCGTCGGTTTGACCATAGCCGACGGGAATTGACTATTACCTCCCGTCGGCCCAGATAATTCCCGTCGGCTGACCTGGCCGACGGGAATTAATTAGTAACTCCTGTCGGCTAGGTCAGCCGACGGGGATTAATTAGTAACGCCCGTCGGTTGTAGAGCCGACGGGAATTAGCCCTTATTCCCGTCGGCTCGATGTTGGCCGACGGGGATTACGTATTCCCGTCGGCGGCCGACGGGAATAACCGTATCCCCGACAAGGGACGCCTGGCGGCTGACAACCGACGGGAATAAGGGCTAAACCGACGGGAATTACTTATTCCCGTCGGTTTAGTGCTTATTCCCGTCGGTTCCTGGCCGACGGGAATTAACTGTTTTCCTGTAGTGTAAGGGGAGAAAGTAGTAAAAAGGGCTTATATTTCACTCAAAATATCCGTTTTTGGCGATTCATGCCAAAGGGGGAGAAAGTATTAGCCCAAAGCAAAAGGACCGCACCACCACCCTATGTTAAAAAGAGTTTTTTCAAATTGGTATTTTATTGTGTTCAAAAGGGGGAGAAAGAAGCACCTTCAAAAATTTGTATCTCAAAACCCTCTTGAATACTAAGAGGAGAATTTATTGAGGGGGGATTTTGTTTTAGTCAAAGAAAAAGCATTTTGAAACAGGAGGAGAAAATTTCAAATCTTGAAAATGCTTCGCAAAATCTTATTCATTTACCTTTGACTATTTGCAAAAGGACTTTGAAAAGGATTTACAAAAAGAATTTGCAAAAACAAAACATGTGGTGCAAGCGTGGTTCAAAATGTTAAAAGTAAAGAAACAATCCATGCGTATCTTATGAAGAATTTATATTGGCTCGATTCTAAGTAACCTTTGCACTTACAATTATGCAAACTAGTTCAATTATGCACTTCTATATTTGCTTTGGTTTGTGTTGGCATCAATCACCAAAAAGGGGGAGATTGAAAGGGAATTAGGCTTACACCTATTTCCTAATTGATTTTGGTGGTTGAATTGCCCAACACAAATAATTGGACTAACTAGTTTGCTCTAGTCTATAAGTTCTACAGGTGCCAAAGGTTCACAAAGGCCAATAAAAAGACCAAGAAAAGGGTTCAACAAAGAAAGCAAGGGATAACCAAAGTGTGCCCTGGTCTGGCGCACCGGACTGTCCGGTGTGCTACCGGACAGTGTCCGGTGCACCAGGTGACTCCAAGATAAACTCTTCACCTTCAGGAATTTTCAGAGGCGCTTCGCTATAATTCACCGAACTGTCCGGTGCACCACCGGACAGTGTCCGGTGCTCCAAGGAAGAGTGACTCTGAACTCGCCAGCTTCAGGAATCCGCTCTGCTAAAATTCACCGGACTGTCCGGTGAGTCACCGGACAGTGTCCGGTGCACACCGGACTGTCTGGTGTGACAGCGGAGCAACGACTACTTCGCGCGCAACGGTCGACTGCAACGTATTAAATGCGCGCCTGCGCGCGCAGAGGAGTAGAGCACGCGCGGGTGGCACACCGGACAGCCTACAGGGCCTGTCCGGTGCACCACCGGACAGCTAGGCGGGCCCACAAGACAGAGCTCCAACGGTCGAACCCCAACGGTCTGCTGACGTGGCTGGCGCACCGGACTGTCCAGTGCGCCATGCGACTGCAGCCTTCCAACGGCCACTTTGTGGTGGTTGGGGCTATAAATACCCCAACCACCCCACATTCATTGGCATCCAAGTTTTCCACCTTCCAACTACTTACAAGAGCTTTAGCATTCAATTCTAGACACAACCAAATAGATCAAATCCTCTTCCAATTCCACACAAGGCTTTAGTGATTAGTGAGAGAGATTTGTTGTGTTCTTTTGAGCTCTTGCGCTTGGATTGCTTCCTTCTTTCATTCTTTCTTGCGAACAACTCAATTGTAACCAAGGCAAGAGACACCAATTGTGTGGTGGTCCTTGCAGGGAAGTTTGTTCCCGTTTGATTGAGAAGAGAAGCTCACTCAGTCCGAGGGACCGTTTGAGAGAGGGAAAGAGTTGAAAGAGACCCGGTCTTTGTGACCACCTCAACGGGGAGTAGGTTTGCGAGAACCAAACCTCGGTAAAACAAATCCTTGTGTCACACTCTTTATTCGCTTGCGATTTGTTTTCCGCCCTCTCTCTCGTACTCGTTTCTATTTCTAACGCTAACCCGGCTTGTAGTTGTGATTAAGTTTGTAAATTTTAGATTCGCCCTATTCACCCCCCTCTAGGTGACTTTCAAATGAGATTTTCATTACAAGTATTAACATCAAAGTCCTTACATCTATTACAAATTACTACATGTTCTACACATGAACTAGATTTATTTGCTACTTCTAGTTTAGTATTTAAATCATCATTTAAAATATTTAAACTAGAGATTGATTCATGGCACACAGATAATTCAGAGGATAACAATTCATTTCTTTTAGTTTCTAGAACAAGAGACTTTTGTGCACTAACAAGTTTATCATGCTCTTCATATAATATATCCTCTTGCTTTTCTAAAAGTCTATCCTTTTCATTTAAAGCATCAATTAACTCATTAATTTTATCTACTTTTGATCTATCTAAACCCTTAAATAATTTAGTATAGTCTACTTCATCATCACTAGATTCATCATCGCTTGAAGTAGTATATTTAGGGGTTTCACGAACGCTTACCTTTTTCTCCTTTGCCATGAGGCAGGTGTGGTGTTCGTTGGGGAAGAGAGAGGACTTGTTGAAGGCTGAGGCAGCGAGTCCTTCGTCATCGGAATCGGAAGACGAGCAGTCCGAGTTCCACTTCTTTCCGATGTGTGCCTCGCCCTTTGCCTTCCTATAGCTCTTTTTCTTCTCTTTCTTCCCACCCTTTCCTTGTTCCTGGTCACTAGAGTTATCGGGACAATTTGCTATAAAATGACCAGTCTTACCGCACTTGAAGCAGGAGCGCTTTCCCTTTGCTTTGCTCTTGTTGGGATGCTCCTTGCGTCCTTTTAGCGTCGTCTTGAAGCGCTTGATGATGAGGGCCATTTCATCTTTATTTAGCCCGGCAGCTTCAACTTGTGCCACATTGCTAGGTAGCGCCTCCCTGCTGCTGCTTGTTGCCTTGAGTGCAACGGGTTGGGGCTCATAGATGGGCATTGGGCCATTCAATGCATTATCAATGTATCTTGCTTCCTTGACCATCATACGCCCGCTCACAAACTTTCCGAGTATCTCCTCGGACGTCATCTTTGTGTACCTAGGATTCTCACGGATTAAGTTCACAAGATGAGGGTCAATGACAGTAAAAGACCTGAGCATAAGTCGGATGACATCGTGGTCCGTCCATCTCGTGCTTCCATAGCTCCTGATCTTGTTGACCAGGGTCTTGAGCCTGTTGTGCGTTTGCGTTGGCTCCTCTCCCCTGATCATGGCAAACCTTCCTAGCTCGCCTTCCACCAACTCCATTTTGGTGATCATGGTGGCGTCATTCCCCTCATGCGAGATCTTGAGGGTGTCCCATATTTGCTTGGCGTTGTCCAAGCCGCTCACCTTGTTATATTCATCCTGCACAACGATGCTAACAAAACAGTGGTAGCTTGTGCATTTTTATGAATTTGTTCGTTAATGAATACAAGGTTATCCGTATTATCAAATTACATTCCATTCTCAACTATCTCCCAAATACTAGGATGGAGAGAGAAAAGGTGACTACGCATTTTGTGACTCCAAAAAGCGTAGTCCTCTCCATCAAAGTGTGGAGGTTTACCGAGAGGGATAGAAAGCAAATGGGCATTGGAATTATACAGAATACGAGAATAATCAAATGAAAAATTTGAGTTAACCGATTTCTTTTTCTCGTCGTCGTCATTGTCTCTTGGGGAAGAAGAAGACTCGTCGCTGTCGTAGTAGACGATCTTCTTGATGCGCCTCTTCTTCTTCCCGTCCTTCTTCTTATGACTCGAGCCAGAGTCAGTGGGCTTGTCGTCCCTTGGCTCGTTGAGGAAGGACTCCTTCTCTTTGTCGTTGACCACCATCCCCTTTCCCTTAGGATCCATCTCTTCGGGCGATTAGTCCCTTTCGTGAAGAGAACGACTTTGATACCAATTGAGAGCACCTAGAGGGGGGGGGGGTGAATAGGTGATCCTATAAAAATTCAACAACTAATAGCCACAAAACTTGGTTAAGTGTTAGAATGGCTAAGTAGCGAGCTCTTGCAACCACACAAGTATCACAGAAAAACAATCACAAAAGACACATGAGTTTATCACGTGGTTCGGCAAGTATAACACTTGCCTACCTCCACGTTGTGGCGTCCCGATGGACGAGGGTTGCTCAACCCCTTTCAAGTGATCCAATGATCAACTTGAATACCATAATGTTCTTCTTTGCTTATCTCTTTTCCCGTTTGTGAGGAATCTCCACAAGTTGGAGTCTCTTGCCCTTACAACAAATATCAAAGTGAGAGCACAAGAGTAAGGGTGGGAAGCAACACACACAAATCCGCAGCAATACACACACACAAGCCAAGACTTGAGCTCGAATGAAGCACAACGAGTTCACTACTAGAACAGAGCTCAAATCACTAACAAAGTCAATCAAGTGCGCAAAGACAGAATGTAGAAGACTTAGAATGCTCAAAGTATGCTTGGATGACTCCTTCATGCGCCTAGGGGTCCCTTTTATAGCCCCAAGGCAGCTAGGAGCCGTTGGAGGCATTCTTAGAAGGCCAAAGTTGCCTTCTGTCGGGTGGCGCACCGGACAGTCCGGTGCACCAGCGGACAACCACTGTTCATGTCCGTTGCGTGATCTCCTTCCTAGTCTGGCGCAGCCGACCGTTGCAGCGTCGGGCCCGTTGGCGCACCGGATACTGTCCGGTGCACACCGGACACTGTCCGGTGCACACCGGACAGTCCGGTGCCCCCTGCCGACCGTTGGAGCGGGCCACGCGTCGCCCGCGGATTTGGCGGCTGACCGTTGCGCTGGCGGCCGTTGGCTCACCGGACAGTCCGGTGCACCACCGGACAGTCCGGTGAATTTTAGCCGTACGTCGTTGAACTTTTCCCGAGAGCGACGACTTCGCTGCGGACGACTCACCGGATAGTCCGGTGCACCACCGGACAGTCCGGTGAATTATAGCCGTATGTCGCCGTCGAGTCCCGAGAGCGGCCGGTTCACCTTGGACTTGTCTTGCGCACCGGACACTGTCCGTTGCACCACCGGACAGTCCGGTGCACCCAGACTGAGCAACATTTGGCTGTACACAGCCAACTCTTTTCCAATCTATTTTCTCCTATTTCCAGCACTTAGACACAATACATTAGTATCCAAATTAATGTACTAAGTCTAGAAACGTACCTTGTTACATGATTTGCACTTCTTCAATCTTTGGCACAATTTAACACTTAGAAAGAATGTGTTGGGCACTTAATCACCAAAACAATATAGAAATGGCCCAAGGGCACATTTCTCTTTCAAGGTGGTACTGCGTGGGAACGTTGTGTTGCGCTGCGTGTAGCTTTCTATCATGATGGGCATGGCCCGTTTGGGTGGTTTCTTGTGTAACGGTCTGTTTTAGGCGAGAAGCAAAGGTTGGTGGCTTGGGTGGTTTCTCACAGGTTATCTATGGTATAACTGCATATATGTGGTGTAATGGTTAGAGATGGCAATGGGTACCCGAAACCCGACTACCCAACGGGTTTTACCCGATATGAAAGCGGGTATGGGATGATTTATTTACCTGCGGGTATGTTAATGGGCAAGAACCTCTACCCATTGGATAGACGGGTACAGTTGGTACTACCCATACCCGTCAACCCATGTAAAAAATATACCCACATAAATACTACTATAATCATCTAATAGAGCCCATCTTAGCTAAAATAAAACCATTTTCTAGATATCATTTGTCTAGCTACCAAGTTATGTAATCATATGATTTGTTATATGTGAAGTTGAACTTGTTTTTTATGTTTATTTAATATTTTGAGTGATTGATATATTGCAATTTAAGACTTTCTTATCGGGTACGGGTTACCCGACGGGTAAAAATATCAGCGCGGGTACGGGTATGAGTAAGATTTTATACCCGCGAGCATATATGGGTAACCCGACAGGTAGAATTTTTTTGATGGATACGAATATGGAATGACACTACCCGACGGGTATGTACCCGTTGCCATCTCTAGTAATGGTCCACTGATAGGCGAGAGCGGAGGAGAAGACAGACCTAGTTACGTGTGTGCTTCGCGTGTGTGTCACGATACACTAAAGTGATGCTTTAAAGTAGTAGAGATATCTCTTTTCTCCAATTTCATCTCCTTTCTAACCATTCACCCTATTCAGCTCACTCTATACACTTTAACTAAGCTATCTATATCATCATCAACATCACTATATAATCCATCAGTTAAAACTTTGCAAAGCACACCCAACCAAATCCCTCCATACCCATAACATCCACTACCACCAAAAAATTACACCTAACCTTAACACACCATCAAAAATAACGGTTCAACTCACCGAATAACCACTCTCTCTTACTTAAATCTAATATACAACATTATTTGGATTGCCATCATTCCTTGCCCTCGCCCTTACCAGTGGCGGCCCTGAGAGTGGGGCGAAATGGCTGCCGCCCCGGGCCCCAATTATATAAGGTCCCGAACCTAGTTATACATTCAGTAATTAGGCTATCAGACACAATAGCTTAATCGTGAAATGTCGAATAATTAGCAGCCACGAAGCGTTCACAACCCGGTCGTATTTAAACATGTTAAAATAACTTTTAAGATAATATTATAATATGTATCTTTTTATTTATTTATTGCTTGATATAAACATTTTTTAGACGTATCTTGAGTTTATATATTAGTATCATTTTTATATAACAATAGTTTAATCGGACTCTATTTTAAATTTGCCCCGTCCCCTAAACCCCTTCGGTCCGCCGCTGGCCCTTACCCGCGACCCCGTCACCCGCCGAGGCACAGGGCAGGGCTCTCTTATGTGAGTAACAAATGAGATTAGTATAATGAATAGAATCTAACCAACAGTGTATCACTTGCTCGCATTATATAGTCAGGAGAGGGTTCCTTGTCTCTGGGCTCAGTTTCAGTGTGCTACTCGTATACTTGATCCTGGACTCGATTGTAACTATTCCTTTTTCTTGGGCCAGGGTTCGGTCCATTTCACGGCCTAGAATGCGGGTCCAATTCTAGGGAAGGTCCACTGGCTACGGTGCCCACTGCCCGCCAACTACAGCACAGTTGCACTCTCATCAGATCTGTCCTTGTTCATGCCTCGTGCTGGCTTGGTCGTCGCTCGTCTCTCTCCCCTTCACCCTCGGTGCTCGGGTATGCAGCGGGAGCGGCACAGCGGGTGCTCGCAGTTCGGCAAGGGCGGCCTCCGGGACAGCACCAGTGGGGCCGAGGTGCAGCACAGGAGCCCGCCATCGGTCGACTGCTCAAGCCCCATGCACGGATCTACAGCCGACGTCGAGTGAGGTAAACATCTCAAATTCCTCATCTCCACTTTCTGACCCGGTAATGGACAATGTGCCTATCGAGTGCTCCATAGACTTAATGTTGTTGTCAAATTGGCGTCAAATTAATTTCTTTCAGTGTGGGGTTTAGTTTGGTCACATTCTCTTGGACCAAAAACTGTGTACCATCTTAAGATCTACCGACTTCTATTCACCATTGTTCGTAATGCTTGGTTTCCTAGCATGCTATCCATTCAATAAAGCGTTTTGCTCAAGGCAGAAGCTGTTGGGATGGAGTTCTTGAGATGATCTTGCCATCATTCTCAGCTCATCGACCTAACCCAAATGGTTTGGGAAGATGCAGAGGATTTATTGATTTGTTTTGGTGGTATATGGGGTTCGAATATATTTTTAGGTGAAGCCCTTGGAGATAAAGATTTTTTCTCTAAAAATATTGAGCCTATCATGTTCTTATGCATCAAATTAACAATCCTCTACCACAAAAAAATTAAATTTGTCAGGTACCTTAATTAGGGGTACCCCAACACTCCTAAACACGGCTGGTAACCACCATCAGCGCAAGCTGCAGAGACTGATGGGCGCGATTCAGGTCAAGGCTTCGTCTACCCAAGGGGCGCGATCTCGCCTCGCCCGAGCCCAGCCTCGGGCGGGAACTATAGTCCTGGATGAAGTTACGTCTCGCCCGAGGGCCTCCTCAGGCAGTGGGCGCACCCTCGACACACCTGAGGCCCAACTCGAGCAGACTTCGTCAAGAAGCAACCTTGGCCAAATCGCCTCTCCAACCGACCGTATCGCAGGCGCATTCAATGCGAGGATCGCCTGACACCTTATCCTGACACACGTGTCTCAGTCGACAAGGTCGAAGTGACTGCAGTCACTTCACCCTTTAGCTGACTGACCTAACAGGAAAATAACGCCGCTCGTCCCGCTCCGACTGTTGTGCCACCCACCAGGGTGAGGCTGACAACAACCAAGTTTAGCCTCGGGTGCAACAGGGAGCTCCGCCTCGCCCGACCCCGGGGCTCGGCCTCAACCTCGGTCTCGGGAGGAATCGCGTCCTCGCCCGACCCCGGCCTCGGCCTCAGGAGAAGTCTCCGCCTCGCCCGACCTTGGGCTTGGACCGACCGCGCCACGGAGGATACATCATTACCCTACCCCTAGCTAGCTCAGGCTACGGGGAAACAAGACCGGTGTCCCATCTGGCTTGCCCCGGTAGCAAGTAATGATGGCTCCCCGCGTGCGTCCATGACAACAGTGGTTCTCAGCCCCCTACGAAAGCAAGGAGACGTCAGCAAGATCCCAGCAGCATCGACAGCTGTGCTTCTACAGGGCTCAGGCACTTCTCCGACGGCCACGTTACCGCGTACACAGGGCTCTAGCACCTCTCCGACAGCCACGTTGGCATGTACACAGGGCTCATGCACCTCTCTACCAGACACGTTAGCGCATAGCTACACCCCCCATTGTACACCTGGACCCTCTCCTTGCATCTATAAAAGGGAGGTCCAGGGCCTTCATGCGGGAGGGAGGAGGGTAGCGTTTTCCCCCTTGTGTTTCATCTCGCGCCAACCCATCTGGGCTGGGACACGCAGCGACAAATTTACTCGTCGGTCCAGGGACCCCCGGGGTCGAAACGCCGACAGTTGGCGCGCCAGGTAGGGGCCTGCTGCGTGTTAACGAACACCTTCCTATTGAGTTCCAGATGGGGAGCCTTCAGCAACCTCTTCAGCCTGGGACGCAGCTCCGCTTCGGGAGTCTCGAGTTCATGTCCCTCGACGGCAGCTACGACATGGTACTCCTCCCCCCGCAGTGCGACAGCGACAATGACAGCTGTCAGCTCGCCCGGCGACGGCGAACTCGACGACGTTTTCCCCCCGTGGCCGAAGAGCAGCATCCGAGTTTGTCCCGCCACTTTCCTCGCTGCAGGAGGAGGAGACGAGGCAACCATGGCCAGGCAGGAGGCGACACCTCGTCGGCGATGCCGGCACCCCAGCAGGGGACATGTCGGGCGTTGTCCTCGCACCTAAGACAACGACGGATGTCGTTTCCCCGCAACGTGCCAACCCCAAGCGGATAGATGACGCCAGCACGCTCGCGAAGGGCTTGCTGGGCGTTAGCCTCGTACTTGAGATAACGGTGCAGTCCGTCCTCGACGCGACTTCGCCACCGTCCATCGATCAAGAGGTACCGTCCGTTTTTCGCCCTGTGCCTTTTAGATTCAGCTTTGATCCACCAAGCGACACCGCTTCGGTGAGCGCTTTCGTAAAGGCATACCCTAACCTTCCGGGGTACCACATGTGGTCAACCTGGGACCGACTGACGGCCATCTCAACCTATGGGCCCCCGAGTTCTGAGGAAGAGGACGGTCCTGACTTCGGTTGGGATTTCTCCGGGCTCTGCAATCCTAGTGCCATGCGAGACTTCATGACCGCATGTGATTACTGCCTCTCTGATTGCTCCGGTGATGGCCATAGCCTTGGCGATGAGGGTTGTGGCCCAAGTCACGAATGTTTCCACGTCGATCAAGGGGGTCACGATGAAGGCAACCACCTTGGTATGCCAGAGGACGATGATCCCCCTGGGCCTGCGCCTCGCGTTGACATCCTGCGGGAGCTAGCTGTGGTCCCAGTCCCTGCGGGGGGTCAGGACACACAGCTTGAGCAAATCCGCGAGATGCAGGCCAAGCTCGACGAGGAAGCAGGGCAACTTGTGCAGCTTCGGTGAAACATCAAGCAGGAGTGGGCAGGCCGAGCACTCGCCAGAGAAGCGCGTCATCAGGCCCGGGACATCCAGCGCCGTATCGTTGACGATGCCAGGGCAAGGCTGCCCCCGGCCTCCAGCGGGGTCGGCCAGAATCTAGCTGCAACGGCAATACTACTACGAGCAATGCCGGAGCCATCCACCACCGAGGGGCGGCGTATCCAGGGAGAACTCAAGAATCTCCTGGAGGATGCCGCGGTCCGACGGGCCGAAAGCTCTGCCTCCCGAAGGCAAGGGTGCCCCCCGGAGCATCGCGTAACGACTTCCCGACTCATGCGGGAGGCCTCGGTCCACACCGGGCGCACGCGGGACACGACGCCTGCAGCCCCGGGTTGCCTCGGCAATGAGCACCACCGTCGCGACCGTCGAGCCCGCCTTGACGAGAAGGTGCGCCGAGGCTACCACCCCAGGCGTGGGAGACGCTACGACAACAAGGAGGATTGGAGCCCCTCGCCCGAACCACCAGGTCCGCAAGCCTTCAGCTGGGCCATACGACGGGCGCCGTTCCCGACCCGGTTCCGAGCCCCGACTACCATCACCAAGTACTCGGGGGAAACAAGGCCGGAGCTGTGGCTTGCGGACTACCGGCTGGCCTCCCAGCTGGGAGGAACAGAAGACGACAACCTCATCATCCGCAACCTCCCCCTGTTCCTCTCCGACACCGCCCGGGCCTGGCTGGAGCATCTGCCTCCGGCACAGATCTCCAACTGGGACGACCTGGTCAAGGCTTTCGCTGGAAACTTCCAGGGCATGTACGTGCGCCCTGGGAACTCCTGGGACCTCCGAAGCTTCCGCCAGCAGCCAGGGGAATCCCTGAGAGAGTACATCCGGCGGTTTTCGAAGCAGCACACCGAGCTGCCCAACATCACCGACTCGGATGTCATCGGGGCGTTCCTCGCCGGCACCACTTGCCGCGACCTGGTGAGCAAACTGGGCCGCAAGACTCCCACCAAGGCGAGCGAGTTGATGGACATCGCCACCAAGTTCGCCTCTGGTCAGGAGGCGGTCGAAGCCATCTTCCAGAAGGACAAGCAGCCTCAGGGACGGCAGCCGGAAGACGTCCCTGAGGCGTCCGCCCAGTGGGGCACGAAGAAGAAGGCCAAGAAGAAGGCGTAAGTAAAGCGTGACGCCGCTGACGTGGATCTCGTCGCTGCTGTCGAGCACAGGAACCGTCGGAAGCCTCCCGGATGGGCCAATCTGTTCGACAAGATGCTCAAGGAGTCGTGCCCCTACCACCAGGGTCCCGTCAAGCACACCCTTGAGGAATGCGTCATGCTTCAGCGCTACTTCCATAAGGCCAGGCCACCGGCGAGAGATGGCAAAGGCCAAGACAACAACAAGAAGGAGGGCGACAAGGAAGAGGAGTTCCCCAAGGTTCACGACTGCTTCATGATCTACGGTGGGCTAGTGGCGAACACCTCGGCTCGACACTGCAAGCAGGAGCTCCGGGAGGTCTGCTCGGTAAAGGTGGCGACGCCAGTCTACCTAGACTGGTCCGACAAGCCCATCACCTTCGACCAAGGCGACCACCCCAACTGCGTGCCGAGCCCGGGAAGGTACCCGCTCGTTGTCGATCCTGTCATCGGCAACGCTAGGCTCACCAAGGTCCTCATGGATGGGGGCAGCAACCTCAACATCATCTACGCCGAGACCCTCGGGCTCTTGGATATCGATCTATCCACGATCCGGGCCGGTGCGGCACCCTTTCACGGGATCGTCCGCGGAAAGCGCGTCCGCCCCCTCGGGCAACTCGATTTGCCCGTCTGCTTCGGGACTCCCTCCAACTTCCGCAAGGAAACCCTCACGTTCAAGGTGGTCGGGTTCCGAGGGACCTACCACGCGGTGCTGGGGAGACCATGCTACGCCAAGTTCATGGTCGTCCCCAACTACACGTATCTCAAGCTTAAGATGCCAGGCCCCAACGGGGTCATCACCGTCGGATCCACGTACCGACACGCGTACGAATGCAACATGGAGTGCGTGGAGTATGCTGAGGCCCTCGCCGAGTCCGAGGCCCTCATCGCCGACCTAGAGTGCCTCTCCAAGGAGGTGCCTGATGCGAAGCGCCACGCTGGCAACTTCAAATCGGCTAAGGCGGTTAAGTCCGTCCCTCTCGACCCCAGCAATGACGCCTGCAAGCAAGTCCGGATCGGCTCTGAGCTCGACTCCAAATAGGAAGCAGTGCTCATCGACTTTCTTCGCGCGAACGCCGAAGTTTTTGCGTGGAGTCCCTCGGACATGCCAGGCATACCGAGGGATGTCGCCGAGCACTCACTGGATATCCGAGCCGGTGCCCGACCCGTGAAGCAGCCTCTGCGCCGTTTCGACGAAGAAAAGCGTAGAGCCATAGGCGAGGAGATCCACAAGCTCATGGCTGCAGGGTTCATCAAAGAGGTATTCCATCCCGAATGGTTAGCTAACCCTGTGCTTGTGAAAAAGAAAGGTGGAAAGTGGAGGATGTGCGTAGACTACACTGGTCTAAACAAAGCATGCCCGAAGGTACCCTACCGTCTGCCTCACATCGATCAAATCGTGGACTCCACTGCTGGGTGCGAAACCCTGTCATTCCTCGACGCCTATTCAGATTATCGCCAAATCAAGATGAAAGAGTCTGACCAGCTCGCGACTTCTTTCATCACACCTTTTGGCATGTACTGTTATACTACTATGCCATTTGGCTTGAGGAATGCAGGTGCAACATACCAAAGGTGCATGAACCACGTGTTCGGAGAGCACATCGGCCGAACGGTCGAGGCTTACGTCGATGACATCGTTGTCAAGACGGGGAAAGCCTCCGACCTCCTCTCCGACCTTGAAACGTCATTCAAGTGTCTGAGAGCGAAGGGCGTGAAGCTCAATCCCGAGAAGTGTGTCTTCGGAGTCCCCCGAGGCATGCTCCTAGGGTTCATCGTCTCCGAGCGGGGCATCAAGGCCAACTCGGAGAAAATCGCTGCCATCACCAACATGGGGCTTATCAAAAAATTGAAAGGAGTACAAAGGGTCATGGGATGCCTAGCGGCTCTGAGCCGCTTCATCTCGCGCCTCGGCGAAAAAGGCCTACCCTTGTACCACCTCTTAAGGAAGTCCGAGCGCTTCACTTGGACCCTCGAGGCCGAGGAAGCCCTCGGAAACTTAAAGACGCTCCTTACAAACGCGCCCATCTTGGTGCCCCCCGCTGAGGGAGAAGCCCTCTTGATCTACATAGCCGCCACCACTCAGGTGGTCAGCGCCGCGATCATAGTCAAGAGACAAGAAGAAGGGCATGCACTGCTCGTCCAGAGGTGTGGGGTCTGGACCTCGTCGGTCCTTTGCAGAAGGCACCCGGGGGCTTCTCGCACCTGCTGGTCGCCATCGACAAATTCTCCAAGTGGATCGAGGTCCGACCCCTAACCAGCATCAGGTCCGAGCAGGCAGTGGCGTTCTTCACCAACATCATCCATTGCTTTTGGGGTCCCGAACTCCATCATCACCGACAATGGCACGTAGTTCACTGGGAAGAAGTTCCTGGACTTCTGCGAGGACCACCACATCCGTGTGGACTGGGCTACCATAGCTTGCCCCATGACGAATGGGCAGGTGGAGGATGCCAACGGTATGATTCTGCAGGGACTTAAACCGAGGATCTACAACGACCTCAACAAGTTTGGCAAGTGGTGGATGAAGGAGCTACCCTCGGTGGTCTGGAGTCTGAGGACGACGCCGAGCCGAGCCACGGGTTTCTCGCCGTTCTTTCTAGTCTATGGGGCCGAGGCTATCTTACCCACAGACTTAGAATACGGTTCCCCGAGGACAAAGGCGTACGACGACCGAAGCAACCAGGCCAGCCGAGAAGACTCACTGGACCAGCTGGAAGAGGCTCGGGACGTGGCATTACTGCACTCGGCTCGGTATCAGCAGTCTCTACGACGCTACCACGCCCAAGGGGTTCGGCCCTGAGACTTCCAGGTGGGAGACTTGGTACTTCGGCTGCGACAGGACACCCGAGGGCACCACAAGCTTACTCCTCCCTGGGAAGGGCCGTTCATCATCGCCAAGATTTTGAAGCCTAGAATATACAAGCTGGCCAACGATCAAGGCAAGGTATACAGCAACGCTTGGAACATCCAACAACTACGTCGCTTCTACCCTTAAGATGTTTCAAGTCGTTCATATTTCTCATTCTCTTTACATACACAAATAAAGTCTAACCGTCAAGGAAGGGTCAGCCTTGCCTCGGCAAAGCCCGACCCTCTCTCGGGGGCTAGAAGGGGGGAACCCCCTCAGTGTCTTCCTCGGAAAATTTTTTCTACCAAGAAAGATTTTCTACCAAAACGACTTTCGTGACTTCTCGACTATATCGATAACAGAATCCTGCAAATGGGTAAGAGTGCGCGTAAGCGGCAAGGTCGACCGAGCCGAGGGACTCCTACGCCTCCGGGATACGGATACCTCACTCATCACCTTCCGCGAAAAGTAACTCTCGCTCGGGTAAGCGATTCTGCTACCGACGAACAAGTCCTGATACTCAAAACGGGAGGAAAGGGAACACAACTTTATAACATAACGATAAAAGTGTTTAGGCCTCAGCGGCCGTGAGAAACACACACACGCTGCAGACAAACTGTTCCGGCAGGATCAGACATTGGCAGGGCCACCCTCGGCGTCGTCTCCACCCTCGGCAAGATCTAGCCCGGCCCCAGACGGCGACGTGGGCGGAAGGATCTCCACCTCAAAGGAGGACGCCAGCACCGCGCTTGGGCCCGCCGCGACCGTGTCAAGCCTCTGGACCTCGACCAACGCCGCCTCATCTTCGTCGGGTAGGCAGTACCCCTCACTGACCCGCTCCAGATCCATATCGTAGTGGGAAGCAAGCACGGCAAAGCCCCGCCTAACGCCGTGGTGCAGTGCCCCGCGGAGTCTGCTACGCACATGGCCCGCAGGTGACTCTGGGGGAGCTACCCGAGGGGACATCGTCAAGGTCAAAGGCTCGGCAGAAGTCCGAGATGGCCTCGGACATAGCCACGCGGTCGGCCTCCTTCTGCTCGACCGCCTGGGCGAGCGCCTTGACGGACTCTGCAGGGAGCCGAACAAAATTCTTCAGACACGAGCTGAAGAATGAGGCTGAATCAAGGTCACAAAGCGGTCGAAACATACCTTTGGCCCGGGCGCGCTCCTGCGAGGCCACGACCTGGGCGGACTGAGCAGACCCCACGGCTACGGCCAGGTCCTCAGCAAGGGTCCCGGCCCGAGCGGACGCCTCGGCTAGCTGCTCCGTAGCCTCAGCCAGCTGACCCCTAAGGGCCTCAGCCCGGCCCACGGCCTCGGCAGCTTGGCTCCGAGATTGGTCCCGCTCGTTGATGACCTGGCCAAGCTCCAGCTACCGTTGCTGCATCTCCGTCCGTGCCAACGCCGCCTCTTCCCGCGCCGCCGCTACCTCCGACTTCAGCTCATCACGGAGCAGCCGAAGGTCCACCACCTCGGTGCTCCGTTGGGCGAGGCGTTCATTAGCCTCAGCAAGCGTGGCCCTCTGAGACCGCAGCGAATCCCAGACGCCGCTCTCGCGGCGGATGAAGAGCGACTTGGCGGTGCTCACATCCGCCAGTTCCTAAGGAAAGAAAGCAGGGTATTACGAAGAATGCCCTGGTCACGCAAGGTGTATGCCTAAAATCCTTACCTGGAGGACCCTGGGAACGTCCCTGGAAAGGATCTCCATGGTCGACCGAAGCGACCCCATCGCCGCCTCGGCATACTCACGGAGCTCATCCCGAGACTGCTCCTCTCGCTCATCATTGAGGAGGAAGAGGGGTTCCGAGGCGCCGCGGCTCCAGAACCGGAACGCCGGCCCACACCACTCATTGGGGTTGAGCCGCTTGGGGATAAGGACGCTGCTCCCCAAGATGGGCCGCGGTTCTGCGCGGCCCTCCCCCAAGGCATCAGGTCCCCCTGCAGTCAACGCTTCGGGTACCATCGCTGTCGACGTGCTGGGCCTCCCCTCGGCTAAGGAGGCGGGCCCCCGATCACCGACCTCGGCAACGGCGACCGCCCTCCCCTTATGGCCGAGACTGGGGGAGGTCGGGGACAACCACGAGCGGTGGCTCCTCAACCATTGTTGGAACTTGCTCACTGGTGCAAGTTGATCCAACGGGGGGGTGTAGTAACGTAAACAGGGTTTTCACACGAGATGGCAATAGCTCTGTTAATCTAGCCTCTCAAGGGCACTGTGCGGGGGTATTTATAGGTATCCGGGTGCCCAGCGTCCCGTGTTAAGGACGCATGTGCCCTCAGACACCTAGGTTATCCCCGGAATATTCCCATAAAGCGGGGTTACAGACCGTAATTACAGGGAGGCCTTTACAAATTAGGCCTGTAACACGCAACGACCACGCATGGCCTGTTACAATGGGCCGGATCACACGCGGGCCTCCACTCTAGACGAGGTCGCAAGATGAGACGACCTCGTCACAGGTCTTCGTCCGGCGGCGTATGAGACGAAGGGTAAGTCTGCCCGTTGTCTTGTCACCATTGGTGCAGCGAGTACGGCGAAGGCCTCGAGCGAAGGGTGGCGTCTTCGCCTTCGCCCCAACATTTGCCCTCCGAGGGACCAGTTCGACTAAGTCACCTGGTGCCGAAGACGTCGCTAGATAGCGGAGACGCTGCCCTCGCTCGAAGTGGTTCCGCGGGAGTTTTTGACATGACCGTTGATTGACGCCGTACTGTTGGATTGCGGGTTTCCCGAAGCGCCGCGTCCTGTGTATAAAAGGGGACGGGGGGCAGCGTGTTTTGAACTTTATCTTTCCGCGCTCTGTGAAAACCCTAACCGCCTTCTCAAACCTCTTGCTGCTCGTCTGCCCTCCTTGCCCTTGTTCGCCAGAGATCTGGCCCGTGTGAAGCAGACCGCCCGCCGCCGCCGACGGTACTAGCGATGCTGACCTCTTCTTCTTCTGCTGCCGCTACGCCGCCGGCCGACGCGTCGTCTGAGGAGACGCTGAGCACTGTGGCGGCGGAGGAGTTGCGCACCGGCGACACGGTGGATTTCGGTGTGTCGCGGATGTCCTCGGTCCACGTGCAAGATATGTAGCAGCTTGGTTACTTTGGCGGCGGGTGTAGGATTACGGGGAGGCTACGCTAGCGCAAAACAAAATTTTCAACCCCATAATACCAAGAACTACTGCGGTTATAGGTCATGGAATTACCACTAGACGCGCAGAGCAGCGGAAGACGTCTCGATGTAGACGAACGCGTCGAGCAGTGCCGTGCAGTCGTCGGTGTCCTTCACGTCCTCGCACGGTTCGTCCTAGTGCTCCAGATGCAGCACCTCTGAGGTATCCACACGTACAGGGAGGAAGCGTCGCGTACCGAACTGCTAGGTTCGCGACAGCGGCTTGGCGAGGGCGAGAGGTGAGCGGCGGCTGCTTGTTTGCTGGTGGCAAATTAGGTTAAGCCTAACCGCGCCCCCGCCCCTCATTATATAGGCGTTATGGTGGGCTTCTGACACCGAGGCCCATCATTAACCCTAAAGCCCAGTCTAATTTTGGATCTAATCCGAGTTAGGCTTCCTTCCCCTTAAGTGTGTGACCCTATAGGTTCACGTACAAATAGACATAGCCCGAGTACTCTTACTTGGCCCAATAATTGACAGCGGCCTCTAGCAAGACATGTCAACTCCTATGCGCACATAAAGATCATATCAGACGAACCATTGCAACATTACGTACATGTTGTTCCCTTTGTCTCACGATATTTGGTCTGGCTCTAAGCTGACCTCTCTTTCTCGATACTGTGAATTGGAATCCTTTCAATGGTTAACTCTTAACCCTAGCACGGCCATGCATTTCTTGATCCAATCACTCGAGGGGCCCAGAGATATCTCTCTCACAAAGAGAGGGACAAATTCCATCTTGACTGACCATGCCTCACAGCATGCTTCCTGACAAACCCAAAACTACCTTTATAACTACCCAGTTATGGAATAGCGTTTGATAGTCCCTAAGTAAGTCAATTCACATCTTGAGAACATGCAACAATCTCAGGTCTAAGGATACAGTATTCATGTTGCAAGAAGAGAACTATATTACAATATCTCACGTTGGGTCGGTCCAGCCTCATGTCATACATGCGCCCACATTATTAGTTTAACATCTCCATGTTCATGACTTGTGAAATGTAGTCATCAACTAATACATGTGCTAGTCATCGACTCTGACTAGGGACATCATTTAGAATAACCATATAAGTAAAGAATCTCACAAACAATTCACATAATTGCTAATCAATACAAGGTGCTATCCATGGATATTCAATTAAGCAATATATATATCATGGATACAAAGAAATATGCTCATCTCTATGATTATCTCTAGGGCATATTTCTAACAGCGGGGTCGCTCGTGTCCCGGGGACGGAGGAGGTCCCCGAGCCAGAAGGCGAGTTGGTTGTCTTCGAGGCGTTCTTTGCCGCTGGTCTTCGCCTACCTGCGCACCGATTTGTGGGAGAAGTCCTGCGTAGATTCAACGTCCAGATCCACCAGCTGACTCCGAATGTCGTGGTGGCCCTGTCGAAATATGTGTGGGCGACGACTTCGTACGGCGGACAGCCATCAGTCGAAGTCTTCGCGAAGTACTATTGTCTGCACTGGCAGAAAAGGATGATCGGAAATAAGATTGCTCAGTTTGGGTCCTGTACATTTACGCCGAAGACCGACAAGACTTCGATGGAGGTCGTTGAGTTGGTTCCTTGCGCCCGCAATAAATGGGGCAACTGGTATGAGTTTTGGTTCTACGTTGCGGAGGGCACGGTCGAGGACCATCCGGGGCTCCCCGTGGCCGAGATGTGCTCGCATTATTACTCAGCATACCCGCAGTTTGAAGTGGTGGAGGAGGATGCAGACGAAGGGGCCCTTTGGTGCGCGGTCGGCCTGAGCAGCGGGCGCGATTTGGTTGTGGAGTTTGTGGCGTATGGGGTGTGGCCTTTGGCGCATGGCTGGGCGCTGGGCGAAGTATGCCCTCGCCAGATGCCTTCCCATGGTGGGATGCTGGTGCGAAGTCCCGCCTTCGCACTGGATCTGCATAGCCGCGATCCGGCCGCCTTTGTGCGTGAGGCAGAGGATGGGGCGGTGCGGATTGTTGGTCGGTACGTGCCGAAGACAGAGGGCCAGCATAGCTGGGATATACGCGGGTCCAACGACCGCTTGAACAGGGTCTTCGAGTTGAACCGTCTGCCGTATGGCGGTTATCCCGGGCAAGACGATGTGGATCATCGCGGGAAGAAGCCGGCGGCAGAGACTGGAGACGACCCCGCGCTGGCGGCCGCCCCATCCTCTAAGAAGAGGAAGCTAGGTATTGCTACGGGAGGACTGGGGGTTTCTGATGGTTTTGCTAGGGAATTGATGAGGACATGCGCGGCCCCCGGGGGGAGGATGTCTTCGCCCGAGCTCCGGGAGTCTTCGGCGCGGATGCTGAAGGTTACCGGGGGTTGGTGGCCTAAGAATGTTCCTATCCCCCGCGCAGCCGGCGAAGACTTTTTTACATCTCGCATGGTTCATGACTGGAGAGTGTTTCCTTATGGACGAAATATTGCTGCTGTTGTGTCGGCAGTGATGGACAAGGATCGTCAGGGAGCTGCACAGAAGCGCCAGGCGGTCGTCAGGCTGCCTGAGGCTAGGCCGAAGAGGTCACGGAGGACTGCGAAGGCTGCTGCCCCCGGCGGCAGCCAGCCGACGCTGGCGGCGAAGTCTGCCGCCCCTGGGTCCAGCAGGGTGCCGGAGGCCGTGAAGGCGGCCAGCGCTGGCGGAACCAAGCCTGCCCCGGCCGGAGCTGCGAAGGCCCGAGAATTGCCTCCGTCGGGCAAGCGCGTTGCCGACTTTGCCACCGAGATTAGCGTGGAAGATTATCTCGTTGGTAAGTCGTTAGCCCGAGGTTTTTTTTGACTGTTGATGCGTTGCAGGGTCGGGCGAAGGGCAACTTGTTGTTGTTCCGCCTGTGGTGGCGACCGCGGCGGCTGCCGTGGTGCCTAGGGCGAGGGGTAGCGCTGTCAGCGCCGGTGGTGAGATTCCGGCACTCACTGCCGTCAAGGATGAGGCGGGCGCTGTGTCCCGCCGGCTGAAGGAGGCATTAAGTCAGGTAAGTTGAGCTAGACTTCGGCTTTTACCAGTTTCGTTGGGATTGTGGTCTTATGTGTGCCTTGTAGGCGGCTGACTTCGCTGACCGCGTGGCGTCGGGGGCCTTTACAGCGGTTGTGTCTGCCGAAGTCAAGAGACTTCGGGCGCAACATGCTGATGCCGTCCAGGAAAAGTCGGCCGCCGACAGCAAGTGCCACAAGCTGGCGGAGAAGGTGGCCGCGCTAGAGGGCGAGAGGACTGACCTCCGGCGCCAACTGGCGGAGGAGAGAAGGGAGGCTAATGAGGCCTTCGCCAAGGCGCAGTCTACGCAGGCGGAGGCCAATTTGGCTCCGGTGGAGGGTAGCCTTGCCAGACAGCGCGCCGAGGAATGGGAGGAGCGGTTTAATGCTCTGCAGACCCGTGTGGAGAGGGCCGAGGCTTCGACGCGCATGGAGGCTGAGCGGACGCGCAAATAGCTTATGGACTCGTACCACGAGCTGGGCGCGCGGACCGCTGACTTCGAAGTGCCAGAACAAGAGCCAGACTTCGCTGCCTCGAGTGGCTGCAGGAGGAGTTGCTGGCGCTCCCCGCCATTGTGGAGGGCTTTATGTCCTATGCCCCCTGGTCACCTGCGAAGGGGCGATGAACGCGCTGTCCCGCGAAGGGTGCCGACACTATGAGGTCTTCGACCAATCTGATGAGGATTTCGAGCGCGAGATTTATAAGGTTGAGGACCCTGTGGTGAAGGAATGTGCGGGAGCCCTCTTCGACCGGATGTGGGGTCCCCACGGTCGGGAGGTGGTCAGGGAGCGGTCCGACACGGCGAGGGGTCAGGTAATGTTTGACTCTTGTTTAGTGTTGCTGAATGTGGGTTATATGTGGGCTTGATGAATCTGTGTGCTGTGTCTCAGGCGACGCGTAACGAGAAAGTGGAGGACTTCGGGGCTTTGAACAGCGTGCAGCCTGATTCGGAGTCGAACCCGGTGGCGACTATGTCCGAGGTCGGCCCGGCGCCGCCCCCAGAAACCGTCGAAGGCGCCCCTGATGCCCTCGCAGCCACTGCGGTCGGCGGTGGCTCGTCGCCAACTGCTGTGCCGAGGGCTGAGGATCCTGTGAAGATGGCGGCGGAGTCTGCGGCGGAGGATCCCGCGACGGCTGGGTCTTCGCAGGTGGCTTAGTGGGTGTGGGTAGTTAGGGAATTTTGCATATGTTGCTAAACCTTGGTTGCTGCGCAGGTTCAAGATTTTGGGCCTGCGCACGCAACCGCTACTGCTAATTTTTTGGCGGCTTCGACCGTGGATGATGGGAATGAATCGGATGAATCTGCGTCTAAGTTTTCTGATTTTGGTGACTCTGGGAGTTTGGTTGAGTGGACTAAAGAGTCGTCGGATGAGGACTTGGATTACTTTGTGGCCTTGGATGTGGCAGCGGCGGAGGCTTCACCACGTGCTATGGATGCTGAAGTTGTGCCTGGTCCAAGTGTGGGGCGTAGGCGGCGAAGGGCGGTTGCGAAGCGTAGAGTGAGTGAGGCGGACGACGGTCGGCTTCGTGTGGGTAGGGCTGGTAGGCAGGAACTGTTGTCCTTGCTGGCCGCTGCGAGTGTGGGTGAGGGGGAGCTACGAGGTCTTTTTGCGGGTGAGGAGCTGAGGATAATGCTATTTAACTATAGGGAGATGGGAATTATTCCGAAGGTTGAGCCGATGTAAAGTGTGATGCCCTCGTTGTACATATGTAATGGCTTGTATGATGAGGTTGTGTGCCTTCGCACATTCGGTTATGCTCACGAAGGCGTTGCGCACTTGGTCTGGTGTATTTGTTGTGTCTGTCTGGCGCGCATGTAGTCGGTCTTTGCGTGGACAGTTTGGTTTAGTCTTTTTCGCACTTGTTGCGCTTGGTCCGGCTGCACCCTTAGGCGACTTTTGCACGGATACTCTTCACGGAAGACTTCGATTTTTCGCACTTGTTGTGCTAGTCCAGCTGCACCCTTATGCGACTTTTGCACGGATAGTCTTTTTTGACGAAGACTTCGATTTTTCGCACTTGTTGTGCTAGTCCGGCTGCACCCTTAGGCGACTTTTGCACGGATAGTCTTTTTTGAGGAAGACTTCGATTTTTCGCACTTGTTGTGCTAGTCCGGCTGCACCCTTAGGCGACTTTTGCACGGATAGTCTTTTTTGAGGAAGACTTCGATTTTTCGCACTTGTTGTGCTAGTCCGGCTGCACCCTTAGGCGACTTTTGCACGGATAGTCTTTTTTGAGGAAGACTTCGATTTTTCGCACTTGTTGTGCTAGTCTGGCTGCACCCTTAGGCGACTTTTGCGCGGAGTGTCGCACGCGAGGGTAGCTAGCGCTGGGCCTCGCGGTGACTTCGTATTGGTCGAATGTCGAAGACCGTCGGCGCGGTCTTTTTTCGACGTAGATTTTTGCGGGGGATTTTTCACTTGTATATTACATGACTCCGCCTCGTTAAAAACCTCACCCCCTGGGAGGAAAAGAGTGCGGGCCAGAATAAAATTGTTTTTGCGAATTACAAGGGCGAGCTGGCCCTGATGAGTCAAACAAAAAATTTGCGGAGATTGTCGATGTTCCAGGAATGCTCCAAGTCTTCGCTGTTTGGCGTTGCGAGCCTGTATGCGCTGGGGGATGCCTTCGTCTTGACAACGAAAGGGCCCTCCCACTTGGGCTCCAGCTTGCCCCTGGACTCTGTCCGAGCTGTTCGGACGAGTACGAGGTCCCCTTCGCTGAATTCCCTCGGGATGACTGCGTGGTCGCGCCATGCTTTTGTCTGGGCTTGGTATTTATTTAGAGCCTGTAGAGCGAAGACGCGGTCTCCGTCGATAAGATCCTTCGAAGTGGGTTCGTCCACGTCAGGGACAGCTGATGAAACTGTTCGTGGGGACCCATGTTTTATTTCTTGTGGGGTCATGGCCTCCGATCCATATAGAAGGCGGAAAGGGGTGAACCCGGTCGCCCTGCACTCAGTCGTGTTTAACGCCCAGACCGCTTCAGGTAACAAATCGGGCCACCTGCCCTTTTTTCATCGAGGAGCATCTTCTTGACAGCTGTGAAAATTTTTCCATTGGCGCGTTCCACAACTCCGTTGGACTGTGGGTGATATACTGAGGCGAAGGCAAGCTTGGTGCCAATGGAGAAGTAGAAATCCTTGAAGTCTTGGCTGTCAAACTACTTGCCGTTGTCAACTATGAGTTCGGACGGTACTCCGAAGCGGCAAACAATGTTTTGCCAGAAGAATTTCTGTGCAGTCTTTGATGTTACTGTGGAAACAGCCCTCGCCTCGATCCATTTGGTAAAATACTCGACAGCGACGAAGGTGAACTTGAGGTTCCCCTGAGCCGTGGGCAGGGGCCCAACGATGTCCAGGCCCCAGCGCTGGAGAGGCCAAGTGTGGGCGATCAGTTTTGTGAATTGCGAAGGGCTGCCTGATCGAGGAGAAAACTTCTGGCAGGCTTCGCAGGACCTTGTGACCCGATTTGCGGCGCAGATCATTGCGGGCCAGTAGAAACCTTGGCGGATCACCTTTGTGGCTAGGGCCCTTGGCCCTGCGTGAGAGCCGCAAGTACCACTGTGGACTTCACGCAGGATTTGGACGCCTTCAGTCTCGGTGACACATTTAAGCATTGGCTGACTGACCCCCTTCTTGTAGAGCTGGCCCTCAATCAGTGCGAAGTCTCGGCTTCGATGTTTGAGGCGCTTGGCCTCGTTGATGTCGGTTGGGTGGTAGTACCCCTGTAGGAACAGGGTTATTGGTGCCCGCCAGTCTTCGGTCATAATAAGGTTGACTATGCGGTGGCCCTCGCTGTCATTGGTTATTTGGAGCCCTTCGGGGCTCCGGATGGCTGGCGTGCCGATAACATGGTAGAACACGTCAGAGGGCAGGGACTCGCCTCTGGCGGCAACCTTGGCCAATGCATCGGCTTCTTCATTCTTGGCCTGGTTCACATGCTGCAAGGTGAATCCCTTGAATTGTCTCTCGAGACTTCGGATGGCCGCGAGGTATTGCATAAGTGTGGGGTCCTTTGCTGCATAGTCTTTCTCGACTTGGTCGGCGACTACCTTGGAGTCTGTTCTGACAATGCAGGTGGTGACACCAAGGGCTCTTAGTTTGCGGAGGTCGAGGATGACAGCTTCGTATTCTGCTATGTTGTTTGTGCATCTGTCAGATTCCAGAGCGAAGCTTAAGCGTGCCGCGTATCTGTGCTTGACCCCGGCGGGTGAGGTGATGACTGCGGCAGCGCCTGCCCCCGCATGGCACCATGCGCCGTTGCAGTGGATTGTCCAAACCTTCTCTGCGGACGGGTCCGGCTATGTTATTGGCCCGGTCCAGTCGACGATGAAGTCTGCTAGAACTTGTGACTTGATCGCTGTCCTGGGCTCGAAAGTGATGTGGTAGCCGGAGAGTTCGGCCGCCCATTTGGCGATCCGTACCGATGCCTCCGGGTTTCTGAATAATTCGCCGAGTCCCCTATCTGAGGTGACGCGGACCTTGAATGCTTCAAAATAGTGGCGCAATTTGCGCGAAGACATAACAACTGCATAGGCAATCTTTTCCAGTTCCGTCATGTTACATTTTGATGGTGTGAGCACTTCGGAGATGTAATAAACTGGGCACTATCTGATCACGCCCTCTACTGTCTGCTCCTGAACCAGTGCCGCGCTGACCGCGTGCGGCGAGGCCGCAACATAAAGCAACAGGGGTAGCGAAGAGTCGGGGCTTGTAAGAATCGCAAATTCCAACAGGTACTGTTTCAATGAGGCGAAGGCCGCTGCCTGCTCTGGTCCCCAAGCAAAGTCTTTTGCGCCGCGGAGTGTTTTGAGGAAGGGGAGACTTCGCTCAGCGGATTTGGAGATGAATCTGTTGAGGGCGGCCAATCTGCCCGTCAGGCGCTGGACGTCTCTGGCTGACTGCGGGGGCGTCATGTTGATGATGGCCTGAATTTTGGTTGGGTTGGCCTCGATGCCGCGGTGTGATACCAGGTAGCCCAATATTTTCCCCTGGCGAACGCCGAAGACACACTTTTCAGGGTTCAGGCGAAGTTGTGTGTCCCGCATGTTCGCGAATGTCTCGGCGAGGTCAGCAAGATGGTCCTCCTTGCTCCTGCTGGCGACGATGATGTCGTCCACATATGTGAATATATTTCTGCCGACTTGCCCCTCGAGCACTGTTTTGGTAAGCCGGGAGAAGGTGGACCCGGCGTTCTTGAGTCCCTCCGGCATTCTGATGAAGCAATATGTGCCGAAGGGTGTTATGAAGCTGGTGCTGGCCTTGTCTTCCTCCTTCATATATATTTGATGGTAACCGGAGAAGCAGTCGAGGAGTGACATGACTTCGCACCCGGCCGCGCTATCGACTATTTTGTCGATTCGAGGCAGCGGGAAGTTGTCCTTTGGGCAGGCCTTGTTGAGACTGGTGAAGTCGATGCACATTCGCCACTTGCCGCTCTTTTTCTGCACCATCACAACGTTGGAGAGCCACGTGGGGTAAGCCACTGGCTCGATAAATTTGGCTTCCAGGAGGCGATGTACCTCGGCCTTGGCGGCTTCTGTCTTCTCGTCGGACATTTTGCGGAGCCGCTGTTTTTTCGGTCTCACCGAAGGGTCGATTCCCAAGCTGTGCTCAATTATGGATCGGCTGACCCCGACCAGGTCGAGGGCGGACCAGGCGAAGACGTCTTTGTTCTTGGACAAGCAGCATAGGAGTTTCTCCTCGTCATGCGAAGTGAGGTCTTCGCTGATGGTGACTGTCTGCTTGGGCGTGGCCTGGTCGAGGGGAACAGTCTTGGTCCCGTCATTGCGCTGCAGCTGTGCCTTGTCGTGTTCTTTGTTGGTTGGGCTGGCGGACGCAGGGACCTCGCGCTGGGCCATGAGGCAGTGCACATTTCTTTGCCCGGGGACGAAGTCCCGCTCTATGTTGCGCGCAGTCTGCTGATTGCCATAGACCGTGATGGCGCCTAACGGACCTGGTATCTTCATGCACAGGTACAGTCCGTGAATGGCTGCCTCAAACTTGTTGATGGAGCCCCGGCCCATGATGGCGTTGTACGGATACACCATATCGACGATATCAAAGGTTATTTGCTCACTTCGGGCATTGGGTGCTACACCGAAGGAGAGAGGCAATTCTATTTTGCCGACAGGAAAAGTGCCCTTGCCGCCGAAGCCATACAACGGGTTGTTCGAAGGCTTGAGCAGGCTGTGGCTTATGCCCATGCGGTCGAAGGCATGGAGGAAAATGATGTCTGCTTGACTGCCATTGTCGACTAGGACTTTGTGCAGGTCCCAGCCTGCCACGCTGCAGTTGATAACCATGGCGTCGATGTGGGGGGCGCTGCGTAGGTCGACGTCTCGGGCGTCGAAGGTTAGCGGTACATGGGACCACTTCGTCTGCACGACTGGACCGGTGATGGCGACGTGGTTGATGCTGCGGTAGTGGTCCCGCTTCTGCCGCTTTGTGTTGAAGTCGGTGCTGGACCCCCCAGTGATCATATGAATGACTCCGCGATACGGCTGATCGGCGAAGTCTTCTTGTTTTGGGGCATGGGGGTGGGGGATGTTTTGTTGTTGCTGGTGTGGAGGTGGGGGTGGGGGAGGTACGATTTGTACTTCCTAGTGGTGTTGGTATGCGTGGTGCGGTGGATGCGCGGCGGGGGCGTGGATGCACTACAACTTATTATGTCTTCTATGACGAATATACAATGACACTAGACATATTTGTCATAAATTAGTTCTATTTATGACATTTTTTGAGAGATGACATGATCTAGTGACAAAAAATCTTCTTCATCATTAAAATTGTCATAATCTGAAATATATGTATCTTTGTGACGATATGTTGTGACAATATTCGATTGTCATACAAGTAAATCATCATAACTCCCTTTTCTATTGTGAGGTATGTGGTTGAGTAACATTTGATATTTCGTCATAGTTTATAATTTATTTAATATAAACAAATATAAAATAAATTTTGTTGTCACCCGCTCTATTGGTTAAATGGCATGCACCGGTCTACAAGATAATTATGGACCAGCCAGTGTTAAATGGCATTATTTACATGACACACTAGTATTTAGTTAAAAATAATAATAATAATCCTAACTCGGAATAGAGTCAGAGATTGGCCAGCCAAATATCGCTCTGTTAAGTTAATGTTACATTTGGTAAAAATATGAAAATATGTAAAAAAAATACTCTTGTAAAAAAAACTCTCGTCCTCTTTGCTCCTCATTTTTCGTCTAGCTCTCCACTCACGAATATAGGCGCCAGTTAGTTAGGGTTTGCCCATCTGCCATCCGTCCATTCGCCTGATTCCTTTCCACCATCTTCAACCATCCTTTCCTCCATCTCTGGCCGGCGACTTCGACCATCTCCGGTAGCTTCTTCTTCTTCGGCTGGCGGCTGGACGCAGGTGCTAGACCAGGCGACGGCTAGTTTCTGCTACCACACGACGTTGTTCTTGCTGCCTAGAACAAGACCCTTGTTGCTGCTTCCACACAACGTCGTCCCCGCTGCAAGAAGACACCGTTCGTGCTGAAAGATGTTGTTCCTGCTGCATGAACAAGACGCCTCTTTGGCTGTTCCTGCTGCCAAACAACACCCGGTTCAGGTAAAACAAAATTGGAGTTCTAAATTTATTCCCCCAATACTTTCAAAACTAGATATGTTAGTTTATTCCCTTAATGATTGAACCTATAATATTAAATCCCCCATAATTTGGATGGTGTTAATTTACTTTGGCTTGCATATCTGTTAGATTAATATGGCTATGTGTTTGTGCATTTTTCCAATATATTCGTCTACAAATAGTAGATGAATCAAGGAGAGAAGAAAATAAAAGAAAGCACGTGTCAGATAGGATATCACCTAGATGAGTAGTTCCTGTTATTTTAACATCTATTTAGTTAGTTTAAGTTGAAAGAGGATATAACTCTGACAACATTAGCAACTTTTGCAGATTTGTTTATTCTAAATTCTATGCATTTTTTACTCATTTATTTTCATAGCTAGCATTGTCTCAGTGAACATAGATAGTAGACTAATGTTATTCGGTTTAAGCAAACACCTTCGTCATCTTCATCATCGTTCAGTGCAATTTATCCATATGGCATTGCTTGGTTATACCGGTAAGTTTGATCAGATTGTTTCAGATAAAAAAGTGAAGCAATTTGTTGATATTGATAGTTTGATCTCTGGTCTGACAATCAGTCCTGCTTGTATTGTCAAAAACAAAGTAGTAAAATTGAGTTTGGCTTGTTTGCTCTTGCAGAACAAGAGTATGGAAAATACAAGCACACTGTGGAACTCTCGAAAGCAACATTTGGTCTAAAAGTGAATTCTGTACAATGAAAACCAAAGCTCAAAAATCATGGGATGATAATCAGGTTCTAGAAGGGTATATGAAAGGAACACTAGGGTGAGTCGAAATCTTTTCAAGTGTATAACTTTTAATATTTAATAGATCTATTAATTCGATTTAGTTGCTTATTCTGTTTGAATGGTTGATTAGACAACTTTTGTTCTCTATGATAGCCAAGGAATGAAACTAATATATAAAATAAAAAATGAACTCACAGCTACTGAACTGTGCCATCAACCTTCTGTCTCCACTGAGCGAGATTATGCACCTAGAAAAGTTGGAGATGTAAATTTTGAGGACGTTAAAAAGGGTTGTAACTAGATTTATATTTCACATTTGTTTTAGCAAGATGTTGGCTTGTAACCAAGGATATATATATATTATAAGCGAAATTAATAATCAAATAATATGCCTTGCAACACTACTCAAATATTGATATTCCCTACAAAAATAAATGGAGGGAATAACACATTTAAATTCCCATTGTCCATATGGTAGTGTTCTTAATCACTTTTATGCTTTTTCTTACTGAGAGGTTCAGAAGAACAAGGAGAAACATGAGAGGTATAAATTATAGGGGTGTCCCTTAGTCTATTATCTCTTAATCTCAGGAGGTGATCAGAAGGTTTAAAACAGATGCCCCTAACAACCTAATAGAATCAATTCTTTGCTAACCTGTTAGCTAATAAACTTGGAAAGAAATCAACTTAAAGGTACAACAAACCAATCAAATCTGTAATATGTAGGCTTATGTTGAAGCCATGCTAAAAGTCTATTATTGGACCACTGACCCACAATTTTGAGATACCATACAAGATAAAAGAAGACATAAGTGATTCAAATAATCATGCACCTATTTCATTATTGCAGTAGCGCGATGATACATGTATGATTTTATCTTCTTAAAGCTGTAAGACTTTCGGCTCAGTGTAAAATTCGGGTTTCATTCCTCATAATATGTTGAGTATGAGAATGATTAATTTTTTTTTCTTATTTCCAAGTGAATCCCGGGAATGGTTCATTGGTAGTGCGACGATCCCAATCATCTGGGACACCTTCACTCACCCAGGTTCACGAATTTAAGTTTTTAGTTATGCTACTTAGAAGACTAGTGCCTTGTACAGGTCTGACTTCATGAACTAGTCTAGCATTATTTGCCAAAACAGATGTGAAGTTTTTTTCTTTGACAAGAAAAGTTAATTTAATTTTTTTATACAAGGTGTACATTTAACTCTTCGTCAATTTCATGTCCTCAGGTCGTGTACTCATTCCTCTTCAAATCTAGTACTGCTTTCTATTTCGACTAGGTATTTGTAATTCACCAAATTTTAGTTTTTTGTTGAATTATTTTTCTCTTATTAGCAGAAGAACAAATAGTTTGATCCAAGAGAAATAATGATTTTTCATGTCATTCACTCATTGTCCATTCTCCGAGCGGCGTTGGGATTGGTCAATAATGAATCATGAATTAGATTGTGTTCGTGTTCAGCATTATCCTCACTAACCACCATGTCATCAGGCTGGGTAGGAACACCTCCAATAATCAACACCAATTTTCACATGCCCACATGTTTTAAGGCCTAGATATATTTCATTCTTTGCAAGATTGTGAATGGAGATCTAACTGTTTCAATTTGTCTGATATATTTTGTTGTGTATTTCAATGTTTTATTATTGGTGTTTACTGGATGCAGGTTTCAATTTTTAGCAGGAAGACTTTCTCGACTTCCTTCGTCAACTATTATGCTTCAGTCGAGGCCAAGTGTCTCCATCTTACGTCTGCTTGACCACTATAGGACATGCAACCTTATGGCTGCTATAGTAGCTAGTTACATTAGCTTTGGATTTAAAGTTATAGGATTATTTTCAATTTGCATCTGTAGAGAGTGGAGGGAGGAGGAGCAAGAAGGAACTAGGCGACGAACTAGGACTGGGAGTCTGGGACGAGTGGATTATGTTTAATGTTTAATACTTTGAGTTGGAGTTATAGGATTTACAGATATATGTTTTGAAGTTATATGATTCTCTATGGGATGAAATATTTGTGTTGAACAAATATGTGATGCGTAATATTCCGTGACGATATGAATTCATATGATGTGTTACTTCAGATGACGATTGTATGTCACAAATGCTTCGCCACATCACTTGCCACGTCATCATATTGTATGATAAAAATATTCATCACAAATGCATTGCCACGTCGGCGGCCATCATATCCCAATTTATGATGAAATTCTTTGTCAAAACAAATTTGCCATGTCATCTGCCACGTGGCTTGCCACGTGATCAAATCTATGACAAATGTTTTTGTCATAAAGCTTTTGCCACGTCATCACCATTAGCCATATGGCAATGTATGGCAGTACAAATTGTGACATTTTTGGAGGTACTTATGACGAAATAGAGCGTCAAAGATTTAGTGACGAATCAAGTGTACGTCATAAAATTTATGATGATTTTTTTATGATTGTCATTGTAGTCTATTTAACACGCACCTTCTGTGACGATGACCTTTTCGTCACAATGGCGTCACCAGAACACAACTTGTGACAAATAAACACTAGTTAGTGACGTAATCATAATGTCACAAAAGGCCTAAAAGGTTGTAGTGATGTATGGTGGAGGGGGTTGCTGATAAGTGTGCGCGACAACTCTAGGGTTGTCGGCTGGTTGCGCCCGTGCCATCCTGTCTCTGGTGGCCTTCGTCTCTGGGCAGTCTTTGGTTTGGTGGGCGCAGTCTTCGCCGTGAAAAAGACAGTAGAATCGGCGCGGCGGCTGCGCGCGTCCCCGACCCCTACCGCGAGTTCCATTTCCGCGGCCCTGGGGGGATATTCCTGGCGGCGAGGGGCGTCACCAGCGGGGTGCTGGTTGGCAATGTTGTGCACCTGCTACTGATTGCGGCCGTCTCGACCGGAGTATGGCTGCGGAGTTCTCGTCCACATGCGGCTGGACTGTGGAGCATCTTTGGGTTTCCTCTAAGACTCAACTTTGCGCTGGTGGAGGTGAAAGTCGTGTAGAGGGGGGGGGGGGTGAATAGGGCGAAACTGAAAATCTCAAAAATAATCACAACTACAAGCCGGGTTAGCGTTAGAAATATAATAGAGTCCACGAGAGAGGGCGCAAAACAAATCGCAAGCGAATAATGAAGTGAGACACGCGGATTTGTTTTACCGAGGTTCGGTTCTTTCAAACCTACTCCCCGTTGAGGAGGCCACAAAGGCCGGGTCTCTTTCAACCCTTCCCTCTCTCAAACGGTCCCTCGAACCGAGTGAGCTCCTCTTTCTCAAATCACTTGGGAATCAAACTTCCCGCAAGGACCACCACACAATTGGTGTCTCTTGCCTCAATTACAAGTGAGTGTTTGATCACAAGAAAGAATGCCAAAGAAAAAGAAACGATCCAAGCGCAAGAGCTCAAATGAACACTACAAATCACTCTCTCTAGTCACTAGGGCTTTGTATGGAGTTGGGAGAGGATTTGATCTCTTTTGGTGTGCTTTGCAATGAATGCTAGCTCTTGTATAGTGGTTGGAAGTTGAAAAACTTGGATGCAATGAATGGTGGGGTGGTTGGGGTATTTATAGCCCCAACCACCAAACTTGACCGTTGGTGGAGGCTGTCTGTCGATGGCGCACCGGACAGTCCGGTGCACACCGGACATGTCCGGTGCCCCCGCCACGTCATCAATCCCGTTGGATTCTGACCGTTGGAGATTCTGACTTCTGGGCCCGCCTGGATGTCCGGTGCACACCGAACATCACTGTTCATTGTCCGGTGCCCCAGTATGGGCGCGCCTGACATCTGCGCGCGCAGAGCGCGCATTAAATGCGCCTGCAGGTGACCGTTGGCGCGAAGTAGCCGTTGCCCCGAGGATGCACCGGACAGTCCGGTGCACACCGGACATGTCCGGTGAATTATAGCGAAGCGGCTGCTGCGCGAACCCGAGGCTGGCGAGTTGAGGAGGCCGCGCTTCCATGGAGCACCGGACACTGTTCGGTGTACACCGGACAGTCCGGTGAATTATAGTGGAGCGGCCTGAGAAATTCCCGAAGGTGGCGAGTTCGAGTTGGAGTCCTCTGGTGGCGCACCGGACACTGTCCGGTGTACACCGGACAGTCCGGTGCCTCCCGACCAGAGGTGCCTTTGGTTGCCTCTTTGCTCCTTTGTTGAATCCAAAACTTGATCTTTTTATTTGCTGAGTGTGAACCTTTTGCACCTGTATAACTTATACACTAGAGCAAACTAGTTAGTCCAATATTTGTGTTGGGCAATTCAACCACCAAAATTATTTAGGGACTAGGTGTAAGCCTAATTCCCTTTCAATCTCCCCCTTTTTGGTGATTGATGCCAACACAAACCAAAGCAAATATAGAAGTGCATAATTAAACTAGTTTGCATAATGTAAGTGCAAAGGTTGCTTGGAATTGAGCCAAAATAAATGCTTACATGATGCGCATGGATTGTTTTCTTTGTTTTTGACATATTGGACCACATTTGCACCAAAAGTTTTGTTTTTGCAAACTCTTTTCTAAATTCTTTTCAAAGTCCTTTTGCAAGATAGTCAAAGGTAGATGAATAAGATTTTGCAAGGCATTTTCAAATTTTGAAATTTTCTTCCTTTGTTCAAAATGCTTTTCCTTTTGACTAGACAAAACTCCCCCTCAAATAAAGTCTCCTCTTAGTGTTCAAGAGGGTTTTAAGATATCAATTTTGAAAATACTACTTGCTCCCCCTTTAGAACACAAAGAGATACCAATTTTGAAATTTACCAATTGAAAATCATCAATTAAAAATAGGGGTGGTGGTGCGGTCCTTTTGCTTTGGGCTCATATTTTCTCCCCCTTTGGCATGAATCGCCAAAAACGGAATCATTAGAGCCCAATGAAGTACTTTCTCCTCCTTTGGTCATAGAATAAGTGAGTGAAGATTATACCAAAGATGGAGAGTGATGCGGAGCGACGGCGAAGGATGAGTAGTGGAGTGGAGTGGAAGCCTTGTCTTCGCCGAAGACTCCAATTCCCTTTCAATATACCTATGACTTGGTTTGGAATACACTTGAAAACACATTAGTCATAGCATATAGAAGAGACATGATCAAAGGTATTCTTAGGAGCTATGTGTGCAAATTTAGAAAAAGAAATTCCTAGAATCAAGAATATTAAGCTCATGCCTAAGTCTGGTAAAAGATTGCTCATCAAGTGGCTTGGTAAAGATATCGGCTAATTGATCTTTAGTGTTAATGTATGAAATCTCGATATCCCCCTTTTGTTGGTCATCCAAAGCAATTGCGCGCAACAATGGCCTGCGGCAATATACTCGGCTTCGGCGGTAGAAAGAGCGACCGAATTTTGCTTCTTTGAAGCCCAAGACACCAAGGATCTTCCCAAGAACTGGCAAGTCCCCGATGTGCTCTTCCTATTAATCTTACACCCTGCCCAATCGGCATCCGAATAACCAATTAAATCAAAAGTGGATCCCCGAGGGTACCAAAGCCCAAACTTAGGAGTATAAGCCAAGTATCTCAAGATTCGTTTTACGGCCGTAAGGTGTGATTCCTTAGGGTCGGCTTGGAATCTTGCACACATGCATACGGAAAGCATAATGTCCGGTCGAGATGCACATAAATAAAGCAATGAACCAATCATCGACCGGTATACCTTTTGATCCACGGACTTACCTCCCGTGTCGAGGTCGAGATGCCCATTTGTTCCCATGGGAGTCTTGATGGGCTTAGCATCCTTCATTCCAAACGTACTTAGAATGTCTTGAGTGTACTTTGTTTGGCAAATGAATGTGCCCTCTTGGAGTTGTTTGACTTGAAATCCTAGGAAATACTTCAACTCCCCCATCATAGACATCTCGAATTTCTGTGTCATGATCCTACTAAATTCTTCACATGTAGATTTGTTAGTAGACCCAAATATAATATCATCAACATAAATTTGGCATACGAACAAATCATTGTCAAGAGTTTTAGTGAATAAAGTAGGATCGGCTTTGCCGACTTTGAACCCATTAGCAATAAGGAAATCTCTAAGGCATTCATACCATGCTCTTGGGGCTTGCTTGAGCCCATAAAGCGCCTTAGAGAGCCTATAAACATGGTTAGGGTACTCACTGTCTTCAAAGCTGGGAGGTTGCTCAACATAGACCTCCTCCTTGATTGGTCCATTGAGGAAGGCACTCTTCACGTCCATTTGATAAAGCTTGAAGCCATGGTAAGTAGCATAGGCCAATAATATGCGAATTGACTCAAGCCTAGCTACGGGTGCATAGGTTTCACCAAAATCCAAACCTTCGACTTGTGAATACCCCTTGGCCACGAGTCGAGCTTTGTTCCTTGTCACCACACCATGCTCGTCTTGCTTGTTGCGGAAGACCCACTTGGTTCCTACAACATTTTGGTTAGGACGTGGAACTAAGTGCCATACCTCGTTCCTTGTGAAATTGTTGAGCTCCTCTTGCATCGCCATCACCCAATCCGAATCTTGAAGTGCTTCCTCTACCCTGTGTGGCTCAATAGAGGAAACAAACGAGTAATGTTCACAAAAATGTGCAACACGAGATCGAGTAGTTACCCCCTTATGAATGTCACCGAGGATGGTGTCGACGGGGTGATCTCGTTGTATTGCTTGGTGGACTCTTGGGTGTGGCGGCCTTGGTTGTTCATCCTCCTTGTCTTCATCATTTGCATCTCCCCCTTGATCGTTGCCGTCATCTTGAGGGGGCTCATCTCTTTGTTCTTCCCTTTCATCAACTTGAGCCTCATCCTCATTTTGGGTTGGCGGAGATGCTTGCGTTGAGGAGGATGGTTGATCTTGTGCATGTGAAGGCTCTTCGGATTCCTTAGGACACACGTCCCCAATGGACATGTTCCTTAGCGCTATGCATGGAGCCTGTTCTTCACCTATCTCATCAAGATCAACTTGCTCTACTTGAGAGCCGTTAGTCTCATCAAACACAACGTCACAAGAAACTTCAACAAGTCCTGAGGACTTGTTAAAGACTCTATATGCCCTTGTGTTTGAGTCATATCCTAGTAAAAAGCCTTCTACAGTTTTAGGAGCAAATTTAGATTTTCTACCTCTTTTAACAAGTATAAAACATTTGCTACCAAAAACTCTAAAATATGAAATATTTGGCTTTTTACCGGTTAGGAGTTCATAGGATGTCTTCTTGAGGATTCGGTGAAGATATAACCGGTTGATTGCGTAGCAAGCGGTGTTGACCGCTTCGGCCCAAAACCGATCCGGTGTCTTGTACTCATCAAGCATGGTTCTTGCCATATCCAATAGAGTTCGATTCTTCCTCTCCACTACACCATTTTGTTGTGGAGTGTAGGGAGAAGAGAACTCATGCTTGATGCCCTCCTCCTCAAGGAAGCCTTCAATTTGAGAGTTCTTGAACTCCGTCCCATTGTCGCTTCTAATTTTCTTGATCCTTAAGCCAAACTCATTTTGAGCTTGTCTCAAGAATCCTTTTAAGGTCTCTTGGGTATGAGATTTGTTCTGCAAAAAGAACACCCAAGTGAAGCGAGAATAATCATCCATAATAACTAGACAGTACTTACTCCCGCCGATGCTTATGTAAGCAATCGGGTCGAATAGGTCCATGTGTAGGAGCTCCAGTGGCCTGTCACTAGTCATGATGTTCTTGTATGGATGATGAGTGCCAACTTGCTTCCCGGCTTGGCATGCGCTACAAATCCTGTCTTTCTCAAAATGAACATTGGTTAGTCCTAAAATGTGTTCTCCCTTTAGAAGTTTGTGAAGATTCTTCATTCCAACATGGGCTAGTCGGCGGTGCCAAAGCCAACCCAAGTTAGTCTTAGCAATCAAACAAGTGTTGAGTTTAGCTCTATCAAAATCTACCAAGTATAGCTGACCCTCTAACACTCCCTTGAATGCTATTGAATCATCACTTCTTCTAAAGACAGTAACACCTATATCAGTAAATAGACAGTTGTAGCCCATTTGACATAATTGGGATACGGAAAGCAAATTGTAATCTAAAAGAAAAACATTGGAAATAGTATGGTCAGGTGATATAGCAATTTTACCCAATCCTTTGACCAAACCTTGATTTCCATCCCCGAATGTGATAGCTCGTTGGGGATCTTGGTTTTTCTCATATGAGGAGAACATCTTTTTCTCCCCTGTCATGTGGTTTGTGCACCCGCTGTCGAGTATCCAACTTGAGCCCCCGGATGCATAAACCTACAAAACAATTTTAGTTCTTGACTTTAGGTACCCAAACGGTTTTGGGTCCTTTGGCATTAGAAACAAGAACTTTGGGTACCCAAACACAAGTCTTGGAGCCCTTGTGTTTGCCCCCAACAATCTTGGCAACTACCTTGCCGGATTTGTTAGTTAAAACATATGATGCATCAAAAGTTTTAAATCAAATAGCATGATCATTTGATGCATTAGGAGTTTTCTTTCTAGGCAACTTGGCACGGGTTGGTTGCCTAGAGCTAGATGTCTCACCCTTATACATAAAAGCTTGGTTAGGGCCAGAGTGAGACTTCCTAGAATGAGTTCTCCTAATTTTGCTCTCAGGATAGCCGGCAGGGTACAAAATGTAACCCTCGTTATCTTGAGGCATGGGAGCCTTGCCCTTAAAAAAATTAGACAAATTCTTTGGAGGGGCATTAAGTTTGACATTGTCTCCCCTTTGGAAGCCAATGCCATCCTTGATGCCAGGGCGTCTCCCATTATAGAGCATGCTTCTAGCAAATTTAAATTTTTCATTTTCTAAGTCATGCTCACTAATCTTAGCATTAAGTTGTGCTATGTGATCATTTTGTTTTTTAATTAAGGCTAGGTGATCATGGATAGCATCAACATTAATATCTCTACATCTAGTGCAAATAGAAGTGTGCTCAACGGTAGATGTAGATGGTTTGCAAGATTTTAATTCTACAACCTTAGCATGCAACATATCATTCTTAGTTCTAAGGTCAGAAATTGTAACATTGCAAACATCTAATTCTTTAGCCTTAGCAATTAATTTTTCATTCTCATTTCTAAGGCTAGCAAGAGAAACATTCAACTCATCAATTCTAGCAAGTAAATCAATATTATCATCTTTAGAATTGGAAGTTGAAATATTGCAAACATGTGAATCAACCTTAGCAATTAATCTAGCATTTTCATTTCTAAGGTTGTCAATAGTGTCATGGCATGTGCTTAGCTCACTAGTCAATTTGTTACATTTTTCTACCTCTAGAGCATAAGCATTTTTAACCTTAACATGTTTCTTGTTTTCCTTGATTAGGAAATCCTCTTGGGAGTCCAAGAGATCATCCTTTTCATGGATAGCACTAATTAGCTCATTTAATTTTTCTTTTTGTTCCATGTTAAGGTTGGCAAAAAGGATACGCAAATTATCTTCCTCACTACTAGCATTATCATCACTAGAAGATTCATATTTGGTGGAGGAGTTAGATTTAACCTTCTTCTTTTTGCCGTCCTTTGCCATGAGGCACTTGTGGCCGACGTTGGGGAAGAGAAGTCCCTTGGTGACGGCGATGTTGGCGGCGTCCTCGTCGTCGGAGGAGGAGTCGGTGGAGCTCTCGTCGGAGTTCCACTCGCGGCACACGTGGGCATCGCCGCCCTTCTTCTTGTGGTACCTCTTCTTTTCTCTTCTCTTGCCCTTCTTGTCGTTATCCCTGTCACTGTCACTTGATAATGGACATTTAGCAATAAAGTGACCGGGCTTACCACACTTGTAGCAAACCTTCTTGGAACGGGATTTGTAGTCCTTCCCCTTCCGTTGCTTGAGGATTTGCCGAAAGCTTTTGATGATTAAGGCCATCTCCTCATTGTCGAGCTTGGAGGCGTCAATTGGTTGTCTACTTGGTGTAGACTCCTCCTTCTTCTCCTCCGTTGCCTTGAAGGCCACCGGTTGCGCCTCGGATGTGGAAGGTTCGTCAAGCTCGTTGATCTTCTTTGAGCCCTTAATCATGCATTCAAAACTCACAAAATTCCCGATAACTTCCTCGGGGGTCATTAGTGGATATCTAGGATTACCATGAATTAATTGGACTTGAGTAGGGTTAAGGAAAATAAGAGCTCTTAAAATAACCTTAACCACCTCGTGGTCATCCCACTTTTTGCTCCCGAGGTTGCGCACTTGGTTTACCAAGGTCTTGAGCCGGTTGTACATATCTTGTGGCTCCTCCCCTTGGCGAAGACGGAAGCGACCGAGCTCCCCCTCGATCGTTTCCCGCTTGGTGATCTTGGTGAGTTCATCACCTTCGTGCGCCGTCCTGAGTAGGTCCCAAATCTCCTTTGCATTCTTCAACCCTTGTACTTTGTTGTATTCCTCCTTGCTTAGAGAGGCGAGGAGAATGGTTGTGGCTTGGGAGTTGAAGTGCTCGATTTGGGCCACTTCGTCCGTATCATAATCCTCATCCCCTATTGATGGTACCTGTGCTCCAAACTCAACAACATTCCATATACTTTTGTGGAGTGAGGTTAGATGAAATTTCATTAAATCACTCCACCTAGCATAATCTTCGCCATCAAAAGTTGGCGGTTTGCCTAATGGAATGGAAAGTAAAGGAGTATGTCTAGATGTACGAGGATAGTGTAAGGGGATCTTACTAAACTTCTTGCGCTCTTGGCGCTTAGAAGTTACGGATGGTGCATCGGAGTCGGAGGTGGATGTTGATGAAGTGTCGGTCTCGTAGTAGACCACCTTCCTCATCCTCTTGTGCTTGTCCCCACTCCGATGCGGCTTGTGAGAAGAAGATTTTTCCTTCTTCTCCTTGTGGTGAGAAGAGGAAGATCTTTTCTCCTTCCGCTTGGAGGAGTTCTTCTTCTTCTCCCTTCTCTTGGTGCGGGACTCTTCCGATGAAGTGCTCCCTTGGCTTGTAGTGGGCTTGTCGCCGGTCTCCATCTCCCTCTTGGTGTGATCTCCCGACATCACTTCGAGCGGTTAGGCTCTAATGAAGCACCGGGCTCCGATACCAATTGAAAGTCGCCAAGAGGGGGGGGGGGTGAATAGGGCGAAACTGAAAATCTCAAAAATAATCACAACTACAAGCCGGGTTAGCGTTAGAAATATAATAGAGTCCACGAGAGAGGGCGCAAAACAAATCGCAAGCGAATAATGAAGTGAGACACGCGGATTTGTTTTACCGAGGTTCGGTTCTTTCAAACCTACTCCCCGTTGAGGAGGCCACAAAGGCCGGGTCTCTTTCAACCCTTCCCTCTCTCAAACGGTCCCTCGGACCGAGTGAGCTCCTCTTTCTCAAATCACTTGGGAATCAAACTTCCCGCAAGGACCACCACACAATTGGTGTCTCTTGCCTCAATTACAAGTGAGTGTTTGATCACAAGAAAGAATGCCAAAGAAAAAGAAGCGATCCAAGCGCAAGAGCTCAAATGAACACTATAAATCACTCTCTCTAGTCACTAGGGCTTTGTATGGAGTTGGGAGAGGATTTGATCTCTTTTGGTGTGCTTTGCAATGAATGCTAGCTCTTGTATAGTGGTTGGAAGTTGAAAAACTTGGATGCAATGAATGGTGGGGTGGTTGGGGTATTTATAGCCCCAACCACCAAACTTGACCGTTGGTGGAGGCTGTCTGTCGATGGCGCACCGGACAGTCCGGTGCACACCGGACATGTCCGGTGCCCCCGCCACGTCATCAATCCCGTTGGATTCTGACCGTTGGAGATTCTGACTTCTGGGCCCGCCTGGATGTCCGGTGCACACCGGACATCACTGTTCATTGTCCGGTGCCCCAGTATGGGCGCGCCTGACATCTGCGCGCGCAGAGCGCGCATTAAATGCGCCTGCAGGTGACCGTTGGCGCGAAGTAGCCGTTGCCCCGAGGATGCACCGGACAGTCCGGTGCACACCGGACATGTCCGGTGAATTATAGCGAAGCGGCTGCTGCGCGAACCCGAGGCTGGCGAGTTGAGGAGGCCGCGCTTCCATGGAGCACCGGACACTGTTCGGTGTACACCGGACAGTCCGGTGAATTATAGTGGAGCGGCCTGAGAAATTCCCGAAGGTGGCGAGTTCGAGTTGGAGTCCTCTGGTGGCGCACCGAACACTGTCCGGTGTACACCGGACAGTCCGGTGCCTCCCGACCAGAGGTGCCTTTGGTTGCCTCTTTGCTCCTTTGTTGAATCCAAAACTTGATCTTTTTATTTGCTGAGTGTGAACCTTTTGCACCTGTATAACTTATACACTAGAGCAAACTAGTTAGTCCAATATTTGTGTTGGGCAATTCAACCACCAAAATTATTTAGGGACTAGGTGTAAGCCTAATTCCCTTTCAGGAGGTCTTCAGATTTGGCGTATTTTTCAAATAGCTGATATAATTCCTGGAGGTTCTTGGGTCGATCTCTGATGCAGTGGCTGTAAAGGACGCCGGCGCAAAGGCCACTGATGGCGTAGTGGATGGCGATCTGGTCATCGACCGAGGGCAGATGTGACTTGAGTGTCAGAAACTTGCGGTAATACTCCCGCAGTGTCTCTTTTTCCAGCTGCTTGCAGAGTGAGAGTTCGGCCAATGCGTCGGTGTCTAGGCGGTACCCTTGGAAGTTGAGCAGGAATTTGTCCCAGAGGCTTCTCCAGGAGTCGACGGACAGCGGTGGCAACCGGGTGAACCAGGTGAGAGCTGGGCCCTCGAGGGCGATGATGAAAGACTTGGCCATCGTGGCGTCGTCCCCTCCGGAAGATGCAACGGCGACCTGATAACTCATGATGTACTGTGCTGGGTCAGTGCTGCCATTGTACTTGGGATAGGTCCCTACCCGGAAGTTGGCAGGCCAGGGTGTCACTTGCAGGTGTGGCGCCAGGGGACTTCGCTCGTCGAGGTAGTTGACCCCTTGGAATGGCGCGGCGTGTTGGATGGCGTGGTCGCGCTGGGGAAGTGCAGGTCTTCGACTTGCGCGCGCTGTTGCAGGGGTGGCCCGTGTTGCAGGCTGAAGTGGCCTTCGCGCTGCATTAACACGATCTCTTGCTCGAGCTCCTGGGCCTTCTGCTCTTTGTCTCATATCATTTGCCGCACCTTGGCTTGTGCAGACACACGTTGGCGCTTGGCCTCAAGTATCTCCTTTTGCTTCTAGAGATTGTGGTTCTTGATGCGCAGGGCGCGCAGCTGTAGCTGTTCTTCTGCTGAGACACCGATGATTTCGCCGTCCTCGGTGAAGTCTGTGCCCTCTGGTTGAGCGAAGCCTGGGGGAGGTTGCGGCTGCCCTTCAGGGCCACAAGTGCGGAGAGCGTCGTCTTCGCAGGTGCGGAGAACGTCGTCTTCGCAGGTGCGGAGAATGTCGTCTTCAGTAGCCTCTTGGTGGGTGGAGTGGGTGAGGGCGAGGGCCTTGCCCTTTTTTGCGGCCAGCAGTGCTGCCTTCGCAGCCTCGTCAGCCTCCGAGCTAGCTTTCTTGGGTGCCATCGCGGGTGGTTTTTTCGTAGCACGAACGGTGGGCGCCAAATGTTGGAACTTGCTCACTGGTGCAAGTTGATCCAACAGGGGGGGGTGTAGTAACGTTAACAGGGTTTTCGCACGAGATGGCAATAGCTCTGTTAATCTAGCCTCTCAAGGGCACTGTGCGGGGGTATTTATATGTATCCGGGTGCCCAGCGTCTCGTGTTAAGGACACATGTGCCCTCAGACACCTAGGTTATCCCCGGAATATTCCCATAAAGCGGGGTTACAGACCGTAATTACCGGGAGGCCTTTACAAATTAGGCCCGTAACGCGCAACGGCCACGCAGGGCCTGTTACAATGGGCCGGATCACACGCGGGCCTCCACTCTGGACGAGGTCGCAAGATGAGACGACCTCGTCACAGGTCTTCGTCCGGCGGCGTATGAGACGAAGGGTAAGTCTGCCCGTTGTCTTGTCACTGTTGGTGCAGCGAGTATGGCGAAGGCCTCGAGCGAAGGGTGGCGTCTTCGCCTTCGCCCCAACAACCATCCCGACGTCGGGAGCAACGGGCGGCTCCGCGGGCGAATCAGCGACGGCCCCGGCGGGAGTCGACGCCGGCGCCACCAACAGGTCAGGCGGGCTTGGGGCCACGGCCGTGTCAGCAATCTCCTCCGGCACGATGGCCGCCCTGACAGAGGGGTCGGCCCAGGAGACTTGCCCCATGGCAACTCGTTCCGCCTGGGCCCCCCGCTCGAGGGCGCTTTGTGCGGAGGCCAGCCAACCAGCCTGGTGCGCCGCGGCACCGGCTGCAAAGGCCAGCCCCGTCTTAAGGGCCTTCCTGGGGGCCAGACTAGTCGAGCTCTGCCTCCGCTTGCTAAAAGAAGGAGAGAAGACGAGATCAAGACACACGGAGGAAAAAACCAAAGCAGAGGTATCCTCGGATACTTACCGACTCCGGACCAGGGCCAATCGTGCCTGCGGGGAGGTCCTTCGGGCCTCGGCCCTCGCAGGCGCTGCCAAGGGTAGCCCCGCTGCCGACTCCGGCGCCACCTCCACCTCGGGTGCCCGAGGCGCCAAAGGGGCGGCCCGCCCAGGCGTCGTCACGATGGCCGGAGGACCAACTTCCTGTGCAGCCGGCACGGGCGACTGCTCTTGGGGGACAGGAGGATCGACCTGACTCCCTAGAGTCACCTCAACTACCTCGGCCAAGGGGTCAAGTACCCCCTCGGCCTGTCCCCGCTCCTCGGACCGGGACCTTGATGTCCCAGCCTCAGATACTGATGGCGCCAGCCCACTTGGAGGCTGGCTCGGCGACCCCTGGCCCAGCCTCAGATCCGGGCTGAGGCCAAGATGGGCCGCCATGTCATCATCCTCGTCATCGTCGTCATCATCATCGTCGTCAGGCGTCTCCGGCGACGGCTCCCTTGGGAGCCCATCCCTCTTTTACCTCCGAAGACGCCTCTCCAAGGCTTCCCGAGCCCGCATCCGCTCGTGGGCCCGAGCCTTTTCCGCGTCCTTCTTCTCCTTTTTCTTCTCCGCGGCGACCCTCCGCACGGCTCGGCCCACCGCGTCCTCCGGGACCGGTGGCAGGGAGGGCTTGTAAAACCCCAACCCCTGGAGACGAACGGAAATCCCGACGGTAAGAATCAAAGGCAACTCAGCGCAAAACAGGAGAAGGAGCAGCCACTCACCAGGGACACATACCCACGCTCGGGACGCATCACGGGCTGGGTAAGGGCGCCAGCATCCAGCCTCCCTACCATGCCCGCTACCCGCCTGCGGAGGTCGTCGACGGAGAGAGAAGCCGAGGACATCTGCGAGCCCTCCAAATCGACCCCCGGCTTCATCTCAGAAAGCGGCAACTGCCGCTCCGCCAAAGGAAGCACCCTCCGGCGATGGGTAGCGGCGATGACCCCCGCGGCGGTGAGACCCCCATCTCTTAACCTCTGCAAGGCCTCCATAAGAGGCTGGAGCTTTTCCTGTTTCTCGCGCGTGGCCCCCTAGCGCCAGTTGCTGCCGGCGGCAGTCACCACTCGTTGAGAAAACGACGGGAGCCTTCCGTCGTCGTTCCGGAGGTTAAACCACCGGCGCTGCCACCCCTTGTTCGAAGACACAAGGATGGCAGGGATATACTGCTGCGCGCGCCCCTGCCTCAACTGGAGGGTGCAGCCACCGCCCCGCACCGCCATGCGGACCTTCTTTTCACCCGTCGTCAAGGCGAAGAGCTCCGCGGAGAAGAGATGGGTCCATAGATCCCAGTGGGGGTCAATCCCCAAAAAACCCTCGCAAACCGCCGCAAAGATGGCCGCTTGCGCAATGGAGTTGGGGTTGAAGTTGTGCAGCTCCACCCCGTAGTAGTGCAGGAGCGCCCGCATGAAACGGCTTGCTGTCACTCCAAACCCTCGCTCGTGGAAGGAGACGAAACTAACCACATACCCCGGCGGCGGAGTCGGGTCGGCCTTGCTCGCAGGGGCCATCCACTCCGGCTGTGGGTCACCGAAGAGGGGACAGAGCAAACCATCGGCGACGAGGGCCTCCAGATCGTCCACCGTGACGGTGGAGAAAGGCCACGGATCGCGCGGCGGAACGACGGTCACCTTGTCAGCCATCGCTGAACGAAGGGGGTGGAGGCGGAGAGGACAAGGTGCGCGGTTTTCTTTTCTCTGGCTATTCTCTTAGGTTGCGGAAACCAAAGCAGAAGGCAAGCGCAAATGGCAGAGTAAAGAACCACCGCTGGCCCCACTTCCGGGTATATAAAGGCCTGGGCGAGATCCATTCAAAACTTCGCCCGAACCCACCGCGAAATTCAAACTCGAAGGCGAAACGCCCGTTCCTCGAACGACTCGCGCACATGCAACGGCCGCCCCGCGAATCGCCCGTCCCGTCGCATTAACTCCTCGGCAGGGCAAGCGACACCTTTGGCAGGCGAAGCGGGCGTCGTTTCACCTCCGCCATGATGACCGCGTCAGAAAAGGTGTGCCACACCGTTTAAATTCATATCCTTTTCCTCTTCCCCTTTCTCTCTCTTACTACAGGGACTTGGAAAGGGGATATTTTGAAAGGGATCCTTCTCCGCGAAGGAAGCGGGCCCCGAGCCCTCCTACTGATCAGGGGTTCGAATGCTGGCTCCTCGGAAGGGTTCGACAGCCGCCCCAGAGCACTCGGGCTTCAAGCTTATTACTGATCAGGGGTTCGAAGGCTAGCCCCTCGAAAGGGTTCGATAGACGCCTTAGAGCACTCGGGCTCCGCGCCCACTACTGATCAGGGGTTCGAAGGCTGGCCCCTCGGAAGGGTTCGACAGCCGCCCTAGAGCATGTAGAGCGAGGGATGACTCTAGGTACGTCTGTTACATGGCCGAGGCTCGGGCTATGCTCCCGAGGTACCCTAGGACATTTCCGAGACCAGCAGGAGCGATTTTGTAACCGAATCCCACCAGAGGAAGGCATCGAGCCCTCAGACCCTATCGAACGGGTCCGGGTCCGGCAAATCACCTGTAGGTACTTTTGGAGAGCGCCTCTGGGCCACTAGCCGACCCTTATCGAACGGGGCACGGGCGTCCACTCGGATCACCCGTTAGCAACTCACTGGAGACACCATGTTCGGCGCCCTCCGAGGGCAACATGGCGCTTCCCCCCCCTTCCTCCTTGCGGAAAGGCGACGAAGGGGCGTATAATAAAAGTCGAGACAGTCCTTGATCGTCCTCTCGCTCCGTGCAGAGGCTCGGGGGCTGCTCTCGCAACCCGGCTACGGCCAAAACCATTGACAGCGTCAACAAACTAGCCTAAAAACTCGGAACCCGACCATGCACCCAAGCTACGACCAGGCCGCATGAGGGAACAACAAGGCCGGTCGAGGCATCACGAAAGGCATTAAGGTAGTGTTTGGTTGAAGAGCCAAGTAGAACGGAACGATTCTGTCCCAGTTTTGTTGCTGTTTGGTTACAAAGGAACTAGAACGGAATGGCTCTAATTAGGGAATATTCTTCTCAGATCCGGAACCATTCCGCTCCAAAAAATCAACCGGACGGAGCCGCTCCATTCCCATCCCGCTCTCACAGTCACGCTCTGCTCCGTTCACTCTGCAACCAAACAAAAAACAGAGCCGCTCCATTCTAGATTACCAAACACAGAACAGAGCGACTCCGTTCCTGGAATCAGGGATGGAACGACTCCGTTCTACTTACCTCCTCAACCAAACACTACCTAAGACCTCAGAGGAGTCAAACCACTCCTCCGAGGCCTTGGGGGCTACACCCGGCGGGTGCGCTCGCGCGCACCCACCGGAACAAAGTATAACCGAGAAAGGCCGGTCCCCTCGCAGAAAAGTGCGGCAAAGCCTCCAAGCGAGTACCAACACTCCCTTTGAGGCTCGGGGGCTACTGTCGGGTACCGTAATTAGGGGTACCCCCAACACTCCTAAACACGGCTGGTAACCACCATCAACGCAAGCTGCAGAGACTGATGGGTGCGATTCAGGTCAAGGCTTCGTCTACCCAAGGGGCACGATCTCGCCTCGCCCGAGCCCAGCCTCGGGCAGGAACTGCAGTCCCGGATGAAGTTACGTCTCGCCCGAGGGCCTCCTCAGGCAGTGGGCGCACCCTCGGCACACCCGAGGCCCAACTCGAGCAGGCTTCGTCAAGAAGCAACCTTGGCCAAATTGCCTCTCCAACCGACCGTATCGCAAGCGCATTCAATGCGAGGATCGCCTGACACCTTATCCTGACACACGTGCCTCAGTCGGCAAGGTCGAAGTGACCGCAATCACTTCACCCTTTAGCTGACTGACCTAACAGGAAAACAACGCCGCTCGCCCCGCTCCGAGTGCTGTGCCACCCACCAGGGTGAGGCTGACAACAGCCAAATTCAGCCTCGGGCGCAACAGGGAGCTCCGCCTCGCCCGACCCCAGGGCTTGGCCTCAACCTCGGCCTCGGGAGGAATCGCGTCCTCGCCCGACCCCGGCCTCGGCCTCAGGAGAAGTCTCCGCCTCGCCCGACCTTGGGCTCGGACCGACCGCGCCACGGAGGATACATCATTACCCTACCCCTAGCTAGCTCAGGCTACGGGGAAACAAGACCGGCGTCCCATCTAGCTTGCCCCGGTAGCAAGTAATGATGGCTCCCCGCGTGCGTCCATGACGACGGTGGTTCTCAGCCCCCTACAGAAGTAAGGAGACGTCAGCGAGATCCCAGCAGCATCGATAGTTGTGCTTCTACAGGGCTCAGGCACTTCTCCGACGGCCACTTTACCACGTACACAGGGCTCTAGCACCTCTCCGACAGCCACGTTGGCATGTACACAGGGCTCAGGCACCTCTCTGCCGGACACGTTAGCGCATAGCTACACCCCCCATTGTACACCTGGACCCTCTCCTTGCATCTATAAAAGGGAGGTCCAGGGCCTTCATGCGGGAGGGAGGAGGGTCGTGCGGGAGAGCGAGCTGACGAACAGGCTCACTCTCTCTCTCTCGCGAGCGCTTGTAACCCTACTACGAGCGCATCCCCCTGGCGCAGGATAACACGAGCCGCGTTTTCCCCCTTGTGTTCCATCTCGCGCCAACCCATCTGGGCTGGGACACGCAGCGACAAATTTACTCGTCGGTCCAGGGACCCCCCGAGGTCGAAACGCCGACAAAATTATTGTGGATTTGCTTGTGCAGCTTACCATTAATGTCACAATTGTGCTGCTTGTGACATGGTGTGTGTTTTGGGGGTCTGGCCACTATAATAAGCTAAGAAATTGTTCTATCTATCTTTTTAGAATCACGGACCAAATAATATCTACAGGACCCCTCCCCGACTCCCGTCGCCCCCTCCCCCTCCCCCTAACTCGTGCCACCACCGCCGTCGACCCATCCCCTCCTCGAGATCGTAGCGTTATCACGAACTATATGCTAATTTAACTTTTATACATCGATTTTTGGATTGTAAAAAAATTGTACAATATTTATGGTAGCATAATATCCATTGTTAGTTAATTAAATTTGAAAATAATTAATTTCACATTTAAAAGCACTAACTAGTGAAAGGGGAAATATTAGGGCTCACCCGTATTTCAAGGGATTTCTTTCTCCCCTCCCCCTCACAAGAGAGAGACAAAGAGGGGGCGTTGGAGGCTTAGGGGGACCATACTTATGTCACACCCGGTTTTAGAAGGCAAACTAAATACGAACTATATACATGTTAGGATCAGAATTCACGTACACAACGATTACATAAATGAACATCATTGCACAGTGTTCGAATATTAACATAAAAAGGTATTAACTTATTACATCATGATGTCAAGGACATCCATATAGTCATCAACTTAACATGTAAATCAAAGTGTTAAAACGAAACGTAGTAAGATAAGGCCTTCACAGGCAACTGACTGGGGGTTGCCACTAATCCAGATCTAAAACTCATCATGGTCCTGAAACTGAAAGGTAAATGTGCCATTGTGCCATTTCTATTTTGTTTTGGTGATTAAATGTTCAACACATCATTTTAGACTAACATCTTCTTGTATGAGCATAAGCACATGTATCTGGAAAGCAAATTAAGAAACATAGGAAAATTGCATTTTGGTGTATATTGCAAATCCTACTGCATTGAAGAAACAAATGTATGATTATAGCACTTAGGAAATTGTTTTAGTTGCTAACTATGTTCATCTAAGTGTTAGAAAACTTCTCGAGTTGAACCAATTTAAAAAAATGGTGTTTGGCAAAGTTTGGCCAAACCTATGTTAGTCTGGGGAGCACCATACTGTCCGGTGCCCAGACAGTTCAGCCGACGAATAGGCCGCTCTCGGGTCTCAGTCGAGGCACCGCGACTATAAATCACCGGACTGTCCGGTGTGAGTCGTGTGTTGAAAGGGAAATGTGCGCTTGTACCATTTCTATATTGTTTTGGTGATTAGATGCACAACATATTATGTTTGAATTAACATGAGGTATAAGCAAAGGTATATGAAGCAAATGGAACTCCGAAGAGGATATACTGCAAATCTAGATGGACCAAGTAAAAATGTAAGCTCTGGACACTTAGTAAATTGTTTTGTGTGCTAATCATATTTGTCTAAGTACCAGGGACTTTATGAAGTCAAGCCAAAACAGAGCAAAAGTGAACAAGAAAGAAAAAGAGAAAATGTGCTGGACTGCAGAGCACCGGACGGTCCGGTGCCCCTCACCAGACAGTCCGGTGCACGGTCCGACCAACTCTCTGCTTTTAGGATTCTTAGCCTGCATCAGCTATAATTCACCGGACGGTCCGCGCGGGCCGCACAGACAGTCCGATGTGCCAGCCGCGCAACGGCTAGCTGCCACTTCGCCCAGGAGCAACAGTCAACATGAGCATCGGATAGTCTGGTGCCCTCCCCCTATAACAGTAAAGCAAGCAACCAGGGGATTCTGCACCCACACACTGTTCACTGTCCGGTGTGCACCGGACAATCCGGTGCACCCACGGACAAAAGGCAACCGGGCCTTCCAAATGGATCTCCAACAGCTCCTAGGTCCCTTGGGGCTATAAAATGGACCCCTTGGCGCATGGAGCTCCACACCAAGCACCCATTGAACATCCTACAACGTCGAGACTTCGCAAGCACATAATTGTTTCATTGTGATAGAGATTTGAGCACTTCTTTGAGCTGTAACTCTGTTGTGCTGTTTCGTGTGCTCTTTCTTATCTTGTGTGTGTTGTTGGTCCTTGTTCTCGAATGCTATGCATCAAGAACAAACCAACACAATTGTTAATGATTAAAGACCTTCGTCTTTCTACTCATTATCTCCTTTCAGGTATAATGATCTTCAGATGAAGGTCATGAAGGACATACCTTCATTATCTCAGGAAACAAATATAAATGAAGGTACATGAAATACAAAAGAATGTAAATAATGATTATATATGGACAAATTATTTACATTCTCATTTCATAAACATGGATAAATATTCATGATACTTATATTACATTGATACCTTCAGCTTGCCAGAAGGTGAAAATGCGAGAGTGACGCAAGAGCGATTACAGTGCCGTGTGAACAATACGGTGTTACTGTTCATCTATTTATAGGCGCGGGACACAGCTCGGACAAAATTGCATTCATGTCCCTCACATTTACTGTTAATTATAAGGCAAGCTATCAAGGACTAAGTAGTCTTTTCTCCTTTAAGTCGGTTCCATCTTTCACCTTCGTCATTATACTAAGCCGAAGCTCTTCTAGCCACAGCTTCAACGTCCATTCATCCTGCCTTCAGGTCGTATCTTTATATCACGCATACCTTCATCTCAAAGCCGAAGCCTCCTGTAACAGTCTATGTTACACTGAAAAACACATTAGTCACGTTTTTAGGACCTTTGGAAGAGGAAGGCCCCCAACAGTTTCTATTCCTCCTTACTCTTGTGTTCATTTGAGATCATTTATGTAAGGCGTAAGAGACTCCAGATTGTGGAGATTCCTCACAACGAGATATTGTTGAGATGAAGAGAATCGTGGTATTCAATTTGTTCTTTGGATCACTTAAAAGGGGTTGAGTGCAACCCTCATCCGTTGGGACGCCGCAACGTGGAGTAGGCAAGTATTTTACTTGACCGAACCACGGGATAAAAATCGATGTGTCACGTGTCTTTATCCTACTGCGATTTTCTCTTTATTCACTTCACTTACATTATTGCTCTAAGTTTAATACTCACGTAGTGAAGAACAATTAAGTGAAGAAGTTTACTCCGCTCATAATCCTCATTCAAACTTGGCTCTTGCTTTCACTAATCCAATATTGGTCCAAGTTTGTTTTGTTGAGCTGTTTTTACAGAATCACCTATTCACCCCCCTCTAGGTGCTCTCACGTGTCTCAGCTAACGGTCAGCCGTGCGATCAGCGCCGACCAGGTCAGCTCAAGAACGGTCACCAGGCTGCACCAGATTGTCCGGTACGCCACCGGACTGTCCGGTGTGCCGAGTGACCAACAGTTGGCAACTATCAACTTCACCAGACATGGAAAGAAATTGTCTACTGTGCAGTGTCTGGTGTGCACCGGGCAGTCCGGTGCACCCGTGGATAGAAGGCAACCAGGGCCTTCCAAATGAAGATCAAACGACTCCTTGGTCCCTTGGGCTATAAAAGGACTCCCTAGGTGCATGGAGTTGTTACCCAAGCACTTTTTGAGCACACTACAACTCTGAATCCTTGAGACCACACTATTGTTTTGCTAGAGAGAGATTTGAGCGCGTTCTTGAGTTGTAACTCAGTCGTTATGTTTCATGCGCTATCTCTTTTCGCTTGTGTGTGTGTGTTATTACTGCAGTGTGCTCTTGTGTGCGTTTGTACTCCCATCCTTACTCCAATTTTGTTTGCAATCAATTGTAAGGCATGAGAGACTCCAATTTGTGGAGATTCCTCACAACAGGATTTTGGTATAAGGAAGATATTTGTGGCACTCAAGTTTGATCTTTGGATCACTTGAGAGGGGTTGAGTGCAACCCTTGACCAAAGGAGGTCACTACAACGTGGAGTAGGCATTAGCTGAACCACGGTAAAAATCGATGTGTCACTTGTCCATTTACTTATTGTGATTATTATCTTCTTGGGTTCTCTACTCACTTGCAATATTGCTCCTAAGTTTAATACGCAACTTGAAGGAGCAATCAAGTGAAGAGTTCTTCTTTCTTCTCTTTTCCCATCCTAACTTGGTTTTAGTTATCACTAACAACTTGTATAAACCAAGTTTGTGTTGTTTAGAGTTGATTTTTGCAATATAACCTATTCACCTCCCCCCTTTATGTGCTCTCAATTGGTATCAGAGTTGTTCTCTTCATCAAAGGACTAACCGCTTGAAAAGATGGATCCTAAGTGCAAGGGGATTGTGATCGAGGAGAAGGAGACCTTCAAAACAATGAGCCAAAAAGGAGATATCCCATCAACTCAGGCTCAAACAACAAAAGGAAGGACGAGAAGAAGAAGAGGCACATCAAAAAGATAATCTACTACGACAGCGACGCCTCGTCATCTTCACCAAAGGACGACTGAAAGGGAAATGTGCCCTTGGGCAACTTCTATAATGTTTTGGTGATTAAGTGCCCAACATGTGTAATTAAGTACTTATGTGCCAAATAAAGCTAGAAGTGCAAATCAAGGCAAAAGGTATGTTTCTAGACTTAGTACATTGTTTTGAGGACTAATGTGTTTTGTCTAAGTGCTAGAAACAGTGAGAAAAGAATTGGAAAAAGACTTGGCTCTGTGCAGCCAACTCCAGCTCGGCTTGGCACACCAGACTGTTCGGTGGTGCACTGGACAGTGTCCGGTGCGCCAGGCTGGTCCGCGTGAAAAGGCCGCTCTCGGGACTCGACGACAGCGTACAGCTATAATTCACCGGACGGTCCGGTGAGTCGTCCGCGGCGAACTCGTCGCTCTCGGGAAACAGAAAAGGCGACGTGGCTATAATTCACCGGACTATTTGGTGGTGCACCGGACTGTCTGGTGAGCCAACGATCGCCAGCGCCAACGGTTGGCCACATAATCCGCGGGCGACGCGTGGCAGCTCCAATGGTCGACAGGAAGCACCAGACTGTCCGGTGTGCACCGAACAGTGTCTGGTGTGCCAACGGGCCCAGAGCTGCAACGGTCGTTTGTGCCCAATTTGGAAGGCAATCGGCACCAGACATGCTACAGTAGCTGTCCGGTGGCGCACCGGACTGTCTGGTGCGCCACCCGACAGAAGGCAAGTTTGGCCATCCAAGTTGGCCTCCAACGGCTCCTCGCTACCTTGGGGCTATAAAAGGGACCCCTAGGCGCATGGAGGAGTCACCCAAGCACTCACTAAGCATCCTAAGACTCCAAGACTCCAACTTCACGCATTCGATTCCTTGTGTTAGTGATTTGAGCTCCATTTGAGTTGTGAACTCCGTGCGTTGTGTTTCGAGCTCAAGTCGTGACTTGTGTGCGTAGTTGTGTTGCGTATTTGAGTCTTGCGTGTGTTGCTATTCCCAACCTTACTCTTCTGCCTTCTTTGTGATATCTATTGTAAGGGCGAGAGACTCCAAGTTGTGGAGATTCCTCGCAAACGGGAAAATATACTAAAGGAAAAGACCATGGTATTCAAGTTGATCATCGGATCACTTGAAAGGGCTTGAGTGCAACCCTCGTCCATTGGGACGCCACAACGTGGAAGTAGGCAAGTGTTACTTGGCCAAACCACGGGATAAAATCGCGTGTCTCTTGTGATTGCTTTCTCTGTGATTGTTTTGTGTTCGCAAGAATTCGCCTCATAGACTTGATTAACTTGCGCTAATATCTCTTTAATCAAGCTTGTCGGAATTTAGTGTTGAATTTTACAGGATCACTTATTCACCCCCCTCTAGGTGCTCTCAATTGGTATCAAAGACGTACTCTTCATCTAAAGGACTAACCGCCCGAAGAGATGGATCCTAAGGGAAAGGGGATGGTGATCAACGACAAGGAAAATGAGTCCTTCCTCAACGACCTAGAGACGACAAGCCAACCGACTCAGGCTTGAGTCACAAGAGAAGAGACGGGAAGAAGAAGAGGCGCATCAAGAAGATTATCTACTACGACAGTGATGCCTCGTCTTCTTCACCACACGACGACGATGATGACTCCTTATCAAAGAAGGAACCAGTTAATCAAAACTATTCATTTGATTATTCTCGTATTCCGTACAATTCTAATGCTCATTTGCTATCAATTCCTCTTGGAAAACCTCCCCACTTTGATGGAGAAGACTATTCTTTCTGGAGTCATAAAATGCGTAGTCATTTATTCTCTCTCCATCCTAGTATCTGGGAGATTGTTGAAAATGGAATGCACTTTGATAGTACTGACAATGCCGTGTTTATTAATGAGCAAATTCATAAAAATGCCCAAGCCACTACTGTTTTGCTAGCATCTCTGTGCAGGGATGAATACAACAAGGTTAGCGGCTTGGACAATGCAAAGTAGATCTGGGACACCCTCAAGATATCTGATGAGGGAAACGACACCACCATGATCACCAAAATGGAGTTGGTGGAAGGCGAGCTAGGGAGATTCGCCATGATCAGGGGAGAAGAGCCAACACAAACCTATAACAGGCTCAAAACTCTGGTCAACAATATTAGAAGCTATGGAAGCACAAGATGGACGGACCACGACGTCGTCCGACTAATGCTCAGGTCCTTTACAGTTATTGACCCCCATCTTGTGAATCTCATCCGTGAAAATCCCAGGTACACAAAGATGACGACCGAGGAGATACTTGGAAAATTTGTGAGCGGGTGCATGATGGTGAAGGAAGCTCGATACGTGGATGATGCTCTAAACGGTCCACTTCCTGTCTACGAGCCGCAGCCTGTTGCATTCAAAGCAACTAGCAGCAAGGAGGCACTACCAAACAAGATAGCTCAAGTGGAGGCTACCGGCCTCAACGAAGATGAGATGGCGCTTATCATCAAGCGCTTCAAGACCGCACTTAAAGGACGCAAGGAGTACCCCAACAAGAATAAAACAAAGGGAAAGTGCTCCTGCTTCAAATGCGGTAAGACTGGTCATTTTATTGCTCAATGTCCCGATAATGAAAATGACCATGGACAAGAGAGACATGGGAAGAAGGAGAAGAAGAAAAGCTATAGGAAGGCGAAAGGCGAGGCTCATCTTGGAAAAGAATGGGATTCCGACTGCTCCTCATCCGACTCCGACGATGAGGGACTGGTGGCCTCGGCTTTCAACAAGTCATCGCTCTTCCCCAACGAACGCCACACTTGCCTCATGGCCAAGGAGAAGAAGGTAAGTGTTCGAGATTCCCCTAAGTACTCTACTTCTAGTGATGAGGATTCCTCCGATGATGAAGTAGATTACTCTAGTGTATTTAAAGGTTTAGATAGAGCCAAAGTAGAGAAATTAATGAATTAATCGATGCTCTAAATGAAAAGGATAGATTGCTAGAGAAGCAAGAAGATATTTTGTATGAAGAGCATGACAAATTTATTAGTGTTAAAAAATCTCTTGCTTTATAAATTAAAAGAAATGAAATGTTATCCTCTGAGTTGTCCGCATGCCATGAATCCGTCTCTAGTTTAAAGAATTTAAATGATGAATTCAATGCTAAGCTAGAGGAGGCAAGTGCAACTAGATCTTGTGTACAACATGTAGTCATTTGCAATAGATGAAAGGACTTTGATGTTAATGCTTGTGATGAACATCTTATTTCTATTACTAAATTGAATGATGAAGTGGCAAGTCTTAATGCTCAACTTAAGACTTGCAAAAATGATTTTGATAAATTAAAGTTTGTTAGGGATGCCTACACTGTTGGTAGACACCCCTTAATTAAGGATGGACTTGGTTTTCGAAGGGAAACCAAGAACTTAACAAGCCAAAAGGCTCCCATTCTCACCAAGGAGAAAGGGAAGGCCCCTATGGCTAGTAGTACTCAAAGGAATCATGCTTTCATTTATAATAGGAAAATTGCTAGTCATTCCAATTATAATAGGAGTTATGATCATGATGCTTTTGATTCACATGCTATGTTTGCCTCTAGTTCTACTTTTGTTCACGGTAGAAGTAGGCCTAGGAGAAATCATGTTGTGCATCATGTGCCTAGGAAAGTGTGTAATGAATGTACTACCATTTTTCATGCTTGCAACACTTCTTTTGTTCTTTCATGTAAGAATGCAAAGGTAGTTACTAGGAAGTTGGGATCTAAATGCAAGGGAGACAAAACTTGCAGTTGGGTTCCAAAAGTTATTTTGACTAACCTTGTAGGACCCAACAAGAGTTGGGTACCTAAAACCCAAGCTTAAATTCCTTGCAGGTTTATGCATCCGGGGGCTCTAGCAGGATAAATCAGAAACCCAAGGGACCCTAAAGCGCTTTCTAAGGATGGCTCAAAATGAATTTGAGCTCAAGGTGAAAAAGATAAGAAGCGACAACGGGTCCGAGTTCAAGAATCTGCAAGTGGAAGAGTTTCTTGAGGAGGAAGGCGTCAAGCACGAGTTCTCTGCTCTCTACACACCATAGCAAAATGGTGTGGTAGAGAGGAAGAACAGGACGCTTATCGACATGACGAGAACGATGCTTGGAGAATTCAAGACGCCCGAGCGGTTTTGGTCGGAAGCTATGAACACAGCTTGCCATGCCATAAACCGGCTCTACCTACATTGCCTTCTCAAGAAGACCTCGTATGAACTCCTTACCGGTAACAAACCCAATGTTTCTTACTTTTGTGTATTTGGGAGCAAATGTTACATTCTGGTGAAGAAAGGTAGACATTCTAAATTTGCTCCCAAGGCAGTAGAAGGGTTTTTACTAGGGTATGACTCAAATACAAAGGCGTATAGAGTCTTCAACAAATCATCGGGTTTGGTTGAAGTATTTAGCGACGTTGTATTTGATGAGACTAATGGCTCTCCAAGAGAGCAAGTTGATCTTGATGACATAGATGAAGATGATGTTCTGACGGCCGTAATGCGCATGATGGCGATAGGTGATGTGCGACCACAGGAACAACAAGAGCAAGATCAGCCACCTTCCTCAACAATGGTGCATCCCCCAACCCAAGATGATGGACAGGTACCTCAAGAAGAGGAGCATGATCAAGGGGGAGCACAAGAAGAGCAAGTGATGGAGGAAGAAGCACCACGTGTCCCTCCAACTCAAGTTCGAGCGACGATCCAAAGAAATCACCCCGTCGATCAGATTCTGGGTGACATAAGCAAGGGAGTAACAACTCGCTCACGTTTAGCTAATTTTTGTGAGCATTACTCGTTTGTCTCTTCTATTGAGCCTTTCAAGGTAGAAGAGGCCTTGCAGGATCCAGACTGGGTGTTGGCCATGCAGGAAGAACTCAACAACTTCAAGAGGAATGAAGTTTGGAGCCTAGTGCCACGTCCAAAGCAAAATGTTGTGGGAACCAAGTGGGTGTTCCGCAACAAACAAGACGAGCACGGGGTGGTGACAAGAAACAAGGCTCAACTTGTGGCAAAAGGTTATGCCCAAGTCGCAGGTTTAGATTTTGAGGATACTTTTGCTCCTATGGCTAGGCTAGAGTCTATTCGAATATTATTAGCCTATGCCGCTCACCACTCTTTCAGGTTGTTTCAAATGGATGTGAAGAGCGCTTTCCTCAATGGGCCAATCAAGGAGGAGGTATAAGTGGAACAACCCCCTGGCTTTGAGGATGACAGGTACCCCGACCATGTGTTCAAACTCTCTAAGGCGCTCTATGGACTTAAGCAAGCCCCAAGAGCATGGTATGAATGCCTTAGAGACTTCTTAATTGCTAATGCTTTCAAGGTTGGGAAAGCCGATCCCACTCTTTTCACTAAGACTTGTGATGTTGATCTTTTTGTGTGCCAAATTTATGTTGATGACATAATATTTGGTTCTACTAATCAAAACTCTTGTGAGGTGTTTAGCAGGGTGATGACTCAAAAGTTTGAGATGTTGATGATGGGTGAGTTGAACTACTTCCTTGGGTTCCAAGTGAAGCAACTCAAGGACGGCACCTTCCTCTCCCAAATGAAGTACACACAAGATCTTCTTAAGCGGTTTGGGATGAAGGACGCCAAGCCCACGAAGACACCGATGGGAACCGACGGGCATGTCGACCTCAACAAAGAAGGTAAGTCCGTTGATCAAAAGGCATACCGGTCTATGATAGGTTCCTTACTTTATTTGTGCGCTAGTAGACCGGACATTATGCTAAGTGTATGCATGTGTGCTAGATATCAATCCGACCCAAGGGAGTGTCACCTTGTGGCCATTAAGCGAATTCTTAGATATTTAGTTTCTACGTCTTGCTTCGGGATCTGGTATCCAAATGGATCTACCTTTGACTTAATTGGATACTCATACTCCGATTATGCTGGATGCAAGGTTGATAGGAAGAGTACATCAGGGACGTGCCAATTCCTAGGAAGGTCCCTGGTGTCGTGGAGTTCAAAGAAACAAACATCAGTTGCCCTATCCACCGCTGAGGCCGAGTATGTTGCCGTAGGACAGTGTTGCGCGCAACTACTTTGGATGAGGCAAACCCTCCAGGACTTTGGCTACAATCTGAGCAAAGTCCCACTCCTATGTGACAATGAGAGTGCAATCCGCATGACGGATAATCCTGTTAAACACAGCCGCACTAAGAACATAGACATCCGGCATCACTTTCTGAGAGACCACCAGCAAAAGGGAGATATCGAGGTGTACCATGTTAGCACCGAGAACCAGCTAGACGATATCTTTACCAAGCCGTTAGATGAGAAAACCTTTTGCAGGCTGCGTAGTGAGCTAAATGTCTTAGATTCGCGTAACCTGGATTGATCTATATCATACATGTGTTCTATGCCTTTGATCATGTTACTTCATGCATTTATATGATTTGTTGCTTATTTATGGTGCTCAAGTTGTGCAAGGGATCCTCGGACCTCACAAGTCCATGTGTGAATGATACACATATGTAGGGGGAGATGTGCTCCAACTTGACCCTTTGAGACTAATCTGTTTGTTTGAGTATACTTGATGTAGTCTCAAAGGTGCATTGAAAGGGAAAGGTGAACTTGGACAATGAAAAGACTTCCACTGCACTCCGGTATTAGTGTACTTAATTCCAAGTTCATTCTTATGCTGTATTTGCCTTTTTACTCTTCATTGACATTTTTGGTGAGGCAATGGGGTTAAAGGGCCAAGAATGATCCTGTTTTGGTGCTTAATGCCAAAGGGGGAGAAATTAAGGCCAAAGCAAATGGATCAGCTACCACTTGTGAATCTTAAAAACAATAGATTTGTCCAAAATACTCTTATTGCAAAATTTGGTCTCTTGTGGGGGAGAATTTTTGATTATGGGAAAAAGGGGGAGTTTTTGGAATTTGATCAATTTCACTCTTGGAATAACTCTCTATGTGCCCAAACAAGTGTGTTTGACTTAGAGATAGGAAATGAATTTGATTTGCAAAAACAAACCAAGTGGTGGCAAAGAGTGATCCAAATATGTCAAATCTTGTGCAAAAATAATTTGGTCCTCAATTGCATTGATGTTGCACTTCTTTTGGTTGCTTTTGGATGTGTTGGCATCAATCACCAAAAAGGGGGAGATTGAAAGGAAAATGTGCCCTTGGGCAATTTCTATAATGTTTTGGTGATTAAGTGCCCAACATGTTTAATTAAGTTCTTATGTGCCAAATAAAGCTAGAAGTGCAAATCAAGGCAAAAGGTATGTTTCTAGACTTAGTATATCGTTTTGAGTACTAATGTGTTTTGTCTAAGTGCTAGAAACAGTGAGAAAAGAATTGGAAAAAGACTTGGCTCTGTGCAGCCAACTCTAGCTCGGCTTGGCACACCGGACTGTCCGGTGGTGCACCGGACAGTGTCCGGTGCGCCAGGCTGGTCCGCGTGAAAAGGCCGCTCTCGGGACTCGACGACGGCGTATGACTATAATTCACCGGACTGTCCGGTGGTGCACCAGACGGTCCGGTGAGTCATCCGCGGCAAACTCGTCGCTCTCAAGAAACGGAAAAAGGCGACGTGGCTATAATTCATCGGACTGTCCGGTGGTGCACCGGACTATCCGGTGAGCCAACGGTCGCCAGCGCCAACGGTCGGCCGCGCAATCCGCGGGTGACGCGTGGTAGCTCCAACGGTCGGCAGGAAGCACCGGAATGTCCGGTGTGCACCGGACAGTGTCCGGTGCGCCAACGGGCCCGGAGCTGCAACGGTCGTCTGTGCCCAATTTGGAAGGCAATCGGCACCAAACAGGCTACAGTAGCTGTCCGGTGGCGCACCGGACTGTCCGGTGTGCCACCCGACAGAAGGCAAGTTTGGCCTTCCAAGTTGGCCTCCAACGACTCCTAGCTGCCTTGGGGCTATAAAAGGGACCCCTAAGCGCATGGAGGAGTCACCCAAGCACTCACTAAGCATCCTAAGACTCCAAGACTCCAACTTCACGCATTTGATTCCTTGTGTTAGTGATTTGAGCTCCATTTGAGTTGTGAACTCCGTGTGTTGTGTTTCGAGCTCAAGTCGTGACTTGTGTGCATAGTTGTGCTGCGTATTTGAGTCTTGTGTGTGTTGCTATTCCCAACCTTACTCTTGTGCTTTCTTTGTGATATCTATTGTAAGGGCGAGAGACTCCAAGTTGTGGAGATTCCTCGCAAATGGGAAAATATACTAAAGGAAAAGATCGTGGTATTCAAGTTGATCATCAGATCACTTGAAACGGGTTGAGTGCAACCCTCGTCCAATGGGACGCCACAATGTGGAAGTAGGCAAGTGTTACTTGGTCGAACCACGGGATAAAATCTCGTGTCTCTTGTAATTGCTTTCTCTGTGATTGTTTTGTGTTCGCAAGAGCTCGCCTCATAGACTTGATTAACTTGCGCTAATATCTCTTTAATCAAGCTTATCGGAATTTAGTGTTGAATTTTACAGGATCACCTATTCACCCTCTCTCTAGGTGCTCTCAACGACGACGACGATGATTCCTCTTCAAAGAAAACATCGGTTAACCAAAACTATTCTTTTGATTATTCTTGTATTCCATACAACTCCAATGCTCATTTATTATCTATTCCTCTTGGTAAGCCCCCTCACTTTGATGGAGAAGATTATTCTTTCTAGAGTCATGTTGGGGGCCTTCGTCCTCCGAAGGTCCTCAAAAACAAGACTTGACAATGTTTTCCAAGTGAATTATATGAACAGGTATTTTCGGACTCAGATTATGGACATGGAGTATGGACAGGACGAAGCTTAAGCTAGACGAAAGGGGGTTGAGATGAAGGACGGGCTGGTTACCATGCTGTACGAAGGATGGTGCGCAGCCGAAGCTATGCGCAGGAAAGCCTCGTCGCGATAGCAGAACGGGGAACCGACCTAAAGATGAAAAGACTACTTAGGCCTTGACAGATTCCCATAGGTCATTAGCAAATGTAATGGACATGAATGTAATTTTACATGGGCTGCGTCCCACGCCTATAAATAGATGAACAGTACTCCCGTACTGTTCACGCTGACCTGGCATTCGCTTTTGCGTCACCCTTGTACTTTAGTCCTCCTGCAATTCGAAGGTACATTTGTAATTTGAAGTCATTTCTATTGTTATATAATAATAAAATAGAAATGACGTTGTGATGAAATTTGAATGTTTATATTACTTTTCATGTTGCGTATAAGTCTTTCGTCATAGCTTATTGTGCTTACGAAGATATATTGTCTGTGACCTTCGTCCGGAGCACATTATATCCCGAAGGGAAATAATGTTTCAAAGGACGAAGGACCTTATCATTTAACACTTTTTATGTTGCCTTGTTCTTAATCCGAAGCATTTAAGGACAAGTCACCAACATTGGCGCCCACCTCCGGTGAACTCACTTCCACTTTGAGTTTTTTAAACACCTTCGGAAGCCATAAACCTTCGCTATGGCGCCAAAGAAAGCTTCAGCAACTGGGGCTGCAGCCCTGCAACCGCTGGACCACAATCAGGAGACTGTCTCTCTTCGGGAGGCCCGAAGCCAGAAGAGGAAGGCCGTCAGCCCGACGCTTCAGGAGGATGAGCTAGACCAAGAGATCAGGGATATGGAGATGCTTCATCAACAGGTGCAGAGGAAGAAGGAAAAGATGGCCAGGCTAGTTGAACTGCAAAGGCAGATAGACGAAGCTTCTGAAGAAGTTCGCCATCTTACTCAGGATGAGCAGAACCGAAGGCCTCAGCACAAGGATCTTCATCAGGAGGGTTTCTTCAACGAAGATGACTGGTATGAGAATTTCCACCATGGAAATTTTGCTTTTGATGATACTTCTCCTCTGTCCGCTGAGCTGCAGGCTACACCTTGGCCTTCATCCTACAAGCCGCCCCAGCTTCCCATGTTCGACGGCCACTCAGACCCGAAGCAGTTTTTGATGAGCTACGAAACAACAGTATCTTCATATGGTGGCAATACGGCAGTCATGGCAAAGTCTTTTGTTATGGCTGTCAGGAGTGTTGCTCAAACCTGGTATTCCTCCCTTCGACCAGGAACAATCACTTCATGGCAGAAGCTGAAGGACATGTTGTTAACCAGCTTCCAAGGTTTTCAGACGAAGCCGGTCACTGCTCAGGCCCTGTTCCAATGCACTCAGGATCATGAAGAATACCTTCAGGCGTATGTCAAAAGATTCTTGCGTTTGAGGGCACAGGCACCAACGGTGCCCAATGAAATTGTCATCGAGGCCATGATCAAGGGGCTTCGTCTTGGACCTTCAGCTCAATACTTTGCTAGGAAGCCTCCTCAAACTTTGGAGAAGCTGCTCCAGAAGATGGACGAGTACATTCGTGCCGACAATGATTTTCGCCAAAGAAGGGAGGAGGCTTTCAGATTTTCTGAAATGACCAGGGGCTTCGGAGGAAGATTCTATCCGAGGCATGTCAGGTCCATCCACAACTCTACTCAAAATGATGATAAGGGGAGTCAGCAGAACAGGTCACAGTGCTCCTCACAGGCTTCGGGGCAACAACAAAGTTTCTTTCGGCCACCAGCTCCAAGAGGCAGAGGCGCCAGGGGCTTCGGCGGAAGATTTGGAGATCAACCAAGGAGAGTATTTTGCTTATTCTGTGGTGAAAACAAGGGCCATACCACCAGGACGTGCCATGTTACCATCCAGAAGCAAAAGGAGATAGCCGAAGCAGCAGCGCAACAAGCTCAGCCGAAGCAGGTCATGCATACTGCTTCGTACCATCCACTTTACATCCCAGAATACATAGGCAACCACCCTGCAGTTTCTGTTGCTTCGGCGAGTCAACCTCAAGCTTCCTGGCAACAGCCTCCGCCTCCACCACCGTTGCAACAAGGCCAACAGCCAGAAGGGAGCCAATATGCTCCACACCAGAGGGATCTCAGAGAACAATCCGAAGCTCACACAGTCAATAGCACTGTGCCAGAGTCGAAGCACATTTATTGACAAATATCCTACCTTGATAGCAGTCTTTTCCATTTAGTTCTATTTTCTGTGTAATAAAGAACATTTCAGTTTTCGTGCAATAGTTTCGTTGTTGGTCACGAGGAAAACCTATTTTCTCCACAGGCTTAAGTTGCTGAAGCTTAAAAATTTGCGATAACAAGAAGGACCTTCGAATTATTTAAAATCCTTCGAAGCCACAAAAAGTCGTTCTAAGGAACGCAGAGTAAGTTGCTGAAGTCACAAAAAGCCGTTCCAAAGGGAGCGCAGTGTAAGTTTTCTGCTCCAAAGTCGTTCCTAAGGGAATGCAGAGCATACAGCGAAAAGTCAACGCTGATACCGCCTAAGTAAAAGGCGAAGAAGCTCCAAAGTCGTTCCTAAGGGAATGCAGAGCATACAGCGAAAAGTCAACGCTGATACCGCCTAAGTAAAAGGCGAAGAAGCTCCAAAGACGTTCCTAAGGGAATGCAGAGCTTACAGCGAAAAGTCAGCGCTGATATAAAGATATTTTGTGTTTTATGGGGATATGTGTGTATCTTCGGAACAAATGTCATCCACATAACATAGCATCATCACATCATTTTGCATAGCATAAGCATCATACATCATGTTGCATATGGCAAAAGAAGGGGATACAGTATCAACCTTCGAACGGACGCTTTGAGAAAGTGAAAATCGTGCAAAGTCACGAGGGAATACAATGTTGATCTTCGGAATACAGCTTCGGAGAATATTTTCACGAAGCGTGGATGTGCTTCATCAGAATAGTATTAAAGGAGAATGTCTTCTTCACGAAGCATGAAAAGAAGGGAAGGTGTTTTTTCGCCGAAGGCTCAAAAATGGTATGTATGTAGAATTTCATGCATCGTAAAGAATTGAATAATGAAAAGAGACTTGTATATTACATTCAAGTGTACAAAAATATTACATAGATCACACTTCAAATGTTTTTTCTAATAACATCTAGTCTTCTCTTAGTACTATTTCGGCAGCCTCATTTAGAAGTTGTTCAACAACTTTATCCATGATACCTTCGGCCATTTGTTTAATTTCGTCATCCCCTTTCGTGTGAGGGTCAGCAGACGATCCAGCAGGTTCTGAGGGAAGAGAATACATGTCTATGTTACTATTACAAACCATAAGCAAGTTCGAAAATCAAAAATTACAACAGACCTAAAAACCACTAGTTAGTACCTATTTGGCTTTTGGGCTCTGCGTTTTTTTCAGCGGCCTTGGCTACTTCCCTAGCATCATGGATACCTTGCTCGCTTCTTCGAATAATTTCCTGGGCCATTTCTCGGCCACCATTGTCCCAGACGTCGGTGAAAAATTTTCCACCAGCCTGGCTAGCTTCGATCGAGGGGTCTTTAATATCTTCAGCGGATAAAGTCGCTTCGGATTGCGCAAGAAGCTTAATATGATCACAACCTTTCCTCTCCAAAACGGTAGCAACTCCTCTGGCGCCTGAAAAAGCGCAGATGTCACCGCGGCTACTCAGGATTTCCTCGAAGGCCTCTGCTTCGTGACTGATCCATTCCAGTGGACCTTCGGGATTGCCTCTTGAGAAACTCTCTTCACTAGAGAATGCGCCAACGCCGGCGAAGCTGGATTTTATCTTTTTGACGCATTCTATAGATTTAACGTAGCATTTCCTCTAGGAGGCACGAAGCTCCTTAACACTTATCTCTAAATGATTGGCCAGTTGATCGCTAAGCTCTCGTTTTGTTTCTTCAAGCATACGTTCCTCTTTAGCTCTAGCTAGCTGTTTCTGAAGATCTTTGATCTCACGTTTTTGGGCTTCGGCCTGGACCTTTGAGGCAGCTTCGTCCTTTTTTACCTTGTCTACCAATGTAAGCAGAATCTTATCCTTTTCTAGAGCTTCGTTTCTCAGTTTAATAACTTCTGACCGTAGGTTGTTGAACGCAATTTCATAGCTCTCATCTTCGGCACTCTTTTGTGCTCTTAATGCGTTGCTTAGAATTAAACCCTATATGAAAAAGAATCCATATAAGAATAAAAGAATGAATTACGAATTATAAAGTTTTTCAAACGTCTAATTTCCATACCTTCAGGCTATTATACGCAAGACTATCTGCGAGATCTTCTTTCGTTATAGCACATAAGCCAGCTTCGAGCTTCGGGAACCCCATACTCCTAGCCATCTCCCGGCAGACAGATAATTCTTTGTTGTCAGGGAGACAGTATAGGAAGTCATCTTCGTTTGTCCCATTAAACACTAGTGCCCCCTTCGGATATTTTAATTCTTTGGCATAGTGGTTGGCTTCATAAATCTCTTCTTCAGATAATTTTTTCCCCGAAGCATGTCGCACAATGTAATCGCATATGGTGGAAGAAGCTTCGGGGGCAGCAGTGTCAATTTCTTCAACCAAAATTGGCTCTGGCATTTTTATTTTTTCTTCGATTTCCAAAGGTTGTTCCTTGGTCGGCTCTGAAGTCTCAGCTTCAACTTCAGGTTGTTGCTTCGAAGCTTCAGTAATTAAAGCTTCAGTAGACGCTTCAGAAAGTTCAACATTCTTCTTTGGAGTTGTGCTTGAAGACTTAATTGTCTCCAAAACGTCTAACACGTTCACCATTCTTTTTCTTTTCGGGGTTATCGATGGCCCCTTTTGATTTTTTATTGTTTCAACACTTGCTGAAGGACTCAAGATTTCTAATATTTTTGGTCCTTCAATTTTCGGTTTTTCTGCTTTCTCTGCTGAAGGCGCTTCAGTTTTTTCTTCGATCTTCGGCACTGGAGCTGGCTCTGTATTTTCAGTGGCCAAGGAGATTTTACCGATAAATTCAGGCACTGTGGCCGGCTCAATAAAACGTGCCCGGTGGGTGAGCACCTTCATCTTTTTTCTTTGTGGCGCTGGCTCACTAGAAGCACTTGTGGCAACTTCTGTTGCAGGAGAAGTATTTTTTCTTTTGCGGCCCGGCACCGGATAATGGTAGTCAGGGTAGACAAACCCGACTGCATCAAATACCCGGTTGAGCCTTTTCTTCTTTCGGCCTCCGAAGGCTGCCGATAATGCAGTGTTCTCGGCCTTCGAATATGCCCCAAGCAGTTCGTCACTTAACGTTTCAATGCTTTTTAACCAGTCGTCATTAGGTTCAACAAACTTATCCCCGTATTTTAATGTGTATTTCAGTCTGACCAGTCCGCCTTCGTCAGACTCTTTGATGGTCTCCTTCGGCATTTCCCACTTTCCTGCAAGTGGCCACACCCTGAAGGCAATATGCTCTTGGACCAGATCTCTTGTCCCAATAAAAGAGCAGACTACGCCGAAGGCTCTTTGGCATTCTTCGGCTGCTTCATCCATTTCAACCTTCGGCTTTCGGAGTCCGAAGCGTTGCCAGATGGGGCGCATAATGATACTCTTAACATCTTCCTGCGCTGTCAAGTCATTCTTTACATAAAACCATTCTGTCATCCAGGTACCGGGCCACCTCTTCCGAAAGGTTGGCACAGGGCGGCTTGACCCGGAGCGGGCACCAAAGCTGTAGCAACCAAAGTTGTTGTGATATTGTTCTTTCCCCCAGGGCTTCGTCTCATATACCAACTCATGAATTTTGCAAAAGCTTTTAGCATTTGGTTCTAAGCCTTGGCTTTGCATAGCCCAGACAAAGATCCCCATTCTTATGATAGCTTCGGGAGTAATTTGATGAAGGTAGATTTGAAATATCTTCAGGACTTCAACAACAAAGCTGCTTAGGGGGAACCGAAGCCCGGCCTTAAGAAAGCTTCGGAAGATCACGACCTCATCTTCTTCGGGGGTGGGAGAAGTTTTTTCTCCAGCATCAGCCCTCACAATAGATATATCAAAAATATCTCCCTCTCATATTGTCAATATGACTCTGCTTAATAGTGCTTTTCCCGAAAACTGAGTGACTTGGCCGCCATGGTCGATCTTCGGACTCTCCCCCACCGCTTTCTACATCATAACTGTCGCTGTCACCAGTATCTTCAGACAAACCTTCCAGAATCTCCTTGGTGATTTTTTCCGTATTGGTCTTCGCCATCGCTATAAGGAACCCCAAGTTCTTCTCTTCGTCGAGGCTCAGCTTCATCTCAGCAGCGACCTTCTTATCTTCAGACATCTTCGGAAACACTAAAAAACTGTTTTCAAAGCCGAAGCTTCAAAACCAAAAGATCAGCAAATCTTAGTGTGCAAGAGCTAAAAATTTAGTGAGCGGAAGCAGATGGCAAGTGAGCGTACCAAATGAGTTTGCGGTATGATCTTATTTATACGCCCAGTGCGTTGAAAATTGAAAGACCCCACTTGTCAGTGAATGTTGCTATTCTAGCAAAGGGAAGGTGTTTTTTCGGACCTTCGGCTCAAGGCCTTCGTCCATATCGCAATCTGAATTTATCATTAACAAATTAATATTGCGAGGGGCTACTGTTGGGGGCCTTCGTCCTCCGAAGGTCCTCAAAAACAAGACTTGACAATGTTTTCCAAGTGAATTATATGAACAGGTATTTTCGGACTCAGATTATGGACATGGAGTACAGACAGGACGAAGCTTAAGCTAGACGAAAGGGGGTTGAGATGAAGGACGGGCTGGTTACCATGCTGTACGAAGGATGGTGCGCAGCCGAAGCTATGCGCAGGAAAGCCTCGTCGCGATAGCAGAACGGGGAACCGACCTAAAGATGAAAAGACTACTTAGGCCTTGACAGATTCCCATAGGTCATTAGCAAATGTAATGGACATGAATGTAATTTTACATGGGCTGCGTCCCACGCCTATAAATAGATGAACAGTACTCCCGTACTGTTCACGCTGACCTGGCATTCGCTTTTGCGTCACCCTTGTACTTTAGTCCTCCTGCAATTCGAAGGTACATTTGTAATTTGAAGTCATTTCTATTGTTATATAATAATAAAATAGAAATGACGTTGTGATGAAATTTGAATGTTTATATTACTTTTCATGTTGCGTATAAGTCTTTCATCATAGCTTATTGTGCTTACGAAGATATATTGTCTGTGACCTTCGTCCGGAGCACATTATATCCCGAAGGGAAATAATGTTTCAAAGGACGAAGGACCTTATCATTTAACACTTTTTATGTTGCCTTGTTCTTAATCCGAAGCATTTAAGGACAAGTCACCAACAAGTCATAAAATGCATAGTCATTTATTTTCTCTTCATCCTAGCATTTGGGAATTAGTAGAAAATGGAATGTATTTTGATAGTAATGATAATCCATATTTATTGATGAGCAAATCATAAAAATGCCCAATCTATTATTGTTCTGCTAGCATCTCTATGTAGGGATGAATACAACAAGGTTAGTGGTTTCGATAATGCTAAACAAATATGGGATACCCTCAAAATCTCTCATGAGGGTAATGATGCCACAGTGGTCACCAAGATGGAGTTGGTGGAAGGCGAGTTGGGGAGGTTCGCCATAAAGAGGGGAGAGGAGCCAACTGAAACATACAACAGGCTCAAGACCCAGGTGAACAAAATTTGAAGCTATGGAAGCACAAGATGGATGGATCATGACGTCGTGCGCCTCATGTTAAGGTCATTTACTGTTATTGATCCTCATCTTGTTAATCTTATTCGTGAAAACGCCAGGTATACCAAAATGTCGTCCGAGGAAATTTTTGGTGAGTTGGTGAGCGATGCATGATGGTAAACGAAGCAAGGTACGTCAACGACATCGCCAACGGACCTCTTCCTCACTACGAGCCGCAACCCGTTGCACTCAAAGCAACGACCAACAAGGAGGCGCTTCCAAACAAGGTGGCGCAAGTTGAGGCGGCTAGACTCAATGAGGAGGAAATGGAGCTTGTAATGAAGCGCTTCAAGATCGCATTGAAAGGACGCAAGGACTACCCCAACTAGAACAAATCAAGGGGAAAGCGTTCATGCTTCAAGTGTGGTAAGACTAGTCGTTTTATTGCTCAATGTCCTGATATTGAGAATGACCAAGAATAAGACAAGAAAGGGACGAAGGAGAAAAATAAGTTCTATAGAAAGACGAAGGGCGAGGCACACATCGGAAAGGAATGAGACTCGGACTGCTCTTCATCCGACTCCGACGATGAAGGACTTCCTACCTTTGCCTTCGACAAATCCTCCCTCTTCCCCAACGAGCATCACACTTGCCTCATGGCAAAAGAGAAGAAGGTACGTACACGTGATACTACTAAGTATACCTCTTCTAGTGATGAAGAATGTGATGATAATGACGACGTAGACTATAGCAATCTTTTTAGGGTTTTTAAGCTGGTGCCCTCAGTTTTGCTGGTGTCCTTATTTTTACCCTTAGTCGTGTTTTTTGCTCAGTTTTGTCCTTCTGCTCTATAGCACTAGAAAGACAACTAAGCAAAAAACATGACTAAGGGTAAAAATGAGGGCACCAGCAAAACTAAGGGCACCAGCTTAAAAAATACATCTTTATAAGGGCTTAGATAGATCTAAGGTAGATATAATTAATGAATTAATTGATGTTCTTAAGGAAAATGATAGATTGCTAGAAAACAAGAGGATCTGCTTTACGGGGAACATGATAAAGTAGTAGAAGCAGAAAAATCTCATGATTTAGAAATAAAGAAGAATGTAATGCTTGCATTTGAATTGTCTTCTTACCATTCCTCAATTACTAGCCTTAAGAGTTTAAATGATGATTTGAATGCTAGAATAGAGAAATTAAGTGTTGCTAGTTCATCCATTAAGCATGTTTCAATTTGTGCTAAATTTAAAGACCATGATTTTGATGCTTGTAGTAATCATGCATCTACTATTATAAAGTTGAATAATGAAATTGTTCAATTAAATGTTCGACTTAAAACTTGCAAAAATGAAGTAGAGAAAGTTAGATTTGCTAGGGATGCATTCACCATTGGTAGACTTCCCTCCATTAAGGATGGACTTGGTTTCCAAAAGGGAACCAAGAACACTAAGAGCCAAAAGGTCATCAACTTCACAAAGGAGAAGGGGAAGGCACCGATGGTAGTAGTTTGCATTCTTTTTATGAAAAAACATGCTTATTTGTATTCTCATGTCAAGAATGCTTCTCATAATGCTCATCATGATACTTGCAATGATAGTTTTACTTTTCTCAAGCGTCATGATGATGTCTTTACTCGCACTATGTTTGCTTCATCTCGTGATTCTAATAGGAGTATAACTAGGCGCCATGCTTCTTATGTTGTTTCTCATGCGCCTAAGGATAGGAATGTATCTCATGGACCTTCTATTCTATTCCACACTTTTGATACATCCTATGTAATTCATTGTAAGAAAGATATAGTTGTTGCTACAGATGTGGGACCAAACTGCAAGAAAGGTAATACTTGCATTTGGGTACCAAAAACTTTTGTAACTAACCTAACAGGACCCAACACAAGTTGGGTACCTAAACCACAAGCCTAATTTCCTTTCAGGTTTATGCATCCGGAGGCTCAAGCTAGATCATTGATAGCGAATGCACAAACTACATGACGGGGGAGAAGAACATGTTCACCTCCTACGTCAAGAATAAGGATTCTCATGGCATGATCATCTTTGGAGATGGGAACTAAGGCAAGGTAAAGAGGATAGGCAAAATAGCGATTACTACCGAGCATTCCATTTCTAATGTCTTTTTGGTAGAATCACTTGGATATAATTTGCTTTATGTTAGTCAGTTATGTCACATGGGATGTAATTGTTTATTTACAAATATTGATGTAACTGTCTTTAGAAGAACCGATGATTCATTAGCATTTAAAGGTGTATCTGACGGCAAGCTTTATTTAGTAGATTTTACTAAAGAAAATGTCGATCTAGATGTATGTTTACTTGCTAAGACCAACATGGGCTAGCTTTGGCACCGTTGTCTAGCACATGTTGGGATGAAAAACCTTCATAAGATTCTAAAGGGGGAACATGTGTTAGACTAACTGATGTCTGCTTTGATAAAGACATACCTTGCGCAGCATGTCAAGCAGGAAAATAGGTGGGAACAAGTCATCTAAGCAAGAATGTGATGGCAACATCAAGACCATTGGAGCTTCTCCATATGAATCTCTTCGGGCTTGTTGCTTATCTTAGCATGAGTAGAAGTAAGTATGGTCTAGTAATTGTTGATGACTATTTCTGATTTACTTAGGTATTCTTTTTATAGGATAAATCTGAAACCCAAGAAACTCTCAAGTGCTTTCTAAGATGGGCTTAAAATGAGTTTGACCTGAAAGTGAAGAAGATTAGGAGCGACAATGGATCTTAGTTCAAAAACCTTCAAGTGGAGGAATATCTTGAGGAGGAAGGCATCAAGCATGAGTTTTATTCTCCCTACACTCCACAACAAAGCGGTGTAGTGGAGAGGAAGAATAGGACGCTCATTGATATGGCAAGGACGATGCTGGGAGAATACAAGACACCAAAAGGGTTTTGGTTGGAAGCCATAAATATGGCTTGCCATGCCATAAACCGTCTTAATCTTCACTGCCTCCTCGAGAAGACGGCATATGAACTACTCACCGGTAACAAACCCAATGTTTTCTATTTTCATGTATTTGGGAGTAAATGCTACATCTTGGTTAAGAAAGGTAGACATTCAAAGTTGCACCCAAAGTCATTGAAGGGTTTTTACATGGTTATGATTCAAATACAAAGGCATATAGGGTCTTCAACAAATCTTCTAGTTTAGTTGAAGTCACTAGTGATGTCGTATTTGATTAGACTAATGGCCTTCCAAGAGAACAAGTTGATCTTGGTGACATAGATGAAAACGAGGTTTCGACGGTCGCAATAAGGACATGGCGATAGGCGATGTGCGAGTGGAGGAAATGGCAGAGCGGGCGGGAGGGGGGTTTGAGTAGGGGTCGGGCGCGTGGGTAGTGCCTGGGAATCGCGCGGACATGGGCACGCGAACTGGAGGTTAGAGGAGGGAGGGGGAGTTGACAAGCGGGGCCCGCAAGACGGTGACACAGGCATGCAACTGTTGCAACGGGCAGAGGCATCGACAGGTGGGGGCCGCTGAGCAGAGAGCGGGCAGGCGCGCGGACGCGCGAGGAATGGCACCGACACGCGGGGCCCAGATGGCAGAGGGAGGAGGAGAGAGCGTGCGGGCGTGAGAACTGCCGCTGACAGGTGAAGCCCACCTGTTAGGCGGCGCGGGCGCGCGCGTGGCTCCGCTGGGATGGGTTGGGCTAAACTGGGCCGAATTTGGTTTTCCTTTTCTCTGAAATTCTAATTGCCTTTTCTTTTTATTTTCTCCAGTGAACTCAGTTCAAATTCAAATATTTCAAATATGTGCATCAAATCAAAGAATAATTTGGGCTCAGCATGATGCAACAAGTCATGACCCACCTAGTTTTGACAAAATAAATAAATAATCCCTAACCCAATTAACGTAACTCTAAACAAAAGGAAGAGAGAATAGGTCTAGGGAGAGAAAGACAAAAGGTAACACCTGAATTTGGTAGGCATTTAGAGAAGAAATTTTATACCCCCAAATTTAGGGTGTTACACCTTAGTAGACATTGAAAGCTAAGTCGGCTCCTTTATCCCTCTACAAAGCTACCTACTCATTATCTGTTGCTCCGACAATTCCTTTGTTGGATCCCACTGATTGTGTGGGTGCATCTATTGCGTGCATGGTTGGATCCATTGTCATCCACTCTATATGTGAGAAAATAACAAGGATGAAGATGGTTTCTTTGTATACCAATTTGGCAAATTCATAAATAAGAAGGGTTATGGTGCAAGAAGAATAAGATCATCATCCAAAATAAAAGAAGATGTTGCAAGTGTGGAAGCAAAATGAAAGATTATTAAAGGGCTTGAAGCGTGCACTTTGCCTCATGCCTGCATGTTAATATAGGATAAGTAATAGCCCCTAATGTGGCTTGTGCAAGAAATGGTAATGGCTCCAGGTTGTTGTCTTGATTACAGATTAGATTACATTGTTCCTATATTAAGTTATCCTAACTATGGCAACAACCTGAGGTCCACCATATACTTTACAAGTACAACAGATTTTACTAATACTATCCCTCGATCACAACATCTAAGATGGTACTTGAAATTTTCTAGCTTGCATACTGCGTACACTTAGTGCCTTAGTAAATCCATCTGCCACTTAATCCTCTTAAGGAACAAAGTCAATCTGTAGGAGCTTGTTATTTACCCTTTCTCTGACAAAATGAAAATCAACTTCAATATGCTTCGTTCTGGCATGAAACACGGGATTGGATGCAAGATACTTGGCACCCATGTTTTAATCCATACAACACCTTGTCTAGGTTGCATACATAGTCCGTCGAGTTGAATCTTCATACCCAGAAGGTTGTTTCATATACACCTCCTCTTCAAGTAGTCCATGCAGGAAAGCATTATGTACATCTAGTTCCCTGAGAGTCCACCCCCTGGATACATCAATAGAAAGAACAACTCGTATGAGAGCAGCTTTAACAACAGGGTTGAAAGTATCCTCATAACCAATGACATATCTTTGCTTGAACTCCTTTGCAACAAGACGAGCTTTATACCTGTCCAAGCTACCATCTTGTTTATGCTTAATTGTATATACCCATTTGCAGTAAATAATATTCCACCCTTTCTTAGGAGGAACTAGGTGCCAAGTATTATTATTCATGAGAGCATTATATTCCATATCCATTGCATGTTTCCAACCATTATCTTCTAGAGCTTCCATTATGTTGCAAGGTTCACAAGTAGAGGAGAGAAGAAAATATTTGATTGTACCATCAGTATATACCTTCTCCTTGTGAATGCTGAATTCGCTGAACTTATCCCCCAGCCGAGGGATCCACATAAGCTACCGGCTCCTGCGGCACATGATCCGAAGCGGATCTGGTCAGCACCTGCACCGGGTCCCGAGCAGCAGATGAGCCTTGTGTGATGTCATCCATGGCAACCGAGGGGTGACACATGGCGAAGTCTTCCGGGCATAGAGGGGCCACATGATCGATGTTGTTGGGTGGAACAAAGGAGGCCACAGATCCACCTAACCCGCGTGACGTCGTGTATGGGCATGTCACGTTCATTGCAGGTATGAGAGGATCGTCCTCGAGGGGGGCACCTGAGGATGCTGTAGCTTCATGTGTTGACATGCCTTCCTACACTTCTTCATTAACCGAACAAATATTGTTAGCAGTATTATTTGGAAAACAAGCTGCATGATCAATCAAGTTACTAGCCCTTGTATTAATTGTGAGAGGATTAAGCAAAATAGATGGCAGGAGATTAATTTGTTCCTAAAAACGACAACCAGTGTTGGGGTCAAGATTCTAGAAAGGAAAAAGGGACTCATCGAATGTGACATCATAAGAGATATATACTCTACCAGAATCTAAGTAAATATACTTGAAACCTTTGTGAAAAAGACTATATCTAAGGAAGGTGTACTGTAGATCGAAACTAGAGTTTGTGATTATTATATGGTCATAGGTTGGGCCAGCACACACATCCAAAAGTACGAAAAAGAGAATAATTTTGCTATTTTTGAATCAAATGATGTTGAGGCATGTCATAAGAGAGCACTTTGCTGGGGATGTGGTTAATTAAATATGTAGCTGAGATAAAAGCATGCCCCCTAGAATTTTAGTTGAATAAAGACATGTGCAAGGAGAGCGAGCCCAACCTCGACGATGTGGTGATGCTTACACTCTGATGCGCTATTCTACTGATACGTTTGAGGATAGGAATTGTTGTATGATGCTAACTTAAGCAAAGAAAGGATGGATGAGATAAAGTGCACGCTTCAAGCCTCTAATAATCTTTCATGGTAATCGGAGCCTAAACTTAGATCCAATCCAATCAAACCCCCACATGTGGAAGAGAAATATGCCATAGGGCCATTTCTACCTATTTTGGTGATTAATTGCTCAACACACCACATTGAACTAACCACTTTGATATGAGCATAAGCGCAGGTTCTAGCAAAAGCAAATTGAAGGCAACAAGTCTGAATGAGTGGAAATGAAGGTCAAAGTGGAACTTTGGATAAAACTACAAAACATGAGGTTTAAGTGTTTCAATAAGTTGCACACACCTTATATTATGGTTTTTGCACCTTGGTTTGGTCACTAACTCTTTTATGCAAGAAATGTGACTTTAGGACTTAGTTTTGGGCTTATAGTAAATCTTAGAGAAACCATGTGAAAAAGGTATAGTTCCTACAATTAGTCAATTGTTTTATGAGATAACTATGTTTGTCTAAGTCTTAGTGAACCCCTCAAGGAAAGCCAAAAGAAGTTGGAGAAGTTAGTCTAGTCTGGAGGGCGCCGGATCGGTCCGTGCCACTCAGATGAACAATGCGCTCTCTGTATTTTTTCTTTAAAAATTACTGGACCATGAACAATGATGCTCTAGTGCACCAGATCGCCTCTACAACGGCTTCCCAGCGACCAACGACTAACTGACGTCACTGGACGGTCCGGTGCGCGTCAGCTATGGAAAGTGCCCAATCAGGATCTCGGACCGCGGGCTGAAGAACCCAGTCTGGTGCACCCATAGATAGAAAATTTTTTGGACTTCCATATGAAGATTCCAACGGCTCCTAGGCCCCTTGGGGCTATAAAAGGGATCCCTAGGCGCCTATAACCAATGATCTCAAGAGCACATCAACACTCCGAAACTTCGCAACCACACATTCTAGTGATTTTAGAGAGATTTGAGCATCATTCTTGAACTGTTCTTGTGTAGACTTGTTCTTGTGCTCTTGTCTTTGCAATTCTTGCGTGTGTTGTTGTGATTTGATCTTTTGTGTGTGTGTGTGTTTTTTTCCTCCCTCCCTTACTCTAAAGTGTAACTCAGGTCTTGTGTAATGCAGTGAGAGACTCCGAGTTGTGGAGATATCTCACAAATGGGATATTGATATAAGGAAGAACTATGGTACTCAAATTTGATATTTGGATCACTTGAGAGGGCTTGAGTGCAACCCTTGTCCATTGGGACACTAGAACATGGAGTAGGCAAGCATATTACGCTTGACCAAACCACGGGATAAAAACACCTTGTCTCTTGTCTTTTTATATTATTGCGATTTTCCTTCTTCCTAAGTTCTCTATTCTCACTTGTGATATTACTCTAAGTTTAACTCATATCGTGATAGAGCAATCAAGTGAAGGGAACCTCTCTCTCTTTATCTCCCTTCAAACTTGGTTTAATTTGCACTAACTCTAACTTTTAGACCAAGTTTGTTGTTTTTAAGCTATTTTTCAGGATCACATATTCACCCCCCTCTAGGTGCTCTCAATTGGTATAGGAGTCGGTCTCTTCCATTGGGACTAACCTCCCAAATAGATAGACTACAAAGGCAATGTGAAGGTGGTTGAGGAGAAGGAAACGATCTCCATCAACGACAAGCCAAAGGGAGAAAAGCCCATCGACTCGGGATTAGGCAAAAGGAGGGAAGGCGAGAAGAAGAGGATCAAGAAGATCATCTATTACAATAGCCACTCTTCCTCTTCTTCGCAAAAGGATGCTAATGACTCTTCATGTTCAAAGAAAAAGATGGTCAAACATGATTACTCTAAAACATCTTTTAATTATCCTTAAATCCCTTACAATTCCAATGCGCATGTGCTTTTAATACCTCTTGGCAAGCCTCCTCATTTTGATGAGGAGAACTATTCATGGTGGAGTCACAAAATGCATAATCATTTATATTCTCTTCATACTAGTATTTGGGACATAGTAGAAAATGGAATGCACAAACTAGATAGTGATGATGAGATTTTTATTTAAGAAACGATTCATAGAAATGCCCAAGCTATGACTATGTTGCTAGCTTATCTATGCAGGAAGGAGTGCAATAAAGTTAGTGGCTTGGACAATGCAAAGGAGATTTGGGACACTCTCAAGATTGCTCATGAAGGCAACACGATGACCATGATCACCAAGATGGAGCTCATTCAAGGTGAACTTGAGAGGTTCGCCATGAAGAGGGGTGAAGAGCCAAACGAGACGTATAATAGGCTCAAGACCCTGGTGAATCAAATAAGGAACTATGGAAGCACAAGATGGATGGATCACGATGTCGTGTGCCTAATGCTAAGGTCATTTACTGTTCTTGACCTTAACCTTGTGAACTTGATTCGTGCAAACCCTAGGTACACCAAGATGATGCCCAAGGAAATCCTTTGAAAATTTGTGAGCGAGCGCATGATGGCTATTGGCTAAGGAAGCAATGTACATAGAAGACATCACCAATAGGCCTCTTCCTCACTACACTGAGCCGCACCTCGTCGCCCTCAAAGCGATGACCAACAAAGAGACGTTCCCTGATAAGGTGGCACAAATTTAGGCAGTCGGTCTCAATGAAGATAAGATGACACTTGTGATAAAACAATTCAAGACCGCTTTGAATGGACACAATGAGTACCCAAACAAGAACAAATCAAGGGGAAAGTGTGTGTGCTTCAAATGTGTCAAGTCTGATCATTTTATTGCACAATGTCCTGATACTAATGACTAGGCACAAAAGAAGAGCGCTAAGAGGGAGGAAAAGAAGAAGTTCTACAAGAAGAAAAAGGGTGAGACACACATAGGCAAGGAGTTGGATTCAGACTGCTCCTCCTCTGACGATGAAGGACTTGTTGCGTCTGCCTTCAACAAGTCTTCTCTCTTCCCCCAACGAGTGTCATAGGTGCCTCATGGCCAAGGAGAAGAAGTTATTTACACGTGACACTCTCAAGTATACTCCTTCTAGAGGTGAGGAATTTGATGACGATGATGTAGATTATAGTGAATTGTTCAAGGACTTAGATAGATCTAAAGTTGATAAAATTAATGAATTGATTGATGCCTTGAATGATAAGAATAGATTAATAGAAAAGCAAGAATATTTAATTTATGAGGAACATGATAAGTTTGTAGAAGTAGAAAAATCTCTTGCTTTGGAAAAGAAGAAGAATGATTTATTAGCTACTGAGTTGTCATCATGTCATTCCTCCGTTTCTAGTATTAAAATGCTAATGATGATCTAAGTAAGAAATTGGATGGATGTCATGTTTCTAGTTCTTGTCTTTCGTATGTATCAATCTGCAATAAATGTAAGGATTTTGATAATGATGCTTGCATTAATCATGCCTCTATCGTTGCTTAGTTGAATGATGAAATTGCTAGATTAAATGTTCAAATTAAAACTGGTAAAAATGAGCTAGAAAAAAAACTTAAAATTTCTAGGGATACCTACACCGTTGGTAGACATCCCTTCATTAAAAATGGCCATGGTTTCCATGGGGATGTCAAGGACACAAAGAGCCATAAGGTCCCAAAATTAATTAAGGAGAAGGGGAAGCTACCAATGACTAGGAGTTCACAGTCTTCACATGATAGAAAGAACCATGCTTTTATTTACGCTAATGTGAAGAATGCTCTTAATGTTCATCATGATGCTTGTGTTGATCATGCTATGCCTGCTATGTGTCATGATGTTATTTATGCTTCTCATGCCATGATTGCTTCGTCAAGTGCTTCATATGCTCATGGTAGGAGTAGAACTAGGCGCCATGCTCATCATGATGTTTCTTATGCGCCTAGGACTAGGAATGCATCTCATAGTCCTATGTTATATCGTACATTTGATGCTTCCTATAGGTTGTATTGCAAGTCTAGTAAAGTTTGTGCTTCAGATTTGGTACCTAAATACAAGAAGGGTAAGACTTGCATTTGGGTGCCAAAATCTTATGTAACTAACCTGAAAGGACCCATCACTAGATGTGTACCTAAACCCCAAGCCTAAGTTATGTTGCAGGTTTATGCATTCGGTGGCTCAAGCTGGATCATTGATAGCGGGTGCACAAACCACATGACGAGGGAGAAGATGTTCACTTCCTATGTCAATAATAAGGATTCCCACGACACGATCATCTTTAGAGATGGGAACCATGGCAAGGTAATGGGGTTAGGTAAGATAGAGATTACTACCGAGCATTCAATTTCTAATGTCTTTTTGGTAGAATCACTTGGTTACAATTCGCTTTCCGTTAGCCAGTTATGTCACATGGGTTTTAATCGTTTATTTACAAATGTTGATGTAACTGTCTTTAGAAGAAGTGATGGTTCATTAGCTTTTAAAGGTGTATTAGATGGCAAACTTTATTTGGTTTATTTTACTAAAGAGGATGCCAATCTAGATGCATGTTTAATTGCTAAGAGTAACATGGGTTAGCTATGGCATTGTCGTTTAGCACATGTTGGGATGAAGAACTTTCATAAGCTTATAAAGGGAGAACATGTGTTAGGTCTCACCGATGTCTATTTTGAGAAAGATAGACCTTGTGCAACATGTCAAGCAAGAATCAGGTGTAACAACTCATCCAATCAAGAATGTAATGACGACGTCATGACCACTGGAGCTGCAACATATGGATCTCTTTGGAACCGTTGCTTATCTTAGCATCGTGGGAAGTAAGTATGGTCTCGTTATATTTGATGACTATTCCTGCTTCACTTGGGTATACTTTTTGCAGGATAAATCTGAAACCCAAGGGACTCTCAAGCACTTCTCAAGATGAGCTCAAAATGAGTTCGAATTGAGAATCAAGAAGATAAGAAGCGACAATGGTTCTGAGTTCAAGAACCTTTAGGTTGAGGAGTATCTTGAAGAGGAAGGCATCAAGCATTAGTTCTCTGCCCCCTACACTCCACAACAAAATGGCGTGGTGGAGAGAAAGAATAGGACGCTCATTGACATGACGAGAACAATGCTTGGAGAATATAAGACGCCGAAGCGGTTTTGGTCAGAAGCCATGAACACAGCTTACCACACCATAAATCGACTTTATCTTCACCGCCTTCTCAAGTAGACCGCGTACGAGCTTCTAACCGATAACAAACCCAAAGTATCTTATTTTCGTATATTCGGGAGCAAATGCTACATTTTGGTTAAGAGAGGTAGGCATTCTAAATTTGCTCCCAAAGTCGTTGGATGATTTTTGCTTGGTTATGATTCAAATATACAAAAGCATATAGGGTCTTCAACAATTCCTCTAGACTAGTTGAAGTCACTAGTGATGTTGTGTTTGATGAAACTAATGGCTCTCCAAGAGAGCAAGTTGATCTTGATGATTTAGATGAGAACTAGGTTCCGACGACAGTAATAAGAACTATGGCGATAGGAGATGTGCGACCGCAGGAAGAACAAGAACAAGATCAACCTTCTTCCTCAACGATGGCATAACCCCCAGCTCAAGGTGAGGAACAGATACCTCAAGATGATAGCATGGATCAAAGGGGAGCACATGAACAAGAAGACAAAGAGGAAGAAGACATACTCCAGGCACCTCTGATCCAAGTCTGCGACACCATACAAAGAGATCATCCGGTGGACCAAATCCTAGGTGACATCAGCAAGGGAGTAACAACTCGATCTTTTATTGCTAATTTATGTGAGCACTACTCCTTTGTATCTTCTATTGAGCCTTTTAGGGTAGAAGAAGCGTTGCAGGATCTAGATTAGGTGATCGCCATGCAGGAAGAGCTCAACAATTTCAACATAAATGATGTCTAGAGCCTGGTGCCACATCTAAAGCAAAATGTTGTGGGAACCAAGTGGGTGTTCCGCAACAAGCAAGATGAGTATGGTGTGTTGATAAGAAACAAGGCTCAACTTGTGGCAAAAGGCTATGCCCAAGTCATAGGTTTGGATTTTGAGGAGACTTTGGCTCCTGTAGCTAGGCTAGAATCAATTCGGATATTATTAGCCTATGCTGCTCATCACTCTTTTAAGCTTTTCAAATGGACATGAAGAGCGCCTTCCTAAATGGACCAATAAAGGAGGATGTGTATGTGGAACAACCCCATGGCTTCGAGGAAGACAGGTATCCCGACCATGTCTACAAGCTCTCTAAGGCGCTCTATGGGCTTAAGCAAGCACCAAGAGCATGGTATGACCCAACTCTTTTCACTAAGACTTGTAATGGTGACTTATTTATATGACAAATATATGTTGATGATGTAATATTTTGTTCTACTAATCAAAAATCCTGTGAGCAGTTTAGTAGGGTGATGATGTAGAAATTCAAGATGTCGATGATGAGCGAGCTGACCTACTTCCTCGGCTTTCAAGTAAAACAACTCAAAGAAGGCATCTTCATCTCCCAAATGAAGTATACACAAGACATCCTCAAGAAGTTCGGAATGAAGGGTGCAAAGCCCAGCAAGACACCAATGGGAACAAATGGACACTTATGACCTCGACACGGGAGGTAAGTCTGTAGATAAAAAGGTATATCGGTCTATGATAGGATTCTTGCTTTATTTATGTGCAAGAAGACCAGATATTATGCTTTCCGTATGTATGCGTGCTAGATTTCAATCAGACCCCAAGGAATGTCACCTTGTGGCGATGAAGCGAATTCTAAGATATTTAGTTCATATGCCTCATTTTGGGCTCTAGTATCCTAAGGGGTCTACCTTTGACCTAATTGGATATTTGGATTCCAATTATACCGGATGCAAGGTAGTTATGAAGAGTACATCAGGGATATATTAGTTTTAGGGAGGTCCCTGGTGTCTTGGAGCTCAAAGAAACAAAATTCTATTGCCCTATCCACTGCCGAGGCCGTGTACATTGTCGCAGGCTAGTGTTGCGCGCAATTAGTTTGGACGAGGCAAACCTCTGGGACTTTGGCTACAATCTGAGCAAAGTCCCACTCCTATGTGACAATGAGAGTGCGATCCTTTTGGTGGATAATCCCGTTGAACGCAGCCACAATAAACACATAGACATCTAACATCACTTCCTGAGAGACCACCGGCAAGGGGAGATATCGATATATGCCATGTTAGCGCCTATCACCAGCTAGCTGATATCTTCACCAAGCCTTTAGATGAGAGCAAGTTTTGTGAGTTGCGTAGTGAGCTCAATATCTTGGATTTGCGGAAATTAGGTTGATCTCTAACATACATTCTTTATGTACCTTTGATCATGTTCCATATGCTTTTCATTAGCTTTATTGCTTTTTATGGTGTTCAAGTTGTAGAATGTCATCCCAGGACCCCACAAGTGCCTGTGCATTGATGCATAAGTTGAGGGGGAGGATATGGTACAACTTTACTCTTTGAGACTAATGTTTTGGTTGAGTTAAGTTTATGCAGTGTCAAAGGAGGATTAAAAGGGAAAAGGTGGATTTGGACAAAGGAAGAAGCGTCCATTGCATTAACGATATCAATGTACTTTGTTCCAAATCACCTTGGATTTTCATTGTCTTTTGATTTTAATTCGATTCTTTGGTGAGGCAATGAGGTTAGGCCACTAATTTCTCTATTTTGGTGCTTAACGCCAAAGGGGAGAAAATTAAGGCCAAAGCAACTGGATCAACCACCACCACTTCGAGTTTTTAAACATTTTGAGTTTTTAACTTGTCTTTTTGATCAAAACCCTCTTGATAACAAAGAAGTGCCCTCTTATTTCAAAAACTACTCTCTTGTGTGGGAATGGTCATCTTATGAAAGAAAGTGGGAGTTTGTCCAAAACAAGTGTTTTAAAGTGATTTTTTGCAAGACCAAGAGTTTTTAACTTAGAAGTTAGAAAAACGAGTTTGATTACAAAATTCAAAACGAGTGGTGGCTAAATGATCCAAATATGCCAAATCTTATGAATATTCAATTGGTTTTAGTTTGGACTTCAATTTGGCAATTTTAACTCATATTTAGTTAAGTTAGTCAATTGTGAGTTGCTTTAGGTGTGTTGGCATAAATCACCAAAAAGGGGGAAATTCAAAGGGATACGTGCCAAAGGGGCATTTCTACCTATTTTGGTGATTAAGTGCTCAACACACCACAATGGACTAACCACTTTGATATGAGCATGAGCACAGGTTCTAGCAAAAGCAAATTGAAGGCAACAAGTCTAAATGAGTGGAAATGAAGGTCAAAAGTGCAACTTTGGGTAAAACTACAAAACATGAGGTTGAAGTGTTTTAATAAGTTATACACACCTTATACTATGTTTCTTGCACCTTGGTTTGGCTACTAACTCTTTTGTGCAAGAAAGGTGACTTTTGGACTTAATTTTGGGCTTATTGTAAATCCTGGAAAAACCATGTGAAAAAAGTATGGTTCCTACACTTAGTCAATTATTTTAGGAGCTAACTATGTTTGTCTAAGTCGTAGAGAACTCCTCGAGGAAAGCAAAAATAAGTTGGAGAAGTTAGGCTTGGTCTGGTTTGGAGGGCATCGAACTGGTTCAGTGGCGCACTAGACTGTCCGACGGCGCACCAGACTAGGTCCGTGCTAACCAGATGAATGTGCGCTCTCGGGATTTTTTCTTTAAAATCACCAGACCATGAACACTGATGGTCTACTGCACCAGACCGCCTCTACAATAGTTATCTCCAATGGCTTCCCGGTGACCAACGGCTAGCTGACGTCACCGGACAATCCAATGGCGCATCGGCCTGGTCCAGTTCACGTCAACTATAGAAAGTGTCCAATCAGGATCTCGCACTACGGGCTAAAGGACCCGGTTCAGTGCGTCCGCATACACGGAAATTTCTGGGCTTCCATATGAAGATTCCAATGGCTCCTAGCCCCATGGGGCAATAAAAGGGACGCCTAGGTGCCTCTAACCAGCAACCAAAGATCTCAAGAGCAGACCAACACTCTAAAACTTTATAACCACACATTCTAGTGATTTTAGAGAGATTCGAGCATCGTACTTGAGATGTTCTTGTGCTCTTGTCTTTGCTTTTCTTGCGTGTGTTGCTATGATTTGCTCTTGTGTGTGTTTTCTCACTCCCTCCCATACTCTAAAGTGTCACTCGAATCTTGTGTAATGCTATGAGTGACTCCAAGCTATGGAGATTCCTCACAAACGGGATATTGATATAAGGAAGAACCATGGTACTCAAGTTTAATATTTGGATCACTTGAGAGGGGGTGAGTGCAACCCTTGTCCATTAAGGCACCAGAACGTAGAGTAGGCAAGGATATTACGCTTAACCGAACCACGGGACAAAAATCACCATGTCTCTTGTCTTTTTTACATTATTGTGATTTTCCTTCTTCCTAAGTTCTCTATTCTCTCTCGTATTATTGTTCTAAGTTTAAATCCTATTTTGATAGAGCCATCAAGTGAAGGGAACTTCTCTCTCTCTTTCTCTCCCTTCAAACCCGGTTTAATTTGCACTAACTCTAACTTTAGACCAAGTTTGTTGTTTTAAAGCTATTTTTGTAGGATCACCTATTCACCCCCTTTAGGTGCTCTCACCATGTCAGCATCCTATTCGACCATCGCCATCAATCCCTTGGCTGGCCAAGGTGTCTCCAAGAAGCTTCGTGCTATGGCACATGCAAGTTCTCGCGACCATGAGGGGTGCGCACCTAGAGGGTTTCCTCATAGGTGCAGCAAAGACCCCCACAACCATGATCAAGGAGACGAAGGATGGCAAGGAAGTTGAGCTCTCCAATCCCGCCTATGAAGAGTGGGTTGCTATGGATCAACAGGTCCTAGGGTATTTAATCTCAAATATGACAAGTTCTATTCAGTCTTAGCTAACCGCCTGCAAGACTGCTGCTGAAACATGGAGATCCATCGAGGGGATGTTCTCCTTTATGTCTCGAGTGCACGCTATCAGCACCAAATATGGCTGACACTTGGGACACACACTCGCGCGAGGACATGGTGAAGTGGACAGGGTTGTTGGCATGGTCATGGACTGGTGGGACACGCGGTGTGGTACTCACGACGGGTTTGGTAGTTTGGGCCTGAAAAACACCCAACGCTATGGATGGCGGGTTTTATTGAGTTTGGGCCTCAAAACTCGGTGATGGTGGTTCCAGAGGGAACTGGTGGTGGCACGTGGCATCACAGCGAAGGGTGTGTCAAGGCGAAGCAACTTCGTGTGGAGCACAAGACCGTCGGATAAAAAACATAGGAGTTGGTCCATTTCGCCCCAGTGGAGTGGATAGGTTCTATGTAAATAGGGCTAGTTTAGGAAGTGTAAATAATCCTCTATAAATAGAGGGGTAGGCTATTTAGTTCAGAATTACTTAGCTGTCATTTGTTTTGGCTTAGGGCTTTAGCACTCATATTTCCCTTCTCTAGACGACTCTAGCTTTAGCCAAGGATCCATAACGATTTTGTACTTCGATAGTGATTGTGTTCCAAGTTTAATGTGAGGAAGGGTCACTCGTACGGCCCACAGGTTTTGATCACTTCTTAGTTTTTCGGTTTTGCACCCTTGCTGGAATTTCTAAAGTTTAGTGTTCTTAGTTTCTCCCTTCCCCAGCTCTTGTGATTTTTTTAAGAAACTTTGAGTCCTTTTGATATGGGTTCTGTTTGAGGTTGATTTGTGTAGAAGTAGGCTCTTTGGATCATTGTGTACACTCATACGATGTAGTTCTTGGTCGTGATCCGAGTAGATTTCTATTTTGAGTTTGTTTTGAGAAAACCCCAACAAAACCCATCACTCTCAGGACAATACTTCACCATAGAACTTCTTTTTCCCTGTCCAAATTGTCTGTCAAATTTGAGATCATTCTGGGCATTTTTGCTTGCCCGGCACTACCGCCCGTGTGCACGACACCACTGGACGGCCGACACTACTGGTCCTAGGGCTGGCACTGCCGCTCTGACTTTCTGGTGCTTTTGACTCTGAAATTTTCTAGGAAGTTAGGTCTGCAATTTTTAGGTTTTTTGGTGCATACAAACGACATTGGTTTGTGTAGCACTCTGATTTGCTATTCTGAGTCCCTAGAGTGCTTTCGGTTTGAACTTTGGGATCAAAGTCACGTACTCGCAGGATGAGAATTTTTAGTGGCTCCCATTCATCTCCCTCTGGTCGCCTCATCGATCCTACAAAGAGTATCAGCGCTAGCGCCAGGCACGCATCCTCACCCATGAGGCCACCATCCAGCAGCAGGAGGAAGAGCTCGATGCCCTCGTCCAAAAGCTTGATCGGGTTTACAGTGATATCGAGCGGAGATGCCTTGAAGCCGAGAAACCTTGGGTGAGGAAGGTGTGTGACTGATAGTCGCCTAGAGGGGGGTGAATAGGGCGAAACTGAAATTTACAAAATTAATCACAACTACCAGTCGGGTTAGCGTTAGAAATAATAATGAGTCCGAGAGAGAGGGCGCAAAACAAATCGCAAGCGAATGAAGAGTGTGACACGCGGATTTGTTTTACCGAGGTTCGGTTCTCGCAAACCTACTCCCCGTTGAGGAGGCCACAAAGGCCGGGTCTCTTTCAATCCTTACCCTCTCTCAAACGGTCCCTCGGACTGAGTGAGCTTTTCTTCTCAATCAAACGGGAACAAAACTTTCCCGCAAGGGCCACCACACAATTGGTGCCTCTTGCCTTGGTTACAATTGAGTTTTGATCACAAGAACAAGTGAGAATGAAAAGAAGCAATCCAAGCGCAAGAGCTCAAAAGAACACGGCAAATCTCTCTCGCTAATCACTAAAGCCTTGTGTGGAATTGGAGAGGATTTGATCACTTGGGTGTGTCTAGAATTGAATGCCTAGCTCTTGTAAGTGGTTGAGAAGTGGAAAACTTGGATGCAATGAATGGTGGGTGGTTGGGGGTATTTATAGCCCCAACCACCAAACTAGCCGTTTGGTGGAGCTGACTGTCGTATGGTGCACCGGACAGTCCGGTGCACACCGGACATGTCCGGTGTGCCAGCCACGTCACCAAAGCCGTTGGGTTCCGACCGTTGGAGCTCTGTCTTCTGGGCCCGCTTGGATGTCCGGTGGCGCACCGGACATGTACTGTAGAGTGTCCGGTGCGCCAGTATGGGCGTGCCTGACTTCTACGCGCGCTGGCGCGCATTTAATGCGCTGCAGGTAGCGGTTGGCGCCGAAATATCCGTTGCTCCGTTGTCACACCGGACAGTCCGGTGTACATCGGACATGTCCGGTGAATTATAGCGGACTAGCCGTTGCAAATTCCCGAAGCTGGCGAGTTCCTGAGGCGCCGTTCCTTGGAGCACCAGACACTGTCCGGTGTACACCGGACAGTCCGGTGAATTATAGCGAAGCGCCTTTGGATTTTCCCGAAGGTGGCGAGTTTGAGTTGGAGTCCTCTGGTGCACCGGACACTATCCGGTGGTGCACCGGACACTGTCTGGTGGCACACCGGACAGTCCGGTGCGCCAGACCAGAGGTGCCTTCGGTTGTCCCTTTGCTCTTTTGTTGAACCCAATACTTGGTCTTTTATTGGCTAAGAGTGAACCTTTGGCACCTGTATAACTTATACACTAGAGCAAACTAGTTAGTCCATTTATTTGTGTTGGGCAATTCAACCACCAAAATCATTTAGGAACTAGGTGTAAGCCTAATTCCCTTTCAATCTCCCCCTTTTTGGTGATTGATGCCAGCACAAACCAAAGCAAGTATAGAAATGCATAATTGAACTAGTTTGCATAATGTAAGTGCAAAGGTTGCTTGGAATTGAGCCAATATAAATACTTACAAGATATGCATGGATTGTTTCTTTGTTTTTAACATTTTGGACCACGCTTGCACCACATGTTTTGTTTTTGCAAATTCTTTTGTAAATCCTTTTCAAAGTTCTTTTGCAAATAGTCAAAGGTAGATGAATAAGATTTTGCAAAGCATTTTCAAGATTTGAAATTTTCTCCCCCTGTTTCAAATGCTTTTCCTTTGACTAAACAAAACTCCCCCTAAATGAAATTCTCCTCTTAGTGTTCAAGAGGGTTTTGATATATCAATTTTGAAATACTACTTTCTCCCCCTTTTGAACACAATGAGATACCAATTTGAAAATCATTAGTTTTAAAATTCGGTGGTGGTGCGATCCTTTTGCTTTGGGCTAATACTTTCTCCCCCTTTGGCATGAATCGCCAAAAACGGATACTTTGAGTGAAATATAAGCCCTTTGTAATACTCTCTCCCCCTTTGGTCATAAATAAATGAGTGAAGATTATACCAAAGACGAAGTCCTTTTGCTTTGAACTCTCTCCCAAAAGATGGAGAGATGCGCGGAGCGACGGCGAAGGATGAGTTGCGGAGTGGAAGCCTTTGTCTTCGCCGAAGACTCCAAATTCCTTTCAATAAACCTATGACTTGGTTTGAAATATACTTGAAAACACATTAGTCATAGCATACGAAAGAGACATGATCAAAGGTATATAAATTAGCTATGTGTGCAAATTAGCAAAAGAAGTTCCTAGAATCAAGAATATTTAGCTCATGCCTAAGTTTGTTAAAAGTTTGTTCATCAAGTGGCTTGGTAAAGATATCGGCTAATTGATCTTTAGTATTAATGTAAGAAATCTCGATATCTCCCTTTTGTTGGTGATCCCTTAAAAAGTGATACCGAATGGCTGTGTTTAGTGCGGCTATGCTCGACGGGATTATCCGCCATTTTGATTGCACTCTCATTATCACATAGAAGAGGAACTTTGGTTAATTTGTAACCATAGTCCCTAAGGGTTTGCCTCATCCAAAGTAGTTGCGCGCAACAATGTCCTGCGGCAATATACTTGGCTTCGGCGGTAGAAAGAGCAACCGAATTTTGCTTCTTTGAAGCCCAAGACACCAAGGATCTTCCCAAGAACTGGCAAGTCCCCGATGTGCTCTTTCTATTGATTTTACACCCTGCCCAATCGGCATCTGAATAACCAATTAAATCAAAAGTGGATCCCCTAGGATACCAAAGCCCGAATTTAGGAGTATAAACTAAATATCTCAAGATTCGTTTTACGGTTGTAAGGTGAGCTTCCTTAGGGTCGGCTTGGAATCTTGCACACATGCATACAGAAAGCATAATATCCGGTCGAGATGCACATAAATATAGCAAAGAACCTATCATCGACCGGTATACCTTTTGATCGACGGATTTACCTCCCTCGTCGAGGTCGAGATGCCCATTGGTTCCCATGGGTGTCTTGATGGGTTTGGCATCCTTCATTCCAAACTTGCTTAGAATGTCTTGAGTGTACTTCGTTTGGCTTAGGAAGGTGCCTTCTTGGAGTTGCTTCACTTGAAATCCTAAGAAATACTTCAACTCTCCCATCATAGACATCTCGAACTTTTGTGTCATGATCCTACTAAATTCTTCACATGTAGACTCGTTAGTAGACCCAAATATAATATCATCAACATAAATTTAGCATACAAACAAGTCATTTTCAAGAGTTTTAGTGAATAGAGTAGGATCGGCCTTTCCGACTTTGAATCCATTAGTGATAAGGAAATCCCTAAGGCATTCATACCATGCTCTTGGGGCTTGCTTAAGCCCATAAAGCGCCTTAGAGAGTTTATAGACATGGTTAGGGTACTCACTATCTTTAAAGCCAGGAGGTTGCTCAACATAGACCTCTTCCTTGATTGGTCCATTGAGGAAGGCACTTTTCACGTCCATTTGATAAAGCTTAAAGCCATGGTAAGTAGCATAGGCCAATAATATGCGAATTGACGCAAGCCTAGCTACGGGTGCATAGGTTTCACCGAAATCCAAACCTTCGACTTGGGAGTATCCCTTGGCCACAAGTCGAGCTTTGTTCCTTGTCACCACACCATGCTCGTCTTGCTTGTTGCGGAAGACCCATTTGGTTCCTACAACATTTTGATTAGGACGTGGAACTAAATGCCATACCTCATTCCTAGTGAAGTTGTTGAGCTCCTCTTGCATCGCCACCACCCAATCTGAATCTTGAAGTGCTTCCTCTACCCTGTGTGGCTCAATAGAGGAAACAAAAGAGTAATGCTCACAAAAATGTGCAACACGAGATCTAGTTGTTACCCCCTTATGGATGTCGCCGAGGATGGTGTCGACGGGGTGATCTCGTTGGATTGCTTGGTGGACTCTTGGGTGTGGCGGCCTTTGTTCTTCATCCTCCTTGTCTTGATCATTTGCATCTCCCCCTTGATCATTGCCGTCATCTTGAGGTGGCTCATTTGCTTGTTCTTCTCCTTCATCAACTTGAGCCTCGTCCTCATTTTGGGTTGGTGGAGATACTTGTGTGGAGGAGGATGGTTGATCTTGTGCATTTGGAGGCTCTTCATATTCCTTAGGACACACATCCCCAATGGACATGTTCCTTAGCGCGATGCACGGAGCCTCTTCATCACCTATCTCATCAAGATCAACTTGCTCTACTTGAGAGCCGTTAGTTTCATCAAACACAATGTCACAAGAAACTTCAACTAGTCCCGAGGACTTGTTAAAGACTCTATATGCCCTTGTGTTTGAATCATATCCTAGTAAAAAGCCTTCTACAGTCTTAGGAGCAAATTTAGATTTTCTACCTCTTTTAATAAGTATAAAGCATTTGCTACCAAAGACTCTAAAATATGAAATATTGGGCTTTTTACCGGTTAGGAGTTCGTACGATGTCTTCTTGAGGATTCGGTGAAGATATAACCGGTTGATGGCGTAGCAAGCGGTGTTGACCGCCTCGGCCCAAAACCGATCCGAAGTCTTGTACTCATCAAGCATGGTTCTTGCCATGTCCAATAGAGTTCTATTCTTCATTTCCACTACACCATTTTGTTGTGGCGTGTAGGGAGAGGAGAACTCATGCTTGATGCCCTCCTCCTCAAGGAAGCCTTCAATTTGAGAGTTCTTGAACTCCGTCCCGTTGTCGCTTCTGATTTTTCTTGATCCTTAAGTCGAACTCATTTTGAGCCCGTCTCAAGAATCCCTTTAAGGTCTCTTGGGTTTGAGATTTTTCCTGCAAGAAGAATACCCAAGTGAAGCGAGAATAATCATGCACTATTACAAGACAATACTTACTCCCACCGATGCTTATGTAAGCAATCGGGCCGAATAGATCCATGTGGAGTAGCTCAAGTGGCCTGTCGGTCGTCATGATGTTCTTGTGTGGATGATGGGCACCAACTTGCGTTCCTGCTTGGCATGCGCTACAAACCCTGTCTTTCTCAAAATGAATATTGGTTAGTCCTAAAATGTGCTCTCCCTTTAGAAGCTTATGAAGATTCTTCATCCCAACGTGGGCTAGTCGGCGGTGCCAGAGCCAACCCATGTTAGTCTTAGCAATTAAGCAAGTGTCGAGTTCAGCTCTATCAAAATCTACCAAGTATAGCTGACCCTCCAACACTCCCTTAAATGCTATTGAATCATCACTTCTTCTAAAGACAGTGACACCTATATCAGTGAAAAGACAGTTGTAGCCCATTTTGCATAATTGAGATACAGAAAGCAAATTGTAATCTAAAGAATCTACAAGAAAACATTGGAAATAGAATGGTCAGGAGATATAGCTATTTTACCAAGACCTTTGACCAAACCTTGATTTCCATCCCCGAATGTAATAGCTCGTTGGGGATCTTGGTTTTTCTCGTAGGAGGAGAACATCTTCTTCTCCCCTGTCATGTGGTTTGTGCATCCGCTGTCAATGATCCAACTTGAGCCCCCGGATGCATAAACCTACAAAACAAGTTTAGTTCTTGACTTTAGGTACCCAAACAGTTTTGGGTCCTTTGGCATTAGAAACAAGAACTTTGGGTACCCAAACACAAGTATCTGATCCTTTGTGTTTGCCCCCAACAAACTTGGCAACTACCTTGCTGGATTTGTTAGTCAAAACATATGATGCATCAAAGGTTTTAAATGAAAAGCTATGTTCATTTGATGCACTAGGAGTTTTCTTTTTAGGCAACTTAGCACGGGTTGGTTGCCTAGAGCTAGATGTCTCACCCTTATACATAAAAGCATGGTTAAGGCTAGAGTGAGACTTCCTAGAATGAATTCTCCTAATTTTGTCCTCAGGATAACCGGCAAGGTATAAAATGTAACCCTCGTTATCCTGAGGCATGGGAGTCTTGCCCTTAACAAAGTTGGACAATTTCTTAGGAGGGGCACTAAGTTTGACATTGCCTCCCCGTTGGAAGCCAATGCCATCCTTGATGCCAGGGCGTCTCCCACTATAGAGCATACTTCTAGCAAATTTAAATTTTTTCATTTTCTAAGTTATGCTCGGCAATTTTAGCATCTAATTTTGCTATATGATCATTTTGTTGTTTAATTAGAGCCATGTGATCATGAATAGCATTAACATCAACATCTCTACATCTAATACAAATAGAAGTGTGCTCAATGGTAGACGTAGAGGGTTTGCAAGATTTTAATTCTACAACCTTAGCATGCAAAATATCATTCTTAGTTCTAAGGTCGGAAATAGTGGCATTGCAAATATCAAAATCTTTAGCCCTAGCAGTTAATTTCTTATTTTCAATCCTAAGGCTAGCAAGAGAAATATTTAGTTCTTCAATCCTAGCAAGCAAATCATCATTATTATCTCTAGGATTGGGAATTGAAACATCACAAATATGAGAATCAACCTTAGCATTTAAACTAGCATTTTCATTTCTAAGGTTATCTATTGTCTCATGGCAAGTGCTTAGCTCACTAGATAATTTTTCACATTTCTCAACTTCTAGAGCATAAGCATTTTTAACTTTAACATGCTTCTTATTTTCTTTAATAAGGAAGTCCTCTTGGGAGTCCAAGAGATCATCCTTTTCATGGATAGCACTAATTAATTCATTTAATTTCTCTTTTTGTTGCATGTTTAAGTTGGCAAAAAGAGTGCGCAAGTTATCTTCCTCATCACTAGCATTTTCATCACTAGAGGATTCATATCTAGTGGAGGATTTAGATTTAACATTCTTTTTGCCGTCCTTTGCCATGAGGCACTTGTGGCCGACGTTGGGAAAGAGAAGGCCCTTGGTGACGGCGATGTTGGCGGCGTCCTCGTCGTCGGAGGAGTCGCTAGAGCTTTCGTCGGAGTCCCATTCCCGACAAACATGGGCATCGCCGTGTAACACCCCAGGTGTTACCTTGGCTAGAGCCCACTTTGGCACTAGAAGCTGTGATCACAAAAGATAAAGGCTTAGGGCAGCACATAAGAACTTTGGGGCTCATGTGCTAATCAAGTTGCCCATGACATAAGAAACATTACCCTAAATCCTTGCACACTTACTATCCTGGACAATAGGGGGAGAAGAACCCTAGATCTCTTCAAAGCCCTACTTTCCAAAACCCTAAGTAAAGGGGGGGAAAGAGAGTGATCAAGTGGGTAAAGCATGTGTAACTTTTACCCAAACCCTAAGCAACATTATAACCATCAATTAGGAGAGGGAAATATTGCAAAAAGGCCCCTGGAGAAACCCCAATTCAAATCTCCAAGTGGAGAGAGAGCTAGAGCTCTCTATTTCCCTCTAAGTCACATTTTAGCCCTAATTCAAAGACCAGCCGTGTTCACTTTGAAAATGGCGCCAAAACCACTTGGGTTCTATACCAAAAATGTGCTATACCACTTAAGGCACCCCCTGGAAAAATTTGAAACCGAGACTCAGATGTTTGACAGCACTTGACATTGGTTTTGTCGCGGTGTGGGCAGTGAGACAAACCAAACTTGGCGCCTGTCTATCTCCTAACCTAGGGCGTATCCTCCCTTGGAACTTACATGAAATAGGTAGCTCTAGGTGCAGGGAAGAGATCTCCCACAGGCGTCTTGGCAAGATTCGTACGCTTGGTCGCTCAGCAGAGCGAAGAACACGGGCAGAAGCTACGCGCCACGTGTTCGACGCGCTCTGAGCTCGCCAGAGCACGCCCGCGCGCGCGCCCGCGTCGCGCCAAACGGTCAAGCCAGCGCCCTGGTCCGCGCCCGCGCCTATAAAACCCTCCCAAGCTTCGACCATACCCTTCCGCACCCACCCGACCCTCGCCGGAGCTTGGTTCGCCGTCGTTGGCCCGTGCGCAGCTTGTCCGCGGCCACCCAGTCCCCCTGCCACCGTAGACCGGCCCGCCCAGCCATTTCCAGCCCCGTCCAGCCCTCGGAGAAGCTTGTGCACACCTCCGTGAGACTCCCCGAGCAAGGAATCGGAGTTTCCTTCGCCGGAGAAGCCAGTCCACACTCGCCGGAGCTCTCGACCCCGCCGGAGTACGTGGACCGGGTAAACCACTCCACCACCCTTCGATTCCTTGTGCACACAATCGCTACGTGACCCCGTGATGCTCACCGTGCCGTCGGATTGAACCAGATCGCCGTGGTTTGGCCGGTATACTCGCCGCCGACGAGGATACCCGCCTGCACGCGTGGACCGGGCGATTCTGGCCATCTCCGACGACGAGCCGTACCTCGACGTGACCGCCAGAGCCTCCCCGAGCCGACCCCACCCTTCGCCGGACCTCCCTCGCCGCCGGTAAGCCGCGCCGTCCTTTCTTTCCTACGGCTACTGTTCTGTTTAGGGGAGGGACCGCGGGTGTGAGGAAGAGAACCCTGGGGGGTTAAGTGTAAAGCCCAAGACTCACATGAATAGTGGCCTGAGGGTAGATCTGCGAGATTTGAATCAGTTTAACCCCAGGGGTCTCGGCGCAAACTGTTTTTCCAGTAAAGCTTTAATAAAATCTGTTTTAAATTCAAACAGAAACTTTAAAAACCCATAACTTCTGTTTGGTTTATCCAAATTTAGTCAAACCAATTTTGCCAAACTCTAAATAATGTAGCCTGTCTAAGAAAAATATAAAACCCCATATGAACTAGAGAAAAATATCAGGGTCTGATTTATTTTCAGTTTTGGCCAAAAGCTTAATAATAGCAAGAAAAATAGTTGTACTATTTAACTAGGGTTAGAAAAATTTGGAGAAGTTTATATCTACCCACTGACCTAGTTAAAAATGTTAAACCTCTCTGTCCATTGCATTAAGATAGTTTTAACCACTTATTCTATAATATGCTCAAGTTTAAGGAAAATAGAAAAAGTGATGTAAATGATGAACCAGAGAGCACACCTATTTTTGTTGAGGTACTTAGTCAATGTAGTTCACTGGAAAAATGTATCATACCCTGTTGTAGTGTAAGATAAGCAAGATACCTTTTAAATGAAGAAAATAGGGATAACTTAGAAAAACCCTACAAAAATACCCCTAAGGTGAAACCTCCCCAAACCTTAGGATGACAAATGTTTGGATAATAAGAACTTAAGAAAAATCTGAAATATGTTGTTTGATATTTTTCAAATAACAAGTTAGTTCTAATCACCCTTTGTGCACCAAACTTCACAAATCCATCATTAATTAACCACCATGTTGCTCTCTGCCAATTTTGGTACAAGAGCTTTTTATCCCTACTAGAGGCCAGCAAAAATAACCATTAGGCCAAAAACCATTCTAATAAAGGACTTGTAGTGTAAAGTGGCCCATTTTGCCTAACTATTGTTATTTTTGTTTAAAGCCTAGCTTTTGTACTTTAAGCCTCAACTTCTTAAAACAAGCTAGAATAGCCAGTGACAACCCACTGTAATTTTTACAGAATTTTTTGAAATTATTAACCCACTGTCGTAGTTCAAACCTACACTAGAAACCCTAAATGGAAAGTAAAGAAAGGAAAATGAATAGTGTAGATTAATGTCACCCTAAAAAACCTTTATAATTGTCCACTAAAATCTATAAAGGCAATACAAATCCAATATGTTATCTTAAAAGAAAACCTAAACCTAAAAGGTAATAAGTCCATGTATACCACTAGAAGACCCTCGTAGCCAAGGATCCCTAAGTTAATTCATGACTTAAATTCTGTAGCTTAATGTTCTTAAATTTTGCATAATCATGACATACATGTTCATTGCATTTCGATAGACTGTAATCTTGCTGACGGAGAGTACGTCCTCGTGCCGGAGCAAGGAGCTGCCCAGGAGGTTGCCCTAGACCCAGCACCAGAGCCTGCACCAGAGGACCTGCCTGCCACTGCTTTGGAAGGCAAGCCCCGGTTTTATGCATAACCTGTTATTTATGCTATTTTACTTCACTTAATGATTGTAGGATTGATTGTGCACTTAGGTGTAGGAATTGGTTGAAACCCTAGTTGCATGATCTCAGGAATCCTATTGAGATGAACACTAATATGCTAGGACGAGTAGCTGCTTTATTAATTAGGATCTCGGTAGAAGTCGAGTGATTTTTCTAGCACTCGTGCGAGATCAGGAATTTGCTGTATCCACTTCCCTATCATATTGATGTTGGTTGGTGGGCAACAATCCATGGGGATTGGTTGTTCACGGGATAAAAAGTTGATTAAGGATTAAGGTGTGGTACCGTGAGTCAAGCGTTTGAACGTACTAGACACATACCGAGAAATATGGTAAATCGGTAAGCCTAGTACCTGATTGAACCTGCCAGTGGACTTTACCCCTCACGCGACCTGAGACGTAGTCTCCCATTCCGGTTATGGTGGGTATAAGTGCTGTCACTGCACGACGGCCAGTCGGGGTCAGTGAGGCATTGTACGCCAAGGCGGTGAGCCCTGATCTGCTGCCAGGGAATCGATGGGGACGGTTGATGTGTGTGGGGACGGAGTGCCTCTACATGTCGTGTGTTTAGGTTTACCTTGCAAGGATAAAAACTCGATTCGAATCGTCTGCTTCTCGCAGCTAATGAGACTGCTTGATCCATGCTGCTACATTGAGTAACAAGTGGAACTGGTTGAGATGATACAAACTGTTGATTGCTAATAATGCTTGCTACTATGTATGAATAGATAGTCCACTTTTAGCCTTAAGAGAGTCACACTTAATTTTGATTAAGTTAAAATCTTGATTTAGAAACTCAGCTAGTGCTTTTGGCAACCAAACCCCACAGCCAAACAGTTGCATGTCTAGAGGTAGAGGAGTATAGACTCCTCACACCGGGTAAGTCTAGCTGAGTATTAGTATACTCAGCCTTGCTTGTGGCATAATTTTTTTTACAGGTTCTCTGGAGGACATGGTTGCTGGAGTGACTTGGCCATCCACCCTGCCACCGGGTTGGACTGTCGAGTGGGACCCTGCCTCGGCTGAGGAGGAGCATGAGGAGTGATGGGATAGGCTTCCCCATCTCTCCATTGATTTATCGTTAGTTTATTTCCGCTGCACTTCAAAAACAATGATGGTTACTTTTGCGAAAACTCCGATGGTGACAATGGTGATGTAATAATTTAATACTCTTCCATGCCTGGTTTTATGCTTTATTGTATTTGCTCTGTGACTCACCATCGAGTGAGACTGTGGTACTTGATCCTGTCAGTGGCCGTGTCGGACTAGATCCGAGGGATTGACGGGTTATTCCCATTTAAGTGTGGTCTAGCCCCTAAGGTCGGACTTAGACACTTAAGTTGGAATAATTCGGGCAGTTCCGCCACAGCTGGTATCGGAGCTTGTACCACCGCAGAGGAATCAATAAAACATGAATACCATCCCTTTTCTAAAAATAAAACTTGATAGAAACAATGTTGGATAGATAGTAGGGCAAGCCGGATAGACCTAGGACGTGAAGCCTTAGGACCATAGAAGGGTAGCTAGGTGGCTAAGTGACTAGGCCCTATAGGCCACTTTTAATGGATGGGAGTCCTTCCCTATTCCTTTTTATCTTTTGGAGAGGTCGTACAGGACGTGCATGCATGCATTCTTAATTAAGTAAATGAATAACCAAGTAAAAGGACTTAAAAATGAGATAACAGCCAACTAGGTCCCCAGTGCCTTTTTCTTTTAATTAGAGGCAGGTTGAGTTTTATTTTCTTTATTCTTTTGTGATTCTTTTTCGTTACTTACGCTTAACCGTGCACAGATGACTTCCCACGGATCCTTCGAGGATGGAGATGCACTGACCCACACTGACGGACTTGCACGAGAGGGTTTTCCCCGCATCTTGTGGGAGGTACTCCAGGGGGCAGGATATTTGACACCCCCACAGTACGCGGTGCAGCAGTTCGAGAAGCACCGGGTACCGCGCTGTCGGGTGAGGATGACCTTGGAGCCTCATCCCCTGCAGCCGGGCTGGCGTTCATTGGACTCCGAGTCCTACGGATACCGGGCTGAGGACACTATTGAGGCTATCGCTCTGCATGGACTGACCACCTTTTGTGGATTTCATCCCTTGGAGCTGGCTACCCACCCCATTGGGTTGTTCCCTGCGGAAAAAGAGGACGACCCGATGTGGAAGGATCGGGTGGAGCATGCCAAGGACATCTGGGCTCTCTACCCAGGCCACACCGCTCACTTGTCTGTGCGATGCATGAACGCTCTGTATCATCTGCAAGTGATGCGTGGGGAGGCTATGTCCCACCTGATGGCATTACTGGAGGCCACCAAGATCACCCTGGACAACAGGGAGGAGCTCGTGGTGGACTTATCACAGGAGCTGGTGGAGAAAGATCTACAGGTGGAGCAGCTAACTGGCGAGATTCATGAGTTGGAGGAGCTAGTGGGCACCAGGGAGAATACCATCGAGGTCCTCGAGGATCAGCTCCTCAACACTCAGCAGCAGCTAGCAGAGGCTAATGCGCATCTGGACATGCATCACCAAGAGATCCATGATGCGGAGGCTGACGAGGACGTTGACATCGAGGGAGGAGACGAGTCTGCCTCCAGTGTAGACACCGCTGGCTCAGGGAGACCACCTTCCCCCGAGTCCAGCGTCGCCTCGTTCGCTCAGTAGAGGCCAGACTAATGCTAGAAGTTGGTGATAGTTGGACTCCTCGCCGCTAGCTTAGCTTTTGCACCCTTAGGGTACTAGGCTAGGTAGAGTTGAGTCTTTTGATCCTTGATGTAACCAGTGTTAAAACTCTTTTGGATGTTTAGGGATGATTAATGGTAATTTAAATTTGGATGGAAGGATTATGTTTTCGTTTGTTTTATTTGGAATCTATAAGAATGCTTTGACTCCCCTACCATGTTCGAACCTTAAGCTTGGAGATGTGTTATTAAGCAACCATGTGACTTTTTCAGATGGCTGGGAGAGCGCGCCGTGGTCAGAATGAGCACGTTCCTCCACCGCCACCGCCTCCCACTCTGCAGGAGCTCATGGCCCAGCAGAATGAGATTCTGAGGCAGCTAGCTCAGCGTCAGCCACCACCTCAGCATTTTGGTGGAGACCATCAGCGTCACCCCGTCGCTGCTACTTACCAGGAGTTTCTCAGCACCCAGCCACCATTGTTTACCAGGTCGGAGGACCCACTTGATGCAGATGTGTGGTTGAGGGTGGTAGAATCCAAGTTCCCATTGCTCCATGGGGCTTGCTCAGAGGTCACCAAGGTCAGGTTCGCCACCCAGCAGCTTCGCGGACCCGCAAGGACTTGGTGGGACCATTTTCTTGCTATGCAGCCGGATGGTAGAGAGGTGGAGTGGAGGGAGTTCAAGGCCGCTTTCAGAGGGCATCATATTCCCGCTGGCATCATGGACCGGAAGCTCAATGAGTTTCTGGCACTTACTCAGGGCAGCAGGACAGTGTTACAATATGCCCAGGCCTTCAATGATTTGTGTCAGTATGCCGGATACCATGCAGATACGGATGAGAAGAAGCGAGACAGGTTCAGGAGGGGGCTCAGCACCAAGCTCCGTGACCGTCTCAACACCGTCAGGGCCAACAGTTACAATGAGTTGGTCAACATGGCTATCTCCCAGGAAGACTGCATCTTGGCTCGGCAGGCGGAGAAGAAGAGAAAGACCCCTGTGGCAGGACCCTCGTCTCAGCCACAGCGCTTCAGGATTGTGTCTGACTCACAGAGCAGGGGACCTCAGCAGCAGCAAGGAAGGTGGGTGATCAGGCCACCGCAGCAGCAGCAGCAGCAGGCACCCAACCGTGCCCAATTCCCAGCTCAGAGGAACAATCAGCAGCAGCAGTACCGCCAGGCCAATGATAACAGGTGTTTCACTTGTGGTAGCACTGGGCATTATGCCAAGAATTGCCCCAAGAATCAGCAGAGGCAGGGGCAGAATGTTAACCAGAACCAAGGAAAGAGGCAGAGAGTGCAAGTGAGGCAGGGCAAGCTGAACTTCACTACAATGGCTGACATTCCAGAGGGAGCACCCGTCATGACTGGTATCTTTACAGTTTTAAATTTTCCTGCTATTGTTCTTTTCGATTCTGGTGCTTCACATAGTTTTGTCAGTGCCAAATTTAGTGTCAAGTGCCAGTTGCCTTTTTGCCACACCCACGGGGCTATCACCATTTCAACCCCAGGAGGCAGGATTGCCACTAACCAAATCAGCAGGCATGTGCCCATAAAGTTTGGTAGTCTAATAATTAAAACCACCCTCCTCGTTTTGGGTTTGGACAGCGTGGATATCATATTAGGGACTGACTGGTTAACAAGGCACCGGGCGGTTCTTGACATTGCAGCCAGGGCCATTGAAGTGCACTCACCAACTTGTGGAGAGACCACATTGTTTCTGCCCGATCAGAGTTGCACCCGTTCTTGTGCATTCCTTATGACGGACTCCCCAGTGGAAGAGATCCCCGTCGTCTGTGACTACCCCGATGTCTTTCCGGATGAGTTGCCAGGAATGCCACCTGACAGAGATATTGAGTTTGCCATTGAATTGCAACCCGGGACTGCTCCTATCTCCAAGAGACCTTATAGGATGCCTCCCGCGGAGTTGGCAGAATTGAAGAAGCAACTGCAAGAATTATTGGACAAGGGGTTTATTCGTCCAAGCACTTCACCATGGGGATGTCCCGCCTTGTTCGTGAAGAAGAAGGATGAGAGTTTGAGGATGTGTGTTGATTACCGCCCTCTCAATGCGGTGACTATCAAAAACAAGTACCCGTTACCCCGCATTGATGTCCTATTTGATCAATTGGTAGGAGCCAAGGTATTCTCCAAGATAGACCTTCGCTCAGGCTACCATCAGATCAAGATCCGTGCCAGTGACATTCCCAAGACGGCTTTCTCTACCAGATATGGGCTCTATGAGTTTTTGGTAATGTCTTTTGGGCTAACCAATGCCCCGGCTTATTTCATGTACTTGATGAACTCGGTATTCATGCCAGAGCTGGACAAGTTTGTGGTTGTCTTCATTGATGACATTCTGGTTTATTCCAAGAATGAGGCTGAACACACTAAACATCTGCATATTGTGCTCCAAAGACTTCGTGACCATCAATTGTATGCTAAGTTGTCCAAGTGTGAGTTCTGGTTGAGGGAGATAAAATTTTTGGGCCACACAATCTCTCAGGATGGGATATCAGTTGACCCTGAGAAAGTGCAAGAGGTGATGGACTGGAAACCTCCGACCACGGTAAAGCAGATTAGGAGTTTTCTGGGATTGGCAGGATATTACCGACGGTTCATTCCGGATTTCTCTAGAATTGCCAAGCCAATGACTGAACTGTTAAAGAAAGGGGTCAAATTTGAGTGGAGCCAAAAGTGTGAAGAAGCTTTTCATACCTTGAGGCAACATTTGACAACAGCTCCAGTGCTAGCCCAACCCGACAACACCAAGCCATTTGAGGTTTATTGTGATGCTTCTGGTACCGGATTGGGTTGTGTGTTGATGCAAGAGAACAGAGTTATTGCGTATGCTTCCCGAGCCCTCAGACCTCATGAGCAGAACTACCCGACACATGATCTGGAGTTGGCAGCAGTAGTTCATGCCCTCAAGATATGGAGACACTACTTGATGGGAGCTCACTGTAACATTTACACTGATCACAAGAGTCTCAAGTACATTTTCACTCAGGCAGATCTGAACATGAGGCAGAGAAGGTGGTTGGAATTAATCAAGGACTATGATTTGGAGGTGCATTACCATCCTGGCAAGGCAAATGTCGTGGCAGATGCTTTGAGCCGAAAGGCCCAATGTAATTGCATGAACCTGGATGCAAGAATCACCACCTTGTGTGATGAGTTGTGCAAGCTGAACCTGGAAGTTGTTCCTTCTGGTGAATTGAGATATATTGCAGTGGAGCCCACATTGCAAGAACAAATAGCTCAGGCACAGTTTGGGGATAAGGGAGTTCAGGTTATTAAAGAAATGATCCAGCTGAAGGCAGAGAAATACAAGTGTTTCCGTCAGGACAGCAAGGGAATTTTATGGTTTGAAGATCGATTGGTTGTTCCCAAGGACCCAGAGCTCCGAAAGAAGATATTGGATGAAGCTCACCTTTCTAAGTTCTCCATGCACCCTGGTAGCAACAAGATGTACCATGATCTCAGACCTCTTTATTGGTGGACCAGGATGAAGAGGGAAATTGCCAAGTATGTTTCAGAATGTGACACTTGTCAGAGGGTAAAAGCTAGTCATCTGAAAGCAGCAGGCCCTTTGCAACCCCTTCCCATACCATCTTGGAAATGGGAGGACGTTTGCATGGACTTCATAGTAGGATTACCCAATACCTCCAGGCACCATGATTCCATATGGGTTATTGTGGACAGATTGACCAAGACTGCTCATTTCTTGCCAGTGCACACTACCCACCGGACGGAGAAGTATGCGGAAATTTACATCGACCAGATAGTTCGCCTGCATGGGATACCAAGGACCATAGTCTCTGACCGAGGAGCACCTTTTGTGGCACGATTTTGGGAGCAATTACAGGAATCACTTGGGACCCATGTAATCCGAAGCTCAGCATATCACCCTCAAACAGATGGTCAGACAGAAAGAGTAAATCAGGTTTTGGAAGACATGTTGAGAGCATGTGCACTGCACTATGGAAAGGACTGGGACAAGTGTCTCTCCTTAGCAGAGTTCTCTTACAATAACAGCTATCAGTCCAGTCTGAAAATGGCACCTTTTGAGGCTTTGTATGGGAGAAGATGCAGAACCCCGTTGAATTGGTCTCAAGCAGGAGAGAGGGAGATATTTGGGCCAGATTTGGTAATTGAAGCAGAGGAAAGGGTCAGAGTCATCAGGAAGAACCTGGAAGCTGCTCAGGCTAGGCAAAAGAGTTATCATGACCAGAGACGGAAGCCACTGCAGTTTGAGGTGGGAGATCATGTCTATCTTAAGGTATCACCAACCAAGGGTATCCAGAGATTTGGGATCAAGGGCAAGTTGGCCCCTCGCTACATTGGACCTTATAAGATCAAGGAAAGTTGTGGACCCGTAGCTTACCAATTGGAATTGCCACCCCATATGTCAACAGTTCACAATGTGTTCCATGTATCTCAGCTGCGGAAATGTGTTCGTCTACCCACTGAAGTACTACCAGAACCAGACATTGAGATAGAACCAGATTTGTCCTACCAAGAGTACCCCGTCAAGGTATTGGATCAGAAGGAAAGATCAACTCGGGCAAGGTCAATCAAAATGTATAAGGTTCAGTGGAGTCATCATTCAGCAGAAGAAGCTACATGGGAGACGGAGGATTTTCTACGCTCTCGCTTCCCCGACTTTCTACCCAAAGTAATCGGTATGTAACCCAAAAACCCCACCCCCACCTGCCCTTTGAGGTCAATTATAAGAAAAACTTAGATAACAAGGATAGTCTAAGTTATGGACTTAACTTAAGAAGGGCTTCCTTCTGAAGTTGCAAAGAGGATGACATTCGAAGAGCAGTTAGGAAAGTGGAACTTGAGTTTAAAGGGAAAGTGGCACCAGCACACCTTCAAAGCACCCCTCCAAGGAACTCTACCTAAATCTCGGGACGAGATTCCTTTAAGGGGGGAGGGCTGTAACACCCCAGGTGTTACCTTGGCTAGAGCCCACTTTGGCACTAGAAGCTGTGATCACAAAAGATAAAGGCTTAGGGCAGCACATAAGAACTTTGGGGCTCATGTGCTAATCAAGTTGCCCATGACATAAGAAACATTACCCTAAATCCTTGCACACTTACTATCCTGGACAATAGGGGGAGAAGAACCCTAGATCTCTTCAAAGCCCTACTTTCCAAAACCCTAAGTAAAGGGGGGGAAAGAGAGTGATCAAGTGGGTAAAGCATGTGTAACTTTTACCCAAACCCTAAGCAACATTATAACCATCAATTAGGAGAGGGAAATATTGCAAAAAGGCCCCTGGAGAAACCCCAATTCAAATCTCCAAGTGGAGAGAGAGCTAGAGCTCTCTATTTCCCTCTAAGTCACATTTTAGCCCTAATTCAAAGACCAGCCGTGTTCACTTTGAAAATGGCGCCAAAACCACTTGGGTTCTATACCAAAAATGTGCTATACCACTTAAGGCACCCCCTGGAAAAATTTGAAACCGAGACTCAGACGTTTGACAGCACTTGACATTGGTTTTGTCGCGGTGTGGGCAGTGAGACAAACCAAACTTGGCGCCTGTCTATCTCCTAACCTAGGGCGTATCCTCCCTTGGAACTTACATGAAATAGGTAGCTCTAGGTGCAGGGAAGAGATCTCCCACAGGCGTCTTGGCAAGATTCGTACGCTTGGTCGCTCAGCAGAGCGAAGAACACGGGCAGAAGCTACGCGCCACGTGTTCGACGCGCTCTGAGCTCGCCAGAGCACGCCCGCGCGCGCGCCCCTCGCGCCCGCGTCGCGCCAAACGGTCAAGCCAGCGCCCTGGTCCGCGCCCGCGCCTATAAAACCCTCCCAAGCTTCGACCATACCCTTCCGCACCCACCCGACCCTCGCCGGAGCTTGGTTCGCCGTCGTTGGCCCGTGCGCAGCTTGTCCGCGGCCACCCAGTCCCCCTGCCACCGTAGACCGGCCCGCCCAGCCATTTCCAGCCCCGTCCAGCCCTCGGAGAAGCTTGTGCACACCTCCGTGAGACTCCCCGAGCAAGGAATCGGAGTTTCCTTCGCCGGAGAAGCCAGTCCACACTCGCCGGAGCTCTCGACCCCGCCGGAGTACGTGGACCGGGTAAACCACTCCACCACCCTTCGATTCCTTGTGCACACAATCGCTACGTGACCCCGTGATGCTCACCGTGCCGTCGGATTGAACCAGATCGCCGTGGTTTGGCCGGTATACTCGCCGCCGACGAGGATACCCGCCTGCACGCGTGGACCGGGCGATTCCGGCCATCTCCGACGACGAGCCGTACCTCGACGTGACCGCCAGAGCCTCCCCGAGCCGACCCCACCCTTCGCCGGACCTCCCTCGCCGCCGGTAAGCCGCGCCGTCCTTTCTTTCCTACGGCTACTGTTCTGTTTAGGGGAGGGACCGCGGGTGTGAGGAAGAGAACCCTGGGGGGTTAAGTGTAAAGCCCAAGACTCACATGAATAGTGGCCTGAGGGTAGATCTGCGAGATTTGAATCAGTTTAACCCCAGGGGTCTCGGCGCAAACTGTTTTTCCAGTAAAGCTTTAATAAAATCTGTTTTAAATTCAAACAGAAACTTTAAAAACCCATAACTTCTGTTTGGTTTATCCAAATTTAGTCAAACCAATTTTGCCAAACTCTAAATAATGTAACCTGTCTAAGAAAAATATAAAACCCCATATGAACTAGAGAAAAATATCAGGGTCTGATTTATTTTCAGTTTTGGCCAAAAGCTTAATAATAGCAAGAAAAATAGTTGTACTATTTAACTAGGGTTAGAAAAATTTGGAGAAGTTTATATCTACCCACTGACCTAGTTAAAAATGTTAAACCTCTCTGTCCATTGCATTAAGATAGTTTTAACCACTTATTCTATAATATGCTCAAGTTTAAGGAAAATAGAAAAAGTGATGTAAATGATGAACCAGAGAGCACACCTATTTTTGTTGAGGTACTTAGTCAATGTAGTTCACTGGAAAAATGTATCATACCCTGTTGTAGTGTAAGATAAGCAAGATACCTTTTAAATGAAGAAAATAGGGATAACTTAGAAAAACCCTACAAAAATACCCCTAAGGTGAAACCTCCCCAAACCTTAGGGTGACAAATGTTTGGATAATAAGAACTTAAGAAAATCTGAAATCTGTTGTTTGATATTTTTCAAATAACAAGTTAGTTCTAATCACCCTTTGTGCACCAAACTTCACAAATCCATCATTAATTAACCACCATGTTGCTCTCTGCCAATTTTGGTACAAGAGCTTTTTATCCCTACTAGAGGCCAGCAAAAATAACCATTAGGCCAGAAACCATTCTAATAAAGGACTTGTAGTGTAAAGTGGCCCATTTTGCCTAACTATTGTTATTTTTGTTTAAAGCCTAGCTTTTGTACTTTAAGCCTCAACTTCTTAAAACATGCTAGAATAGCCAGTGACAACCCACTGTAATTTTTACAGAATTTTTGGAAATTATTAACCCACTGTCGTAGTTCAAACCTACACTAGAAACCCTAAATGGAAAGTAAAGAAAGGAAAATGAATAGTGTAGATTAATGTCACCCTAAAAAACCTTTATAATTGTCCACTAAAATCTATAAAGGCAATACAAATCCAATATGTTATCTTAAAAGAAAACCTAAACCTAAAAGGTAATAAGTCCATGTATACCACTAGAAGACCCTCGTAGCCAAGGATCCCTAAGTTAATTCATGACTTAAATTCTGTAGCTTAATGTTCTTAAATTTTGCATAATCATGACATACATGTTCATTGCATTTCGATAGACTGTAATCTTGCTGACGGAGAGTACGTCCTCGTGCCGGAGCAAGGAGCTGCCCAGGAGGTTGCCCCAGACCCAGCACCAGAGCCTGCACCAGAGGACCTGCCTGCCACTGCTTTGGAAGGCAAGCCCCGGTTTTATGCATAACCTGTTATTTATGCTATTTTACTTCACTTAATGATTGTAGGATTGATTGTGCACTTAGGTGTAGGAATTGGTTGAAACCCTAGTTGCATGATCTCAGGAATCCTATTGAGATGAACACTAGTATGCTAGGACGAGTAGCTGCTTTATTAATTAGGATCTCGGTAGAAGTCGAGTGATTTTTCTAGCACTCGCGCGAGATCAGGAATTTGCTGTATCCACTTCCCTATCATATTGATGTTGGTTGGTGGGCAACAATCCATGGGGATTGGTTGTTCACGGGATAAAAAGTTGATTAAGGATTAAGGTGTGGTACCGTGAGTCAAGCGTTTGAACGTACTAGACACATACCGAGAAATATGGTAAATCGGTAAGCCTAGTACCTGATTGAACCTGCCAGTGGACTTTACCCCTCACGCGACCTGAGACGTAGTCTCCCATTCCGGTTATGGTGGGTACAAGTGCTGTCACTGCACGACGGCCAGTCGGGGTCAGTGAGGCATTGTACGCCAAGGCGGTGAGCCCTGATCTGCTGCCAGGGAATCGATGGGGACGGTTGATGTGTGTGGGGACGGAGTGCCTCTACATGTCGTGTGTTTAGGTTTACCTTGCAAGGATAAAAACTCGATTCGAATCGTCTGCTTCTCGCAGCTAATGAGACTGCTTGATCCATGCTGCTACATTGAGTAACAAGTGGAACTGGTTGAGATGATACAAACTGTTGATTGCTAATAATGCTTGCTACTATGTATGAATAGATAGTCCACTTTTAGCCTTAAGAGAGTCACACTTAATTTTGATTAAGTTAAAATCTTGATTTAGAAACTCAGCTAGTGCTTTTGGCAACCAAACCCCACAGCCAAACAACTGCATGTCTAGAGGTAGAGGAGTATAGACTCCTCACACCGGGTAAGTCTAGCTGAGTATTAGTATACTCAGCCTTGCTTGTGGCATAATTTTTTTTATAGGTTCTCTGGAGGACATGGTTGCTGGAGTGACTTGGCCATCCACCCTGCCACCGGGTTGGACTGTCGAGTGGGACCCTGCCTCAGCTGAGGAGGAGCATGAGGAGTGATGGGATAGGCTTCCCCATCTCTCCATTGATTTATCGTTAGTTTATTTCCGCTGCACTTCAAAAACAATGATGGTTACTTTTGCGAAAACTCCGATGGTGACAATGGTGATGTAATAATTTAATACTCTTCCATGCCTGGTTTTATGCTTTATTGTATTTGCTCTGTGACTCACCATCGAGTGAGACTGTGGTACTTGATCCTGTCAGTGGCCGTGTCGGACTAGATCCGAGGGATTGACGGGTTATTCCCATTTAAGTGTGGTCTAGCCCCTAAGGTCGGACTTAGACACTTAAGTTGGAATAATTCGGGCAGTTCCGCCACATGCCGCCCCTCTTCTTGTAGTATCTCTTCTTCTCCTTTCTTCTCCCCTTTTTGTCATCACCCCTGTCACTGTCACTAGAAATAGGACATTTAGCTATAAAGTGACCGGGCTTACCACACTTGTAGCAAACCTTCTTGGAGCGGGGCTTGTAATCCTTCCCCCTCCTTTGCTTGAGGATTTGGCGAAAGCTTTTGATGACAAGTGCCATCTCCTCATTGTCGAGCTTGGAGGCGTCGATTGGTTGTCTACTTGGTGTAGACTCCTCCTTCTTCTCCTCCGTCGCCTTGAATGCGACCGGTTGTGCTTCGGGTGTGGAGGAGGTGCCTTGCTCGATGATTTTCTTTGAGCCTTTAATCATTAGCTCAAAGCTCACAAATTTTCCTATGACTTCCTCGGGAGACATTAGCTTATATCTAGGATCACCTCGAATTAATTGAACTTGTGTAGGGTTAAGAAATACGAGGGATCTAAGAATAACCTTGACCATCTCATGGTCATCCCATTTTTCGCTACCGAGGTTGCGCACTTGGTTCACCAAGGTCTTCAAGCGGTTGTACATAGCTTGTGGATCCTCCCCTTGGTGAAGCATGAAGCGACCGAGCTCCCCCTCGATCGTTTCCCGCTTGGTGATCTTTGTCACCTCGTCTCCCTCGTGCGCGGTCTTGAGTACATCCCAAATTTCCTTCGCACTTTTTAACCCTTGCACCTTATTATACTCCTCTCGACCTAGAGAGGCGAGGAGTATAGTAGTGGCTTGGGAGTTAAAGTGGTGGATTTGGGCCACCTCGTCCGAGTCATAGTCTTCATCCCCTACAGATGGTACCTGTACACCAAACTCAACAACATTCCATATACTTTTGTGGAGTGAGGTTAGATGAAATTTCATTAAATCACTCCACCTAGCATAATCTTCACCGTCAAAGGTTGGCGGTTTGCCTAATGGAACGGAAAGTAATGGAGTATGTCTAGAGGTACGAGGATAATGTAAGGGGATCTTACTAAACTTCTTACGCTCATGGCGCTTCGAAGTTATGGAGGGCGCGTCGGAGCCGGAGGTAGAAGGTGATGAAGTGTCGGTCTCGTAGTAGACCACCTTCCTCATCTTCTTAATTTTGTCGCCACTCCGATGCGACTTGTGGGAAGAAGTCTTCTTTTCCTTCTTCTTATCCTTCCGCTTCTGCTTGTTGCGGGACTCTCCCGATAGAGCTTTCTCGTTGCTTGTAGTTGGCTTTTCGCCGGTCTCCATCTCCTTCTTGGCGTGATCTCCCGACATCACTTCGAGCGGTTAGGCTCTAATGAAGCACCGGGCTCTGATACCAATTGATAGTCGCCTAGAGGGGGGTGAATTGGGCGAAACTGAAATTTACAAAATTAATCACAACTACCAGCCGGGTTAGCGTTAGAAATAATAATGAGTCCGAGAGAGAGGGCGCAAAACAAATCGCAAGCGAATGAAGAGTGTGACACGCGGATTTGTTTTACCGAGGTTCGGTTCTCGCAAACCTACTCCCTGTTGAGGAGGCCACAAAGGCCAGGTCTCTTTCAACCCTTACCCTCTCTCAAACGGTCCCTCGGACTGAGTGAGCTTTTCTTCCCAATCAAACGGGACCAAAACTTCCCCGCAAGGGCCACCACACAATTGGTGCCTCTTGCCTTGGTTACAATTGAGTTTTGATCACAAGAACAAGTGAGAATGAAAAGAAGCAATCCAAGCGCAAGAGCTCAAAAGAACACGGCAAATCTCTCTCGCTAATCACTAAAGCCTTATGTGGAATTGGAGAGGATTTGATCACTTGGGTGTGTCTAGAATTGAATGCCTAGCTCTTGTAAGTGGTTGAGAAGTGGAAAACTTGGATGCAATGAATGGTGGGTGGTTGGGGGTATTTATAGCCCCAACCACCAAACTAGCCGTTTGGTGGGGCTGACTGTCGTATGGTGCACCGGACAGTCCGGTGCACACCGGACATGTCCGGTGCGCCAGCCACGTCACCAAAGCCGTTGGGTTCCGACCGTTGGAGCTCTGTCTTCTAGGCCCGCCTGGATGTCCGGTGGCGCACCGGACATGTACTATAGAGTGTCCGGTGCGCCAGTATGGGCGTGCCTGACTTCTGCGCGCGTTGGCGCGCATTTAATGCGCTGCAGGTAGCCGTTGGCGCCGAAATATCTGTTGCTCTATTGTCACACCGGACAGTCCGGTGTACACCGGACATGTCCGGTGAATTATAGCGGACTAGCCGTTGCAAATTCCTGAAGTTGGCGAGTTCCTGAGGCGCCGTTCCTTGGAGCACCGGACACTGTCCGGTGTACACCGGACACTGTCCGGTGTACACCGGACAGTCTGGTGAATTATAGCGAAGCGCCTCTGGATTTTCCCGAAGGTGGCGAGTTTGAGTTGGAGTCCTCTGGTGCACCGGACACTGCCCGGTGGTGCACCGGACACTGTCTGGTGGCACACCGGACAGTCCGGTGCGCCAGACCAGAGGTGCCTTCGGTTGTCCCTTTGCTCTTTTGTTGAACCCAATACTTGGTCTTTTTATTGGCTAAGAGTGAACCTTTGGCACCTGTATAACTTATACACTAGAGCAAACTAGTTAGTCCATTTATTTGTGTTGGGCAATTCAACCACCAAAATCATTTAGGAACTAGGTGTAAGCCTAATTCCCTTTCAGTGACCAACTCGCCAAGAACAACGACGGGGCACAGTACTTCCTCAATCCTGAACAAAACATGGTCGTGGTATCCAGGATGCTTTGGTCCATCCTCGAGATAGACAATCCGGATGCAAGGGCGATGTACCGAAACCTCCACGACTTAGTGGAGAAAGCCGCGACACAGTAAGGCAAAATTGATCGGTAGTGTTGGGGGTCTTCTTCCCCGCCGAAGGTCCACAAGGCAAAAACACATTCAGACAAGATAATACAAAGGCATATGCGACATGATGACACGGATGGAAGCCGAAGCTGTGACTAAAGAAGCTTCAGCTTAGTGTTATGACGAAGCCGAAGGCCGTCACCGACTCAAGGGAAAAGACTGTTTAGTCCTTGATCACTCGCGTTATGATTGCATTTAAATGTCGGGGACATGAATGTAATTGCGTCTGGGCTGTGTCTCGCGCCTATAAATAGATGAACAGTGCCCCTTTACTATTCACGCTGAATTGTAATCACTCTGGCGTCACTCTCGTATCTTCACCTTCCGGCAAACTGAAGGTATCAATGTAATCTCTACTACTCTTTAAGAGCAGAGTGTAGGCGTCCACAATTTCTTGGTGCACGGTTCTGCCTGTGCCGCGGATGGAAGGTTCCGCATGCCCCGCTCGACCACGCCCCCGCCCCACCCTGCGCATGCCCGCTAGAATCGCCGCCATGACAGGCGCTTCCTCGCGGCCCCCGTGAGACGCCCGCCACCCGAACCCTAGAAGCCTTGCTGCTTCCTCGCGGCCCCCAAACGCAGTGGATCCGGTCGGAGATACTGCACATGGGAGCAACGAGGACCGCCCCCGCCCATGGATTCCCCGAACAGGAAGCAGGGCAGGCCCGCGTGCTCCTCCCGCACCCTGACGGCGCGACGTCGTCGCCCTTCAGGATCTGTCGTCCTTTCGCCGGCGCCGTGATGGACCCAAGCGATTTCAACTCCGCCGCAGGTACACTCATTGACCCTCTCCTCAGACGTCCGCCACCCGAACCCTAGAAGCCCCGCTGCTTCCTCGTGGCCCCCAAACGCAGCGGATCCGGTCGGAGATACTGCGTATGGGAGCGACGAGGACCGCCCCACCCATGGACTCCCCAAACAGGAAGCAGGGCAGGCCCGCGTGCTCCTCCCTCACCCTGACGGCGTGGCTGGTTGGTGTCGAGTTACTTCTCTTCTCATCTGATAGTAGGAGGAGGCTAGGAGCGGCTAGCGCCCAGTGGGCGGACGGAACTGGGAGCCTTGCCGACGGCCTGATGGAGACGCCGGTGCGCATGTCCCCGGCAGCCGTGCGCACGTCGTACTGCGTACTCCACTGCTGCCCACGCGGGCGACAGCCCGGTAGGCTCCAATCCAAGTACCGTACCATTTCGCTGTGGATTTTCTGTAGAGAATTTTGTGCTAGGAAAAATGCTGGGCATTTCATATTAGAGAACATGAAATGGCCTTTGACTGGTGGGGTTCCAAATGAGATGTCACTGAACGAAGATCATGCTATTGAAAGAATATAAATTGCAGGCTACCAAGATGGTTCTGTGAGAATATGGGATGCAACATTTTCTGTTCTAATGCCAATGTTTGTCTTGGATGGAAAGTTCAGTCTCATTTGTATATTTGTAGTATTACTTGCATTATTCCTCATTGGTTTATACCTAACGGATTAACCCCAATCAAGCTGTAACTATTATTTACTATAGGTTGCTAATGTTAATTTGGATGGAGCTAATGCTTCTGTATCATCTCTAGCCTTTTGTCCATTAAGCATGACTTTGGCTGTTGGGACAACAAGTGGTCTGGTTAGATCTTGTCAGTCTTACGAATTGGTCGAAAGGGTGGTCATTTGTATCATTTTAGAATCTGTTTTTATACCATTTTTTGTAGGTGCGCATCTATAAACTCTGAGAACACAATGGGGGTTCAAGCTTCAATTTTGTGAGTGAATTTAAGCAAGGTAAATATTTCATACGGAACTTGATGATAGATGCCTAAAGCTTCACCTGCTGCCTATTCTCCAATATTACTGTCATCTTTGTTAAGACAATTTTATGCCATTTTCACTTCTTCTCACCAACACATACAAGATGTCTGTCGTGACTAGTAGTCTAACAAGCAGAATCCATAACATGCTTCTTTGGTAGAGAGAGACAGTAAATTGGTACTGTCACTTACGTGAATGTTTATTAATGAAATGAAAATACACTTGATTATGATCGGGCACTGTTTTTATTTAGTGTTTAGTAAACTGAACAAACTGACCATGTGGTAGATTGTATGCCTTTTTTTGTTTTCAGTTCATTCCTGAACAAATAACTCAATTTTAGGAATGGTATGGGACAACTGTTGTATAGAGGCAACTGACTTAGCTTTTTTATCTGATTTCTAAAGCTGCTCGTACTGTGCTTCGCACTTTTGGGGGATTCAGTGGCCGACAGTAGTGACTGTGTTCGCATTTGCACTTTTTGGGAATTATTGGTACTAATTCATGACTAAGTTTACTGCTGACGTATTTTAGCTGTCCATAACTTCATTTTGTCACTTTCAACCATTCCATTGCATTTCATCTCCTTCAGTGCACAGTATGGCAGCCGACCGTGATATTATTACTGATAGTATTCTTTGCATTTTTTTCTATTTTAATTTAGCATAGTTATCTATTTTAATTTATGAAGATTGCAAATATTTTTATCAGTGACGAAGCAAGCATTAGATATTGCCAGGGTCAGCTAAGTTTGATTCAGATTGTGATTTACTAAAGAATTTTACATATTATAACATTAATAACATGAGTCAATTGTTAGCCCAACAACAAACAATCCTGGCCCCACAGTCGATTACTATTAGGAATTTTAGTTGTCTTTAATTGTTTATGATACACCATTTCAAATAAAGTGCAAAAGTAGGACCTTCATGGAAATTACTGAATTATAAAGCTACTATCTAAATAGCCGACTCTTTTCAAGGATGTACCATTCTGCCTGTATATGTCCTTAAGGATATTCGTTTTCTTTTTGTGCAAATCTTTTTCTCCCCCATGGCCAGATTGAAAAATGGGAAAAGTGGAAGGTCGCTAGGGAGTACTAAAATACAGTTGTGTCCAATAACTGTACTACTGATAGCCATTTCATGATCTTTGTTCTAACTGAATTGATGGTCTCTAGCCACAATATAACTATGGGGGCTGACCAACATGAGGCATTGAGGCAGACCAACAAATCAACATAAATAAGGTGCTAGCTTCTCAAACTTTTTTCAAAATGAGATATATGAACCGTATGTCATGTCAGTGTGATTAATTTTGCCATGTCACAGATCATAGTGTTGACACCAATACTCGAGAAATACTAGAAATCCCTGTACTGTGGTTTTTCTTCAACCTGCTTTGGTGGCAGGGTACCATTTTAGGAGCATATGAGGTGGCTGAAGTTTTTTGAGATTTGGTTAATAGGAAACAATGCGTATGCTAACTGTCGACCCCATGTTTTTTTTGTTTTGTGTGCACGCGCAGATTGTTACTTGATCTTCTTCAGTGAGGTATGCAATTTCTGAACATGTTGGCAGAAATGATGTTCTGTTTTATTAAAACCTAACTGTGATCTGTTAAATCCTAATTAGGCCCCCGCGCGTCACCACAGATTCTATATATCATATAGGTGATTTTATTTAAATGTGATAGCAATAACCTATGGTAAGATTTTGTGTTTGGTTTTCCGAATTTTAGGTTTCTGTATGGAACCCGCTGATAAACAACAGTCTCAAAGTATGGAACTACATACACTGAACTTTTAAAAAAGAAGCTGAAAATGAGAATTCTAGATAATGTCGACCTTCTAGCTTCCATTTCCCAACTATTTGTTAAACCCAAAGACAAAAAACAATCTCCTGCTAAGTCAAAGCAAAATTTACTTGTTAAATCTTTGGAGACTATTGTTGAGGTTGAGAAGAAAACTGAGCTGGAAGAGGAGGCAGATGTTCTATCTAAGATAGAGGAGGAAAAACTTGAATCTGAATTAGACGCAGGAGAAGGGAGTTCTGAGGTCAAATACCGCTGCTAGATGTTTCTTGTTTGATTTACTGGTTTTTCAATTCTGATTTCGCAGCGGAGTGACGGTCCAAGAGGGATTCACCAAGCCTTTTCAGTCATGAGCACTTCTTTTATGAAGAGGTCAGTTAGTGCCTATACTCAGTACTCAAATACCGCTGCTAGATGTTCCTTGTTTGATTTACTGGTTTTTTCAATTCTGATTTCGTAGCGAAGTGCCGGTCCAAGAGGGATTCACCAAGCCTTTTCAGTCATGCCAGGAGCATCATGTACGCCCTCAAGGAGAAGGGGATCGACATGGTAATTGCTTCTCGCTCCCCACCTCGGACATAGCCAAGGTGTTCCAAGACAAGTTGGAGCTCCAGCCCATGTTTGTCGCCCAAGTAAGAATCCTTCCTCAGTCGGTCGTATTCTTCGTGTATGTTGTTGTTTCCCTTCCTGCATATAAGAATTCCTTGATACGTCATAGTTCAATCAAATTCTTCTTAGAAAACAGGGCCATCGATAGCATATGAAACTAAAAATGGCCCTTTATGTGGCTATATCGCTATATGCAAGCAAAGAGCGATGCGATGCGAACAGACAATGTGTCGTGCAGTTTTTTGAAGGTTACTAAGGGTTACTGTTAATTTCATCGAGCACATTGGTAGTGGAAACTTTATATTAATTTTTTTATTTGGTCACAAAGAAATAAAATCTCAGCCCAAATTCAAGCTATTTGCTAAGTGTTCCATGCCTTCTGAATCTCCAGAACTGGAACCAATAGGTCCCCCTCTCCTCCACTCTAAAAGTTAGCCTATTATTTACTGGTGCTGCGTTTACAACTCCTTTTGTCTTTCTGGGACTTCCTTGGACCATACTTGATGCTTTGCAGTTGTGCGAGCTACGTTTAATTGGTCCATTTTATAACTGATTGTGTGTGAACAATTCGCTTTTATATGAATCGCACTGTGCTTTGTTGATCTCCATGTCCTCATCTCGTTTCAGGAGTATCTGCACTTCTTTTGTAACCCTCCACTTTGCCATAGGGACATCAAATCGAGCAACATTCTTTTAGATGAGCATTTCGTTGCGAAGGTATGGTCTTGTGATTGTACTGTTTCAACATTTGCAAGTCATGGCCAGTGCTTTGCTAATTTTTGGTGTAACCTGGGAAAACATCTATGCTAATATGCTAATATGATTATTTTGAAGACACTTCTTAGCATCATCCTTGGTTCTTAATACAGAAAATGCATCTTATATTTTTTTCTTGCTCCCTTCCCTTGTCTTCAAAGTGCACATGATAATTTGGTTAGACAGTGCTACATGTCTGTACTCCATGTTGCCTGCTAATACTCCATATACTCCATGTGCTTGTGGTCGATCTGTGTGATCATGTGCTTGAACTGTAGAGGGTTAATCAATTTAGTGGAAGTGGATATTGAATATGTTTAAGCAGGCAACATGGAGTACAGACATGTATTAGCAGGCAACATGGAGTACAAACGTAACAGGCCTTCATCCATTTTATATATACTCTTTGATCTTGTGGTGTTTGTGTAGGTCCAGAACATCTGCACTAGGCTGCCTAAAAAGAAGTCCTACAAAGATTTGGTTAGTTGCTTCATGCTTTCTCTATTCCTCTCTTAATACTTAGTTATATTTGATTGATATGTGCTATACTGTATGTGCTATTTTTTATCTTTGAGAACTGCATGTACCACTATTTTTGTATTTTTATTAATTTTGTTCATACTGCTATGTTCGATCTGTGTTATAGAGCTATGGTAGGACAAGGGTCTCATTCTATTTGCTAAAACTTCCCAGCAACAATTTCCAAGTCCATAGTACAGTTATTGATTGGTGACTTATGGCCACCAAAATATTCATCCAAGTTAGTTGTAATTGCACTCTTAGATGCGCCTCCACTGCATCCACTTCCACTATATATACATCGTGTTCCCGTTGCTAAGTTTTTTTTGATTATTGGTATACTCAGATCAACATGGATAAAGAATCACGAACTTTACATTCTATAGACTTATATTCAGAGCAGCAGTTGCTTTTTCCTAATTTTTAGTGGAAGTGTTTTTTGTATGTTGTGGTTGTGCATTAGGTTCAGGTGCTTGTGGTCGATAGGAAAGCTGCTGGAAACAGCTTATCAATGCATGCCACACAAATAAAAGAGGGGCAGGTCAACAACTGGCAGCACTTGCCGCAACACAAAACTTTTGCCTGACTTTTCTACAGAAATAGGTTCTGTCATACAAGCAACTTTGGTCTAAAAGTGGGCCAATTTCCTGGTCCATTTTCTACAAAGGAAAATTAAACTCATGAAGCTCCAGTAGAAAATGACATAATGAAGCCATAAACTTGGAGCTACAAGAGCATTCGGATGACATCTACAACTACAACTTATTGCTTATAATTCACGATAGTACTAATATCGCTAACAACACAAAACTTAACTAGCAGAAGGGTGAAGGCTATCTGGTTGGAGTTTTGAGGCAGCAAGTGGGTTTTTTATACTTGGATCCAGCCTCTATTCTTGGCCTGTGTTGCTCTTTTTTCTCTACCTTAATACAATGACACAGCTCTCCTGCATGATTCATGAAAGAGCAGGAGCATGGCCCAAAACTATATTTAAGTCTTTCACTGATATATGCATGAACTGGATTCTAGAATGCTAAGTTTAAGTTTTGGATAATTTTGTTTCCTTGTCATCTGGAACCATAATGCATTGAACTTAAAGCACAGTATAGAAAAGAAGGCATAATATGCCTTTGGATTTTCTTCATTCCAATTGACATCAGAGAGTAGAAAGGATGGAGCCCTATGATACACAGCTGGGGCTCATGGCCTCTGGGGCCTTCTCTGGGGTGTGTACATGCCTTATGGTTGTCTCCTTTATCTTTGTATCCAATGTTCTAGATGGTAGACTGTCTGGAATAAGGCATACTACGTTAAACCGTATGAAACCTGATTTTTTTTGCATGTTTAGTCTAATGAATAGTCATGTACCTGGTGTTAGAATTTCGTCATACAAATAAAAGAGGGGGGCTCTTCAGTCAGGTCAACAGCTGGCAGAACTTGCCGCAGCACAAAACTTTTGCCTGACTGTTTCTACAGAAATAGGTTTTGTCATACAAGCAACTTTGGTCTAAAAGTGGGCCGATTTCCTGGTCCATTTTCTACGAAGGAAAATTAAACTCATGAAGCTCCAGTAGAAAATGACATAATGAAGCCATAAACTTGGAGCTGCAAGAGTATTCAGATGACAGCTACAACTACAACTAATTGCTTACAATTCACGATAGTACTAATATCGCTAACATCTGAAACTTAACTATCTTAGTTGTAAGCATGTGCTTCAACTGTAGAGGGTTAATCAATTTAGTGGAAGTGGATATTGAATATGTTTAAGCATAAGGTTGTGTGTTAGGTTCAGGTAATTGTATGTTTTCCGGTTCACATTAGTAGGTGCATGCTCACAGTTCCAGAAACAACATGAGGTCCTATGAATATTTCATGTTTCTATGTATAATGAAAATAATAAGCCTTCATCCATTCTTATATACACTCTTTGATCTTGTGGTGTTTGTGCAGGTCCAGAACATCTGCACTAGAACACCTAAAAAGAAGTCCTACAAAGATTTGGTTAGTTGCTTCATGCTTTCTCTATTCCTCTCTTAATACTTAGCTCCATAATAAGCCTCCGATTTGTCACCGTTCTGTTCAACTCATTAGGTGCGTCAACACTGAAATTCACTCTTACGGTCATGTTTTGGTATTGCATTAGAGTTTGCAGCATGAATCAGGGACATCCAATGTTGTTAGATCTATTAATGCGATGTGTTCTGTCTTATTTTTATCCTACAAGTCATTTCGAGATATGTGGTTGCTGATCAGATGTGGGCAATGTTGCATATTTTCTCTCTCTTTCAGCTGGTTATAGTAACAAGGGACCACCATTTTGATGCAAAGGTAAGCATCTGCATTTTAATCGAGTTACATGTCACTGCTACCCCTTAATCCCGGGGTGCCTTTGATTTACGACATCCAGGAGTAGATGCGACAGGATCACAAGTAGGAGGAGCGGTGGCGATGCTGTAGCGAGAGATGCGGGTGCCGAGGTCGTTGTGCTGCGGTGGTGGCAGGACGGGAAGGAGACGAAAAAGCAGGAGCTAGGGCTGTTCAACAACATGATCGAGTCGCTGAGGCGAGGAAGAGTAAGGTGAAGGCCCTCGTCGACGCCTTTGAGACTCAGAGCGTCATCTCGCTGTAGGCAACCAGCACGCCTGCTGCTGCTCTAGCTATGGAAGCAGGTGTCGTGCCATGAGCGCTTCTTGACCTGCAGTGTGCATGATCACCTTTCTTGGAATTTTGGACTTTTTTGGTTGTTAGTGACCGTAAAAGTGGCGCTTGTTGAGGTTTGCTCGTTCCCATGTAAACTGAGTTTTCTCATGGGAGTTTCCATGCTTTTGTAGTGCTACGAAAAGGAAAGTCTGTACAGGTTTTGTGTCTATGCAAGGCTTGAGAAGTTGGCATTGTACTGATAAGTGATAAGTAAACAAGTTATTGTAATGATTTAAACTAGATTGTTTTGAAAGGAAATGGAATGGATAAAGCAAATTAAACTTTGTATTATGTTACTAATTCATGAAAAAATGGTACTAAACTTTCGTCAATTTTTTCTATGTTTCTCATTTCACTCGCTCTATTTTTAGTTACAACTACACTGCATATGCTAGCATATTTGTTCATATAATACTCTTGCTGCATATGCTAGCATATTTGTTCATATAATACTCTTGCTGACATTTCCACTATCACAGCAGCATCTATACTACTATTTGTGTTTTTATATAAATATATTTTATCATATTGATTTCGTCCATGCAAGAGGATCTCTATCGTGTTTCGCAAGATAGGAGCCACCAAGCACCTGTTCGATTTTGTGTAGAACTTCACGCTCCTTCCTATTCCGGATACTTATATCCTTATTCGGATAATGGTGCATAGCAACAACGATAGACTGTCATCGACTTGGACGAACAACCATAGATGTCCCTCAACAACTTATGTGTCGTCGCAACGCACGGGCACCTACCTAGTATAAATATTATGAATGTTAATTCATGTTTATAGAATGAGAAGTTACTAGTAAATAATCATTATTTATATTCCCTTGTATTTCATATACCCTTATTTATATTCATTTACTGAGATGATGAAGGTATGTCCTTCATGACCTTCGTCTGAAGATAATTATATCCAAAAGGAGATAATGCTTCGAAGGACGAAGGTTTTAATCGTTAAAAATTGTGTTGCTTTGTTCTTGATGTATAACATTTGAGAACAAAGACCAACATTGGTGCCCACCTCCGGTGTACTCACTTCCACAACTGTGACGATGGCTCTGCAAAGCAACCAACCTTCGGTTACGAAGCTAGTGCTCTCGATCACTGGCGGTTCAACTTCTGAACCAGATAACAAGAGGCGGAAGAAAGAAGCACAGAGAAGGGTACAACATGTTGGGGTGCAAGGACCCTTCATCAGGTCCACATGGTCTCATATTCCAATCACCTTCTCTTAGGAAGACCTTCAGCTTAAGGATTATACTCACAACGATGCAATGGTCATATCTTGTGTTATCTAGGGATTCCTGGTCCACAATGTCCCGGTGGACACAGGCAGTGCAGCGGATATCATCTTTGCAAAGGCTTTCAGGCAAATGCAAGAGCTAGATGACAAGATACATGATGCAACACATTATCTATGTGGCTTCGGAGGGAGACAGATAGTGGCACTTGGCAAGATAACAATGCCAGTCACCTTCGGCTACATTCATAACACAAGGACAGAGCAAGTTGTCTTTGATATTGTTGATATGGAGTATCCATACAATCCAATCATTGGTCGAGGGACGCTCAATGCCTTCGAAGCAATCCTCCACCCAGCATACCTTTGCATGAAGATACCATCGGAACAAGGGTCCATTGCTATGCATGGGAGTCAAGAAGCCGCTAGGAGAGCCGAAGGAAGTTGGACGGATTCGAAGGCTATTCACAACATAGATGAAACCGAAGCTTATCAGCAGTATAAGCATAAAAGAGAAAAAGTTGCTTCGGCGGATCAGCCAAAGCCTATGTGTTGGAGACTTGTTCTCAAGTGCTATGAATTAAGAACAAGGCAACACAAAAAATATTAAATGTTAAAGTCCTTCGTCCTTCGAAGCATTACTTCCCTTGGGATATAATGATTTTCGGACGAAGGTTATGAAGGACATACCTTCATCAACGCAATATATAATATCGAAGAGAGAATCATATGAAATATAAAAGATAACATGAACAATTATGTATTATTATCAACTCATTTCTATTTTACTATTATGGAAAAATAGAAATGATATCAAGTTACAAATATACCTTCGGCTCGATTGAAGGTAAGAGTACAAGCGTGACGCAAAAGCAAATGCCAAGTCAGCGTGAACAGTACGGGGGCACTGTTCATCTATTTATAGGCACGGGACGTAGCCCATGTAAAATTGCACTCATACCCTTTACATTTGCTAATGATCTTATAGTAATCCATCGGGGTCTAAATAGCCTTTTCCCTTTTAAGTCGGTTCCCTTTTCCGCCATCATGCCGAAGCTCCCCTGCGTACAGCTTCGGCTCTGTGCCAACCTTCGCATCTTTTATATTTCTTCACATTGTGGTTCCGATCCGAGTCCGAAGATACCTGTTCATGTATTATACTCCAGAAACATTGTTAAACCATGTTTTTGAGGACCTTCGGAAGACGAAGGCCCCCAACAGTAGCCCCTCACAAGGTTAATTTGTTAGAATAACGAATTTAGATTGCGATATGGACGAAGGCCCTAAGCCGAAGGTCCGAAAAAACACCTTCCCTTTGCTAGAATAGCAACAGTCAATGACAGACGGGGCCCTCCAACTTGGGGCACGCTGGGCATATAAATAAGAACTCACCCTGAGCACATTTGGTACTCCTGCTTTGCTTTGCTTGATTTCTTAGCTCTTGCTTTCCAACAGTTGCTTAGTTTCTTTAATTTTCAAAGCTTCGGATTTAAGGACATATTTTCGTCAGTTCCGAAGATAAGATGTCTCAAGACAAGAAAACAGTTGCTGAAGCAAAGCTAACCGAAGAAGAGAAGCTTCTTGAGGAAAAGACTGCTGCATTCGCTGAGTCAATTGCAAAAACAAATACAGAGAAAATTACAAGAGAAATTCTAGAAGGCCTATCTGAAGATACTGATGACAGTGACAACTATGATACAGAAAGTGGGGGCAAAGACTCCGAAGATCGGCCCTGGCGACCAAGCCATTCAGTCTTTGGGAAATCAACTATTAAACAGAGTCATCTTGATAATATGATAGGAAGATATTTTTGGGATATGTCTATTGTAAGGGCTGACAACGGAGAGAAGATTGTTCCTGTACCCGAAGAAAATGAAGTCATGGTCTACCGAAGCTTCTTTAAAGCTGGGCTTCGGCTACCCTTAAGCAAATTTGTGGTTGAAGTTCTAAAGATATATCAGATTTTCCTTCACCAGATTACTCCCGAAGCAATTGTCAGAATGGGGATTTTCGTCTGGGCCGTGAGGAGTCAAGGTTTGGAGCCAAGTGCAAAATGTTTCTGCAGCATACACAAACTTTTGTATGAGACGAAGCCCTGGGGTAAAGAACAGTATCATAACAACTTTGGTTGCTATAGCTTCGTTGCTCGCACTGGCTCAAGCTGCCCAGTGCCAACCTTTCGGAAGAGATGGCCCGAGGCCTGGATGGAAGAATGGTTTTACGTGAAGAATGATTTAAAAGCAAGAGAAGATATTAAAGAAATCATCATGCGACCAATTTGGTCCCGCTTCGGGCTTCGTAAACCGAAGGTAGAGATTGATGAGGCAGCCGAAGCATGCCAAAGGGCCTTCAGCACAGTATGCGCTTTTATTGGAACGAGGGATTTAGTTCAAGAGCACGTGGCCTATAGGATATGGCCGCTGATAGACAGCTGGGAAATGCTAGAGGAAACCATCACTAAACCTAATGAAGGTGGTTTGGTTCGATTAAAATATACCTTCAGATTTGGAGACCAATTCATCGAGCCAGACGATGACTGGTTGAAATGTGTTGAAGCTACAAGTGATGAACTGCTTGGGCCGTACTCCAAAGCGGAAGATAATGCGTTATCTGCGGCCTTCGGGAGCCGGAAAAAGAAGAGGCTAAATAGAGTTTTTGATGCTATTGGTTTTATGTATCCTGACTACCGCTACCCGCCAAGGGGGCAGAAGAGAAAGTGTGCAACTTCTGGGAAGGATGTTACTTCAGCTGCTCCGAGTGAGCCCGCGCCGAAGAGGAGAAAAGTGAAGGTTCTTACTCACCGACCTCGCTATATTGAACCGGCCACAGTGCCAGAATTTGACGGTGAGACCTCTTCGGCTACTGAAGCCAAAGAACCTGCGCTTACGCAGAAGATTGAAGAGCTGACTGCAATGCCGAAGGCATCCTCAGTCAAATTAGCAGTTAATATTGAAGAGTTAGAGGTCGAAAGAACAAAGATATTAGAAGTTATAAGCCCTTCGGCAGAAGTGACAGTGTCGAAGGCACAAAAAGATCTTACAGCGACCCCCAAGAGGAAAAGGATGGTCAACGTACTAGATGTGCTGGAGACGATAAAGACTTCAAGCTCTACTCCAGGGAAAACTGGCAAAGCTTCAAAAACGCAGACTGAGACAAAACTAACCGAAGCCGAAGCTGCAAAGAGCCAGGCCGAGACTGTGGAAACTAGAGAAGAGGACACAGAAGAAGAAGCTGCAGAACAAATTCTGCCTGAAAAAACTGCCACTCCTACTCCCGAAGCATCTTCCGAAGTTCTTGATTATATTATACGACACGCTTCAAGAAAAAGGTTATCTGAAGAAGAAAAGCGAGAAGCTCAATACCATGCCTAGAAACTGAAATATCCAAAAGGGGCATTGATATTCAACGGCAGCGGAGAAGAAGATTTCTTGTATTGTCTCCCAGACAGCAAGGAGATTTCTGTCTACCGGGAGATGAGCAGAAGCCTTGGATTCCCGACACTAGAAGACGGGCTTTCGGTGCTATCGAAAGATGAATTGGCCGACAGCTTAGCATATAATAGTTTAAAGGTGTGAAAATGAATTTTTTGTACTTAAAAACACAATTTTTTTTATTTGCTTATACTTAATGCCGCACTTCTTTTGCAGGGCCTGATTCTTAGCAACGCCCTCAGGGCGCAGAAAAGTGCTGAAGACGAAGGATGTACTATAGCTTTGAACAACCTTCGTTCCGAAGTAATTGAACTAAGGAACGAAGGTCTTGAAAAAGATAAAATATTAAACTCATTGGTGAACAAAATAAAAGAAGACGAAGCTACTTCCAAAGCCCAAGCGAAAGCCCAGAAATGCGAAATTGAGGACCTTCGGAAACAGCTAGCTGAAGCAAAATTGAAATGTGTTATTGCCGAAGCTGACCGAGACACCAGTGATTACTAGAAAAATTATTGGGAAAAAACAGTTGTAGAACTTCGCTCTTCAAAAGAAAGATGTTATGAAAAAGCTGTAGAATGTGTGGAAAATATAAAGACTAGCTTCGCCAATGTTGGCGCATATTCAAGTGAAGACAACTTCGTACGAGGCGATCCCGAGGGGCCAATTGAGTGGATCAACAGCGAGGCCGAAGCCTTTGAGGAGATTTTAAATGACCGTGGGGACGTCTGTGCCTTCTCAGGTGTGAGGGGAATTGCGGCTATTTTGGAGAAGTCAGGTTGCGATCATGTGAAAGCTTTGGCCCAAGCCAAAGCTACTTTATCTATTGATGATACGAAGGACCCCTCGGCCGAAGCAAGCTTAGTTGGTGGAAAATTCTTTACTGACATCTGGGAAAATGGCGGCCGAGGGATGGCCCACGAAATAATAAAGAAGAGCGAAAAAGATACTCACGATGCTAGGGAAGCAACGAAGGCAGCTGAAAAAGCTACGGAACTCGAAAGGCGGATAGGTATTGCTTAATAGCTTTTAACTTTATTTTTTATTTTTGTGACTTCGAACTTATTTATGTTTTCTACCGCAGCCGAACTATCTCCTCCCTAGAGCCCTTCAAGTCATTGATCGAGCCAGAGGCAAAGGAATCAGCAGAAATTATTAACATGACCGAAAGCATTTTGGACAAAGTCGTTACTTAACTGCTGACCGAAGCTGGAGACAAAGTTTTGGAAGAAGAAGAATAAATATTGTAAAAATATTGCCAGAATATTAATGTAACATTTGCTGAACTATGCTTGTAATATTTGGTACTCATGAGTTCTTAATGTAATGTGTAAATGGCTTTGTAATCCATTTCTTTGCGATGCAAGAAATTTTTATTGTACATACCATTTTTGAGCCTTCGGCGAAAAAACACCTTCCCTTCTTTTCATGCTTCGTAAAGAAGAGTTTTTATGCTTCGTGAAAATCCTCCAATCATCGCAGAAACATTAATTCTTCGTCAGTAATATACTTTCTTCCTTGATATCAGAGTGCTTCATAAAAAATGCTCCAAGCGTCGCCATAACACTGATACTTCGTCAATAATAGAGCCACTTCAGAGCTGATAAAGTTCTATCTCTTCAAAACTTATTTTGTGCCTCAACACAATTTCACTTTTTCGAAGCATTCTCCGAAGGTCAACATTGTATCCCCTTCTTGTGCCATTGATGCAATATGATGTATGATGCTATGCTATGCGAAATGATGTGATGATGTTATGCTATGCGAAAATGATACTTTGTGCCGAAGACACACACTCACATCCCCATATTGGAATACACAATCTCTTTGTCGTTTATTTTTCGGCTTCACCGTTTATTTTTCGGTGTATCAGCGCTGACTTTTCGCTGTAAGTTCTGCATTCCCTTAGGAACGTCTTTTGAACTTCTTCGCCTTCTATTTCAGCGGTATTCGCGTTGACTTTTCGCGCTTCACCTTATATTTCGGCGGTATTTGGCTTTGCATTTCCTTTGGAACGACTTTTGAGCAGAAAAGTTACACTGCGCTCCCTTAGGAACGACTTTTTGTAGCTTCAGCAAACTTACGCTGCGTTCCGTAGAACGACTTCGGCAAACTTACGCTGCGTTCCGTAGAACGACTTTTTGTAGCTTCGGAGATACTTGTGGCTTAAGAACGACTTTTTGTGCTTCGGCGACTTTTTGGACTCCGTAAGTCTATGGAGAAGATATATTTTCACTATGGCAAAAACGAAGTTATTACAAGGAATTGAAAACGACAAGAAAACTAGGTTTTCAATAATTGTTCCTTAGTAAGAAAGAAAATGACAATGAATGTAAAAACTGATTCAGGGGTAGGATATCTCTTAGTAGATATGCTTCGACTCTGGCACAGTACTGTTGATCGTGCGAGCTTCGAACTCCTCCCTGAAGTCTCTCTGCTGAAGGGTCTGTTCACTCCCTTCTGGCTGTTGGCCGCGTGAATATGCAGGTTGTAGTGGTGGCGGAGGTGGAGGCTCTGGCCAGAATGCCTGTGGCTGACTAGCCGAAGCAACAGACGCTGTAGGATAGTTACCCACATACTCCGGTATGTAGGGTGAGTGATATGAAGAAGTATGCATGACCTGCTTCGGCTGGTTCTGCTGAGCTGCAGCTTCTGCTATTTCCTTCTGTTTCTGAATGGTGACATGGTACATCCTTGTAGTATGGCCCTTATCCTCACCACAGAATAAGCAATAAATTTTCCTGGGTTGATCACCAAACCTTCCCCCAAAGCCCCTGGCGCCTCTGTCCCTTGGAGCTAACGGCCAAAGATAGCTTTGTTGTTGCCCCGAAGCTTGTGAGGAATATTATGGCCTCTGTTGCTGACTTCCTCTGTCGTCATTCTAGGTGGAGTGGATTGATCTGACGTGCCTTGGGTGCATTCTCCCTCCGAAGCCCCTGGTCATCTCAGAGAACCTGTAGGCTTCCTCTCTTCTTTGACGAAAGTCATTATCAGCACGGATGTATTCATCCATCTTTTGAAGCAGCTTCTCCAAAGTCTGTGGAGGCTTTCTGGCAAAATACTGGGCAGTAGGTCCTGTTCGAAGCCCCTTGATCATGGCCTCAATGACAATTTCATTGGGCACTGTAGGCGCTTGTGCTCTCAGACGCAAGAACCTTCGGACGTATGCCTAGAGATATTCCTCGTGATCTTGCGTGCATTGAAACAGAGCCTGAGCTATGACTGGCTTCGTCTGGAAGCCCTGGAAGCTTGTCACCAGCATGTCTTTGAGCTTCTACCATGAAGTGATAGTTCCTGGCCGAAGAGAAGAATACCATGTCTGGGCCACATTCTTAACTGCCATGACAAAAGATTTGGCCATGACAGCTGCATTGCCTCCATATGAAGATATGGTTGCTTCATAACTCATCAAAAACTGCTTCGGGTCTGAATGCCCATCATACATTGGAAGCTGAGGTGGCTTGTATGAAGGGGCCACGGGATAGCCTGCAGTTCTGCTGCAAGGGGAGAAGCATCATCAAAAGTAAAGGTATCATGATTAAAATCATCATACCATCCATCGTCGTTGAACAAGCCCTCTTGATGAAGCTCCCTGTGCTGGGGCCTTCGGTCTTGCTCGTCTTGAGCAAGGTGACGTACTTCTTCAGTGGCTTCGTCAATCTGCCTTTGTATGTCAGCTAGTCGAGTCATCTTCTCCTTCTTCTTTTGCACTTGCTGATGAAGCATCTCCATATTTCTGATTTCTTGGTCCAACTCGTCCTCTTGGGGTGTTGGACTGGTGGCCTTCCTCTTCTGGCTTCGGGCCTCTCGAAGAGAAAGGGTCTCCTGATTTGGATCCAACGGCTGCAGAGCGGCAGCCCTTGTCGCTGAAGCTTTCTTCGGTGGCATGACGAAGGTCAGTGCTTGCCGAAGGTGGTCGAAAAGAGTTCACCGGAGGTGGGCGCCAATGTTGGAGACTTGTTCTCAAGTGCTATGAATTAAGAACAAGGCAACACAAAAAATATTAAATGTTAAAGTCCTTCGTCCTTCGAAGCATTACTCCCCTTGGGATATAATGATTTTCGGACGAAGGTTATGAAGGGCATACCTTCATCAACGCAACATATAATATCGAAGAGAGAATCATATGAAATATAAAAGATAACATGAACAATTAAGTATTATTATCAACTCATTTCTATTTTACTATTATAGGAAAAATAGAAATGATATCAAGTTACAAATATACCTTCGGCTCGAAAGAAGGTAAGAGTAGAAGCGTGACGCAAAAGCAAATGCCAAGTCAACGTGAACAGTACAGGGGCACTGTTGTCACACCCGGTTTTTGGAAGGCAAACCGAATGCGAACCATGTACGTGCCAGGATCAGTTATTCACGTACACAGCAGTTACATAACATGGACATCATCACACAGTGCTCAAATGGTATTAAAAGGGAAATAATAGTTGGTTACATCATACGTCTGAGACGTCCATATAGTTCTTACAATAAATCAAAGTGCGGAAAAGAAACGTAGATAACGCGGCCTTCACAGGCAGCCGATTGGGGGTTGCCGCTAACCCACACCTAGAACTCGTCGTAGTCTTGGAACTCCTGGAAGTCTCCTTCCACAGCTTCATCTTCTCCTGAGCAGTGGTTGCAATGCTGACAACCTGGGGGGGGTTTGGTGTGTAGAGCAAGGGTGAGTACACATCAACATACTCAGCAAGTATCCTGTTTGGCTGTAGTGGACTAGCTTTATGTGGGGATAAGTCAAGCAGTTGCTTTTAGTTGGTCAGGTTATTACTTACTAGTAGAAAGCCAGGTTTTAACATTAACCCAAGTTATTAGCCCAATGTATCCTTTCCAAACGGAAAGAATACCACTTACCAATACCATAATCATAATCAGAACCATCAATCTCATTGCCACCTGTACCAAAATGTCTCTGATCAAGTATCACTAATCTCTGGAGCTCCCTTGGCCGCTCATAACCGTGAGCACGGCTGATATATCAGTTTCATAACACTCTGCAGAGGTTGTGCACTTTACCCACAAGCCGTGATTTCCCTTTCTGCCCGGAGAGAGCTACTCCCCATTGACCACTACCTAGGTGGTCCAGCAGGGCATCACTACGTAGCCTTTACAAAGATTCCCCGAGGCTGTAGCCGCCCGTTAGGTTTCCTAAATGTACCGCACTCCTCCCCAAGGGACAAATCAACCTTGGCAGAGCGAGCCGCATACACCGAGCCCCATTGACGGCACGACGGCGAAGCGAACTACACCCCGGTTCCTCTAATTATTCAGCTAAGGGCGTCCCATTCCACCCTCATGGTTGCACTGTTTTCCCGGGCGGTCATCCATTGAACAGGTCCTTACGGAGAGGCACTCGAGAAACCGCTCGAGTCCCCTTAAATGCCACAAGTATGATCATAAATAAGAAGGGAAAACAGCGTATCATAGATAATCACATCATGTTCATTGATTAGAGTTGAGCAATAGCATCAGACTAAGCAGTAATAATCCGACCCAAATAGGTAAACAAGGACATGGATAACAAAAGCTAGTCAATCCTTAAATATAAATGTGTAATGCGGGAGGTGAATTAAAGAATGAATAGGACAGCAATAGGTCAAAGGACACTTGCCTCCACCAACCGACTGCTGCTCAGGGGCTTCTCCTGCGAATTCCTCGGGCTCTTCGACCGGATCGTTCTCTATGCGAGCGCAAACATACATACATCCACATATTTAATACAAAAGAACAGTACACCATACAAGGGAACAAGTAAAGCGAATATGCATCAAGTATGACATTCGATATCGCATTCATTAAGGTTAGAAAGAAACGGGAAAGGGTCTCGCAGGGGGTTAAAGCTTATGCACTAATGATCAGTTACAATTGGTTCTTAACAAAAGGATTCTGTTATATACACTAATGGAAACCTGGTCATTTTAGGTTGATCAACATTGAACGAGATAAACAGTTAATTACATGAATCAATTAGCGTAACGGAATTCTAAATTAAGCTTCATATTTCAATAACATTAACAATGATTAGCCTACCTAAAATAAAATAACTATGATCACAGAAAGTAAAATAAAATAAATAAAAATAAAAAAAATAAAAAAAACAGGGGGCGGTTGAACTGGCCCTAGGGCGGTTGAACCGGCCGGGGGCAGGGCGGCCGAGCTGGGCGCGGGCGCGGGCGCGGGTGGCCGAGCTAGGCGGCCGGGGCGGCCGAACCGGCGGCCAGGACCGGCCGAGCTGGCGGCCAGGGCCGGCCGAGGCGGGGACGCGGCCAGGGGCCAGGCGGGCGGGGCCAGGCGCGGCCAGCGGCCGGCTGGGGCGCGGCCGGGCGCGGCCAGCGGCCAGCTGGGGCGCGGCTGGGGCGGGCTGGGGGCTGGCCGAGGCCGGCTGGGCGGCCGGGGGGGCGCCAGGGCGCGGCTGGGCGGCCGGGGAGAGAGGAGGGGAGAGGGGAGAGGGAGGGAGGAGGGAGGAGGGGGGCTCACCGGCGATGGGCGGCCGAGGGCGAGGGCGGCCGAGCAGGGGACGGCGGCTAGGGCAGGGGGCGGCGCTAGGGCAGGGGGTAGAGGGTGGCGGCTAGGGTGGGGAGGGAGAAAATGAGAGGGAGGGAGAGAGGATTAGGGAAAAGGGGAGGTGGGGGCGGTTGGGCCTATTGGGCCCAAAGGGGGGCGCGCGGGGGGCGGCTGGGCCGGCCAGGGGCCCACGGCGCGGGAGAGAGAAAGGGGAAGAGGGAGAGAGAAAGAAAGAAAGAGAAAAAGAAAAAGATTATCTCCTTTTCGAAATTCGTTTTTCCTAGATGAATGCATTCACGTTCTCAATCAATCCAAAAGAATGCACGGTTCGGCATGGTGCATCAAACAACATAAAGTATTTAGGGTTTTCTTTACACGGGAATTCCAAACTGAATCCCGCTAAAACTTTGGAAAAGGTCAAGGTCTAGCGAGGGAAAAAAGAAAAAGAAAAGGTAACGCCCGAATTTGGCGAGTAAAGAAAAGAAAAAATTCAACTGCAAAATTCGGGGCGTTACAAACCTATCCCCCTTAAAAGAATCTCGCCCTCGAGATTCAGGGCTGGCTAGCAAAGAGTTCTGGGTACTTGGCCATCAAATCATCTTCACGCTCCTAGGTTGCTTCTTCCTCAGAGTGGTGACTCCATCTGACTTTGCACATTCTGATGGTTTTCCTTCGGGTGACTCTGTCTGCAATCTCAAGGGTCTGAGCTGGCTTCTCAACATAGGTCAAGTCTTCCTGGACTTCCAGACCTTCCACTGGCAACTGCTCTTCTGGCACACGCAAACACTTCCTCAACTGAGACACATGAAAGACATCATGCACAGCAGACAAATTCTCTGGCAGGCTGAGCTGATAAGCCACTTCTCCACGCTTTGAGAGAATTTGATACGGACCAATGTAGCGGGGTGCTAGCTTGCCTTTCACTCCGAACCTTCTGACTCCTCTGATCGGTGACACTTTCAGATAGACAAAGTCTCCGACTTCAAAACTCAGCTCTCTTCTCCTTGTGTCTGCATAGCTTCGCTGCCTCGATTGCGCTATCTTCAGATTCTCTCGGACCATCTTGATGTTCTCTTCGGCTTCAAGCAGAATGTCTGGCCCAAACACTTGCTTTTCTCCAGGCTGATCCCATTGCAACGGAGTTCTACAACTCCTTCCATAAAGCGCCTGAAATGGTGACATCTTCAAACTGGCCTGATAACTGTTGTTATAGGAAAACTCTGCATAAGGCAATCGCTTGTCCCATCCGGACTGATCTTGCAACGCACAGGCTCTCAACATATCTTCAAGAATTTGATTGGTTCTTTCGGTCTGGCCATCTGTCTGCGGGTGATAAGCTGAACTGAAATTCAGATGTGTGCCCAAGGCTTCATGCAACTGCTGCCAGAAATGAGAGGTGAACTGCGTTCCTCTGTCTGACACTATCTTCTTTGGCACACCATGAAGACAAACGATCCGAGACATATACAACTCTGCCAATACTGCACTGTTGTAGCTGGTCTTGACAGGTATGAAGTGGGCTGACTTGGTTAAACGGTCCACCACTACCCAAATGGAATCGTAGCCGGCTCGAGTGCGAGGCAATCCGACTATGAAATCCATGCCGATTTCATCCCATTTCCACTGAGGGATCTGCAACGGTTGCAACAATCCAGCTGGTCTCTGGTGCTCTGCCTTAATTCTTCGACAACTATCGCACATAGCCACATGCTCTGCGATTTCCCTCTTCATTCCGTACCACCAGAATTTCTTCTTCAGGTCCTGATACATCTTCTCACTGCCAGGGTGAATCGAATAAGCTGTCTCATGAGCTTCCTTGAGAATCAACTCCCGAATGGACTGGACATTGGGAACACACAAGCGGTCTTTGAACCATACCACACCTTTAGCATCTTCTCGAAAATCTTTGCCTCTGCCATCTAGAATCAGTCGCCGAATCTCACTGATCTTCTCATCATTCTTCTGCGCTTCTTTGATTTCGCGCTCCAAGGTAGGTTCCAATTCAACTGTGACTCCTCGCGAATTATTCAGAAATCCGAGACTCAACCTGTCGAACTCCTTAGCCAACTCATAAGGCATCGGACGAGCGACCATCAGATTGACTTGACTCTTTCTGCTCAAAGCATCTGCCACTACGTTTGCTTTGCCTGGATGGTAATGAATCTCCAACTCATAGTCTTTGATCAACTCTAACCATCTTCGTTGCCTCATGTTCAGCTCTGACTGAGTGAATATGTACTTCAGACTCTTGTGATCTGTGTAAACATCGCATTTCTGTCCATACAGATAGTGCCTCCATGTCTTCAGTGCGTGAACCACTGCTGCCAACTCTAGATCATGGATTGGGTAATTCTTCTCATGAACCTTTAACTGTCGGGACGAGTAAGCCACAACTCTTCCCTCTTGCATCAATACGCATCCCAAACCTGTGTAACAAGCATCACAATACACCGAGAAGGGCTTGTGCACATCAGGCAAGACTAGGACAGGCGCTGTTGTCAATTTCTCTTTCAGCGCTTCGAAGGCCTCTTGACATTTCTGGGTCCACTTGAACTCAACCTTGTTGCCTAGCAACGCTGTCATTGGTTTCGCAATCTTCGAAAATCCTTCAATGAATCGCCGATAATATCCAGCCATTCCAATGAAGCTCTTGATTCCTCGAGCATCCGTTGGCGCTTTCCAGTTCAGAATGTCTGCCACTTTCTTCGGATCCACAGCCAATCCTTCTTTGTTGATTATGTGACCCAAGAACAGGACTTCACTGATCCAGAACTCACACTTGCTCAACTTTGCATACAACTGGTGCTCTCGCAATCTCTGCAATACCATCCTCAAATGATCTGCATGCTCTTCTTCATTTTGAGAATAAATCAGAATGTCATCAATGAATACCACCACAAACTTATCGAGATAATCCATGAATACACTGTTCATCAAGTTCATAAAGAATGCTGGTGCATTGGTCAAACCAAAAGACATCACTGTGAACTCATACAAACCATACTTGGTAATGAATGCCGTCTTCGGAATGTCCGAAGGTCGGATCCTGAGCTGATGATAACCTGACCTCAGATCGATCTTGGAGAACACACTGGCTCCTCTCAACTGGTCGAACATATCTTCTATTCTGTGCAAAGGGTACTTGTTCTTGATCATGACTTCATTCAAAGCTCGATAATCGATACACATCCTCTTGGTGCCATCTTTCTTCTCCACAAACAGGACAGGGGCGGCCCAAGGCGAGGTGCTTGGCCGGATGTAACCTTTCTCTGACAGCTCATCAATCTGCTTCTTAAGCTCAACCAACTCTGGTCCAGATATTCTGTAAGCTCTCTTAAAGATAGGGGCGGTTCTAGGAAGAAGCTCTATGGCGAATTCAACTTTCTGCTCTGGTGGCATACCCGGTAAGTCCTTTGGAAACACATCTGGGAATTCAGACACAACCTTGATACTCTCAATCGGGTCTGCTTCACTGCTATCGACAGCCATCTGATAACAACTTCCTTTCTTCGGCTCAGGCGGGACTAACTCGGTCACCACTTCCTCTCCTAGTGGGGACACCAACTTGATTGTCCTTTTATCACAACTGATAACTGCCTGATACTTATCTAGCCAATTCATCCCTAGGATGACATCTATTCCCTGAGTACCCATTACTATAAGGTTAGCGGGAAACGCTATCCCCCTTATTTCCACACATACATTCAAACAGATGCTATCAGCTCGAATTCTACCACCGGCTGAGTCAATTTGAATGGGGGTTGACATGGGAGTAATTGGAAGATTATGTGCTTCTACCCATGATGCAGTAATGAAAGAATGCGTTGCTCCAGTATCAAATAACACTTCTGCAATATGGGAGTCGACTGGGAACATACCTACTGTCATGCCGGGAGTCTCCTGAACTGCTTCAGCCTCCAAGTGGTTCAATCTTCCATGATTATAGCGCTGCTGAGGGCGGTTGCCTGCTCCAGACTGAGACGCATTCTGCTTTGCTGGGGCATTGGGGCCTGACTGCTGCTGGGCTGCTTTCTTCGGACATTGCATTACCCAGTGGCCTTGCTCTCCACAGTGGAAACATGCCCTGTTTCCAACCTGAGCTGGTGCTGTCTGACTGCTCTGCTGAGTTGCGGGGGCAGGAAGACGAGGTGTCTGCTGATTCTGCCTCTGAAACTGGCCTCCTGATTGATTGCTCTGACGGTTCTGGTACTGATGCTGAGGGTACTGCCTTTGGAACTGCTGATACTGCTGACGCTGCTAATGCTGCTGATGCTGCTGAGGTGGACGCTGGTTCTGCCTGAACTGCTGAGGTTGATTGCCTGAAAAACGAGGACGGCTGCTGCTTCCAGGCTGGGGTCCACTGATCTTGCGCTTACGATCCTCCATCTCCTTACGCTTCCTTTCTGTCATGATTGCTCTGTCAATCAGGTGCTGGAATGTCGGGAAGGTGTGATTCATCAGTTGGTACTGAAGAGGGTCGACCAAGCCTCTCAAGAAACGGTACTGTCGCTTGGCGTCGGTGTTGACATCCTCAGGAGCATAGCGAGACAACTGCAGAAACCTGTCTCGATACTCACTGACAGATGATGACCCTTGCTTAAGGGCCAGGAATTCCTCCTTCTTCACTGTCATTAGACCTGCAGGCACATGGTACTGACGAAAGCTACCTCTGAACTCTTCCCAGGTGATGGCATCGGGGTTGGCATGGGTGGCGAGGTAAGACTCCCACCATGATTGGGCTGCTCCTCTCAACAAACGGGGACCATACAAGACTTTCTCCCTGTCATCACACTAAGCGGTATGCAACTCCCGCTCCACAGTGCGCAGCCAATCTTCAGCATCCATGGGGTCAGAAGAGTGAGCGAACGTTGGTGGATGACCTCTCATGAATTCAGCACGCTTGTCTCTGGGCATCTGAGGCATCTGAGGCTGGGGTGGAGCCTGCTGCTGCTGCTGCTGAATGGCGGCCAGAGTCTGACCGATGGCCTGAACTGCCTGAGTCTGCATCAGAAACATCTGCTCGATCGACATCGGGGGCGGGGGCGGCAGCTGCTGCTGCTGGGGCGCCTCATCTTGCTGACCGGCTTGCTCCTGCTGAGCACGCCTTCCTCCTCTGCGCCTGTTCTCTGACATCTGCAGAACGCAACCACACATCAGAACTGATCTGGCAAATCTTGCAGCATAAGAAAAGAGTATAGAATTCTCCAACAGCACTGAACAGATGAGCATCTTCACTGATCTCCAACACAGACCACACAGCTTCTCAGATAAAGAGGAAAGTGGAATAAAGGTTTTCCCAACTATATAACTAACTCCATTAACATAATAGGTAAGCCAAAATGCAGGGGAAACCCACACTCTGGTGACAATCATTACAAAGATCCAAACCAAACATAGTTCATCATGACAAACATAAATGCACAGGATATAGCAAACTACCCTGTCTAACTAAGACTAACTAAGACCGAAACTAACGCTAAGACTGAAGCTTCTATGTATATATATTTCGTATTAATTACAAGATCCAACTCTAACGATCTATGGTTCTAGATTTATCTTGGTCTTGCAGTCGGGATTGCCATAAGACTGGAGTCCACGCCGAGGTGAGCGGTACGGGTGCTGAGTCCCAACGGGAGCGGGGGAACCATCATCCAAGTGACGACGCTCCGCGCGCTCAGCCCGCAGCAGGGCGATCTCAGCACGAGCCCTACTCAGCTCGTCTAATGCATGGTCCAGCTCCGTGTTTAGCACGGCGGCTAGGTTGACTGTGCTGCTCAACCTAGGATTGTCCTCACCAGCAGGTGAAACAATCACGCCTCCTGTGCTGCCAGATGGACGGCGGGGGTAATACTTCAGGTCGAGACCGTCAGCTACCCCACCGAGAACCAAGCAGTAGTGCGAAAGCGCACGCCGTGCAGCATCCTGCATGGCTGCCTCAGCTGAGTCCCGCTCAGAGATGGAATAGTGCTCTGAGCAAGCCTCCGTGCCCTGGAGACTGTTCTCCGGACGGCGCACCAAACAGGTCGCCTCCCAGCGGTCCGGGTAGACCCCGCGACTATGCTGGTAGACCACACAGCGATACTCGATGGACCAAGTACGCCGGTCAAGTGCCTGACGTAGCAGGGTGTCGAGCGCGTCGTGGAAGTGACACCCGCGAGCAGCGTCGCGAGTGATGGGTCGAGCAACCCATCCTTCCGGCTCATGGTCAGCAGAGAAGTCGATGTCGTGGCTCGGGCTGTCGTCGCCACCTCCGTCGTCTGGGTCTCCTCCAGCAGCTACTCCAGAAGCTGGGACACCCAATGGTGGTGCAGGGGGCGCCTCCAGGGGAAGCACAGGAGAGCAGCTCCTCACAGACTCTATCTCCTGCTGGAGCGAGAAGGAAGAGCCCTGCTGCTCCTGTCGTCGACGTTCCTGCTCCTCATGCAGGCGGTGGTGCAGTCTCTCCAAGTGGCTGGACTGTCCGGCCACGGGACGGCGAAGCGGACGCTCAGCAAGGCGGGAGGGTAAGAAGGGGATGACGGACTTTCGTGCAGTGTGTCTAAGTCGAGCCATCTACAAAAGACATCGCAAGCAAAAGGGTGAGAACAGAATTAATATGACCAGCAAATAATGAATCATAAATAAATGAAGGATCAGAATAAAACATAATTTTCAGCAAGGTATAATATATAGTAGAACATAGGTTTGGTCAGTAGGACCAACTTTTGAAGGGATGCCAAAGTCAAGGCAGGGACAGAGGTCTATAATCCTTAGAACGACCATTCTACTCTAGGTTAGCGGTCCTACAGTCAGCACGGCTTTGATACCACTTATGTCACACCCGGTTTTTGGAAGGCAAACCGAATGCGAACCATGTACGTGCCAGGATCAGTTATTCACGTACACAGCAGTTACATAACATGGACATCATCACACAGTGCTCAAATGGTATTAAAAGGGAAATAATAGTTGGTTACATCATACGTCTGAGACGTCCATATAGTTCTTACAATAAATCAAAGTGCGGAAAAGAAACGTAGATAACGCGGCCTTCACAGGCAGCCGACTGGGGGTTGCCGCTAACCCACACCTAGAACTCGTCGTAGTCTTGGAACTCCTGGAAGTCTCCTTCCACAGCTTCATCTTCTCCTGAGCAGTGGTTGCAATGCTGACAACCTGGGGGGGGTTTGGTGTGTAGAGCAAGGGTGAGTACACATCAACATACTCAGCAAGTATCCTGTTTGGCTGTAGTGGACTAGCTTTATGTGGGGATAAGTCAAGCAGTTGCTTTTAGTTGGTCAGGTTATTACTTACTAGTAGAAAGCCAGGTTTTAACATTAACCCAAGTTATTAGCCCAATGTATCCTTTCCAAACGGAAAGAATACCACTTACCAATACCATAATCATAATCAGAACCATCAATCTCATTGCCACCTGTACCAAAATGTCTCTGATCAAGTATCACTAATCTCTGGAGCTCCCTTGGCCGCTCATAACCGTGAGCACGGCTGATATATCAGTTTCATAACACTCTGCAGAGGTTGTGCACTTTACCCACAAGCCGTGATTTCCCTTTCTGCCCGGAGAGAGCTACTCCCCATTGACCACTACCTAGGTGGTCCAGCAGGGCATCACTACGTAGCCTTTACAAAGATTCCCCAAGGTTGTAGCCGCCCGTTAGGTTTCCTAAATGTACCGCACTCCTCCCCAAGGGACAAATCAACCTTGGCAGAGCGAGCCGCATACACCGAGCCCCATTGACGGCACGACGGCGAAGCGAACTACACCCCGGTTCCTCTAATTATTCAGCTAAGGGCGTCCCATTCCACCCTCATGGTTGCACTGTTTTCCCGGGCGGTCATCCATTGAACAGGTCCTTACGGAGAGGCACTCGAGAAACCGCTCGAGTCCCCTTAAATGCCACAAGTATGATCATAAATAAGAAGGGAAAACAGCGTATCATAGATAATCACATCATGTTCATTGATTAGAGTTGAGCAATAGCATCAGACTAAGCAGTAATAATCCGACCCAAATAGGTAAACAAGGACATGGATAACAAAAGCTAGTCAATCCTTAAATATAAATGTGTAATGCGGGAGGTGAATTAAAGAATGAATAGGACAGCAATAGGTCAAAGGACACTTGCCTCCACCAACCGACTGCTGCTCAGGGGCTTCTCCTGCGAATTCCTCGGGCTCTTCGACCGGATCGTTCTCTATGCGAGCGCAAACATACATACATCCACATATTTAATACAAAAGAACAGTACACCATACAAGGGAACAAGTAAAGCGAATATGCATCAAGTATGACATTCGATATCACATTCATTAAGGTTAGAAAGAAACGGGAAAGGGTCTCGCAGGGGGTTAAAGCTTATGCACTAATGATCAGTTACAATTGGTTCTTAACAAAAGGATTCTGTTATATACACTAATGGAAACCTGGTCATTTTAGGTTGATCAACATTGAACGAGATAAACAGTTAATTACATGAATCAATTAGCTTAACAGAATTCTAAATTAAGCTTCATATTTCAATAACATTAACAATGATTAGCCTACCTAAAATAAAATAACTATGATCACAGAAAGTAAAATAAAATAAATAAAAATAAAAAAAATAAAAAAACAGGGGGGGCGGTTGAACCGGCCCTAGGGCGGTTGAACCGGCCGGGGGCAGGGCGGCCGAGCTGGGCGCGGGCGCGGGCGCGGGCGGCCGAGCTGGGCGGCCGGGGCGGCCGAACCGGCGGCCAGGACCGGCCGAGCTGGCGGCCAGGGCCGGCCGAGGCGGGGACGCGGCCAGGGGCCAGGCGGGCGGGGCCAGGCGCGGCCAGCGGCCGGCTGGGGCGCGGCTGGGGCGGGCTGGGGGCTGGCCGGGGCCGGCTGGGCGGCCGGGGGGGCGCCAGGGCGCGGCTGGGCGGCCGGGGAGAGAGGAGGGGAGAGGGGAGAGGGAGGGAGGAGGGAGGAGGGGGCTCACCGGCGATGGGCGGCCGAGGGCGAGGGCGGCCGAGCAGGGGACGGCGGCTAGGGCAGGGGGCGGCGCTAGGGCAGGGGGTAGAGGGTGGCGGCTAGGGTGGGGAGGGAGAAAATGAGAGGGAGGGAGAGAGGATTGGGGAAAAGGGGAGGTGGGGGCGGTTGGGCCTATTGGGCCCAAAGGGGGGCGCGCGGGGGGCGGCTGGGCCGGCCAGGGGCCCACGGCGCGGGAGAGAGAAAGGGGAAGAGGGAGAGAGAAAGAAAGAAAGAGAAAAAGAAAAAGATTATCTCCTTTTCGAAATTCGTTTTTCCTAGATGAATGCATTCACGTTCTCAATCAATCCAAAAGAATGCACGGTTCGGCATGGTGCATCAAACAACATAAAGTATTTAGGGTTTTCTTTACACGGGAATTCCAAACTGAATCCCGCTAAAACTTTGGAAAAGGTCAAGGTCTAGCGAGGGAAAAAAGAAAAAGAAAAGGTAACGCCCGAATTTGGCGAGTAAAGAAAAGAAAAAATTCAACTGCAAAATTCGGGGCGTTACAACTGTTCATCTATTTATAGGCACGGGATGCAGCCCATGTAAAATTACACTCATACCCTTTACATTTGCTAATGACCTTATAGTAATCCATCGGGGTCTAAATAGCCTTTTCCCTTTTAAGTCGGTTCCCTTTTCCGCCATCATGCCGAAGCTCCCCTGTGTACAGCTTCGGCTCTGTGCCAACCTTCGCATCTTTTATATTTCTTCACATTGTGGTTCCGATACGAGTCCGAAGATACCTATTCATGTATTATACTCCAGAAACATTGTTAAACCACGTTTTTGAGGACCTTCGGAAGACGAAGGCCCCCAACACTATGCTTTTGTGTGAAGATATATCAGATCAAAAAGTGCTACTGGGGTCTCAGTTATCTGTTGAGCAAGAAAAGACTATGCTAAGGTTCTTGTTTAACAACAAAGATGTTTTTGCTTGGACAACCAATGATCTCTGTGGTGTTAATAGGGACATCATCGAGAACTCACTCAATGTAGACTCGTCCTTCAGACCAAGGAAGCAGAGACTTCAGAAAATGTCTGATGACAAGGCCGAAGGTGCACGAAATGAAGTGAAAAGACTTCTAAGTGCCGGTGTTATCAGAGAAGTAACGTACCCAGAGTGGTTGGCCAATACAGATATGGTAAAGAAAGCAAATGGAAAATGGAGGATGTGTATTGACTTCACAGATCTCAACAAGGCATGTCCAAAGGATGAATTTCCATTGCCAAGAATAGATTCACTTGTAGATGCAACAACTACTTCGGAACTCATGAGCTTATTGGATTGCTACTCAGGCTATCACCAAATCTGGATGAAAAAAGAGGATGAGCCAAAGACGAGCCTCATAACTCCTAGTGGCACCTATTGCTACCTTCGGATGCCTGAGGGACTCAAGAATGCTGGAGGAAGCTTCAGCAGAATGACTGCCAAAGTTCTCCATTCTCAAATTGGCAGAAATGTGCTGACATATGTTGATGATATTATAGTAAAAAGCACAAAGCAAGAAAATCATGTCGCTGATTTATAAGAAACATTTGCCAATTTCAGACAAGTTGGTCTCAAGTTGAATCCAGAAAAATGTGTCTTCGGAGTGAAGAAGGGTAAGTTTCTTGGTTGCCTGGTATCGACAAAGGGCATCGAAGCTAACCCGAGTAAAATCGAAGCCAACCTTCGGATGGAGCCGCAAATTCAAAAAAAAGGGGCTCAACGGTTAGCAGGAAGGCTAGCATCATTAAACAGATTCATTTCAAGATCAGCAGAAAGGAATTTACCTTTCTTTGAAATATTGAAATCAGCCGAAGTCTTCCAATGGGGTCTAGCTCAACGGGAAGCCTTCGAGGAACTGAAGTAGTATTTGATAGATTTAACAACCCTAACCCCACCTTCATCAGGGGCCCCATTACTTCTGTATGTGGCTGCTTCCCATGCTGCGGTTAGTGTGGCACTTGTACAGGAGAAGCAAGATGGCCAAACAAAAAAGCAAGCACCAGTATACTTCGTCTTCGAAGTACTTAGCCCATCAAAGAGAAATTACACAGAATTGGAGAAGGTACTGTATGCTGTATTGATGGCCTGCAGGAAGCTTCGACATTACTTCCAAGCATATCATATAATAGTGCCATCATCACAACCCTTAAGGACATAATGAGGAACAGGGAAGCAACAGGAAGGGTCGGAAAATGGGTCGCAGAACTCAATGAATTCACCATTGATTATGTATATAGATCTTCAATACAATCTCAGGCATTAGCAAACTATATTGCTGATTGGACGCCAGGGGCTCAGGATGAAAAAACAATAAAAGATGCCAAAGCTTGGACAGTATTTTGCGATGGGTCATGGGGGACCTTCGGTGCAGGGGCAGCTACTGTCCTGGTTGCGCCCTCCAAAGTCAGAACATGTTATGCAATAAAATTGGACTTCATCTGTACAAATAATATTGCCGAGTACAAAGCTCTTCTCTTGGGGCTTCGGAAGCTAAAGGCAATGGGAATAAGAAGGGCAATCCTCAAGACCGATTCACAAGTTATCTCGGGTCATGTGGATAAAAGTTGTAAGGCAAGAGACCCGAATCTTGAAAAGTATCTAGATGCAGTCCGAAGGTTGGAAGCCTCTTTTGAAAGATTTTCTGTAAAAAATATCCCAAGGGGAGAGAATGAGCATGCAGACTTATTAACTAAATCAGCGGCACAGGGGCTCCCTTTACCTTCGAAAGTATTTTTCGAAACAATAAAAGCAGCTTCGGTTGAGCTCATGGAAAGAGCAGTGCGCACAATTTCACCAGTACATAGTGAAGATTGGAGGACTGAAATTGTATCCTTCCTCCAGGGCAACTATCTTTCAGATGACGAAGGTTATAATAAAAGAATGGAGGCAAGGACAAGACCATATGTAATAATAGAAGGGGAGTTATACAAGCACAGAGTTTGCTCTCCATTGCTCAAGTGTTTATCTAGAACCGAAGGACAAGAATTAATGAAAGAGATACATGCAGGACTGTGTGGGGCTCACATTGGGTCTAGACCTCTACTGGGGAAGGTTTTCAGACAAGGCTTCTACTGGCCGAAGGCAGCTTCGGATGCAGCAGAATTAGTACAGAAATGTGAAAATTGCCAAAGATGCGCCAGAGATCAGAAGCAACCTTCGTCTTTGACTCAACTAATACAACCAACTTGGCCACTGCAAAGATGGGGTTTGGATTTGTTAGGACCGCTACCACCAGCATAAGGCAACCTAAACTATGTTGTGGTGGCGGTGGAATACTTTTCCAAGTGGATTGAGGCAAAGCCTCTGGCTACAATAACTTCGGCTACAGTACAAAAATTCTTCTAGCAAAGTATCGTTTATCGATTCGGAGTGCCGAAGGCTATCACCGTTGATAACGGAACTCAGTTCGATGCTGAAACTTTCAAAACTTTTTGTAACAAAATTGGCACAAAAATACACTTTGCATCTGTAAGGCATCCTGAGTCAAATGGGTTGGTAGAAAGGGCAAATGGCATCATAATAACAGGAATAATGAAGTCAATTTTCAATCAGCCTAAAGGAAAGTGGCCAGATGAATTAATAAAGGTGGTTTGGAGTCACAACACTGCTGTATCAAGGTCAATAGGGTTCACTCCGTTCAAGCTTCTGTTCGGTGATGAGGCAATAACACCGGAAGAAGCAAGAACGGGTTCAATAAGAACCTTAGCTTCGACAGAGGATGAATCCGACTGCCAAGTAACAAAAGATACCATAGAAGGGAATAGACTTCAGGCCATAGAGCATATCACCAAATATTAGGCCGAAACAATAAAATGGCGTGACAGAAAAGTTAGATTGAAAAACATCAAGTCAGGTCATTTAGTGCTTCAAAGAGTGGCTAACCCCGATACAGTAGGGAAGGTTCAGCTCAAATGGGAAGGCCCTTTCTTGGTGGTATCTTCGTCAAGACCCGGTTCTTACAGGCTGAAGGATATGAACGACAACGACATACCCAGGTCTTGGAATGCGGATGAGCTTCGATGATATTATGTGTAATTGATGTAATTTTCTTATTTTCCCCTATGGCACCCTTTTTCCTTTCACGAGGGGGTAAGGTTTTTAATGGGGCCATAGGTTGTAATTTTCAATTTTTCTTGTTTAGCCCTATGTAATACAAGGGCCAAATTCCCCCACATGTAAAATGTAACACAAGGAACCGCACCATATGGAGAAGCTCAAAAGTCGTCCCTAAGGCGATGCGAACCTAAAATGTTACCTAAGAAGTGACAAAGCTACAAAGTCGTTTCTAAGCGAGCGCAGAGTAAGTTTCGAAGCTCAAAAGTCGTTTCTAAGGGAATGCAGAGCCAAAATACACCTAAGTAAAGGGTGAAGAAGCTCCAAAGTCGTTCCTAAGGGCCTGTAGAGCTTAGCTCCAAAGTCGTTCCTAAGGGGATGCAGAGCTGAAATACCACCTAAGTAAAAGGTGAAGAGACTCCAAAGTTGTTCCTAAGGGGATGCAGAGTCTGGGTGTGGTTTCGTGTGCGTTTGGGACATACATTTGCATATTCCATCACATCATTTTTGCATTCATACAAACATTCATTAGACATTCGTAGGATCATCATCATCATTATCATGACATGAAGCACAGGTGTTAACAGGAAAGGAAAAAGATGCCTGTCTGTGGTGACAAAATGCTTTGTTAAATACGAGGATGCTTCGTCTCAGATAGAACTTCATGATGTGAGGAGGCACTTCGTTCTTAATGAAAAAATGCTTCGATGTGAACGAAAAGAAGGGAAGGTGTTTTTCGCCTTCGGCTCAAAAAATTGAAAGTGTGGGTTTCGTTCACAGCAAAGCAATTCACACATGGACGAAAAGGTAAAATTATATTACAAGGTATGTGAAAGGGAAATAGGGTCAAACCTTTTCCTAAATGATTTTGGTGGTTGAAATGCCCAACACAAATAATTGGACTAACTAGTTTGCTCTAGTTGATCATTTCACCGGTGCATAAGTTCATCTACAACTATTCTAAATCGACTGTCCGAAATACCGTAGATTATTCTGGACAGGAGAAGCTTTTTGGGAAAATAGACTAAGCGCGGACCGTCCGGGCCCTTGTGGCGGACCGTCCGCGACACCAAGGTGACCCTCAGACAGGAACACTGCATAAAAGCAAGTCTACACTATGAACCATCCGATGGAAAAGCAAGCACCGTCCGAGACCAAGCGCGGACCGTCTGGCCTCAGGCGTGGACCGTCCGGTCGGCGCAGAACCGAAAAGCCCAAAGGTGACAAGTTGAGCAAAAGGAATTATAGAGCTGGCGCGGACCGTCCGGGACCAAGGGTGGACCGTCCGCATGGTGTCACCGAGGCAGATAGCCGTTGATCTAGCCGTTGATCTATCAGAAGTATCCGTTGAAGATGTCAGAATCGACCGTTGGAGGGTCGCGGACCATCCGAGCCCTAGCCGCGGACCGTCCGCCAGTGCAATTTCTGGCAGATGTGCCCCAATGGCTATATGGGTGGTTGAGGGCTATAAAAGCCACCCCAACCACCTCATTCACTAGTATTCATTGATCCATTTCATACACAAGAGTTGGGTATTCACTCCTATCTACTAGAGCAACACTTCTATACACATCAAAGCCTCACAAGTGCCACAAAAGAGAGATCAAGCAAGAAAGAGCTACTCGTGTGCGTTTAGTGATAGTGCCTTGTGAGAATCATTGAGAGAAAGTGTGTGCTACCCCTTGTGATCATTTGAGCGTGGAGTTTTGACTCCCATTCATTGTAAAGCTAGCAAGAGCGCCTTATCTTTGTGGTTGGCCTTGCGGAGACTTTGGTCTCTCGTTGACAAAGAAGAAGAAGAGCTCGCCGGTCTTGGTGATCGGTGGAGAGAGGGAAAGGGTTGAAAAGACCCATCCTTAGTGGACTCCACAACGGGGATTAGGTTCTCGAGAACCGAACCTCGGTAAAACAAATCACCTGTGTCTCTTGTGTTTATTGCTTGTGATTTGTTTGTTTTCTTCCTCTCTAAGTTCTCTTGCACTATTCCTTGCTAATATTATTTTGTGTTGCTTCAAGTGAATCCCTCATTTAGAGAAACAACGCCTTGCAAGAAAGAACTTGTGTTATTGTTCTTCTTATCTAATCCCTCTTGCTTCACTCTCCATAAACTTATTAGTTGTATTGATTTGTCAATTTCGCATTCTTTGAAAGCAACAATCTTTGCAAGAAAAGGACTTAGTTTTTCACTTCGATAATTGTGCATCTTGTTCCAGTTACTAATTAAGGGATCTACTTTGTGTTTAGAGTTACAATTTTCAGGTTTTGCCTATTCACCCCCCTCTAGGCAGCTATGACGAAACCTCCCAAGTAATTAGGCCCACCTACAGTTGTCCTTGTCCAACGGACCTCAGACAACCCTATAGGTGCCCCTGAACTACTTGACAAGTTCGGTATCTTTCCTTACCTTACCAGGAACGTTTCACCCGTCATGCAGACATTACAGAACATCGGAGATAAGGAATTGCGGAAGCGATTATATAATCTACATTTATTTAAAAACAAGCTCAAGTTGTTTTATTACAGACCAGAACTAAGAGCGAGTGCTGAGTAGTAATATTATACAAACCAAGGGAGGCAAAAACTCCTCCCGATAAGTTTTAAGTAAAAGATCTAGATGGAGGACCAAGTCCTCCCGCACTTCAGTCTTGTGTTTCTTCTTTAGGAACCACCCTGGTACAGAAGCAGCAGAAATCTGCCACTTCCTCACCTAAAAACAACGAAGGGATAAACCCTGAGTATGGAATTACTCAGCAAGACTTACCCGACTAAAGAAAAGACTCTCAAGGATATGCTGGATATATGGGAGTCAAGGTAAGGCTTTTCAATAATCAAAGACTCTGTTTTGCTGAAATGCTTACTAAAGTGGATCCTTAAAAATCCAAATTTTATTTGTCAAGTTAAGTACATTTACCTGCAACTAGAGTTCTTTCTACCCTAGTTCAATCACTGGTCCTGTACTAGCCAATTTCTTCAACAAAAACCCATCATCTTTAATGGAATGCTACGTGTAGGTCAGTGACCAAGTCTTCATAACCGCGAAGGTACGGCGATCCGAATCGATTATACTCAGCTGAGGATCTCCAATCACACGACATATGTAGCACTTAACCCTTGCATATGTCAACCCGCCACCGGGGTTCTTAAGACCGGATCAGGTTCACGCAAACCGAGAGCACAGATACACCACCGTCCAGCCTCTTGCCACGGAGGGTACACGCTACTCTCGCCACCGCTCCACGCCCATTTCGTGTTATCTTATTCCGGCCTTAGTCTACCCGAGGCAAGGCTTACCCATGACGAGGCATGTGACCAGCTAAAGGGTCCTCGATCATCAAGCCTACATCGAGACGGTCCTTAATCGACTCAGACGGAGACACTACACCGAGACTCTCTTCTCGTGTAAGTCAACCGCCCGGTCTCAGCTTAAGTATTTTATCCCAAAAACTTGGTACCTGGCAGAGGTACATCTTTTCCGATGTTGAATCCATCAAGGCCTTTGACAGATTCACCATCAAGTTTTATTTTTGAAAACATCCCACCCACTTTTGCCACATCATATTTTGTAAAAACAAAACATTTTGTTTTTCTAAAGCAAGACTAAGCATCAAAAATCTTTTATAAAACGGGTGATCAAGGAAGGTAATCAAGTTCAAGGAAGGTAATGCAGGAATGGTTTTAGCAATCAACTCCTATCACCTAATGCAGCAATCAAGTGAGAAAGATTTTAAAAACATCAAGGAAGGTGGCAAATGCACCGGGGCTTGCCTTTGTTAACAGGTGAGTCCGGCTCGGATCCGCAAATATCAAAATAAAAGCAGTTGCCTGCTTGAGGATCTGAGGGTGGTGGTGTCCTTTCTTCAGTGACTTCTTCTTCTTCTTCGTGTTCTAACATATCCAGATATATGCATAAGAATGGATGCCATGAGATGCTCATGAGGATGCAAAGATAATATAAACTTTTTATCCAAGTCTTGAGTACAACTTTCCTTCACGGTACTCCGAGAACCTAGGGTTTCCGGAGTCAGTAAAGGAGTTCATAGGGCAGGGGGGGTGTTTTGGGTTCTAGTTATCAAACATGGTCCAAATCAACTCAAACTTTACCCAAGGCTTCTAAATATTGTTTTAAGTGCCCATAAAAAGTTTGGGCATTTTTGGACTTACCAATCATTTCCTAAAAATCCATAACTAATACTTTTAACTACTTTAAATGCCCTAAAAATTTCTTATTTCCACTAAAAATCACAAAACTATTTTTATTAAATTCTAAGGAAAATTATGAACCTAGGAAAATTGGTTTTACAATTTTGCCATTTTTCTACTGTTTTCTATAATTGTTTTGGCTCTGGAGATAAAAGAAAAAGAAAAACAGATGAATAGTATTGGACCAAAACCAGCCCAGGTCGGCCCACTACCAGCAGAAGCATGTCCACGCGCGCGCGCCCACGCCCGCCGTGGAGTTTTTGCAACAGGACCCTTGGGGTTTTAACTAATTGGAGATGGGTTTGATTACTATTCTACTGTGTCGCTGACAACTTGCAGATAAGCCCTCCATGTTCTATTTCTTCGCAGTGGGAGGTCTACGACAACGGCCGCGTGGAGGATGAACTCCGGCGAGGTCGTGCCGGCTGATTTAAGCAACGGCCGGTGCTCCCGAGCGGTGTACACCGGATTAAACCCTCCCCGAACGATTCCCCTAACCTAATTTCACGATTGGTAAGCTATCACGCCCTGTCCACGTGAACCGCGGATGATGAGGACAATGGTACGTGTTCCCGGTGATCCCAGGCGGTCCGGTTCAATTAAAGGGTTCGAGGGGTTTGCGGGGTACCTAAGGAGGCTAGAACAAGCGGCAGAGGGACTTGAGCTCACCTGAATTGAGCTGGTCACGGTGAGGTCTTCTTCGCGGCGGCGGAAACCGAATTGGGGGAAGTGAGCGATTCTCTAGCTATGGGGGCTAATCGGAGACGGGAGTGGTGGCTATGGCTTTGGTACGACCTAGCGCAACTGGCCGGGGGCTCAATTTATAGATCCCCGGGGCGGTGGCGCTCAATTTGAGCGGATAACGGAGGCGGCCGGAGATGAGGAAGAGGTCTGGCGTCTTGGTTACGTGTTCCTAGCCGTGGCGAGCTCATCGACGCTGATGGGACTGCAGTAGGGAATCACGGTGATGCAATGGCGCGGTTAGGACACGCGGTGGCCAACGGCGAGGGCACGTCGGTGGTGAGCACTTTACCCGCAGGCGGTGAACCAGGGGAGGAGTACCGCGGCCGACCGAGGTGGCTTCCAGCTTGACGACGATGAGGATCTTTTACCCCGAGAGGTTATCCACAAGTCCGGTGCACGAATCCAAACGCCGGTGATCCGAATCGCGACGGAGGGATCCGTCGGCGGTGAGGACAGCCGCGCGGGTGGTCTGATCCAGTCAAGCTACTGTACCATGGCGAGCTCGGTTCAGACAGTCTGACAGAGTGATTTGCAGGGGAGTTTTCTTCCAATTTCATGTGGCAACAAGCCCAAGTCTCTGCACCAAAGTTGTAGTGCTACATACCAGCTACAAATCGACTATAGGGATTAAACCTATTTGAGCAATGGATCAAGGTTTAATTCAACCCCAAAGATGGCTTTGTTACACTGAACTTCTGAATTTCAGACTGAATCAGCCTGACAGCCAATCTTCAGGCTTAATTATCTCTAACATTTCCTTAACAACAATGCTCACACTTTTAAGCAAAGTTGTTCTCCTTTAATTGCTTTACAATTTTGGTGTGGTGACCTAGGGCAAAGACCCTATGCTTTGAATGTTACAAAGCCCTAAAGTTGAGCCTTCAACACTGAATTTCAGACATAGTATAGAATTCAAAGTTGGGGTCCTTTTTGCAAATGAGTCCAAAACTCAACATTTGGCTTTCAAGTCCACATATTTGTGAACCAAAGGACTTAAAACACTTATTTGACTTGGTTTTTGCACTTTAGCCCAAAAGTGGACTAATTTTGCACTTAGGCCCCTAGGGTTTAGTCTTAGGGTTTTCCAGGGTTCCAATTAGGGTTTTTAGTATCCCAGGGGTATAATTGTGGTTCAACTTTGTTTTTGGGGATATTTTATAACTATTACCCTAAAGTATTTAGATTTTCTCAAGTTGGGTTAAGTCTTACCCCTTTAATCCCTGTTTAGGGTAAAGCTTCCTATCCAGGGTCCTATCTGCAAAACCTTAAAACAATACAACTTGTTTGAAATTTTTACCTAGTGAATGCACTCTAGGTGTGTCAAACACATGCAATGTCAATGCTTATGATGTCATGCTCAAGTTTTAGTCATAGTAACACCAGGGGTGTTACATCCTTCCCCCCATAAAAGAATCTCGTCCCGAGATTTAAAGTCCTAGGGTGGGTAATGGAAAAGGAAATGTGTCACATTTTTATTTCCTTATTTTTGGTACAAGGCAGAGGTGGTGCGGGGGTTCACTTCTTTATTCCAATAACTATATACACTTTACAAATTACATGAGGCTAGAAAGCCTGGGAAATTCTGATTCAAGAAGTCTTGAGTTTCCCACGTAGCCTCTTCCTCAGAATGATGGTTCCATTGTACCTTGTAGAACTTGAGAGTCTTTCTCCGGGTAACCCTGTCCTTTTGATCCAGAACTCGAATAGGATGTTCCGAGTACGTTAAGTCTGGTTCCAGGACAACATCTGTCACTTCAATGGTTCGATCGGGAACCCGAAGACACTTCTTCAATTGCGATACATGGAACACATTATGTACAGCAGACAATGTTTCGGGAAGTTGAAGTCGATACGCCACTGGCCCATATCTTTGAAGAATAGGAAATGGACCAATGTACCTGGGTGCAAGCTTTCCCTTTACCCCGAAACGCGATACTCCCTTCATTGGTGAAACCTTCAAGTAGACGTAGTCTCCTTCCAGGAAGTATAAGGGCATTCGCCGTTTGTCTGCATAACTCTTCTGACGAGCTTGTGCTTTCTTCATATTATGAATAATTTTCTGAACCTTATCCTCGGCTTCTTTCACCAGATCAGGTCTAAAGAAGCACCTTTCACCAGGTTCAGACCAATTTAGCGGAGTCCGACACCGTCGTCCATATAAAGCTTCAAAGGGTGCCATCTTGATACTTTCTTGATAGCTATTATTATATGAAAACTCCGCCAAAGGTAAACATTCATCCCATTTCTGTGAGAAGTCCAGAACACATGCCCGCAGCATATCTTCAAGTATTTGGTTCACTCTCTCAGTCTGTCCACTGGTTTGAGGATGATAGGCCGAACTGTGAAGTAACTTAGTACCCAGGGATTTATGAAGTTCTTCCCAAAATTTGGATACAAATTGTGGTCCCCGATCCGACATTATAGTATTTGGGATACCATGCAAACTGAGAATACGGGCAATGTACAACTCCGCATAGGTAAGTACCGGATAATATGTCTTGACCGGTAGAAAGTGAGCAATCTTTGTAAGTCGATCAACAATCACCCAAATAGAGTCATATCCTTTTGCGGTCCTGGGCAATCCCACAATGAAGTCCATGCTTATGTCTTCCCATTTCCATGTTGGTACTGGTAATGACTGCAATGGACCGGTAGTTTTCAGGTGTATGGCTTTGACACGTCTGCAAGTGTCACACTTAGCCACATAGCGTGCAATTTCAATTTTCATCTTCGTCCACCAGTAGTGCTGCTTTAGATCATGATACATCTTAGTGCTTCCCGGATGAATAGAATAGCGACTAAGATGCGCTTCATCTAAGATTTGCTGGCGGAGTTCTTTATTCTTTGGCACTACTATGCGGTTATTAAACCATAGCACACCTTGATCGTCTTCCTTGAAACATTTGGTTGTTCCAGCCTTTATCTTCTCTCGTATGTGCTTCATACCCAGATTATCCTTTTGAGCATCCACTATTCTTTGCAAAATGATTGACTCAAGCTTTAGCTGATTCAGAGTCCCTTGTTGGATTATCCCCAGGTTTAACTTCTCCATCTCTTGACACAAAGTGTTGTCAGAGGTCTTCACCATAAAACAGTGGCAGAAAGCCTTACGGCTTAGTGCATCTGCCACCACATTGGCTTTGCCTGGGTGATAATGGATTTCTAGTTCATAGTCCTTAATAAGCTCAAGCCATCGTCTTTGCCTCATATTTAATTCTGACTGGGTGAAGATGTACTTCAAACTTTTATGATCTGTATATATATGACAGATATTTCCCAGCAGATAGTGACGCCAAATTTTCAGGGCATGAACCACAGCAGCTAGCTCCAGATCATGAGTTGGATAATGCTCCTCATGTCGGCGCAACTGCCTTGAAGCATACGCAATTACTCGGCCCTCTTGCATTATTACACAGCCGAGTCCACTGCCAGATGCATCACAATATACATCAAAAGGCTTAGTGATGTCCGGTTGAGCCAATACCGGAGCAGTGGTTAATAATGTCTTCAATTGCTCAAAGGCTTCATTACACTTAGAAGACCAATTGAATTTACTGTCATTCTTTAATAAACTTGTGATTGGCTTCACAAGCTTAGAAAAATCTGGTATGAATCTGCGATAATATCCAGCTAGTCCAAGAAAACTCCGGACTTGGTGAACAGTGGTTGGGGTTTTCCACTCCAGAATATCTTTGACCTTGCTAGGATCTACCGCAATTCCTTTAGCTGATAACACGTGCCCCAAAAATTGAATTTCCTCCAGCCAGAACGTGCACTTACTGAACTTGGCATACAGCTGATGTTCCCTCAGGCGCGTCAATACAATCCGTAGATGCTGAGCATGCTCCTCTTCATTTTTAGAGTATATCAAAATATCGTCAATGAAGACCACCACGAACTTGTCCAACTCGGGCATGAACACCGAGTTCATCAAATAGGTGAAGTGGGCAGGAGCATTAGTGAGCCCGAAAGACATTACCAAGTATTCAAACAATCCATACCGCGTAGTAAATGCGGTCTTCGGTATATCCTCGGGCCGAATACGGATTTGATGATAGCCCGACCTGAGATCAATTTTAGAAAATACCCTCGCCCCAGTCAGTTGATCAAATAAGATGTCGATCCTTGGAAGAGGGTACTTATTCTTGATGGTGACCTCATTCAGGGGCCGATAATCCACGCACATCCGCAAGGTTTAATCCTTCTTTTTAACAAAAATGGCGGGGCAACCCCATGGAGACGAGCTTGGCCAGATGAATCCCTTATTCAGTAGATCTTGTAATTGAATCTTCAATTCCGCCAACTCATTAGGGGGCATACGGTACGATCTTCGGGAGATGGGAGCTGTACCGGGCTTTAGTTCAATTACAAATTCTACATCTCTTTCTGGGGGCAGTCCAGGCAAATCTTCCAGAAATACATCTGGAAACTCACATACTACCGGAATATCCTTGATTCCCGGTACAATGGCTTCGTATACTCTACCAGAAGCTTTGGCCGGATTGGTCACGGGGAGAGACAAAAGAATTTCTTCTTGATTATAGCTCAACCTGACGGTTCTGAGTTCAGTGTTGAGTATTGCCTTGTATTGGGTTAACCAATTCATACCCAAAATCACATCTATATCCTGGCCTTTCAGAACAATCATGTTAGCAGGAAAGTTCCGTCCGGCCATTATTACTGGCACTTCATAGGCCACTTCTCGAGTAAAAATATATCCCCCAGGTGAATGAATTTTAAATCCCTCTTTTGATTCATGGCATGCAATGTGATGTTGCTCCACAAATTTCTTGCTAATGAAGGTATGCGAAGCACCAGAATCAAAAAGAATAATTGCAGGGTGACTGGCCACGGGAAACGTACCCATCATCACCGGCTCTCCTTCCGGTGTAGTGGCCACCTGGGTGTAGTATACACGCCCCGTTTTCTTGGTATTCCTCCCCACAGTATTCCCTTTGGGCTGAGTGGACTTCCCAGTTCCTTACTGAGCATTGGATTGATTTTGCTTGGGGTATGGGCAGTCTTTGATAAAATGTCCCGACTTGCCGCAGTTGAAACACCTAGTTGAAGAGCTGGGCAAGGCAGGGAATCGAGTGCCTGGGGCACCCGGCTGATTTGGGGAAGTGGGGGTATTGTTGGGGCGAATAATAATGGGCTGTTTGAAAGGGAATGTTGGTGGACGAGAAAAAGTGCGGTTTTGGCTAGAAGGCCGGATGACGAACCGTTGCCTCTTCGCCTGGCCCTGATTAGGCCTCTCACCACTGAATCCCTTATTCTTCCTAGAACTTGCGTATTTTGCTTCCACAGATAAGGCTGTACTGACAGCCTTTCCATACGTGAGATCAATACACGTGGCCATCTTTCGCTGCAACCGGTCATTTAGACCCCTCATAAAACAGTTCTTTTTCTTCAAATCAGTATTCACCTGGTCGATGGCATACTGCGACAGGTGATTAAACTTGTTGAGATACTGATTGATGGTATCTCCTCCTTGTTTCAGCTTCATGAATTCCTCTTGTTTCATATGCAGCACCCCTTTAGGTATGTAGTGCTCACGGAAGGCTGCTTTAAATTCTTCCCAAGTGATTTGATGGTTGTCAGGTTGGATAGCCACAAAATTTCCCCACCAAGTACTGGCAGGGCCACGTAGTTGCTGTGCCGCGAACAATGGCTTCTGCGTTTCAGAACAACGAAGGAGACCAAACTTTTGTTCAATGACTCGTATCCACTCGTCGGCTTCTAGCGGGTCTTCTGCCTTGGTGAATAGAGGTGGACGAGTTTCGGAGAAGTCCAGATAGGTGGTTTCACGGGGACCTTGCTGGAAACCCCTTCCTGTCTGCGGCTGGAACTTCTGTTGACCCGCCATTTCCCTAAGGAAGCGGGTATTGTCGGCGGTGGCATTTACCAAGGCGGCAATCGCCTTGGCTAGCGTGGGTGGAACCGGAGGTGGATTTGGGGTGACATCCCGACCCCAGAAGTTCCGGCTGCGTCCTGTCCGCGAGTCCTGGTCGGCATCTGAGGCAAAAACATTTGAAATAAACATAATATGCCAAAGAGACCTTCCATTTTACATTACTATAAAAAGTAATGGTACAGACTCGATATTACATAACAGGACACATTACCCATTGTACAAAAGTTCTACCTATTATACAACTTACTATTTCTACTTTTACAAGCTACACTATTATTCCTGCTTATTCTTGGTAGCTTCATTGTCAGGGGTGGGAGACCATACGTCGACCAACCTCAAAGAAGGAGGGGGCCTAAAAAGATCTAGCTCTCCACCAAGTGCTTCGCCCGCAGTGTGCGAGGTTCCGGCTTCAGACCTGACGGGATCCGCAGGGACATTTGGGTGTATTTGCGAATACAGTACATGAACTTCTTCATGCAAAGTATTGCAATATACCTGCAAGTTATCAATAGCCATGCTAAGTTCATTGACTCGTGCTCGAGCCTTTGCTTCCTTAGCTAAAGCCACCGAATGAGACTGCACTGCCCAATCAAGTGCCAAATCTCGGTCAGCTAGTTGATCTTGCAGGGTGCGGATGTAACTTCTTAAATCATTGATTCGATCACCGTCCGCAACCCATAGATTAGTCCTGCGCTGTAACTCCTCTTGGAGATGATTTACGCGAGCTTCTAGATCACCAATGGGATCATTGCTCCCGCTACTGCTATTTTGCTCTTGCTCTCGTGGGGCAAGTTGATGCCGAGGCACTCCAATGGGTCCAGTATGTTTACGTGCCGTTTTCCTTGTACGCGGCGGCATTTGCTAAGGGGGAAAATTTATTAGTATAATTCTTAGCATGATGCATGAATAAGTACAGAATCAACCTTAGTCGATTCAACCTTCTATACATTGCACTCTTCCTATCTGGTCCTTGAAATAAACTCTTCAGAAATACTTAGGTAAGAAGAGAAGCAATTTTCTAGATAAGTCTTGGAAAATCCTTTTTGAAGATGCCACATAATATCTGACAAGAAGGGCTATGCTCCGATACCAGCTGTGACGAAACCTCCCAAGTAATTAGGCCCACCTACAGTTGTCCTTGTCCAACGGACCTCAGACAACCCTATAGGTGCCCCTGAACTACTTGACAAGTTCGGTATCTTTCCTTACCTTACCAGGAACGTTTCACCCGTCATGCAGACATTACAGAACATCGGAGATAAGGAATTGCGGAAGCGATTACATAATTTACATTTATTTAAAAACAAGCTCAAGTTGTTTTATTACAGACCAGAACTAAGAGCGAGTGCTGAGTAGTAATATTATACAAACCAAGGGAGGCAAAAACTCCTCCCGATAAGTTTTAAGTAAAAGATCTAGATGGAGGACCAAGTCCTCCCGCACTTCAGTCTTGTGTTTCTTCTTTAGGAACCACCCTGGTACAGAAGCAGCAGAAATCTGCCACTTCCTCACCTAAAAACAATGAAGGGATAAACCCTGAGTATGGAATTACTCAGCAAGACTTACCCGACTAAAGAAAAGACTCTCAAGGATATGCTGGATATATGGGAGTCAAGGTAAGGCTTTTCAATAATCAAAGACTCTGTTTTGCTGAAATGCTTACTAAAGTGGATCCTTAAAAATCCAAATTTTATTTGTCAAGTTAAGTACATTTACCTGCAACTAGAGTTCTTTCTACCCTAGTTCAATCACTGGTCCTGTACTAGCCAATTTCTTCAACAAAAACCCATCATCTTTAATGGAATGCTACGTGTAGGTCAGTGACCAAGTCTTCATAACCGCGAAGGTACGGCGATCCGAATCGATTATACTCAGCTGAGGATCTCCAATCACACGACATATGTAGCACTTAACCCTTGCATATGTCAACCCGCCACCGGGGTTCTTAAGACCGGATCAGGTTCACACAAACCGAGAGCACAGATACACCACCGTCCAGCCTCTTGCCACGGAGGGTACACGCTACTCTCGCCACCGCTCCACGCCCATTTCGTGTTATCTTATTCCGGCCTTAGTCTACCCGAGGCAAGGCTTACCCATGACGAGGCATGTGACCAGCTAAAGGGTCCTCGATCATCAAGCCTACATCGAGACGGTCCTTAATCGACTCAGACGGAGACACTACACCGAGACTCTCTTCTCGTGTAAGTCAACCGCCCGGTCTCAGCTTAAGTATTTTATCCCAAAAACTTGGTACCTGGCAGAGGTACATCTTTTCCGATGTTGAATCCATCAAGGCCTTTGACAGATTCACCATCAAGTTTTATTTTTGAAAACATCCCACCCACTTTTGCCACATCATATTTTGTAAAAACAAAACATTTTGTTTTTTCTAAAGCAAGACTAAGCATCAAAAATCTTTTATAAAACGGGTGATCAAGGAAGGTAATCAAGTTCAAGGAAGGTAATGCAGGAATGGTTTTAGCAATCAACTCCTATCACCTAATGCAGCAATCAAGTGAGAAAGATTTTAAAAACATCAAGGAAGGTGGCAAATGCACTGGGGCTTGCCTTTGTTAACAGGTGAGTCCGGCTCGGATCCGCAAATATCAAAATAAAAGCAGTTGCCTGCTTGAGGATCTGAGGGTGGTGGTGTCCTTTCTTCAGTGACTTCTTCTTCTTCTTCGTGTTCTAACATATCCATATATATGCATAAGAATGGATGCCATGAGATGCTCATGAGGATGCAAAGATAATATAAACTTTTTATCCAAGTCTTGAGTACAACTTTCCTTCATGGTACTCCGAGAACCTAGGGTTTCCGGAGTCAGTAAAGGAGTTCATAGGGCAGGGGGGTGTTTTGGGTTCTAGTTATCAAACATGGTCCAAATCAACTCAAACTTTACCCAAGGCTTCTAAATATTGTTTTAAGTGCCCATAAAAAGTTTGGGCATTTTTGGACTTACCAATCATTTCCTAAAAATCCATAACTAATACTTTTAACTACTTTAAATGCCCTAAAATTTCTTATTTCCACTAAAAATCACAAAACTATTTTTATTAAATTCTAAGGAAAATTATGAACCTAGGAAAATTGGTTTTACAATTTTGCCATTTTTCTACTGTTTTCTATAATTGTTTTGGCTCTGGAGATAAAAGAAAAAGAAAAACAGATGAATAGTATTGGACCAAAACCAGCCCAGGTCGGCCCACTACCAGCAGAAGCACGTCCACGCGCGCGCGCCCGCGCCCGCCGTGGAGTTTTTGCAACAGGACCCTTGGGGTTTTAACTAATTGGAGATGGGTTTGATTACTATTCTACTGTGTCGCTGACAACTTGCAGATAAGCCCTCCATGTTCTATTTCTTCGCAGTGGGAGGTCTACGACAACGGCCGCGTGGAGGATGAACTCCGGCGAGGTCGTGCCGGCTGATTTAAGCAACGGCCAGTGCTCCCGAGCGGTGTACACCGGATTAAACCCTCCCCGAACGATTCCCCTAACCTAATTTCACGATTGGTAAGCAATCACGCCCTGTCCACGTGAACCGCGGATGATGAGGACAATGGTACGTGTTCCCGGTGATCCCAGGCGGTCCGGTTCAATTAAAGGGTTCGAGGGGTTTGCGGGGTACCTAAGGAGGCTAGAACAAGCGGCAGAGGGACTTGAGCTCACCTGAATTGAGCTGGTCACGGTAAGGTCTTCTTCGCGGCGGCGGAAATCGAATTGGGGGAAGTGAGCGATTCTCTAGCTATGGGGGCTAATCGGAGACGGGAGTGGTGGCTATGGCTTTGGTACGACCTAGAGCAACTGGCCGGGGGCTCAATTTATAGATCCCCGGGGCGGTGGCGCTCAATTTGAGCGGATAACGGAGGCGGCCGGAGATGAGGAAGAGGTCTGGCGTCTTGGTTACGTGTTCCCAGCCGTGGCGAGCTCATCGACGCTGATGGGACTGCAGTAGGGAATCACGGTGATGCAATGGCGGGGTTAGGACACGCAGTGGCCAACGGCGAGGGCACGTCGGCGGTGAGCACTTTACCCGCAGGCGGTGAACCAGGGGAGGAGTATCGCGGCCGACCGAGGTGGCTTCCAGCTTGACGACGATGAGGATCTTTTACCCCGAGAGGTTATCCACAAGTCCGGTGCACGAATCCAAATGCCGGTGACCCGAATCACGGCGGAGGGATCCATCGGCGGTGAGGACAGCCGCGCGGGTGGTCTGATCCAGTCAAGCTACTGTACCATAGCGAGCTCGGTTCAGACAGTCTGACAGAGCGATTTGCAGGGGAGTTTTCTTCCAATTTCATGTGGCAACAGGCCCAAGTCTCTGCACCAAAGTTGTAGTGCTACATACCAGCTACAAATCGACTATAGGGATTAAACCTATTTGAGCAATGGATCAAGGTTTAATTCAACCCCAAAGATGGATTTGTTACACTGAACTTCTGAATTTCAGACTGAATCAGCCTGACAGCCAATCTTTAGGCTTAATTATCTCTAACATTTCCTTAACAACAATGCTCACACTCTTAAGCAAAGTTGTTCTCCTTTAATTGCTTTACAATTTTGGTGTGGTGACCTAGGGCAAAGACCCTATGCTTTGAATGTTACAAAGCCCTAAAGTTGAGCCTTCAACACTGAATTTCAGACATAGTATAGAATTCAAAGTTGGGGTCCTTTTTGCAAATGAGTCCAAAACTCAACATTTGGCTTTCAAGTCCACATATTTGTGAACCAAAGGACTTAAAACACTTATTTGACTTGGTTTTTGCACTTTAGCCCAAAAGTGGACTAATTTTGCACTTAGGCCCCTAGGGTTTAGTCTTAGGGTTTTCCAGGGTTCCAATTAGGGTTTTTAGTATCCCAGGGGTATAATTGTGGTTCAACTTTGTTTTTGGGGATATTTTATAACTATTACCCTAAAGTATTTAGATTTTCTCAAGTTGGGTTAAGTCTTACCCCTTTAATCCCTGTTTAGGGTAAAGCTTCCTATCCAGGGTCCTATCTGCAAAACCTTAAAACAATACAACTTGTTTGAAATTTTTACCTAGTGAATGCACTCTAGGTGTGTCAAACACATGCAATGTCAATGCTTATGATGTCATGCTCAAGTTTTAGTCATAGTAACACCAGGGGTGTTACAGCAACTTTCAGTATGCACAAAAATGTACAATGTTTTGTTCAACTAATAATTACAATCCTTTGAAAATAATGCAAAGAGATCCTAAGTTTTTTACAAATAATACAAAATGAAGCTACAAGAGTCTTCAACCCTTTGGAACAAGCTTCGGCTCAACAACCTTCGGTGCCACCATCCTGCACACAAATGAAAGTATAAGATAATCAGAAATAAAGGAAAACAAAGGTAAAAGACAGGTAAAAGTCTCATATCGAATCAAGCAATTTTCGAGCTTCATCCCCAACCAGCTCGCGTCCGGCCTTAGCCCAAATTTGAGTAATAAATCTGTTCCCTATGCTTCGGGCTTCGGCTGGGATATCAATTATATCTGACGCCGAAATATTAAAAGTTGGCTTGTTAACCACCTTGGCGTGAGTACATCTCGCCTTCATAAACGCAGCAGCCGTCCCGCGAGAAGCTACCTAGGCACAGAAATCTCTGTGTCCGCTTATAACTTCGTCGAGGGCTTGAAAGGGAAATGTGCCCTTGGGTCATTTCTAAGTATTTTGGTGATTGAGTGTCAACACAAGTGGTCATGTGTTAATCTATGCCAAATGATGGACAAAGTGAAAATCAACATAAAGGTATGTTTCTAAGACTTAGTACTTTGTTTTAAGGACTAATGTATTGTGTCTAAGTACTGGAAACATGAGAAATCAATTTGGAAAAGAGATGGCTTTGTTCAGCCAAAGACAGTTCAGTCTAGGAGCACCGGACAGTGTCCGGTGCGCCAAGCTGGCTCTAGCGAACTGGCTGCTCTCGGGTTTCGTCGGCGGCGTACGGCTATAAATCACCAGACTGTCCGGTGGTGCACCGGACTATCCGGTGAGCCAACGGTCGGCCAGGCCAACGGTCGGCCGCGCAATCCACGCGTGACGCGTGGCCGGGCCAACGGTCTGAAGGGGGCACCGGACTCTACGGTGTGCACCGGACACTGTCCGGTGCGCCAACGGCTCCAAATCGCCAACGGTCGGCTGCGCCAGAATAGGAAAGAAATCCGCACCGGACAGTGTCCGGTGGTGCACCGGACTGTCCGGTGCGCTAGTCGACAGAAGGCAAGAATTGCCTTCCTGGAATGCTCTCAACGGATCCTAGCTGCCTTGGGGCTATAAAAGGGACCCCTAGGTGCATGGAGGAGTACGCCAAGCATCCTTTGAGCATTGTTGATCATTCACACTCCATTCTTGCGCACTTGTTCGACATTCTTAGTGATTTGAGCTCCGTTCTAGTGAGAACCTTGTGATATTCTTTTGAGCTCAAGTCTTGGCCTTGTGTGTGTATTTGCTGTGAATTTGAGTGTGTTGCTTCCCTCCCTTACTCTAGTGCTTCATTTTGATTCTTATTGTAAGGGCAAGAGACTCCAAGTTGTGGAGATTCCTCGCAAACGGGAAAAGAGTATAGTAAAGAAGAACACCGTGGTATTCAAGTTGATCATTGGATCACTTGAGAAGAGTTGAGTGCAACTCTCGTCCGTTGGGACACCACAACATGGAGTAGGCAAGTTTTGTACTTGGCCGAACCACGGGATAAATCCTCGTGTCTCTTGTGCTTGTTCTTACTATGTCTATTGTGCTTCACAAGAGCTCTCCTCTCTAATCACTTGATTTCATTGTTCTAACTCCTAATCAAGTTTGTGGTGTTAAGTTTTAAGTTTTTACAGGATCACCTATTCACCCCCCCCCCCTCTAGGTGCTCTCAATTGGTATCAGAGCCGTTCTCTTCAAGAAAGGGACTAATCGCCCGAAGGGATGGATCCTAAGGAAAAGGGGATAGTGATCAATGACAAGGAAAAGGAGTCCTTCATCAATGAGCCGAAAGATGACAAGCCTACTGACTCGGGCTCAAGTCATAAGAAGAAGGACGGGAAGAAGAAGAGGCGCATCAAGAAGATCGTCTACTATGACGACAGCGACGAGTCCTCTTCCTCCCAAAAGGACAACGACGACAACGACTACGAGAAAAAGAAGACGGTTAACTTGAACTTTTCTTTTGATTACTCTCGTATGCCGCATAGTTCAAATGCACATTTGCTCTCCATTCCTCTTGGCAAACCTCCACACTTTGATGGAGAGGACTACGGATTTTGGAGTCACAAAATGTGTAGTCACTTGTTCTCTCTCCATCCAAGTATATGGGAGATAGTAGAAAATGGAATGCAATTTGATAGCACGGATAGTCCTTTATTCATCAACGAGCAGATTCACAAAAATGCACAAGCTACTACTGTGTTGTTAGCCTCATTGTGCAGGGATGAATACCATAAGGTGAGCGGCTTGGATAACGCCAAGCAGATTTGGGACACCCTCAGGATCTCTCATGAGGGAAATGACGTCACCATGCTCACCAAGATGGAGTTGGTGGAGGGCGAACTTGGGAGATTCACAATGATCAGGGGAGAGGAGCCAACCCAAACATACAACCGGCTCAAGACCCTCGTCAACAAAATAAGGAGCTATGGAAGCACACGATGGACGGACCATGACGTCGTCCGCCTAATGCTAAGGTCTTTCACTGTCCTTGATCCACATCTGGTAAACAATATTCATGAGAATCCTAGGTACACCAAGATGTCGCCCGAAGAAATACTTGGAAAGTTCGTAAGCTGGCGAATGATGATCAAGGAGGCAAGATACGTCGATGAGGCGTTGAATGGTCCAATTCATGAGCCTCAAGCCATTGCTCTCAAGGCAACAAATAGCAAGGAGGCGCTACCTAGCAAGGTGGCACAAGTTGAGGCGGTGGGGCTCAATGAGGAAGAAATGGCCCTCATCATCAAGCACTTCAAGACGGCGCTAAAGGGTCGCAAGGAGCATCCCAAAAAGAGCAAGACGAAGGGAAAGCGCTCCTGCTTCAAGTGTGGTAAGATTGGTCACTTTATTGCTAACTGTCCCGATAATGATAGTGACCAGGAACAAGGAAAGAATGGGAAAAGAGAGAACAAGAAGGTTTACAAGAAGGCTAAAGGCGAGGCACACCTTGGAAAGGAGTGGGATTTGGATTGCTCTTCGTCCGACTCCGACGACGAAGGACTCGCCGCCACCGCCTTCAACAAATCGTCTCTCTTCCCCAACGAGTATCACACCTGCCTCATGGCAAAGGAGAAGAAGGTAAGTACTCGAAATGCTACTACATATGCCTCTTCAAGTGATGACGAATCTAGCGATGATGAAGTAGACTATGCTAGTTTATTCAAAGGATTAGATAGAACTAAAATTGATAAGATCAATGAATTAATTGATGCTTTGAATGAGAAAAATAGACTTCTAGAAAAGCAAGAAGATCTTTTAAATGAAGAGCATGATAAATTTGTAAGTGCACAAGATTCTCTTGCTTTAGAAGTTAAAAGAAATGAAATGCTTACATGTGAATTGTCTACATGCCATGAATCTATTTCTAGCTTAAAGAGTATCAATGATGACTTGAATGCTAAACTAGAAATAGCTAATAAATCAACCTCTTGTGTAGAACATGTTGTGGTTTGCAATAGGTGTAAAGATTTTAATGTTGATGCTTGTAGTGAATACCTAGTCTCCATTTCTAAATTAAAGGATGAAGTGGCTAGTCTTAATGCTCAACTTAAGACTAGCAAAAGTGAATTTGATAAGCTAAAATTTGCAAGGGATGCCTACACGATTGGTAGACACCCCTCAATTAAGGATGGACTTGGCTTTAAGAGGGAAGCCAAGAACTTAACAAGTCATAAGGCTCCCATCTCCGCCAAGGAGAAAGGGAAGGCCCCTATGGCTAATAGCGCTCAAAAGAACCATAGTTTCATGTACCATGACAGGAGATATTCTAGGAATGTTCATAGAAGTTATGATGCTTTTGATTCTCATGCCATGATTGCTTCAAGTTCTTCTATTATGCATGATAGAAGTTTTGCTAGGAAAAATGTTGTTCATCATATGCCTAGAAGAAATGTTGTTCATGTACCTAGGAAAGTTAGTAATGAACATTCTACAATTTACCATGCTTGCAATGCTTCCTTTGATATTTGTAGAAAGGATAAGAAAGTGGTTGCTAGTAAATTAGGGGCAAAATGCAAGGGAGACAAAACTTGCATTTGGGTTCCTAAGACTATTGTCACTAACCTTGTAGGACCCAACAAGAGTTGGGTAACTAAGACCCAAGCCTAATTTGCCTTGCAGGTTTATGCATCCGGGGGATCAAGCTGGATTATTGACAGCGGATGCACAAACCACATGACGGGGGAGAAGAAGATGTTTACCTCCTATGTCAAGAATAAAGATTCCCAAGATTCAATCATATTCGGTGACGGGAATCAAGGCAAGGTTAAAGGCTTAGGCAAGATTGCCATCTCAAATGAGCACTCTATCTCTAATGTATTTTTAGTAGAGTCGCTAGGTTATAATCTTTTGTCGGATAGTCAATTATGTAATATGGGATATAATTGCTTATTCACAAATGTAGATGTGTCTGTCTTTAGAAGGAGTGACGATTCATTAGCTTTTAAGGGTGTACTAGACGGCAAACTCTATTTAGTTGATTTTGCAAAGGAGGAGGCCGGTCTAGATGCATGCTTAATTGCTAAGACTAGCATGGGCTGGCTGTGGCATCGCCGTCTAGCACATGTGGGAATGAAGAACCTTCACAAACTTCTAAAGGGAGAACATGTGTTAGGACTAACAAACGTGCATTTCGAAAAAGATAGACCTTGTGCAGCTTGTCAAGCAGGTAAACAAGTGGGAAGTGCTCATCACATCAAGAATGTGATGACTACATCAAGACCCCTGGAGCTGTTGCATATGGACCTCTTCGGACCCGTCGCCTACCTCAGCATTGGGGGAAGTAAGTATGGTTTAGTAATTGTTGATGATTTTTCCCGCTTCACTTGGGTATTCTTTTTGCAGGACAAATCTGAAACCCAAGGGATCCTCAAGCGCTTCCTAAGGAGAGCTCAAAATGAGTTTGAGCTCAAGGTGAAGAAGATAAGGAGCGACAACGGGTCCGAGTTCAAAAACCTTCAAGTGGAGGAGTACCTTGAGGAGGAAGGAATCAAGCACGAGTTCTCCGCTCCCTACACACCACAGCAAAATGGTGTGGTAGAGAGGAAGAACATGACGCTCATAGACAAGGCGAGGACAATGCTTGGAGAATTCAAGACGCTCGAGCGGTTTTGGTCAGAAGCTGTGAACACGGCTTGCCACGCCATAAATCGGGTCTACCTTCATCGCCTCCTCAAGAAGACGTCATACGAGCTTCTAACTGGTAACAAACCCAACGTTTCGTATTTTCGAGTTTTTGGGAGTAAATGCTACATTCTGGTAAAGAATGGTAGAAATTCAAAATTTGCTCCCAAAGCTGTAGAAGGGTTTTTGTTAGGTTATGACTCAAATACAAAAGTGTATAGAGTCTTCAACAAATCATCGGGTTTGGTTGAAGTCTCTAGCGACATTGTATTTGATGAGACTAATGGCTCTCCAAGAGAGCAAGTTGAGCTTGATGATGTAGATGAGGAAGATGTTCCAACGGACGCAATTCGTACCATGGCGATTGGAGACGTGCGACCGCAGGAACAAAAGGAACAAGATCAGCCTTCTTCCTCAACGACGGTGCACCCCCCAACCCAAGATGATGAACAGGTACCTCAAGAGGAGGCGTGTGATCAAGGGGGAGCACAAGATGTCCAAGTTGAAGAAGAAGAAGCACCACAGGTCCCTCCAACTCAAGTTCGAGCGACGATTCAAAGGAATCATCCCGTCGACCAGATTTTGGGTGATATTAGCAAGGGAGTAACTACTCACTCTAGATTAGTTAATTTTTGTGAGTATTACTCTTTTGTCTCTTCTATTGAGCCTTTCAGGGTAGAAGAGGCCTTGCTAGATCCGGACTGGGTGTTGGCCATGCAGGAGGAGCTCAACAATTTCAAGAGAAATGAAGTTTGGACACTGGTGCCTCATCCCAAGCAAAACGTTGTGGGAACCAACTGGGTGTTCCGCAACAAACAAGACGAGCACGGGGTGGTGACAAGGAACAAGGCACGACTTGTGGCAAAAGGTTATGCCCAAGTCGCAGGTTTGGACTTTGAGGAGACTTTTGCTCCTGTGGCTAGGCTAGGGTCAATTCGCATATTGTTAGCCTATGCTGCTCACCATTCTTTCAGGTTGTTCCAAATGGATGTGAAGAGCGCTTTCCTCAACGGGCCAATCAAGGAGGAGGTGTACGTAGAGCAACCCCCTGGCTTTGAGGATGAACGGTACCCCGACCACGTGTGTAAGCTCTCTAAGGCGCTCTATGGACTTAAGCAAGCCCCAAGAGCATGGTATGAATGCCTTAGAGACTTTCTAATTGCTAATTCTTTCAAGGTTGGGAAAGCCGATCCAACTTTATTCACTAAGACTTGTGACGGTGACTTATTCGTGTGCCAAATTTATGTTTATGACATAATATTTGGTCCTACTAACCAACAGTCTTGTGAAGAGTTTAGTAGGGTGATGACTCAAAAGTTTGAGATGTCGATGATGGGCGAGTTGAACTACTTCCTTGGGTTCCAAGTGAAGCAACTCAAGGACGGCACTTTCATCTCCCAAACGAAGTATACGCAAGACTTGCTCAAGCGGTTTGGGATGAAGGACGCCAAGCCCACAAAGACTCCAATGGGAACAGACGGACACGTCGACCTCAACAAAGGATGTAAGTCTGTTGATCAAAAAGCATACCGGTCCATGATAGGTTCCTTGCTTTATTTATGTGCTAGTAGACCAGATATTATGCTAAGCGTATGCATGTGTGCTAGATTTCAATCCGACCCAAGGGAGTGTCACCTTGTGGCCGTTAAGCGAATTCTTAGATATTTAGTTGCTACGCCTTGCTTCGGGATCTGGTATCCAAAGGGGTCTACCTTTGACTTGATTGGATATTCAGACTCCGACTATGCTGGATGTAAGGTTGATAGGAAGAGTACATCGAGGACATGCCAATTCTTAGGAAGGACCCTGATGTCGTGGAGTTCTAAGAAACAAACTTCCGTTGCCCTATCCACCGCTGAGGCCGAGTATGTTGCCGCAGGACAGTGTTGCGCGCAACTACTTTAGATGAGGCAAACCCTCCGGGACTTTGGCTACAATCTGAGCAAAGTCCCACTCCTATGTGACAATGAGAGTGCTATCCGCATGGCGGACAATCCTGTTGAGCACAGCCGCACAAAGCACATTGACATCCGGCATCACTTTTTGAGAGACCACCAGCAAAAGGGAGATATCGAAGTGTTTTATATTAGCACCGAGAACCAGCTAACCGATTTCTTTACCAAGCCTCTAGATGAGAAGACCTTTTGCAGGCTACGTAGTGAGCTAAATGTCTTAGATTCACGGAACTTGGATTGATTTATAGCATACATGTGTTTTATGCCTTGATCATGTTCTTTATGCATTTTGTTATGTATTTGTGGTGTTCAAGTTGTACAAACACTCCCCGGACCTCACAAGTCCATTTGCAAGTGATGCACATATTTAGGGGGAGTTGTGTTACAACTTGATCCTTTGAGACTAACCATGTGCTTGAGTGTTTGTAATTTAGTTTCAAAGGTGGATTGAAAGGGAAAGGTGGACTTGGACCATGAAAGACTTCCACTGCACTCCGATGAGAGGGTAACTTACTCCAAGTTCATCTCCGTGTCTCTTATTGCCTTTTGCTCTTAATTGACAATTTTGGTGAGGCAATGGGGTTTGAGGGCCAAAAATGATCTCGTTTTGGTGCTTGATGCCAAAGGGGGAGAAATTAAGGCCAAAGCAATAAATGGATCAGCTACCACTTGAGAATTTTGAAAATAGTAGAATAGAGCTTTTGGTTTGACAAAACTCTCTTATTGTCTCTCTTGTCAAAAGTTGGCCTCTTGTGGGGAGAATGGTTGATTATGGGAAAAGGGGGAGTTTTTGAAATCTTTGATCAATTTCTCTTGGAACAACTCTCTTTATGTCTCAACAAGTGTGTTTGACTTAGAGATAGGAAATTGAGGTTGATTTGCAAAAACAAAACCAAGTGGTGGCAAAGAATGATCAAATATGCCAAATTTGATTCAAAACAAATATGTGTTCTTATTTGCATTGATGTTGCACATCGTTGTATTGATGTTGTTGTGTTGGCATAAATCACCAAAAAGGGGGAGATTGAAAGGGAAATGTGCCCTTGGGCCATTTCTAAGTATTTTGGTGATTGAGTGTCAACACAAGTGGTCATGTGTTAATCTATGCCAAATGATGGACAAAGTGAAAATCAACATAAAGGTATGTTTCTAAGACTTAGTACTTTGTTTTAAGGACTAATGTATTGTGTCTAAGTACTGGAAACATGAGAAATCAATTTGGAAAAGAGATGGCTTTGTTCAGCCAAAGACAGTTCAGTCTGGGAGCACCGGACTGTCCGGTGGTGCACCGGACAGTGTCCGGTGCGCCAGGCTGGCTCTGGCGAACTGGCTGCTCTCGGGTTTCGTCGGCGGCGTACGGCTATAAATCACCGGACTGTCCGGTGGTGCACCGGACTGTCCGGTGAGCCAACGGTCGGCCAAGCCAACGGTCGGCCGCGCAATCCGCGCGTAACGCGTGGCCGGGCCAACGGTCTGAAGGGGGCACCGGACAGTGTCCGGTGCGCCAACGGCTCCAAATCGCCAACGGTCGGCTGCGCCAGAATAGGAAAGAAATCCGCACCGGACTGTCCGGTGCGCCAGTCGACAGAAGGCAAGAATTGCCTTCCTTGAATGCTCTCAACGGCTCCTAGCTGCCTTGGGGCTATAAAAGGGACCCCTAGGTGCATGGAGGAGTACACCAAACATCCTTTGAGCATTGTTGATCATTCACGCTCCATTCTTGCGCACTTGTTCGACATTCTTAGTGATTTGAGCTCCGTTCTAGTGAGAACCTTGTGATATTCTTTTGAGCTCAAGTCTTGGCCTTGTGTGTGTGTATTTGCTGTGAATTTGAGTGTGTTGCTTCCCTCCCTTACTCTAGTGCTTCATTTTGATTCTTATTGTAAGGGCGAGATACTCCAAGTTGTGGAGATTCCTCGCAAACGGGAAAAGAGTATAGTAAAGAAGAACATCGTGGTATTCAAGTTGATCATTAGATCACTTGAGAAGAGTTGAGTGCAACTCTCGTCCGTTGGGACGCCACAACGTGGAGTAGGCAAGTTTTGTACTTGGCCGAACCACGGGATAAATCCTCGTGTCTCTTGTGCTTGTTCTTACTGTGTCTATTGTGCTTCACAAGAGCTCTCCTCTCTAATCACTTGATTTCATTGTTCTAACTCCTAATCAAGTTTGTGGTGTTAAGTTTTGAGTTTTTACAGGATCACCTATTCACCCCCCTCTAGGTGCTCTCAGGGCTTCAACTTCGTTTTCAATATGTTAGAAGGCCCTGGGATGTCTTCAACCAAAGGAGTAATCTCTTCGGCAGTAGCTCCAACTGAGTTGAAAATTCCCTTCAGTCGGTTTACGCACCGGGTGGCAAAATCTGCTCACCTGTTTCGAAGGTCTTTCAAAGACTCATGCAGCTTCGTATTTTTATCAGCTTCGGCTTCAGCTTTTGCTTGCAGTTCTTTTATTTCTTGGTCGAAGTGCTCTGATTTTTTGTTCAAAATTGTTCGAGTATTGTCAAGTTCCTCGCTTAATTTAGTGTTTTGAGATTGTGCTTCCGCGAGGGAGCCTTCGACCGCTTGCAGCCGGAAATCTTTCTTCTCTAGAGAAGCTTCAAGATCTTTTATTGTATTTTCCAAGCCTTCAATTATAACTTCATTTTTCCTATCTTAATTATCCTGCTGCATTTTTAGTGCTTTGCTTAGCAGCATACTCTACAACAATAAGTTATAGTCAGAACATTTAATTCACCACAAAGATAATAACAATAACTTAGTCAAAGGTCTCTCCTTGAAGTTGGAATAGAATAAGCTACCGACAATATGTTGCCGTCGATAGCCACTGATATCAGTCTCTAGCTTCGGAAAGCTAACACTCTTCGATAAAGTGTCGACTATCTTCACCCCGGCACGGTCACGGATACATCCCAAAATCTCCTCATCAACCCCACCGAAGACCAAAGCTCCCGGTTGGTATCCGCATAACATGGTGAACTCTTTTACCTCCAATTTTTCTTCTTTCGAAAGCTCCTGACCGCCCAGGTGCCGAAGGTCGAAATCTTCTTCGCCCGAAGGATCAGAGTCAATTCCCCTTTCTTTATCTGGCGTTGTGGCCATGTCCTCCTCCGCAGTAACATCTTCAGCTACCTCTGATATAATTTTGTCAATATCCGACATTGTAGCTTCGGCTTCACTGGCGTCAGGTTTTGATAGCAGCAGCAGCTTTAGCTTCGGCACCCGTAGTTGCCAAATCTGAAGGCGATGTCCGTTCACTATCTTGCATCACATTTACTATTCGTCATTTCTTTGGTTCTTTCACTTTCTCCTCTGTAGCCGAAGGTTGTCCTTTCTTCTGTAAAAGTTGTGTCAGTTCTGATCCTAGTGGACTTAGCAGCTTGAAGGGTAGGGAGTCAGTCATTACCTTCAGAATTTCTGCTACTTCGGCAGCAGAGGGCGTCGAAGGAGTTTCTTTCTCTGCCTCTGGTTCAGAAGAAGGCACTATGTTAAGCTTTCGCTTCTTAGAAATTGCTATCTTTGGCTCTTGAGCTGTTCTTGGTTTCTTCAAAGCTTTTTCATCTTCCTTTATCAATCGGACAGCTTGCCTACTTAGAATGCTAACTATTCTTTTCTTTTTATCCCTTCAGCTCCTTCGTCGAGCTTCTCATAGTCAGGATAATCGAAGTTTAAGGCATCCATAACACGGTTCAGCCTTCATTTCGGCCGGGTGCCGAAGGCGGCAATCATCAATTGATCTTCTTTCTTGGTGTTATTACCAAGTATCTCATTGCACATGGTCTCAATCATCTCCAACCATTCATTGCAAGGTTTCTTGAATTGTTTCTCAAATTTAAAGCGATAGGGGAGCCATACAAGCTCATGATTTCCCCTTCTTTCTTCTTCGACATTCCCCAACCACTGGAAGATGGAAATGTCTTGTTTGCCAAATATTCTTGTACTAGGTCCCTAGTACTAATTTCGGCAGCAACCACTCTAAACTCAACTTCGGCTACCTGGCATGGAGAGCCAAGTTGCATATGGCACATGGGCCTGGTCATCCCGAAGCTTAGTTTCATAGGCTTCATGACCATAGTCATCAGCTTCTCCCTTCTCTTCTCGTCTGCTTTCACATAAAACCATTCATTTGTCCACCCGATTGGCCATTTGGTGCGATAGCCAATCACTGGAGCCTTTGTATCTTTTCTATATGCAAAGTTGTAACAGCCGAAGTTCTTATGAAGACCATCTGCCTTGGCCTTCATCTGATAATGCAGTTCATGTACCCGGCAAAAAGCTTCGACATTAGCATCCATACCCTGGCTATGGAGAACCCATATAAAAACACTAAGCCTAACAATAGCATTGAGTGTCAATTGATGAATGTATATCTCAAAGTTCTTCAAAACTTCCCCTATCATGTCATTTAAGGGGAACTGAAGTCCTGCTCTGAAGAAGCTCTTGAAAACGACAACTTCGTCCTCTTTTGGTTCTGGAATAATATCCTCCCCAGCAAATCGGACAAGCTTGCTCTCAGCCTCCCCGAAATAACCAAGTTTCCTCATCATAACCATGTCATCCTCTGTTACAGTAGATTTTCCAAACTCAATGTGACTAGGCTTTGTTGGATTCAGGATGTTGTTATCTTCTTCACTTTCATTGTCACTCTCGCCTCTAGCTACAATTTGTTCAACTTCGGTATTGGAGGCACCTTCGGCAGCAACTTCCTCGGACACAACCAGATCCGACCAATTCATCACCTCTGAAATTGGTGCTGTCTCGGCGGTTTCGGTCTCCTCTCCTTCATGAGATACCCTAGTAGTAGATCTTACACTGACCAGTTGCGTTTTCAAGTTCTTTGAGTCAAAGCTGATCTCAGGTGACGAAGCGCTTGCAGGAAAATGCAACGCAGAAAGCTTCGACTATGGTTAAAAATTTAACAGCACAACGACACAATAGCAATGAATGCTCTGTGGTAACTTCTCACCAACCCGTCTATTTATATAGTGCTGCATGGGGAGAAGGCGAACCACCATACCGCTTACATTAACTAAGCGGTGGACCGACCGACCGACGATCGGAATACTTTAATCGTTTCCCACCAACAAGCTCAGGGAAGGTGTTTTTTGGACCTTCGGTATTTCGAAGCCTTCGCGTTTTCCGCGGATCGAGCTCGTTACGTAAAACGATCTAGCACCGCGAAGGGGATACTGTTGGGGGTCATCTTCCCCGCCAAAGGTTCTCAAGGCGACATGATGACACGGATGGAAGCCAAAGCTGTGACTGAAAGGAGCTTTGTCTTAGTGTTATGACGAAGTCGAAGGTCGTCACCAACTCAAGTGAAAAAGATTGTTTAGTCCTTGATCACTCGCGTTATGATTGCATGTAAATGTCGGGGACATGAATGTAATTGAAAGGGAAATAGGCTTCAAACCTTTCCCTAAATGATTTTGGTGGTTGAATGCCCAACACAAATAATTGGACTAACTAGTTTGCTCTAGTTGATCATTCCACAGGTGCATAAGTTCATCTACAATTATTCTAAGTCGACTGTTTGGAATACTGTAGATTATTCCGGACAGGAGAAGCTTTTCGGAAAAAACAGACTAAGCGCGGACCGTCCGGGCCCTTGCGGCGGACCGTCCGCGACACCAGGATAACCCTCGGACAGAACCAATGCAAAAACACATGTCTCTACTGCGGACCGTCCGATGGAAAAGCAAGCACCGTCCGAGACCAAGCGCGGACCGTCCGGCCTCAGGCGCGGACCGTCCGGTCGGTGCAGAACCGAAAAGCCCGAAGGTGACAAGTTGAGCAAAAGGAATTATAGAGTTGGCGCGGACCGTCCGGAACCAAGGGCGGACCGTCCGCGTGGTGTCACCGAGGCAGATAGCCGTTGATCTAACCGTTGATCTGTCAGAAGTATTCGTTGAAGATGTCAGAATCGACCGTTGGAGGGTCGCGGACCGTCCGGGCCCTAGCCGCGGACCATCCGCCAGTGCAATTTCTGGCAGATGCGCCCCAACGGCTATATGGGTGGTTGAGGGCTATAAATACCACCCCAACCGGCCACTTCAAGGTGCGGGAGTCCAAGCAACATTCCAAGTCATCTAGTTGACATACTCAAGCCCTCCCAACCACATATATTCATTGATCCATCCTATACACAAGATTTAGACCACTACAACCAACACAAGTGCCACAAAAGAGAGAGCAAGCAAAAGAGAGCTACTCAATTGAGTTTAGCACTAGTGCCTTGTGAGATCCTTCGAGAGATAGTGTGTGCTTCATCTTTGTGTTCATTTGCGCGTGGAGTTTTGACTCCCATTGAACTTCCTCCAAAGTTTTGGAGGCCTGTAAAAGCTAGCAAGAGACACCAAAGAGTGTGGTGGTCCTTGCGGGATCGAGAGTGATCCTTGAGAAGAAGAAGAGCTCACCGATCCTTGTGTGATCGGGGGAGAGAGGGAAAGGGTTGAAAAAGACCCGTCCTTAAGTGGACTCCTCAACGGGGACTAGGCCTTCGAGGGCCGAACCTCGGTAAAACAAATCACCCGTGTCCATTGTGTTTATTGCTTGTGATTTGTTTGTTTTCCCTTGCTCTAAGTTTTCTTGCACCATTATTTGCTAATATCATTTGGTGTTGCTTCAAGTTAAATTCCCATTTAGTGAAAGCAACACGTTGCAAGAAAGATCTTGTCCTAGTGCTCTTCTCATCTAAGGGTTCTTGCTTTGTTATTCTACAACTTATTAGTTGTATTGATTTATCTCTCCCGCATTATTTAGCAATACTCTTTTCAAGCAAGAACCTAGTTTCTATTCTCCGATATTTGTATATCTTGTTCTAACCACTAATCAAGGGATCTAGTTGGGAGTAAAGTTTTAACTTTCAGGTTTTGCCTATCCACCCCCCCTCTAGGTGACTTTCAGTAATTGCGTCCGGGCTGCGTCCCGCACCTATAAATAGATGAACAGTACCCCTGTATTGTTCACGCTGAACTATAATCACTCTGGCGTCACTCTCGTATCTTCATCTTCCGGCAAACCGAAGGTATCAATGTAATATAAATATTATGAATGTTAATTCTTGTTTATAGAATGAGAAGTTACTAGTAAATAATCATTATTTATATTCCCTTGTATTTCATATACCTTTATTTTTATTCATTTACTGAGATGATGAAGGTATGTCCTTCATGACTTTCATCTGAAGATCATTATATCCAAAAGGAGATAATGCTTCGAAGGACGAAGGTTTTAATCGTTAACAATTGTGTTGCTTTGTTCTTGATGTATAGCATTTGAGAGCAAAGACCAACAGGCAGTTTCCCACCGACATGGATAGCTATAGCCCACACATGGCCTCATCCTAGAGTAGGGGTGTGACCCTCCCAATCCATGAGAACGCGCGTCCCACTGAAGGATCACCTCGGGGACATCTGCGACGCCCAACACATCATCAACAACCGACGTCGGGAGCAAGAAGAGGTCAAGCAATCGCGGGAAAGGAGACACGAGCATAGCCCAGCCTACCTAGGCCAGGGCCACGTGCCTTTGGACGCGCAATCCGCAAGGCGCAATTCCCTACAAAGGTGAGGGCGCCAGCAAATATTTCTAAATATGACAGGTCTTTGAATCCTGGTGTATGGTTGGAAGATTACCACCTTGCTTGCCGCATGGCGGGACTCAAGGACGACCACCTCATCATTTAGTTCCTCCAAATCCACCTTGCGTAGGGGTGAGGGCCTGGCTCAAGCATCTGCTAGTCTCACACATATGATGAATCATGGCACAGGATCAAATGTCACATCTTTACTATATAACAGGAGTTCTATACAAAAATAAATAATTATATTACATTATAAGGAGACAACGGTCCAGCAACCCAAAGTTGACTGGGAGACGACGGCCTAGACCTCTCACGAACTCGTCACAGCATCCTCCAAGCGCCTTATCCTACGGTACCTGTTCTTGACCTGTGGGGGGTGTGTGAGACAGCAAGAGTGAGCTCACATACGTTCATAGCTCAACAAGTTGTGGGGAATAATGTGCATGAACTCGCCAAAGGTGGGAGCTCACGTGAAGTGTAAGGCTTACCAAAGAGGATGGTTAGAGCTGAGCATTGCTTTTAAAGTTGGTCAAAATTTTATTAGCAGTTACTAAGTATAAGTAAATACCAAACCCAATTAAGTAGAACAAAAGTAGCAACATCACATGCGATGCGATGCATATGACAAATTGAATTTAGTTCCATAAATTAATCATGTGAGTGTCCGAGCTGCTCATGACCGTGAGCACGGCTAGTATACCAGTTTTACACTCTGCAGAGGTTGCGCATCTTTACCCACAAGTCATGTTACCCATCTGCCAAGAGACGGCCAATCCCATACACCTCTACCGAGGAGGCGAGGCAGGGTAACACTACGAGGCCTTTACAAAGTTCCACTAGCTTCAGAAAACCCGCTACAGTTTATAGGAAGCTCCAATGCAGGAATCCCTTGCAGGACCGCCATAGCAGCAAAATCCTCCCGAGGGCCTCCCTACACTGACCACTCCCCTACTGCCCTTGCCCCTTTCAGGTAAGGTAGTCTTCCACTAGCTTTCCTAATTAATCGGCCAAGGGCGTCCCATTAAACCCTTGTGGTAGCACTGTTTTCCCGGGTGGTTCTCCATGTTCCAATTAACATAATGATCTTAACATGAACAGTAAATAACAACTGACAATAAAAGTATAATCATGAATAGTAATGTGTATCTCTATACCTAAAACCACATAAAGCGATAGCAAGTACTACCCAAAGATCCAGTGGTGAACAAGGTATAAAGATAGTCAAACTAGGGTAACCTATTGGGTCCCATCAAAATTAATCTATGCACATCATTATGATTAATCAAAACATGACTGGGTAAAAAGAAGTGATCAAGGGCACAACTTGCCTGAGACTTGAGATTCCAGGTACCAGGATGATCTTCAGTTGACTCGTGACCTCACTGCTAGTCGTAGCAATACAAACAAACAGTGTATAGGCAAAATTAACATTACACCAAACATATGTGCAAAATACATATTAATAATCTAAATAAATAATTAATTCAACTTTAAGTTAAATTATAATATAATTAGGGATCATATTTGAGCCAAACTATAATTATAAACATATTAACTTTGATTTATAGAGGTTAATCTACTAAACAAAGGTTAAATAAATATCTTACTATAAAAGTATAAGATATGGTATAATTAATGTTTTTAGTATGCAGAGAATATTTTTATGAAGCTAACATAACTAGAATGGAGTAAAACGGAGTTAAAACGTGTAAATCATGAATTCTCTAAGATTCAAGAATTATTTTTACACTTGGAAATCACTTTCTGTATTTATTTTATTATTTCCAAATTGTATGGACTGCAAGCGCTATTCCGTAAGTCATTAGGGTTCATTTTATAAATATTTGGACCCATTTGTTATCACCCCAGCGAAGGAAGGGATGGCGGGTTGATTGCTATAAAGTGCAGGTACTCTTTTACAAAAGTGAACGGCTGAAGGGGTATGGTCGCGGCTGAGCCGGTGGATCACAATCAGATGGCACAGAAACGAACTTGTTCAAGCCAATCCGGTATGCAGTCGAGGCCACAGGATATAAGATCGGTGGCCCGGATTTAATGAGCGAAGGGGTACGCATGATATGATCTTGGCCGTTGGACTAGCTCTGGACGGCTGGAGATCACGCCTTGACTTAATTTATTCCACAGCATTGACTACGGATCCAACGGACACCATTACCCCAGTCGAAAGGTTATAACGGAGGCTAGTCACAGTCGTCGATCTCCAGATCAATGGTCTCTATGCATCACGCTGGTTCAACCACCAACAGTGGAGGTCCAACGCGCGGCGGTGGCTCCATGGTTGGCACACCTCTGACCGAGGCCACTACGGCACTACTTTGGATGCTTCAGCGAGAATCGAGCGTTAAGACCAGGGTGAAGAGGTCAGATGTACCTGGAGTGGTGCGGCAGAGGCTACCCACGTGACCCCTTCTTTTCGGTCACCCACCATGCTTTCGCTGCTTGAGCTCCTGGCAATGTCGGACCTCTGATCCACCACGGCGGCAGGCGCGCCCACACGGCCCAGGTAGCAAATGTGTGCCCCACACACCCCCGACAACCCCCAGAGACCGATACCGCACGGGAGTCCGGGATGCAGTGGCGGCACTAGTGAGAAATTCTGGTGGCTACGAGGTCCTTCTTCGCCCAACGACGACAATGCAAGCTTTGAAGCCCGGCGTCGATCCCCGCAGCGCAACTATCGAGCCCCCAGCAATGGCGTGGTTCCGATTCACCGGCGGCGGCATTGACGGAAAGCACCCATTGAAGTCTGAGCTCCCCATTTTTCCCATTTGGCTCTGCTCTCTCTTGTCTGTGCCCGGCGGCTTTCTGGTGATGGACAGGGGCGGCGGCCGGGTTTTATAGGCAGTCCTGCGAGGATCGAGTCCAGGGGGTCGCGGGTTCCACGGCGAGGAGATCGGCAGGAGACAGTTGCGCCAAGCTCACGGATTCTGTTGCGCACCCACGGAATCCACGCGGCTGGTCCGGTGTCCAGAGGTTGAAGGGAGCACTGACGCGGCGGACCCACACGTTAGCGCAAAGAGAGGTGGATGGGATTCGCGTTGTAAGAGGCTGACAAAGGTGCCCCCCCGGCAGCGGCACCAGGCGAGAGCGGCCTGTCCAGGGTGCCGTGGACTCAAGAGCGCAGTGGAAGCGAGTTGGGCTGGCGGGGGTGTTTTTCGGCCCAAATGCAGAGCCGACTTCCCCCATTCTTTTCCTTCTTTTTTTCTGTTTTTTTTCTAAATACATAAGGTTCAATTGAATTTAAATTGCTAGTTTGAACTTCATGCCTTCAAGTATCAAATAAAATTTCACTATGAATGATACTACATCCTTTTTGTAATAATTACTACTTATTTATTCTTAAAAACTATTAGCTATCCTCCCCCTTTAACTCTATTTCTCCTATTTTATTTGGGGCTCTAATTTGAATTCAAAGCTAGGCTTGTCTTAATTACAATTTTGGGTTTGATGCATAAACAAAAAGAAGTCCAGCATGATGCATGGTTTATGTTTTTTTATTTGATATTTGTTTGAAATAAAAGGTGTCTCATGCTCACATCATCACATCAAAAGAGCACTTTATTATCTTCAATGACAAAGGTCATTAATACTCTCTATCAGGGTTTACAAATCCTACCCCCCTTACAAAGAATCTCGTCCTCGAGATTTGTAAGAAAAGGGATACATAAGGATTGGTTTGTAATTCAACTTTTAGTCTATAATTGGTTCAAAAATCTAGAGTTTCATTTTTTTGATAGTCAATAGGGGTGATTAGGAGAGTATAGGTATCCGGCTACCTATTATGTAGGATATAAGAGATGGATAGGTTAGGGCAAGAATAGTCAGGGGTAAGAAGGTTTATGGTGAGGAAGAACTCCTTGTTGGGTGGTAATGCCTCTAAAGATCCAGTTTGACTTCTCTCCTTTCTTGACGAGGTTGAGCTTTTCCCCCATGAGCTTTGGTGTCTCCAAGAGGTTAGGATAGATCGGTAGGTAATAGATGGGTAGTGGGTTTAGTAGGTAGCTATATACTAGATGGGAGTAGTTATGTATCCTGTTTGGTAGATCAAGTTGTTGGGTGGGGTCAGGTAGGTTTAACAGAGTTTTACTTTGCTTTTGGGATAAATGGATTAGGCATCATATGATGTAGGTTAGGTTGTTGTTCACGAACGAGTGGTGTAAGGCACCAATTCAGGTTCATGTTTTATCGGACTGGGGTCTAATCTATTTCACCCGGATTAACTAACTGGTTTAAGTGGGTCACGTTAGGTTAGTTTAGATTAGATGGAAACTAGATTAGTTTAGCATAACTAGATTTGACTAAATAAGATCTAATTAATTTTGGATTAGATCATGGTTGTTATTCTATAGTGGGTAAATATGCTAATTAGGGCAAGATGAATCCATAAGATAAGGTAGAATCTTTTGAGGTCAGTTAGATCTATTAGGATGAGACAAAATCTTTTTTTTAAGATAAGATGAATCTATTAAGATAAGAGAGAATCTTTTAAGATAAGATGAATTGGTTAGAATGGGATCTTTTAGGATAAGATAAATCTCTTAAGCTAGATATATTCCCATAGGGATAATCTAGGTTGTCTAGTTATTTTATAATTATATTTTTTTTTACACCTATGTGTATATGCAGATGCAATTGTGGACATTACTCTACAACTCATCACACTCAATCAAAGATCCAAATCAGACAAGTATCATAAGAACAAAACATTCAAATTCATAGATATTTATAAAAATAGTTTTGTTTTTGTTCCTAAGAGTAGGTCTCCTATTCCTATAGATCACTTTAGGCATAGGATTTCAAAGTGTGAAATCCACATTTGTCTTTACAAAAAAGGTAAGAATAATCAGAGTAAAGCGGAAATAGATGAGAAAAGATTAAGAATCAGAGTAGCAAAGGTAAGTAAGTATTGGTTGTCCAGTTCTATCTAGGTTTCGTCCTACAGTCAACATTCCTCTGATACCACTTCTGTCACACCCGGATTTCGGGGCACCAAGACCCGGGCGCGAACAAAATCACCAGGTGTGCTGGGACCAAGTCTCACACATATGATGAATCATGGCACAGGATCAAATGTCACATCTTTACTATATAACAGGAGTTCTATACAAAAATAAATAATTATATTACATTATAAGGAGACAACGGTCCAGCAACCCAAAGTTGACTGGGAGACGACGGCCTAGACCTCTCACGAACTCGTCACAGCATCCTCCAAGCGCCTTATCCTACGGTACCTGTTCTTGACCTGTGGGGGGTGTGTGAGACAGCAAGAGTGAGCTCACATACGTTCATAGCTCAACAAGTTGTGGGGAATAATGTGCATGAACTCGCCAAAGGTGGGAGCTCACGTGAAGTGTAAGGCTTACCAAAGAGGATGGTTAGAGCTGAGCATTGCTTTTAAAGTTGGTCAAAATTTTATTAGCAGTTACTAAGTATAAGTAAATACCAAACCCAATTAAGTAGAACAAAAGTAGCAACATCACATGCGATGCAATGCATATGACAAATTGAATTTAGTTCCATAAATTAATCATGTGAGTGTCCGAGCTGCTCATGACCGTGAGCACGGCTAGTATACCAGTTTTACACTCTGCAGAGGTTGCGCATCTTTACCCACAAGTCATGTTACCCATCTGCCAAGAGACGGCCAATCCCATACACCTCTACCGAGGAGGCGAGGCAGGGTAACACTACGAGGCCTTTACAAAGTTCCACTAGCTTCAGAAAACCCGCTACAGTTTATAGGAAGCTCCAATGCAGGAATCCCTTGCAGGACCGCCATAGCAGCAAAATCCTCCCGAGGGCCTCCCTACACTGACCACTCCCCTACTGCCCTTGCCCCTTTCGGGTAAGGTAGTCTTCCACTAGCTTTCCTAATTAATCGGCCAAGGGCGTCCCATTAAACCCTTGTGGTAACACTGTTTTCCCGGGTGGTTCTCCATGTTCCAATTAACATAATGATCTTAACATGAACAGTAAATAACAACTGACAATAAAAGTATAATCATGAATAGTAATGTGTATCTCTATACCTAAAACCACATAAAGCGATAGCAAGTACTACCCAAAGATCCAGTGGTGAACAAGGTATAAAGATAGTCAAACTAGGGTAACCTATTGGGTCCCATCAAAATTAATCTATGCAGATCATTATGATTAATCAAAACATGACTGGGTAAAAAGAAGTGATCAAGGGCACAACTTGCCTGAGACTTGAGATTCCAGGTACCAGGATGATCTTCAGTTGACTCGTGACCTCACTGCTAGTCGTAGCAATACAAACAAACAGTGTATAGGCAAAATTAACATTACACCAAACATATGTGCAAAATACATATTAATAATCTAAATAAATAATTAATTCAACTTTAAGTTAAATTATAATATAATTAGGGATCATATTTGAGCCAAACTATAATTATAAACATATTAACTTTGATTTATAGAGGTTAATCTACTAAACAAAGGTTAAATAAATATCTTACTATAAAAGTATAAGATATGGTATAATTAATGTTTTTAGTACGCAGAGAATATTTTTATGAAGCTAACATAACTAGAATGGAGTAAAACAGAGTTAAAACGTGTAAATCATGAATTCTCTAAGATTCAAGAATTATTTTTACACTTGGAAATCACTTTCTGTATTTATTTTATTATTTCCAAACTGTATGGACTGCAAGCGCTATTCCGTAAGTCATTAGGGTTCATTTTATAAATATTTGGACCCATTTGTTATCACCCCAGCGAAGGAAGGGATGGCGGGTTGATTGCTATAAAGTGCAGGTACTCTTTTACAAAAGTGAACGGCTGAAGGGGTATGGTCGCGGCTGAGCCGGTGGATCACAATCGGATGGCACAGAAACGAACTTGTTCAAGCCAATCCGGTATGCAGTCGAGGCCACAGGATATAAGATCGGTGGCCCGGATTTAATGAGCGAAGGGGTACGCATGATATGATATTGGCCGTTGGACTAGCTCTGGACGGCTGGAGATCACGCCTTGACTTAATTTATTCCACAGCATTGACTACGGGTCCAACGGACACCATTACCCCAGTCGAAAGGTTATAACGGAGGCTAGTCACAGTCGTCGATCTCCAGATCAATGGTCTCTATGCATCACGCTGCTTCAACCACCAACAGCGGAGGTCCAACGCGCGGCGGTGGCTCCATGGTTGACACACCTCTGACCGAGGCCACTACGGCACTACTTTGGATGCTTCAGCGAGAATCGAGCGTTAAGACCAGGGTGAAGAGGTCAGATGTACCTGGAGTGGTGCGGCAGAGGCTACCCACGTGACCCCTTCTTTTCGGTCACCCACCATGCTTTCGCTGCTTGAGCTCCTGGCAATGTCGGACCTCTGATCCACCACGGCGGCAGGCGCGCCCACACGGCCCAGGTAGCAAATGTGTGCCCCACACACTCCCGACAACCCCTAGAGACCGATACCGCACGGGAGTCCGGGACGCAGTGGCGGCACTAGTGAGAAATTCTGGTGGCTACGAGGTCCTTCTCCGCCCAACGACGACAATGCAAGCTTTGAAGCCCGGCGTCGATCCCCGCAGCGCAACTATCGAGCCCCCAGCAATGGCGTGGTTCCGATTCACCGGCGGCGGCATTGACGGAAAGCACCCATTGAAGTCCGAGCTCCCCATTTTTCCCATTTGGCTCTGCTCTCTCTTGTCTGTGCCCGGCGGCTTTCTGGTGATGGACAGGGGTGTGGGGGATAGATATCCCCCGGGTCCACTAAAGGAGTAATGGACCTCACGAAAGGCCCAAGGGCCCAATAAATCGTAAGGTTATTCTTTCGTGGGCCTGGGAGAAACAACCAGCAAAGCAGAGCGACGTGAGGCCGGATTGGTGCAAACCTGGACGGCCCATAGCGTCGAACGAGTGGCCGCAACGGAGATCCGACTTTCCCGCGCTGGAGTCCCCATGCAGCGAGGCCACGTGAGGATAAGTCGGCGAGGATTACGTAAAGGATAATCTCAAGAAGTTCACTATCTTTTAGCCACTTGTTGTTATCTTATCCATGTGTACTGCCCCACGGTCGAGTATATAAGGCCTAGGGGGCACCCCTTCAGATCGATCGACCCATTCTTTAGCCACCCACATCAACTCTCTGTATCCTCGATCCAGAGAGCTCTCTTGTAACCATATACACCAAGCATACTCATCAGGACGTAGGGTGTTACGCATCACTAAGCGGCCCGAACCTGTAAACCCTGTCTACCGTCTCTCGTGCGATCGGCACGAACCATTTTGCTACAGTTGTCGACACCTTCCTACTCCTAAAACACCTTGAGGGGCAACCCCAGGTGTGCGGTCGGACCCAAAACACCGACAGCTGGCGCGCCAGGTAGGGGGTGTGTCGACAATCCAAGCTAGCTCAATGGCCATCTCCTTCTACAGCAAGATCACCCAACGCCCCGGATCTATGTTCTGCTTCGGAACAATCTCATTCGTAGCAGACGAAGAAGGAATTCTGCACCGTATCGCGGATCCGCCGGAAAAGGAATCTTCCCCAACAAACTCCGAAAATACCGGAGAAGCGCAACTTCCGGCTCTCCGAAAGAAGATCACTGCGACGGCAGCACCGTTCTACCCCGACGTCCTCTTCATCGGAAGAGCGGAATCGCCCGCCATCTCCGACGACGAGCCGACTGTACCCGGGGAGGAACCGCCTCAGCGAGAGTCCCGTCGACGGAGGAACCGGCGCAGGAACGTTCGACGACATCACGCAGCCGGAGAGCGGAATCCAGAACAACCTGTCTCGTGAGACGAGGTCTCGGAGGTAGGGGAAACCCCGGAAGAACGCGTCTTCAGAGAGCGAAGGAACTCCCGACGACGTGATCGCCGACGAGCTCAGGAACAGGCTGAGCAGGATGCAAGGCAACGTCGAGAGAATCCATTCTTCGGGCGCAACCTGAACCCCGACTTCGCCCGAGCCATGAACACGCCGAGTGAAGTCGGAGGGGTGCTGGCTCGGATAGCTGAAGGACTTCCTCGGACTCCTGACGCCGACGGCTACCGACGACTGCTCACCCAGGCGGCCAACCATCTTCTACCGCTTGCCCACCCGCCGAACGATCTACGACACGCCATCAACAGTCGCCGAGACGCGCGGAGCTCCATCAATGCTTCACGGGAACGGCGGCATGAGAACGAAATTCGTCGTCGAGAGGAGTACGACAGGGATCATGGCGCCCCGACTCAGAGCCAAGCTACCAGGACCGAGTCGGCAACGGCTTCAACTGGCGGAACCACCCGGGGACGGTCGAGGAATCACAATCACAACTCCCCTCCCCGGGACAGACATCGACCCCGACGACAGGAGGACACGTGCGGAGTGTCCGCCCTTACTCCGCGCCTTAGGGCCATCCAATGGCCTCCCAACTTCAAGGTATCCAATGTTGACAAATATGAACCTAAGCAGGATCCATGGGGTTGGCTAGCCGTCTACACCACCGCTGCTCGAGCTGCTGGAGCGTCCGAAGACGTGATGACCGCGTACTTACCCATTGTCCTTGGGCAAGACGCGCTGCAATGGCTACGACATCTACCCCGACACTGCATCGACGTCTGGGGCGACTTCAGTCGACGTTTCACCGCCAACTTTCAGTCCCTCTCCGACAAGCCGGCACAACCGTGGGACCTCAAATCCATCAAGCGCCGGGGGGGACGAAACTCTCCGGTCGTACCTCAAGAGGTTTCAAACCATGAGAAATCGTATCCCCGAGGTCACGGAGGCGGCCGTGATCGAGGACTTCTACCGAGGATCCAATGATTCGGCTTTCGTCCGAGCTATACTACAGAAGGCACCGACTACCTCCGAGGAGCTATTCCGGGAAGCCGACCTCTACATCACCGCCGACGAGCGAGCCCAGGATCTCATCGGAGGAGCAAAGCCCGCACCGGCAGCACCACGACGTGACGCGAACCAGCAACCTGACAAGCGGTGGGAGAAGAGGCCACGCGAAGAAGTGCACGCCGCCGGACCACCTGCCTCTCGCGCTCGAGGAGGACCTCGTGGAGGCGAACGTACGCTGGACGACATCCTCGACGCCCAGTGCCCGTACCACAAGGACATGCGCCACACTCTTCGTAACTGCCGAGACTTCAAGCACTCCGTCGGACACGGCCGACCCTTCCAACCTCTACCTCCTCCTCCGCCGAGGGGAGGACCAGATGAACCACGACAACCCCATCGGCAGGAGGAGGGAGGAGGAGGAGGAGCTTTTCCACGCGTTGACAGGGAGGTCAACGTCATCTTCAGCGGACACGGATCACAGGAGAGCAGGAGACAGCAAAAGCTCAACAATCGCCAGATACTGGTGGCGACCACCGGCCCTCCCGCCCCATACCGGTGGTCGGAGCACCCGATCACCTTCACTCGGGCAGATCAATGGCTCAACTTCGACCATCCGGGCAAATACCCGCTTCTCGTCGATCCGGTGATCCGAGAGAGCCGGGTAAAGAAAGTATTAGTGGACGGGGGAAGCAGCATCAACGTCACCTTCCCCCGGACACTCCAAGGCTTGGGAGTTCACCTCAAAGAGCTCCACGAGTCGGACACTCCTTTCTTCGGCATCGTGCCGACGGAAGGGGAATACCCGCTGGGTCACATCTACATGCCAGTCACCTTCGGAACTCCGGAGAACTACAGAACCGAGTTCCTGAGGTTTGAAGTGGCGAACTTCGACTGCGGGTACAACGCCATCATCGGGAGGCCGGGATTGGCCAAGTTCATGGCCATTCCGCATTACACCTACATGATACTGAAGATGCCAGGACCACAAGGGATCATAACTGTGCGCGCCGACTTCCAAGGCGCCGCAGAGTGTTTCCGAGTGGCGATTCAAGCAGCCCTCACCGCCAAGCCGTCGACGGCCCCCTCTACTTTGGCGAACTCTAAGCCTGAGGAGGACCTCGCAATACCGGCGAATGAAGCTCAGACCGCGACCTCTATGCGGCCGACTGAAGAAACCAAGAGAATCAACCTGGGGTTCGCTGATGAGCGCAAGACGGCCATCATCAGCTCCAGTTTGGATGACAAATAGGAAAGCGCGCTCGTCCGGTTTCTGCAAGATAACCGAGATGTATTCGCATGGCAACCTGCGAATATGCCGGGAGTCCCGAGAGAACTGGTCGAGCACAAACTGAAGGTCTTTCCCCAGGCGAGGCCGATCCGACAGAAATTACGTCGTTTCACGCCTGATAAGAGGGAAGCCATTCGCGCCGAGTTAGCTCGCTTGGTTGCGGCTGGATTCATTAGAGAAGTATTACATCCCGAGTGGTTAGCCAATCCTGTTCTTGTACTCAAAAAGAATAAAGTGGACTGGCGCATGTGTGTTGATTATACTGATCTCAACAAACACTGTCCGAAGGATCCTTTCGGGCTCCCAAGGATAGATCAGGTGGTGGACTCCACCGCTGGATGTTCTATGCTATCCTTCCTGGATTGTTATTCTGGATATCATCAGATTAGTCTGGCGAAGGAAGATGAAGAAAAAACGGCATTCATTACTCCATTTGGCGCTTTCTGTTATACCTCCATGCCGTTTGGCCTCAAAAACGCTGGAGCGACTTACCAGAGAGCTATTCAAACATGCTTAGCCGATCACTGGGGCAAGCGTGTGGAGGCTTATGTGGATGATGTGGTGATCAAAACACAGGACTCAAAAGACTTCATCGAAGATTTGCAACTGGTTTTCAACAGCCTGAGGCGGTATAGATGGAAGCTTAATCCCGAAAAATGTGTTTTTGGGGTACCAGCCGGAAAGTTGCTTGGATTTATTGTCAGCCACCGGGGAATTGAGGCTAATCCGGATAAGATTGAAGCTATCATGAAGATGGAATCACCTCGATCGCAGAAGAAGGTTCAGCGACTTACAGGATGCATGGCAGCTTTAAGCAGATTTATATCCCGGCTGGGAGAGAAAGGTCTGCCATTTTATAAGTTACTCAAGAAGGTGGATAAATTCCAGTGGACTTCAGAAGCACAAGAAGCTCTGGATGCTCTGAAAAAATTCTTGACAACACCACCAGTACTGAAACCACCTCGGCGAGCTACATCAACTCAACCAGCTGAAGATTTGCTATTGTACATCTCTTGCACGACTCACGTGGTAAGCACCGCGTTGGTAGTCGAGCGAGTAGAAGAAGGGCACGCCTATCCAATACAACATCCTGTCTACTTCATTAGTGAAGTCCTTGGCCCCTCAAAGAAAAAGTATCCTCAAGTTCAGAAACTATTGTATGCAGTACTTCTAACTGCCCGCAAGCTGCGTCACTACTTTGACGACCACAAAGTCATAGTAGTCACAAGTTTTCCAATAGGGGATATTCTTCACAACAAGGAAGCCATTGGTCAAATAGCCAAGTGGGCTTGCGAGCTGGGATCTCATGACATCGAGTTCCGACCTCGCACCGCCATCAAAACTCAAGCACTGGTTGATTTTGTATCGGAGTGGACTGAACAACAAGTACCAGACAACCCGGAGACTGCAGAAGTATGGCGAATGTATTTTGATGGCTCACTAAAGCTGCAGGGAGCAGGAGCGGGGATTCTCTTCACTGCACCTGGAGGCGAACACCTCAAGTACGCCCTCCAGTTGCTATTCCCGGCCTCCAACAATGCAGCCGAATATGAAGCTTTGATCCATGGATTGAATATTGCCATATCATTGGGCGTCAAAAGATTAATGGTATATGGGGATTCTCTGGTAGTCATCAGCCAGATAAATAAGGAGTGGGATTGCTCAAACGATTCGATGGGAAGATACTGCACTGCCGTCCGAAAGCTGGAGGATAAATTCGAGGGTCTAGAATTTCATCATGTGGAAAGAGATCGGAACACGGCAGCCGATGTACTGTCCAAGCTAGGGTCCAGTCGAACTCAGGTCCCGCCCGGGGTTTTTGTGCAAGAAATTCTGCAGCCAAGTATCTCAATGGATCAAATGGAAGAGTGCAACATCATAGATCAACCCGAGTCAGATCCCGATGACTGGAGAAAGCCAATCATTAAGTACATAAGGAATGAAGAAGAACCAGACGATAAGAACTCGGCAGAGCGCATTGCAAGACAGTCAGCTCACTATACACTTATTGGGGAGACATTATACAGAAGGGGTGCATCAGGCGTTTTCATGAAGTGCATTCTCCCATCCACTGGAAAGCAACTTCTGGAGGAAGTCCATGCTGGGCAGTGTGGAATACATGCAGCCTCCAGAACACTAGTCGGGAAGGTCTTCAGGTCAGGATTCTATTGGCCAACAGCAAAGAATGATGCAGCCGAGTTAGTTCAGAGGTGCGAAGCCTGCCAATACTTGTCAAAGCAACAACACCTGCCAGCACAGCAGCTGCAGACCATACCAGTAACTTGGCCTTTTGCATGCTGGGGGCTGGATATGATTGGACCTTTCAAGAAAGCTCAAGGGGGATACACTCATGTATTGGTAGCAATTGACAAGTTCACTAAATGGATAGAATTCAAGCCCATTGCCTCCTTAACTTCTGCTAAGGCCGTGGAATTCATACAAGACATAATATTCAGATTCGGGATACCAAACAGCATCATAACTGATTTAGGATCCAACTTCACGAGTTCAGAATTCTTTGACTTCTGCGAGCAAAAGAGCATTCAGATCAAGTATGCATCTGTAGCCCATCCAAGAGCCAACGGGCAAGTTGAGCGAGCCAACGGGATGATATTGGATGCACTCAGGAAAAAGATTTTTGATAAGAACGAAAAATTCGCAGGAAAGTGGATAAGGGAATTACCTTATGTTGTTTGGAGCCTAAGAACCCAACCTAGCCGAGCTTTGCATGGAAACACTCCTTTCTTCATGGTCTATGGGTCGGAGGCAGTGCTGCCTGCTGATCTCAAGTTTGGGGCGCCAAGGCTGATCTTTGAAAGTATAGCAGAAGCTGAGACCACCAGACTGGAGGACATAGACGTACTCGAGGAAGAACGGTTAAACGCAGTAATCCAATCAGCAAGATACCAGCAGACTCTAAGGCGCTATCATGACAAGGCTGTGCGGCAACGATTCTTCTCAGTAGGGGAGCTCGTCCTTCGCCGAATTCTAACGGGAGAAGGACGACACAAGTTATCACCCTTATGGGAAGGACCCTTCATAGTAGCAGAAGTCACTCGGCCCGGATCATATCGCCTCACTCAGATGGACGGCACAGAAGTTGGGAACTCCTGGAACATAGAACACCTGAGAAAGTTTTATCCTTAGCCGTACCTCAAAACTGCTGGGATAACGGTGATGTACTCTGTAAAGTGGAAATATGTCATCAATAAAGAAAAGGTCTCAAGGATACTCAATTTATTTACGATTGACTTACATTCTCACTTAACTCGGGGTGACCACTATGCCCTGCTAACGGAGCAATCGGCTTAAGTCGGCAACGACTTAAGGCGGTGCAACATGCTCATGCTTACTTAACTCGGGGTGACCACTATGCCCTGCTAACGGAGCAATCGGCTTAAGTCGGCAACGACTTAAGGCGGTGCAACATGCTCACGCTTACTTAACTCGGGGTGACCACTATGCCCTGCTAACGGAGCAATCGGCTTAAGTCGGCAACGACTTAAGGCGGTGCAACATGCTCACGCTTACCTAACACGGGGTGACCACTATGCCCTGCTAACGGAGCAATTAACTTAAGTTGGCGGCAACTTAAGACCAATGCAACATGCTCGCGCCTATATAATTCAGGGGATGATTTCCATATCCCACAAACAAAATTCATAGTCATCATGCGTCATTACTACCAAACTCATTAACTAAAAAATTCTGATACAATGAGAGAGTAACTATGTCATTCAAATAAACCGGTGTCCTCTAACAAATATTCAATCATGCAAGCTGCGCGCTTGGAGCACGCGAAATGTTTTCTCTATTTTGCAATGTCTTTTCCAGGAGCAATTGACGAAGAAGGACGACTCGAGGAATCAGGGGCAGCGTTCACGTCAGCCCTTATATCTTCAGGAACGACTACGCCAGGTCTCCTCATCAGGATTCGTCCCGCTCGAATGGCCTTATCCATGGCCCTATCACGCTGGGCTCTCAGAGTATTGGAAGTCTCTTCAGCAACCTTGACAGCCAACTGGGCAGCCTCTAGCTCCTGGGTAACAGATTTCTTGGAAGCACGCAGATTCTTGATGACAACGTCTTTAGCCGATATCAACTCCCTAAGGCGAATCACATCATCCAAGGACTCCTGCAGCTTATAGCGAAGATTGTCTAACTCCTCCATGGAAAAGCGATGACTCCTCTCCAGGATGGTCAGCGAGTTGCTAGAATCACGATACAACCTATCAAGATTGTCACGAGAAGCGGCAAGGATACGTTTTTCTTCCTGCAAGCACAAATCAGTTCCTTCAGAAAACCAGGCAAATAATAGGAGTACAGCAAGGCGAAAGCGCAGTTTCGTATATCACCTTTTCAGAGTCGAGCTGAGCATGCAGGGAAGAACTCAACGCATTGGCATCATCTAAGGCGGCAGAGACCTGACTCAGCTCAATCTGACCTTGAGAGTACTTTTCCTCAAGATCAGTGCATCGCTGAGACAGTTCAGCCCGATCTTGAGAATGTTTTTCCTCAAGAAGTGCAATCTGTCGAGTCATTCCTAGCAAAAGATAACCAAACAAAACGAGGTCAGAAGGTAAAACAGTCCACAACAAGCGCGAAGAAAAGAAAAAAGGGCACTAACCAGCGTTAGTCGCCTCCAACTCGGATACACGACGATGAAGTGACACTGGATTCCAACACGAAAAAGACGAAGCCACTTCTAGGATAGGAGCACCATGCAATTTCAGCTGGCTGGTCATCCCATCCACCAAAACCTGATGAGAAGAACAGATGAGCATAATGGCAAAAGTTCATGCAATGTAAAAATCAAGCTAAGAAACAGCACAGTACCTGGAGGTTGGAGAAGAACGAAGGGATCCCCAAATCAGGAGAAATCAGATGATAACCAGGCGCAAGGTCATCACCCGAAGCAGCTTGCAACGGAACAGTGGGAATCAGTTCAGCACCTTCAACAGAGCCGGATACCCGATCAGCGGGGACGCTACCCTCCAAAGCGACGCCCCGGTCCAAAGTTTGGGCCACCACCATGCAGCCAGAGTGTGGAGGTGACCCTGCGTGAACGTCCATGGAAGTGCCAGAAGGAGACCCTGTTTGGGCACCCTCGGGGACTGGGCCATAGTTGGCACTGCCCACTTGAGCTGGATTATCCCCGGCAGCACCCTCGGGGGCTGGGCAGTAGCTCGCACTCTTCGCCCGAGTTAAGTCATCCCCGACGACACCCTCGGGGGCTGGACATGTGTCAACACCATCCTTGAGGTCCAAACTTTCAGCAGTAACCACTCCTAAGGTTGATGGGCCCTCGGCTACTTCCATGGAATCAGGACAATCCAAGTTAGCATCCCGACCCTCGAGATCGCGCTCTAAGGTTGACGAGGCACGGGATGACCTCAACCCAGCGTCCGGCACGGCACCACAAGCTTCCGTTACATCATCATCCACTGGCCCTGATAACAAGTCCTCTGGGACCATATCCTCAAGAGTTTGATCAAAGTCGGCCAGGGATATGTTTTGCAGACCAACAAGGGCAGATAAAGCAGGAGAAGGAACTCCACTACTTCCCCCACTGGCAAGGAATTGCCGACTGTTCTTCCGAGTCAGAGGGACCTCATTCTCTTCCTCTCCGTCGTCTTCATCAGCAACACTGGCAACACCCCCATTGGGATCAACGACGGATGGAGTACACCCATTGGGATCAGCGTCAGTAGATTCAGGCACAGGAACCTCCTCATCGGCAGGAACCGAGGGACCAGCATCCTGATCCAAACTAGATACTCGCCGAATACGTCTCTTCTTCTTTTTCTGCTCATCAACAGAAAGATCAGTTTGATTGGTTCGGCGGGGACGCCTCGAGCGAGCACGGACAGGTCTCTGAACATCCAAGGTTATACCGACCTCTGGAAGAGGTGCCACTGCCAATGTCTCAGCAGGAGTAGCATCATAAGAATCTTCAGCCAACATATCAAGCATAGCATTCATTTCTGCGTCATTAGGATCCAAAGGCACCTCGAAATGGACTTGTCGTTCATCATCAGGAATTTTCCCAAGTGAGGCAATCAAAGCATTGACTTCTTCATCAGAGGGCCGCGTTCTGAGGCCCAAATTGCCATCAGTTGCAGGTGGGTTTGACACGAAAAGAGTGAAGGCTTTGGCAGGAGGCAGATTCCAGGCCGAGTACGCCACCGGAGCACCAACGTTGGATACTTTGCCTCTGAGAATCATCTCTAGTCGGCTCACCAAATCTGCAGAAGGGATTCTTCTATTGGTAACTCGAGTTGAGTCGGCTAGCCCTTGATACAGATAAGCCGGGTGGACCCTATCTTTCAGTGGCTGAATGTTTTTGAAAACGAAGTCAGCAACTACAGCTTCAGCAGTTAAACCTCTCTCTTTCAATAGTCCAACTTCAGCTAGCAGCACACTGGCTTTGGCTACCTCCTCGTCTGTGGGCGACTCGGTCCAGCTTGGGGTGCGAACATCTGGCTGTCTTCCCGACTGGGGGGGAGAGAATTTCCATAGTTATCAACTATAAACCACTCCAGACGCCATCCCTTAATGCTGTCTTTAAGGGGAATCTCAAGATATTCAGTTTTCCGTCCCCGGCGCATCTCCAAACTGGCACCTCCAACCAACTGATGTTGTCCCCCGGCCATCCCAGGGCGACAATGATACAGGTGTTTCCACAAGCCAAAATGCGGCAGCACGCCAAGAAAGGCTTCACATAAGTGGACGAAGATAGAAATTTGCAGAATTGAGTTAGGGTTTAGATGGGTTAGGTTGATGTGGTAGAAATCAAGAAGACCACGGAAAAAGGGAGAAATAGGAAGGCCAAGGCCGCGGAGAAGAAAAGGTGCGTAAACCACGGACTCGTGGGTATCCTCCGTCGGGACCGTAGTCCCGTGGCAAATCCGCCAAGAACAGAGTTCCCGTGGAGGAAGAACCCCGATGGACACGAGGTGGAGGAGTTCGGCTTCAGAGATGATGGACATGTGGTTACCTGCAAAGGGTAACTGGCTGTTGGGATCAATTGGAGGAATGACCACAGCGGAAGAGCTCGCGATTTTCCTCTTGGGAGCCATCCCGATTTCACCAGTGAGCAGATTGGAGGCGAGCGCAGAGAGGATTTGGAAGCAGGAATGCAAGAACTAGGGCGCGGAAAGCAAAGGCGGCTAAAAGTGCAGCTCTTATGGGATATTCTCGGACCAGATACCGTTTCAAAAAGTGCCCAGTCATCACCCGGCAGTTATTTCCGAAATCCCAGCATGACACGTGGTCATTCGGCAGTTATTTCCAAAAACTGGTGGGCCATCTCTTCACTCGGGTGTTAATCCTCAAAATAACTCGGCGTTGCCTCTAAAATGCCGACGTCACTACTCAGTCACTCGGCGTTACCTCTAAAACGTCGATCTTGAGCTCAATCGCTCGGCATTACTTCTAAAATGCCGACAACGACCCTTAATAACTCGGCGTTGCCTCTAAAACGCTGATCTCGAGTTCAATAACTCGGCGTTGCCTCTAAAATGCCGACGTCACTACTCAGTCACTCGGCGTTGCCTCTAAAACGCTGATCTTGAGTTCAATCGTTCGGCATTACTTCTAAAATGCCAACGTTGACCTTCAATCACTCGGCGTTGCCTCTAAAACGCTGATCTCGAGTTCAATAACTCGGCGTTGCCTCTAAAATGCCGACGTCACTACTCAGTCACTCGGTGTTGCCTCTAAAATGCTGATCTCGAGTTCAATAACTCGGCGTTGCCTCTAAAATGCCGACGTCACTACTCAGTCACTCGGCGTTGCCTCTAAAACGCTGATCTTGAGTTCAATCGTTCGGCATTACTTCTAAAATGCCAACGTTGACCTTCAATCACTCGGCGTTGCTTCTAAAACGCTAATCTCGAGTTCAATAACTCGGCGTTGCCTTTAAAATGCCGACGTCACTACTCAGCTACTCGGCGTTGCCTCTAAAACGAAGATCTCAAGCTCAATCGCTCGGCATTACTTCTAAAATGCTGACTACAACCTTTAATCACTCGGCGTTGCCTCTAAAACGCTGATCTCGAGTTCAATAACTCGGCGTTGCCTCTAAAACGCTGATCTCGAGTTCAATAACTCGGTGTTGCCTCTAAAATACCGACGTTACTACTCAGTCACTCGGCGTTGCCTCTAAAACGTTGATCTCGAGCTCAATCGTTCAGCATTACTTCTAAAATGCCAACGTTGACCTTCAATCGCTCAGCATTACTTCTAAAAACATTGATACAGACTGCAATATTGCTCGGCGGCTACTTCTGGAAGCGTCAGTATAATGATCAAGCTGTTCGTCTATGGTCTCAAAAGAATCAGATTTATAGTCAAACAAAACGAGTCATCAAGAGGAAACCAAATTCATTCTTCATTTAAGGGAAGTGGCAATACTTACAAATCAACTCATTATGAGTTGATACTTCCTTACTGCTACTACTACTACTACGCTACACTATACTACTCTACATTACTAATACTACTACATTATTTCACTATACTATTTCTAATCTATACTAATATCTAAAAAGACCAGTGGCATCTAGCCACTGGCCCTGCCCCTGCTGCCGCCGCCCCTGGTGCTGCCCTTGCTGCTGCCGCCCCTGGTGCTGCCCCTGCTGCTGCCGCCCCTGGTGCTGCCCTTGCTGCTGCCGTTGCCGCCGCCCCCGCCACTGCCGCTGCCGTCGTCGTCGTCGTCGTCGTCGTCGTCGTCGTCGTCCCCGCCCTCGCCGCCGCCGTCCGAGTCCTCCTCATCCGAGGAGTACTCAGACTCATCCGAGCCCTCGAGCCCGGAGCGCTCGACGGCCCGGATGTACGTCCAGACCTCCGCGGCTATCCCCTGGGAGTCGTCCGAGTCATCGGACGACGCCGGGGGAGAGACGGGAGCCGGGGGAGAGAACTCCTCCTCCGAGTATTCCGAGTCGCCGAAGTCCTCCGATGGAGGAGTCGGCTCGCGCTTGCGCTTGTTGTTTTTTCCCATAGTGGAAGAAAGCGGGAAAGAAGAGAAGGAAGCAGTAAGGAATAGCAAAGAGACGTGAAGAAACCAGAGGGGCAACAGCGTTATTTATAGAAGAGAAAGGCAACCGCTCACCTCCAACCGCGGTCACTGAACAGTCGCAAAGCATTCAATATGCACTTCCACCCGTCCGAAGACACGTCAGGCGGCTGATGCCGTTTCACGCAGCACTACACCCATTGGGACTCCAGTCAACAGCGCAAAGGGTATGATTACACTCGCCGTCCCATCACATTACAACTCAGAAGCAGCCGGCTAAAACACTCAGCGTACCAAGCCGTCCCTTGCCCACACCCATTGGGGGGGGACGCCCAGGAATTGTCAGTATATTTTTCAAAATGGTCACATCTGTGCAGAGCATGCAGTAAATGCCTCAAGACAAAAATGAGATATCAACAAGAGTTAGAGGGAAGCCAAGTATAGCCAGCAGAGTGCAAAATATGGTCGACAGGCATGACTTGAAGATTAGACAGAGAACGTCCATCGAATGTCCAATCAGTTGCAGAGCAAATAAATTACGCTACCCAGCAAGATATGGAAGGATTGCAAACTTGGCTGCAAAAGACAAAATACATGCTGACCTCTGAAGCATAATATCGATGACATAGCACGGATGACATCATGCCGACCTTTTTATAAGCAGAAAGAGTAATCTTCAGCAAAAGGACACAAAAAGAAGACCTTCAAGCGAATTATCCTCAAAAAATCCGCTTGAAGGCCGGGGGCTACACCCATTGGGTGCACCTTCGGTGCACCCCATGGATTATTATTCTAAGCCGAGATCATGTTGATTTCTAAGAGCATGGGACAAGATCAAAAAGCCAATCTTCAACCGAAGTGAAGGAACACAAATGGAAATAATCTCCACTGGAGACCTTCGAGTAGATTATTTTCTAAAATCTACTCGAAGCTCGGGGGCTACACCCATTGGGTGCACCTCCGGTGCACCCAATGAAATTCAGAATCCTACAAATAGGAATGCCGATCTCTAGGGCACAAACACGAAACTAGGTTTTGGTCAACAAGTGATCGAAGCAGGAGAGAACAACAGGAAGCCATCTTTCTCCAAATCTCCTACAAGCTGGACCTGGGATCTTCGGGTTGATTACCTCTAAATTAACCCAAAGATCGGGGGCTTGTGGGGGATAGATATCCCCCGGGTCCACTAAAGGAGTAATGGACCTCACGAAAGGCCCAAGGGCCCAATAAATCGTAAGGTTATTCTTTCGTGGGCCTGGGAGAAACAACCAGCAAAGCAGAGCGACGTGAGGCCGGATTGGTGCAAACCTGGACGGCCCATAGCGTCGAACGAGTGGCCGCAACGGAGATCCGACTTTCCCGCGCTGGAGTCCCCATGCAGCGAGGCCACGTGAGGATAAGTCGGCGAGGATTACGTAAAGGATAATCTCAAGAAGTTCACTATCTTTTAGCCACTTGTTGTTATCTTATCCATGTGTACTGCCCCACGGTCGAGTATATAAGGCCTAGGGGGCACCCCTTCAGATCGATCGACCCATTCTTTAGCCACCCACATCAACTCTCTGTATCCTCGATCCAGAGAGCTCTCTTGTAACCATATACACCAAGCATACTCATCAGGACGTAGGGTGTTACGCATCACTAAGCGGCCCGAACCTATAAACCCTGTCTACCGTCTCTCGTGCGATCGGCACGAACCATTTTGCTACAGTTGTCGACACCTTCCTACTCCTAAAACACCTTGAGGGGCAACCCCAGGTGTGCGGTCGGACCCAAAACACCGACAAGGGGCGGCGGCCGGGTTTTATAGGCAGTCCTGCGAGGATCGAGTCCAGGGGGGGTCACGGGTTCCACGGCGAGGAGATCGGCAGGAGACAGTTGCGCCAAGCTCGCGGATTCTGTTGCGCACCCACGGAATCCACGCGGCTGGTCCGGTGTCCAGAGGTTGAAGGGAGCACTGACGCGGCGGACCCACACGTTAGCGCAAAGAGAGGTGGATGGGATTCGTGTTGTAAGAGGCTGACAAAGGTGCCCCCCCGGCAGCGGCACCAGGCGAGAGCGGCCTGTCCAGGGTGCCGTGGACTCAAGAGCGCAGTGGAAGCGAGTTGGGCTGGCGGGGGTGTTTTTCGGCCCAAATGCAGAGCCGACTTCCCCCATTCTTTTCCTTCTTTTTTTCTGTTTTTTTTTCTAAATACATAAGGTTCAATTGAATTTAAATTGCTAGTTTGAACTTCATGCCTTCAAGTATCAAATAAAATTTCACTATGAATGATACTACATCCTTTTTGTAATAATTACTACTTATTTATTCTTAAAAACTATTAGCTATCCTCCCCCTTTAACTCTATTTCTCCTATTTTATTTGGGGCTCTAATTTGAATTCAAAGCTAGGCTTGTCTTAATTACAATTTTGGGTTTGATGCATAAACAAAAAGAAGTCCAGCATGATGCATGGTTTATGTTTTTTTATTTGATATTTGTTTGAAATAAAAGGTGTCTCATGCTCACATCATCACATCAAAAGAGCACTTTATTATCTTCAATGACAAAGGTCATTAATACTCTCTATCAGGGTTTACAGTCCTCTGGGATCTCAAGAAGTGCACCTAGAAGAGCGGGGAAAGCCTATAGGATTACATCCAAAGGTTCTTCTAGAAAAGAAACGAACTCCTCGACGCCACTAACGCCGACGTGGTGTGTGCCTTCACCTACGTAACCACCAACGAGGCGCTCGTCCATGAGCTTGGGCGAGGGCGGACGAAGACCACAGCCGATCTCCTCAGCATAGCAACCAAATTCGCTAACGGGGAGGATGTGGTAGGGGCTATTTTCCACAAGGAAAAGAGCCCACGCAACGCCGGTGAGCCAATTATTTTGGCTTTGGAGCACTGTTTGTTGATTTAAGAATAAAATTTGTGTATTGTTTTCTCTCAGATATGTGATATGCTGATATCTACATATATGCACCTAACGACTGACTTGCTAAAGAGTGATTGTAGAAGCAAGAATAAATGGATATGGTGTATCTTTGGAATACAACCTAAGTAGCATATGTTGGCACAGAAAGAAGCAAAAACAAGGATGCTGAAAGACCTAACACTATAGGAAAAAAACGTAGGCTAGGAACCGACGTTCTTACTCTAATAGGCCGATGTTCTTAAGTTAAGAATGTCGGCTTGCCGATTTAAGAACATCGGGGCCAACGTTCTTAACCTGGTCGTCGTTTGTTTCCAGTTTTCCTGTAGTGTAAATCTATCAACGAGGTGAGGAGATGATGTAGCACGTATGATTAGTGGACAACCACACAACGAAATTAGTATAACTATGTAATGACCGGAATTTAGATTTTGTGGCTTGATGTGAGAGTAGAGAATTAACCATTAATGGCCTTCGTTTGTTCAGACTATATAGGTTATATAGATTCTATTATTATGAACTACACTCTTAACATCTCAAATCATCGTCCTCTGTCGCCCGGGCTGGCGGTGACTTCGCTGCCTTGCTATAAGAAAAATGGACCTTGACCTATTTGATTAAAGGCTTTGGCGTTTGATAATCCACATAACCATTTGGACTAATGTGTTTTCTAGTATTTATGTTTATATTTTAAAGGATACAACATGGTCTTAGATAAAGGGAACAAGGTGATCAAGGAGATCAACACTTCAAAGCAAGACATTGAAAAACTCACTGAAGACCTATCAAACCATGAAAGAGTCCAAGACACAAGACATGATAACACAAGCAAAGAAACACAAAGACACAAAGAAACACGCAACATATAGTGCATTGGACGTAACTGGTGGCATATCGGATGTCACAAGTGTCGTGACTGTAGTTAAAAATTAGGCTGAAGACAGTACACCGGACGTGTAACACCCTAAATCCATCAAACAAAAGCAATACAACTTTAGTTTACTAAAACCATTAGATGAAAATTTATTATTTTCAAATAAATAAAATAGTGACATAAGTAATTAATTAATTTTTTTAATAAAATAAAAAATTTATCAAGTGTTTGATGCATTCATGTTGGAGCATAATTGTTGGTTGAAGAGTATTTGCAAAAACTTCATTTTTATTGATTTTATCACTTTATGTGAGACCTTTTTATTTAGGGAAAAATTCTAAATTACTCCCCTCACCTATGGACAATGTTCACATAACCCCTAAAATATTTTTAGTTCGTTTTACTCCTCCACTTCTTTTAGTTGGTATCTATGTGTACAAAGTGAGTTTTCAGTTTAAATTTTGTCGGTTAGTAGTTGATAGCATAACTTAACGTAGCAAAATGTATTATGTTTTTTGTCATTATTTTGATAGTTTAAATATCAGATAATATAATAATTTTAAAGGTATACAACTAAATATAAAATACTAAAGAAAAATTCTTAACATATTTTTAAACATAAGCTATGATGTCCTAAATCACTTTAGAAAATATGAACTTGAAAATCAACTTGTACATGGAGAAACAAAAGAGACAATCTTATTAGGGAGAGATTTGTCTTTTTGTTTAGGGTTAAGGGTTTTAGGGTTTATATTTATGAGGTGATTGAGAACATCATAAGTTTTGTTAGAAAATATGGTAATAATTTTTCATCATTATCTAATATTATTTTTTGCCATTAAAGTTATTATCTTATCTGATATTTAACTTATCAAATAATTATAAAAAATATAATATATTTTTATATGCTAAAATAAGTTATTAGCTACCAACAAACATAATTTGAACTTAAAACTTAATTTGTACATAAAGAAAAATAAAAAAAGATCAATTTTATTAAGGGGTAAATTGAACCGGCTCAAAAAAGTGGATGGGTAAAGTGAACTAAAAAATACTTTAGAGTGTTATGTAAACATTGTCCTCAGATGAGGGAAGTAATTTAGACTTTTTCTATATAAAAACCGTAGCAACGCACGCGGTAACTTTTGTTGAGAAACCCTAAAAGGGGTTTAATGTGCTAATACCGAAACTGCCCTTAGGGGTACACAGGTTATATATATGTACTCATACCCCTCATAATAAAGATAGACAGAAAGAGCTTACATCCACCGTGTCTCTTGTTCCTCTCTGTGTTGGGTTGTTGGGAAGGGAACACGCTTCTACAACTTCTCATGTCCCTACTGCTGTCGGGAGGGTTCGGAGTCCGGATCGGGGATCTGCGACAACTACGTTATTCAACACGTCATCAGCACTGCTCTACCTCGACTCGTGGATCCGATCGGCATCGACTCTCCATCACGCCGGCAGGTCCTCCGGCCTTGCCGAACTATCCTACGCGACAGGCTTCGTTCCCATTTGTCGAATCAGGAATCACGGTATGAAATTTTGAGTGGATCTGTGATTTACTGTTCATCGCGTGACCGTGTGGTTCGAGTTGCGCCCGCCGTCCTTGAGTAGTGGCGGCGGCTCATCGGTTGGAGATGTGAGAAAAAAAAGGGGAAAAGCATCGATGCATGTGGCCAGACGTGTGAAAAAAGAGAGAGAGAAAAGCACTGCATGCGGCAAGTCTGTTAGAGAGGTGAAAAAAAGATAGGAATCGCATGCAACCGCTTGCTCGCCGATTCCAACTGCATGCACGTTTAGAAAAAAAAGGTAGGCGCGGCAGATTCTCGGCATGCAACCGCTTGATTGTGGCTGCCGCATGCAAAGAATAGGCGCTTGACATTTTCTTAGGAAGAAAAAAAATGAAGTCGTGCCTCCCCTGCCGGTGTCGGCCCTTAAAAACCACAGCCGCACGAGCGCTGATCGGTGCTTAGCACAGTTGGCACACACACGCGACCGACCATTAGCCGAGTGCTCGGTCCCCTAGATCCCTGTTAATGCATATAGCATTTGTCACTGTGTTGGTGGGACGCATGGACGTGATTTTTTTCCCGATCTAAACAAATCTGCACATACGCTTGACAATTTTTGTGATCTAGTTACTTTCAATCGTAATAAGTGCTTATTTATTTTTTTACTGCCATGTTTCCTCGCGGACGTGCACTATAAGAATGAATTCTTGATGAATTTGTTTAGTATTTTTAAGTGCAATTTAATTCTGTATGCATTATTTATTTTTGTTTCCTGTTGAAAACAATAAAAATGCATGCTTATGATTTTTTATATATACGTTCGGTATATCATTTTATTCTATTTTATTTATGTAAATAGAATAATGCACGTACAACCATTTAAATTTATGTTATGGATAATTGGCACGCCTAATTAACCTGGAGTTAATTTTGCGTGACAGGCTATGGCTGAAGTCAGCAAGACTGACTTCGCGGAGCTTGCCCTAAATGGCAAGAACTACCTAACCTGGACTGACGACTGCCAGTTTTATCTGGAGGCGATGCAGCTGGGAAAGGCGATCGTTCGGCTAGGCCCAAACGACATCGGCCTGCAACTTCATGAGAAGGCAAAAGCTGCGATCTTTCTCAGGCGCCACATCCATCCAGACCTGAAGATGGAGTATCTGGAGGTGAAAGACCCTCTAATACTGTGGACGAAGCTACGAGAGCGCTTCGGTATGCAGAAGCATGTGATGCTTCCACGGGCGCAACAGGAATGGGCCACACTCCGCTTCCTCGACTTCAAGACTGTGGAGGCTGACAACACTGCCATTCATCGCATTGTCGCTCAGCTACGTTTCTGTGGCCAGATAGTCACAGACCTGGAGATGATTGAGAAAACTCTCCAAACCTTTCACCCCTCCAACATGGTGCTTCAGCAGCAGTACCGAAACAACAAGTGCACGAAGTACTGTGAGCTCGTCAACATGTTGCTTGGCGCAGAGGCTCAGAATGAGCTCCTGATGCAAAACTACCAGAAGCGTCCTGTCGGCGCTGCGGCCGTACCTGAAGCACATGCAAACTTCCCGTCTCACGGGAAGAGAGGCTCCTCCAGAGGAAGGGGCCGTGGGCGCCGTAATAATCAGGGGCCAACAAGGGGAACTTTTAAGAAGCAGCCATAGAATGGCAGCGGCAGTAGCAGCAACAATGGTCGTGGCAGAGGCAGAGGCAAAGGCAAAAGCAACCCCCAGTAGGACGATGCAAGTGCCTCAAAGCATGCTGGCGAAGGATGTTTCAGATGCGGGTCTCAGCAGCACTGGTCCCGTACATGCACCACTGAGAAATACCTGATTGACATATATCAGGAATGGAAGAAACGCCAGAACTCAGAGGCTCACTTTATCCAGGCGCCTGTAGACGCCACATCTGGAGAGCACCTTGAGTTGCCTCAACCTGCTGCACAGTTTGAGCATGCTGCCATAAATGTTGATGCCACAACTAAGAGCGATACTCTGTTAGGCAAAGTCGACTTCGATTTCGATACTGATGATCTCCTGTAGTTGATCAAGTTATCAGCCATTAGCTCCACATTTATTTCCATAGCAATTTTATTTCTAGAAGAACATTTATTTGGTTATGATGTAATAAATGCTCCTACTGAGCCCATACTATTTGGTTGATTGAGATTAATTGCTTTGCAATTTTATTTATTCCTCATTCATGGTTTAATTGTTCTTGCTCTATTATATGTTGTCATCATGAATGATAAACTAAATCAATATTATATATTATTTATATAGAACAAGACTCACTTCCCACGATGGAGGAAAACGATGAACCATGCCTGATTGATAGCGCAGCCACAAATTCGATTCTTAGAGAGACGAAATATTTTCAGACACTCTTGAAGAGGACTGAGAATATCACTACAATTGTTGGCAACAATGGCCGCATTGTAGGCTCCGGTCGAGCCAGTGTTGTCCTCCCTGACGGTACTAGGATCTTCATTGAAGAAGCATTCCTATACCCAGGAGCAACTCGTACTCTCCTCACGTTCAAAGATATCCGTCGTAGCGGCTATCACGTTACAACTGCATGTGTGGGTGGTGCTGAATACCTCCATATCACATCAACAAACGAATGTGAAACAAAAGTGGTAGAGAAAGCGCAAGGCACCTCCTCTGGGTTGTATTACTCAAGAATTAAACCACCCCCTGAATTTGTTGCGATGTCTACTATATTTAAAAATCCTGAGTCTTTTTGAGTATGGCATGAAAGACTAGGACACCCTGGATTAAGGATGATGCGGAACATCATAACTAGCTCTATTGGCCATGGCATGAAAACCACACAAATTCCTAAAGACTTTCTATGCGTCTCTTGTGCTAAAGGAAAACTGATAACTAAGCCCTCTTACCTGAAAGTAAAGGCTGAATCCCCGAGTTTCCTGTAGAGACTTCAGGGTGATATCTGTGGTCCAATCAACCCCCTATCGGGGCCCTTTAGATATTTTATGGTTCTTATAGATGCTTCTACTAAGTGGAGCCACGTGTGCCTGTTGTCCACGCGGAACCACGCATTTGCAAAATTTATTGCCCAAATTATCCGTTTGCGTGCGAGCTTCCCGGAGAACCGCATTCAGTCAATCAGGATGGATAATGCCGGAGAGTTTACCTCAAAGGCCTTTAATGACTATTGTCTTGCTTTGGGCATAAATGTAGAGCATTCTGTACCACATGTCCATACACAGAATGGACTTGCTGAGTCCTTAATTAAAAGAATAAAATTCATAGCCAGGCCACTTCTACAAGATAGCAAACTTCTAACCATCTGTTGGGGACACGCAGTTTTGCACGTTGCGGCCTTAATCCAATATAGACCATCTGCTTACCACTATGCTTCTCCCCACCAGTTAACGCGTGGTCAAGAACCAGTGGTTTCCCATCTGCGAAAATTCGGTTGTGATGTATACGTGCCAATATCACCACCCCAGCGTACATCTATGGGACCTCACCGGAAGTTGGGGATCTATGTTGGTTATGAATCTCTGTCCATAATCAAATATTTAGAGCCTAGAACTGGGGATCTGTTCACGGCTCGGTACGCTGATAGCATCTTCGATGAAGAGCATTTCCCGGCATTAGGGGGAGGATTGTACCTTAATAATAAAGAATGTCGAGAAATAGAATGGAGTGCTAGTAGCATCCAATCGCTTGACCCACGCACTAGAGAAACCGAACTTGAAGTTCAACGAATAGTACACCTGCAAAACTTAGCAAATAATCTGCCAGATGCCTTTACTGATATAAGAGGAGTGTCGAAGTCGCATATTCCTACGGCAAATGCACCGGAGAGAGTGGAGATACCTCTGCAGGGTATGGACTCTACTCGTACTCCCCATCCTAGGAAAAGGGGGAGAAAACCGGATGATTCAGTATCAGCTAAGCAGGGACGCCTGCACCAGCAAGTTACTGAAGATAATGCAACACGCTTCCTTTCAGATGTTCCAGCAGTAACACACCTTGAAGGTGAACGTCCTAGTGCAAATGTGCGCACAAATAAAAGCACAAGGACTTCGGAACAACCGGTTTCAAATAACTTGGGAAATCACAAAGAACCGGATGATTCAGTTGAAGAAATTGCCATAAACTATGTTGAGACAGGAGAGTTATATAACCAAAAGACTACAGTTGTCGACACTGATTTCGTCTCTATGATCGCTGTTGTGATTGTTGAGGATCCTGAACCAAAGTCCATGGCAGAGTGCCAAAAGCGCGCAGATTGGGTCAAATGGAAAGAAGCAATAGAGGCAGAATTGCTCTCGCTTTCAAAGAGGCAAGTATTTGGGCCTGTCGCCCGCACGCCCCCCAATGTTGCCCAGTCGGGTTCAAATGGGTGTTCGTCCGAAAGAGGGACGCGAACAACGTGGTGGTGAGATACAAAGTGAGACTTGTAGCACAAGGGTTCACACAGAGACCCGGCATCGATTATGATGAAACTTACTCCCCGGTAATGAGTGGCACAACATTCCGATATTTGATATCACTGGCAGCAGGTTTAAACTTAAAAATGCAGATGATGGACGTAGTGACCGCATACTTGTATGGGTCATTGGATTCGGAAATCTATATGAAGGTCCCGGATGGGCTGAGAGTTCCGGATGCCAAGTCAAATCGCAACATGTACAGCGTTAGGTTGCAGAGGGCGCTGTATGGGCTTAAACAATCTGGGCGGATGTGGTACAATCGGCTCAGCGAATTCCTCCTGAAGAAGGGATACGTAAATAATCCAGATTCTCCTTGTGTATTCATTAGAAAATCCCAGAAGGGTTTTTGCATAGTTTCGGTCTATGTTGATGACTTGAATATCATTGGATATGCTGAGGATATTGAGGAGGCCAGCGCCTACCTCAAGACAGAGTTTGAAATGAAAGACTTGGGAGAAACCAAGTTTTGCTTGGGCCTGCAGATCGAGCATCTCCCAGAAGGAATATTTGTACACCAGTCGACCTATTGTAAAAAGGTCCTTGAGAGATTTAATATGATTAAAGCTCACCCTTTAAAGACCCCAATGGTCGTGAGATCCCTTGAAATGGATACCGACCCATTTAGACCAAAGAGTGATGATGAGAAAGCGTTGGGACCTGAAGTTCCTTACCTTAGCGCTATTGGAGCACTGATGTACCTTGCGAACTGCACCAGGCCTGATATTGCATTCGCGGTAAATCTACTAGCTAGATACAGTGCAGACCCAACCAGAAGACATTGGGTAGGTGTTAAGACTATACTTAGATACCTCAAAGGCACTCAAGATCTTGGCCTATTTTTCCCAAAGAATCAGGACCAGACTATGGTGGGCTATGCTGATGCTGGATATCAGTGAGATCCCCATAATGGTATATCTCAGATTGGCTTTGTATTTCTATGTGGTGGCACTGCTGTATCCTGGAGATCGTGCAAACAGACATTAGTAACGACGTCTACTAACCACTCAGAAATAATCTCACTATATGAAGCCGCACGAGAATGTGCTTGGCTACGACGGATGACTAACTACATCCAGAAGTCATGTGGTTATAACACCGCAAATACCCCCACCATTATCTATGAAGATAATGCTGCATGTGTTGCACAAATGGAAACGGGCTATATTAAGAGCAATATGACTAAGCATATTTGTCCTAAGTATTTTTATCCTCATGAACTTCAGAACGAGGGTGAGGTAAAAATCCTGCAAGTCAAGTCTTGTGATAATCTGGCTGATTTATTCACTAAATCCTTACCTGCGGTCACATTCAGAAAATGTGTACGAGGTATAGGGATGAGGCATTTGAGAGACCTGCGGGGTTCAGGGGGAGATCACCTCTGAATTTCAGCCCTTACAATTCGACTTGAAGATTGTATATTATACACCTTGAAGGTTATAGTTGTCCTGAAGACACCCGTTGTACTCTTTTTCCCATTGTGAGATTTCCTGAAGTTTCTCACGAATGGTTTTTAACGAGGCAACAAGTGCAACACATCGAGTGACACTATGCTCTCTTTCTCCATTTTTTCCCACTAGGTTTTTCGGAGTTTTGATGAGACATAAGTTGTCACGGTATTCGCCCAAGGGGGAGTGTTGAGAAACCCTAAAAGGGGTTTAATGGGCTAATACCGAAACTGCCCTTAGGGGTACACATGTTATATATATGTACACATACCCCTCATAATAAAGATAGACAGAAAGAGCTTACATTCACCGTGTCTCTTGTTCCTCTCTGTGTTGGGTTGCTGGGAAGGGAGCGGGCTTATACAACTTCTCACGTCCCTACTGCTGTCGGGAGGGTTCGGAGTCCGGATCGGGGATCTGCGACAACTACGTTATTCAACAACTTTTACTGGTTTATTATTATTTTTTGAGCAACGATTCACTTTTTTTATTGGAGGGCTATGCCGTGATCTGCTAAAGACTAAGGTGGGGAGAGTAGGAGCGGTTTCAAAGAGGCCCGACTAAAGCCCAAGGGGCCTTGCTAAGAAATTACTGCAATCTGGACCTGATCGCCTAAAGGCTTGGAACAGCCCAAATTGAAACTGAAATTCAAGGGTCGTGCCTTGCTCAAAGTGTAGTAACACGGGTGATAAAAAATAACGATATTGCACCATCCCAGAGCACCAACGCTAGCATCTCTATCTCCATCTACAAACAGACCAGTCCACACTTTCTCTAGAACTACATCGTCTAGTAGCAACGGGTGTAACAAGATACAGAAATACAGTACTCAGAGTCTCATACATGAGTCAGAAACATGCGAAGGTCGTCTTTCAGTCTCTGACGCGACAAGAGCTTTCATGCGGCTCCTGAGCATCAATGAGAAGCTGGACACTGAAAAACCACAGCACAAAACAACATAATGGAAAACCCGCCTTCACATTATGATTCTGTTAACCTGCAGCGTGAACTTTGAGGTTTTGTTTGGATACTCTAGTATTCATTTCAATCCGCATGTATTAAGATGGATTCGGGTGTAAATTAAACTAATTTACATCTCAATCCACCTCAATATACGTGGATTGGGGTGAATACTCTGAGTATCCAAACAATATATGTACTTTTCGTGGTAGAAAATGGTTTTCATCCCATGGTTCTCTTTCAGCCTTACCTCTGTTTTCAGCATCTGCCTCCTCCAAGATCGACCGGTTTGTGTTCCTTTGGTTTTGAAGACTTGTAGTCGTAGACGGCAACTAAGGTGTGTTTGGTTGAAGAGCGGAGGAGAATGGAACGGCTCCATTCTTATTTTTTGATGTTTGATTACCATGGAGGAGAGCGGAGCGGCTCCTGGAGTCTATAAATAGCAAATATTTGGGACGCTCTCGCTCTACCAAAACGACCGGATGCGAGCGCTCTTGCGGACACGAGCGCTCTCATCCCTCTCCTCCACGCAACAGTCATATGACTCTCCAACCAAACAATAAACAGAGCGGCTTCGCGCTATTCAACTCTCCAACCAAATAAAAAATGGAGCGGTTCGTTCTGCTTGCTAAACACAAATGAAATGGCTCAATTCTTAGAAACTGGAATGGAGCCGCTCCATTTCAGTTGGCTCCCCAACCAAACGCACCGTAAGGGACGGAGCACAAATAATTGATACTGTATATAACATGCTAATGCATTTGGAGCAGCTAGCTCCACTCATATTTCCCGGCAATGGTAATACAGTAATAAGCATAACCACGTAAAGATACCACCACCTTGGGTAATACTAATACACGCATTTGCAGATGAATGACTAAAGTCCAATAAAATATTTGTGAGTACATTTGCAAGAAAACAAGTGGCATATATTATGTATATACTCACATCTGTTATTCTACAGGCATCTGAAATCACGATTGATTTTAGGTGTCGCTTCCGTCCCTCGCTCCCGCGAGTTTGGGTCTGCTCTTTGCTGCAGCCTTACAAAAGGACTTGAGGGAGGCGCGCAGCTAGGATGGTCAGATATGCAGGGGCGGTAGGGCAAGACAGCGAGGTCACCCGCCAGCCATGGCAGTGGAGGATAAGGACACAAATTATTGCAGAGATTATAATCTTCGTAGCGTGGAGTATTTGGAAATGCAGAAAGTCATGGTTATTTGATAATGTGCCTTCTTTGGTGAACAATGGTCGAAGCATGGTCAGTCAGGAACTGCTCATGGTTATACATAGATAGATATGTGAATAAGTTTGATGCCATCATTCCACAATGGTTATCAGGAGTTGGATTGTAATATTTCTTTGCTTATTTGTTGCTTTTCTTCCGTTTGTACATTTTATAATCTTTTTAATAATAATAGTAATATCACAGTAGGGAGCCTCCCTCCTGCTTCCAATAAAAAGATACTTATTGAATAAAATTTCCTACCATTCACGCAAGAAGGGGACACAAAGCTGCTAGATACATAAATTTAATAGGCGTTTGGCAATAGCTCTTCTCCACTCTAGAGCAAGCTCTGGTCTAGAGTCTAGTTTACTTTCTCATAATTGACAATGACGGATAAATAGCTTCAAACTTCTTATCTAAGTTACTTTTTAGGAATTTCAAAGAATTACTTTTTTGGAACCATGTCAAACACCCCCTTAAGCATGATTGGGTGGAGGGAAAGGGCCACATCGCTTGGGGTGCAGGGGAGGGGACACATTGCTAGGTAGAGGGAAGTCTAAAGATCTAGACGGTTAGAAAGGGAATAAATAGCCTATTAAAAATATAATTTACTAGAGTATAGTGGTTAGTACAAAATATGATCCTAATGGCCATGATGAGCATTACCTCTAGTTTATTTTAAGCAAACCTGAGAGCACCTAGAGGGGGGTGAATAGGTGATCCTGTAAAACTTGAAAACTTAAGCCACAAAAACTTGGTTAAGCGTTAGCACAGTAAATGCCAAGTGGCTAGAGAGGAATCTCAACAAAACACAATAACCACAAGAAATCAATCACAGAGATGGCACGGTGGTTATCCCGTGGTTCGGCCAAGACCAACGCTTGCCTACTCCACGTTGTGGCGTCCCAACGGACGAGGGTTGCAATCAACCCCTCTCAAGCAGTCCAAAGACCCACTTGAATACCACGGTGTTTTGCTTGCTATTCTCAATCCCGTTTGCGAGGAATCTCCACAACTTGGAGCCTCTCGCCCTTACACTTGAAGTCCACAAAGAAGCACAGAGCAAGGGAGGATTAGCAACGCACACAAGACACAAGAATCAGAGTGTCAACACGCACACAAGTCGCAACAAGAGCTCGCAACACAACTCAATGAGTTCACAACTCCACTAGAGCTCTATATGCTATCACAATGAAACAAATGCGCGGAATCGAGGTCTTGGTGCTTAGGAATGTTGTAGGAATGCTTGGTGGTCTCCTCCATGCGCCTAGGGGTCCCTTTTATAGCCCCAAGGCAGCTGGGAGCCGTTGAGAGCATTCTAGGAAGGCTGATCTTGCCTTTGTCGACTGGCGCACCGGACAGTCCGGTGCACACCGGACACTGTCCCGTGCCCGATTTCCTTCCAAAAAGGCGCAGTCGACCGTTGGCAGACTGAGAGCCGTTGGCGCACCGGACATGTCCGGTGCACACCGGAAAGTCCGGTGCCCCCTTCTAGCCGTTGGCTCAGCCACGTGTCCCGCGCAAATTGCGCGGCCAACCGTTGGCCCGGCCGACCGTTGGCTCACAGGACAGTCCGGTGCACACCGGACAGTCCGGTGAATTATAGCAGTACGTCGCCGGTGAATTCCCGAGAGCGGCCACTTCACTCGAGCCAGCCTGGCGCACCGGACACTGTCCGGTGCACCACCGGACAGTCCGATGTTCCCAGACTGAGCAGAGTCTTGGCTGCTCGAGTCAAGACATTTTCAATTGGATTTTTCCTATTTCCAGCACTTAGACACAATACATTAGTCCATAAAACAATGTACTAAGTCTGAGAAACATACCTTTATCCTTGATTTGTACTTTGTCCACCTTTTTACACTTAGGCACTTGTGTTGGACACTAAATCACCAAAATACTTAGAAATGGTCCAAGGGCACATTTTCCTTTCAATCTCCCCCTTTTTGGTGATTTATGCCAACACAACATAAAGCAAGTAGAACAAGTACAAAATCAATTCAAATAAGAACTCAAAATTGTTTTGATTCAATTTTGACATATATGGATCATCATTTGCCACCACTTGATTTGTTTTTGCAAATCAAACCCAAATTTCTATCTCTAAGTCAAACATACTTGTTAAAACATAAAGAGAGTCATTACAAGAGAAATTGATTCAAGATTTCAAAAACTCCCCCTTTTTCCCATAATCAACATTTCTCCCCACAAGAAGCCAACTTTTGACAAGAGAGACAATAAAAGAGTTTTGACAAACCAAAAGCTCTATTTTACTATTTTCAAAATCTCTCAAGTGGTAGCTGATCCATTTATCGCTTTGGCCTTTATTTTCTCCCCCTTTGGCATCAAGCACCAAAACGGGATCAATCTTGGCCCTTTAACCCCATTGCCTCACCAAAATCTTCAACTAAGAGCAAATAGGCAATAAGAGTATAAAGATGAACTTGGAGAAGTTACTCTTTTCATCGGAGTGCAGTGGAAGTCTTGCATGGTCCAAGTCCACCTTTTCCCTTTCAATCCTCCTTTGAGGCTAAAACAAACTCAAGCACATGGTTAGTCTCAAAAGGGTCAAGTTGTAACACACCTCCCCCTAAATATGTGCATCACTTGCACAAGGACTTATGAGATCCGGGGAGTGCTTGTACAACTTGAGCACCACAATAAGCAACAAAATGCAGAATGAACATGATCAAAGGCATAAATACATGTATGCTATAAATCAATCCAAGTTCCGCGAATCTAGGACATTTAGCTCACTACGCAACCTGCAAAAGGTCTTTTCATCTAAAGGCTTAGTGAAGATATCGGCTAGCTGGTTCTCGGTGCTAACATGAAACACTTCGATATCTCCCTTTTGCTGGTGGTCTCTCAAAAAGTCATGCCGGATGTCAATGTGCTTTGTGCGGCTGTGCTCAACAGGATTTTTCGCTATTCGAATAGCACTCTCATTATCACATAGGAGTGGGACTTTGCTCAGATTGTAGCCAAAGTCCCTGAGGGTTTGCCTCATCCAAAGTAGTTGCGCGCAACACTGTCCTGCGGCAACATACTCAGCCTCAGCGGTGGATAGGGCAACGGAAGTTTGTTTCTTAGAGTTCCACAACACCAGGGACCTTCCTAAGAATTGGCACGTCCCTGATGTACTCTTCCTATCGACCTTACATCCAGCATAGTCGGAATCTGAGTACCCAATCAAGTCAAAGTTAGACCCCTTTGGATACCAGATCCCGAAGCAAGGCGTAGCTACTAAATATCGAAGAATTCGCTTCACAGCCACTAAGTGACACTCCTTAGGATCGGATTGAAATCTAGCACACATGCATACGCTAAGCATAATATCCGGTCTACTAGCACACAAATAAAGTAAAGACCCTATCATAGACCGGTATGCTTTTTGATCAATGGACTTACCTCCTTTGTTGAGGTCGGTGTGTCCGTCGGTTCCCATCGGAGTCTTTGCGGGCTTGGCGTCCTTCATCCCAAACCGCTTTAGCAAGTCTTGCATGTACTTTGTTTGGGAGATGAAAGTGTCGTCCTTGAGTTGCTTCACTTGGAACCCAAGGAAGTAGTTCAACTCGCCCATCATCGACATCTCGAATTTTTGCGTCATCACCCTGCTAAACTCTTCACAAGACTTTTGGTTAGTAGAACCAAATATTATGTCATCGACATAAATTTGGCACACAAAAAGATCGCCATCGCAAGTCTTAGTGAAAAGAGTTGGATCGGCTTTCCCAACCATGAAAGCATTATCAATTAAAAAGTCTCTAAGGCATTCATACCATGCTCTTGGGGCTTGCTTAAGTCCATAGAGCGCCTTAGAGAGCTTACACACGTGGTCGGGGTACCGTTCATCCTCGAAGCCAGGGGGTTGCTCCACGTACACCTCCTCCTTGATTGGTCCGTTGAGGAAGGCGCTCTTCACATCCATTTGGAACAACCTGAAAGAATGGTGAGCGGCATATGCTAGCAAGATACGAATGGACTCTAGCCTAGCCACAGGAGCAAAAGTCTCCTCAAAGTCCAAACCTGCGACTTGGGCATAACCTTTTGCCACAAGTCGAGTCTTGTTTCTTGTCACCACCCCGTGCTCGTCTTGTTTGTTGCGGAACACCCACTTGGTTCCCACAACATTTTGCTTAGGACGAGGCACCAACGTCCAAACTTCATTCCTCTTGAAGTTATTGAGCTCCTCCTGCATGGCCAACACCAAGTCCGGATCTAGCAAGGCCTCTTCTACCCTGAAAGGCTCAATAGAAGAGACAAACGAGTAGTGCTCACAAAAATTAACTAATCGAGATCGAGTAGTTACTCCCTTGCTGATATCACCCAGAATTTGGTCGACGGGATGATCCCTTTGAATCGTCGCTCGAACTTGGGTTGGAGGTGCCGGTTGCGCTTCTTCCTCCATCACATGATCATCTTGTGCTCCCCCTTGATCACACGCCTCCTTTTGATGAACTTGTTCATCATCTTGAGTTGGGGGATGCACCATCGTTGAGGAAGACGGCTGATCTTGCTCCTTTTGTTCCAGTGGCCTCACATCTCCAATCGCCATGGTGCGCATTGCGGCCGTTGGAACGTCTTCTTCATCTATATCATCAAGATCAACAACTTGCTCTCTTAGAGAGCCATTAGTCTCATCAAATACAACGTCGCTAGAGACTTCAATCAAACCCGATGATTTGTTGAAGACCCTATACGCCTTTGTATTTGAGTCATAACCTAACAAAAAACCTTCTACGGCTTTGGGAGCAAATTTGGAATTCCTACCCTTCTTCACTAGAATGTAGCATTTACTCCCAAAAACTCGAAAATACGAAACATTTGGTTTGTTACCGGTTAGTAGCTCATACGACGTCTTCTTGAGGAGGCGATGAAGGTAGACCCTATTGATGGCGTGGCAAGCCGTGTTCATGGCTTCCGACCAAAAGCACTCGGGGGTCATGAACTCTCCAAGCATAGTCCTCGCCATATCGACGAGCGTCCTGTTCTTCCTCTCTACCACACCATTTTGCTGAGGTGTGTAGGGAGCGGAGAACTCGTGCTTGATCCCCTCCTCCTCAAGGAACTCCTCCACTTGAAGATTCTTGAATTCGGACCCGTTGTCGCTCCTTATCTTCTTCACCTTTAGCTCAAACTCATTTTGAGCTCTCCTTAGGAAGCGCTTGAGGGTCCCTTGGGTTTCAGACTTATCCTGCAAAAAGAATACCCAAGTGAAGCGGGAAAAGTCATCAACAATAACTAGTCCATACTTACTTCCTCCTATGCTCAGATAGGCGACGGGTCCGAAGAGGTCCATATGTAGCAGCTCCAGGGGTCTTGATGTGGTCATCACATTCTTGTTGTGATGCGCTCCTCCCACTTGTTTACCTGCTTGACAAGCTGCACAAGGTATATCTTTTTCGAATTGCACGTTAGTCAAACCTATCACGTGTTCTCCCTTTAGAAGCTTGTGAAGGTTCTTCATCCCCACATGTGCTAAGCGGCGATGCCACAGCCAGCCCATGCTAGTCTTAGCAATTAAGCATGCATCTAGACCGGCCTCCTCTTTTGCAAAATCAACTAAATAAAGTTTGCCGTCTAATACACCCTTAAAAGCTAATGAACCATCACTTCTTCTAAAGACAGACACATCTATATTTGTAAATAGACAATTATATCCCATATTACATAATTGACTAACAGATAGTAAATTATATCCAAGAGACTCAACTAAAAACACATTAGAGAAAGAGTGCTCATTTGATATTGCAATCTTGCCTAAACCTTTCACCTTGCCTTGGTTCCCATCACCGAATATGATTGAATCTTGGGAATCCTTATTCTTGACGTAGGAGGTGAACATCTTCTTCTCCCCCGTCATATGGTTTGTGCTTCCGCTGTCGATAATCCAGCTTGAACCCCCGGATGCATAAACCTGCAAGGCAAATTTAGGCTTGGGTCTTAGGTACCCAACTCTTGTTGGGTCCTACAAGGTTAGTCACAATTGTCTTAGGGACCCAAATGCAAGTTTTATCACCCTTGCATTTTGCCCCTAATTTCCTAGCAACTATCTTCCTATCCTTTCTACAAATAGCAAAGGAAGCATTTAAAACATGATAAATTGTAGAGGGACCATTCATAACTTTTCTAGGAACATGAACAATATTCTTTCTAGGAACATGATGAATATTTTTCCTAGGCATATCTCTACCATGCATATAGGAAGAACTGGGAGCAAACATAGCATAAGAATCATAGGCATGTGAATCAAAAGCATTACAACTCCTATGAGACTGTCTTCTATCATTGTACATAAAAGCATGGTTCTTTTTAGTACTACTTGCCATAGGGGCCTTCCCTTTCTCCTTGGCGGAGATGGGAGCCTTATGGCTTGTTAAGTTCTTGGCTTCTCTCTTGAAGCCAAGCCCATCCTTAATTGAGGGGTGTCTACCAATCGTGTAGGCATCCCTAGCAAATTTTAGTTTATCAAAATCGCTTTTGCTAGCCTTAAGTTGGGCATTAAGACTAGCCATTTCATCATTTAACTTTGCAATAGAAGCTATGTGTTCACTACAAGCATCAATATCAAAATCTTTACATCTATTGCAAATAACAACATTTTCTACACAAGTTGTTGATTTACTAGCTATTTCTAACTTAGCATTCAAATCATCATTAATGCTTCTTAAGCTAGAAATTGTCTCATGGCAAGAAGATAATTCACAAGAAAGCATTTCATTTCTCTTAACTTCTAAGGCATGAGATTTTTGTGCTTCTACAAATTTGTCATGTTCTTCATACAACAAGTCCTCTTGTTTTTCTAAAAACCTATTCTTATCATTCAAGGCATCAATCAATTCATTAATTTTATCTACCTTGGTTCTATCTAGGCCCTTAAATAAACATGAATAATCTATTTTATCCTCATCACTAGATTCGTCCTCACTTGAAGAAGCATAAGTAGAGTTTCGAGTACATACCTTCTTCTCCCTTGCCATAAGGCATGTGTGACGCTCATTGGGGAAGAGGGATGACTTGTTGAAGGCGGTGGCAGCGAGTCCTTCATTGTCGGAGTCGGACGAGGAGCAATCCGAATCCCACTCCTTGCCAAGATGTGCCTCGCCCTTTGCCTTCTTATAGTTCTTCTTCTTCTCCCTCTTGTTCCCTTGATCCTGATCACTATCATTGTCGGGACAGTTAGCAATAAAATGACCAAGCTTACCACATTTGAAGCATGAGCGCTTCCCCTTTGTCTTGGTCTTGCTTGGCTGCCCCTTGCGACCCTTTAGCGTCATCTTGAATCTTTTGATGATGAGGGCCATCTCTTCATCATTAAGTCCGGCCGCCTCAATTTGTGCCACCTTGCTAGGTAGCGCCTCCTTGCTTCTTGTTGCCTTGAGAGCAAGGGGTTGAGGCTCGTTGATCGGACCATTCAATGCGTCGTCCACGTATCTTGCCTCCTTGATCATCATTCGCCCGCTTACGAATTTTCCAAGGACTTCTTCGGGCGACATTTTGGTGTACCTGGGATTCTCACGAATATTATTCACCAAATGAGGATCAAGAACGGTAAAGGACCTTAGCATGAATCGGACGACGTCGTGGTCCGTCCATCGCGTGCTTCCGTAGCTCCTTATTTTGTTGATAAGGGTCTTGAGCCGGTTGTATGTTTGGGTTGGCTCCTCGCCCCTTATCATCGCGAATCGTCCAAGCTCTCCCTCCACCAACTCCATCTTGGTGAGCAAGGTGACGTCATTCCCCTCATGAGAAATTTTGAGGGTGTCCCAGATCTGCTTGGTATTGTCCAAGCTGCTCACTTTATGGTATTCGTCCCTGCACAAGGATGCTAACAACACAGTAGTGGCTTGTGCATTTCTATGAATCTGTTCATTAATAAAAATAGGACTATCCGAGCTATCAAACTTCATTCCATTTTCAACAATCTCCCATATGCTTGGATGGAGAGAGAATAGGTGACTACGCATTTTGTGGCTCCAAAATCCGTAGTCCTCCCCATCAAAGTGTGGAGGCTTGCCGAGAGGAATGGAGAGAAAATGTGAATTTGAACTTTGAGGAATACACGAATAATCGAAAGAAAAGTTTGAATTAACCGTCTTTCATTTGTCGTAGTCATTGTCGTCGTTGTCCTTATGAGAAGAAGTGGATTCATCACTATCGTCATAGTAGACGATCTCCTTGATGCGTCTCGACTTCTTCTTCCTTCCATCTTTGCGTCTATGGCCCGAGCCCGAGTCGGTAGGCTTATCATCCTTAGGCTCGTTGACGAAGGACTCCTTCTCTTTGTCGTTGATCACGATTCCCTTCCCCTTAGGATCCATCTCTTCGGGCGATTAGTCCCTTTGTGAAGAGAACGGCTCCGATACCAATTGAGAGCACCTAGAGGGGGGGTGAATAGGTGATCCTGTAAAACATGAAAACTTAAGCCACAAAAACTTGGTTAAGCGTTAGCACAGTAAATGCCAAGTGGCTAGAGAGGAATCTCAACAAAACACAATAACCACAAGAAATCAATCACAGAGATGGCACGGTGGTTATCCCGTGGTTTGGCCAAGACCAACGCTTGCCTACTCCACGTTGTGGCATCCCAACGGACGAGGGTTGCAATCAACCCCTCTCAAGCGGTCCAAAGACCCACTTGAATACCACGGTGTTTTGCTTGCTATTCTCAATCCCGTTTGCGAGGAATCTCCACAACTTGGAGCCTCTCGCCCTTACACTTGAAGTTCACAAAGAAGCACAGAGCAAGGGAGGATTAGCAACGCACACAAGACACAAGAATCAGAGTGTCAACACGCACACAAGTCGCAACAAGAGCTCACAACACAACTCAATGAGTTCACAACTCCACTAGAGCTCTATATGCTATCACAATGAAACAAATGCGCGGAATCGAGGTCTTGGTGCTTAGGAATGTTGTAGGAATGCTTGGTGGTCTCCTCCATGCGCCTAGGGGTCCCTTTTATAGCCCCAAGGCAGCTGGGAGCCGTTGAGAGCATTCTAGGAAGGTTGATCTTGCCTTCTGTCGACTGGCGTACCGGACAGTCCGGTGCACATCGGACACTGTCCGGTGCCCGATTTCCTTCCAAAAAAGGCGCAGTCGACCGTTGGTAGCCTGAGAGCCGTTGGCGCACCGGACATGTCCGGTGCACACCGGACAGTCCGGTGCCCCCTTCTAGCCGTTGGCTCGGCCACGTGTCCTGCGCAGATTGCGCGGCCGACCGTTGGCCCGGCCGACCGTTGGCTCACCGGACAGTCCGGTGCACACCGGACAGTCCGGTGCCCCCTTCTAGCCGTTGGCTCGGCCACGTGTCCCGCGCAGATTGCGCGGCCGACCGTTGGCCCGGCCGACCGTTGGCTCACCGGACAGTCCGGTGCACACCGGACAGTCCGGTGAATTATAGTCGTACGTCGCCAGTGAATTCCCGAGAGCGGCCACTTCACTCGAGCCAGCCTGGCGCACCGGACAGTCCGGTGCACCATCGGACAGTCCGGTGTTCCCAGACTGAGCAGAGTCTTGGCTGCTCGAGTCAAGACATTTTCAATTGGATTTTTCCTGTTTCCAACACTTAGACACAATACATTAGTCCATAAAACAATGTACTAAGTCTGAGAAACATACCTTTATCCTTGATTTGTACTTTGTCCACCTTTTTACACTTAGGCACTTGTGTTGGACACTAAATCACCAAAATACTTAGAAATGGTCCAAGGGCACATTTTCCTTTCAAAACCTCCTATACAAGTCTAGTAGTAGCATGACTCTATCCTAATCGTCACTCTATAGCTAATGCTCGGTTGTTTGAGTTTCTAGACAAATTCTTAGCATGAAGAACTAGAAGCTCAAACAAACAAATAACCTTTTGGTTTAGCTTCTGGAAAGCCAAAAGCTTAGAAAAAATATGGATTTATATGGAAAGCTAAAAAGCTTGTTTATATGTAGCTTTCTGAGTCTAGCAAGCTAAATATTAAAAAAATAGTATTGGCTTCTTAGTATAAAAGACCCAAGAACAACTTTTTAAAAAGGCTCCCAAAACAGCTCAAACAAACATGCTCCAAGAAAGAGAGCTAAACTAAAGGACACTACAAACTAATTACTACTAACAAGAACAACTAGCTATTCTAGAAATACTCATAACAAGAGAGATACCACTACTTAAATACACAAGCAACGAACATTGTACAAGCAATAATATGAATGTAAATACAAGTATAATATACTAAATTAGACATGAGAAATTATAGAACACTACACATGTAAGAATATGAATGTAAATACATGTATAGTGATTTTACTCCCGAGGTTCTATTGCTTGCCGACAACTTAATCCCCATTGTGGCTTGTCTTGTGGTATATAAATCATGCACTAACTAGTATCACATGCTCGACCCACAACATAGGTGTCACAAGAATCAAGCTCACAAGTCCTTCTAGCCATAAGGAATTTACTAGAGTATCCCCTTTGTACTACGCTAGGATCAAAACCTCTCACAACATCATTAACATAGGTGTCACAAGAATCAAGCTCACAAGTCCTTCTAGCCATAAGAAATTTACTAGAATATCCCCTTTGTACTACGCAAGGTAGGATCAAAACCTCTCACAACATCATTGGTAGGAGGCGAAGAACAATCACCAAGTCTTCCTTGACGACCATAGCTACTCCGAGCCATCTAGGTGGTGGCAATCACCAATAGTAATAAGAAACCCGCAACCAAAACGATGAACTTGTTCCACTAGATGTAAAATTTCAAAGCAAATGCACTTGATCTTGTCGAATCTCAATCTCGATGAAGCACGGTTCAAGAGATGAGTTAGAGGTGTTTTTGGATGCTCACAGGAGTGTTGGTTTGCTTATAATACCAAGAGAGATCACTAAGAGCCAACCAACACCTATTTATAAGTCCCTTCAAGAAATAGTCGTTGGGCTAGGTTGATTGGGCAGTCTGCGTGATCACTGGATTAGTCCAGTGACCACTAGATTGCCCCATTGGAGTATGCATTGTGTGCAAAAATTCCTTAGGTGCATAGTCTGGTCTTATCCTCGAGGTACCACCATTTCACCTTAATGGCTTCTCAATGATGGAAATCCATTTGAGCTCCAATAATCGAAAACACCTAGAACAAAAAATTGATGGGCATTGGATCAATCAGACCAAATCAATCTGGCGGCTTCTAGAAACTATATATAAAAGGTTTTTAGGGCATTAGATTAGTCGATTAGCACCATTAATCTTATGATCCCTCTTAAAACTCCTGCATAGTGAATCGTGCGCCTACATCATCGGTTGATGCCTAGGGCTAAGCACCAGATCAATTTGTTGTATTACCCTAGCCATTGCTAGCAACTCTACACATGGTGCGCAATTTGGTGCCCTTTGCTAGCTAGGCCACACTGGATTAATCTGGTACTTGTAGGGAGTCATCAAATATCTTCAAAAGTTACCCTTTTCAAATGTGCTAACTTGTGTATGTGTCCACTTATGTGCAAGTAACTTAGCATTTTCACAAACATTTTCAAACGGGACTGTCGGGGACCATAATTAGGGGTACCCTCAAGACTCCTGATTCTCAGCTGGTAACCCGCATCAGCATAAAGCTGCTAAGGCCTGATGGGTGCGATTAAGTCAGGGATCAGTCCATTCGAGCGACTCGATCACGCCTCGCCCGAGCCTAGCCTCGGACAAGGGCAGCCGACCCCGGAGGATTTCCGTCTCGCCCGAGGCCCCCCTCCAACGGCGGACATATTTCCGGCTCGCCCGAGGCCCTGCCTTCGCTAAGAAGCAACCCTGACTAAATCGCCGCACCGACCGACCAAGTCGCAGGAGCATTCAATGCAAAGGTGACCTGACACCTTTGTCCTGACGCGCGCCCCCCGGCAGAGCCTAGGTGACCGCCGTCACTTCACCGCTCCACTGACCGGCCTGACAGAAGGACAGCGCCGCCTGCGCCACTCCGACCGCAGTGCCGCTTGGCAGAGTGAGACTGACAGGCAGTCAGGCCCTGCCAAAGGCACCATAGGAAGCTCCGCCCGACCCTGGGCTCGGACTCGGGCTAAGTCCCGGAAGACGGCGAACTCCGCTCCGCCTGACCCAGGGCTCAGACTCGGGCTAAGCCCCGGAAGACAGCGAACTCCGCTCCGCCCGACCCAGGGCTCGGACTCGGGCTAAGTCCCAGAAGACGGCGAACTCCGCTCCACCCGACCCAGGGCTCGGACTCAGGCTAAGTCCCGGAAGACGGCGAACTCCGCTCCGCCCGACCCAGGGCTCGGACTCGGGCTAAGTCCCGGAAGACGGCGAACTCCGCTCCGCCCGACCCAGGGCTCGGACTTGGGCTAAGTCCCGGAAGACGGCGAACTCCGCTCCGCCCGACCCAGGGCTCGGACTCGGGCTAAGTCCCGGAAGACGACGAACTCCGCTTCGCCCGACCCCAGGGCTCGGACTCGGGCTCAGCCCCAGAAGACGACGAACTCCGCTCCGCCCGACCCCAGGGCTCGGACTCCGCCCTGGCCTCTGCCGAATGACCTCCGCCTCGCCCGACCCAGGGGCTCGGCCTCGGCCATGGAAGACAGACTCGACCTCGGCTTCGGAGGAGCCTCCACGTCGCCCAACCTACGGCGCAGGCCAGCCACGTCAACAGGAAGCGCCATCATCACCCTACCCCGAGCTGACTCGGGCCACAGAGAACAAGACCGGTGTCCCATCCGGCTAGCTCCGCCGGATAGGCAATGATGGCGCCCCGCATGCTCTGTGACGACCATGGCTCTCAGCTCTCTTACGGAAGCAGGAGGACGTCAGCAAGGACTCAACCGCCCCGACAGTTGTTCCTCCGCCAGGCTCCGTCGCTCCTCCGACGGCCACGACATCACACCAGCTGGGTGCCAAAATCTCTCCGGCTGCCACATCGGCATGTACTTAGGGCGCTAGCTCTCCCCCGCTAGACACGTAGCACTCTGCTACACCCCCATTGTACACCTGGATCCTCTCCTTACGCCTATAAAAGGAAGGACCAGGGTCCTCTTAGAGAAGGTTGGCCGCGCGGGGACGAGAACGGGACAGGCGCTCTCTTGGGGCCGCTCGCTTCCCTCTCCTGCGTGGACGCTTGTAACCCCCTACTGCAAGCGCACCCGACCTGGGCGCGGGACGAACACGAAGGCCGCGGGATTTCCACCTCTCTCACGCCCATCTCCGGCCACCTCACTTCCCCCCTTCGCGCTCGGCCTCGCGTCGACCCATCTGGGCTGGGGCACGCGGCGACATTCACTCATCGGCTTAGGGACCCCCCGGTCTCGAAACGCCGACAGTTGGCGCGCCAGGTAGGGGCCTGCTGCGTGTTGACGAACAGCTTCCCGTCAAGCTCCAGATGGGCAGTCTCCAGCAACCTCTCCAACCCGGGACGGTGCTCCGTTTCGGGAGTCTTGAGTTCATGTCCTTCGACGGCAGCTACAACATGATACTCCTTCCACCGCCGCGCGACAACGACGATGGCGGCCGACAGCCCGCCCGCCGGCGGCGGAATCGACGACGTCTTCCCCGCGTGGTGGGAGAACAACATTCGAGCTCGCCCCATCCTCTCCCCCGACAACAGAGGAGGAGGCGGGACAACCAAGGCCAAGCGGGAGGCCGCGCCTTGTCGGCTGTCGAGCGAGTCAACGTCCCCAGCGCTCCAACGGGGGGCGCGTCGGGCGTCGACCTCGCGTTTGAGACGAAGGCGAGCGTCGTCTCCCCGCGACACGCCAATCTCGAGCAAGTGGACGACGCCAGTGCGCTCGCGGAGAGCCTACAGGACGTCGCCCTCGTACCTGAGACGACGGTGCAATCAGCCCCCGACGTGACTATGTCGCTGCTTGTCGACCGAAAGGTACCGACCGATTCCCATCCTACGTCATTTAGATTCAGCCTCAACCCGCCTAGCGACCTTGCTTTGGCGGGCGCTCTCGTAGAGGCGAGGTCAAACCCTCTGGGGTTTCGCATGCGGTCGCCTTGGGACCGGCTGACGGACGTCTCGACCTACGGGCCCTCTGGGTCCGAGGAAGATGACGACCCCAACATCTGTTGGGATTTCTCTGGATTTGGCAACCCTAGTGCCATGCGGGACTTCATGACCGCATGTGACTACTGCCTCTCCGACTGTTCCGACGGTAGCCGCAGCCTCGACGACGAGGACTGCGGCCCAAGCCGCGAATGCTTCCACGTCGATCTAGGGGGTCCCTCCGAAGGCAATCATCTCGGCATGCCGGAGGACGATGATCTCCCTAGGCCGGTGCCCCGCGCTGACATCCCGCGGGAGCTAGCTGTGGTCCCTGTTCCGGCGGGGGGTCACGACCCACAGCTCGAGCAAGTCCGCGGGGCGTAGGCCAGGCTCGACGAGGGAGCAGGAGCGCTTGAGCCGATCCGCCGGGACGTCGGGCAGGCATGGGCGGGCCAACCCCCGGCCGGAGAAACACGTCACCTGCCCCAGGATCTCCAGTTCCGCGTCGCCAACGACGTCAGGGTCAGGCCACCACCTGCATCCAGTGGGGTCAGTCAGAACCTGGCTGCAGCAGCGATGCTTCTCCGCGCAATGCCGGAGCCATCAACCACCGAGGGTCGACGAATCCAAGGAGAGCTCAAGAATCTCCTAGAAGGCGCTGCGGTCCGACGGGCCGAGAGCTCTGCCTCCCGAAGGCAAGGATACCCCTCGGAACCTCATGCCACGACTTCCCGATTCATGCGGGAAGCCTCGGTCTACACCGGGCGCACGCGCAACACCGCGCCTGTGGCCCCGGGCCACCTCGGCAACGAGCACCATCATCGCGACCGTCGGGCCCACCTCGACGAGAGGGTGCGCCGAGGCTATCACCCTAGGCGTGGGGGACGCTACGACAGCGGGGAGGATCGGAGTCCCTCGCCCGAACCACCCGGTCCGCAGGCCTTCAGCCGGGCCATCCGGCGGGCACCGTTCCCGACCCGGTTCCGACCCCCGACTACTATCACAAAGTACTCAGGGGAAACGAGACCGGAATTGTGGCTCGCGGACTACCGCCTGGCCTGCCAGCTGGGTGGAACGGACGACGACAACCTCATCATCCGCAACCTCCCCCTGTTCCTCTCCGACACCGCTCGCGCCTGGTTGGAGCACCTGCCTCCGGGGCAGATCTCCAACTGGGATGACCTGGTTCAGGCCTTCGCCGGCAATTTCCAGGGCACATATGTGCGCCTCGGGAATTCCTGGGACCTCCGAAGCTGCCGACAGCAGCCGGGAGAGTCTCTCCGGGACTACATCCGGCGATTCTTGAAGCAGCGCACCGACCTGCCCAACATCACCGACTCGGATGTCATCGGCGCGTTCCTTGCCGGCACCACCTGCCGCGACCTGGTGAGCAAGTTGGGTCGCAAGACCCCCACCAGGGCGAGCGAGCTGATGGACATCGCCACCAAGTTCGCCTCTGGCCAGGAGGCGGTCGAGGCTATCTTCCAAAAGGACAAGCAGCCCTAGGGCTGCCCACCGGAAGACGCACCCAAGGCGTCTACTCAGCGCGGTGCCAAGAAGAAAGGCAAGAAGAAGTCGCAAGCGAAACGCGACGCCGCCGACGCGGACCTTGTCGCCGCCGCCGAGCACAAGAACCCTCGGAAGCCCCCCGGAGGTGCCAACCTCTTCGACAAGATGTTCAAGGAGTCGTGCCCCTATCAACAGGGGCCCGTCAAGCACACCCTTGAGGAGTGCGTCATGCTTCAGCGCCACTTCCACAGGGCCGGGCCACCCGCGGAGGGTGGCAGGGCCCGCGACGACGACAAGAAGGAAGATCACCAGGCAGGAGAGTTCCCCGAGGTCCGCGACTGCTTCATGATCTACGGAGGGCAAGCGGCGAATGCCTCGGCTCGTCACCGCAAGCAAGAGCGCCGGGACGTCTGCTCGGTCAAGGTGGCGGTGCCGGTCTATCTAGACTGGTCCGACAAGCCCATCACCTTCGACCAAGGTGATCACCCCGACCACGTGCCGAGCCCGGGGAAATACCCGCTCGTCGTCGACCCCGTCATCGGCGACGTCAGGCTCACCAAGGTCCTTATGGATGGGGGCAGCAGCCTCAACATCATCTACGCCGAGACCCTCAGGCTCCAGCGCGTCGATCTGTCCTCCGTCCGAGCAGGCGCTGCGCCCTTCCACGGGATCATTCCCGGGAAGCGCGTCCAGCCCCTCGGACGACTCGACCTTCCCGTCTGCTTCGGAACGCCCTCCAACTTCCGAAGGGAGACCCTGACGTTCGAGGTGGTCGGGTTCCGAGGAACCTACCACGCGGTACTGGGGAGGCCATGCTACGCGAAGTTCATGGCCGTCCCCAACTACACCTACCTAAAGCTCAAGATGCCGGGCCCCAACGGGGTCATCACCGTCGGCCCCACGTACAGACACGCGTTCGAATGCGACGTGGAGTGCGTGGAGTACGCCGAGGCCCTCGCCGAATCTGAGGCCCTCATCGCCGACCTGGAAAGCCTCTCCAAAGAGATGCCAGACGTGAAGCGTCATGCCGACAACTTCGAGCCAGTGGAGACGGTTAAGGCCGTCCCCCTCGACCCCAGCGGCAACGCCTCCAAGCAGATCCGGATCGGTTCCGGGATCGACCCCAAATAGGAAACAGTGCTCGTCGACTTTCTCCATGCGAACGCCGACGTCTTCGTGTGGAGTCCCTCGGACATGCCCGGCATACCAAGGAATGTCGCCGAGCACTCATTGGATATTCGGGCCGGAGCCCGACCCGTCAAGCAGCCTCTACGCCGATTCGACGAGGAGAAGCGCAGAGCGATAGGCGAGGAGATTCACAAGCTAATGGCAGCCGGGTTCATCAAAGAGGTATTCCATCCCGAATGGCTTGCCAACCCTGTGCTTGTGAGAAAGAAAGGGGGGAAATGGCGGATGTGTGTAGACTACACTGGTCTCAACAAAGCATGTCCGAAGGTTCCCTACCCTCTGCCTCGCATCGATCAAATCGTGGATTCCACTGCTGGGTGCGAAGCCCTGTCTTTCCTCGACGCCTACTCAGGGTATCACCAAATCAGGATGAAAGAGTCTGACCAGCTCGCGACTTCTTTCATCACGCCCTTCGGCATGTACTGCTATGTCACCATGCCGTTCGGTTTGAGGAATGCGGGCGCGACGTACCAGCGGTGCATGAACCATGTGTTCGGCGAACACATCGGCCGCACGGTCGAAGCCTACGTCGATGACATCGTAGTCAAGACGAGGAAAGCTTCCGACCTCATCTCCGACCTTGAAGTGACATTCCAATGTCTCAAGGCGAAAGGCGTCAAGCTCAATCCCGAGAAGTGTGTCTTCGGGGTGCCCCGAGGCATGCTCTTGGGGTTCATCGTCTCCGAGCGGGGCATCGAAGCCAACCCCGAGAAGATCGCAGCCATCACCAGCATGGGTCCCATCAAGGACTTAAAGGGCGTACAGAGGGTCATGGGATGTCTCGCGGCTCTAAGCCGCTTCCTCTCACGCCTCGGCGAAAGAGGCTTGCCTCTGTACCGCTGTTGGAGCGAAGGCAGAAACGCCACCCTTCGCCCGAAGCAGGCAGGGACATCCTTCGCATCATCGGCACCAGAGACAACACGGAGACCCTTCGCTCGGTTCGGCACCAGACGAAGGCCTGCGGCGACGCCTCCCCGCGGCGCGGCCTCGTTCAGCTCTGAGGCCCACATGAGATCTGGCCCATTGTAACGGGCCCTGCGTGGCCGCGTTTGTGTTACGGGCCTAATTTGTAAAGGCATACTTGCGATTACTGCTTGTAACCCCGCTTTATGGGAATATTCTGGGGATAAACTAGGTACCTGAGGGCACATGCGTCCTTAACGCAAGGGGCCGTGCACTCGGATACCTATAAATACCCCCGCACAGTGCCCGTGAGAGGCTAGATTAACAGAGCTTTTGCCATCACGCGCGAGTGCCCTGTTACCATCACCATTCACTCGTGTTGGATCCCCTTGCTGTCGAGAGCAAGTTCCAACATTTGGCGCCCACCGTTCGTGCTACGAGACAACCACCCGCGATGGCACCCAAGAGAGCTAACCCGAAGGCTGACGAGGCTGCGAAGGCAGCACTGCTCGCCGCAAGAAAGGGCAAGGCCCTCGCCCTCACCCAATCCACCCACCAAGAGGCCACTGAAGACGACACCCTCCGCACCTGCGACCCTGAGGGACAACCATCAGGCTTCGCACCTCCCTCAGGCTTCGCACCACCGGAGGGCGCGGACCTCACCGAGGACGGTGAGGTCCTCGGCATCTCAGCAGAAGAACAGCTACAGCTGCGCGCTCTGCGCCTCAAGAATCGCAACCTCCAGAGGCAGAAGGAGATACTGGAGGCCAAGCACCAGCGTGTGTCCGCACTCGCCAAAGTGCGGCAGATGATACGCGACGAAGAGCACAAGGCCCAGGAACTCGAGCGGGAGATCGCGCTGATGCAGCGCGAAGGCCACCTCGGCCCGCAGCACGAGTCATTCCTCCAGCAGCGCGCACAAAACGAAGACACGCGCGAAGGCCACCCCGGCCTGCAGCATGAGCCACCCCTGCAACACCGCGCGCAACCGGAGGACCCGCGTTTCCCCCGGCGCGACTTCACTTTCCCGCACGCCGCGCCATTCCAAGGGGTCAATTATCTCGATGAGCGAAGTCCCCTGGCGCCTCACCTGCAAGTGACGCCGTGGCCAGCTAACTTCCGGGCTGGGACCTACCCCAAGTACAACGGCAGCACCGACCCGGCTCAATACATAATGAGTTACCAGGTCGCCGTCGCATCGTCCGGGGGGGACGACGCCACAATGGCGAAGTCCTTCATCATCGCCCTCGAGGGCCCCGCACTCACCTGGTTCACCAGGTTGCCTCCGCTGTCCATCGATTCCTGGAGAAGTCTCCGGGACAAGTTCCTCCTCAACTTCCAAGGGTACCGCCCGGACACCGACGCCCTGGCCGAGCTCTCGCTCTGCAAGCAGCTAGAGAGGGAGACCCTGAGGGAATATTACCGCAAATTCCTGACACTCAAGTCACAGCTACCCTCAGTCGATGACCAGATTGCCATCCACTATGCTATCAGTGGTCTTCACGCTGGCGTCCTTTACAGCCACTGCATCAGAGATCCGCCGAAGAACCTCCAAGAGTTGTACCAGCTGTTTGAAAAGTATGCCAGATCCGAGGAGCTCCACCAGCGCAAGATTGAGTCCCAGCGGAAGCCAAAAGACGCTCCACAGTCCAGCCGCACGTGGACAAGAACTCCGCAGCCAGACTCCGGTCGAGATGGCCGCGGTCAGCCGCAAGTGCACAACATTGCCAACCAGCAGCCGGCCGCTGACCCCCTTCGCCGCCAGGAATATCCCCCCCCAGGGCCGCGGAAGTGGAACTCGCGGCAGGGGCCGAGGGCGTGCGCAGCCACCCCCTCCACCGCGCCGATTTTACTGCCTTTTCCATGGCGAAGACTGCGCCCACCCAACCAAAGACTGCCCCGAAGTGAAGGCCACCAGAGACAGAATGGCGAGGGCGCAGCCAGCCGACAACCCCAGAATTGTCGCGCATAACTACCAGCCACCCCCTCCACCATATATCCACGCTCCCGCCCCGCATCCACCGCACCACGCTTACCAACATCATCAGGAAGTACAAATCGTACATCCTCCGCCTCCACCACCACACCAGCAACAACAAAACATCCCCCATGCCCCAAAGCAGGAGGACTTCGCCGATCAACCTTATCGCGGAGTCATTCATATGATAACTGGGGGGTCCAGCACCGACTTCGACACCAAGCGGCAGAAGCGGGACCACTACCGCAGCATAAACCATGTCGCCGTCACGGGCCCAGTTGTGCAGACAAAGTGGTCCCACATACCGCTCACCTTCGACGCACGGGACGTCGACTTGCGCAGCGCCCCCCACTGCGATGCCATGGTTATCAATTGCAGCGTGGCAGGCTGGGACCTACACAAGGTCCTCGTTGACAACGGCAGCCAGGCAGACATCATCTTCCTCCACGCCTTCGATCGCATGGGCATCAGCCACAGCCTGCTTAAGCCTTCGGACAACCCGTTGTATGGCTTCGGCGGCAAGGGCACCTTCCCCGTCGGCAAAATAGAATTGCCCCTCTCCTTCGGTGTAGCACCCAATGCCCGAAGTGAGCAAGTGACTTTTGACATTGTGGATATGGTATATCCATACAACGCCATCATGGTCCGGGGCTCCATCAATAAGTTTGAAGCTGCCATCCACGGACTGTATTTGTGCATGAAGATACCAGGCCCGCTAGGCGTAATTACAGTCTTCGGTAACCAGCAGACAGCAGGCAACATAGAGCGAGACTTCGTGCCTGGTCAGAGGAACGTGCACTGTCTCACGACACAGTGCGAAGTCCCTGCGCCCGCCAGCCCAACTGACAAGCAGCACGACAAGGCTCAGTTGCAGAGTCAGGATGGGACCAAGACTGTCCCCCTCGATCAGGCCACGCCCAAGCAGACAGTCACTATCAGCGAAGACCTCACTTCGCATGAAGAAGAGAAGCTCCTCTGCTGCCTGGCCAGGAATAAAGATGTCTTCGCCTGGTCCGCCCTCGACCTGGTCGGAGTCAGCCGATCTATAATCGAGCACAGTTTGGGAATTGACCCCTCGGTGCGACCAAGAAAGCAAAGGCTCCGCAAAATGTCCGACGAAAAGACAGAGGCCGCCAAGGCGGAGGTGCACCGCCTCCTAGAGGCTAAATTCATTGAGCCAGTGGCTTACCCCACATGGCTCTCCAATGTTGTAATGGTGCAGAAAAAAAGCGGGAAGTGGCGGATGTGCATAGACTTCACCAGTCTCAATAAGGCCTGCCCAAAAGACAATTTCCCGTTGCCACGGATCGACAAAATAGTCGATAGCGCGGCAGGATGCGAGGTCATGTCTCTCCTCGACTGCTTCTCCGGCTATCACCAAATATACATGAAGGAGGAAGACAAGGCTAGCACTAGCTTCATAACACCCTTCGGCACTTATTGCTTCGTCAGAATGCCGGAGGGTCTCAAGAACGCCGGGTCCACCTTCTCCAGACTCACCAAAACAGTACTCGAAGGGCAGGTCGGCAGAAATATATTTACATATGTGGACGACATCGTCGTCGCCAGCAAAAATAAGGAGGACCATCTCGCCGACCTGGCCGAGACATTCGCAAACATGCGAGATGCACGACTCCGCCTAAACCCGGAGAAGTGCGTTTTCGGTGTTCGCCAGGGCAAGATATTGGGCTACCTGGTGTCACACCGCGGCATCGAGGCCAACCCAACCAAGATCCAGGCCATCATCGACATGTCGCCTCCACAGTCCGCCAGGGACGTCCAGCGTCTGACAGGCAGATTGGCCGCTCTCAACAGATTCATCTCCAGGTCGGCCGAGCGAAGTCTTCCTTTCCTCAAAACTCTCCGCGGCGCAAAAGACTTCGCCTGGGGGCCGGAGCAAGCAGCGGCCTTCGCCTCATTAAAACAGTACTTAACGGAGCTGGCCACCCTCACGAGCCCCGACTCCTCGCTCCCCCTATTGCTCTATGTCGCGGCTTCGCCGCACGCGGTCAGCGCGGCACTAGTGCAGGAGCAGACAGTCGAAGGCGCTGTCAGACAGTGCCCTGTTTATTACGTCTCCGAGGTCCTGACACCGTCCAAATGCAACATGACAGAGCTGGAGAAGATCGCCTACGCAGTTGTCATGTCCTCGCGCAAGCTGCGCCATTACTTTGAAGCATTCAAGGTCCGCGTCACCTCAGACAGGGGGCTCGGCGAACTGTTTAGAAACCCGGAGGCATCGATGAGGATCGCCAAGTGGGCAGCCGAACTCTCCGGCTACCACATCAGCTTCGAGCCCAGGACAGCCATCAAATCGCAAGTCCTGGCAGACTTCGTCGTCGACTGGACCGGGCCAGTAACACAGCCGGACCCGACCACAGAGAAGGTCTAGACGATCCATTGCGACGGCGCATGGTGCCATGCGGGGGCAGGCGTCGCTGCAATCATAACCTCACCAGTCGGGGTCAAGCACAGATATGCAGCACGACTCAGCTTCAATCTGGAGTCCGACAGGTGCACAAATAATATAGCAGAATACGAAGCAGTCATCCTCGGCCTCCGCAAGCTAAGGGCCCTCGGAGTCACCACTTGCATCATCAAAACAGACTCCAAGGTAGTTGCCGGCCAGGTCGAGAAAGACTATGCAGCCAAGGACCCCGCACTCATGCAGTACCTCGCGGCCATACGAAGTCTCGAGAGGCAGTTCAAGGGGTTCACCGTGCAGCATGTGGACCGGGCCAAGAATGAGGAGGCCGACGCATTGGCCAAGGCCGCGGCCAGGGGCGAAACTCTGCCCTCCGACGTGTTCTTCCACGTCATCGGCACGCCAGCAGTCCGGAGCCCCGAAGGGCTCCAAATAACCAATGACAGCGAGGGCCACCGTACAGTCAACCTCATCATGACCGAAGACTGGCGAGCACCCATTACCCTGTTCCTGCAGGGGTATTATCACCCAGCCGACATCAGTGAAGCCAAGCGCCTCAGACATCGAAGCCGGGACTTCGCTCTGATTGAAGGCCAACTCTACAAAAAAGGGGTCAGTCAACCAATGCTTAAGTGCGTCACCGAGGCCGAAGGCATGCAGATTCTACGTGAAGTCCACAGTGGCACGTGCGGCTCGCACGCGGGGCCGAGGGCCCTAGCCGCTAAGGTGATCCGCCAGGGTTTTTACTGGCCCGCAATGATTTGCACCGCGAATCGGGTCACTCGGTCCTGCGAAGCCTGCCAGAAGTTCTCTCCTCGGTCAGGCGGCCCTTCGCAGTATACAAAGCTGATCGCCCACACATGGCCTCTCCAGCGCTAGGGTCTCGACATTGTTGGACCCCTGCCCACCGCTCAGGGGAACCTCAAGTTCGCCTTCGTCGCGGTCGAGTACTTCACCAAATGGATCGAGGCACGGGCTGTCTCCACAATAACATCAAAGACTGCCCAAAAATTCTTCTGGCAGAACATCGTTTGCCGCTTCGGAGTACCGTCCGAATTAACAGTCGACAACGGCAAGCAGTTTGATAACCAAGACTTCAAGAATTTTTGTTTCTCCATTGGCACCAAGCTCGCCTTCGCCTCAGTCTATCATCCGCAGTCCAACGGGGTCGTGGAGCGCGCCAACGGGAAAATCTTCACAGCTATCAAAAAAATGCTCCTCGATGAAAAAAAGGGTAGATGGAGCGATTTCTTACCTGAGGCAGTCTGGGCACTAAACACGACCGAGTGCAGGGCGACCGGGTTTATTCCCTTCCGTCTCTTATACGGATCGGAGGCCATGACCCCGCAAGAAATAAAGCACGGGTCCCCGCGAACAGTCCCGTCAGCCGTCCCAGATGTGGACGAGCCAACTTCAAAGGATCTCATCGACGGAGACCGTGTCTTCGCCCTGCAGGCCCTGAACAAGTATCAAGCCCATACCAAAGCATGGCGCGACCATTCAGTCACCCCGAGGGAGTTCAGCGAGGGGGACCTCGTACTCATTCGGACAGCTCGGACGGAGTCCAAGGGCAAGCTGGAGCCCAGGTGGGAGGGCCCTTTCATCGTCAAGACAAAAGCTTCCCCCAGCGCTTACAGGCTCACAACGCCAACCGGCGAGGACCTGGAGCACTCCTGGAACATTGACAACCTCCGCAAATTTTTTGTTTGATTCCTCAGGGCTGTCTTCGCCCTTGTAATTCGCAAAAACAATCTTGCACCGGCCCGCACTCTTTTCCTCCCGGGGGGTGAGGTTTTTAACGAGGCGGAGCCATGTAATATATGCGTAAAAAATCCCCCGCAAAAAGACATGCATCGAAAAAGACCGCGATGACGGTCTTCGACATTCGACCACCACGAGGTCACCGCGAGGCTAAGCGCTAGCTACCCTCGCGTGCGACAAATCCGCGCAAAAGTCGCCTAAGGGTGCAGCCGGATTAGCACAACAAGTGCGAAAAAAAATCCAAGTCTATCGCGAAGACTATCCGCGCAAAAGTCGCCTAAGGGTGCAGCCGGATTAGCACAACAAGTGCGAAAAAAAATAAGTCTGTCGCGAAAACTATCCGCGCAAAAGTCGCCTAAGGGTGCAGCCGGATTAGCACAACAAGTGCGGGGGAAAAAAAAAACAAGTCTGTCGCGAAGACTATCCGCGCAAAAGTCGCCTAAGGGTGCAGCCGGATTAGCACAACAAGTGCGGAAAAAAAAAACAAGTCTGTCGCGAAGACTATCCGCGCAAAAGTCGCCTAAGGGTGCAGCCGGATTAGCACAACAAGTGCGGAAAAAAAAATAAGTCTGTCGCGAAGACCATCCGCGCAAAAGTCGCCTAAGGGTGCAGCCGGATTAGCACAACAAGTGCGGAAAAAATCTGAGTCTATCGCGAAGACTATCCGCGCAGAAGTCGCCTAAGGGTGCAGCCGGATTAGCACAAGCGCGGAAAAAATCTGAGTCCATCGCGAAGGCTATCCGTGCAGAAGTCGCTTAAAAGTGCAGCCGGATCAGCACAACAAGTGCGAAAAAACCGAAGACTATCTGTGCAGAAGACACTTAAGGGTACACCTGGACTAGCACAACAACGGCCGAAACGACAACATCAAACCATCCACGCCAAGACCAACTATAATCAAGCCAACACAGCGCAGCAAAACAAATCAGTAAGTACAAAACGCCTTCGCACACACACATGCACGCGAGGGCGCACAATTCCACCATACAAGCCTCGACATACACAAGCGAGGGCACCACACTCTACATCGGCTCAACCTTAGGAATAATTCCCATCTCCCTATAATTAAATAACATTATCCTGAGCTCCTCACCCGCAAAAAGCCTTCGCAGTTCCCCTTCACCTACACTCTCGGCGGTCGGCAGGGACAACAGTTCCTGCCGACCAGCCCCACTCACACGAAGCAGAGCCCGCTCCTCCGCGCTAACCCTACGTTTTGCAACCGCCCTTCGTCGACGGCGCCCGATGCTAGGGCCCGGCACGTCCGACGCGTCCGCGGCGTGTGGCGAAGCCTCCGCCGCAGCCACGTCCAAGGCCGCAAAATAATCCAAATTCTCTTCCGACGACTCCTCAGTCCACTCAACCGAGCTCCCGGAGTCGGCAAAATCAAAAAACTCAGATGCAGACCCACTATATTCATTACCACCTTCCACGGTCGAAGCCGCCAAAAACTCAGTAGCAGCGGTTGCGTGCGCAGGCCCAAAATCTTGAACCTGCGCAGCAACCAAAATTCAGTACAACATCCAAAATTCCCCAACCCTAAACAACCACTACGCCACCTGCGAGGGCCCTGACGCTGCGGGGGCCTCCGCCGTTGGCTCCGCCGCCACTTCCGCCATTGTTTCCACCGCCTCCGCCGCCGGATCTTCGACGGTCGGCGCAGCTGCTGCGAGGGCATCGGGAGCGCCTTCGGCCACCTTCAGGGGCAGGCCTTCAACCGTCGCAGCAGATGTGGGGGCGCCTGGTGCGTCTTCCGCGGTCTCCGGGGTCGGCCCCGGGTCAGGCAGGGCGCTGTTCAGTGCTCCGAAGTCGTCCACCCGCTCGCCTCGCTCCGCCTAAAACAAAACATACAAAAAGTCAGCAAACACACGCACAGACCACATCCAGCAAACGCCGAACAAACGACAACGTTACCTGAGCCCTCGCAGCCTCGGCCCGCTCCCTGACCACATCACCACCATACAGACCCCACATCCGGTCATAGAGGGCACCGGCGGACTCCTTCACCACGGGGTCTTCGACCTTATAGATGTCTCGCCCAAAATCTTCATCTGCCTGGTCGAAGGCCTCATAGTGCCGGCACCCTTCGCGAGAGAGTGCGTTCATCGCCCCCTCGCAGGTGACCAGGGAGGCGAACGACATTAATCCCCCCAGGACAGTGGGGAGCTCCTGCAGCTCCTCTTGCACCCATTCCAAACAGCGAAGCCCGGCCTCTCGCTCCGGCACCACGAAGTCACCGGTCCGCGCACCCAGCTCGCGATATGTGGCCATAAGCTGTGTGCGCGTCCGTTCGGCCTCCGTTCGCACCGCGGCTTCGGCCCCCTTCGCGCGGCTCTCCAGAGCGGTAAGCCGCCCCCGCAGGTCTTCGGCGAGATCCTTGGCAAGATTGGCTTCCGCCCGTGCCAGCCTAGCCTCCGCCTGCGCGGCCTGCTCCTTGGCGATGGCCTCGTTGGCCTCCCTCCTCTCCCCCGCCAGCTGGCGCCGGAGGTCAGCCTTTTCCTCCTCCAGGGCGGCCACCTTGTCTGCCAGTTTACGACACTTGCTGTCGGAGGCCGACTTCTCACGGACAGCGTCAGCATGTTGCGTCCGAAGTCTCTCGACTTCGGCAGACAAAGCTGCCGTAAGTGCCCCCGACGCAGTACGGCTGGTGAAGTCAGCCACCTGCAGAGCACACGTAAGGCCATGGCCGTAAAAAAAATATATATATATAATAGCTCGGCGGACCTGACTCAGTGCCTCCGTCGCCTGACTCAGCGCCTCCGTCACTCCTTTCAGCCGGCGGGTCGCCGCGCCAGCCTCGTCCCTGACCAACGCGAGGGCCGACACCTCGCCTCCGGCGCCAAGGGTCCCGCCCCTCGCCTTCGACGACAGCGCAGCCGTCGCGATTGCCCCGGCAGGCACAGCTATAGCAAGCCGGCCCTCGTCCGACCCTGCAACGCATCAACGATCAAAAAAAAAAGGGTGGCCGGGTGACTCACCCCCAAGATAATCGTCCACACTAATGTCGGTGCTGAAGTCGGCAACGCGTTTGCCCGGCGGCGGCGACGTTTGGGCCGCCTTCGAAGCCTCCGCCAATCCGCTGGCCGGCGGCACCACCTTCGTCAGTTTGGAGACTCCGGCGCCCGCCGTTGTCTCCGGCGCCTTGCTGGGCGCAGAGGCGCCCGCCTTCGCCGCCAGCGGCAGCTTGCATCCGCCGGAGGGCGCAGCCTTCGCCGTTCCCCGCTGCCTTTTCGGCCGGGCTTCGTGAATCCTGACAGTCGCTTGGCGTTTTTGCGCCGCCCCTTGGCGATCCTTGTCCATCACTGCCCACACAACAGCACCGATATTTCGCCCGTAAGGAAAAACTCTCCACTGACGAACCATACGAGATGTAAAACAGTCTTCCTCAGCCGCGCAGGGGATAGGAACTTTTCTAGGCCAGCAGCCCCCGGTAACCCTCAGCATCCGAGCCGAAGACTCCCGGAGCTCGGGCGAAGACATCCTCTCCCCCGGGGCCGCACACGTCCTCATTAACTCTCTAGCAAAACTATCAGACACCCCAATTCCTCCCATCGCAGTACCTAATTTTCTCTTTTTTGAGGAGGGGGGCGGCCGCCAGCGCAGGGTCGCCTCCAGTCTCCACCGCCGGCTTCTTCCCACGGCGGTCCGCTTCGTCTTGACCAGGGTAGCCGTCGTACGGCAATTGATTTAATTCGAAGACCCTGTTCAAACGTACATTTGACCCGCGAATATCAAAGTTGCGCTGGCCTTCCGTCCTCGCCACATACCGCCCCACGAGCCGCACCGCCAAGTCCTCCGCATCACGCACAAAGGCGGCCGGGTCACGGTTTCGCAGATTCAGTGCAAAGGCAGGACTTCGCACCACCCTTCCTCCGTGAAAAGGCATCTGGCGAGGGCACACTTCGCCCAGCGCCCAGCCGTGCGCCAAGGGCCAGACCCCGTACGCCACGAACTCTTCAACTAAATCACGACCACTGCTCTGGCCGGCGGCGCACCGAAGGGCCCCTTCGTCTGCATCTTCTTCTGCCACCTCAAAAGGCGGATACGCAGAATAATAGTGAGAGCACATCTCAGACACGGGAAGTCCTTCATGGCCTTCGACAGTAGCCTCAGCAACGTAAAACCAAAATTCATTCCAATTGCCCCACTTGTTGCGGGCGCACGGAACCAACTCCACTACTGGCATTGTGGTCTTGCCGGTCTTCGGCGTGAATGTGCACGACCCGAACTGGGCAACTCCGTCCTCAACCATCCTCTTCTGCCAATGCAAGCAATAATTCTTCGCAAAAACTTCAACCGACGGCTGCCCGCCGTACGAAGTCGTCGCCCAGACATACTTCGCCAGCGCCACCACGGCGTTCGGTTTCAGCTGATGTATTTGAACGTTGAATCTACGCAGGACTTCGCCAACAAACCGGTGCGCAGGCAAGCGGAGACCGGCGACGAAGAATGCCTCGAAAACAACCAACTCACCCTCCGGCTCGGGGACTTCCTCCGTCCCCAGAGCACGAGCGACCCCGCCGCCAAAGTAGCCCAAATGCTGCATATCTTCAACGCGGGCCGACGTCATCCGTGACACACCAAAATCAACAGAGTCGCCGGCGCGCAGCTCCTCCACCATCACGCTACTCAACGTCTCCTCAGACGAGGCGGCGGTCGGCGGCGTGGCGTCGGCGGAAGAAGAAGAGGATGGCATTGCTACGTACCGTCGGCGGCGGCGGGCGGTCTGCTTCACTCGAGCCAGAACTCCGACGAGCAAAGGGAGCAGTAGAAGAAAAGGAGCAGAAAGACGGCGGGCGGCTAGGGTTTTCACGGAGCGCGGAAGGCAAAGTGCAAACAGCGCCGACCCCCGCCCCCTTTTTATAGGCAGGGCGCGGCTCTTCAGGAAACCCGCAATCCAACAGTACGATGTCCATCAACGGTCACATCAAAAACCCCCGCGGAACCACTTCGAGCGAGGGCAGCGTCTCCGCCATCTAGCGACGTCTTCGGCACCAGGTGACTTTGTCGAACTGGTCCCTCGGAGGGCAAATGTTGGAGCGAAGGCAGAAACGCCACCCTTCGCCCGAAGCAGGCAGGGACACCCTTCGCATCATCGGCACCAGAGACAACACGGAGACCCTTCGCTCGGTTCGGCACCAGACGAAGGCCTGCGGCGACGCCTCCCCGCGGCGCGGCCTCGTTCAGCTCTGAGGCCCACATGAGATCTGGCCCATTGTAACGGGCCCTGCGTGGCCGCGTTTGTGTTACGGGCCTAATTTGTAAAGGCATACTTGCGATTACTGCTTGTAACCCCGCTTTATGGGAATATTCTGGAGATAAACTAGGTACCTGAGGGCACATGCGTCCTTAACGCAAGGGGCCGTGCACTCGGATACCTATAAATACCCCCGCACAGTGCCCGTGAGAGGCTAGATTAACAGAGCTTTTGCCATCACGCGCGAGTGCCCTGTTACCATCACCATTCACTCGTGTTGGATCCCCTTGCTGTCGAGAGCAAGTTCCAACAACCGCCTCTTAAGGAAGGCCGAGCGCTTCACTTGGACCCCTGAGGCCGAGGAAGCTCTCGGGAACCTGAAGGCGCTCCTCACAAAGGCGCCTATCTTGGTGCCCCCAGCTGACGGAGAAGCCCTCTTGGTCTACATCGCCGCGACCACCCAGGTGGTTAGCGCCGCGATTGTGGTCGAGAGGCAAGAAGAGGGGCATGCATTGCCCGTTCAGAGGCCAGTTTACTTCATCAGCGAGGTACTGTCCGAAACCAAGATCCGCTACCCACAAGTTCAGAAGCTGCTGTATGCAGTGGTCCTGACGCGGCGGAAGTTGCGACACTACTTCGAGTCTCATCCGGTAACTATGGTGTCATCCTTCCCCCTGGGGGAGATCATCCAGTGCCGAGAGGCCTCGGGCAAGATTGCAAAGTGGGCAGTGGAAATCATGGGCGAGACAATCTCGTTCGCCCCTCGGAAGGCCATCAAGTCCCAGGTCTTGGCAGACTTCATAGCCGAATGGGTCGACACCCAGCTACCGACGGCTCCGATCCAACCAGAACTCTGGACCATGTTTTTCGATGGGTCACTGATGAAGATAGGAGCCGGCGCGGGCCTACTCTTCATCTCACCCCTCGGGAAACACCTACGCTATATGCTACGCCTCCACTTCCCGGCGTCCAACAATGTGGCTGAGTACGAGGCTCTGGTCAACGGGTTGCGGATCGCCATCGAGCTAGGGGTCAGACGCCTCGACGCTCGCGGTGACTCGCAGCTCATCATCGACCAAGTCATGAAGAACTCCCACTGCCGCGACCCAAAGATGGAGGCCTACTGCGATGAGGTTCGGCGCCTGGAAGACAAGTTCTACGGGCTCGAGCTTAACCACATCGCTCGGCGCTACAACGAGACTGCGGACAAGCTGGCAAAAATCGCCTCGGGGCGAACAACGGTTCCCCCGGACGTCTTCTCCCGGGATCTGCATCAACCCTCCGTCAAGATCGACGACGCGCCCGAGCCTGAGGCACCCTCGGTCCAGCCCGAGGTGCCCTCGGCACAGCCGGAGGCACCCTCAGCTCGGCCTGAGGCGGCCTCGGTTCAACCCGAGGTACCCTCGGCCTCCGATGGTGAGGCACTGCGCATCGAGGAGAAGCGGAGCGGGGCCACGCCTGATCGAAATTGGCAGACCCCGTACCTGCAATATCTCCGCCAAGGAGAGCTACCCCTCGACCGAGCCGAGGCTCGGCGGGTAGCGCGACGCGCCAAGTCGTTCGTCTTGCTGGGCGATGAGAAGGAGCTCTACCACCGCAGCCCCTCGGGCATCCTCCAGCGATGCATCTCCATCGCCGAAGGTTAGGAACTCCTGCAAGAGATACACTCGGGGGCTTGTGGCCATCACGCGGCGCCTCGAGCCCTTGTCGGGAATGCTTTCCGGCAAGGCTTCTACTGGCCAACGGCGGTGGCTGATGCCACTAGAATTGTCCGCACCTGCGAAGGGTGTCAATTCTATGCGAAACAGACCCACCTGCCCGCTCAGGCTCTGCAGACGATACCTATCACCTGGCCCTTTGCTGTGTGGGGTCTGGACCTTGTCGGCCCCTTGCAGAAGGCGCCCGGGGGCTACACGCACCTGCTGGTCGCCATCGACAAGTTCTCCAAGTGGGTTGAGGTCCGACCTCTGAACAGCATCAGGTCCGAGCAGGCGGTGACGTTCTTCACCAACATCATCCATCGCTTCGGGGTCCCGAACTCCATCATCACCGACAACGGTACCCAGTTCACCGGCAAAAAATTCTTGGACTTCTGCGAGGATCACCACATCCGGGTGGACTGGGCCGCCGTGGCTCATCCCATGTCGAATGGGCAAGTAGAGCGTGCCAACGGCATGATTCTACAAGGGCTCAAGCCTCGGATCTACAACAACCTCAACAAGTTCGGCAAGCGATGGATGAAGGAACTCCCCTCGGTGGTCTAGAGCCTGAGGACAACGCCGAGCCGGGCCACGGGTTTCACGCCGTTCTTTCTGGTCTACGGGGCCGAGGCCGTCTTGCCCACTGACCTGGAGTACGGCTCCCCGAGGACGAGGGCCTACAGCGATCAAAGCAACCAAGCTAGCCGAGAAGACTCGCTGGACCAGCTGGAAGAGGCTCAGGACAAGGCCTTGCTACACTCGGCGCGGTACCAGCAGTCCCTGCGACGCTACCACGCCCGAGGTGTCCGACCCCGAGACCTCCAGGTGGGCGACCTGGTGCTTCCGCTGCGGCAAGACGCCCGAGGGAGGCACAAGCTCACGCCCCCCTGGGAGGGGCCATTCGTCATCGCCAAAGTTCTGAAGCCCAGAACGTACAAGCTGGCCAACAGCCAAGGCGAGGTCTACGGCAACGCTTGGAACATCCAACAGCTACGTCGCTTCTACCCTTAAGATGTTTTCAAGTTGTTCATATACCTCGCACCCATGCAAAGTTTAGTCATCAAGGAAGGGTCGGCCTCGCCTCGGCAAAGCCCGACCCTCCCTCGGGGGCTAAAAGGGGGGGGCCCCCTCTGCGTTGAAATTTTCCTCGAAAAAAGATCTCTTCTGCCAGAATATCTTTCGTGCTTTCTGACTATTTCGAAAAGTGGACCCTGAAAACGATGGAGTACACGTAAGCAGCCAAGGCTGATCGAGCCGAGGGACTCCTACGCCTCCGGGATACGGATACCTCACTCATCACCTTCTGCGATAAGTAACTCGCATTCGGATAAAGTGATTCTGCGGACCGAACAAGTCTTCACGTTCGGAAGCTCTTCTGCCAAAGCGATCCTTCGAGCCTTCTCGACTGAGTCGGTGACAGGGCCTCATGGACGGGTGAAAGTGCGCGTAAGCGGCAAGGCCGACCGAGCCAAGGGACTCCCACGCCTCTGGGATACGGATACCTCACTCATCACCTTCCGCGAGAAGCAACTTTCGCTCGCACAAACATCCCTGTTACCGACAAAAAAGTCCAGATACTCGAAACAAGAGGAAAGGAGACGCAGCTTTACAACACAGCGAGGGTGTGTAAATTCTGGCCTCGGCGGCCGCAGAAGGCACACGCTACAAGACACTCTGATCCTGCAGGCTCGGGTCTTGACGCTGGAAGGGGGCAGTAGCACCCTCGGCATCGACGACACCTTCAGCGAGGTCCGACCTAGCCTCGGACGGCGACACGGTCCAGGGATCCCCACTCTGGAGGATGACGTCATCGTCACGCCCGGACAATCGCTGCCAGGGACTTCTCCGGGAATCCGGCCCGAGCAGGCGGCTCGGCCGGGTCCCCTGGGGCCTCGGCCAACCATCTCCCAAGGGCGCCAGCCCGACCCGAGGCCTCGGCTGATCAACTCCGGTGTCGGTCCCGCTAACGGACAACCCGGCTAGGCTCCGGCCGACCAGGTTTCATTTTCGAGCCAATTCTGCCTCTGTTCATGCTGATATCGCTACCCCTAGCCTCGGCTCATCGAAGAGCGGCCAGGGGGTCCCTTTAACTAAGCTAGAGGAGCCTCAGACAACAAGGCCGACCGAGCCGAGGGACTCCTACGCCTCCGGGATACGGATACCTCACTCGTCACCTTGACACAGGGCAATTCATGCTTGGTGAAGCGGTTCAGATAATCAACAGGCGAGTCTTAATGCTCGAAAATGAGGAAAAAACATGGCTCCATGCCAAAATTACATACATGTTCAGGCCTCGACAGCCATAATGAACAAAAACACTGGCATTCGAAGTGCCATTACAAACGGAACTCCGGTTCCCCCTCCGCAGGTATGAACAACCCCACTCCATGGGGGAGGGCCTGCGGAACAACAGAAGACTGACGAACGGCACGCCGTCACCCGCTCCAGCAGCGGCGACGACGACGACTTCTGCCCCGGGGGGCCGAACAGCGGCGGCACTGATCTCAGGGCGGATGCTGCTGCCAGGAGGCCCCCGCCCATGCCCAAACTCGTGAGGCAAGGACGGGCAGAAGGCCGTAGAGTTGGAGGTCGGTCCGTGGCCGGCCTTGGCTATCTCGCCAGCGGGAGAACCTCTTCCAGCTGCTGTGGCAGACGCCGGCGCCGCAAGCGGCTCCGAAGCCACTCGCGTCCGAGAGCCAGCCACGGTGCAGCTGCCAGCGCCACGGACGACGACCGCCCTTCCCTCCGGTCACTAAGTGAAGGAGCGGGCCGCCGCCCACACGGGGGCCGACCCCAACTCGACACACTCCCCTCCCCAGCCCTGGTGATGAAAATCCTTGAGGCTGAGGGAGGGGCAGAGGCCGCGGCCCGGCTCGCTTTCCCTCACCATCAAGCCAGAGGTCGCCATCTTGGGTGACCGCCGGTGGAGGGGTGCAGCCGGGCTGCATGATGAAAATCCTTGAAGTCGAACGATGGCTGAAAGGTACCAACTCCTACGGAGTTGCGTTCCTCCAACGATGAGGCGAAAAGACGGCGGGTATCCCCCATCCGGGGGCTTGGAAGGTGGAAAGACGCAATGCATAAGGGAGCGAGAGGACATGGTCGCCTTCCGAAGGGGGTCACCCTCCTTTTAAAGGCAACTCTCCCTACTTGCGCCCCTAACCGTCACGGGCTGAGTCTTCTCCAACACGCTCCAAGGCCCTCCCCTGCGGCGCGGGGGCTGGGCCCCGCTTGTCATGCAAACCAGCTCAGAGCAGAAGAAGCCAAACCGCCGCGCGTGGTGCGCACAACCGCCCAGCGGTTGCAAGTGACCCTCCGCTTTTTCCCAGACCAACGGGCAAAAGAGGCGGGCAGCCATGCAGGCGGCATGCAACCGCGCCAAGTGGACGCGCTTCTCCGACTCCCGACACGCCGGCGTGGAGGCCCAGGCCTACGCGTCACGCAACCGGCGCGCCGGATGCGGCATGCAAGCAACTGCACCGCCACTTGCGCCACCACCGCGCCTCCTCGATTGCGGAACCAATACCGCGACTCGAGGCGACCAGGCGCACGACCCAGCAGTGCCAGCCTGACGCGGCGGTCAATGCAGACAAAGGTGGGCCGGCAGTAATGACGGTGGCAGGCGGGCGGGAGCAGCGGTCACGTCGTCAGCCAAGCTCACGTCCCATCCGGGGGCAGCAAGAGAACCCCCTCTCACGGCGTGAAGACAACGCGCCCGTGATCCGTTCCTCGAACGGCTCGCGCACGCGCAACGGCCGCCCCGCCAACCGCTCGCCCCGTCGCATTAACTCCGCGGCAGGACAGGCGGCGCTTCCAGCGGGAGCAGTGGGCGACGCTTCGCCTTCACCGTAAAAACCGCGCCAAAAAAGGTACGCCACGTCGTTCGATTTCGTATCCTTTTCCTTTTTTACTCTTTATCTATCTCTTGCAACAGGGACCGGGAAAGGGGGATACCCCGAAAAGGATCCTTCCCCGTGAAGGAACCAGGCTCCGAGCCTCCCTACTGATCAGAGGTTCGAAGGCTGGCCCCCCGAGGGGTTCAATAGCCGCCTCAGATCGCGTGGGCCCTACACCCACTACTGGTCAGAGGTTCGAAGGCCGCGCCCCCCGAAGGGTTCCACGGCCGCCTCAAGCTACTCGGGCTCCGCGCCCATTACTGATCAGGGGTTCGAAGGCTGGCCCCCGAAGGGTTCACAGTCGCCTCAGACGCCGAGCGAGGGATGACCAGGGGTACGTTCGATACATAACCAAGGCTCGGGCTGCGCTCCCGAGGTACCCTAGGACATTTCCGAGACCAGTGGGAGCGATCTTGTAACGGAATCCCATCAGAGGGAGGCATCAAGCCCTCGGACCCCGTCGCCAGGGGACCGGGTCCGGCAGATCACCCGCAGGTACTTTTGGGCGTGCCTCTGGGCCCCTAGCCGACCCCTAACGAACGGGGCACGGACGTCCACTCGGATTACCCGCTTGCAGCTCACCGGAGACACCATGTTCGGCGCCCATCGAGGGTAACATGGCGCTTCCCCCCTCCTCCTTGCGGAAAGGCGACGCAGGGGCGTATGTAAAAAAGCCGAGTCTGTCCCTGATCGCCCTCTCGCCCTGTTCGGAGGCTCGGGGGCTGCTCTCGCAAACCCGGCTCCGGCCGAACCGTTGACAGCGTCAACATACCAGCCCGAGAGCTTGGGCCCCGACCGTACACCCGGGCTACGGCTAGTTTGCATGAGGGAACAACCAGACTAGTCGAAGCATTACGCGAGGCATTAAGACCTCGAAGGAGTGAAACCACTCCTCCGAGGCCTCGGGGGCTACACCCGGCGGGTGCGCTCGCGTGCACCCACCGGAACAAAATGCAACCGAGAAAGGCTGGTCCCCTTGCAAAAAAGTGCGACGAAAGCCTCCAAGCGAGTGCTAACACTCCCTTCGAGGCTCGGGGGCTACTGTCGGGGACCATAATTAGGGGTACCCTCAAGACTCCTGATTCTCAGCTGGTAACCCCCATCAGCATAAAGCTGCTAAGGCCTGATGGGTGCGATTAAGTCAGGGATCAGTCCATTCGAGCGACTCGATCACGCCTCGCCCGAGCCTAGCCTCGGACAAGGGCAGCCGACCCCGGAGGATTTCCGTCTCGCCCGAGGCCCCCCTCCAACGGTGGACATATTTCCGGCTCGCCCGAGGCCCTGTCTTCGCTAAGAAGCAACCCTGACAAAATCGTCGCACCGACCGACCAAGTCACAGGAGCATTCAATGCAAAGGTGACCTGACACCTTTGTCCTGACGCGCGCCCCCCAGCAGAGCCGAGGTGACCGCCGTCACTTCACCGCTCCACTGACCGGCCTGACAGAAGGACAGCGCCGCCTGCGCCACTCCGACCGCAGTGCCGCTTGGCAGAGTGAGACTGACAGGCAGTCAGGCCCTGCCAAAGGCACCATAGGAAGCTCCGCCCGACCCAGGGCTCGAACTCGGGCTAAGTCCCGGAAGACAGCGAACTCCGCTCCGCCCGACCCAGGGCTCGGACTCGGGCTAAGCCCCAGAAGACAGCGAACTCCGCTCCGCCCGACCCAGGGCTCGGACTCGGGCTAAGTCCCGGAAGACGGCGAACTCCGCTCCGCCCGACCCAGGGCTCGGACTCGGGCTAAGTCCCGGAAGACGGCGAACTCCGCTCTGCCCGACCCAGGGCTCGGACTCGGGCTAAGTCCCGGAAGACGGCGAACTCCGCTCCGCCCGACCTAGGGCTCGGACTCAGGCTAAGTCCCAGAAGACGGCGAACTCCGCTCCGCCCGACCCAGGGCTCGGACTCGGGCTAAGTCCCGGAAGATGACGAACTCCGCTTCGCCCGACCCTAGGGCTCGGACTTGGGCTCAGCCCCAGAAGACGACGAACTCCGCTCCGCCCGACCCCAGGGCTCGGACTCCGCCCTGGCCTCTGCCGAACGACCTCCGCCTCGCCCGATCCAGGGGCTCGGCCTCGGCCATGGAAGACAGACTCGACCTCGGCTTCGGAGGAGCCTCCACGTCGCCCAACCTAGGGCGCAGGCCAGCCACGTCAACAGGAAGCGCCATCATCACCCTACCCCGAGCTGACTCGGGCCGCAGAGAACAAGACCGGTGTCCCATCCGGCTAGCTCCGCCGGATAGGCAATGATGGCACCTCGCATGCTCTGTGACGACGATGGCTCTCAGCTCTCTTACGGAAGCAGGAGGACGTCAGCAAGGACTCAACCGCCCCGATAGCTGTCCCTCCGCCAGGCTCCATCGCTCCTCCGACGGCCACGACATCACACCAGCTGGGTGCCAAAATCTCTCCGGCTGCCACATCGGCATGTACTTAGGGCGCTAGCTCTCCCCCGCTAGACACGTAGCACTCTGCTACACCCCCATTGTACACCTGGATCCTCTCCTTACGCCTATAAAAGGAAGGACCAGGGTCCTCTTAGAGAAGGTTGGCCGCGCGGGGACGAGAACGGGACAGGCGCTCTCTTGGGGCCGCTCGCTTCCCTCTCCCGCGTGGACGCTTGTAACCCCCTACTGCAAGCGCACCCGACCTGGGCACGGGACGAACACGAAGGCCGTGGGATTTCCACCTCTCTCACGCCCATCTCCGGCCACCTCACTTCCCCCCTTCGCGCTTGGCCTCGCGTCGACCCATCTGGGCTGGGGCACGCGGCAACATTCACTCGTCGGCTTAGGGACCCCCCGGTCTCGAAACGCCGACAGGGACGTAACTTGCTTCTCACCATATTACTAGGTATAATGCATATGCAACGTATTTTTCACACGTAGTCGCACTAAGATAAATGAATTGACTTTAGAGTTCCCCTCAAGTACGACTATCTATCCTAAACACGAAAATGCACTCTATTGCGTCCCGACTCTTAGCTGATCTTCACGCTCCCCTACCTGGTGCGTCAACCGTCGACGATTGTTTGATGGAGAATATACGAGGTATGTCACGAGCTCGAAAGTTGGAGGCTAGCTAGGGCACGAGAGACACGAGGATTTATAAAGGTTTAGGCTCTCGATGCGAGATAATACCATAAGTCCCATGTATGGTGGATTTGCTGCATCTTCTGATGATTAGGGGCGTCACCCCCACATCTTCCCTTATCCCTACTACTAATTAAGAATGGACTGTGGGCGCCCGCGCGGCCATGCCCCCGCCTGGCTTGTCACTACCAGACTAACACACCATTTCACACGTGCCCCGTCCTGTCTCGCCTCCCCCGAACCCACCCGTGCGTGTGCAGATAAACGGCCATGCCCCACCTCACCCTCACTTCCGTGCTTCTCTGACCCACCCGCGGGAGCAGATCCACGTGCATTGACGCCGCTCCACCCGCATCGACAACATGGACGAGATCTCCAATCCGCCCACGGTTGTCGCTCCACCTGCATCAGCGACATGCACAAGATCTTCGCTCGCCATCAACGCCCACGATCAGCGCTCGCCATCAGTGCCCGCGCCGCCTCTCCCACAACGTCGTGATGCCTGCCGCGACGCGTGGATGCCAACCCCTCCCCCCACCCACCCTCTATGCGCCATGCGGATCTTAGCAGGAGCCTTTGAAAATTAGATTTGCCATGATGGACCTCCAAGTTGTTTCTCAAGTGAGGACCAAGCCATGGAGGGAGAGAAAGCTCAGCGTCGGGTACCACGCCGACAACAACAATGAATAGCCGGAGTCCATCGCGGAAATCAATAATAGGGTAGTTGCAGTAAGCATCCATACCAATCTCCACTCCCCCCCTTTTTAGTGCTCTCTTGCTGCTGAAAGCTGGCCGTAATAGCTCCAGAACCTTCTAGATAGAAAATGGTTAGCTTCTCTTTGCGTGGTTTCTATGTTCTGCCCAAAAAATTGTATAGCCGAGGTATAGCACCTTTTCTTATTTTTAGAATTTCTTTCACTTGAAAAAACAGTCGCAACTAATTAGTTGTCTTTAAAATGAGTGCTGACCAAACAGGTGCAATGTCGTTCTGTACAATACTGTTCAGTTGCACATTTATCACCGATCCAGTTTATAAGTAATTTTAGATTAGATAATGAACTTCATCTTCTACAGATTTGTAGTTTTGTGTCATTGCATTATTGCAATTGTAATATCTTGGATAAAGCGTGGGGTGGTGACAGTATTGTTCCTCAAAAAGATTTGTAACGCCTCATGTCCAGAAATACAACCATGAGGATATGTTCTTATAACTATGAAGCATTTGCATTTGCTTCTGTTGTCCCATCATTTCTCAGTGCCATCCCTAAAAGTGATCTACATCAACCAACTTGAGAGGAATTCTATTACTCGGCAAGGGCCTCTCTTCATTTACCCGCTGTCCCATATCGCATACAATATAGGGCATGATGTTTGTGCAAGTGCTATTTACTAGCATGGCTTGAGTTGTTGTTGTGCTTGCTTGTTGTGGGTCATTCAGGTGAAGTTGTTGTCTGTTGCTTTCCTGTCATGAATTGATACCTTCAATAGGTTCTGCATTGCGAGATTTGCCTATTGCAACGTGTTTACCTTTACTTCCGAGGAAGAAGCAATAGTGTTGCGAGGGCAGCATTTTGATGAACCATATATATATATATATATATATATATATATATATATATATATATATATATATATATATGACATGTGTATTTTCATAGTTTGAAGTGTTTGTAGATCAACACACATGTAGAGTAGCGTTGGTGTCCTGTAAATCTTCAAACAATTCTTACCAGTGTTTTCTAGCCTAATAATAAAGTTGTATTGGTGTTCTCACTCAAAAAAATATACTTTCATGTTCATGGGATTCTACTCATACTCACCCACAAAGAGCTTTGGGTTTTTCCCTAATACTAGCAAATAATAATTTCTTTTCAATAAAAAAAACTACGTGCAAATAATAAGTATCTACTACAATAAAGTAGGTTCACCTAAATGTGGATCTAAATTATCATTTAAATCATGGCTGTTGGTTCCAAACTCACATTAACGCTCATCTAACCAATAGAACACACAAAGATATGTTTCATATTCTATACTCAAATATAAATGAAAATCGTAACAATGCACGGGAATCTAACTATCATATATAGAAGACTACATGGTACTGATGATTGCAATGTATCGTGAAATAGCTAGATTAAAATAACAAAAAATATGTATGGCTTGCATCACAAATGAATTACAAAAAATATTTTCTCATAACAGTATAACACACATTATATATAAATTATCATGGTATTATATGTTTTCGTTGCAACGCACGTGCATTCATCTAGTTATACCCTAAGGAAGCACAGCGGTCACATGGAAGCAGTTACATGTTAGATGTGCAAATAAATGACTTGTAGCTGAACTGGTTAGGTGGTCTAAGTAGTACTCTTGTCTTGAATTGGATTCAACTCCTCGTGTGAGTAAATTTTAGAGTATCTTTCCGGAGATAGAGTTTTTTTTTAACATATGCCAGAGGCAAACCGATGTACAGCTGAACTGTTGTTATCTAGCTCATTCTTTTCGTGCCAAACGTCCCTAAAAGCCAGGTATCTACATTATTCAAGGGTGCTGCCAACGCGAAAGGCCGGCTGACCCAGGAAAATCTGGCTCAGATGATTTTTTTTCCTCTCGCACCCAGGAGCCTTGAGCGAGACAAAAAAAAAGGCAAAGCAGAGGCTGTGAGACACTCCGTCCGTCCTCCATATCCAACATGAGGCCCAAACTCCCCGCGACCCCGCCCAGCCTTTTCGCCCCGATCACACACGCAAAAAGCTGGACGCGCACTAGACGGCCGGCAGCAAGCAAACCTCTCACTCAGACCGTCCAGAATCTCACCGGCCGCGCGTGCCACGGCCTCTTTCCATGCACTCTGATACAGCGACGATCGATTCGATAGTTACCGTGCACGAGTTCAACTCGGCCACATTCCTGTCCAGTGTCCACGCGGACCAGCTCGATCGGCGTCACCCGGCCCGGCCGAGAGGTGAGGTGAAAGAAAATGACGCGCGGCGCCACCGTGCGCCCCTGGCTGGCCTGCCTGCTTTTCCACCACTCACCCAGCACCGTGCACCGATCCCGGCCGGCCGCGACGGAAAAATCATGCCAAAGATTCCAGACGCCACCTTAGCTTTTAAGTTCCGTCACGAGCTCGTGCCAGCGAAACACTCCCACTGTGTCGTCTGTATCACCTCGCAAAATAAAGGCGATCTGATGACCCCCGAGACCTAACAATAAAGGACATAACGTAACATAGCATATAACCATCAGCCATCACGGTGGACTTTCTATTAGTGGCCCGTCAAAAAAACAAAACATCGGATCGGAGCAGCATTACCACTTATAGCTAGCTAGGGTGAGGTTGGACGTGGCGCAGCCGCGAATTTTTACGCGAAAAATACCGCGACTTACGATTTCGACGGAGATCAGCACCGTCGGACGGAACCTAGATGAAGGTCTTCCCTAATTATTATTTGTTTTTTGCTATTTTTAACATCCATTTTATGTTCCGTGGAAACGATTTTAATTGCTGGTTTTATTACTTCGACAACAAGTGGAAACTGATTTTCGCTGGCTGCTAGCCTAACCATAAGTAGGAATTGATTTTCACATGCGGTTCTTAGTTACCTACCTATATAAATAATTATTTCTACTGAATGGCGGTTCTAAAAAAATACTGGTGCAAAATAGATTCACAGCCGTCCTTTAGGCCATGTTCGGTTCACATGGATATGTTCCAGAAAGGGATTTATTCCAGAGAGGGATTGAGTTAATCCCCTCCTATCACTTAAACCCCTTGGGTGTATAATCCCCTTTAGATTGTAATCCCTGGCACTAAAATGTTGTTCGGTTAATCCAGGGATAGAGAAAATACCAGCCTCAAAATAACTCAAAACAGGTGCCCTAACGTTCAGTACACGTTTCAAACAGGTGCACTGAACATGCGATTTTAAACAACCACAATAATATCAAAATAAAAATTTTCAGTCAGCTCAATATTAATGCCTTTTCAAACAACCTGCACAATTATCTCATGGTCTGTTAACACTAATAAGTTGCAAAAGAATACATTTCCAGTGTATTAAACATGACGAGATCATAGATCTAGATAATGATTCATCTCACTCTTTGATAGAACAAGTACATAAAACTCATTGAGAAGACATTCTTCCTCTAAAGATTGGAGCTACTTCATACATAACTCGACCCCTCGAAGTCTAGAACTGTCATAAAAAGAAAAATGTCATTAAAAATACATATCAGCAACTATAACCATTTAAGCAAGGTAAACCACACATCTCACGGTAGAACCAAATTTACAATTTAGTATATGCCACATGACTCAATAAAGAGCAAAAAAAACTAAGCTTTCACCCAAAACAAAAGAGAGAAGACTGATATTGATACTAAGATATTCATCACTGAAATGCAGGTATGAGAAAGCTAATGGTCATTACTGAAAATGTATTCATTAGTGAAAATATATGTGGTACCACTATTCAGAAGCTTATTACACACATAGCATACATATTGCTGGTATGTAAAATTGTAGCAAAATACTATTTGCCTTCCAAGAATTGCAAAATACGAAATAATTGTAGCAACATACTGTTTGCTGATCTAAAATATGAAATAATGCAAGGTATGTAAAATTGAGTACGTAGTTAACCTTAGGTATACCTGCTAAGCCATTTCATCCCTCAACCACATTAATGCAGCCTCTCTATCATCATTACATGTACTCAAGAATATCTGTCGATTGTCAGAGTCCTTGAACACCTTATAGGATATAACATGTACCTAAAGGAGATGATATTGGATCCCAAGACGGTGGAAATTCGTCTTCTCCAACTCGAACCGGTGCAAGAATAATCTAGAAATATAATAAGTTTAGAACAAATGATTAAAGCTTCTATAACTTGTAGCAACTGACATTAATTTAGGTTTAGTAAGTAACGAAACCAGTTACTACAATCAAACAGGTGTTGTAATGTTCAGTACACGTTTCAAACAGATGCACTAAAAGGTGCACTGAACATGAGAGTTGTTTATTATACTACAATACTACAAGTCATCAAAAAATATACATGATTTAGAAAAAAATATACTGATTTTATTCTTAGCGGCAAGTGTGCTTTCAGTGGAAGACAGATCTTCGCTCATCATGGCTTGCTCTATAATTTTTCACTCAAAAACCCACACACCAAACTAAGGATATAAATTCTCTTATGAAAAGCTAATAGGATGGAAGAAGCTGGTTCAACAGGCTCTTCTTCTAGAAGCCGGAGATTACCACCATGCACGTGCACCTTCCTCATCTTAAAAAAACATTGCGCTCTCTATCTGCATTGGAAGCCCGCCCAGGCTCGTTGTCAAAAAACATTGCTGTGAGGATAAACAGGTAGCGCAAAAAAATGATACACAAACAGAGTATTCGGCTCAGTCCAAAACTTAATGCAGAAAAGCAGGAAGATGCATGTGCTTTTACTTCTCCAGCTGCCAACCAGGCAGCAAGATGCAGTTCATCCTACAGGAAGATAGATCTGGAGAAGGGGTCTGGTGAGGGATCTGTTGAAATCGGCACTCGACACTCGCCATCTAGAAGGGGACAACTGCTGGCACTAGCACTAGTAGAAAAAGGCTCAAAGCCTGCGGAGACGATATATTTTTACAGGCGGATTCGGTTATCCACCGACTGTGTTATTTCTAGTGGCGGTTCCTTAAGAAAACCGCCACTAGAAATCGTATTTCTACTGGCGGTTCCTTAAGAAAACCGCCAGTAGAAATCGATGATTTGTAGTGGCGGTTTTCTTAAGGAACCGCCACTAGAAATACGATTTCTAGTGGCGGTTTTCTTAAGAAAACCGCCAGTAGAAATCCATGATTTGTAGTGGCGGTTTTCTTAAGGAACCGCCACTAGAAATCATTTTTATCCTTAATTTTTCGAGTTTTTCAAACGGCCTCGTATGACAAAACCACCAAAATAAAAGTTGTAGATCTCTAAAAGTTATGAAACTTTGTAGTTGACAACTTTTTTATTTGAACTCATTTCGGTTCTCAAAAATTGAATCTAAGTATGTCAAATTTAAAATTCAAATTTTGCAAACTACCTCGGATGAAAAAAGTGTCAAAATAAAAGTTGTAGAACTTCAAAAGTTATTTATCTTTGTAGTTGACAACTTTTTTATTTGAATTCGTTTAGTGTCTCAAATAAGCAATTTACACTCAAATGGTTGTAATATGTGGAGAAAACAACTACATACTAGACACAAGATATGTCATAGACGGAGTGGTAGGGGAGGGTACGCGCGAGGGTGAGGTCGACGGTTCGAATACTAACAACCGCGTAGCGCGCGAATTTTGCGCGAAAAATGCCGTGACTTGCGACTTCGACGGAGACGGGCGGGTGGGTGGTCTTATACAAATAAATTTTTTTGCTATTTTTAAAATCTGTTTTATGTTTCCTGGAAACGATTTGCACTGGCGGTTTTATTACGTCGACCGCCAGTGAAAATCGATTTTCACTGGCGGTCCTCAGTTACCCGCCTGTAAAAATGATGATTTCTACTGGCCCCTAGCACTGGCGGTTACGAAAAACGCCACTATAAATAGGTTTACAACCGCCACTATAGAACTTCTCTGTACTAGTGTAGGATGAACTGAAATCGGCACTCGACACTCAGCATGGGATCTTGGAGGTGAATCAGGTCATGGCATGGAGCAGCGCCTTGACGAGCTCTACGGCCACTCGCCACCTCCAACAGCACCGTCAAGCAGAGGCCCACGCGCAGGGGTAGCAGCAGGTGCAGGGGCGCCGTAGCCGTAGCCCCCACTCGCCACCTCCAACAGCACCGTCAGGCAGAGGCACCAGGGGCAGATGCACGAGATGCAGCAAGAGCAGATGCATGAGATGAAAAGGAGAGGAGGACGTGAGTGCTACCGGAGAGAAGCAGACACCGTAAAGATAGCGCCAGTCAGCCAGTGGCGCTCCCCTGTGGACGCCGGTGAGCCGGTGTAGATGCCGCCGCCGGATCTCGTGCAGCTAGATCTTGTGCTGCTGCCCTTCTGTGTCGTAGCCGCCGCCCGTGCACTACAGCGCTCTCTTCGCGTGCTTTCTTTCCACGCCGCCGAGACGGGTATTGTTTCCAGGCCGGGATGAGGTGGGAACGACCGGGATGGGCCGGGGTTGAGGCCCGAGCGGGCATAAACGAATGTTGTTTTTGTATGGACCGGGATTTCAACCAAGTGGATTTGTTTCATAGGGTTTTCATTCTGATCCAGACCAATACCGGTCCAACCGAACAAAGCCTTATAGAGCTTATCTGTACTCGGTGATCCCGGCCGGTCGATCGACCGACCTGGCTAGCTGTTCATCGACAGTCTCGTGATCTTCGTGCCAGGGCCCAGGAGGGGCACTAAGGCGACGGACGATTGCGGGGAGCAGTGTGTCCCAGTGCATGGGGCCGGCCCGCTCGCGACCTTGCTTGTGCAGTGCACCTCCGATCCGCTCGTGCAGACGACGACGACGATGCACACCTGAATAATGGAGCTCAGGGACCCCAGATTTCCAACGCTCTTGTCCCGCTGATCGCTACACGCATTAGCTAGCAGTGTCAGTGTGGCCGGCTTAGTGCGCCGGGCCGGACACATGTCACCTCATCAGCTGTGACTTGCCGGATATGATGCTCGCCGGCTCTCCATGGTTCGCCGCCGTCGATCGATTTGTACCCCGGCGCGTTAACGTTTCCCATGAGTTTCTAGGAGACTGGGACAGCGCTGCTTTGCTTTGCTTTGCCTGTTTCGGCTTGGGAAGGTGGTACAACGGCTGATTTCCAGCCGGCCAGGAAATGTGTGGACGAGAAAAATGTACGCATCTTTCAAGCACAAACGATCTTGTGCTTTGCTACTAGGGGGGAGATGTAGGTTGCCAGGCATGGATAGGATGCTGGAACTCTTGCACGTTTGTGGACAAAAATACGACTATATTTGTTTCAGTTTTTTTTTCAGCTTCTGACCATCAGAAGCTGCTCTGGATTGTCAAACACTCAGTTTTTAGCCCGTTTCTATAATAACTATCCAAAATCAACGTGAACACAGAATTGGTCGAGTCGTTGTAAATATTACTTTTTAGATCATGAATCTTATGAACACTTTCATCTTCATCCACACGTAATCTTTACTATACTTAGATTTTCTCCACAGTTAGATTCTTAGAAAAACTTATCAGGAAAAAGCTGAACCAAAACAGTTCTGGGCTGGAGGGGAGGGTCACCGTGTAGTGAGTGATGAGTGGTAGGCAGGCTGGTACCATCAGCTTTTTTCTAGACCGGTTAATTAATGTGGCGCTCCGCCATCCGGTGCTACTGCATTTGTAATCTCCAAATACATGTATCATTATACCACAATACTTCCTAGTCCTAAACATCGTGATGTATGTTAGAGATTCGAAAATAGATTAAAGATGGCGTAAAAGGTATATTGACATCTATAAGCTGACTCTTCATATGTACGTATGAATCCAATTCCTAGAGAGCTCCGGTGAACACTCCTACTCCTAGCTAGCTAAACACTCAAAATACTACCAACGGTTCATGTTGTTGAACAATTAGACAAATTCCAGTTTAAATTCCGAATATAAATCATGACAAAATCACAAGCACTGAAATAACAAGCCAAATCAGATGATGCGTACTGATTAGACTTACTGATAGATGGCACGCGCCGGAATCAGCAGGGTCGACGATGTCGAAGTAGCGAAATCAGCAGGGTCGACGAGGTCAATCAGATCACGAGCAGTCGCGTGAAGACGCTTCCCAAAAACCTTATTCGGCCTCTCCTGGTGCAGGATCTAGAAGGCGAAGGGTTCCGGAGACCTGCTCTCCTAATCGCAGATGCACCTCTACGATCGGGACGAAGAGAACTGGAAGGCGGCTCAGCTGTGAAGAGAGGCGAAAGCGAATTGGGATGATTTGGAGGCTGGCTGCCGGGCTCCTTTTATAGGGCCAAGTCCGCGACCCCCCGTGCTTATCCGCGCACGAAAATCTCGCAATCAGTTGAGATTTTATAGCGTTCGGTTAGGATAAGCGTAACAGCCAAGAAACCAAAAAATCAAAACGGCAAAAGGTAGCCGCGCCCCCGCAAGGCGAGGGGCTGGATTTCGGCGGACCATTCACGCGCATGTCGTGCGCCCGCGCCCTTCGCCCCGCCCCGGCCAGGCCAGGCCAGGCGAGCGAGCGCGCGCGCGCGTGTGGCTCTCCACACTCTCTCCTCTCATCCATGACTTGGTGAGTGAGTGTGGCTCCCATATTTAAGCTAGCTCTACTCCACTAGAGCTAGCAATATGGTGCTATTGGTTCCACCTATCCTCTAGCCATCCTCTTGTATGGGCTTTTGAGATTTTCTAGGATTTATTTGAATTTCTTAGTTGGGCCAAGCCCATAAATCCTAACAATCCCCCACCAGATCTCAAATGCCCATCTGCAGTTTTCGCCACTGTTCACTACTGTTTAATATACTGGTTTTTCAGCAGAGACTGTTAAGTTGAACTTCCGCCTAGAACTCCAAGCTACACCAACCCACAACTTGGACAATGGACTATGCCTTGAATTGCAAGTTTTGCGTGAATGGGTTTCACTTGAAGTCATGACCAGTACTTGGCTACCAGTAGTCCCCTTCTCGGGTGGAGCATATACGTCGTACTCCAAGGTCTCTTCATGAGTTTACTAGAGATCACCCAAATCTCATAGACTGCGACGTTAGACAGTCTAACTCATATAGGTGTGTTCTTTCAAAGAATGTTCTGCAGGACAACATCTTCGCTAATACAAGCCAACAGAACACATTAAGGCACAAAGCCAACCTGCCTTACAGCATTTGAGAGTATTGCATCTTTACTTAGAGAGGGTCAAAGGTTACTCTCCTCAGTTCACCAATGGCTTGTTCTTCCCAGGACCTAATTCACGGGATCTCCGATCACATAGACTGGGTTTCCACCATGGCAACTTTATTCGGGTCTCATACCCATCTCTCTCGATGCGATTTCTATCACATTACGTGGTAGTCCCTTGGTAAAAGGATCTACCAGATTTTTATCTGTTGAAATATAAGTCACACTTATAACTCCGGAGTTTCTCAACTTTCTGACAGACTTCAATCGCCTTTTGACATGTCTTGATGACTTTCCATTATCCTTAGAACTCGTCACTTTAGCAATCACTGTCTGATTGTCACAGTTCATAAGGATAGCTGGTATTGGTTTCTCAACCACCGGCAAGTCCATCAAGAGTTCACGCAACCATTCTGCCTCAACGGTTGCTGTGTCAAGTGCAGCTAGCTCGGCTTCCATGGTTGACCTCGTCAAAATGGTCTGCTTGCATGACCTCCATGATACCGCACCTCCACCAATAGTAAAGACATAACCACTGGTGGCATAAAGCTCGTCTGCATCAGATATCCAGTTCGAATCACTATATCCTTCAAGTACTGCATGCTGACCAGAATAGTGAATTCCATAACTCATTGTACCTTGCAGGTAGCGCATAACCCGCTCAAGTGCATGCCAATGATCAGTCCCGGGGTTTGACATGAACCTGCTCAATTTGCTCACAACAAACGAGATATCAGGCCTTGTTGCACCAGCAAGATACATGAGTGAACCGACAATCTGAGAGTATCTCAATTGGTCTAAACCAATTCTCTTGTTCTTTCGCAGTGTCACACTGGGATCGTAAGGTGTTGGAGAAGGTTTGCACTCAGAGAAGCCAAATCGCTTCAAAACCTTTTCAACATAGTGAGATTGCGAGAGAGTAATCCCACCATCTGCCTTAATCAGCTTGATGTTTAGAATCACATCAGCTTCTCCCAGATCTTTCATATCAAAACTCTTTGATAGAAAAGACTTGACTTCATTGATCACATCAATGTTTGTGCCAAATATCAATATATCATCAACATATAAGCACAATATAACTCCTTCGCCCCCACCACAGCGATAATATACACACCTGTCTGCCTCATTAATGGCAAAGCCTGCAGACGTTAGAGTAGTGTCAAACTTCTCATGCCACTGCTTTGGTGCTTGCTTCAGACCATACAAAGATTTCAATAACTTGCACACCTTGCTTTCTTGACCCTTTACTACAAATCCATCAGGCTGTTCCATATAGATTTCCTCGTCCAGCTCTCCATTAAGAAAAGCTGTCTTTACATCCATCTGATGAACAAGGAGACCATACGAGGCAGCCAAAGAAAGTAGTACTCGAATAGTGGTCATTCTAGCAACAGGTGAGTAAGTATCAAAGAAGTCTTCTCCTTCTTTCTGAGTATAGCCTTTAGCCACAAGCCTAGCCTTGTACTTTTCAATTGTACCATCAGGCTTGAGCTTCTTTTTAAACACCCACTTACAACCCACAGGTTTGCATCCATAGGGTCGATCAGTGACTTCCCACGTACCATTTGAAAGAATAGAGTCCATCTCATTATGAACCGCTTCTTTCCAATCATCTGCATCTGAAGATGCAAATGCTTCTGCAATGGTAGTAGGAGTATCGTCCACAAGGTACACAATGAAATCATCACCAAAGGATTTTTCAACCCTTTGTCTCTTGCTCCTTTTAGGAGCATCATTGTCATCCTCCTCTAGGACAATTTCATGTGGCTGTTCAAAACTCTCAATAGGTGTACTATGTTCAGGAGTTATCTCAGAAGAGTATCTAGAATTGCTATGAATGTCTTTCATTGGAAATATATGTTCAAAGAAAGTAGCATCACGTGATTCCATAATAGTATCAACGTATACATCAGGAACTTCAGATTTAACTACTAAAAATCTATATGCTATGCTACACGAAGCATATCCAAGAAAGACACAATCCACTGTCCTTGGACCAAGCTTGCGCTTTTTATTAATTGGTACATTGACTTTCGCCATGCACCCCCAAGTGCGCAAGTATGAAAGTGATGGTTTTCTCCCAACCCACTTCTCATAAGGGGTTTTCTCTTCTTTGCCCATAGGAATTCTATTCAGAACATGACATGAAGTCAGGACTGCCTCCCCCCACCATGCCTTAGATAAACCACAAGTGTCTAACATGGCATTCACCAGGTCAGTCAACGTACGGTTTTTCCTTTCAGCAATCCCGTTTGACTCGGGTGAATAGGGAGGAGTCCTCTCATGAATAATGCCATTTTCTGCACAGAAATCGTCAAAGACTTTGGGAAAGAACTCGCCACCACGATCTGATCTAAGACGTTTGATCTTTCTCTCTAGTTGGTTTTCAACTTTAGCCTTATAGATTTTAAAGTAGTCTAAAGCCTCATCTTTAGTTTTTAGCAAGTATACATAGCAAAATCTAGACGCATCATCAATCAATGTCATGAAGTATCTCTTACCACCCTTTGTCAACACACCATTCATCTCACAAAGATCAGAATGTATGAGTTCTAGCGGTGCCAGGTGTCTCTCCTCAGCAGCCTTATGAGGCTTTCGAGGTTGCTTCGACTGCACACAACTATGGCACTTAGAACCTTTGACTATGGTGATATTCGGAATTAAACTCATGGTTGCAAGCCGAGACATAGAGCCAAAATTAATATGACACAAACGAGAATGCCAAATACTCGCAAGATCATCAACATTAGCACAAATATGGTTCACAGACTTATTATTGAAATCTAACAAAGAAAAGCGGAACAAGCCTCCGCAATCATAACCTTTACCAATAAATTGTCCAGACTTGGACACAACTAATTTATTGGACTCCAAAACTACCTTGAACCCATCTCTACATAGAAGGGTTCCGCTAACAAGATTCTTGTGTATAGAAGGGACATGATGCACGTTCTTCAGCTGCACGATCTTTCCCGAAGTAAACTTCAGATCCACCGTGCCAGTGCCATGAACAGAAGCATGTGACCCATTCCCCATTAGCACGGAAGAATCCCGGGCGCTCTGATAAGAAGAGAACAAGTTAATGTCAGAACACACATGAACATTAGCACCAGTATCAAGCCACCAGCTAGGTGATTGAAATACTGAGAAGATAAAAGGTAAATTACCATACCCTTTGTCTTCCTCATTGCTAGCGACCACTGTGTTGACATTGCCCTTTTTGCCACGGCGATCCGCTCGATCAGGACAATCCTTGGCAAAATGACCCGCCTCGCCACATGCGAAACATGTCAATTCAGCCTTGTTCTTCTTCTTCTTGAAGTTGGTAGTTTTGTTGGGCTTGTTAGATTTTGGCTTTCCTTTGCCCTTATTGTGGTTCCTCTGAACCATGTTGGCGCTGGAGTGGCCCTCGCCTCCTTTAGATCCCGTGTCCTTAGCCCGAGCTTTCTCCTCAACATCCAGAGACGCTATCAGATTTTCAACTGATATCTCCTGTCTCTTATGTTTCAGAGATGTGGCGAAGTTCCTCCATGTAGAAGGCAACTTTGCAATAATGCACCCAGCCACAAATCGGTCAGGAAGGACTATCTTAAGGTGGTCGAGCTCCTTGGCTATACACTGTATTTCATGAGCTTGCTCTACAATAGAGCGATTATCAACCATCTTATAATCATGAAAGCTCTCCATGATATACAGGTCACTGCCAGCATCTGATGCACCATACTTAGTAGTAAGTGCATCCCACAACTCTTTCCCGTCTGTGTACTGCATATTCGCATCAACTAGACGGTCAACAAGGGCGCTAAGAACGGCTCCCGTGAACATAGTATTGGCATGGTCGTACTCTTTCTCCTGTTCAGGAGTCAGTGGACCCTCAGGTCTGCCTTTACTAACATGGAAGACATTCATAGCAGTAAGCCAGAGCGTGGCCTTGACTTGCCATCTCTTAAAGTGCATACCATTGAACTTTTCTGGCTTGAGCGCATCGGCAAAAGCAGCCATAGAAAAACTAGGAAATTGTCTACAATAAGGTTTTTGGATTGTTGAACAATTAGACAAATTCCAGTTTAAATTCCGAATATAAATCATGACAAAATCACAAGCACTGAAATAACAAGCCAAATCAGATGATGCGTACTGATTAGACTTACTGATAGATGGCACGCGCCGGAATCAGCAGGGTCGACGATGTCGAAGTAGCGAAATCAGCAGGGTCGACGAGGTCAATCAGATCACGAGCAGTCGCGTGAAGACGCTTCCCAAAAACCTTATTCGGCCTCTCCTGGTGCAGGATCTAGAAGGCGAAGGGTTCCGGAGACCTGCTCTCCTAATCGCAGATGCACCTCTACGATCGGGACGAAGAGAACTGGAAGGCGGCTCAGCTGTGAAGAGAGGCGAAAGCGAATTGGGATGATTTGGAGGCTGGCTGCCGGGCTCCTTTTATAGGGCCAAGTCCGCGACCCCCGTGCTTATCCGCGCACGAAAATCTCGCAATCAGTTGAGATTTTATAGCGTTCGGTTAGGATAAGCGTAACAGCCAAGAAACCAAAAAATCAAAACGGCAAAAGGTAGCCGCGCCCCCGCAAGGCGAGGGGCCGGATTTCGGCGGACCATTCACGCGCATGTCGTGCGCCCGCGCCCTCCGCCCCGCCCCGGCCAGGCGAGCGAGCGCGCGCGCGTGTGGCTCTCCACACTCTCTCCTCTCATCCATGACTTGGTGAGTGAGTGTGGCTCCCATATTTAAGCTAGCTCTACTCCACTAGAGCTAGCAATATGGTGCTATTGGTTCCACCTATCCTCTAGCCATCCTCTTGTATGGGCTTTTGAGATTTTCTAGGATTTATTTGAATTTCTTAATTGGGCCAAGCCCATAAATCCTAACACATGTGGGGATCAGAAGAGAATTATTACCACACTCTTCTCCATTTACACTATAAGTTTGAAGCTAAAAAACCTACTTCACCTTTTTTAGTATAATCTGGTAGGTGTACTATCGTTTCATTGCTGAGAGGATTGAATAGTTCTGAAGTACATACAGAAAATCAGGCTACGAGAAAAAAAAAACAAGTAGTAAACGAAAATAAGGAAGGAAAATCAAAGCTTAGAAAGGAAAAAAGGAGAATCAGCCCTAGCATTACATCATTTTTTTTATCAGAGCTGCCAGCTCGTCAATGATAGAAATTGTTTGCGGATAAATGCGTCGGCATCTTTCCTTCCAAATGTGCCAAGCCGTGTATGTGGCCACGGTAACGATAGATCTATTTCTTCTGATTTTGGACCACCACTGCAATATGGATCTGCTCCTGCTGTGGCTAGGTAGTCTCATCCCGAACCATTGCGCAATCCTTTCGCCAAACCACCCTTGCGAACCAACATTGCGGCATCATATGAATATGTGTTTCGCGCGCTGCTAGCTGAACACATCGAGCAGATGGGGTTGGTTTGACCACCTGCTTCTGCTTGCCTATTAATACGTACTGTCAGTCGTAGGAAGTCTGAGCTGGAAGAGCAACCACATGAACATTCTGTATTTGTTCTGTATCTGTACCTTCCAGACCGATGCGAAGCTCCACCTTATATTAAGGTAGGAATCATAAGACTAGAATCACTTCATCAAAAAAAAAAATCAAGGAGGAAAGTTGAAGAACCACAAACTGCGAGGGCGATACTAGACAGAGAATTTTGTGAACCACTTGACTAGTAGCTCGACATAAATGGTTATAGTTGTGACATACGATACAAGCTTAGTTTCAAATCATTGAGGCAATGATCAAATTCGGTCTTTAGATACCGTATTTCACAGGACAGCCATCAAGAAGTCAGGTATTTGGAGTTGCTGGAAACTGTGCATGGCGTGCGTATTCAATTCCTGCGGTGAAATAGATAGATATAAATATATATATAGCCCAACTTGGTTTGGTCGCATGCATGAGCTTGGTCGATCTTAATTCTCAACAAGCCAGCTTGTAGTGTTGTTAGGATCAATAATCAGTGACCGACAGAAGCTTGTGACTCGTGAGAAAGCTCCATGCATGCATGGGTAGCACTAGCACATAATAAATGTGCTCTCATCTTGTACGAGCTCTCATCTTCTCATGGACGGACAGTTAATTTGATTCCAAGACTGATATGCAAGTTGCTCGATTATCTGATGAATGCCGTTGCCTGTAGTGTAAGCAACAAGTTGCCACCTACAAAAAGTGCAATAGCCTGCGTTTGCTCCCGGTCTAGGGCATTCGTAGATCACGTACGGAACTCGTAGTATATATAAAAAGATTTCTTTGGCAACGTGCATGAGATCAGCATCGTAATAACAGTAATTCACCGTGGAATAATTCATTGGTCATGCTGTCGTACGTTTTCGTGCTGACGATGAGCTATCGAGAGTGGAAGCTGATGGTTGTGAAACCTTTAATTTTCGCATATACCCTAAATTAATAAGCTATACCTTTTTTTCCTTATATTATATAATCCCGCGCTTTGTTCTTATGTTTTGTCTTGTAAAATTCCTTACTTCTATATTTTACTGGAATTAGCTCGGCACAAAACTCTCTCGTCGACTTCTAAAAAAAAAGATCTTGGTTTCTTCAGGCTTCAACATATATAAGATAACTCGTCAGGTAAACGCACACGTGGTTGATCGCGAGAACGCATTCTTTGCACACGCAACCATGACAACGCACGACTACGACGTACAAGCACTACAAGAGAGTTTTGTACAACGCACGTCTATCAGGATCGCAAGCACCGCTAAGCTAATTATTGGAAAGTAGTATTTGACTAGCATTATATATGGACATAAGTAAGTAGGTACACAAAAGACACACACAGAGAGAGAGAGAGAGAGAGAGAGAGAGAGAGACAACAACCACAAAACGTGGACACAGTGCATTCGAGGACACACGACCTCGTCGTTATCACGGCAACTGTTGGCGTTTCATCAGTTTGCCATTCGAGGACCGGCCGGAGGCCCGAACGGTGGCGGCGCCCTAGCTAGCTGCTCCGATCCCCTTGCTGCAGCACTGACCTGAAAATATGAGGGCGACCCGACGAAATGCATGTGTGGTCATCAGGTTTCAATGTCTCGTGTCGTATGCACCGTATGTATATACGATCGTACGTCTCGGCTTTGGTCTGTGTATGTATGTGGCGCGGCGCATTAGTACTACTTTAGTCGCCAGGCCTTGACGATCTGATCGAAAGAGCCATATGCATGCATAGCACGAATCTCGGGCGCGTGATGGACAGATACATTCGTTTCAGTGTGCTGCTGCTTCTGCGATAGTTAACTAGGGGTGACGTACGACGCTGCCATGCCAACCGCGGCCGCGGCGGCGGCGGCGTCGGCGTGTGGGGACGACGCGAGCTGAAGCTGTGCGCAACGCAGCCCCCTCGGCATCCCCTCCCCTTGCATGGCGGCTGTAGGGGCACCCTACGGCCGCAGCGGTGTCCCCTACAGCGCCCCGTACGCACCACCGGTCTCCTTCTCTCTCCCCTCAGATCTAGCGTGTCACTGTTCATCACCCTTAACACTGTGCTGTGGGTCCACAAGTAATTGTTAGTAGATAAAAAAATTGATAGTTGATATAGAAAATGATATTTTATAGTTGTAGTGAGGTATAGAGAATTACTAGTCAAATGCCCGTGCATTGCTACGGTTTCGATATATCACATTAATAGACTTTATTTTAATGAAAGATAAGTATGTGTTCTATTTGTTAGGTGAATATGAAACATAATCAAAGTTTAAGCCTCATTTATACATAATTTTACCTTATTTTTATATAAAGAGTGAAAGAAAAGGATGATGTCACACGATGACTGTGGAACCATGGGCGTGAAAACTGTAGTAATTCCATGTACATATAACAGATAGGGATTGCATATTTTAGCGGTACAATTTTGTTTAAATCCAGTTTTACATTACCAACATGAATAAAATAAATACGTAAAGCTTTCTCTTAGACTTTGTTCCTCATATGTAGCCGTGGTCCATGGAAAATGTGGTATTCAGTGCATTCTCCAATGTTTGAAACATCTTGTTTGCTGCTAACAGCTTCTGCTTGATCTTTGAAACAACCTTGTTGCATGCGCTTCCACCAGAAGATGCAGATGGCATAGCACAGACTATGACTATTTAGGACTGCCAGTACCCACCAGAGTAAGCAAGGGTGCTTTAATACGTTTATAAACCAAAAACTGAGGAGCTAAAAAAGATTTGATGGATCTTCCACCAAAGGTTGATGAGATAAATCAAACACAAAAATAAGACAAAAATTAACCAAGAAATCCAAAGAGATAAAGAGTCCATGGAATTAAAAAAATCAGGTAAAATAACCTCCAAATACAACATTATCTATGGACCAAGTGTGTTGTTGTTGTGATGTCATGTGCTAGTCCGTTATGGGATCTTAATCTTAATAAGATTTTGTTTTTATGCATCACCATTCACCAGAAGGTGCTCATATACTAAATCTCATATTCTAGAACAAGAAAGAAATGCTTTTGAGAAGTAATAGCAACAATGCAGCATGATCCAGACCACCCCTCTAGGAGTAACATGCGCACCTGTTGATGAACAACGGTCATGGGAATGGAGAAAAACTTTAATTGTTGCCAAAACAACGGCTCCATTTGCATGTTGAAGTCTATCCTCCAACAGATTCATTATGTCAAATATTTTGTTATTATTATATGGAAGGAACTTTGATGCCAACTCAAGAACATGCACTGTGGCCATTCACTAAACTCTTTGATCCTGCAGATAAAAATAGAGAACTCAAGAAAATTCGCATTGGCATTATTTAATAGAAAAGGCTCCAGGCCAGATTGAAACTCATTTGTTTAATAGGTAAAATTAAAATACCAATGGTTTGCTATGCAATGCCTCAATCTCTCTGCTTCCAAGTTAGCAGCTTCTAGAGCCCAGATCTGTTGCAATGCATGTACGCAATTGGCAACTACCTGCAAGTCACCAATATAATCAGTTTATCTCAGAAAAGGACATTAAATGAGATAGCATCCGATCATTAATCAGTTGAACCAAAGCACCAACTGCAATCGTTTAGAATAATAAACTACCTCACAGATCATAGCTGAAACAAAGTACTTACAAAACAACCTTTTGATAGAAGCCAAATGACAAACATAAGCTCATTTAAGCAACTGAGGTTTGATGTTCTAGAATGAAAAAGTGAAATATTCAGTTACCCAAGTTGGTAGGCATTTGTGGAGGCATTGAGTTTCTCATTGTTGCATGAACAACACATCCAGGTCATCACTTTTCCGAGCTCATAACCAAGTCTGCTCCATGATCTATGCAAGTCTCTGAAGCAGGCTACATTATTCATGTGATGCCATAATGTAATTTGTTAACAATCAGATCACGGTCTAAGAAACCAAATACAAAATTAAAAAGAATGATGGCTCTTGGATTATGTAAGAACAAGAAATTAGATAACATTATATAATGTAAATGGTAATACAAAATGATGTTGGGATCATGCCTTGTCCTGACCCCTCACACCCCAGACAGTGAAGCTAATGTTCTTGTACTCTACAGTTAGGGGTGACAATGGTCTCTAAATTTTACAATATAAAATTTAAGGATCAGATCAGATTAGGATCGGCTCTATTTCTATTTATTTTTAACTAAAATTAATCTAGTGCCCTAACAAATTGTGAAGAAACAATTGGATCACGGTCCGTTAACACCCCTATCTACAGTCCAACATTGAAACCTGCATTTCAACATTGAAACCTACATTATTCATCTGAGGAAATTAGCATGCAGTGAGGAATGGCAAGGAAAAGGTTCCTACTTAAGCTTCTTCTTGACAACAGACTCAACAACCTAGTTGCCTATGCAATTCAAATCAATGTGCCTGGGAAGATCAACCTAGGAAAGAATTAGCTTTAGTTGACAAATCATAGTGGTAAAAAGAACAAGATAGTATAGAAAAACTGACCAGATGTATAGGCCATTGCTTCTCATGGCTTGTTGTAAGACTCAACTGCTCCACTTAACAATCCAGTCCACCTTGAGACACCAGTTAGTGGCATGCCAAAAACTAAAAGATGAGCATGTGACCATGTGCTACATAAACAAGAACTTGTCATCACGAGCTGGCATATGCTAGAAACATGATTATTGGCATACGTGGCCACCAGATAGTTTGTGGTAAAGCTAACTGCAAAACTATGTTTGAAGTGTTCATCCCCACTGTCTCGCTGCGGGCAACTCATCAACCTGCCCACCTAGTCGCTGACATGGTCTTGTTGTTGGCTATGGTTGTCCACCTTCACGGAGCTTACCCTGAAACCCATCCCGGCTCGTCGTCTCAGGTTGGCGATCTTGAAGCACGCGTTGTGGTACGCGTCATCACCGTGGATGAAGCGGTAGAACACAACATTGTACGCGCCCAGATGGCCTCACACCTGCAGAATCAGAAGCATGGTCATCCGGACACACAAAAGAAAAAAAACGAATCTCTTTTCACTGCTCATGGGCACCACGTGCTTCCTTATCCCAGGGTGGAATCTAGATGTGATGCGATTAGGGCCAAGCGGTGGGGTCGCACCTGGAGATTAACAGCAAGGAGGAAGTGCACAGTTGGGTCCTTCCATAGGCGCGCGCGACAGAAGGTGGCGGCGACGCGGTTGTCGCCACGGGCGAGCACGTGGGAGCAGAGCCAGTCGACGCTGGCGGGGCGGAGCAGCCACTCCGCGGCGAAAACGAATTAGCAGGAGCAGCTTCATCTAATACACACTCCTAACCAACTTGCAGGCAACATCACCATCGAAGAATGCGTCCAGCCAGTCGAACTACTCCTTGATCTGTGACGCCTTAGTCGCGAAGGACCTGCGAGAGGGAGAGGGGATCTGTAAATTGATGGCAAGGAGGAAGTGCACAATGGGACCCTTCCTGAGGTGCTTGCGGCGGCGACACTGTTGTCGTCGCGGGCGAGCACGTGGTCGAGGGATGCGTGGGAGCGGAGCAAGTCGACGGCACCTTGTCGTGCTTCCCGCCGCCACGGAAGAAGTAGCCACGCGTGGACGCCCAAGCCTTACAACCTCTGGATGGCGTGGGGCAAGGTGGCAGGAAGGAACCCTAGAGAGGGGTTCATTGCAGATTCGTGTCGTGAGGATGGGGGTGGATGCAGTAAGGGAGAATATGCGCTTCGGCCTCCAGTGGAGGGGCGGAGTCGGCGGTGGGAAGGGAGGTGGCGACAGTGAATGGGATAGGAGGGGGTGGCGGCTGTGGCAAGGACGGGTTTAGGTTTTAGGTCATTTAGAGATGGGATGAGAAAGATTGGATGGCAGGTTCATTTGAAAGAAGTATAAGGGTTTTTTTTGCAAAAAAAATGACGCACGACGACCGTTGAAACTGGTGCTTTAAGTATAGTATAGATTTAGGAAGGAACCACTGCGGAAGATGAAAAAATAGGGGGAAAATAGGGAAAAAAAGCGATATAAGGAGAAAAATTTAGGGTGCGGATAGCCTGAGAGCGAGGGCTCCTCATGCGGCGGCACCTTGGCACGCCGCCCCCCCCCCCCCCCCCCGCCCCCCCCCCCCCCCCCCCCCCCCCCCCGCGTGTGACGTCGCAGGCGGCATCAGTAGAGGGAGGATTTCCTGGCGACACTGTGCACGGCCTTAGCTTCGTTCAGGGTGGTCCTGTCCGTCGTAAGTGTGTGTTGCCATAGCTACCAAATTAGCAGCATGCATGCTGTCGTCATCGGGTCGGCGCTGGTCAACTTGAGAACAGAACTCTGAACTGATCGATCCTGCTTGCCCTTCTCCTTTTTTCTTATCTGTACGTTCTCACCTTTTGGTCGTCTTTTGAAGACTTATTCGGTATTTTCAATACATATAGATTAAAAGAGATTTTAATTTACTAAAGATTAAAACCCCTTTAATCTCTCTTAATTTATATAGATTGGAATAAAGCCGAACATGGTCTAATTAGTTTACATGTCCTGTGCCGTAGTAACGACAGTGGCACACACTGCCCCTCTTGTTCCATCAAGAAAAAAAAACACGTAGGATGCCCAATGCCAAAGGAGGAGTACGTACTGGCGGCAGTGTCTTCAACTCCACCACGTCTCCGGCCACTTCGTCGTCGACAGCCCCACAGTTGCCGCATGCTGCTCTCCACCGTCGGCTACATCGCCACGTAGCAGCCGATCGAGAATCGTAAATCCCAAGCCTGAACCTCACTTTGGTGCCAGGTCAAGGCTACCTAACTTTGGGCTTCAGGTTCACTACTACTAGATTGTTTGGGAGAGAGATATCACAAAGGAAAGTTTCCAAGGAGTTGGACCTCTTGTTAGAAAATTCTCCAAAATACCAGTGCAATGAGCAATTCTATAAGAATTTTATAGGATTTGTAGGAACTCAATCCTTTATTTCAAACCGCCAGTAGTAGAGATCGATTTTTCATTAGAGGTTGAAAATCGATTTCTACTGGCAGTTCTCAATTAGCCGCCTCTGAAAAATACTATTTGTATTGGCCTCTAGTACTAGCGGTTACGGAAAACACGCCGTCACTACAAATATATATATTTAGAACCGTCGATATAGAGCTTCTCTGTGCTAATAATATGCCATCAATAAATAGAAAACAAGCATCATATTTAAAATACTTTTGAATACAAATCTACAACATGCATACACAAAAAAATTGTGTTTTTTTTGGTTGAATTATTAATCTAAAGTTTTAAACAATTGACCTTTTAAAAAAACATGCACACATTATCTCCCAGAAAGGGGTAGTATTTATTTATTTATTATGGTAGATGTTAATCAATTTTTCCCTTAAATTGCTGGAATTAAGAGAAGTTCTGGCTTGACGCAAAACCAAAACAACATTTTATGATACTGAAAAGGTACAGTAAAATAAACCCAAACAGAAAGAGAACATATATATGAGGTACAGTAGTAGACAAAAAAAATATAAACCCATATATATATATATATATATATATATATATATATATATATATATATATATATATATATGGGGTAGGTATGGGAGCCCTGGGCTTCCAATAGTTAAAGGAAGTACAGACCAACCACCCCTGCAACCTGGTTCAACTTAGCGCGCCGACTCGACCATGCTGTCGGGTGCGCTACTCGCCCCACGTCCGTGCGTGCAAAAAAAAAGGAATGCATGCATAAGTCAAACACGTTTCCTTGCATGCGCGTAAATTTAGAAAAAAATATGTGTGGCGGTTTCTATATTTAAATATTTTATTTCCTCTATAAATTTAGGATTGCTGCAATAGCCATGCAGCTAGACTCGTAAGTACTGTTTTAGATATATACTGATAGTAAATATGCTACACTGTGTAAATAATGATGCAATTTGATATACTGCGTAAAAATCTGTTACCAGCTGCATATGCACGAATTTATGATGGAAAAAATGTGCAATGAAAGGAAATGAATTGCATGCATAGAAAAAATATAGAATCTCTCAGGGCATGTACAGTGGTGTTTAATGTGGAGTCTCTTAAAATGTTTAAGGAGGTTATTTGCAAAAAAATCTTAGAGTCGTCTCTCCATGAAGAGACGCCTCTGGCTCGTAAACCAAGTAGCAACAGACGCCTCACTTCCCACTGTACGAATTTGTCGTCTGTTCTATCCATCTGATGCTATACAAATATATTTAATTCTGTATTTATTAATAGACTACGTTTATAGACACTCCATTGTACAATAGAGTCTCTTAGTTGTCTTCTGTGCTTGGAGAACTGTTTTGGTGTCTCTCCACTGTACATGCCCTAACAACCATGCAGCTAAACACATTATAACTAGTTTATGATATATACTGATACTAATTATACTACACGATGTAGGTATTTATGCAATTCGCTGGCATGTTGTTCACTGGTGGACGCATCTCCAGGTTGGAGCGTAAAAACCTTAAGTTTTGAGCATAAAATCCCTCAATTATAAGCGTAAATACCGAGTCAATGTGAGAGATTGATAGCTCTAGTAGGTTGTTATTACCATCCTATTTTTATGGTAGATCCGAAAAACATGGTGGTCGCATGCATACAGTTTCTATTTTTATACAGATCCAAATATTATGACAAAATGCATGTATAAGTCAAACATGTTCCCTCGCATACGCGTAAATTTAGAAAGGATACGTGCGGTGGTTTCTATTTTTAAATGCTTTATTTCCTCCATAAATTTAGGATCGCTGCAACAGCAATGCAGCTAAACTCATAAGGACCATTTTATGATATATACTAATACTAAATATGCAACACTGTGTAGATAATTATGTAATTCAATATAGTGCGTAAACATCTATTATCAGCTGTATGCGCACGAATTTATGATGGGAAAATATGCAATGAGAGGAAATAAATTGCATGCATAGAAACAAAAAAAAATCGTATTTAATGTTTTATTTCATTCATAAATATATGATCCCTTTAACAGCCATGCAGCTAAACACATTAGAACCAGTTTATGATATATACTGATACTAATTATACTACACGGTGTAGGTATTTATGCAATTCGGTATACTGCGTAAAAAATCTAGCATGTTGTTCACTGGTGGACGCATCTCCAGGTTGGAGCGTAAAAAACTTAAGTTTTGAGTATAAAATCCATCAATTATAAGCGTAAATATCAAGCCAATGTGAGAGGTTGATAGCTCTCACAACAGCACCCTGCACCATTTTCGGCGGCCAAGCTTATTTTCGACGGCCAGGGCTTGGCCGCCAAAAATAAGCTGTTATTTTCGGCAGCTGACGCTAGCCCCCAAAAATAAGGTTATTTTCGGCGGCTACTGACATAGCCCCCGAAAATAAGGTTATTTTCAGCGGCTACTGACACAGCCGCCGAAAATAACCTCTTATTTTTGGCGGCCAAGCCCTGGCCGCCGAAAATTAAGCTTTTAAAATGGCCGACCGAATCCTTCTTTCTCTGCTTCTTCTTTTTTCTCTGTCTCACGCGACCAACCGCCACCCGCAGCACCCGCGCCGCCGCTCCCTGGGCCGCCCAGCTCCCACGTCGCCAGCCGCGCGGAGCACCCGCGCCGCTGCTCCCCGGCCGCCCCCGCGCCGCCCAGCGCCCCAGCGTCGCCCGCCCGCCCCCGCCCAGCGCCGGCCGGTCATGCCGCCCCGAGCCGCCACCGTCGTCCGTCGCCGTTCTAAGCTTCCGTCGACCGGCCGCGGCCAAGCCCTCCTCGTGCAACCACTCCGCCGTCGTCGCCAAGCTCTTTCCCATCGAAAGGTATTTTTTACGTTTTTTTATTCCATATTTTCGACGGCCGTTATTTAATTGCCACCGAAATTAGTATGTATTTGTAATTGTGTTTGTTTGATTAGTGTGTGTGATTAGTATTATTGTTTAGTTCGATTTCATTAATGTATTAGTGGTATATGTGGTTTACGGATTAGCGGTATAGTGTATTTAGGCATTAATTTCATATTAATATGTGGTACCATCGACGCTGAAGTTGTTCATTCTATTGGAGGAAAGGCGCATGGACTATATTAACTTATGATTTTTTCAATAATATTGGAACTATGACTGAATAGCTAATTTTCTTATTTTTCAAGATATTCTATGTTTACCGGTGTGATCGATTCGACGGAGTTGCGTTCTCGTGGCGGCTCTTCGTCGTAGGCGGGTTGTGGTAGTAGCAGCCATAGTCGGAGCTATGTATCTAGCATGGAGGACGCTATGAGGGAGCAGCAAGAAAGGTTTCGTGAAGAGCTGCGGCAACAACAAATGGCATTCCTCCAACAGCAATTAGAGTACATGGCTGCTTACAACGCACAGGCGCAACAAGCAATGAACGTGAGTGTCTTATTTATTCTCAACAAGGTCGATATTGGTCCTATAACTAATATATTGTATTTGCAACGGTCTTGGTTTCCAGAGCAGGCACAACAACAACCATTTGTTTTCCCTCAATTTCAATCGCCGATACCTCAATGGGGATTACATGCTCTGCCACCTCTACCTCAGGTGCTTCAATTTAGTTAAGACTTGTCGTTTGTATTAACCTTTTAAATCTTGACTAAACTTGATTTTGTAGGGATCCGGGGTCATGGGCCACAACACGCCACCACCGGTGATACTAGCACCAGGAGGAGCTTATGCCGAGGACGGAGCTACTACAGGAGAGGTTAGTTTGACAAACAATTTGTTTGAATAGTGGTCATATAAACACTGTCGTTATTAATGTCTTCTTTTTTCTTTAGAATCCAAACCCGTTACACGACTTCGTCAATGTGGTTGTGAAGAAGTGTGATACAATGTGGTCTAATGTTTCTATCATTTTATTGTGATTATATTGTTGATAAAATTGCTGTTTTTTTTGCATTTTTTTAATTTTTTTCTCTAAAAATGTTAATTTTCGGCGGCCAACTGAGGCCGCCGCAAATAAGCGGCTACTGTTTTCGGCGGCGCAGCCTATCCGCCGAAAATTGAAAGGGAATTAGGCCTAAACCTTTACCCTAATTAATTTTGGTGGTTGAATTGCCCAACACAAACAATTGGACTAACTAGTTTGCTCTAAATTATATGTTCTACAGGTGCCAAAGGTTCATCTACAACTATACTAAATCGACTGTCCGGAATACCGTAGATTATTCCGGACAGGAGAAGCTTTTCGGAAAAACAGGCCAAGCGCGGACCGTCCGGGCCTTTGCGGCGGACCGTCCGTGACACCTAAAATAACCCTCAGACAGAACCAATGCAAAAACATGTGTCTCTACTGTGGACCGTCTGAGATCACGCGCGGACCGTCCGGGCTCAGGCGCGGACCGTCCGGTAGGTGAGGAACCAAAAAAACCCGAAGGTAACAGGTTCGGCCAAATGAATTATAGCGTCCTCGCGGACCGTCCGGGGTGCACGACCGGACCGTCCGCGACTGGCTTTATCCGACATCTGACGACGCATTAAATGTGAAAGGGAATTAGGCTTACACCTAGTTCCTAAATAATTTTGGTGGTTGAATTGCCCAACACAAATGTTGGACTAACTAGTTTGCTCTAGTGCACAAGTTATACAGGTGCAAAAGGTTCACACTTAGCCAATAAAAAGACCAAGTGTTGGATTCAACAAAGGAGCAACGAGGCAACCGAGGGCACCTCTGGCTGGAGGCACCGGACTGTCCGGTGTGCACCGGACAGTGTCCGGTGCGACCAGAGGACTCCAACTCAAACTCTTCACCCTCGGGATTTCTCGGAAAGCCGGCGCGCTATAATTCACCGGACTGTCCGGTGTGCACCGGACATGTCCGGTGCTCCAAGGAAGCGCGGTCTCCGGAACTCGCCAGCCTCGGGTTCGCGCGGCAGCCGCTCCGCTAAAATTCACCGGACTGTCCGGTGTGCACCGGACTGTCCGGTGTGCCAGCGGGGCAACGGCTACTTCGGCGCCAACGGTCGACTCTGACAGAAAACAGTACTCGCGGCAGAGTCAGAGCAGAGGATCAGAGAGGCACCGGACTGTCCGGTGTGCACCGGACTGTCCGGTGCCGCATGAGGACAAAGCCTCCAACGGTCGACCAGCTCCAACCCCAACGGCTATTTGGTAACGTGGCTGTCACACCGGACATGTCCGGTGTGCACCGGACTGTCCGGTGCACCATACGACAGACAGCCTTCACCAACGGCTAGTTTTTGTTTGGTGGCTATAAATACCACCCCAACCGGCCACTTCAAAGAGAGGGAGCCCAAGCAACATTCCAAGTCATTTAGTTGACATACTCAAGCCCTCCCAACCACTTATATTCATTGATCCATCCTATACACAAGATTTAGACCACTGCAACCAACACAAGTGCCACAAAAGAGAGAGCAAGCAAAAGAGAGCTACTCATTTGAGTTTAGCACTAGTGCCTTGTGAGATTCATTGAGAGATAGTGTGTGCTTCATCTTTGTGTTCATTTGCGCGTGGAGTTTTGACTCCCATTCGAACTTCCTCCAAAGTTTTGGAGGCTTGTAAAAGCTAGCAAGAGACACCAAAGATTGTGGTGATCCTTGTGGGATCGAGAGTGATCCTTGAGAAGAAGAAGAGCTCTCCGATCCTTGTGTGATCGGGGGAGAGAGGGAAAGGGTTGAAAAAGACCCGTCCTTAAGTGGACTCCTCAACGGGGACTAGGCCTTCGAGGGCCGAACCTCGGTAAAACAAATCACCCGTGTCCATTGTGTTTATTGCTTGTGATTTGTTTGTTTCCCTTGCTCTAAGTTTTCTTGCACCTTTATTTGCTAATATCATTCGGTGTTGCTTCAAGTTAAATTCCCATTTAGTGAAGCAACACGTTGCAAGAAAGAACTTGTCCTAGTGCTCTTCTCATCTAAGGCTTCTTGCTTTATTATTCTATAACTTACTATTTGTATTAATTTATCACTTCCGCATTATTTAGCAATACTCTCTTCAAGCAAGAACTTAGTTTATTTTCTCCGATATTTGTATATCTTGTTCTAACCACTAATCAAGGGATCTAGTTGGGGGATAAAGTTTTAATTTTCAGGTTCCGCCTATTCACCCCCCCCTCTAGGCGACTTTCAATTGGTATCAGAGCTAGGCACTTCATCTTGAGTCTAACAACTCGAAGTGATGGCTCGTAGAAGATCCCAAAAGAACAAGAAGACCCAGGAGAACAAGGAGGTAACTCTTGAGATATTGCTTTCCGATTGTTCTAATTATGATTCATGGTCTACTAGAGTGATAAATGCTTTTAGAGCGGTAGACCCACAATTAGAACAAATTTTAGTCAAGAGTATTATTCCTCCTAACTATGCTAGGGAAAATGCCTCCGAAGAAGATTTAAGATGTATACGCTTAAACTATCTAGCTTATGACATCTTAAGTAAATCCCTTAGCAAAGAAGATTATCATGCCTTCATAATAAAATATGACAAACCCATTTGTGATATGCATGATATTTGGACTAGAATTAAAAGCAAATTTAATAAGTCCAAACATGATAGTTCATTTGATGCTTCTACTTCCTTTAGTCTCTGTGATACTAACCCTTGCAAGGAAGAAGAAGAAAATGAACGATGGAGACCAAACGATGAATCCACCTCTCCAAAAGGTTTGTCTTCCCATTTCGATTCCCACATGTGTTGTGTGGCTAATGCAAATGATAGCGGAAGCACAAATGAGGATGAGGAGGAAGAAAGATGCTTTGTGCATCTCTATGCTCGCCTAAGCCAAGGAGATAAGGCGGTCATGCTCAAACTTCTAGAAAGAGCGAGAGAGCAAAGCGAAGCTCGTCAAAGGCTAGAAGATGTTCTCTCCATGAAAATGCTACACTTTGACGAGTTGACTAAAGAACATGAGGAGCTAAAGTGCTCTCATGTTGATTTGGTCCAAAGGTATGAAACTGTTTCAATTGAGCATGATAACGCTTTACATTGTACCGCTCAATTAGTAAATAGGAATACCTTGCTTAAGGACCAAGTAGAAAAGCTAAAAGTTGAAAATCTAGCTTTTCAAGATAAATATGATATGCTTCTATGTTCTCATGAAAACCTTATGGATGATCATATCATATTAAACATTGCTCATGAGGTTGTGATAGAAAACTTAAAATCCCAACAACCTCACTCGTGCACATGTATTCAAATTGATACTATATTACCATGTGCTAATGCTTGTTGTTTGTCGACAAGCAAATCTTCCTTTGAGTTAGAATTTGCAGGAACAAATGATGATACATATCAAAAGCTCAAAGAAGAAAATGAGAGGCTAAAGAAGAACTTGACTCAACTAAAAGGGAAATGCATTGCCCAACCTTCTCAAGATAACCGTGATCACATGGTGAATAAGCTTGAGACGGGAACAACCGTGGCATGCACTACATCCCTTGAAGAAAATGTCAAGAATTTGAGGATTACCAAGAGGAAGAAACAAAAGATGAAATTCAACACCTCCTCCAAAAGCCTCAACCACGCCTCCACAAAAGGTAACATCCAAGGTAATGATCAAGCCACACTTCACATTAAGAGGTGTAGTGAATGCTTTGAAGAGGGGCACTTGATTAGGTCATGTCCCAACATTAAAAATGGCTTGATTATTAACAAGGATGATAGACTTTGTTTTAAATGCTCCAAGAAGGGACACTTGCTTAGATCTTGTCCCCATTTAAAACAAAAAGGCATAGGGTTAGAAAAGAAAATATTCACTAACCATGTAGCAAGCAAGAAACAAGGAAGGAAGAAATCTTCAAGAGTTGAAGATCGCCTATGCTACATATGCCGAAAGAAGGGACATCAATGCAAGGATTGTCCCATAGGTAAATCTTCCACTCCTAGCTTGTCAATTACTTCTCATGTAACTAGGCAACCCGAAATTGCAACTTGTGCTAGAAAGGTAATGAGTTTACCTAATGCTAACACAAAGGACTTTTGGGTTCCTAGATCTTTGTTGACTAACCGTGATGGACCCATCAAGCGATGGGTACCAAAATATACTCGGCAAGCTTTGTAGGGGAAGGAGATGATATGAAGCTTTGGGGTGCTTGAGAGAATTCAACTCTTATCAACTCAAGCTATCAATCTTCAATGATCTATATACATGATTGACCCAAGGTTATTTTTCAAATTCCTATGTCTTAAACTCATATCATCTCGAGAAAGATATTATATGTTGTAGGAAGTGAAGAGATATCATATACGAAAAATTCAAGACCTACAACATGGAGGAAAGTCAAAGGATGGTAACTTCTATGTTTTTAAGTGCAAGTATTTTAGAATATCATTTCTTATGTGTCTTGTGTAGTCACATTGAAGCACTTCAAATGTCTTTAATTTGATATTACCATTCTTTGAAGAATTTCCTCTCATATGGTAGATTGCACATTCATCATTTCCATACTATGGCAATCTACATGCTTTAAATTGTTGCAAGTTTGTCATGGCATATTCTTCTTCTTATTATCTTGTTATTGCCATGATTCTAGATATAGAGAGATATTTCATGTTCTTAAAGGGATATGGTGTCATGTAAGGAATTCAAATCCTTAGGACACTTATAAAAGGAAAACTCTCTCTATAACTAGAATAGTGAGATTAATGATCTTATTTAAATAACCCAAGTAGTCTCACTTATAGAGAATAAGTTTCTCTTTGAAAGCGTGTAATCTAACATGAAAAGAAAAATCAATCCAAATGTTTATGATGTATTTTTACTTGCTCAAATTGGATTTGATTCTTTCACATTTATCGCTTTCCACATCATGAATTAGATTTATTCCCATAATCTTAAAGGATTATTTATGCTTGTTTTATGAGTTAAAATTAAGCATAACATCATCTATGGATAATCTAGTTCATGCTATGAAGTTTCCATGTTTTAGTAATCTAGCTTCCCATTCCTTATCAAAATGATTACAAGAATGGAAACTAGTGCTTGTGTTGCTACTAACATTTCTCTTGAGTTCAATTATGAAAATCTACGAGAAAGAAAGAGCACAAGCCTCATAGGTTGATCTTCACCCAAAGGAAGAAAGGTAAAAGCAAAGGTATGGGAACTCATCTTCTTAATTAAGTTTGGTTCCCATCTCAATGAGTATATAATCTAAATTATCATATTCTACCCTTGTGAGGAATAGATTCTTTATTGGACCTAAATTAACTAAGTATGCATTCAATATCATTTTCATACATGCGTTTGTCCATTAGAATCTAATTCATGCCTTTGCTATATCCATTCTCATATTGATGCGCTTCTAAGTCATGATAATAAATTCAATATGAATAAGTAAAATTCCTTTGATTAATCAAAAGTGATTAAAAAGGTGCTCATTCCTCTTTTCTGTTAATATGCACTAACGTTAAGGAATTTACTTCATGTCTATGTGACTCATGGATGATGAATTATGCTTATTTCCTATTTAAAAGAAATCATCCATCACTATATACTCCCTTGTGTTACTAACATTCCTCTTGAGTATTTTCAATAAGTTTGAAAGGAAAAAGAAGCCACTGCAAAGGGAGGACTCTCAAATGAAAGAGGAGAACATCAAGAACAACACCACCTACTTCTACGAAACAATCAATGGTGTGGTTTGCCGTATATACTTTCAAGCATCTAAGACTAAGGACAATGCACAATGAAGAGAGTGTTCTCATGTAAAGGTACATAAAGGTAAAACTATCTCCTTTCATTTAAACTTGTACCTAAATCTTCCTTTTCTATACATTCTTTGCATATTATGTATGAAAGGAAGAGAAAGCATGTCCATGTATTATCCCTGCTTCATACCTAGTTTAATTTCCCAAAATTCATTCCTGCTTAGTGCATCTCTGGAAAAACTAGATGAAGTACTTTTGTTGTCAAAGAGCTTAAAGCTTAACCTTGTAACGAGGATAAGCTGCCTTTGTTCCAAAGGTGGATGGTCCTTAAGCCTCTTTGAAATCCTAAGGAAAAATGCTTGAAATGTTTACAACATGCTTTCATAAGCGCATAAACTGTCATGAGCATCACACTTATATTATGACACAATGCACTTCATAATCTGTATAGATATGCTCTCATTAACCTAATTATGTGCAATTGGCATTTAAGGCCAAAATATGTATTCCTCTCCATGCACATACTTAGGGGGAGCAATCTATGGAACTATGATCATGCTTAATTTAATATATCCTCTTGATCATATCTCTTTTATATGTCTATGACTAATGTATGTTCAAGTGTTTTTCAAACCAAGTCATAGGTATATTGAAAGGGAATTGGAGTCTTCGGCGAAGACAAAAGCTTCCACTCCACTCTACTACTCATCCTTCGTCGTCGCTCCGCTTCGCTCACTCCAACTGTGGTATAACCTTCACTCATTTATTCATGACCAAAGGGGGAGAAAGTACTTAAAGGGCCTATATCTCATTCCAAGTATCCGTTTTTGGCGATTCATGCCAAAGGGGGAGAAAGTATTGGCCCAAAGCAAAAGGACCGCACCACCAAACTAATTTTAAAATTGATGATTTTCAATTGGTAAATTTCAAAATTGGTATCTCTTTGTGTTCTAAAGGGGGAGCAAGTAGGATTTTTTTTAAAAAAAAAAAAAACTTAAAACTTAATATCTTAAAACCCTCTTGAACACTAAGAGGAGACTTTATTTGAGGGGGAGTTTTGTTTAGTCAAAGGAAAAGCATTTGGAACAAAGGAAGAAAATTTCAAAACTTGAAAATGCTTTGCAAAATCTTATTCATTTACCTTTGACTATCTTGGAAAAGGACTTTGAAAAGAATTTACAAAAGAGTTTGCAAAAACAAAACTTGTGGTGCAAGCGTGGTCCAAAATGTTAAAAATAAAGAAAACAATCCATGCACATCATACAAGTATTTATTGGCTCAATTCCAAGCAACCTTTGCACTTACATTATGCAAACTAGTTCAATTATGCACTTCTATATTTGCTTTGGTTTGTGTTGGCATCAATCACCAAAAAGGGGGAGATTGAAAGGGAATTAGGCTTACACCTAGTTCCTAAATAATTTTGGTGGTTGAATTGCCCAACACAAATGTTGGACTAACTAGTTTGCTCTAGTGCACAAGTTATACAGGTGCAAAAGGTTCACACTTAGCCAATAAAAAGACCAAGTGTTGGATTCAACAAAGGAGCAACGAGGCAACCGAGGGCACCTCTGGCTGGAGGCACCGGACAGTGTCCGGTGCGACCAGAGGACTCCAACTCAAACTCTTCACCCTCGGGATTTCTCGGAAAGCCGGTGCGCTATAATTCACCGGACTGTCCGGTGTGCACCGGACATGTCCGGTGCTCCAAGGAAGCGCGGTCTCCGGAACTCGCCAGCCTCGGGTTCGCGCGGCAGCCGCTCCGCTAAAATTCACCGGACTGTCCGGTGTGCACCGGACTGTCCGGTGTGCCAGCGGGGCAACGGCTACTTCGGCGCCAACGGTCGACTCTGACAGAAAACAGTACTCGCGGCAGAGTCAGAGCAGAGGATCAGAGAGGCACCGGACTGTCCGGTGTGCACCGGACTGTCCGGTGCCGCATGAGGACAAAGCCTCCAACGGTCGACCAGCTCCAACCCCAACGGCTATTTGGTAACGTGGCTGTCACACCGGACATGTCCGGTGTGCACCGGACTGTCCGGTGCACCATACGACAGACAGCCTTCACCAACGGCTAGTTTTTGTTTGGTGGCTATAAATACCACCCCAACCGGCCACTTCAAAGAGAGGGAGCCCAAGCAACATTCCAAGTCATTTAGTTGACATACTCAAGCCCTCCCAACCACTTATATTCATTGATCCATCCTATACACAAGATTTAGACCACTGCAACCAACACAAGTGCCACAAAAGAGAGAGCAAGCAAAAGAGAGCTACTCATTTGAGTTTAGCACTAGTGCCTTGTGAGATTCATTGAGAGATAGTGTGTGCTTCATCTTTGTGTTCATTTGCGCGTGGAGTTTTGACTCCCATTCGAACTTCCTCCAAAGTTTTGGAGGCTTGTAAAAGCTAGCAAGAGACACCAAAGATTGTGGTGATCCTTGTGGGATCGAGAGTGATCCTTGAGAAGAAGAAGAGCTCTCCGATCCTTGTGTGATCGGGGGAGAGAGGGAAAGGGTTGAAAAAGACCCGTCCTTAAGTGGACTCCTCAACGGGGACTAGGCCTTCGAGGGCCGAACCTCGGTAAAACAAATCACCCGTGTCCATTGTGTTTATTGCTTGTGATTTGTTTGTTTCCCTTGCTCTAAGTTTTCTTGCACCTTTATTTGCTAATATCATTCGGTGTTGCTTCAAGTTAAATTCCCATTTAGTGAAGCAACACGTTGCAAGAAAGAACTTGTCCTAGTGCTCTTCTCATCTAAGGCTTCTTGCTTTATTATTCTATAACTTACTATTTGTATTAATTTATCACTTCCGCATTATTTAGCAATACTCTCTTCAAGCAAGAACTTAGTTTATTTTCTCCGATATTTGTATATCTTGTTCTAACCACTAATCAAGGGATCTAGTTGGGGGATAAAGTTTTAATTTTCAGGTTCCGCCTATTCACCCCCCCCCTCTAGGCGACTTTCAAAATGCAATATAGCCGTTGATATAGCCGTTACTATTGACCGTTGTGTTTTCAGCCGTTGATCTGCAGGGGCGGACCGTCCGGACCAGGGGCGCGGACCGTCCGCGGTTGGCAGAAAGGTGCAACGGCTAGGAAGTGGTTGGTGGCTATAAATACAACCCCAGCCACCTCCATTCACTTCAACCAAGCATTCCAACCTTCAACATTCAATACAAGAGCTAGCAATCCATTCCAAGACACAATCAAAGCCTCAAATCTCTCCAAGTTCCACAATTGAGACAAGTGATCATTAGTGATTAGTGACTTGAGAGAGAGAGTGATCGGTGTGTTATTTGTCGCTCTTGTCGCTTGGCTTTTGCAATCGTGCTTTCTTCCTTCCCATTCTTATTCTCAAGACACTTGTAACCAAATCAAGAGACACTAAGTTTGTAGTGGTCCTTGTGGGGTCTAAGTGACCCGTTTGATTAAGAAAAAACTCACTCGGTCTAAGTGACCATTTGAGAGAGGGAAAGGGTTGAAAGAGACCCGGTCTTTGTGACCACCTCAACGGGGAGTAGGTTTGCAAGAACCGAACCTCGGTAAAAAAAATCATCGTGTCACTCTCGCTATTTGCTTGTGATTTGTTTTTCACCCTCTCTTTCAAACTCGTATTATATTTCTAACGCTAACCCAGCTTGTAGTTGTGATTAACTTCGTAAATTTCAGTTTCGCCCTATTCACCCCCCTCTAGGCGACTTTCAATTGGTATCGGAGCCCGGTGCTTCATTAGAGCCTAACCGCTCGAAGAAATGTCGGGAGATCACGCCAAGAGGGAGATGGAGACCAGCGACAAGCCCACTACAAGCCACGGGAAGGCTTCATCGGAAGAGTCCCGCAACAAGGGGAAAGGGAAGGAGAAGAAATCCTCTTCCCACAAGTCGCATCGGAGTGGTGACAAAAAGAAGAAGATGAGGAAGGTGGTCTACTACGAGACCGACACTTCATCACCATCGACCTCCGGCTCCGATGCGCCATCCATTACTTCTAAGCGCCATGAGCGCAAGAAGTTTAGTAAGATCCCCCTACGCTACCCTCGCATTCCTAAGCATACACCTTTACTTTCCGTTCCATTAGGCAAACCACCAACTTTTGATGGTGAAGATTATGCTAGGTGGAGTGATTTGATACTGTTGGGGACTTGTTCTCAAATGCTATGAATTAAGAACAAGGCAACACAGAAAGAAGTCAATGATAAATACCCCTCGTCCTTCGAAGCATTATTTCCCTTAGGATATAACGATCTTCAGACGAAGGTCATGAAGGACATACCTTCATCATTGCAGTTTATATTGATAAAAGGAGAAGCATATGAAACATGAGAGAATGATATGAATAATCACATAACATTATTACATGTTCTTATTAAATAATCATGGAAGAATAAAAACAATGTTGAATTACATTTGTACCTTCGGCTTGACAGGAAGCAAAGGTACAAGCGTGACGCACGAGCGAGTACAAGTCAGCGTGAACAGTACGGGAGTACTGTTCACCTATTTATAGACACGGGACACAACCCGTGTAAAATTACATTCATGTCCATTACATTTGCTAATGACTTATGGGAATCTATTAAGGCCGAAGTAGTCTTTTCATCTTTAAGTCGGTTCCCCTTTCTGCTATCACGACGAAGCTTTCTGCGCATAGCTTCGGCTGTGCTCCATCCTTCGTACAGCTTGGGCTTCGTTCTGACCGTACTCCATGTTCATGATCTGAGTCCAAAGATACCTGCTCATATAATTCACTTGGAAAATATTGTCGGATCATGTTTTTGAGGACCTTCGGAGGACAAAGGCCCCCAACAGTAGCCCCTCGCAATATTAATTTGTTAGTGATAAATTCAGATTGCGATATGGACGAAGGCCTTAAGCCGAAGGTCCGAAAAAACACCTTCCCTTTGCTAGAATAGCAAAAGTCACTGACACCTGGGACCACATGGTTTCCGTCATATGGAGTGTATAAATAGTTGCCCGCCACATTTGATTTGGTACGCTCTCTTTGCCATCTGTTTTTCCTGCTTATAAAACTTTCTGCCCAAAAATATTTGTTTTCTTTCCTAGTTTTAAGCTTCGGAAGCGAGAAGTAAGATCTCCGAAGAGATGTCTGAGGAGAAGAAGGCTGTTGTCGAGATGAAGCTAAGTCTCTCTGAAGAGAAGAACCTGGGCTTTCTTGAGGCAATGTCGAAGACCAATACAGAGAAGATTACCAAAGAGATTTTAGAAGGTTTATCTGAAGACACTGGTGACAGCGACAGTTATGATGTAGAAAGCGGCGGGGGAGAGTCTGAAGATCGACCATGGCGGCCAAGTCACTCGGTTTTCGGGAAAACCACTATCAAGCAAAGTCATATTGACAATATGATGGGGAGATATTTTCGAGATATATCTATTGTGAGGGCTGATGCTGGAGAAAGGACTTCTCCCACCCCCGAAGAAGATGAGGTTGTGATCTTCCGAAGCTTTCTCAAGGCTGGGCTTCGGTTCCCTCTAAGCAGCTTTGTTGTCGAAGTCCTGAAGACATTTCAAATCTACCTTCATCAAATTACTCCCGAAGCTATCATAAGAATGGGAATCTTTGTCTGGGCTGTGAAAAGCCAAGGTTTAGAACCAAATGCTAAAAGCTTTTGCAAAATTCATGAGTTGGTATATGAGACGAAACCCTGGGGAAAAGAACAATATCACAACAACTTTGGGTGCTACAGCTTTGGTGCCCGCTCCGGGTCAAGCCGCCCTGTGCCAACCTTTCGGAAGAGGTGGCCCGGAGCCTGGATGACAGAATGGTTCTATGTAAAGAATGACTTGACAGCGCAGGAAGATGTTAAGAGTATCATTATGCGCCCCATCTGGCAACGCTTCGGACTCCGAAAGCCGAAGGTTGAAATGGATGAAGCAGCCGAAGAATGCCAAAGAGCCTTCGGCGTAGTCTGCTCTTTTATTGGGACAAGGGATCTGGTCCAAGAGCATATTGCCTTCAGGGTGTGGCCACTTGCAGGAAAGTGGGAAATGCCGAAGGAGACCATCAAAGAGTCTGACGAAGGTGGACTAGTCAGACTAAAATACTCATTCAAATACGGGGATAAATTTGTTGAACCTGATGACGACTAGTTAAAAAGCATTGAAACATTAAGTGACGAACTGCTTGGGGTATATTCGAAGGCCGAAAACACTGCATTATCGGCAGCCTTCGGAGGCCGAAAGAAGAAGAGGCTCAACCGGGTATTTGATGCAATCGGGTTTATCTATCCTGACTACCATTATCCGGTGCCGGGCCGCAAAAGAAAAAATACTTCTCCTGCAACAGAAGTTGCCACAAGTGCTTCTAGTGAGCCAGCGCCGCAAAGAAAAAAGATGAAGGTGCTCACCCACCGGGCACGTTTTATTGAGTCGGCCACAGTGCCTGAATTTATCGGTGAAGTCTCTTTGGCCACTGAAACTACAGAGCCAGCTCCAGTGCTGAAGATCGAAGAAAAGACTGAAGCACCTTCAGCAGAAAAGACAGAAAAACCGAGAATTGAAGGACCAAAAATATTGGAAATCTTAAGTCCTTCAGCAAGTGCTGAGACAATAAAAAATCAAAAGGGCCCATCTGTGACCCCAAAAAGAAAAAGAATGACGAACGTTTTAGATGTTTTGGAGACAATTAAGTCTTCAAGCATAACTCCAAAGAGGACTGTTGAACTTTCTGGAGTGTCTACTGAGGCCTTAGTTGCCGAAGCTTCGAAGCAACAACCTGAGGCTGAAGCTGGGCCTCCAGAGCCCAGCAAGGAACAACCTCTGGAAGCCGAAGAAAAAATAAAAGTGCCAGAGCCAATTTTGGTTGAAGAAATTGACACTGCCGCCCCCGAAGCTCCTTCCACCATATGCGATTACATTGTGCGACATGCTTCGGGGAAGAAATTGTCTGAAGAAGAGATTTATGAAGCCAAACACTATGCGAAAGAATTAAAATATCCGAAGGGGGCACTAGTGTTCAATGGGACAAACGAAGATGACTTCCTATACTGTCTCCCTGACAACAAAGAATTATCTGTCTGCCGGGAGATGGCTAGGAGTATGGGGTTCCCGAAGCTCGAAGCTGGCTTATGTGCTATGACGAAAGAAGATCTCGCGGATAGTCTTGCGTATAATAGCCTGAAGGTATGAGAATTAGACGTTTGAAAAATTTTATAATTCGTAATTCATTCTTTTATTCTTATATGGATTCTTTTTCATATAGGGTTTAATTCTAAGCAACGCATTAAGAGCACAAAAGAGTGCCGAAGACGAGAGCTATGAAATTGCGTTCAACAATTTACGATCAGAAGTTATTAAACTGAGAAACGAAGCTCTAGAAAAAGATAAAATTCTGCTTACATTGGTAGACAAGATAAAAAAGGACGAAGGTGCTGCAAAGGTTCAGGCCGAAGCTCACAGACGCGAAATTAAAGATCTTCAGAAGCAATTGGCCCGGGCGAAAGAAGAACGCATACTTGAAGAGACGAGGCGGGAATGTAGCGACCAATGGGCTAATCATTTGGAAGGAACCGTTGAAGAGCTTCGGTCTTCTAAGAAAAGGTGCTACGAAAAATCCATGGATTGTATAAAGAAAATAAAAACCAGCTTCGCCAATGTTGGCGCATTTTCGAGTGAAGAAGATTTTGTGAGAGGTAACCCAGAAGGGCCGATAGAATGGATCTGCCACGAAGCTGAAGCCTTCGAAGAAATTCTAAACAGTCGAGGTGACATTTGCGCCTTCTCGGGTGCCAGGGGGATTGCTTCTATACTGGAGAAAAAAGGCTGCGATCATGTTAAGGTTCTTGCACAATCCAAAGCCAGCTTATCCCCTGAAGATATTAAAGACCCCTCGGCCGAAGCTAGCCAGGCTGGTGGAAAATTTTTCACCGATGTCTGGGACAATGGTGGCCGAGAAATGGCCCGAGAAATTATCCAAAAAAGCGAAAAAGGCATTCATGATGCTAGAAAAGTAGCAGAAGCTGCTGAAAAAAGTACAGAGCCCGAAGGGCAAATAGGTATTAACTAGTGTTTTTTTTATTTCTTTGTTGTAATTTTTGATTTCAAACTTGACGACGGCTTGTAATAGTAATAAGTCCGCATCCACTCTTCCCTCAGAACCTGCTGGATCGTCGGCTGGCCCCCACACGAAGGGGGATGACGAAATTAGACAAATGGCCGAAGCTATCATGGATAAAGTTGTTGAACAACTACTAAATGAGGCTGCAGAAGTAGTACTCAGGGAAGACTAGATGTTATTGTAAAAACATTTGAAATGTGATCTATGTAATATTTTGTAACTTTGAATGTAATATACAAATTTCTCTTTAAGATCCGATTCTTTACGATGCATGAAATTTAACATACATACCGTTTTTGAGCCTTCGGCGAAAAAACACCTTCCCTTCTTTTCATGCTTCGTGAAGAAAAACTTTTATGTATCCCGACAACTTCGATACTGCTCTGATGAAGCATATCTATGCTTCGTAAAATTTTTTTCCGAAGATGTACTTCGAAAGTCAATATCGTATTCCCTGTTTCGGCCTTAGCACAATTTTCACTTTTTCAAAATATTCTCCGAAGATCGATATTGTATCCCCTTCTTGTGCCATATGCAGCATGATGTATGATGCTTATGCTATGCAAAATGATGTGATGATGTTATGTTATGTAGATGGCATTTGTTCCGAAGATACACCCATATCCGACAAAATATTTTTGTACCAGCGCTGACTTTTCGCTGTAAGCTCTGCATTCCCTTAGGAACGACTTTGGAGCTTCTTCGCCTTTTACTTAGGCGGTATCAGCGTTGACTTTTCGCTGTAAGCTCTGCATTCCCTTAGGAACGACTTTGGAGCTTCTTCGCGTTTTACTTAGGCGGTATCAGCGTTGACTTTTCGCTGTATGCTCTGCATTCCCTTTGGAACGACTTTGGAGCAGAAAACTTACACTGCGTTCCCTTTGGAACGACTTTTTCTGATTTCAGCAAACTTACTCTGCGTTCCTTAGAACGACTTTTTGTTGCTTCGAAGGATTTTCAATAATTCGAAGGTCCTCCTTGTTATCGTAAACTTTTTCATGAAGACGAAAAAATGTCCTTTATTACACAGAAAATAGAACTGAATGGAAAAAACTGGTAGGATATTTGTCAATAGATGTGCTTCGACTCTGGCACAGTGCTATTGACTGTGCGAGCTTCGGATTGTTCTCTGAGATCCCTTTGGTGTGGAGCATATTGGCTCCCTTCTGGCTGTTGGCCTTGTTGCAACGGTGGTGGAGGCGGAGGCTGTTGCCAGGAAGCTTGAGGTTGACTCGCCGAAGCAACAGAAACTGCAGGGTGGTTGCCTATGTATTCTGGGATGTAAGGCGGATGGTACGAAGCAGTATGCATGACCTGCTTCGGCTGAGCTTGTTGCGCTGCTGCTTCGGCTATCTCCTTTTGCTTCTGGATGGTAACATGGCACATCCTGGTGGTATGGCCCTTGTTTTCACCACAGAATAAGCAAAATACTCTCCTTGGTTGATCTCCAAATCTTCCGCCGAAGCCCCTGGCGCCTCTGCCTCTTGGAGCTGGTGGCCGAAAGAAACTTTGTTGTTGCCCCGAAGCCTGTGAGGAGCACTGCGACCTGTTCTGCTGACTCCCCTTATCATCATTTTGAGTAGAGTTGTGGATGGACCTGACATGCCTCGGATAGAATCTTCCTCCGAAGCCCCTGGTCATTTCAGAAAATCTGAAAGCCTCCTCCCTTCTTTGGCGAAAATCGTTGTCGGCACGAATGTACTCGTCCATCTTCTGGAGCAGCTTCTCCAAAGTTTGAGGAGGCTTCCTAGCAAAGTATTGAGCTGAAGGTCCAGGACGAAGCCCCTTGATCATGGCCTCGATGACAATTTCATTAGGCACCGTTGGTGCCTGCGCCCTCAAACGCAAGAATCTTCTGACATACGCCTGAAGGTATTCTTCATGATCCTGAGTGCATTGGAACAGGGCCTGAGCAGTGACCGGCTTCGTCTGAAAACCTTGGAAGCTGGTTAACAACATGTCCTTCAGCTTTTGCCATGAAGTGATCGTTCCTGGTCGAAGGGAGGAATACCAGGTTTGAGCAACACTCCTGACAGCCATAACAAAAGACTTTGCCATGACTGCCGTATTGCCACCATATGAAGATACTGTTGTTTCGTAGCTCATCAAAAACTGCTTCGGGTCTGAGTGGCCGTCGAACATGGGAAGCTGGGGCGGCTTGTAGGATGAAGGCCAAGGTGTAGCCTGCAGCTCAGCGGACAGAGGAGAAGTATCATCAAAAGCAAAATTTCCATGGTGGAAATTTTCATACCAGTCATCTTCGTTGAAGAAACCCTCCTGATGAAGATCCTTGTGCTGAGGCCTTCGGTTCTGCTCATCCTGAGTAAGATGGCGAACTTCTTCAGAAGCTTCGTCTATCTGCCTTTGCAGTTCAACTAGCCTGGCCATCTTTTCCTTCTTCCTCTGCACCTGTTGATGAAGCATCTCCATATCCCTGATCTCTTGGTCTAGCTCATCCTCCTGAAGCGTCGGGCTGACGACCTTCCTCTTCTGGCTTCGGGCCTCCCGAAGAGAGACAGTCTCCTGATTGTGGTCCAGCGGTTGCAGGGCTGCAGCCCCAGTTGCTGAAGCTTTCTTCGGCGCCATAGCGAAGGTTTATGGCCTCCGAAGGTGTTCAAAAAACTCAAAGTGGAAGTGAGTTCACCGGAGGTGGGCGCCAATGTTGGGGACTTGTTCTCAAATGCTATGAATTAAGAACAAGGCAACACAGAAAGAAGTCAATGATAAATACCCCTCGTCCTTCGAAGCGTTATTTCCCTTAGGATATAACGATCTTCAGACGAAGGTCATGAAGGACATACCTTCATCATTGCAGTTTATATTGATAAAAGGAGAAGCATATGAAACATGAGAGAATGATATGAATAATCACATAACATTATTACATGTTCTTATTAAATAATCATGGAAGAATAAAAACAATGTTGAATTACATTTGTACCTTCGGCTTGACAGGAAGCAAAGGTACAAGCGTGACGCACGAGCGAGTACAAGTCAGCGTGAACAGTACGGGAGTACTGTTCACCTATTTATAGACACGGGACACAACCCGTGTAAAATTACATTCATGTCCATTACATTTGCTAATGACTTATGGGAATCTATTAAGGCCGAAGTAGTCTTTTCATCTTTAAGTCGGTTCCCCTTTCTGCTATCACGACGAAGCTTTCTGCGCATAGCTTCGGCTGTGCTCCATCCTTCGTACAGCTTGGGCTTCGTTCTGACCGTACTCCATGTTCATGATCTGAGTCCGAAGATACCTGCTCATATAATTCACTTGGAAAATATTGTCGGATCATGTTTTTGAGGACCTTCGGAGGACGAAGGCCCCCAACAGATACGATTTCATCTAACCTCACTCCACAAAAGTATATGGGATGTTGTTGAGTTTGGTGTACAGGTACCATCCGTAGGGGATGAAGATTATGATGAGGACGAAGTAGCCCAAATCCAACACTTCAACTCCCAAGCCTCAACTATACTCCTCGCCTCTCTAAGTCGAGAGGAGTATAATAAAGTGCAAGGGTTGAAAGGTGCCAAGGAGATTTGGGACACGCTAAAGACCGCGCACGAAGGAGACGAGGTGACCAAAATCACCAAGCGGGAGACGATCGAGGGGGAGCTCGGTCGCTTCCGACTACGCCAAGGGGAGGAGCCACAAGACATGTACAACCGGCTCAAAACCTTGGTGAACCAAGTGCGCAACCTCGGGAGCAAAAAATGGGATGACCATGAAGTGGTTAAGGTTATTCTAAGATCACTTGTTTTCCTTAACCCTACTCAAGTTCAATTAATTCGTGGCAATCCTAGATATACACTAATGACTCCCGAGGAAGTAATCGGGAATTTTGTGAGCTTTGAATTAATGATCAAAGGCTCAAAGAAGATCAACGAGCTTGATGGCTCCTCCACGTCCGAAGCACAACCGGTCGCATTCAAAGCGACGGAGGAGAAGAAGGAGGAGTCTACATCAAGTAGACAACCCATTGACGCCTCCAAGCTCGACAATAAAGAAATGACGCTCATCATCAAGAGCTTCCGCCAAATCCTCAAGCAAAGGAGGGGGAAGGATTACAAGCCTCGCTCCAAGAAAGTGTGCTACAAATGTGGTAAGCCCGGTCACTTTATTGCCAAATGTCCTATTTCTAGTGACAGTGACAGGGGCGACGACAAGAAGGGGAGAAGAAAGGAGAAGAAGAAATATCACAAGAAGAAGGGCGGCGATGCCCATGTGTGCCGGGAGTGGGACTCCGACGAGAGCTCCACCGACTCCTCCTCCGATGAGGACACCTCAAACATCGCTGTCACCAAGGGTCTTCTCTTCCCCAACGTCGGCCACAAGTGCCTAATGGCTAAAGACGGCAAAAAGAAGAAGGTTAAATCCAAATCCTCCACTAAATATGAGTCCTCTAGTGATGATAATGCTAGTGATGAGGAAGATAATTTGCGTACCCTTTTTGCCAACCTCAACATGCAACAAAAGGAAAAATTAAATGAATTGATTAGTGCCATCCATGAAAAGGATGATCTCTTGGACTCCCAAGAGGACTTCCTAATCAAGGAGAACAAAAAGCTTGTTAAGGTAAAAAATGCTTACACTCTAGAGGTTGAAAAATGTGAAAAATTATCTAGTGAGCTAAGCACATGCCATGACACTATTGCCAACCTTAGAAATGAAAATGCTAGTCTAAATGCTAAGGTTGATTCTCATGTTTGTAATGTTTCAATTCCCAATCTTAAAAATGATAATGTTAATTTACTTGCTAAGATTGAAGAATTGAATGACTCTCTTGCTAGCCTTAGGATTGAGAATGAAAAATTGCTTGCTAAGGCTAAAGATTTTGATGTTTCCAACATTACTATTTCCGACCTTAGAAGTGAAAATGATATATTACATGCTAAGGTTGTAGAATTAAAATCTTGCAAACCCTCTACATCTACCGTTGAACATGTGTCTATTTGTGCTAGATGTAGAGATGTAGATATTGATGCTATTCATGATCATATGACTTTAATTAAACAACAAAATGATCATATAGCAATATTAGATGCTAAAATTGCCGAGCATAACTTAGAATATGAAAAGTTTAAATTTGCTAGAAGTATGCTCTATAGTGGGAGACGCCCTGGCATCAAGGATGGCATTGGCTTCCAAAAAGGAGACAATGTCAAACTTAATGCCCCTCCTAAGAAATTATCCAACTTTGTTAAGGGCAAGGCTCCCATGCCTCAAGATAACGAGGGTTACATTTTGTACCCTGTCGGTTATCCTGAGAGCAAAATTAGGAGAATTCACTCTAGGAAGTCTCACTCTGGTCGTAACCATGCTTTTATGTATAAGGGTGAGACATCTAGCTCTAGGCAACCAACCCGTGCTAAGTTGCCTAAGAAGAAAACTCCCAATGCATCAAATGGTCATGACATTTCATTTAAAACTTTTGATGCATCTTATGTTTTGACTAACAAATCCGGCAAGGTAGTTGCCAAGTTTGTTGGGGGCAAACACAAGGGCTCCAAGACTTGTGTTTGGGTACCCAAAGTTCTTGTGTCTAATGCCAGAGGACCCAAAACCGTTTGGGTACCTAAAGTCAAGAACTAAAATTGTTTTGTAGGTTTATGCATCCGGGGGCACAAGTTGGATCATTGATAGCGGGTGCACAAACCACATGACAGGGGAGAAGAAGATGTTCTCCTCCTATGAGAAAAACCAAGATCCCCAACGGGCGATCACATTCGGGGATGGCAACCAAGGTTTGGTCAATGGTTTGGGTAAAATAGCTATATCTCCTGACCATTCCATTTCAAATGTTTTTCTTGTAGATTCCTTAGATTATAACTTGCTTTCCGTTTCCCAATTATATCAAATAGGCTACAACTGTCTGTTTACTGATGTAGGTGTCACTGTCTTTAGAAGAAGTGATGATTCAATAGCATTTAAGGGAGTGTTAGAGGGTCAGCTATACTTGGTAGATTTTGATAAAGCTGAACTCGACACTTGCTTAATAGCTAAGACTAACATGGGCTGGCTCTGGCATCGCCGACTAGCACATGTTGGAATGAAGAATCTTCATAAGCTTCTAAAGGGAGAGCACATTTTAGGATTAACAAATGTTCATTTTGAGAAAGACAGGATTTGTAGCGCATGTCAAGCTAGGAAGCAAGTTGGTGTTCATCATCCACACAAGAACATCATGTCGACTGACAGGCCACTGGAGCTCCTACACATGGATCTATTCGGCCTGATTGCTTACATAAGCATCGGCAGGAGTAAGTACTGTCTAGTTATTGTGGATGATTATTCTCGCTTCACTTGGGTATTCTTTTTGCAGGAAAAATCTCAAACCCAAGAGACCTTAAAGGGATTCTTGAGACGAGCTCAAAATGAGTTCGGCTTAAGGATCAAGAAAATTAGAAGCGACAACGGAACAGAGTTCAAGAACTCTCAAATAGAAGGCTTTCTTGAGGAGGAGGGCATCAAGCATGAGTTATCTTCTCCCTACATGCCACAACAAAATGGTGTAGTGGAGAGGAAGAATCGAACTCTATTGGACATGGCAAGAACCATGCTTGATGAATACAAGACACCGGATCGGTTTTAGGCCGAGGCGGTCAACACCGCCTCCTACGCCATCAATCGGTTATATCTACACCGAATCCTCAAGAAGACATCCTATGAACTCCTAACCGGTAAAAAGCCAAATATTTCATATTTTAGAGTCTTTGGTAGCAAATGCTTTATTCTTGTTAAAAGAGATAGAAAATCTAAATTTGCTCCTAAGATAGTAGAAGGCTTTTTACTAGGATATGATTCAAACACAAGGGCATATAGAGTCTTTAACAAGTCCTCAGGACTAGTTGAAGTTTCTTGTGACGTTGTGTTTGATGAAACTAACGGCTCTCAAGTAGAGCAAGTTGATCTTGATGAGATAGGTAATGAAGAGGCTCCATGCATCGCGCTAAGTAACATGTCCATTGGAGATGTGTGTCCTAAGGAATCCGAAGAGCCACCACATGCAAAAGATCAACCATCCTCCTCCACGCAAGCATCTCCACCAACTCAAAATGAGGACGAGACTCAAATTGATGAAGGAGAAAATCAAAATGATGAGCCACCTCAAGATGACGACAATGATCAAGGGGGAGATACAAATGATCAAGACAAGGAGGATGAAGAACCAAGACCGCCACGCCCAAGAGTCCACCAAGCAATCCAACGAGATCACCCCATCGACACCATCCTCGGCGACATTCATAAGGGGGTAACCACTAGATCTCGTGTTGCACATTTCTGTGAGCATTATTCTTTTGTTTCCTCTATTGAGCCACACAGGGTAGAGGAAGCACTCCAAGATTCGGATTGGGTGGTGGTGATGCAAGAGGAGCTCAATAATTTCACTAGGAACGAGGTATGGCATTTAGTTCCACGTCCTAATCAAAATGTTGTAGGAACCAAGTGGGTCTTCCGCAACAAGCAAGATGAGCATGGTGTGGTGACAAGGAATAAAGCTCGACTTGTGGCCAAGGGATACTCCCAAGTCGAAGGTTTGGATTTTGGTGAAACCTATGCACCCGTAGCTAGGCTTGAGTCAATTCGCATATTATTAGCCTATGCTACTTATCATGGCTTCAAGCTTTACCAAATGGACGTGAAGAGTGCCTTCCTCAACGGACCAATCAAGGAAGAGGTCTATGTTGAGTAACCTCTCGGCTTTGAAGATAGTGAGTATCCTAATCATGTCTATAGGCCCTCTAAGGCGCTTTATGGGCTCAAGCAAGCCCCAAGAGCATGGTATGAATGCCTAAGAGATTTCCTTATTACTAATGGCTTCAAAGTCGGAAAGGCCGATCCTACTTTATTTACTAAAACTCTTGACAATGATTTGTTTGTATGCCAAATTTATGTTGATGATATTATATTTGGGTCTACTAACCAATCTACATGTGAGGAATTTAGTAGGATCATGACACAGAAATTCGAGATGTCTATGATGGGGGAGTTGAAGTATTTTCTAGGATTTCAAGTCAAGCAACTCCAAGAGGGCACCTTCATCAGCCAAACGAAGTACACTCAAGACATTCTAAACAAGTTTGGGATGAAGGATGCCAAGCCCATCAAGACTCCCATGGGAACCAATGGGCATGTCGACCTCGACATGGAAGGTAAATCTGTCGATCAAAAGGTATACCGGTCGATGATAGGTTCATTACTCTATTTATGTGCATCTCGACCGGACATTATGCTTTCTGTATGCATGTGTGCAAGATTCCAAGCCGACCCTAAGGAATCTCACCTTACGGCCGTAAAACGAATCTTGAGATATTTGGCTTATACTCCTAAGTTTGGGCTTTGGTACCCTCGAGGATCCACATTTGATTTAATTGGTTATTCGGATGCCGATTGGGCGAGTTGTAAAATTAATAGAAAGAGCACATCGGGGACTTGCCAGTTCTTGGGAATATCCTTGGTGTCATGGGCTTCAAAGAAGCAGAATTCTGTGGCTCTTTCAACCGCCGAAGCCGAGTATATTGCCGCAGGACATTGTTGCGCACAATTGCTTTGGATGAGGCAAACCCTTAGGGACTATGGTTACAAATTAACCAAAGTTCCTCTTCTATGTGATAATGAGAGTGCAATCCGCATGGCGGATAATCCCGTTGAGCATAGCCGCACTAAACACATAGCCATTCGGTATCATTTTCTTAGGGATCACCAACAAAAGGGGGATATCGAGATTGCATACATTAACACTAAAGATCAACTAGCCGATATCTTTACCAAGCCTCTAGATGAACAAACCTTTACCAGACTTAGGCATGAGCTAAATATTCTTGATTCTAGGAATTTCTTTTGATGTCTTGCACACATAGCTCATAAATATACCTTTGATCGTGTCTCTTTTATATATGCTATGACTAATGTGTTTTCAAGTGAATTACAAATCAAGTCATAGGTATATTGAAAGGGAAATTGGAGTCTTCGGCGAAAACAAAGGCTTCCACTCCACTCCATAAGTCATCATTCGCCGTCGCTCCGAGCAACTCTCCATTTTTGGTATAATCTTCACTCATATGTTTTATTTGCCAAAGGAGAGAAAGTAGTTCAGGAAAGGGCTTATATTTCACTCAAGTATCCGTTTTTGGCGATTCATGCCAAAGGGGGAGAAAGTATTAGCCCAAAGCAAAAGGACCGCACCACCACCCTAATTTTAAAACTAATGATTTTTCAAATTGGTAAATTTGAAATTGGTATCTTAGTGTATTCAAAAGAGGGAGAAAGTAGTATTTTCAAAATTGATATCTTATAACCCTCTTGAACTCTAAGAGGAGAATTTATTGAGGGGGAGTTTTGTTTAAGTCAAAGGAAAAGCATTTGAAATAGGGGGAGAAAATTTCAAATCTTGAAAATGCTTCTCAAAATCTTATTCATTTACCTTTGACTATTTGCAAAAGGACTTTGAAAAGGATTTACAAAAAGAATTTGCAAAAACAAAACATGTGGTGCAAGTGAGGTCCAAAATGTAAAAAATTAAAGAAACAATCCATGCGTATCTTATAAGTATTTATATTGGTTCAATTCTAAGTAACCTTTGCACTTACATTATGCAAACACTACTACAACATACCTCTGTACAGGCGGTTTGGTTCGCCTCTACACAGGCGGTTCCAGGAACCGCTTGTGGTGCACCGCCTGTGATGTAAAACAACATCACAGGCGGTCAATCAAAAACCGCCTGTGAAAAACACAGATTACAGGCGGTCCAGTTCAAAGGAACCGCCTGTGATAGACACACATCACAGGCGGTTTCTTATCCTAGCCGCTTGTGTAGCCACACATCACAGACGGTTTTTTATATAAGTCCGACTGCATACAATATAAATCACAGACAGTTTTCATTATACAGATTCATATATACAGAATTTTCAAACACAGAATATACACAGATTTCATACACAGATTATACACAGATTCACACAGATTGCATACACAGATTTCATACACATATTACAAGTTCCACAGCAGGTATAATACACAGATTCATCCACATATCAAGTTCCATCGTCATACACAGATTTATACACATATCAAGTTCCATATACAACTAAACAACTCAAAGTTCCATAGACAACTAAACATCTAAAGTTCCTAACTAAAGACCTAAACACTGTGTGATATTGTGTACAAACTTAGTTCTGGGAATTTTTGCAAATTTCCATTTGTATTGTAGAATAGCCCTTGTTGATGAAGAACTTCACGACGCATAAAGTAAAGCAAGTCTCTTACAACCTTAGCAACGCCGACGGAAACCATATCTCTTTCTAACCATTCAGCATTGATCTTGGATTTAGGAACCTGCAATGAAAGCAAAAAACAAGCGGTGCTAAGAGTAATGTGATGAGCAACAATATAACATAAAAATTGCAACATAGATAATGATAGCGAACTTACATCCTCACGATTGACCATGTAATGGAAGGTGACACGACACCATTCGCATACATAATAACCGCACAGGACAGTACCCGGAGGTTGTTTGTCACCATATGGAAATAATGATATTGACAAATTAGGCTTGTCCTCTGGATGTTCGCCGCCAAGATCTTTCCAATAAAAACGGTATGCACTGCATATAAGAATAGCATTGTGAGATTAAGAATACATTTGTTAAGTTGTAATAAGTACAAGTGTGCAATAATAATCATACTTCTCTAAAATCTTCAAGAAGTCATTATACGTAGTCTTTTCCATTCTCAGTGAGTCGAAGACCACGACTTTACCATCCTTTGGAAAGATCATGATACAAATGTAGTGGTCACTATATAGACATAGACGAAAACACATGTTAAGATCACGATTGCCATAATTTATAGTTCAAAATTAAACCATGTCGATAACTTACTTAAAGTGGTGCGGAGCTATTATTAAGTCCTTGCCATGTTGTACATGATTATACATGGCTCGTCTAATGTATGCCGCCATTACCTTCATTTTCTGTCTCTGCTTCTGTTTGACGGCTTTCTCAAATTCAGCATCGTCCAAGTCTTTGTATTCTTCTCCATGCCTCCTAGCAACTACTTTGTAGCGAGCTTGGGATATCACCAACGGGTCAAGAAACCCTGTCTTAAGTTGTTTCTTCTTATCATCCATGTATTGCATCCTACGTGTAATAGTGTTAATCGTTAGACTCTCGTTTATGTGTGCGTGTACAAAACTAACAAATATGAAAGTTTAGAGGTACTTACAAGCAAAAGAGGGTTAAGTAGTTGGTTTCCATCCTTTGTCGGTGGTACAACGACCAGAGATCGTCAAAGAATAAATGCCGCATAGGATCTATATGATCATTGCTCCAAAATGCATCTTCTGGCACAACAAATGTGAAGTCCTCGAGTTTGTATTTGTTGCTAGCCGCCATGTACCACTCATGCATTCTAATCTCCGGAGTCGACAACTTAGAAAGTTGCACCGTCGTCAAGAACGGCCTCCCATTCACAAATTTTGGAGGAACATCCTCCTTCTTGTATACCGAGATATTGGTTTTAAGACGTAATGATTCTCGAGTATGAATCATTCCATCTTCTTCCCATACTTCGAATTGTCTATTTGGGACCGTGTGCCTACTCCATGAGATGCTGATTCTGCTTTTGATTGATTTGTCATAACTCTCTGCAATTTATGCAGGTAGCGTGCCACTGATTCTGACGATTTCTTGACATCGTCAGTGGCGATTCGCTTATGAATTTTCTTTGAAATAGTTGGCCCTTCAACATTGGTGCCAATCTTTGGTTCCTTTTTGATGTTGACGTCGACATTCTGAGGAACAATTTTGTCTACGTCCCCCTCGTCGAGTTCCTTCGCAAGAGGCGATATGATTGTTTCAACGATTTTTTTGGAGGTCGGTGTCATATTTTCCTGCACCATGGGGTGTGGAATGATCGAACTATCTTTTTGTTGCATTGGTGTTGAATTCGGCTCATCACCCAACTTGATGTCGCGTCGATGCCAAAGGACCAACTCGTTCATTGCCTCCTGCAAAGTTATGATCCCCTCAACTGGAAAATCTATCTCCCAATCTTCACAACCACTGTCTGTGATTTCTAGAACTTGGACCACAACATAGTGTGGCGGGACAGGATTATCCTTGTAGTTAACAAGTCCTGGTTTTACCAAACCAGTAGCAGCTTGCTTTGTTTTTGTCCCAGATCGATTGATTGGAATATGAAGAAAGCAAGGCTTGTCCTCAACAATATCGTCTACAGGGTACTTGGTCAAGTCTTGCACAGATCCTACGCTGCTAGGGACTATAGGTGGACTCATGTGGCTTGGCTTGAGTTCAAATGATATGCATTCTGTTTTCTTCATTTTGTTCATCACGTCATTAATAGCCTTTTGTACCCTTTCATCAATAGTCTCTTCAAGGGTCTTTTTCGACTTCTCGTGTTTCCTATATGACGACGCATACTCTGGAAACGCCTCTCTCCAGGAAATCTTAGAAGAGATTCCCCGAGCCCGTCCAGTGTGTCCAGGATTGCCTAGTGCTGCAGTTAGTATGTCATTCTCCCTCCGAGGCTTAAATTCTCCTTTTTCTCTTATCTGTATATTCTTGAATTTTTGTCGAAACTTCGCCTACCAATTCTGGATGCAAAAGTTTGCCGTCCTCACTCAAACCTGCCCGACCTAAGATCCAACGAATAGCTCGCTCATCGATATCTTTTAATATTGGGTCCAAAGTGCCGTTAGCTATAGCTTCCTCGATTATCCTGTTCCACTTCACAACTTTATGGTGATATCCGGTTGACCCTAGGCGATGGGGGTGTTTGTTCATCTTCGCTCTCTGAGAATTAGTTTCACCCAGTTCTTTGGCCTTCAGTTCGGTCTTCTGACGAACAAATTCCTCCCATTGAGCTTGAGTGATTTTCCCCATTTTCTTGGGCGGAGGAACCTTATTCTTCTTAACAAATTCCCTATTCATCTCGGCCTTCCACCCATGAAACATCTTGGCCATAGCAGAGAGCATCGACTTCCTTACTGCATCCTCTGTGCCTTTTGGGAACTTGAATGACTCAGACAACTTAGCCCATAGCTTATTGCGGGTGTCTTCATCTAAATCCTTCCATTTTTGAAGTGTGATTGGCACTATATCTCTAATAGTAGACCCGCAGGAATTTCGAAACTTTGTAACCGCGTCAAGTGGTTCTTCAGGAAACCCCTCTGCATTTAGTTTTGTTACGTACATAACTGCACCTTCTTTCATCTGATTCGGACCTCGTCGCCCTCGTTTCCGCTTATGTGAAACGGATGATTCAGGCATCGGAGCATCCTCCGTGTTTCGTGTAGAACATGCATCCTCTTTCTTCTCTTCATTTGAAATCTATATAGTGAAACAATTAATGGCCTTTCATATATGAACATTATTTTAGAATATAGTCGGCATATTTCTATTTACCTCTTCATCGTTGGGAATATAGTCGGCATCAAGCTCATCTGATGTTTTTTTCTTCCTTGGAGGTATAGGAGTACAAGGATTGTCGTCACTAGAACTATCCTCCCCGCTCCCTTCATCGGAGCTGCTCGTTGTCTGCCATTCAAGTTTGGTCGCGTCTTCATCAACTTTGTTAGACGCACCGGTGCAGACCACATCCATACTAGGCTGCTCGTTGGCTGCCATTCAAGCTGGTTCCATCGATAAAGGGATATATTGTTTGTCTGATATACTGGTTCCATCAATAAGGGACCTTGGAGAAAAGGTGATTCAAAAGAAATCGAGCCCAAACCCGCCTCCGAGGCAGGATCGGGTCGGGAAGCAAGCTCGCAGATAGAAGTGCACTTTCCAATGCAGTTAGACAGAGAAGGCATGGCTGTGATGTTATAATGCTGAAGGACCCCAAGAAGAGATTATGCCCTGTAGTCTACAACCTCCCGTTATTTGTGGGCTTCACCAAGGGCGGGAAACATTTGGTGACATCAAACGACCTTCGGGCTGGGGACGTCTGCGAGCTTGTTAAGGGGCCAGACGATGGTGAGCCGGTGTACTCTGTCCGGATGTGTGGTCACAAAATTTAAAGCCGCCCCGGCTTCATCTGTGCGCTTCTCTTCTCTTATGTCGGCTACTAAGATCACTTAGCACCCCACCTAAGAGAAGAGAAGCACACACATGCAGCCGGGGCGGCTTTAAATTTTGTGACCACAAAGGCTTATTATACAGATTCATATATACAGAATTTTCAAACACAGAATATACACAGATTTCATACACAGATTATACACAGATTCACACAGATTGCATACACAGATTTCATACACATATTACAAGTTGCATAACAGGTATAATGCACAGATTCATCCACATATCAAGTTCCATCGTCATACACAGATTTATACACATATCAAGTTCCATATACAACTAAACAGCTCAAAGTTCCATAGACAACTAAACATCTAAAGTTCCTAACTAAAGACCTAAACACTGTGTGATATTGTGTACAAACTTAGTTCTGGGAATTTTTGCAAATTTCCATTTGTATTGTAGAATAGCCCTTGTTGATGAAGAACTTCACGGCGCATAAAGTAAAGCAAGTCTCTTACAACCTTAGCGACGCCGATGGAAACCATATCTCTTTCTAACCATTCAGCATTGATCTTGGATTTAGGAACCTGCAATGAAAGCAAAAAGCAAGCGGTGCTAAGAGTAATGTGATGAGCAACAATATAACATAAAAATTGCAAAATAGACAATGATAGCGAACTTACATCCTCACGATTGACCATGTAATGGAAGGTGACACGACACCATTCGCATACATAATAACCGCACAGGACAGTACCCGGAGGTTGTTTGTCACCATATGGAAATAATGATATTGACAAATTAGGCTTGTCCTCTGGATGTTCGCCGCCAAGATCTTTCCAATAAAAACGGTATGCACTGCATATAAGAATAGCATTGTGAGATTAAGAATACATTTGTTAAGTTGTAATAAGTACAAGTGTGCAATAATAATCATACTTCTCTAAAATCTTCAAGAAGTCATTATACGTAGCCTTTTCCATTCTCAGTGAGTCGAAGACCACGACTTTACCATCCTTTGGAAAGATCATGATACAAATGTAGTGGTCACTATATAGACATAGACGAAAACACATGTTAAGATCACGATTGCCATAATTTATAGTTCAAAATTAAACCATGTCGATAACTTACTTAAAGTGGTGCGGAGCTATTATTAAGTCCTTGCCATGTTATACATGATTATACATGGCTCGTCCAATGTATGCCGCCATTACCTTCATTTTCTGTCTCTGCTTCTGTTTGACGGCTTTCTCAAATTCAGCATCGTCCAAGTCTTTGTATTCTTCTCCATGCCTCCGAGCAACTACTTTGTAGCGAGCTTGGGATATCATCAACGGGTCAAGAAACCCTTTCTTAAGTTGTTTCTTCTTATCATCCATGTATTGCATCCTACGTGTAATAGTGTTAATCGTTAGACTCTCGTTTATGTGTGCATGTACAAAACTAACAAATATGAAAGTTTAGAGGTACTTACAAGCAAAAGAGGGTTAAGTAGTTGGTTTCCATCCTTTGTCGGTGGTACAACGACCAGAGATCGTCAAAGAATAAATGCCGCACAGGATCTATATGATCATTGCTCCAAAATGCATCTTCTGGCACAACAAATGTGAAGTCCTCGAGTTTGTATTTGTTGCTAGCCACCATGTACCACTCATGTATTCTAATCTCCGGAGTCGACAACTTAGAAAGTTGCACCGTCGTCAAGAACGGCCTCCCATTCACAAATTTTGGAGGAACATCCTCCTTCTTGTATACCGAGATATTGGTTTTAAGACATAATGATTCTCGAGTATGAATCATTCCATCTTCTTCCCATACTTCGAAATTGTCTATTTGGGACCGTGTGCCTACTCCATGAGATGTTGATTCCGCTTTTGATTGATTTGTCATAACTCTCTGCAATTTATGCAGGTAGCGTGCCACTGATTCTGACGATTTCTTGACATCGTCAGTGGCGATTCGCTTATGAATTTTCTTTGAAATAGTTGGCCCTTCAACATTGGTGCCAACCTTTGGTTCCTTTTTGATGTTGACGTCGACATTCTGAGGAACAATTTTGTCTACGTCCCCCTCGTCGAGTTCCTTCGCAAGAGGCGATATGATTGTTTCAACGATTTTTTTGGAGGTCAGTGTCATATTTTCCTGCACCATGGGGTGTGGAATGATCGAACTATCTTTTTGTTGCATTGGTGTTGAATTCGGCTCATCACCCAACTTGATGTCGCGTCGATGCCAAAGGACCAACTCGTTCATTGCCTCCTGCAAAGTTATGATCCCCTCAACTGGAAAATCTATCTCCCAATCTTCACAACCACTGTCTGTGATTTCTAGAACTTGGACCACAACATAGTGTGGCGGGACAGGATTATCCTTGTAGTTAACAAGTCCTGGTTTTACCAAACCAGTAGCAGCTTGCTTTGTTTTTGTCCCAGATCGATTGATTGGAATATGAAGAAAGCAAGGCTTGTCCTCAACAATATCGTCTACAGGGTACTTGGTCAAGTCTTGCACAGATCCTACGCTGCTAGGGACTATAGGTGGACTCATGTGGCTTGGCTTGAGTTCAAATGATATGCATTCTGTTTTCTTCATTTTGTTCATCATGTCATTAATAGCCTTTTGTACCCTTTCATCAATAGTCTCTTCAAGGGTCCTTTTCGACTTCTCGTGTTTCCTATATGACGATGCATACTCTGGAAACGCCTCTCTCCAGGAAATCTTAGAAGAGATTCCCCGAGCCCGTCCAGTGTGTTCAGGATTGCCTAGTGCTGCAGTTAGTATGTCATTCTCCCTCCAAGGCTTAAATTCTCCTTTTTTTCTCTTATCTGCATATTCTTGAATTTTTGTCGAAACTTCGCCTACCAATTCTAGATGCAAAAGTTTGTCGTCCTCACTCAAACCTGCCCGACCTAAGATCCAACGAATAGCTCGCTCATCGATATCTTTTAATATTGGGTCCAAAGTGCCGTTAGCTATAGCTTCCTCGATTATCTTCTTCCACTTCACAACTTTATGGTGATATCCGGTTGACCCCAGGCGATGGGGGTGTTTGTTCATCTTCGCTCTCTGAGAATTAGTTTCGCCCAGTTCTTTGGCCTTCAGTTCGGTCTTCTGACGAACAAATTCCTCCCACTGAGCTTGAGTGATTTTCCCCATTTTCTTGGGCGGAGGAACCTTATTCTTCTTAACAAATTCCCTATTCATCCCGGCCTTCCACCCACGAAACATCTTAGCCATAGCAGAGAGCATCGACTTCCTTATTGCATCCTCTGTGCCTTTTGGGAACTTGAATGACTCAGACAACTTAGCCCATAGCTTATTGCGGGTGTCTTCATCTAAATCCTTCCATTTTTGAAGTGTGATTGGCACTATATCTCTAACAGTAGACCCGCAGGAATTTCGAAACTTTGTAACCACGTCAAGTGGTTCTTCAGGAAACCCCTCTGCATTTAGTTTTGTTACGTACATAACTGCACCTTCTTTCATCTGATTCGGACCTCGTCGCCCTCATTTCCGCTTATGTGAAACGGATGATTCAGGCATCGGAGCATCCTCCGTGTTTCGTGTAGAACATGCATCCTCTTTCTTCTCTTCATTTGAAATCTATATAGTGAAACAATTAATGGCCTTTCATATATGAACATTATTTTAGAATATAATCGGCATATTTCTATTTACCTCTTCATCGTTGGGAATATAGTCGGCATCAAGCTCATCTGATGTTTTTTTCTTCCTTGGAGGTATAGGAGTACAAGGATTGTCGTCACTAGAACTATCCTCCCCGCTCCCTTCACCGGAGCTGCTCGTTGTCTGCCATTCAAGTTTGGTCGCGTCTTCATCAACTTTGTTAGACGCACCGGTGCAGACCACATCCATACTAGGCTGCTCGTTGTCTGCCATTCAAGCTGGTTCCATCGATAAAGGGATATACTGTTAGTCTTATATACTAGTTCCATCAATAAGGGACCTTAGAGAAAAGGTGATTCAAAAGAAATCGAGCCCAAACCTGCCTCTGGGGCAGGATCGGGTCGGGAAGCAAGCTCGCAGATAGAAGTGCACTTTCCAATGCAGTTAGACAGAGAAGGCATGGCTGTGATGTTATAATGCTGAAGGACCCCAAGAAGAGATTATGCCCTGTAGTCTACCACCTCCCGTTATTTGTGGGCTTCACCGAGGGCGGGAAACATTTGGTGACATCAAACGACCTTCGGGCTGGGGACGTCTGCAAGCTTGTTAAGGGGCCAGACGATGGTGAGCCGATGTACTCTGTCCGGATGTGTGGTCACAAAATTTAAAGCCGCCCCGGCTTCATCTGTGCGCTTCTCTTCTCTTATGTCGGCTACTAAGATCACTTAGCACCCCACCTAAGAGAAGAGAAGCACACACATGCAGCCGGGGCGGCTTTAAATTTTGTGACCACACATCCGGACATAGTACATCGGCTCACCATCGTCTGGCCCCTTAACAAGCTCGCAGACGTCTTCAGCCCGAAGGTCGTTTGATGTCACCAAATGTTTCCAGCCATCGGTGAAGCCCACAAATAACGGGAGGTGGTAGACTATAGGGCTTAATCTCTTCTTGGGGTCCTTCAGCATTATAACATCACAGCCATGCCTTCTCTGTCTAACTGCATTGGAAAGTGCACTTCTATCTACGAGCTTGCTTCCCGACCCGATTCAGGCATTCCGCCGATGCCATTCTCCATATAAGTCCCAAACAGAGAATAGGGATGAGGTAGTCAAGATTGTAGGCGCTAGTGCTCAACTACTAGCATCTATAGATATGGACACAAGTCCAAATTTGGTGCTACTCGGCACCATCAATATCACTAGAAAAAAAATACATCAAAGAGATCCACTTCCCAATAGTACTCGAAGATAGTTCATTGACTTGACACTCTCTAAGAGGTTCATACAAAATACTCAAAGATATTGTGTTGTTTAGGACTAAACATCAACAACCCCTTGACTGGTCGCTATCATACTCAATTCCAAAATATTTTTCCAATATGTCGGCTTGAGTAAGGAGATCTGGGCTTGGGAGTTCCTCCAAATCATCTGCAGCTTCATCATCTTCAGCATATTGCAGGGCTTCATCTTGAATAATTTTAGCCCTCTTGGAGTCAGCATACTTTTTGATGGACAGAGCACACTTCTCAAGCATGTCGCATATATCTCCAATTTGAAACAAAGTGGTCTTAAGTGTGTACACTGATTCCAGTTCACTAGTATCCACAACCTCATCAGTCACTAGACTGCGAATGATGTCAACATGTGTCTCGATGACTCGAACTGAGCTCTCAACCATGTCAAGTGGCTCTTTTTCCATATCTAAAACTGAAAATGGCCAAGTCACACAATCAAAATTGAGATCGCAACAAAGGCAGGGATCAGAGGGAAAACAAGGATGTGGCTTATAGGGTCCAAATAACATTGTCATGGCTATGAACAAGTCAAAGATGGGAGATAAGAACAAGTCCTATAACATAGGGTTGGGAAGCAAAGATAGGTAGTCAAAAAACTAAGAAGGCAGATAAGAACAAGTCTTATAACATAGGGAGATAATAATATTGTCATGGCTATGTACTTCCATGATGTATGTGGCCATAAGCACATTTGCCCTAATGATTATCAAACAAAGATAGGTAGTCAAAAAACACTAAAAATAGACTTGTTGCCCCAATCACTATGGAGATTTTCTTATAACTGAATATGTAAGTGAAAAAACATTTAATCAGAAGGGATAAAAATAGATCCCAATCGATGGAGGGACACCAAATTCTTCATTCGAAGGATACTAACACCTTAATGGTATACAAACATTTAATCAGAAGGGATAAAAGAAATAAAAAAATTGATACATGAGAAGTAATTGACAACCAAGCAATAAGCATATGATTCAGGGATAGCCAAACAAGTAATTGACAACCAAGCAATAAGCAATAAGCATATTGACAACCAAACAAAATATGTAAGTGAAAACACCAACAGTAATTAATCTAAGAACTGATAATCAGGGATAGCCATTGATTAACACCTTAATATGTTTGAACCATTGATTAACCTAAGCATTTGATTAACCTAACCATTTGATTAACCTAAGCTATGATTCAAACACATATATATCCAGCTGTGTATTCAAACACATATATGATTCAAACACAAGTAATCTGCCATCAATTAACATATATGATTCAAACACATATATGATTCAAACACATATAGGAAATTAGAGCCATGAACTTAGAAGAAATGAACCTAAACTTTGACCTTACTACGAGAGGAAGAAGAAAGAGCTTGGGGACGGCGGCGCTTCGGGCTCGGGGACCGTGACGGCGGCCCTTGGGCTCGGGGACGAGGACGGCGGGGCTCGAGCTCGGGCTCGGGGACGGGGGGCACTCGGGCTCGGTGAAGGGGACGGTGGCGCTCGGGCTCGGTCTCGGGGACGGCGTTGCTCGGGCGCTCGGGGACGGCGGCGCTCGGGCTCGGGGACAAGGATGGCGGGGCTCGAGCTCGGTGAAGGGGACGGCGGCGCTCGGGCTCGGTGAAGGGGACGGCGTTGCTCGGGCGCTCGGGGACGGTGGCGCTCGGGCTCGGGGACGGGGACGGCGGTGCTCAGGCTCGGGGACGGGGACGGCGGCGCTCGAGCTCGGGGACGGCGGCGGCGGCGCTCGGGTTCGTGCTCGGGGACGGGGACACGACGGTAGCCTGGCGGCGCTCGGGTCCGTGCTCGGGCGGGAAGAGTTAGGGTTCCTGCCGACCAACGAGCCTTTTATATTGTAAAGAATCCCAGGCAGATATTTAGCAAAACTGCCTGTGATAGACAACATCACAGGCGGTTGTTAATTCCGACCGCCTGTGATAAATTAACTTCACAGGCGGTCGACGTAAAAAACCGCCTATGATCGTGGCGATTTTGAGAACGCATCAAGATGCCCAGTTTGCAATGTCAGTCGATACAAGAAGAGCTACAATCAAGACTGTGTAAAAAAATTCCCGAAGAAAAATAAAAACAAGAAATTCACTATTGGACCTGAAAGTGACGATGACACTTTTGATGACATGGATGGGAAAAAGAAGTCAAAGAACCCAGCTTTGGTGATGTGGTATCTTCCAGTAATTGATCGCTTAAAACGTTTGTTCTCAAATCCTAGGGAGGCTGAGCTTATGCGTTGGCATGCTGAAAATCGCAAGCAGAATAACAAACAGATTCGACACCCTGCTGATGCATCACAATGGAAAAATTTCGATCTTATGTATCCTGAGTTTGCCAAAGAAACCAGAAATGTAAGATTTGCTTTGGGTACAGACGGAATGAATCCATTTGGTGAAAAAAGAAGTGTACATAGCACCTGGCCCGTGACTTTAACGATGTACAACCTTCCATCATGGCTGTGTCACAAAAGAAAGTACATTATGTTGACTATTCTTATTCAAGATCCGAAATCAGCTGGTGTTGATATTGATGTGTTCCTAGAACCTCTTATGGAAGATATGACAAAGCTCTGGAATGAAGGAGTTAGAATATAGGATGAGTATTGCCATGAGTATTTCAACTTAAGAGCAATTATATTTGTTACCATCCATGATTCTCCCGGTGGCGCCACACTATCAGGGCAAAAGACTAAAGGAAAGAATGGTTGTGTAGTGTGCGTCGATGGAACTGCTTCCATGTACCTTAAATCATCCAAGAAGTTGGTGTTCATGGGACACAGACGGTTCTTGATGAAGCAACATAAGTACCGAAAGATGAAAGCGGAATTTAACAATCAACTGGAAAGTGAAGGTGCACCAAAGCCTTATAGTGGGAAACTTGTTTTTGAAATTGCAAAGAACATTCATGTTGTATTCGGAAAGGGAAAAAACAAAGGAGAAAAGAGAAAGAGAACTGACCCTTCAACTTACACAACTTTCAAGAAGCAATCAATTTTTTTCAAGTACCTCCCATACTGGAAGGATATGGAAATTTGCCACAGCATTGATTTGATGCATGTAACAAAAAATGTTTTTGACAGCATCATTGGAACCTTGCTGGGCATGCCGAGTAAGACAAAAGACGGACTCAAATCACGCAATGATCTAGTAGATCTTCAAATCAGACCGGAACTTCATCCAGTGGATAGTGGCAAAGGGAAGCCTTACCTCCCCCCAGCTAGCTACACCTTGTCAGTCGAGGAGAGAACAAAGATTTGCAAATGTTTGCGTGGGGTCAAAGTGCCCACATGTTTCTCATCCAATATCAGCAGACTAGTCAGGATGAAGGACTTGTCTCTATTTGGCTACAACTCTCATGACTGCCATGTGATGATGACGGTGTTCCTCCCAATTGCGGTAAGAGCCCTCGAAACAGAGCATGTCAAAGTTGTCATCACACGCTTGTGTTACTTTTTCAATGCGGTTTCACAAAAAGTAATAGCTTTAGAAGACTTGGACTATCTAAAGGCATACATCATCGAGACTATGTGCAAGCTTGAAATGTGTTTTCCTCCATCATTTTTTGATATGCAAGTACACCTAATCATACATCTCGTGGATCAGATAAAAATATTAGGGCCACTATATTTACATCATATGTTTCAGTTGGAGCGATACCTGGGAGTATTAAAAGGTTATGTGCGAAATCGCGCTCACCCAGAGGGTTCAATCATGGAGGGATACACTACAGAAGAAGTGATTGAGAGCTGTATAGATTACATCAGTGACGGAACAATGATAGGTGTGCCTGTACCTAAACATGAGGGTAAACTATGTGGGAGAGGGAGAATGGGCAAGAAAACTTTTCGCGTTGAGGATTACAAGCTAGTACATTGTGCTCATGGTAGTGTACTACAACATCTCACGATAGCCGAGCCTTACATAGAGGAACACCTGGATGAGCTTCGTAAAGAAAATCAGAACCGCACAGAGGACTGGATCATGAGGGAGCACAAACATCGTTTCAGCGAATGGTTAATGGACAAAAACATCCCATTCGGAGACTCTTTGGAAGAGAAAACAATGAAGAATTTGGCTTCTGTGCCATCGTGTTTTGTGACATCATGGCAAGCATATGACATCAATGGGTACACATTCTACACTAAATCAAAAGACATGAAAAGTGTTGCACAAAATAGCGGTGTTCGTATCGATGCTTTTGACCTACATGGACAGAAGACCACATATTTTGGATTCATAGAGGAAATATGGGAACTTGATTATGGCCCAAGCATGAAAATACCCTTATTTAAGTGCCAATGGGTACAACATCCCGTGGGGGTGATAGTGGATAACTACGGACTCACACTGGTAGACTTAAAGAAAGTAGGATATAAAGATGACCCATGAGTTCTCGCCGAATGTGTTGCACAAGTGTTCTATGTACTCGATCCAGCAGATGAGAAGATGCATGTAGTTATTTCTGGAAAGCAAAAAATTGTTGGAGTTGAGAATGTGGGAGACCAAGATGAGGAATACAATAAGTATGAAGAGATGTTCGTCTTTAACGGTCCAGAGAGAATCAAGCGTGTAGAAAAGAAAATTGATAAGAACTTAAAGCCATACATGCGGAAAAATGGTAGTTCATGAAAAATTGTATGAATCAAATTGTATTTGTTATCATGTATGATCGACTATGAATTGTGGTTGCCAATTAATTTAAAATCTCTCTAGTTATCTATGTGTGCTATTATAATTCATTTAAATTGTATTTGCATATTATTGTTAAAAATTAAATATTAATTCATTTAAATTGTATTTGCATATTTCTGTTAAAAAATAAATATTAATTCATTTAAATTGTATTTGCATATTTCTGTTAAAAATTAAAATTATTTTCATATTTAAATTGTATTTTCATATTTTTACAATCACAGGCGGTTTTTTCTTAGGGTCCGTTTGTGAAAAGGATAGAGCACCACAGGCGGTCCTAAACAAAAACCGCTTGTTATACTATTACATCACAGGCGTACTGAACTGCCTGGGACATCACAGGCGGTTTTCTAACCGAACCGCCTGTGATGTAAAAAGCCTACCGCTTGTATAGAGCCAAATTGTACTAGTGAAACTAGTTCAATTATGCACTTCTATATTTACTTTGGTTTGTGTTGGCATCAATCACCAAAAAGGGGGAGATTGAAAGGGAATTAGGCTTACACCTTTCCCCTAATTAATTTTGGTGGTTGAATTGCCCAACACAAACAATTGGACTAACTAGTTTGCTCTAGATTATATGTTCTATAGGTGCCAAAGGTTCATCTACAACTATACTAAATCGACTGTCCGGAATACCGTAGATTATTCCGGACAGGAGAAGCTTTTCGGAAAAACAGGCCAAGCGCGGACCGTCCGGGCCTTTGCGGCGGACCGTCCGTGACACCTAAAATAACCCTCGGACAGAACCAATGCAAAAACATGTGTCTCTACTGCGGACCGTCCGATGGAAGAGCAAGCACCGTCCGAGATCACGCGCGGACCGTCCGGGCTCAGGCGTGGACCGTTCGGTAGGTGAGGAACCGAAAAACCCGAAGGTAACGGGTTCGGCCAAATGAATTATAGCGTCCTCGCGGACCGTCCAGGGTGCACGACCGGACCGTCCGCGACTGGCTTTATCTGACATCTGACGACGCATTAAATGCAATATAGCCGTTGATATAGCCGTTACTGCTGACCGTTGCGTTTTCAGCCGTTGATCTGTAGGAGCGGACCGTCCGGACCAGGGGCGCGGACCGTCCGCGGTTGGCAGAAAGGTGCAACGGCTAGGAAGTGGTTGGTGGCTATAAATACAACCCCAACCACCTCCATTCACTTCAACCAAGCATTCCAACCTTCAACATTCAATACAAGAGCTAGCAATCCATTCCAAGACACAATCAAAGCCTCAAATCTCTCCAAGTTCCACAATTGAGACAAGTGATCATTAGTGATTAGTGACTTGAGAGAGAGAGTGATCGGTGTGTTATTTGTCGCTCTTGTCGCTTGGCTTTTGCAATCGTGCTTTCTTCCTTCCCATTCTTATTCTCAAGACACTTGTAATCAAAGCAAGAGACACTAAGTTTGTAGTGGTCCTTGTGGGGTCTAAGTGACCCGTTTGATTAAGGAGAAAGCTCACTCGGTCTAAGTGACCATTTGAGAGAGGGAAAGGGTTGAAAGAGACCCGGTCTTTGTGACCACCTCAACGAGGAGTAGGTTTGCAAGAACCGAACCTCGGTAAAAAAAATCATCGTGTCACTCTCGCTATTTGCTTGTGATTTGTTTTTCACCCTCTCTTTCGAACTCGTATTATATTTCTAACGCTAACTCGGCTTGTAGTTGTGATTAACTTTGTAAATTTCAGTTTCGCTCTATTCACCCCCCTCTAGGCGACTTTTAAAAATAATCCCTTATTTTCGGCGGCTAGCTTGTTGGCCGCCGCAAATAAGCTATTTTCGGCGGCTGGCACTTGGCCGCCGAAAATAAAGGCTTATTTTCGGCTGATTTTTTCTGGCGGCCAGAAACCACCGAAAATAAGCCTAAAACCGCCGAAAATAACTTATTTTCGGCGGCAAAGGCCTTATTTTTGGTGGCTTCTGGCCGCCAAAAATGCCTGTGTCTTCTGTAGTGTCTAATAGGTTGTTATTACGATCTTATTTTTATGGCAGATCCGAAAAATATGGCAGCCGCATGCAAGCGATTTCTATTTTTATACAGATCCAAAAAATTATGACAAATCATGAGAGTTTCCATTGCATGTGCGTAAATTTGGATTATATTTTCCTTTCCAGTTCATACGCGCAAAAAATTGGATGACATGAGTCACATAGAGCATAAATTCTTATACAACGTCGTATAAATACTTATAAATCTGGCTTTTACGAACATAAATAATTTAATTTTTTATGGTAATTACGAACAACATAAGTCAAGAAATTGTTTTTCCAATTTACATGCAAAAAATATGCATGCAGCAAACTGATATAGGAACTTCGTGTTCAAGCATAAAATAGTACAGTTTTTAGCGTAAATAATACATGTGGTAGGCATAAAATACAATAATCGAAAAGAAAACATGAATCAGAGGAGGTAGTCGCTGGAGGACGCCGTTGACGACATAAGCACAGATGTATGTCGTCATTCGGGCAGCCCGAACTGCACCAGATCGGAGGATGTCATGCGCGATCGTCGCTGCGCGCACCTCGCACCTTCCATGATGCCACTCAAACCTCGCGCCTCGTGTGTCGCCGTCGCTACTCGCACATCGAGGGCGCCGCTTGCTCGTCGGCCTTGGAAGTGCCGCCGCCTCGGGGTCCAGGGGACGCCGCCGCTTGCTCGCACAAGGGCACTGCCGTCGCTCGTCCTCTAGATCAGGGAGCCGTCGCCGACCTGGAAACCGCCGCCACCGCACGTCGAGGTCGGGGAGCCATGACCACCGCAGCCACTAACCGGGGGTCCACCACCGTGCGCGCTATCGGGCAACCGCCGTCGTCGCACGCACCGTCGCTAATGAATCGGGATGGGGCATCAAAAACTGAACCCTAGCACTCTGGATTTTCTTTTATAGACGTATGGACCTGCTGGTCCGGCTCGACCGGATTGCACTGTCTGCTTTCTTTAGTTATTAAAAGCTCAGAGCTCTTAATATACAGTACTCCCTCCGTTTCGTTTTAGTTGTCGCTGGATAGTGCAAAATTAAACTATCTAGCGACAACTAAAAATAAACCGAGGGGGTATATATTTGTGTTCCGAGTTCCAACACATGCATGCATCTTTTGCAAACCAGCAAAGCCAGGCATCAGCTGCATATCAATTAGCTTTTGCAACACTGACGTACGCGATACAAAAGCCCGCGACGACGAAGATACATAAACATCACGCTAGCTGCTCTCACCCGCTAGGTAGGTACACCAAGCACGTACACACACACATACATACACGCAGCTCTATCTCTCTAGCTGCCACCTGATGATGAGGTCATGAACAGAGCGAGCGAGCGAGCACTGTTCGTACGTACGCGCGAAGAGTTGACCTGCAGGCTGACAGTTGTGGATGCGCGTGGGTGCATGCACCTGCCGGCCCCCGGGGCGCGCGGGCGTTTTAATTTAGACGGTGTCGAACTCGTCGGCGGCGAGCTGGCTCTGCATGCGGCGGAGCTTGAAGGAGGAGAGCCTCTGCGTGTCCTTGGCGGCGGGGGCCTCCTCGAAGCGGATGTAGGTGTAGACCCACGCCCCGGAGAGCGTGCCGATGACGGGGCCGAGGAAGTAGATCCAGAGGCCCGTGAAGACGTTGCTGGCCACCGCCGGCGCCAGCGTCCGCGCCGGGTTCATCGATCCGCCAGACACCGGCCTGCAAATGCCACTCGATCGTTTCAATTCCCCCGCGTCTTAGCTTAATAACAAGAGATGTGTTTGTGTGTGTGTGTGTCATCTGGGGATTAATTGATGCGTATACATTATTACCCTGCGAAGATGGAAGTAATGCAAACCGCGGAACCGACTGCTAACCCGGCCAACTCACCCACCTGCAGCCAAAACAAAAATCAAAGCCACACCAAGAACAACGTGGTCGTTAGGGACTTGATCAGGATTCAGGAGTCAGGAGGGAGATCGAGAGGGGAGCAGGAGAGCATGCAAGCAACAAGCTAGTAATAAAGTAGTAGCTAGCTAGCAAGTACTACTGACCGCCCTGGAGTCGGTGGCGACGGCGCAGGTGACGAACATCATGTTGAATGTGACGACGATCTCGATGACGAGCGCGTGCCAGTGCGGCCCCGACGGCGTGGTGGTGCCGATCACGGCGATGGGGTGGAGCACCGCCTTGAGCACGAACGCCGCGCACATCGCCCCCGTGAACTGCGCCGCCCAGTAGAAGGGCACCTGCGTGCACATGCGAACACACATCCTCGTTAGCAAAGCCCGTCCATGCATGGAACCCCGGACCAATGGATCCAAATAAAAAAAATCAAAGTAAATAAACCGCTCGTTGATGCATGACGTGATGTGATGGGCACGATCGGTGCACGGGGGGCGCGCGCGCACCACGGCCGTCCAATCAGGCCGGGCAGGGCAGGGCAGGGCAGGGCCTGTTATTGCTGGTTGGGGACACGTCGGAATATTCCGACGAAATAAAGGCCTGTCTGTGTGGTTCTCTCGTCTCGGTCTCGGCGGGAGCTGCGCGCGGCCGTGGCCTGAGCCGCACGCGCGCGTGGTACGGTCCCGTGGGCCGTGGCGGACTTTGTAAAGCATGCCACGCGAGCCGCTAATAATTCCGCGGATCATATCATATTGGGGTTTGGCATGCATGCCACCGATCGAGCGAGGTCCCATTCCAGTAAACGATGGCCTCGGATTATATTCTTCCCCATGGCCCATGCATGTCTGTCTCTACTCTATCTGGGCAGGGATATATATACCATGTCTTTCTAAGCATGTGCCATTAGCACAGCTGACAGCCCCCTAATAATCACATGGGCCAATGCAAGTTGAAGTTGCCCTGCCAGCTAGATCATCTGTCTTCCATGTCTCAGGTTGTTTTAATTATCTCTGCTTCACATGCTGCGCCTGTTTTAATTATCTGGTTCACATGCTGCTGCGGCCGTGTTGCCTTGCCTGCCGAATAATAAGGGCATGTACGGTTAATCGTGAGACACCAGTTCGGTTTTCTAATATAAAAGACGCTTAACAGACTGTATGATACAATCCTAAAATACTGTATCATAAATACAGCTACGAGACACAGTGTATGAAAAGCCGTAAAGAGACAAATCCTTCGCCAAGATCCTATCTTTTATATTTTTTTCGCTTAGCCGCTTAGAGATTCCTCAATAAGCTCTATATTAAATAGGTTGTACATGCACTAATGCCCGGCGGCCGTTTTGTTTTCTTTAGGGTCGAATCCTGCAGGTGCTACCGACCTGACAGCTGACACCACGATGACTAGGAAATTATGATACCACTCCGAACAGATTAAGTTGTTTACCAAGCGTACTAGCTAGCTATAGGCTTTCTTTAATTAAGCAACGCTCTTTTTTTTGGTTCACTGGAGATATGTGTCTACTTGTACTAGTTATAATGCGGGAACTGTTTTTAGTTGTACTATAGCTGCTTCCAGTCCGCTGTCCAGCTGGCAGCTAATCGATCTGTCCGCGTCTGTATGCACACTAGTTTTTATAGTTTCTTCCGTAGTTTAGTTGTAGCACGTAGGAGGAAGGACACACAAACACAAGCGTTTGTTTTTTTTTTTTAAAAAGAAAACTGGGCCGTGGAAGAAATTGCCGGGTGCATGCAGTGATCGTCATGTAGACCCGCCGCCTCTCGGTAATCTATCTGCAGAGCTTTCTGTGTCTCGGTAATTTCATGATTTCTAGTATTTTCTTTGTCTAATCCCATGCATACATACATCTCTCTGCTGCCGCGTCTTGAATATTTATTCCCTTTTTTTAGTGCATAGAATATTTTGTATACAAAATTGTTTCGAGATATAAGTATTATTTATATTTTTTGTATGTAGACCTAGCTAGTCGAGCTCTAATTTTTTTTTTGATCAGCACGCATCAGAAAGTAACACTTGTTTTTGGCACGGAGCTAGGGCCTGAGTATGCCGTAGCTTAATCCTAATCTGACATGGCTATATATCCAAGTACGTACACGGCTATATATATGACGAAAACACGTCAACAACTAAGTCCTACTGAACTCCCCACTAACAAAATTGATTGAAAAGAGAGCGGACCATCCAACACGAAACATGCATGATGCCGCCAATACGTTAAAAGCTGCACTTTCGTTTGCAGCTGGAAGATCGAACGCGAAATTATATGAAGAGCAGAGATAGAGAGAAAAAAAGGGCAAAATAAACAAATAAACTATTTACATATATATTAGGATAAAAAGCGGCTGTATGAGCGAGGTACCTGAATCCAGGGGAAATGCCGGAAGCATGCGAAGGAGAGCGTGACGGCGGGGTTCATGTGCGCGCCGGAGATGTGGCCGGTGGCGTAGATCATGACGGTGACGATGAGCCCGCCGGCCACCGACTGCCCCAGCTGCGAGATGCGCTTGTTGTCCTCGCCGTAGATGGACGCCGCCCCGCAGGTGACGAACACCAGCAGGAACGTCGCCACCACCTCCGAGATCACCTGCCACGCACACATGCGCACGCACGCACGCACGTCAGGTGAATACTGTACGTACGTACGTACGAGTACGACGTCGACCATCACCGGTACGACGACAACTCAGCTAGCTAGCTAGCCGCTGACAGGTGGAGCTATAGCATCGATGATGAGTTACCTTCTTCCCAAGGTGCGGCGGGAAGATGTCGGCGATGGACATGTCCGGGTAGAACAAGGTGGGGACGACGGAGCCGCTCTGCACGGTGGAGAGGTCGTGGATCTCGTTCGAGTAGTTCACCCGCGAGTTGGTCCTCGACGTGGTGGAGGCGGCGGCCATGGCGTGGATATCTGATGGATCCCCTAGCTTGGCCGCGCGCTGGGAGAAGCAAGCAGATCGCTGCCAAGGATGCTGGTGCGTGCTCGCTGTGTGCTTGCCTGCTCTCAGCTCCGCAGCGCGCAGCCAAGGTATTTATAGATGGGTGACGAGGGAAGAGCCGGGCGAGACCGCGAGGCGTCCGCGTCCGGGCCCGGTGGACGGGGACGGCAGGTGGTGGGCACTGCCAGGCACAGCTCTGTGCGCTGCCTTTGCGCTTGTGGCTGCGGAGCGCGCGGGCGATACGGATCCGGCGGAGGTGGAGTGGCGGGCAAGTCCAGAACCGGCCGGGAACGGGAGCTCGCTCGGCTTGTGCAGTTGTGCTAAAACCAAACCCTGACACCACACAAGATGAACTGGTCCGATATAAAATCAATGGCTCACCTAAAATCTGCACACTCCGAACAAAAAAACTGCCGGGCACAGATCTAATTTGCTAAGGCCAAACCACTTGGCATAGAAAGACACTCGTCAAATGAGGCTTTGCTGAGTCTCAACCTCTCGGTAAACGCAACGCTCGGCAAAGAGTCGTTGAGAGTCGTGTATAGTTGACAGTCGTTAAATTTGACGAGTGTCAGACGTTGAAGCTCGACAAAATATCTTGTGTTACCTGACAAACAATCGACAAACCATTATTTCGCCGAGTGTCTTTCACTGACACTCGGCAAAATATATTTGTTTTTTCCAAACTTTTTACGGTATGGTCCTACAATGTAGACCTACATGTTCAATTTTGACACAATTATCAAAGTGTTTGCTATAACTATTATATTTAGTTCGTTTAATTGAATTTCTTCGGATAATTCTGATTTGAACTACACACTAGTACAAGAAGTTATATAGTGGCGGTCGTAAACCTATTTACAGTAGCGTTTTTCGTAACCGCCAGTGCTAGAGGCCAGCAGAAATCATCATTTTTACAGACGGGTAACTGAGGACCACCAGTGGAAATTGATTTTCACTGACGGTCGGCGTAATAAAACCGTCAGTGAAAATCGTTTCCACGAAACATAAAACAGATTTTAAAAATAGTAAAAAAACTATTTTTTTATTAGGAGAGGCCTCGGCCCACCCATCCCACATGCTCGTCTCCATCGATGGTTGCTAAAAATCGAACCCCTGACCTCACCCTCACGTGTACCCACCTCTATCACTCCGCTTATGGCAAGCTTTGTGTCTAGTTTATAGTTTTGTTACCCACATATTATAATCAAATGAGTGTAAATTGCTTGTTTGAGACCGTACACGAATTCAAATAAAAAAGTTGTCAACTACAAAGTTGAATAATTTTTGAAGTTCTACAACTTTTATTTTGACACTTTTTTCGTCCGAGGTCGTTTGCAAAATTTGAATTTTAAATTTGACAAATTTAGATACAATTTTTGAGAGCCAAAATGATTTCAAATAAAAAATTTGTCAACTACAAAGTTTTATAACTTTCAGAGATCTACAACTTTTATTTTGATGATTTCATCATACGAGGTCTGTTGGGGACTTGTTCTCAAATGCTATGAGTTAAGAACAAGGCAACACAAAAACGTCAAATGTTAAAGCCCTTCGTCCTTCGAGGCATTATTTCCCTTAGAATATAATGATCTTCGGACGAAGGTTATGAAGAACATACCTTCATCAATGCAACATATAATAATGAAGAAAGAATCATATGAAATGTAAAAGATAACATAAACAATTATATATCAATTCATTTCTATTTTATTACTATAGAAAAATAGAAATGATATCAGATTACAAATGTACCTTTAGCTCGAAGGAAGGTAAAAGTACAAGGTGACGCAAAAGCAGGATAACAAGTCAGCGTGAACAGTACGGGAGTACTGTTCATCTATTTATAGGCACGGGACACAGCCCGTGTGAAATTACATCCATGCCCTTTGCATTTGCTAATGACTCTAAGGTAATCCACCAAGGTCTAAATAGTTTTTCCCTTTTAAGTCGGTTCCCTTTTCTGCCGTTATGCCAAAGCTCCCTTGCGCGTAGCTTCGGCGCTGCGTCAACCTTCGTATTGTTCGCGCTTTTCACACTGTGTGTGGTTCTGATCTGAGTTTGAAGGCACCTGTTCATATATTACACTCAAGAAACATTGTTAAATCATGTTTTTGAGGACCTTCGGAAAACGAAGGCCCCCAACAGTAGCCCCTCGCAAGGTTAATTTGTTAGAATAACGAATTCAGATTGCGATATGGACGAATGCCTTAAGCCGAAGGTCCGAAAAAACACCTTCTCTTTGCTAAAATAGCAACAGTCAATGACAAATGGGGCCCTCCAACTTGGAGCGCACTGAGCGTATAAATAAGAACTCACCCCGAGCATATTTGGCACACATGCTCTGCTTTGCTTTACTTCTTAGCTCTTGCTTTCCATCAGTTGCTTAGTTTCTTAAATTTTCTAAGCTTCGAATTTATGGTCATATTTTCGTTAATTCCGAAGATAAGATGTCTCACGACAAGAAGACAGTTGCTGGAGCGAAGTTAACCGAAGAGGAGAAGCTTCTTGAGGAAAAGACTGCTGGATTCATTGAGTCAATTGCAAAGACAAATATAGAAAAGATTACAAAGGAAATTCTAGAAGGCTTATCTGAAGATACCGATGACAGCGATAGTTATGATGCGGAAAGTGTAACACCCTAGGTGTTACCTTGGTTGGAGCCCACCTTGATACTAAAGGCTTTGATCACATGTGGTAGAGGCTTAGGGCCACACCAAAGAACTTTGGAGATCATGTGCTAACCATGTTGCCAATGACCTAAGAAGCATTACTCTAATCCTTGCTCACTTACTACCTTGGATAAGAGGGGAGAAGAACCCTAGACCTCTTTTTAAACTCTATCTTCCAAAACCCTAAGTAAAGGGGGGGAAAGAGAGTGAGCAAATGTGCAAAGCATGGGCAATCTTTACCCAAACCCTAAGCAACCTTGTAACCAGCAATTAGGGGAGGGAAATAATGCAAAAAGACCCCTGGAGAAACCCCAATTCAAATCTCCAAGTGGAGAGAGAGCTAGAGCTCTCTATTTCTCTCTAAGTCCATTTTTAACCCTAGTTTAAGGATCAACCGTGTTCACCTTGAAGATGGCACCAAAACCACTTGGGTTCTATACCAAAAATGTGGTATACCACCTAAGGCACCCCCTGGAAGAAGTGGAGACCGAGACTTGGACGTTTGACAGGGATTGGCATCAGTTTTGTCGCGTGGTGGGCAGTGAGACAAGCCAGATTTGGCGCCCGTCTATCTCCTGATCTAGGGCGTATCTTCCTTTGGAACTCACACATGTGAGATAGCCCTAGGTGCCAGGAGGAGGTCTGCGCCGGATTCATGGCAAGATTCGCACGTTTGCGATCTCTGGAGACGTTTGAACAATGGAAGAAACTCACCTCCACGTGTTCGACGCCTTCTGCCCGCGCCAGAGCACGCCCGCGCGCGCTCCCGCGTGCCCAGCGCCGCGCCCGAGCCAAACCAGCGCCGTGGCCCGCGCCCGAGCCTATAAAACCCTCCCAGGCTTCGAATACACTCTTCCGCGCACCCTCAAAAACTCACCGGAGTTAGCTCGTCGCCGTTTGCCCGTGCGCAGCGAGTCCACGGCCGCCCAATCCCCCTGTCACCGTAGACCGGCCAGCAGAGCCATTCCCAACCCCGTCCAGCCCTCGGAGAAGACTGTGCACGCCTCCGTGAAGCTCCCCGAGCGAGGAATCGGAGATTGCTTCGCCGGAGAAACCAGTCCACGCTCGCCGGAGCTCTCAACCCCGCCGGAGTACGTGGACCGGGTAAACCGCTCAACCATCCTTCGATTTCTTGTGCACACAGTCGCTACGTTACACCGTGAAGCTCACCGTGCCCTTGGATTGAACCAGTTCGCCGTAGTTTGGCCGGTACACTCGCCGCCGACGAGCACACCCGCCCGCGCTCGTGGACCGGGCGATTTCGGCCATCCCCGACGTCAAGCCGTACCTCGACGTGACCGCCAGAGTCTCCCCGAGCCAACCCCACCCTTCGCCGGACCTCCCTCGCCGCCGGTAAGCCGCACCACCCTTTTCTTTCCCGCGGTTACTGTTTCAGTTGGGGGAAGGACTGCGGGTGAGAGGGAGAGAAGGTCGGGGGGTTTTGTAAAATGTCAGAGACACAGGGGAACAGTGGCGCAAGGGTAGATCTGCGAGGGTTGATTTGATTTAAACCCAGGGACCCCGGTGTAAACTGTTTTTCCAGGAAACTCTTTTTAAAATCTATTTTAAAATTGAACAGAGACTTTAAAAATTCATAACTTATGTTTAGTTCATCCAAATTTGGTCAAACCAATTTTGTCAGACTCTAATTAATGTAACCTATTTAAGAAAAATATAAAACCCCTTGGTATTAAGGAAGATTTTAAAACTCTGATTTAATGTTAGTTTTGGCCAAAAGCTCAATAATAGTAAGAAAAATAGTTGTGCTATTTGACTAGGGTTAGAAAAATTTGGAGAAGTTTATATCTACCTACTAACCTGTTTAAAAATGTTAAACCTCTCTGTCCACTCTATTAAGTCGGTTTTTACCCCTTATTCCATAATATGCTTAAAGATAAGAAAAATAGAAAATGTAATTTAAACCATGAACCAGAGAGCACCCCTATTTTTGTTAGGATACTTATTTAATGTAGTTCACTGGAAAAATATATCATACCCTGGTTTAGTATAAAATAAGAAGGATACCTTTTAAATTAATAAAATAAGGATAACTTAGAAAAACCCTACAAAAATAACCCTAAGGCAAAGACACCCCAAACCTTGGGATAACTAATGTTTGGTTATTATGCACAGAGGAAAAATACAAAATCTGTTGTTTGATATTTTTCAAATGACAAGTTAGTTATAAGCACCTTTTTGGCATTAAACTTTAGAAAATCACAATTAAATAATCACCAATTAACTTTCTATGGATTTTGGCACAGAGGTTTAGTATTACTGTTAGATCCCAACAAAAATGACCCTTAGGAAGAAACTCAACTCTAATGGTGAGGTGTAGTGTAAAGTGGCCCATTTTACACCACCCTTGTTATTTTTTGTCTAAAGCATAGCCCTTATAGTTTAAGCCTCAAATTCCTAAAACCAGCTAGGATAGCCAATGGCAACCCACTGCAATTTTTACAGAATTTTTGGAAATTATTAACCCACTGTCATAGTTCAAACCTACACTAAAAACCATAAGTAGAAATTAAAGAAAGGAAAATAAATACTGGTAATTAGTGTCACCCTAAAACCCTTATAACATTTCCCATTGAAATGTGTAAGGACAATGCAAATCCACTATGTTATCCTCAAGAAACATCTAAACCTAGGAGTAATAAGCCTAAACCACTAAAAGCCCCGTATGACCCAGAAACCCTAAGTTATTCCTTAACTCAGTGTTCTTTTTGCATAATGTTATTAATCCTGCATAATCATAACATACATGTTCATTGCATTCGATAGACTGTAATCTTGCTGACGGAGAGTACGTCCTCGTGCCGGAGCAAGGAGCTGCTCAGGAGGTAGCCCCAGACCCAGCACCAGAGCCTGCACCAGAGGACCTGCCTGCCACTGCTTTGGAAGGCAAGCCCCGGTTTTATGCATAACCTGTTATTTATGCTATTTTACTACACTTAATGATTGTAGGATTGTTTGTGCACTTAAGTGTAGGAGTTGTTTGAAACCATAGTTGCATGATCTCAGGAACCCCATTGTGATGAATACTAGTATGCTAAGTCGAGTAGCTGCTTTATTAAGTAGGATCTCGGTAGAAGTCGAGTGATTTTCTAGCACTCGTGCGAGATTAGGAAATTGGTTGTATCCATTTTTATATCATAATGGTGTTGGTCTGTGGACAACAATCCATGGGGATTGGTTGTCTACGAGGTGGGAACCGGAATAAGGATTAAGGTGTGGTACCGTGAGTCAAGCGTTTGAACGTACTAAGCACATGCCGAGAAATATGGTAAATCGGTAAGCCTAGTACCTGAGTGAACCTGGCAGTGGACTTTACCCCTCACGCGACCTGAGACGTAGTCTCCCATTCCGGTTATGGTGGGTACAAGTGCGGTCACTGCACGACGGCCAGTCGGGGTCAGTGAGGCATTGTACGCCAAGGCGGTGAGCCCTGATCTGCTGTCAGGGAATCGATGGGGACGGTTGATGTGTGTGGGGACGGAGTGCCCCTGCATGTCGTGTGTTTAGGTTTACCTTGCAAGGTTTAAAAACTCGATTCGAATCGTCTGCTTCTCGCAGCTAATGAGACTGCTTGATCCATGCTGCTACATTGAGTAACAAGTGGAACTGTGTTGAGATGATACAAGATATTGATTGCTAAAAATGCTTGCTACTATGTATGAGTAGATAGTACACTTTTAGCCTTAAGAGAGTCACACTTAATTTTGACAAAGTTAAAATCTTGATTTAGAAACTCAGCTAGTGCTTTTGGCAACCAAATCTCACAGCCAAACAGCTGCATGTCTAGAGGTAGAGTAGTAGACTCCTCACACCGGGTAAGTCTAGCTGAGTATTAGTATACTCAGCCTTGCTTGTGGCATAATTTTACAGGTTCTCTGGAGGAAATGGTTGCTGGAGTGACTTGGCCGTCCACCTTGCCACCGGGTTGGACTGTCGAGTGGGACCCTGCCTCGGCTGAGGAGGAGCATGAGGAGTGATGGGACAGGCTTCCCCATCTCTCTATTTATTTACCGCTAGTTTATTTCCGCTGCACTTCGAAACAATGATGGTCACTTTTGCAGAAACTCCGATGATGATGATGATGATGTAATAATTTAATACTCTGACATGTATGGTTTTATGCTTTATTGTATTTGCTCTGTGACTCACCATCGAGTGAGATTGTGGTACTTGATCCTGTCAGTGGCCGTGTCGGACTAGATCTGAGGGATTGACGGATTATTCCCATTTAAGTGTGGTCTAGCCTCTAAGGCAGGGCTTAGGCACTTAAGTTGGAATAACTCGGGCAGTTCCGCCACAGCTGGTATCGGAGCTTGTACCACCACTGAGGAATCAATAAAACATGAATGCCATCCCTTTTCTAAAGTAAAATTTGATAGAAACAATGTTGGATAGATAGTAGGACGAGCAGGATAGACCTAGGACGTGAAGCCTTAGGATGATAGAAGGGTAGCTAGGTGGCTAAGTAACTAGGCCCTACAGGCCACTTTTACAGGATGGGATTTCTTCCCTATTCCTTTTATCTTCTTGTGAGGTCGTTCAGGACGAGCATGCATGCATTCTTAATTAAGCAAATGGATAACTGAGAAAGAGGACTTAAAAACAAGATAACAACCAACTAGGTCCCCAGTGCCTTTTCATTTAACTAGAGAAAGGCTGAGTTTTATTTTTCCTTGTTCTTTTTTATAATTCGTTTTCTTTTACTTACGCTTAACCATACACAGATGACTTCCCACGGATCCTCCGATGACGGAAATGCACTGACCCACACTGACGGACTTGCACGAGAGGGTTTTCCCCGCATCTTGTGGGAGGTACTTCAGGGGGCCGGATACTTGACACCCCCTCAGTACACGGTGCAGCAATTTGAGAAGCACCGGGTGCCTCGCTGTAGGGTGAGGATGATCTTAGAGCCTCATCCCCTGCAGCCAGGCTGGCATTCTCTGGACTCCGAGTCTTTCGGATACCGGGCGGAGGACACGATCGAGGCGATCGCTCTGCACGGGTTGACGACTTTTTGTGGGTTCCATCCCTTGGAGCTCTCTACCCACCCCATTGGGTTGTTCCCCGCGGAAAAGGAGGACGACCCGATGTGGAAGGATCGGGTGGAGCATGCCAAGGACATCTGGGCTCTCTACCCAGGCCACACGGCTCACTTGTCGGTGCGATGCATGAACGCCCTGTATCGTCTGCAAGTGATGTGTGGGGAGGCAATGTCTCATTTGATGGCACTGCTAGAGGCGACCAAGATCACCTTGGACAACAGGGAGGAGCTCGTGGTTGACTTATCCCAGGAGCTGGTAGAAAAAGATTTGCAAGTGGAGCAGCTGTCTGATGAGGTTCATGAGTTGGAGGAGCTAGTGGGCACCAGGGAGAACACCATCGACGTTTTAGAGGATCAGCTCATTAACACTCAGCAGCAGCTTGCTAAGGCTAACGAGCACCTGGACATGCATCACCAGGAGATCCAGGACCAGGAGGCCAACGAGGACGTCGACATCGAGGGAGGAGATGAGCCTGCCTCCAGTGTAGACACTGCTGGCTCGGAAAGACCACCTTCCCCCGAGTCGAGTGCGGCCTCATTCGCGCACTAGGTGACCAGAGTAGAGTTAGACGTTGGTAATGGTAGGACTCCTCGTGGCTAGCTTAGCTTTTGCGCCCTTGGGGGTACTAGGCTAGATAGAGTTGAGTCATTTTGGGACAAATCGATGTAATCGTGCTAAACTCTCCTGGAAGCCTGTTTGATGGATGCTACTATCAGTTTAAATTTGGAAAGAGGAATTTATGACTTTTAAAAATTTTATGTTGAAGTTGGAGTCTATCATGTTGTTTTAACTTTTTCTCCGTGATAAAATCTTGAACTTGGAGATGTGGTGTTAAGCATGTATGTGGCTTTTCAGATGGCCGGGAGGCAGCGTCGTGGCCAGAATGAGCACGTTTAGAGATGGCAACGGGTACAAACCCGCTGGGTTTTGCTGTCCCAAACCCGTACCCGTGAAAAATATCTATGCCCATTAAAAAACCCATACCCATGACGGGTTTGTGATTTTGCCCAAACCCGTACCCATCGGGTTTGCGGGTACCCATGGGTTACCCGCGGGTTTCATCTCCAATATACTTGTTCTTCTCATAATCAATAAGTATCGTAATGATTAATGATATCATGATCCAAAATTTATGTAATGAACAACGAGTTCATGATTTGGTATAAAAATTATTAGTAGAGAAAATGAAATACAAATAATAAGTTGTATAATTAAGTGACCTTGCACTAAGTTATCCATCCACCACATATATAACGCTAGTAAAATCTATAATAGCAAGCAAGCAACACTCTCATCGACTACTGATACATTCACCAATTGATAAAAATTATGAAGTAAATAAGGAATAACAAGTTTGTTGTTCGTTTATAAAATAAAATGACAATATGCACTAGGTTTGGTCGGGTTTAAAAAACCCACGGGTTCACGGGTTTGGGTACTATAGGAACAAACCCGTACCCATAAACCCGCTGGGTATAGATTTATGCCCATTAACAAACCCATGGGTATGAAAATTGACCCAAACCCGTACCCTAATGGAGTAAAAACACATCGGGTTTCGGGTTTCGGGTACCCATTGCCATCTCTAAGCACGTTCCTCCACCGCCACCGCCTCCCACTCTGCAGGAGCTCATGGCTCAGCAGAATGAGATCTTGAGGCAGCTCGCTCAGCGTCAGCCACCACCTCAGCACTATGGTGGTGGAGACCATCAGCGTCACCCCGCGGCGGCTACCTATCAGGAGTTCCTCAGCACCCAGCCTCCATTGTTCACAAGGGCAGAGGACCCACTTGATGCAGATGTATGGTTGCGGGTGGTGGAATCCAAATTCCCACTGCTCCATGGAGCTTGCTCAGAGGTCACCAAAGTCAGGTTTGCCACCCAGCAGCTTCGCGGACCCGCAAGGACTTGGTGGGATCATTTTCTTGCTATGCAGCCAGAGGACCGAGAGGTGGAGTGGAGGGAGTTCAAGGCAGCTTTCAGAGGACACCATATACCAGCCGGGATCATGGACCGGAAGCTCAATGAGTTTTTGGCACTCACTCAAGGCAACAGGACAGTGTTGCAGTATGCCCAGGCCTTTAATGACTTGTGCCAGTATGCTGGATACCATGCAGACACGGACAAGAAGAAGAGGAACAGGTTCAGACGGGGGCTCAGCACCAAGCTCCGTGATCGTCTCAACACCGTCAGTGCCAACAGCTACAATGAGTTGGTCAACATGGCTATCTCCCAGGAGGACTGCATTATAGCTCGACAGGCAGAGAAGAAGAGGAAGACCCCTGTGGCAGGACCCTCAGCTCAGCCACATCGCTTCAGGATTGTGTCCGACACGCAGAACAGGGGACCCCAGCAGCAGCAAGGGAGATGGGTGATCAGACCACCGCAGCAGCAGCAGCAGGCACCCAACCGCACCCAGTTTCCAGCTTAGAGGAACAATCAGCAGCAGTAGTACCGCCAGGCAAATGACAACAGGTGTTTCACCTGTGGTAACACTGGGCATTATGCCAAGAATTGCCCCAGGAATCAGCAGAGGCAGGGGCAGAATGTTAATCAGAACCAAGGGAAGAGGCAGAAGGTGCAAGTGAGGCAGGGCAGGCTGAACTTCACCACCAGGGCTGATATTCCAGAGGGAGCACCCGTCATGACTGGTATCTTTACAGTATTAAATTATCCTGCTATCACTCTTTTTGATTCTGGTGCATCACATAGCTTTGTTAGTGCCAAATTTAGTGCCAAGTGTCAATTGCCCTTTCACCACACCAATGGGGGAATCACAATTTCAACACCAGGAGGCAGGATTGCCACTAATCGAATCAGCAGTCATGTGCCCATAAGGTTTGGTAGTCTAATAATTAAAACCACCCTCCTCATTTTGGGTTTGGACAGCGTGGATATCATATTAGGAACTGACTGGTTAACAAGGCATCGGGCAGTTCTTGACATTGCAGCTAGGGCCATTGAAGTGCACTCACCAACCTGTGGTGAAACCACATTATACTTGCCCGATCAGGGTTGTACCCGTTCTTGTGCCTATATCATGACAGAATCCCCAGTAAGAAAGATCCCAGTAGTCTGTGACTACCCCGACGTTTTTCCGGATGAATTGCCAGGAATGCCACCTGACAGAGACATTGAGTTTGCAATTGAATTGCAACCCGGGACTGCTCCTATCTCCAAGAGACCCTATAGGATGCCTCCCGCAGAACTGGCAGAACTGAAGAAGCAACTGCAAGGACTATTGGACAAGGGGTTTATTCGCCCAAGTACTTCACCTTGGGGATGTCCTGCATTATTCGTGAAGAAAAAGGATGAGAGTTTGAGGATGTGCGTTGATTACCGCCCTCTCAATGCGGTGACTATCAAGAACAAATACCCGTTACCCCGCATTGATGTTCTGTTTGATCAGTTGGTAGGAGCCAAGGTATTCTCCAAGATAGACCTTCGCTCAGGTTACCATCAGATCAAGATCCGTGCCAGCGACATTCCCAAGACGACCTTCTCTACCAGATATGGGCTGTATGAGTTTTTGGTGATGTCTTTTGGGCTGACCAATGCCCCGGCTTATTTCATGTACTTGATGAACTCAGTATTCATGCCAGAGCTGGACAAGTTCGTGGTCGTTTTCATTGATGATATTCTGGTCTATTCCAAGAATGAAGACGAGCATGCTGAGCATTTGCATATCGTGCTTCAGCGACTACGCAGTCATCGTCTTTATGCTAAATTGTCTAAATGTGAATTCTGGCTAAGGGAAATAAAATTCTTGGGTCACACAATCTCTCAGGAGGGGATATCAGTTGACCCTGAGAAAGTGCAAGAAGTGATGGACTGGAAACCTCCAACTACAGTGAGACAGATTAGGAGTTTTCTGGGATTGGCAGGGTACTACCGACGATTTATTCCGGATTTCTCCAGAATTGCCAAGCCAATGACTGAGTTATTGAAGAAGGGAGCCAAGTTCGCTTGGAGCCAGAAGTGCGAAGATGCTTTTCATACACTGAGGCAACATTTGACAACAGCCCCAGTGCTGGCTCAACCCGATAACACTAAGCCCTTCGAAGTTTATTGTGATGCTTCTGGTATAGGATTGGGATGTGTCTTGATGCAAGAGAACAGAGTGATTGCTTATGCTTCCCGAGCACTTAGGCCCCATGAGCAGAACTACCCTACACATGATCTGGAATTGGCAGCTGTGGTTCATGCTCTTAAGATATGGAGACACTACTTGATGGGGGCTCACTGTAACATCTACACTGATCATAAGAGCCTCAAATACATCTTCACTCAGGCAGATCTGAACATGAGGCAGAGGAGATGGTTGGAATTAATCAAGGACTATGATTTGGAGGTGCATTACCATCCTGGCAAAGCCAATGTTGTGGTAGATGCTTTGAGCAGAAAGGCCCAGTGCAATTGTATGAACATGGATGCAAGAGTCACCACCCTGTGTGATGAGCTGTGTAAGCTGAACCTGGAAGTTGTTCCTTCCGGTGAATTGAGATATATCTCGGTGGAGCCCACATTGCAAGAGCAAATAGTTCAGGCACAGATTGGGGATAAGGGTGTTCAGGTTATCAAAGATATGCTCAAGCAAAAGGCAGAAAAATACAAGTGTTTCCGTCAGGACAGCAAGGGAATTTTATGGTTTGGAGACCGATTGGTGGTTCCCAAGGACCCTGAACTTAGAAAGAAGATACTGGATGAAGCTCACCTTTCCAAATTCTCCATGCACCCTGGTGGCAACAAGATGTACCATGATCTTAGACCTTTTTACTGGTGGACCAGAATGAAGAGGGAAATTGCCAAGTACATCTCCGAGTGTGACACTTGCCAGAGAATAAAAGCTAGTCACTTGAAGGCAGCAGGCCCTTTGCAACCTCTTCCCATACCATCTTGGAAATGGGAGGACATTTGCATGGACTTCATAGTGGGATTGCCCAATACCTCCAGGCACCATGATTCTATATGGGTTATTGTGGACAGATTGACCAAGACTGCTCATTTCTTGCCAGTGCACACCACCCACCGGGCGGAGAAGTATGCAGAGATCTACATTGACCAGATAGTTCGTCTGCATGGGATACCAAGGACTATAGTCTCCGACCGAGGAGCACCTTTTGTGGCACGATTTTGGGAGCAATTGCAGGAATCACTTGGAACCCAGGTTATACGAAGCTCAGCATACCATCCCCAAACAGATGGTCAGACAGAAAGGGTAAATCAGATTTTGGAAGACATGTTGCGAGCATGTGCACTACACTATGGAAAGGATTGGGACAAGTGTCTTTCCTTGGCAGAGTTTTCTTATAATAACAGTTATCAGTCCAGTCTCAAGATGGCACCTTTTGAGGCATTATATGGGAGAAGATGTAGGACCCCACTAAATTGGTCTCAAGCAGGAGAAAGGGAAATTTTTGGGCCCGATTTGGTACTTGAAGCAGAAGCAAAAGTCAGAATTATCAAGAAGAACCTAGAAGCTGCTCAGGCCAGGCAAAAGAGTTATCATGACAAGAGGCGGAAGCCTCTACAGTTTGAGGTGGGAGATCATGTCTACCTTAAGATATCATCAACCAAGGGTGTCCAGAGATTCGGGATCAAGGGCAAGTTAGCCCCTCGTTACATTGGACCCTATGAGATCAAGGCAAGTTGTGGACCCGTAGCTAACCAATTGGAATTGCCACCCCGCATGTCAGCAGTTCACAATGTGTTCCATGTATCTCAGCTGCGGAAATGTGTTCGTCTACCCACTGAAGTGCTACCGGAACCGGACATTGAGATAGAACCAGTCTTGTCCTACTAAGAGTACCCCGTCAAGGTATTGGATCAGAAGGAAAGATCAACTCGGGCAAGATCAATCAGAATGTATAAGGTTCAGTGGAGTCACCATTCAGCAGAAGAAGCTACATGGGAGACGGAGGATTTTCTACGCTCTCGCTTCCCCGACTTTCTGCCCAAAGGAGTCGATATGTAACCCCAAAAACCCAACCCCCACCTGCCCTTTGAATTCAATTATAAGAAAAACTTAGATAACAAGGATAGTCTAAGTTGTGGATTTAACTTAAGAAGGGCTTCCTTCTGAAGTTGCAAAGAGGATGACATTCGAAGAGCAGTTAATAAGTGAAACTTGAGCATAAAGGAAGAGTAGCACTAACACACCTTCAAGCACCCTCCAAGGGACTCTACCTAAAATCTCGGGACGAGATTCCTTTAAGGGGGGAGGGCTGTAACACCCCAGGTGTTACCTTGGTTGGAGCCCACCTTGATACTAAAGGCTTTGATCACATGTGGTAGAGGCTTAGGGCCACACCAAAGAACTTTGGAGATCATGTGCTAACCATGTTGCCAATGACCTAAGAAGCATTACTCTAATCCTTGCTCACTTACTACCTTGGATAAGAGGGGAGAAGAACCCTAGACCTCTTTTTAAACTCTATCTTCCAAAACCCTAAGTAAAGGGGGGGGGAAGAGAGTGAGCAAATGTGCAAAGCATGGGCAATCTTTACCCAAACCCTAAGCAACCTTGTAACCAGCAATTAGGGGAGGGAAATAATGCAAAAAGACCCCTGGAGAAACCCCAATTCAAATCTCCAAGTGGAGAGAGAGCTAGAGCTCTCTATTTCTCTCTAAGTCCATTTTTAACCCTAGTTTAAGGATCAACCGTGTTCACCTTGAAGATGGCACCAAAACCACTTGGGTTCTATACCAAAAATGTGGTATACCACCTAAGGCACCCCCTGGAAGAAGTGGAGACCGAGACTTGGACGTTTGACAGGGATTGGCATCAGTTTTGTCGCGTGGTGGGCAGTGAGACAAGCCAGATTTGGCGCCCGTCTATCTCCTGATCTAGGGCGTATCTTCCTTTGGAACTCACACATGTGAGATAGCCCTAGGTGCCAGGAGGAGGTCTGCGCCGGATTCATGGCAAGATTCGCACGTTTGCGATCTCTGGAGACGTTTGAACAATGGAAGAAACTCACCTCCACGTGTTCGACGCCTTCTGCCCGCGCCAGAGCACGCCCGCGCGCGCTCCCGTGTGCCCAGCGCCACGCCCGAGCCAAACCAGCGCCGTGGCCCGCGCCCGAGCCTATAAAACCCTCCCAGGCTTCGAATACACTCTTCCGCGCACCCTCAAAACCTCACCGGAGTTAGCTCGTCGCCGTTTGCCCGTGCGCAGCGAGTCCGCGGCCGCCCAATCCCCCTGTCACCGTAGACCGGCCAGCAGAGCCATTCCCAACCCCGTCCAGCCCTCGGAGAAGACTGTGCACGCCTCCGTGAAGCTCCCCGAGCGAGGAATCGGAGATTGCTTCGCCGGAGAAACCAGTCCACGCTCGCCGGAGCTCTCAACCCCGCCGGAGTACGTGGACCGGGTAAACCGCTCAACCATCCTTCGATTTCTTGTGCACACAGTCGCTACGTTACACCGTGAAGCTCACCGTGCCCTTGGATTGAACCAGTTTGCCGTAGTTTGGCCGGTACACTCGCCGCCGACGAGCACACCCGCCCGCGCTCGTGGACCGGGCGATTCCGGCCATCCCCGACGTCAAGCCGTACCTCGACGTGACCGCCAGAGTCTCCCCGAGCCAACCCCACCCTTCGCTGGACCTCCCTCGCCGCCGGTAAGCCGCGCCACCCTTTTCTTTCCCGCGGTTACTGTTTCAGTTGGGGGAAGGACTGCGGGTGAGAGGGAGAGAAGGTCGGGGGGTTTTGTGAAATGTCAGAGACACAGGGGAACAGTGGCGCAAGGGTAGATCTGCGAGGGTTGATTTGATTTAAACCCAGGGACCCCGGTGTAAACTGTTTTTCCAGGAAACTCTTTTTAAAATCTATTTTAAAATTGAACAGAGACTTTAAAAATTCATAACTTATGTTTAGTTCATCCAAATTTGGTCAAACAAATTTTGTCAGACTCTAATTAATGTAACCTATTTAAGAAAAATATAAAACCCCTTGGTATTAAGGAAGATTTTAAAACTCTGATTTAATGTTAGTTTTGGCCAAAAGCTCAATAATAGTAAGAAAAATAGTTGTGCTATTTGACTAGGGTTAGAAAAATTTGGAGAAGTTTATATCTACCTACTGACCTGTTTAAAAATGTTGAACCTCTCTGTCCACTCTATTAAGTTGGTTTTTACCCCTTATTCCATAATATGCTTAAAGATAAGAAAAATAGAAAATGTAATTTAAACCATGAACCAGAGAGCACCCCTATTTTTGTTAGGATACTTATTTAATGTAGTTCACTGGAAAAATATATCATACCCTGGTTTAGTATAAAATAAGAAGGATACCTTTTAAATTAATAAAATAAGGATAACTTAGAAAAACCCTACAAAAATAACCCTAAGGCAAAGACACCCTAAACCTTGGGATAACTAATGTTTGGTTATTATGCACAGAGGAAAAATACAAAATCTGTTGTTTGATATTTTTCAAATGACAAGTTAGTTATAAGCACCTTTTTGGCATTAAACTTTAGAAAATCACAATTAAATAATCACCAATTAACTTTCTATGGATTTTGGCACAGAGGTTTAGTATTACTGTTAGATCCCAACAAAAATGACCCTTAGGAAGAAACTCAACTCTAATGGTGAGGTGTAGTGTAAAGTGGCCCATTTTACACCACCCTTGTTATTTTTTGTCTAAAGCATAGCCCTTATAGTTTAAGCCACAAATTCCTAAAACCAGCTAGGATAGCCAATGGCAACCCACTGCAATTTTTACAGAATTTTTGGAAATTATTAACCCACTGTCATAGTTCAAACCTACACTAAAAACCATAAGTAGAAATTAAAGAAAGGAAAATAAATACTGGTAATTAGTGTCACCTTAAAACCCTTATAACATTTCCCATTGAAATGTGTAAGGACAATGCAAATCCACTATGTTATCCTCAACAAACATCTAAACCTAGGAGTAATAAGCCTAAACCACTAAAAGCCCCGTATGACCCAGAAACCCTAAGTTATTCCTTAACTCAGTCTTCTTTTTGCATAATGTTATTAATCCTGCATAATCATAACATACATGTTCATTGCATTCGATAGACTGTAATCTTGCTGACGGAGAGTACGTCCTCGTGCCGGAGCAAGGAGCTGCTCAGGAGGTGTAGCCCCAGACCCAGTACCAGAGCCTGCACCAGAGGACCTGCCTGCCACTGCTTTGGAAGGCAAGCCCCGGTTTTATGCATAACCTGTTATTTAATGCTATTTTACTACACTTAATGATTGTAGGATTGTTTGTGCACTTAAGTGTAGGAGTTGTTTGAAACCATAGTTGCATGATCTCAGGAACCCCATTGTGATGAATACTAGTATGCTAAGTCGAGTAGCTGCTTTATTAAGTAGGATCTCGGTAGAAGTCGAGTGATTTTCTAGCACTCGCGCGAGATTAGGAAATTGGTTGTATCCATTTTTATATCATAATGGTGTTGGTCTGTGGACAACAATCTATGGGGATTGGTTGTCTACGAGGTGGGAACCGGAATAAGGATTAAGGTGTGGTACCGTGAGTCAAGCGTTTGAACGTACTAAGCACATGCCGAGAAATATGGTAAATCGGTAAGCCTAGTACCTGAGTGAACCTGGCAGTGGACTTTACCCCTCACGCGACCTGAGACGTAGTCTCCCATTCCGGTTATGGTGGGTACAAGTGCGGTCACTGCACGACGGCCAGTCGGGGTCAGTGAGGCATTGTACGCCAAGGCGGTGAGCCCTGATCTGCTGACAGGGAATCGATGGGGACGGTTGATGTGTGTGGGGACGGAGTGCCCCTGCATGTCGTGTGTTTAGGTTTACCTTGCAAGGTTTAAAAACTCGATTCGAATCGTCTGCTTCTCGCAGCTAATGAGACTGCTTGATCCATGCTGCTACATTGAGTAACAAGTGGAACTGTGTTGAGATGATACAAGATATTGATTGCTAAAAATGCTTGCTACTATGTATGAGTAGATAGTACACTTTTAGCCTTAAGAGAGTCACACTTAATTTTGACAAAGTTAAAATCTTGATTTAGAAACTCAGCTAGTGCTTTTGGCAACCAAATCCCACAGCCAAACAGCTGCATGTCTAGAGGTAGAGGAGTAGACTCCTCACACCGGGTAAGTCTAGCTGAGTATTAGTATACTCAGCCTTGCTTGTGGCATAATTTTACAGGTTCTCTGGAGGAAATGGTTGCTGGAGTGACTTGGCCGTCCACCTTGCCACCGGGTTGGACTGTCGAGTGGGACCCTGCCTCGGCTGAGGAGGAGCATGAGGAGTGATGGGACAGGCTTCCCCATCTCTCTATTTATTTACCGTTAGTTTATTTCCGCTGCACTTCGAAACAATGATGGTCACTTTTGCAGAAACTCCGATGATGATGATGATGATGTAATAATTTAATACTCTGACATGTATGGTTTTATGCTTTATTGTATTTGCTCTGTGACTCACCATCGAGTGAGATTGTGGTACTTGATCCTGTCAGTGGCCGTGTCGGACTAGATCCGAGGGATTGACGGATTATTCCCATTTAAGTGTGGTCTAGCCTCTAAGGCAGGGCTTAGGCACTTAAGTTGGAATAACTCGGGCAGTTCCGCCACAGAAAGTGGAGGTGAAGACTCCGAAGATCGGCCCTGGCGACCAAGTCACACAGTCTTCGGGAAATCGACTATCAGACAGAGTCATCTTGATAATATGAGAGGAAGGTATTTTCGAGACATATCTATTGTGAGGGCTGACAACGGAGACAGGACTGTTCCCGCTCCTGAAGAGAATGAAGTCGTAATCTTCTGAAGCTTCTTCAAGGCTAGGCTTCGGTTCCCCTTAAGCAGATTTGTTGTTGAGGTTTTAAAGATATATGAGATTTTCCTTCACCAGATTACTCCAGAAGCAATTATCAGAATGGGGATCTTCATCTGGGCCGTGAGGAGTCAAGGTTTGGATCCAAGTGCAAAATGTTTCTGTAGCATGCATGAACTTTCGTATGAGACGAAGGTCTGGGGTAAGGAACAGTATCATAACAATTTTGGTTGCTATAGCTTCGTTGCTCGCTCAGGCTCAAGTTTCCCAGTGCCAACATTTCAGAAAAAATGGCCCGGAGACTGGATGAAAGAATGGTTCTATGTGAAGAATGATTTGAAAGCAAGAGAAGATATTACAAAGATCATTATGCGCCCAATTTGGTCCCGCTTCGGCCTCCGAAAACCGAAGGTAGAGATTGATGAGGAAGCCGAAGCGTGCCAAAGGTCCTTCAGCACAGTCTGCACATTTATTGGGACAAGGGACTTAGTCCAAGAGCACGTGGCCTTCAGAATATGGCCACTGATAGACAACTGGGAGATGCCAAAAGAGACCATTAGCAACACTAAAGAAGGTGGTTTGGTTCGATTAAAATATACTTTCAGGTTTAGAGACCAATTTATGGAACCAGACGGCGACTGGCTGAAGTGCGTTGAAAACTGAAAGTTCCCTTTGGCCGGGGAACAGGATCTGGATGTCGCCTAGAGGGGGGGTGAATAGGCGAATAAAAATTATCACTTTAAAACTTAAATCTTACTCTACTCGAAGACAGGATCGCAGTGGAGTGAAGAACCCTTCGAGTAGGTTGTAGCGGAATTGAAGTTTCTGTCTTAAGAATATCCTGCACTTCAAAGAAAGCTAGTACCACAAGTAAACAGTGAAGTGCAGAAGTAAGAACTGAATAAGACAGAGAGTCAGCACATAACACAGAGCAGAGCACGTGGACACAGGAATTTATCCCGAGGTTCGGCCAAGCCTGAATGCTTGCCTAGTCCTCGTTGGAGTTAGCCACACCTGGGCTTGGAGTCTATTTCAACTCCTTCCTCCGTTTGCTCAGATCTGTCAGTCAGACAGATAGAGCCTTCCACTATGTTGAGGTAGTTACAACAGAGCCACGACTGCTTACAATCTTCTTGGCAGCACTCCGGCAGAGTAACGATATGCTCAAGACCTTGCTCTAGCTCTTAGCAGCTCCTCTCCACTCTCTAAAGGCTTATATCTTTGCCTTCTACCCAAACTAGAGAGATACACACAAGAGGGAGAGTGAGAATTGATCAGAGTGATGTCTACACTTGTTGGCTGCACTTCTATCTTGATTGAGGCGCCTAGAGGTCCCTTTTATAGGCACAAGGGGCCTAGGAGCCGTTGAGAGCAATCCAGGAAGGCAATACTTGCCTTCTGTCGGGTGGCGCACCGGACAGTGCGGTGCACCACCGGACACTGTCCGTTGCCCGATTTCCTTCCACAAATGGCGCAGTTGACCGTTGCAGTCTTGGAGCCATTGGCGCACCGGACACTGTCCGGTGCCTCCATCTGACCGTTGGCTCGGCCACGCGTCACGCGCGGATTGCGTGGCCGACCGTTGGCCCAGCCGACCGTTGGCTCACCGGACAGTCCGGTGCACCACCGAACAGTCCGGTGAATTATAGTCGTACATCGCGGGACTTCTCCCGAGAGCGGCCTGTTCACCGGAGTTCAGCCTGGCGCACCGGACACTGTCTGGTGCACCACCGGACAGTCCGGTGTGCCAGACCGAGCTGAATCTTGACTGGTCATAGCCAACACCTTTCCTTTTCTTTTCTTCTTCTTTTCTTTCTGTTTCTAGCACTTAGACAAACCATGTTAGTACATAAAAACAATGTATTAGGTCTGGAAACATACCTCGTGCCTTTATTTGCACTTTACCCAATTTTAGCATTTGGCACGTTTTGATATTTGATGTGGAACTCCAAAACCTTAAGTTAGCTTGACTTGATCTAGATTGATATGTCGGAGTTCCAACACCCTGCAAAGGTCATATAGAATGTATCCAAACATAGGAACAACCCAAACTAAAGATCAAGGTGAACTTAGCTCTTTTGGGCTGCTTCCAGTTCTGGTTTTGACACTGCTTCTTCTTCTAGTGACCTTGTGCACTTCTTAGAGCTTGATCTTGAGCCTTATGACTTACACCACATAACTGTAGCTGTTACCTCATTGGTTGTAAGTCACGTCCTTATGTAGTGATCCTTGATGTGCCATAGCTCTTCTCAACTAGATCACCCTTGACTTTGCAAGTCTTCTTCTTCACCCTTGGCTTTGGGTTCCTCAGCCTCTTTGACCTTCTCCCGTGCACTTGGTACCTCGAAGCTCTTCTTGCCTCCATCCTTGGCTTGATCAGTTGTCTCCGAGCTACGCACCCGAGTCTCACTTTATGCAATGTCCATCTTACTTGTGATGTCCATTATCTATCCATAATCCAGTTCTTTGACCATCACATTTGTTCACTTGTGTTGAACCTTGTTAGCTTTACATTCATCACCTGTTCAACACTTAACACACTTGTTAGTTCTTTAATTGAGTTGTCATCCAAACACCAAAACCCACAAGAGAGCTTTCAATCTCCCCCTTTTTGGTGATTGATGGCAACACAATTAAAGCTTACATAAGAGTGAAACTTAAAGCATAAATTTTGAGTTCTAAGATTGTAGAATGCTCCCCCTAAATATGTGCTTACATTAAAATCTTAGCTTTGGCCTTAAATGCCAAAATGCACATACTTAGGCTAAATCGAAGCATTGCTACACCTTAGCATCTGTGGGATGCATTGTGTCAAGGATCAAACCATGATGCGTATAACACACAAATGCACAGAATCAGAGTTAAACACCATTCACTTGAGTGGATGTATCACAGGAATATCAACCTACCACTATTCACCATTAAGATACCAATTTAAACTAAGATACCAATTTAAAGCAATCTTAAAGCACCGTTAATCTTAAAGCACCATTAACCACATGAATATCTATTACAGAATAAACACTATAGATGCCAATAAATTCATAGCAGCGGAAACACTAGTCCATATGATGCAACACATATAATACTGCAAGAGGCATATGATAAGAATTGTTAATAACACAATAACACACTAACAATGCTCAAACTAACACATCACAACACACTAACAATGCTCAAACTAACACATCACCCCTTAGGATAAGCTTTCCTCTCAAGTTGAGATAAGCTTTAATGCATAAATTCTCCCCCTTTGACATCAAACACCAAAACCATATTCAAGCAAGAACATAGGATGATGTCAAGGGTCAGCAGGGAGTTAAGGAGGAAAAACACACTATCAAAACTCTCCCTTACTTATTAAACATATGCACTACCAACATTTGAGTAAGATACATATACGCAAAAAGATCAATACTTCCTTTTGTACCTTTACCATGTTGTAGTGTACTTCCCATCTTGAAAATTTTAATCTCTCGGTAGCTTCTCCACACTTGTGCCTGATTCTTGATCCTAACCTTTTCTTGTTGCTAAGACACCAAGCTTAGAGCAAGTTATAGTATTGTGACACAAGATGAAGCTTCTATTCTAGTGATTACCAAGAGATGTCAATTGAAGCAAACTATCACGGCTACCAATTGAAAGGTCTTTTATTATCATAGCTCCATGATTTTGAGATTAAGCATCTAGTATCACCAAATATTATAGAGTATGAGCAATCTAAAAATGTGCACTTACTCACGACTTAAGATACCAATTTCTTGACTTACAGGGGTACCCAAGTCCTGATTGCTCCATTTCTTGCTTATCTTCTCTTTTCCACCTTGAGACTATACAAGATCACTCATGAAATAATTAGTCTCAGAAAGACACAAGTTATGTGTGCTCCCCCTAAATTTGTGCATCAAGTATTTGAATAACTTGCACTTTGCACATTCTAGCTTTTTCAGAACCAGAGGGGATCACTACATATCTTGGTCAAGGCATACTCCCAAATTCATCACAAAGAGAGTCAATTGAATACCAAATGAAAGGTTGACTTAATACAACGATGCATGCCTCAAGGAGTATAACATTTTACAAGCAACCTAGACAGGCTTCATACATGACAATTATTGCACCACATATACCAATTGAAAACAACACAATCATATATAAAGCGCAATGTCTAATCACATCAGGATTACGAACAATTTTCTTAGGTACACCAAGAGAAACAACATTTTAAGGCATAAGTTACCTAAGCCAAGATACTACCAATTAAATGTAAGAACATAGCTGTGATCACAATCAATGGAACTTCAAGATATTCAATGAAATTGCATAGTTCCATTCTACATACCTTTGCCTTTTTCTGAATTGCCATGAGAGCACCAGTTGTCATTAATTGAGGGCTCCTTTTGCTCATGCACCTTATAGCTCACGAGGGTGCATTTGAGGCACAACATGGATTTTGTATTCACACAATACCAGACTAGAGTAATCATGTGAACATAAACTAAACAAAATGTCATATTTGCACATAGGTTAATCATTAAAACAATATAGCATAACACACAAAGGGATACAAGTTTATTTACGAACACAAAAAGAGTTAATCATGGTGGATATGTCTAATGAAAAACTACCCATTAAATGATTCAAGAGACATAACCTCTAAAGCACACAATCATGATTAAGCAAGCATGGTTACGATCTTGGAAATCTTTTAATCATTGATTGAAAGGTACTCAACACAGGCAATCAAAAAGCATAACTACTCCAAGGACAGGTAGCACAACAACCAGACTTACGAGCATTACTGATTATCAACAAAGTACTTAAGATACAAGGGTACCATCCTATGGAGAGTAGGTTGCAGAATCTCATCAAAGTCCTTTGCTTGATTCACCAATAATGATTAAGGACCTATCCAACTTATTTCACTTGAGATGAACATGGGATTAGAATTGCACAGTCATTCAACCTTGGGTCAATGAATAGACAATAAAAGTAAACAACTTAAGCATAGAATTTGAATTAACCATCTTAAGCTATCCCATGGTCTCCAGTCCATCTCGAGGCACCTGCGTTGTCTAGTTAGCACAGTTTGGTACCCACCTCGGGATGGGTCCATGACGTTCAACTAAAAGTGCCTTTGGTACCCAAATAGTCTTTGTGCTAGTTCTAGGTGATCTCGTTATAGATCTAGCACACGTGTATGATTTGGGTCTCCTAAGCGAATGAGATTGAGACAAATTCACTTGCTTAGGAACCTTACCTTTATTACAAACCTTGGATAGATGACCCTGCTCACCACACTTGTAGCAGACACGTCGCTCAACCTGACATGACGCTTGCTGTTTGTCATTTTCCTTGGTGAGAGTCATCTTGGAGAATGCATATCTTTGATTCTTCATGACCGGACATGAAGTGATCATGTGGTCCTTGTTGTTGCATCCAAAACATCTCCTTATCTCTTCGTCCTTGTCTTTGTATGGACAAGATGCGATGAGGTGGCCTAATGCCTTGCACTTGAAGCATCTCCGTTTCCTCTTCTCTTGTTGTTCTTTGATGACATAGTGAGAGCACCTAGAGGGGGGTGAATAGGTGATCCTGTAGAACTTGAAACTTAAGCCACAAAAACTTGGTTAAGCGTTAGCACAATAATCGCCAAGTGGCTAAAGAGGAGTCATCAACAAAACACAATAACCACAAGAGATCAATCACAGAGATGGCACGATGGTTATCCCGTGGTTCGGCCAAGACCAACGCTTGCCTACTCCACATTGTGGCGTCCCAACTAACGAGGGTTGCAATCAACCCCTCTCAAGCGGTCCAAAGACCCACTTGAATACCACGTTGTTTTGCTTGCTTTTCTTAATCCCGTTTGCGAGGAATCTCCACAACTTGGAGCCTCTCGCCCTTACACTTGAAGTTCACAAGAAGCACGGAGTAAGGGAGGGATTAGCAACTCACACAAGACACTAAGATCACAGCAAATACGCACACACAAGACCCAGACTTAAGCTCGAAAGACTAGCACACTAGAACGGAGCTCAAATCACTAGAATGTCGAACAAGTGCGCAAGAATGAAGTGTGAGTGATCAAGATTGCTCAAGGAATGCTTGGTTTCCTCCTCCATGCGCCTAGGGGTCCCTTTTATAGCCCCAAGGCAGCTAGGAGCCGTTGAGAGCAATCCTGGAAGGCAGATCTTGCCGTCTGTCGACTGGCGCACCAGACAGTCCGGTGCACCACCGGACACTGTCCGGTGCAGATATCCTTCCTTATTTGGCGAAGCCGACCGTTGGAGTCTGAGAGCCGTTGGCGCACCGGACACTGTCCGGGGCACACCGGACAGTCCGGTGCACCAATGTGACCGTTGGCTCGGCCACGCGTCACGCGCGGAATCCTCGGCCGACCGTTGCCCCGGTTGACTGTTGACTCACCAGACAGACCGGTGAATTTTAGCCGTACGCCGTTAATCATCTCCCGAGAGCGACGAGTTCGCCTGTGAACTGCTCACCGAACAGTCTGGTGCACCACCAGACAGACCGGTGAATTTTAGCCGTACACCGCCATCGAAGTCCCGAGAGCAGCCTGTTCGCCAGAGCCAGCCTGGCGCACCGGACATTGTCCGGTGCACCACCGGACAGTCCGGTGCACCCAGACTGAGCAGACTTTGGCTGAACAAAGCCATCTCATTTCCAATTCAATTTTTCCTGTTTCCAGCACTTAGATGCAATACATTAGTCCATAAAACAATGTACTAAGTCTAGAAACATACCTTTTGACTTGATTTGCACTTTGTTCACCATATTGCATAGATCAACACAAAAGCACTTGCGTTGGCACTCAATCACCAAAATACTTAGAAATGGCCCAAGGGCACATTTCCCTTTCAATCTCCCCCTTTTTGGTGATTTATGCCAACACAACATAAAGCAACTAGAACAAGTGCAATATCAATGCAAATGAAAACCAAAAGTTGTTTTGAATCAATTTTGGCATATATGGATCACTCTTTGCCACCACTTGGTTTGTTTTTGCAAATCAAACTCAAATTCCTATCTCTAAGTCAAATCCACTTGTAGAGACATAAAGAGAGGTATTCCAAAGGAAATTGATCAAGGATTTCAAAAACTCCCCCTTTTTCCCATAATCAACACTTCTCCCCACAAGAGGCCAACTTTTGACAAAAGAGACAATAAAAGAGTTTTGACAAACCAAAAGCTCTAATCTACTATTTTCAAAATTTCTCAAGTGGTAGCTGATCCATCTATTGCTTTGGCCTTTATTTTCTCCCCCTTTGGCATCAAGCACCAAAACGGGATCAATCTTGGCCCTTTAACCCCATTGCCTCACCAAAATCTTCAAATAAGAATACAAAGGCAATGATATGAACTTGGAATAAGTTACCCTCTCATCGGAGTGCAGTGGAAGTCTTTCATGGTCCAAGTCCACCTTTTCCCTTTCAAACCTCCTTTGAGACTAAAACAAGCAAACTCAAGCAAACGGTTAGTCTCAAAGGGTCAAGTTGTAGCACAACTCCCCCTAAATATGTGCATCACTTGCACAAGGACTTGTGAGGTCCGGGAAGTGATTGTACAACTTGAGCACCATAGTAAGCAACAAAATGCATAAGGAACATGATCAAAGGCATAATCACATGTATGCTATAAATCAATCCAAGTTCCGCGAATCTAGGATATTTAGCTCACTACGCAGCCTGCAAAAGGTCTTTTCATCTAAAGGCTTAGTGAAGATATCGGCTAGCTGGTTCTCGATGCTAACATGAAACACTTCGATATCTCCCTTTTGCTGGTGGTCTCTCAAAAAGTGATGCCGGATGTCAATGTGCTTTGTGCGGCTGTGCTCAACAGGATTTTCCGCTATTCGGATAGCACTCTCATTGTCACATAGGAGTGGGACTTTGCTCAGATTGTAGCCAAAGTCCCGGAGGGTTTGCCTCATCCAAAGTAGTTGTGCGCAACACTGTCCTGCGGCAACATACTCGGCCTCAGCGGTGGATAGGGCAACGGAAGTTTGTTTCTTAGAGTTCCACGACACCAGGGACCTTCCTAAGAATTGGCACGTCCCCGATGTACTCTTCCTATCGACCTTACATCCAGCATAGTCGGAATCTGAGTATCCAATCAAGTCAAAGTTAGACCCCTTTGGGTACCAGATCCCGAAGCAAGGCGTAGCGACTAAGTATCTAAGAATTCGCTTCACGGCCACTAAGTGACAATCCTTAGGATCGGATTGAAATCTAGCGCACATGCATATGCTAAGCATAATATCCGGTCTACTAGCACATAAATAAAGCAACGAACCTATCATGGACCGGTATGCTTTTTGATCAACAGACTTACCTCCTTTGTTGAGGTCGGTGTGTCCGTCGGTTCCCATCGGTGTCTTTGCGGGCTTGGCGTCCTTCATCCCAAACCGCTTTAGCAAGTCTTGCGTGTACTTCGTTTGAGAGATGAAGGTACCATCCTTGAGTTGCTTCACTTGGAACCCAAGGAAGTAGTTCAACTCGCTCATCATCGACATCTCAAATTTCTATGTCATTACCCTGCTAAACTCTTCACAAGACTTTTGATTAGTAGAACCAAATATTATGTCATCGACATAAATTTGGCACACAAAAAGATCACCATCGCAAGTCTTAGTAAAAAGAGTTGGATCGGCTTTCCCAACCTTGAAAGCATTAGCAATTAGAAAGTCTCTAAGGCATTCATACCATGCTCTTGGGGCTTGCTTAAGTCCATAGAGCGCCTTAGAGAGCTTACACACGTGGTCGGGGTACCGTTCATCCTCGAAGCCAGGGGGTTGCTCCACGTACACCTCCTCCTTGATCGGTCCGTTGAGGAAAGCGCTCTTCACATCCATTTGGTACAACCTGAAAGAATGGTGAGCGACATATGCTAGCAATATACGAATTGATTCTAGCCTAGCCACAGGAGAAAAAGTCTCCTCAAAGTCCAAACCTGCGACTTGGGCATAACCTTTTGCCACAAGTCGAGCCTTGTTCCTCATCACCACCCCGTGCTCGTCCTGTTTGTTGCGGAACACCCACTTGGTTCCCACAACGTTTTGCTTGGGACGAGGCACCAGTGCCCAAACTTCATTGCGCTTGAAGTTGTTGAGTTCCTCCTGCATGGCCAACACCTAGTCCGGATCTAGCAAGGCCTCTTCCACCCTGAAAGGCTCAATAGAAGAGACAAAGGAGTAATGCTCATAAAAATTAACTAATCTAGAACGAGTAGTTACTCCCTTGCTAATATCACCCAAAATTTGGTCGACGGGATGATTCCTTTGAATCGTCGCTCGAACTTGGGTTGGAGGTGCCTGAGGTGCTTCTTCCTCTTCAACTTGAACATCCTGTGCTCCCCCTTGATCATGCGCCTCCACTTGAGGTACCTGTTCGTCATCTTGGGTTGAGGGATGCACCATAGTTGAGGAAGAAGGTTGATCTTGCTCCTTTTGTTCCAGTGGCCTCACATCTCCAATCGCCATGGTGCGCATTGCGGCCGTTGGAACGTCTTCTTCATCTACATCATCAAGATCAACAACTTGCTCTCTTGGAGAGCCATTAGTCTCATCAAATACAACGTCGCTAGAGACTTCAACCAAACCCGATGATTTGTTGAAGACCCTATACGCCTTTGTATTTGAATCATAACCTAATAAAAACCCTTCTACAACTTTGGGAGCAAATTTAAAGTTTCTACCTTTCTTCACAAGAATATAACACTTACTCCCAAATACACGAAAATAAGACACGTTGGGTTTGTTACCAGTTAGCAGCTCATATGAAGTCTTCTTGAGGAGGCGGTGAAGATAGCCCCTGTTGATGACATGGCAAGCCATGTTCACGGCTTCCGACCAAAATTGCTCGGGGGTCTTGAACTCTCCAAGCATAGTCCTCGCCATATCGATGAGCGTCGTGTTCTTCCTCTCTACCACACCATTTTGCTGAGGTGTGTAGGGAGCGGAGAACTCGTGCTTGATCCCCTCCTCCTCAAGGAACTCCTCCACTTGAAGATTCTTGAATTCGGACCCGTTGTCGCTCCTTATCTTCTTCACCTTGAGCTCAAACTCATTTTGAGCTCTCCTGAGGAAGCGCTTGAGGGTCCCTTGGGTTTCAGATTTATCCTGCAAAAAGAATACCCAAGTGAAGCGGGAAAAATCATCAACTATAACAAGACCATACTTACTTCCTCCTATACTTAGATAGGCGACGGGTCCAAAGAGGTCCATATGAAGCATCTCCAAGGGTCTTGATGTGGTCATCACATTTTTGGTGTGATGAGAGCCTCCCACCTGTTTCCCTGCTTGACAAGCTGCACAAGGTCTATCTTTTTCGAAATGTACATTAGTTAGACCTATCACGTGTTCTCCCTTTAGAAGCTTGTGGAGGTTCTTCATCCCCACATGTGCTAAGCGGCGATGCCACAGCCAGCCCATGCAAGTCTTAGCAATTAAGCATGCATCTAGACCGGCCTCTTCTTTTGCAAAATCAACCAAATAAAGTTTGCCGTCTAGTACACCCTTAAAAGCTAGTGAACCATCACATCTTCTAAAGACAGACACATCTACATTTGTGAAAAGACAATTATATCCCATTTTGCATAATTGACTAACAGATAACAAATTATATCCAAGCGACTCAACTAAAAACACATTAGAAATAGAGTGCTCAGATGAAATAGCAATTTTACCTAACCCTTTTACCTTGCCTTGGTTCCCATCACCGAATATTATTGAATCTTGGGGATCCTTGTTCTTGACGTAGGAAGAGAACATCCTCTTTTCCCCCGTCATGTGGTTTGTGCATCCGCTGTCGATAATCCAGCTTGAACCCCCGGATGCATAAACCTGCAAGGCAAATTTAGGCTTGGGTCTTAGGTACCCAACTCTTGTTGGGTCCTACAAGGTTAGTCACAATTGTCTTAGGGACCCAAATGCAAGTTTTATCTCCCTTGCATCTTGCCCCTAACTTCCTAGCAATCACTTTCTTATTTTTCCTATAAATGGCAAAAGAAGCATTGCAAGCATGATATATTGTTGATGGTTCATTAACTTTCCTAGGAACATTAACAACATTTCTCCTAGGCATATTATGAACAACATTTCTCCTACCAACATTTCTATCATGCACATAGGAAGAACTAGAAGCAAACATGGCATGAGAATCAAAAGCATCATATGCATTACAACTCCTATAAGTATTTCTAGTCTGTCTCCTATCATGGTACATAAAAGCATGGTTCTTTTTAGTACTACTAGCCATAGGGGCCTTCCCTTTCTCCTTGGTGGAGATGGGAGCCTTATGGCTTGTTAAGTCCTTGGCTTCCCTCTTGAAGCCAAGTCCATCCTTAATTGAGGGGTGTCTACCAATCGTGTAGGCATCCCTTGCAAATTTTAGCCTATCGAATTCACTTTTGCTAGTCTTAAGTTGGTCATTAAGACTAGCTACTTCATCATTTAATCTAGAAATGCAATCTAGGTGTTCACTACACGCATCAACAATAAAATCCTTACACCTAGTGCAAATCACAACATGTTCTACACAAGATGTTAATTTACTAGATTTTTCTAACTTAGCATTTAAATCATCATTTATGCTCTTTAAGCTAGAAATTGTCTCATGGCAAGTAGATATTTTGCAAGAAAGCATATCATGTCGTTTAACTTCTAAAGCAAGTGAATTTTGTGCACTAACAAATTTATCATGCTCTTCATACAACAAATCCTCTTGCTTTTCTAAAAGTCTATCCTTTTCATTCAAGGCATCAATTAACTAATTAATTTTGCCAATTTTAATTCTATCCAAACCTTTAAATAAACTAGAATAGTCTATCTCATCGTCATCACTAGAATCATCACTTGAAGAAGCATAAGTGGTATCCCGAGTACATACCTTCTTCTCCTTCGCCATGAGCCATGTGTGATGCTCGTTGGGGAAGAGGGATGACTTGTTGAAGGCAGTGGCGGCGAGTCCTTCATTATCGGAGTCGGAGGAGGAGCAATCCGAATCCCACTCCTTTTCGATATGTGCCTCGCCCTTGGCCTTCTTGTAATTCTTCTTCTTTTCCCTCTTGTTTCCTTTTTCCTAGTCACTATCATTATCAGGACAGTTAGCAATAAAATGACCAAGCTTACCACATTTGAAGCATGAGCGCTTCCCCTTTGACTTGGTCTTGCTTGGCTGTCCCTTACGACCTTTAAGCGCCGTCTTGAAGCGCTTGATGATGAGGGCCATCTCTTCATCATTGAGCCCTGTCGCCTCAACTTGCGCCACCTTGCTAGGTAACGCCTCCTTGCTTCTCGTTGCCTTGAGAGCAACGGGTTGAGGCTCATTGATTGGACCATTCAGTGCGTCGTCCACGTACCTCGCCTCCTTGATCATCATTCGCCCGATAACGAATTTTCCAAGGACTTCTTCGGGTGACATTTTGGTGTACCTGGGATTCTCACGAATATTATTCACCAAATGTGGATCAAGAACGGTAAAGGACCTTAGCATTAGTCGGACGACGTCGTGGTCCGTCCATCGCGTGCTTCCGTAGCTCCTTATTTTGTTGATAAGGGTCTTGAGCCGGTTGTATGTTTGGGTTGGCTCCTCGCCCCTTATCATTGCGAATCGTCCAAGCTCGCCCTCCACCAACTCCATCTTGGTGAGCAAGGTGACGTCGTTCCCCTCATGAGAGATCTTGAGGGTGTCCCAGATCTGCTTGGCATTGTCCAAGCCGCTCACTTTATGGTACTCGTCCCTGCACAAGGAGGCTAACAACACAGTAGTAGCTTGTGCATTTCTATGAATCTGTTCATTAATAAAAATAGGACTATCCGAGCTATCAAACTTCATTCCATTCTCAACAATCTCCCATATGCTTGGATGGAGAGAGAACAGGTGACTACGCATTTTGTGGCTCCAAAATCCGTAGTCCTCCCCATCAAAGTGTGGAGGCTTGCCGAGAGGAATGGAGAGCAAATGTGAATTTGAACTTTGAGGAATACGCGAATAATCGAAAGAAAAGTTTGAGTTAACCGTCTTTCGTTTGTCGTAGTCGTTGTCGTCGTTGTCCTTATGGGAAGAAGTGGACTCACCACTGTCGTCGTAGTAGACGATCTCCTTGATGCGTCTCGTCTTCTTCTTCTTTCCATCTTTGCGTCTGTGGCCCGAGCCCGAGCCGGTAGGCTTGTCATCCTTAGGCGCGTTGACGAAGGACTCCTTCTCTTTATCATTGATCACGATTCCCTTCCCCTTAGGATCCATCTCTTCGGGCGATTAGTCCCTTCGTGAAGAGAATGGCTCCGATACCAGTTGAGAGCACCTAGAGGGGGGGGGGTGAATAGGTGATCCTGTAGAACTTGAAACTTAAGCCACAAAAACTTGGTTAAGCGTTAGCACAATAATCGCCAAGTGGCTAAAGAGGAGTCGTCAACAAAACACAATAACCACAAGAGATCAATCACAGAGATGGCACGATGGTTATCCCGTGGTTCGGCCAAGACCAACGCTTGCCTACTCCACATTGTGGCGTCCCAACGGACGAGGGTTGCAACCAACCCCTCTCAAGCGGTCCAAAGACCCACTTGAATACCACGTTGTTTTGCTTGCTTTTCTTAATCCCGTTTGCGAGGAATCTCCACAACTTGGAGCCTCTCGCCCTTACACTTGAAGTTCACAAGAAGCTTGGAGTAAGAGAGGGATTAGCAACTCACACAAGACACTAAGATCACAGCAATACGCACACACAAGACCCAGACTTAAGCTCGAAAGACTAGCACACTAGAATGGAGCTCAAATCACTAGAATGTCGAACAAGTGCGCAAGAATGAAGTGTGAGTGATCAAGATTGCTCAAGGAATGCTTGGTTTCCTCCTCCATGCGCCTAGGGGTCCCTTTTATAGCCCCAAGGCAGCTAGGAGCCGTTGAGAGCAATCCTGGAAGGCAGATCTTGCCTTCTGTCGACTGGCGCACCGGACAGTCCGGTGCACCACCGGACACTGTCCGGTGCAGATATCCTTCCTTATTTGGCGAAGCCGACCGTTGGAGTCTGAGAGCCGTTGGCGCACCGGACACTGTCCGGGGCACACCGGACAGTCCGGTGCACCAAGCTTAGAGCAAGTTATAGTATTGTGACACAAGATGAAGCTTCTATTCTAGTGATTACCAAGAGATGTCAATTGAAGCAAACTATCACGGCTACCAATTGAAAGGTCTCTTATTATCATAGCTCCATGATTTTGAGATTAAGCATCTAGTATCACCAAATATTATAGAGTATGAGCAATCTAAAAATGTGCACTTACTCACGACTTAAGATACCAATTTCTTGACTTACAGGGGTACCCAAGTCCTGATTGCTCCATTTCTTGCTTATCGTCTCTTTTCCACCTTGAGACTATACAAGATCACTCATGAAATAATTAGTCTCAGAAAGACACAAGTTATGTGTGCTCCCCCTAAATTTGTGCATCAAGTATTTGAATAACTTGCACTTTGCACATTCTAGCTTTTTCAGAACCAGAGGGGATCACTCCATATCTTGGTCAAGGCATACTCCCAAATTCATCACAAAGAGAGTCAATTGAATACCAAATGAAAGGTTGACTTAATACAACGATGCATGCCTCAAGGAGTATAACATTTTACAAGCAACCTAGACAGGCTTCATACATGACAATTATTGCACCACATATACCAATTGAAAACAACACAATCATATATAAAGCGCAATGTCTAATCACATCAGGATTACGAACAATTTTCTTAGGTACACCAAGAGAAACAACATTTTAAGGCATAAGTTACCTAAGCCAAGATACTACCAATTAAATGTAAGAACATAGCTGTGATCACAATCAATGGAACTTCAAGATATTCAATGAAATTGCATAGTTCCATTCTACATACCTTTGCCTTTTCCTGAATTGCCATGAGAGCACCAGTTGTCATTAATTGAGGGCTCCTTTTGCTCATGCACCTTATAGCTCACGAGGGTGCATTTGAGGCACAACATGGATTTTGTATTCACACAATACCAGACTAGAGTAATCATGTGAACATAAACTAAACAAAATGTCACATTTGCACATAGGTTAATCATTAAAACCATATAGCATAACTCACAAAGGGATACAAGTTTATTTACGAACACAAAAAGAGTTAATCATGGTGGATATATCTAATGAAAAACTACCCATTAAATGATTCAAGAGACATAACCTCTAAAGCACACAATCATGATTAAGCAAGCATGGTTACGATCTTGGAAATCTTTTAATCATTGATTGAAAGGTACTCAACACAGGCAATCAAAAAGCATAACTACTCCAAGGACAGGTAGCACAACAACCAGACTTACGAGCATTACTGATTATCAACAAAGTACTTAAGATACAAGGGTACCATCCTATGGAGAGTAGGTTGCAGAATCTCATCAAGGTCCTTTGCTTGATTCACCAATAATGATTAAGGACCTATCCAACTTATTTCACTTGAGATGAACATGGGATTAGAATTGCACAGTCATTCAACCTTGGGTCAATGAATAGACAATAAAAGTAAACAACTTAAGCATAGAATTTGAATTAACCATCTTAAGCTATCCCATGGTCTCCAGTCCATCTCGAGGCACCTGCGTTGTCTAGTTAGCACAGTTTGGTACCCACCTCGGGATGGGTCCATGACGTTCAACTAAAAGTGCCTTTGGTACCCAAATAGTCTTTGTGCTAGTTCTAGGTGATCTCGTTATAGATCTAGCACACGTGTATGATTTGGGTCTCCTAAGCGAATGAGATTGAGACAAATTCACTTGCTTAGGAACCTTACCTTTATTACAAACCTTGGATAGATGACCCTGCTCACCACACTTGTAGCAGACACGTCGCTCAACCTGACATGACGCTTGCTGTTTGTCATTTTCCTTGGTGAGAGTCATCTTGGAGAATGCATATCTTTGATTCTTCATGACCGGACATGAAGTGATCATGTGGTCCTTGTTGTTGCATCCAAAACATCTCCTTATCTCTTCGTCCTTGTCTTTGTATGGACAAGATGCGATGAGGTGGCCTAATGCCTTGCACTTGAAGCATCTCCGTTTCCTCTTCTCTTGTTGTTCTTTGATGACATAGTGAGAGCACCTAGAGGGGGGTGAATAGGTGATCCTGTAGAACTTGAAACTTAAGCCACAAAAACTTGGTTAAGCGTTAGCACAATAATCGCCAAGTGGCTAAAGAGGAGTCATCAACAAAACACAATAACCACAAGAGATCAATCACAGAGATGGCACGATGGTTATCCCGTGGTTCGGCCAAGACCAACGCTTGCCTACTCCACATTGTGGCGTCCCAACTAACGAGGGTTGCAATCAACCCCTCTCAAGCGGTCCAAAGACCCACTTGAATACCACGTTGTTTTGCTTGCTTTTCTTAATCCCGTTTGCGAGGAATCTCCACAACTTGGAGCCTCTCGCCCTTACACTTGAAGTTCACAAGAAGCACGGAGTAAGGGAGGGATTAGCAACTCACACAAGACACTAAGATCACAGCAAATACGCACACACAAGACCCAGACTTAAGCTCGAAAGACTAGCACACTAGAACGGAGCTCAAATCACTAGAATGTCGAACAAGTGCGCAAGAATGAAGTGTGAGTGATCAAGATTGCTCAAGGAATGCTTGGTTTCCTCCTCCATGCGCCTAGGGGTCCCTTTTATAGCCCCAAGGCAGCTAGGAGCCGTTGAGAGCAATCCTGGAAGGCAGATCTTGCCGTCTGTCGACTGGCGCACCAGACAGTCCGGTGCACCACCGGACACTGTCCGGTGCAGATATCCTTCCTTATTTGGCGAAGCCGACCGTTGGAGTCTGAGAGCCGTTGGCGCACCAGACACTGTCCGGGGCACACCGGACAGTCCGGTGCACCAATGTGACCGTTGGCTCGGCCACGCGTCACGCGCGGAATCCTCGGCCGACCGTTGCCCTGGCTGACTGTTGACTCACCGGACAGTCCGGTGCACCACCGGACAGACCGGTGAATTTTAGCCGTACGCTGTTAATCATCTCCCGAGAGCGACGAGTTCACCTGTGAACTGCTCACCGAACAGTCTGGTGCACCACCAGACAGACCGGTGAATTTTAGCTGTACACCGCCGTCGAAGTCCCGAGAGCAGCCTGTTCGCCAGAGCCAGCCTGGCGCACCGGACATTGTCCGGTGCACCACCGGACAGTCCGGTGCACCCAGACTGAGCAGACTTTGGCTGAACAAAGCCATCTCATTTCCAATTCAATTTTTCCTGTTTCCAGCACTTAGATGCAATACATTAGTCCATAAAACAATGTACTAAGTCTAGAAACATACCTTTTGACTTGATTTGCACTTTGTTCACCATATTGCATAGATCAACACAAAAGCACTTGCGTTGGCACTCAATCACCAAAATACTTAGAAATGGCCCAAGGGCACATTTCCCTTTCACATAGAGACATGGTCAGTGCGAACAACATGATTAATTGAATCTTTACCTTTTTCCAAGCTCATGTTGATTTCTTCATCTTTAGGAACATCCTTCTTATGGAGCTTAACACTTGCTGTAGTTTTTTCTTTCTCAAGCTTCTTCACCACGCGCCCGTGGATATCTTGAGAAAGTTGAGCAATGCATCTTCTCCTTAGTTGTCTTTGCTTCTTGTTCCCACACAATTTCTTTTATGACCCTACAACTTTTTGCTCATTTAAACACTCGCTTCCTTTTGAGCGACAGGGGTTAGCACATGGTGATAGATTATCCAAATGTGTATTTGTGCAAGAATGAGGTTCACATGAATCTAAGTTCGTAATTACGACCTCATGATCAACATCAAGCATGATATGGTCATCAACTAATTTATTATGAGAGTATGACAACATATCATACTTTTCACCTAGAGCAAGTTTTTCTAAATTTATCATTTCTACTTGACTCCTAAGCATGAAATTTTCAGTTTTAAGTTGGGCAACATTAGATAATGCATCATGATTATTTCTTTGCTCAATTAAAACAGATTCATACCGTTGGACCAAATCATCATGAGAGCACTTTAGCTCCTCATGTTCTTTGGTCATCTTCTCCAGACTGTTGTTGGTTTTGATGAGTGTCTCCTCTAGCCTGAGAAGCGTCTCGCCTTGTTCCTTGTTCCTTCTCAATAGCTTAACCAAGAGTGCTTTGTCCTCCTTATTGAGATGGATGTAGAAACGACGAATCTCCTCTTCTTCCACATCGTCGGTCTCATTTTCCCTGTCAGTAATATCAGTGGAAGCAAAACAGGAAAATGTACCTTGTGATGATGTAGATTCCTCATCCTCATATTCCTCCTCATCTCCACCATCATTGTTAGCAATAAAACATTTATTACTAGTGGAAGACAAACCTGTTGACGAGGTGGATTCATCGTTTGGTGGCCAATGCTTTTCTTCTCCCTTTGAAAGGTTAGTATCACAGGCAATATAGGGAGTAGGAGCGGTACAATTTGCCACAAAATATTTTACTTTAATTCTATTCCATAAATCATGAGCATCAACAAATAAATCACTATCACTACTCATGATGGAAAAATAAGCACTTCTAGACAGAGAATCAACTAAGATGTTGCAAGCATGGTGATTTAGAGATAGACATCTTAGTTCATCATTAGAAGGATTTTTACTAACATTAGAGGGAAAAATACTTCTACTAAAGATCTGTCTCAAATCAGGATCAACATTCATGAAAGCATTATAAATGGAGACAGACCAGGATTTGTAGTTAGAACCATCGCCTAGAAGAAGTTCAACAGTTACCTCTTGTGACGATATCGTCATCTCCGGACGGCTAAGCCCACACTGGAGAGGACTAGCTCTGATACCAATTGAAAGTTCCCTTTGGCCCGGGAACAGGATCTGGATGTCGCCTAGAGGGGAGGGTGAATAGGTGAATAAAAATTATCACTTTAAAACTTAAATCTTACTCTACTCGAAGACAGGATCGCAGTGGAGTGAAGAACCCTTCGAGTAGGTTGTAGCGGAATTGAAGTTTCTGTCTTAAGAATATCCTGCACTTCAAAGAAAGCTAGTACCACAAGTAAACAGTGAAGTGCAGAAGTAAGAACTGAATAAGACAGAGAGTCAGCACATAACACAGAGCAGAGCACGTGGACACAGGAATTTATCCCGAGGTTCGGCCAAGCCTGAATGCTTGCCTAGTCCTCGTTGGAGTTAGCCACACCTGGGCTTGGAGTCTATTTCAACTCCTTCCTCCGTTTGCTCAGATCTGTCAGTCAGACAGATAGAGCCTTCCACTATGTTGAGGTAGTTACAACAGAGCCGCGGCTGCTTATAATCTTCTTGGCAGCACTCTGGTAGAGTAACGATATGCTCAAGACCTTGCTCTAGCTCTTAGCAGCTCCTCTCCACTCTCTAAAGGCTTATATCTTTGCCTTCTACCCAAACTAGAGAGATACACATAAGAGGGAGAGTGAGAATTGATCAGAGTGATGTCTACACTTGTTGGCTGCACTTCTATCTTGATTGAGGCGCCTAGAGGTCCCTTTTATAGGCACAAGGGGCCTAGGAGCCGTTGAGAGCAATCCAGGAAGGCAATCCTTGCCTTCTGTCGGGTGGCGCACCGGACAGTCCGGTGCACCACCGGACACTGTCCGGTGCCCGATTTCCTTCCACAAATGGCGCAGTTGACCGTTGCAGTCTTGGAGCCATTGGCGCACCGGACACTGTCCGGTGCACACCGGACAGTCCGGTGCCTCCATCTGAACATTGGCTCGGCCACGCGTCATGCGCGGATTGCGCGACCGACCGTTGGCCCAGCCGACCGTTGGCTCACCGGACAGTCCGGTGCACCACCGGACAGTCCGGTGAATTATAGTCGTACATCGCCGGACTTCTCCCGAGAGCGGCCTGTTCACCGGAGTTCAGCCTGGCGCACCGGACACTGTCCGGTGCACCACTGGACAGTCCGGTGTGCCAGACCGAGCTGAATCTTGACTGCTCATAGCCAACACCTTTCGTTTTCTTTTCTTCTTCTTTTCTTTCTGTTTCCAGCACTTAGACAAACCATGTTAGTACACAAAAACAATGTATTAGGTCTGGAAACATACCTCGTGCCTTTATTTGTACTTTACCCAATTTTAGCATTTGGCACGTTTTGATATTTAATGTGGAACTCCAAAACCTTAAGTTAGCTTGACTTGATCTAGATTGATATGTCGGAGTTCCAACACCCTGCAAAGGTCATATAGAATGTATCCAAACATAGGAACAACCCAAACTAAAGATCAAGGTGAACTTAGGTCTTTTGGGCTGCTTCTAGTTTTGGTTTTGACACTGCTTCTTCTTCTAGTGACCTTGTGCACTTCTTAGAGCTTGATCTTGAGCCTTATGACTTACACCACATAACTGTAGCTGTTACCTCATTGGTTGTAAGTCACGTCCTTATGTAGTGATCCTTGATGTGCCATAGCTCTTCTCAACTAGATCACCCTTGACTTTGCAAGTCTTCTTCTTCACCCTTGGCTTTGGGTTCCTCAGCCTCTTTGACCTTCTCCCGTACACTTGGTACCTCGAAGCTCTTCTTGCCTCCATCCTTGGCTTGATTAGTTGTCTCCGAGCTACGCACCCGAGTCTCACTTTATGCAATGTCCATCTTACTTGTGATGTCCATTATCTATCCATAATCCAGTTCTTTGACCATCACATTTGTTCACTTGTGTTGAACCTTGTTAGCTTTACATTCATCACCTGTTCAACACTTAACACACTTGTTAGTCCTTTAATTGAGTTGTCATCCAAACACCAAAACCCACAAGAGAGCTTTCAAAAACACCAGCGATGAACTACTTGGAGCCTATTCCAAGTCTAAAGATAACGCACTATCTGCGGCTTTCGGGAGCTGAAAAAAGAAGAGGCTAAATAGAGTTTTTGATGCTATCGGATTTATGTATCCTTACTACCGCTACTCGCCAAGGGGGGAGAAGAGAAAGAGTGCAACTTCTAGGAAGGATGTTACTTTTCAGCTGCTCCGAGTGAGCCCGCGCCGAAGAGGAGAAAAGTGAAGGTTCTTACTCACCGACCGCACTACATTGAACTGGCCATAGTGCCCGAATTTGGCGGTGAGACCTCTTCGGCTACTGAAGCCAAAGAACCTGCGCTTACACAGAAGATTGAAGAGCCAGCTGCAATGTCGAAGGCATCTTCAGCCAAAATAGCTAAGCCGAAGGCCGATAATATTAAAGAGATAGGGGTCGAAGGAACAAAGATATTAGAAGTTAAAAGCCCTTCGGCAGAAGTGACAGTGCCGAAGGCACAAAAAGGTCTTACAGCGACCCCCAAGAGGAAAAGGATGGTCAATGTACTAGATGCGCTGGAGACGATAAAGACTTCAAGCTCTACTTCAGGGAAAATTGTCGAAGCTTCAAAAGCGCAGACTGAGACAAAACTAACTGAAGCTGAAGCTGCAAAGAACCAGGCCGAGACTGAAGCTGAGCCTTCAGAGCCCGCCAAGGAGAAATCCTTGGAAACCGGAGAAGAGGAAATGGAAAAAGAAGCTGCAGAACAAATTTTGCCTGAAAAAACTGCCACTCCTACTCCCGAAGCATCCTCCAAAGTTCTTGATTATATTGTACGACATGCTTCGGGAAAAGGTTATCTAAAGAAGAAAAGCGAGAAGCTCAATACTATGCCAAGAAACTGAAATATCCAAAGGGGGCATTGATATTCAACGGCATCGGAGAAGAAGATTTCTTGTATTGTCTCCCAGACAGCAAGGAGATTCTGTCTGCCGGGAGATGAGCAGAAGCTTCGGATTCCCGACACTGGAAGTTGGGCTTTCGGCGCTATCGAAAGATGAATTGGCGGATAGCTTAGCATATAATAGTTTAAAGGTGTGAGACTAAAATTTTTTGTACTTAAAAACAAAGATTTTTGTTTATTTGTTTATGCTTAATACCGCACTTCTTTTGCCAGGCCTGATTCTTAGCAATGCCCTTAGGGCGCAGAAAAGTGCCGAAGACGAAGGATGCACTATAGCTTTGAACAACCTTCGTTCCGAAGTAATTGAACTAAGAAACGAAGGTCTTGAAAAAGATAGAATATTAAACTCATTGGTGAACAAAATAAAAGAAGACGAAGCTACTTCCAAAGCCCAAGTTGAAGCCCAGAAATGCAAAATTGAGAACCTTCGGAAGCAGCTAGCTGAAGCAAAATTGAAATGTGCTATTGCTGAAGCTGACTGAGACGCCAGTGATTACTGGAAAAATTATTGGGAAAAAACAGTTGTATAACTCCGCTCTTCAAAAGAAAGATGTTATAAAATTCTGTAGAATGTGTGGAAAAGATAAAAACTAGCTTCGCCAATGTTGGCGCATATTCAAGTGAAGACAACTTCGTACGGGGCGATCCCGAGGGGCTAATTGAGTGGATCAGCAGCGAGGCTGAAGCCTTTGAGGAGATTTTAAATGACCGTGGGGACGTCTGTGCCTTCTCAGGTGCGATGGGAATTGCAGCTATTTTGGAGAAGTCAGGTTGCGATCATGTGAAAGCTTTGGCCCAAGCCGAAGCTACTTTATCTATTGATGATACAAAGGACCCCTCGGCCAAAGCAAGCTTAGTTGGTGGAAAATTCTTTACTGACATCTGGGAAAATGGCGGCCGAGGGATGGCCCACAAAATAATAAAGAAGAGCGAAAAAGATACTCATGATGCTAGGAAAGCAGCAAAGGGAGCTGAAAAAGCTGCGGAACTCGAAAGGCGGATAGGTATTGCTTAATAGCTTTTAACTTTATTTTTTATTTTTGTGACTTCAAACTTATTTACGTTTTCTACCGCAGCCGAACTATCTCCTCCCCCAGAGCCCTCCGAGTCGTTGGCCGACCCAGAAGCAAGGGCATCAGCAGAAATTGTTAGGATTGAAGCTATTGTAGACGAAGTCGTTACCCGACTGCTGACCGAAACTGCAGATGAAGTTTTGAAGGAAGAATAATAGATATTGTAAAAACATTGCTAGAATTTTAATGTAACATTTGCTGGACTATGCTTGTAATATTTGATGCTCATGAGTTTTTAATGTAATATATAAATGGCATTGTAATTCATTTCTTTGCGATGCATGAAACTTTTATTGTACATACCATTTTTGAGCCTTCGGCGAAAAAACACCTTCCCTTCTTTTCATGCTTCGTAAAGAAGAGTTTTTATGCTTCGTGAAAAATCCTCCAATCGTGGCAGAAACATTAATGCTTCGTCGGTAATAGACTTTCTTCCTCGATATCAGAGTATATAAAAAATGCTTCAAGCGTCGCCATAACACTGATGCTTCGTCAACAATAGACTTTTTCCTCCACTTCAGAGCTGATAAAGCTGTATCTCTTCAAAACTTATTTTGTGCCTTAGCACAATTTCACTTTTTCTAAGCATTCTCCGAAGGTCAACATTGTATTCCCTTCTTGTGCCATTGATGCAATATGATGTATGATGTTATGTTATGCGAAATGATGTGATGATGTTATGCTATGCAAAATGATACTTTGTGCCGAAGACACACACTCATATCCCCATATTGGAATACACAATCTCTTTGCCGTTTATTTTTTGGCTTCACCGCTTATTTTTCGATGTATCAGCGCTGACTTTTCGCTGTAAGTTCTGCATTCCCTTAGGAACGTCTTTTAAACTTCTTCGCCTTCTATTTTGGCAGTATTCACGTTGACTTTTCGCGCTTTGCCTTATATTTCGGCGGTATTTGGCTCTACATTCCCTTTGGAACGACTTTTGAGCAGAGAACTTACATTGCGCTCCCTTAGGAACGACTTTTTGTAGCTTCAGCAAACTTACGCTGCATTCCGTAGAACGGCTTTTTATAGCTTCGGAGATACTTGTGACTTAGGAACGACTTTTTGTGCCTCGGCGATTTTCTGGACTCCGTAAGTCTGTGGAGAAGATATATTTTCACTATGGCCAAAACGAAGCTATTACAAGGTATTGAAAACGATAAGAAAACTAAGTTTTCAACAACTGTTCCTTAGTAAGAAAGAGAATGACAATGAATGTAAAAACCGATTCAGGGGTAGGATATCTCTTAGTAGATATGCTTCGACTCTGGCACAGTACTATTGACTGTGCGAGCTTCGGACTCCTCCCTAAAGTCTCTCTGCTGATGGGTCTGTTGACTCCCTTCGGGCTGTTGGCCGCATGAATATGCAGGTTGTAGTGGTGGCGGAGGTGGAGGCTGTGGCCAGGATGCCTGTGGCTGACTAGCCGAAGCAACAGACGCTGCAGGATGGTTACCCACATACTCTGGTATGTAGGGTGAGTGATATGAAGCAGTATGCATGACCTGCTTCGGCTGATTCTGCTGAGCTGCAGCTTCTGTTATTTCCTTCTATTTCTGAATGGTGACATGGCACATCCTTGTAGTATGGCCCTTGTCCTCACCACAGAATAAGCAGTAATATTTTCTGTGCTGATCCCCAAATCTTCCTCCGAAGCCCCTGGCGCCTCTGCCCCTTGGAGCTTGCGGCCGAATATAGCTTTGTTGGTGCCCCGAAGCTTGCGAGGAATATTGTGGCCTCTGTTGCTGACTTCCTCTGTCGTCATTCTGGGTAGAGTGGATTGATCTGACATGCCTTGGGTGGATTCTCCCTTCGAAGCCCCTGGTCATCTCAGAGAACCTGTAGGCCTCCTCCCTTCTTTGACGAAAGTCATTATCAGCGCGGATGTATTCATCCATCTTTTGAAGCAGCTTCTCCAAAGTCTGTGGAGGCTTTCTAGCAAAATACTAGGCAGTAGGTCCTGGACGAAGCCCCTTGATCATGACCTCAATGACGATTTCATTGGGCACTGTAGGCGCTTGGTACTCTCAGACGCAAGAACCTTCGGACGTATGCCTGGAGATACTCCTCGTGATCTTGTGTGCATTGAAACAGAGCCTGAGCTGTGACTGGCTTCGTTTGGAAGCCCTGGAAGCTTGTCACCAGCATGTTTTTGAGTTTCTGCCATGAAGTGATAGTTCCTGGCCGAAGGGAAGAATACCATGTCTAGGCCACATTCTTAACTGCCATAACGAAGGATTTGGCCATGACAGCTGCATTGCCTCCATATGAAGATATGGTTGCTTCATAACTCATCAAAAACTGCTTTGGGTCTGAATGTCCATCATACATTGGAAGCTGAGGTGGCTTGTATGATGGGGGCCACGGGATAGCCTGCAGTTCTGCTGCCAAGGGAGAAGCATCATCAAAGGTAAAGGTATCATGATTAAAATCATCATACCATCCATCGTCATTGAACAAGTCCTCTTGATGAAACTCCCTGTGCTGGGGCCTTCGTTCTTGTTCATCCTGAGCAAGATGGTGTACTTCTTCAGTGGCTTCGTTGATCTGCTTTTGAAGGTCGGCTAGTCGAGCCATCTTCTCCTTCTTCCTTTGTACCTGTTGATGAAGCATCTCCATGTTTCTGATTTGTTGGTCTAACTCGTCCTCCTGGGGTGTTGGACTAGTGGCCTTCCTCTTCTAGCTTCGTGCCTCTCGGAGAGAAAGAGTTTCCTGATTCAGGTCCAGTGGCTGCAGAACGGCAGCCCCCGTCGCTGAAGCTTTCTTCGGTGGCATGACGAAGGTCAGTACTTGCCGAAGGTGGTCGAAAAGGATTCACCGGAGGTGGGCGCCAATGTTGGGGACTTGTTCTCAAATGCTATGAGTTAAGAACAAGGCAACACAAAAACGTCAAATGTTAAAGCCCTTCGTCCTTCGAGGCATTATTTCCCTTAGGATATAATGATCTTCGGACGAAGGTTATGAAGGACATACCTTCATCAATGCAACATATAATAATGAAGAAAGAATCATATGAAATGTAAAAGATAACATAAACAATTATATATCAATTCATTTCTATTTTATTACTATAGAAAAATAGAAATGATATCAGATTACAAATGTACCTTTAGCTCGAAGGAAGGTAAAAGTACAAGCATGACGCAAAAGCAGGATAACAAGTCAGCGTGAACAGTACGGGAGTACTGTTCATCTATTTATAGGCACAGGACGCAGCCCGTGTGAAATTACATCCATGCCCTTTGCATTTGCTAATGACTCTAAGGTAATCTACCGAGGTCTAAATAGTCTTTTCCCTTTTAAGTCGGTTCCCTTTTCTGCCATTATGCCGAAGCTCCCTTGCGCGTAGCTTCGACGCTGCATCAACCTTCGTATTGTTCGCACTTTTCACACTGTGTGTGGTTCTGATCAGAGTTCGAAGGCAACTGTTCATATATTACACTCAAGAAACATTGTTAAATCATGTTTTTGAGGACCTTCGGAAGACGAAGGCCCCCAACAAGGTCGTTTGAAAAACTCAAAAAATTAAGGATAAAAATGATTTCTAGTGGCGGTTCCTTAAGAAAACCGCCACTAGAAATCGATTTTTACAGGCGGTTCCTTAAGAAAACCGTCACTAGAAATCATGGATTTCTACTGGCGGTTTTCATAAGGAACCGCCTCTGGAAATACGATTTCTAGTGACGGTTTTCTTAAGAAACCGTCACTAAAAATAGCACAGGCGGTTGATAACCGAATCCGCCTGTAAAAATGTATCGCACCGCAGGCTTTGAGCCTTTTTCTACTAGTGACAAGTCACTCAAAAAATGGAAAACAGTGAATGCAAAAATGATATTCATATTATTTAGCACAAGTTACGACCTATTTTAGGAACAGACCGAAATTTTTGAACATCATATGCTCTCGAAACATGACCGCAAACTTGTGACCCGGTTGTGTTTAAAATTGTATAAAGCACAAACAAAGTTAAAAAATCATGAAATTTATCGACATATCATGATATCATATGTAGAAACTCTAACAAAAAATTAACACTGTTTCGTGAAAGTTGTCATGCACTATGTGTAAAAACTTAGCCAACATTCACATGAAATCATAAAACTTATACGGAGACCTGCCGGGTATACACATAGTGGGCGACAAGTTTCACGAAACAACGTTAAATTTTTATCAGAGTCTCTACATATGATATCATGACATGTCAACAAGTTTCATGATTTTTTTGACTTTGTTTGTGTTTTATACAATTTTAAAACAACTAGATTGTAAGTTTGCGGTCATGTTTCGTGAGTATGATGTTTAAAAATTCTGGTTTGTTTCTGAAACAGATCTTAACTTGGCTAAATAATATAAATACTATTTTTGCATTCGCTGTTTTCCATTTTTCGAGTGACTTGCAGTTCAAATCTGTCACACTCGGTTTTGGAAGGCAAACCGAATGCGAACCATGTACGTGCCAGGATAAAAAATTCACGTACACAACGTTTATAGGCTAGAGTCATTTACATAATATATATTTCAAAGTGCACATCATAGAAACATAGCCAACTTAAACAAACCCACCTCAGTCAGCTGACTAGGGGAGCTGGGGAGGTCGCTAGCCTAATCCTTGAACTCATCGAAGTCCTGTAATTCCTGGATATCTGTCTCGATGCCTTCTTCTTCTTTACCTGAGCATAGGTTGCACCAAAGGCAATCTAGTGTTTTGTGAAAGCAAGTGTGAGCACATCAACGTACTCACCCTGAGACGGTGGAATGATTTTCTAAGTATACAAGACAAAAAACTGCATGGTACAACCCTAAGCCCCTAAACCATAAATGATGTTAAGAGACAATCTGTATGGAGAATCTTTTAGAGACAGGCTCTTCGCAAAGAGCACATCTTTTGTATTTTTTTATATTAACCCCTTAGAGACCCCTTAAGAGATCACCTAATAAATGTGGTTGTACACACTCTAACAACTCTATTAACACTTAGAACTAGCAGATGCTTAATATTATTGCTTATCCATTAAAAGTGGATAATTAATTTTCATCAATAGAGGCATAACATATACCTTATAAGCTCAATCGATCTCCGTTGTTGTGACCTAGCTTACATTATTTATGCGAAACACATGCTAGTCATAATGCTCTTATGTTATCATTAACCACTGAAAATCAATTAGGGACCTAAATATACTTCCGGTGAGCACACCTCAACTAAGTGTGTGCACGAACTAATTGTTTATTTTTACTGCTAGTCATATGTCCGTGCATTGCTACTGTTTTTTTTATATATGATATATGTCGGGGACCATAATTAGGGGTACCCTCAAGACGCCTAATTCTCAGCTGGTAACCCCCATCAGCATAAAGCTGCAGAGGCCTGATGGGTTTGATTAAGTCAGGGATCAGTCCATACGAGCGACTCGATCACGCCACGCCCGAGCCTAGCCTCGGGCAAGGGCAGCCGACCCTGAGGTGTTTCCGTCTCGCCCGAGGCCCCCTTTTTACGGCAGACGCATCTCCGGCTCGCCCGAGGCCTTGCCTTCGTTGAGAAGCAACCCTGACTGAATCACCACGCCGACCGACCAAGTCACTGGGGCATTTGACGCAAAGAGTGGGACTGCCGGGCGGCCAGGCTTGGCCAAAAGCGCCATAGGAAGCTCCGCCCGACCCAGGGCTCGGACTCGGGCTGAGGCCCCGGAAGACGGCGAACTCCGCTCCACCCGACCCAGGGCTCGGACTCGGGCTGAGGCCCCGGAAGACGGCGAACTCCGCTCCGCCCGACCCAGGGCTCGGACTCGGGCTGAGGCCCCGGAAGACGGCGAACTCCGCTCCGCCCGACCCAAGGCTCGGACTCGGGCTGAGGCCCCGGAAGACGGCGAACTCCGCTTCGCCCGACCCAGGGCTCGGACTCGGGCTAAGGCCCCGGAAGACGGCGAACTCCGCTCCGCCCGACCCAGGGCTCGGACTCGGGCTGAGGCCCCGGAAGACGGCGAACTCCGCTCCGCCCGACCCAGGGCTCGGACTCGGGCTAAGGCCCCGGAAGACGGCGAACTCCGCTCCGCCCGACCCAGGGCTCGGACTCGGGCTAAGGCCCCGGAAGACGACGAACTCCGCCTCGCCCGACCCAGGGCTCGGACTCCGCCCTGGCCTCTGCCGAACGACCTCCGCCTCGCCCGACCCAGGAGCTCGGGCTCGGCCTCGGCCATGCAGGACAAACTCGACCTCGGCTTCGGAGGAGCCTCCACGTCGCCCGACCTAGGGCACGAGTCCGCCACGTCAACAGGGAGCGCCATCATCACCCTACCCCGAGCCGACTCGGGCCACAGGGAACAGGACCGACGTCCCATCTGGCTAGCTCCGCCAGATAGGCAATGATGGCACCCCGCTGGACCCATGACGACGGCGGCTCTCAGCTCTCTTACGAAAGCAGGAGGACGTCAGCAAGGGCCCAACCACTCCGACAGATGTCTCTCCGCCAAGCTCCATTGCTTCTCCGACAGCCACGACGCCACACTAGCCGGGTGCCAAGATCTCTCTGGCTGCCACCTTGGCATGTACTCAGGGCACTAGCTCTCCCCCGCTAGACACGTAGCACCTTGCTACACCCCCATTTGTACACCTGGATCCTCTCCTTACGCCTATAAAAGGAAGGACCAGGGCCTTCTTAGAGAAGGTTGGCCTCGCGGGGACGAAGGGCAGGGGCAGGCCCTCTCTCGGGGCCGCTCGCTCCCCTCACCCGCGCGGACGCTTGTAACCCCCTACTGCAAGCGCACCCGACCTGGGCGCGGGACGAACACGAAGGCCGCGGGATCTCCGACTCCCTCATGACCCGGCTCCGGCCACCTCGCTCTCGCTCTCTCCCCCCTTCGCGCTCGCCCACGCGCTCGACCCATCTGGGCTGGGGCACGCGGCACACTCACTCGTCGGCTCGGGGACCCCCCGGTCCCGAAACGCCGACAGTTGGCGCGCCAGGTAGGGGCCTGCTGCGTGTTGACGAGTAGTTTCCCGTCAAGCTCCAGATGGGCAGTCTCCAACGACCTCTTCAACCCGGGACGGTGCTCCGTCTCGGGAGCCTCGAGTTCATGTCTTTCGATGGCAGCTACGACATGATACTCCTTCCACCGCCGCGCGACAGCAACAATGGTGGCGGACAGCCCGCCCGCCGGCGGCGGAATCAACGACGTCTTTCCCGCGTGGGGGAAGGACAACTTTCGAGCTCGCCCCATCCTCTCCCTCGCCATCGAAGGAGGAGGCGGGGCAACCGGGGCCAAGCGGGAGGTTGCGCTCAGTCGGCTGTCGAGCAAATCGACATCCCCAGCGCCCCAACGGAGGACGCATTGGGCATCACCCGCGCGTTTGAGGCGAAGGCGAGCGCCGTCCCCCCGCGACACGCCGACCCCGAGCAAGTGGACGACGCCAGCGCGCTCACGGAAGGCCTGCAGGACGTCGCCCTCGCGCCCAGGACGACAGCACGATCAGCCCCCGATGCGACTTCGTCGATCCTCGTCGACCAAAAGGTACCGGCTGATTCCCATCCTTTGTCATTTCGACTCGGCCTCAACCCGCCTAGCGGCCTCGCTTTGGCGGGCGCTCACATTGAGGCGAATGCAACCTCTCTGGGGTTTCGTGTGCGGTCGCCTTGGGACCGATTGGCGGACGTCTCGACCTACGGGCCCTCTGGGTCCGAGGAAGATGACGATCCCAGCATCTACTGGGGTTTCTCTGGATCTGGCAACCCCAGTGCCATGCGGGATTTCATGACCGCATGCAACTACTGCCTCTCCGACTGTTCTGACGGCAGCCGTAGCCTTGACGACAAGGACTGCGGCCCGAGCCGCGAATGTTTCCACGTCGAGCTAGGGGATCCCTCCGGAGGCAGCTGTCTCGGCATGCCGGAGGATGGTGATCTCCCTAGGCTAGCGCCTCGCGCCGACATCCCGCGGGAGCTAGCTGTGGTCCCCGTTCCGGCGGGGGGTCACGACCCACAGCTCGAGCAAGTCCGCGGGGCGCGGGCCGGGCTCGATGAGGGAGCAGGGGCGCTCGAGGCGATCCGCCGGGACGTCAGGCAGGTATGGGCGGGCCAGCCCCCGGCCGGAGAAATACGTCACCTGCCCCAAGGTCTCCAGCACCGCATCGCTAACGATGCCAGGGACAGACCGCCACCCGCATCCGGCGGGACCGGTCAGGACCTGGCCGCCGCAGCGATGCTCCTCCACGCGATGCCGGAGTCATCAACCACCGAGGGTCGGCGAATCCAGGGAGAGCTCAAGCATCTCCTGGAAGGCGCTGCGGCCCGGCGGGCCGAGAGCTCTGCCTCCCGAAGGCAGGGGTACCCCTCGGAACCTCGCGCCGAGACTTCCCGACTTATGCGGGAAGCCTCGGTCTACACCGGGCGCACGCGCAACACCGCGCCGGCGGCCCCGGGCCACCTTGGCGACGAGCACCCTCATCGCGACCGTCGGGCCCGCCTCGACGAAAGGGTGCGCCGAGGTTATCACCCCAGGCGTGGGGGACGCTACGACAGTGGGGAGGATCGGAGTCCCTCACCCGAACCACCCGGTCCGCGGGTCTTCAGCCGGGCCATTCGGCGGGCGCCGTTTCCGCCCCGATTCCGACCCCCGACTACCATCGCAAAGTACTCGGGGGAAACGAGACCGGAATTGTGGCTCGCGGACTACCGCCTGGCCTGTCAACTAGGTGGGACGGACGACGACAACCTCATCATCCGCAACCTCCCCCTGTTCCTCTCCGACACTGCTCGCGCTTGGTTGGAGCACCTGCCTCCGGGGCAGATTTCCAACTGGGAGGATCTGGTCCAAGCCTTCGCCGGCAACTTCCAGGACACGTACGTGCGCCCTGGGAATTCCTGGGACCTCCGAAGCTGCCGGCAACAGCCGGGAGAGTCCCTTCGGGACTACATCCGGCGATTCTCGAAGCAGCGCACCGAGCTGCCCAACATCACCGACTCCGACGTCATCGGCGCATTCCTCGCCGGCACCACCTGCCGTGACTTGGTGAGCAAGTTGGGTCGCAAGACCCCCACCAGGGCGAGCGAGCTGATGGACATCGCCACCAAGTTCGCCTCTGGTCAGGAGGCGGTCGAGGCCATCTTTCGAAAGGACAAGCAGCCCCAGGGCCGCCCGTCGGAAGATGCTCCCGAGGCGTCTACTCCGCTCGGCGCCAAGAAGAAAGGCAGGAGGAAGTCGCAAGCGAAACGCGACGCCGCCAGCACCGACCTTGTCGCCGCTGCCGAATACAAGAACCCTCGGAAGCCCCCCGGAGGCGCCAACCTCTTCGACAAGGCGCTCAAGGAGACGTGCCCCTACCATCAGGGGCCCGTCAAGCACACCCTCGAGGAGTGCGTCATGCTTCGGCGCCACTTCCACCGGGCCGGGCCACCCGCAGAGGGTGGCAGGGCCCGCGACGACGACAAAAAGGAAGATCACCAAGCAGGAGAGTTCCCCGAGGTCCGCGACTGCTTCATGATCTACGGAGGGCATGCGGCGAATGCCTCAGCTCGGCATCGTAAGCAAGAGCATCGGGAGGTCTGCTCGGTGAAGGTGGCGGCGCCAGTCTACCTAGACTGGTCCGACAAGCCCATCACCTTCGACCAGGACGACCACCCCGACCACGTGCCGAGCCCGGGGAAGTACCCGCTCGTCGTCGATCCCATCATCGGCAACGTCAGGCTCACCAAGGTCCTGATGGATGGGGGCAGCTGCCTCAATATCATCTACGCCGAGACCCTCAGGCTCCTGCGCGTCGATCTGTCATCTGTCCGAGCGGGCGCCGCGCCCTTCCACGGGATCATCCCTGGGAAGCGCGTCCAGCCCCTCGGACAGCTCGACCTTCCTGTCTGCTTCGGAACACCCTCCAACTTCCGAAGGGAGACCTTGACGTTCGAGGTGGTCGGGTTCCGAGGAACCTACCACGCAGTGTTGGGAAGGCCATGCTACGCGAAGTTCATGGCCATCCCCAACTACACCTACCTGAAGCTCAAGATGCCGGGCCCCAACGGGGTCATCACCGTCGGCCCCACGTACAAACACGCGTTCGAATGCGATGTGGAGTGCGTGGAGTACGCCGAGGCCCTCGCCGAGTCCGAGGCCCTCATCGCCGACCTGGAAAACCTCTCCCGGGAGGTGCCAGACGTGAAGCGACATGCCGGCAACTTCGAGCCAGCGGAGACGGTTAAGGCCGTCCCTCTCGACCCCAGTGGAGACACCTCCAAGCAGGTCCGGATCGGTTCCGGGCTCGACCCCAAATAGGAAGCAGTGCTCGTCGACTTTCTCCGCGCAAACGCCGATGTCTTTGCGTGGAGTCCCTCGGACATGCCCGGCATACCGAGGGATGTCGCCGAGCACTCGCTGGATATTCGGGCCGGGGCCCGACCGGTCAAACAGCCTCTGCGCCGATTCGACGAGGAAAGGCGCAGGGTGATAGGCGAGGAGATCCACAAGCTGATGGCAGCAGGGTTCATAAAAGAGGTATTCTATCCCGAATGGCTTGCCAACCCTGTACTTGTGAGGAAGAAAGGGGGGAAGTGGCGGATGTGTGTAGACTACACTGGTCTCAACAAAGCATGTCCGAAGGTCCCCTACCCTCTACCTCGCATCGATCAAATCGTGGACTCCACTGCAGGGTGCGAAACCCTGTCTTTCCTCGATGCTTACTCAGGGTATCATCAAATCAAGATGAAAGAGTCCGACCAGCTCGCGACTTCTTTCATCACGCCCTTCGGCATGTACTGTTACGTCACCATGCCGTTCGGTTTGAGGAACGCGGGTGCAACGTACCAGCGGTGCATGAACCATGTGTTCGGCGAACACATCGGTCGCACGGTCGAGGCCTACGTCGATGACATCGTAGTCAAGACAAGGAAAGCCTCCGACCTTCTCTCCGACCTCGAACTGACATTCCGGTGTCTCAAGGCGAAGGGCGTCAAGCTCAATCCCGAGAAGTGCGTCTTCGGGGTGCCCCGAGGCATGCTTTTGGGATTCATCGTCTCCGAGCGGGGCATCGAAGCCAACCCGGAGAAGATCGCAGCCATCACAAACATGGGGCCCATCAAGGACTTAAAAGGCGTACAGAGGGTCATGGGATGTCTCGCGGCCTTGAGCCGTTTCATCTCGCGCCTCGGCGAAAGAGGCCTGCCCCTGTACCGTCTCTTAAGGAAGGCCGAGTGCTTCACCTGGACTCCCGAGGCCGAGGAAGCTCTCGGGAACCTGAAGGCGCTCCTCACCCAGGCGCCCGTCTTGGTACCCCCTGCTGATGGAGAAGCCCTCCTGGTCTACGTCGCCGCTACCACTCAGGTGGTCAGCGCCGCGATTGTGGTCGAAAGGCGGGAAGAGGGGCATGCCTTGCCCATTCAGAGGCCAGTTTACTTCGTCAGCGAGGTGCTGTCCGAGACCAAAATCCGCTACCCACAGGTCCAGAAGCTGCTATATGCAGTGATCCTGACGAGGCGAAAGCTGCGACATTACTTCGAGTCTCATCCGGTGACTGTGGTGTCATCCTTCCCCCTGGGGGAGATCATCCAGTGCCGAGAAGCCTCGGGACGGATCGCAAAGTGGGCGGTGGAAATCATGGGCGAGACAATCTCGTTCGCCCCTCGGAAGGCCATCAAGTCCCAGGTACTGGCGGACTTCGTAGCCGAATGGGTCGACACCCAGTTGCCGACGGCTCCGATCCAGCCGGAGCTCTGGACCATGTTTTTCGACGGGTCGCTGATGAAGACGGGAGCCGGCGCAGGCCTGCTCTTCGTCTCGCCCCTCGGGAAACACCTGCGCTACGTGCTCCGCCTCCATTTCCCGGTGTCCAACAATGTGGCTGAATACGAGGCTCTGATCAACGGATTGCGAATCGCCATCGAGCTAGGGGTCCAACGCCTCGATGCACGCGGCGACTCGCAGCTCGTCATCGACCAAGTCATGAAGAACTCCCACTGCCGCGACCCGAAGATGGAGGCCTACTGTGATGAGGTTCGACGCCTGGAAGACAAGTTCTACGGGCTCGAGCTTAACCACATCGCCCGGCGCTACAACGAGACTGCGGACGAGCTGGCAAAGATAGCCTCGGGGCGAACGACGGTTCCCCCGGGCGTCTTCTCCCGGGATCTGCACCAACCCTCCGTCAAGATCGGCGACGCGCCCGAGCCCGGGGTGCCCTCGGCCCCGTCCGAGGCAGCCTCGGCCCAGCCCGAGCCATCCTCGGCTCAGCCCGAGGAACCCTCGGCCCCCGAGGGTGAAGCACTGCGCATCAAGGAGGAGCAGAGCGGGGTCACGCCGGAACAAGATTGGCAGACCCCATACCTGCAATATCTCCGCCAAGAAGAACTGCCCCTCGACCGGGCAGAGGCTCGGCGGGTAGCGCGACGCGCCAAGTCGTTCGTCTTGCTGGGCGATGAGAAGGAGCTCTACCACCGTAGCCCCTCGGGCATCCTCCAGCGATGCATCTCCATCGCCGAGGGTCAGGAACTCCTGCAGGAAATACACTCGGGGGCTTGCGGCCATCATGCAGCACCTCGAACCCTCGTCGGGAACACTTTCCGCCAAGGCTTCTATTGGCCGACGGCGGTGGCTGACGCCACTAGAATTGTCCGCGCCTGCGAAGGGTGCCAATTCTATGCGAAGCAGACCCACCTGCCCGCTCAGGCTCTGCAGACGATACCCATCACCTGGCCCTTCGCTGTGTGGGGTCTGGACCTCGTCGGCCCTCTGCAGAAGGCGCCCGGGGGCTACACGCACCTGCTGGTCGCCGTCGACAAATTCTCCAAGTGGATCGAGGTCCGACCCCTGAACAGCATCAGATCCGAGCAGGCGGTGGCGTTCTTCACCAACATCATCCATCGCTTCGGGGTCCCGAACTCCATCATCACCGACAACGGCACCCAGTTCACCGGCAAAAAATTCTTGGATTTTTGCGAGGATCACAACATCCGGGTAGACTGGGCCGCCGTAGCTCATCCCATGTCGAATGGGCAAGTAGAACGTGCCAATGGCATGATTCTACAAGGGCTCAAGCCTCGGATTTACAATGATCTCAACAAGTTCGGCAAGCGATGGATGAAGGAACTCCCCTCGGTGGTCTGGAGCCTGAGGACGACGCCGAGCCGAGCCACGGGCTTCACGCCGTTCTTCCTGGTCTACGGGGCCGAGGCCGTCTTGCCCACTGACCTGGAATACGGCTCCCCAAGGACGAGGGCCTACAACGAAGAAAGCAACCAAGCTAGCCGAGAAGACTCGCTGGACCAGCTGGACGAGGCTCGGGACAGGGCCTTACTACACTCGGCGCGGTACCAGCAGTCCCTGCGACGCTACCACGCCCGAGGGGTCCGACCCCGAGACCTCCAGGTGGGCGACCTGGTGCTTCGGCTGCGGCAAGACGCCCGAGGGAGGCACAAGCTCACGCCCCCCTGGGAGGGGCCGTTCGTCATCGCCAAAGTTCTGAAGCCCGGAACGTACAAGCTGGCCAACAGTCAGGGCGAGGTCTACGGCAACGCTTGGAACATCCAACAGCTACGTCCCTTCTACCCTTAAGATGTTTCCAAGTTGTTCATATACCTCACACCCACGCAAAGTTTAGTCAACAAGGAAGGGTCGGCCTCGCCTCGGCAAAGCCCGACCCTCCCTCGGGGGCTAAAAGGGGGGAAACCCCCTCTGCGTCAAAATTTTCCTCAAACAGAAAATCTCTTCTACCAGAATATCTTCCGTGCTTTTTGACTACTTCGAAAAGTGGGTCCTGGAAGCGACGGGGTACACGTAAGCAGTCAAGGCTGACCGAGCCGAGGGACTCCTACGCCTCCGGGATACGGATACCTCACTCATCACCTTCTGCGATAAGTAACTCGCGTTCGGATAAGGTGACTCCACGGATCGAACAAGTCTCTACGTTCGGAAGCCCTTCTGTCGAAGCGATTCTTCGAGTTTCCTCGACCAAGTCGGTGATAGGGCCTCATGGACGAGTAAAAGTGCGCGTAAGCGGCAAGGCCGACCGAGCCGAGGGACTCCTACGCCTCCGGGATACGGATACCTCACTCCTCACCTTCCGCGAGAAGCAACTTTCGCTCGACCTAACATCCCTGTTACCGACAAAAAGTCCAGATGCTCGAAACAAGAGGAAAAGAGACGCAGCTTTACAACACAGCAAGGGTGTGTGTTCTGGCCTCGACGGCCGCACAAAGCGCACACTACAAGACAAGCTGGTCCTGCAGGCTCGGGTCCCGACTCGGGAAGGGGGCAGCGACACCCTCGGCATCAACGGCACCTTCGGTAAGGCCCGACCTAGCCTCGGACGGCGACATGGTCCGAGGGCCTCCGCTCCGAAGGACGGCGTCATCACCGCGCCCGGGCGATCGTTGTCAGGGACTTCTCCGGGAATCCGGCCCGAGCAGGCGGCTCGACCAGCCACCTCCGGGGCCTCGGCCGACCACCTTCCGAGGGCACCAGCCCGGTCCGAAGCCTCGGCTGACCAACGCTGGCGTCGATCCTGCCGACGGACAGCTCGGCTAGGCTCCGGCCAACCAGGTTTCATTTCCGAACCAACTCCGCCTCTGCTCATACTGATATCGCTACCCCCGGCCTTGGCTCGTCGGAGAGCGGCCGAGGGGTCCCTTTAGCTAAGCTAGAGGAGCCTCGGACAAAAGGGCCGACCGAGCCGAGGGACTCCTACGCCCCCGGGATACGGATACCTCACTCGTCACCTTGACACGGGGCGGCTCATGCTTGGTAAAGCGGTTCAGACACTCAGCAGACGAGTCTTAGTGCTCGGAAATGAGGAAAAAACACGGCTCCGTGCCGTAATCACATACATGTTCAGGCCCCAAAAGCCAAAATGAACAAAAAACCCGGCACCCGAAGTGCCGTTACAGACGGAACTCCGGTTCCGCCCCCGCGGGTACGGACAACCTCCCCGCCAGGGAAGCCCGAGGAGCGACAAGCCCTGGGTGAATCACCAGCAAACGCGGGACGCCCCTAAGCACCCCGGCAGATCCTCGCAGCCGTCCTCGCCGCGAATGCGAGGGGGAAGACGGAATGTTGCATCCTAGCTGGGCAGCAACAGTTCTCCTTCCCCGGCATGGCTGGAGGATGTCTCCGCCGTGGGGCTAAAAGGCGATTGCCACCACCAGAAGCTGGAAAATGAGGTGGTCCGCCGACCCGCGTAGGAGGTGGAGCCCCGGCTCGCCTCGCTCCCCGCCCCGGCGAGGATGACGAACACCCTCAACACTGGGGGCGGGGCCGGGACCACAGCCCGGTTCGCCTCTCCCCATCCGGGAGATGGAGGCCACCGTCTTGGGTGGTCACCAGCGGAGGGGAGCCGCCGGGCTGTGTGATGAAAATCCTTGGAGCCGAACGATGGCTGAAAGGTACCCGCTCCCACGAAGTAGTGTCCTCCGACGATGAGGCACGGAGATGGCGGTTTCCCCCATCCGGGGGCTTGAAAGGTGGAAAGACACGATGCATAAGGGAGGAAGAAGACATGGTCGCCTTACGAAAGGGGTCGCCCTCTTTTTAAAGGCAACTCTCCCTGCTTGCGCCCCCAACCGTCACGGGCTGAGTCTCCTCCAACACGCCTCCAAAGTCCTCCCCTGCGGCGCGGGGGCTGGGACCCGCCTGTCATACAGACCGGCTCCGAGCAGAAGAAGCCGAACCGCCGCGCGCGGCGCGTGCAACTACCCAGCGGTTACAAGTGACCCTCCACCTTTGCCCAGACCAACGGGCGAAAGGGGCAGGCAGCCATGTGGGCAGCATGCACTCGCGCCAAGTGGACGCGCCTCTCCGACTCCTGACAGGCCAGCACGGAAGCTCAAGCCCACGCGTCGCGCAACCGGCGCGCCGGATGCTGCATGTAAGCCACTATGCCACTTGCGCCACTACCGCACCTCCTCGGTTGCGGAACCAATACCGCGACCCGAGGCGGCCCAGCGCGCGGCCCAGTAGCGCCAGCCGGGCGCAGCGGTCAAACGCAGTCAAAAGTGGGCCGGCAGTAATGACAGTGGCAGGCGCGCAAGAGCGGCGGTCACGCCATCAGCCAAGCTCACGTCCCATCCGGAGGCAGCAAGAGAACCCCCTCTCTCACGGTGTGAAGACGACACGCCCGTGACCCGTTCCTCGAACGGCTCGCGCACACAACGGCAGCCTCGCTGACCGCCCACCCCGGCGCATTAACTCCGCGGCTCGACGGGCAGCGCTTCTGGCGGAAGCAGCTGGCGACGTTTCGCCTTCGCCAAAACGGCCACACCAAAAAAGGTACGCCACGTCGTTCAATTTCGTATCCTTTTTTCCCTTTTCCTTCTTTCTCTAACTCTTGCAACAGGGACCGGGAAAGGGGATACCCCCAAAGGGATCCTTCCCCGTGAAGGAACTAGGCTCCGAGCCTCCTTACTGATCAGGGGTTCGAAGGCTGGCCCCCCGAAGGGTTCAACAGCCGCCTCAGATCGCGTGGGCCCGACACCCACTACTGGTCAGGGGTTCGAAGGTCGGCCCCCGAAAGGTCCCACGACCGCCTCAGGCTACTCGGGCTCCGCGCCCCTTACTGATCAGGGGTTCGAAGGCTGGCCCCCCGAAGGGTTCACAGTCGCCTCAGACACCGAGCGAGGGATGACCAGGGGTACGTTCGATACATAACCAAGGCTCGGGCTGCGCTCCCGAGGTACCCTAGGACATTTCCGAGACCAGCGGGAACGACTCTGTAACGGAATCCCATCGGAGGGAGGCAACAAGCCCTCGGACCCCGTCGCCAGGGGACCGGGTCCGGCAGATCACCCGCAGGTACTTTTGGGCGTGCCTCCGGGCCCCTAGCCGACCCCCAACGAATGGGGCACGGACGTCCACTCGGATTACCCGATTGCAGCTCACCGGAGACACCATGTTCGGTGCCCATCGAGGGTAACATGGCGCTCTCCCCCCCTCCTCCTTGCGGAAAGGCGACGTAGGGGCGTATGTAAAAAAGCCGAGTCTGTCCTTGATCGTCCTCTCGCTCCGTGCGGAGGCTCGGGGGCTGCTCTCGCAAACCCGGCTCCGGCCGAACCGTTGACAGCGTCAACATACCAGCCCGAGAACTTGGGCCCCGACAGTGCACCCGGGCTACGGCCTGTACGCATGAGGGAACCGCCAGACCGGCCGAAGCATTACGCAAGGCATTAAGACCTCGAAGGAGTGAAACCACTCCTCCGAGGCCTCGGGGGCTACACCCGGCGGGTGCGCTCGCGCGCACCCACCGGAACAAAGAGCAACCGAGAAAGGCTGGTCCCCTTGCAAAAAAGTGCGACGAAAGCCTCCAAGCGAGTGTTAACACTCCCTTCGAGGCTCGGGGGCTACTGTCGGGGACCATAATTAGGGGTACCCTCAAGACGCCTAATTCTCAGCTGGTAACCCCCATCAGCATAAAGCTGCAGAGGCCTGATGGGTTTGATTAAGTCAGGGATCAGTCCATACGAGCGACTCGATCACGCCACACCCGAGCCTAGCCTCGGGCAAGGGCAGCCGACCCTGAGGTGTTTCCGTCTCGCCCGAGGCCCCCTTTTTACGGCAGACGCATCTCCGGCTCGCCCGAGGCCTTGCCTTCGTTGAGAAGCAACCCTGACTGAATCACCGCGCCGACCGACCAAGTCACTGGGGCATTTGACGCAAAGAGTGGGACTGCCGGGCGGCCAGGCTTGGCCAAAAGCGCCATAGGAAGCTCCGCCCGACCCAGGGCTCGGACTCGGGCTGAGGTCCCGGAAGACGGCGAACTCCGCTTCGCCCGACCCAGGGCTCGGACTTGGGCTGAGGCCCCGGAAGACGGCGAACTCTGCTCCGCCCGTCCCAGGGCTCGGACTCGGGCTGAGGCCCCGGAAGACGGTGAACTCCGCTCCGCCCGACCCAGGGCTCGGACTCGGGCTGAGGCCCCGGAAGACGGCGAACTCCGCTCCGCCCGACCCAGGGCTCGGACTCGGGCTAAGGCCCCGGAAGACGGCGAACTCCGCTCCGCCCGACCCAGGGCTCGGACTCGGGCTGAGGCCCCGGAAGACGGCGAACTCCGCTCCGCCCGACCCAGGGCTCGGACTCGGGCTAAGGCCCCGGAAGACGGCGAACTCCGCTCTGCCTGACCCAGGGCTCGGACTCGGGCTAAGGCCCCGGAAGACGACGAACTCCGCCTCGCCCGACCCAGGGCTCGGACTCCGCCCTGGCCTCTGCCGAACGACCTCCGCCTCGCCCGACCCAGGAGCTCGGGCTCGGCCTCGGCCATGCAGGACAGACTCGACCTCGGCTTCGGAGGAGCCTCCATGTCGCCCGACCTAGGGCACGAGTCCGCCACGTCAACAGGGAGCGCCATCATCACCCTACCCCGAGCCGACTCGGGCCGCAGGGAACAGGACCGACGTCCCATCTGGCTAGCTCCGCCAGATAGGCAATGATGGCACCCCGCTGGACCCATGACGACGGCGGCTCTCAGCTCTCTTACGAAAGCAGGAGGACGTCAGCAAGGGCCCAACCACTCCGACAGCTGTCCCTCCGCCAAGCTCCATTGCTTCTCCGACAGCCACGACGCCACACTAGCCGGGTGCCAAGATCTCTCCGGCTGCCACCTTGGCATGTACTCAGGGCACTAGCTCTCCCCCGCTAGACATGTAGCACCTTGCTACACCCCCATTTGTACACCTGGATCCTCTCCTTACGCCTATAAAAGGAAGGACCAGGGCCTTCTTAGAGAAGGTTGGCCTCGCGGGGACGAAGGGCAGGGGCAGGCGCTCTCTCGGGGCCGCTCGCTCCCCTCACCCGCGCGGACGCTTGTAACCCCCTACTGCAAGCGCACCCGACCTGGGCGCGGGACGAACACGAAGGCCGCGGGATCTCCGACTCCCTCACGACCCGGCTCCGGCCACCTCGCTCTCGCTCTCTCCCCCCTTCGCGCTCGCCCACGCGCTCGACCCATCTGGGCTGGGGCACGCGGCACACTCACTCGTCGGCTCGGGGACCCCCCGGTCCCGAAACGCCGACAATATAGCATAAATTTTGTTTTAATAAAGCACAAAATATATATTTTCTATTTATTGGGTGTGTAAATATAGAGCCAACAATCAAGGTTCAAACACTCACTTATACATAATTTCACCTTATTTTTTTACATAAAGCGCAAATATAAGGCTTGTCTTGCACCCTTATATTATTTGCCCTTTCGACAAGAGATAATAAATATTGGATGGTTTCAATGATATTTTTGTTGCCTCTGAAAAATATTATGAAGAATCACCTCAAATAATTGTTGGGGCTTTGGTGATTGCAATACATTTTTTCAAATAAAACAAATCTTTCCAAATTGATCCGAGCATGCTAAGGCAAATGAAGCAACACTGCAGGCCCCATGCACCCTTGAAGTGGAGCACCAAGTTCACTAAATAATTTTATCATGGTGACCGCGTGGTGTTATGAGATCTCAAAACCATTACCTAGAAGCACAAGAAGTTTCTTGTCAATTCCTGATTCAATCATAGTCTCAACAGCCTTCAACTTTCCAACCTTTATCAAAGATGCAAGTCTTGCAAACACATTTTCATACATTGCTCATTTTCTGCAAACAAGAGTTCTGCAATTTGATCCATGTGAATTCTTGCCAAATTTCATCAACAATTGCGCCATCAACATGCTCAGATATCTTGGCCAAAATAGAAGAGAAGTTGGCTAGAGTTGAAGTTTCTTCATAGACACCAAGAAGATCAATTAATCTATCTATGAAACCTACTATTTCAAAAGAGAAAGTAAGATTTATGAAGTCTGCTGGAACAAATATAATTGCAATTGCGGTAGTGATTGTAAAAATAAGATCAGGTGATCCTATGAAAATTATCTCTGCTATTCGAGGAACAAGTATTTTACTGAACCCAATTCTGCTTGCCTCAAATTCAGATAGGGATATGCATGCCATGAGAGCTTTGGTTGTTTTTCCAATTAAATGTCAATGTCCATGAATTCTAGCAGAGAAAAGAATGATCCCATTTTCCGTCTAGCTGATACTTTCATACACTCTTTGCCAAAAAAAACAAAAGGCCAAGGAGCTGCAAATACTGCATAATATGAAATCGAATCAGAAAAAAGAGCACAATTAATATCATTTGTTTTGTTCTCATGGTACATCTACATCTTTCTCATTGACATATGAAACTGGACCAGGTGCACAAGTTGCATATGTTGGGAGGTTGGATATGGTTTTCTCCCATTTTCCACTCTGGTTTCCTTCGTCAAAGCTTTCCCATTACAACAACTGTAAGAGGATGCAGACCACAGCGATCCAGCAAGGCTTCTGCGACAGGCTGTGAAGTATAGAGAAGTTAAACGCCTAAAAGTCATGGTGTTTAGAATTTTTAGTTATTCTATTTTTCATGATGTATCTTCCTCTAACACGCCTTAATTTGCAAATTTGGCATAACTACTGATTGAAAAATATATGTATTTAAAAAAATACTAAGCATATTGGTGAAGCTAAACATGATGTTACTTAAGAACATATGTTGTTAATAGAATAAAATTAATATTGAAATGGAAACATATGTAAATTAGAATCATCCGACAAAGCTAAGAGATGTCCATGCTTTGAGAACCTTCCTTAGATCATGATCGCAGAAGTAGCTCTACAAGAGTTAGCGAAGGTTGCCGCAATTCCACAAATACATGGCATGCATCCTCATGGTCGTCGTCGCCGCCATAAACACGGACAACTCAATTCCCCGCTCCATCAATTTAGAAACAAGCAAGCAAGCAGCCGATTGCTCACCCCCACATGCACCAATCTGTCTCCCATGCTCTGTTTGCATCAGTACCGCCAACACTCCACCTGTAGCTACCAATCGAGACCTCCCCGGCCTAAGCAGATCGATTGATTGTAAGAGTCAGAGAGTTGGTGGTAGGATACCTTAACTACCACGAAACGATGGGGCGCCATGTAGAGCGGATAGCGCCTCCCTATGCGGAACGGCACCCACACCACGCCGCTCGACTACAACCTTGAAAGGGAAATGTGCCCTTGGGCCATTTCTAAGTATTTTGGTGATTGAGTGCCAACACAAGTGCTTTTGTGTTAATCTATGCAAAGTGGTGGACAAAGTGCAAATCAAGTCAAAAGGTATGTTTCTAGACTTAGTACATTGTTTTATGGACTAATGTATTGTGTCTAAGTGATGGAAACAGGAGAAATCGAATTGGAAAAGAGATGGCTTTGTTCAGCCAAAGTCTGCGCAGTCTGGGTGCACCGGACTATCCGGTGGTGCACCGGACAGTGTCCAGTGGTGCACCGGACAGTGTCCGGTGCGCTAGGCTGGCTCTAGAGAACTTGCTGCTCTCGGGACTTCGACAGCGGTGTACGGTATAAATCACCGGACTGTCCGGTGAGGCACCGGACTGTCCGGTGAGCCGTTCACAGGCGAAGTCGTCGGTCTCGGGAAGCCATCAACGGCGTACGACTATAATTCACCGGACTGTCCAGTGAGGCACCAGACTGTCCGGTGAGCCAACGGTTAGCCGGGGCAACGGTCGGCCGAGGATTCCGCGCGTGACGCGTGGCCGAGCCAACGGTCACAAGGGGGCACCAGACTGTCCGGTGTGCACCGGACAGTGTCCGGTGCGCCAACGGCTCTGGATCTGCAACGGTCGGCTTCGCCAAATAAGGAAAGAAATCCGCACCGGACAGTGTCCGGTGGTGCACCGGACTGTCCGGTGCGCCAGTCGACAGAAGGAAAGAATTGCCTTCCTACAATGCTCGCAACGGCTCCTAGCTGCCTTTGGGCTATAAAAGGGACCCCTTGGCACATGGAGAAGAAACCCAAGCATTCTTTGAGCATAGTTGATCACTCACACTTCGTTCTTGCGCACTTGTTCGACATTCTTAGTGATTTGAGCTCCGTTCTAGTGAGAAACTCGTGATAGTCTCTTGAGCTCAAGTCTGTGTCTTGTGTGTGCATATTTGCTGTGATTTTTGTGTCTTGTGTGAGTTGCTCATCCCTCCCTTACTCCGCGCTTCTTTGTGAACATCTTTGTAAGGACGAGAGACTCCAAGTATGGAGATTCCTCGCAAGCGGGATAAAGAAAAGCAAAGCAAAACACCGTGGTATTCAAGTGGGTCTTTGGACCGCTTGAGAGGGGTTGATTGCAACCCTCGTCCGTTGGGACGCCACAACGTGGAGTAGGCAAGCGTTGGTCTTGGCTAAACCACGGGATAAACCACTGTGCCATCACTGTGTTGATATCTGTGTGGTTATTGTGTTTTTTTGAGACTCCTCTCTAGCCTCTTGGCATTATTGTGCTAACTTCTAATCAAGTTTTGTGGCATTAAGTTTCAAGTTTTACAGGATCACCTATTCACCCCCCCCCCCTCTAGGTGCTCTCAATTGGTATCAGAGCCGTTCTCTTCACGAAGGGACTAATCGCCCGAAGAGATGGATCCTAAGGGGAAGGGAATTGTGATCAATGAAAAGGAGAAGGAGTCCTTCGTCAACGAGCCGAAGGAAGACAAGCCTACCGACTCAGGCTCGGGCTACAAACGAAAAGATGGGAAGAAGAAGACGACGAGGCGCATCAAGGAGATCGTCTACTATGACGACAGCGACGAGTCCTCTTCTTCCCAAAAGGACGACTACGACTACGAGAAACGGAAAACGGTCAATTCGAACTTTTCTTTCGATTACTCTCGTATTCCGCAAAGTACAAATGCTCATTTGCTCTCCATTCCACTTGGCAAACCTCCTCACTTTGATGGAGAGGACTACGGATTTTGGAGTCACAAAATGCGTAGTCACTTGTTCTCTCTCCATCCGAGCATATGGGAGATAGTAGAGAGTGGAATGAAATTTGATAGTACTGATAGTCCCATGTTCATTAACGAGCAAATCCACAAAAATGCACAAGCGACTACTGTTCTTCTAGCTTCATTGTGCAGGGACGAATACCATAAGGTGAGCGGCTTGGACAATGCCAAGCAGATCTGGGACACCCTCAAGATCTCTCATGAGGGGAACGACGTCACCATGCTCACCAAAATGGAGTTGGTGGAAGGCAAACTTGGGAGATTCGCGATGATAAGGGGTGAGGAGCCAACCTAAACGTACAACCGGCTCAAGACCCTTGTCAACAAAATAAGGAGCTACGGAAGCACGCGATGGACGGACCACGACGTCGTTCGTCTAATGCTAAGGTCCTTTACTATAATTGATCCACATCTGGTGAACAATATTCGTGAAAATCCTAGGTACACCAAAATGTCGCCCGAAGAAGTTCTTGGGAAGTTCGTAAGCGGGCGAATGATGATCAAGGAGGCGAGATACGTCGATGATGCACTAAATGGACCAATCCAAGACCCTCAAACTATTGCTCTCAAGGCAACAAGGAGCAAGGAGGCGCTACCTAGCAAGGTGGCACAAGTTGAGGCGGCAGGGCTCAATGATGAAGAGATGGCCCTCATCATCAAGCGCTTCAAGACGGCGCTAAAGGGTCGCAAGGGGCAGCCAAGCAAGACCAAGACAAAGGGGAAGCACTCATGCTTCAAATGTGGTAAGATTGGTCATTTTATCGCTAACTGTCCCAATAATGATAGTGATCAGGAACAAGGGAACAAGAGGTTGAAGAAGAAGGCATACCAGAAGGCTAAGGGCGAGGCACACCTTGGCAAGGAGTGGGACTCGGATTGTTCATCATCCTACTCCGACAATGAAGGGCTTGCCGCCACCGCCTTCAACAAGTCATCCCTCTTCCCCAACAAGCATCACACATGCCTCATGGCGAAGGAGAAGAAGGTATGTACTCGAGACAATACTACTTATGCTTCTTCAAGTGAGGATGAGTCTAGTGATGATGATGAAATAGATTATTCTTGTTTATTCAAGGGTCTAGATAGAACCAAGGTTGATAAGATTAACGAATTAATTGATGCCTTGAATGATAAAAATAGGTTATTAGAGAAGCAAGAGGATCTTTTATATGAAGAACATGATAAGTTTGTAGAGGCTAAAAAATCCCCTGCTTTAGAAATCAAAAGGAATGAAATGCTTTCTTGTGAACTATCTACTTGCCATGAGACAATTTCTAGTTTAAAAGATGTTAACAATGATTTAAATGCTAAACTAGAAGTAGCAAATAAGTCTAACTCTTGTGTAGATCATGTTGTGATTTGCACTAGGTGTAAAGATTTTAATATTGATGCTTGTAGTGAACACCTAGTTTCAATTTCCAAATTAAATGATGAAGTGGCTAGTCTTAATGTCCAACTTAAGACTAGCAAAAGTGAATTTGATAAGCTAAAATTTGCAAGGGATGCCTACACGACTGGTAGACACCCCTCAATTAAGGATGGACTTGGCTTCAAGAGGGAAGCCAAGAACTTGACATGTCATAAGGCTCCCATCTCCATCAAGGAGAAAGGAAAGGCCCCTATGGCAAATAGTATTCAAAAGAACCATGCTTTCTTATACCATGATAGGAAATATTCTAGGAATGTTCATCATGATAGAAATTGCAATAATGTTGTTTCACATGCTTATGATTCATATGCTATGACTGCTTCTAGTTCTCATGTTGTGCATGGTATGCCTAGGAAAAATATTCATCATGTGCCTAAAAAGAATATTGTTCATGTTCCTAGGAAAGTAATTAATGAACCTTCTACAATTTATTATGCTTGCAATACTTCCTTTGCTATTTGTAGAAAGGGTAAGAAGGTAATTGCTAAGAAGTTAGGGGCCAAATGTAAGGGAGACAAAACTTGCATTTGGGTCCCTAAGACTATTGTAACTAACCTTGTAGGACCCAACATGAGTTGGGTACCTAAGACCCAAGCCTAAATTTGCCTTGCAGGTTTATGCATCCGGGGGCTCAAGCTGGATTATCGACAGCGGATGCACAAACCACATGACAGGGGAGAAGAGGATGTTCTCTTCCTACGTCAAGAACAAGGATCCCCAAGATTCAATAATATTCGGTGATGGGAACCAAGGCAAGGTGAAAGGGTTAGGTAAAATTACTATTTCGTCCGAGCACTCTATTTCTAATGTGTACTTAGTTGAGTCGCTTGGATATAACTTGCTGTCTGTGAGTCAATTATGCAATATGGGATATAATTGTTTATTCACAAATGTAGACGTGTCTGTCTTTAGAAGGTGTGATGGTTCACTAGCTTTTAAGGGTGTACTAGACGACAAACTTTATTTAGTTGATTTTGCAAAAGAGGAGGCCGGTCTAGATGCATGCTTAATTGCTAAGACTTGCATGGGCTGGCTGTGGCATCGCCGTTTAGCACATGTGGGGATGAAGAACCTTCACAAGCTTCTAAAGGGAGAACACGTGATAGGTCTAACTAATGTGCATTTCAAAAAAGATAGACCTTGTGCAGCTTGTCAAGCAGGTAAACAAGTGGGAAGTGCTCATCACATCAAGAACGTGATGACTACGTCAAGACCCCTGGAGCTGCTGCATATGGACCTCTTCGGACCCGTCGCCTATCTAAGCATAGGAGGAAATAAGTATGGTCTTGTTATAGTTGATGATTTTTCCTGCTTCACTTGGGTATTCTTTTTGCAGGATAAATCTGAAACCCAAGGGACCCTCAAGCGCTTCCTCAGGAGAGCTCAAAATGAGTTTGAGCTCAAGGTGAAGAAGATAAGGAGCGACAACAGGTCCGAGTTCAAGAACCTTCAAGTGGAGGAGTTCCTTGAGGAGGAAGGGATCAAGCACGAATTCTCCGCTCCCTACACACCACAGCAAAATGGTGTGGTAGAGAGGAAGAACAGGACGCTCATCGATATGGCGAGGACGATGCTTGGAGAGTTCAAGACTCCCGAGCGCTTTTGGTCGGAAGCCGTGAACACGGCTTGCCACGCCATCAACCGGGTCTACCTTCACCGCCTCCTCAAGAAGACTTCGTATGAGCTGCTAACCGGTAACAAACCCAATGTGTCTTACTTTCGTGTATTTGGGAGCAAGTGTTATATTCTTGTGAAGAAAGGTAGAACTTCTAAATTTGCTCCCAAAGCTGTAGAAGGGTTTTTATTAGGTTATGACTCAAATACAAAGGCGTATAGGGTCTTCAACAAATCATCGGGTTTGGTTGAAGTCTCTAGCGACGTTGTATTTGATGAGACTAATGGCTCTCCAAGAGAGCAAGTTGTTGATCTTGATGATGTAGATGAAGAAGACGTTCCAACGGCCGCAATACGCACCATGGCGATTGGCGATGTGCGACCACAGGAACAATTGGAGCAAGATCAACCTTCTTCCTCAACAATGGTGAAACCCCCAACTTAAGATGATGAACAGGTTCATCAAAAGGAGGCGTGTGATCGAGGGGGAGTACAAGATGATCATGTGATGGAGGAAGAAGCACAACCGGCACCTCCAACCCAAGTTCAAGCGACGATTCAAAGGAATCATCCCGTCGACCAAATTTTGGGTGATATTAGCAAGTGAGTAACTACTCGCTCTAGATTGGTGAATTTTTGTGAGCATTACTCTTTTGTCTCTTCTATTGAGCCTTTCAGGGTAGAAGAGGCCTTGCTAGATCCGGACTGGGTGTTGGCCATGCAGGAAGAGCTCAATAATTTCAAGAGGAATGAAGTTTGGACACTGGTGCCTCGTCCCAAGCAAAACGTTGTAGGAACCAAGTGGGTGTTCCGCAACAAACAGGACGAGCACGGGGTAGTGACGAGGAACAAAGCTCGACTTGTGGCAAAAGGTTATGCCCAAGTCGCAGGTTTGGACTTTGAGGAGACTTTCGCTCATGTGGCTAGGCTAGAATCAATTCGTATTTTGCTAGAATATGCCGCTCACCATTCTTTTAGGTTGTTCCAAATGGATGTGAAGAGCGCTTTCCTCAACGGGCCGATCAAGGAGGAGGTGTACGTGGAGCAACCCCCTGGCTTCGAGGATGAACGGTACCCCGACCACGTGTGTAAGCTCTCTAAGGCGCTCTATGGACTTAAGCAAGCCCCAAGAGCATGGTATGAATGCCTTAGAGACTTTTTAATTGCTAATGCTTTCAAGGTTGGGAAAGCCGATCCAACTCTTTTCACTAAGACTTGCGATGGTGATCTTTTTGTGTGCCAAATTTATGTCGATAACATAATATTTGGTTCTACTAACCAAAAGTCTTGTGAAGAGTTTAGCAGGGTGATGACGCAGAAATTCGAGATGTCGATGATGGGCGAGTTGAACTACTTCCTTGGGTTCCAAGTGAAGCAACTCAAGGACGGCACCTTCATCTCCAAAACGAAGTACACGCAAGATTTGCTAAAGCGGTTTGGGATGAAGGACGCCATGCCCGCAAAGACTCTGATGGGAACCGACGGACACACTGACCTCAACAAAGGAGGTAAGTCCGTTGATCAAAAGGCATACCGGTCAATGATAGGTTCTTTGCTTTATTTATGTGCTAGTAGACCGGATATTATGCTTAGTGTATGCATGTGTGCTAGATTTCTGTTGGGGGCCTTCGTCCTCCGAAGGTCCTCAAAAACATGATTTGACAATGTTTTCCAAGTGGATTATGTGGACAGGTATTTTTGGACTCAGAACTATGAATATGAAGCACGGCCAGGACGAAGCCTGAACTAGACGAAGGACGAGCGCAGCCGAAGCTGTGCGCAGGGAAGCTTCGTCACGACAGTAGAGGGGGGAACCGACTTAAAGATGAAAAGACTGCGTGGGCCTTGACAAATTTCCATAAGCCATTAACAAATGTAATGGACATGGATGTAATTTTACGTGGGCTGCGTCCCGCGCCTATAAATAGATGAACAGTACTCCCGCACTGTTCACGCTGACTTGGCATTGGCATTTGCGTCACGCTTGTACTTTTTACCTTCTCTCAGGACCAAAGGTACATTTGTAATTTGTAATCATTTCTATTTCTTTGTGTTAATAAAATAAAAATGATTCTATGATCTACATTCCATGTTTTATATGAGTCCTTCGTTATTACTTGTTGAATTTACGAAGGTATGTCTCTTGTGACCTTCGTCCGGAACTCATTATTCCCGAAGGAGAATAATGTTCGATAGGACGAAGGGCCTTAACGTTTAACACTTTTTATGTTGCCTTGTTCTTAATCCAAAGCATTTAAGAACAAGTCCCCAACATTGGCGCCCACCTCCGGTGAACCTACTTCCACTTCGAGTTTTGTGAACACCTTCGGAAGCTATAGACCTTCGCTATGGCGCCAAAGAAGGCTTCAGCGGCTGGGGCTGCAGCACTACAACCGCTGGACCACAACCAGGAGACCGTCTCTCTTCGGGAGGCCCGAAGCCAGAAGAGAAAGGCCGTCAGCCCGACACTTCAGGAAGAAGAGCTAGACCAAGAAATCAGGGATATGGAGATGCTACACCAACAAGTACAAAGAAAGAAGGAGAAGATGGCCCGCCTAGCTGAGTTGCAAAGGCAGATAGACGAAGCCTCTGAGGAAGTTCGCCATCTTACTCACGATGAGCAGAACAGAAGGCCTCATCAGAAAGACCTTCATCAGGAGGGCTTCGTCAACGAAGATGACTGGTATGATAATTTCCATCAGGGAAATTTTGTTTTCGATGATGCTTCTCCTCTGTCTGCTGAGCTGCAGGCTACACCTTGGCCTCCATCCTATAAGCCACCCCAGCTTCCCATGTTTGATGGTCACTCCGACCCGAAGCAATTCTTGATGAGCTACGAAGCAACAGTGTCTTCGTACGGGGGCAATGCTGCAGTCATGGCGAAGTCTTTCGTCATGGCCGTCAGGAATGTTGCTCAAACCTGGTATTCCTCCCTTCGGCCAGGAACAATAACTTCATGGCAGAAGCTGAAGGATATGTTACTGACCAGCTTTCAAGGATTTCAGACGAAGCCGGTCACAGCTCAAGCCCTGTTCCAGTGTATTCAGGATCACGAAGAGTACCTTCAGGCGTATGTCCGAAGGTTTTTACGATTGAGGGCGCAGGCACCAACGGTGCCCAATGAAATTGTTATCGAAGCCATGATCAAGGGGCTTCGTCCTGGGCCTGCAGCTCAATACTTTGCTAGAAAGCCTCCTCAGACCTTGGAGAAATTGCTCCAAAAGATGGATGAGTACATTCGTGCTGACAATGACTTTCGTCAAAGAAGGGAGGAGGCCTTCAGATTTTCTGAAATGACCAGGGGCTTCGGAGGAAGATACTACCCGAGACATGTCCGTTCCATCCACAACACTCAGAATGATGATAAGGGGAGTCAGAACAGACCGCAATGCTCCTCACAGGCTTCGGGGCAACAACAAACTTCCTTCCGGCCACCAGCTCCAAGAGGCAGAGGCGCCAGGGGCTTCGGCGGAAGATTCGGAGATCAGCCAAGGAGACTGTTTTGCTTGTTCTGTGGAGAAGGCAAGGGCCATACCACTAGGTCGTGCCATATTACAATCCAGAAGCAAAAGGAAATTGCCGAAGCTGCATCTCAACAAGCTCAGCCGAAGCAGGTCATGCATACTGCTTCGTATCATCCGCCTTATATCCCACAATACATAGACAACCACCCTGCAGCTTCTGTAGCTTCGGCAAGTCAACCTCAAGCTTCCTGGCAACAGCTTCCGCCCCCACCTCCATTGCAGCAAGGTCAACAGCCAGAAGGGAGTCAATACGCTCCACATCAGAGGGACTTCAGAGAGCAGTCCGAAGCTCGCACAGTCAACAGCACTGTGCCAGAGTCGAAGCACATTTATTGACACGTATCCTACCTTTGATAGCAGTCTTTCCTATTCAGTTTTATTTTCTGTGAAGCAAAAAACATTGATAGTTTTCATGTAATAATTTCGTTGTTTTCCACGAGGAAGATCTATTTGCTCCACAAGCTTAAGTTGCTGAAGCTTAAAATTTTTTCCGTTACCAAGGAGGACCTTCGAATTAAAAATCCTTCGGAGTAACAGCAAGTCGTTCTAAGGAACGCAGAGTAAGTTTGTGAAGTCACAAAAAGCCGTTCCAAAGGGAGCGCAGTGTAAGTTTTCTGCTCAGAAGTCGTTCCTAAAGGAATGCAGAGCCTACAGCGAAAAGTCAACGCTGATACCGCCTAAGTAAAGGGCGAAGAAGCTCCTAAGGGAGGCTTACAGCGAAAAGTCAACGCTGATACCGCCTAAGTAAAGGGCGAAGAAGCTCCTAAGGGAGGCTTACAGCGAAAAGTCAACGCTGAGATCGTCTAAGTAAAAGACGAAGAAGCTCCAAAGACGTTCCTAAGGGAATGCAGAGCTTACGAATGTGTTTTGTGTGTATCTTCGGAACAGACGTCATTTGCATAACATAACATCATCACATCATTTCGCATAGCATAAGCATCATACATCATGTTGCATACGGCAAAAGAAGGGCACACAGTATTAACCTTCGAAAGAATGATTTGAGAAAGTGCAAATCGTGCAAAGTCACGAAGGAATATAATGATGATCTTCGGAAAATAGCTTCGGAGGCTGTTTTTACGAAGCATGGATGAGCTTCATCAGAGCAATATCAAAATTGTTTAGCTTCGGACAGTGCTTTCACGAAGCATGGATGTGTTTTATCAGAACAGTTTTAACGAAGAATGTTTTCTTCACGAAGCATGAAAAGAAGGGAAGGTGTTTTTTTCGCCGAAGGCTCAAAAATGGTATGTATGTACAGTTTCATGCATCGTAAAGAATTGAATAATGGAAAGAAACTTGTATATTACATTCAAATATACAAATGTTACATAGATCACAATTTAACTGTTTTTCTAAATAGCATCTAGTCTTCTCTTAATACTGCTTCGGCGACTTCATTTAAAAGTTGATCAACAACTTTGTCCATAATAGCTTCGGCCATTTGTTTAATTTCATCATCCCCTTTTGTGTGGGGATCGACAGTCGATTCAGCAGCTTCTGAGGCAAAAGAACATTTCTTCATTATTATTACAAACTGTGAGCAGAGTTTGAAACAAAAATTACAACATAATAAGAACGACTAATTAATACCTAATTGCCTTTCGGGCTCCGTACTTTTTTCGGCAGCTTCTGCCACTTTCCTAGCATCGTGGATGCCTCTTTCGCTCCTTTGGATAATTTCTTGTGCCATTCCTCGGCCGCCGTCGTTCCAGATATCAGTAAAAAATTTGCCACCAACCACGCTTGCTTCGGCCGAGGGGTCCTTGATGTCTTCGCAAGATAAGGTAGCTTCGGACTGAGCTAGAAATTTTACATGCTCGCAACCTTTTTTCTCTAAGACAGAAGCAATTCCTCTGGCGCCCGAAAAAGCGCAGATATCACCGCGACTGCTCAGGATCTCCTCGAAGGCTTCTACTTCGTGACTAATCCATTCCAATGGACCTTCGGGATTGCCTCGAGAGAAATTCTCTTCGCTGGAAAAGGCACCCACGCTGGCGAAGCTGGTCTTAATTTTATTCACGCACTCTATAGATTTAACATAACATTTTCCCTGAGATGCACGAAGCTCTTTAACTCTTAACTCCAATTTGTTGACCATATGATCACTGAGTTCTCGTTTTGTTTCCTCAAGCACGCGCTCCTCTTTAGCTCTAGCCAGCTGTTTCTGAAGATCTTTAATCTCGCGTTTTTGAGCTTCGGCCTGGGCCTTTGAAGCAACTTCGTCTTTCTTCACTTTATCTACCAGTGTAAGCAGAATTTTATCTTTTTCCAAAGCTTCGTTTCTCAGTTTGATAACTTCGGAGCGTAAATTATTAAACGCAATTTCATAGCTTTCATCTTCGGCGCTCTTTTGGGCTCTTAGTGCGTTGCTTAGGATCAGGCCCTATACGAAAAAAGAATCCGTATAAGACAAAAGAAATGAGTTAAAAGAAAAAAAAGGGGGTTTTTCAAGCGTTTAATTCCCATACCTTCAGGCTGTTGTACGCAAGACTGTCTGCGAGATCTTCTTTCGTCATGGCGCTTAATCCAGATTCAAGCTTCGGGAAACCAATACTCCTGGCCATCTCTCGGCAGACGGATAATTCTTTATTGTCTGGGAGGCAGTATAGGAAATCATCTTCGTTTGTCCCATTGAATATCACTGCCCCCTTCGGATATTTTAGCTCCCTCGCATAATGGTTAGCTTCATGAGTTTCTTCTTCAGATAATTTTTTCCCCGAAGCATGTCGAATGATGTAATCACATATGCTGGCAGGCGCTTCGGGGATGGCAGTGCTAGTTTCTTCAACTAAAATTGGTTCTGGTATTTTTATTGCTTCGGCTTCCAAAGTTTGCTCCTTCAAGGGCTCCGAAGGCCCAGCTTCAGCTTCAGCCTGTTGCGTCGAAGCTTCAGTAGAAGCTTCAGCAACTTCAACACTCTTTTTTGGAGTTGTGCTTGAAGACTTAATTGTCTCCAAGACATCTAGTACGTTTACCATTCTTTTCCTTTTTGGGGTCACCGTTGGACCCTTTTGGATTTTTGCTGTTTCGACATTTGCTACAGGACTCAAAACTTCTGATGCTTTTTCCTTAGTCGGATTTTTTGCTTCTTCCATTTTTTCTGTGGATGGCGCTGCGGCCATCTCTGCAATTTCTGGCAACAAGGTTGGCTGTTCAGCTTCGGCGGCCGAAGAAGTTTCTTCGGTGAACTCAGGCACCGAAGCTGGTTCAATGTGGCGTGGCCGGTGTGTGAGGACCTTCAACCTTTTTCCTTTCGGTTCTGGCTCGCTAGGAGCAGCTGCAGCTTCTTCTTTTGCAGAGGTTGTGTTCTTCCTCTTCTGCCCTCGAATGGGATAACGATAATCGGGGTAGAAGAACCCGATTGCGTCAAACACCCGGTTGAGTCTCTTCTTTTTTCGGCCTCCGAAGGCTGCTGATAGCGCAGTATTTTCGGCCTTCGAATATGCCCCAAGTAGTTCATCACTTAAAGTTTCAATGCTCTTCAGCCAGTCATCATCAGGTTCAACAAATTTATCTGCATATTTGAACGTGAATTTCAGTCTAACTAGTCCGCCTTCGTCGGACTCTTTAATAGTTTCCTTCGGCATTTCCCATTTTTCTGTAAGTGGCCATACCCTGAAGGCAATGTGCTCTTAGACCAAGTCCCTTGTCCCAATGAAAGAGCAGACCACACCGAAGGCTCTTTGGCACTCCTCGGCTGCTTCGTCCATTTCAACCTTCGGCCTTCGTAGTCCGAAGCGTTGCCAGATGGGGCACATAATAATACTTTTGACATTATCTTGCGCTGTTAGGTCATTTTTCACATAAAACCATTCAGTCATCCAGGCTCCGGGCCACCTCTTCCGAAAGGTCGGCACAGGGCAGCTTGACCCGGAGCGGGCGCCGAAGCTGTAGCACCCAAAATTGTTGTGATATTGCTCTTTTCCCCAGGGTTTCGTCTCGTACAACAATTCATGAATGTTGCAGAAGCTTTTAGCGTTTGGTTCCAAACCTTGGCTTCTCGCAGCCCAGACAAAAATCCCCATTCTTAGGATAGCTTCGGGAGTAAGTTGATGAAGGTAGACTTGGAATGTTTTCAGTACCTCAACAATAAAGTTGCTCAGGGGGAATCGAAGCCCAGCCTTGAGAAAGCTTCGGAAGACTACAACTTCATCTTCTTCCGGGGTGGGAGAGGTCTTTTCTCCAGCATCAGCCCTCACAATAGATATATCTCGAAAATACCGCCCCCTCATATTATCAATATGACTCTGCTTGATGGTGGTCTTCCCGAAAACCGTGTGACTTGGCCGCCATGGACGATCTTCGGCCTCTTCCCCACCACTCTCTACATCATAGCTGTCGCTGTCACCAGTGTCTTCGGACAAACCTTCGAGAATCTCTTTGGTGATTTTCTCTGTATTCGTCTCTGCCATCGCTATTAGGAACCCCAGATTCTTCTCCTCCTCGAGACTCAGCTTCGTCTCAGCAGGGATCTTCTTGCCTTCAGACATCTTCGGAAACGCTAAAAAATTGTTCCCGAGGTCGGAGCTCCAAAATCAAAAAGACCAGTAAATCTTAGTGCACAAGAGCTAAAAATTTTAGTGGGCCGAAGCAAAAGGCAAGTGTGCGTACCAAATGAGTTTGCGGTGCGATCTTATTTATACGCCCAGGGCGTTAAAAATTTAAAGGCCCCGCCTGTCAGTGAATGTTGCTATTCTAGCAAAGGGAAGGTGTTTTTTTCGGACCTTCGGCTCAAGGCCTTCGTCCATATCGCAATCTGAATTTATTATTAACAAATTAATATTGCGAGGGGCTACTGTTGGGGGCCTTCGTCCTCCGAAGGTCCTCAAAAACATGATTTGACAATGTTTTCCAAGTGGATTATGTGGACAGGTATTTTTGGACTCAGAACTATGAATATGAAGCACGGCCAGGACGAAGCCTGAACTAGACGAAGGACGAGCGCAGCCGAAGCTGTGCGCAGGGAAGCTTCGTCGCGACAGCAGAGGGGGGAACCGACTTAAAGATGAAAAGACTGCGTGGGCCTTGACAAATTTCCATAAGCCATTAACAAATGTAATGGACATGGATGTAATTTTACGTGGGCTGCGTCCCGCGCCTATAAATAGATGAACAGTACTCCCGCACTGTTCACGCTGACTTGGCATTGGCATTTGCGTCACGCTTGTACTTTTTACCTTCTCTCAGGACCAAAGGTACATTTGTAATTTGTAATCATTTCTATTTCTTTGTGTTAATAAAATAAAAATGATTCTATGATCTACATTCCATGTTTTATATGAGTCCTTCGTTATTACTTGTTGAATTTACGAAGGTATGTCTCTTGTGACCTTCGTCCGGAACTCATTATTCCCGAAGGGGAATAATGTTCGATAGGACGAAGGGCCTTAACGTTTAACACTTTTTATGTTGCCTTGTTCTTAATCCAAAGCATTTAAGAACAAGTCCCCAACAATTTCAATCCGATCCAAGGGAGTGTCACTTGGTGGCCGTGAAGCGAATTCTTAGATATTTAGTCGCTACGCCTTGCTTCGGGATCTGGTATCCAAAGGTGTCTAACTTTGACTTGATTGGATATTCAGACTCCGACTATGCTGGATGTAAGGTCGATAGGAAGAGTACATCGGGGACGTGCCAATTCTTAGGAAGGTCCCTGGTGTCATGGAATTCTAAGAAACAAACTTCCGTTGCCCTATCCACCGCTGAGGTCGAGTATGTTGCCGCAGGACAGTGTTGCGCGCAACTACTTTGGATGAGGCAAACCCTCCGGGACTTTGGCTACAATCTGAGCAAAGTCCCACTCCTATGTGATAATGAGAGTGCTATCCGCATAGCGGAAAATCCTGTTGAGCACAGCCACACAAAGCACATTGACATCCGGCATCACTTTTTGAGAGACCACCAGCAAAAGGGAGATATCGAAGTGTTTTATGTTAGCACCGAGAACCAGCTAGTCGATATCTTTACCAAGCCTTTAGATGAGAAGACCTTTTGCAGACTGCATAGTGAGCTAAATGTCTTATATTCGCGGAACTTGGATTGATTTATAGCATACATGTGTTTATGCCTTGATCATGTTCCTTATGCATTTTGTTGTTTACTTGTGGTGCTCAAGTTATACAAACACTCCCCGGACCTCACAAGTCCTTTTTGCAAGTGATGCACATATTTAGGGGGAGATGTGCTACAACTTGACCCTTTGAGACTAACCGTGTGCTTGAGTTGCTTGATTTAGTCTCCAAGGAAGTTTGAAAGGGAAAAGGTGGACTTGGACCATGAAAGACTTCCACTGCACTCCGATGAGAGGGTAACTAATTCCAAGTTCATCTTCATGTCCTTATTGCCTTTGTACTCTTATGTGAAGATTTTGGTGAGGCAATGAGGTTTAAGGGACAAGATTGATCCCGTTTTGGTGCTTAATGCCAAAGGGGGAGAAAATAAGGCCAAAGCAATAAATGGATCAGCTACCACTTGAGAATTTTGAAAATAATAGAATAGAGCTTTTGTTTTGCCAAAATACTCTTATTGGCTCTTTTTGTCAAAAGTTGGTCTCTTGTGAGGAGAATGGTTGATTATGGGAAATAGGGGGAGTTTTTGATACTGTGATCAATTTCTATTGGAACAACTCTCTTTATGTCTAGACAAGTGTGTTTGACTTAGAGATAGGAAATTGAGGTTGATTTGCAAAAACAAACCAAGTGGTGGCAAAGAGTGATCCATATATGCCAAATTTGAATCAAAACAACCTTGAGTTTTCATTTGCATTGATATTGCACTTGTTCTAGTTGTTTTGTGTTGTGTTGGCATAAATCACCAAAAAGGGGGAGATTGAAAGGGAAATGTGCCCTTGGGCCATTTCTAAGTATTTTGGTGATTGAGTGCCAACACAAGTGCTTTTGTGTTAATCTATGCAAAGTGGTGGACAAAGTGCAAATCAAGTCAAAAGGTATGTTTCTAGACTTAGTACATTGTTTTATAGACTAGTGTATTGTGTCTAAGTGCTGGAAACAGGAGAAATCGAATTGGAAAAGAGATGGCTTTGTTCAGCTAAAGTCTACGCGGTCTGGGTGCACCGGACTGTCCAGTGGTGCACCGGACAGTGTCCGGTGCGCCAGGCTGGCTCTGGAGAACTTGCTGCTCTCGGGACTTCGACGGCGGTGTACGGTATAAATCACCGGACTATCCGGTGAGGCACCGGACTGTCCGGTGAGCCGTTCACAGGCGAAGTCGTCGGTCTCGGGAAGCCATCAACAGCGTACGACTATAATTCACCGGACTGTCCGGTGAGGCACCGGACTGTCCGGTGAGCCAACGGTCAGCCGGGGCAACGGTCGGCCGAGGATTCCGCGCGTGACGCGTGGCCGAGCCAACGGTCACAAGGGGGCACCGGACTGTCCGGTGTGCACAGGACAGTGTCCGGTGCGCCAACGGCTCTGGATCTGCAACGGTCGGCTTCGCCAAATAAGGAAAGAAATCCGCACCGGACAGTGTCCGGTGGTGCACCGGACTATCCGGTGCGCCAGTCGACAGAAGGAAAGAATTGCCTTCCTACAATGCTCTCAACGGCTCCTAGCTGCCTTGGGGCTATAGAAGGGACCCCTTGGCGCATGGAGAAGAAATCCAAGCATTCTTTGAGCATAGTTGATCACTCACACTTCGTTCTTGCGCACTTGTTCGACATTCTTAGTGATTTGAGCTCCGTTCTAGTGAGAAACTCGTGATAGTCTCTTGAGCTCAAGTCTGGGTCTTGTGTGTGCGTATTTGCTGTGATTTTTGTGTCTTGTGTGAGTTGCTCATCCCTCCCTTACTCTGCGCTTCTTTGTGAACATCTTTGTAAGGGCGAGAGACTCCAAGTTGTGGAGATTCCTCGCAAGCGGGATAAAGAAAAGCAAAGCAAAACACCGTGGTATTCAAGTGGGTCTTTGGACCGCTTGAGAGAGGTTGATTGCAACCCTCGTCCGTTGGGACGCCACAACGTGGAGTAGGCACGCGTTGGTCTTGGCCGAACCACGGGATAGACCACTGTGCCATCTCTGTGTTGATATCTATGTGGTTATTGTGTTTTGTTGAGACTCTTCTCTAGCCACTTGGCATTATTGTGCTAACTTTTAATCAAGTTTTGTGGCATTAAGTTTCAAGTTTTACAGGATCACCTATTCACCCCCTCCCCTCTAGGTGCTCTCAAACCTCCTCGTCGCCGGTGCCACAGTGAGGAGGGCCATGGCTGCAGCCACAGACCAGCATGTCTCCGCGTCCGCGTTCGACCTTGACGTGTCATGGCAAGTAGTCGGACGCCAGCACCAGACTGACGACACGGGTCTCTGAGGAGCCCGCCACCTTGGAAGATCCAAGCCCTGCTGTTGGTGGTAACCACTTTCGCTGCGCTGGCACGGAGAGCTAGAGGCCAAAAATTTATAGCGACGACGATCGTGGCAAGCACGCTATCGGAGGTTGCGGTGTGGCGGGTCACTCGACGCGAGTTCACGGGGCCTATCATCGTATTGCTCAGCACGGAGTTTGCAGGGACTTATCCTCACCGACGCGCTCTGAGGTTGCGACAACGTGCGGAGGAAGGTGCGTGGCGTGCAGAGGCGGTTTTCTGCGTGTGGCGTGCGGGAGTTCGTTTTAGAAGTGCGGGGAAACACGACGACGTACGATGGTCACTGGAGGAGGACAACAAACGAAAATTAGGACGCACGAAGCTCTACTATTATAGTAGTAGAGAAGAGATTATAGAAGTGTGGATTGATTCTGAAGAAATGTATAGTTTTTTTTAAAAAAAATATCGATATAGGACGACCGTTGAAACTGATGATTTAATATAGTAGAGATTAATTCGCATTAGAATTTGAATTAAATGTGGGAACAGGTGATATGCGTATCCAACTACATACGTCCCCTGTCCCTCTATTAATAACGTACGGTGACCTACTGACCTGTGACCATATGAGATTTTTTTTTCTAACCTATTTCTAGAACAATATTTCACAAATAGCCTATATTCTAAAACTGTTTTCAAACCTAAAAGCTATTTGGCGGCGCTAATCTGTACTATAGTGTGACAACATGCGACAGAAACGACAGATGAAGAAAGAGTAAGACACCTACGATCGACATGTTCGCGTTATCTAATGTATTCGGGTATCGTCGTCGTTGCCTGGCTGACGGCGACCTCGACACACGAACAACGACGGTGGTGGTTTCGGTAGCATCTTTCTATATACGCGCTGCCGTTAGAAAAACGACAGAGAAACTGCGTGCAGAGAAGCCAGGAGGAGGTACATACGTACGGTGTCCTCTGCGGCATACGGCACGTACGACGGCAGGCGGAGTAGTGGCTTGTTGCATATGGGTGCAAGCAAAGCGATGCGTTTTCTTCTTCGCGCTGCGCATCCATTGGGAAAGGGATCGGAGATTAGGCTCGTGATCCTAGTGTTAATCACGGGGATACCCGAGCACGGACGCCGCAGCTAGCTAGTCATTCCACATCTCCGGCCGGCCCGCGCGTGCAGAGTTTAGGTATTGGGGATCAGGGAGGAGCTGAAGCAACCCGTCGGGCGTACGTGGCCACTTTTTTTGCCCCGTTCCGTAGCAGCTGCGGGTACAAGCCCTAATTGATGGCGCGCAGTGCTCAAGGCTGGCTGGCTGGCTGGCTGGCCGAGAGAGGGTAGACAGAGACACAGATGGCAATAAAATCAGTCTGCGCCGGCTGACCAGTAGAGAAGTCGACGCGTTCATCGGCTTTACTTGAACAACTGTTGCCGATCGCTGACTCTGAGTGGAAGCCGGCCGGAGGCAGTTTGCAAGCTGCGGGCTCAGTATGCCATCTTCAATGCGCTAGCCTTTTTAAGTGTGTTTGGCATGGATCTGTTTCATTCTAGAGCAGCTTCACTCTAAAACTCTGGATGCAGCAGCTCTATTGTTTTTTTTATAACCAGTGGCAGTGGTGGATAAATAACTTCAAACTCCATGTTTATATCGATTTTTTAGAGTTTTTTAAAACAGCAAAAGAGGTACACCAAAAAAGTGTACTATAGCTCTGAAAACTCCATAAAGTTTGCAACCCTAGAGTTAAAGGTGTTTAGCGTGCTCTTATCAGCTCCTCTTTGGAGTTCTATTATGGAGCCATACTAAACACGCCCAAATTTACAACTCCAATGTTGTCCATTACCTATGTTATGTACAAATTAATAATAATTATGGAATTTTGGGACGAAGTGAGAATATGCTAAGTGATATCACAGTACAAAATAATTAATAATAATTATGAATTTTTTAATAAGACGAGCCGATTAAACTTTGGGCAGAAAAAGTCAAACAGATTATAAATTGGAACCAAGAAAGTACATACTAGCTTAGCTTCCTCCATCAAGTTATCACTTATTAAGAAATCAGAGGCTTCTAACTATGGTAAAAATAAATATATAAGAAAAATACTAATATGTATATTATACAATAGGTGAGTGCCCATGCGTTACAACGGAAACATATAATACCACAAAAAATTATGTACAAATGTGTGTTATATTGATACGAGAAAAGATAGTGAAGATGAGCTAGCAGAAATTTGCATCCAATGTTATTGAGAATTGTCTTACTTTTGGTTCTCCTGAGCAACGACAGATTCTGATCAATGAAATGCTTGGTAGTTGGCACAACTGATGAGAACGAGTCGCTACATGTTTATTTTCAACAATGATTCTCAGCTCGCCTTTTTCTTTTAAAATCAGAAGTATGATGGCCTGCTGCTGCAAGATTAGACTCGATGCATTCTAACAACACTTGTAATGTAAACTTATGTCCTCTAGGCAACGATGAAAGACCAGTTCACATACTATGAACTTCATTTGTATGGTTTATTTTTTTTCCTCTTGCAAGCAAGTATAAAGATCTAAATATTGTCGAAGAAGCAAAACGATTACCAGAAGGAAAAATGTTGTAGGATCATAGATGATGGGAAGCTAGGACTGTTGTAGATTATCCTTTTTCTTAGGGTTTCATCGGTCAGTGTATAAGTAATGTTCATGATGATGTTAATCTCTGTAAGATTAACTTCAGTTTACTAACACTTTTTTTCCAGAATTCAAGTCAAATGCATGTTATCTTGTGCCTACTAAGTGCCAGCATCTGAGCAGCACTTCAAATATTACTTTTTCCAATCACTCAACGTTGGCATAAGGATCATCGAATGTTAACCTTTATAGTTGATGCATCATGGACCAAGAAAAGTTTATGCGGGAGATGCCCTTACCACACGTTCAGAACTTAATCCAATTTTTTGTCTGTGTCACTATATTGATCAACCAAAGGACATGTATGTTAGCCACGTGAGGTGACTTTAATTACATAATACTCCTACTACCACATGATATAGATGAACATGGACTCTCTTTACAACCAGGTCAGGGCATTTTGTTGATTGGACAGGTACACGCTACAAAGCCACAACCACTCCATAGCACAGCTCAAAGCACAGAAGCAAATGCCTAAGAAACATAAAACCCACCACTACCAGTGCAGCGTGTTGCCGGCCGGTGACATAATGACGTGCAAGGCATCCTGGTCCCGGCTACCACCTCCTTGGACATCTTCAGGAACGGGTCCATGTTATGGTGGTACCAGCCATTTTGCCTCACTCCCATGGATGTTGCTCTCTAGGGCAGATGAGTTCTTGGTTTTGCTCACATCTTGCTGCTCATCGTCGGACTAGTCGCCATCACGTCGCACATGGCTAGGCCCTCATACTCCTCATCTGACTTGGTCAAGTGTTGGTCGAGTGTTCGTCCATAGAGCCGACATCTATCTGTTAAATTGGTAGATAGTTAGAAAGAAATTTTATACCCCCAAATTTAGGGTGTTACAAAAGGCTTTCATTTTGTACCATATCATATTTTCTTAGACTATTTAAGCATATATCATTGTTTCTTTCAGACTGATTAAACATCGAAATTGAAAAAGATTCCATGCTGGTTAAGCTTGTATTGATCATAATGGGTTTTCATACATATGCCAGATTTCAACATTTTCAATCTTGCAACCTTTTCTCAACTTTACCTTCTACTCCACTTAGCTCTACTTTTCTCAGTTTCTTATCACTGATGGGATGCCTGTATAGGTCATTGGAAATTATATTCTCATACCTGACATATTCTCAAAGCAAAAGTCCAGAAATTTCAGATTTGCCATGTTCTAGGAAGTATAATTAAATGAAGAACCATCTCATTTTCTAGTGCACGAACTTGGTCCAGTATATAGATAATCTAGACAACAACAAAGTCAAGTCATGGCTTCTAATAAGTGTAGGGTTAGGAAAATGGCCGATTTCAAGATTTGTTATTGTCTAGTGTAGAAAATAAAAATGTTTTGTTCTTACATGAACAAACTCCACAAAAGCAATATAATCCTTGTGAGATGTACATTATCTCCTAGAAGTCTCAACCAGAGACCTCTAAAGGAATTTATGTTTGTATATGATTGCACTCAAACTCTAGGACCATAAAATAAAAGGCATTAATGAAAAAACAATAAGTGAAAGGCAGACATAGGAAAGAGATGGTGTCATCTTATCTATGTTTGTATAATAGACAGTTCGCTTGACCATTTCCTTCTCATATTCCGTTTAGGGGACAAACCCAACACCACCAGTATTAGCATATTGTGGAATAGTAGAAAAATAGTAGAATACTTAAAAATATCAGGGTATAAAACAAAGTGCAAGACTGCTCAACCTAGGAAGAAACTTTGGATTAACAAGATAGTTATCTTTGAAGGCAAAACTCTAACAGGGTAGAAACAAAAATTGTGCCTCCAAGGTTAAGTGCGACTCTTGTGCCCTCTACAGAGAAAATGAAACTTGAAATTCATCAAAAGAAGATTGACTACAGAAAAAGGCATGTGAGAAGGTAAATATGTAATACCTTCATCAGAGAACTCAATAAATGCAAACCAAAGAACTGAGTGGGGATCACCGCAAATTCTGCAATTAACAACCTAAGAGAGATAGTTCATTAATAGAGTAGCAGTCTCTTGTCGTATGAAGACCTTGTCCTTCAACTGACAACAAAAAATGTTTTGAATACTTTTTTTACTTTTTGTTAGTTGATGATAACTGTTTACCTTGAGAATCTACGAGCAGGTCTTATCTATAGATGGATTTTGGATATATGCAACTTTGTTGCCAAGCATGTGTCCTGGTATGCATGAAGTCTCATACTGACAGTGATAGACCACTTCAAGTCTTCAACAACCTATTTGGAAGCATAAAATTATAGGAAACTTGTGTTTCAAAACTGGCTTAGGTTTCAGGTTTATATACAGTATAAATGTATAATGCACAACACAGATCAAACTTACCATGTTTGATGTTGCAATGCAACCAAGGCCAGTCATGATAAAAACTACGCCCATAAACAGAAGTACAAGAATGACCTATTTGTGTTTCACAAGGTTAGTTGCATTAATCATCATCGTATTCTAAATCTCTAAACCTTGAGAAATAACTCAAAAAATGAGACCCGGCTGTATCACCATGCGTCGACACCATTGCTATCCCTAGCAAAGACTCTAGCCCTACAGCAAAGACTGTAGCTATTTGTTTCGAGAGTATGGCACCTCTAAATAAACAACAAAGAGCCAAAATCAAAACAATTATCAAGTATTTGTTTCGAGAGTATGGCACCTCGGTGAAGGAATCAAGGAGGCACGACTCCTCTGCTGGAACCTGGCATCAATGCGACCGTCCAATTCTGCGACAATGAGCCAAAACTTGTAGTTAAAGGACTCGTATAATTAAATACAGAACTTGCCCACCAATTTGATTAATGGAGATGTCTTCGACAATGTTTTGTGTTAAGCATTTCACAAAATTATAGTTTAAAGTAATTGATTTGTGTCTAATGTGAGAGAAACATGTATCAAGAAGACCACAAAATCAAATGATGACTCATGGAGTGAAGTGCCAATGACTACCATAAATTAGGTGTGAAAAGTGACTGCATCTACGAACACACTCCACACACAGTTCATCCCATATTTTCTAAAATATATACTCGTATTAAGGGAGAAGGGAGGCATCCACACATTACCTCTTAAGACAATGTATGCTGCAAGAAAATATAAATGAACAAACAAATATAAAAAGATTAAGGTAAACCGCAATGAAACAATAGACATAGTAAGACAATTTGACTTAACTACTTCAGTTAAGTCTGACGATAGAGCAGAGTTCTTCTCTGCTTCCAAAATTCTTGTAACAAGTTTACACTCATCAAGGACATGGCCCATCAGTTGATCATTCTTACTCTCCAGACATGACCCAATGATATTCTCGACATGGTGGTGCAAAAAGTTGTTAAACTGGCACCTAATGATGAAATATGTGTCAGAATTTCAATAGTTTTCATATGCAGATTCTGAAATTTAACTTACTCAAAAAATAGATCTATAGCGTCATCCCACCTCACCTGGATAACATGAAACCACATCACAATAATGTTCACATAACAAGCCAATGATAACCACCTCACCCAAAAAAACTTAGCCTCCTTTTTTAGCTCCACATCAACCTCATTTATTCCATGCTGCATAAAAAATGATCAGCTCAAGTACAACAAAAAGAAGTACTCAAATTTGGTCTTTAAGATGTACCAGGGCATAAAAAACCACTTACACATTAGCTTTTTTCAGATTTTGAATCTCCACTTCTTTAGCTTTGATTTTAAGATCTTTCTTTGTTCTGTCCTTTCTCAGCTCGGTGCATTCATTCCACTGCAAACAAGATTACAGGGAATCATCACTTGCTAATCACAAAAGTTATCTAAAAACAATCCCCATAGACTGATAAAAGAAAGTTCATCAGGAGCAACAATTTTAATAGATCATGCCTCATCTCAATTTAGATAGATCTGCTTTGAGTACAATTCTAATGTTAGTTATGCAGCACATCATCTGTGCTAGATCTGCTTCAATCACATGCCCATGAGCTGAGCAGCAGCAACAGAAGAAAAAAATCTAGCTGCATCAGTGGCCACCTGTTCATCATTACTCATACTTGCCACATCAGCAACAACACCCATGTTGTTGTACGACTCTTAGTTTGAGGGAGAATTATATTTAGTATCAGTTTTGGCTAATGCACAACTATCATCAGTGTAGTTAAACTGCTACTAAGGTGACAGTGTGACAAATAAAATGGAAAGAGTTTTATTTGTTTATGACAAAACTATAAGAAACATTTTAGCAAATCAATAATTACGACTGTAATTTACACAAGAAGAAGTGCAATAGGGAATTCATTGTAGTATTATTGACATTAAACTGTAATAATTGTAAAAGCTGCTCTATAAACTAAAAGATGGAGAAAATGGAATGCAGAAAAAAGCACATCAAGCAACCTATCATAAGTTTGATCTAGAGGTTCTATGATGTTGATAGGGCTGTAAGAATTGATGGTATGGATGTGAGAGAGATGAATATTGTCTGGTCCGAGGATTTACAACCCTCTCTAAAATAAGCTTGGGTACAAGCTAATGGAGCTGACAACAGATCAGATCAATAAACGACACAATAAAAGCCTTATTCAGCAGCGTGAAAGGAATAACTGATGTTGAACTTGTACAGGTCCTACTACTCAGAGAGAAGCATACATAGTAGATATGCCCCTATTTAAGTATGTGTGCAGGTGGGCATGTGACTAACACGGATATTCCCCCTATCTCAGTGTGCACGGCGACAGGCACCTTTCAGAGTTCTGGAAGGCTCCTGTGTTCTGCAACACCGCGGCCTGCGCAAACGCGCCGACAATACACATTGCGATGACGATGGAAACCACATACCTGTGGGGCTCCTTCACCAGTATCTTCTTCGTGCTCTGCCACGCCACCTATTCAGAGTTTGTTGCCTTCCACTTCATCGCCTTCTCGCCTCCACGGCGCATTGCCGGCTTAGTCCCAGCAAGTGGTGACAATCTACCAGAAAAGAAAGGTGCAGGATCAGGGAAACTTGGGCATGAAGAATTAGCGGCCTCCATCAAGCAGCAGAGCGCAAAAGCCCAGCAGCAGCAGATGCGTTGCAATCTACATGAAAGTCTTGGCTATTACTTAAGAATGACTTCTATACTTTCTATCCAAGTTTGATAAGGTACAAATAAAAGAATGATAAAAAAAATAAAATTATAATTGTACAGAGGTGCAATATGTTAGTAAATGAGCACTTGGGTAGCAAGAATTTATAATCTGCATTACCTGCCAAAACAACAAATCAATGGTCATCCTCATCAGGGTTGGGGCATTCCTTTGCTAGCACTTTTGGTGATTCATACTGAAAAGGGAGGAAATGCATCCAGTTTTAAAGGTATAGAAGATGTTGCATAAAAATGAGTTTCTAGAACAAAGCTCGTGATGTGCGATAGGTTGTGCAGCATGTACTCGTTGAGTGGCACCCCCATCTACTTGTGCGTGGTAATATCTTTCTGCGTCACCTGCACAAAGGAGAGCGACAACGCCTAGATCACCCATCGCCTCCTGCTCGACGAAACGCCTCAACCTAAGATGAGGATCGTAGGGAGGAGGTGCACAAGCAGCGCGAGAGGGTGTACCACGAGGGGCTCATCGGGGTGGTAGGGGGCCGTCTCCTGGCCGATAGGGAGCCCGACGGCCCACCGGGAGAAGGCGGTGTGGGTGCGTCGTGCCTTGGTGAGGGGGTCGGCGGTGGATAGCACGAGCGCCCCCATCTCCAGTAGCGACGAGGCCACGTCGTCGTCAGCCGTTGGCTCATCAACATCAGAGGCGCAAGGACTGTTTGGGCCCCACGTGCGGAGGTCGCTGGGAGGCGCCAGTCGTTGAGGTCTGGCCATGGAAGCGACAAGATGGGGGCAAAGAACTTGGGGAAGAAGAAAAGGAAGGAGACGGGGGCGAGAACGAAACCGAGGAGGAGCTAGAGTCACCTAAAGCGTGGGCTCTGTGGCCAACCAAACTGCCACACAATGACCCAGATCTACACGAAGCGTGTGTGGGCAGAGTAGCGGGGAACAACCGAGGGGTGTCACGCTCACCATGGTTGCAAGATCGACGTGGGAAGCCACGCTCTGGCATGTGCGGGGGGGGGGGGGGGGGGGGGAGGGCGTGCGCGGCGGCGGGCATCACGGCGCCGGGAAAGAGGGGGCGCAGCATCGCGGGCGGAGGCATTGATGAATGTGCAATGATTTCCATGGGCCCGACTCAGAGCTGGACGGACGGAGGCCACCTCCGGCGACGGGTTCGAGGTCGCGGGCCTAGAGAGGAGCGGGTACCGGACGCCAACAAAAGAAAGAGCTGGGCGCAGGACGGCATGCCCCGAAGGATCTGAAGCAGAACCTGAACAAGGAAGCCGATCCACCCCACCACCGCCCACCACACTAGCGACACCGCCTTCTCCCGATGTTGCTGCGCCGCTACTGCCGCGGTCGGCGAGTACACCTCTGCCGCCGCCATAGACGACAGAGACGAGCTGTCGTGCCACGTGGAGCTTCCGGTCCGGGAGGCTGGAGACTAGGAGGACAGAGGGAAGTCGAGGACAGAGGGATGGCGAGGCCGAAGGCAACCGGAGGAGGAGGTGGTGCTGTGGTGGTCGGTCTCCGCGCCCGCGCCCGTGTGCGTGGTGTTTTTGCGGGCAGTGGGAGCGGCGGCGGTGTGGGAAGGCCGGAGCCGTTGTCGATGATGGCGCGAATGAAGCCTGATGGAGGATCTAGCTGTCGAGGAAGAGGGGAGCGGAGAGAGGAGCAGTTGCGATCGATGGATGGAGGAGGCTTGAAGCGGAGGCGACAGGACGGACGTTGATGATTTGACGCATATAGATGGACGATGCAGATTGGCTGAAGGCAGAACCAGGGGAGGCAGCCTAACCCTTACAGTCTTAATAGTAGTATAGATTTTGTGGATGCTTAGTAGGCAAATTGACCTGCATTTGAACCATAGCAAGCTGGTCAGCCTTAGCCTATTGCACAAAAGCTTTCTCTAAGATCTATTCCATGCATACATCCTTTAGCCTACAAGAGGCCATTGAAACACATAAACCTAGAAATTAGAAACAAACGCTAACTTCAGCTCCAACATCCTTTGCACTAAGATAAACGACAATTGTTCAGCTCAGCATAAATTATCTCACGTGAAAGAATACAACAAAATTACCATTTTAAGCCAACAAAGCTTTAGAGCCCACATGAACTTCATTCGTTCACTACTACAGGTCCATCTTGTTATGTCTATCGTACAACATTCTTAGCTTCTTAGAGGTCATAGTCTTGAAGAAAACCTAGATCCATCACTGTGAGAGACTATATCTCACAAACAAATTCACTATTATGGAAAAATGAAATGATATAACAAAAACAGCTAGGGACTGGTGAAAGTTGCCTAGAGGGGGGGTGAATAGGCAAGTTAAAACTTTTTCAACAAAAACTAGAAGCAAACTGGGTAAAACTGAATTGATCTTGAAATTCACCCAGTTAACTTTAGAAATGAGATGTTCTAAATGATCCACAGGGTTCAAAGTAGTAGATCTAAGAAGGGCACTTCTCAAAATCCACACACCAAAAAGATATAAACAATCTTTCACGGAATGGTGAGAGAACGAAGAACATAAACAAACACAATGAGCAAGAATACAAGAGACACAAGATTTATCCCGAGGTTCGGTCACACCACCATGGTGCCCTACTTCCTCATTGAGGCGCCCACCAAGAGCCGGGTCTCTTTCAACCCTAATCCTCCCTTTGCCGACCACAAAGGTCAAGCCCACACAATAATCTTTGCTCAAAACGAGCGGGTAATACAAACTTTCTTGTGGTCTTCCACAAGATTTGGAGACTCACAAGAGACACCTAGTCGTCTAGGAGCTAGAAGCTCCAAGAGTAATGAATCCACAAAGAACTCGATGTAGTACCAAAGCTAGAATCAAGAAGAGCAAGAGAGATTTGGAGATGAAGCACAAAAACCACAGCTCTCAAACTCACTCAAAGATTTCTCTCCAAAGATTTGAAATGGGAGAGGCAAGAGGTGTGTGAGAGAGAGTGGGAGGTGTTTCTCCGGTTAGAAATGGAGTTTTGTGCGTACTCTACTGTGGGGAAGAGTGTGGGAGGTGTATATAAAGGAGCCCCCAAAAGTAGGCAGTCGTTGGGAAAAGTGGACCAAAAACCGGTTGAACCGGTTCTAAAACCGATTGAACCAGTTTCCACCAGGAAGATCTCGGTTCACTGATCTACTCAGCCGGAGAGTCGACCGGACTCAAAACCGGTTGAGCCGGGCTCAAATCCGGTTGAACCGGTTTTCCCAAAAGTTCTGCAACAACTTTTCTGACAGCTCTGACAGTCAGATAGAACAGAGCAGGGATGGTAGAGGAACAGTCCCAAAACCGGTTGAACCGGTTTCAGGACCGGTTGAACCGGTTTCCAGGGCTGAAACCAAATTTTGAGTATTTTGAAGAGAACAAAAGTGGAGTCTTTGTGGGAAGTAAAATTGGTTTTTCTCAAGGGCATTCATGATCTGGAAAAATGTTCTCAAAGATGATTTCAAAGGATTTTGACTGAGCTTTAGTACCAACATCAATATTCTTTTTGGACCCCCTTGATAGTACGACGATTCCTATACTCAAGTTAAATAAAATATAATTAAGTAACCTCCTTGAGAAATTGGTGTCTCATGTGTGATTTCTCCATGGCGTTGCTTCATAAGGATCACAAACATCTTTGTCTCACCTTTTGAAGCAAACACAAATCGAGCCTGTGACTTGTGCCATTTCACCATATGAGTTCAAATCATGGCTTCAAGTCACCTTACTGATGCATCAACATGTTGTAACTCTTCATAGCTGATTAGTTCATCGACTTAGTGCAAGTACTCTCTTCTTCACCTTAGCCATGGTACCTCGGTCTACAAGCCGTCGCTTGGCCTTCACCTTCGCTTAGTTCCTCGAAGCCCTTTCCTTGCTATCTTCACCCTATCAAGCCATTCTTGAGTCACATCCTATTGAGCATCCATTGAGAGAATCATTTCTTCAATATTGTGAACCTTGCTTGAATGTCATTTAGATATAACTGCTAAGATCAATCAAGCTCTAGTTTGATTCTCATATATTCATATATGGACTAATAGTAATATGGTCAAGCCAATTCACGATTCCTCATATCTTATTCACTTTGGCTTGACTAATCCTCTTAATCACTTCAACCTCTATTATGATCATATTTATGCATAGTGATTTCTCAGGTCTTGTCCATATATTCAAACCAATATAGAGACCATATTATATCCATTTGCATTGTCTCACTGGTTATTTGACCTTGTGTTGAACCTTGTTCACTGATCATTATACACTGTTCAAATATGTTCATCATACTAAATTTCCTGTTCAACACTTAGCAAACTTGTTAGACCTTTAAATGTGTTGTTATCCAAATCACCAAAACTCACAAAAGGGATGAATGCACTTTCAATCTCCCCCTTTTTGGTGATTGATGACAACACATTTAAAGCTTACATAAGATTTGATAAATAAAATTTTGAATCCTATGATATAGTTTCCTCCCCCTAAATATGGGCATTTCAGAAAATAACACTTTTGAACTTAAATGTCAAAAGCACATATTTGGGTCAAAGTATGGAGACAACTTATATCATACTATTCGTGGGGTGTAGTGTGTCATAAAATAAACGTGATGCTCATGACATAGTATGCACTCATCAACTTTCTACATCTTATGTTTTTCTTATGATTCCCCCTTTTTGTTAATTATTTCTCCCCTTTTCATATGATTCCCCCTTTTTGTTAATTATTTCTCCCCTTTTCAAAAGTCTTCTAACACTTAGTTACATAAGACTAAAGGTAAGCTTTAATGCAAAATTTCTCCCCCTTTGTCATAAATCTCCAAAAAGGATACAAAGAATATAAAGGGTAGAAATTATGATTAATCAAGATTTGAACACACTATCATGAAAAGGGTCCTTATATGGCACAAAGGTAATGGAGAAGTGTCATAAGTGATGTACCTTTGCGTTTTACCTTTTCAAAGGGGTGTTCCACACTTGTGTTGTATTTAGAGTTCATTTTGCAATTTCTTGTTGGCATGATTGTGACATAGGTCCAAGATATCAAATGAATATTGTCATACTAATTGAAAGATAAATCTTGATACCTGGAGTCTAGATGTCACCTAGCATTTTCTTATCATAACAAGAGGCAGCATGAAAATTGCACAAGTATGAATTATACAACTAGTGATCATGTACGAAAAATATCAATTGAAAACCACCAATTGATACAATTTGATAGATAATCAGATCACTAATTGCATATTACACTAAGTTCTCCTCAAGTTTTAGTGCACACATATATATGAATTCAATTGATACCTGTTGAGAGTACTTATTTGCAACTTAAAGTACCATTGGCATAAAAGGAGTATCAATTGAACATAATCATGCAACATAAGAAACATGTGCACTATTTAATCAATTAAGTTCTAGACAGGAGAATCTATAATCTATGCTACTTCAGATATTTGTAATCCAAAAAGATGTGATACATATTTACCAATTTTAGATGACGTTGGAGTAGCATATACAAGAGAAACTCATTCTCTTATGAAATGTATAGAAGATACATTTATTGGAGCAAAGAATCTTTGATACCCATCAAAATTTGCAGTGGAAGCGATTGTCTTTGCTTGAAGATTCCTTTCTAATTTGAGACTACACACATAATAGACTTGAAAATGAAGTTAGTCTCAAAGATTCAAATTATAGACCATTCTCCCCCTAAATGTGTGCATACAAGTGATGAATACTTGTTTAGCTTATGCACTTGGACTTATGAGGCCAGGGGATTAAGTTCTACAATTTGAACCTTGGTACAAATAAAGTATGAAAATATGAAATTGCACCAATTGAAGAAATTACTCATAATCAAAGGTATACTAATAGACATGATATGCAATATTTTAAGCCAAGATTCTTGAGAAGTTAGCATGTTTGACTCATACCTCACTAAGATGACTTAAGACTAACTTATGACATTAGCACAAGAGGTATTAATCAAATATCTAGAGATTCTTTAATCGTCACCACAAGTGCAACCTTATGGTGTGACTTAAGATATTGCATATACCTTCACACACTAGCATGTAAGAGACTAGATGTACAAAGGTAATACAATAGTTCATGGAATGACACACCTTTGTTTTATGCCACATGTTCTCCATCATGATCATCAATTTTCAACTTAGTTTTTGATAGGCTTGACATTTCAAAGAGAAACTTATCCTCTTTAAACGATCAAGAGAAACCCATTCTTTTCAAAGAACTACACAAGTTCACTAAAAGAAAATGTTAGTATTTAACGACACAGAATATAGAATGAGCTCCCCCTAAATGTGTGCATCAAGTACTCGAATTACTTGTAACATGCACTTGATTCAATTAAGATTCTTAGAGGGGTTCATCATATATCTTGGCCAGGGCATAATAAATTTGCAACAATTGAAATCATGCTAGAGAACACATATCGTTCCCCAAAAGAACTAATCCATGGGGTGACATGTGGTAATTATTTGATCATTTCTTTGGAACCACTCATCCTCATTTGATGTTCTTCTTTCACCAAGATGTGAGACTACACAACATGAACTTGAAAGAAATCATTAGTCTCACAAGATATAGGCTAAACTCTCCCTCAATTTGTGCATGCAAGAGTACACAAAGTACACTTATGCACATCAACAATACGAGGTTAAAGGAGATGTTTGTACTATATCTTGGTTTAACATAACATGCTTTACATAGATGATGAAAATTAAACCAATTGAAAGTTTAAGAACTAAAAGTATATCAATTAAAATTATGAAGGGTAAAGCATGCTAATATGAACCTCAAACCTCATAATGAAGGATATCATATAAATATGTCACTACATCTTCATTATTTGGTTGACAAAAAGTGTAACTCCCTTCTTGAATCACTATGCTTTCTTTTCTTTTATGATTTCATCCAACCAAGTGATCTTGAACTTTATTCATCTTTGCTTGGTTCGATCATACTTGATATGAGACTTATTGAAACTCAATGATTGAAAGAACCAAGTCTCTTATATCCATAGATTTTGAATCCATCTTGAAAGCACTTGGAAAGACCTTATTGAAACACTTAGAAAAGAGAGCATTAGAAACACAAGGGAGGGTTTCACAAATGATAATCCTTATACGTGGATGGAGAATGAATCATCATTCTTGAAACCCAAAGGGATAGATTAAATTCCTTTAAATTAGTGCACACATATAGTTGATGTCAAAGTTATATGCACTATTGAACATTTTATATTGCAAGGAAATTTAACCTATACTATGGTACATTCCACTAAGGATAGAATACTAAAACAACTGAAGGAGAGGAAGTTTTCATACCTGTAACACCCTAAAGTTCAATTTTGTGAAGACAAGGAAAAATTCTCAAAGATTTTAAATCAAAACACCTTTCCTTAAAAGATAATCATAATTTAGGAGTTTCCACTCATATATATGTTAAAAATACATAATTAAAGATACTTAGATAATCTAAATTGCCCTTGGGTTAGTATATATAAAAGAATTAGGATTAAGCTATTTCTTAATATATATAGTCTACAATGTAAATTTTGATTTCCCTAGAAGTTATAAGGTAGGGATTATTCTACTATATGATTAAAAGCTTGTCTAAAAGAACTAAAAATAAATAAAGAAATATATAAAATATGTTTTTGCACATTATGCTGAAGTTCTATATGTGTATCCAAATTAAAGTGTTTGAACTTTAAACTTGTGTTGATTTGAAATTCAAATGGAAAGGAAAAATAGAAAATAGAAAATAAATGGGAAAGGGAGAAAAGAGAAGAGATATGAAAATATACATACAATGAATAACCAAATATCTTCAGGTTTAGCATTTTTAATTTCAAAAAGATGAGATTATAAATGAAGATCCACACAAAAGTTTGAATTTGAACTTGAACTCAATTTGGATTTGAAAATGAAAAAGGAAAACAGAAAATATAAAAAGAAAAAGATAAATGAGCTAGTTGGGCCGACCTCACGCATTTCAGCCCACTAACTCGCGCGCGCCGGCCCACACCAGAAACCTGGCGCCGACAGACCGGGCCCGCGCGTCATCCTCACGCACGCTCTCACCTCTCACTGGCGGGTGGGGCCCCCTGCCCAGTCGCTCGCACGCGCGCTCGCCTGCTCTCCCTCTCTCTGATTCGCGGGCCTCCGCTGTCAGCCGCTCCCTCCCTTCGCGCTACTCGCTCGCCGTCTGTCTCTGGTCCGCGGGCCCCGCTTGTCAGGACGTCTCCCTCCTCGCAACGGAATCCCGAGCTTGACGGAGCCGCGCGCTCGCCGCCGAGTATCGCGCTCCTACCGGTCACCGCCTCCCCCTCGCTCGGACTTTGCTCCGGGTATAAAAGCTCACCGTGCTCGCCTCCCTCCCTTCATCCCCCCCCACTGCCAGCCACCATCGCCGAGAACGCAGAGGGAAAACGTGTGAGGAGCGCCGCCGCCGAGGATAGCCGCCGTCGGGGAGGTCTTCGCTCTTGGAGTCGGGTCGGGGAGTATCGTCTTCGCCTGGGGAGTCTGTCCACGCCGTCAATTTGGAACCGCGTGGCCTTGGGGTGGCTCGAATTGCTCACCGTCGTTCGAGCGCCGCCGCGGTCCGCCCCTCTCCGTGGCCAGCTCCCTCCACTGCCCTCCATCCGCGGTACGTGCTCTAATCGTGTTCGCCATCATTCCCTCTTGGTGTAGCACCGGTTAATTTGGGGATTTGTGGCGTTCGGGCGCGGATTTGGTTCGCTCCGGCGAGGGACCGCCGTGGTCGGGGGCGGCGCTGCCGTCTCGGGGGCTCGGGGTAGGGGATGGGTTGCCAGCCGTTGATCTGGCGGCCAACGGTTGAGATTAGATCAGGCGATACCCCTTTGGTGATGTCATCTGCGCCGTTGGATTTGGATCGGGCGTACGAGATTCTCTCGCTAGTGTTTTAAATCGGGACCGTAGCCTTTTGATCCGACGGTCTGTGTCGCGTACCGATTCACTGATATGAAGATCTAATCTGGGCCGTCCACTCTTGATCGGATGGTGCAGATTAGCCCATACCCCTTCGGCCGGGCTGTTTTGCATAAGAGCCCTCCGGTTTTTAGGAAACTAACCCGCCGTCCAGAGAGCACTATTCCCTGGGTCTCGGGTTTCTTGCGCAGAGCCCCCTGGCTTTTCTTATAATTGAGGCCCAGTCCAGAACATAATAAATTCAGAGAAAATAGTTATTAAATAGATTTTTAATATGAAAATAATTACTAGAAACTTAATTAATTCATAACTAATTCATTTTAGCTCCAAATTGAGTCATTCCAATTCCTAAAATTTTGTAATAATATTCTCTACCATTTAGAATCACTGTTTTGACATGAACTCTGTCAGAAAATTTATTTATCATTTAATCATATTATAATCACATTAAACCTTAGGAAAATCATAACTTGAATTCTACAACTCCAAAATTAATAATTCTTTTTCCTGTGATCTTATTTTAATGTGTAGATTATTAATATGTATTTTGCATATATGTTTGGTGTAATGTTAATTTTGCCTATACACTGTTTGTTTGTATTGCTACGACTAGTGCGAGGTACGAGTCATCTGAAGATCATCCTGGTACCTGGAATCTCAAGGCCCAGGCAAGTTGTGCCCTTGATCACTTCTTTTTACCTACTCATGTTCTAATTAATCATAATGATCTGCATAGGTTAATTTTGATGGGACCCAATAGGTTACCCTAGTTTTGATTATCTTTATACCTTGTTTACCACTGATCTTTCTGGGTAGTACTTGCTAGTGCTACATGTGGTTTTGGGTATGGAGATACACTATTCATGATTACACTTTTTGTTATCAGTTGTTATTTATGGTTCATGTTAAGATCATTATGTTAATTGGAACATGGAGCGACCACCCGGGAAAACAGTGCTACCACAAGGGTAGTATGGGATGCCCTTGGCTGATTAATTAGGAAAGCTAGTGGAAGACTACCTTACCCGAAAGGGGCAAGGGCAGTAGGGGAGAGGTCAGTGTAGGGAGGCCCTCGGGAGGATTTTGCTGCGATGGCGGTCCTGCAAGGGATTCCTGCACTGGATCTTCCTATAAACTGTAGCGGGTTTTCGGAAGCTAGTGGAACTTTGTAAAGGCCTCGTAGTGCTACCCTGCCTCACTTCCTTGGTAGAGGTGTATGGGATTCATGACCCCTTGGCAGATGGGTAACACGACTTGTGGGTAAAGATGCGCAACCTCTGCAGAGTGTAAAACTGGTATACTAGCCGTGCTCACGGTCATGAGCAGCTCGGACCCTCACATGATTAAATTATGGAACTAACTTCAATTTGTCATATGCATCGCATCGCGGATGAAGTTGTTATTTTTGTTCTACTACTTAATTGGAATTGGTTTGGTATTTATTTATACTTAGTAACTGCTAATAAAATTTTGACCAACTTTAAAAGCAATGCTCAGCTCCAACCATCTTCTTTGGTAAGCCTTACACTTCACATGAGCTCCCATCTTTGGCGAGTTCATGCACATTATTCCCCACAACTTGTTGAGCGATGAACGTATGTGAGCTCACTCTTGCTGTCTCACATACACCACAGGTCAAGATCAGGTACTGCAGGATGATGCTCATGGAGGATGCTGCGATGAGTTCGTGTGAGGTCTAGGTCGTCGTCTCCCAGTCAACTTTGGGTTGCTGGACCGTTGTCTCCTTATAATGTAATTATTTATTTTGTATAGAACTCCTGTTATATATAAAGATGTGACATTCGATCCTGTGCCACTTTACATCATATGTTTGAGACTTGGTCCCAGCATACCTGGTGTTTATGTTAACCCCGGGTTTTGGACCCCTAAAATCCGGGTGTTACAGAAGTGGTATCAGAGGAATGTTGACTGTAGGACGAAACCTAGATAGAACTGGACAACCTTTATCTACTTACCTTTGCTACTCTGATCATTTCTAAACTTATCTTAATCATTTCTCATCTATTTCCGCTTCACTCTGATTATTCTTACCTTTTTTTCTTCTAAAGACAAATGTGGATTTCACACTTTGAAATCCTGTGCCTAAAGTGACTTTAGGAATAGGAGACCTAATCCTAGGAACAAAAACAAAACTATTTTTATAAGTGTCTATGTATTTGAATGTTTGTTCTTATGATACTTGCCTGATTTGGATCTTTGATTGAGTGTGATGAGTTGTGGAGTAATGTCCACAATTACATCTGCATATACACATAGGTATAAAAAAATATATTTATAAAATAACTAGACAACCTAGATTGTCCCCATTGGAACCTATCTAGCTTAAGAGATTTATCTTATCCTAGAAAGATCTCATTCTAACCAATTCATCTTATCTTAAAAGATTCTCCCCTATCTTAATAGATTCATCTCATCTTAAAGAAATTCTATCCTACACTCATAGATCTATCTTACCTCAAAAGGTCTTAACTTCTCCTAATGTATCTAGATCCATCTTATCTTAAGAGGTTCTCTCTTAATGGATTTATCTTACCTTGAAGGATTCATCTTATCCTAACCACTTTACTTATCCCATCATGATAGAACTAAACTGACCCTAAAAGACTCTACCTTATCCTTATGGATTCATCTTGCCCTAATTAGCATATTGACCCCACTATAGAATAACAACCATGATTTAAACCCAATTAATTGGATCTTATCTAGACTAAACTAGTCATATAACTATATTTTAGATCTTATCTAGATTAATCTGGTCATACCTAGACCCCATTCAACCTAACCTACTCTAAAATTAATCAGGTCTTATCTAGTTATGCTAAACTAATCTAGTTGCCATCTAATTTGAACTAACCCAATGTGACCCACTCAAACAGGTTAGTTAATACTTGTAACATGGATTAGACCCTACTAGCCATGTATTAACTTAACTTAGCACATTGGATCAATTCAACCATGAGCTAACCCAACCCATAGAACCATGATGAATGGTATGACTTTTCTATTCCCACCTAATAACAAACAAACTTTTAACCTACACCTTGTAGTCTATCTCACCCATATATATCTCTCATCTTGACAGATTCTATCTTACCCTTGGATATTCACCTTATCTGATTGGTTACCCCAATCTGGACATAAAACAGAGATTAAGTCCTACTAAAGAATCTTTAGATTATAACCAACTACTAGCTTATTCATTCCGCTTATTGAATAAATTCCTTTGCAAACTAATACCATATGCTTCTAACTTTCATGGTCAATACCAGGAAAGGAAAAGATTACCACGTAACAGCAAACAGAAATGAATCCCCCAAATCCTCCACCTGTTGAAATCGATCAAGTGGTTGCTACCCAAAGACTGGTAATACAACAGTTAACAGACATGGTGACCGAGATGCAGAATCAGATAAGACAACAACGCGAGGAAATACGTCAGGCCCGCCAAGAAATAAGGCAAGCACGGTTGGAAAGACAACAACAACAACCTCCACTACCACCACCAGCTTCACCAAGCTACATAGATATAAATTATGATGATTTGTAAGGTCTAAGTGTTACTTTAGTTAGTAGATGATATGATATTATTTTAGAAGGAACGATAAGGTCTATTGACCCAATGTTTTGTTAAAGAATTATACCTCATGCTAAGATCTCTTTGTTTGTGCATATGAGTATGCATCCTTTTTCTTTCAAATCTCGAGGACGAGATTATTTTTAAGGGGGGTAGGATTTGTAACACCCTAAAGTTCAATTTTGTGAAGACAAGGAAAAATTCTCAAAGATTTTAAATCAAAACACCTTTCCTTAAAAGATAATCATAATTTAGGAGTTTCCACTCATATATATGTTAAAAATACATAATTAAAGATACTTAGATAATCTAAATTGCCCTTGGGTTAGTATATATAAAAGAATTAGGATTAAGCTATTTCTTAATATATATAGTCTACAATGTAAATTTTGATTTCCCTAGAAGTTATAAGGTAGGGATTATTCTACTATATGATTAAAAGCTTGTCTAAAAGAACTAAAAATAAATAAAGAAATATATAAAATATGTTTTTGCACATTATGCTGAAGTTCTATATGTGTATCCAAATTAAAGTGTTTGAACTTTAAACTTGTGTTGATTTGAAATTCAAATGGAAAGGAAAAATAGAAAATAGAAAATAAATGGGAAAGGGAGAAAAGAGAAGAGATATGAAAATATACATACAATGAATAACCAAATATCTTCAGGTTTAGCATTTTTAATTTCAAAAAGATGAGATTATAAATGAAGATCCACACAAAAGTTTGAATTTGAACTTGAACTCAATTTGGATTTGAAAATGAAAAAGGAAAACAGAAAATATAAAAAGAAAAAGATAAATGAGCTAGTTGGGCCGACCTCACGCATTTCAGCCCACTAACTCGCGCGCGCCGGCCCACACCAGAAACCTGGCGCCGACAGACCGGGCCCGCGCGTCATCCTCACGCACGCTCTCACCTCTCACTGGCGGGTGGGGCCCCCTGCCCAGTCGCTCGCACGCGCGCTCGCCTGCTCTCCCTCTCTCTGATTCGCGGGCCTCCGCTGTCAGCCGCTCCCTCCCTTCGCGCTACTCGCTCGCCGTCTGTCTCTGGTCCGCGGGCCCCGCTTGTCAGGACGTCTCCCTCCTCGCAACGGAATCCCGAGCTTGACGGAGCCGCGCGCTCGCCGCCGAGTATCGCGCTCCTACCGGTCACCGCCTCCCCCTCGCTCGGACTTTGCTCCGGGTATAAAAGCTCACCGTGCTCGCCTCCCTCCCTTCATCCCCCCCCCACTGCCAGCCACCATCGCCGAGAACGCAGAGGGAAAACGTGTGAGGAGCGCCGCCGCCGAGGATAGCCGCCGTCGGGGAGGTCTTCGCTCTTGGAGTCGGGTCGGGGAGTATCGTCTTCGCCTGGGGAGTCTGTCCACGCCGTCAATTTGGAACCGCGTGGCCTTGGGGTGGCTCGAATTGCTCACCGTCGTTCGAGCGCCGCCGCGGTCCGCCCCTCTCCGTGGCCAGCTCCCTCCACTGCCCTCCATCCGCGGTACGTGCTCTAATCGTGTTCGCCATCATTCCCTCTTGGTGTAGCACCGGTTAATTTGGGGATTTGTGGCGTTCGGGCGCGGATTTGGTTCGCTCCGGCGAGGGACCGCCGTGGTCGGGGGCGGCGCTGCCGTCTCGGGGGCTCGGGGTAGGGGATGGGTTGCCAGCCGTTGATCTGGCGGCCAACGGTTGAGATTAGATCAGGCGATACCCCTTTGGTGATGTCATCTGCGCCGTTGGATTTGGATCGGGCGTACGAGATTCTCTCGCTAGTGTTTTAAATCGGGACCGTAGCCTTTTGATCCGACGGTCTGTGTCGCGTACCGATTCACTGATATGAAGATCTAATCTGGGCCGTCCACTCTTGATCGAATGGTGCAGATTAGCCCATACCCCTTCGGCCGGGCTGTTTTGCATAAGAGCCCTCCGGTTTTTAGGAAACTAACCCGCCGTCCAGAGAGCACTATTCCCTGGGTCTCGGGTTTCTTGCGCAGAGCCCCCTGGCTTTTCTTATAATTGAGGCCCAGTCCAGAACATAATAAATTCAGAGAAAATAGTTATTAAATAGATTTTTAATATGAAAATAATTACTAGAAACTTAATTAATTCATAACTAATTCATTTTAGCTCCAAATTGAGTCATTCCAATTCCTAAAATTTTGTAATAATATTCTCTACCATTTAGAATCACTGTTTTGACATGAACTCTGTCAGAAAATTTATTTATCATTTAATCATATTATAATCACATTAAACCTTAGGAAAATCATAACTTGAATTCTACAACTCCAAAATTAATAATTCTTTTTCCTGTGATCTTATTTTAATGTGTAGATTATTAATATGTATTTTGCATATATGTTTGGTGTAATGTTAATTTTGCCTATACACTGTTTGTTTGTATTGCTACGACTAGTGCGAGGTACGAGTCATCTGAAGATCATCCTGGTACCTGGAATCTCAAGGCCCAGGCAAGTTGTGCCCTTGATCACTTCTTTTTACCTACTCATGTTCTAATTAATCATAATGATCTGCATAGGTTAATTTTGATGGGACCCAATAGGTTACCCTAGTTTTGATTATCTTTATACCTTGTTTACCACTGATCTTTCTGGGTAGTACTTGCTAGTGCTACATGTGGTTTTGGGTATGGAGATACACTATTCATGATTACACTTTTTGTTATCAGTTGTTATTTATGGTTCATGTTAAGATCATTATGTTAATTGGAACATGGAGCGACCACCCGGGAAAACAGTGCTACCACAAGGGTAGTATGGGATGCCCTTGGCTGATTAATTAGGAAAGCTAGTGGAAGACTACCTTACCCGAAAGGGGCAAGGGCAGTAGGGGAGAGGTCAGTGTAGGGAGGCCCTCGGGAGGATTTTGCTGCGATGGCGGTCCTGCAAGGGATTCCTGCACTGGATCTTCCTATAAACTGTAGCGGGTTTTCGGAAGCTAGTGGAACTTTGTAAAGGCCTCGTAGTGCTACCCTGCCTCACTTCCTTGGTAGAGGTGTATGGGATTCATGACCCCTTGGCAGATGGGTAACACGACTTGTGGGTAAAGATGCGCAACCTCTGCAGAGTGTAAAACTGGTATACTAGCCGTGCTCACGGTCATGAGCAGCTCGGACCCTCACATGATTAAATTATGGAACTAACTTCAATTTGTCATATGCATCGCATCGCGGATGAAGTTGTTATTTTTGTTCTACTACTTAATTGGAATTGGTTTGGTATTTATTTATACTTAGTAACTGCTAATAAAATTTTGACCAACTTTAAAAGCAATGCTCAGCTCCAACCATCTTCTTTGGTAAGCCTTACACTTCACATGAGCTCCCATCTTTGGCGAGTTCATGCACATTATTCCCCACAACTTGTTGAGCGATGAACGTATGTGAGCTCACTCTTGCTGTCTCACATACACCACAGGTCAAGATCAGGTACTGCAGGATGATGCTCATGGAGGATGCTGCGATGAGTTCGTGTGAGGTCTAGGTCGTCGTCTCCCAGTCAACTTTGGGTTGCTGGACCGTTGTCTCCTTATAATGTAATTATTTATTTTGTATAGAACTCCTGTTATATATAAAGATGTGACATTCGATCCTGTGCCACTTTACATCATATGTTTGAGACTTGGTCCCAGCATACCTGGTGTTTATGTTAACCCCGGGTTTTGGACCCCTAAAATCCGGGTGTTACAATACCTTGGCCTCTTATCAACTTCATCTTACTTTAGTTGAATAGTATCCTTTAAGCTTGTGATTTATCCAATTTAAAACAAGCACAATCTCTTAACATAGATTTTCTATGGATAAACTCAACACAAGAGATGGCATTAGTAGCACAAGCACTAGTTTCTTATTTTGCAACCCTTTATATGTGGAAGGCAAGCGAGTTGCTAAAATAGAGAAACCTCATAATATGGACTAAATTTCCCTTAAGCCCTCATGCACAATATATTTTGAATGACATGGATAATATGCATGGTTGTTCAATGAAGTCTAAAGGGATGACTTAATCCATATTATGGTGAGTGTCAAATATGGAAGAACAAAATCCAAATTAACTAGATAGAAAATACGTCACATAATTTTGGATTGTTGACCATATGATAATATTCATTAATCTTCCAATTGGACCTTTATTTCATAATCAACAACTGATGTGTATCCTCAAGTGCTTCTTCTTCCTTAGTGGCTACACAAGTCACAAAAGAGATAAGATTTGAAAATAATATGCACTTGAGATTCAGTTGTTACCACCCTTGCTACTATCTCCAAAGATGTTTTATACATTCATATCGAGCACCCAGCTTGATCCATTTAAGAAGTGATCCTGCAAAACAAGTTTAAGCTTCATATCTTGGTACCCAATTTGAATTGGGTCCTTTGAGATTAGTAGTAAGAGCCTTGAGTACCCACACAATCCTTATTGTGGCCTTTCTCTTTGTGTAGGCATTCACATATATTTGACAACCATCTTACATGGTTTCAAGTCAATATTTAATCACATAGATAAAAACTAGAGTTAAGAATATGAGCCTTTTCTCCTTTTATTAATACATCATTGTGTTGCCTTCTTGATGATGAACCTACCATGACTTTGGGTGCACCTAGCTTATCAAGGTTAGTCGCACAAGCATTCATATCATAAAGACAAGTTATTCATGGAATTTACAACTTAGTGATCCAATTCAATGTGAAGCATATGGATATCGATTGAAGTAGATTTCTAAGATATCAAAATATGGGTTTCCAAAATTTAGAGAGTATGGATCACTAATTGTACCTTTTACAGTTTAAAAATCATATCCATGTTAGTGCATATGTATGTGATGAATATCAACAAAAAGATTCTTATGCACTTTTAGAATTAACGATAAGGGAATTTTAAACTGCATCAAGAGTAGCTATTTAGAAAATAAAGATTACAATCCATATGAATGAGATACAAATTTACCATTTTGGATTGTCTTAGTATAGCTTACTCAAGTGAAACTTATTCTCTATGACACAAGATATATAATGTTCTCCCACTAGATATGTGCATCAAGTATTTGAATGACTTGCCACATGCACTTTCAATTCAATTAAGAATCTCATGAGGAGTATATTACATATCATGGTCAAGGCATGACAAATTTGCAATGAATAAACTTATGCCTAAGAATACTTACCACCATATAGAATGTACCATTTGTTATATCAATTGAAAGATCTTACTATACTAGATGGTGTCATCTAAGTATTCTTCTTTTCTTCATTTGTGGAGACTTCCTTCTTTTGCTTGTTATCTCTTTTCCTTTTAAAACTAGTCGAAAAAGCACTTAGAAAAGAGATATTAGTGGTACAAGGAAGTATTTAATGAATGATGATATTTATATATGAATGACAGACAAATCATCATTTATGAGGGATAAAGGCATAAATTAAATTCCTTTTAAGTTAATGCACATGGAGGAGTGAATTAACAATATGCACCAATTTACTAAGCCAAAGGAATTTAACCTTCATATTGACATTTCTTTCCATAGAATAGATTATTACCAATTAAAAGAATGTCACTTGAAAGGAACTACTATTGGTCAACTACCAATTAAAGCAATTAGTTCCATACCTTTGCCTTGAGCATTCCTAATCTTTCTTTTAGGTGAAGATTTACCTTTAATGCTTGTTATTCTACCAATTGAAAGAGCACAATCTCTACTTATGAATTTCCATGAAATATCTTAAAAGAGATTGTATTAGTAACACAAGCAATAGTTTCCTATTTAGCAACCTCTAGTATATGAATGACAAGAAGGTTACTAAAACAAGGAAACCTCATGATATGAACTAAATTGCCCTTACAAGCATCATGCATAACACCAAAATTAAAAAGGTGAACAAAGCATGATTATTTAATTAGGTTTTCATGGCAAGTTTAATTCATAGCATGGTGGGTGATTAATGTAGAAGACTCAAAACCAATTTAAACGAGAATGAGTACATCACATAGTATTGGTTTGATCTTCTTTGAATGTTGAATGGCACACTCCATTTGAGAAACACATTCTCATGTTGTGAGACTACATAAACACTTAGATAGAAACATTAGTCTCACAACTCTAGTCATATAGAGAATTCCCCTTTTAGTAAGTGCTATAAGAATTTGAATTTCTTACTTAGCACTCTATTCATTTAAGAACATGGGATAATACTCTTTATGTCTAGGTCATGGCAATAATATGATGATTAACTTGAAATATGCCACAAGATACGTACAACCAATTTTAAAGCATGTAGATTGTCACAATATAAAAATATGAACTTGCAATCTACCATATAATTAGATCTTTTCCAAAGCAAGGTAAAAATATTTTAAGTTCATTCTCAAGTGCTTCATTTTTCTATGTGGCTACAAAATACACAAAAGAATAGACCAATTAAAAGCATTGTGCACTTAAGAATTAATTGTTACCATCCTTTGGATATCACTTGGTTGTAGGCCTTTTGCTTGATTCCCACAAAGGTTAATCCTTATTCTCTACAACACAAGTTCTTGCTAGAGACGAATATGAAGTTAGTGATATAACAACTCAATTCATCTTTGGGTCAATCTTAAAGGATAGACAATGTAAGATTGATAGCTTGAGATAAGAAAATTGAGTTAAACTGCTCAAGCACCCCAAAGCTTCATATCACCTCTTGGTACCTGCAAAAATTATTAAGTACATTTTGGTACCCATCTCATGATGGGTCCACCAAGGTTAGCTAACAAGTACTTAGGCACCCAAATGGCCTTTGTGCTAGTTTTAGGTGAACTAATTACCTTTCTAGCACAAATGTCATTTTTGGGTCTCCTAAGCGAATATGAATGAATTGATATGGTAGGCTTAGGATACTTACTCATGGGACAATCCTTGCAAAGGTGTCCCTTCCTTCGGCAAGTGTAGCAAATATGATTTTTAATTTTGCAAGACTCCTTCTTGCCTTGCTTCTTGTTTGCTACATGGTTAGTGAGCCTCTTTCTTTCCAAATTTAAGCCACTATCTTTTATGTAGGGACATGACTTAATCTCATGTCCCTTCTCATGACATTGATAACACTTTTTAGTGCATCTTCTCTTATTTCAAAGAGTGGCTTGTTTGTTACCTTGTGTGGAGCTTGTGGAGGCGTGGTTGAGGCACTTGTCATGAGCTTTGTCTTTCTTCTCTTGATGTTTGCTCATGCCTTTCTTGGAAAGCTTGATATTCTTTTGAAGGGGTATTGTGCATGCTACGGTTGTCCCCTTCTCAAGCTTTTTCACCATATTATCACGGTTATCTTGAGAAGGTTGAGCATGACCCTTTCCCTTCAAACGAGTTAAGCTCCTTCTTAGCATTCCAACTTCTTCCTTGAGCTCTTTATTTTCTTATGTGATAGAAATATCACTAATTCCTGAAATTTCTAGCTCAATGGAAGATTGGCTTTCTTGAGAGCAACATTTGTTAGCACATAATAACATAGTTTCTACTTGAGTACATGTGCATATGTGAGGTTGGTATGATTTCAAATTAGTTAACACAACCTCATGAGCCATTTCTAACATGATATGTGAATCCATCAATTTATTATGAGAGCACACAAGCATATCATGTTTTTCTTGTAAAGCTAGATTTTCAATATTTAGCCTTTCTATCATGTTCTTGAACATATCATTTTTATTTTCTAATTGAGCAATATATGATGAATGATTAACAACTTTAATTTGCTCAATTGAAATGTCTTCATACCTTTGGACCAAATCATCATGAGAGCACTTTAGCTTCTCATGCTCTTTGGTCAACTTCTCTAAGTCTTCAATTTTTCTGATGAGGAAGTCTTCTTGCTTATGAAGCATTTCTTTTTGTTCTTCCGCTCTTTTCATGAGTTTGAGTAAGCTTATCCGATGTTTCTTGCTTAGCTGAGCGAAGAATTGTTGAAGATCATCCTCATCTTCACTATCACTTTCTTGCTCCTCCTCATCCTCACTTTCTGTCGGGGACCATAATTAGGGGTACCCTCAAGACGCCTAATTCTCAGCTGGTAACCCCCATCAGCATAAAGCTGCAGAGGCCTGATGGGTGCGATTAAGTCAGGGATCAGTCCATACGAGCGACTCGATCATGCCTCGCCCGAGCCTAGCCTCGGGCAAGGGCAGCCGACCCTGAGGTGTTTCCGTCTCGCCCGAGGCCCCCTTTTTACGGTAGACGCATCTCCGGCTCGCCCGAGGCCTTGCCTTCGTTAAGAAGCAACCCTGACTAAATCGCCGCGTCGACCGACCAAGTCACAGGGGCATTTAACGCAAAGGTAGCCTGGCACCTTTATCCTGACGCGCGCCCCCTGGCAGAGCCGAAGTGACCGCCGTCACTTCGCCGCTCCACTGACCGGTCTGACAAAAGGACAGCGCCGCCTGCGCCGTCCCGACTGCGGTGCCACTTGATAGAGTGAGACTGACAGGCAGCCAGGCCTTGCCAAAGGCGCCATAGGAAGCTCCACCCGACCCAGGGCTCGGACTCGGGCTAAGGCCCCGGAAGACGGCGAACTCCGCTCCGCCCGACCCAGGGCTCGGACTCGGGCTAAGGCCCCAGAAGACGGCGAACTCCGCTCCGCCCGACCCAGGGCTCGGACTCGGGCTAAGGCCCCGGAAGACGGCGAACTCCGCTCCGCCCGACCCAGGGCTCGGATTCGGGCTAAGGCCCCGGAAGACGGCAAACTCCGCTCCGCCCGACCCAGGGCTCGGACTCGGGCTAAGGCCCCGGAAGACGGCGAACTCCGCTCCGCCCGACCCAGGGCTCGGATTCGGGCTAAGGCCCCGGAAGACGGTGAACTTCGCTCCGCCCGACCCAGGGCTCGGACTCGGGCTAAGGCCCCAGAAGACGGCGAACTCCGCTCCGCCCGACCCAGGGCTCGGACTCGGGCTAAGGCCCCGGAAGACGGCGAACTCCGCTTCGCCCGACCCCTGGGGTCGGACTCCGCCCTGGCCTCTGCCGAACGACCTCCGCCTCGCCCGACCCAGGAGCTCGGGCTCGGCCTCGGCCATGGAAGACAGACTCGACCTCGGCCTCGGAGGAGCCTCCACGTCGCCCGACCTAGGGCACAAGTCCGCCACGTCAACAGGAAGCGCCATCATCACCCTACCCCGAGCCGGCTTGGGCCGCAGAGAACAAGACCGACGTCCCATCTGGCTAGCTCCGCCAGATAGGCAATGATGGCGCCCCGCTAGACCCATGACGACGGTGGCTCTCAGCTCCCTTACGGAAGCAGGGGGACGTCAGCAAGAGCCCAACTGTTCCGATAGCTGTCCCTCCACCAGGCTCCGTTACTCCTCCGACAGCCACGACACCACACCAGCTGGGTGCCAAGTTCTCTCCGGCTGCCACATTGGCATGTACCTAGGGCGCTAGCTCTCCCCCGCTAGACACGTAGCGCTCTGCTGCACCCCCATTGTACACCTGGATCCTCTCCTTACGCCTATAAAAGGAAGGACCAGGGCCTTCTTAGAAAAGGTTGGCCCCACGGGAACGAGGGCAGGGGCAGGCGCTCTCTTGGGGCCGCTCGCTTCCCTCACCCGCGTGGACGCTTATAACCCCTTACTGCAAGCGCACCCGACCTAGGCGCGGGACGAACACGAAGGCCGCGGGATCTCCACCTCCCTCACGACTCGGCTCCGGCCACCTCGCTTTCCCCCCTTCGCGCTCGCCCACGCGCTCGACCCATCTGGGCTGGGGCACGCGGCACACTCACTCGTCGGCTTAGGGACCCCCCGGTCTCGAAACGCCGACAGTTGGCGCGCCAGGTAGGGGCCTGCTGCGTGTTGACGAGCAGTTTCCCGTCAAGCTCCAGATGGGCAGTCTCCAACGACCTCTCCAACCCGGGACGGTGCTCCGTTTCGGGAGTCTCGAGTTCATGTCTTTCGACGGCAGCTACGACATGATACTCCTTCCACCGCCGCGCGACGGCGACAATGGTGGCCGACAGCCCGCCCGCCGGCGGCGGAATCGACGACGTCTTCCCCGCGTGGGGGAAGAACAACATTCGAGCTCGCCCCATCCTCTCCCTCGCCATCGGAGGAGGAGGCGGGGCAACCAGGGCCGAGCGGGAGGCTGCGCTCCGTCGGCTGTCGAGCGAATCGACATCCCCAGCGCCCCAACGGAGGACGCGTCGGGCATCACCCTCGCGTTTGAGGCGAAGGCGAGCGCCGTCCCCCCGCAACACGCCAACCCCGAGCAAGTGGACGACGCTAGCACGCTCACGGAGGGCCTGCAGGACGTCGCCCTCGTACCCAGGACGACGGCGCGATCAGTCCCCGATGTGACTTCGTCGCTCCTCGCCGACCAAAAGGTACCGACTGATTCCCATCCTTCGTCATTTTGACTCGACCTCAACCTGCCTAGCGACCTCGCTCTGGCGGGCGCTCACGTTGAGGCGAGTGCAACCTCTCTTGGGTTTCGTGTGCGGTCGCCTTGGGACCGATTGACGGGCGTCTCGACCTATGGGCCCTCTGGGTCCGAGGAAGATGACGACCCCAGCATCTGCTGGGATTTCTCCGGATCTGGCAACCCCAGTGCCATGCGGGACTTCATGACTGCATGCAACTACTGCCTCTCCGACTGTTCCGACGGCAGCCGCAGCCTTGACGACAAGGACTGCGGCCCGAGCTGCGAATGTTTCCACGTCGAGCTAGGGGATCCCTCCGGAGGCAACCGTCTCGGCATGCCGGAGGATGGTGATCTCCCTAGGCCAGTGCCTCGCGCCGACATCCCGCGGGAGCTAGCTGTGGTCCCCGTTCCGGCGGGGGGTCACGACCCACAGCTCGAGCAAGTCCGCGGGGCGCATGCCGGGCTCGACGAGGGGGCAGGAGCGCTCGAGTCGATCCGCCGGGACGTCGGGCAGGTATGGGCGGGCCAGCCGCCGGCCGGAGAAATACGTCACCTGCCCCAGGGTCTCCAGCACCGCATCGCCAATGATGCCAGGGACAGGCCGCCACCCGCATCCAGCGGGACCGGTCAGGACCTGGCAGCCGCAGCGATGCTCCTCCGCGCGATGCCGGAGTCATCAACCACTGAGGGTCAGCGAATCCAGGGAGAGCTCAAGCATCTCCTGGAAGGCGCTGCGGCCCGGCGGGCCGAGAGCTCTGCCTCCCGAAGGCAGGGGTACCCCTCGGAACCTCGTGCCGCGACTTCCCGACTCATGCGGGAAGCCTCGGTCTACACCGGGCGCACGCGCAACACCGCGCCTGCGGCCCCGGGCCACCTCGGCGACGAGCACCCTCATCGCGACCGTCGGGCCCGCCTCGACGAAAGGGTGCGCCGAGGCTATCACCCCAGGCGTGGGGGACGCTACGACAGCGGGGAGGATCAGAGTCCCTCGCCCGAACCACCCGGTCCGCAGGTCTTCAGCCGGGCCATTCGGCGGGCGTCGTTTCCGGCCCGATTCCGACCCCCGACTACTATCACAAAGTACTCGGGGGAAACAAGACCGGAATTGTGGCTCGCGGACTACCGCCTGGCCTGTCAACTGGGTGGAACGGACGACGACAACCTCATCATCCGCAACCTCCCCTGTTCCTCTCCGACACCGCTCGCGCTTGGTTGGAGCACCTGCCTTCGGGGCAGATTTCCAACTGGGAGGATTTGGTCCAAGCTTTCGCCGGCAACTTCCAGGGCACGTACGTGTGCCCCAGGAATTCCTGGGACCTCCGAAGCTGCCGGCAACAGCCGGGAGAGTCTCTTCGGGACTACATCCGGCGATTCTCGAAGCAGCGCACTGAGCTGCCCAACATCACCGACTCCGACGTCATCGGCGCGTTCCTTGCCGGCACCACCTGCCGTGACCTGGTGAGCAAGTTGGGTCGCAAGACCCCCACCAGGGCGAGCGAGCTGATGGACATCGCCGCCAAGTTCGCCTCTGGCCAGGAGGCGGTCGAGGCCATCTTCCGAAAGGACAAGCAGCCCCAGGGCCGCCCGTCGGAAGATGCTCCCGAGGTGTCTACTCCGCGCGGCGCCAAGAAGAAAGGCAAGAAGAAGTCGCAAGCGAAACGCGACGCCGCCGACGCAGACCTTGTCGCCGCCGCCGAGTACAAGAACCCTCGGAAGCCCCCCGGAGGTGCTAACCTCTTCGACAAGATGCTCATGGAGACGTGCCCTTACCATCAGGGGCCCATCAAGCACACCCTCGAGGAGTGCGTCATGCTTCGGTGCCACTTCCACCGGGCCGGGCCACCCGCAGAGGGTGGCAGGGCCCGCGACGACGACAAAAAGGAAGATCACCAAGCAGGAGAGTTCCCCGAGGTCCGCGACTGCTTCATGATCTACGGAGGGCATGCGGCGAATGCCTCGGCTTGGCATCGCAAGCGAGAGCGTCGGGAGGTCTGCTCAGTGAAGGTGGCGGCGCCAGTCTACCTAGACTGGTCCGACAAGCCCATCACCTTCGACCAAGCTGACCACCCCGACCACGTGCCGAGCCCGGGGAAATACCCGCTCGTCGTGGATCCTATCATCGGCGACGTCAGGCTCACCAAGGTCCTGATGGATGGGGGCAGCTGCCTCAATATCATCTACGCCGAGACCCTCAGGCTCCTGCGCGTCGATCTGTCCTCCGTCCGAGCAGGCGCTGCGCCCTTCCACGGGATCATCCCTGGGAAGCGCGTCCAGCCCCTCGGACGGCTCGACCTTCCTGTCTACTTCGGAACACCCTCCAACTTCCGAAGGGAGACTTTGACGTTCGAGGTGGTCGGGTTCCGAGGAACCTACCACGCAGTACTGGGGAGGCCATGCTATGCGAAGTTCATGGCCATCCCCAACTACACCTACCTGAAGCTCAAGATGCCGGGCCCCAACGGGGTCATCACCGTTGGCCCCACGTACAAACACGCGTTCGAATGCGATGTGGAGTGCGTGGAGTACGCCGAGGCCCTCGCCGAGTCCGAGGCCCTCATCGTCGACCTAGAAAACCTCTCCTGAGAGGTGCCGGACGTGAAGCGACACGCCGGCAACTTCGAGCCAGCGGAGACGGTTAAGGCCGTCCCTCTCGACCCCAGTGGCGACACCTCCAAGCAGATCCGGATCGGTTCCGGGCTCGACCCCAAATAGGAAGCAGTGCTCGTCGACTTTCTCCGTGCAAACGCCGACGTCTTTGCGTGGAGTCCCTCGGACATGCCCGGCATACCGAGGGATGTCGCCGAGCACTCGCTGGATATTCGGGCCGGAGCCCGACCGGTCAGGCAGCCTCTGCGCCGATTCGACGAGGAAAGGCGCAGGGTGATAGGCGAGGAGATCCACAAGCTGATGGCAGCAGGGTTCATCAAAGGGGTATTCCATCCCGAATGGCTTGCCAACCCTGTGCTTGTGAGGAAGAAAGGGAGGAAATGGCGGATGTGTGTAGACTACACTGGTCTCAACAAAGCATGTCCGAAGGTTCCCTACCCTCTACCTCGCATCGATCAAATCGTGGATTCCACTGCTGGGTGCGAAACCCTGTCTTTCCTCGATGCCTACTCAGGGTATCATCAAATCAAGATGAAAGAGTCCGACCAGCTCGCGACTTCTTTCATCACGCCCTTCGGCATGTACTGCTATGTCACCATGCCGTTCGGTTTGAGGAACGCAGGTGCAACGTACCAGCGGTGCATGAACCATGTGTTCGGCGAACACATCGGTCGCACGGTCGAGGCCTACGTCGATGACATCGTAGTCAAGACAAGGAAAGCCTCCGACCTTCTCTCCGACCTTGAAGTGACATTCCGGTGTCTCAAGGCAAAGGACGTCAAGCTCAATCCCGAGAAGTGTGTCTTCGGGGTGCCCCGAGGCATGCTCCTGGGATTCATCGTCTCCGAGCGGGGCATCGAAGCCAACCCGGAGAAGATCGCAGCCATCACCAGCATGGGGCCCATCAAGGACTTAAAAGGCGTACAGAGGGTCATGGGATGTCTCGCGGCCTTGAGCCGTTTCATCTCGCGCCTCGGCGAAAGAGGCCTGCCTCTGTACCGTCTCTTAAGGAAGGCCGAGTGCTTCACTTGGACCCCTGAGGCCGAGGAAGCTCTCGGGAACCTGAAGGCGCTCCTCACCTAGGCGCCCGTCTTGGTACCCCCAGCTGATGGAGAAGCCCTCTTGGTCTACGTCGCCACTACCACTCAGGTGGTTAGCGCTGCGATCGTGGTCGAAAGGCAAGAAGAGGGGCATGCATTGCCCATTCAGAGGCCAGTTTACTTCGTCAGTGAGGTGCTGTCCGAAACCAAGATCCGCTACCCACAAGTTCAGAAGCTGATGTATGCAGTGATCCTGACGAGGCGAAAGTTGCGACATTACTTCGAGTCTCATCCGGTAACTGTGGTGTCATCCTTCCCCCTGGGGGAGATCATCTAGTGCCGAGAGGCCTCGGGACGGATCGCAAAGTGGGCGGTGGAAATCATGGGCGAGACAATCTCGTTCGCCCCTCGGAAGGCCATCAAGTCCCAGGTACTGGCGGACTTCGTAGCCGAATGGGTCGACACCCAGTTGCCGACGGCTCCGATCCAACCGGAGCTCTGGACCATGTTTTTCGATGGGTCGCTGATGAAGACGGGAGCCGGTGTGGGCCTGCTTTTCGTCTCGCCCCTCGGGAAACACCTGCGCTACGTGCTGCGCCTCCATTTCCCGGCGTCCAACAATGTGGCTGAGTACGAAGCTCTGATCAACGGATTGCGAATCGCCATCGAGCTAGGGGTCCGACGCCTCGACGCTCGCGGCGACTCGCAGCTCGTCATCGACCAGGTCATGAAGAACTCCCACTGCCGCGACCCAAAGATGGAGGCCTACTATGATGAGGTTCGACGCCTGGAAGACAAGTTCTACGGGCTTGAGCTTAACCACATCGCCCGGCGCTACAACGAGACTGCGGACGAGCTGGCAAAGATAGCCTCGGGGCGAACGACGGTTCCCCCGGACGTCTTCTCCCGGGATCTGCACCAACCCTCCGTCAAGTTCAGCGACACGCCCGAGCCTGAGGAGCCCTCGGCCCCGTCCGAGGTAACCTCGGCCCAACTCGAGCCGTCCTCGGTTCAGCCCGAGGAACCCTCGGCTCCCGAGGGCGAGGCGCTGCGCATCGAGGAGGAGCGGGGCGGGGTCACGCCTGATCAAGATTGGCAGGCCCCGTACCTGCAATATCTCCGCCAAGGAGAGCTACCCCTCGACCAGGCCGAGGCACGGCGGGTAGCGCGACGCGCCAAGTCGTTCGTCTTGCTGGGCGATGAGAAGGAGCTCTACCACCGCAGCCCCTCGGGCATCCTCCAGCGGTGCATCTCCATCGCCGAAGGTCAGGAACTCCTACAAGAGATACACTCGGGGGCTTGCAGCCATCACGCAGCGCCTCGAGCCCTTGTCAGGAACGCTTTCCGGCAAGGCTTCTACTGGCCAACGGCGGTGGCTGACGCCACTAGAATTGTCCGCACCTGCGAAGGGTGTCCATTCTATGCGAAGCAGACCCACCTGCCCGCTCAGGCTCTGCAGACGATACCCATCACCTGGCCCTTCGCTGTGTGGGGTCTGGACCTCGTCGGCCCTCTGCAGAAGGCGCCCGGGGGCTACACGCACCTGCTGGTCGCCGTCGACAAATTCTCCAAGTGGATCGAGGTCCGACCCCATAACAACATCAGGTCCGAGCAGGCGGTGGCGTTCTTCACCAACATCATCCATCGCTTCGGGGTCCCAAACTCCATCATCACCGGCAACGGCACCCAGTTCACCGGCAAAAGATTCTTGGATTTTTGCGAGGATCACAACATCCGGGTGGACTGGGCTGCCGTAGCTCATCCCATGTCGAATGGGCAAGTAGAGCGTGCCAACGGCATGATTCTACAAGGGCTCAAGCCTCGGATTTACAATGACATCAACAAGTTCGGCAAGCGATGGATGAAGGAACTCCCCTCGGTGGTCTGGAGCCTGAGGACGACGCCGAGCCGAGCCACGGGTTTCACGCCGTTCTTCCTGGTCTACGGGGCCGAGGCCGTCTTGCCCACGGACCTGGAATACGGCTCCCCGAGGACGAGAGCCTACGACGATCAAAGCAACCAAGCCAGCCGAGAAGACTCGCTGGACCAGCTGGAAGAGGCTCGGGACAGGGCCTTACTACACTCGGCGCGGTATCAGCAGTCCCTGCGACGCTACCACGCCCGAGGGGTCCGACCCCGAGACCTCCAGGTGGGCGACCTGGTGCTTCGACTGCGGCAAGACGCCCGAGGGAGGCACAAGCTCATGCCCCCCTGGGAAGGGCCATTCGTCATCGCCAAAGTCCTGAAGCCCGGAAAGTACAAGCTAGCCAACAGCCAAGGCGAGGTCTACGGCAACGCATGGAACATCCAACAGCTACGTCGCTTCTACCCTTAAGATGTTTCCAAGTTGTTCATATACCCCGCACTCACGCAAAGTTTAGTCAACAAGGAAGGGTCGGCCTCGCCTCGGCAAAGCCCGACCCTCCCTCGGGGGCTAAAAGGGGGGAAACCCCCTCTGCGTCAAAATTTTCCTCGAAAAAAAATCTCTTTGACCAGAATATCTTTCGTGCTTTTTGACTACTTCGAAAAGTGGGTCCTGGAAACGACGGAGTACACGTAAGCAGTCAAGGCTGACCGAGCCGAGGGACTCCTATGCCTCCGGGATACGGATACCTCACTCATCACCTTCTGCGATAAGTAACTCGCGTTCGGATAAAGTGGCTCCGCGGATCGAACAAGTCTTTACGTTCGGAAGCCCTTCTGCCGAAGCGATCCTTCGAGCCTTCTCGACCGAGTCGGCGACAGGGCCTCACGGACGGGGGAAAGTACGCGTAAGCGGCAAGGCTGACCGAGCCGAGGGACTCCCACGCCTCCAGGATACGGATACCTCACTCATCACCTTCCGCGAGAAGCAACTCTCGCTCGCACAAACATCCCTGTTACCGACAAAAAGTCCAGATACTCGAAACAAGAGGAAAAGAGACGCAGCTTTACAAAGCAGCGAGGGTGTGTGTGTTCTGGCCTCGACAGCCGCATGAGGCACACGCTACAAGACAATCTGATCCTGCAGGCTCGGGTCTTGACGCTGGAAGGGGGCAGCAACACCCTCGGCATCGACGGCACCTTCAGCGAGGCCCGACCTAGCCTCGGACGGCGACGCGGTCCGAGGCTCTCCGCTCCAAAGGACGACGTCATCGCCATGCCCGGGCTATCGCTGCCGGGGACTTCTCCGGGAATCCGGCCCGAGCAGGCGGCTCAGCCGGCCACCTCCGGGGCCTCGGCCAACCATCTTCCAAGGGCGCCGGCCCAGTCCGAAGCCTCGGCCGATCAACTCCGGCGTCGATCCTGCCAACGGACAACCCGGCTAGGCTCCGGCCAACCAGGTTTCATTTCCGAGCCAACTCCACCTCTGTTCATGCTGATATCGCTACCCCTGGCCTCGGCTCGACGAGGAGCGGCCGAGGGGTCTCTTTAATTAAGACTAGAGGAACCTCGGACAGCAAGGCCGACCGAGCCGAGCGACTCCTACGCCTCCGGGATACGGATACCTCACTTGTCACCTTGACACGGGGTGACTCATACTTGGTGAAGCGGTTCAGATAGTCAGCAGACGAGTCTTAGCGCTCAAGAACGAGGAAAAAACACGGCTCCGTGCCGTAATTACATACATGTTCAGGCCCCTAAAGCCGTAATGAACAAAAACACTGGCATTCGAAGTGCCATTACAAATGGAACTCCGGTTCCGTCTCCGCGGGCGCGAACAACCTTACTCGATAGGGGCGGGCCTGCGGGGCAACAAAAGACCGACGAACGGCTAGTCATCGCTCGCCCCAGCAGCGGCGACGATGAAGACTTCTGCCGCGGGGGGCCAAACAGCAGCAGTGATGACCTCAGGGCGGATGCTGCTGCTAGGAGGCCCCCGCCCTTGCCCAAACTCGAGAGGCAAGGACGGGCAGAAGGCCGTAGAGTTGGAGGTCGGTCCATGGCCAGCCTTGGCTGTCGCGTTGGCGGAAGAACCTCTTCCAGTTGCCGTGGCAAACGCCGGCGTCACGAGCGGCTCCGAAGCCACTCGCGTCCGAAGGCCAGGCACGCTGCAGATGCCAGCGTCATGGACGACGACCGCTCCTCCCTCCGATCACTGGGTGAAGGAGCGGGCCACCGCCCTCGCGGGGGCCGACCTCAACTCGGCACACTCCCCTCCCCAGCCCTAGTGATGAAAATCCTTGAGGCTGAGGAAGGGGCAGAGGCCGCAGCCCGGCTCGCTTTCCCCCACCATCAAGCCGGAGGTCACCATCTTGGGTGACCGCCGGTGGAGGGGTGCAGCCGGGCTGCATGATGAAAATCCTTGAAGCCGAACGATGGCTGAAAGGTACCAACTCCCACGGAGTTGCGTTCCTCCAACGATGAGGCGAAAAGACAGCGGTTTCCCCCATCCGGGGGCTTGGAAGGTGGAAAAACACAGTGCACAAGGGAGAAAGAAGACGTGGTCGCCTTACGGAAGGGGTCGCCCTCCTTTTAAAAGGCGACTCTCCCTGCTTGCGCCCCCAACCGTCACGGGCTGAGTCTTCTCCAACACGCCTCCAAAGCCCTCCCCTGCGGCGCGGGGGCTGGGTCCCGCATGTCATGCAGACCGGCTCCGAGCAGAAGAAGCCAAACCGCCGCGCACGGCGCGCGCAACCACCCAGCGGTTACAAGTGACCCTCCACTTTTGCCCAGACCAACGGGCGAAAGGGACAAGCAGCCATGCAGGCGGCATGCAACCGCGCCAAGTGGACGCGCCTCTCCGACTCCTGACATGCCAGCACGGAGGCCCAAGCCCACGCGTCGCGCGACCGGCGCGCCGGATGCTGCATGCAAGCAACTGTACCACTTGCGCCACCACCGCACCTCCTCGATTGCGGAACCGATACCGCGACCCGAGGCGACCCAGCGCGCGACCCAGCAGCGCCAGCCTGACGTAGCGGTCAAACGCGGTCAAAAGTGGGCCGGCAGTAATGACGGTGGCAGGCACGCGGGAGCAGCGGTCACGCCGTCAGCCAAGCTCACGTCCCATCCGGAGACAGCGAGAGAACCCCCTCTCACGGCGTGAAGACGACACGCCCGTGACCCGTTCCTCGAACGGCTCGCGCACGCGCAACGGCAGCCTCGCCAACTACTCGCCCCGTCGCATTAACTCCGCGGCTGGACAGGCGGCGCTTCTGGCAGGAGCAGCTAGCGATGCTTCGCCTTCGCCAAAACAACCGCGCCAAAAAAGGTACGCCGCGTCGTTCAATTTCGTATCCTTTTTCCTTTTTCCTCTTTCTCTATCTCTTGCAACAGGGACCGGGAAAGGGGATACCCCTAAAGGGATCCTTCCCCGTGAAGGAACTAGGCTCCGAGCCTCCTTACTGATCAGGGGTTCGAAGGCTGGCCCCCCGAAGGGTTCAACAGCCGCCTCAGATCACGTGGGCCCGACACCCACTACTGGTCAGAGGTTCGAAGGTTGGCCCCCCGAAAGGTTCCACGGCCGCCTCAGGCTACTCGGGCTCCGCGCCCATTACTGATCAGGGGTTCGAAGGCTGGCCCCCCGAAGGGTTCACAGTCGCCTCAGACACCGAGCGAGGGATGACCAGGGGTACGTTCGATACATAACCGAGGCTCGGGCTGCGCTCCCGAGGTACCCTAGGACATTTCCGAGACCAGCGGGAACGATCCTGTAACGGAATCCCATCGGAGGGAGGCATTGAGCCCTCGGACCCCGTCGCCAGGGGACCGGGTCCGGCAGATCACCCGCAGGTACTTTTGGGCGTGCCTCCGGGCCCCTAGCCGACCCCCAACGAACGGGGCACGGACGTCCACTCGGATTACCCGCTTGCAGCTCACCGGAGACACCATGTTCGGTGCCCATCGAGGGTAACATGGCGCTCTCCCCCCCTCCTCCTTGCGGAAAGGCGACGTAGGGGCGTATGTAAAAAAGCCGAGTCTGTCCCTGATCGCCCTCTCGCCCTGTGCGGAGGCTCGAGGGCTGCTCTCGCAAACCCGGCTCCGGCCAAACCGTTGACAGCGTCAACATACCAGCCCGAGAACTTGGGCCCCGACAGTGCACCCGGGCTACGGCCAGTTCGCATGAGGGAACCACCAGACCAGCCGAAGCATTACGCAAGGCATTAAGACCTCGAAGGAGTGAAACCACTCCTCCGAGGCCTCGGGGGCTACACTCGGCGGGTGCGCTCGCGCGCACCCACCGGAACAAAATGCAACCGAGAAAGGCTGGTCCCCTTGCAAAAAAGTGCGACGAAAGCCTCCAAGCGAGTGCTAACACTCCCTTCGAGGCTTGGGGGCTACTGTCGGGGACCATAATTAGGGGTACCCTCAAGACGCCTAATTCTCAGCTGGTAACCCCCATCAGCATAAAGCTGCAGAGGCCTGATGGGTGCGATTAAGTCAGGGATCAGTCCATACGAGTGACTCGATCACGCCTCGCCCGAGCCTAGCCTCGGGCAAGGGCAGCCGACCCTGAGGTGTTTTCGTCTCGCCTGAGGCCCCCTTTTTTACGGCAGACGCATCTCCGGCTCGCCCGAGGCCTTGCCTTCGTTAAGAAGCAACCCTGACTAAATCGCCGCGCCGACCGACCAAGTCACAGGGGCATTTAACGCAAAGGTAGCCTGGCACCTTTATCCTGACGCGCGCCCCCTGGCAGAGCCGAAGTGACCGCCGTCACTTCGCCGCTCCACTGACTGGTCTGACAAAAGGACAGCGCCGCCTGCGCCGTCCCGACTGCGGTGCCACTTGACAGAGTGAGACTGACAGGCAGCCAGGCCTTGCCAAAGGCGCCATAGGAAGCTCCGCCCGACCCAGGGCTCAGACTCGGGCTAAGGCCCCGGAAGACGGCGAACTCCGCTCCGCCCGACCCAGGGCTCGGACTCGGGCTAAGGCCCCGGAAGACGGCGAACTCCGCTCCGCCCGACCTAGGGCTCGGATTCGGGCTAAGGCCCCGGAAGACGGCGAACTCCGCTCCGCCCGACCCAGGGCTCGGACTCGGGCTATGGCCCCGGAAGACAGCGAACTCCGCTCCGCCCGACCCAGGGCTCGGATTCAGGCTAAGGCCCCGGAAGACGGCGAACTCCGCTCTGCCCGACCTAGGGCTCGGATTCGGGCTAAGGCCCCGGAAGACGGGGAACTTCGCTCCGCCCGACCCAGGGCTCGGACTCGGGCTAAGGCCCCGGAAGACGGCGAACTCCGCTCCGCCCGACCCAGGGCTCGGACTCGGGCTAAGGCCCCGGAAGACGGCGAACTCCGCTTCGCCCGACCCCTGGGGTCGGACTCCGCCCTGGCCTCTGTCGAACGACCTCCGCCTCGCCCGACCCAGGAGCTCGGGCTCGGCCTCGGCCATGGAAGACAGACTCGACCTCAGCCTCGGAGGAGCCTCCACGTCGCCCGACCCAAGTCCGCCACGTCAACAGGAAGCGCCATCATCACCCTACCCCGAGCCGGCTTGGGCCGCAGAGAACAAGACCGACGTCCCATCTGGCTAGCTCCGCCAGATAGGCAATGATGGCGCCCCGCTAGACCCATGACGACGGCGGCTCTCAGCTCCCTTACGGAAGCAGGGGGACGTCAGCAAGAGCCCAACTGTTCCGACAGCTGTCCCTCCACCAGGCTCCGTTACTCCTCCGACAGCCACGACACCACACCAGCTGGGTGCCAAGTTCTCTCCGGCTGCCACATTGGCATGTACCTAGGGCGCTAGCTCTCCCCCGCTAGACACGTAGCGCTCTGCTGCACCCCCATTGTACACCTGGATCCTCTCCTTACGCCTATAAAAGGAAGGACCAGGGCCTTCTTAGAAAAGGTTGGCCCCGCGGGAACGAGGGCAGGGGCAGGCGCTCTCTTGGGGCCGCTCGCTTCCCTCACCCGCGTGGACGCTTGTAACCCCCTACTGCAAGCGCACCGGACCTGGGCGCGGGACGAACACGAAGGCCGCGGGATCTCCACCTCCCTCACGACTCGGCTCCGGCCACCTCGCTTTCCCCCCTTCGCGCTCGCCCACGCGCTCGACCCATCTGGGCTGGGGCACGCGGCACACTCACTCGTCGGCTTAGGGACCCCCCGGTCTCGAAACGCCGACACTTTCGCTTTCACTGTCACTCCCATTAGCAATAAAGCACATATGAGAAGTGGATTTGAAAGACGAACCTTGTGAAGAGGTGGATTCGTCGTTTGGTCTCTATCGATCATTTTCTTCTTCAATTTTGTTCTTCGCCTCATCTTCCTTCATTTTGAGGAACATCCTTTCGGCGATTCTCATGGCAAGATCAATTGCCCTAGGATCAACATCTGCAACAAAAGATGAAGTCGAGGCAACCTCAACTTTTTCAAGATTAAAAGCACTTTCGTTTCTTAGTCCCCCCGACATGATCTTTTTCTCACGCGGTTAAGCGTTAGAACGAGGATTAGGCTCTGATACCAATTGAAAGTTGCCTAGAGGGGGGGTGAATAGGCAAGTTAAAACTTTTTCAACAAAAACTAGAAGCAAACTGGGTAAAACTGAATTGATCTTGACATTCACCCAGTTAACTTTAGAAATGAGATGTTCTAAATGATCCACAGGGTTCAAAGTAGTAGATCTGAGAAGGGCACTTCTCAAAATCCACACACCAAAAAGATATAAACAATCTTTCACGGAATGGTGAGAGAACGAAGAACATAAACAAACACAATGAGCAAGAATACAAGAGACACAAGATTTATCCCGAGGTTCGGTCACACCACCATGGTGCCCTACATCCTCGTTGAGGCGCCCACCAAGAGCCGGGTCTCTTTCAACCCTAATCCTCCCTTTGCCGACCACAAAGGTCAAGCCCACACAATAATCTTTGCTCAAAACGAGCGGGTAATACAAACTTTCTTGTGGTCTTCCACAAGATTTGGAGACTCACAAGAGACACCTAGTCGTCTAGGAGCTAGAAGCTCCAAGAGTAATGAATCCACAAAGAACTCGATGTAGTACTAAAGCTCGAATCAAGAAGAGCAAGAGAGATTTGGAGATGAAGCACAAAAACCGCAGCTCTCAAACTCACTCAAAGATTTCTCTCCAAAGATTTGAAATGGGAGAGGCAAGAGGTGTGTGAGAGAGAGTGGGAGGTGTTTCTCCAGTTAGAAATGGAGTTTTGTGCGTACTCTACTGTGGGGAAGAGTGTGGGAGGTCTATATAAAGGAGCCCCCAAAAGTAGGCAGTCGTTGGGAAAAGTGGACCAAAAACCGGTTGAACCGGTTCTAAAACCGGTTGAACCGGTTTCCACCAGGAAGATCTCGGTTCACTGATCTACTCAGCCGGAGAGTCGACCGGACTCAAAACCGGTTGAGCCGGGCTCAAATCCGGTTGAACCGGTTTTCCCAAAAGTTCTGCAACAACTTTTCTGACAGCTCTGACTGTCAGATAGAACAGAGCAGGGATTGTAGAGGAACAATCCCAAAACCGGTTGAACCGGTTTCAGGACCGGTTGAACCGGTTTCAGGACCGGTTGAACCGGTTTCCAGGGCTGAAACCAAATTTTGAGTATTTTGAAGAGAACAAAAGTGGAGTCTTTGTGGGAAGTAAAATTGGTTTTTCTCAAGGGCATTCATGATCTGGAAAAATGTTCTCAAAGATGATTTCAAAGGATTTTGACTGAGCTTTAGTACCAACATCAATATTCTTTTTGGACCCCCTTGATAGTACGACGATTCCTATACTCAAGTTAAATAAAATATAATTAAGTAACCTCCTTGAGAAATTGGTGTCTCATGTGTGATTTCTCCATGGCGTTGCTTCATAAGGATCACAAACATCTTTGTCTCACCTTTTGAAGCAAACACAAATCGAGCCTGTGACTTGTGCCATTTCACCATATGAGTTCAAATCATGGCTTCAAGTCACCTTACTGATGCATCAACATGTTGTAACTCTTCATAGCTGATTAGTTCATCGACTTAGTGCAAGTACTCTCTTCTTCACCTTAGCCATGGTACCTCGGTCTACAAGCCGTCGCTTGGCCTTCACCTTCGCTTAGTTCCTCGAAGCCCTTTCCTTGCTATCTTCACCCTATCAAGCCATTCTTGAGTCACATCCTATTGAGCATCCATTGAGAGAATCATTTCTTCAATATTGTGAACCTTGCTTGAATGTCATTTAGATATAACTGCTAAGATCAATCAAGCTCTAGTTTGATTCTCATATATTCATATATGGACTAATAGTAATATGGTCAAGCCAATTCACGATTCCTCATATCTTATTCACTTTGGCTTGACTAATCCTCTTAATCACTTCAACCTCTATTATGATCATATTTATGCATAGTGATTTCTCAGGTCTTGTCCATATATTCAAACCAATATAGAGACCATATTATATCCATTTGCATTGTCTCACTGGTTATTTGACCTTGTGTTGAACCTTGTTCACTGATCATTATACACTGTTCAAATATGTTCATCATACTAAATTTCCTGTTCAACACTTAGCAAACTTGTTAGACCTTTAAATGTGTTGTTATCCAAATCACCAAAACTCACAAAAGGGATGAATGCACTTTCAACTAGAATGCTCACATCAAGATATGGACTTTAGGGGAAGAAATTTAAATATAAATCATAAATGTATATTTCTCTTGGAAAAAGGATGCATGTGGTACCCAATGAATCAAGATTTTCATCATGACAAGATAGCCTACTCGCCTTCACAAATATATACCAACTACAATGTTCTGAAAGTATACACTAACCTGAGTATCTAACTATTAGATAATTCGTATCAACAAATAACACAATTCATTCATGTCCCCAGAGATTGAACTCCAGCTATAGTAAGCTTTAAATATCTACTTTTAAGTAGGTGAACAGATAGCTTGAACTACATGAGTAGTCTTGTTGATGGTTACAACTACATGAAAGTGTGCTTGACAAAGCGAAAATTTCAGACATGATATCACATGCCGACAAGTGAGGTTTAAATTTAGATTAATTAGTATACATATTTGTCGGATTTTTAATTTTTTGGTTAATAAATAGAAAGGAAGATATAGCAAGAAAATAAACTATAAGCTCTGAAGGTCAAAAAGATCAACATTCAGCCATGAATCTGCTCCATGGTGGATTAAAAGAAAATAGTTCCTTTATAGCAGACTTGTTTTCCAAAGGATGAAACTAAATAGAAGAGTTTTAAGAAATAGTTCCTTTATTTAAATCATGTTGGATAGAAAAACAGAGAGCAAATGTTTGTATGCTTGCCAAATTGCAAGGGAAAATTAATCATCGTAAATTATAGCAGAACACCCCCAAATGTCTGTTTCAGAGGATTCATAATTCTTACCTTGTCTCAGTGACATCAACATGAACATTAGAGCTCCCATAACTAATGTGAAAGTAAGCAAGAAGGACTGCAAAAGAAAAAATGTACAAGTTAGTCTACAATGTGATAGCTCAACGCGTAAAATGCAACTTCAAGCTATAACTAATTGTACCCACCGCATAACTCTACAGAAGTCCTGCTTTGCCTGGCACTGCCAGACATGGGGGAAGAAGTATGCGCTGCAGCAGTAGGTGCAAAGGTGGAGCACCTGGTAGCCACCAGCAGCGCCCACGGTCGGAGGGCCTCGATGTGGGAGCAGCGTGGGTAGTGGGCTTCCGTTCAGATGTAGCATGGCTCAGGCTCATCAGTAGAGGTTGTAGGCACCGATGTCGTACTCATCCGCTAGCCCCATCCATAGCACCTGACCCACTCTACAACCTCACTTGAAATCGAATCAAAGCCTACAACTGACATCGTTTGTGGGGACGGAGGGAAAGAGACGTGGAGACTAACCACAACGGACGGCGGGACCGAGAGGAGGGTGATGGCGGGCGTTGGAGAGAGAGTAAGGGAGAGGGAGCGAACCATGGCAAGTAGAACTCGACGAGGGTGTCATGGTCTTGGCTGACCTCCTTCTAAAAATCAACTTTTATCAGGGACATCACCTCGTCTTTGGTGGTCGGCAAGATAACCGCTGCTAAGGTGGAGAGGAGCAGGAAGTTGAGGGTTTTGTGGGATGAAAGTCGCCTAGAGGGGGGGTGAATAGGGCGAAACTGAAATTTACAAAGTTAATCACAATTACAAGCCGGGTTAGCGTTAATATAATGCAAGTCCGAGAGAGGGCGTAAGAACAAATCGCAAGCGAATAAAGAAGTGAGACACAAGGATTTGTTTTACCGAGGTTCGGTTCTCTCAAACCTACTCCCCGTTGAGGTGGTCACAAAGACCGGGTCTCTTTCAACCCTTTCCCTCTCTCAAACGGTCCCTCGGATCGAGTGAGCTTCTCTTCTCAATCAACCGAGAACCAAACTTCCCCGCAAGGATCACCACACAATTGGTGTCTCTTGCCTCGATTACAATTGAGATGATCGCAAGAAAGAATGAGAAAAAAGAAGCAATCCAAGCGCAAGAGCTCAAATGAACACAACAATCACTCTCTCTATTCACTAAAGCTTTGAGTGGAATTGGGAGAGGATTTGATCTCTTTGGTGTGTCTAGAATTGAATGCTAGAGCTCTTGTAAGTAGTTGGAAGGTGGAAAACTTGGATGACTTGAATGTGGGGGTGGTTGGGGTATTTATAGCCTCAACCACCAAACTTGACCGTTGGTGGAGGCTTCTGTCGCATGGCGCACCGGACAGTCCGGTGCGCCACTGGACACTGTCCGGTGCGCAGCCACGTCACCTGGCCGAAGGGTTCCGACCGTTGGAGCTCTGTCTTGTGGGCCCACCTGGCTGTCCAGTGGTGCACCGGACAGGCCCTGTAGGCTGTCCGATGTGCCACCCGCGCGTGCTCTGCTCCTCTGCACGCGCTAGCGCGCATTTAATGCGTTGCAGTCGACCGTTGTGCGCGAAGTAGCCGTTGCTCCGCTGTCACACCAGACAGTCCGGTGTGCACCGGACAGTCCAGTGAATTTTAGCGGAGCGGATTCCCGAAGCTGGCGAGTTCAGAGTTGCTCTCCCCTGGAGCACCGGACACTGTCCGGTGGTGCACCGGACAATCCGGTGAATTATAGCGGAGCTCCTCTAAAAATTCCCGAAGGTGAAGAGTTTGACGTAGAGTTCCCTTGAGCACCGGACACTGTCCGGTGCGCCCGACCAGGGTGCCTTCGGTTGTCCCTTGCTCTCTTTGTTTGAACCCATTCCTGGTCTTTTTATTGACTCTTTGTGAACCTTTGGCACCTATAGAACTTATAGACTAGAGCAAACTAGTTAGTCCAATTATTTGTGTTGGGCAATTCAACCACCAAAATCAATTAGGAAATAGGTGTAAGCCTAATTCCCTTTCAATCTCCCCCTTTTTGGTGATTGATGCCAACACAAACCAAAGCAAATATAAAAGTGCATAATTGAACTAGTTTGCATAATTGTAAGTGCAAAGGTTACTTAGAATTTAGCCAATATAACTACTCATAAGATATGCATGGATTGTTTCTTTATTTTTAACATTTTGGACCACGCTTGCACCACATGCTTTGTTTTTGCAAATACTTTTGTAAATTCTTTTCAAAGTTCTTTTGCAAATAGTCAAAGGTAAATGAGTAAGATTTTGAGAAGCATTTTAAAGATTTGAAATTTTCTCCCCCTGTTTCAAATGCTTTTTCCTTTGACTAAACAAAACTCCCCTTCAATAAAATTCTCCTCTTAGTGTTCAAGAGGGTTTTAAGATACCAATTTTTGAAGTTGCTACTTTCTCCCCCTTTAGAACACAATGAGATATCAATTTGAAAATCATAAGTTTTAAATTTTGGTGGTGGTGCGGTCCTTTTGCTTTGGGCTTAATACTCTCCCCCTTTGGCATGAATCGCCAAAAACGGATGTTTGAGTGAAACATAAGCCCTTATACTAACTAATTTCTCTCCTTTGGCAAATAAAACATATGAGTGAAGATTATACCAAAGACGGAGAGATGCTTGGAGCGACGGCGAAGGAAGAGTGATGGAGTGGAGTGGAAGCCTTTGTCTTCGCCGAAGACTCCAATTCCCTTTCAATACACCTATGACTTGGTTTGAAATTCACTTGAAAACACATTAGTGATAGCATATATAAAAGAGACATGATGAAAGGTATATTTATGAGCTATGTGTACAAGACATCAAAAGAAATTTCTAGAATCAAGAATATTTAGCTCATGCCTAAGTTTGGTAAAAGTTTGTTCATCTAGTGGCTTGGTAAAGATATCGGCTAATTGATCTTTAGTATTAATGTATGCAATCTCGATATCCCCCTTTTGTTGGTGATCCCTAAGAAAATGATACCGAATGGCTATGTGTTTAGTGCGGCTATGCTCAACGGGATTATCCGCCATGCGGATTGCACTCTCATTATCACATAGAAGAGGAACTTTGGTTAATTTGTAACCATAGTCCCTAAGGGTTTGCCTCATCCAAAGAAATTGTGCACAATAATGACCTGCGGCAATGTACTCAGCTTCGGCGGTTGAAAGAGCTACGGAATTTTGCTTCTTTGAAGCCCAAGACACCAAAGACCTTCCCAAGAACTGGCAAGTCCCCGATGTGCTCTTTCTATTAATTTTACACCCTGCCCAATCGGCATCGGAATAACCAATTAAATCAAATATGGATCCTCGAGGGTACCAAAGCCCAAACTTAGGAGTATAAACCAAATATCTCAAGATTCGTTTTACGGCCGTAAGGTGAGATTCCTTAGGGTCGGCTTGGAATCTTGCACACATGCATACGGAAAGCATAATGTCCGGTCGAGATGCACATAAATAGAGTAATGAACCTATCATCGACCAGTATATCTTTTGATCAATGGATTTACTTTCCGTGTCTAGGTCGAGATGTCCATTGGTTCCCATGGGTGTCTTGATGGGCTTGGCATCCTTCATCCCAAACTTGTTTAGAATGTCTTGAGTATACTTCGTTTGGCTAATGAAGGTGCCCTCTTGGAGTTGCTTCACTTGAAATCCTAAGAAATACTTCAACTCCCCCATCATTGACATCTCGAATTTCTGTGTCACGATCCTACTAAATTCCATACATGTAGATTCATTGGTAGACCCAAATATAATATCATCAACATAAATTTGGCATACAAACAAATCATTGTCAAGAGTTTTAGTAAATAAAGTAGGATCGGCCTTGCCGACTTTGAAGCCATTAGCAATAAGGAAATCTCTTAGGCATTCATACCATGCTCTTAGGGCTTGCTTGAGCCCATAAAGCGCCTTAGAGAGCCTATAGACATGGTTAGGGTACTCACTGTCTTCAAAGCCGGGAGGTTGCTCAACATAGACCTCTTCCTTGATTGGTCCATTGAGGAAGGCACTCTTCACGTCCATTTGGTAAAGCTTGAAGACATGGTAAGTAGCATAGGCCAATAATATATGAATTGACTCAAGCCTATCTACGGGTGCATAGGTTTCACCAAAATCCAAACCTTCGACTTGTGAATACCCCTTGGCCACGAGTCGAGCTTTGTTCCTTGTCACCACACCATGCTCATCTTGCTTGTTACGAAAGACCCATTTGGTTCCTACAACATTTTGATTAGGACGTGGAACTAAATGCCATACCTCGTTCCTAGTGAAATTGTTGAGCTCCTCTTGCATCGCCACCACCCAATCCGAATCTTGGAGTGCTTCCTCTACCCTGTGTGGCTCAATAGAGGAAACAAAAGAGTAATGCTCACAAAAATGTGCAACACGAGATCTAGTGGTTACCCCCTTATGAATGTCACTGAGGATGGTGTCGACGGGGTGATCTTGTTCGATTTCTTGGTGGACTCTTGGGTGTGGCTGTCTTGGTTCTTCATCCTCCTTGTCTTGATCATTTGCATCTCCCCCTTGATCATTGCCATCATCTTGAGATGGCTCATCATTTTGATTTTCTCCTTCATCAACTTGAGCCTCGTCCTCATTTTGAGTTGGTGGAGATGCTTGCGTGGAGGAGGATGGTTGATCTGGTGCTTGAGTGGGCTCTTCGGATTCCTTAGGACACATATCCCCAATGTACATGTTCCTTAGCGCGATGCACGAAGCCTCTTCATTACCTATCTCATCAAGATCAACTTGCTCTACTTGAGAGCCGTTAGTTTCATCAAACACAACGTCACAAGAAACTTCAACTAGTCCTGAAGACTTGTTAAAGACTCTATATGCCCTAGTGTTTGAATCATATCCTAGTAAAAAGCCTTCTACTGTCTTAGGAGCAATTTAGGTTTTCTACCTCTTTTAATAAGAATAAAGCATTGGCTACCAAAGACTCTAAAATATGAAATGTTGGGCTTTTTACCGGTCAGGAGTTCGTATGATGTCTTCTTGAGGATTCGGTGTAGATACAACCGGTTGATGGCGTAGCAGGCGGTGTTGACCGCCTCGGCCCAAAACCGATCCGACGTCTTGTACTCATCAAGCATGGTTCTTACCATGTTCAATAGAGTTCTATTCTTTCTCTCCACTACACCATTTTGTTGTGGCGTGTAGGGAGAGGAGAACTCATGCTTGATGCCCTCCTCCTCAAGGAAGCCTTCAATTTGAGAGTTCTTGAACTCTGTTCTGTTGTCGCTTCTTATTTTCTTGATCCTTAAGCCGAACTCATTTTGAGCTCGTCTCAAGAATCCCTTTAAGGTTTCTTGGGTTTGAGATTTTTCCTGCAAAAAGAACACCCAAGTGAAGTGAGAATAATCATCCACAATAACTAGACAGTACTTACTCCCGCCGATGCTTATGTAAGCTATCGGGCCGAATAGGTCCATGTGTAGGAGCTCCAGTGGCCTGTCAGTCGTCATGATGTTCTTATGTGGATGATGAGTGCCAACTTGCTTCCCTGCTTGGCATGCGCTACAGATCCTGTCTTTCTCAAAATAAACATTTGTTATTCCTAAAATGTTCTCTCCCTTTAGAAGTTTATGAAGATTCTTCATCCCAACATGGGCTAGTCGGCGGTGCCAGAGCCAACCCATGTTAGTCTTAGCTATTAAGCAAGTGTCGAGTTCAGCTCTATCAAAATCTACTAAGTAAGCTGACCCTCTAACACTCTCTTAAATGCTATTGAATCATCACTTCTTCTAAAGACAGTGACACCTACATCAGTAAAAAGACAGTTGTAGCCCATTTGACATAATTGGGAAACAGAAAGCAAGTTATAATCTAAAGAATCTACAAGAAAAACATTGGAAATGGAATGGTCAGGAGATATAGCAATTTTACCCAAACCTTTGACCAAACCTTGGTTTCCATCCCCGAATGTGATAGCTCGTTGAGGATCTTGATTTTTTTCATAAGAGGAGAACATCTTCTTCTCCCCTGTCATGTGGTTTGTGCACCCGCTATCGATGATCCAACTTGAGCCCCCGGATGCATAAACCTACAAAACAAATTTAGTTCTTGACTTTAGGTACCCAAATGGTTTTGGGTCCTTTGGCATTAGACACAAGATCTTTGGGTACCCAAACACAAGTCTTGGAGCCCTTGTGTTTGCCCCCAACAAACTTGGCAACTACCTTGCCGGATTTGTTAGTCAAACATAAGATGCATCAAAAGTTTTAAATGAAATGTCAAGACCATTTGATGCATTAGGAGTTTTCTTCTTAGGCAACTTAGCACGGGTTGGTTGCCTAGAGCTAGATGTCTCACCCTTATACATAAAAGCATGATTAGGGCCAGAGTGAGACTTCCTAGAGTGAATTCTCCTAATCTTGCTCTCGGGATAACTAGCAGGGTACAAAATGTAACCCTCTTATCCTGAGGCATGGGAGCCTTGCCATTAACAAAGTTAGACAATTTCTTAGGAGGGGCATTAAGTTTGACATTGTCTCCCTTTTGGAAGCCAATGCCATCCTTGATGCCAGGGCGTCTCCCACTATAAAGCATACTACGAGCAAATTTAAAATTTTCATTTTCAAGTTCATGCTTGGCAATTTTAGCATTTAATTTTGCTATATGATCATTTTGTTGTTTAATTAAAGCCATATGATCATGAATAGCATCAATATCAACATCTCTACATCTAGTGCAAATAGACACATGCTCAACGGTAGATGTAGAGGGTTTGCAAGAATTAAGTTCAACAATCTTAGCACGCAAAATGTCATTGTTATCTCTAAGATCGGAAATGGAAGCATTGTAAACATCTAATTCTTTAGCCTTAGCAAGCAATTTTTAATTTTCAATCCTAAGGCTAGCAAGAGAATCATTCAATTCTTCAATCTTAGCAAGTAAATCAACATTATCATCTCTAAGATTGGGAATTCAAACATTACAAATATTAGAATCAACCTTAGCAATAAGTTTAGCATTTTCATTTCTAAGGTTGGCAATAGTATCATGGCAAGTGCTTAGCTCACTAGACAATTTTTCACATTTTTCAACTTCTAGAGCGTAAGCATTTTTAACCTTAACATGCCTTTTGTTTTCCTTGATTAGGAAGTCCTCTTGGGAGTCCAAGAGATCATCATTTTCATGGATAGCACTAATTAATTCATTTAATTTTTTTGTTGCATGTTTAGGTTGGCAAAAAGGGTACGCAAATTATCTTCCTCATCACTAGCATTATCATCACTAGAGGACTCATATTTAGTGGAGGATTTGGATTTAACCTTCTTATTTTTGCCGTCCTTTGCCATGAGGCACTTGTGGCCGACGTTGGGGAAGAGAAGTCCCTTGGTGACGGCGATGTTGGCGGCGTCCTCGTCAGAGGAGGAGTCGGTGGAGCTCTCGTCGGAGTCCCACTCGCGGCACACATGGGCATCGCCGCCCTTCTTCTTGTGGTACCTCTTCTTTTCCTTTCTTCTCCCCTTCTTGTCGTCGCCCCTGTCACTAGAAATAGGGCATTTGGCAATAAAGTGACCGGGCTTACCACACTTGTAGCAAACCTTCTTGGAGCGGGGCTTGTAATCCTTCCCCCTCCTTTGCTTGAGGATTTGGCAAAAACTCTTGATGATGAGTGTCATTTCCTCGTTGTCAAGCTTGGAGGCGTCGATGGGTTGTCTACTTGATGTAGACTCCTCCTTCTTTTCCTCCGTCGCCTTGAATGCCACCAGTTGTGCTTCGGGCGTTGAGGAGGTTGTCGGTGTTTTGGGTCCGACCGCACACCCGGGGTTGCCCCTCAAGGTGTTTTTTGGAGTAGGACGGTGTCGCCGACTGTAGCAAAATGGTTCGTGCCAGATGCACGAGGAACAGTGGACAATATTTACAGGTTCGGGCCGCTTAGAAATGTGTAATACCCTACGTCCTAGTGAGTATGCTTGGTGAATGAGGTTACAAGGTAGCTCTCTGAATTGAGAACGCAGAGGGTTAAGGTGGGTGGCTGAGTAATAGGGTCGATTGTTCTGAAGGGGTGCCCCCTAGGCCTTATATACTCGACCGTGGGGCAATACACGTGGATACGATAACAATGCGTAGCTAAAAGATAGTGAACTGTTTGAGTTTATCTCCCTGTAACTCTGCCGACCTATCCTCGCATGGCTCCGTTGCATGGGGGCTCCAGCGCGGGAAGGTCAGATCTCTGTTGTGGTCGCTCGCTCGACGTCGTGGGCCGTCCGGGTTTGCATCAATCCGGCCTCACGTCGGTCTGCTTCGCTGATTGTCCCTCCCGAGGCCCACGAAAGAATGACCTTACGATTTATTGGTCCCTTGGGCCTTTCGTGAGGTCTTTTACTCTTTTAGTGGACCCGGGGGATATCTGTCCCCCACAAGCCCCCGATCTTTGAATTGATTTTGAGGTAATCATCCCAAAGATCCCAGGTCCAGCTTGCAGGTAATTTGGGGAAAACGATTTCTTATTGTCTCCTCCTGCTTTGATCACTCGTAAACTGAAGCTTTTTTTCGTGCTTGTGCCTTAGAGGTCGGCATTTCATCTTGTAGTACCCTGAACTTCATTGGGCGCACCGGAGGTGCACCCAATGGGTGTAACCCCCGAGCTTCGAGTAGATTATGGAAAATAATCTACTCGAAGGTCTCTATCAGAGATTACTTTCATCTTACTCTTGCGCTTTGGTTGAGGGTCAGCCTTGTCTTTAATCTTGTCCCATGCCTTAGAAGCCGGCACTATCTTGGCCTGAAATAGTGATCCATGGGGTGCACCGAAGGTGCACCCAATGGGTGTAGCCCCCGACCTTCAAGTGGATTTTTGAGGATAATCCATTCGAAGGTCTTCCTTTGGTGTCTTTTTGTCGAAGATTATCCTTTCTGCCTGTGAAAATCGGCATGATGCCATCCACATTATGCTTTGTAGGTTAGCATTATGTCATCAATATTATGCTTCAGAGGTCAGCATGCATTTTGTCTTTTGCAGTCGAGTCCACAATCCATCTATATCTTACTGGGTGGTGTAATTTATTTGCTCTGTGACTGATTAGACATTTGATGGACGCTCTCTGTCTAGTCTTCACGTCGCTTCTTGTAGGCCATAATTTGTACTTCACCGGCTATATTTGGCTTTCCTCTGATCCTTACTAATATGTCATTTTTGTCTTGAGGTATTCATTGCATGCCCTGCACGGATGTGACAGTTTTGAAAAATATACTGATAAATCCTGGGCGTCCCCCCCCCAATGGGTGTGGGCAAGGGACGGCTTGGTACGCTGAGTGTTTTAGCCGGCTGCTTCTGAGTAGTAATGTGATGTGACGGTGGGTGTAATCATGTCATCCGCGCTATTGACTGGAGTCCCAATGGGTGTTGTGCTGCGTGAAACGGCGTCAGCCGCCTGGTGTGTCTTCAGACGGGTTGAAGTGCTTATTGAATGCTTTGCGACTGTTCAGTGACCGTGGTTGGAGGTGAGCGGTTGCCTTCTCCTTCTATAAATAATGTCGTTGTCTCTCCGGCTTTTTCACATCTCTTGTTGTCCTCTGTTGCTTGCTTTTCTTTTCTCCCTCTCGCTTCCACCATGGGCAAGAACAACAAGCGCAAACGTGAGCCAACTCCTCCATCGGAGGATTTTGGTGACTCGGAGTACTCAGAGGAGGAGTTCTCCTCTGAGTCTGAGGGGTCTTCGGCTCCCATCCCCCTGCGTGAGTCGTCTGACGACTCGGACGACTCCCAGGGGCTCGCGGCGGAGGTTTGGACGTACATCCGGGCCGTCGAGCGCTCCGGGCTTGAGGGCTCGGATGAGTCGGAGTACTCCTCGGATGAGGAGGACTCGTCCGAGGAGGGCGGCGGCGGCGATGGCGAGGGCGACGACGACGACGACGACGACGAAGGTGGTGGCGGCGGTGATGGTGACGGCGGCGGCGGCAGCAAGGATGGTGACGGTGGCAGCAGCAGGGGCAGCAACAGGGCCAGTGGCTAGATGCCATTGGTCCTTAGATGTTAGTATAGTATAGCTAGAATAATGTAGTAGTATTTAGTAGTGTAGAGTAGTATAGTGTAGTGTGGTATAATGTAATGTAGTAGTAGTAGTAGGGAAGTATCAACTCATAATGAGTTGATTTGTAAGTATGATATCTTCCCTTTAATGAAGAAATGATGTTGGCTTCTCTATGATGATTGCTCGTTGATATTCATAACTCAAAGTTCTTGAATCATTACTCTTCCCGCTTTTCTCGTGAAGTTGATTCCCTTGGAATAGTAAGTGAATAACTCGGGCATCATATCGATGCTTTTAGAGGTAGCTGCCGAGTGACTTGAGGGCGACGTCAGTGTTTTAGAGGTAACGCCGAGTGACCTGAGGGCAACGTTAGTGTTTTTTAGAGGTAACACCGAGCGACTTGAAGACGACGTCAGCGTTTTAGAGGTAACGCCGAGCGACTTGAAGATGACGTCAGTGTTTTTAGAGGTAACACCGAGCGACCTGAGGGGGGTGTTAGCGTTTTAGAGGTAACGCCGAGCGACTTGAAGACGACGTCGGCGCTTTAGAGGTAACGCCGAGCGACTTGAAGACGACATCAGCGCTTTAGAGGTAACGCCGAGCAACTTGAAGACGACGTCAGCATTTTTTAGAGGTAACGCCGAGCGACTTGAAGACGACGTCAGCGTTTTAGAGGTAACGCCGAGCGACTTGAAGATGACGTCAATGTTTTTAGAGGTAACACCGAGCGACCTGAGGGGGGTGTCAGCGTTTTAGAGGTAACGCCGAGCGACTTGAAGACGATGTCAGCGCTTTAGAGGTAACGCCGAACAACTTGAAGACGACGTCAGCGCTTTAGAGGTAACGCCGAGTGATAGCGGCTGTGTTGGCCACTTTGAGGATAATAGCTGAGTGGTAATGTGGCGCACTGGTGTTCTGGAAATAGCTGTCGGGTGATGACATGGTATGCCGGTTTGTTGGAAAATAACCGCCGGGTGCTGACTGGGCACTTTTTTGAAACGGTATCTGGCTCGGGAATATCCCATAAGTGCTGCGCTTTTAGCCGCCTCTGCTTTCCGTGCCCTAGTTCTTGCTTTCTCGCTTCCAAATCCTCTCTGCAATTCGCCTCCCACTCTGCTCGCCGGTAGGATCGAGATGGCGCCCAAGAGGAAGGCCTCGAGTTCGTCTGCCGCGATGATTCCTCCAATCGACCCCAACAGCCAGTTGCCTTTCGCAGGTAACCACATGTCTATCATTTCCGAGCCCGAACTTCAACACCTCGTGTCCATCGGGGTTCTTCCCTCGAAGGAGCTCTGTTCTTGGCGGATTTGCCGTGGGGTCACTGTCCCGACTGAGGATACCCATGAGTCCGTGATTTACGCTCCTTTCCTTCTCCGCGGCCTCGGTCTTCCCATTTCTCCCTTTTTCCGTGGCCTCCTTGATTTCTACCATCTTAACTTGACCCATCTGAATCCCAATTCTATCTTGCAAATTTCCATTTTCATCCATTTATGCGAAGCTTTTCTTGGCGTGCTGCCACATTTCGGGTTGTGGAAGTACTTGTATCACTGTCGCCCTGGGATGGACGGGGGACAACATCAGTTGGTTAGGGGTGCTAGCTTGGAGATGTGCCGCGGGAGGAAGACTGAGTACCTCGAAATCCCTCTCAAAGACAGTATCAAGGGATGGCGCTTGGAGTGGTTCATTGTTGAGAATTTTGGAAACTCTCTCCCCCCTCGGTCGGGAAGACAGCCGGATGTTCGCATCCCAAGCTGGACCGAGTCCCCCACAGATCAGGAGGTCGCTGAGGTAGGTGCTTTGCTGGCTGAAGTTGGATTGCTGAAGGAGAGGGGTCTGACTGCTGAAGCTGTGGTTGCTGATTTTGTCTTCAAGAATATTCAGCCGTTGAAAGACAGGGCATACCCGGCTTATCTGTATCGAGGCCTAGCCGACTCGACTCGGGTTACCAACAGAAGAATTCCCTCTGTGGACTTGGTGAACCGACTTGATATGATCCTTAGAGGCAAAGTGTCAAATGTTGGTGCCCCAGTGGCATACTCAGCCTGGAACTTGCCTCCTCCCAGAGCCTTCACTCTTTTTGTGTCGAATCCACCTGTCACTGATGGCAGTTTGGGCCTTAGAGTGCGGCCCTCTGCTGAAGAAGTTAGTGCCTTGGTTGCCTCGCTTGGGGAGATTCCTGATGATGAACGGCAGGTCTATTTTGAGGTGCCCCTGAACCCTAGTGATGCAGAGATAAGCGCTATGCTTGATTTGCTGGCTGAGGACTCTTCTGATGCTGCTCCTGCTAGGGCATTGGTGGCGGCGCCCCTCCTAGGGGCTGATACGACCTTGGATACTCAGAAGCCTGGCAGTACTCGCCCGAGGCGCCCTTGCTGAGCCAGTCAACCTGATCCTTCTGCTGATGAGCAGAAAAAGAAAAAGAGACGCCTCCGGCGAGTACCCAGTTTGGATCGGGACGTTGGTGCTTTGGTTTCTGCTGCTGAAGAAGTGCCTATGGCTGAATTTATTGACGCTGACCCCAATGGGTGTGCCCGATCTGCTGTTGATCCCAATGGGTGTGCTGCCTGTGTTGCTAATGAAGACGATGGGGAGGAAGAGGATGAAGTTCCTTTAACTCGAAAAAACAATCGGCAGCTCATCACTAGTGGTGAAAGTAGTGGAGTCCCTTCTCCTGCTTTGTCTGCTCTCATTGGTCTGCAAGAACTGTCCTTGGCCAATTTTGATCAGACTCTTGAGGATATGGTTCCAGAGGAGTTGTTATCGGAGCCAGCAGATGATGGTGTGATGGAGGTTTGTGCCGATGGGCTTGATGCTGGGTTGAGGTCATCCCGTGCCTCGTCGACCTTAGAACGCGATCTCGAGGGTCGGGAGACTGACTTGGATCATCTTGGTCCCATGGAAGTAAATGAGGACCCATCAGCCTTAGAGGTGGCTACCGCAGAGAACTTGGACCCCAAGGATGGCGCTGACACGTGCTCAGCCCCCGAGGATGTTGTCGGGGATGACTTGGTTCGGGTGAGGAGTGCAAGCCACTGCCCAGCCCCCGAGGGTGCTGCCGGGGATGATCCGTCTCAAGTGGGCAGTGCAAACTATGACCCAGCCCCCGACGGTGTCCGAGTGGGGTCTCCCTCCTGTACTTCCATGGACGTTCATGCGGGATCACCTCCGCACTCCGGCTGCGTGGTGGTAGTCCAAGCTTTGGACCAGGGGTCGCCTTAGAGGGCAGCGTCCCTGCTGACCGAGTTGTGGGCTCTGTTGATGGCACTAAGTTGGTTCCGACTGGTTCGTTGCAAGCTGCTTCGAATGACGTCCGTACGTCCGGTCATCAATTGATCTCTCATGATTTGGGGTCCCTTCGTTCTTTTCCAACCTCCAGGTATTGTGGTATACTTCAGCTTGATTTTTACACGCCGCGAACTGCTGTCATTACACTCATCTGTTCTCCTTATCAGGCTTTGGTGGACGGGATGGCTAGCCAGCTGAGGTTACAAGGCGCTCCTGTTCCAGAAGTAGCTTTGTCTCTTGCACGTTGGAATCCGGTGTTACTTCAACATCGTGTCTCTGACTTGGAGGCGACCAACGCTGGTTAGTGCTTTTTTGCTTCTCTTTGTCTTCGCTATTAAACTGATTTACATTCTGACCCCCTTTGTTTGGTTGTCTCCTGCTAGTTATGAGTCGGCAGATTTCCACTCTTGAAGAAAAACATTCTCGAGATCAGGCTGAATTGGTCCAGCGGTGCTCTGACTTTGAGAGAAAGTATTCTCAAAGTCAGACTGAACTAGCTCAGGTCTCTGCTGCCTTAGATGACGCCAATGCACTAAGCTCTTCCCTTCGCACTCAACTTAATTCTGAAAAGGTGACTTATGAAACTGTGCCTTGCCTTGTTGTGCTCCTATTGCTTGCTTGATGTTTGAGGGAGTTGACTTCTGTTTGCAGGAAGAAAAACGTATCCTTGCTGCTTCTCGCGACAGTCTCGACAGATTGTATCGCGATTCTAGCAACTCGTTGACCATCCTAGAGAGGAGCCATCGCTTCACCATGGAAGAGTTAGACAACCAACGCTGCAGGCTGCAGGAATCTACGGATGAGGTGACCCGGCTCAAGCAATTGATGTCAGCGAAGGACGCTACTATCAAAGAACTCCGAACTTCCAAGAAATCCATCGCCCAGGAGTTAGAAACTGCTCGGCTGGCCGCCAAGGTTGCCGAAGAAACTTCCGTTACTCTCAGAGCCCAGCGCGACAGAGCCATGGATAAGGCTATTCGGGCAGGGCGAATCTTGATGAGGAGACCCGGCGTGGTTGTTCCCGAAGATATAAGGGCTGATGTGAATGCTGCCCCTGATTCCTCGAGTCGCCCTTCCTCATCGATTGCTCCTGAGAAAAATGTCACAAAATAGAGAAACCTTTTGCGTGCTTTAGGTGTGTGGTTAGCATGGCCAGACATTTGTTAGAGGACGTCATTTCAGTATTTGAACGATGTTGTTATTCTCCTATTGTTTCAGAATTCATCAGTTCGTAAATTCGCAGTAGTAAAATGATGTGCGATGGTTTTGAAACTTGTTTGCGGGATATAGAAGTCATCCCTTATATGAGTAATTGCAAGCACGTGAGATCGCCTTAAGTCGCTGCTGTCTTTAACCGATTGCTCTGTTAGCGGGGTATAGTGGTCACCCCAAGTTAAGTAAGCTCGAGCATGTTGCACCGGCTTGAGTCGTTGCCGACTTAAGTCGATTGCTCCATTGGAAGGGCATAGTGGTCACCCCGAGTTAAGTAAGCGCGAGCATGTTGCACCGGCTTGAGTCGTTGCCGACTTAAGCCGATTGCTCTGTTGGCAGGGCATAGTGGTCACCCCGAGTTGAGTAAGCGCGAGCATGTTGCACCGGCTTGAGTCGTTGCCGACTTAAGCCGATTGCTCCATTGGCAGGGCATAGTGGTCACCCCGAGTTGAGTAAGCGCGAGCATGTTGCACCATCTTGAGTCGTTGCCGACTTAAGCTGATTGCTCTGTCAGCAGGGCATAGTGGTCACCCCGAGTTGAGTAAGAATGTATGTCAATCATGAACAAACTGAGTATCTTTGAAGCCCTTTTTTATTGATGACATATTTCCGTTTTACAGAGTACATCGTCGTCCCGATAGCTTTTGAAATACAGCTAGGGATAAAATTTCCTGAGGTGTTCTATATTCCATGAGTTCCCGACTTCCATGCCGTCCATCTGAGTGAGACAATATGATCCTGGCCGAGTGACTTCTGCTACTACGAAGGGTCCTTCCCATAAGGGTGATAACTTGTGCCATCCCTCCCCCGTTAGAATTCGACGGAGGACGAGCTCTCCTACTGAGAAGGATCGCTGTCGCACGGCCTTGTCGTGATAGCGCCTTAGAGTCTGCTGGTACCGTGCTGATTGGATTACTGCATTCAACCGTTCTTCCTCGAGTATATCGATGTCCTCCATCCTAGTAGCTTCGGCTTCTGCTATGCTTTCAAAGATCAACCTCGGCGCCCCGAACTTGAGATCGGCGGGCAACACTGCCTCCTACCCATAGACCATGAAGAAAGGAGTGTTTCCATGCAGAGCTCGACTAGGTTGGGTTCTTAGGCTCCAAACGACATAGGGCAATTCCCTTATCCACTTTCCTGCGAACTTTTCATTCTTATCGAAGACCTTTTTCTTGAGTGCCTCCAGTATCATCCTGTTGGCTCGCTCAACCTGCCCGTTGGCTCTTGGATGTGCTACAGAAGCATACTTGATCTGAATGCTTTTTCGCTCGCAGAAGTCGAAGAACTCTGAACTTGTGAAGTTGGATCCTAGATCAGTTATGATGTTGTTTGGTATCCCGAATCTGAATATTATGTCTTGTATGAATTCCACGGCCTTAGCTGAGGTTAAAGAAGCAATGGGTTTGAACTCTACCCATTTAGTGAATTTGTCGATTGCTACGAGTACATGAGTGTATCCTCCTTGAGCTTTCTTGAAAGGTCCAATCATATCCAGTCCCCAGCATGCGAAGGGCCAAGTCACTGGTATGGTCTACAGTTGCTGTGCGGGTAGATGTTGTTGTTTTGACAAGTATTGGCAAGCTTCGCACCTCTGAACTAACTCGGCTGCATCACTCTTCGCTGTTGGCCAATAGAATCCTGACCTGAAGACCTTCCCGACTAGTGTTCTGGATGCTGCATGTATTCCACATTGCCCAGCATGCACCTCCTTCAGAAGTCGCTTCCCAGTAGATGAGAGAATGCACTTCATGAGGACGCCTGATGCACTCCTTCTGTACAATGTCTCCCCAATGAGTGTGTAGTGAGCCGACTGTCTGGCAATGCGCTCGGCTGCATTTTTGTCATCTGGTTCCTCTTCATTTTTTATATACCTGATGATTGGCCTTCTCCAGTCATCAGAGTCTGATTCTAGTTGATTTATAATATTATACTCTTCTGCTTGATCCATTGAGATGCTCGGCTGTAGTATTTCTTGTACAAAGATTCCAGGTGGGACCTGAGTTCGACTGGATCCTAGCTTGGACAATACATCGGCTGCCGTGTTCCGATCTCTTTCTACATGATGAAATTCCAGACCCTCAAATTTATCTTCCAGCTTTCGGACGGCAGTGCAGTACTTTCCCATTGAATCGCTTGAACAACCCCACTCTTTGTTTATCTGGCTAATGACCACTAGAGAGTCTCCGTATACCATCAGTCTTTTGATGCCCAATGATATGGCGATGTTCAATCCATGGATCAGAGCTTCATACTCGGCCGCATTGTTGGAGGCCGGAAATAGCAACAGGAGGGCATATTTGAGGTGTTCGCCTCCAGGCGCGGTGAAGAGAATTCCTGCTCCTGCTCCCTGCAGCTTCAGCGAGCCATCAAAATACATTCGCCATACTTCTGCAGTCTCTAGGTTATCTGGTACTTGTTGTTCAGTCCACTCTGATACAAAATCAACCAATGCTTGAGTTTTAATGGTAGTGCGAGGTCGAAATTCGATGTCATGAGATCCCAGCTCGCAAGCCCACTTGGCTACTCAGCCAATGGCTTCCTTGTTGTGAAGAATGTCTCCTATTGGAAAACCAGTAACCACTATGACTTTGTGGTCGTCAAAGTAGTGACGTAGCTTGCGGGCAGTTAGAAGTACTGCATACAATAGTTTCTGAACTTGAGGATACTTTTTCTTCGAGGGACCCAAAACTTCACTGATGAAGTAAACAGGATGTTGCACTGGGTAGGCATGTCCTTCTTCTACTCATTCGACTACCAACGCGGTGCTTACCACGTGAGTCGTGCAGGAGATATACAGTAGCAGATCTTCAGCTGGTCGAGTTGACTTGGCTCGTCGTGGCGGCTTCAGTACTGGTGGTGTTGTCAAGAATTTCTTCAGCGCATCTAGAGCTTCCTGTGCCTCTGAAGTCCACTGAAACTTATCCACTTTCTTGAGTAGCTTGTAAAATGGCAAACCTTTTTCTCCTAGCCTGGATATAAATCTGCTCAGAGCCGCCATACATCCAGTCAGTCGCTGAACCTTCTTTTGTGATCGAGGCGCTTCCATCTTCATGATAGCTTCAATCTTATCCGGATTAGCCTCAATTCCCCGGTGGCTGACAATAAACCCGAGCAACTTTCCCGTTGGTACCCCGAAAACACATTTTTCGGGATTAAGCTTCCATCTATACCGCCTCAGGCTGTTGAAAACCAGTTGTAAGTCTTCGATGAAGTTTTCCGAGTTCTCTGTTTTGATTACCACATCATCTACATAGGCCTCCACACGCTTGCCCCAGTGATCAGCTAAGCATGTTTGAATGGCTCTCTGATAAGTCGCTCCAGCGTTTTTGAGGCCAAACGGCATGGAGATATAACAGAAAGCACCAAACGGGGTGATGAACGCTGTTTTTTCCTCGTCTTCCTTTACCAAACTAATCTGATGGTATCTGGAATAGCAATCCAGGAAAGACAGCACAAAACATCCAACGGTGGAGTCCACCACCTGGTCTATCCTCGGGAGCCCGAAGGGATCCTTCGGACAGTGTTTGTTGAGATCAGTATAGTCGACGCACATGCGCCAATTCACTTTATTCTTTTTTAGTACAAGAACAGGGTTGGCTAACCACTCGGGGTGTAACACCTCTCTAATGAATCCAGCCGCGACCAAGCGAGCTAGCTCGGCGCGGATGGCCTCTCTCTTGTCGGGTGTGAAACGACGTAGTTTTTGCCGAATCGGCCTTGCCTGGGGATAGACCTTCAGTTTGTGCTCGGCCAGTTCTCTTGGGACTCCCGGCATATCCGCAGGTTGCCATGCGAATACATCTCGGTTATCTTGCAGAAACTGGACGAGCGCGCTTTCCTATTTGTCGTCTAGGCTGGAGCTGATAATGGCAGTCTTGCGTTCATCAGCGAACCCCAGGTTGATCCTTTTAGTTTCTTCAGTCGGCCGCATAGAGGTCACAGCCTGAGCTTCGTTTGCCGGTACTGCGAGGTCCTCCTCAGGCTTAGAGTTCGCCTACGTTGAAGAAATCGTCGACGGCTTGGTGGTGAGGGCTGCTTGGATGGCCACTCGGAAACACTCAGTGGCGCCTTGGAAGTCAGTGCGTACAGTTATGATTCCTTGTGGTCCTGGCATCTTTAGTATCATGTACGTGTAATGCGGAATGGCCATGAATTTGGCCAATCCCGGCCTCCCGATGATGGCGTTATACCTGCAGTCGAAGTTCGCCACTTCGAACCTCAGGAACTCGGTTCTGTAGTTATCCGGAGTTCCGAAGGTGACAGGCATGTAGATGTGGCCCAGCGGGTATTCTCCTTCAGTCGGCACGATGCCAAAGAAAGGAGTGTCCGACTCATGGAGCTCTTTGAGGTGAACTCCCAAGCCTTGGAGTGTCCGGGGGAAGGTGACGTTGATGCTGCTCCCCCCGTCCACTAGCACCCTCTTCACCCGGCTCTCCCGGATCACCGGATCGACGAGGAGCGGGTATTTGCCTGGATGATCGAAGTTGAGCCATTGATCCGCCCGAGTGAAAGTGATCAGATGCTCTGACCACCGGTATGGGGCGGGAGGACCAGTGGTTGCCACCAGTATCTGGCGATCGTTGAGCTTTTGTTGTCTTTTGTTCTCCTGCGACCCGTGTCCGCCGAAGATGACGTTGACCTCCCTGTCGACGCGCGGGAAAGCTCCTCCTCCTCCCTCCTCCTGCTGATGGGGTTGTCGTGGTTCTTCTGGTCCTCCCCTCGGCGGAGGAGGAGGTAGAGGTTGGAAGGGTCGGCCATGCCCGATGAAGTGCTTGAAGTCCCGACAGTTCCGAAGAGTGTGGCGCATGTCCTTGTGGTACGGGCACGGGGCGTCGAGGATGTCATCCAGCGTGCGCTCGCCTCCGCGAGGTCCTCCTCGGGCGCAAGAAGCTGGTGGCCCGGCGGCGTGTACTTCTTCGCGGGGCCTCTTCTCCCAGCGTTTGTCGGGTTGCTGGTTCGCGTCACGTCGTGGTGCCGCTGGTGCGGGCTTCGCTCCTCCGACGAGGTCCTGGGCCCGCTCGTCGGCGGTGATGTAGAGGTCAGCTTCCTAGGACAGCTCCTCGGAGGTAGTCGGCGCCTTTTGTAATATGGCTCGGACGAAAGCCGAGTCGTTGGATCCTCTGTAGAAGTCCTCGATCACGGCCGCCTCCGTGACCTCCGGGATACGATTTCTCATGGTCTGGAACCTTTTGAGGTACGACCGGAGAGTTTCGTCCCCCGGCGCTTGATGGATTTGAGGTCCCATGGTTGCGCCGGTTTGTCGGAGAGGGACTGGAAATTGGCAGTGAAACGTCGACTGAAGTCGCTCTAGTTGTTGATGCAGTGTCGGGGTAGATTTCGCAGCCATTGCAGTTTGTCTTGCCCGAGGACAATGGGTAAGTACGCGGTCATCATGTCTTCGGATGCTCCGGCAGCTCGAGCAGCGGTGGTGTAGACGGCTAGCCAGCCCCCTGGATCCTGCTTAGGTTCATATTTATCGACATTGGATACTTTGAAGTTAGGAGGCCATTGGATGGCCTTGAGGCGCGGAGTAAGAGCAGACACTCCACACGTGTCCTCCTGTCGTCGGGGATGATGTCTGTCCCGGGGAGGGGAGTAGTTGTTGTGGTTCCTCGACCGTCCCCGGGTAGTATCGCTAGTTTAGGCCATGGTCGACTCAGTTCTGGTGGCCTGGCTCCGAGCTGGGACGCCATGATCCCTGTCGTATTCCTCCCGGCGGCGGATCTCGTTCTCATGCCGTCGTTCACGCGAAGCATTGATGGAGCTTCGCGCGTCTCGGCGACTGTTGATGGCGTGTCGTAGATCGTTCGGCGGGTGAGCAAGCGGTAGAAGATGGTTGGCTGCCTAGGTGAACAGTCGTCGGTAGCCCTCGGCATCGGGAGTCCGAGGGAGTCCATCAGCTATCCGAGCTAGTACTCCTCCAACTTCGCTCGGTGTGTCCATGGCTCGAGCGAAGTCGGGATTCAAGTTGCGCCCGAAGAATGGATTCTCCCGGCGTTGCCTTGCGTCTTGCTTGGCTTGTTCCTGAACCCGGCGGCGATTGCATCGTCGGGAGTTTCTTCGTTCTCTGAAGACGCGTTCCTCTGGAGTTTCCCCTATCTCCGAGACCTCATCCCGCGAGACAGGTTGCTCCGGATCCCGTTCTCCGGCCGCGTGATGTCGCCAAACGTTCCGGCGCCGGTTTCTCCGTCGGCGGGATTCTCGTTGAGGTGGTTCTTCTCCGGGTGCAGTCGGCTCGTCGTCGGAGACGGGAGGCGACTCCACTCTCCCGATGAAGAGGACGTCGGGATAGAACGGTGCTGCTATCGTGGCGACCTTCTTTCCGTTCTCCTTTGAGCGCGGAGGAACGGAAAGAACAACTTGCTTCCCCTTGGTCTCCTTCTTCCTCGCGATCTGTGTCCATTCTTTTGTCGGGGAAGTAGACAGTGGAGTTCTCCGGGTCAGCGGGCTCTCGGCCCCTGACTTTCTGAGGGCGATCTTTTTCCGGAAAGCTAGAGGTTACGATTCTCCGACATTTTTGGAGTTTGTTGGGGGAGACTTCTTTGCCGGCGGATCCGCAATGCGGTGCAGAGTTCCCTCTTCATCTGCTACGGATGAGATTGTTCCGAAGCGGAATACGGATCCGGGACGGAAGGTGATCTTGCTGTGGAAGGTGATGGCCATTGAGCTAGCTTGGATCGTTGACACACCCCCTACCTGGCGCGCCAGCTGTCGGTGTTTTGGGTCTGACCGCACACCCGGGGTTGCCCCTCATGGTGTTTTTAGGAGTAGGACGGTGTTGCCGACTGTAGCAAAATGGTTCGTGCCAGATGCACGAGGAACAGTGGACAATATTTACAGGTTTGGGCCGCTTAGAAATGCGTAATACCCTACGTCCTGGTGAGTATGCTTGGTGAATGAGGTTACAAGGTAGCTCTCTGAATTGAGAACGCAGAGGGTTAAGGTGGGTGGCTGAGTAATAGGGTCAATCGTTCTGAAGGGGTGCCCCCTAGGCCTTATATACTTGACCGTGGGGCAATACACGTGGATACGATAACAATGCGTAGCTAAAAGATAGTGAACTGTTTGAGTTTATCTCCCTGTAACTCTGCCGACCTATCCTCGCATGGCTCCGTTGCATGGGGGCTCCAGCGTGGGAAGGTCGGATCTCTGTTGTGGTCGCTCGCTCGACGTCGTGGGCCGTTCGAGTTTACATCAATCCGGCCTCACGTCGGTCTGCTTCGCTGATTGTCCCTCCGAGGCCCACGAAAGAATGACCTTACGATTTATTGGTCCCTTGGGCCTTTTGTGAGGTCTTTTACTCTTTTAGTGGACCCGGGGGATATCTGTCCCCCATAGAGGTGCCTTGCTCGATGATTTTATTTGAGCCTTTAATCATTAGCTCAAAGCTCACAAATTTTCCTATAACCTCCTCGGGAGACATTAGCTTGTATCTAGGATCACCTCGAATTAATTGAACTTGCGTAGGGTTAAGAAACACGAGGGATCTAAGAATAACCTTGACCATCTCATGGTCATCCCATTTTTCGCTCTCGAGATTGCGTACTTGGTTCACCAAGGTCTTCAAGCGGTTGTACATAGCTTGTGGATCCTCCCCTTGGTGAAGCATGAAGCGACCGAGCTCCCCCTCGATCATCTCCCGCTTGGTGATCTTTGTCACCTCGTCTCCTTCGTGCGCGGTCTTGAGTACGTCCCAAATTTCCTTCGCACTCTTTAACCCTTGCACCTTATTATACTCCTCTCGACTTAGAGAGGCGAGGAGTATAGTGGTGGCTTGGGAGTTAAAGTGGTGGATTTGGGCCACTTCGTCCGAGTCGTAGTCTTCATCCCCTACGGATGGTACCTGTACACCAAACTCAACAACATTCCAAATGCTTGTGTGGAGTGAGGTTAGATGATGCCTCATTTTATCACTCCACATGTTATAATCTTCACCGTAAAAAACTAGTGGTTTGCCTAATGGAACGGAGAGTAAAGGAGTACGCTTTGAAATACGTGGGTAGCGTAGGGGAATCTTACTATACTTCTTGCGCTCATGGCGCTTAGAAGTAACAGACGGCGCGTCGGAGCCAGAGGTCGATGGTGATGAAGTGTCGGTCTCGTAGTAGACCACCTTCCTCATCTTCTTCTTTTTGTCACCACTCCGATGCGACTTGTGGGAAGAGGGTTTCCTCTCCTTCCCCTTCCCTTTATTGCGAGACTCTTCCGATGAAGCCTTCCCGTGGCTTGTAGTGGGCTTATCTCCAGTCTCCATTTCCCTCTTGGCGTGATCTCCCGACATCACTTCGAGCGGTTAGGCTCTAATGAAGCACCGGGCTCCGATACCAATTGAAAGTCACCTAGAGGGGGGGTGAATAGGGCGAAACTAAAATTTACAAAGTTAATCACAACTACAAGCCGGATTAGCGTTAGAAATATAATGCAAGTCCGAGAGAGGGCGTAAGAACAAATCGCAAGCGAATAAAGAAGTGAGACACAAGGATTTGTTTTACCGAGGTTCGGTTCTCTTAAACCTACTCCCCGTTGAGGTGGTCACAAAGACCGGGTCTCTTTCAACCCTTTCCCTCTCTCAAACGGTCCCTCGGACCGAGTGAGCTTCTCTTCTCAATCAACCGGGAACCAAACTTCCCCGCAAGGATCACCACACAATTGGTGTCTCTTGCCTCGATTACAATTGAGATGATCGCAAGAAAGAATGAGAAAAAAGAAGCAATCCAAGCGCAAGAGCTCAAATGAACACAACAATCACTCTCTCTATTCACTAAAGCTTTGAGTGGAATTGGGAGAGGATTTGATCTCTTTGGTGTGTCTAGAATTGAATGCTAGAGCTCTTGTAAGTAGTTGGAAGGTGGAAAACTTGGATGACTTGAATGTGGGGGTGGTTGGGGTATTTATAGCCTCAACCACCAAACTTGACCGTTGGTGGAGGATTCTGTCGCATGGCGCACCGGACACTGTCCGGTGCGCAGCCACGTCACCTGGCCGAAGGGTTCCGACCGTTGGAGCTCTGTCTTGTGGGCCAGCCTAGCTGTCCGGTGGTGCAACGGACAGGCCCTGTAGGCTGTCCGGTGTGCCACCCGCGCGTGCTCTGCTCCTCTGCGCGCGTGAAAGGGAAATGTGCCCCTTGGGCCATTTCTAAGTATTTTGGTGATTGAGTGCCAACATAAGTGCTTTTGTGATAATCTATGCAAAGTGGTGGACAAAGTGCAAACCAAGTCTAAAGGTATGTTTCTAGACTTAGTACATTGTTTTAGAGAACTAATGTATTGTGTCTAAGTGCTGGAAACAGGAAAAATCAAGTTGGAAAAGACTTGGCTGCTCAGCCAAGACTCTGCTCAGTCTGGGTGCACCGGACTGTCCGGTGGTGCACCGGACAGTGTCCGGTGCGCCAGGCTGGCTCTGTCAACTGGCTGCTCTTGGGACTTCGTCGGCAGTGTACGGCTATAATTCACCGGACTGTCCGGTGAGTCGTTCACAGGCGAACTCGTCGCTCTCGGGAAGCAATTAACGGAGTACGGCTAAAATTCACCGGACTGTCCGGTGGTGCACCGGACTGTCCGGTGAGCCAACGGTCGGCCGGGCCAACGGTCGGCCGCGCGATCCGTGCGGGACACGTGGCCGAGCCAATGGCTAGAAGAGAGCACCGGACAGTCCGGTGTGCACCGGACAGTGTCCGGTGCGCCAACTGCTCTCAAGTGCCAACGGTCGGCTTCGCCAAATAAGGAAGGAGATCCGCACCGGATAGTGTCCGGTGGTGCACCGGACATGTTCGGTGCGCCAGTCGACAGAAGGGAAGAATTGCCTTCCCGGATTGCTCTCAACGGCTCCTAGCTGCCTTGGGGCTATAAAAGGGACCCCTTGGCACATGGAGAAGATATCCAAGCATTCGTTGAGCACAATTGATCACTCACACTTCGTTCTTGCGCATTTGTTCGACATTCTTAGTGACTTGAGCTCTGTTCTAGTGAGAAACTTGTGATAGTGTCTTGAGCTCAGGTCTGGGTCTTGTGTGTGCATATTTGCTGTGATCTTTGTGTCTTGTGTGAGTTGCTAATCCCTCACTTACTCCGTGCTTCTTTGTGAACTTCAAGTGTAAGGGCGAGAGACTCCAATTTGTGGAGATTCCTCGCAAGTGGGATTAAGATAAGCAAAGCAAAACACCATGGTATTCAAGTGGGTCTTTGGACCACTTGAGAGGGGTTGATTGCAACCCTCGTCCGTTAGGGTCGCCACAACGTGGAGTAGGCAAGCGTTGGTCTTGGCCGAACCACGTGATAAACCACTGTGCCATCTCTGTGATTGATCTCTTGTGGTTATTGTTTTGTTGAGACTCCTCTCTAGCCACTTGGCACTATTGCTCTAACTTCTAATCAGTTTTTGTGGCATTAAGTGTTAAGTTTCACAGGATCACCTATTCACCCCTTTCTAGGTGCTCTCAATTGGTATCGGAGCCGTTCTCTTCACGAAGGGACTAATAGCCCGAAGAGATGGATCCTAAGGGGAAGGGAATTGTGATCAACGACAAGGAGAAGGAGTCTTTCGTCAACGAGCTGAAGGATGACAAGCCTACCGACTCAGGCTCGGGCTACAAGCGGAAGGAAGGGAAGAAGAAGAAGACAAGGCGCATCAAGGAGATCGTCTACTACGATGACAGCGATGAGTCTACTTCTTCTTAAAAGGACGACGACAACGACTACAGGAAGACGGTCAATTCGAACTTTTCATTTGATTATTCTCGTATTCCACATAGTTCGAATTCGCATTTGCTTTCCATTCCTCTTGGCAAACCTCCACACTTCGATGGGGAGGACTACGGATTTTGGAGTCACAAAATGCGTAGTCACTTATTCTCTCTCCATCCAAGCATATGGGAGATTGTAGAGAATGGAATGAAATTTGATAGCTCGGATAGCCCTATGCTTATAAATGAACAAACCCATAGAAATGCACAAGCTACTACTGTTCTCTTAGCGTCTTTGTGCAGGGAAGAGTACAATAAGGTGAGCGGCTTGGACAATGCCAAGCAGATATGGGACACCCTCAAGATCTCTCATGAGGGGAACGACATCACCATGCTCACCAAAATGGAGTTGGTGGAGGGCGAGCTTGGACGATTCGCAATGATAAGGGGAGAGGAGCCAACCCAAACTTTCAACCGGCTCAAGACCCTTATCAACAAAATAAGGAGCTACGGAAGCACGCGATGGATGGACCACGACGTCGTCCGCCTTATGCTAAGGTCCTTTACCGTTCTTGATCCTCATCTCGTGAACAATATTCGTGAGAATCCCAGGTACACGAAGATGACGCCCGAGGAGGTACTTGGAAAATTCGTAAGCGGGCGGATGATTTTCAAGGAGGCGAGATACGTCGACGACGCGTTGAACGGTCCAATCCACGAGCCTCAACCCATTGCTCTCAAGGCAACGAGGAGCAAGGAGACGCTACCTAGAAAGGTAGTGCAAGTTGAGGCGGCCGGGCTCAATGATGAAGAGATGGCCCTCATCATCAAGCGCTTCAAGACAGCGCTAAAGGGTTGCAAGGGGCAGCCAAGCAAGACCAAGACAACGGGGAAACGATCATGCTTCAAATGTGGTAAGGTTGGTCATTTTATTGCTAACTGTCCTGATAATGATAGCGACCAGGAGCAAGGAAAGAATGGGAAGAGAGAGAACAAGAAGGTTTACAAGAAGGCCAAAGGCGAAGCACACCTTGGAAAGGAGTGGGATTCGGATTGCTCTTCGTCCGACTCCGACGACGAAGGACTCGCCGCCACCGCCTTCAACAAATCGGCTCTCTTCCCCAACGAGCATCACACTTGCCTCATGGCAAGGGAAAAGAAGGTAATCACTCGTAATTCTAGTACTTATGATTCTTCTAGTGATGATGAGTCTAGTGATGAAGAAATATATTACTCTAGTTTGTTCAAGGGATTGGATAGAACTAAAATAGATAAGATTAATGAATTGATTGATGCCTTGAATGAAAAGGATAGACTCTTAGAGAAACAAGAAGACCTTTTGTATGAAGAACATGATAAATTTGTTAGTGCACAAAATTCTCTTGCTCTGGAAGTTAAAAGGAATGAAATGCTTTCTTATGAACTATCTACTTGTCATGAAACCATTTCTACTCTAAAAGGTGTTAATGATGATTTAAATGCTAAACTGGTAGAAGCAAAGAAATCTAACTCTTGTGTTGAACATGTTGCAATTTGCACTAGATGTAAGGATTTTGATATTGATGCTTGTAGTGAACACCTAGTTTCAATTTCAAAATTGAATGATGAATTGTCTAGTCTTAATTCCCAACTTAAGACTAGCAAGAGTGAAGTTGATAAAATAAATTTTGCAAGGGATGCCTACACGGTTGGTAGACATCCCTCAATTAAGGATGGTCTTGGCTTCAAGAGGGAGGTCAAGAACTTAACAAGCCATAAGGCTCCCATCTCCACCAAGGAGAAAGGGAAGGCCCCTATGGCTAGTAGTGCTAAAAAGAACCATGCTTTCATGTACCATGATAGGAGATATTCTAGAAATGCTTTTAGAAGTTATGATGCTTTTGATTCACATGCTTATGATTCATATGCTATGACTGCTTCTAGTTCCCATGTTGTGTATGATAGAAATGTTGCTAGGAAAAATGTTATGCCTAGAAGAAATTTTGCTCATGTTCCTAGGAAAGTAGTGAATGAACCTTCTACCATTTATTATGCTTGCAATGCTCCCTTTGCTATTTGTAGAAAGGGTAAGAAGGTAATCGCTAGTAAATTAGGGGCCAAATGTAAGGGAGACAAGACTTGCATTTGGGTCCCTAAGACTATTGTAACTAACCTTGCAGGACCCAACAAGAGTTGGGTACCTAAAACCCAAGCCTAAATTTGCCTTGCATGTTTATGCATCTGGGGGTTCAAGCTGGATTATCGACAGCGGATGCACAAACCACATGACGGGGGAGAAGAGGATGTTCACCTCCTACGTCAAGAACAAGGATTCCCAAGACTCAATAATATTCGGTGATGGGAACCAAGGCAAGGTGAAAGGGTTAGGAAAAATTGCTATTTCTTCCGAGCACTCTATTTCTAATGTGTTTTTAGTAGAGTCTCTTGGATATAATCTGTTATCTGTTAGTCAATTATGCAATATGAGATATAATTGTTTATTCACAAATGTAGATATGTCTGTCTTTAGAAGATATGATGGTTCACTAGCTTTTAAGGGTGTACTAGACGACAAACTTTATTTAGTTGATTTTGCAAAAGAGGAGGCCGGTCTAGATGCATGCTTAATGGCTAAGACATGCATGGGCTGGCTGTGGCATTGTCGTTTAGCGCATGTGGGGATGAAGAACCTTCACAAGCTTCTAAAGGGAGAACACGTGATAGGTTTAACTAATGTGCACTTCGAAAAAGATAGACCTTGTGCAGCATGTCAAGCAGGCAAACAGGTAGGAAGCTCTCATCACACCAAAAATGTGATGACCACGTCAAGACCACTGGAGATGCTTCATATGGACCTCTTCGGACCCGTCGCCTATCTAAGCATAGGAGGAAGTAAGTATGGTTTGGTTATAGTTGATGATTTTTCCCGCTTCACTTGGGTATTCTTTTTGCAGGATAAATCTGAAACCCAAGGGACCCTCAAGCGCTTCCTCAGGAGAGCTCAAAATGAGTTTGAGATCAAGGTGAAGAAGATAAGGAGCAACAACAGGTCCGAGTTCAAGAACCTCCAAGTGGAGGAGTACCTTGAGGAGGAAGGGATCAAGCACGAGTTCTCCGCTCCCTACACACCACAGCAAAATGGTGTGGTAGAGAGGAAGAACAGGTCGCTCATCGATATGGCGAGGACGATGCTTGGAGAGTTCAAGACCCCCGAGCGCTTTTGGTCTGAAGCCATAAACACGGCTTGCCACGCCATCAACCGGGTCTACCTTCATCGCCTCCTCAAGAAGACTTCATATGAGCTACTAACCGGTAACAAACCCAATGTTTCGTATTTTCGAGTTTTTGGGAGTAAATGCTACATTCTAGTGAAGAAGGGTAGAAATTCTAAATTTGCTCCCAAAGCCGTAGAAGGGTTTTTATTAGGTTATGACTCAAATACAAAGGCGTATAGAGTCTTCAACAAATCATCGGGTTTGGTTGAAGTCTCTAGCGACGTTGTATTTGATGAGACTAATGGCTCTCCAAGAGAGCAAGTTGTTGGTCTTGATGATGTAGATGAAGAAGATGTTCCGACGGCCGCAATTCGAACCATGGCGATTGGTGATGTGCGACCACAGGAACAAAATGAGCAAGATCAACCCTCTTCCTCAACAATGGTGCAACCCCCAACTCAAGACGATGAACAGGTTCATCAAAAGGAGGCATGTGATCAAGGGGGAGCACAGGATGTCCAAATTGAAGAGGAAGAAGCACCTCTGGCCCCTCCAACCCAAGGTCGAGCAACGATTCAAAGGGATCATCCCGTCGACCAGATTTTGGGTGACATTAGCAAGGGAGTAACTACTCGGTCTCGATTAGTTAATTTTGGTGGGCATTACTCTTTTGTCTCTTCTATTGAGCCTTTCAGGGTAGAAGAGGCCCTGCTAGATCCGGACTGGGTGTTGGCCATGTAGGAAGAGCTCAACAACTTCAAAAGGAATGAAGTTTGGACACTGGTGCCTCGTCCTAAGCAAAATGTTGTGGGAACCAAGTGGGTGTTCCGCAACAAACAAGACGAGCACGGGGTGGTGACGAGGAACAAGGCTCGACTTGTGGCAAAAGGTTATGCCCAAGTCGCAGGTTTGGACTTTGAGGAGACTAGCCTAGGCTAGAGTCTATTCGTATATTGCTAGCATATGCCGCTCACCATTCTTTCAGGTTGTTCCAAATGGATGTGAAGAGCGCTTTCCTCAACGGGCCAATCAAGGAAGAGGTGTACGTAGAGCAACCCCCTGGCTTCGAGGATGAACGGTACCTCGACCACGTGTGTAAGCTCTCTAAGGCGCTCTATGGACTTAAGCAAGCCCCAAGAGTGTGGTATGAATGCCTTAGAGACTTTTTAATTGCTAATGCTTTCAAGGTTGGGAAAGCCGATCCAACTCTTTTCACTAAGACTTGCGATGGTGATCTTTTTGTGTGCCAAATTTATGTCGATGACATAATATTTGGTTCTACTAATCAAAAGTCTTGTGAAGAGTTTAGCAGGGTGATGACGCAGAAATTCGAGATGTCGATGATGGGCGAGTTGAACTACTTTCTTGGGTTCCAGGTGAAGCAACTCAAGGACGGCACCTTCATCTCCCAAACAAAGTATACGCAAGATTTGCTAAAGCGGTTTGGGATGAAGGATGCCAAGCCCGCAATGACTCCGATGGGAACCGACGGACACACCGACCTCAACAAAGGAGGTAAGTTCGTTGATCAAAAAGCATACCGGTCTATGATAGGGTCTTTACTTTATTTATGTGCTAGTAGACGGGATATTATGCTTAGCGTATGCATGTGTGCTAGATTTCAATCCGATCCTAAGGAGTGTCACTTAGTGGCGGTGAAGCGAATATTTAGATATTTAGTCACTACGCCTTGCTTCGGGATCTGGTATCCAAAGGGGTCTACCTTTGACTTGATTGGATATTCAGATTCCGACTATGCCGGGTGTAAGGTCGATAGGAAGAGTACATCGGGGACGTGCCAATTCTTAGGAAGGTCCCTGGTGTCATGGAATTCTAAGAAACAAACTTCCGTTGCCCTATCCACCGCTGAGGCCGAGTACGTTGCCGCAGGACAGTGTTGCGCGCAACTACTTTGGATGAGGCAAACCCTCCAGGACTTTGGCTACAATCTGAGCAAAGTCCCACTCCTATGTGATAATGAGAGTGCTATCCGCATGGCGGAAAATCTTGTTGAGCACAGCCGCACAAAGCACATTGACATCCGACATCACTTTTTGAGAGACCACCAGCAAAAGGGAGATATCGAAGTGTTTCATGTTAGCACCGAGAACCAGCTAGCCGATATCTTTACCAAGCCTCTAGATGAGAAGACCTTTTGCAGGCTGCGTAGTGAGCTTAATGTCTTAGATTCACGGAACCTGGATTGAAATATAGCATACTTGTGTCTATGCATTTGATCATGTTCCTTCTGCATTTTGTTGCTTATTTTTGGTGCTCAAGTTGTACAAGCACTCTCCAGACCTCACAAGTCCTTGTGCAAGTGACGCACACATTTAGGGGGAGATGTGTTACAACTTGACCCTTTGAGACTAACCGTGTGCTTGAGTTTGCTTGATTTAGTCTCAAAGGTGGATTGAAAGGGAAAGGTGGACTTGGACCATGAAAGACTTCCACTGCACTCCGATGAGAGGGTAACCACTTCCAAGTTCATCTCGTGAACTCTTATTGCCTTTGGACTCTTTTTGAAGATTTGGTGAGGCAATGGGGTTATAGGGCCAAGATTGATCCCATTTTGGTGCTTGATGCCAAAGGGGGAGAAAATAAAGGCCAAAGCAAGTAATGGATCAGCTGCCACTTGAGAAGTTTTGAAAATAGTAGAATAGAGCTGTAGAATAGAGCTTTTTGTTTTGGCAAAACTCCCTTATTGGTTCTCTTGTCAAAAGTTGGCTTTTTGTGGGGAGAATGTTGATTATGGGAAAAAGGGGGAGTTGTTGAAATCTTTAGTCAATTTCTTTTGGAACAGCTCTCTATATGTCTCTACAATTGTGTTTGAGCTAGAGATAAGAATTTGGAGTTAATTTGCAAAAACAAACCAAGTGGTGGCAAAGAGTGATCCATATATGTCAAATTTGAATCAAAACAACCTTGAGTTCTTATTTGGATTGATTTTGCACTTGTTCTAGTTGCTTTATGTTGTGTTGGCATAAATCACCAAAAAGGGGGAGATTGAAAGGGAAATGTGCCCCTTGGGCCATTTCTAAGTATTTTGGTGATTGAGTGCCAACACAAGTGCTTTTGTGATAATCTATGCAAAGTGGTGGACAAAGTGCAAACCAAGTCTAAAGGTATGTTTCTAGACTTAGTACATTGTTTTAGAGAACTAATGTATTGTGTCTAAGTGCTGGAAACAGGAAAAATCAAGTTGGAAAAGACTTGGCTGCTCAGCCAAGACTCTGCTCAGTCTGGGTGCACCGGACTGTCCGGTGGTGCACCGGACAGTGTCCGGTGCGCCAGGCTGGCTCTTTCAACTGGCTGCTCTCGGGACTTCGTCGGCGGTGTACGGCTATAATTCACCAGACTGTCTGGTGATGCACCGGATTGTCCGGTGAGTCGTTCACAGGTGAACTTGTCGCTCTCGGGAAGCAATTAACGGCGTACGGCTAAAATTCACCGGACTGTCCGGTGGTGCACCGGACTGTCCGGTGAGCCAACGGTCGGCCGCGCGATCCGCGCGGGACACGTGGCCGAGCCAACGGCTAGAAGAGAGCACCGGACTGTCCGGTGTGCACCGGACAGTGTCCGGTGCGCCAACGGCTCTCAAGCGCCAACGGTCGGCTTCACCAAATAAGGAAGGAGATCCGCACCGGATAGTGTCCAGTGGTGCACCGGACATGTCCGGTGCGCCAGTCGACAGAAGGGAAGAATTGCCTTCCCGGATTGCTCTCAACGGCTCCTAGCTGCCTTGGGGCTATAAAAGGGACCCCTTGGCGCATGGAGAAGATATCCAAGCATTCTTTGAGCATAATTGATCACTCACACTTCGTTCTTGCGCATTTGTTCGACATTCTTAGTGACTTGAGCTCTGTTCTAGTGAGAAACTTGTGATAGTGTCTTGAGCTCAAGTCTGGGTCTTGTGTGTGCGTATTTGCTGTGATCTTTGTGTCTTGTGTGAGTTGCTAATCCCTCACTTACTCCGTGCTTCTTTGTGAACTTCAAGTGTAAGGGCGAGAGACTCCAATTTGTGGAGATTCCTCGCAAGTGGGATTAAGATAAGCAAAGCAAAACACCGTGGTATTCAAGTGGGTCTTTGGACCGCTTGAGAGGGGTTGATTGCAACCCTCGTCCGTTAGGGACGCCACAACATGGAGTAGGCAAGCGTTGGTCTTGGCCGAACCACGGGATAAACCACTGTGCCATCTCTGTGATTGATCTCTTGTGGTTATTGTTTTGTTGAGACTCCTCTCTAGCCACTTGGCACTATTGCTCTAACTTCTAATCAGTTTTTGTGGCATTAAGTGTTAAATTTCACAGGATCACCTATTCACCCCCCCTCTAGGTGCTCTCAACGCGCTGGCGTGCATTTAATGCGTTGCAGTCGACCGTTGTGCGCGAAGTAGCTGTTGCTCCTGAAAGTCGCCTAGAGGGGGTGAATAGGGCGAATCTAAAATTTACAAACTTAATCACAACTACAAGCCGGGTTAGCGTTACAAATAGAAACGAGTCCGAGAGAGGGCGTAAAAACAAATCGCGAGTGAATGAAGAAATGAGACGCAAGGATTTGTTTTACCGAGGTTCGGTTCTCGCAAACCTACTCCCCGTTGAGGAGGCCACAAAGGCTGGGTCTATTTCAACCCTTTCCCTCTCTCAAACGGTCCCTCAGACTGAGTGAGCTTCTTCTTCTCAATCAAATGAAAACAAACTTCCCCACATGGACCACCACACAATTGGTGTCTCTTGCCTCGGTTACAATTGAAATGTTCGCAAGAAAGAATGAAAGAAAGAAGCAATCCAAGTGCAAGAGCTCAAAAGAACACAACAAATCTCTCTCACTAATCACTAAAGCCTTGTGTGGAATTGAGAGAGGATTTGATCACTTTGGTGTGTCTTGTATTGAATGCTTAGCTCTTGTAAGTAGTTGGAAGGTGGAAAACTTGGATGACTTGAATGTGGGGTGGTTGGGGGTATTTATAACCTGAAAGTCGCCTAGAGGAGGGGGTGAATAGGGCGAAACTGCAATTTACAAAGTTAGACACAACTACAAGCCGGGTTAGCGTTAGAAATAAGAACGAGTCCGAAAGAGAGGGCGCAAAACAAATCGTGAGCAAATAAAGAGCGAGACACGATGATTTGTTTTACCGAGGTTCGGTTCTTACAAACCTACTCCCCGTTGAGGTGGTCACAAAGACCGGGTCTCTTTCAACCCTTTCCCTCTCTCAAACGGTCACTTAGACCGAATGAGCTTTCTCCTTAATCAAACGGGTCACTTAGACCCCACAAGGACCACTACAAACTTAGTGTCTCTTGCTTTGATTACAAGTGCCTTGAGAATAAGAATGGGAAGGAAGAAAGCACGATTACTAAAGCCAAGCGACAAGAGCGACAAATAACACACAGAACACTTTCTCTCTCAAGTCACTAATCACTAATGATCATGTTGGGGTCCTTCGTCCTCCGAAGGTCCTCAAAAACATGATTTGACAATGTTTTCCAAGTGGATTATATGAACAGATATTTTCGGATTCAGAATTATGGATATGAAGCACGACCAGGACGAAGCCTGAACCAGACGAAGGTCGAGGGAAGCCGAAGTTGTACGCAGGGAAGCTTCGGCGCGAAGACATAAGGGGGAACCGACTTAAAGATGAAAAGACTTCGGGGGCCTCGACAGATTTTCATAAACCGTTAACAAATATAATGGACATGGATGTAATTTTACGTGGGCTGCGTCCCGCGTCTATAAATAGATGAACAGTACTCCCGTACTGTTCACGCTGACTGTGCATCGGCATTTGCGTCACGCTTGTACTTTTTACCTTCTCTCAAGACCGAAGGTACATTTGTAATTTGTAATCATTTCTATTTCTTTGTGTTAATAAAATAGAAATGATTCTGTGATCTACATTTCATGTTTTATATGAGTCCTTCGTTATTACTTGTTGAATTTACGAAGGTATGTCTCTTGTGACCTTCGTCCGGAACTCATTATTCCCGATGGGGAATAATGTCCAATAGGACGAAGGGCCTTAACGTTTAACACTTTTTATGTTGCCTTGTTCTTAATCCGAAGCATTTGAGAACAAGTCCCCAACATTGGCGCCCACCTCCGGTGAACTCACTTCCACTTCGAGCTTTTTTGAACACCTTCGGAAGCTATGGCGCCGAAGAAAGCTTCAGCGACTGGGGCTTCAGCACTGCAACCGCTGGACCACAACCAGGACACCGTCTCTCTTCGGGAGGCCCGAAGCCAGAAGAGAAAGGCTGTCAGCCCCACACTTCAGGAAGAAGAGTTAGACCAAGAAATCAGGGATATGGAGATGCTACACCAACAAGTACAAAGGAAGAAGGAGAAGATGGCCCGCCTAGCTGAGTTGCAAAGGCAGATAGACGAAGCCTCTGAGGAAGTCTGCCATCTTACTCACGATGAGCAGAACAGAAGGCCTCATCAGAAAGACCTTCATCAAGAGGGCTTCGTCAACGAAGATGACTGGTATGATAATTTCCATCAGGGAAATTTTGTTTTTGATGATGCTTCTCCTCTGTCTGCTGAGCTGCAGGCTACACCTTGGCCTCCATCCTATAAGCCACCCCAGCTCCCCATGTTTGATGGTCACTCCGACCCGAAGCAATTCTTGATGAGCTACGAAGCAACGGTGTCTTCGTACGGGGGCAATGCTGCAGTCATGGCGAAGTCTTTCGTCATGGCCGTCAGGAATGTTGCTCAGACCTGGTATTCCTCCCTTCGGCCAGGAACAATAACTTCATGGCAGAAGCTGAAGGATATGTTACTGACCAGCTTTCAAGGATTTCAGACGAAGCCAATCACAGCTCAAGCCCTGTTCCAGTGTATTCAGGATCACGAAGAGTACCTTCAGGCGTATGTCCGAAGGTTTTTACGATTGAGGGCGCAGGCACCAACGGTGCCCAATGAAATTGTTATTGAAGCCATGATCAAGGGGCTTCGTCCTGGGCCTGCAGCTCAATACTTTGCTAGAAAGCCTCCTCAGACCTTGGAGAAATTGCTCCAAAAGATGGATGAGTACATTCGTGCTGACAATGACTTTCGTCAAAGAAGGGAGGAGGCCTTCAGATTTTCTGAAATGACCAGGGGCTTCGGAGGAAGATACTACCCGAGACATGTCCGTTCCATCCATAACACTCAGAATGATGATAAGGGGAGTCAGAACAGACCACAATGCTCCTCACAGGCTTCGGGGCAACAACAAACTTCCTTCCGGCCACCAGCTCCAAGAGGCAGAGGCGCCAGGGGCTTCGGCGGAAGATTCGGAGATCAGCCAAGGAGACTGTTTTGCTTGTTCTGTGGAGAAGGCAAGGGCCATACCACTAGGTCGTGCCATATTACAATCCAGAAGCAAAAGGAAATTGCCGAAGCTGCATCTCAACAAGCTCAGCCGAAGCAGGTCATGCATACTGCTTCGTATCATCCGCCTTATATCCCACAATACATAGACAATCACCCTGCAGCTTCTGTAGCTTCGGCAAGTCAACCTCAAGCTTCTTGGCAGCAGCTTCCGCCTCCACCTCTATTGCAGCAAGGGCAACAGCCAGAAGGGAGTCAACACGCTCCACATCAGAGGGACTTCAGAGAACAGTCCGAAGCTCGCACAGTCAACAGCACTGTGCCAGAGTCGAAGCACATTTATTGATACATATCCTACCTTTGATAGCAGTCTTTTCTTTTCAGTTTTATTTTCTGTGAAGCAAAAAACATTGATAGTTTTCATGTAATAATTTCGTTGTTTTCCACGAGGAAGATCTATTTGCTCCACAAGCTTAAGTTGCCGAAGCTTAAAATTCTTTTTCCGTTACCAAGGAGGACCTTCGAATTAAAAATCCTTCGGAGTAACAGAAAGTCGTTCTAAGGAGCGCAGAGTAAGTTTGCGAAGTCACAAAAAGCCGTTCCAAAGGGAGCGCAGTGTAAGTTTTCTGCTCAGAAGTCGTTCCTAAAGGAATGCAGAGCCTACAGCGAAAAGTCAACGCTGATACCGCCTAAGTAAAAGGCGAAGAAGCTCCTAAGGGAGGCTTACAGCGAAAAGTCAACGCTGATACCGCCTAAGTAAAGGGCGAAGAAGCTCCTAAGGGAGGCTTACAGCGAAAAGTCAACGCTGAGATCGTCTAAGTAAAAGACGAAGAAGCTCCAAAGACGTTCCTAAGGGAATGCAGAGCTTACGAATATATTTTATGAGTATCTTCGGAACAAATGTCACATGCATAGCATAACATCATTACATCATTTTGCATAGCATAAGCATCATACATCATATTGCATTTGGCAAAAGAAAGTGACACTCTCAACCTTCGAAAGGATGCTCTGAGAAAGTGATATCGAAATTGTATAGCTTCGCAATACAGCTTCGGAGAATATTTTTATGAAACATGGGTGAGCTTTATCAGATCAATATTGAGATTGTATAGCTTCGGAGTATAGCTTCGGATGATGATTTCACGAAGCATGGATGTGATTCATCAGAATAATTTTAACGAAGAATGTCTTCTTCACGAAGCATGAAAAGAAGGGAAGGTGTTTTTTCGCCGAAGGCTCAAAAAGGTATGTATATAGAGTTTCATGCATCGTGAAGAATTGAATAACGAAAACAAACTTGTATATTACATCCAAATGTACAAAATATTACATAGATCACAATTTAAATGTTTTTCTAATAGCATCTAGTCCTCTCTTAATACTGCTTCGGCGACTTCATTTAAAAGTTGATCAACAACTTTGTCCATGATACCTTCGGCCATTTGTTTGATTTCTTCATCTCCTTTTGTGTGGGGGTCGGCAGTCGACCCAGCAGCTTCTGAGGGAAGAGAACATTTCTTCATCACTATTACAAACTATGTGCAGAGTTTGAAACAAAAATTACAACACAATAAGAACAACTAATTAATACCTAATTGCCTTTCGGGTTCCGTACTTTTTTCAGCAGTTTCCGCCACTTTTCTAGCATCGTGGATACCTTTTTCGCTCCTTTGGATGATCTCTTGCGCCATTCCTCGGCCGCCGTCGTTCCAGATATCCGTAAAAAATTTGCCGCCAACCACGCTTGCTTCGGCCGAGGGGTCCTTAATGTCTTCGGAAGATAAGGCAGCTTCGGACTGAGCTAGAAATTTTACATGATCGCAACCTTTCTTCTCTAAGACAGAAGCAATTCCTCTGGCGCCCGAAAAAGCGCAGATATCGCCACGACTGCTCAGGATCTCCTCGAAGGCCTCTGCTTCGTGACTAATCCATTCCAGTGGACCTTCGGGATTGCCTCGAGAGAAATTCTCTTCGCTGGAGAAGGCGCCCACGCTGGCAAAGCTGGTTTTAATTTTATTCACACATTCTATAGATTTGACATAACATTTTCCCTGAGATGTACGAAGCTCTTTAACTCTTAACTCCAATTTGTTGACCATATGATCACTGAGCTCTCGTTTTGTTTCCTCAAGGACGCGCTCCTCTCTAGCTCTAGTCAGCTGTTTCTGAAGATCTTTAATTTCATGCTTGTGGGCTTCGGCCTGGGTTTTTGAAGCAGCTTCATCCTTTTTTACTTTGTCTATCAGCGTAAGAAGAATTTTATCCTTTTCTAGAGCTTCGTTTCTCAATTTGATAACTTCGGAGCGCAAATTGTTGAACGCAATCTCATAACTTTCATCTTCGGCGCTCTTTTGCGCTCTTAGCGCGTTGCTTAGGATCAGGCCCTATACGAAAAAGAATTCATATAAGAAAAAATGAATGAGTCGCGTAAAAAAAAAATATATATATATAAGGGGGTTTTCTTTTCAAGCGTTAAATTCCCGTACCTTCAGGCTGTTGTACGCAAGACTGTCTGCGAGATCTTCTTTCGTCATGGCGCTTAATCCAGATTCAAGCTTCGGGAAACCAATACTCCTAGCCATTTCTCGGCAGACAGAGAGCTCTTTGTTGTCAGGCAGGCAGTATAAAAAATCATCTTCATTTGTCCCATTGAATATTACTGCCCCCTTTGGATATTTTAGCTCCTTTGCATAATGGTTAGCTTCATAAGTTTCTTCTTCAGATAATTTTTTCCCCGAAGCATGTCGTATGATGTAATCACACATGCTGGCAGGCGCTTCGGGGATGGCAGTGTCAGTCTCTTCAATTAAAATTGGTTCTGGTATTTTTATTGCTTCGGCTTCCAAAGTTTGCTCCCTGAAGGGCTCTGAAGGCCCAGCTTCAGCTTCAGCTTGTTGCGTCGGAGCTTCAGAGGAAGCTTCAGCAATTTCAACACTCTTTTTTGGAGTTGTGCTTGAAGACTTAATTGTCTCCAAGACATCTAGTACATTTACCATTCTCTTCCTTTTTGGGGTCACCATTGACCCCTTTTGGATTTTTGCTGCTTCGACATTTACTACAGGACTCAAAATTTTTGATGCTTTTTCCTTAGTCAGATTTTTCGCTTCTTCCATTTTTTCTGTCGATGGTGCTTCGGCCATCTCTGCAATTTCTGGCAGCAAGGTTGGCTGTTCAGCTTCGGCGGCCGAAGAAGTTTCTCCAGTGAACTCAGGCACCGAAGCTGGTTCAATATGGCGTGCTCGGTGTGTGAGGACCTTCAACCTTTTTCCTTTTGGTTCTGGCTCGCTAGGAGCGGTTCCAGCTTCTTCTTTTTCAGAGGTTATGTTTTTCCTTTTTTGCCTTCGGATGGGATAACAATAATCAGGGTAGAAGAACCCGACTGCATCAAATACTCGGTTCAGTCTCTTCTTTTTTCGGCCTCCGAAGGCTGCTGATAGTGCGGTATTTTCAGCCTTCGAATATGCCCCAAGTAATTCATCACTTAATGTTTCAATGCTCTTCAGCCAGTCATCATCAGGTTCAATAAATTTATCTGCATATTTGAATGTGTACTTTAATCTGACTAGTCCGCCTTCGTCGGACTCTTTGATGGTTTCCTTCGGCATTTCCCACTTTTCTGCAAGTGGCCATACCCTGAAGGCAATGTGTTCTTGGACTAAGTCCCTTGTCCCAATAAATGAGCAGACTACCCCGAAGGCTCTTTGGCATTCTTCGGCGGCTTCGTCCATTTCGACCTTCGGCCTTCGAAGACCGAAGCGTTGCCAGATTGGGTGCATAATAATACTCTTCACATTTTCTTGAGCTGTTAGATCATTCTTTACATAAAACCATTCAGTCATCCAGGCTCCGGGCCACCTCTTCCGAAAGGTCGGCACAGGGCAGCTTGACCCGGAGCGGGCGCCGAAGCTGTAGCACCCAAAGTTGTTGTGGTATTGCTCTTTTCCCCAGGGCTTCGTCTCGTATAATAACTCATGAATGTTGCAGAAGCTTTTAGCGTTCGGTTCCAAACCTTGGCTTCTCGCAGCCCAGACAAAAATCCCCATTCTTATAATAGCTTCGGGAGTGAGTTGATGAAGGTAGACTTGGAATGTTTTTAGTACCTCAACAACAAAATTGCTCAGGGGGAATCGAAGCCCAGCCCTGAGGAAGCTTCGGAAAATCACAACTTCATCCTCTTCGGGGGTGGGAGAAGTCTTTTCCCCGGCATCAGCTCTCACAATAGATATGTCTCGGAAATATCGCCCCCTCATATTATCAATGTGACTCTGCTTGATGGTCGTTTTCCCAAAAACTGTGTGACTTGGTCGCCACGGTCGATCTTCGGCCTCTTCCCCACCACTTTCCACATCATAGCTGTCGCTGTCATCAGTATCTTCAGACAAACCTTCGAGAATCTCCTTCGTGATTTTCTCTGTAGCCAGGTGCTCTCCTATTTGGAGGTGTAGATGATGAAAAGCTAGGCTGCATTCGAGACCAGACTGGAGCTAGGGTAATCGGTACTCTATCAAAGAGTATCGGTTTTCCGAAGCTAGAGTCAGACATCAGCCGCTACCGACGGCAACATATCGTCGGCAGCTTATTTTATTCTAACTTCAAGGTAAACAACCTCTTCCCTGGTTTTTATTGCTGTTAACAATGAAAATATTACTAACATAAGTTATTTCTGTACAGAGCATGCTACTGAGCAAAGCTCTGAAGATGCAACAAGACTTGGAGGACAAAAAGCACGAAGCTATAATTGAAAACTTAGAAAACAAAATAAAAGAGCAATCTGCCATCATTGAAAAGAAAGACTTCGAGCTCCAATCGGCCGAAGGCTTACTGGCTGAGACTGAGGCTAAATTATCAGAGTTGAATTCGAAGCTTATCAATCAATCAAAACAATTCGATCAGGAGAAGCTAGAACTGAATTCGAAGCTTAAAGCCGAAGTCCAGACCAGCTCAGAGTTGAAGAAAACATTAACAAGCCTTCAAGACAAATGCTTGAACTTCGGCAATAATTGCATTGGACGATTAAAGAAGATATTTTACTCTGTTGGAGCCAGCAGCGGGAAATTTAACCCTTCAGCGGAAAATTTACCCCAGGCCTTCGATCATATTGAAGCTGAAATCGAAGAGCTTGACGAAGTTATAGCCGGGCACGGCGACTTCTGTGCCTGGGTAGCTTCTCGGGGTACCGCTGCTGCATTTCTGAAGGCCGGCTGCGAACACGGAAAAATTGTTAACAGGCCCAACTTCACCTTATCTCCATCAATCCTGGATGATATGCCTGACCTCGCCCGAAGTATCTCCAATAGATTTATAAAAATGATATGGACAAAAGGCGGGCGGGAGAAAGCTGGAGACGAAGCACGAAGTCATCTTGAACCAGTAAGAAATGATACTTCGGAGTTACCTTTTCCTTTGCTCTTGATTTTTACTCATAATCTCTTAATTTATGTAGGATGACGAAGGTGAAGATGATGCCTAAGTTATGTCGCCGAAGCTGTCGCCGAAGCTGAAACTTAATGAAGATCAGTAGAAGTGTACTGTAAAAAAAAACTCAGGATATTTTTGTAACAATTCTTGTAAATACAATTAGACTGTTCTTCAAGGAACTTTGTACATACCTTGTAATATATTCTTACCCTTCGATTGAGGTGCTTTGATGTGGACGAAATCAGTATTTTGAGCCGAAGGCGAAAAAACACCTTCCCTTCTTTTCGTACACAACGAAGCATAAAAACAATTCTTCTTCTTGCCGAGCAACGAAACTTTTCTCTTTTGTACACAACATAGCGTAACAAATCATAAAAAGGCACTTCTCCGAAGCTTTTCTTTTACATAACGGATCATAAAAAACGTCTTCTCCGAAGCTTTTTGCCGAAGCATCCACTTGGGAACACAAATGCTATGAATGAATGCTTATGCATGCAAATGTTATGATGTAATGTAATGCACGAATGAATGTCCGAAGCATATGTCCGAAGCCACATTGTCAGCCATCACTTAGAAACAACCACACATTAGCTCTGCATTCCCTTAGGAACGACTTTGGAGCTTCTTCGCCTTTTACTTAGGCAATATCAGCGTTGACTTTTCGCTGTAAGCTCTGCATCCCCTTAGGGACGACTTTGGAGCTTCTTCGCCTTTTACTTTCGGCGGAATCAGCGTTGACTTTTCGCTGTAAGCTCTGCATCCCCTTAGGGACGTCTTCGGAGCTTTTTTCTCTTTTTCAGTGTCGGCACTCGATGGTGCGCTCTCAGCTTTTACATTTACATCTTTTGGGGGATTTTGCTCTTATAAAACTAAAAAGGAAAATTACAAATGGTGGCCCCATTAAAAACCTTTCTCCCCCTTTAGAAAGGAAAAGGGTGCCATAAAAAAGAAAAGAAAGGATAAAATTACATCAAGTTATACATAAAACCGCCGAAGCTCATCCGCATTCCAAGATCTTGGAATTTCATTGCCATCCATGTCCTTCAGTCTGTACGAACCAGGCCTTGACGAAGATGCTACTAAGAAAGGCCCTTCCCATTTCAGTTGCAACTTGCCCACTGTATCCGGGTTGGCCACTCTCCGAAGCACCAAATGTCCTGGCTCAATATTTTTTAGCCGGACTTTTCTATCTCGCCATTTGATTGTTTCAGCCTGGTATTTGTTGATATTTTCCACGGCCTGAAGCCTGATCCCTTCTAAAGCATCTTTTTCCACCAAACAGGTATCTTCGGCACCTGATTCTGCCGAAGCTAGCACTCTTATTGATCCAGCTTTAGCTTCTTCTGGAGTTATTGCTTCGTCACCGAATAATAACTTGAATGGGGTAAAGCCTGTAGACCTTGATGTTGTTGTATTGTGGCTCCACACCACTTTGGTCAATTGATCTGGCCATTTTCCCCTTGGTTGATTAAAAATTAGCTTCATTATTCCTGTCATTATGATGCCGTTGGCCCTTTCAACAAGCCCATTCGACTCCGGATGCCTGACTGATGCAAAGTGGATCTTCGTGCCAATTTGGTCACAGAAATTTCTGAAATCTTCGAAGTCGAACTGTGTTCCATTATCTACAGTGATGGCCTTCGGCACTCCGAAGCGACAGACAATATTCTGCCAGAAAAATTTTTGGACAGTGGCCGAAGTTATTGTGGCTAATGGCTTCGCCTCAATCCACTTGGAAAAATACTCCACAGCCACTATAACATACTTCAAATTGCCTTGAGCCGGTGGTAATGGACCCAGCAAATCGAGGCCCCACCTTTGCAATGGCCAGATGGGTTGTATCAGCTGTGTCAAAGACGAAGGTTGCTTTTGATCTCTTGCACATTTTTGACAACCTTCGCACTTTTGAACTAACTCCGCTGCATCCGAAGCTGCCTTCGGCCAATAAAATCCTTGACGGAACACTTTTCCAAGTAACGGCCTGGATCCGATGTGGGATCCGCACAGGCCTGCATGTATCTCCTTCATCAACTCTATACCTTCGGTCCTAGACAAGCACTTGAGCAGCGGGGCACAAACTCCATGCTTGTATAACTCCCCTTCTATCATGACATAGGGACGAGCTCTTGCCTCTATCCTTTTATTATAAGCTTCGTCATCTGATAAGAAGTTACCCTGAAGGTAAGAGATTATTTCAGTTCTCCAATCTTCACTGTACACAGGAGAAATGTTAAGGACTGCTCTTTCAAGTAGCTCCACTGAAGGTGCCTTTATTGTTTCAAAGAACACATCCGAAGGTAGCGGCAGCCCCTGTGCTGCAGACTTGGCCAACAAATCAGCATGCTCATTTTGTCCTCGAGGGATATTCTTAACAGAAAATCCTTCGAAGGAAGCTTCGATCCTTCGGACCGTGTCTAGGTATTTTTCAAGCTTCGGGTCCTTAGCCTTGCAACTTTTATCAATATGACCCGAAACAACCTGGGAATCAGTTTTAAGAATTGCCCTTCTGATCCCCATTGCCTTTAGTTTCCGAAGACCCAGGAGCAAAGCTTCGTACTCAGCGATATTATTTGTGCAGCTGAAGTCAAGTCTTGCTGCATAGCAAGTTTTAACCTTGGATGGTGAGACCAAAACAGCAGCTGCACCTGCTCCGAAGGTTCCCCAAGAGCCATCGCAAAACACTGTCCATGCTTCGGCATCTTTATTCGCTTCTTCGTCCTGGGCCCCTGGCGTCCAGTCGGCAATGAAATCTGCCAATGCTTGAGACTGAATTGAGGATCTATGCACATAATCAATGTAAAATTCATTAAGTTCCGCAACCCATTTTCCAATACGCCCGGTAGCTTCTCTATTCCTCATGATGTCCTTCAACGGCTGCGAAGAAGGAACAATAATGTTGAATGCCTGAAAGTAATGCCGAAGCTTCCTGGATGCCATTAAAACGGCATACAACACCTTCTCCAGCTCTGTATAATTTTTCTTTGAGACACTGAGGACCTCAGACACAAAATATACTGGGACCTGCTTCTTAACTTGGCCATCAAACTTCTCCTGGACAAGCGCCGCACTTACTGCTGAGTGCGAAGCTGCCACATACAACAACAGAGGAGCCCCTGGCATTGGTGGAGTTAATGTTGTGAGATCTATTAAGTATTGCTTCAGCTCTTCGAAGGCTTTTTGCTGACTTGGGCCCCATTGAAAGACTTCAGCTGACTTCAGCACCTCGAAGAATGGTAAGTTTCTTTCTGCTGATCTGGATATAAATCTGTTGAGAGATGCCAGCCTTCCTGTCAATCTTTGGGCCCCCTTTCTTGTGGTTGGTGGCTCCATTCGAAGTATAGCTTCGATTTTATTTGGATTAGCTTCGATTCCCTTTGTTGAAACCAAGCATCCAAGAAATTTGCCCTTCTTCACTCCGAAGACACATTTTTCTGGATTCAGCTTCAGACCAGCTTGTCTGAAGCTGGCGAAGGTCTCCTGCAGATCAGCAATATGATTTTCTTGCTTCGTGCTTTTTACAATGATGTCATCGACATAAGTCAGCACATTTCTGCCTATCTGAGATTGGAGAACCTTCGCAGTCATTCTGCTGAAACTCCCTCCAGCATTCTTGAGCCCCTCAGGCATCCGAAGATAGCAATATGTACCACTTGGGGTTATGAAGCTAGTCTTCGGCTCATCTTCCTTCTTCATCCAAATTTGATGATAGCCTAAGTAACAATCCAGGAGACTCATGAGCTCCGAAGAAGCTGCTGCGTCAACTAAAGAATCTATCCTTGGCAGCGGGAATTCATCCTTCGGTGCGCCGAAGGTCTCACACGAAGAAGCAGCTTCGGCTGAAGTCGTCTCCAAGAGATGGCCGAAGGTTCCTTTTTATGGAGCTTCGGCGTTTTAAACCGACATAGAGATAGAATGACCTTTTTATTCATATAGGTCTGAGTCAATGTTGTAAACATTTGTAAGGGGCATAATTGTAATTTGTCACGGGCTGCGACCTGTGCCTATAAATAGATGAACAGTACCTCTGTACTGTTCACGCGAACCTGTCATTTGCCTTCACATCACACTTGCATTCTTGCCTTCCTCAAGACCGAAGGTACATCTGTCATTTATATTCATTTGTATTAATAAAAATGGAAATGATTCTATGTTAATATTTGAATGTCCATTTTATACCTCATGATTTATACGAATGCTTCATCCCATGTTGTTATGTTTACGAAGGTGCGTCCTTCGTAACCTTCGTCCGAAGTTCCTTATGTCCCGAAGGGATGTAATGAAGTGGAGGACGAAGGACCTTAATATTTAACATTTTCTGTGTTGCCTTGTTCTTAACTCTTAGCATTTGAGAACAAGCCCCCAACATTGGCGCCCACCTCCGGTGAACTCACTTCCACTTTTCTGAGCTGATGGCTTCGTTCAACAATCAAGCTGGAGCTGCTTCGGCTTCGAAGCTGGTGCTTCCGATAACAGGCGGTTCTTGCTCAGAGCCGGCTAACAAGAAGCAGAAGAAGGAGGCTCAGAGAAGGGTGCAGCATGTTGGAGTGCAGGGACCTTTCATCAAGTCAAAATGGTCTCATATTCCAATTACCTTCTCTCAGGAAGACCTTCAGCTTAAGGATTATCCTCACAATGATGCTATGGTTATTTCTTGCGTGATCAAAGGATTTCTGGTCCACAATGTCCTAGTTGATACAGGCAGTGCAGCGGACATTATATTTGCTAAAGCCTTCAGACAAATGCAAGAGCCCGAAGACAAGATTCATGATGCTACGCACCCTCTTTGTGGCTTCGGAGGGCGGCAGATTGTGGCACTTGGGAAGATTACCATGCCGGTAACCTTCGGATTTGTCAACAACACAAGGACTGAGCAAATTGTGTTTGATATTGTTGACATGGAGTATCCTTACAATGCTATCATTGGTCGTGGAACTCTTAATGCTTTCGAAGCAATTCTTCACCCAGCTTATCTCTGCATGAAGATACCTTCGGACCAAGGACCTATTGCTATTCATGGAAGCCAGGAAGCTGCTAGAAGGGCCGAAGGAAGCTGGACTGACTCTAAGGCAATCCATAACATAGATGGAGCTGAAGCTTGTGAACAGTACAAATTCAGGAGGGAGAAGGCAGCTTCAGCAGACCAGCCGAAGCCCATGTTATTATGTGAAGACATAGCAGAGCAGAAGGTGCTGTTGGGCTCGCAACTATCTGAAGACCAGGAGAAAACCTTGATAAGGTTTTTATTCAACAACAAGGATGTTTTTGCATGGTCAGCCAATGATCTTTGTGGAGTGAATCGGGATGTTATTGAACATTCGCTCAATGTTGACCCATCCTTCAGACCCCGAAAGCAGAGGCTTCGGAAAATGTCTGATGACAAGGCCGAAGGGGCTCGCAATGAAGTAAAAAGGCTCCTCAGTGCAGGAGTTATCAGAGAGGTGAAGTATCCAGAGTGGTTAGCTAACACCGTCATGGTGAAGAAGGCCAATGGCAAGTGGAGAATGTGTATTGATTTCACAGATCTCAACAAGGCTTGTCCGAAGGATGAATTCCCGCTGCCAAGGATAGATTCTTTAGTTGACGCAGCAGCTTCTTCGGAGCTCATGAGTCTCCTGGATTGTTACTCAGGCTATCATCAAATTTGGATGAAGAAGGAAGATGAGCCGAAGACTAGCTTCATAACCCCAAGTGGTACATATTGCTATCTTCGGATGCCTGAGGGGCTCAAGAATGCTGGAGGGAGTTTCAGCAGAATGACTGCGAAGGTTCTCCAATCTCAGATAGGCAGAAATGTGCTGACTTATGTCGATGACATCATTGTAAAAAGCACGAAGCAAGAAAATCATATTGCTGATCTGCAGGAGACCTTCGCCAGCTTCAGACAAGCTGGTCTGAAGCTGAATCCAGAAAAATGTGTCTTCGGAGTGAAGAAGGGCAAATTTCTTGGATGCTTGGTTTCAACAAAGGGAATCGAAGCTAATCCAAATAAAATCGAAGCTATACTTCGAATGGAGCCACCAACCACAAGAAAGGGGGCCCAAAGATTGACAGGAAGGCTGGCATCTCTCAACAGATTTATATCCAGATCAGCAGAAAGAAACTTACCATTCTTCGAGGTGCTGAAGTCAGCTGAAGTCTTTCAATGGGGCCCAAGTCAGCAAAAAGCCTTCGAAGAGCTGAAGCAATACTTAATAGATCTCACAACATTAACTCCACCAATGCCAGGGGCTCCTCTGTTGTTGTATGTGGCAGCTTCGCACTCAGCAGTAAGTGCGGCGCTTGTCCAGGAGAAGTTTGATGGCCAAGTTAAGAAGCAGGTCCCAGTATATTTTGTGTCTGAGGTCCTCAGTGTCTCAAAGAAAAATTATACAGAGCTGGAGAAGGTGTTGTATGCCGTTTTAATGGCATCCAGGAAGCTTCGGCATTACTTTCAGGCATTCAACATTATTGTTCCTTCTTCGCAGCCGTTGAAGGACATCATGAGGAATAGAGAAGCTACCGGGCGTATTGGAAAATGGGTTGCGGAACTTAATGAATTTTACATTGATTATGTGCATAGATCCTCAATTCAGTCTCAAGCATTGGCAGATTTCATTGCCGACTGGACGCCAGGGGCTCAGGACGAAGAAGCGAATAAAGATGCCGAAGCATGGACAGTGTTTTGCGATGGCTCTTGGGGAACCTTCGGAGCAGGTGCAGCTGCTGTTTTGGTCTCACCATCCAAGGTTAAAACTTGCTATGCAGCAAGACTTGACTTCAGCTGCACAAATAATATCGCTGAGTACGAAGCTTTGCTCCTGGGTCTTCGGAAACTAAAGGCAATGGGGATCAGAAGGGCAATTCTTAAAACTGATTCCCAGGTTGTTTCGGGTCATATTGATAAAAGTTGCAAGGCTAAGGACCCGAAGCTTGAAAAATACCTAGACACGGTCCGAAGGATCGAAGCTTCCTTCGAAGGATTTTCTGTTAAGAATATCCCTCGAGGACAAAATGAGCATGCTGATTTGTTGGCCAAGTCTGCAGCACAGGGGCTGCCGCTACCTTCGGATGTGTTCTTTGAAACAATAAAGGCACCTTCAGTGGAGCTACTTGAAAGAGCAGTCCTTAACATTTCTCCTGTGTACAGTGAAGATTGGAGAACTGAAATAATCTCTTACCTTCAGGGTAACTTCTTATCAGATGACGAAGCTTATAATAAAAGGATAGAGGCAAGAGCTCGTCCCTATGTCATGATAGAAGGGGAGTTATACAAGCATGGAGTTTGTGCCCCGCTGCTCAAGTGCTTGTCTAGGACCGAAGGTATAGAGTTGATGAAGGAGATACATGCAGGCCTGTGCGGATCCCACATCGGATCCAGGCCGTTACTTGGAAAAGTGTTCCGTCAAGGATTTTATTGGCCGAAGGCAGCTTCGGATGCAGCGGAGTTAGTTCAAAAGTGCGAAGGTTGTCAAAAATGTGCAAGAGATCAAAAGCAACCTTCGTCTTTGACACAGCTGATACAACCCATCTGGCCATTGCAAAGGTGGGGCCTCGATTTGCTGGGTCCATTACCACCGGCTCAAGGCAATTTGAAGTATGTTATAGTGGCTGTGGAGTATTTTTCCAAGTGGATTGAGGCGAAGCCATTAGCCACAATAACTTCGGCCACTGTCCAAAAATTTTTCTGGCAGAATATTGTCTGTCGCTTCGGAGTGCCGAAGGCCATCACTGTAGATAATGGAACACAGTTCGACTCCGAAGATTTCAGAAATTTCTGTGACCAAATTGGCACGAAGATCCACTTTGCATCAGTCAGGCATCCGGAGTCGAATGGGCTTGTTGAAAGGGCCAACGGCATCATAATGACAGGAATAATGAAGCTAATTTTTAATCAACCAAGGGGAAAATGGCCAGATCAATTGACCAAAGTGGTGTGGAGCCACAATACAACAACATCAAGGTCTACAGGCTTTACCCCATTCAAGTTATTATTCGGTGACGAAGCAATAACTCCAGAAGAAGCTAAAGCTGGATCAATAAGAGTGCTAGCTTCGGCAGAATCAGGTGCCGAAGATACCTGTTTGGTGGAGAAAGATGCTTTAGAAGGGATCAGGCTTCAGGCCGTGGAAAATATCAACAAATACCAGGCTGAAACAATCAAATGGCGAGATAGAAAAGTCCGGCTAAAAAATATTGAGCCAGGACATTTGGTGCTTCGGAGAATGGCCAACCCGGATACAGTGGGCAAGTTGCAACTGAAATGGGAAGGGCCTTTCTTAGTAGCATCTTCGTCAAGGCCTGGTTCGTACAGACTGAAGGACATGGATGGCAATGAAATTCCAAGATCTTGGAATGCGGATGAGCTTCGGCGGTTTTATGTATAACTTGATGTAATTTTATCCTTTCTTTTCTTTTTTATGGCACCCTTTTCCTTTCTAAAGGGGGAGAAAGGTTTTTAATGGGGCCACCATTTGTAATTTTCCTTTTTAGTTTTATAAGAGCAAAATCCCCCAAAAGATGTAAATGTAAAAGCTGAGAGCGCACCATCGAGTGCCGACACTGAAAAAGGCGAAGAAGCTCCAAAGTCGTCCCTAAGGGGATGCAGAGCTTACAGCGAAAAGTCAACGCTGATTCCGCCGAAAGTAAAAGGCGAAGAAGCTCCAAAGTCGTCCCTAAGGGGATGCAGAGCTTACAGCGAAAAGTCAACGCTGATTCCGCCGAAAGTAAAAGGCGAAGAAGCTCCAAAGTCGTCCCTAAGGGGATGCAGAGCTTACAGCGAAAAGTCAACGCTGATATTGCCTAAGTAAAAGGCGAAGAAGCTCCAAAGTCGTTCCTAAGGGAATGCAGAGCTAATGTGTGGTTGTTTCTAAGTGATGGCTGACAATGTGGCTTCGGACATATGCTTCGGACATTCATTCGTGCATTACATTACATCATAACATTTGCATGCATAAGCATTCATTCATAGCATTTGTGTTCCCAAGTGGATGCTTCGGCAAAAAGCTTCGGAGAAGACGTTTTTTATGATCCGTTATGTAAAAGAAAAGCTTCGGAGAAGTGCCTTTTTATGATTTGTTACGCTATGTTGTGTACAAAAGAGAAAAGTTTCGTTGCTCGGCAAGAAGAAGAATTGTTTTTATGCTTCGTTGTGTACGAAAAGAAGGGAAGGTGTTTTTTCGCCTTCGGCTCAAAATACTGATTTCGTCCACATCAAAGCACCTCAATCGAAGGGTAAGAATATATTACAAGGTATGTACAAAGTTCCTTGAAGAACAGTCTAATTGTATTTACAAGAATTGTTACAAAAATATCCTGAGTTTTTTTTACAGTACACTTCTACTGATCTTCATTAAGTTTCAGCTTCGGCGACAGCTTCGGCGACATAACTTAGGCATCATCTTCACCTTCGTCATCCTACATAAATTAAGAGATTATGAGTAAAAATCAAGAGCAAAGGAAAAGGTAACTCCGAAGTATCATTTCTTACTGGTTCAAGATGACTTCGTGCTTCGTCTCCAGCTTTCTCCCGCCCGCCTTTTGTCCATATCATTTTTATAAATCTATTGGAGATACTTCGGGCGAGGTCAGGCATATCATCCAGGATTGATGGAGATAAGGTGAAGTTGGGCCTGTTAACAATTTTTCCGTGTTCGCAGCCGGCCTTCAGAAATGCAGCAGCGGTACCCCGAGAAGCTACCCAGGCACAGAAGTCGCCGTGCCCGGCTATAACTTCGTCAAGCTCTTCGATTTCAGCTTCAATATGATCGAAGGCCTGGGGTAAATTTTCCGCTGAAGGGTTAAATTTCCCGCTGCTGGCTCCAACAGAGTAAAATATCTTCTTTAATCGTCCAATGCAATTATTGCCGAAGTTCAAGCATTTGTCTTGAAGGCTTGTTAATGTTTTCTTCAACTCTGAGCTGGTCTGGACTTCGGCTTTAAGCTTCGAATTCAGTTCTAGCTTCTCCTGATCGAATTGTTTTGATTGATTGATAAGCTTCGAATTCAACTCTGATAATTTAGCCTCAGTCTCAGCCAGTAAGCCTTCGGCCGATTGGAGCTCGAAGTCTTTCTTTTCAATGATGGCAGATTGCTCTTTTATTTTGTTTTCTAAGTTTTCAATTATAGCTTCGTGCTTTTTGTCCTCCAAGTCTTGTTGCATCTTCAGAGCTTTGCTCAGTAGCATGCTCTGTACAGAAATAACTTATGTTAGTAATATTTTCATTGTTAACAGCAATAAAAACCAGGGAAGAGGTTGTTTACCTTGAAGTTAGAATAAAATAAGCTGCCGACGATATGTTGCCGTCGGTAGCGGCTGATGTCTGACTCTAGCTTCGGAAAACCGATACTCTTTGATAGAGTACCGATTACCCTAGCTCCAGTCTGGTCTCGAATGCAGCCTAGCTTTTCATCATCTACACCTCCAAATAGGAGAGCACCTGGCTTGTAGCCGCAAGATTTGGCATACTCTTTAAGTTCTTCTATTTCGTCCTTTGTAAGTTTTTGCCCAATTAAATTCTGAAAGGAATAGGCTTCGTCGTCCGAAATGTCTTCGGCTATTTCTTTTCCTTTTTCAGGCACTGTGGCCATGGATTTCTCAGTAGCAACACCACCTTCTTCTGCATCTATGTCTTCCAAAATTTTGTTAATATTCTCAATGGTTGTTTCTAAATTAACATCTCCGGCTGAAGCGGCTTCGGTAGCCGCGACCTCCGAAGGGGCGATTTCGACGTTTTTGGTGCTTTCGGCAGCTGCTGATTTCTGAACTGACGCTCTTGGCGGTGTCTTATCGATAACTTCAGTTACCGCAATGATTCTTTGCCGTTTGGGTTTGCTCATCTTCGTCTGATCCGGCTCGTCCACCTTTTGAAAAAGCTTCGTCAGTTGGAGCCCTAATGGACTTAGCTTCGTGGGCATGGGTTCAGTCATTACCTTTAAAATTTCTTCCACGTCGCTGGTAGAAGGCGGTGTGGGGGTCCTCTCTTCTTCGGATATTTTCCGTTTCGGAGTTGATATTTTCCTTTTCTTCGGAATTTTCTTCTCTGCTGCTGGTTGCTCTTCATCCTTGGTCAGAATTTCGGCCACTCTTTTTCTTTTGAGGCCCTCGGCACCCTTGTTCAACTGCTCATAGTCTGGGTACTCGAAGCCCAGGGCATCAAATACTCGGTTCAGCCTTCGCTTCGGTCGGGTGCCGAAGGCCGCTGTCATTAATTGATCCTCCTTTTTGGAGTAATTCCCCAAGATTTCATTGCACATTGTCTCAACTGTGTCTAACCACTCTTTGCAGGGTTCCTTAAAGTACTTCTTGAATTTAAAGTGATAGGGCAGACGGACCAGCTCCCCCTTCTTCTTTTCTCCCTTCAGCTTCGGCATTTCCCACTCTTTTAAAGTAGGGAAAACTCTGAATGCCAAAAATTCCTGAACTAGATCCCTGGTGCCAATATGTTTTGAAATGATTTCAAATTCACCCAGAGCGGCCCAGGTAGGACCCTTTAAATCGCCGATGCGGCAGCGTGGCCTCGTCTCTCCGAAGATTAATTCCAGAGGGCTTTGTACCAATTTTTCTCTGTCTTCGTCAACTTTTACGTAGAACCACTCAGACTTCCAGCCTGCTGGCCATTTGCTTCGGTAGCTGATGACAGGACACTTTGTTGTCTTTCGGTAGGCAAAATTATAGCAGCCGAAATTATCATGTAGTCCATCTTTTCTGGCCTTTGTTTGGTAATGTAATTCGTGAACTCGGCAGAAGCTGTCGGCAAAAGGTTCCATAGCTTGGCTTCGGAGGGCCCAGATATAAACATTGAGCCTAACGATGGCGTTAGGAGTCAGTTGATGAAAATAGATACCAAACCTCCTCAATATCTCTGCAATAATATTGTGCAGAGGAAATCTCAGCCCAGCCTTTAAAAAGCTTTTGAAGATAACAATCTCATCCTTCCCTGGCTTCGGGGTGGATTCTTCTCCCCCGAAGCGGAGTAGCTTCTTCTGATCTTCATTGAAATAACCTGCTTTCACCATCTTCGAAAGATCAGCTTTTGAAACAGTTGATTTCCCAAAATCCAGGTGACTGGGCTTGCTGGGCGTAGCAATGTGGTAGTCATCTTCGGAGTCAGTCCCATCAATGTTTTCTTCTTCTTCGGCTGTTGTCGGGTTTGCTTCGGCAGCAGGCCTCTCTTCCGCAGTCACTAGACCGGAGCGCTGCATCGCTTCGGAGATGGGCACAGTGTCTGAACCTTCGGCTTCGTCTCCCTCACGTACAACTTTGGCAGTAGATCGCACTCGTGCCATGTGATTCTGAGTTTGGGGAAGTCAGAAACTTTTTTCTTTTCTCCGAAGCTCTCCTTTCTGACGACGTAAGCGTCGAGACGGACCTTCGTTCGAATCTGAGAGTCAAGCTTCGGCTATGGTGGGAAATTTTGGCAGCAAAACAGTGCAAATAGCAATGAATGCTGTGGTAACTTCACACCTACCCGCTTGTTTATATAGTACTGCAGGTAAGAAGGCGAAGCGGCAAGATTTTTACACCAGACGGGCGGTCACTTGTACTCGCTGAGCAGTGGACCGCAAAGATCAAACAGTAACTCTGCAAGGTGGGCCTGGCACGTGCTCGGAAGTCGGATCGTTTCTCCGCAACGAGCTCAGGGAAGGTGTTTTTTGGACCTTCGGCTTCCCGAAGCTGAAGAGGCTCTTTTTTCACGGGTCAAGCTCGTTACGAAAAACGATCTAGCACCGCGAAAGGGGCTACTGTTGGGGTCGTGCTTCGGTGCGCCGAAGGTCTCACACGAAGAAGCAGCTTCGGCTGAAGTCGTCTCCAAGAGATGGCCGAAGGTTCCTTTTTATGGAGCTTCGGCGTTTTAAACCGACATAGAGATAGAATGACCTTTTTATTCATATAGGTCTGAGTCAATGTTGTAAACATTTGTAAGGGGCATAATTGTAATTTGTCACGGGCTGCGACCTGTGCCTATAAATAGATGAACAGTACCTCTGTACTGTTCACGCGAACCTGTCATTTGCCTTCACATCACACTTGCATTCTTGCCTTCCTCAAGACCGAAGGTACATCTGTCATTTATATTCATTTGTATTAATAAAAATGGAAATGATTCTATGTTAATATTTGAATGTCCATTTTATACCTCATGATTTATACGAATGCTTCATCCCATGTTGTTATGTTTACGAAGGTGCGTCCTTCGTAACCTTCGTCCGAAGTTCCTTATGTCCCGAAGGGATGTAATGAAGTGGAGGACGAAGGACCTTAATATTTAACATTTTCTGTGTTGCCTTGTTCTTAACTCTTAGCATTTGAGAACAAGGCAACACAGAAAATGTTAAATATTAAGGTCCTTCGTCCTCCACTTCATTACATCCCTTCGGGACATAAGGAACTTCGGACGAAGGTTACGAAGGACGCACCTTCGTAAACATAACAACATGGGATGAAGCATTCGTATAAATCATGAGGTATAAAATGGACATTCAAATATTAACATAGAATCATTTCCATTTTTATTAATACAAATGAATATAAATGACAGATGTACCTTCGGTCTTGAGGAAGGCAAGAATGCAAGTGTGATGTGAAGGCAAATGACAGGTTCGCGTGAACAGTACAGAGGTACTGTTCATCTATTTATAGGCACAGGTCGCAGCCCGTGACAAATTACAATTATGCCCCTTACAAATGTTTACAACATTGACTCAGACCTATATGAATAAAAAGGTCATTCTATCTCTATGTCGGTTTAAAACGCCGAAGCTCCATAAAAAGGAACCTTCGGCCATCTCTTGGAGACGACTTCAGCCGAAGCTGCTTCTTCGTGTGAGACCTTCGGCGCACCGAAGCACGACCCAACGTTAAAAAATTGTTCCCGAGGCCGAAGCTTCGAAATCAAAAAGAACAGCAAATCTTAATGAACAAGCGCTAAAAATTTTAGTGGGCCGAAGCAAAAGGCAAGTGTGCGTACCAAATGAGTTCGCGATGTGATCTTATTTATACGCCTAGGGCGTTGAAAATTGAAAGGCCCCGCTTGTCAGTGAATGTTGCTATTCTAGCAAAAGGAAAGGTGTTTTTTTCGGACCTTCGGCTCAAGGCCTTCGTCCATATCGCAATCTGAATTTATTATTTACAAATTAATATTGCGAGGGGCTACTGTTGGGGTCCTTCGTCCTCCGAAGGTCCTCAAAAACATGATTTGACAATGTTTTCCAAGTGGATTATATGAACAGATATTTTCGGATTCAGAATTATGGATATGAAGCACGACCAGGACGAAGCCTGAACCAGACGAAGGTCGAGGGAAGCCGAAGTTGTACGCAGGGAAGCTTCGGCGCGAAGACATAAGGGGGAACCGACTTAAAGATGAAAAGACTTCGGGGGCCTCGACAGATTTTCATAAACCGTTAACAAATATAATGGACATGGATGTAATTTTACGTGGGCTGCGTCCCGCGTCTATAAATAGATGAACAGTACTCCCGTACTGTTCACGCTGACTGTGCATCGGCATTTGCGTCACGCTTGTACTTTTTACCTTCTCTCAAGACCGAAGGTACATTTGTAATTTGTAATCATTTCTATTTCTTTGTGTTAATAAAATAGAAATGATTCTGTGATCTACATTTCATGTTTTATATGAGTCCTTCGTTATTACTTGTTGAATTTACGAAGGTATGTCTCTTGTGACCTTCGTCCGGAACTCATTATTCCCGATGGGGAATAATGTCCAATAGGACGAAGGGCCTTAACGTTTAACACTTTTTATGTTGCCTTGTTCTTAATCCGAAGCATTTGAGAACAAGTCCCCAACAGATCACTTGTCTCAATTGTGGAACTTGGAGAGATTTGAGGCTTTGATTGTATCTTGGAATGGATTGCTAGCTCTTGTATTGAATGTTGAAGGTTGGAATGCTTGGGTGAAGTAAATGGAGGTGGTTGGGGTTGTATTTAAAGCCAATAACAACTTCCTAGCCGTTGCTCCTTTCTGTCGACCGCGGACGGTCCGCCGTCCTGGTCCGGACGGTCCGCCCCTGCAGATCAACGGCTGAAAACGCAACGGTCAGCAGTAACGGCTATATCAACGGCTATATTGCATTTAATGCGACGTCAGATGTCAGATAAAGGCAGTCGCGGACGGTCTGGTCGTGCACTCCGGACAGTCCGCGAGGACGCTATAATTCATTTTACCGAACCCGTTACCTTCGGGTTTTTCGGTTCCTCACCTACCGGACAGTCCGCACTTGAGGCCAGACGGTCCACGTGTGGTCTCGGACGGTGCTTGCTCTTCCATCGGACGGTCCGCAGTAGAGACATGTGTTTTTGCATTGGTTCTGTCCGAGGGTTATTTAGGTGTCGCGGACGGTCCGCCGCAAAGGCCCGGACGGTCCGCGCTTGGCCTATTTTTCCGAAAAAACTTCTCCTGTCCGGAATAATCTATGGTATTTCGGACAGCCGATTTAGTATAGTTTGTAGACGAACCTTTGGCACCTGTAGAACATATAATCTAGAGCAAACTAGTTAGTCCAATTATTTGTGTTGGGCAATTCAACCACCAAAATCATTTAGGAAAAAGATGTAAGCCTATTTCCCTTTCAATCTCCCCCTTTTTGGTGATTGATGCCAACACAAACCAAAGCAAGTATAGAAGTGCATAATTGAACTAGTTTGCAAAATGTAAGTGCAAAGGTTACTAAGAATTGAACCAACAAATATTTTCATAGAATGTGCATGGATTGTTTCTTTATATTTAACATTTTGGACCACGCTTGCACCACATGTTTTGTTTTTGCAAATTCTTTTGTAAATTCTTTTCAAAATTCTTTTGCAAATTGTCAGAGGTGAAGGAATAAGATTTTGTGAAGCATTTTTCAAGATTTGAAATTTTCTCCCCTTGTTTCAAATGCTTTTCCTTTGACTTAAACAAAAACTCCCCCTCAATAAATTCTCCTCTTAGTGTTCAAGAGGGTTTCAAGATACCAATTTTTGAAATCCCCTCTTTTAAACACAATAAGATACCAATTTGAAAATTACCAATCGAAAATCATTTTGAAATTAGGGTGGTGGTGCGGTCCTTTTGCTTTGGGCTCTATACTTTCTCCCCCTTTGGCATGAATCGCCAAAAACGGATACTTAGAGTAAAATATAAGCCCTTTCAAACTACTTACTCCTCTTTGGCAAATAAAATATGAGTGAAGATTATACCAAAACCAGAGTCCTTTTGCTTCATGCTTTCTCCCCCAAAGATGAAGAGTAGCACGTAGCGACGACGAAGAATGAGTTACGGAGTGGAAGCCTTTTGTCTTCGCCGAAGACTCTAATTCCCTTTCAATACACCTATGACTTGGTTTGAAATACTCTTGAAAACACATTAGTCATAGCATGTATAAAAGAGACATGATCAAAGGTATATTCAAGAGCTATGTGTGCAAGACATCAAAAAAAATTCCTAGAATCAAGAATATTTAACTCATGCCTAAGTTTGGTAAAAGTTTGTTCATCTAGTGGCTTGGTAAAGATATCGGCTAATTGATCTTTAGTGTTAATGTATGCAATCTCGATATCCCCCTTTTGCTGGTGATCCCTAAGAAAATGATACCGAATGGCTATGTGTTTAGTGCGGCTATGCTCAACGGGATTATCCGCCATGCGGATTGCACTCTCATTATCACATAGAAGAGGAACTTTGGTTAATTTGTAACCATAGTCCCGCAGGGTTTGCCTCATCCAAAGTAGTTGCGCGCAACAATGTCCTACGGCAATGTACTCGGCTTCGGCAGTTGAAAGAGCGACCGAATTTTGCTTCTTTGAAGCCCAAGACACCAAGGATCTTCCCAAGAACTGGCAAGTCCCCGATGTGCTCTTTCTATTGATTTTACACCCTGCCCAATCGGCATCCGAATAACCAATTAAATCAAAAGTGGATCCCCGAGGGTACCAAAGCCCAAACTTAGGAGTATAAGCTAAATATCTCAAGATTCGTTTTACGGCCGTAAGGTGAGATTCCTTAGGGTCGGATTGGAATCTTGCACACATGCATACGGAAAGCATAATGTCCGGTCGAGATGCACATAAATAGAGTAATGAACCTATTATCAACCGGTATACCTTTTGATCGACGGATTTACCTCCCATGTCGAGGTCGAGATGCCCATTGGTTCCCATGGGAGTCTTGATGGGCTTGGCATCCTTCATCCCAAACTTTCTTAGAATGTCTTGAGTATACTTCGTTTGGCTGATGAAGGTGCCCTCTTGGAGTTGCTTCACTTGAAATCCTAAGAAATACTTCAACTCCCCCATCATCGACATCTCGAATTTCTGTGTCATGATCCTACTAAATTCTTCACATGTAGATTCGTTAGTAGACCCAAATATGATATCATCAACATAAATTTGGCATACGAACAAATCATTTGCGAGAGTCTTAGTAAATAAAGTAGGATCGTCCTTGTCGACTTTGAAGCCATTAGCAATAAGGAAATATCTAAGGCATTCATACCAAGCTCTTGGGGCTTGCTTGAGCCCATAAAGCGCCTTAGAGAGCCTATAGACATGGTTAGGAAACTCACTGTCTTCAAATCCGGGAGGTTGCTCAACATAGACCTCTTCCTTGATTGGTCCATTGAGGAAGGCACTTTTCACGTCCATTTGGTAAAGCTTGAAGCCATGGTAAGTCGCATAGGCTAATAATATACGAATTGACTCAAGCCTAGCTACGGGTGCATAGGTTTCACCAAAATCCAAACCTTAGACTTGAGAATATCCTTTGGCCATAAGTCGGGCTTTGTTCCTTGTCACCACACCATGCTTGTCTTGCTTGTTGCGAAAGACCCATTTGGTTCCTATAACATTTTGATTAGGACATGGAACTAAATGCCATACCTCGTTCCTAGTGAAATTGTTGAGCTCCTCTTGCATCGCCACCACCCAATCCGAATCTTGTAGTGCTTCCTCTACCCTATGTGGCTCAATAGAGGAAACAAACGAGTAATGCTCACAAAAATGTGCAACCCGAGATCTAGTGGTTACCCCCTTATGAATGTCGCCGAGGATGGTGTCGACGGGGTGGTCTCGTTGGATTGCTTGGTGGACTCTTGGGTGTGGCGGCCTTGGTTCTTCATCCTCCTTGTCTTGATCATTTGCATCTCCCCCTTGATCATTGCCATCATCTTGAGGTGGCTCATCATTTTGATTTTCTCCTTCATCAACTTGGGCCTCGTCCTCATTTTGAGTTGGTGGAGATGCTTGCGTGGAGGAGGATGGTTGATCTTGTGCATTTGGAGACTCTTCGGATTCCTTAGGACACACATCTCTAATGGACATGTTCCTTAGCTCGATGCACGGAGCCTCTTCTTCACCTATCTCATCAAGATCAACTTGCTCTACTTGAGAGCCATTAGTTTCATCAAACACAACGTCACAAGAAACTTCAACAAGTCCTGAGGACTTGTTAAAGACTCTATATGCCCTTGTGTTTGAGTCATATCCTAGTAAAAAGCCTTCTACAGTCTTAGGAGCAAATTTAGATTTTCTACCTCTTTTAATAAGAATAAAGCATTTGCTACCAAAAACTCTAAAATATGAAATGTTGGGCTTTTTACCGGTTTGGAGTTCGTATGATGTCTTCTTGAGGATTCGGTGTAGATATAACCGGTTGATGGCGTAGCAAGCGGTGTTAACCGCCTCGGCCCAAAACCGATCCGGTGTCTTGTACTCATCAAGCATGGTTCTTGCCATGTCCAATAGAGTTCGATTCTTCCTCTCAACTACACCATTTTGTTGTGGTGTAGGGAGAAGAGAACTCATGCTTGATCCCCTCCTCCTCAAGGAAGCCTTCAATTTGAGAATTCTTGAACTCCGTCCCGTTGTCGCTCCTAATTTTCTTGATCCTTAAGCCAAACTCGTTTTGAGCCCGTCTCAAGAATCCTTTTAAGGTCTCTTGGGTTTGAGATTTTTCCTGCAAAAAGTATACCCAAGTGAAGCGAGAATAATCATCCACAATAACTAGACAATACTTACTCCCGCCGATGCTTATGTAAGCAATCGGGCCGAATAGATCCATGTGTAGGAGCTCCAGTGGCCTGTCAGTCGTCATGATGTTCTTATGTGGATGATGAACACCAACTTGCTTCCCAGCTTGGCATGCGCTACAAATCCTGTCTCTCTCAAAATGAACATTTGTTAATCCTAAAATGTGCTCTCCCTTTAGAAGCTTATGAAGATTCTTCATTCCAACATGGGCTAGTCGGCGGTGCCAGAGCCAACCCATGTTAGTCTTAGCTATTAAGCAAGTGTCGAGTTCAACTCTATCAAAATCTACCAAGTATAGCTGACCCTCTAACACTCCCTTAAATGCTATTGAATCATCACTTCTTCTAAAGACAGTGACACCTACATCAGTAAATAGACAGTTGTAGCCCATTTGACATAATTGGGATACGGAAAGCAAATTGTAATCTAATGAATCAACAAGAAAAACATTAGAAATGGAATGGTCAGGAGATATAGCTATTTTACCCAAACCTTTGACCAAACCTTGGTTTCCATCCCCGAATGTGATAGCTCGTTGGGGATCTTGGTTTTTCTCAAAAGAGGAGAACATCTTTTTCTCCCCTGTCATGTGGTTTGTGCACCCGTTGTCGATTATCCAACTTGAGCCCCTGGATGCATAAACCTACAAAACAATTTTAGTTCTTGACTTCAGGTACCCAAACAGTTTTGGGTCCTTTAGCATTAGACACAAGAACTTTGGGTACCCAAACACAAGTCTTTGATCCCTTGTGTTTGCCCCCAACAAACTTGGCAACTACCTTGCCGGATTTGCTAGTCAAAACATAAGATGCATCAAAAGTTTTAAAAGAAATATCTTAACCATTTGATGCATTAAGAGTCTTTATTTTAGGCAACTTAGCACAGGTTGGTTGCCTAGAGCTAGATGTCTCACCCTTATACATAAAAGCATGGTTAGGGCCAGAGTGAGACTTCCTAGAATGAATCCTCCTAATTTTGTTCTCAGGATAACCGGCAGGGTACAAAATGTAACCCTCGTTATCTTGAGGCATGGGAGCCTTGCCCTTAACAAAATTAGACAATTTCTTAGGAGGGGCATTAATTTTGACATTGTCTCCCCTTTGGAAGCCAATGCCATCCTTAATGCTAGGGCGTCTCCCATTATAGAGCATGCTTCTAGCAAATTTAAATTTTTCATTTTCTAAGTCATGCTCACTAATCTTAGCATTAAGTTGAGCTATGTGATCATTTTGTTTCTTAATAAAAGCTAGGTGATCATGGATAGCATCAACATTAATATCTCTATATCTAGTACAAATGGAAGTATGCTCAGCGGTAGATGTAGAGGGTTTGCAAGATTTTAATTCTACAACCTTAGCATGCAATATATTATTCTCACTTCTAAGGTTGGAAATAGTAGCATTGCAAACATCAAAATTTTTAGCCTTAGCAATTAATTTTTCATTTTCATCTCTAAGGCTAGCAAGAGAAATGTTCAATTCATCAATCTTAGCAAGTAAATCAACATTATCATCTCTAAGATTGGGAATTGAAACATTACAAACATGAGAATCAACCTTAGCATTTAAACTAGCATTTTCATTTCTAAGGTTGGTAATTTAAACTAGCATTTTCATTTAGCTCACTAGATAGTTTTTGACATTTTTCAACCTCTAGAGCGTAAGCATTCTTAACCTTAACATGCTTTTTATTTTCCTTGATTAGGAAGTCCTCTTGGGAGTCCAAGAGATCATCCTTTTCATGGATAGCACTAATCAATTCATTTAATTTTTCTTTTTGTTGCATGTTTAGGTTGGCAAAAAGAGTACGCAAATTTTCCTCCTCATCACTAGCATTATCATCACTAGAGGACTCATATTTAGTGGAGGATTTGGATTTAACCTTCTTCTTTTTGCCGTCCTTTGCCATGAGGCACTTGTGGCCGACGTTGGGGAAGAGGAGTCCCTTGGTGACGGCGATGTTGGCGGCGTCCTCGTCGGTGGAGCTCTCGTCGGAGTCCCACTCACGGCACACATGGGCATCGCCGCCCTTTCTCTTGTGGTACCTCTTCTTTTCCTTTCTTTTTCCCTTCTTGTCGTCGCCCCTGTCACTGTCACTAGAAATAGGACATTTGGCAATAAAGTGACCGGGCTTACCACACTTGTAGCAAACCTTCTTGGAGCGGGACTTGTGGTCTTTCCCTCTCCTTTGCTTGAGGATTTGGCGGAAGCTCTTGATGATGAGCGACATTTCCTCATTGTCGAGCTTGGAGGCGTCGATGGGTTGTCTACTTGATGTAGACTCCTCCTTTTTCTCCTCCGTCGCCTTGAATGCCACCGGTTGTGCTTCGGGCGTTGAGGGACCATCAAGTTCGATGATCTTCTTTGAGCCTTTGATCATCAACTCAAAGCTCACAAAGTTACCTATAACTTCCTCGGGGGTCATTTGTGTATATCTAGGATTACCTCGAATTAATTGAACTTGCGTAGGATTAAGAAATATGAGGGATCTTAGAATAACCTTGACCATCTCATGGTCATCCCATTTTGTGCTCCCGAGGTTGCGCACTTGATTCACCAAGGTCTTCAAGCGGTTGTACATGGCTTGAGGGTCCTCGCCTTGGTTGAGTCGGAACTGACCGAGCTCCCCCTCGATCGTTTCCTGCTTGGTGATCTTGGTCACCTCATCTCCTTCGTGCGCGGTCTTTAACACGTCCCAAATCTCCTTCACACTCTTTAGCCCTTGCACCTTATTATACTCCTCTTGACTTAAAGATGCGAGGAGTATAGTGGTTGCTTGGGAGTTAAAGTGGTGGATTTGGGCCACTTCGTCCGAGTCGTAGTCGTCATCCCCTACGGATGGTACCTGTACACCAAACTCAACAACATTCCATATGCTTGTGTGGAGTGAGGTTAGATGGTGCCTCATTTTGTCACTCCACATGTTATAATCTTCACCATCAAAAACGGGTGGTTTGCCTAATGGAACGGAGAGCAAAGGAGTACGCTTTGAAATACGAGGGTAGTGTAGGGGGATCTTACTATACTTCTTGCGCTCATGGCGCTTAGAAGTGACGGACGGCGTGTCGGAGCCGGAGGTGGAAGGTGATAAAGTATCGGTCTCATAGTAGACCACCTTCCTCATCTTTTTGTGCTTGTCGCCTCTCTGATGCGACTTGTGGGAAGAGGATTTCTTTTCCTTCCCCTTCCCCTTGTTGCGGGACTCTTCCGATGAAGTTGACCCGTGGCTTGTAGTGGGCTTGTCGCCGGTCTCCATCTCCCTCTTGGCGTGATCTCCCGACATCACTTCGAGCGGTTAGGCTCTAATGAAGCACCGGGCTTTGATACCAATTGAAAGTCGCCTAGAGGGGGGTGAATAGGGTGAAACTGAAATTTACAAAGTTAGACTCAACTACAAGCCAGGTTAGTGTTAGAAATAAGAACGAGTCCGAAAGAGAGGGCGCAAAACAAATCGTGAGCAAATAAAGAGCGAGACACGATGATTTGTTTTGCCGAGGTTCGGTTCTTGCAAACCTACTCCCCGTTGAGGTGGTCACAAAGACCGGGTCTCTTTCAACCCTTTCCCTCTCTCAAACGGTCACTTAGACCGAGTGAGCTTTCTCCTTAATCAAACGGGTCACTTAGACCCCACAAGGACCACTACAAACTTAGTGTCTCTTGCTTTCATTACAAGTGCCTTGAGAATAAGAATGGGAAGGAAGAAAGCACGATTACTAAAGCTAAGCGACAAGAGCGACAAATAACACACAGAACACTTTCTCTCTCAAGTCACTAATCACTAATGATCACTTGTCTCAATTGTGGAACTTGGAGAGATTTGAGGCTTTGATTGTGTCTTGGAATGGATTGCTAGCTCTTGTATTGAATGTTGAAGGTTGGAATGCTTGGGTGAAGTGAATGGAGGTGGTTGGGGTTGTATTTGTAGCCACCAACCACTTCCTAGCCGTTGCTCCTTTCTGCCGACCGCGGATGGTCCACCGTCCTGGTCCGGACGGTCCGCCCCTGCAGATCAACGGCTGAAAACGCAACGGTCAGCAGTAATGGCTATATCAACGGCTATATTGCATTTAATGCGACGTCAGATGTCAGATAAAGGCAGTCGCGGACGGTCCGGTCGTGCACTCCGGACGATCCACGAGGACGCTATAATTCATTTTACCAAACCCGTTACCTTTGGGTTTTTCGGTTCCTCACCTACCGGACAGTCCGCACCTGAGGCCGGACGGTCCGCGTGTGGTCTCGGACGGTGCTTGCTCTTCCATCGGACGGTCCGCAGTGGAGACATGTGTTTTTGCATTGGTTCTGTCCGAGGGTTATTTAGGTGTCGCGGACGGTCCGCCGCAAAGGCCCGGACGGTCCGCGCTTGGCCTGTTTTTCCGAAAAAAAACTTCTCCTGTCCGAAATAATCTATGGTATTCCGGACAGCCGATTTAGTATAGTTTGTAGACGAACCTTTGGCACCTGTAGAACATATAATCTAGAGCAAACTAGTTAGTCCAATTATTTGTGTTGGGCAATTCAACCACCAAAATCATTTAGGAAAAAGATGTAAGCCTATTTCCCTTTCATAACCCCAACCACCAAACTAGCCGTTTGGTGAAGGCTGCTGTCGCATGGCGCACCGGACAGTCCGGTGCGCCACCGGACAGTGTCCGGTGCGCTAGCCACGTCACCCGGCCGTTAGGGTTCGACCGTTGGAGCTCTGACTGGTGGGGTCGCCTGGCTGTCCGGTGGTGCACCGGACAGGTACTGTAGACTGTCTGGTGCGCCGTCTCACGCGTGCCTGACTTCCGCGCGCTCTGGCACGCATTAAATGCTGCTGCAGGTGACCGTTGGCGCGGAGTAGCCGTTGCTCCGCTGGCTCACCGGACAGTCCGTTGTGCACCGGACATGTCCGGTGAATTATAGCGGAGCGGATTCCCGAAGCTGGCGAGTTCAGAGTTGCTCTTCCTTGGGGCACCGGACACTGTCCGGTGGTACACCGGACAGTCCGGTGAATTATAGCGGAGCCCTCTGAAAATTCCCGAAGGTGAAGAGTTCAGCTTGGAGTACCTGGTGCACCGGACACTGTCCGGTGGTACACCGGACAGTCCGGTGCGCCAGACTAGGGTGCCTTCGGTTATCCCCTGCTCTCTTTGTTTGAACCCTTTTTCTTGGTCTTTTTATTGGCCTTTTGTGAACCTTTGGCACCTGTATAACTTATAGACTAGAGCAAACTAGTTAATCCAATTATTTGTGTTGGGCAATTCAACTACCAAAATCAATTTAGGAATATAGGTGTAAGCCTAATTCCCTTTCAATCTCCCCTTTTTGGTGATTGATGCCAACACAAACCAAAGCAAGTAGTAGTACATAATTGAACTAGTTTGCATACTGTAAGTGCAAAGGTTACTTAGAATTGAGCCAATATAAATACTTATAAGATACGCATGGATTGTTTCTTTAATTTTGACATTTTGGACCACGCTTGCACCACAAGTTTTGTTTTTGCAAATTCCTTTTATAAATCCTTTTCAAAGTCCTTTTGCAAATAGTCAAAGGTAAATGAATAAGACTTTGTGAAGCATTTTCAAGATTTGAATTTTTCTCCCCTTGTTTCAAATGCTTTTCCTTTGACTTAAACAAAAACTCCCCCTCAATAAATTCTCCTCTTAGTGTTCAAGAGGGTTTTAAGATACCGATTTTTGAAAGTGCTATTTTCTCCTCTTTTTGAACACAATAAGATACCAATTTGAAAATTACCAACCAATTTGAAAATCATTAGTTTTAAAATTAGGCGATTTTTGAAAGTGCTATTTTCTCCTCTTTTTGAACACAATAAGATACCAATTTGAAAATTACCAACCAATTTGAAAATCATTAGTTTTAAAATTAGGGTGGTGGTGCGGTCCTTTTGCTTTGGGCTAATGCTCTCCCCCTTTGGCATGAATCGCCAAAAACGGATGTTTGAGTGAAATATAAGCCCTTTTTCTAACTACTTTCTCCCCTTTGTCAAATAAAACATATGAGTGAAGATTATACCAAAGACGGAGAGATGCTTGGAGCGACGGCGAAGGATGAGTGATAGAGTGGAGTGGAAGCCTTTGTATTCGCCGAAGACTCCAATTCCTTTTCAATACACCTATGACTTGGTTTGAAATTCACTTGAAAACACATTAGTCATAGCATATATAAAAGAGACATGATCAAAGGTATATTCATGAGCTATGTGTGCAAGACATCAAAAGAAATTCCTAGAATCAAGAATATTTAACTCATGCCTAAGTTTGGTAAAAGATTGTTCATCTAGTGGCTTGGTAAAGATATCAGCTAATTGATCTTTAGTATTAATATATGCAATCTCAATATCCCCCTTTTGTTGGTGATCCCTAAGAAAATGATACCGAATGGCTATGTGTTTAGTGCGGCTATGCTCAACGGGATTATCCGCCATGCGGATTGCACTCTCATTATCACATAGAAGAGGAACTTTGGTTAATTTGTAACCATAGTCCCGCAGGGTTTGCCTCATCCAAAGCAATTGCGCGCAACAATGGCCTGCGGCAATGTACTCGGCTTCGGCGGTAGAAAGAGCGACCGAATTTTGCTTCTTTGAAGCCCAAGACACCAATGATCTTCCCAAGAACTGGCAAGTCCCCGATGTGCTCTTTCTATTAATTTTACACCCTGCCCAATCGGCATCCGAATCACCAATTAAATCAAAAGTGGATCCCCGAGGGTACCAAAGCCCAAACTTAGGAGTATAAGCCAAATATCTCAAGATTCGTTTTACGGCCGTAAGGTGAGATTCCTTAGGGTTGGCTTGGAATCTTGCACACATGCATAAGGAAAGCATAATATCCGGTCGAGATGCACATAAATAGAGTAGTTGTAGGAAACGGGTGACGCCTAAGAGGGGGGTGAATTAGGACTTCTAAAACTTTTACTAAACTAGGCCACAATAAAATCCCTAGAGCAAAACCTATGCAAATAATCAAACTAGAATGTGCAAACTAGGTTTTTTCTAAGTGTTGCTATCTCTACCGCAAAGGCTAAGTTTCAATCTACACTAGATAAGTATGAATACAAGATTGAAACTTAAATGCTTAATATAAATGCGGAATCTTAAAGAGCAAAGTAGAGATGCAAACTCTCGTGGATGACGCTGGTATTTTTACCGAGGTATCCGGAACCGCGCAAGGTCCCGACTAATCCTTGTTGGTGCCCCTACGCAAAGGGAAGCCCACGCGAGGGCCAAGCACCTCGGTCGAGTAACTCTGTAGAGAGTCGCGGGCCTTCGCCACGCGCAAGTGGTGCTCCGCTTCCGGCTCCTCTCGGACGCTCCCCGCCGTCTCCACTATCGAGCTTCCGGCCGAAACGCCGCGGGCCTCGTTCCCTCCGGTACACGGTGGCGACCGTGACACAAACGCGGTTGTCACGGTCTCGCAAGACTCTCGCCCCACTCGGTACAATTACAATGGCTCGCGCAAGGGCCGAGGGGTTGTGTGGTTTTTCTAAACTCACTCAACTAACTAGGATTCACCTAGAGCAAGCGCTAAAGCGGTCTAACTAACCTAAGCACTTCGCAAAGCACCTACGCTAATCACCGAGTGATTCTATTAAGCACTTGGGTGTTTGAGCTCTTGGAAATATGCACTATGTGCCTTGGTATGTTGCTTGGGCTCTCACACTTGAGAATGGCCGGTTGGGGTGGTATTTATAGCCTCCACACCCCAATCTAGCCGTTGGACAGAAAGCAACAGCTTTCTGTCTTCGGGTGCACCGGACAGTCTGGTGCACCATCAGACATCGCACTGTAGCATGTCCGGTGCGCCTATCCGTTGCTCTGACAGAGCAGTCGACCGTTGGCGCGCGCAGGCTTTTCACACCGGACAGTCCGGTGGTCTTTTCTCCGAGTGCCACCTAGAACTAACCGTTGGAGCTGGAGTTCCATGCTGCACCGGACAGTCCGGCGTGTGGGCACCGGACAGTCCGGTGCGCCTTCGCACAGACAGTCCGCAGCAGCACACTTGGACTTTTCTTGGATCTTCTTAATGTCTTCTTTTCAGGTGTTGCTTTCCTCAATTCCTTAGTCCAAGTAAATCTTGCATCCTGTGAACTACAATCATAAACACTAGAAAACTTATTAGTTCACGGATTGTGTTGTTCATCAAACACCAAAACTCAAGTAGCCAAATGGCCGGGGTCCATTTTCCTTACAATCTCCCCCTTTTTGGTGATTGATGACAACACAACCAAAGCAAGCAAATAATACAAGTAATTGAATGAAAATATGCAATCTACTTGCTAGGATGCATGATTGTCCCCACAATGTGATATTATGGACTTAAGCCTCCCCCTAACTCCATAATTCACTTACTTCCTATTTTTGGACCAAATAACCAAAACCACTTGTAAAACCATTTGAAGATATAAAATTTTAAATTTGTGGTGTTTGGTGTTTGATATAGTTTTCATTGCTTTGGTCCCTAAAACTTCTCCCCCTTTGGCATCAACCACCGAAATGGAAGACATTAAAAACATATAGGAAGTAAATAAAAGCTTGCCCTCATCAAAGATGATACCATTTGAAGGATACTAAATTAAACCACATGAATGATATCAGTTGAAAAGATTACTCCCCCTAAATGAGTGTTCTTTTTAGAAGGAAGTTTCTCCCCTTTTTAGATATGAAGAAATACTCCCCCTGACAGAGATCCTCTACTTAGGAAAAAGCATGTGAAAATTAAAGGTGCAAGTCATGATTTGAAAAGACTAACTTCCCTTATGCATAGGTAACAGAATATGAGTTAAGTACTTATGCATTTTTAGCAACATGGAAGCATATGATATGAAATATAGTCTAATCAAATGTTGGAGAAGACATGTAAATGATATACAAAGTAGTCTCAAAAGATACCAATTGAAAGTCAATGGCGAGCTTGAGAGACATGAGAGTTCTTGGAGATTTTGCAGTGGAAGATTGTTGTCTTTCTCCGGGGACCTTATTTTCCTTACAATGAGACTATCACATGAAATAGACTTGAAAAGGTGTTAGTCTCAAAGTGTTAGATTATAGAGTAACCTCCCCCTAAAGGTGTGCATACAAGTTTTGAATACTTGTAGGAGACATGCACTTTGATTTAATATCAAGAGGGGCAAATTATCCATAATCCTAACTTTGGCACATATAAGTTAAATGATACAACTTGTAGGAATCAAAGTTTTCAATTGATACCACTTGTACGAATCAAAAGTTTTCAATTGATACCACTTGTAGGAATCAAAAGTTTTCAATTGATGCATCATTTACTATGGAGCGATATAGAAGCTATGTGCCGAGCTTAAATAAACATTTTAAGCCATGTAGGTTTGCTTAAGTATATGAATTGAAAACAAGCAATCCTACCATATGATTTACCTAGTATGCATGATTTTAAACAAAAGTACATAACAAGTTTAATACTAGGCAAGAAAGGTAAACTAGATACAAAGTAAATAGATACGCATATCTAAAAACAAGAAATACAATAAATCTAGTTACCTTAGTCATGGGTGGGAAATTTGGGTCCAAAGTTTTCATTAACCCACTTGGCAATAAACTTAATCCAATATGATGTATCCCATGATATACATCCCAACTTTGCCAAGTCTCCAAATTTCCCGAAGACCTTCGGTCCACTCACTTCCCTTTCGGGATCCAAACCTTCTTGGTGCTTTTCATGGTTGAAATGATCTCCTTTGGCACCCAGATGCGTTTGGCCCCTTTTCCTTTGTTGGCTTGCTTGTTGGCCTTGATTGCTATCACCTTTCCATTCTTTTTCTTCTTGATCAAATAGGGTGTAGCATCCTTTTTGTTCACCTTTTTTATGTAGGTGTTGGAGATTTTGCTTGTTGGCTTTTGCTTGAGCTTTTGCCTTTTATCCCCGGTCATCGCCTTGCATTGAAAAGACTTGTGGCCTTCCTTGTGGCATAGCCTACAAATCACAGTTTCTCCCTCCATAGGCTTGTTCACTCCCGCAGTGGTGTTATCCTGTGGAGGTTGGATTTGTTTGGCTTTGCCTTTCTTATCATACAAAGCCTTGCCAATGCGAGCCACTTCTTGCTTTAATTGTTCATTTTCCTTTGCAACCTCATCCGAACATGTCTCTACAACAATATTCTCAACAACGACTTGGTTGCAGGGGTTAGAAACATCAATTAAATCAAAACAGGAAGTAGAAGCATCTTTCTTAATTATTTCAGGTATTTCAACTAAAGATGCTGCTGGGGTGCTACCAATGTTTTCTAGCTTAGTAGTTAGCTCATTATTGTGTATGCTAAGAATTTCCATTTTCTCTAGCAAATTTTCAATAGCTTCTTGGGAGCTAGCTAACTTAGCCTTAAGTTTTTCATTCTTTTTAATAAGGCTATCATCGGTAGCAGTGGATGAAGCACTAGACTCCAATAGCTCAATTTTAGTTGATAGCTCACAATTTAAGTTTGCAAAAGTTTCAAATTTTTCTAGCAAACCTTTGTAATCATTTTGAGAGCTAATCAACTTATTTTTTTAAAGTTTTAAGTTGAGCTTTTTGCTTAGTGCAAACATCCTGGAAAAAGTTAACGGCTTCCGCAAGCTCATCTAGAGAGGCCTTTCCCTCACCTTCATCATCACTGCTACTTTCATCACTAGAGGATGGAATGCTTTTGTTACCTCTTGCCATAAGGCATTTGTGTGATGACCGTGATGATCGTGATGAGGACCGGTGGCTGCGCGTCCTTGGAGGTTCATCTTCACTTGAAGAATCATCCCAAGTTCTAACACTTGTTAGCGCCTTGCCTTTGCTCCTCTCCTTTTTGGGTTTGGCCATATTTGGACAGTTGTCCCTGAAGTGGCCCTTCTCCCCACATGCGAAGCATCCACTCTTCCTTTGCTTTTTCCTGTCAATGTTAAAGAGAAGATCCTCGACCTGCAGGGGCACACCCATTAGATTAATCTTGCGGATCATCCTCATTACCTTTCCGATGCGTCGGATTGTTTCTTCGTCCTCGGAGGATGATGTGCATGGTTGATTATCTTCATCATCATCACTTTCTTCTTCTTCCTCTTCTTCACTTGAGGAACTTGGAGTGGGAGCCTTCTTTTTGCCCTTCCTTTCATCACATGCAAAAGCATATGGCCTTGAGGAAGTTGGCTCCTCTCCCCGACTCATTTTTCGCGACATCTCAAAGGCCGCGATTTTCCCAATCACAATGGTCGGGGTCATGTTGCTCAAATCCTCCATGTTATGAAGAATGGTGATGATGCTCCCATATCTATGTTGTGGTAGCAGGGAGATAATGTTCCTCACAATGTCCGCATCACCTAGCTTATTAATGCCAATAGAGTTGAGCTCATTGATAATTAGATTCAAACGAGAATACATATCTCTAACAAGCTCATCATCTTTCATAGCAAAAGAATTATACTCATTTAAGACTAGGCAATGTTTTTGCTCACGGACATTGGATGTACCGTCATGGAGCTCATGCAATTTTAGCCAAATCTCATTAGCAGTTTTCAAAGTGAATACTTGATTAAAAATATCCATGCTAAGAGATTCATACAAGCAATTTTTGGCTCTAGCATTTAAATGAATTTCCTTTTCCTCACTCGTGGTGGGTTTCTCGGGATTCTTGAGGGGTTTCATCCCGTCATGAGTGACTCTCCAAACACCTAGATCAACGGCCTCTAGGTAACAAGCCATTCTAGCACTATAATAGGGGAAGTTAGTGCCGTCGAAGTGTGGTGGCCTATGGGTATCCATCCCTTCCTCTAAAAAGCGTCGGCTCTTTTAGCGGTGAAGCTAAAGCGTTTCAAATGAGCCAAACCGGGCTCTGATACCACTTGTAGGAAATGGGTGACGCCTAAGGGGGGGTGAATTAGGACTTCTAAAACTTTTACTAAACTAGGCCACAATAAAATCCCTAGAGCAAAACCTATGCAAATAATCAAACTAGAATGTGCAAACTAGGTTTTGTCTAAGTGTTGCTATCTCTACCGCAAAGGCTAAGTTTCAATCTACACTAGATAAGTATGAATACAAGATTGAAACTTAAATGCTTAATATAAATGCGGAATCTTAAAGAGCAAAGTAGAGATGCAAACTCTCGTGGATGACGCCGGTATTTTTACCGAGGTATCCGGAACTGCGCAAGGTCCCGACTAATCCTCGTTGGTGCCCCTATGCAAAGGGAAGCCCACGCGAGGGCCAAGCACCTCGGTCGAGTAACTCCGTAGAGAGCCGCGGGCCTTCTCCACGTGCAAGTGGTGCTCCGCTTCCGGCTCCTCTCGGACGCTCCCCGCCGTCTCCACTATCGAGCTTCCGGCCAAAACGCCGCGGGCCTCGTTCCCTCCGGTACACGGTGGCGGCCGTGACACAAACGCGGTTGTCACGGTCTCGCAAGACTCTCGCCCCACTCGGTACAATTACAATGGCTCGCGCAAGAGCCGAGGGGTTGTGTGGTTTTTCTAAACTCACTCAACTAACTAGGATTCACCTAGAGCAAGCGCTAAAGCGGTCTAACTAACCTAAGCACTTCGCAAAGCACCTACGCTAATCACCGAGTGATTCTATTAAGCACTTGGGTGTTTGAGCTCTTGGAAATATGCACTATGTGCCTTGGTATGTTGCTTGGGCTCTCACACTTGAGAATGGCCGGTTGGGTGGTATTTATAGCCTCCACACCCCAATCTAGCCGTTGGACAGAAAGCAGCAGCTTTCTGTCTTCGGGTGCACCGGACAGTCCGGTGCACCACCGGACATCGCACTGTAGCATGTCCAGTGCGCCTATCCGTTGCTCTGACAGAGCAGTCGACCGTTGGCGTGCGCAGGCTTTTCACACCGGACAGTCCAGTGTGCCACCGGACAGTCCGGTGGTCTTTTCTCCGAGTGCCACCTGGAACTAGCCGTTGGAGCTGGAGTTCCCTGGTGCACCGGACAGTCCGGCGTGAGGGCACCGGACAGTCCAGTGTGCCACCGGACAGTCCGGTGCGCCTTCGCACAGACAGTCCGCAGCAGCACACTTGGACTTTTCTTGGATCTTCTTAATGTCTTCTTTTGAGGTGTTGCTTTCCTCAATTCCTTAGTCCAAGTAAATCTTGCATCCTGTGAACTACAATCATAAACACTGGAAAACTTATTAGTTCACAGATTGTGTTGTTCATCAAACACCAAAACTCAAGTAGCCAAATGGTTGGGGTCCATTTTCCTTACAGTAGTGAACCTATCATCGACCGGTATACCTTTTGATCGACGGATTTACCTTCCGTGTCGAGGTCGAGATGCCCATTTGTTCCCATAGGAGTCTTGATAGGCTTGGCATCCTTCATCCCAAACTTGTTTAGAATGTCTTGAGTATACTTCGTTTGGCTAATGAAGGTGCCTTCTTGGAGTTGCTTGACTTGGAATCCTAGAAAATACTTCAACTCCCCCATCATCGACATCTCGAATTTCTGTGTCATGATCCTACTAAATTCTTCACATGTAGATTCGTTAGTAGACCCAAATATAATATCATCAACATATATTTGGCATACGAATAAATCATTGTCAAGAGTTTTAGTAAATAAAGTAGGATCGGCCTTGCCGACTTTGAAGCCATTAGCAATAAGGAAATCTATTAGGCATTCATACCATGCTCTTGGGGCTTGCTTGAGCCCATAAAGCGCCTTAGAGAGCCTATAGACATGGTTAGGGTACTCACTGTCTTCAAAGCCAGGAGGTTGCTCAACATAGACCTCTTCCTTGATTGGTCCATTGAGGAAGGCACTCTTCACGTCCATTTGGTAAAGCTTGAAGCCATGGTAAGTAGCATAGGCCAATAATATACGAATTGACTCAAGCCTAGCTACGGGTGCATAGGTTTCACCAAAATCCAAACCTTCGACTTGTGAATACCCCTTGGCCACGAGTCGAGCTTTGTTCCTTGTCACCACACCATGCTCATCTTGCTTGTTACGGAAGACCCATTTGGTTCCTACAACATTTTGATTAGGACGTGGAACTAAATGCCATACCTCGTTCCTAGTGAAATTGTTGAGCTCCTCTTGCATCGCCACCACCCAATCTAAATCTTGGAGTGCTTCCTCTACCCTGTGTGGCTCAATAGAAGAAACAAAAGAGTAATGCTCACAAAAATGTGCAACACGAGATCTAGTGGTTACCCCCTTATGAATGTCGCCGAGGATGGTGTCGACGGGGTGATCTCATTGGATTTCTTGGTGGACTCTTGGGTGTGGCGGTCTTGGTTCTTCATCCTCCTTGTCTTGATCATTTGCATCTTCCCCTTGATCATTGCCGTCATTTTGAGGTGGCTCATCATTTTGAATTTCTCCTTCATTGACTTGGGCCTCATCCTCATTTTGAGTTGGTGGAGATGCTTGCGTGGAAGAGGATGGTTGATCTTGTGCTTGAATGGGCTCTTCGGATTCCTTAGGACACACATCCCCAATGGACATGTTTCTTAGCGCGATGCACGGAGCCTCTTCTTCACCTATCTCATCAAGATCAACTTGCTCTACTTGAGAGCCGTTAGTCTCATCAAACACAATGTCACAAGAAACTTCAACAAGTCCTGAGGACTTGTTAAAGACTCTATATGCCCTTGTGTTTGAGTCATATCCTAATAAAAAGCCTTCTACAGTCTTAGGAGCAAATTTAGATTTCCTACCTCTTTTAACAAGAATAAAGCATTTGCTACCAAAGACTCTAAAATATGAATATTTGGCTTTTTACCGGTTAGGAGTTCATACGATGTCTTCTTGAGGACTTGGTGTAGATACAATCGGTTGATGGCATAGCAGGCGGTGTTGACCGCCTCGGCCCAAAACCGATCTGGCGTCTTGTACTCATCAAGCATGGTTCTTGCCATGTCCAAAAGAGTTCTATTTTTTCTCTCCACCACACCATTTTGTTGTGGTGTGTAAGGAGAAGAGAACTCATGCTTGATGCCCTCCTCCTCAAGGAAGCCTTCAATTTGAGAGTTCTTGAACTCTGTCCCGTTGTCGCTTCTAATTTTCTTGATCCTTAAGCCAAACTTATTTTGAGCGCGTCTCAAGAATCCCTTTAATGTCTCTTGGGTTTGAGATTTTTCCTGCAAAAAGAATACCCAAGTGAAGCGAGAATAATCATCCACAATAACTAGACAGTACTTACTCCCGCCGATGCTTATGTAAGCTATCGGGCCGAATAGGTCCATGTGTAGGAGCTCCAGTGGCCTGTCAGTCGTCATGATGTTCTTGTGTGGATGATAAACACCAACTTGCTTCCCAGCTTGGCATGCGCTACAAATCCTGTCTTTCTCAAAATGAACATTTGATAATCCTAAAATGTGCTCTCCCTTTAGAAGCTTATGAAGATTCTTCATCCCAACATGGGCTAGTCGGCGGTGCCAGAGCCAACCCATGTTAGTTTTAGCAATTAAGCAAGTGTCGAGTTCAGCTTTATCAAAATCTACCAAGTATAGCTGACCCTCTAACACTCCCTTAAATGCTATTGAATCATCACTTCTTCTAAAGACAGTGACACCTACATCAGTAAATAGACAGTTGTAGCCCATTTGACATAATTGGGATACGGAAAGCAAATTGTAATCTAATGAATCAACAAGAAAAACATTGGAAATGGAATGGTCAGGAGATATAGCTATTTTACCCAACCCTTTGACCAAACCTTGATTTCCATCCCCGAATGTGATAGCTCATTGAGGATCTTGGTTTTTCTCGTATGAGGAGAACATTTTCTTCTCCCCTGTCATGTGGTTTGTGCACCCGCTGTCGATGATCCAACTTGAGCCCCCGGATGCATAAACCTACAAAACAATTTTAGTTCTTGACTTTAGGTACCCAAACGGTTTTGGGTCCTTTAGCATTAGAAACAAGAACTTTGGGTACCCAAACACAAGTCTTGGAGCCCTTGTGTTTGCCCCCAACAAACTTGGCAACTACCTTGCCGGATTTGTTAGTTAAAACATAAGATGCATCAAAAGTTTTAAATGAAATATCATGATCATTTGATGCACTAGGAATTTTCTTCTTAGGCAACTTAGCACGGGTTGGTTGCCTAGAGCTAGATGTCTCACCCTTATACATAAAAGCATGGTTAGGGCCAGAGTGAGACTTCCTAGAGTGAATTCTCCTAATTTTGCTCTCAGGATAACCGGCAGGGTATAAAATGTAACCCTCGTTATCTTGAGGCATGGGAGCCTTGCCCTTAACAAAATTAGACAATCTTTTAGGAGGGCATTAAGTTTGACATTGTCCCCCTTTTGGAAGCCAATGCCATCCTTGATGCCAGGGTGTCTCCCATTATAGAGCATACTTCTAGCAAATTTAAACTTTTCATTTTCTAAGTTATGCTCGGCAATTTTAGCATCTAATATTGCTATATGATCATTTTATTGTTTAATTAAAGTCATATGATCATAAATAGCATCAATATCAACATCTCTACATCTAGCACAAATAGAAACATGCTCAACGGTAGATGTAGAGGGTTTACAAGATTTTAATTCTACAACCTTAGCATGCAATATATCATTTTTACTTCTAAGGTTGAAAATGGAAGCATTGCAAACATCTAATTCTTTAGCCTTAGCAAGCAATTTTTCATTCTTAATCCTAAGGCTAGTGAGAGAAATGTTTAATTCTTCAATCTTAGCAAGCAAATCATTATTATCATTTCTAAGATTAGGAATTGAAACATCACAAACATTTGAATCAACCTTAGCTAACAAATTAGCATTCTCATTTCTAAGGTTGTCAATAGTTTCATGGCAAGTGCTTAGCTCCCTAGATAATTTTTCACATCTTTCTACTTCTAGAGCATAAGCATTTTTAACCTTAACATGCTTTTTGTTCTCCTTGATTAGGAAGTCCTCTTGGGAGTCCAAGAGATCATCCTTTTCATGGATGGCACTAATCAATTCATTTAATTTTACCTTTTGTTGCATGTTGAGGTTGGCAAAAAGAATGTGCAAGTTATCCTCCTCATTACTAGCATTATCTTCATCGCTAGAGGTTTCATATTTGGTGGAGGATCTTGATTTTACCTTCTTCCTTTTGTCGTCTTTTGCCATGAGGCACTTGTGGCCGACGTTGGGGAAGAGAAGACCCTTGGTGACGGCGATGTTGGCGGCGTCCTCGTCGGAGGAGGAGTCGGAGGAGCTCTCCTCGGAGTCCCACTCGCGGCATACATGGGCATCGCCGCCTATGGCGGAACTGCCCGAATTATTCCGACTCAAGTGCCTAAGTCCGACCTTAGAGGCTAGACCACACTTAAATGGGAATAACCCGTCAATCCCTCGGATCTAGTCCGACACGGCCACTGACAGGATCAAGTACCACAGTCTCACTCGATGGTGAGTCACAGAGCAAATACAATAAAGCATAAAACCATGCATGGAATAGTATTAAGTTATTACATCACCATTGTCATCATCGGAGTTTTCGCAAAAGTAACCATCATTGTTTTTGGAGTGCAGCGGAAAATAAACTAACGGTAAATAAATGGAGGGATGGGGAAGCCTGTCCCATCACTCCTCATGCTCCTCCTCAGCCGAGGCAGGGTCCCATTCGACAGTCCAACCCGGTGGCAGGGTGGATGGCCAAGTCACTCCAGCAACCATGTCCTCCAGAGAACCTGTAAAATTATGCCACAAGCAAGGCTGAGTATACTAATACTCAGCTAGACTTACCCGGTGTGAGGAGTCTATACTCCTCTACCTCTAGACATGCAGCTGTCTGGCTGTGGGGTTTGGTTGCCAAAAGCACTAGCTGAGTTTCTGAATCAAGATTTTAACTTTGTCAAAATTAAGTGTGACTCTCTTAAGGCTAAAAGTGTACTATCTACTCATACATAGTAGCAAGCATTTTTAGCAATCAACAGTTTGTATCATCTCAACCAGTTCCACTTCTTACTCAATGCAGTACAATGGATCAAGCAGTCTCATTAGCTGCGAGAAGCAGACGATTCGAATCGAGTTTTATCCTTGCAAGGTAAACCTAAACACACGACATGTAGGGGCACTCCATCCCCACACATATCAACCGTCCCCATCGATTCCCTGGCAGCAGATCAGGGCTCACCGCCTTGGCGTACAATGCCTCACTGACCCCGACTGGCCGTCGTGCAGTGACCGCACTTGTACCCACCATAACCGGAATGGGAGACTACGTCTCAGGTCGCGTGAGGAGGTATGTCCACTGGCAGGTTCAATCAGGTACTAGGTTTACCGAATTACCATATTTCTCGGTATGTGTTTAGTACGTTCAAACGCTTGACACAGGTATCCGCACGTTAATCCTTATTCCATTTTCCATCTCGTGGACAACCAATCCCCATGGATTGTGGTCCACCAACTAGTATCCTGACAGTGTGAAAATGGGTACAATCAACTTCCTGATCTCGCGCGAGTGCTAGAAAAATCACTCGTCTTCTACCGAGACCCTAATTAAATAAAGCAGCTACTCGACCTGTCATACTAGTATTCATCTCAAAAGGATTCCTGAGATCATGCAACTAGGGTTTCAAACAATTCCTACACCTAAGTGCACAATCAATCCTACAATCATTAAGTGGAGTAAAATAGCATAAATAACGGATTATGCATAAAACCGGGGCTTGCCTTCCAAAGCAGTGGCAGGCAGGTCCTCTGGTGCAGGCTCTGGTGCTGGGTCGGGGGCAACCTCCTGGGCAGCTCCTTGCTCCGGCACGAGGACGTACTCTCCGTCAGCAAGATTACAATCTATCGAAATGCAATGGACATGTATGTCATGATTATGCAAAATTTAAGAACATTAAGCTACAGAAATTAAGTTAAGAATTAACTTAGGGCTTCTTGGTTACGAGGGTCTTCTAGTGGTATTTATAGACTTATTACCTTTTAGGTTTAGGTTTTCTTTTTAGGATAGCATATTGGACTTGAATTGCCTTTATAGATCTCAGTGGACAACTATAAAGGTCTTAGGAGGACATTAAATTTCATCATCCATTTTCCTTTCTTAATTTCCACCTAGGGTTTCTAGTAGGGGTTTTGAACTATGATAGTAGTTTAAAACTTTCCAAAAATTCTGTAAAAATTACAGTGGGTTGTCACTGGCTATACTAGCTTGTTTTAATAATTTGAGGCTTAAGGTACAAAAGCTAAGCTTTAAACAAAAAATAACAATGGTTAGGCAAATTGGGCCATTTTACACTACAAGTCCTTTATTAAAGTGGTTCCTGACCTAATGGTTATTTTTGCTGGCCTCTAGTAGTGATGAAAAGCTCTTGTACCAAAAATGGCAGAGAGCAACATGATGGTTAATTAATGGTGAATTTTTTAAACTTTGGTGCAAAAGGAGTGATTAGAACTAACTTGTCTTTTGAAAAATATCAAACAACAGATTTCAGATTTTTCTTAAGTTCTTATTATCAACACATTAGTTATCCTAAGGTTTGGGGAGGTTTCACCTTAGGGATATTTTTGTAGGGTTTTTCTAAGTTATCCCTATTTTCTTCATTAAAAAGGTATCTTGTTTATTTTACACTACAACAGGGTATGATATATTTTTCCAGTGAACTACATTGACTAAGTATCTCAACAAAAATAGGTGTGCCCTCTGGTTCATCATTTGTAGCACTTTTTCTATTTTCCTTAACTTAAGCATATTATAGAATAAGGGGTTTAAAATTTTCTTAATGTAATAGACAGAGAGGTTTAACATTTTTAACTAGGTCAGTGGGTAGATATAAACTTCTCCAAATTTTTCTAACCCTAGTTAAATAGTGTAACTATTTTTCTTGCTATTATTAAGCTTTTGGCCAAAACTGAAAATAAATCAGAACTTTACATTTTTCTTTAGTTCATATGGGGTTTTATATTTTTCTTAGACAGGTTACATTGTTTATAGTTTGGCAAAATTGGTTTGACCAAATTTGGATGATTTAAACAGAAGTTATGCATTTTTAAAGTTGATGTCCAATTTAAAAACAGATTTACTTAAGGTTTTCTGGAAAAACCAGTTTGCATCGAGACCCCTAGGGTTAAACTGATTCAACTCTCGCAGATCTACCCTCAGGTCACTATTCATATGAGTCTTGGGCTTTACACTTAACCCCCCCCCCCCCCCCGGGTTTTCTTCCTCACACCCGCGGTCCTTCTCCTAAGCCGAACAGTAGCCGTAGGAAAGAAAGGACGGCGCGGCTTACCGGCGGCGAGGGAGGTCCGGCGAAGGGTGGGGTCGGCTCGGGGAGGCTCTGGCGGTCACGTCGATGTGCGGGTCGTCGTCGGAGATGGCCGGAATCGCCCGGTCCACGAGCGCAGGCGGGTGTGCTCGTTGGCGGCGAGTGTACCGGCCAAACCACGGCGAGCTGGTTCAATCCGACGGCACGGTGAGCTTCACGGGGTCACGCAGCGACTGTGTGCACAAGGAATCGAAGAATGGCTGAGTGGATTACCCGGTCCACGAACTCCGGCGAGGTTAAGTGCTCCGGCGTGGGTGGCCTGGCTTCTCCGGCGAAGGAAACTCCAATTCCTCGCTCGGGGAGTCTCACGGAGGTGTGCACAAGCTTCTCCGAGGGCTGGACGGGGCTGGAAAAGGCGGAGCGGGCCGGTCGACGGTGGCAGGGGGACTGGGTGGCCGCGGACGGCTGCGCACAGGCCAACGACGGCGAACCAAGCTCCGGCGAGGGTCGGGTGGGTGCGGACGGGTATGGTCGACGCTCTGGAGGGTTTTATAGGCGCGGGCGCAGACCAGGGCGCTGGCCTAGCCGTTTGGCGCGACGCGGGCGCGAGGGGCGCGCGCGGGCGTGCTCTGGCGTGCTCAGAGCGCGTCGAACACGTGGCGCTTTGCTTCTGCCCGTGTTCTTCGCTCTGCTGAGCGGCCAAGCGTACGAATCTCGCCATGTCGACTGTGAAAGATCTCTTCCCTGCACCTAGAGCTACCTATTTCATGTGAGTTCCAAGGGAGGATACGCCCTAGGTTAGGAGATAGACCGGCGCCAAGTTTGGTTTGTCTCACTGCCCACTCAGTGACAAAACTGATGTCAAGTGCTGTCAAACGTCCAAGTCTCGGTTTCAAATTTTTCCAGGGGGTGCCTTAAGTGGTATAGCACATTTTTGGTATAGAACCCAAGTGGTTTTGGCGCCATTTTCAAAGTGAACACGGCTGGTCTTTGAATTAGGGCTAGAATGTGACTTAGAGAAAATTAGAGAGCTCTAGCTCTCTCTCCACTTGGAGATTTGAAATGGGGTTTCTCCAGGGGCCTTTTTGCAAAATTTCCCTCTCCAAAATGATGGTTATAATGTTGCTTAGGGTTTGGGTAAAAGTTACACATGCTTTACCTACTTGATCATTCTCTTCCCCCCCCTTTTACTCAGGGTTTTGGAAGGTAGGGCTTTGGAGAGAGCTAGGGTTCTTCTCCCCCTATTGTCCAAGATAGTAAATGTGCAAGGATTTAGGGTAATGTTTCTTATGTCATGGGCAACTTAATCAGCACATGAGCCCCCAAAGTTCTTAGGTGCTGCCCTAAGCCTTTATCTTTTGTGATCACAGCTCTTAGTGCCAAGTGGCTCTAGCCATGGTAACACCTGGGTGTTACAACCCTCCCCCCTTAAAGGAATCTCGTCCCGAGATTTAGGTAGAGTTCCTTGGAGGGGTGCTTGAGGGGGTGATGGTGGTGTTTCTCCTTTACCCAAGTTTCTCTTGTTAACTGTTCTTCGAATGTCATCCTCTTTGCAACTTCAGAAGGAAGCCCTTCTTAAATTGTATCCATAACTTAGACTATCCTTGTTATCTAAGTTTTTCTTATAATTGTATTCAAAGGGCAGGTGGGGGTGGGTTTCGGGGTTACGTACCGGCTTCTTTGGGTAGAAAGTCGGGGAAGCGAGAGCGTAGAAAATCCTCTGTCTCCCACGTAGCTTCTTCTGCTGAATGATGACTCCACTGAACCTTATACATTCTGATTGACCTTGCCCGAGTTGATCTTTCCTTCTGATCCAATACCTTGACGGGGTACTCCTGGTAGGACAAGTCTGGTTCTATCTCAATGTCTGGTTCTGGTAGCACTTCAGTGGGTAGACGAACACATTTCCGCAGCTGAGACACATGGAACACATTGTGAACTGCGGACATATGGGATGGTAATTCCAATTGGTAGGCTACGGGTCCACAACTTTTCTTGATCTTATAAGGTCCAATGTAGCGAGGGGCCAACTTGCCCTTGATCCCAAATCTTTGGATACCCTTGGTTGGTGATACCTTAAGATAGACATGATCTCCCACCGCAAACTGTAGAGGCTTCCGCCTCTTGTCATGATAACTCTTTTGTCTGGCCTGCGTAGCTTCTAGGTTCTTCTTGATAATTCTAACCTTTGCCTCTGCTTCAAGCACCAAATCTGGCCCAAAAATTTCCCTTTCCCCTGCTTGAGACCAATTTAGCGGGGTTCTGCATCTTCTCCCATATAATGCCTCAAAAGGTGCCATCTTCAGACTGGACTGATAGCTGTTATTGTAAGAAAACTCTGCTAAAGACAGACACTTATCCCAATCCTTCCCATAATGTAGTGCACATGCCCGCAACATGTCTTCCAAAATCTGATTCACCCTTTCTGTCTGGCCATCAGTCTGAGGGTGATAGGCTGAGCTTCGGATTACTTGGGTTCCAAGTGATTCTTGCAGTTTTTCCCAAAAGCGTGCCACAAACAGTGCTCCTCTGTCAGACACAATGGTTTTTGGCATACCATGCAACCTTACTATCTGATCAACATAAATCTCTGCGTACTTTTCTGTCTTGTGGGTGGTGTGCACTGGCAAGAAATGAGCAGTCTTGGTCAATCTATCCACAATAACCCATATGGAATCATGGTGCCGGGAGGTATTGGGTAATCCCACTATGAAGTCCATGCAAATGTCCTCCCATTTCCAAGATGGTATGGGAAGGGGTTGCAAAGGGCCTGCTGCTTTCAGATGACTAGCTTTTACTCTCTGACAAGTGTCACATTCTGAAACGTACTTGGCAATTTCCCTCTTCATCCTGGTCCACCAATAAAGGGGTCTGAGATCATGGTACATCTTGCTGCTACCAGGGTGCATGGAGAACTTAGAAAGGTGAGCTTCATCCAATATCTTCCTTCTGAGCTCTAGATTCTTGGGAACAACCAATCGATCTTCAAACCATAAAATTCCCTTGCTGTCCTGACGGAAACACTTGTATTTCTCGGCCTTTTGCTTGATCATATCCTTGATGATCTGAACACCCTTATCCCCAAACTGTGCCTGAGCTATTTGTTCTTGCAATGTGGGCTCCACTGCAATATATCTTAATTCACCGGAAGGAACAACTTCCAGGTTCAGTTTGCACAACTCATCACACAAGGTGGTGATTCTTGCATCCATGTCCATGCAATTACATTGGGCCTTTCTGCTCAAGGCATCTGCCACAACATTGGCCTTGCCCGGGTGGTAATGCACCTCCAAATCATAGTCCTTGATTAGTTCCAACCATCTCCTCTGTCTCATATTCAGATCTGCCTGAGTGAAAATGTACTTAAGGCTCTTGTGATCGGTGTAAATGTTGCAGTGAGCTCCCATCAAGTAGTGTCTCCATATCTTGAGAGCATGAACTACTGCTGCCAACTCCAGGTCATGGGTCGGGTAGTTCTGCTCATGAGGTCTAAGGGCTCGGGAAGCATAAGCAATCACTCTGTTCTCTTGCATCAACACACAACCCAATCCGGTACCAGAAGCATCACAATAAACTTCGAATGGCTTTGTGCTGTCGGGTTGGGCTAGCACTGGTGCTGTTGTCAAATGTTGCCTCAAGGTATGAAAAGCTTCTTCACACTTTTGGCTCCACTCAAATTTGACCCCTTTCTTTAACAGTTCAGTCATTGGCTTGGCAATTCTAGAGAAATCCGGAATGAATCGTCGATAATACCCTGCCAATCCCAGAAAACTCCTAATCTGCTTCACTGTAGTCGGAGGTTTCCAGTCCATCACTTCTTGCACCTTCTCAGGGTCAACTGATATCCCATCCTGAGAAATTGTGTGACCCAAGAATTTTATTTCTTTCAGCCAGAACTCACACTTGGACAACTTAGCATATAACTGATGGTCGCGAAGTCTCTGAAGCACGATATGCAGATGTTTAGTGTGCTCAGCCTCATTCTTGGAATAAACCAGAATGTCATCAATGAAGACAACCACAAACTTGTCCAGCTCTGGCATGAATACCGAGTTCATCAAGTACATGAAATAAGCCGGGGCATTGGTTAGCCCAAAAGACATTACCAAAAACTCATAGAGCCCATATCTGGTAGAGAAAGCCGTCTTGGGAATGTCACTGGCGCGGATCTTGATCTGATGGTAGCCCGAGCGAAGGTCTATCTTGGAGAATACCTTGGCTCCCACCAATTGATCAAACAGAACATCAATGCGGGGTAACGGGTACTTGTTCTTGATAGTCACCGCATTGAGAGGGCGGTAGTCAACACACATCCTCAAACTCTCATCCTTTTTCTTCACAAATAATGCTGGACATCCCCATGGTGAAGTGCTTGGACGAATAAACCCCTTGTCCAGCAATTCTTGCAATTGTTTCTTCAGTTCTGCCAACTCCGCGGGAGGCATCCTATAAGGTCTCTTGGAGATAGGAGCAGTCCCGGGTTGCAATTCAATGGCAAACTCAATGTCTCGGTCAGGTGGCATTCCTGGCAATTCATCCGGGAAAACGTCGGGGTAGTCGCAGACTACTGGGATCTGCCTTACTGGAGACTCTGCCACAACAAAGGCACAAGACTGGGCATCACCCTGGTTGGGTAAATACAAAACAGTCTCGCCATAAGCAGGAGAATGAATTTCAATGGCTCTGGCTGCGATATCCAATATTGCCTGATGTTTGGCCAACCAATCAGTTCCCAAGATGATATCCACACTATCCAGTCCCAAGATAAGAAGGTCAGTTTTAACTATCAAACTACCAAACTTTATGGGCACATGCCTGCTGATTTGATTTGTGGCAATCCTGCCTCCCGGGGTTAAAATGGTAATAGCCCCGTGGGTGTGGCAAAAAGGCAGCTGGCACTTGACACTAAATTTAGCACTGACAAAACTATGTGAAGCACCAGAATCAAAAAGAACAATAGCTGGAAAATTTAAAACTGTAAAGATACCAGTCATGACGGGTGCTCCCTCTGGAATGTCAGCCATTGTAGTGAAGTTCAGCTTGCCCTGCCTTACTTGCACTTTCTGCCTCTTCCCCTGGTTCTGGTTGACATTTTGCCCCTGCCTCTGCTGATTCTTGGGGCAATTCTTGGCATAGTGCCCAGTACTGCCACAAGTGAAACACCGGTTATCATTAGCCTGGCGGTACTGCTGCTGCTGGTGGTTCCTCTGAACTGGGAATTGGGCACGGTTGGGTGCCTGCTGCTGCTGCTGCTGCTGTGGTGGCCTGATCACCCACCTTCCCTGCTGCTGCTGGGGTCCCCTGCTCTGGGAGTCAGACACAATCCTGAAGCGCTGGGGCTGTGACGAGGGTCCGGCCACAGGGGTCTTCCTCTTCTTCTCCGCCTGTCGAGCCAAGATGCAGTCTTCCTGGGAGATGGCCATGTTGACCAACTCATTGTAACTGTTGGCCCGGACGGTGTTGAGACGGTCACGGAGCTTGGTGCTGAGCCCTCTCCTGAACCTGTCTCGCTTCTTCTCATCCGTATCTGCATGGTAGCCGGCATACTGACACAGATCGTTGAAGGCCTGGGCATATTGTAACACGGTCCTGCTGCCCTGAGTGAGTGCCAGAAACTCATTGAGCTTCCGGTCCATGATGCCAGTGGGAATATGATGCCCTCTGAAAGCGGCCTTGAACTCCCTCCACTCCACCTCTCTACCATCCGGCTGCATAGCCAGAAAATGGTCCCACCAAGTCCTTGCGGGTCCGCGAAGCTGCTGTGTGGCGAACCTGACCTTGGTGACCTCCGAGCAAGCCCCATGGAGCAATGGGAACTTGGATTCTACCACCCTCAACCACACATCTGCATCCAATGGGTCCTCCGACCTGGTAAACAATGGCGGCTGGGTGCTGAGAAACTCCTGGTAAGTAGCAGCGACGGGGTGACGCTGATGGTCTCCACCATACTGCTGAGGTGGTGGCTGCCGCTGAGCTAGCTGCCTCAGAATCTCATTCTGCTGGGCCATGAGCTCCTGCAGAGTGGGAGGCGGTGGCGGTGGAGGAACGTGCTCATTCTGACCACGGCGCGCTCTCCCAGCCATCTGAAAAAGTCACATGGTTGCTTAATAACACATCTCCAAGCTTAAGGTTCGAACATGGTAGGGGAGTCAAAGTAATTTGATAGATTTCAAATGAAACAAACGAAAACATGATCCTTCCATCCGAATTTAAATTACCATCAGTCATCCCTAAACATCCAAAAGAGTTTTACTACTGGTTACATCAAGGAGCAAAAAGACTCAACTCTACCTAGCCTAGTACCCTAAGGGTGCAAAAGCTAAGCTAGCGGCGAGGAGTCCAACTATCACCATCCTCTAGCACTAGTCTGGCATCTACTGAGCGAACGAGGCGACGCTAGACTCGGGGGAAGGTGGTCTCCCTGAGCCAGCGGTGTCTACACTGGAGGCAGACTCGTCTCCTCCCTCGATGTCGACGTCCTCGTCAGCCTCCGCATCATGGATCTCTTGGTGATGCATGTCCAGATGCGCATTAGCCTCTGCTAACTGCTGCTGAGTGTTGAGGAGCTGATCCTCGAGGACCTCTATGGTATTCTCCCTGGTACCCACCAGCTCTTCCAACTCATGAGCCTCGTCAGTCAGCTGCTCCACCTGTAAATCCTTCTCCACCAGCTCTTGGGATAAATCCACCACGAGCTCCTCCCTGTTATCCAGGGTGATCTTGGTGTCCTCTAGCAATGCCATCAGGTGGGACATGGCCTCCCCACGCATCACTTGCAGACGATACAGAGCATTCATGCATCGCACAGACAAGTGAGCGGTATGGCCTGGGTAGAGAGCCCAGATGTCCTTGGCATGCTCCACCCGGTCCTTCCACATCGGGTCGTCCTCCTTTTCCGCAGGGAACAACCCAATGGGGTGGGTAGCCAACTCCAAGGGGTGAAATCCACAGAAGGTGGTCAGTCCATGCAGAGCGATAGCCTCAATAGTGTCCTCAGCCCGGTATCCATAGGATTCGGAGTCCAGTGAACGCCAGCCTGGCTGCAGGGGATGAGGCTCCAAGGTCATCCTCACCCGGCAGCGGGGTACCCGGTGCTTCTCGAACTGCTGCACCGTGTACTGAGGGGGTGTCAAATATCCTGCCCCCTGAAGCACCTCCCACAAGATGCGGGGAAAACCCTCTCGTGCAAGTCCGTCAGTGTGGGTCAGTGCATCTCCATCCTCAGAGGATCCGTGGGAAGTCATCTGTGCACGGTTAAGCGTAAGTAAAGAAAAAGAAGTACAAAAAGAACAAGGAAAACAAAACTCAACCTGCCTCTAGTTAAAAAAAAAAGGTATTGGGGACCTAGTTGGCTGCCATTTCACTTTTAAGTCCTTTTTACTTAGTCAATTATTTACTTAATTAAGAATGCATGCATGCACGTCCTGAACGACCTCACAAGAAAATAAAAGGAATAGGGAAAAACTCCCATCCTGTAAAAGTGGCCTGTAGGGCCTAGTCACTTAGCCATCTAGCTACCCTTCTATTATCCTAAGGCTTCACGTCCGAGGTCTATCCTGCTCGCCCTACTATCTATCCAACATTGTTTCTATCAAGTTTTACTTTTTAGAAAAGGGATGGTATCCATGTCTTATTGATTCCTCTGTGGTGGTACAAGCTCCGATACCAGCTGTGGCGGAACTGCCCGAATTATTCCGACTCAAGTGCCTAAGTCCGACCTTAGAGGCTAGACCACACTTAAATGGGAATAACCCGTCAATCCCTCGGATCTAGTCCGACACGGCCACTGACAGGATCAAGTACCACAGTCTCACTCGATGGTGAGTCACAGAGCAAATACAATAAAGCATAAAACCATGCATGGAATAGTATTAAGTTATTACATCACCATTGTCATCATCGGAGTTTTCGCAAAAGTAACCATCATTGTTTTTGGAGTGCAGCGGAAAATAAACTAACGGTAAATAAATGGAGGGATGGGGAAGCCTGTCCCATCACTCCTCATGCTCCTCCTCAGCCGAGGCAGGGTCCCATTCGACAGTCCAACCCGGTGGCAGGGTGGATGGCCAAGTCACTCCAGCAACCATGTCCTCCAGAGAACCTGTAAAATTATGCCACAAGCAAGGCTGAGTATACTAATACTCAGCTAGACTTACCCGGTGTGAGGAGTCTATACTCCTCTACCTCTAGACATGCAGCTGTCTGGCTGTGGGGTTTGGTTGCCAAAAGCACTAGCTGAGTTTCTGAATCAAGATTTTAACTTTGTCAAAATTAAGTGTGACTCTCTTAAGGCTAAAAGTGTACTATCTACTCATACATAGTAGCAAGCATTTTTAGCAATCAACAGTTTGTATCATCTCAACCAGTTCCACTTCTTACTCAATGCAGTACAATGGATCAAGCAGTCTCATTAGCTGCGAGAAGCAGACGATTCGAATCGAGTTTTATCCTTGCAAGGTAAACCTAAACACACGACATGTAGGGGCACTCCGTCCCCACACATATCAACCGTCCCCATCGATTCCCTGGCAGCAGATCAGGGCTCACCGCCTTAGCGTACAATGCCTCACTGACCCCGACTGGCCGTCGTGCAGTGACCGCACTTGTACCCACCATAACCGGAATGGGAGACTACGTCTCAGGTCGCGTGAGGAGGTATGTCCACTGGCAGGTTCAATCAGGTACTAGGTTTACCGAATTACCATATTTCTCGGTATGTGTTTAGTACGTTCAAACGCTTGACGCAGGTATCCGCACGTTAATCCTTATTCCATTTTCCATCTCGTGGACAACCAATCCCCATGGATTGTGGTCCACCAACTAGTATCCTGACAGTGTGAAAATGGGTACAATCAACTTCCTGATCTCGCGCGAGTGCTAGAAAAATCACTCGTCTTCTACCGAGACCCTAATTAAATAAAGCAGCTACTCGACCTGTCATACTAGTATTCATCTCAAAAGGATTCCTGAGATCATGCAACTAGGGTTTCAAACAATTCCTACACCTAAGTGCACAATCAATCCTACAATCATTAAGTGGAGTAAAATAGCATAAATAACGGATTATGCATAAAACCGGGGCTTGCCTTCCAAAGCAGTGGCAGGCAGGTCCTCTGGTGCAGGCTCTGGTGCTGGGTCGGGGGCAACCTCCTGGGCAGCTCCTTGCTCCGGCACGAGGACGTACTCTCCGTCAGCAAGATTACAATCTATCGAAATGCAATGGACATGTATGTCATGATTATGCAAAATTTAAGAACATTAAGCTACAGAAATTAAGTTAAGAATTAACTTAGGGCTTCTTGGTTACGAGGGTCTTCTAGTGGTATTTATAGACTTATTACCTTTTAGGTTTAGGTTTTCTTTTTAGGATAGCATATTGGACTTGAATTGCCTTTATAGATCTCAGTGGACAACTATAAAGGTCTTAGGAGGACATTAAATTTCATCATCCATTTTCCTTTCTTAATTTCCACCTAGGGTTTCTAGTAGGGGTTTTGAACTATGATAGTAGTTTAAAACTTTCCAAAAATTCTGTAAAAATTACAGTGGGTTGTCACTGGCTATACTAGCTTGTTTTAATAATTTGAGGCTTAAGGTACAAAAGCTAAGCTTTAAACAAAAAATAACAATGGTTAGGCAAATTGGGCCATTTTACACTACAAGTCCTTTATTAAAGTGGTTCCTGACCTAATGGTTATTTTTGCTGGCCTCTAGTAGTGATGAAAAGCTCTTGTACCAAAAATGGCAGAGAGCAACATGATGGTTAATTAATGGTGAATTTTTTAAACTTTGGTGCAAAAGGAGTGATTAGAACTAACTTGTCTTTTGAAAAATATCAAACAACAGATTTCAGATTTTTCTTAAGTTCTTATTATCAACACATTAGTTATCCTAAGGTTTGGGGAGGTTTCACCTTAGGGATATTTTTGTAGGGTTTTTCTAAGTTATCCCTATTTTCTTCATTAAAAAGGTATCTTGTTTATTTTACACTACAACAGGGTATGATATATTTTTCCAGTGAACTACATTGACTAAGTATCTCAACAAAAATAGGTGTGCCCTCTGGTTCATCATTTGTAGCACTTTTTCTATTTTCCTTAACTTAAGCATATTATAGAATAAGGGGTTTAAAATTTTCTTAATGTAATAGACAGAGAGGTTTAACATTTTTAACTAGGTCAGTGGGTAGATATAAACTTCTCCAAATTTTTCTAACCCTAGTTAAATAGTGTAACTATTTTTCTTGCTATTATTAAGCTTTTGGCCAAAACTGAAAATAAATCAGAACTTTACATTTTTCTTTAGTTCATATGGGGTTTTATATTTTTCTTAGACAGGTTACATTGTTTATAGTTTGGCAAAATTGGTTTGACCAAATTTGGATGATTTAAACAGAAGTTATGCATTTTTAAAGTTGATGTCCAATTTAAAAACAGATTTACTTAAGGTTTTCTGGAAAAACCAGTTTGCATCGAGACCCCTAGGGTTAAACTGATTCAACTCTCGCAGATCTACCCTCAGGTCACTATTCATATGAGTCTTGGGCTTTACACTTAACCCCCCCCCCGGGTTTTCTTCCTCACACCCGCGGTCCTTCTCCTAAGCCGAACAGTAGCCGTAGGAAAGAAAGGACGGCGCGGCTTACCGGCGGCGAGGGAGGTCCGGCGAAGGGTGGGGTCGGCTCGGGGAGGCTCTGGCGGTCACGTCGATGTGCGGGTCGTCGTCGGAGATGGCCGGAATCGCCCGGTCCACGAGCGCAGGCGGGTGTGCTCGTTGGCGGCGAGTGTACCGGCCAAACCACGGCGAGCTGGTTCAATCCGACGGCACGGTGAGCTTCACGGGGTCACGCAGCGACTGTGTGCACAAGGAATCGAAGAATGGCTGAGTGGATTACCCGGTCCACGAACTCCGGCGAGGTTAAGTGCTCCGGCGTGGGTGGCCTGGCTTCTCTGGCGAAGGAAACTCCAATTCCTCGCTCGGGGAGTCTCACGGAGGTGTGCACAAGCTTCTCCGAGGGCTGGACGGGGCTGGAAAAGGCGGAGCGGGCCGGTCGACGGTGGCAGGGGGACTGGGTGGCCGCGGACGGCTGCGCACGGGCCAACGACGGCGAACCAAGCTCCGGCGAGGGTCGGGTGGGTGCGGACGGGTATGGTCGACGCTCTGGAGGGTTTTATAGGCGCGGGCGCAGACCAGGGCGCTGGCCTAGCCGTTTGGCGCGACGCGGGCGCGAGGGGCGCGCGCGGGCGTGCTCTGGCGTGCTCAGAGCGCGTCGAACACGTGGCGCTTTGCTTCTGCCCGTGTTCTTCGCTCTGCTGAGCGGCCAAGCGTACGAATCTCGCCATGTCGACTGTGAAAGATCTCTTCCCTGCACCTAGAGCTACCTATTTCATGTGAGTTCCAAGGGAGGATACGCCCTAGGTTAGGAGATAGACCGGCGCCAAGTTTGGTTTGTCTCACTGCCCACTCAGTGACAAAACTGATGTCAAGTGCTGTCAAACGTCCAAGTCTCGGTTTCAAATTTTTCCAGGGGGTGCCTTAAGTGGTATAGCACATTTTTGGTATAGAACCCAAGTGGTTTTGGCGCCATTTTCAAAGTGAACACGGCTGGTCTTTGAATTAGGGCTAGAATGTGACTTAGAGAAAATTAGAGAGCTCTAGCTCTCTCTCCACTTGGAGATTTGAAATGGGGTTTCTCCAGGGGCCTTTTTGCAAAATTTCCCTCTCCAAAATGATGGTTATAATGTTGCTTAGGGTTTGGGTAAAAGTTACACATGCTTTACCTACTTGATCATTCTCTTCCCCCCCCCCTTTTACTCAGGGTTTTGGAAGGTAGGGCTTTGGAGAGAGCTAGGGTTCTTCTCCCCCTATTGTCCAAGATAGTAAATGTGCAAGGATTTAGGGTAATGTTTCTTATGTCATGGGCAACTTAATCAGCACATGAGCCCCCAAAGTTCTTAGGTGCTGCCCTAAGCCTTTATCTTTTGTGATCACAGCTCTTAGTGCCAAGTGGCTCTAGCCATGGTAACACCTGGGTGTTACACCGCCCCTCTTCTTGTAGTGCCTCTTCTTCTCCTTTCTTCTCCCCTTCTTGTCATCGCCCCTGTCACTATCACTAGATAATGGAAATTTAGCAATGAAGTGACCGGGCTTACCACATTTGTAGCAAACTTTCTTGGAGCGGGGCTTGTAGTCTTTCCCCCTCCTTTGCTTGAGGATTTGGCGGAAGCTCTTGATGATGAGCGCCATCTCCTCGTTGTCGAGCTTGGAGGCGTCGATGGGTGTTCGACTTGGAGTAGATTCCTCCTTCTTTTCTTCCGTCGCCTTGAATGCGACCGGTTGTGCTTCGGATGTGGAGGGGCCATCAAGCTCGTTGATCTTCTTTGAGCCTTTGATCATCAATTCAAAGCTCACAAAATTCCCGATTACTTCCTCGGGAGTCATTAGTGTATATCTAGGATTGCCACGAATCAATTGAACTTGAGTAGGGTTAAGGAAAACAAGTGATCTAAGAATAACCTTAACCACTTCGTGGTCATCCCATTTTTTTGCTCCCGAGGTTGCGCACTTGGTTCACCAAGGTTTTGAGTCGGTTGTACATGTCTTGTGGCTCCTCCCCTTAGCGAAGACGGAAGTGACCGAGCTCCCCCTCGATCGTTTCCCGCTTGGTGATCTTGGTCACCTCATCTCCTTCGTGCGCGGTTTTTAGCACGTCTTAAATTTCCTTAGCACTCTTCAATCCTTGCACCTTATTATACTCCTCTCGACTTAGAGAGGCGAGGAGTATAGTTGTGGCTTGGGAGTTGAAGTGTTGGATTTGGGCCACTTCGTCCTCATCATAATCTTCATCCCCTACGGATGGTACCTGTACACCAAACTCAACAATATCCCATATACTTTTGTGGAGTGAGGTTAGGTGATATCGCATCATATCACTCCACCTAGCATAATCTTCACCATCAAATGTTGGTGGTTTGCCTAATAGGACAGAAAGTAAAGGTGTATGTTTAGGAATGCAAGGATAGCGTAGGGGGATCTTACTAAACTTCTTGCGCTCATGGCGCTTAGAAGTAACGGACGGCGCATCGGAGCCGGAGGTCGATGGTGATGAAGTGTCAGTCTCGTAGTAGACCACCTTCCTCATCTTCTTGTGCTTCCCGCCACTCCGATGCGACTTGTGGGAAGAAGATTTCTTCTCCTTCCCCTTTCCTTTGTTGCGGGACTCTTCCGATGAAGTCTTCCCGTGACTTGTAGTGGGTTTGTCGCCGGTCTCCATCTCCCTCTTGGTGTGATCTCCCAACATCACTTCGAGCGGTTAGGCTCTAATGAAGCACCGGGCTCTGATACCAATTGAAAGTCGCCTAGAGGGGGGTGAATAGGGCGAATCTGAAATTTACAAACTTAATCACAACTACAAGCCGGATTAGCGTTAGAAATAGAAACGAGTCCGAGAGAGGGCGTAAAAATAAATCGCGAGTGAATGAAGAAATGAGACGTAAGGATTTGTTTTACCGAGGTTCGGTTCTCGCAAACCTACTCCCCGTTGAGGAGGCCACAAAGGCCGGGTCTATTTCAACCCTTTCCCTCTCTCAAACGGTCCCTCGGACCGAGTGAGCTTCTTCTTCTCAATCAAACGGGAAAAAACATCCCCGCAAGGACCACCACACAATTGGTGTTTCTTGCCTCGGTTACAATTGAGATGTTCGCAAGAAAGAATGAAAGAAAGAAGCAATCCAAGCGCAAGAGCTCAAAAGAACACAACAAATCTCTCTCACTAATCACTAAAGCCTTGTGTGGAATTGGGAGAGGATTTGATCACTTTGGTGTGTCTTGTATTGAATGCTTAGCTCTTGTAAGTAGTTGGAAGGTGGAAAACTTGGATGACTTGAATGTGGGGTGGTTGGGGGTATTTATAACCCCAACCACCAAACTAGCCGTTTGGTGAAGGCTGTTGTCGCATGGCGCACCGGACAGTCCGGTGCACCACCGGACTGCGTCCGGTGCACCAGCCACGTCACCCGGCCGTTAGGGTTCGACCGTTGGACCTCTAACTGGTGGGGTCGTCTGGCTGTCCGGTGGTGCACCGGACAGGTACTGTAGACTATCCGGTGCGCCGTCTCGCGCGTGCCTGACTTCTGCGCGCTCTGGCGCGCATTAAATGCTACTGCAGGTGACCGTTGGCGCGAAGTAGCCGTTGCTCCGCTGGCTCACCGGACAGTCCGGTGTGCACCAGACATGTCCGGTGAATTATAGCGAAGCGGATTCCCGAAGCTGGCGAGTTCAGAGTTGCTCTTCCTTGGGGCACCGGACACTATCCGGTGGTACACCGGACAGTCCGTTGAATTATAGCGGAGCCCTCTGAAAATTCCTGAAGGTGAAGAGTTCAGCTTGGAGTACCCTGGTGCACCGGACACTGTCCGGTGGCACACCGAACAGTCCGGTGCGCCAGACCAGGGTGCCTTCGGTTATCCCCTGCTCTCTTTGTTTGAACCCTTTTTCTTGGTCTTTTTATTGGCCTTTTGTGAACCTTTGGCACCTGTATAACTTATAGACTAGAGCAAACTAGTTAGTCCAATTATTTGTGTTGGGCAATTCAACCACCAAAATCAATTTAGGAATATAGGTGTAAGCCTAATTCCCTTTCAGCTCCGCTCTCACACCGGACAGTCCGGTGAATTTTAGCGGAGTGGATTCCCGAAGCTGGCGAGTTCAGAGTTGCTCTCCCCTAGAGCACCGGACACTGTCCGGTGGTGCACCGGACAATCCGGTGAATTATAGCGAAGCTCCTCTGAAAATTCCCGAAGGTGAAGAGTTTGACGTAGAGTTCCCTGGTGCACCGGACACTGTCCGGTGGCACACCGGACAGTCCGGTGCGCCCGACCAGGGTGCCTTCGGTTGTCCCTTGCTCTCTTTGTTTGAACCTATTCCTGGTCTTTTTATTGACTCTTTGTGAACCTTTGGCACCTGTAGAACTTATAGACTAGAGCAAACTAGTTAGTCCAATTATTTGTGTTGGGCAATTCAACCACCAAAATCAATTAGGAAATAGGTGTAAGCCTAATTCCCTTTCATGGGAGATCTGAGGGGACACCATGATGCGACCCACAGGTGTCAAGGCAAGCTCCGCGTTAGCTGGGATCTCAGAGCGAAAGAAAACTATGGAGATTCGTGAACAAGAAACATGAAACAGTGGGAGTTAGGCAAAGACCTGGGGAGGAGGGCTGCAACTCTTGTAGGGGCCTCGATGCCGATGGGGGGTTGGAAGGTCGGCCCTCATGGAGGTCGTGGGTGTTCCGGCGCTGGAGTCGGTCCATCGCGTTCGCCGCACCATCGTTTGGGCCGGCGTACGTGTGCAGCGGCCACACGCGAGCGGCGGTGGTGGAGGCCCCATTCCACTTCCTTGAAGGGGAGGCCGCGCGGTTGCCGCATCGCGCTGGTGGATCTAGGGTGAACACGGATCTGGGAGCCGGGGTCTGGGTGGTTTCCGACATCGATGACGAGGGTGAGGCGAGGGAGGCGCTGAGGAAACGAGGTGAACGGGGCCACGGGGGGCGGAGCTGGCGGAGCGGTTGAGGCCGTGGTCGTGGGGGAGGAGGTCGAGGTCGTGGGTAGTCGCTGGAGTGGAGGCTCCCGTTGCAATGCCTAGGCAACATCAGGGCGCCGTAGGCTGGGCTGTAGCGGCAGGCGCCGTAGGATGGGCTGCAGAATGGGCCGCACCCACCGTTGGACCGCATACACCGCTCGGACATAGGCACTGGTATGGTGTTATTTCATTATAGTACCATACCGGCCACCGAGAGCGTCGAAACGTGACTTATAAACGTTGGTGTATGTAGTTTGTTGCTCAGACGCGTTGGTGTGTGTTATTTGTTGCTCAGACGTTAGTCTCTGGTGCCACAACAAAACGATTTTTTGGCGCGGGGGACTGTACGTTGGGGCAGAACGAGTCAGAGTCAGAACAGATCAATGGCAGACTACTATTGCTTACTTAATAAGTAGTAGAGATTAGTATCACTAGATATATCGTTTAATCTATTTGTATATCAAAATCAATTAAATATTTAGTGATTATTTTTTATATAAATATAGTTATTTTTTAAAAAAATAATTAATTAGCACGGATAGCATCGTGAATATTATTTTGTTTATATAAATTTAGACATTTTTTTTGAAAGGTTAATTGGACTGAATAGCATCGTGAAACTTATTTTGAGACCAAGAGAGTTTTTTTTTAATCACTGTGTCCAACCTACAGAGCTCAGTGGACGCGAGAAAAGGGCAGTACTTCACTCCTGTGTCTTGCAACTCCCGGATGACCCCACATTGGTGGGCGGCCGGTGGCCGGTGGTGGTCGATGGCCATGCCGGCCGGCCGGCATGCATGCCCCTTGGTGACGGCAGGCAAAGGGAGACGACAGGGACGACGACCTAAGACACCTCTTATGGCGTAACTCTGGTGTACTTCTCCTGAACAGCTTCTGCAAGTCGATCTGCAACAAGTACTGGTACTAGAGCTCTAGCTACCTGTGCTACTGTTGCTTGACCTGTGTTCGCATTCTCTATTCCATATTCATTGCCTGCCCAGATGCGACGAACTGTTTGTTTACCCCGGCCGGTGCAGTGCCATCGCCGGCCTGGTGATCTCTCTCTATCCTACGGGAAAAATATAATTGAAGGATCTGCTGCTGCTATCTTTAAATGGCAGTACCGGATCTTGTCTAGTGCTTCTGTGAGGAAGAAGAAGCCCTTTGTTGGTCAAGGGGAAATTATGTGGAAAATTACTTTGAATTCGCATCTTTTCTCTTGCTGGGAAACTTCAAACGAACGTAAATTCTCTTGATGACTAGGCGTCGACGGGTACAGCTATACAAGACGGTTATGAACACATTTATATTGCCGTTTTTCAGAACCATCAATGATAGGAGCCAGTAGAAAAAGTTATTTGTATAAGCGGGTAACTTAGAACCATTAATAAAAATCGTTTTTCACTAGTGATCGAGATAATAAAAGTACCAGTAATTTTTTTCCAGGAAACATAAAATATATTTTAAAATATAAAAAATATTTTTATTAGGGGACACGAGTCGTGGCATTTTTCGTACAAAATTGACGGCTACGCAGCCAGTGGGAATCAAACACATAACCTCACTCTCGCGTAGCTCCTATACCATTCCGCCTATCACTTACTTCATGTATATATTACAATTTTATTGCCCCATATTAGAACAACCCGAGTATAAATTGACTATTTGAGACTGTAAACGGATTCAAATAAAAAGTTGTTAACTACAAAGTTTCATATCTTTTGAAGATCTATAACTTTTATTCTGCCACTTTTCCTATCCGAGTTCGTTTGCAATTTTGCATTTTAAAATTGATAATTTTATATGTAATTTTTGAGAGCCAAAATAATTTCAAATAAAAAAGTTGTCAACCACAAAGTTTCATAACTTTTAGAGATCTACAACTTTTATATTGATGGTTGTTTCATACAAGGTTATTTGAAAAACTCAAAAAATTTAATATAAAAATAGTTTCTAGTGGCGGTTTCTTAAGAAAACCGTCACTATAAATCATGTGGTGGTTTTCTTAAGGAACAGTGATTTTTAATAACGGTTTTATTAAGAAACCACCATTAAAAATAACACTGACATTTGATAACTAAAACCGTATGCAAAAATAAAACTCCACCACATGCTTTGAGCTATTTTCTACTAGTGGTAATCTTTATATTTAGTAACTATTCATGATATTTTCCATGAGTAAACAATACCTACTTCCTTCTAGCCTTCTAGGGTTGTAGGTTTGTTTAGTTTAACTATTCATGATTTTCCCGTTCCATATTTTTTTAATTACTCATCTATCTATCATCTATGGGTTACCTTTTTTTTCGCGTCGAGGCATGGATCCAGGCCCATGTTAATGCTGTTGTGGAGTGACTCCGATCCTACGACCTACGTATCTATCTTGGTCTTTTGTTGATGTCATACGGCACCCAACTGGAGCATGTGAATCGAAATTTCGTACAAACCGCTGAGATTGCCCTGTTTTACTAGAATCATGCTGTTGATGTTCGTCTTTGTGCAATAGGTCGAGAAAATTACACAGCTAACGATCCTAAATATCGAGAACAAGAGACCAGGTTTTTTTATCCGTTTGTTCAGAAGCAAGCATGCATAAAGTCAAGATGGCCGTACAACGCGCACTCAGATTTTGGAAACCACGTGTTTATGTCAAAGTAGTTTGATTTTTTCCTTCGGCATTTTCCTCTTGAAAAGGAAAAGGTAGTTCTACTGGAGGTTGTTTATTTCAGATTCTAATCTATACAGATTATATCATATAACAAATTTTAAACTAACACTTTATGTAATCTGGTCAAATTATAATCCTAAACAAACACCCTCTAAGGCCATGTTTGTTTACCCTATAGATTATATAATTCAGCTTAAATGGCAACGTCGTTGGGACTGCTGATATCGTGCTGACTGAATAAATTTGTTGAGGCATTCTTCTAGTGTGTCAATTTCTTCGAGTCGAGTTGCTTCTGCTTCTACTAGGTCCTTGAACATCAGCCTAAGTGCCCCAAATGCCAGATCTATGGGTAGCACTACTTCTGAGCTATACACCATGATAAAAGGCGTGTTTCCCTGGAGTGCTCTGTTTGGTTAGGTTCTAAGGCTCTAGACGACATAAGGGAGCTCTCTTATCCACTTCCCAGCGAGCTTCTCATTCTTGTCAAAAACATCTTTCTCAATGACTCCAAGATCATCCCATTTGCTTATTCTACTTGACCATTAGCCCTTGGATGAGCTACTGAATCATACTTGATAAGGATGCACTTCTGTTCACAGAAATAAAAAACTATTACCCATGTGAAGTTGGATCCAAGGTCGGTGATGATGCTATTTGGTACTCCAAACTGAAATATAATCTACTCAATGAACTCCGCCAGCTTGGTTGCTATTAGTGATGCGATTCGCTTGTATTCGATCCATTTTGTGAACTTGTCAATGGCCACCAGTACATGTGTGTATCCTCCTAAGCCTTCTTGAATGGTCCGATCATGCCTAGCCCCTAGCATGTGAAGGTTCAGGAAACCGGGATGGTCTACGACTGTTGTGCTAGCAAATGCGATTGTTTGGCTAGAAACTGGCAGGCCTCACATCTTTAGACTAGGTCGGTTGTGTCCTTCTTTGTTGTTGGCCAGTATAAACCTGCTCTGAAAGCCTTCTCGACCAATGTTGTTTACCCATGGGAATGCTGGGGCAGAGAGGCGGAGTTCGCTGGTGGAGGTGGCGAGGAAGTCGAGGGTACCGAGCGTGATGCGATTCCTTGGGGCGAAGGTCTCACCTCCGGCGAACGCTGATGATTGCACCATCGGAGTAGCATGTGTCACTTGGCACGCTAATAATCCCCTATCGGTCGCGCCAACTATCATGGTTTCTGGAATCAAGGGACAATAAGATTTCTGTTCAGTAGGGGTGCTAGCGTGGACTCACTCTGAATGGTGAGCTATGTGGGGCTTGAGCGTGGATCTGAGTTGAGTGGGTTATAATGATTTAGACCGGAGGCCTAGTCCAGTGCAGTGTTGCCAATAGTATTGCTTGGAGCGTGTTACAGTTGGGTGCTTGTGTGAAGCTCTAGGATGGCTTTGGATGGGGGTTGTCTTGCCTTTTATAGCTCAAGGGTAGACGTTACAATGAGAATTTGTATTCTACTGGAGTGGAGTTTGGCCTCCTGCTTATGGGCCTTGTAGCTCCTATGGAGTTGTCTGCTGGGTCATGTGCAGTCGTATCACTAGTATGGCGTCGCGTCTCGTCTGCCTTCCAATGGGTTCCTATAGCTACTCTGATTTAGACGTGGTAGTGTTTGGTGGGTCTTGTCGAGTCAGTTCAAGGTGTGGTTTAGGGATGGCTTAAGTACAGCTTCATCTCCCGTCATCTCCTTTGTGTCACCTTTTATCATGCGTAGGCTTATGCCTAGTACGACGTATTGTCCCATCCCTTCTAGTGTATGGGTCAGTGTAGAGACCCCGATGTTGAGGTCCATGCGGCTAGGGTTGTTTGATCCCACTGGTCAGTGGGGATACGTATCCGATGTCGTGCTTGATAGGGACCCTTCGGTATCACTTCCTCGGTCTAGGCATGGCTCGATGAAGTCCTATCGTGCCGATGTGGCTTGATAGTACTAGATTGGCTCTCCTTTTCATTAGAGGTGTTCGTCTGAGAGCCGACTGTCGACTTGCTGGGTTGCTCGGCGGGCAGGTTGGTCAGCAGCCCTGCCTCGTTGGGTTGCTCGGTAGGCAGGTTGGTCGGCAGCTCCGCCTCGTTGGGTTGCTCGGTACGTAGGTTGATCGGCAGCTCCGCCTCACTGGATTGCTCGACGGTATTTGTTCGGTGGGCGGGCCGGTCGGCTTGACGGGCCGTCACCGGGAGGCATTTTGGAACTTCACGCTGATCAGCTTCTTGGCAGGTGGGCCGATCGGTTAGTGGGTCGTCTTTAGAAGGCCTCTGGGCTTCTTTGGGTACCCTGTTCTCAGGTATCCGACAATATTCGTGTTGTGATGACCTCGTGGAATATCCATCTCCAACACGAAGAAAACAGATCCACTGTACTTACCTTCTAAGAACGTATAACATAAACTAACTAATATGCCAAGCTTAAACTAACTAACTAAAATTTAAGCTACAGAGATGCTGAGCTAAGCATCAAGGTCTACATAGAGCCAAGGACGTCATGCCTCATGGCGCCAAGCCTCAGGCTGTCCGCAGTCACGGACTGCGAACGCAACCGTAAAGATATAGAGTGAGTATATGTGCTGCAGCGGTGGACTGTAAAGCAAACTCCACACTCTCTCTCCTACAGATGCTACACCAAATACAGCGTTCCAGCTCCCCTACGCTAAACCGAGCGGGCCCAGGCACATGCATGCTGTTTGCTGTGGACGGCGGGATGTGGTGGAGGCGGGCCCAGCTCCCCTGCTGTTTGTTGTGGACGGATGTGGATGGACTGGGAAAAAATATAATATAACATATGGTAGTTGGTATAGGGTAGATATATAGAGTAATTGTGACCGCAGAGAATTGTTGGATAGAGTAGAAAACCTCGCTGACCAGGATGAAATATTCCTTTTAGGGTAGAGAAATAGGGTAGTATGAGTGCGGATAGCCTCAGCCACAAAAGCTCTACCTCACGTGGCCACACATAAGGAGACGGTTTAATTTGGTTCATTATCTAACTCGATATAATTTGGTTAACTTTTTTAATCTAAGGTTAGAGTTTTTTTATTTGATCGACTAAGCTTAGCTAAGTTATGGCGCATGCAGTTAGCCCTTTAACTTTTTGGACGCTATGACGTTTAACGCTTAGACTAGCGTCTAAATGCAAATTTATGACTCCCAAAGATACAAAAGTAAAATATTAACACCAAAAGAGTAAAATTTAAAAAAATCCTGTTCAAGCAAGACCATATCATAAAGGAAAGGATTCGAACCTAACTGGAACAAACACATGAGTGAACGTGACAACACTTGAGAACATCAGCACTACACGGTATATATGCATGGTTCCTCTCTACAATGTCGTCCATCGATTTTCTGCACGGTTAGCAGCCACCAACTTTGCTTTCGTGCCACTGTTCGTTCGTAAAAGCATTATCGAGCATGTTTATTTTGTGGTAGGATAGGAGGCAGATCATCATGCGTTCTCTCACGGGCCGGCCGGGAGCCCGGGACGGATACGCATGGCTGTCCGAGGTTGCGCCTTTGACCACGCAATTACCGCGGCTGAATAATCCTGTGGCTGTAAAAAAAATAACCTGCAAAAGTTCGAGAGCACTACGTTACTGTGTACTAGTATGCATTGGCTCCAGAAATACAGTCCGTTCATGCCATGCGCATATCAGATCACACAGATCAAATCTACGTACGTACCGGATGGCGACGCCCAGTCGAGCTCGAGCGGCGAGGACGAAGCTGTTAGGCAAGCCGGACGATGATGTGGCAAGTCAACTCTGTAGTGCGTGATTAATTCCTCAAAAAAAAAAAAAGAAGAGGGTGCATGAGCTGGCTCAACTGTGACTAGGCAAGCAGTGTGACCGATCGAAAAAGCTTGCATTGGGCGAAAGAGACGGAACATAGGCAAGAGCATCACAAGGTGAAAAGATCGTCGTCGACCGATCGGCGCACTGCGCGCTGAAGTGCCTCGTGCGCTGCAGTCGCCGTCGAGTCGACGACGAGCACAGGCGGGCCGGCGTGTGCGCCGCGGTGGCACGCGCGGTCAAGGCTGCGACAGGCGTTCTTCTCCAAAGCGCCGCCTCTGTGCCGTCTCCAAATGCACAAAATCTACAGCGCTTTCACCTCGTTGTGGAGAGATGAGCCGACGAGGGATGGATCATCCATTCTGCATGCAAATATATAAGCTAAAGACGACGCACGAAACGATGAATTCTGCTGCTCTTTGCATTCGAATACAGGGTCTACTTTACTATGGTATCTTAGGAAGGGAGAGATTTAACAAAAGATAATTTAACTAACGGGACGTTTGGATCATTTTATTTTAGATTCCGTTTGTTTTCTTTTATTTTGAGGAATTGGAATCTTGTTAATGGAATAAGTTATTTTTTTAGAATGTTGTCGGGAACCATAATTAGGTGGTACCCTCAAGACCCCTAAATCTCAGCTGGTAATCCCCATCAGCACAAAGCTGCAAAGGCCTGATGGGTACGATTAAGTTAAGGATCGGTCCATTCAAGGGACACGATCGTGCCTCGCCCGAGCCTAGCCTCGAGCAAGGGAAGCCGACCCCGGAGAATCTACGTCTCGCCCGAGGACCCCCCCTCCAGCAACGGGCACACTATCGGCTCGCCCGAGGCCCAGTCTTCACCGAGAAGCAACCTTGGTCACATCGCCACGCCGGCCGACCAAATCGCAGGGGCGTTTAATGCAAAGGTGGCCTGGCACCTTTATCCTGAAGCACGCCCTCCAGTCGACAGAGCCGAAGTGACCGCAGTCACTTCGTCGCTCTACTGACCGGTCTGACAAGAGGACAGCGCCGCCTGCGCCGCTCCGACTGCTGAGCCACCCGACAGAGTGAGGCTGACAGCAGCCAAGGCCGACCTCGGGCGTCATAGGAAACTCCGCCTCGCCCGACCCCAGGGCTCGGACTCGGGCTCAGCCCCGGAAGACGGCGAACTCCGCTCCGCCCGACCCAGGGCTCGGACTTGGGCTCAGCCCCAGAAGACGGCGAATTCCGCACCACCCGACCCAGGGCTCGGGCTCGGGCTCAGCCCCGGAAGACGGCGAACTCCGCTCCGCCCGACCCAGGGCTCGGACTCGGGCTCAGCCCCGGAAGACGGCGAACTCCACCTCGCCCGACCCTAGGGCTCGGACTCGGGCTCAGCCCCGGAAGACGGCGAACTCCGCTCCGGCCGACCCCAGGGCTCGGACATGGGCTCAACCCCGGAAGACGACGAACTCCGCCTCGCCCGACCCGGGGGCTCGACCTCGACCTCGACCTCGGAGGAGCCTCCACCTCGCCCAGCCTAGGGCACGGACTGACCACGTCAACAGGAAGCGCCATCATTACCCTACCCCGAGCTGACTCGGGCTACGGGGAACCAGACCGGCGTCCCATCTGGCTCGCTCCACCATGCGAGTAATGATGGCGCCCCGCATGCCCTGTGACGACGGCGGCTCTCAGCCCCCTTACGGAAGCAAGAGGACGTCAGCAAGGACTCGACAGCCCCAACAGCTGTCCTCCCGCCAGGCTCCAGCACTCCTCCGACGGCCACGACACCACGCGAACTGGGCGCCAAGACCTCTCCGGCTGCCACGATGGCATGTATTTAGGGCGCTAGCTCACCACCGCTAGACACATTAGCACATTGCTACACTCCCCATTGTACACCTGGATCCTCTCCTTACGCCTATAAAAGGGAGGACCAGGGCCCTCTTACAGAGGGTTGGCCCGTGCGAAGAAGGACGGGACGGCGCTCACGCAAGGCCGCTCGCTCCCACTCCCGCGTGGACGCTTGTATCCCCCTACTGCAAGCGCACCCGACTCAGGCGCGGGGCTAACACGAAGGCCGCGGGATCCACTCTCTCACGCCTGCCTCCCTCCGGCTGCTTCCTTTCCCCCCTTCGCGTTCCGCCTCGCGTCGACCCATCTGAGCTGGGGCACGCGGCGACAATTCACTCGTTGGTCCAGGGACCCCCCGGGTTTCGAAACACCGACAGTTGGCGCGCCAGGTAGGGGCCTGCTGCGTGTTGACGAACAGCTTTCCGTCAAGCTCCAGATGGGCAGTCTCCAGCAACCTTTCCGGCCCGGGACGGTGCTCCGTTTCGGGAATCTTGAGTTCATGTCCCTCGACGGCAGCTACGACATGATACTCCTTCTCCCGCCGCGCGACAGCGACAATGGCGGTCGACAACCCGCTCGCCGGCGGGAAACCGACGACGCCTTCCCCACATGGTGGAAGGACGACATTCGGGCTTGTCTCGTCCCCTCCCCCGCCGACGGAGGAGGAGGCGGGGCAACCAAGGCCAAGCGGGAAGCGGCACCTCGTTGGCTGTCAAGCGAGTCGACGGCGCTGGCGCCCCAATGGAGGGCACGTCGGGCATCGATCTCGCATCTGAGACGAAGACGAGCGCCGCCTCCCCGCAACACGCCAATCTCAAGCAAACGCACGACGCCAGCACGCTCGTGAAGGACTTGCTGGGCGTCACCCTCGTACCTGAGACAACGGTGCAGTCAGTCCCAGACGCGACCTCGTCACCGACCGTCGACCGAAAGGTACCGACCGATTCCCATCTCGCGTCTTTTGGATTCGGCCTCGACCCACCAAGCGACGCCGCTTCGGTGAGCACTCTCTTAGAGGCGAGTCCAAACCCTCTGGGGTATCGTGTGCGGTCACCCTGGGACCGACTAACAGCCGACTCGACCTACGAGCCCTCGGGGTCCGAGGAAGATGGCGAGCCCGACCTCTGTTGGGATTTCTCCGGACTTGGTAACCCCAGTGCCGTGCGGGACTTCATGACCGCATGTGACTACTGCCTTTCCGACTGTTCCGACGGCAGCCGCGGCCTCGACAACGAGGACCGCGGCCCAAGCCGTGAATGTTTCCACGTTGATCTAGGGGGTCCCGGCGAACGCAACCATCTTGGTATGCCGGAAAACGGTGATCCCCCTAGGCCCGTGCCTCGCGTTGACATCCTCCGGGAGCTAGCTGTGGTCCTCGTCCTGGCGGGGGGTCCTGACCCACAGCTCGAGCAAATCCACGAGAGGCAGGCCAGGCTCGACGAGGGAGCAGGAACGCTTGTGCCGATCCGCCGGGACATCGGGCAGGATTGGGCGGTCCAACCCTCGACCGGAGAAGCGCGTCATCTCCCCCAGGACATCCGGCACCGCATCGCCGACGACGTCAGGGTGAGGCCGCCGCCGGATTCCAGCGGAGTCGGCTAGAACCTGGCTGCAGCGGCAATACTCCTCCGCACGATGCCGAAGCCATCAACCACCGAGGGACGGCGTATCCAGGGAGAGCTCAAGAACCTCCTGGAGGACGCCGCGGTCCGACGGGCCAAAAGCTCTGCCTCCCGAAGGCAGGGGTTCCCCTCGGAACATCACGCCGCGACTTCCCGATTCATGCGGGAAGCCTCGGTCCACTCCGGGCGCACGCACAACACAGCGCATGCGGCCCCGGGTCGCCTCGGCAACGAGCGCCACCATCACAGCCGTCGGGCCCACCTCGACGACAGGGCGCGCCGAGGCTACCACCCCAGGCGTGGGGGACGCTACGACAGCGGGGAGGATCGGAGTCCTTCGCCCGAACCACCCGATCCACAGGTTTTCAGCCGCGCCATACGACGGGCACCGTTCCCGACCCGGTTCCGAACCCCGACTACTATCACAAAGTACTCGGGGGAGACGAGACCGGAACTGTGGCTCGCGGACTATCGGCTGGCCTGCCAACTGGGTGGAACGGACGATGACAACCTCATCATCCGCAACCTCCCCCTGTTCCTCTCCGACACCGCTCGAGCCTGGCTGGAGCACCTGCCCCCGAGGCAGATCTCCAACTGGGACGACCTGGTCCAAGCCTTCGCCGGCAATTTCCAGGGCATGTACGTGCGCCCTGGGAACTCCTGGGATCTCCGAAGCTGCCGCCAGCAGCCGGGAGAGTCTCTCCGGGACTACATCCGGTGATTCTCGAAGCAGCGCACAGAGCTACCCAACGTCACCGATTCAGATGTCATCGGCACGTTCCTCGCCGGCACCACCTGCCGCGACCTGGTGAGCAAGCTGGGTCGCAAGACCCCCACCAGGGCGAGCGAGCTGATGGACATCGCCACCAAGTTCGCCTCTGGCCAGGAGGCGGTTGAGGCCATTTTCCAGAAGGACAAGCAGCCCCAGGGCTGCCCACCGGAAGATGCTCCTGAGGCGTCAACTCAGCGCGGCGCCAAGAAGAAGGGCAAGAAGAAGTTGCAAGCGAAACGCGACGCCGCCGACGCGGACCTTGTCGCCGCCGCCGAGTACAAGAACCCTCGGAAACCTCCTGGAGGTGCCAACCTCTTCGACAAGATGCTCAAGGAGCCGTGCCCCTATCATTAGGGGCCCGTCAAGCACACCCTTGAGGAGTGTGCCATGCTTCGACGACACTTCCACAAGGCCGGGCCACCCGCGGAGGGTGGCAAGGCCCTCGACGACGCAAAGGAGGAAGATCACAAGGCAGGAGGGTTCCCCGAGGTCCGCGACTGCTTCATGATCTACGGCGGGCAAGTGGTGAACGCCTCGGCTCGGCACCGCAAGCAAGAGCGTCGGGAGGTCTGCTCGGTAAAGGTGGCGGCGCCAGTCTACCTAGACTGGTCCGACAAGCCCATCACCTTCGACCAGGCCGACCATCCAGACTACGTGTCGAGCCCGGGGAGATACCCACTCGTTGTCGACCCCATCATCGGCAATGTCAGGCTCACCAAGGTCCTCATGGACGGAGGCAGCGGCCTCAACATCATCTACGCCGAGACTCTCGGGCTTCTGCGGATCGATCTGTCCTCGGTCCGGACGGGCGCCGCGCCCTTCCACGGGATCATCCCCGGGAAGCGCGTCCAACCCATCGGACAACTCGATCTACCCGTCTGCTTCGGGACGCCCTCCAACTTTCGAAAGGAGACCCTCACGTTCGAAGTGGTCGGGTTTCGAGGAACCTACCACGCAGTGCTGGGGAGGCCATGCTACGCCAAGTTCATGGCCGTCCCCAACTACACCTACCTCAAGCTCAAGATGTCGGGCCCCAACGGGGTCATCACCGTCGGGCCCACGTACCGACACACATACGAATGCGATGTGGAGTGCGTGGAGTACGCCGAGGCCCTCGCCGAATCCGAGGCCCTCATCGCTGACTTGGAGAGCCTCTCTAGGGAGGTGCCCGACGTGAAGCGCCACGCCGGCAACTTCGAACCAGCGGAGACGGTCAAGTCCGTCCCTCTCGACCCCTGCAACGACGCCTCCAAGCAGATCCGGATCGGTTCCGAGCTCGACCCCAAATAGGAAGCAGTGCTCGTCGACTTTCTCCGCGCAAACACCGACGTTTTCGCGTGGAGTCCCTCGGACATGCCCGACATACCGAGGGAAGTCGCCGAGCACTCTCTGGATATCCAAGATGGGGCCCGACCCGTGAAGCAACCTCTGCGCCGATTCGACGAAGAAAAGCGCAGGGCCATAGGCGAGGAGATCCACAAGCTACTGGCGGCAGGGTTCATCAAAGAGGTATTCCATCCCGAATGGCTTGCCAACCCTGTGCTTGTGAGAAAGAAAGGGGGGAAATGGCGGATGTGTGTAGACTACACTAGTCTAAACAAAGCATGTCCGAAAGTTCCCTACCCTCTGCCTCGCATCGATTAGATTGTGGATTCCACTGCTGGGTGCGAAACCCTGTCTTTCCTCGATGCCTACTCAGGGTATCACCAGATCAGGATGAAAGAGTCCGACCAGCTCGCGACTTCATTCATCACACCCTTCGGCATGTACTGCTATGTTATAATGCCGTTTGGTTTGAGGAATGCGGGGGCAACGTACCAGCGATGCATGAACCATGTGTTTGGCGAACACATCGGCCGAACGGTCGAGGCCTACGTTGATGACATCGTAGTCAAGACGAGGAAGGCCTCCGACCTCCTTTCCGACCTTGAAGCGACATTCCGATGTCTCAAGGCGAAAGGCGTGAAGCTTAATCCCGAAAAGTGTGTCTTCGGGGTCCCCCGAGGCATGCTCTTGGGGTTCATCGTCTCCGAGCGGGGCATCGAAGCCAACCCGGAGAAGATTGCAGCCATCACCAGCATGGGGCCAATCAAGGACTTGAAAGGCGTACAGAGGGTCATGGGATGTCTCGCGGCTCTGAGCCGCTTCATCTCGCGCCTCGGCGAAAGAGGTCTGCCTCTGTACCGCCTCTTAAGGAAGGCCGAGTGCTTCGCTTGGACTCCCGAGGCCGAGGAAGCCCTCGGGAACCTGAAGGCGCTCCTCACGAACGCGCCCATCTTGGTGCCCCCCCGCTGCCGGAGAAGCCCTCTTGATCTACGTCGCCGCAACCACCCAGGTGGTTAGCGCCGCGATCGTGGTTGAGAGACGATAAGAAGGGCATCCTTTGCCCGTCCAGAGGCCAGTCTACTTCATCTGTGAGGTACTATCCGAGACCAAGATCCGCTACCCGCAAATCCAGAAGCTGCTGTACGCGGTGATCCTGACACGACGGAAGTTGCGACACTACTTCGAGTCTCATCCGGTGACTATGGTGTCATCCTTCCCCCTAGGAGAGATCATCCAGTCCCGAGAGGCCTCAGGTATAATTGCGAAGTGGGTGGTGGAGATCATGGGCGAGACGATCTCGTTCGCCCCTTGGAAGGCCATCAAGTCCCAGGTCTTGGCGGACTTCGTGGCTGAATGGGCCGACACCCAGCTCCCGACGGCTCCGATCCAACCGGAGCTCTGGACCATGTTTTTCGATGGGACGCTGATGAAGACGGGGGTCGGTGCAGGCCTCCTCTTCGTCTCGCCCCTCGAAAAGCACCTACGCTACGTGCTACGCCTCCACTTCCCGGTGTCCAACAATGTGGCAGAGTACGGGGCTCTGGTAAACGGGTTGCGAATCGCCATCGAGCTAGGGGTCCGACGCCTCGACGCTCGCGGTGACTCACAGCTCGTCATCGACCAAGTCATGAAGAACTCCCACTGCCGCGACCCGAAGATGGAAGCCAACTGCGATGAGATTCGGCGCCTGGAAGACAAGTTCTACTGGCTCGAGCTCAACCACATCGCCTGACGCTACAACGAGACTGCAGACGAGCTGACTAAAATAGCCTCGGGACGAACAACAGTTCCCCCGGACGTATTCTCTCGAGACCTACATCAACTCTCCGTCAAGACCGAGGACACGCCCGAGCCCGAGGCACCTTCGGCTGAGTCCGAGGTACCCTCGGTTCAGTCCGAGATACCCTCGGCCCAGTCCGAGGTACCCTCGGCACGGTCCGAGGTACCCTTGGCTCAGCCCGAGGTACCCTCGGCCCCCGAGGGTGAGGCACTGCGCGTCGAGGGGGAACAGAGCGAGGTCACGCCTAATCAAAGCTGGCAGACCCCGTACTTGCAATATCTCCACCGAGGAGAGCTGCCCCTCGACCAAGCCGAAGCTCGGCGGTTGGCGCGGCGCGCCAAGTCTTTTGTCTTGCTGGGAGATGGGAAGGAGCTCTATCACCACAGCCCCTCAGGCATCCTCCAGCGATGCATTTCCATCGCCGAAGGCCAGCAGCTCTTGCAAGAGATACACTCGGGGGCTTGCGGCCATCACGCAGCACCTCAAACCCTCGTTGGAAACGCCTTCCGACAAGGATTCTACTGGCCGACGGTGGTGGCCGACGCTACTAGAATTGTCCGCACCTGCGAAGGGTGTCAGTTCTACACGAGGCAGACCCACCTGCCCGCTCAGGCTCTGCAGACCATACCCCTCACCTAGCCGTTTGCTGTGTGGGGTCTGGACCTCGTTGGCCCCTTGCAGAAGGCACCCGGGGGCTACACGCACCTGTTGGTCGCCATCGACAAATTCTCCAAGTGGATCGAGGTCTGACCCCTAAACAACATCAGGTCCGAACAGGCGGTGGCGTTCTTCACCAACATCATCCATCGCTTTGGGGTCCCGAACTCCATCATCACCGACAATGGCACCCAGTTCACCGGCAGAAAGTTCCAGGACTTCTGCGAGGATCACCACATCCGGGTGGACTGGGCTGCCGTGGCTCACCCCATGATGAATGGGCAAGTGGAGCGGGCTAACGGTATGATCCTGCAAGGACTCAAGCCTCGGATCTACGACGACCTCAACAAGTTCGGCAAGCGGTGGATGAAGGAACTCCCCTCGGTGGTCTGGAGTCTGAGAACAACGCCGAGCCGAGCCACGGGCTTCACACCGTTCTTTCTAGTCTATGGGGTCGAGGCCATCTTGCCCACAGACTTGGAATACGGTTCCCCGAGGGTGAGGGCCTACACCGACCAAAGCAACCAAGCCAACCGAGAAGACACACTAGACCAGCTGGAGGAGGCTCGGGACATGGCCTTACTACACTCGGCGCGGTACCAGCAATCCCTGCGACGCTACCACGCCCGAGGGGTTAGGTCCCGAGACCTCCAGGTGGGCGACCTGGTGCTTCGGCTGCGACAATACGCCCGAGGGCGGCACAAACTCACGCCTCCCTAGGAAGGGCCGTTCGTCATCGCCAAGGTCCTGAAGCCCGGAACGTACAAGCTGGCCAACAGCCAAGGCAAGGTCTACAGCAACGCTTGTAACATCCAACAGCTACGTCGCTTCTACCCTTAAGATGCTTTCAAGTTGCTCGTATACCTCGTTCACATACCAAGTCTGGTCGTCAAGGAAGGGTCAGCCTTGCCTCGGCAAAGCCCGACCCTCCCTCGGGGGCTAGAAGGGGGCAACCCCCTCTGCGTCAAAATTTTCCTCGAAAAAAGAAAAAAATATTTTCTGCCAGAATGCCTTTCGTGCTCTTCGACTACTTCAAAAGTGGATCCTGAAAACGACGGAGTACACGTAAGCAGCCAAGGCTGACCGAGCCGAGGGACTCCTACGCCTCCGGGATACGGATACCTCACTCATCACCTTCTGCGATAAGTAACTCGCATTCGGATAAGTGACTCCGCGGACCGAACAAGTCTTCATGCTCGAGAGCTCCTCTGCCGAAATGATTTTTCGGGCCTTCTCGACTGCGTCGGTAACAGAACCCTATGGACGAGTCAGAGCGCGCGTAAGCGGCAAGGCCGATCGAGCCGAGGGATTCCTACGCCTCCGGGATACGGATACCTCACTCATCGCCTTCCGTGAAAAGCAACTCTCACCCGCACAAACAATTCTGTTACCGACAAATGAGTCCGGATACTCGAAACAAGAGGAAAAGAAACGCAGCTTTACAACACAACGACGGTGTGTTTAGGCCTCGGCGGCCGCAGAAAACATACACACACTACAAGACAACCTGATCCTGCAGGCTCGGACGTCGACAGCCGAAGGGGGCAGCAGCACCCTCGGCATCAACTACACCTTCGACGGGGTCTGACTTAGCCTTGGACGGCGATGCGGTCGGAGGGCCCCCACTCTGAAGGACGACATCAGCACCACACCCAGGCCATCGCCGCCAGGGTCTTCTTCGAGAATCCGGCCCGAGCAGGCGGCTCGGCCGGCCACCCCGAGGCCTCGGCCAGCTGACCCCCAAAGACATCAGCTCGGCTTGTGGCCTCGGCAGCTCAACTCCGGCGTCGGTTCCGCCAGTGGACGACCCGGCCAGGCTTTGGCCAACTACACCTCCTTTTCGAAGCCAACTCTGCCTCCGTCCGTGCTGACACCGCTACCTCCGGCTTCGGCTCATCGAAGGGCGACCGAGGGGTTCCTTTAACTAAGCAAGAGGGACCTCAGACAGCAAGGCCGACCGAGCCGAGGGACTCCTACTCCTCCAGGATACGGATACCTCACTCGTCACCTTTGCACGAGGCAACTCACGCTCGGTGAAGCAGTTCAGATAATCGACAAGGCGAGTCTCAGTGCTCGAAATGAAGAAAAAACACGGCTCCGTGCCGAAAATACATACACATTCAGGCCTCGACAGCCGCATCGAACAAAACACCGGCACTTAAGGTGCCGTTACAAACGGAACTCCGGTTCCACCTCCGTAGGTACGAACAACCCCACGCGATTGGGGGGCCTGCGGAGCAACAGAAGACCGACGAACGGCTCGTCGTCGCCCGCCCCGGCAGCGGCAACGACGACGACTTCTGCTCCGGAGGGCCGAACAGCAGCAGCGATGACCTCAGGGCGGATGCTGCTGCCATGAGGCCCTCGCCCATGCCCCCAACTCGAGAGGCAAGGACGGGCAGAAGGCCGAAGAGTTGGAGATCAGTCCGTGGGTGGCGCCGGCTAGCTCGTCGGCGGCGGAACCTCTTCCAGTTGTCGTGGCGGAAGGCGGCACCGGGAGCGGCTCCGAAGCCGCTCGGCTCAGAGAGCCGGGCACGCGGCAGCTGCCCATGCCATGAACGGCGGACGCCCTTCCCCCCGATCACTGAGGGAAGGAGCGGGCCGCCGCCTGCACAGGGACCGACCCCAACTCGGCACACTCCCCTCCCCAGCACTGATGATGAACATCTTTGAAGCTGAGGGAGGGGCAGAGGCCGCAGCCCGGCTCGCTTCTCCCCGCCATCAAGCTGGAGGTCACCGTCTTGGGTGACCACCGGCGAGGGGATGCAGCCGGGCTGCACGATGAAAATCCTTCAAGCCGAACGATGGCCGAAAGGTACCAACTTCCACGAAGTTGCGTTCCTCCGACGACAAGACGGAAGGATCGCGGGCGTCCCCCATCCGGGGGCTCGGAAGGTGGAAAGGCACGATGCATGAAGGGAGCGCGAAGACATGGTTGCCCTCCAAGGGGGTCGCCCCCCTTTTAAAGGCGACTCTCCCCACTTGCGCCCCCAACCGTTGCGGGTTGAGTCTTCTCCAACACGCTCCAAGATTCTCCCCCCCACGGCGCGGGGGCTGGGTCCCACACGTCATGCAAGCCGGTCCAGGGGAGAAGAAGCCAAACCGCCACGCGCGCGGTGCATGCAAACACCCGGCGGTTACAAGCGCTCCTCCACTTTCGCCCAGACCAGCGGGTGAAAGGGCGGACAGCCATGCAGGCGGCATGCAACCGTACCAAATGGGCGCGCCCCTTCGACTCCAACACGCCCAGCATGGAGGTCCAGGCCCACGCGTCATGCAACCGGCACGCCGGTTGCTACGTGCGAGCAACTGCACCGCCACTCACGCCACTACCGCGCCTCCTCGACTGCGGAGTCAGTACCGCGACTCGAGGCAACCCTGCAATGCCAGCCAAGCGCGACGGTCAAATGCAGTCAAAAATGGGCCGGCACTAATGGCGGTGACAGGCGGGCAGGAGCAGCGGTCACGTCGTCAGCCAAGCTTACGTCCCATCCAGGGGCAGCGAGGGAGCCCTCTCTCACGGCGTGAAGACGGTGCGCCCGTGATCCGTTCCTCGAACGGCTCGCACACGCGCAACGACCGCCTCGCGAACCGCTTGCCCCGTCGCATTAACTCCGCGGCAGGACAGGCAGCGCCTCAGGCGGGAGAAGCAAGCGACGCTTTGCCTTCGCCATAATAACCGCGTCGAAAAGGGTACGCCACGTCATTCGACTTCGTATCCTTTTCCTTTTCCTCTTTCCCTCTCTTACAACAGGGACCGGGAAAGGGGGATACCCCGAAAAGGACCCTTCTCCGTGAAGGAAACAGGCTCCAAGCCTCCCTACTGATCAGAGGTTCGAAGGTTGGCCCCTCGGAGGGGTTCAACGGCTGCCTCAGATCGATTGGGTTCTGCGCCCACTACTGGTCAGAGGTTCGATGGCTGGCCCCTCGAAGGGTTCAACGGCCGCCTCAGGCCACTCGGGCTCCGCGCCCATTACTGATCAGGGGTTCGTAGGCTGGCCCTCGAAGGGTTCACAGTAGCCTCAGACACAGAGCGAGGGATGACCCTAGGTACGTTCGATACATAACTAAGGCTCGGGCTGCGCTCCCGAGGTACCCTAGGACATTTTCGAGACCAGCGGGAGCGATCTTGTAACGGAATCCCATCAGAGGGAGGCATCGAGCCCTCGGACCTTGTCAAAGGGGACCGGGTCCGGCAGATCACCCGTAGGTACTTTTGGAGCGCGCCTCTAGGCCTCTAGCCGACCCCTAGCAAATGGGGCACGGGCGTCCGCTCGGATTACCCGCCAGCAGCTCACCGGAAACACCATGTTCGGTGCCCTCCGAGGACAACATGGCACTTCCCCCCTCCTCCTTGCGGAAAGGCGACGCAGGGGCGTATGTAAAAAAGACGAGTCTGTCCTTGACCGTCCTCTCGCCCTGTGCAGAGGCTCGGGGGCTGCTCTCGCAAACCTGGCTCCGGCCAAACCGTTGACAACGTCAACATACCAGCCCGAGAACTTGGAACCCAACCGTGCACTCGGGCTACGGCCAGCTCGCATGAGGGAACAACTAGACCAGCCGAAGTGTTGCGAAACGCACTAAGACCTCGAAGGAGTAAAACTACTCCTCCGAGGCCTCGGGGGCTACACCCGGCGGGTGCGCTCGCGCGCACCCACCGGAACAGAATGCAACCGAAAAAGACTGGTCCCCTTGCAAAAAAGTGCGGCAAAAGCCTCCAAGCGAGTATTAGTACTCCCTTGGAGGCTCGGGGGCTACTGTCGGGGACCATAATTAGGGGTACCCTCAAGACCCCTAAATCTCAGCTAGTAACCCCCATCAGCACAAAGCTGCAAAGGCCTGATGGGTGCGATTAAGTCAAGGATCGGTCCATTCAAGGGACACGATCGTGCCTCGCCCGAGCCTAGCCTCGAGCAAGGGAAGCCGACCCCGGAGAACCTACGTCTCGCCCGAGGACCCCCCTCCAGAAACGGGCACACTATCGACTCGCCCGAGGCCCAGTCTTCACCGAGAAGCAACCTTGGTCACATCGCCACGCCGACCGACCAAATCGCAGGGGCATTTAATGCAAAGGTGGCCTGACACCTTTATCCTGACGCACGCCCTCCAGTCGACAGAGCCGAAGTGACCGCAGTCACTTCGCCGCTCTACTGACCGGTCTGACAAGAGGACAGCGCCGCCTGCGCCGCTCCGACTGCTGAGCCACCCGACAGAGTGAAGCTGACAGCAGCCAAGGCCAGCCTCGGGCGTCATAGGAAACTCTGCCTCGCCCGACCCCAGGGCTCGGACTCGGGCTCAGCCCCGGAAGACGGCGAACTCCGCTCCGCCCGACCCAGGGCTCGGACTCGGGCTCAGCCCCGGAAGACGGTGAACTCCGCACCGCCCGACCCAGGGCTCGAACTCGGGCTCAGCCCCGGAAGACGGCGAACTCCGCTCCGCCCGACCCAGGGCTCGGACTCGGGCTCAGCCCCGAAAGACGGCGAACTCCGTCTCGCCCGACCCCAGGGCTCGGACTCGGGCTCAGCCCCGGAAGACGGCGAACTCCGCTCCGCCCGACCCCAGGGCTCGGACATGGGCTCAACCCCGGAAGATGACGAACTCCGCCTCGCCCGACCCGGGGGCTTGACCTCGACCTCGACCTCGGAGGAGCCTCCACCTCGCCCAGGCTAGGGCACGGACTGACCACGTCAACAGGAAGCGCCATCATTACCCTACCCCGAGCTGACTCGGGCTATGGGGAACCAGACCGGCGTCCCATCTGGCTCGCCCCACCATGCGAGTAATGATGGCGCCCCGCATGCCCTGTGACGACGGCGGCTCTCAGCCCCCTTACGGAAGCAAGAGGACGTCAGCAAGGACTCGACAGCCCCAACAGCTGTCCTCCCGCCAGGCTCCAGCACTCCTCCGACGGCCACGACACCACGCGAACTGGGCGCCAAGACCTCTCCGGCTGCCACGATGGCATGTACTTAGGGCGCTAGCTCACCACCGCTAGACACGTTAGCACATTGCTACACTCCCCATTGTACACCTGGATCCTCTCCTTACGCCTATAAAAGGGAGGACCAGGGCCCTCTTACAGAGGGTTGGCCCGCGCGAAGAAGGACGGGACGGCGCTCGCGCAAGGCCGCTCGCTCCCACTCCCGCGTGGACGCTTGTATCCCCCTACTGCAAGCGCACCCGACTCAGGCGCGGGGCTAACACGAAGGCCGCGGTATCCACTCTCTCACGCCTGCCTCCCTCCGGCTGCTTCCTTTCCCCCCTTCGCGTTCCGCCTCGCGTCGACCCATCTGGGCTGGGGCACGCGGTGACAATTCACTCGTCGGTCCAGGGACCCCCGGGTTTCGAAACACCGACAAATGTGACATTACACCACTTTCCAAAGTTATCATATAAGTATATCTCAAATTCATAGGGTGAGATATGAAAATTGATTCTATAGATTTACATGTTATTTTTTCAATGTACAACTTATAGCACACTCTTCTACTTGCTTCGCTATAACATAAATGTAGTATATAACTATCTCTCTCGTATGATTTAGGATAATATACAAATATATTACATATATAAATATATGAACTTAATTAGTTTTATCTAAAATATAATTATTAAAATGAAATTCAATTCCAGCGAAACAAACGGGGCCTTAGAGGATTTGGAATTCACCCAATAAAGTAACTTATTTAGTTTGGAATTTGACATTCCACCATTTTCCAAAGTTTAGTTATAAGGCTATCTCAAATTTATGGGGTGGAGGATGAGAAATGATTTTATGCATTAGTAGAATTTGTTTCTACTCTGTAACTTATTACATGACACTGTTCGTCTCACTCCTCTATAGTAAAAATATAGCACATAAATATCTCCGACATTTTGTTAATAATAGTATACAAATATATTTTGTATAAAAACGAATTAGCTTAATTGATATATATCTAAATTACTATTACTAGAATGGAATTTAATTTCAATAATGCAAACGGGACGTAAGCGTAATTGACATGAAAGCAAAAATATATTGCTCTTGTCGCAAAGAGCCGACAGTAGACCATTTTTTTTGTCTGTCGTTTTTACAAGATACATTTCAAGTTTTTATCTGGTTGCTTTGAATATAACAAACCCCCAAAGTATAGCCCACATGTTTACTGGTTGGTTAAATATAGTGGCAAGGCAATCGTGATCATTAGTACTACTTGGGGGCAACAGTGACATGTTGGTCTGTATAGTTTCCACAGGAATACTGTTCTTCTTTCTCTTGTGCATGTTATCTAATATCTATGATATTTCCCAGACTCCAGTCGTTGGCTCACCTTCGGCAGCACAAGTTTCAACATACGGTTGTGGCAGTATAACGACAAATATGAACCAAGTGGCGGCGGATATCTTTACTTTACTCACGTCTAATGGTAATTTAGTCTTAGGATTCAATGTCACTAGGATTAGGATATGCTCAAAATATATTTTTATAAGTTATATATCTGTTACTTCGAGAGACGCTATGAGTTTCATTAGTACAGAAAGGCTTAAAGCCTACAGTGCGATATATTTTTACAGACGAATTCAGTTATTAATTATCTGTATTATTTTTAATGACAGTTTTTAAAGAAAACCGTCACTAGAAAGCGTATTTCTACAACCGGTTTTTTAAGAAAACCGTCTGTAGAAATCCATGATTTTTAGTGGCGGTTTTCTTAACGAACCGCGTGTAAAAATACAATTTCTAGTAACAATTTTCTTAAGGAACCGCCACTAGATATTATTTTTATCCTTAATTTTTCGAGTTTTTCAAAAGACCTCGTATGATGAAACCACCAAAATAAAAGTTATAGATCTCTAAAAGTTATGAAACTTTGTATTGACAACTTTTTTATTTGAAAACTCATTTCGGTTCTCAAAAATTGCATCTAAATTTGTCAAATTTAATATTCAAATTTTGCAAACGATTCCGGATGAAAAAAGTGTCAAAATGAAAGTTGTAGAACTTCAAAAGTTATTCAACTTTGTAATCGACAACTTTTTTATTTGAATTCATTTACGGTCTGAAACAAGCAATTTACACTCAGTTGGTTGTAATATTGTGGACAATAAAAACTATAAACTAGACACAAAGTATATCGTAGGCGGAGGGGTAGCGTAGGGTACACACGAGGGTGAGGTTGAGTGTTCGATTCCTAAAACCACGTAGCGCATGAAAAATACCATGATTTGCGACTTCGACGGAGACAGGTGGGGTGAGACCTCTCCTTAAATAATATTTTTTCTTGTTTTCTAAAACCCGTTTAATGTTTCTAAAAATAATTCACTACGATTTTATTACGTCGTCCACAAATGAAAATCGATTTTCACTCGTGGTTTTCTTAACTCAACCACTAGTGGAAATTGATTTTCACTCGTGGTTCTCAGTTACCCGCTTGTAAAAATGATGATTTCTATTGACTCCTAGCACCGTCATTTCTAAGAAATGCCAGTAAAAATAGGTTCACAACTGCCACGATATAGCTTTTGTGTACTAGTGTTTGTTCCAAGACTATATATTAACTCAATGTATTGAGGGTCTGTTTGATCCATGGTGCTAAAATGTAACACTACACTTATAATATTTAGATATCTAAATAGGAGTGCTCAAAGTAAAATGATGAACTTTATCACCTAATAACAATTTAACTTGTGAAAGTGTGCTAAACTTTAGTACCCTATTAAAATTTAGCACATAGGATCTAAACCGGCTTTGAGCTTGAAAAAACGAAATCTTCCTTTTCCCCCAAAAAAGGTGCACGATAAGCTTGTCCATCTGAAACGAGGGGACAACTACATCCTTCTTGACGTTGTTGTTCGCTAGTTCCCCGTCTTGAGGCGGCATGGGCATGCATGGTTCTGAAGTGCAAGTTGCTACGACACAAGAAAAAGGAGGCGCTAGTGGCCTCCTCCGGTTTAGCAAAAGCAAGGGCAACTCATTGTATGATGCAATGTGGCTCCCTATTAAGGATGGACCAACGCAATTGAGGGAGAAGCTAGTGAGCGGAGCCCTAGTGCCCTACCTGCTTTGGCTCATGTGAGGGCGGTGTTAACCTAACCTGCTCTGGCATGGGTTGGACGGAGTGGTCATGGGTCAACAACAAATGTGTTGGTGCCGATTTAGGTAACAATCACTAGGATTTGTTTCATTTGGTGGGCTCTCTACGATGGTGCAGATTCTCCGCGTCTAGGTCGGATGGTTTGCGACCTGACGGCAGGAGGGGATCTCCTTGCGTCGAGTCAGACGGTCTGCGCCTGGTGGCCTAACGATTCGCGCGTGCATAGGGGCGGTGACGTTCGTCAACAACACCTAGATCTGATCCCCCAGGGGGACCCTATTGAGAGCACCTAGAGGGGGGTGAATAGGTGATCCTGTGAAACTTGAAACTTAATGCCACAAAACTTGATTAGGAGTTAGCACAATAATGCCAAGTGGCTAGAGAGGAGTCTTAGCAAAACACAATAACCACAAAGAGATCAACACAGAGATGGCACAGTGGTTTATCCCGTGGTTCGGCCAAGTCCAACGCTTGCCTACTCCACGTTGTGGCGTCCCAACGGACGAGGGTTGCAATCAACCCCTCTCAAGCGGTCCAAAGACCCACTTGAATACCACGGTGTTTTGCTTTGCTTTACTATATTCCGCTTGCGAGGAATCTCCACAACTTGGAGTCTCTCGCCCTTACAAAGATGTTCACAAAGAAGCACAGAATAAGGGAGGGATGAGCAACGCACACAAGACACAAAATCACAGCAAATACGCACACACAAGACCCAGACTTGAGCTCAAGAGAGTATCACGAGGTTCTCACTAGAACGGAGCTCAAATCACTAAGAATGTCGAACAAGTGCCCAAGAATGAAGTGTGAGTGATCAACGATGCTCAAAGGATGCTTGGTGTTCTCCTCCATGCGCCTAGGGGTCCCTTTTATAGCCCCAAGGCAGCTAGGAGCCGTTGAGAGCATTCCAGGAAGGCAATTCTTGCCTTCTGTCGCCTGGCGCAACGGATAGTCCAGTGCACCACCGGACACTGTCCGGTGCGGATCTCTTTCCTTATTTGGCGAAGCCGACCGTTGCAGATTTAGAGCCGTTGGCGCACTGGACACTGTCCGGTGCACACCGGACAGTCCGGTGCCCCCTTCTAGCCGTTGGCTCGGCCACGTGTCCCGCGCGGATCACGCGACCGACCGTTGGCCCGGCCGACTGTTGGCTCACCAGACAGTCCGGTGCACCACCGGACAGTCCGGTGATTTATAGCCGTACGCCGTTAATCACTTCCCGAGAGCGACGACTTCGCCTGTGAATGGCTCACCGGACAGTCCGGTGCACCACCGGACAGTCCGGTGATTTATAGCCGTACACCGTCGTCGAAGTCCCGAGAGCAGCAAGTTCGCCAGAGCCAGCCTGGCGCACCGGACACTGTCCGGTGCACCACCGGACAGTCCGGTGCACCCAGACTGAGCAGACTTTGGCTGAACGAGCCAAGTCATCTCCAAATTGATTTCTCCTGTTTCCAGCACTTAGACACAATACATTAGTTCTCAAAACAATGTACTAAATCTGGAAACATACCTTTAGACTTGATTTGCACTTTGTCCATCAATTGGCATAGATTTTCACTTAAGCACTTGTGTTGGCACTCAATCACCAAAATACTTAGAAATGGCCCAAGGGCACATTTCCCTTTCAATCTCCCCCTTTTTGGTGATTTATGCCAACACAACAAAAAGCAACTAAAAGAAGTGCAACATCAATACAAATGAGAACTCAAAATTGTTTTGATTCAAAATTGGCATATATGGATCATTCTTTGCCACCACTTGGTTTTGTTTTTGCAAATCAACCTCAATCTCCTATCTCTAATTCAAACACAATTGTAGAGACATAAGGAGAGTTGTTCCAAGAGAAATTGATCAAAGATTTTAAAAACTCCCCCTTTTTCCCATAATCAACCATTCTCCCCACAAGAGGCCAACTTTTGACAAGAGAGACAATAAGAGAGTTTTTACAAACCAAAAGCTCTACTCTACTATTTTCAAAATTTCTCAAGTGGTAGCTGATCCATTTATTGCTTTGGCCTTATTTTCTCCCCCTTTGGCATCAAGCACCAAAACGGGATCAATTTTGGCCCTCGAACCCCATTGCCTCACCAAAATCTTTAAATAAGAGTACCAAGGCAATAAGAGTACATGAGATGAACTTGGAATAAGTTACCCTCTCATCGGAGTGCGGTGGAAGTCTTTCATGGTCCAAGTCCACCTTTTCCCTTTCAAACCTCCTTTGAGACTAAATCAAGCAAACTCAAGCACACAGTTAGTCTCAAAGGGTTAAGTTGTAGCACATCTCCCCCTAAATATGTGCATCACTTGCAAAAGGACTTGTGAGGTCCGGGGAGTGTTTGTACAACTTGAGCACCACAAGTAAACAACAAAATGCATAAGGAACATGATCAAAGGCATAAACACATGTATGCTATAAATCAATCCAAGTTCCGCGAATTTAAGACATTTAGCTCACTACGCAGCCTGCAAAAGGTCTTCTCATCTAGAGGCTTGGTAAAGATATCGGCTAGGTGGTTCTCGGTGCTAATATAAAACACTTCGATATCTCCCTTTTGCTGGTGGTCTCTCAAAAAGTGATGCCGGATGTCAATGTGCTTTGTGCGGTTGTGCTCAACAGGATTGTCCGCTATGCGGATAGCACTCTCATTGTCACATAGGAGTGGGACTTTGCTCAGATTGTAGCCAAAGTCCCGGAGGGTTTGCCTCATCCAAAGTAGTTGCGCGCAACACTATCCTGCGGCAACATACTCGGCCTTAGCGGTGGATAGGGCAACGGAAGTTTGTTTCTTAGAACTCCATGACACCAGGGACCTTCCTAAGAATTGGCACGTCCCTGATGTACTCTTCCTATCGACCTTACATCCAGCATAATCGGAGTCTGAATATCCAATTAAGTCAAAGGTAGACCCCTTTGGATACCAGATCCCAAAGCAAGGCGTAGCGACTAAATATCTAAGAATTCGCTTCACAGCCACTAAGTGACACTCCCTTGGATCGGATTGAAATCTAGCACACATGCATACACTAAGCATAATATCTGGTCTACTAGCACATAAATAAAGTAAAGAACCTATCATGGACCGGTATGCTTTTTGATCAACGGACTTAGCTCCTTTGTTGAGGTCGACGTGTCCGTCAGTTCCCATCGGAGTCTTTGCGGGCTTGGCGTCCTTCATCCCAAACCGCTTTAGGAAGTCTTGCGTGTACTTCGTTTGGGAGATGAAGGTGCCATCCTTGAGTTGCTTCACTTGGAACCCAAGGAAGTAGTTCAACTCGCCCATCATAGACATCTCGAATTTCTGCGTCATCACCCTGCTAAACTCTTCACAAGACTTTTGATTAGTAGAACCAAATATTATGTCATCGACATAAATTTGGCACACAAATAAGTCACCATCACAAGTCTTGGTGAATAAGGTTGGATCGGCTTTCCCAACCTTGAAAGCATTATTAATTAAAAAGTCTCTAAGGCATTCATACCATGCTCTTGGGGCTTGCTTAAGTCCATAGAGCGCCTTAGAGAGCTTACATACGTGGTCGGGGTACCGTTCATCCTCGAAGCCAGGGGGTTGCTCCACGTACACCTCCTCCTTGATTGGCCCATTGAGGAAAGCGCTCTTCACATCCATTTGGAACAACCTGAAAGAATGGTGAGCGGCATATGCTAGCAAAATACGAATGGACTCTAGCCTAGCCACAGGAGCAAAAGTCTCCTCAAAGTCCAAACCTGCGACTTGGGCATAACCTTTTGCCACAAGTCGAGTCTTGTTCCTTGTCACCACCCTGTGCTCGTCTTGTTTGTTGCGGAACACCCACTTGGTTCCCACAACATTTTGCTTCGGACGAGGCACCAGTGTCCAAACTTCATTTCTCTTGAAGTTGTTGAGCTCTTCCTGCATGGCCAACACCCAGTCCGGATCTAGCAAGGCCTCTTCTACCCTGAAAGGCTCAATAGAAGAGACAAAAGAGTAATGCTCACAGAAATTAACTAATCTAGAACGAGTAGTTACTCCCTTGCTAATGTCACCCAAAATTTGGTCGACGGGATGATTCCTTTGAATCGTCGCTCGAACTTGGGTTGGAGGTGCCGGTTGTGCTTCTTCCTCCATCACTTGACCATCTTGTGCTCCCCCTTGATCACACGCCTCTTCTTGATGAACCTGTTCATCGTCTTGAGTTGGGGGGTGCACCATTGTTGAGGAAGAAGGTTGATCTTGCTCCTCGAGTTCCTGTGGTCGCACATCGCCAATCGCCATGGTGCGTATTGCGGCCGTTGGAACGTCTCCTTCATCTACATCATCAAGATCAATAACTTGCTCTCTTGGAGAGCCATTAGTCTCATCAAATACAACGTCGCTAGAGACTTCAACCAAAACCGATGATTTGTTGAAGACTCTATATGCCTTTGTATTTGAGTCATAACCTAATAAAAACCCTTCTACAGCTTTGGGAGCAAACTTAGAATTTCTACCTCTCTTTACTACAATGTAACATTTGCTCCCAAATACACGAAAGTAAGACACATTACGTCTTCTTGAGGAGGCGGTGAAGGTAGACCCGGTTGATGGCGTGGCAAGCCGTGTTCACGGCTTCCGACCAAAACCGCTCGGGGGTCTTGAACTCTCCAAGCATCGTCCTCGCCATGTCTATGAGCGTCCTGTTCTTCCTCTCTACCACACCATTTTGCTGTGGTGTGTAGGGAGCAGAGAACTCGTGCTTGAACCCTTCCTCCTCAAGGTACTCCTCCACTTGAAGGTTCTTGAATTCGGACCCGTTGTCGCTCCTTATCTTCTTCACCTTGAGCTCAAACTCATTTTGAGCTCTCCTTAGGAAGCGCTTGAGGGTCCCTTGGGTTTCAGATTTATCCCGCAAAAAGAATACCCAAGTGAAGCAGGAAAAATCATCAACAATTACTAAACCATACTTACTTCCCCTGATGCTTAGGTAGGCGACGGGTCCGAAGAGGTCCATATGCAGCAGCTCCAGGGGTCTTGATGTAGTCATCATGTTCTTGATGTGATGAGCACTTCCCACTTATTTACCTGCTTGACAAGCTACACAAGGTCTATCTTTTTCGAAAGTTACATTAGTTAGACCTATCACGTGTTCTCCCTTTAGAAGCTTGTGAAGGTTCTTCATCCCCACATGAGCTAAACGACGATGCCACAGCTAGCCCATGCTAGTCTTAGCAATTAAGCATGCATCTAGACCGGCCTCCTCTTTTGCAAAATCAACTAAATAGAGTTTGCCGTCTAATACACCCTTAAAAGCTAATGAACCATCACTTCTTCTAAAGACAGACACATCTACATTTGTGAATAAACAGTTATATCCCATATTACAAAGCTGACTCATAGACAACAAGTTATATCCAAGTGACTCAACTAAAAACACATTGGAAATGGAGTGCTCGGATGAAATAGCTATTTTTCCTAACCCTTTCACCTTGCCTTGATTCCCGTCACCGAATATGATTGAATCTTGGGAATCCTTGTTCTTGACGTAGGAGGTGAACATCTTCTTCTCCCCCGTCATGTGGTTTGTGCATCCGCTGTCGATAATCCAGCTTGATCCCCTGGATGCATAAACCTGCAAGGCAAATTTAGGCTTGGGTCTTAGGTACCCAACTCTTGTTGGGTCCTACAAGGTTAGTGACAATATCCTTAGGGACCCAAATGCAAGGTTTATCTCCCTTGCATTTTGCCCCTAATTTCCTAGCAATCACCTTTCTATCCTTTCTACAAATTGCAAAGGAAGCATTGCAAGCATGATAAATTGTAGAAGGTTCATTAATCTTCCTAGGAACATGAGCAACATTTCTCCTAGGCATATGATGAATGACATTTCTCCTAGACATATCTCTACCATGCATATAGGAAGAACTTGAAGCAAACATTGCATTTGACTCATAAGCATTACAACTCCTATCATGATGAATATTCCTAGAAAATTTCCTATAAATAAATGCATGATTCTTTTGAGCACTATTAGCCATAGGGGCCTTCCCTTTCTCCTTGGTGGAGATGGAAGCCTTATGGCTTGTTAAGTTCTTGACTTCCCTCTTGAAGCCAAGACCATCCTTAATTGAGGGGTGTCTACCAATCGTGTAGGCATCCCTTGCAAATTTTATTTTATCAAATTCACTCTTGCTAGTCTTAAGTTGGGCATTAAGACTAGCCACTTCATCATTCAATTTAGAAATTGAAACTAGGTGTTCACTACAAGCATCAACATCAAAATCTTTACACCTATTGCAAATTGTAACATGTTTTACACAAGATGTTGATTTATTTGCTATTTCTAACTTAGCATTTGAAAGTCGCCTAGAGGGGGGGTGAATAGGGCGAAACTGAAATTCTCAAAATAATCACAACTACAAGCCGGGTTAGCGTTAGAAATATAATAGAGTCCACGAGAGAGGGTGGAAAACAAATCGCAAGCGAATAATGAAGTGAGACACGCAGATTTGTTTTACCGAGGTTCGGTTCTCTCAAACCTACTCCCCGTTGAGGAGGCCACAAAGGCCGGGTCTCTTTCAACCCTTACCCTCTCTCAAACGGTCCCTCGGACCGAGTGAGCTTTCTCTTCTCAATCACTTGGAACACAAAGTTCCCATAAGGACCACCACAAGTTTGGTGTCTCTTGCCTCAATTACAAGTGAGTTTGATCGCAATGAAAGAATCAAGAAAGAAGAAAGCAATCCAAGCGCAAGAGCTCGAAAGAACACAAGCAAATCTCTCTCTAATCACTAGGGCGTTGTGTGGAATTTGGAGAGGATTTGATCTCTTTGGTGTGTCTAGAATTGAATGCTAGAGCTCTTGTAAGTAGTTGGGAAGTGGAAAACTTGGATGCAATGAATGGTGGGTGTTTGGGGGTATTTATAGCCCCAACCACCAAACTAGCCGTTTGGTGAGGCTGTCTGTTCGATGGCGCACCGGACAGTCCGGTGCACACCGGACATGTCCGGTGCGACAGCCACGTCACCAAAAGCCGTTGGGTTCGACCGTTGGAGCTCTGTCTTCTGGGCCCGCCTGGATGTCCGGTGGCACACCGGACATGCACTGTAGATTGTCCGGTGCGCCAGTATGGGCGTGCCTGACCTCTGCGCGCGCAGCGCGCGCATTTAATGCGTCGCAGGTAGCCGTTGGCGCCGAAATAGCCGTTGCCCCGCTGTTACACCGGACAGTCCGGTGTACACCGGACAGTCCAGTGAATTATAGCGGAGCAGCCGAAGTGAATTCCCGAGGCTGGCGAGTTCCTGAGGCCGCTCTTCCTTGGAGCACCGGACATGTCTGGTGTACACCGGACAGTCCGGTGAATTATAGCGGAGTCGCCTCTAGAATTTCCCGAAGGTGACGAGTTTGAATTCGGAGTCCTCTAGTGCACCGGACATGTCCGGTGGCACACCGGACAGTCCGGTGCGCCAGACCAGAGGTGCCTTCGGTTGTCCCTTTGCTCTTTTGTTGAACCCAATACTTGGTCCTTTTATTGGCTAAGTGTGAACCTTTGGCGCCTGTATAACTTATACACTAGAGCAAACTAGTTAGTCCAATATTTGTGTTGGGCAATTCAATCACCAAAATTAATTAGGGACTAGGTGTAAGCCTAATTCCCTTTCAATCTCCCCCTTTTTGGTGATTGATGCCAACACAAACCAAAGCAAATATAAGAGTGCATAAATGAACTAGTTTGCATAATGTCAGTGCAAAGGTTGCTTGGAATTGAGCCAATAAAAGTTACTTACTAGATGTGCATGGATTGTTTCTTTGTTTTTAATATATTGGACCACATTTGCACCACATGTTTTGTTTTTGCAAATCCTTTTGTAAATTCTTTTCAAAATCCTTTTGCAAGATAGTCAAAGGTAAATGAATAAGATTTTTGCAAAGCATTTTTGAGTTTTGAAATTTTCTTCCTTTGTTCCAAATGCTTTTCCTTTGACTGAACAAAACTCCCCCTCAAATAAATTCTCCTCTTAGTGTTCAAGAGGGTTTTAAGATATCAAGTTTTGAAAATACTACTTGCTCCCTCTTTAGAACACAAAGAGATACCAATTTGAAATTTTCAATTGAAAAACATTGATTTTTAAAATTAGATGGTGGTGGTGCGGTCCTTTTGCTTTGGGCTCATATTTTCTCCCCCTTTGGCATGAATCGCCAAAAACGGAATCATTAGAGCCCGAGAAGTACTTTCTCCCCCTTTGGTCATAAATAAATGAGTGAAAATTATACCAAAGACGGAGAGTGAAGCGGAGCGACGGCGAAGGATTAGTAGTAGAGTGGAGTGGAAGCCTTTGTCTTCGCCGAAGACTCCAATTCCCTTTCAATATACCTATGACTTGGTTTGAAATGCACTTGAAAACACATTAGTCATAGCATATATAAAAGAGACATGATCAAAGGTATACTTATGAGCTAAGTGTGCAAATTAGCAAAAGAAGTTCCTAGAATCAAGAATATTGAGCTCATGCCTAAGTTTGGTAAAAGATTGTTCATCAAGTGGCTTGGTAAAGATATCGACTAATTGATCTTTAGTGTTAATGTATGAAATCTCGATATCCCCCTTTTGTTGGTGATCCCGAAGAAAATGATACCGAATGGCTATGTGTTTAGTGCGGCTATGCTCAACGGGATTATCCGCCATACAGATTGCACTCTCATTATCACATAGAAGAGGAACTTTGGTTAATTTGTAACCATAGTCCCGCAGGGTTTGCCTCATCCAAAGCAATTGCGCGCAACAATGACCTGCGGCAATATACTCGGCTTCGGTGGTAGAAAGAGCGACCAAATTTTGCTTCTTTGAAGCCCAAGACACCAAGGATCTTCCCAAGAACTGGTAAGTCCCCGATGTGCTCTTCCTATTTGTTGGGACCATGCTTCGTTGCGCCGAAGGTCTTACACGAAGAAGCAGCTTCGGCCGAAGTTGTCCCCAGGGGATGGCCGAAGGTTCCTTTTTATGGAGCTTCGGCGTTACAAACCGACATAGAGATAGAATGACCTTTTTATCCATAGAGGTCTGAGTTAATGTTGTAAACTTTTGTAAGGGGCATAATTGTAATTCGTCACAGGCTGCGTCCTGTGTCTATAAATAGATGAACAGTACCCCTGTAATGTTCACGCGAACCTGTCATTTGCCTTCGCATCACACTTGTATTTTTGCCTTCTTCAGGATCGAAGGTACATTTATAATTTGAAGTCATTTATATTCGTTCATGATAATAAAAATGGAGATGATTCTATGACAACATTTAAAATGTTTATTCTATACCTCATGATTTATATGAATACTTCGTCCCTCGTTATTATGCTTACGAAGGTACGTCCTTCGTAACCTTCGTCCGAAATTCTTTATATCCTGAAGGGATATAATGTTGTGGAGGACGAAGGACTTTAACACTTAACATTTTCTGTGTTGCCTTGTTCTTAACTCTTAGCATTTGAGAACAAGCCCCCAACATTGGCGCCCACCTCCGGTGAACTCACTTCCACTTTTCTGAGCTGATGGCTTCGTTCAACAATCAAGCTGGAGCTGCTTCGGCTTCGAAGCTGGTGCTCCCGATAACAGGCGGTTCTTGCTCAGAGCCGGCTAACAAGAAGCAGAAGAAGGAGGCTCAGAGAAGGGTGCAGCATGTTGGAGTGCAGGGACCCTTCATCAAGTCAAAATGGTCCCACATTCCAATTACTTTCTCTCAGGAAGACCTTCAGCTTAAGGATTATCCTCACAATGATGCCATGGTTATCTCTTGCGTGATCAAAGGATTTCTGGTCCACAATGTCTTAGTTGATACAGGCAGTGCAGCTGATATTATATTTGCTAAAGCCTTCAGACAAATGCAAGAGCCCGAAGACAAGATTCATGATGCTACGCACCCTCTTTGTGGCTTCGGAGGGCGGCAGATTGTAGCACTTGGGAAGATTACCATGCCGGTAACCTTCGGATTTGTTAACAACACAAGGACTGAGCAAATTGTGTTTGATATTGTTGACATGGAGTATCCTTACAATGCTATCATTGGCCGTGGTACTCTTAATGCCTTCGAAGCAATTCTTCACCCAGCTTATCTCTGCATGAAGATACCTTCGGACCAAGGGCCTATTGCTATTCATGGAAGCCAGGAAGCTGCTAGAAGGGCCGAAGGAAGCTGGACTGACTCCAAAGCAATCCATAACATAGATGGAGCTGAAGCTTGTGAACAGTACAAATTCAGAAGGGAGAAGGCAGCTTCAGCGGATCAGCCGAAGCCCATGTTATTGTGTGAGGACATAGCAGAGCAGAAGGTGCTGTTGGGCTCGCAATTATCTGAAGACCAGGAGAAAACCTTGATAAGGTTTTTATTCAACAACAAAGATGTTTTTGCATGGTCAGCTAATGATCTCTGTGGAGTAAACCGAGATGTTATTGAACATTCGCTCAATGTTGACCCATCCTTCAGACCCCGAAAGCAGAGGCTTCGGAAGATGTCGGATGACAAGGCCGAAGGGGCTCGCAATGAAGTAAAAAGACTCCTCAGTGCAGGAGTTATCAGAGAAGTAAAGTATCCAGAGTGGCTAGCTAACACTGTTATGGTGAAGAAGGCCAATGGCAAGTGGAGAATGTGTATCGATTTCACAGATCTCAACAAGGCTTGTCCGAAGGACGAATTCCCACTGCCAAGGATAGACTCTTTAGTCGATGCAGCAGCTTCTTCAGAACTCATGAGTCTCCTGGACTGCTACTCAGGCTATCATCAAATCTGGATGAAGAAGGAAGATGAGCCGAAGACTAGCTTCATAACTCCAAGTGGCACATATTGCTATCTTCGGATGCCTGAGGGGCTCAAAAATGCTGGAGGAAGTTTCAGCAGAATGACTGCGAAGGTCCTCCAGTCTCAGATTGGCAGAAATGTGTTGACTTATGTCGATGACATTATTATAAAAAGCATGAAGCAGGAAAATCATATTGCTGATTTGCAGGAGACCTTCGCCAGTTTCAGGCAAGCTGGTTTGAAGCTGAATCCAGAAAAATGTGTCTTCGGGGTAAAGAAGGGGAAATTTCTTGGATGCTTGGTTTCAACAAAGGGAATCGAAGCTAATCCAAATAAAATCGAAGCTATACTTCGAATGGAGCCACCAACCACAAGAAAGGGGGCCCAAAGATTGACAGGAAGGCTGGCATCTCTCAACAGATTCATATCCAGATCAGCAGAAAGAAATTTACCCTTCTTCGAGGTGCTGAAGTCAGCTGAAGTCTTTCAATGGGGCCCAAGTCAACAAAAAGCCTTCGAAGAGCTGAAGCAATACTTGATAGATCTAACAACATTAACTCCACCAACGCCAGGGGCTCCTTTGTTGTTATATGTAGCAGCTTCGCACTCGGCAGTAAGTGCAGCACTTGTCCAGGAGAAGCTTGATGGACAAGTCAAGAAGCAGGTCCCAGTATATTTTGTATCTGAAGTCCTTAGTGTATCAAAGAAAAATTATACAGAGCTGGAGAAGGTATTGTATGCCGTTTTAATGGCATCCAGGAAGCTTCGGCATTATTTTCAGGCATACAATATCATTGTTCCTTCTTCGCAGCCGTTGAAGGATATAATGAGAAATAGAGAAGCTACTGGACGGATTGGAAAATGGGCTGCAGAGCTCAATGAATTTTACATTGATTATGTGCATAGATCCTCGATCCAGTCTCAAGCATTGGCAGATTTCATTGCCGACTGGACGCCAGAGGCTCAGGATGAAGAAGCAAATAAAGATGCCGAAGTGTGGACAGTGTTTTGTGATGGCTCTTGGGGAACCTTCGGAGCAGGTGCAGCCGCTGTGTTGGTCTCACCATCCAAGGTCAAAACTTGTTATGCAGCAAGACTTGATTTCAGCTGTACAAACAATATTACTGAGTACGAAGCCCTGCTTCTGGGCCTTCGGAAATTAAAGGCAATGGGAATCAGAAGGGCGATTCTTAAAACTGATTCCCAGGTTGTTTCGGGTCATGTTGACAAAAGTTGCAAGGCTAAAGATCCGAAGCTTGAAAAATATCTAGACACGGTCCGAAGGATCGAAGCCTCCTTCGAAGGATTTTCTGTCAAGAATATCCCTCGAGGACAAAATGAGCATGCTGATTTATTAGCCAAGTCTGCAGCACAGGGGCTACCGTTACCTTCGGATGTGTTCTTCGAAACAATAAAGGCACCTTCAGTGGAGCTTCTCGAAAGAGCAGTCCTCAATATATCTCCTGTTTACAGCGAAGATTGGAGAACTGAAATCATCTCTTACCTTCAGGGTAACTTCCTATCAGATGAAGAAGCTTATAATAAAAGGATAGAGGCAAGAGCTCGTCTGTATGTCATGATAGAAGGGGAGTTATACAAGCATGGAGTTTGCGCTCCGCTGCTCAAGTGCTTATCTAGAACCGAAGGTATAGAGTTGATGAAAGAAATACATGCAGGCCTGTGTGGGTCCCATATTGGATCTAGGCCGTTACTTGGAAAAGTCTTCCGCCAAGGGTTTTATTGGCCGAAGGCAGCTTTGGATGCAGCGGAGTTGGTTCAAAAGTGCGAAGGTTGTCAGAAATGTGCAAGAGATCAAAAGCAACCTTCGTCTTTGACACAGCTGATACAACCCATCTGGCCATTGCAAAGGTGGGGCCTTGACTTGTTGGGTCCATTACCACCAGCCCAAGGGAATCTAAAATATGTTATAGTAGCTGTGGAGTATTTTTCTAAATGGATTGAGGCGAAGCCATTAGCCACAATAACTTCGGCTACTGTCCAAAAGTTTTTCTGGCAGAATATTGTCTGTCGCTTCGGGGTACCGAAGGCCATCACTGTAGATAATAGAACGCAGTTCGACTCCGAAGCTTTCAGAAATTTCTGTGATCAAATTGGAACGAAGATCCATTTTGCATCAGTCAGGCATCCGGAGTCAAATGGGCTCGTTGAAAGGGCCAACGGCATTATAATGACAGGAATAATGAAGTTAATCTTCAATCAACCCAGGGGAAAGTGGCCAGATCAGTTAATCAAAGTGGTGTGGAGCCACAATACAACAACATCAAGGTCTACAGGCTTTACCCCATTCAAATTATTATTTGGTGACGAAGCAATAACTCCGGAAGAAGCTAAAGCTGGGTCAATAAGAGTAGTAGCTTCGGCAGAATCAGGTCCCGAAGATGCTTGCCTTGTGGAAAAAGATGCTTTAGAGGGGATCAGGCTTCAGGCCGTGGAGAATATCAATAAATATCAAGCTGAAACAGTCAAGTGGCGAGATAGAAAGGTCCGGTTAAAAAATATTGAGCCGGGTCACTTGGTGCTTCGGAGAGTAGCCAACCCAGACACAGTGGGCAAGCTACAGTTGAAATGGGAAGGACCTTTCTTAGTAGTATCTTCGTCAAGGCCTGGTTCGTACAGATTGAAGGACATGGATGGCAACGAAATTCCAAGATCTTGGAATGCGGATGAGCTTCGGCGATATTATGTATAACTTGATGTAACTTTTTATGTTTTTCTTTTCTTTTTCATGGCACCCTTTTCCTTTCTAAAGGGGGAGAAAGGTTTTTAATGGGGCCATCATGTGTAATTTCCTTTTTAGTTTTATAAGAGCAAAATCCCCCAAAAAATGTAAATGTAAAAACTGAGAACGCACCATCGAGTGCCGAAACTGAAAAGGTGAAGAAGCTCCAAAGACGTCCCTAAGGGGATGCAGAGCTCACAGCGAAAAGTCAACGCTGATTCCGCCGAAAGTAAAAGGCGAAGAAGCTCCAAAGACGTCCCTAAGGGGATGCAGAGCTTACAGCGAAAAGTCAACGCTGATACCGCCTAAGTAAAAGGCGAAGAAGCTCCAAAGTCGTTCCTAAGGGAATGCAGAGCTGATGTGTGGTTGTTTCTAAGGAAATAATGGCTGAGAGTGTGGCTTCGGACATATGCTTTGGACATTCATTCGCACATTACATTACATCATAGCATTTGCATTCATAAGCATTCATTCATAGCATTTGTGTTCCTAAGTGGTTGCTTCGGCAAAAAGAAGAAGTGGTCTTTTATGCTTCGTTGTGTACAAAAAAGAAAACCTTCGGCAAAAAGAAGAAGTGGTCTTTTATGCTTCGTTGTGTACGAAAAGAAGGGAAGGTGTTTTTTCGCCTTCGGCTCAAAATACTAATTTCGTCCACATCAAAGCGCCTCAGAAGAAGGGTAAGAATATATTGCAAGGTATGTACAAAGTTCCTTGAGAACAGTTTAATTGAATTTACAAAAAGTCGTTACAAATTCTCCTGAGTTTTTTCTAGTCTACTCCTACTAATCTTCGTCAGGCTTCCGCTTCGGCGGCATATTCTTTAAGTATCATCTTCAGCTTCGTCATCCTACATGAATCAAGGTATCATGAGTAAAAATCAAGTGTGAAGGAGAAGGTAAGTACAAAGTATGATTTCTTACTGGTTCAAGATGACTTCGAGCTTCGTCTCCAGCTTTCTCTCGCCCGCCTTTTGTCCATATCATTTTTATAAATCTATTTGAGATGCTTCGGGCGAGGTCAGGAATATCATCTAGAATGGATGGAGAGAGAGTGAAGTTCGGCCTGTTGACGACTTTTCCATGCTCACAGCCGGCTTTCAGGAACGCTGCAGTGGTGCCTCGAGAAGCTACCCAGGCACAGAAGTCACCGTGCCCGGCTATAACTTCGTCAAGTTCTTCAATTTCAGCTTCAATATGATCAAAGGCTCTTGGCAAATTTTCAGCAGCGGGGGTGAACTTTCCACTGCTGGCTCCAACTGAGTAAAAGATCTTCTTCAATTGTTGAATGCAGCTGGTACTAAATTTCAAACATTTATCCTGAAGGCTTGTTAATGATGTCTTCAAATCTGAGTTGGTTTGGACTTCGGCTTCAAGTTTTGAATTAAGCTCTAGCTTCTCTTGTTCAAATTGTTTTGATTGCTAGATAAGCTTCGAATTCAATTCTGATACTTTAGCTTCGGTCTCTGCCAGCAAGCCTTCAGTCGATTGGAGTTCAAAGTCTTTCTTTTCAAGGATAGCTGTTTGCTCTTTTATCTTGCTCTCTAGATTTTCGATTATAGCTTCGTGTTTTTTATCCTCTAGATCTTGCTGCATCCTCAAAGCTTTGCTTAGAAGCATGCTCTGCAAATAAACAACCTTTGTTAAGGAATATTTCCATTATTAAAAACAATAGAAGTCAGAGAAAAGTTGTTTACCTTGAAATTGGAATAAAATAAGCTGCCGACGATATGTTGTCGTCGGTAGCGGCTGATGTCTGTTTCTAGCTTCGGAAAACCGATACTCTTTGATAGAGTACCGATGACCTTAGCCCCAGTTGGATCCTGGATGCAGCCCAGTTTTTCATCATCAATGCCTCCAAATAGAAGAGCTCCTGGCTTGTATCCGCAAGATTTGGCATAATCCTTAAGCTCTTCTATTTCGGCCTTCGACAGTTTTTGCCCAACTAAATTTTGAAATGTGTAGGCTTCGTCGTCCAAAGTGTCTTCGGCTATTTCTTTCCCTTTCCCAGGCACTGTGGCCATGGCTTCTTCAGCAGCGGTGGCAGCTTCTTCTGCAGCCATGTCTGTCAAAATCTTGTTGATGTCTTCAATGGTAGTTTCTAAGTTCACATCTTCGGCTGTAGCGGCTTCGGTAGCCGCGACCTCCGAAGGTGCAACTTCGACATTTGCTGTGCCCTCAACAGCTGGTGTTTTCTGAATTGACGCCCTCGGTGGCGTCTTGTCAATAACTTCGGTTACTGCAATAATTCTTTGCCTTTTTGCTTTGGTTATCTTCGTTTTTTCCGGCTCCTCCACCTTTCGAAAAAGCTTCGTCAGTTGAGGCCCTAATGGACTTAGCTTCATGGGCATGGGTTCAGTCATTACCTTTAGAATTTCCTCCACGTCGCTGGTAGAAGGTGGTGCGGGGGTCCCCTCTTCAGCGGATAATTTTCGCTTTGGAGTTGATATTTTTCTCTTCTTAGGAATTTTCTTCTCTTTTGCTGGTTTTTCTTCATCCTTGTTCAAATTTTCGGCCACTCTTTTCCTCTTTTGGCCCTCAGCACCCTTGTTTAGCCGTTCATAGTCAGGGTACTCGAAGCCCAGGGCATCAAGCACTCGGTTCAGCCTTCGCTTCGGACGGGTGCCGAAGGCAGTGGTCATCAGTTGATCTTCTTTTTTGGAATAATTCCCAAGAATTTCATTGCACATCACCTCAACTGTGTCCAGCCACTCTTGGCAGGGCTTTTTAAAGTATTTCTTGAATTTGAAGTGATAAGGAAGCCGGACAAGTTCCCCCTCCTTCTTCTCCCCCTCTAGCTTTGGCATTTCCCATTCTTTCAGAGTAGGGAAGACTCTGAACGCCAAGAATTCTTGAACCAGATCCCTGGTACCGATATGCTCTGAAATAATTTCAAACTCACCTAGTGCAGCCCAGGTGGGACCCTCTAATTTCATATGGCACCGTGGCCTTGTTTCTCCGAAGATCAACTCAAGTGGCCTTTGTACCAATTTTTCTTCATCTTCGTCAACCTTCACATAAAACCACTCAGACTTCCAGCCTGCCGGCCATTTGCTTCGGTAGCTAATAACAGGGCATTTTGTTGTTTTCCGGTAGGCGAAATTGTAGCAACCGAAGTTATCATGTAATCCATCTTTTCTGGCCTTCGTTTGGTAATGTAACTCATGAACTCGACAGAAACTGTCGGCAAATGGCTCCACTGCTTGGCTTCGGAGGGCCCAGATATAAACATTAAGCCTAACGATAGCGTTAGGAGTCAATTGATGAAAGTAAATACCAAATTTTTTCAATACATCTCCAATAATTCCATGAAGAGGGAATCTCAGCCCAGCCTTTAAAAAGCTCTTGAAAATGACAATCTCGTCCTTCTCTGGCTTCGGGGTAGTTTCTTCTCCCCCGAAGCGAAGTAGCTTCTTCTGATTTTCACTGAAATAACCTGCCTTCACCATCTTGGAAAGATCAGCCTTTGAAACAGTTGATTTTCCGAAGTCTAGGTGGCTGGGCTTGCTGGGCATAGCAATACGATAGTCATCTTCGGGATTAGTTTCTTCAATGTTCTCTTCTTCCCCTTCGGCAGTTGCCGGGTCTGCTTCAGCAGCGGGCATTTCTTCCGCAGTCACCAGTTTGGAGCGCTGCATTGCTTCGGAGATGGGCACAGTCTCCGAACCTTCGGCTTCGTCTCCTTTACGTCCAACTCTGGCAGTAGATCACACTCTGGCCATTTGATTCTGAGATTGGGGAAGTTGAACACTTTTTTCTTTTTCCTTTTCTCCCGAAGCCTTTCTTTCTGACGAAGCAGACTTCGAGATGGACCTTCGTTCGATTCTGAGAATCAAGCTTCGGCTATAGTTAAAAATTTTGGCAGCAAAACAGTGCAAATAGCAATGAATGCTGTGGTAACTTCACACCTACTCGTCTGTTTATATAGTGCTGCAGGTAAGAAGGCGAAGCGGCAGGATTTTTACACCAGGCGGGCAGTCACTTGTACTCGCTGCGCAGTGGACCGCAAAGATCAAACAGTAACTCTGCAAGGTGGGTCCGACACGAGCTCGGAAATTGAATCGTTTCTCGGCAACGAGCTCAGGGAAGGTGTTTTTTTGGACCTTCGGCTTCCCGAAGCTTAAGAGGCTTTTTTCACGGATCAAGCTCGTTACGAAAAACGATCTAGCGCCGCGAAAGGGGCTACTGTTGGGACCATGCTTCGTTGCGCCGAAGGTCTTACACGAAGAAGCAGCTTCGGCCGAAGTTGTCCCCAGGGGATGGCCGAAGGTTCCTTTTTATGGAGCTTCGGCGTTACAAACCGACATAGAGATAGAATGACCTTTTTATCCATAGAGGTCTGAGTTAATGTTGTAAACTTTTGTAAGGGGCATAATTGTAATTCGTCACAGGCTGCGTCCTGTGTCTATAAATAGATGAACAGTACCCCTGTACTGTTCACGCGAACCTGTCATTTGCCTTCGCATCACACTTGTATTTTTGCCTTCTTCAGGATCGAAGGTACATTTATAATTTGAAGTCATTTATATTCGTTCATGATAATAAAAATGGAGATGATTCTATGACAACATTTAAAATGTTTATTCTATACCTCATGATTTATATGAATACTTCGTCCCTCGTTATTATGCTTACGAAGGTACGTCCTTCGTAACCTTCGTCCGAAATTCTTTATATCCTGAAGGGATATAATGTTGTGGAGGACGAAGGACTTTAACACTTAACATTTTCTGTGTTGCCTTGTTCTTAACTCTTAGCATTTGAGAACAAGCCCCCAACACTATTAATCTTACACCCCGCCCAATCGGCATCCGAATAACCAATCAAATCAAATGTGGATCCCCGAGGGTACCAAAGCCCAAACTTAGGAGTATAAGCCAAATATCTCAAGATTCGTTTTACGGCCGTAAGGTGTGATTCCTTAGGGTCGGCTTGGAATCTTGCACACATGCATACGGAAAGCATAATGTCCGGTCGAGATGCACATAAATAAAGCAATGAACCAATCATCGACCGGTATACCTTTTGATCGACGGATTTACCTCCCGTGTCGAGGTCGAGATGCCCATTGGTTCCCATGGGTGCCTTGATGGGCTTGGCATCCTTCATTCCAAACTTGGTTAGAATGTCTTGAGTGTACTTCGTTTGGCTAATGAAGGTGCCCTCTTGGAGTTGCTTGACTTGGAATCCTAGAAAATACTTCAACTCCCCCATCATCGACATCTCGAATTTCTGTGTCATGATCCTACTAAATTCTTCACATGTAGATTCGTTAGTAGACCCAAATATGATATCATCAACATAAATTTGGCATACAAACAAATCATTGTCAAGAGTTTTAGTGAATAAAGTAGGATCGGCCTTGCTGACTTTGAAGCCATTTGCAATAAGGAAGTCTCTAAGGCATTCATACCATGCTCTTGGGGCTTGCTTGAGCCCATAAAGCGCCTTAGAGAGCCTATAAACATGGTTAGGGTACTCACTATCTTCAAAGCCGGGAGGTTGCTCAACATAGACCTCCTCCTTAATTGGTCCGTTGAGGAAGGCACTCTTCACGTCCATTTGGTAAAGCTTGAAGCCATGGTAAGTAGCATAGGCCAATAATATACGAATTGACTCAAGCCTAGCTACGGGTGCATTGGTTTCACCAAAATCCAAACCTTCGACTTGTGAATACCCCTTGGCCACGAGTCGAGCTTTGTTCCTTGTCACCACACCATGCTCGTCTTGCTTGTTGCGGAAGACCCACTTGGTTCCTACAACATTTTGATTAGGACGTGGAACTAAATGCCATACCTCGTTCCTGGTGAAGTTGTTGAGCTCGTCTTGCATCGCCATCACCCAATCCGAATCTTGGAGTGCTTCCTCTACCCTGTGTGGCTCAATAGAGGAAACAAAAGAGTAATGCTCACAAAAATGTGCAACCCGAGATCGAGTGGTTACCCCCTTATGAATGTCGCCGAGGATGGTGTCGACGGGGTGATCTCATTGGATTGCTTGGTGGACTCTTGGGTGTGGTGGCCTTGGTTGTTCATCCTCCTTGTCTTGATCATTTGCATCTCCCCCTTGATCATTGCCGTCATCTTGAGGAGGCTCATCATTTTGTTCTACCTCTTTATCAACTTGAGCCTCGTCCTCATTTTGGGTTGGTGGAGATGCTTGCGTGGAGGAGGATGGTTGATCTTGTGCATTTGGAGGCTCTTCGGATTCCTTAGGACACACGTCCCCAATGGACATGTTCCTTAGCGCGATGCACGGAGCCTGTTCTTCACCTAACTCATCAAGATTAACTTGCTCTACTTGAGAGCCGTTAGTCTCATCAAACACAACGTCACAAGAAACTTCAACTAGTCCTGAGGACTTGTTAAAGACTCTATATGCCCTTGTGTTTGAGTCATATCCTAGTAAAAAGCCTTCTACAGTTTTAGGAGCAAATTTAGATTTTCTACCTCTTTTGACAAGAATAAAACATTTGCTACCAAAAACTCTAAAATATGAAATATTGGGCTTTTTACCGGTTAGGAGTTCATAGGATGTCTTCTTGAGGATTCAGTGTAGATATAACCGGTTGATGGCATAGCAGGCGGTGTTGACCGCCTCGGCCCAAAACCGATCCGGTGTCTTGTACTCATCAAGCATGGTTCTTGCCATGTCCAAGAGAGTTCGATTCTTCCTCTCCACTACACCATTTTGTTGTGGGGTGTAGGGAGAAGAAAACTCATGCTTGATGCCCTCCTCCTCAAGGAAGCCTTCTATTTGTGAGTTCTTGAACTCCGTCCCGTTGTCGCTTCTAATTTTCTTGATCCTTAAGCCAAACTCATTTTGAGCCCGTCTCAAGAATCCTTTTAAGGTTTCTTGGGTATGAGATTTTTCCTGCAAAAAGAACACCCAAGTGAAGCGAGAATAATCATCCACAATAACTAGACAGTACTTACTCCCGCCGATGCTTATGTAAGCAATCGGGCCGAATAAATCCATGTGTAGGAGCTCCAGTGGCCTATCACTTGTCATGATGTTCTTGTGTGGATGATGAGTGCCAACTTGCTTCCCTGCTTGGCATGCGCTACAAATCCTGTCTTTCTCAAAATGAACATTTGTTAGTCCCAAAATGTGCTCTCCCTTTAGAAGCTTATGAAGATTCTTCATCCCAACGTGGGCTAGTCGGCGATGCCAGAGCCAACCCAAGTTAGTCTTAGCAATTAAGCATGTGTCGAGTTCAGCTCTATCAAAATCTACCAAGTATAGCTGACCCTCTAACACACCCTTAAATGCTATTGAATCATCACTTCTTCTAAAGACAGTGACACCTACATCAGTAAAGAGACAGTTGTAGCCCATTTGACACAATTGAGATACAGAAAGCAAATTGTAATCTAAAGAATCTACAAGAAAAACATTGGAAATAGTATGGTCAGGTGATATAGCAATTTTACCCAATCCTTTGACCAAACCTTGATTTCCATCCCTGAATGTGATAGCTCGTTGGGGATCTTGGTTTTTCTCATATGAGGAGAACATCTTCTTCTCCCCTGTCATGTGGTTTGTGCACCCGCTGTCGAGTATCCAACTTGAGCCCCCGGATGCATAAACCTACAAAACAATTTTAGTTCTTGACTTTAGGTACCCAAACGGTTTTGGGTCCTTTGGCATTAGAGACAAGAACTTTGGGTACCCAAACACAAGTCTTGGAGCCCTTGTGTTTGCCCCCAACAATCTTGGCAACTACCTTGCCGGATTTGTTAGTAAGCACATAAGATGTATCAAAAGTCTTAAATGAAATACTATGATCATTTGATGCATTAGGAGTTTTCTTTCTAGGCAACTTAGCACGGGTTGGTTGCCTAGAGCTAGATGTCTCACCTTTATACATAAAAGCATGGTTAGGGCCAGAGTGAGACTTCCTAAAATGAATTTTCTTAATTTTGCTCTCGGGATAACCGGCAGGGTACAAAATGTAACCCTCGTTATCCTGAGGCATGGGAGCCTTGCCCTTAACAAAGTTAGACAAGTTTTTAGGAGGGGCATTAAGTTTGACATTGTCTCCCCTTTGGAAGCCAATGCCATCCTTGATGCCAGGGCGTCTCCCATTATAGAGCATACTTCTAGCAAATTTGAACTTTTCATTTTCTAAGTTATGCTCGGCAATTTTAGCATCTAACTTAGCTATATGATCATTTTGTTGTTTAATTAAGACCATGTGATCATGAATAGCATTAACATCAATATCTCTACATCTAGTACAAATAGAAACATGCTCAATATTAGATGTAGAGGGTTTGCAAGATTTTAATTCAACAACCTTAGCATGTAATATATCATTCTCACTTCTAAGGTTGGAAATAGTAATATTGCAAACATCAAAATCCTTAGCCTTAGCAATCAAATTTTCATTTTCTACTCTAAGGCTAGCAAGAGATACATTCAATTCATCAATCTTAGCAAGCAAATCATTATTATTTCTAAGATTGGGAACATCACAAACATGAGAATCAACCTTAGCAATTAATCTAGCATTTTCATTTCTAAGGTTGTCTATAGTCTCATGGCAAGTGCTTAGCTCACTAGACAATTTTTCACATTTTTCAACTTGTTGAGCATAAGCATTTTTAACCTTAACATGCCTTTTATTTTCCTTGATTAGAAAGTCCTCTTGGGAGTCCAAGAGATCATCCTTCTCATGGATGGCACTAATTAGTTCATTTAATTTTTCTTTTTGTTGCATGTTTAGGTCGGCAAAAGGGGTACGCAAATTATTTTCCTCATCACTATCATTATCATCACTAGAGGATTCATATTTAGTGGAGGATTTAGATTTAACCTTCTTCCTTTTGCCGTCCTTTGCCATGAGGCACTTGTAGCTGACGTTGGGGAAGAGGAGTCCCTTGGTGACGGCGATGTTGGTGGCGTCCTCGTCGGAGGAGGACTCGGTGGAGCTCTCGTCGGAGTCCCACTCCCGGCAAACATGGGCATCGCCGCCCTTCTTCTTGTAGTACTTCTTTTTTTCTCTCCTCTTTCCCTTCTTGTCGTCGCCCCTGTCACTGTCACTAGACATAGGACATTTTGCAATAAAATGACCGGGCTTACCACATTTGTAGCACACTTTCTTGGAGCGGGGTTTGTAGTCCTTCCCCCTCCGTTGCTTGAGGATTTGGCGAAAGCTTTTGATGATTAAAGTCATCTCCTCATTGTCGAGCTTGGAGGCATCAATTGGTTGTCTACTCGATGTAGACTCCTTCTTCTCCTCCGTCGCCTTGAATGCCACCGGTTGTGCTTCGGACGTGGAGGGTTCATCAAGCTCGTTGATCTTCTTTGAGCCCTTGATCATACATTCAAAGCTCACAAAATTCCCGATTACTTCCTCGGGAGTCATTAGTGTGTATCTAGGATTACCACGAATTAATTGAACTTGAGTGGGGTTAAGGAAAATAAGAGATCTTAGAATAACCTTAACCACCTCGTGGTCATCCCACTTTTTACTCCCGAGGTTGCGCACTTGGTTCACCAAGGTTTTGAGCTGGTTTGTACATATCTTGTGGCTCCTCCCCTTGGCGAAGACGAAAGCGACCGAGCTCCCCCTCGATCGTTTCCCGCTTGGTGATCTTGGTGAGTTCATCACCCTCGTGCTCGGTCTTGAGAAGGTCCCAAATTTCCTTTGCATTCTTCAACCCTTGCACCTTGTTGTATTCCTCCTTGCTTAGAGAGGCAAGGAGTATGGTTGTAGCTTGGGAGTTGAAGTGCTCGATTTGGGCCACTTCGTCCGTATCATAGTCTTCATCCCCTATAGATGGTACCTATGCTCCAAACTCAACAACATTCCATATACTTTTGTGGAGTGAGGTTAGATGAAATTTCATTAAATCACTCCACCTAGCATAATCTTCGCCATCAAAGGTTGGCGGTTTGCCTAATGGAACGGAAAGTAATGGAGTAGGTCTAGATGTACGAGGATAGTGTAGAGGGATCTTACTAAACTTCTTGCGCTCTTGGCGCTTAGAAGTTACGGACGGCGCATCGGAGTCGGAGGTCGATGTTGATGAAGTGTCGGTCTCGTAGTAGACCACTTTCCTCATCCTCTTGTGCTTGTCGCCTTTCCGATGCGACTTGTGGGAAGAAGATTTTTCCTTCTTCTCTTTGTGGTGAGAAGAAGAAGATCTTTTCTCCTTCTGTTTGGAGGAGTCCTTCTTCTTCTCCTTCCTCTTGGTGCGGGACTCTTCCGATGAAGTGCTCCCTTGGCTCGTAGTGGGCTTGTCGCCGGTCTCCATCTCCCTCTTGGTGTGATCTCCCGACATCACTTCGAGCGGTTAGGCTCTAATGAAGCACCGGGCTCTGATACCAATTGAAAGTCACCTAGAGGGGGGGTGAATAGGGCAAAACTGAAATTCTCAAAATAATCACAACTACAAGCCGGGTTAGCGTTAGAAATATAATAGAGTCCACGAGAGAGGGTGGAAAACAAATCGCAAGCGAATAATGAAGTGAGACACGCGGATTTGTTTTACCGAGGTTCGGTTCTCTCAAACCTACTCCCCGTTGAGGAGGCCACAAAGGCCGGGTCTCTTTCAACCCTTACCCTCTCTCAAACGGTCCCTCGGACCGAGTGAGCTTTCTCTTCTCAATCACTTGGAACACAAAGTTCCCACAAGGACCACCACAAGTTTGGTGTCTCTTGCCTCAATTACAAGTGAGTTTGATCGCAATGAAAGAATCAAGAAAGAAGAAAGCAATCCAAGCGCAAGAGCTCGAAAGAACACAAGCAAATCTCTCTCTCTAATCACTAGGGCGTTGTGTGGAATTTGGAGAGGATTTGATCTCTTTGGTGTGTCTAGAATTGAATGCTAGAGCTCTTGTAAGTAGTTGGGAAGTGGAAAAGTTGGATGCAATGAATGATGGGTGGTTGGGGGTATTTATAGCCCCAACCACCAAACTAGCCGTTTGGTGAGGCTGTCTGTTCGATGGCGCACCGGACAGTCCGGTGCACACCGGACATGTCCGGTGCGACAGCCACGTCACCAAAAGCCGTTGGGTTTGACCGTTGGAGCTCTGTCTTCTGGGCCCGCCTGGATGTCCGGTGGCGCACCGGACATGCACTGTAGATTGTCCGGTGCGCCAGTATGGGCGTGCCTGACCTCTGCGCGCGCAGCGCGCACATTTAATGTGTCGCAGGTAGCCGTTGGCGCCGAAATAGCCGTTGCCCCGCTGTTACACCGGACAGTCCGGTGAATTATAGCGGAGCAGCCGAAGTGAATTCCCGAGGCTGGCGAGTTCCTGAGGCCGCTCTTCCTTGGAGCACCGGACATGTCCGGTGTACACCGGACAGTCCGGTGAATTATAGCGGAGTCGCCTCTAGAATTTCCCGAAGGTGACGAGTTTGAATTCGGAGTCCTCTGGTGCACCGGACATGTCCGGTGGCACACCGGACAGTCCGGTGCGCCAGACCAGAGGTGCCTTCGGTTGTCCCTTTGCTCTTTTGTTGAACCCAATACTTGGTCCTTTTATTGGCTAAGTGTGAACCTTTGGCGCCTGTATAACTTATACACTAGAGCAAACTAGTTAGTCCAATATTTGTGTTGGGCAATTCAATCACCAAAATTAATTAGGGACTAGGTGTAAGCCTAATTCCCTTTCAGCATTCAAATCATCATTTATGCTCTTTAAGCTAGAAATAGAGTCATGGCATGTAGACAATTCACAAGAAAGCATTTCATTTCTTTTAATTTCTAGAGCAAGGGATTTTTGTGCCTCTACAAACTTATCATGTTCTTCATACAAAAGATCCTCTTGCTTTTCTAATAATCTATTCTTATCATTCAAGGCATCAATCAACTCATTAATCTTATCAACCTTAGTTCTATCTAAGCCCTTGAATAAACATGAATAGTCTATTTCATCATCGCTAGATTCTTCATCACTTGAGGAGGCGTAAGTACTAGTGTTACAAGTGCTTACCTTCTTTTCCCTTGCCATGAGGCAAGTGTGATGCTCGTTGGGGAAGAGGGATGACTTGTTGAAGGCGGTGGCGGCGAGTCCTTCGTTGTCGGAGTCGGACGACGAACAATCCGAGTCCCACTCCTTGCCAAGGTGTGCCTCGCCCTTAGCCTTCTTGTAAGACTTCTTCTTTTCCCTCTTGTTCCCTTGTTCCTGGTCACTATCATTATCAGGACAATTAGCGATAAAATGACCAATCTTACCACATTTGAAGCATGAGCGCTTCCCCTTCGTCTTGTTCTTGTTAGGCTGCCCCTTGCGACCCTTTAGCGCCGTCTTGAAGCGCTTGATGATGAGGGCCATCTCTTCATCATTAAGCTCGGCTGCCTCAACTTGCGCCACCTTGCTAGATAGCGCCTCTTTGCTCCTCGTTGCCTTGAGAGCAATAGTTTGAGGCTCTTGGATTGGGCCATTTAATGCATCGTCGATGTATCTTGCCTCCTTGGTCATAATCCGCTCGCTTACAAACTTTCCAAGTATCTCCTCGGGCGTCATCTTGGTGTACCTAGGATTCTCACGAATATTGTTCACAAGATGTGGATCAAGGACAGTAAAAGACCTTAGCATTAGGCGGACGACGTCGTGGTCCGTCCATCGCGTGCTTCCATAGCTCCTTATTTTGTTGATGAGGGTCTTGAGCCGGTTGTATGTTTGGGTTGGCTCCTCGCCCCTGATCATTGCGAATCTCCCAAGTTCGCCCTCCACCAACTCCATCTTGGTGAGCATGGTGACGTCGTTCCCCTCATGTGAGATCTTGAGGGTGTCCCAAATCTGCTTGGCGTTATCCAAGCCGCTCACCTTATGGTATTCGTCCCTGCACAATGAAGCTAGAAGAACAGTAGTTGCTTGTGCATTTTTGTGAATTTGCTCATTAATGAACATGGGACTATCAGTACTATCAAATTTCATTCCACTCTCTACTATCTCCCATATGCTTGGATGGAGAGAGAACAAGTGACTACGTATTTTGTGACTCCAAAATCCGTAGTCCTCTCCATCAAAGTGAGGAGGTTTACCGAGTGGAATGGAGAGTAAATGAGTATTGGTACTTTGTGGAATACGAGAGTAATCAAAAGAAAAGTTCGAATTGACCGTTTCTTTTTCTCGTAGTCATTGTCGTTGTTGTCCTTTTGGGAAGAAGAGGACTCATCACTATCGTCGTAGTAGACGATCTCCTTGATGCGCCTCGTCTTCTTCTTCTTCCCATCTTTTCGTTTGTGGCCTGAGCCCGAGTCGGTAGGCTTGTCATCTTTCGGCTCGTTGACGAAGGACTCCTTCTCCTTAACATTGATCACAATCCCCTTGCCCTTAGGATCCATCTCTTCGGGCGATTAGTCCCTTTCTTGAAGAGAACGGCTCTGATACCAATTGAGAGCACCTAGAGGGGGGTGAATAGGTGATCCTGTGAAACTTGAAACTTAATGCCACAAAACTTGATTAGGAGTTAGCACAATAATGCCAAGTGGCTAGAGAGGAGTCTTAGCAAAACACAATAACCACAAAGAGATCAACACAGAGATGGCACAGTGGTTTATCCCGTGGTTCGGCCAAGTCCAACGCTTGCCTACTCCACGTTGTGGCGTCCCAACGGACGAGGGTTGCAATCAACCCCTCTCAAGCGGTCCAAAGACCCACTTGAATACCACGGTGTTTTGCTTTGCTTTACTATATCCCGCTTGCGAGGAATCTCCACAACTTGGAGTCTCTCGCCCTTACAAAGATGTTCACAAAGAAGCACGGAATAATGGAGGGATGAGCAACGCACACAAGACACAAAATCACAGCAAATACGCACACACAAGACCTAGACTCTAGCTCAAGAGAGTATCACGAGGTTCTCACTAGAACGGAGCTCAAATCACTAAGAATGTCAAACAAGTGCGCAAGAATGAAGTGTGAGTGATCAACGATGCTCAAAGGATACTTGGTGTTCTCCTCCATGCGCCTAGGGGTCCCTTTTATAGCCCCAAGGCAGCTAGGAGCCGTTGAGAGCATTCCAGGAAGGCAATTCTTGCCTTCTGTCGCCTGGTGCACCGGACAGTCCGGTGCACCACCGGACACTGTCCGGTGCGGATCTCTTTCCTTATTTGGCGAAGCCGACCATTGCAGATTCAGAGCCGTTGGCGCACCGGACACTGTCCGGTGCACACCGGACAGTCCGGTGCCCCCTTCTAGCCGTTGGCTCGGCCACGTGTCCCGCGCGGATCGCGCGGCCGACCGTTGGCCCGGCCGACTGTTGGCTCACCGGACAGTCTGGTGCACCACCGGACAGTCTGGTGCACCACCGGACAGTCCGGTGATTTATAGCCGTACGCCATTAATCACTTCCCGAGAGCGACGACTTCGCCTGTGAATGGCTCACCGGACAGTCCGGTGCACCACCGGACAGTCCGGTGATTTATAGCCGTACACCACCGTCGAAGTCCCGAGAGCAGCAAGTTCGCCAGAGCCAGCCTGGCGCACCGGACACTGTCCGGTACACCACCGGACAGTACGGTGCACCAGACTGAGCAGACTTTGGCTGAACGAGCCAAGTCATCTCCAAATTGATTTCTCCTGTTTCCAGCACTTAGACACAATACATTAGTCCTCAAAACAATGTACTAAGTCTAGAAACATACCTTTAGACTTGATTTGCACTTTGTCCATCAATTGGCATAGATTTTCACTTAAGCACTTGTGTTGGCACTCAATCACCAAAATACTTAGAAATGGCCCAAGGGCACATTTCCCTTTCACCTATCAGGGAGGAAAGCCCCTAAGGTTAGTATTGGGCTCGGTAGGCCATCCAAGACGCCTTCAGATAATGTAGAGTCAAAGAAAAGTGAAGATAGAGATGAAGAATGTTACAGTACTGCTACTTCTATGGTAAGAAAGTAAAGGAATTGATAAATGGGTTGAATAGTTAGATTGTTGGTGCCCGCAATCGGTTGTACCCCTTCATATATATAGGGGGAGGTCTGGACCCCATTCCTAGGCACTCCTTAACAAAATCCATGAGTTTAGATGTGTCGTTGTTTCGGGAAACAGGGGACAATAAGATTTGTGTCCGACAGGGGTGCTAGCGCGGACTCACTCTGTATGGTGAGCTACGGGGAGCTCGAAGGTGGATCTGAGATAGGGGGTTATACTAGTTTAGGTCGAAGCAAATGATAGTGTTGATCGTGTATTGTTTAGAGCTTGTTGCAGTTGGGTGCTTGTGTGCAGTTGTAGATGGATTCAATAGGTGGTCTTGCCCTTTTATAGCTCAAAGGTAGACTTTACAAATGAGAACTTGTGTTCTACCGGAGTGGAGTTTAGCCTCCTGCTTCTAGGCCTCATAGCCCCTATGGTGTCGTCTGCTAGGTCGTGCGCCATCGTACCTCTGGTATGGCGTCACGTCTTCTCCGTTCACCATATGGGTTCCTGTAGCTATTCTGATATAGACGTAGCAATGTTTGGTGGGTCCTACTGAGTTAGCTCGAGGTGAGGTTTAGGGATGTCTTCGGTACAACTTGATCTTCCGTCATCCCCTTATCGTCTCCTTTCATCATGTGTAGTGAAAGTCGCCTAGAGGGGGGTGAATAGGTGGAATCTGAAATTTACAAACTTAAGCACAACTATAAGCCGGGGTTAGCGTTAGAATAAAATCCAAGTCTGAGAGAGAGGGTGAAAAACAAATCAAAGGCAAATGAAATGGATGACACGGTGATTTGTTTTACCGAGGTTCGGTTCTTGCAAACCTACTCCCCGTTGAGGTGGTCACAAAGATCGGGTCTCTTTCAACCCTTTCCCTCTCTCAAACGGTCACTTAGACCGAGTGAGCTTTCTCCTTAATCAAATGGGTCCTTAGACCCCACAAGGACCACCACACAATTGGTGTCTCTTGCTTTGATTACAAGTAGCTTGGGAATAAGAATAGAGGAAGAAGAAAGCCAACCAAGCAACAAGAGCAACAAAGAAACACAAGCGATCCTCTCACAAGTCCTAGAGCACTAGAATTGATTTGGGGACTTTGATTGGATCATAGGCTTTGATTTGTATCTTGGAGTGTTGTGTTTTGCTCTTGTATTGAATGCACTGTTGTGAATGCTTGAATGGTTGAGGTGGTGGTGGTGGTTGTGGGGTATTTATAGCCCCCAACCACCAATTCAACCGTTGGGGAAGGCTGCTGTCGATGGGCGCACCGGACAGTCCGGTGCGCCACCGGACACTGTCCGATGCACCAGCCACGTCACCCAACCGTTAGGGTTCTGACGGTTTCGACCGTTGGAGCTCTGATATCTTGGTGCACCGGACAGTCTGGTGCCGCATCAGACTGCTACTGTTCACTGTCTGGTGCATCTTTTGCGCCTGCTTTGACTTCTGCCGCGAACTGTAGCTCTGTCAGTCACTGTGCAGTCGACCATTGCGCCGGTAGTCGTTGCTCCGCTTGGTGCACCGGATAGTCCAATGGCACACCGGACATTCCGGTGAATTATAGCGGAGTGCGCCTGGAGAAACCCGAAGCTGAGGAGTTCAGACTGTATGGTACCTGGTGCACCGGACACTGTCCGGTGGCACACCGGATACCGGTGCGCCAGACCAGGGCACACTTTGGTTTCTTTTGCTCCTTTCTTTTGAATCCTAACTTTGATCTTTTATTGGTTTGTGTTGAACTTTTATGCACCTGTAGAATACATAATATAGAGCAAACTAGTTAGTCCAATTATTTGTGTTGGGTATTCAACCACCAAAATTATTTAGAAAAAAGGTTTGACCCTATTTCCCTTTCATGTTGGCGTATGCCTGGTACGATGTATCGCCCCGTCCCCTCTAGAGTATGGGTCATTTTAGAGACCTCGATGTTGAGGTCCCTGGGGTTGGGGTTTAATCCACGAGTTTAGATGGATAAACATGCACGGGAAAAGGGGTTTAATTGCCTGATCTAATTCTAACCACGGATCGTCCACGCCTATGGGCGGACGCTATGGTGTACACAATCAGAGAAAGAAAATAAAGGTAATAGCGACATACATCGGGCGAGCCATGTATAATCATGTACAACATGGCAAGGAGTCAATAATAGCTCCGCACCACTTTAAGTATGTTCTCGACATGGTTTTGAACTATAAATTATAGCAGTCGCTTTGTCCATTTCATGTTTCGAGGTCTCAAAAAAAGGGCGTCAATGTATATATAGTGACCACTACATTTGTATCATAATCTTTCCAAAGCATGGTAAAGGCGTGGTCTTCGACTCACTAAGAATGGTAAAGGATGTGTATAATGACTTCTTGAAGATTTTAGAGAAGTATGATTATTGCACAATTGTACTTACCACTTAACAAATGTATTCTTAATCTCACAATGCTATTCATATATGCAACGCATACCATTTTTATTGGAAAGATCTTGGCGGCAAACATCCAGAGGACAACCCTAATTTGTCAATATCATTATTTTCAATTAGTGACAAATAACCTCTGGGTACTGTCCTGTGTGGTTATTATATATGCGAATGACGTCATGACACCTTCCATTACATGGTCAATCATGAGGATGTAAGTTTGGTATCATTGTCTATATTGCAATTTTTATGTTTTATTGTTGCTCATCACATTACTCTTACCACTGCTTGCTTTTTGCTTTCATTGTAGGTTCCTAAATCCAAGATCAATGATGAATGGTTAGAAAGAGATATGGTTACCGTCGGCGTGGCTAAGGTTGTAAGAGACTTGCTTTGCTTTGTGCATCATGAAGTTCTTCATCAGAAAGGGCTAGCACAAAATGTTTAAACCCTTAGTTTGGTTAACATGTTATGTGAAACCGGTACTTGAGATGATGTTGAGATGTATGGAACTTGAGATGATGTATCTTATTGTGGTGTGTTGCTGATACTACTGATGTTATCGTTCTGTGAATGTGATTCATGATGTGTATGAATCTATATATTTATTTGACATATGAATCTGGAAATGAATTACGAATCCAAACTAGAATTTTGAACCACAAATGGAAATTATAGTCAAACCTATATTGAAGTCCGCCTGTGATTTGTGGTTATCACAAGTTGCTAGGACTAGAAATCGCCTGTGATATGTGTCTAACACAAGTGACTAGGACTAAAAACCGCTTGTGATGAGTGTCTATCACAAGTGGTTCCTTTGGCCCGGTTCGCCTGTGATCTGTGTCTATCACAAGCGGTTTTAGATTGACCACTTGAGATGTTGTTTTACATCACAAGTGCTGGACCACAGACGGATCCTGGAACCACATGTGTAGAGGCTAACTGGACCGGTTGAGTAGAGCTTTGTTATAGTAGTGCACAGTGATTGAGATTCTTGAGAATACTTGGACTTGGCGTACGTCCGGTCAACTTCATATACCATCCATGCTCCCTGTCGGGTATCATAATTAGGGGTACCTAGATTACACCCCTAAAACATGCTTAACCCCAAGACCACCATCAAGACACCTTCCTCGAGGGCAAGGGAGTGCAAATTACGCTTTGCCCGAGGCCCGTCTCGAGGGTCACCATAGCTCCGCTTCGCCCGAGCCTACCCTCGGACAAGGTATGTTCTCAGGAGAATTCTCGTTCGATCGAGCTCGTATCGGGTAAGGAAGACAACTCCGAGTGGGGACTCAGCCGGAGTCCGCAGGGGGCAGGAGCATTCAATGCGCACACCTACCCCATGTAGAGTTGCGGGTGAACAGAAGCAACAAGACCACGCTCCTGTCAAACTTCACTAACTATGATGACGCCTGCAGGTTGCAGCCACTGTTCCCACACGTCGTTTGCCAACTCTCAATGGGACGCGTACACGACAAGAGCACAGGTGGGCCCTCATGCGCAAACTCTGCCTCGCCCAAAGTCTCCCTCGGCCTCAGGACAAACTCCGCCTCGCTAGAGCCCGGCTTCGGCTACCTACTCCCGCGAATCTCGCGGGAGGCCACCCCTTCAACTATGATGCGCACGACTATGAATACTGGAGCGGGCTCGGTCACGACCTAGGGCGGACTTCCGCCTCGCCCGAGCCAAACTTCAACCTCGATATCAGCATCGGAAAGGCACTCGACGTCATCGTATACTGTAGAGCTGATGTATTACTCAAGAGATTTTTGCCATACTCAGTACTGTGTCAACCACTACAGCATGGCAACCTCCTTGTAGTGGGGCTCGGGCACGTGACCGAGCCCTCAACTTTGGCCTCAACTCTCTGCAGAAATCAGGCGTCTCCACCGGGCATAAGTCAACAGCAAGTGCAAGACCCATACTCTAGGCCATACCGTCTATAGGGGATCGGCTTCGCCTCCTCACCGTATGTGGCCAACTCCGGTACTTCTAGCAGCCCTCCTTGAGGCTATAAATAGGGTAGCCTACGGCTTCAGGAGGCAAGCGAACACTTCACAGTTTTCACCTTCACCACGATGTTGGCACTTGCCTCAATCAACCCCAGGGACTTGGGATCCTTCCCTCTTCCGATTAGCTTGCACTCCCTACTACAAGCACTTAGGTGCAAGAAATATAAGTCTCGTACTCGCTCTCCTGGAAGTAGGACAGTCTCTCGCCCGAACCAGGATAAAACGACTTATGTCTTGCATCACACATCTGGGTCAGGACACGTAACATTATTTTACTGATTGATAACACCCGGGTCGAGACACCGACACTCCCCATATGCAATCAACTCTTCTCCTGATGCATATATAGGCGGTCTAATGACTTGTACAAATGACAAAACGTGCACAATTGAGATGTACATATATAGGTCTAATGACTTTATGCATGCCAAAAAAAACGTGGAATTTTCGATCGGGAGTTCACGTACGCGTGCTCCTCGTGAATTTGACTTCGTGGACTCAGGACGAGGTGCGTGCGCGCATTTTAGTATTTCGTCGTCCTTGTCCAATATATGCCCTGACCGTGCCATGCCCATGGACTGACTATATGCTGATGCTTCGCTCGTTCATCATCCTAAATAAAAGAACTAAGAAAATCCAAGTCAACTGCCACAGTTTACATGTGCGTAGCAACGTTTCGCTGGCTGGCTGGCTGGCTCCAGCGAACTTGATGCCTAGAACTAGAAGGCTGCAGGAGCTCTTTACACTTCAGCGCCTGCATCCACTGCAGCACCCCGGCCGCCGGTTAGGTCAGCACTACGCATGATGAGGCATAGCAGTTGCTGTTCATGTTCTATGTTTACTATGTATTAGCTAGCCGAGTGGGCGCGCGCGAGTCCGCGAGAATATTTCGACGACGCGACGCAAGTGCGCGCGGCCGGCGAGAGCGACACGGGAGATGCACGCACACGCACCGCCGGCACTGCCCAGAAAATGGCCCGCCCGGCCGGAGACCTCGCGATCGGCGCGCGCGCGCACCAGCAGTGCGCGCGGGCGTGCCGTCGCGAGCGAGCGACGCCTTCTGTCGGAGCAGGGGCGGTTTTGAGCACCCCTGCCCTGCCCGCGCGGGGGTCGGCGGCCGTTTGTTGGTCAATGGACGATGACCAACAAGCCGACAGAATGGAAATTCGGAGCACGAACAACATCTCATGCACAATGCCATGTGTGCTGTTCCCTGAATTGCTAGCTGCGACGGAGCCTGAGCGCTGCGCTAGCTTGATCCACCCGTGTCAGTCAGTGCCACCGCCAGCCAGCGTGGCTAGTATTGCAGAACTAAAGAAATCTCCCCAACCACCGATAATATAACACAGAAACCATGCGACGCATCATGCATGCGTTGTCGTCTTGGCGGCCGGTACAGCTGCTACGTACTACGTATGATGCACTTATGTACGCACGGCATTAAACATTGGCTCCGGACAGGACAGCACAGGAGTCAGGAGGTTCTCGCTCTCCGTGCACGCCGGCCGGTATGGTCTCAATCCTTTGCCATCACCATCATCGTCGGCTTTAATTCGGCAGTCGTCGGGACGTCAGCTGTGACGAGTCACACGAGTGTGCGCATGCATTGCTTTGCTCCGCGACGACGGGCATGGCAAGTGCCATGACCATGGGAAGCTTTGCTCTACCGCTCGGCATCATCAGCCCCCCACGGAAACCAGCTCAAATTGCGGAGCTCGCCGGCCGGCATGGCTTTGTGTTGGCAGATAAGATAAGCCGATATGATATAGATGGGCTGGACACGAGGATCGGGAAGTGCTTTCTTTTTCTTCTCTGGGTCAGCCTCGCGCGGTTTCTGAATCAAGCCTGTGTGGAAAATGGGCCGAGGCAGTTGCACGCGCTAACTAGCCCGTAGGCTTGCCTTTTTTTTCATTTTTTTTTCTTCTGAAGTGCGGCTTCCGCTTCCGCTTCCGCATCATGTAGGCTTGCGGTTCCATAGGGCTAGGCGGACCGCTAGACCCGACACGGATTAGGACCGTGCCGGCCCAACCCGGATTAGCTAGCAGGCCATGCCGTGCTGGCTCACAAGCCCCAAGCGAGGCCCAAGTACGACCCGCTAGCTTAATAATCGTGCCGGGCCGGCTGACGGCCTGACGGGCCTAACGAGCCCATAACAATATATGACGTTTAAATGATAAAAATATTCTAAAAGTATATATTTTTAGGGTTTAAACCATATTTATTAGCTATAAACATTTACTTACACCCACATAACCAACAAAAACGTATGTTTCTTATGTTTTATACTCTATATTCAAGTATAATATATGTATTTATATGAAAAAATAGAAAAAAATAAAATCGGGCTGTGCCGGGTCTAGCCCGTCGTGCCACGCCTTCGGTCCAGGCACGACCCGGTGACCGTGTCGAGCCGGCACGGGCCCGGTTCACTACGTGCCGTGCCGGATTTTGGGCCGCCCGACAAGCCTGTTCCGTTTGGACGTAGGGCTAGTGTTTGATTTAACGGGCTAGCCCATCTTATTCATTTAATCGTGCTTTTCTACGGATGTTATTTATTATATAAATATATATTAAGATATTTATTTAAATACAATAATTGTTTATTTCTAAATAATATGATATGTGTAATCTGATGGTTAGTTCTAAATTTATGAAGCAGGAGGGACATGAGTTCGAGTGTTCGTTCTGCACTATTTTTTGTGTGGGTGGGGTCGGTTGTTGGACAGGTGCAGTAGCGCACGGGGCGCGTGGGGCGGACACGGAGAATGAAACTGTGGTAGCACCAGTGGCGCTGTGTCACATCCAGATTTAAGGACAAATCCAGATGCATCTCAAATATGTGTCAGGACTAAGTCTTACATATGATAACTCACGGTAAAAAAACCATGTTATATCTTTATTTCTTATACGATTTCTGTACAAAAATAAACAGGCCGTATGTCATTTAACTAGTCGCTTGTGGACTCCCGCTGCATCATGCAGTAGGCCTTGGTCACGGACACGGGGTTCCCAAATGCGGCCCGATTGTTTCCTGTGCTGCACCACCGACCAGGCCCCTTGGTCCTCTAAAAAAAGGGCAGGCCCTTTGGGGGTCTGTAATACATGGCAGCCCATCGACCCATTCTCACTTCCGCACGACTCCCGGCGAGGCGGCGGATTTTTTCTTTCGACTGTGCGTGCCTAGTGCCGACGGCCTCGACGGCGGGGCGACCAGCACCCACCGACCGAGGCGCGCCGCACTGCTGCGGGAACCGATAGTTTCTTTTTCGCAATTGACTAGCATTCCGGCGAGTCGAGCTGTGCAGCGCTGGCTTCCACCGCCATCTCGCCATTGATTAGATGTTTCATGTGGCCTCCGGTGGCAAGTGCGCTGTACCAGCACCCAGCAGGCTATTATTTTGTCGGCGCAGTTTCTTCCGAGTCATAGTGGTGACGCACAATGGTCAATGCGGGTGCGCTGATAATGGAGGCATTCTCGTCAGTTGCAAACACGAAGCGCGGCCATATCTTACTCTCGGTTCGTGCTTCTCCTGCTATATTGCATCTTCATCTCATTTATTCCGTGCTGATTTGGTGGCTCGTGTAACTTTTGGTTCCATCTTTTGATTATCTAATCCAACAACAACAACTCCACCTCCTATTCTCCTTTACTGCGTGACACAAAGAGTAAACTAGACAATACTACTACGGGCTGCTAGCACGTGCCAATTCAAGAAAAGGGGGAACCCACGACCACAGAATGGGCTTTAGGTTAGACAGAGGTTGAGTTCCATACGAACATCCAACCTTCTGATGATTTTTTTTGTGTGTCTGCTTGATAGCTTGGTAATGGACATGGATGGTGACCTCGGATTACATCCTATGATGAGAAGAGCGCCCTGCTGGATTATGTTATCTGTGATCCTGGTTCGGTAAAAATTCGTGTTGACCCAGCAAGAATCTTGGGCAGTGAATCAACAATGGTGGGGCCCGTTCAAAGATTTAGTGGGTTTCAAAGCAATGCCTACCGATGCTTGCTGAGTAGGTGTGCATCAATGGTCCTTTCGCATTGACTTTTCCTCATGAAGTTGCCTGCCAATTATATTGGACTTTTGTGGGTCAGTCACTCATGTTCAGGATGAATCTTGACTCCTCAGATCAACTTAAATTGAATAGTCTGATTAACCATCGCTTTGTACAAATCCAGCTAAGGTAACAATGATTGTGGCCGTTATTCGAAACCCGACCTACCACTGAAATCATTCTAGACCAGAATCAGAGGACAGCAACCTCAAGTGCACTATGATAACGTTACAGCCTTTTGCTATCACTCAGACTTGTGGCTCCCTCAGTTTGTCTTTCTGCATTCTCTCTTCTCTTTTGCATGCTATCCAATTTCATGAGGCACAAAGTATTTAATGAAAGTCACAATGTATTGTCTTGGTAACTGCATGTGCACTCAATTATCAGTCTAGACATTCTGGAAGTTACTGTTTATTTCTCAGCTTTGATCTATCCACTGGACATCGAAATTACCTTTGATGTTCTATGTTTTCTACTAAATGTTGTAAGTTCCTTTGTACAATAAAAAGTTATTTATGTTTTGGACGCAACATGATCTCTGCCATGTTCTTTAACCACTATTTTCTATAACAATATATATGAAATTGTGAAAGCAGTTTGAAGACATTTATAAATTTGCCCCCCCTCCCCGCCGAATGAATACTTTTAATTCTATTGGTAGTGAGTTTGAAATTTTGACCAGTCCTTATCTAAAATTTGTGCTTAGAGAGACTAGAATATAGTCACCTAAAGCGGGTTTGATGCCTTTGACCCTTCAACCCGAATTCGTTGACACCAACCTAGATTCACAGGTTCATTTTCGACCCGAAGTGTAAAAGCCTCTTCCGATTAGCGTCCCACGATCCCGTATCTCGACTCTGTCGACCTGGAAACATTGTGACTATGGACTAGAATTGTAAGGATGAAATAAGTGAGTTTATCAAGGAGAGGGGTATTATGCAGTTTCTTTGTAGCAACTTTGGTTTCTCATTATTTTTTCCATTATTCAGGAAGTTGGTAAATTCTTCTAACCTTGACTTGTGGTTTCTATTGGGTTTTCAACTCTAGTCTAATCCAACTTGCTATGCTTGAGACTAAAAGGCTTTGTTGTTTTTGTTGTTGCTGTTGAGGAAGTTGGTAAATTCTGTTCATTTGTTGAACTGTATCACATTCCTTGCTACTAGTCTAGTAGGGCCTCCTAACATGTGTGGACTTTTGATTTTCACTTTTCACTGCTTCGTCATGTGTGTAATCTTGTTAACATAACTTATTTGTGATATTTTACATCTATGCACATATCACTTCTTATTTCATCTGTGAGATGCACTTCTTTCTCCTTTATTTTTTTTGTTTTTTTCTTGAAACACGCAGGAGAGCTGCACATATTTATATATTAGAGAGAAAATAAGATCCTACAAGAAGGTAGTTCGTGCAACGTAGGAACCCCAAGATAACTCAGACACTTATAGCCAAAAACAACCTATATACTTATACTTAACTTGACCTGACCACACTAAGGGCTTCAGCTAAGCCTAAACTTCCAAGATGTTTAGCTCCGGCTTGTACCCAACATGCCAACTCATCTAAGAAGCTTCTCTGCACGTTGCCGATGGAAGGAGAATCACCATGAAAGACTACCGGTTACGCTGTAACCACAAAGACCACACCCCCAGAATAATGACACTATTAGGCCCTTCTTCGCGAAAGGGCCTCTAGCTGAGTTGGTTAGGTGGTCTGAGTAGCACTCCTCACTTTCTCAGGTCCTGGGTTCGACTCCCCGTGGGAACGAATTTCAGGCTGTGGTTTAAAAAATCCCCTCGTCTATCCACGCCAAAGCACAGGTCTAAGACTCGGCCCCGGTCACGGTCGTTCTCACATGGGCTTCGATGCCGCTGTGTATGGATGGGGCAGGAGTTCGGGGGGTTTCTCGACCTGTGTGAGAAGGTCTTCTTCTTAATACAATTCTCGGGGGCTGTCTTACCCCCGCAGGTCGAGTTATTCGGCCCTTCTTCTTGTCTTTGTGAACCCTGTTGCAAGCACTTCTCCACCATTCAGAAAAAGAGCTATCTTCCACAGGACCATAGCAGGAGTGAGATGTCCAAGATCAAAAGGGGATAAAATGTTGTGCCAAAACTGCCGAGCAAAGACACATATAGCCAAGAGGCACTGAACTGTTTCTTGCTCTTGATCAAAAAGAGCGCAAGCTTCAGGAATCAAGATGGGAGAGGCCTCTCTTATCTAATCTATCAGTTGTCCAACATTTATTCCTCATGGCCAGCCATAGACAACTCTTGCATTTAGGAGGGGCCCAACTCTTCCATAATCTTTCATTTTTTTTGAAGCTTTAGCTTGTTTAGAAAAAAACTCGACCTGCGGGGGGTAAGACAGCCCCCGGGCATTGTATTAAGAAGAAGACCTTTTCACTTTTCACACAGGTCGAGAAAACCCCCGAACCCCTACCCCACCCATACACAGCGGCATCGAAAGCTTCAGCTTGTTTAGAGTGAGCTGTATTTGATTTAGTGGTGATTCTGGTGGCATAACTTCTTGTTTTGTCAATTACCTTGTGTTTACTAGACTCTGCATCTTTCCCAGATAGTTGTGTGCGCTCTATAAAAACAAGGATTGATAGGACTATGAGAGTAAATTTTTGAAATTAGTGTCTGCTTACATGTTGTGATTCAATATGCAATTTGCAATGGCACTTATCTGATACTACCTCCCTTTATGTTTAATGTTGGTAAGTTCAATTTTGCAATTAGTGTCTGCTTACATGTTGTGATTCAACATTTAATGTCACTTGTCTGATACTACCTCCCTTCCTTTATGTTTGATGTTGGTAAGTTCAACTTTGCACTAACCAGCATCAAACATAAAAGATCAGAGGGAATAGCTTAGAACGAAATGCTCAACTTTTGGTGTGATCATAAACGATACAGAGAAGAAAGGATTGGGAGTATCTAATTGGATTTGGTGGATGTCGATAAATGGAGATTCTAGGCATTGCTCTTTTCTGTTTCTTGGATAATGTTGTGTGGACCACTCTAGGTATCTCTGGTGGATAAACAAGAAGATACCACCATATAGTGTGGTGTTACTCATTAAAATTGCTTTGAATCTATCGACTTCAAACATCAGTGTAAAGTTACACAAGGTTAGCTGATACCACACTCTTTCTCTACGTAGTCACTGTGTTAAATCAGAAGAATTGCTGTCTGGCACTTGAGTTATAGTGGAGGGTGATGTCAGATTGGATAGCAGTGCCATGTTGTAGTACCAATTGAACCCATCAGAACACAATTTCTATTTTTTTTGAATGCCTTTCTTTTTTTTTACTATGCAGTTTTCTTGGACAGTGAATCTTCTAACTTTTGTTAAAGAAACTACAGGGTATGATCTTTGGAGTGCTTTCACAAGGAATCTTCCAGTGTTGTGCTTTGCATACATTGGCCGAGCATCTTTATTATCGGATTTGTGTGGCTTCAGCTCTATAGAGGAAAGTGGTTGATTTTTATTTTCCTTTACCTGAATATCGTACTTATTCCTAATTGTTTAATATGATGCCACTAAAGCACAATACACATTTTTTTATAGGAACTAGTTTTAGTTTTGCTCTTTAATGGTGCTTCACCTATTTATTATAAAGCACCATTGAGATTCAAGACACTATTGGTGTCATTTTGTACCTTTTGCATTCTTATTTTGTCACCCAAAAAGAGACATCACATAGTGGGAGGACTCATCCAAATATTCTATATCCCAAAAGTTGGGTGGCCATATATTACTTTCTGCTGTGATGGTTTGAATGTGAAAAACATTTATAGCGCCTTCATGATTCAGTATATAATACTAAATATATCAATTGTTTCTGTTGTCCAATTTATTTTTCTCTCCATAAGGCTGTTAGTTTTGCATGAGGATAATCATTCCAGGTACACTTCTATTCTCTCGATACATCACACATTTAGGTATATCATTGGTTTTTCACATCTGTTGCTGTTAGCTTTTGAAATTGTGGGTCGCCAATTAAAATAAACATCAGTTCATGACATCCAATGATATAGCCTCATGTGTTTCATGTATGTATTACATGTTAAGTTTTTATTGTTGAAAAGCTTGATATGAGGAAGTTAGCTAATTTGTGTTGTAGTAAAAATCATAAGCATATGGATAAAGTATTACCGTCTGTTATGTCATATACTTTTTGGTTCCATTGCTTATTTATGATCATTACTGTCAGGACAAGTACATTTTCAACCTTTTTACTGTGCTCGTGATTTCTTTTCAAACCCTTAAAACTAAAATCATCCATTTGCATCCTTAAAACTATAAAATCTCTAATCTGCATCCATCTTAAGGCTTTTTTGTGCTGACATGGGTACTATGTATCATTGAAAACCACTGGATTTTGGGATGAAGGTTGCGTTTTAATTAGATGGTTTTGAGAGACATGTTATTAAGTGAATGGTTCAAGCACGATTTTGATTAAATATTGTTCTTTATAATATTGCTACTTGTTGGTAAATAAATTTACTGCTGCCTGCTCACTATGGCCAAGTTAGAATTTCCCCTGAAGTTTTCACTCGACTGTCCTGGCGATTGCAACCCTTTACCCCTGGTTCTGTGTAACTGATATAGAACTCAGGCTAGCTTTGTATATTCTGATTCCAGTAAAGTGCACATATGGATATATGCTGTAATATGGTGGTCCGTGACATCACTGCATGCGATTAATAAGGTTAGATTTTATGGTCTTTGGAATGTAAAAAGGATTCAATATGATTTATAATCTTTTCCACCAAAAATGGAAACACGCAAAAATAGATGTTAATTTTTGGTCTTATCTACATCCTACATAGTCATGTAACCAGTAATTGTCAAGGATGCTGGAATAATATGCAACTTCATTTGCTTTCGTGCCTTTTCTGTGGCTGGTGTATGCATTTTGCAGGGCGTCTTCAACTTTCCTTCCCTCTCGGGTATGTAACCAATGCTTCCTCGTGTTATGATGCCAATATGTTTGACAAAAGAAGCATGCATTTCATGAATCTACTTTGCCGATCTGTGTAATTCCATTCGGTGCTTCCTATTTCCTTTAGGGCTAGTTTGGGAACCCTGTTTTCCCAAGAGATTTCTATTTTCCCATGGGAAAATGAACTAATTTCCCTTGGGAAAATAGAAATCCTTTAGGAAAATAGTGTTTCCAAACTAGCCCTTATTCTTTTTCTCTTTTAGGGGAAATTGACATCCACTCATTGTTACATGGCACCATCACAGTGGTGATATGCAGTGGGTCCGCTGTCCTAACCATATGCATCATACCTCTTTAAAACCCCAGCCTAATGTGCATCCTCCAGTCCAAGGCCACTAGGAGTTTGTAATGGAGAACAATACTCCTCCAAAGTCTGGGACGGGCTTCTTAAAAACTTGCTTCAATGGAGTTAATGCTCTCTCAGGTTCTTAGTTTCTTCCATCCTGCCTCTGTTTTTTATATGCTTGAGATGCAACGAAGTGATGCTATAGCAGTTTTACATATGGTTGTCCATGTGTCCTTATTGAACTAGCGAATTCTCTGTATGTGTCTTTTTTTCAGGCGTTGGAATATTATCTATTCCATATGCATTGTCTCAAGGAGGATGGCTGAGCTTACTTATCTTCTTAACCATAGCGATCATCTGTTTCTACACTGGTATTCTCCTACAGAGATGTATAGACTCGAGTTCGCTTGTTAAGACCTATCCTGATATCGGTGAGCTAGCTTTTGGGCGGAAAGGAAAAATCATAGTATCAATATTCTTGTACCTAGAGCTGTATCTTGTGGCTATTGATTTCTTGATATTAGAAGGTGACAACTTGGAGAAATTATTTCCAAATGCTAACTTCCATGCTGCTGGGCTGAAGGTTGGAAGCAAGCAAGGGTTTGTGTTGATGTTCAGTCTACTTGTTTTACCAACAACATGGCTTCGGAGCTTGAACATGCTTGCATATGTCGCCCTTGGTGGAGTCATGGCTTCTGTCATTTTAATCGCCTCTGTTCTGTGGGTTGGAACATTTGATGGGGTTGGTTTTCATAAGAAAGGTGTGCCTGTGGACTGGTCTGGTATGCCAACTGCCATGAGCTTATATGCGTTCTGCTTCAGTGGCCATGCTGTTTTTCCGATGATATACACTGGCATGAGGAACAGAAAAAGGTTCCCCACAGTAAGTAAAGCAGAAGTTCTTTCACCATTATATTTTGTTCGTTTATCTATGGATCTAGAAAATATGGACTCTTATAAAGTACCTCTTGCTCATGCTGGTTGTGAACTTCAGTTCGGGTATAAACTGCAATTTGTCAAACTTCCAGTTACATAAAGCTACTATAGTGACATCATTTCAATCTTCTACAATTTCAGGTGTTACTCATCTGCTTCATTATCTGCACTCTTAGCTATGGCCTGACAGGTGTCATTGGATACTTGATGTTTGGGCAATCATTAAGTTCTCAGGTGACTCTGAACCTTCCAGCAAACCATTTTGCCTCCAACATTGCGATCTACACGACGTTGATCAATCCGTTTACCAAGTTCGCGCTGCTGATCACTCCAATAGCAGAGGCTATCGAAGATGAACTTCATGTGGGCAAGAATAAGACCGTCAGTATCTTAATCCGGACTGCGCTGGTTGTCAGCACAACCATTGTGGCCCTTGCCGTGCCCTTCTTTGCCTATGTTGTCGCTCTTACTGGTTCGTTTCTCAGCAGCACGGTCACAATTTTGCTACCATGTGTTTGCTACCTGAAGATCAGCTCACGGACCTCCAGGAATCTGAGGTTGGAGCTGGTAGTTTGCTTGGGTATTATCATGATTGGGGTGGGATTAGTTTTGGTCGGCACGTATAGCTCACTGAAAAAGATTGTTCATAGCTTTTGATTTCTGAATGATATATGCACCTTGAGGCCTTAGTTCGTTTCATCCTTTATTAAACCATGAAGACTGAAGGGGATGATTGATGAACAAGGCCTGAGTGGGTGTAATGTAAGGCAGAAGAAACCCTAGGCAGATACTGTAGCAAATGAATCGTAGACAAGCCGATCTTGCGATCTAGAATAAGTCGCTTACTGAGAAGTCAAACTCGTGTAAATTTAATCAAATATATGTATAAAATTACTAATGTCTATGTAATAAACGCCATTAAATTAGATGTGAAATATTTTTATAATGAATATATTTTAGAAGTATAAATGTTGATATTATTTTTAATACTTAGTTTAAAATTTAAACAGGATTTTTTTATACTGAATATATTTTAGAAGTATAAATGTTTCATGGAGCTATTATTGAAAAAAGAAATGTATGCATATTTTTTAGCACAGACACTTCACACTTCATCCGTAGATAGCAGCAAATCTTCGTGTACGGCATGGGCTAGGGGCTCATCCAGTCATCCCCACTAGACTATGCCCCCCTTCGACTTGTAAAAAAAAGTAATTGCTCTCTCTCTTAAAGAAAAAGGAAAAAAAAAGAGTAGCTTTTTTTTTAAAAAAAAAGAGTAGTTTTTTTTTAAAAAAGAGTAGCTTTTTTTTTTAAAAAAAAAGAGTTTAACCTTTGCTTTAAGAAAGCAACGTAACAGATAATAAAAGAGAAGCTAGTGATGGATTGTAGGTTCTCGATGCCTAGCAAGAATTCTAGGCAGTAAAACAAAAGTTGGGAGACTAGTCAAATATTTCATCATAAAACCTTTTTACTGGCTAACTAATTATACCGATTTGGTTCAGTTTTTTCTCTGGCCAACTTTTCTGAAAATCTGACTGGGAAGAGAATCTAACTATCATTGGAATCACATGCGAAGGAAGATGAAGATATTCATAGGGTTTAGAATCTAGAAAACAACGGATTCATACTATTGCAATGACTCGACAAATTATGTGTTTATGTTGATTTTGGATGTTTTTAACAAATTGATTTTTATAGAAGTTAGCTGAAAAGCTGAGTGTTTGACAGTCCGTAACAGCTTTTGGTGGCCAGAAGCTATAAAAAGCTGAAACAAACAGACACCTGTTGAATAGTGAGTAATGTGTATGCATCAATGGTTCTGTTCACATTGACTTCGCTCTTTCGGTGCCCTCTGGTGGATTATGTTACATAGTCTAGGCATTGTTCGTGACTGGTGAATGTTTGCACTAGTGCCTAGTGGGATCTTATTCATCGCACAATTCACAGCCAAACTGCTGTGGTTACGCACGATGAGGCTGTGCATCAGTATGCTTATAGTGGATTTTACAGTCCAGACTCCAGAGCATTATTAACCCAGTTCTTCATCTTTTTGCACTTCGCTTGCTCCAGTGCGTCATAGAGAGTAACATACGCATTACTAGCCATAACACGGCTGAAAGGAAGGTGACACCTAAAGAGAGGATTGGATTAGATGATCTATTTTTTACACTGATGTGTAGTCTCTATTTTTCCCTTAAACAAAACCTATATAAATAACTAAACATTTATATATACAACTAAAATTTTATTTAAGTGCTGTTATCTCTACCGTAAAAAAAGTTTTACAACTAAATTTCATACCTATTCACTAGTCTATAACTAAGCTAAGAAGATAAAGCACACAATCAAATGTAACAAGATAAATATAAAAGCTTAAATATGATAGAGATATAAACTTTTATGTACGCACCAGTATTTTATATAGATGTATCAAGAAGTACGTAAGCTTCTTACCAATCCTCGTTGGAGGCCCACGCGAGGGGCTAGCTCCTAGTCAAGTAACTCCGTAGATAGTCATGGGTCTTCCCCATGTGCAAGTGTTGCTTCACTTTCAACATCTCTTGGATGCTTCCTACCATCTTTACAATCGAGTTTCCGGCTGAAACGATGTGGTTTTCGTTTCCTTAAGTACACGATGGCAGCCATACCACAACACAGTTGGTCTGATTCTGATCTCGTAAGGTACAACTCCTTCCGGTATAATATAATGGTGCGTGCAAGCGCCAAGGGTTTAAGGGTGTATAATTTGACTTCTTATAACTAGGTTTATCCTAAAGCAAGTGATATATACTAGCCTAACTAATCTAAGCACTTCGTAATGCACCTACGCTAATCACTGAGTGATTCTTTGAGCACTTGAGTGTCTGGAGCTATATAAATGGAGTCTCAAGTCTCTTGTATTGTTTCTCATCTACCACCCATAATAAATGGTCGATTGGGATAGTATTTATAGCCTTTATGTCCAAACTAACTATTAGAACAAAGCAGGCTTTTCTGTGTAGCGCTGAATACGTCCGATGACTGCATCAGACGAGTTCCACGTCGGCTAGCCATTGTGGCTAGTCATTGCCAACCGTAGAGCTCAGGATATTAGGTGTTAACACTGGTGTCACATGATACATGTCTAATGAGATAACCCGGCTTGGTTGCATTTGCATCCTCTCCGAGTACCCTATGTGGTGCAATATCTGGCGTACCACCAAACATGTCCTATGCATTGTAAACCTCTGTGAACATGTTATAGGCCTTATTGGGTGCCCTATTCAGTGTGGATTCAGTGTTGTACTTGGTGCAAACCTACTTGTTTACTCAGCCTTTTAGCCCTTTCTTCATCATAGGCACAATACTTGTCAAGTGCTTCATCTGGTGCATCATCAGATAGGGCCGGTGCTACTATGTAGCTCGTTTCTTCGTTTCATCACTCACGCATCTTTTGTCTTGTGTCCTAGACTTCTGCATGATCTTCAAAGGTCTTCAATGAGTCTTCTAATGTCTTTCTTTGAGGTGTTGATCTTCTCGATCATCATGTTGCCTTTGTCCAAGTCAGTGGCGGATGCAGGACATAATTTCATGTGGGGCCAAACAAAATCATAAAATATCTAGATAAGATTATAAAATAGATGTAACACTGCATATAGAATCTAGTGATCAAACAATAGAAATTAAAATTTGAAAGAAGAGAAAATATGAACAAGAAAAAACTACGTGTCAATGTTGTGATGGCTGAATGACTGAATTGTGCGAGTGTGTGAGCGCAAGCAGAAGGGGGATGGACGGGCGGCAACGACATTGGTGCGACGATAGAGCTGGTGAGCGCAGAAGGGGAGCTAGGTGTGACAGTGACATTGGGGAAACACAGAAGGGGCAGGCGACAAAGTCAGGGCGAGTAGAACAAGGGGATGACGACGACGGAGTCGAGCGCTTCTACCTTGTGTCGATCGGATACAACGATAACAAAACTGAAAGAAGCATTTTCAAGATTTGAAATTCCCCCCTGTTTCAAATGCTTTTTCTTTGACTAAACAAAACTCCCCCTCAAGGAAATTCTCCTCTTAGTGTTCAAGAGGGTTTTAGATATTAATTTTGAAAGAGGTCATACCAATTTGAAATTATATCAAAAATAAAATATCAATTGAAAAACTTCTTTAATAACAATTGAAAGTCTGCATTTGAATATTTTTGAAATTGGTGGTGGTGCGGTCCTTTTGCTTTGGGCTAATACTTTCTCCCCCTTTGGCATGAATCGCCAAAAACGGATACTTGAGTGAAATATGAGCCCCTTTTACTTTCTCTCCCCCTTTGGCAAACAATATATGAGTGAAGATTATACCAAATTGGAGAGCTGACAGAATACCGGCAAGGAAGGATAATACCGAAGGTGTAGAGTGGAAGCGATGTCTTTGCCGAATACTCTATTTCCCTTTCAATCTAAGACTTAATACACGAGATGCTCATGGAAACATATTAGTCTTAGCCTTGGCACAATAGAGATAAAAAAAATATGCAAATGTACCAAAGGAAAGAGACATGGTTGAAAGGATATGTCAATTAAGCTTAAACAGTTCTATATAATATAGATTGCTCCCCCTAAATATGTGCCTTGAGAGGAATACAGATTTTGGCCTTAAATGCCAAGTGCACATAATTAGGTTAATGAGAACACATCTATATCATAGAAACTGTGAAGTGCAATGTGTCATAATAAAAGTGTGATGCTCACGACATACTATGCACTTATGAAAGCATGTTGGAAACATTTTAAGCAATTACCCTTAAGGATTTCAAAGAGACTTAAGGACCTTCCACCTTTGAAACAAAGGTAGCTTATCCTCGTTACAAGGTTAAGCTTTAAGCTCTTTGACAATAAAATCACTTCACCTAGTTTTAACAAAAATGCATAAATGCAGGAATGAAATTTTTGAGAGGTTAAACTAGGTATGAAGCAGGGTTATGCATAGACATGCTTTCTCTTCCTTTTATACAAGATATGCAAGGAATGTATAGAAGAGGAAGATTTAGGTACATTTGTAAATGAGAGGAAGTAGTTTTACCCTTTTGTACCTTCACATAGAGATGCTCTCTTTATTGTGCTTTGTCCTTAGTCTTAGTTACTTAAGACCTATATTCAAGACAGTGTATGGAAATATTTTGCACAAGAGAGGGTTCTACAACTAGTGATCCTTTTCTAAGTCATTGTTATTATATATCAAGTAGATCACAAATTGCATAAATATATTATGAATTCTCCTTTTAACTTAGTGCATATCAAGAGAGATATCGATTGAAATTATATGAGGCACTAAGAAACATAAGTGATAATTGAAGTTATTCAATGATCAAGCAAATAACAGATGCGATCAAAAGAACAACATATGCATTAGTTTATCAAACAAGCTTAAACTAGGAGAATCCAGTAAATATGCTACTTTAATAGTGAAAGTTACAATCTTTGATAAAGATGATATTACTTTACCAAGTTGGATTGAAATGTAGTAGCATACTTCATGAGAAACTTATTCTCATACTTGATACTATATGAGATTACTAAGATAAAGTGTTAGTCTCAACATAATCAAGATATAGAAATAGGCTCACCCCTAAAGATATGCATCAAAGTTTGAAAGAATTAAATAGATGCACTCACTTTTAAAGACAAATAGGGAGAAGCACTATTCATCTTGATCAAGGCTTACAAAATTTGCAATAAACAACTTATGCCTAGTATTCTCACAATGAAAAGGATTTAGGATGCTTACAACCACACCATTGATTGTTTTGAAGAACTTATTGTCCAAATAGGTGTTGTTGTTCTTGATGTCTTCCTCTTTCATTTGAGTGTCCTCCCTTTGTAGTTATCTCTTTTTTTCTTCCAAACTTATTGAAAATACTCAAGAGAGATGTTAATAGCACAAGAGAGTATAGATGAAGGATGATTTCCTTAGATAATAAATATAAACAATTTATCATCCATACGTCACACAGACATGAAGTAAAATCCTTATCATTAGTGAACATTATTAAAAAAGAGGAATATGCACCTTTTAGACATTTTGACCAATCATAGGAAATTTACTTCTTCATATTGATTTTATTATCACAACTTAAAAGCATATCAATATGAGAATAGATATAGCAAAGGCATGAATTAGATTCTAATGGACAAGTGCATTTATGAGAATGAGATCTGAGATTGGATGCACAGCTAGCTAACTTAAGTCCAATAAAGAATATATTCTTCATAGGTAGAATATGATAATTTAGAGTAAATAACCATTGATGGGAACTATATTTGATTAAGAAGATGAGTTCCTATACCTTTGCTTTTACCTTTCTTCCTTTGGGTGAAGAGTAACCCTTGAGGCTTGTGGCTTGCACTTACTTTTTCGTAGATTTTTCATAAGTAAGTTCAAGAGATATGTCATTAGTAACACAAGCACTAGTTTCCCTTTTAGTAATCATTTTTGACAAGGAATGAAAAGTGGATTACTAAAGCATGGAAACTTTATAATATGAACTAGATTATTCCAAGATGTATGCTTAGTTTTAACTTATAAAACAAGCATAGTTAATTCTTTAAGATTATGGGAATAAATCTAATTCATAACATGAAGAGCGATAAATATAGAAGAGTCATGTCCAATTTAAGCAAGAGGCGAAACAACATAGATCATGTGATTGACTTTTCATTTTATGTTAGATTACACATTTCCATAGAGAAACTTATTCTCTACATGTGAGACTACTAAGGTTATTTAGACAAAAACATTAGTCTCATGATTCTAGATATAAATAGAGATTCCCTTTAGAAGTGTCCTAAGGATTTGGATTCCTTACATGACACCTTATTCTTTTAAGAACTTGGAATATCTCTCTATATCTAGAACATGGCAATAATAGGATGAATAGTGTAAAGCACGCCATGAGGTTTTACAATAGTTTCAAGCATGTAGATTGCCATAGAATAGAAATGATGAATATGCAATCTACCATATGAGAGAAATTTCAAAGAATGGAGACATAATTTACAAACATTTTAAGTGCTTTCTATGTGACTACACAAGACACATAAGAAATGGTAATTTAAGATACTTGCACTTAAAAGTATAAATGTTACCATCCTTTGGCTTTCCTCCATGTTGTAGGCCTTGATTTCTCCTCACAGGATAATTCTTTATTTCCTACAATATCAATATCTTCCCTGAGATGATATGAGTATTAGACATAATAATTCAAGGCAACTTTGGGTCAATCTTGGATATATAGATCATTGAAGATTGATAGCTTGAGTTAATAAGAATTGAATTGACTCTTTCGAGCACCCCAAAGCTTCATATCATCTCCTTCTCCTGCAAAGCTTGTCAAGCATGTTTTGGTACCCATCGCTTGATGGGTCCATCAAGGTTAGTCAACAAAGATCTAGGAACCCAAAAGTCCTTTGTGTTAGCTCTTGGTAAACTCATTACCTTTCTAGCACAAGTTGCAATTTTGGGTTGCCTAGTTACATGTGAAATAATTGACAAGCTAGAAGTGGGATAGTTACCAATGGGACAATCCTTGCATTGATGTCCCTTCTTTCGGCATATGTAGCAAAGGCGATCTTCAAGTTTTGAAGATTTCTTTTCTAACACTATGCCTTTTTGTTTCAAATAGGGACAAGACTTAATTAAGTGTCCCTTCTTTGAGCATTTGAAACAAAGTTTATCATCCTTGTTAATAATCAAGCCATTTTAATATAGGGACATGACCTAATCGAGTGTCCCTTTTCAAAGCATTCACTACACTTTTTACTTCTCTTAGTGTGAAGTGTGGCTTGATCATTACCTTGGATGTTACCTTGCATGGAGGCATGGTTGAGGCTTTTGGCAGAGGTATTGATTTTCATCTTTTGTTCCTTCCTCTTGGAAATCCTCAAACCCTTGACATTTTCTTCAAGGGATTTAGTGCATGCCACGATTGTTCCCGTCTCAAGCTTTTTCACCATGTGATCACAGTTATCTTGAGAAGGTTGAGTAGTGCACTTCCCTTTTAGTTGTGTCAAGCTCATTTTTAGCCTCTCATTTTCTTCTTTGAGCTTTTGATATGTATCATCTTTTGTTCCTGCAAATTCTAGCTCAAAGGAAGATTTGCTTGTCGACGGACAACAAGCATTAGCACATGGTAAAAATAGTTTTAATTTGAATACATGTGCATGAGTGAGGTTGTTGGGATTTTAAGTTTTCTATCACAACCTCATGAGCAATATTTAACATGATATGATCATCCATAAGATTTTCATGAGAACATAGAAGCATATCATATTTTTCTTGAAAAGCTAGATTTTCATCTTTTAGCTTTTCTACTTGGTCCTTAAGCAAGGCATTCCTATTTACTAATTGAGCGATACAATGTAAAGAGTTATCTTGCTCAATTGAAATAGTTTCATACCTTTGGACCAAATCAACATGAGAGCACTTTAGTTCCTCATGTTCTTTAGTCAACTCATCAAAGCGTAGCATTTTCATGGAGAGAACATCTTCTAGCATTTGACGAGCTTCGCTTTGCTCTCTCGCTCTTGTTAGAAGTTTGAGCATGACCGCCTTATCTTCTAGGCTTAGATGAGCGTAGAGTTGCATGAAGCTTCGTTCATCCTCCTCATCCTCATTTGTGCATCCGCTATCATTTTCATTAGCCACACAACATATGTGGGAATCAAAATGGGAAGATAAACCTTTTGGAGAGGTGGATTCATCGTTTGGTCTCTATTGTTCATTTTCTTCTTCTTCCTTCAAAGGGTTAGTTTCACAAATACCAAAGGAAGTAGAAGCACAAAATGAACTATCATGTTTGGACTCATCAAATTTGATTTTAATTCTAGTCCAAATATCATGCGCATCACAAATAGGTTCATCACATCTTATTATGAAGGCACGATAATCTTCTCTGCTAAGAGATTTACTTAAGATGCCATAAGCTAGATAGTTTAAGTGTATACATCTTAGATCTTCCTCGAAAGCATTTTTCCTATCATAGCCAGAAGGAATGATACTCTTGTCTAAAATTTGTTTTAATTGAGGATCTATGGTTCTAAAAGCATTTATCACCCTAGTAGACCATGAATCATAATTAGAACAATCGGGAAGCAATATCTCAAGAGTTACCTCATTGTTTTCCTTCGGAGGTGTCTTCTTATTCTTTTGGGATCTTCTTCGAGCCATCACTTCGAGTTGTTAGACTCAATATGAAGTGCCTAGCTCTGATACCAATTATTTGTGTTGGACAATTCAACCACCAAAATTATTTAGGAAAAGGTTTGACCCTATTTCCCTTTCAAAAACAGAAGCGGAATTGGGCTGTTTTAGAGAGTTGTGGAGTTGGATTGTTGGACAGGATGGTGGATGTGTGCTGCATTTTTGCCTTCATGTAGTTACTATTTTTTTTTCTAATTCGCATCATATTCAACATATATATATTTTTAAGAAGGGGCGAAGCCCCCTATTTCATTAGAAAATAGGAAAGAGTTCATTACACCGACACCCATCGTGACCCTACGGTCCGACAGACCCCCTACTAGGCCTGACCACTACCTAGACACCTTACGATATCACCTTAGATAAGTAAAGGGCCTAGAATAAAAGACAAAGTTCGACCTGCTACCAGGAACATAAGAATTTCTTATTACAAACACTTCACGACAGACAGGCGCAACAAAAGAAACTATTGCAACCCAACACCAAAAGTACAGGCGATCACATACGCCAGGAACCACAATCTTGATCACCCAGAAATTCGCCTGTCTCTCAGACACCACCCAAACGCTCGGCCAAACGCTTCACTTGCTATCTTTCTGATTAGCTTGCTTCCTTGGACCACCATTTTTTGTTCCCTCTTTCTCTGTCGAATAGCCCAGGAATCCAACCAGAAGCAACAAAGAAAAATGACGTTAGAAGGATCAAGCATAATTTTATCACCAAAGCACCAATCATTTCTTGTGCACCAAATTGCCCAGAACACCGCACCACAACCAAACATAATCAGATTAGCAATCTTATCTTTTGGTTTACTTAACCACTTATCACAAAGGTTGCTAATACTTCTTGGAATTTCCTCCAAGTTCAAAGCCACTTGGATCACTCTCCACATGTATCTCGCAGGGGACAGTGAAAGAATAAATGATCAATAGACTCATCACCACCATAGAAACAACACTCTTGAGAACCTTTCCAGTTCCTTTTCTTCAAATTGTCTTTAGTAAGAATTTTGTTTCTCACCACCAACCAGATAAAAATCTTGATTTTCTGTGGCAACTTGGATTTCCACAAGAACTTGTAAGGAACAGAAACTTGATCCATCACTTTCTTTTTATATAAAGAGTTCACAGAAAACCCCTTCTTATCAAGTCCCCAAACAATCATGTCATCCTGATCAGACAAGGAAAAATGATTACAACAATTCATCAAATCCTCAAATAACACCCTCAGATTACCAATAATCCTTCTCCTAAACGAGAGAGCATCAAAATTGGACACCAAGACCTTATTAACAGAAATGTCTTTATCATAAGCCAAGTCAAATAAGGTAGGAAATTAGACAGCCAAGGGCAGATTACCTATCCAGTTACTCTTCCAAAAGCTAGTATTCAATCCATTTCCCACCAGAGTTTTACAGTATTTATAAAAGTTATCTCTCAGACTCAAAATCTTCTTCCAAAAATGAGAATCCCCTTGTTTTTGATAGACAGAAATAAGGGGTTTTCCCTTAATGTATTTACTTGCAATGATTTTTTTGCCATAAACCCTTTGAATTTTCAATATTCCAAAGCCATTTAGTCAGTAAGGAATCATTCATAAATTCAAGGTTCAAAACCCCTAAACCTCCCTGATTTTTAGGAGAACACACAGAAGTCCAATCAACCAGATGAATTTTTTCTGACTGATGCCCACCTTGCCATAAAAGACGTCTCCTGAAAATATCCACTTTTCTGATAACAGACTTAGGAATAGGGTAAATCGAAAGCATATAAAGCGGAACATTAGAAAGGCAACTATTTAGTAGAGTCAGTTTACCACCTAGACTTAAAAATCTACCCTGCCACCCAGCAAGCCTTTTTTCCAATTTTTCTACCATGGGAATCCAGAGACTTTTATTTATCTTCTTATTATCAATTGGCACACCAAGATATTTCATAGGAAGATTACCAATAGGACAAGTAAAAATATCAGCATACAAATATTCATTTTCCTTTCCTTTTCCAAAACAATAAATTTCACTTTTATGAAAATTTATTTTCAAACCAGACATACTTTCAAACAAACACATAACGAATTTGAGGTTTCTGGCTCCTTCTAAACAATCTTGAATAAGAAAAATAGTATCATCAGCATATTGAAGACAACTGCATCTGTTTTGGATGTTATGAGGAATAAGACCTTCAATCAAACCCTCATCTTGAGCCTTGTGAATCATACACGCCAAGCCATCAGCAACCAAATTAAACAAGAGGGGAGAAAAAGGATCCCCTTGTTTCACCCTTTATGCGTAGTGAAGTATGGACCCAACATATCATTTGTTTTTATGGCTACTTTGCCACCTCGCACTGTTCTCATCACCCAATCACACCAAGTACTCCCAAAACATTTTTTATCCATCATGACATAAAGAAAATGCCAATTCACTTTGTCATAAGCTTTTTCAAAATGAATCTTAAGGACTACACCACTTTGTTTTTTCCTCTTAACCTCATGAAGAATTTCATTGAGTGAGACGACCCCGTCCATTATGTATCTGCCCTTAATAAAACCATACTGAGAGTCACTAATCACCTTTGTGATACAACTAGCCAGCCTGTTATTCAGAACTTTGGTAATAATTTTATAACAAACATTCAGAAGACAAATAGGTCTAAAGTTCTTCATATCAACCACATTATCCACTTTTGGTAAGAGAGTAACCATCCCATAATTCAATCTCTCAATATCCAGATTTCCATCATAGAAGTCTTTGAATAAGTTCCAAATGTCCATGTGGATAAGCTCCCAAAATTTTTGAAAGAAATCAGCAGGAAAACCATCTGGACCAGGAGCACTATTATGCTTCATCTCAAAAACTACTTTTTTAAATTTCATTGATGCTAAAAGGAGTAGTTAAAAGCGATCTGTCTGTGTAAAACAACTGATTCATTGTGAGATTTGAAACATTAATACTAGAGTAGACAGAAGGGCCAAAAAGATCTTTATAATATGAAGACACAATCTTATTAATATGTGACAGAACCTCCCAAGTAATTAGGCCCACCTACAGTTGTCCTTGTCCAGCGGACCTCAGACAACCCTGTAGGTGCCCCTGAATCACTTGACAAGTTCGGTATCTGCTTTTCTTACCTTTCCCAAGAGCGTTTCACCCGTCACGCAGACATTACAAGCATCGGAGTTACGAGAATGCGGAAGCAATTACATAAACTTACCTTTATTTTAAAGTAATACAAAGTTGAATATGTACAGACCAGATTATATCCTAGGAGTGCAGAGTAATATTATTACACATACCAAGGAAGGCAAAAACTCCTCCCGATAAGTTCTTACATAAAAGTTCTAAATGGAGGATCCTTTCCTCCCGCACTTCATTCCTTGCGTTCTTCCTTTGGTACCACCTTAGAACAGAAGCAACAAAAGTTTGTTGCTTCCTCACCTAAAAACAACGGGGAATAAAACTCTGAGTATGGAATTACTCAGCAAGTCTTACCCGACTAAAGAAAAGACTCTCAAGGGTATGCTGGTTAAGGGAGTCAAGGTAAGGCTTCTCAATAATCAAAGACTCTGTTTTGCAGAAATGCTTACTATAAGTGGATCATTAAAAATCCAGTTTTATTTGTCAAGTTAAGTAAAATTACCTGCAACTAGAGTTCTTTCTACCCTAGTTCAATCACTTGATCTGTACTAGCCAATTTCTTAACAAACCTTTCATCTTTACTGGAGTTCTACGTATAGGGCAGTGACCAAGTCTTCATAACCGCGAAGGTACGACGATCCGAATCGATTATACTCAGCTGAGGATCTCCAATCACACGACATATGTAGCACTTAACCCTTGCATATGTCAACCCGCCACCGGGGTTCTTAAGACCAGATCAGGTTCACGCGAACCGAGAGCACAGATACACCACCGTCCAGCCTCTTGCCACGGAGGGTACACACTACTCTCGCCACCTCTCCACGCCCATTCCGTGTTATCTTATTCTGGCCTTAGTCTGCCCGAGGCAAGGCTTACCCATGATGAGGCATGTGACCAGTTAAAGGGTCCTCGGTCATCAAGCCTACATCGAGACGGTCCTTAATCGATTCAGACGGAGACACTACACCGAGACTCCTTTCTCGTGCAAGTCACCCGCCCGGTCTCAGCTTAATCATTTCAAACCCAAAGTTCGGTACCTGGCAGAGGTACATCTTTTCCGATGTTGAACCCATCACGGCCGTGATGGATCCACCATCAAGTTTTATTTTCGAAAACATCCCACCCACTTTTGCCATATCATCTTTTGTAAAAACAAAACATTTTGTTTTTCTACAGCAAGGCTAAGCATCAAAATCTTTTGTAAAACGGGTGATCAAGGAAGGTAATCAAATTCAAGGAAGGTAATGCAGGAATTGTTTTATCAATCAACTCCTATCACATAATGCATTAAACAAGTGAGAAAGATTTTAAAAACATCAAGGAAGGTGGCAAGTGCACCGGGGCTTGCCTTCGTTGATAGGTGAGTCAGGCTCGGACCCACAGATATCAAAGTAGAAACAATTTCCTGCCTGAGATTCCGAAGGTGGTGGTGTCTTCTCTTTGGTCACTTCAACTTCTTCGTTTTCTAAATATAACCATATAGGTATATATAAGAATGAATGCCATGTAATGCTCATGAGAGTGCAAAGATAATAAGGATTTATTATCTAAAGTATTGAATACAACTTTCCTTCATGGAACTCCAAGAACTTAGGGTTTCCGGAGTCAGTAAAGGAGTTCAAAGGGCAGGGGTAGGGTTTTGGGTTCTAGTTATCAAACAAGGTCTAAATCAAACCAAACTCTACCCAAGGCTTCTAACTAATGTGTAGAGCTCATATAAAAAGTTTGGGCATTTTTGGAATTACCATTTATTTTCTAAAAATCCAGAACCAATAGTTTAAGCTATTTTAAATACTCTAAAATTCCCTATTTGATCTAAAAATAATGAAACTATTTTTATTAAATACTATAGAAAATAGGAAGTCTAGGAAAATTGGTTTGATAATTTTATCATTTTTCTATAATTTCCTGTAAATTTCTAAAGTTCTAGTGAAAAAGAAAAGGGAAAAGGTTAAACAGTACTGGGCCAGTTTCAGCCCAGGCAGCCCAACCCAGAGGGAAAGCGCGCGCGTGTCCGCGGCAGCGCTGGCATCTTTACAGAAAGGGCCTCAGGGTTTTTGCTAACTGGAAACAAATTCTTTCACTATTCCACAGAGTCGCTGACGGTTTGCAGAAAAACCCTCCATATTCTATTTCTTCGCAGCGCTGGGTCTACGACGGCGTCGAGCGCGGTGGAGCACCGGCGAGCTAGCAGACTGGCCGAACGGGGCCATGACCGGTGCTCCCGAGCGGCGGACACGAAATTGGACCCATCCTGAATCTTTTCCCCAACCTAATTTCACTAATGACCATATGGTTTGTTCTGGCCATGGTGACCGTGAGCATTGCGGCTAGAAAGTCGTGTTCCCGGCGACCAGAGGGCTTCTAGCTTAATTGGATGGGTTGTCGAGCATCACCAGTATACAGGGACATGAGAACAATGCACAAGTTGGACGGTGCCTTACCAGAACGAGTTGGCCACGGAGCGCAGAGCTTTGGGTTCGCCGGAGACAGAGAAAGGGGAAAACGGTGTCGCGGTGGCTCTGGGCGAAATTGGGAGATGGGATCGGGGCTATAGGGCCGTAAGAGGCTGTGCTTTCACCGTGCGTAATCAATTTGGGAGAAGGTGGAGAGGGCAGTGCGAATTCAACTTCGAATTAGTCACTGTGTTCGCGATGATCACACCTCGCCGTGAACCTAATGGCTATTTATAGCCGTGGCGGTCCGGGGATCACCTCGTGGCCAAGGATAGTATCACAAGTGCATGTCGACCATGTCGGTAGAAGGTACAGTGAGGGAGATTATGGCATGAGCGCCACCGCGGCAAAAGTTACTGATCACGGTGGCCACCGGTGAGGTCTCCGGCTGGACTCAAGGAGTAGTGCCACATATGCGCTGTTTAACTCCGACTCTATCCGTTTCTTATCGCGTGTGAATCCGGACGGCGACGGTGCGAATCTTCACGCAGGGAGGTCACCGGCGGTGAGCACGCAGCGCTGGCAATCTGATCCACAGCAGAGCACTGTACCATGGCGAACTGCATTCAGAGCGCCTGACAGTCAGCATTTAGGCTCGATTTTCTCACAACTCTATATGGTAAGATACTCCATGCTCTACAGCAAAGTTGGAGAGCTACAAATCAGCTACAAGTTTGTCATAGCAGCCATGGGCAGATTCTTGCTAGATCATAGTTGAATTTATGCTCAAAGTCTCAGTGGTTGCACTGTCTGTCTGAAAATTCAGACCCAGTAACCTGACAGTCCAACTTCAGTCTTAATTATCTCTAAATTCTTCTCAACAACTATGCTTACACTCTTAAGCAAAGTTGTTCTCCTTTGTTTGGTCTACAACTTTGATGTGGTTCCCTAGGGCAAAAACCCTAGAATTTGAAAGATACAAGGCTCCAAAGTTGAGCCCTCAACACTGAATTTCAGACTTAGTATAGAACTCAATTGAGGTCCATTTTGCAATTAAGTCCAAAATCCAATATTTGGCTTACAAGTCCACACATTTGTGAACCAAATGACTTAGGATACTTATTTAACCTGGTTTTTGCACTTTAGTCCAAAAGCGGACTAATTTTGCACATAGGCCCCTAGGGTTTGGATTTAGGGTCTTCCAGGGTCTCAATTAGGGTTTTTGGTATCTCAGGGGTATGAATGTAATGTAGATCCATCTTTGGTAACATTCTATGATTGTTTTACTTAAACCTTAGGGTTTTCTCAATTTGGGTCATGTTTTACCCTCCTGGTCCCTATTTAGGGTTAAGTCCCCTATTCCAGGGTTCTATTTGCAAAACACCAAAACAATACAACTTGTTTGAAATTTTTGCCTAGTGAATGCACTCTAGGTGTGTCAAACATATGCAATGCCAATGCTTATGATGTTATGCTCAAGTTTTAGTAGTAGTAACACCAGGGGTGTTACATCCTTTCCCCCATAAAAGAATCTCGTCCCGAGATTAAAAGTCCTAGGGTAAGTAATGGTAAAGGAAACACATCACATCTTTATTTCCTTATTCTTGGTACAAGGCAGGGGTGGTTTGGGACTCACTCCTTTATTATAACAATGTTGTACACTTTACAAATTACAAGAGGCTAAAAAGCCTGGGAAATTCTTATCTAAAAAGTCTTGAGTTTCCCATGTAGCCTCATCTTCGGAATGTTGGTTCCACTGTATCTTGTAAAACTTGAGAGTTTTTCTTCGGGTAATCCTGTCCTTCTGATCCAAGACTCGAATGGGATGCTCGGAATATGTCAAGTCTGGTTCAAGGACAACATCTGTCACTTCAATGGTTCGATCGGGAACCCGAAGACACTTCTTCAATTGTGACACGTGGAACACATTATGTACAGCAGACAAGGTTTCGGGTAACTGAAGTCGGTATGCCACTGGCCCATATCTTTCAAGAATAAGAAAAGGACCAATATATCATGGTGCAAGCTTTCCTTTAACCCCGAAACGCGATACACCCTTCATTGGCGAAACCTTTAAGTAGACATAGTCTCCCTCAAGGAAATATAAGGGCATTCGCCGTTTGTCTGCATAACTCTTCTGACGAGCTTGAGCTTTCTTCAAATTATGAATTATTCTTTGAACTCTTTCTTTGGTCTCTTTCACCATATTAGGCCTGAAGAAGTACCTTTCACCAGGTTTAGACCAATTTAGCAGAGTACGACATCGTCGTCCATATAAAGCTTCAAAGGGTGCCATCTTGATACTTTCTTGATAGCTATTATTATATGAGAATTCCGCTAACGACAAACATTCATCCCATTTTTGTGGGAATTCTAGAACACATGCCCGTAGCATATCTTCAAGTATTTGATTTACCCTCTCAGTCTGCCCACTGGTTTGAGGGTGATAGGCGGAGCTGTGGAGCAATTTAGTACCCAGGGATTTATGAAGTTCTTCCCAAAATTTGGACACGAATTGAGGTCCACGATTCGACACTATAGTCTTTTGGAACACCATGCAGACTAAGAATACGAGCAATGTACAATTGGGCATAAACAGTAACCGGGTGATCTGTCTTGACTGGCAGAAAATGAGCAATTTTCATAAGCCGATCAACTATAACCCAGATAGAATCATAACCTTTTGTAGTCCTGGGTAATCCCACAATGAAGTCCATGCTAATATCTTCCCATTTCCATGTTGGGATCGGCAAAGATTGTAATGGACCAACAGTCTTCATGTGTATGGCTTTGACACGCCTGCAAGTGTCACACCTAGCCACATAGCGTGCAATTTCGATCTTCATTTTTGTCCACCAGTAGTGTTGCTTTAGATCATGATACATCTTAGTGCTTCCCGGATGAATAGAATAGCGACTAAGATGTGCTTCATCTAAAATTTGCTGGCGGATCTCTTCATTCTTTGGCACCACTATGCAGTTGTTGAACCATACCACACCTTGATCGTCTTCTTTGAAACATTTGGTTGTTTCAGCCCTTATCTTCTCTCGTATGTGTTTCATACCCTCATCATCTTTCTGTGCGTCAATTATTCTTTGTAAGATGACTGACTCCAACTTTAAATGATTTGAAGTCTCATGCTGAATCATTCCCAGGTTTAATTTCTCCATCTCCTGGCATAATGTAATTGTCGAGGACCATAATTAGGGGTACCCTCAAGGCTCCTAATTCTCAGCTGGTAACCCCCATCAGCACAAAGCTGCAAAGGCCTGATGGGTGCGATTAAGTCAGGGATCAGTCCATTCGAGGGACTCGATCACGCCTCGCCCGAGCCTAGCCTCGGACAAGGGCAGCCGACCCCGGAGGATTTCCGTCTTGCCCAAGGCCCCCCTTCAGCGGCGAACATATTTCCAGCTCGCCCGAGGCCCTGCCTTCGCCAAGAAGCAACCCTGACCAAATCGCCGCACCGACCGACCAAATCACAGGAGCATTTAATGCAAAGGTGGCCTGACACCTTTATCCTGACGCGCGCCCCCTAGCCAGCAGAGCCGAAGTGACCGCCGTCACTTCGCCGCTCCACTGACCAGCCTGACAGAAGGACAGCGCCGCCTGCGCCACTCCGACTGCGGTGCCACTTGACAGAGTGAGACTGACAGGCAGTCAGGCCCGGCCAAAGGCACCATAGGAAGCTCCGCTCCGCCCGACCCAGGGCTCGGACTTGGGCTAAGTCCCAGAAGACGGCGAACTCCGCCCGTCCCAGGGCTCGGACTCGGGCTAAGTCCCGAAAGACGGCGAACTCCGCCCGACCCAGGGCTCGGACTCGGGCTAAGTCCCGGAAGACGACGAACTCCGCCCGACCCAAGGCTCGGACTCGGGCTAAGTCCCAGAAGACGACGATCTCCGCCTCGCCCGACCCAGGGCTCGGACTCGGGCTAAGTCCCGGAAGACGGCGAACTCCTCTCCGCCCGACCCAGGGCTCGGACTCGGGCTAAGTCCCAGAAGACGACGATCTCCGCCTCGCCCGACCCAGGGCTCGGACTTGGGCTCGGCCCCAGAAGACGATGAACTCCGCTTCGCCCGACCCAGGGCTCGGACTCCGCCCCGGCACCAGCCGGCGATCTCCGCCTCGCCCGGACCTAGGGCTCGGACTTGGGCTCGGCCCCATAAGACGACGAACTCCGCTTCGCCCGACCCCAGGGCTCGGACTCCGCCCCGGCACCAGCCGGCAATCTCCGCCTCGCCTGAACCTGGGGCTCGGACCCGACCTCGGCCACGGAAGACAGACTCGACCTCGGCTTCGGAGGAGCTTCCACATCGCCCAACCTAGGGCGCAGACCAGCCACGTCAACAGGAGGCGCCATCATCACCCTACCCCGAGCTGACTCGGGCCGCAGGGAACAAGGCCGGCGTCCCATCTGGCTCGCTCCGCCAGATAGGCAATGATGGCGCCCCGCATACTCTGTGACGACTGCGGCTCTCAGCCCCCTTACGGAAGCAAGAGGACGTCACCGAGGACCCAACCGCTCCGACAGCCGTCCCTCCGTCAAGCTCCAGCACTCCTCCGACGGCCACGACATCACACCAGCTGGGTGCCAAAATCTCTCCGGCTGCCACAACGGCATGTACTTAGGGTGCTAGCTCTCCTCCGCTAGACACGTAGCACTCTGCTACACCCCCCATTGTACACCTGGATCCTCTCCTTGCGCCTATAAAAGGGAGGACCAGGGCCCTCTTAGAGAGGGTTGGCCGCGCGGGGACGAGGACGAGACAGGCGCTCGCTGGAGGCCGCTCGCTCCCCCTCCCGCGTGGACGCTTGTAACCCCCTACTGCAAGCGCACCCGACCTGGGCGCGGGACGAACACGAAGGCCGCGAGATTCCCACCTCTCTCACGCCGGTCTCCGGCCGCCTCGCTCTCCCCCCTTCGCGCTCGCCCTCGCGCTCGACCCATCTGGGCTGGGGCACGCGGCGACATTCACTCGTCGGCCTAGGGACCCCCTGGTCTCGAAACGCCGACAGTTGGCGCGCCAGGTAGGGGCCTGCTGCGTGTTGACGAACAGCTTCCCGTCAAGCTCCAGATGGGCAGTCTCCAGCAACCTCTCCAACCCGGGACGGTGCTCCGTTTCGGGAGTCTTGAGTTCATGTCCCTCGACGGCAGCTACGACGTGATACTCCTTCCACCGCCGTGCGACAACGACAGTGGCGGCCGACAACCCGCCCGCCGGCGGCGGAATCGGCGACGTCTTCCCCGCATGGTGGAAGAACAACCTTCGAGCTCACCCCGTCCTCTCCCCCGCCGACGGAGGAGGAGGCGGGGCAACCAAGGCCAAGCAGGAGACAGCGCCTCGTCGGCTGTCGAGCGAGTCGACGGCCCCAGCGCCCCAACGGGGGCGCACCGGGCGTCGGCCTCGTGTTTGAGACGAAGGCGAGCGCTGTCCCCCCGCGACACGCCAATCCCGAGCAAGCGGACGACGCCAGCACGCTCGCGAAAAGCTTGCTGGATGTCACCCTCGTACCTGAGACGACGGCACAGTCAGTCCCCGACGTGACCTCATCGCCGCCCGTTGACCAAAAGGTACCGACCGATTCCCATCCCACGTCTTTTGGATTCAGCCTCGACCCGCCTAGCGGCCCCACTTTGGTGGGCGCTCTTGTAGAGGCGAGTCCAAACCCTCTGGGGTTTCGTATGCGGTCACCTTGGGACCGGCTGACGGACGTCTCGACCTACGGCCCCTCTGGGTCCGAGGAAGACGACGAGCCCAGCATCTGTTGGGGTTTCTCTGGACTTGGCAACCCCAGTGCCATGCGGGACTTCATGACCGCATGTGACTACTGCCTTTCCGACTGTTCCGACGGTAGCCGTAGCCTCGGCGATGAGGACTGCGGCCCAAGTCGCGAATGCTTCCACGTCGATCTAGGGGGTCCCTCCGAAGGCAACCATCTCGGCATGCCGGAGGACGGTGACCTCCCTAGGCCGGTGCCTCACGTTGACATCCCACGGGAGCTAGCTGTGGTCCCCGTTCAGGCGGGGGGCCATGACCCACGGCTCGAGCAAATCCGCGGGGTGCAGGCCAGGCTCGACGAGGGAGCAGGAGCGCTTGAGCCGATCCGTCGGGACGTCGGGCAGGCATGGGCGGGCCAACCTCCGGCCGGAGAAATACGTCATCTACCCCAGGGCTTCCAGCACCGCATCACCGACGATGTCAGGGTCAGGCCACCACCCGCATCCTGTGGGGTCGGCCAGAACCTGGCGGCAGCAGCAATGCTTCTTCGCGCGATGCCGGAGCCATCAACCACCAAGGGGCGGCGAATCCAGGGAGAGCTCAAGAATCTTCTGGAAGGCGCCGCGGTCCGACGGGCCGAGAGCTCCGCCTCCCGAAGGCAGGGGTACCCCTCGGAACCTCATGCCGCGACTTCCCGATTCATGCGGGAAGCCTCGGTCAACACCGGGCGCACGCGCAACACCGCGCCTGCGGCCCCGGGTCGCCTCGGCAACGAGCACCATCACCGCGACCATCGTTCCCACCTCGACGAGAGGGTGCACCGAGGCTACCATCCCAGGCGTGGGGGGCGCTACGACAGCGGGGAGGATCGGAGTCCCTCGCCCGAGCCACCCGGTCCGCACGCCTTCAGCCGAGCCATACGACGGGCGCCGTTCCCGACCCGGTTCCGACCCCCGACTACTATCACAAAGTACTCGGGGGAGACGAGACCGGAACTGTGGCTCGCGGACTACCGTCTGGCCTGCCAACTGGGTGGAACGGACGATGACAACCTCATCATCCGCAACCTCCCCTGTTCCTCTCCGACACCGCTCGCGCCTGGTTGGAGCACCTGCCTCCGGGGCAGATCTCCAACTGGGACGACCTAGTCCAAGCTTTCGCCGGGAATTTCTAGGGCACATACGTGCGCCCTGGGAATTCCTGGGACCTTCGAAGCTGCCGACAGCAGCCGGGAGAATCTCTCTGGGACTACATCCGGCGATTCTCGAAGCAGCGCACCGAGCTGCCCAACATCACCGACTCGGATGTCATCGACGCGTTCCTCGCTGGCACCACCTGTCGCGACCTGGTGAGCAAGCTGGGTCGCAAAACCCCCACCAGGGCGAGCGAGCTGATGGACATCGCCACCAAGTTCGCCTCCGGCCAAGAGGCGGTCGAGGCTATCTTCCGGAAGGACAAGCAGCCCCAGGGCCGCCCTTCGGAAGATGCCCCCGAGGCGTCAACTCAGCGCGGCGCCAAGAAGAAGGGCAAGAAGAAGTCGCAAGCGAAACGCGACGCCACCGACGCGGACCTTGTCGCCGCCGCCGAGTACAAGAACCCTCGGAAGCCCCCCGGAGGTGCCGACCTCTTCGACAAGATGCTCAAGGAGCCGTGCCCCTATCACCAGGGGCCCGTCAAGCACACCCTTGAGGAGTGCGTCATGCTTCGGCGCCACTTCCACAGGGCCGGGCCACCCGCGGAGGGTGGCAAGGCCCACGACGACGACAAGAAGGAAGATCACCAGGCAGGAGAGTTCCCCGAGGTTCGCGACTGCTTCATGATCTACGGTGGGCAGGCGGCGAACGCCTCGGCTCGGCACCGCAAGCAAGAGCGCCGGGAGGTCTGTTCGGTGAAGGTGGCGGCGCCAGTCTACCAAGACTGGTCCGACAAGCCCATCACCTTCGACCAAGCCGATCGCCCCGACCATGTGCCGAGCCCGGGGAAATACCCGCTCGTCGTCGACCCCATCATCGGTGACGTCAGGCTCACCAAGGTCCTCATGGATGGAGGCAGCAGCCTCAACATCATCTACGCCGAGACCCTCGGGCTCCTGCGTGTTGATCTGTCCTCTGTCCGGGCAGGCGCTGCGCCCTTCCATGGGATCATTCCCGGGAAGCGCGTCCAGCCCCTCGGACAGCTCGACCTTCCCGTCTGCTTCGGAACACCCTCCAACTTTTGAAGGGAGACCCTGACGTTCGAGGTGGTCGGGTTCCGAGGAACCTACCACGCGGTACTGGGGAGGCCATGCTACGCGAAGTTCATGGCCGTCCCCAACTACACCTACCTGAAGCTCAAGATGCCGGGCCCCAATGGGGTCATCACCGTCGGCCCCACGTACAAACACGCGTTCGAATGCGACGTGGAGTGCGTGGAGTACGCTGAGGCCCTCGCCGAGTCCGAGGCCCTCATCGCCGACCTGGAGAGCCTCTCTAAGGAGGTGCCAGACGTGAAGCGTCATGCCGGCAACTTTGAGCCAGCGGAGACGGTTAAGTCCGTCCCCCTCGACACCAGCGGCGACGCCTCCAAGCAGATCCGGATCGACTCCGGGCTCGATCCCAAATAGGAAGCAGTGCTCGTCGACTTTCTCCGCGCGAACGCCGACGTCTTCGCGTGGAGTCCCTCGGACATGCCCGGCATACCGAGGGATGTCGCCGAGCACTCGCTGGACATCCGAGCCGGAGCCCGACCCGTCAAGTAGCCACTGCACCGATTCGACGAGGAGAAGCGTAGAGCCATAGGCGAGGAGATCCACAAGCTAATGGCAGCAGGGTTCATCAAAGAGGTATTCCATCCTGAATGGCTTGCCAACCCTGTGCTTGTGAGAAAGAAAGGGGGGAAATGGCGGATGTGTGTAGACTACACTGGTCTCAACAAAGCATGTCCGAAGGTTCCCTACCCTCTGCCTCGCATCGACCAAATCGTGGATTCCACTGCTGGGTGCGAAACCCTGTCTTTCCTCGATGCCTACTCAGGGTATCATCAAATCAGGATGAAAGAGTCCGACCAGCTCGCGACTTCTTTCATCACACCCTTTGGCATGTACTGCTATGTCACCATGCCGTTCGGCTTGAGGAATGCGGGCGCGACGTACCAGCGGTGCATGAACCATGTGTTCGGCGAACACATTGGCCGCACGGTCGAGGCCTACGTCGATGACATCGTAGTCAAGACGAGGAAAGCCTCCGACCTCCTTTCCGACCTTGAAGCGACATTCTGATGTCTCAAGGCGAAAGGCGTCAAGCTCAATCCCGAAAAGTGTGTTTTTGGAGTACCCCGAGGCATGCTCTTGGGGTTCATCATCTCCGAGCGGGGTATCGAAGCCAACCCGGAGAAGATCGCAGCTATCACCAGCATGGGGCCCATCAAGGACTTGAAAGGCGTACAGAGGGTCATGGGATGCCTCGCGGCTCTGAGCCGCTTCATCTCACGCCTCGGCGAAAGAGGCCTACCTCTGTACCGCCTCTTAAGGAAGGCCGAGTGCTTCACTTGGACCCCTGAGGCCGAGGAAGCCCTCGGGAACCTGAAGGCGCTCCTCACAAAGGCGCTTATCTTGGTGCCCCCAGCTGCCGGAGAAGCCCTCCTGGTCTACGTCGCCGCGACCACTTAGGTGGTTAGCGCCGCGATTGTGGTCGAGAAGCAAGAAGAGGGGCATACATTGCCCGTTCATAGGCCAGTCTACTTCGTCAGCGAGGTACTCTCCGAAACCAAGATCCGCTACCCACAAGTTCAGAAGCTGCTGTACGCGGTGATCCTAACGCGGCGGAAGCTGCGACACTACTTCGAGTCTCATCCGGTAACTGTGGTGTCATCCTTCCCCCTGGGGGAGATCATCCAGTGCCGAGAGGCCTCGGGTAGGATTGCAAAGTGGGCGGTGGAAATCATGGGCGAGACAATCTCGTTCGCTCCTCGGAAGGCCATCAAGTCCCAGGTCTTGGCGGACTTCGTAGCTGAATGGGTCGACACCCAGCTACCCACGGCTCCGATCCAACCGGAGCTCTGGACCATGTTCTTCGACGGGTCGCTGATGAAGACAGGAGCCGGCGCAGGCCTACTCTTCATCTCGCCCCTCGGGAAGCACCTACGCTACGTGCTACGCCTCCATTTCCCGGCGTCCAACAATGTGGCCGAGTATGAGGCTCTGGTCAACGGGTTGCGGATCGCCATCGAGCTAGGGGTTCGACGCCTCGACGCTCGTGGCGACTCGCAGCTCGTCATTGACCAAGTCATGAAGAACTCCCACTGCCGCGACCCGAAGATGGAGGCCTACTGCGATGAGGTTCGGCGCCTGGAAGACAAGTTCTACGGGCTCGAGCTCAACCACATCGCTCGGCGCTACAACGAGACTGCGGACGAGCTGGCTAAAATAGCCTCGGGGCGAACGACGGTTCCCCCGGACGTCTTCTCCCGGGATCTGCATCAACCCTCCGTCAAGGTCGACGACACGCCCGAGCCCGAGGCACCCTCGGCCCAGCCCGAGGTACCCTCGGATCATTCCGAGGCACCCTCGGCTCGGCCCGAGGTATCCTCGGTTCAACCCGAGGTACCCTCGGCCCCCGAGGGCGAGATGCTGCACGTCGAGGGGGAGCAAAGCGGGGTCACGCCTGATCAAAACTGGCAGACCACGTACCTGCAATATCTCCACCGGGGAGAGCTACCCCGCGACCGAGCCGAGGCTCGGCGGGTGGCGTGGCGCGCCAAGTCGTTCGTCTTGCTGGGAGATGAGAAGGAGCTCTACCACCGGAGCCCCTCCGGTATCCTCCAGTGATGCATCTCCATCGCCGAAGGTCAGGAACTCCTGCGAGAGATACACTCGGGGGCTTGCGGCCATCACGCAGCGCCTCAAGCCCTTGTCGGGAATGCTTTCCGGCAAGGCTTCTACTGGCCGACGGCGGTGGCCGACGCCACTAGAATTGTCCGCACCTGCGAAGGGTGTCAGTTCTACGCAAGGCAGACCCACCTGCCCGCTCAGGCTCTGCAGACGATACCCATCACCTGGCCTTTTGCTGTGTGGGGTCTGGATCTCGTCGGCTCCTTGCAGAAGGCACCCGGGGGCTACACGCACCTGCTGGTCGCCATCGACAAATTCTCCAAGTGGATCGAGGTCCGACCCCTGAACAGCATCAGGTCCGAGTAGGCGGTGGCGTTCTTCACCAACATCATCCATCGCTTCGGGGTCCCGAACTCCATCATCACCGACAACGGCACCCAGTTCACTGGCAGAAAGTTTCTGGACTTCTGCGAGGACCACCACATCCGGGTGGACTGGGCCGCCGTGGCTCACCCCATGTCAAATGGGCAAGTAGGGCGTGCCGACGACATGATTCTACAAGGGCTCAAGCCTCGGATCTACAACAACCTCAACAAGTTCGGCAAGCGATGGATGAAGGAACTCCCCTCGGTGGTCTGGAGTCTGTGGACAAGGCCGAGCCGAGCCACGGGCTTCACGCCGTTCTTCCTAGTCTACGGGGCCGAGGCCGTCTTGCCCACAGACCTGGAATACGGCTCCCCGAGGACGAGGGCCTACACCGACCAAAGCAACCAAGCAAGCCGAGAAGACTCGCTGGACCAGCTGGAGGAGGCTCGGGACAAGGCCTTACTACACTCGGCGCGGTACCAGCAGTCCCTGCGACGCTACCATGCCCGAGGGGTCCGGTCCCGAGACCTCCAGGTGGGCGACCTAGTGCTTCGGCTGCGACAAGACGCCCGAGGGCGGCACAAGCTCACGCCTCCCTGGGAGGGGCCGTTCGTCATCGCCAAAGTTCTGAAGCCCGGAACGTACAAGCTGGCCAACAGTCAAGGCGAGGTCTACGACAACGCTTGGAACATCCAACAGCTACGTCGCTTCTACCCTTAAGATGTTTTCAAGTTGTTCGTATACCTCGCTCCCACGCAAGTCTTAGTCTTGAAGGAAGGGTCAGCCTCGCCTCGGCAGAGCCCGACCCTCCCTCGGGGGCTACACCCGCCGAACGCTTCGTGCATGCAACTGCACCGCCACTTGTGCCACCACCGCGCCTCCTCGACTGCGGAACCAATGCCGCGACTCGAGGTGACCCAGCGGCTCCAGCCTGACGCGACGGTCAATACGGCCGAAGACGGGCCGACAGTAATGGCGGTGGCAGGCGGGCAGGTGCAGCGGTCACGTCGTCAGCCAAGCTTACGTCCCGTCCGGGGGCAGCGAGAGAACCCTCTCTCACGGCGTGAAGACAACGCGCCCGTGATCCGTTCCTCGAACGGCTCGCGCACGCACAACGGCCACCCCGCCAACCACTCGCCCCGTCGCATTAACTCCGCGGCGGGACAGGCGGCGCCTCTGGCAGGAGAAGCGGGCGACGCTTCGCCTTCGCCATAATGACCGCGTCAAAAAAGGTACGCCGCGTCGTTCGATTTCGTATCCTTTTCCTTTTTTCCTCTTTCTCTCTCTCGCAACAGGGACCAGGAAAGGGGAATACCCCGAAAAGGATCCTTCCCCGTGAAGGAACCAGGCTCCGAGCCCCCCTACTGATCAGAGGTTCGAAGGCTGGCCCCCCGGAAGGGTTCGACAGCCGCCTCAGATCGCGTGGGCCCTACACCCACTACTGGTCAGAGGTTCGAAGGCCGGCCCCTCGGAAGGGTTCCACGACCGCCTCAGGCTACTCCGGCTCCACGCCCATTACTGATCAGGGGTTCGAAGGCTGGCCCCCGAAGGGTTCACAGCCGCCTCAGACGCCGAGCGAGGGATGACCATGGGTACGTTCGATACATAACCAAGGCTCGGGCTGCGCTCCTGAGGTACCCTAGGACATTTCCGAGACCAGCGGGAACGATCTTGTAACGGAATCCCATCAGAGGGAGGCATCGAGCCCTCGGACCCCGTCGCCAGGGGACCGGGTCCGGCAGATCACCCGCAGGTACTTCTGGGCGTGCCCCTGGGCCCCTAGCCGACCCCCAACGAACGGGGCACAGACGTCCACTCGGATTACCCGCTTGCAGCTCACCGGAGACACCATGTTCGGCGCCCATCGAGGGCAACATGGCGCTTTCCCCCCTCCTGCTTGCGGAAAGGCGACGCAGGGGCGTATGTAAAAAAGTCGAGTCTGTCCCTGATCGTCCTCTCGCCCTATGCAGAGGCTCGGGGGCTGCTCTCGCAAACCCGGCTCCGGCCGAACCGTTGACAGCGTCAACATACCAGCCCGAGAACTTGGGACCCGACCATACACCTGGGCTACGGCCAGCTCGCATGAGGGAACGACCAGACCAGCCGAAGCACTACGCAAGGCATTAAGACCTCGAAGGAGTGAAACCACTCCTCCGAGGCCTCGGGGGCTACACCCGGCGGGTGCGCTCGCGCGCACCCACCGGAACAAAACGCAACCGAGAAAGGCTGGTCCCCTTGCAAAAAAGTGCGACGAAAGCCTCCAAGCGAGTGCAAACACTCCCTTCGAGGCTCGGGGGCTACTGTCGGGGACCATAATTAGGGGTACCCTCAAGGCTCCTAATTCTCAGCTGGTAACCCCCATCAGCACAAAGCTGCAAAGGCCTGATGGGTGCGATTAAGTCAGGGATCAGTCCATTTGAGGGACTCGATCATGCCTCGCCCGAGCCTAGCCTCGGACAAGGGCAGCCGACCCTAGAGGATTTCCGTCTCGCCCGAGGCCCCCTTCAGCGGCGAACATATTTCCGGCTCGCCCGAGGCCCTGCCTTCGCCAAGAAGCAACCCTGACCAAATCGCCGCACCGACCGACCAAATCGCAGGAGCATTTAATGCAAAGGTGGCCTGACACCTTTATCCTGACGCGCGCCCCTAGCCGGCAGAGCCGAAGTGACCGCTGTCACTTCGCCGCTCCACTGACCGGCCTGACAGAAGGACAGCGCCGCCTGCGCCACTCCGACTGCGGTGCCACTTGACAGAGTGAGACTGACAGGCAGTCAGGCCCGGCCAAAGGCACCATAGGAAGCTCCGCTCCGCCCGACCCAGGGCTCGGACTCGGGCTAAGTCCCGGAAGACGGCGAACTCCGCCCGACCCAGGGCTCGGACTCGGGCTAAATCCCGGAAGACGGCGAACTCTGCCCGACCCAGGGCTCGGACTCGGGCTAAGTCCCGGAAGACGGCGAACTCCACCCGACCCAGGGCTCGGACTCGGGCTAAGTCCCGGAAGACGGCGAACTCCGCCCGACCCAGGGCTCGGACTCGGGCTAAGTCCCGGAAGATGGTGAACTCCGCCCGACCCAAGGCTCGGACTCGGGCTAAGTCCCAGAAGACGACGATCTCCGCCTCGCCCGACCCAGGGCTCGGACTCGGGCTAAGTCCCGGAAGACGGCGAACTCCTCTCCGCCCGACCCAGGGCTCGGACTCGGGCTAAGTCCCAGAAGACGACGATCTCCGCCTCGCCCGACCCAGGGCTCGGACTTGGGCTCGGCCCCAGAAGACGACGAACTCCGCTTCGCCCGACCCTAGGGCTCGGACTTCGCCCCAGCACCAGCCGGCGATCTCCGCCTCACCCGGACCTAGGGCTCGGACTTGGGCTCGGCCCCATAAGACGACGAACTCCGCTTCGCCCGACCCCAGGGCTCGGACTCCGCCCCGGCACCAGCCGGCAATCTCCGCCTCGCCCGAACCTGGGGCTCGGACCCGACCTCGGCCACGGAAGACAGACTCGACCTCGGCTTCGGAGGAGCTTCCACATCGCCCAACCTATGGCGCAGACCAGCCACGTCAACAGGAGGCGCCATCATCACCCTACCCCGAGCTGACTCGGGCCGCAGGGAACAAGACCGGCGTCCCATCTGGCTCGCTCCGCCAGATAGGCAATGATGGCGCCCCGCATACTCTGTGACGACTGCGGCTCTCAGCCCCCTTACGGAAGCAAGAGGACGTCAGCGAGGACCCAACCGCTCCGACAGCCGTCCCTCCGTCAAGCTCCAGCACTCCTCCGACGGCCACGACATCACACCAGCTGGGTGCCAAAATCTCTCTAGCTGCCACAACGACATGTACTTAGGGCGCTAGCTCTCCTCCGCTAGACACGTAGCACTCTGCTACACCCCCCATTGTACACCTGGATCCTCTCCTTGCGCCTATAAAAGGGAGGACCAGGGCCCTCTTAGAGAGGGTTGGCTGCGCAGGGACGAGGACGAGACAGGCGCTCGCTGGAGGCCGCTCGCTCCCCCTCCCGCGTGGACGCTTGTAACCCCCTACTGCAAGCGCACCCGACCTGGGCGCGGGACGAACACGAAGGCCGCGGGATTCCCACCTCTCTCACGCCGGTCTCCGGCCGCCTCGCTCTCCCCCCTTCGCGCTCGCCCTCGCGCTCGACCCATCTGGGCTGGGGCACGCGGCGACATTCACTCGTCGGCCTAGGGACCCCCCGGTCTCAAAACGCCGACAGTAATGTCAGAAGTCCTCATTGTTAGACAATGGCAGGAAGCCTTACGACTGAGTGCATTTGCCACTACATTTGCTTTGCCTGGGTGATAATGGATTTCTAATTCATAATCCTTGATCAGCTCGAGCCATCGCCTTTGTCTCATATTCAATTCTGACTGGGTGAAGATATACTTCAAGCTTTTATGGTCTGTATAAATATGACAGACATTACCCAGCAGATAATGACGCCAGATCTTTAGGGCATGAGCCACCGCAGCTAGCTCCAGATCATGAGTAGGATAATGTTCCTCATGTCGGCGCAACTGCCTTGAAGCATACGCAATTACTCGGCCTTCTTGCATTAACACACAGCCGAGACCACTGCCTGATGCGTCACAATACACATCAAAGGGCTTATTAATATCCGGTTGAGCCAATACCGGAGCGGTGGTTAATAATATCTTCAATTGTTCAAAAGCTTCATCACACTTTGAAGACCAATTGAATTTAATATCATTCTTCAATAAACTTGTGATTGGCTTCACAAGCTTAGAAAAATCTGGTATAAATCGGCGGTAATAACCAGCCAGTCCAAGGAAACTTCGGACTTGATGAACAGTGGTTGGGGGTTTCCACTCCAAAATGTCCTTGACTTTGCTGGGATCTACTGCAATCCCTCTGGCAGACAGTACATGTCCCAGAAATTGAATTTCCTCCAGCCAAAACGTGCATTTGCTAAACTTGGCATATAACTGATGTTCTTTCAAGCGCGTTAACACGATCCGTAAGTGTTGGGCATGCTCCTCTTCATTCTTGGAATATATTAAAATATCGTCTATGAATACCACCACAAACTTGTTCAACTCGGGCATGAATACCGAGTTCATCAAATACGTGAAGTGGGCAGGAGCATTTGTCAATCCGAAAGACATTACCAGGTATTCAAATAATCCATACCGCGTAGTGAATGCGGTCTTTGGTATATCCTCGGGCCGAATACGGATCTGGTGATAGCCCGATCTGAGATCAATCTTGGAGAATACCCTCGCTCCAGTTAGTTGATCAAATAGAATGTCAATCCGTGGAAGAGGGTACTTGTTTTTGATAGTGACCTCATTCAGGGGTCGATAATCCACACACATCCGTAAAGTTTGATCCTTCTTCTTGATGAATATGGCTGGACAACCCCATGGCGACGAGCTTGGCCAGATGAATCCTTTCTCAAGTAGATCTTGTAATTGAATCTTCAGTTCTGCCAACTCATTTGGAGGCATTCGGTACGATCTTCTAGATATGGGAGCCGTACCGGGCTTCAACTCAATTACAAACTCTACCTCACTTTTAGGTGGCAGTCCAGGCAAATCCTCTGGAAAGACATCGGGAAACTCGCATACTACCGGAATATCCTTGATCTTCGGTATATTGGCTTCATAAACTCTGCCAGTAGCTTTGGTTGGAATGGGGATAGGCAAAAGAATTTCTTCTTGGTTATGACTCAACCTGATACTTCTCTGATCAGTGTTGAGAGTTGCTTTATGTCTGGCTAACCAATTCATGCCCAAAATGACATCTATGTCTTGGCCTTTCAGAACAATCATATTAGTAGGAAAGTCCCGTCCGACCAATGTTACGGGCACTTGGTAGGCCACTTCTCTAGTAAATATTTGTCCCCCGGGTGAGTGAATTTTAAACCCTTCTTTTGATTCATGGCATGAAATGCAATGTTGCTCCACAAATTTCTTGCTGATGAATGTATGCGAAGCACTAGAATCAAAGAGAATAACTGCGGGATGATTGGCCACAAGGAACGTACCCATCATTACCGGCTCATCGTCCGGTGTAGTGGCCACTTGTGTATAATATATGCGTCCCGTCTTCTTTGTATTTTTGCCCATAGTATTTCCCTTGGCTTGAGATGAATTCCCAGATCCTTGTTGATTGTTTGACTGGTTCTGCTTTGGATAAGGGCAATCTTTGATAAAATGCCCAGACTTCCCACAATTGAAGCATCCCGTTGATGAACTGGGAAGGGCAGGGAATCGAGTGCATGGGGCACCCGGCTGATTTGATGCAGTGGGGGCATTATTGGGATGAATAAATACTGGTTGCTTAAAAGGGAAGGAGGGTGGACGAGAGAAAGAGCGATTCTGGTTGGAAGGTCGGATAACAAACCATTGCCTTTTCACCGGGCCCTGACTAGGCCTGTCACCTCCAAAACCCTTGGATTTTCCGGCGCCTGCATACTTCGCTTCTACTGCCAATGCTGTACTGACAGCTCTTCCATAAGTAAGATCTATGCAGGTTGCCATCTTTCTTTGCAGTCGATCATTTAAACCTCTCATAAAACAATTCTTCTTCTTCAAATCTGTGTTCACTTGATCGATTGCGTACTGGGATAAATGATTGAATTTATTGAGATACTGATTAACAGTATCCCCTCCTTGCTTCAGCTTCATAAATTCCTCCTGCTTCAGATGGAGGACTCCCTCAGGCACATAATGTTCTCTGAAGGCTAACTTGAACTCATCCCATGTTATTTGATGACCAGCCGGTTGTACGACAACAAAATTTCCCCACCAGGTGCTGGCAGGTCCACGCAATTGCTGTGCCGCAAATAGGGGCTTCTAGATTTCGGAACACCGAATAAGCCCAAATTTCTGCTCGATGACACAGACCCATTCGTCCGCTTCTAAGGGGTCTTCCGCCTTTACGAACAACGGTGGACGTGTCTCGGAGAAGTCCAAGTAAGAGGTTTCACGGGGACCCTGTTGATAACCCCGCCCGCCTTGTTGTTGAAACTGTTGACCCGCCATCTCTCTCAGAAAACGGGTATTATCCGCGGTCGCGTTTACCAAGGCGGCGATAGCCTCGGCAAGTGTGGGAGGGACTGGAGGTGGATTCGGCGTGGCCTCCCTACCACGGGAGGTACTAGCTCCGTCTTGTGCGTGAGTCCTGGAAGGCATCTGTGGCAACAACATTTGGAAACAATATGACATGCCAAAGAAAACCATCCATTTTACATTACCAAAAAGAGTAATGTTACAGACTCGGATTTTTACAATAGGATACATTACCTATTATACAATAGCACTACCTATTATACAATAGTACAACCTATTATACAATACACTACTTCTATTTCTACTACTACACCACTATTCCTGCTTCCGGTTGCTCCTGGCAGCCTCATCGTCGGGTGTGGGAGACCATTCATCGACCAGCCTCATAGAAGGAGGGGGCCTAAAAAGGTCCAACTCACCACCAAGCGCTTCTCCCGCAACATGCGTGGGTCCGGCTTCCGATTCGACAGGATCTGCAAGTTCACTGGGATGCAGTTGCGAATATAATACATGAACTTCTTCATGTAAGGTATTGCAATATGTCTGCAGGTTATCAACGGCCAAGTTGAGCTCTGCTACTCGAGCTTGAGCTGTTTCCTCCTTGGCCCAGGCAAGCGAACGAGATTGAACAACCCAGTCGAGTTCCAAATCTCGGTCCGCGAGCTGATAACGCAGATGGCGGACGTCTCTTCTCAATTCATTTATTCGGTCGCCATCTGTGACCCATATATCCATCCTGCGGCGGAGTTCCGCTTGGAGCCGACTCACTTCAGCTTCGAGATCCCCTATCGGATCATTGCTTCCACTACTACTATTATCATGTCTTGGGGCCAGCTGGTGACACGGCACACCAATCGGTCCAGTATGTTTGCGCGCAGTTCTCCTCGTGCGCGGCGGCATTTTTCTAAGGGGGAAAATTTGATTAGTATAGTTCTTAGCATGATGCATGTATAATTACAGAATCAACCTTAGTTGATTCACACCTTCTATATGTTGCACTCTTACTACCTGGTCTTTAAGATAAACTCTTCAGAATACTTAGGTAAGAACGAAAGAGATTTTCTAGATAAGTCTTTAGAAAATCCTTTTGAAGATGCCTCATAATATCTGCAGAGAAGGGCTTCGCTCCGATACCAGCTGTGACGGAACCTCCCAAGTAATTAGGCCCACCTACAGTTGTCCTTGTCTAGCGGACCTCAGACAACCCTGTAGGTGCCCCTGAATCACTTGACAAGTTTAGTATCTGCTTTTCTTACCTTTCCCAAGAGCGTTTCACCCGTCACGCAGACATTACAAGCATCGGAGTTACGAGAATGCGGAAGCAATTACATAAACTTACCTTTATATTAAAGTAAGACAAAGTTGAATATGTACAGACCAGATTATATCCTAGGAGTGCAGAGTAATATTATTACACATACCAAGGGAGGTAAAAACTCCTCCCGATAAGTTCTTACATAAAAGTTCTAAATGGAGGATCCTTTCCTCCCGCACTTCATTCCTTGCGTTCTTCCTTTGGTACCACCTTAGAACAGAAGCAACAAAAGTTTGTCGCTTCCTCACCTAAAAACAACGGGGAATAAAACCCTGAGTATGAAATTACTCAGCAAGTCTTACCCGACTAAAGAAAAGACTCTCAAGGGTATGCTGGTTAAGGGAGTCAAGGTAAGGCTTCTCAATAATCAAAGACTCTGTTTTGCAGAAATGCTTACTATAAGTGGATCCTTAAAATCTAGTTTTATTTGTCAAGTTAAGTAAAATTACCTGCAACTAGAGTTCTTTCTACCCTAGTTCAATCACTTGACCTGTACTAGCCAATTTCTTAACAAACCTTTCATCTTTACTGGAGTTCTACGTATAGGGCAGTGACCAAGTCTTCATAACCGTGAAGGTACAGCGATCCGAATCGATTATACTCAGCTGAGGATCTCCAATCACACGACATATGTAGCACTTAACCCTTGCATATGTCAACCCGCCACCGGGGGTTCTTAAGACCAGATCAGGTTCACGCGAACCGAGAGCACAGATACACCACCGTCCAGCCTCTTGCCACGGAGGGTACACACTACTCTCGCCACCGCTCCACGCCCATTCCGTGTTATCTTATTCTGGCTTTAGTCTGCCCGAGGCAAGGCTTACCCATGACGAGGCATGTGACCAGTTAAAGGGTCCTCGGTCATCAAGCCTACATTGAGACGGTCCTTAATCGACTTAGACGGAGACACTACACCGAGACTCCTTTCTCGTGCAAGTCACCCGCTCGGTCTCAGCTTAATCATTTCAAACCCAAAGTTTGGTACCTGGCAGAGGTACATCTTTTCTGATGTTGAACCCATCACGGCCGTGATGGATCCACCATCAAGTTTTATTTTCGAAAACATCCCACCCACTTTTGCCATATCATCTTTTGTAAAAACAAAACATTTTGTTTTTCTACAGCAAGGCTAAGCATCAAAATCTTTTGTAAAATGAGTGATCAAGGAAGGTAATCAAATTCAAGGAAGGTAATGCAGAAATTGTTTTATCAATCAACTCCTATCACCTAATGCATTAAACAAGTGAGAAAGACTTTAAAAACATCAAGGAAGGTGGCAAATGCACCGAGGCTTGCCTTCGTTGATAGGTGAGTCAGGCTTGGACCCGCAGATATCAAAGTAGAAACAATTTCCTGCCTGAGATTCCGAAGGTGGTGGTGTCTTCTCTTCGGTCACTTCGACTTCTTCGTTTTCTAAATATAACCATATAGGTATATATAAGAATGAATGCCATGTAATGCTCATGAGAGTGCAAAGATAATAAGGATTTATTATCTAAAGTCTTGAATACAACTTTCCTTCACGGAACTCCGAGAACTTAGGGTTTCCAGAGTCAGTAAAGGAGTTCAAAGGGCAGGGGTAGGGTTTTGGGTTCTAGTTATCAAACAAGGTCTAAATCAAACCAAACTCTACCCAAGGCTTCTAACTAAGGTGTAGAGCTCATATAAAAAGTTTGGGCATTTTTGGAATTACCATTTATTTTCTAAAAATCCAGAACCAATAGTTTAAGCTATTTTAAATACTCTAAAATTCCCTATTTGATCTAAAAATAATGAAACTATTTTTATTAAATACTATAGAAAATAGGAAGTCTAGAAAAATTGGTTTGATAATTTTATCATTTTTCTATAATTTCCTGTAAATTTCTAAAGTTCCAGTGAAAAAGAAAAGGGAAAAGGTTAAACAGTACTGGGCCGGTTTCAGCCCAGGCAGCCCAACCCAGAGGGAAAGCGCGTGCAAGTCCGCGGCAGCGCTGACGTCTTTACAGAAAGGGCCTCGGGGTTTTTGCTAACTGGAAACGGATTCTTTCACTATTCCATAGAGTCGCTGACGGTTTGCAGAAAAACCCTCCATATTCTATTTCTTCGCAGCGCTGGGTCCACGACGGCGTCGAGCGCGGTGGAGCACCGGCGAGCTTGCAGACTGGCCGAACGGGGCAATGACCGGCGCTCCCGAGCGGCGGACACGAAATTGGACCCATCATGAACCTTTTCCCCAACCTAATTTCACTAATGACCATATGGTTTGCTCTGGCCATGGTGACCGTGAGCATTGCGGCTAGACAGTCGTGTTCCCGGCGACCAGAGGGCTTCTAGCTTAATTGGTTGGGTTGTCGAGCATCACCAGTATACAGGGACATGAGAACAATGCACGAGTTGGACGGTGCCTTACCAGAACGAGTTGGCCACGGAGCGCAGAGCTTTGGGTTCGCCGGAGATAGAGAAAGGGGAAAACGGTGTCGCGGCGGCTCTGGGTGAAATTGGGAGATGGGATCGGGGCTATAGGGCCATAAGAGGCTGTGCTTTCACCGTGCGTAATCAATTTGGGAGAAGGTGGAGAGGGCAGTGCAAATTCGACTTCGAATTAGTCACTGTGTTCGCGATGATCACACCTCGCCGTGAACCTAATGGCTATTTATAGTCGTGACCGTCCAGCGATCACCTCGCGGCCAAGGATAGTATCGCAAGCGCTTGTCGATCACATCGGTAGAAGGTACAGTGAGGGAGATTATGGCATGAGCGCCACCGCGGCAAAAGTTACCGATCACGGTGGCCGCCGGTGAGGTCTCCGGCTGGACTCAGGGAGTAGTGCCACGTATGCGTTGTTTAACTCCGACTCTATCCGTTTCTTATCGCGCGTGAAACCGGACGGCGGCGGCGTGAATCTTCGCGCAGGGAGGTCGCCGGCGGTGAGCATGCAACACTGGCAATCTGATCCACAGCAGAGCACTGTACCATGGCGAACTGCATTCAGTGCGCCTGACAGTCAGCATTTAGGCTCGATTTTCTCACAACTCTATATGGTAACATACTCCATGCTCTGCAGCAAATTTGGAGAGCTACAAATCAGCTACAAGTTTGTCATAGCAGCCATGGGCAGATTCTTGCTGGATCATAGTTGAATTTATGCTCAAAGTCTTAGTGGTTGCACTGTCTGTCTGAAAATTCAGACCTAGTAACCTGACAGTCCAACTTCAGTCTTAATTATCTCTAAATTCTTCTCAACAACTATGCTTACACTCTTAAGCAAAGTTGTTCTCCTTTGTTTGGTCTACAACTTTGATGTGGATCCCTAGGGCAAAAACCCTAGAACTTGAAAGATACAAGGCTCCAAAGTTGAGCCCTTAACACTGAATTTCAGACTTAGTATAGAACTCAATTGAGGTCCATTTTGCAATTAAGTCCAAAATCCAATATTTGGCTTACAAGTCCACACATTTGTGAACCAAATGACTTAGGATACTTATTTAACCTGGTTTTTGCACTTTAGTCCAAAAGCGGACTAATTTTGCACATAGGCCCCTAGGGTTTGGATTTAGGGTCTTCCAGGGTCTCAATTAGGGTTTTTGGTATCTCAGGGGTATGAATGTAATGTAGATCCATCTTTGGTAACATTCTATGATTGTTTTACTTAAACCTTAGGGTTTTCTCAATTTGGGTCATGTTTTACCCTCCTGGTCCCTATTTAGGGTTAAGTCCCCTATTCCAGGGTTCTATTTGCAAAACACCAAAACAATACAACTTGTTTGAAATTTTTGCCTAGTGAATGCACTCTAGGTGTGTCAAACATATGCAATGCCAATGCTTATGATGTTATGCTCAAGTTTTAGTAGTAGTAACACCAGGGGTGTTACATAATACGTACAGAATCATTCACAGAGGCCCCCTCATGAATCAAAAAAGGAATTTTAACACGTCTTTTTCGACCTTTCGCAATAAGATGAAAGAATTTTGTATTCTCATCCGCCTCATTAATGAATTTCTCCATCGCAGTTTGCTTTTTTTGCACCCTTCTTCTTCCATAATCTTTTTCAAATTCCACTCCAACTCAAGCTTTTCGATTCTTTCAGCATCGGAAATGCCCAAAATTTCACATCTTTTATCTAAAATATCAATTTTACTCATCAGATCCTTTTTCAGTTTTAAATATATTCCTTCGACATTTATATTCCAACCTTTCAACATTTTTTTGAGACGTTTTGTTTTTTCTTTCCAAATATCAATACTTTTTTACCTCTAACAGGCAAAGACCAATTATTTTCAACTAGTTTTCTAAAATCAGGTCTAAACATCCAACACAACTCATATCTAAAATCTCTAAAGGGGGCGCAAAATTAGTTTTGAGACATAATGGCACATGATTAGAAAAATATCTACTGAGGCCAGAAACATTCACATTATTATAATAAAGATCCCACTCCGGGCTGACAAGAAATCTGTCCAACTTCTCATAAGTGGGGGGGGGGATTTCTGTTATTGGACCAGGCATAGAGTCTACCACTAAGCTCAAGTTCAATCAGATCGTGCACATCAATAATAGAATTAAACAAAGAACTCCACCTATTAGTACCTCCAGGTTTATTTTATCTGACTCTGTCCTAAGGATATTAAAGTCACCACCAATTAACATGGGGTGAGAGCACTTGGAACAGAAAGCAGATAATTCACTCAAAAATTTTTGTTTCTGGTCATTTTGAGCAGCTCCATACACGTTTATGAAGTTCCAAATAAAGCCTGAATCTTTATGAACCACCAGAATACGAATCATAAATTTCCCCAAATCTTTTCTCTCACATAAAAAATGTCTGCATCAAACCCTACGAGTAAGCCACCAGATCTCCCATTAGGGGGGACCAAACTCAAGCAAAATTTCTATTGCCGCCAATGAAATTCAACCAAGAGTCATCAAAGTTTTTTTTGTTGGTTTGTTGAAGACCAATAAAATCAATTCTCTCTTTCCTAATAATATCTCTTAGGAAATCACTTTTCACATCTTTACCTAGACCCTGACAATTCCAAATTAAACCTATCATTCTGAACAACTTTGGGTGAGCCCCTCTTTCAGACCTCTCCTTTTAATAGGAAAATTCCTATGTTTCAGAGACTTGTTATTTTTCTTTTTCCTCACAGACTTTTTTCTGTGGCGAATTTTGCGACCTTTTCTTAGCACCATCACATTTTCTAAATCAGTCAAAGCATTCTCCTCTCCTTCATTATGGACACTATTATCCATATCAGAGTCATGAATAACTGACTTGTTAGGTTCAAAAGTACACTTAATAGATTGCACAACAAGATTTTTCCTAGAAAGCTCTAAAGATTTTATCAGTCTAAATTTTCCACAGCTTCATTAAAAGAAGAGCCTAATTCAACACCTAATTTGTGCGCAACATCCATAAGAACAACATTATCAGTATTAAGAACATAAAATGGATTAGCAGACGTACCTTTGTTGATGAACGCGTCTTTAGCCATTGCTCTCGTTGTAGCCTTATCCGCAATCTTCATCTCCTTGTTGGACTCCAGCCTGCTGCTCCTTCGGACACCTTCTACAAGCTCCCCTTCCATGGACCCTCCTTTCTTAACCCCAACTTCTTTGCCAGCCTCTTCAGAATGAGTAGCACTTATACTCATTTTTCCTTTCCCTTGAGAAGGGGAAAGAATAAGTTCTTCATCTTTGATGAATTCTTCCAAATCTTGGGAATCCAAAAGATCATCATCACTTTCATTAAAATCATCTTCCTCATTACCCAGATTATCTAGATACCCTTTGTCACCTTCAAAATTTTTCCCAGCATTCAGTCCTTCTGACTGTTCAGTCTGGAAACCAGATTCATTACCATGCGCTAAGGGATCCTCCATGGTAGCTTTTCCCTTATCATCCATGCCAGTTTTTTCACCACCACTTTTGGCCTTTTTACCAGATTTCTCAAATGAAGGATCACCAAATCCCTGTCTATCAATCGAAGCTCTCTTGCCCAGATTTATGGAGTCACCATTCCACCCTTCATCAGTTATATTGTCAATTTTAAAGTATATGTCATACAGAAAAGGCTTGACACCCACTTCAATAATTGGAGGAATCATAGCAACACTTTTGACGTGAACTTTGAATCTCACAATATCTTTAGAGTCTAAGGATAAGATGTCCACTTCTTCTACAGCACCAATTGTGGAGCCCAACTCACAAATAGCCTAATAGTTCTGAAGTTCTTCAGGCACATTTTTAGCAAGGATCCATACAGAATGGAGTTTGGATTTTGGTTTAGCCTCTGAACTCCAAGAGGATACTGAATTTTTTGCCCCAGATATTTTCATTTTCAATTTAGGAAAATTGATCATTTCATCAAGTCTTTCTTGAGAAGGAAATTGCATCAGGAAACCAGAGTGACACTTGGTGGCTTTCCAAGTACGACCCCAAGGGAAATGAAAGCCAAAATCCTTCTCAAGATCCTCTGCAGAAATCAAACCCTCAACCACTTTAACCAAACTAATGAAGCTTCGCTTAGGCTTTTTCGACAGAGGTTTGGAAAAGTGAGACGAGTAAAACCCTAAACCATCCACCGCCATACCTACAATAGGCATACATGGCTTGTTTTGTTTGGGGAGAACGCACCTCGCTGTGTTGTGAGTTTCTTTGCGACAGATCTCACACCATAAAGATTTGAAGCAATCCCTAGCATGATGCCCCTCCGTACCACATTTTTGGCAGAAAAAACGACGCACCATGTCATTCTCTTTTTTCAGAATTAGAGGGGGGGGGGTTTGAGAATACCTGACTGGCCGCCATCACCGGAAGAAGAGGTTAGGATGTCATCCTTGTTCTCGGGTTTTCCTGTAACCGGCTTCAGGCGTCAGCTAAGACTCCAATTCTTCCCCCAAGATTGCGAACCCTGAGGAGCATCTTTTTGCCCCCAACAGTCCCAGTTAGGATTATGGTTCTTTGGATCCATCCGACGAGAAGCAGAGGAGCGACCCGGGAGGGGCCACTCCTCGTCAACCACAGGCGGACGAAACATAGAAGAATACCAACCACCACTGAAGCTTGAACGCGACGAACTCGGGAGAGACCAGAGGCGAGAGAGAAGCGACGCGAAATGTGGAAACGAATGAGAACCAACAAAATCGGGCGGAAACCCTAACTCCTTACATGAAGAAAACCCTCTTCCACGCGCCGACGCATCTCGCATGTCGCTCTGGGCCGAGACCGAAGTCGTCACCCCAGAAGACCGTCCTATGCAGGGGGATTGCGAGGGGGGCGGCCCATGGACCACGGGCGCGACGTCACGGGCCGGCGATGAACAGGAAGACGACGCGGTGGGAGCAGGGCTTCACCCTTTCTTTTTTTCCTACTCATCCTCTCCTCTATTCAACATATATATAAGAAGAGAAAAATATGAGGTGGGGCCATGGCCCCCTTTGCCCACCCCGTGCCTCTGCCCCTGGTCCAAGTCCATGATGCATCTATTGAACTATATTCATAAAGACTAGCAAATGTCATTAGTCCAAATGATTATGTTGAACATTGAACACCAACATCTATTACTCAAATGGACATGGTCCATTTTCCTTACAATCTCTCCCTTTTTAGTGATTGTTGACAACACAACCAAAGAAAGCAAATAATCAATTACACGGAGTAAAATGCAACACACACTTCATATGTGAGAGCTATGCCTTTACTTGATGAAGTGGCTTCTTCTTTACCCATCTTTTGTGACATTTCAAATGCCACTAACTTACCAATAACAAGCCCTAGGGCCATTCTACTTAAGTCCTATATGTTGTGAAGGACAATGATGATGCTTGTGTATTTGTTGTGTGGTAGCATGAATATGATCTTTCTCACAATGGATGTATCACTAGCTTTGATATAACAATAGAGTTGATCTCATTGATGGTTAGTGTAACGCCCCGAATTTGAGAGTTGAATTTTTCTTTCTCCAGCACTCACCAAATTCAGGCGTTACCTTTCCTCTTTCTTTTTCTTCTCGCTATGCCTTGTTCTTTTTCAAAGATTCTAGCGAGATTTAGCTCGAGACCTTGTGTGAGTAAACCCTAGAAATATTTTCCTCAGTTGTTGCATCATGCCAGATCATGATTTTCTTACTTGTGGTTGAGTGAGTTGTGAAAAGTATTTTTGGATTGAAGTTTATAGCTAAAAAGGAAAATAGAAAACCCCCCTCTCTTGGGTCGGTTCCCTAGCGCGGCCTAGCCAGCTCCCCTCCCCCTCGGCCCAGCCAGGCACGCGGCCCAGCCGCGGCTTACCCCCCCTCTCCTTCTTGGGCTGGCGCGCGGCCCAGCCAAGCCCCCCAGCGCCCCCCCCCCCCCGCCTTGGGCCGGCTGGCGCGCGGCCCAGCCGCCCCAGCTCCCCCACCTCTCCCCGCGTCCCCCGCGCGTAGCGCGTGGGTAGTTACACCGCCGCCGCCGCCCTGGTGGGGCCCACCTGTCAGCCCCCTCCAAAACTCCCTCCCTCCCTCTCTCTCTCCTCTACCCCCCCTCCGCGCGCATGTTCTTCCTCCCCCGTGCAACTCGTTCCCCCTCCTCCTCCACCTCGTCGTCGACCGGGATCGCCCCCTCGACGCCGTCCTCGCCCCCCCCCCCCCCCCCCCCGTGGTGAGCCTCTCTCCCTCCTCTCCCTCGCCCCCTCTTCTTCCCTTCTTCCCCGGTCCTGGCCCCCTTGCCGCGGCCATGGTGCGCGCTCTCCCCGCGTGGCTTGCCTCGGCCGTGGTGTGGCCCGGCCTCGGCGCGCTCGCCCTCGCCCTCCCTGGCGCGCCCGCCTACCTCGGCGCGCGGCCTCGGCTCACGACCCCGGCGTCCCGTCCCCGCCCCGGTGCGGCCCCCTCCGTCCCCCATGCGTCCGCCCTGGCGCGCTCCACCACCCCAGCGCGCTCCACTGCTTCGGCGCGCGGCCCCGCCCTGGCGCGCGGCCCCGCCCTGCCCAGCCCCGGCATGGCGGCCCCGGCCCGCCCCTACCGCGGCGGCCTCCCCCAGCTCGCTCGCCCCTCCCGCGTGTGGCGCGCGCATCCGCGGCGGCGCGGTCCCTTGCATGGTGCAGCCCAGCCATGGCGTCCCGCCCGGCGTGGCGCGGCTGGCCCGCGGCGCGGCACCGCTGCTCGCGCGGTCTGGCTCGGTTCGGCGTGGCGCGGCTGGCCCCCGGCGTGGCCCCGCTGCCTTACTCGCGGCGCGCGGCACGGCGTGCACGCGGCTCGGCGCCGGCACGGCTTGTTCGTGGCACGTCAGTGCGGCCTTGCTCTCGACGCGATGCGTAGCGCCCCGCCACGCTCGTGACGTGCCCGTCTACCCCTAGACGTGCCCGTCTACCCCCATGTATTTTATGCGCGTTTATCATGTTATTTATTTTTAATGAAATTGAACTCTACTTAAAAATTGATCACGTTAGTTATCTCACGTAGTTAATCATTGATTTTTGTTTAATGTCGACCAATTGGAAATGGTTGTAACTCTATTAGTGCATGTTATTAATACCTGTTAGTATGGCTAGGTAGAACTAGATGACGTAATGATTAATTACACACCTACACGTAATACGCTTTGACTATAGCTTTAATAACTATGAGACCTTTCTTTTTCTCTTTAGCAATTGCGAATGCAAATCGTATGTCATATCTTATGCATACTCAGTTTATGTGCTCTCTTGTATGGTGTACTGTTTTTTTTCCTAATCAAAGAGATGAATGTATGTTTGCGCTCGCATAGATAACGGTCTGGTTGAGGAGTCCGAAGAACTCGCAGGAGAAGACCCTGAGTAGCAGCTGGTTAGTGGAGGCAAGTGTCCCTTGACCCACTTATGTCCTATACATTCCTTAATTCACTTTCCGCATTTACACAGTTTATACCTAAGGATTGACTAGCTTTTGTTATCCATGTCCTTGCTTACCAATTTGGGTTGGATTATTCTGGTTTAGCTTCATGCTAGTGCTTCACATTAATCAATGAACATGATGAGATTTATCAATGATACGTTGTTTCCCTTCTTTATTATGATGATATACTTGTGGCATTTAAGGGGACTCGAGTGGTTTCTCGAGTGCCTCTCTGTAAGGACCTGTTCGTTGGATGACCGCCAGGGAAATCAGTGCAACCATGAGGGTGGAATGGGACGCCCTTAGCTGAATAATTAGAGGAACCGAGGTGTAGTTCGCTTAGCCGTCGTGCCGTTAATGGGGCTCGGTGTATGCGGCTCGCTCTGCCAAGGTTGGTTCGCCCCTTGGGGAGGAGTGCGGTGCATTTAGGAAACCTAACGGGCAGCTACAACCCCGGGGAATCTTTGTAAAGGCTACGTAGTGATACCCTGTTGGGTCACCTTGGTAGTGATCAATGGAGGGTCATGATCTCCGGACAGAAAGGGAATCACGACTTGTGGGTAAAGTGCGCAACCTCTGCAGAGTGTTATGAAAACTGATATATCAGCCATGCTCGCGGTTATGAGCGGCCAAGGGAGCTCCATTGATTAGTGATACTCGATCAGATGTTTGGATTACAGGTGGTGATGAGAATGATGGTTTTGGTATTGAATTTGGTAATGGTAAGTGGTATTCTTTCCGTTTGGAAAGGGTACGTTTGGGTTAACAACGTGGGTTAATACTAAAACTTGGCTCTCTCTACTAGTAATAATAATCTAACCAACTAAAAGCAACTGTGTTGGGGACTTGTTCTCAAATGCTATGAGTTAAGAACAAGGCAACACAAAAAATGTTAAACATTAAAGTCCTTCGTCCCTCGAAGCATTATTTCCCTTGGGATATAATGATTTTCGGACGAAGGTTATGAAGGACAAACCTTCATCAACACAACATACCATAATGAAGAAGGAATCATATGTAATATAAAGGATAATGTAAACAATTATGTATAATTATCAACTCATTTCTATATTATTATTATAGAAAAATAGAAATGATATCAAATTACAAATGTACCTTCGGCTCGAAAGAAGGTAAAAGTACAAGCGTGACGCAAAAGTAAATGCCAAGTCAGCGTGAACAGTACGGGAGCACTGTTCACTTATTTATAGGCACGGGACACAGCCCATGTAAAATTACATCCATGCCCTTTACATTTGGTGGTAATTCTATAGGAATCCACCGAGGTCTGAATAGCCTTTTCATCTTTAAGTCGGTTTCCTTTTCTGCTATCACGCCGAAGCTTTCCTGCTCACAGCTTCGGCGCTGTATCAACCTTCGTATTCTTTGGGCTTCTCCCACTGTGGTATCGATTCGAGTCCGAAGATACCTGTTCACACATTATACTCCAGAAACATTGTTTAAATCATATTTTTGAGGACCTTCGGAAGCCGAAGGCCCCCAACAGTAGCCTCTCGCAATATTAATTTGTTAGAATGATAAATTTAGATTGCGACATGGACGAAGGCCTTAAGCCGAAGGTCCGAAAAAAACACCTTCCCTTTGCTAGAATAGCAACATTCACTGACAAGCGGGGTCTTCCAATTTTTAATGCACTGGGCGTATAAATAAGAGCATACCATGAGCTCATTTGGTACGCTTTCTTGCCATCTGCTCTTGCTTACTCAATTTTTAGCTCTTGCGCACCAACACTTGCTTGGCTTTTTAAGTTTTTAAGCTTCAGCTTTGAAAGCAGTTTTTTAGCATTTTCGAAGATGTCTGAAGATAAAAGGGCTGCTGTCGAGATGAAGCTGAGTCTCTCTGAAGAGAAAAACCTGGGGTTTCTTGAAGCAATGTCGAAGACAAATACAGAAAAGATCACCAAAGAGATTTTAGAAGGTTTATCTGAAGATACTGATGACAGCGACAGTTATGATGTGGATAGTGGTGGTGAAGACTCCGAAGATCGCCCTTGGCGACCAAGCCATACGGTTTTCGGCAAATCAAGTATCAAAGAAAATCATCTTGTCAACATGAGGGGAAGATATTTCCGGGACTTGTCCGTTGTGAGGGCCGATGAAGGAGAGAAGACTTGTCCGACTCCTGAGGAAAATGAAGTCGTAGTGTTCCGAAGCTTTTTGAAAGCTGGACTACGATTTCCCCTGAGCAGCTTTGTCGTAGAAGTACTGAAAATATTTGAAATCTATCTTCACCAACTTACCCCCGAAGCAATCATAAGGATGAATATCTTCGTGTGGGCCGTGAGAAGCCAAGGTCTGGAACCTGATGCGAAAAGTTTCTGCAACATACACGAATTGTTATACGAGACAAAACCCTGGGGTAAGGAGCAGTATCACAATAATTTCGGCTGCTACAGTTCGTCTCTCGGTCCGGGTCAAGCTGTCCCGTGCCAACCTTTCGGAAGAGATGGCCCGGCGACTGGATGACAGAATGGTTTTATGTGAAGAATGATCTGAAAACACGGGAAGATATTAAAGGTATAATTATGCGCCCTATTTGGCAACGCTTCGGCCTGCGGAAGCCGAAGGTTGAAATGAACGAAGCTGCCGAAGAATGCCAGAGAGCCTTCGGAGTTATTTGCTCTTTTATTGGAACGAGAGATTTGGTTCAAGAGCATATTGCCTTCAGGGTATGGCCGCTCGCGGAAAAATGGGAAATGCCGCAAGAGACCATAAAGGAGACTGACGAAGGTGGACTTATCAGGCTGAAGTATACTTTCAAGTTTGGAGATAAATTCGTTGAGCCAGATGATGACTGGCTAAAAAGCATTGAAAATTTAAGTGATGAACTACTTGGGGTTTATTCAAAGGCCGAAGATACTGCATTGTCAGCAGCCTTCGGAGGCCAGAAAAAGAAAAGACTGAACCGAGTGTTTGACGCAATTGGGTTCGTGTACCCCGACTACCACTATCCAGCGCGGGGCCAAAAAAGAAAAAGCGCAGCTTCTGCACAAGAAACTACTTCAGCCGCTCCCAGCGAGCCAGCGCCGAAGAGACAAAGGGTAAAGGTTCTCACACACCGGCCACGCTACATTGAACCAGCTACAGTGCCTAAATTCGCCGGCGAAACCTCTTCGGCCACCGAAATTAAAGAACCAACTTCAGTGCCGAAGATCAAAGAAAAAGTGAAGCACCCTCAGCAAAGAAAGCAGAAAAACAGAGAACTGAAGGAACGAAAATATTGGAAATTTTAAGTCCTTCAGCAAGTGTTGAGACAATAAAAAACCAAAAGGGCCCAGCGGTGACCCCGAAAAGAAAAAGAATGGTCAATGTGCTAGATGTTCTGGAGACAATTAAGTCCTCAAGCATGTCTCCAAAGAAGACTGTTGAAACTTCCGAAGCAGAAACTGAACTCTTTGATACTAAAGCTCCAAAACAACAAACTAAGACTGAAGCTGGGCCTTCAGAGCCCACGAAGGTAAAACCCTTGGAAACCGAGGAAGAAAAAATGACGGAGCCAATTCTTGTTGAAGAAATCAGTGCTGTTGCCCCCGAAGCATCCCCCAAAGTCCTTGATTATATTGTTCGACATGCTTCGGGGAAAAAGTTATCACAAGAAGAAGTTTTTGAAGCTAATCACTATGCCAAAGAATTGAAATATCCAAAGGGGGCACTAGTGTTCAATGGTACAAATGAAGAAGATTTCCTATACTGCCTCCCGGATAACAAAGAATTACTCGTCTGCCGGGAAATGGCCCGAAGCATGGGGTTTCCGAAGCTGGAGGCTGGCCTCTGCGCAATGACAAAGGACGATCTTGCGGACAGCCTTGCATATAATAGCCTGAAGGTACGGGATCTGCGCATTTGGAAACTTTATGATTTGAAATTTATTCTTTTATTCTTATACTAACTCTTTTACATATATGGTTTAATTCTAAGCAACGCGCTGAGAGCACAAAAGAATGCCGAAGACGAGAGCTATGAAATTGCTTTCAACAACCTTCGAACAGAGGTTATCAAACTAAGAAATGAAGCCTTGGAAAAGGACAAAATTCTAGTTACATTAGTGGATAAAATGAAGGAGAACGAAGCTGCCTCTAAAGCACAAGCTGCAGCTCAAAAGCACGAGATTGACGATCTTCGGAAGCAATTAGCCCGAGCTAAAGAAGAACGCATACTTGAAGAAACGAAGCGAGAACTTAGCGACCAATGGGCAAGTCATTTAGAAGGAACTATCGAAGAGCTTCGTTCGTCCAAGAAAAGATGCTATGACAAATCTATGGAGTGTGTTAAGAAAATGAAAGCTAGCTTCGCCAGCGTTGGCGCATTCTCGAGCGAAGAAAACTTTACAAGAGGCAACCCCGAAGGTCCCATCGAATGGATTAATCACGAAGCTGAGGCCTTTGAGGAAATTTTAAATAGCCGCGGAGACATATGCGCTTTTTCGGGTGCCAGGGGGATTGCCACCATTTTGGAGAGAAAGGGCTGCGAGCATGTAAAGATTTTAGCGCAATCCGAGGCTACCTTGCCGTTCGAAGATGCAAAAGATCCTTCAGCCGAAGCTAGCATGGTTGGTGGAAAATTTTTCACCGATATCTGGGACAATGGTGGTTGAGAAATGGCCCGAGAAATTATCCAAAAAAGCGAAAAAGGCATCCATGACGCTAGAAAAGTAGCAGAGGCTGTTGAGAAAAGCGCAGAGCCCGAAGGGCAAATAGGTATTAACTAATGGTTTTTATTGTGCTGTAATTTTTGATTTTAAACTTCATTCGCGATTTGTAATAGCAATGTAGCCGTATCCTGTCCTCCCTCAGATCCTACTAAAGCGTCTCCGGGCCCTCACCCGAAAGAAGACGATGAAATTAAAAAGATGGCTGAAGCTATCATGGATCAAGTTGTCAATCAACTCCTGAACGAAGCTGCGGAAGTAGTACTTAGGGAAGACTAGGTGTTATTATAAAAACATCTAAAATGTAATATGTGTAATATCTTGTGACCCTGAATGTAATATACTTGTTTCTTATGGTTCAATTCTTTACGATGCATGAAATTCTACATACGTACTGTTTTTGAGTCTTTGACGAAAAACACCTTCCCTTCTTTTCATGCTTCGTGAAGAAGAATTTTCATTTATCACAACAATATCCATGGTGTTCTGATAAAGAATATCCAAGCTTCGTGAAAATATTTTCCGAAGCTACACTCCGAAGATCAATATTGTATCTCCTTGTGACTTAGCATGATTTTCCCTTTTTCGAAGCATTCTTCCGAAGATCGATATTGTGTCCCCTTCTTGTGCCATATGCAGCATGATGCATGATGCTTATGTTATGCGAAATGATGTGATGATGTTATGCTATGTAAAATGGTATTTATTCCGAAGATACACGGACATCCGCGCAATAAAACACATAATCTTTTTAAATCAGCGTTGACTTTTCGCTGTAAGCCTCCCTTAGGAGCTTCTTCGCCTTTTACTTCAGCGGAATCAGTGTTGACTTTTCGCTGTAAGCCTCCCTTAGGAGCTTCTTCGCCTTTTACTTTCGGCGGTATTCGCGTTGACTTTTCGCGCTTCGCCTTTTACTTAGGCGGTATCAGCGTTTATTTTTCGCTGTAAGCTCTGCATTCCCTTTGGAACGACTTTTGAGCAGAAAACTTACACTGCGCTCCCTTTGGAACGGCTTTTTGTAACTTCAGCAAACTTACTCTGCGTTCCTTAGAACGACTTTTTGTTGCTTCGAAGAATTCATACCGTGCCTTTTAAAATAAATTTTTGATAATTCGAAGGTCCTCCTTGCTATCGCAAATCTTTAAGCTTCAACAACTTAAGCCTGTGGAGAAGATATATTTTTCTTGTGGGAAACAACGAAACTATTACATGGGATTTAAAAAGTGTCCTTTATTACACAGAAAATAAAACTGAATGGAAAATACTACTGTCAAGGTAGGATATTTGTCAATAAATGTGCTTCGACTCTGGCACAGTGCTATTGACTGTGCGAGCTTCGGACTGTTCTCTGAAGTCCCTTTGGTGTTGAGCATATTGGCCCCCTTCTGGCTGCTGGCCTTGTTGCAGCGGTGGTGGAGGCGGAGGCTGTTGCCAGGAAGCTTGAGGTTGAGTCGCCGAAGCAACAGAAACTGCAGGGTGGTTGCCTACATATTCTGGGATATAAGGCGAATGATACGAAGCAGTGTGCATGATCTGCTTCGGCTGACCCTATTGTGCTGCAGCTTCGGCTATCTCCTTTTGCTTCTGGATGGTAACATGGCACATCCTGGTGGTATGGCCCTTGTTTTCACCACAGAACAAGCAAAATGTTCTCCTTGGTTGATCTCCAAATCTTCCGCCGAAGCCCCTGGCGCCTCTGCCTCTTGGAGCTGGCGGTCGGAAGGAGCTTTGCTGTTGGCCCGAAGCCTGTGAGGAGCACTGTGGCCTTTGCTGCTGACTCCCCTTATCTTCATTTTGAGTAGAGTTGTGAATTGACCTGACGTGTCTCGGATAAAATCTTCCTCCGAAGCCCCTGGTCATTTCGGAAAACCTGAAAGCCTCCTCCCTTCTTTGACGAAAATCATTGTCGGCCCGAATATACTCGTCCATCTTCTGGAGCAGCTTCTCCAAAGTTTGAGGAGGCTTCCTAGCAAAGTACTGAGCTGAAGGTCCTGGCCGAAGTCCCTTGATCATGGCCTCAATGACAATTTCGTTGGGCACTGTTGGCGCCTGTGCCCTCAAACGTAAGAACCTCCGGACATATGCCTGAAGGTATTCTTCATGATCCTGGGTGCACTGGAATAGAGCTTGAGCAGTGACCGGCTTCGTTTGAAACCCTTGGAAGCTGGTTAACAACATGTCCTTCAGCTTTTGCCATGAAGTGATCGTTCCTGGTCGAAGGGAGGAATACCAGGTTTGAGCAACACTCCTGACAGCCATAACAAAAGATTTTGCCATGACTGCAGTATTGCCACCATACGAAGATACTGTTGCTTCGTAGCTCATCAAAAACTGCTTCGGGTCTGAATGGCCGTCGAACATGGGAAGCTGGGGCGGCTTGTAGGACGGAGGCCAAGGTGTAGCCTGCAGCTCAGCGGACAGAGGAGAAGCATCATCAAAAGCAAAATTTCCATGGTGGAAATTCTCATACCAGTCATCTTCGTTGAAGAAATCCTCCTGATGAAGGTCTTTGTGCTGAGGCCTTCGGTTCTGCTCATCCTGAGTAAGATGACGAACTTCTTCAGAGGCTTCGTCTATCTGCCTTTGCAGTTTAGCTAGCCTGGCCATCTTTTCCTTCTTCCTCTGCACCTGTTGATGAAGCATCTCCATGTCTCTGATTTCTTGGTCTAGCTCATCCTCTTGCGGTGTCGGGCTGACAGCCTTCCTCTTCTGGCTTCGGGCCTCCCGAAGGGAGAGAGTCTCCTGATTGGGGTCTAGCGGTTGCAGAGCTGCAGCCCCAGTTGCTGAAGCTTTCTTCGGCGCCACAGCGAAGGTTTATGATTGCCGAAGGTGTTCAAAACTCAAAGAGTGGAAGTGAGTTCACCGGAGGTGGGCGCCAATGTTGGGGACTTGTTCTCAAATGCTATGAGTTAAGAACAAGGCAACACAAAAAATGTTAAACATTAAAGTCCTTCGTCCCTCGAAGCATTATTTCCCTTGGGATATAATGATTTTCGGACGAAGGTTATGAAGGACAAACCTTCATCAACACAACATACCATAATGAAGAAGGAATCATATGTAATATAAAGGATAACGTAAACAATTATGTATAATTATCAACTCATTTCTATATTATTATTATAGAAAAATAGAAATGATATCAAATTACAAATGTACCTTCGGCTCGAAAGAAGGTAAAAGTACAAGCGTGACGCAAAAGTAAATGCCAAGTCAGCGTGAACAGTACGGGAGCACTGTTCACTTATTTATAGGCACGGGACACAGCCCATGTAAAATTACATCCATGCCCTTTACATTTGGTGGTAATTCTATAGGAATCCACCGAGGTCTGAATAGCCTTTTCATCTTTAAGTCGGTTTCCTTTTCTGCTATCACGCCGAAGCTTTCCTGCTCACAGCTTCGGCGCTGTATCAACCTTCGTATTCTTTGGGCTTCTCCCACTGTGGTATCGATTCGAGTCCGAAGATACCTGTTCACACATTATACTCCAGAAACATTGTTTAAATCATATTTTTGAGGACCTTCGGAAGCCGAAGGCCCCCAACAAACTGCTTGACTTATCCCCACATAAAGCTAGTCCACTATATCCAAACAAGACATTTGCTGAGTATGTTGATGTGTACTCACCCTTGCTCTACACACCAAACCCCCCTTCCCTAGGTTGTCTGCGTTGCAACCACTGCTCAGGAGAAGATGAAGCCGTGGAAGAAGACTTCTAGGAGTTCAAAGATTACGATGAGTTCTAGGCGTGGGTTAGCGGCAAACCCCCAGTCGGCTGCCTGTGAAGGCCGTGTTTATCTACGTTTCCTTTCCGCACTTCGATAATTGTTAATGACTATGTGGATGTCCCGGACATCATGATGTAATCGACTATTATACCTTCTATTATGTTATTATTTGAGCACTGTGCGATGATGTCCAGTTATGTAACTGTTGTGTACGTGAATTGCTGATCCTGGCACGTACATGGTTCGCATTTGGTTTGCCTTCTAAAACCGGGTGTGACATAGGTGGTATCAGAGTCGTGTTGACTGTAGGACCGCTAACCTAGAGTAGAATGGTCGTTCTAAGGATTATAGACCCCTATTCTCACCTTGACTTTGGTACCCCTTCAAAAGTTGGTCATATCGACCAAACCTATGTTCTACTATATATTATACCTTGCTAAAAATCTTTTTGTTTGTTCTAATTCCTCATTTATTTATGGTTTACTTGCTGGTCATATTAGTTCTATTCTCACTCTTATGCTTACGGTGTCTTTTGTAGATGGCTCGTCTTAGACACACTGCACGAAAGTCTGTCATCCCCTTCTTGCCCTCTCGTCTCGCTGAGCGTCCGCTTCGCTGTCCAGTGACTGGTCAGTCTAGCCACTTGGAGAGGCTACACCACCGCCTGCACGAGGAGCAGGAGCGTCGACGACAGGAGCTGGAGCAGCAGGGCTCCTCTTTCTCGCTTCAGCAGGAGTTAGAGTCTGTGAGGAGCTGCTCCCCTGTGCTCCCGCTGGAGGCGCCCCCTGCACCACCACTGAGCGCCCCAGTCGCTGGAGTAGCTACCAACCTTTCAGCCGACCAGGAGCCGGAAGGATGGGTTGCCTGACCCATCACTTGCGACGCTGCTCGCGGGTGTCACTTCCATGACGCGCTTGACACCCTGCTACGCAAGGCACTCGACCGGCGTACTTGGTCCATCGAGTATCGCTGTGTGGTCTTCCAACACAGTCGTGGGGTTTACCCGGACTGTTGGGAGGTGACCTGCTTGGTGCACCGTCCGGAGAATAGTCTCCGGGGAGCGGAGATCTGCTCAGAGCACTATTCCATCTCTGAGCTGGACTCAGCTGAGGCGGCCATGCAAGATGCTGCATGGCGTGCGCTTTCGCACTACTGCTCAGTGCTCGGTGGGGTAGCCGATGGTCTCAACCTAAAGTATTACCCCCGCCGCCCATCTGGCAGCACAAGAGGCGTGATTGTCTCACCTGTTGGTGAGGACAATCCTAGGTTGAGCAGCACAGTCAACCTAGCCACCGTGCTAAACACAGAACTGGACCATGCATTAGACGAGCTGAGTAGGGCTTGTGCTGAGATCGCCCAGTTGCGAGCTGAGCGCGCGGAGCATCGTCACCTGGAGGATGGCTCCCCCGCTCCCGTCGGGACTCAGCACCCGTACCGCTCACCTCGGCGTGGACACCAGGCTTATGGCAACCCCGACTATAGGACTAAGATAAATTTAGAACCATAGATCGTCAGTGTTGGGTCCTGTAATAAATGCTTAATATAGAAGTTTTAGTCTTAGTCTCAGTCTCAGTCTTACTTTTAGTTAGTCTTAGTTAGACAGGGTAGTTTGCTTATCCTATGCTTTTATGTTTGTCATGATGAACTATGTTGGATTTGGATCTTTTTAATGACTGTCACCAGAGTGTGGGCATCCCCTGCACCTTGGTTTACCTGTTAAATGTTAATGAAGTTAGCTATCTAGTTGGGAAGCCTTTTATTCCACTTTCCTTTTTATCTGAGAAGCTGTGTTGGTCTATGTTGGATATCAGTGAAGATGTTCATCTGTTCAGTATTATGGAAGGATTCTATACTCTTTTCTTATGCTGCAAGCTTGCAAGATCAGTTCTGATGTGTGATTGCATTCTGCAGATGTCAGAAAACAGGCGTAGGGGAGGAAGGCATGCTCAGCAGGAGCAGGCAGCCCCGCAGGATGAGGCACCCTGTCAGCAGCTGCCACCACCGCCCCCGATGACTATCGAGCAGATGTTCCTAATGCAGACTCAAGCAGTTCAAGCCATTGGTCAGACTCTGGCCGCCATTCAGCAGCAGCAGTAGCCACCACCTCAGCCTCAGATGCCTCAGATGCTCAGAGACAAGTGTGCTGAATTCATGAGAGGTCATCCCCCAGTGTTCGCTCACTCTTCTGACCCCATGGATGCTGAAGATTGGCTGTGCACTATGGAGCGGGAGTTACACACCGCCCAGTGCGATGACAGGGAGAAAGTTCTATATGGTCCTCGTCTGTTGAGAGGAGTGGCTCAGTCTTGGTGGGAGTCCTATCTCGCCACCCATGCCAACCCCAACGCCATCACCTGGGAAGAATTCGGAGATAGCTTCCGCCAGTACCATGTTCTAGCAGATCTGATGACAGTGAAGAAGGAGTTCCTGGCACTCAAGTAAGGGTCAATGTCTGTTAGTGAGTACCGAGACAGGTTTCTGCAGCTGTCCCGCTATGCTCCTGAAGATGTCAACACCGACACCAAGCGGCAGTATCGTTTCCTGAGAGGCTTGGTTGACCCTTTGCAGTATCAACTGATGAATCATACCTTCCCCATGTTTCAGCACCTGATTGACAGAGCAACCATGACAGAGAGGAAGCGCAAAGAGATGGAGGATCGCAAGCGCAAGATCAGTGGGCCTCAGCCTAGAAGCAACAATCGCCCTCGTTTCTCAGGCAACCCACCTCAGCAGTTCAGATAGAACCAACGCCCACCTCAGCAGCAGCAGTTTCAAAGGCAGTACCCTCAGCATCAGCAACAGAATTGCCAGAACAATCAGTCAGGAGGAGGTCAGTTCCAGAGGCAGAATCAGCAGGCACCTCGTCTTCCTGCCCCAGCAACCCAACAGAACAGACAAGCAGCCCCAGTTCAGGGCGGAAGCAGAGCATGTTTCCACTGTGGAGAGCAAGGCCATTAGGTGATGCAATGTCCGAAGAAGGCAGCCCAACAGCAGTCAGGCCCTAGTGCCCCGACAAAGCAGAATGTGTCTCAGCCTGGAGTAGGCAACTGCTCCCAGCCACGCTACAACCATAGGAGACTGAATCAACTAGAGGCCGAAGCAGTCCAGGAAACATCCGACATGATAGTAGGTATGTTTCCAATCGACTCCTATATTGCAGAAGTGTTATTTGATAATGGAGCAACACATTCCTTTATAACTGCATCATGGGTAGAAGCACATAACCTGCCAATAACTACCATGTCAACACCCATTCAAATTGACTCAGCCGGTGGTAGGATTCGAGCCGATAGCATTTGCTTGAATGTAAGTGTGGAAATAAGGGGGATAGCGTTTCCCGCTAATCTCATAGTAATGGGTACTCAGGGAATAGATTTCATCCTAGGGATGAATTGGCTAGATAAGTATCAGGCAGTTATCCATTGTGATAAGAGGACAATCAAGTTGATGTCTCCACTAGGAGAGGAAGTGGTGACCGAGTTAGTTCCGCTTGAGCCAAGGAAAGGAAGTTGTTATCAGGTGGCTATTGATAGCAGTGAAGCAGATCCACTCGAGATTATCAAAGTTGTGTCCGAGTTCCCAGATGTGTTCCCAAAGGACTTACCAGGCATGCCACCTGAGCGAAAAGTTGAGTTTGCCATAGAGCTTCTTCCTGGAACCGCCCCCATCTTTAAGAGAGCTTACAGAGTATCTGGACTAGAGTTAGTTGAACTCAAGAAGCAGATTGATGAGCTATCAGAGAAAGGTTACATCAGGCCAAGCACCTCGCCTTGGGCCGCCCTGTCCTATTCGTGGAGAAGAAAGATGGCACCGGAAGGATGTGTATTGATTATCGAGCTCTGAATGAGGTCACGATCAAGAACAAGTACCCCTTGCACAGAATAGAAGATCTGTTCGACCAGTTGAGAGGAGCCATCGTGTTTTCAAAGATAGATCTAAGGTCAGCTTATCACCAGCTCAGGATTCGACCTTCAGACATTCCGAAGACGGCATTCATTACAAAGTATGGGTTGTATGAATTCACTGTGATGTCTTTTGGCCTAACAAATGCACCAGCCTTCTTTATGAATCTGATGAACAGTGTATTCATGGATTATCTCGACAAGTTTGTGGTGGTATTTACTGATGATATTCTTATATATTCTCAAAGTGAAGAAGAGCACGCGAATCATTTGAGGATGGTTTTACAGAGATTGCGAGAGCACCAACTGTATGCAAAGTTGAGCAAGTGCGAGTTCTAGATTGATGAAGTCCTATTCTTGGGTCACATAATAAACAAAGAAAGATTGGCTGTGGATCCGAAGAAAGTGGCAGACATTCTAAACTGGAAAGCGCCAATGGATGGCTGAGGAATCAAGAGCTTCATTGGAATGGCCGAATATTATCAACGATTCATTGAAGGTTTTTCGAAGATCGCGAAACCGATGACAACTTTGTTAGGCAACAAAGTTGAGTTCAAGTGGACCCAGAAATGCCAAGAAGCCTTTGAAGCACTGGAAGAGAAGTTGACTACAACACCTGTCTTAGTCTTACCTAATGTGCACAAGCCCTTATCGGTGTATTGCGATGCTTGTTACACTGGTTTGGGATGCGTGCTGATGCAAGAGGGAAGAGTTGTGGCTTACTTGTCCCGACAGCTGAAGGTTCATGAGAAGAATTACCCAATCCATGACCTAGAGTTGGCAGCAGTGGTTCACACACTGAAGACATGGAGGCACTACCTATATGGACAGAAATGTGATGTTTACACAGACCATAAGAGTATGAAATACATATTCACTCAGTCGGAGCTGAATATGAGGCAACGAAGATGGTTAGAGTTGATCAAAGACTATGAATTGGAGATTCATTACCACCCAGGCAAAGCGAACGTAGTAGCAGATGCTTTGAGCAGGAAGAGTCAAGTCAATATGATGGTCGCTCGTCCGATGCCTTATGAGTTGGCCAAAGAGTTTGACAGGTTGAGCCTCAGATTTCTGAACAATATGCAAGGAGTGAAAGTTGAGTTGGAGCCAACCCTAGAGCGGGAAATCAAAGAAGCGCAGAAGAATGATGAGAAGATCAGTGAAGTCCGGCAACTGATTCTAGAAGGCAGAGGCAAAGACTTTCGGGAAGATGCAGAAGGTGTGATATGGTTCAAGGACCACTTATGTGTTCCCAATGTCCAGTCTATTCGGGAGTTGATCCTTAAGGAAGCTCATGAGACAGCTTATTCGATACACTGGAAGTGAGAAGATGTATCAGGATCTGAAGAAAAAGTTCTGGTGGTACGGAATGAAGAGGGAAATCACGGAGCATGTGGCTATGTGTGATAGTTGTCGACGGATCAAGGCAGAGCATCTAAGACCAGCTGGGTTGTTGCAACCGTTGTGAATTCCCCAGTGGAAATGGGATGAAATCAGTATGGATTTCATAGTCGGATTGCCTCGCACTCGAGCCGACTATGATTCCATTTGGGTAGTGGTGGATCGCTTAACCAAGTCAGCCCACTTCATACCTGTCAAGACCAACTACAGCAGTGCAGTATTGGCAGAGTTGTACATGTCCCGGATCGTTTGTCTTCATGGTGTGCCAAAGAAGATAGTGTCAGACAAAGGAACACAGTTCACCTCTCATTTCTGGCAGCAGTTGCATGAAGCCTTGGGTACACATCTGAATTTCAGTTCAGCTTATCATTCACAGACAAATGGTCAGACCGAAAGAACTAATCAAATCCTTGAAGACATGTTGAGAGCTTGTGCATTGCAAGATCAGTCTGGATGGGACAAGAGGCGACCTTATGCAGAGTTCTCCTATAACAACAGCTACCAGGCCAACTTGAAGATGTCCCCATTTCACGCGCTTTATGGACGGAGTTGTAGAACTCCGTTGCAATGGGATCAGCCTAGAGAAAAGCAAGTGTTTGGGCCAGACATTTTGCTTGAAGCTGAAGAGAACATCAAGATGGTTCGGGAGAACCTGAAGATAGCGCAATCAAGGTAGCGAAGTTGTGCAAACACAAGAAGAAGAGAGCTGAGTTTCAAAGTTGGGGATTTTGTCTACTTGAAAGTTTCGCCTATCAGAGGAGTCAGAAGATTCGGAGTCAAAGGAAAGCTAGCACCCCGCTACATCGGTCTGTATCAGATTCTCGCAAGGCACGGAGAAGTGGCCTATCATCTCAACCTGCCAGGAAATTTGTCTGTCGTGCATAATGTATTTCATGTGTCTCATTTAAAGAAATTTCTACGTGTGCCAGAAGAGCAGTTGTCAGTGGAAGGTCTCGAAGTCCAAGAAGACTTGACCTATATCGAGAAGCCAACGCAAATTATTGAGACTGCAGACAGAGTCACCCAAAGGAAAACTATCAGAACGTGCAAAGTCAGATAGGGTCATCACTCCGAGGAAGAAGCAACTTGGGAGCGTGAAGATGATCTAATGGCTAAATATCCTAAGCTCTTTGCTAGCCAACCTTGAATCTCGAGGGCGAGATTCTTTTAAGGGGGATAGGTTTGTAACGCACCGAATTTGAGAGTTGAATTTTTCTTTCTCCAGCACTCACCAAATTCGGGCGTTACCTTTCCTCTTTCTTTTTCTTCTCGCTATGCCTTGTTCTTTTTCAAAGATTCTAGCGAGATTTAGCTCGAGACCTTGTGTGAGTAAACCCTAGAAATATTTTCCTCAGTTGTTGCATCATGCCGGATCATGATTTTCTTGCTTGTGGTTGAGTGAGTTGTGAAAAGTATTTTGGATTGAAGTTTATAGCTAAAAAGGAAAATAGAAACCCCCCTCTCTTGGGCTGGCTCCCTAGCGTTGCCCAGCCAGCTCCCCTCCCCCTCGGCCCAGCCAGGCGCGCGGCCCAGCCGCGGCTTTCCCCCCTCTCTCCTTCTTGGGCTGACGCGCGGCCGAGCCAAGCCCCCCGCGCGGTCGAGCCAAGCCCCCCCCCTCCGCGGCCCACCCCGCATTGGGCCGGCTGGCACGCGGCCCAGCCGCCCTAGCACCCCCACCTCTCCCCGCGTCTCCTGTGCGCAGCGCGTGGGTAGTTATGCCACCGCCGCCGCCCTGATGGGGCCCACTTGTCAGCCCCCTCCAAAACTCCCTCCCTCCCTCTCTCCTCTACCCCCTCCGCGCGCATGTTCTTCCTCCCCCATGCAGCTCATTCCCCCTCCTCCTCCACCTCGTCGCCGACCGGGATCGCCCCCTCTACGCCATCCTCGACCCCCCGTGGTGAGCCTCTCTCCCTCCTCTCCCTCGCCCCCTCTTCTTCCCTTCTTCCCCAGTCCTGGCCCCCTTGCCGCGGCCATGGCGCGCACTCTCCCCGCGTGGCTTGCCCCGGCCGTGGCACGGCCCAGCCTCGGCACTCCCCTACCCGACGCGCTCGCCCCGCCCAGCCTCGGCGCGGCGCAGCGGCCCCGGCCGGCCCGCCCCTACCCGCGGCGGCCTCCCCCGGCTCGCCCGCCCCTCCCCGTGCGTAGCGCGCGCATCCGCGGCGGCGCGGCCCCCGGCGTGGCGCAACCCGGTCGTGGCGTCCCGCCTGGAGCGGTGTGGTTGGCCACCGGCGTGCGCGCGGCTCGGCCCCGGCGCAGCTCGTTCGCGGCGCGTCAGTGCGGCCTTGCGCGCACGCGTGCTCGCGTGGTGCGCCCGGTGTCTTAGCACGGTTCACAGTGCTCTCGGCGCGACGCGTAGCGCCCCACCACGCTCGTGACGTGCCCGTCTACCCCTAGATGTGCCCGTCTACCCCTAGACGAGCCCGTCTACCCCCCTCCCGTGTATTTTATGCGTGTTGATCATGTTATTTATTTTAATGAAATTGAACTCTACTTAAAAATTGATCACGTTAGTTATCTCACGTAGTTAATCATCGACTTTGTTTAATGTCGACCAATTGGAAATGGTTGTAACTCTATTAGTGCATGTGATTAATACCTGTTAGTATGGCTAGGTAGAAGTAGATGAAGTAATGATTAATTACACACCTACACGTAATACGCTTCGACTATAGCTTTAACCACTGCGAGACCTTTCTTTTTCTCTTTCTAGTAATTGCTAATGCAAATCGTATGTCATATCTTATGCATACTCAGTTTATCTGCTCTCTTGTATGGTGTACTGTTTATTTCCTAATTCAAAGAGATGGATGTATGTTTGCGCTCGCATAGATAACAGTCTGGTTGAGGAGTCCGAAGAACTCACAGGAGATGACCCTGAGCAGTAGCTGGTTGGTGGAGGCAAGTGTCCCTTGACCCACTTATGTCCTATACATTCCTTAATTCACTTTTCGCATTTACACAGTATATACCTAAGGATTGACTAGCTTTTGTTATCCATTGTACTTGCTTACCTATTTGGGTCGGATTATTCTGGTTTAGCTTCATCCTAGTGCTTCACATTAATCAATGAACATGATGAGATTTATCAATGATACGTTGTTTCCCTTCTTTATTATGATGATATACTTGTGGCATTTAAGGGGACTCGAGCGGTTTCTCGAGTGCCTCTCCGTAAGGACCTGTTCGTTGGATGACCGCCCGGGAAAATAGTGCAACCATGAGAGTGGAATCGGACGCCCTTAGCTGAATAATTAGAGGAACCGAGGTGTAGTTCGCTTAGCCATCGTGCCGTTAATGGGGCTTGGTGTATGCGGCTCGCTCTGCCAAGGTTGGTTCGCCCCTTGGGGAGGAGTGCAGTGCATTTAGGAAACCTAACGGGCGGCTACAGCCACGGGGAATCTTTGTAAAGGCTACATAGTGATACCCTGTTGGGTCACCTTGGTAGTGATCAATGGAGGGTCATGATCTCTGGGCAGAAAGGGAATCACGACTTGTGGGTAAAGTGCGCAACCTCTGTAGAGTGTTATGAAAACTGATATATCAGCCATGCTCATGGTTATGAGCGGCCAAGGGAGCTCCATTGATTAGTGATACTCGATCAGAGATGTTCGGATTACAGGTGGTGATGAGAATGATGGTTTTGGTATTGGCTTTGGTAATGTTAAATGGTATTCTTTCCGTTTGGAAAGGGTATGTTTGGGTTAATAACGTGGGTTAATACTAAAACTTGGCTCTCTCTACTAGTAATAATAATCTGACCAACTAAAAGCAACTGCTTGACTTATCCCCACATAAAGCTAGTCCACTACAGCCAAACAGGACATTTGCAGAGTATGTTGATGTGTACTCACCCTTGCTCTACACTCCAAACCCCCCTTCCCAAGGTTGTTCGTGTTGCAACCACTGCTCAGGAGAAGATGAAGCTGAAAGGGAAATAGGGTCAAACCTTTTCCTAAATGATTTTGGTGGTTGAAATGCCCAATACAAATAATTGGACTAACTAGTTTTCTCTAGATTATATATTCTACAGGTGCTAAAGGTTCAACACAAACTAATAAAAAGATTAAAGTTAGGGTTCAAAAGAAAGGAGCAAAAGAAACCGAAGAGAACCCTGGTCTGGCGCACCCGACTATCCGGTGCACCAGGGTGGATCGACCTCAAACTCTTCACCTTCGGGTTTCTCCAAGCACACTCCGCTATAATTCACCGGACTATCCGGTGCACCAAGCAGAGCAACGGCTATCAGCGCAACGATCGACTGCACAGTGCCCTGACAGAGCTACAGTTCGTGGCAGAAGTCAGAGTAGGCGCCAGAGGCGCACTGGACACTGAACAGTAGTTGTCCGGTGCGGCACCAAACTGTCCGGTGCACCAAGAAGTCAGAGCTCCAACGGTCGAAACCGTCAGAACCCTAACGGTTGGGTGACGTGGCTAGCGCACCGGACAGTGTCCGGTGGCGCACCAGACTGTCCGGTGCGCCCATCGACAGCAGCCCTCCCTAACGGCTGTTTTGGTGGTTGGGGCTATAAATACCCCCCAACCACCACTCTTCAAGACATCCAAGCATTCACTTCTCTTCATTCAATACAAGAGCAATACACAACACTCCAAGACACAAATCAAAGCCTCCGATCAAATCAAAGTCCACAATTCAACTCTAGTTTTTAGGACTTGTGAGAAGATCGACTTGTGTTCTTTTGTTGCTCTTGTTGCTTGGTTGGCTTTCTTATTTCTCTCATTCTTACTCTCAAAGCCTTGTAAGCGAAGCAAGAGACACCAATTGTGTGGTGGTCCTTGCGGGGTCTAAGTGACCCGGGAAATCAGGGAAGGAAGCTCGGTCTAAGTGACCGTTTGAGAGAGGGAAAGGGTTGAAAGAGACCCGGTCTTTGTGACCACCTCAACGGGGATTAGGTTTGCAAAAACCGAACCTCGGTAAAACAAATCACTGTGTCATCCGCTCTATCTTCTTTGGTTGATTTGTTTCCCTCTCTTTCAGACTCGAATTTATTTCTAACGCTAACCCGGCTTGTAGTTGTGCTTAAAGTTTGTAAATTTCAGTTTCCGCCTATTCACCCCCCCTCTAGGTGACTTTCAATTGGTATCAGAGCCTGGTACTTCATTAGAGCTTAACCACTCGAAGTGATGTCGGGAGAACACGCCAAGAAGGAGATCGTGACCGGCGGTGACAAATCTACAAGCCACGGGAAGGCTCCATCGGGGGAGTCCGGCAACAAGATGAAGGGATCCCCTTCACATGCCAAGTCGCATCGGAGTGGCGACAAGAAAAAGAAGATGAAGAAGGTGGTCTACTACGAGACCGATTCCTCGTCGCCATCCACCTCCGGCTCCGACACTCCGTCTGTCACTTCTAAGCGCCATGAGCACAAGAAGTTTAGTAAGATCCCCCTACGCTATCCTCGCATTTCTAAACGCACTCCTTTACTTTCCGTCCCATTAGGCAAACCACCGGTTTTTGACGGTGAAGATTATTGTATGTGGAGTGACAAAATGAGGCATCATCTAACCTCACTCCACTCTAGTATTTGGGACATTGTTGAGTTTGGAGTGTAGGTACCATCCGTGGGGGATGAAGCATATGATTCGGACGAGGTCACCCAAATCCGACACGTTGACTCCCAAGCCACCACTATACTCCTCGCCTCTTTATGTCGAGAGGAGTATAACAAGGTGCAAGGGCTAAAAAGTGCCAAGGAGATTTGGGACGTGCTAAAGACCGCGCACGAAGGAGATGAGGTGATTAAGATCACCAAGCGGGAGACGATCGAGGGGGAGCTCGGTCGATTCATCCTCAACCAAGGAGAGGAGCCACAAGCCATGTATAACCGGCTCAAGACCTTGGTAAACCAAGTGCGCAACCTAGGGAGCACCAAATGGGACGACCATGAAATGGTCAAGGTTATTCTAAGATCACTTGTTTTTCGCAATCCTACACAAGTTCAATTAATTCGTGGTGATCCTAGATATAAGCTAATGTCTCCCGAGGAGGTTATAGGAAAGTTTGTGAGCTTTGAGTTGATGATCAAAGGCTCCAAACAAATTGTTGAGCAAGGCGGCACCTCCACACCCGAGGTACAACCCGTCGCATTCAAAGCGACGGAGGAGAAGAAAGAAGAGTCTACGTCAAGTAGGCTCCCCATCGATGCCTCCAAGCTTGACAACGAGGAGATGGCGCTCATCATCAAGAGCTTTCGCCAAATCCTCAAGCAAAGGAAGGGGAGAGACTACAAACCCCATTCCAAGAAGGTTTGCTACAAGTGTGGTAAGCCCGGTCCATTTATAGCAAAATGTCCTATTTCTAGTGACAGGGGCGACGACAAGAAGGGAAAGAGGAAGGAAAAGAAGAGATACTACAAGAAGAAGGGCGGCGATGCCCACGTGTGTCGGGAATGGGATTCCGACGAAAGCACCACCGACTCCTCCTCTGACGAGGACGCCGCCAACATCGCCGTCACCAAAGGCCTCCTCTTCCCCAACATCGGCCACAAGTTCCTCATGGCAAAGGACGGCAAGAAAAAGAGGGTACAAGCTAGAACCACCCCAAGTATACTACATCTAGTGATGAGGGTAGTTCTAGTGATGATGAAGATAATTTGCTTGCACTTTTTTCCAACCTTAACACGCAACAGAAAGAAAAATTAAATGAATTGATAGGAGCTATTCATGAGAAGGATGAACTCTTGAATAGCCAAGAGGAATTCCTTATTAAGGAAAACAAAAAGCATGTTAAAGTAAAAAATGCCTATGCTCAGGAAGTAGAGAAATGTGAAAAATTAACTAGTGAGCTTAGCATTTTCCATGACACTATCTCTAACCTTAGAATTTAAAATGCCAAATTAATTGCTAAGGTTGAGAAATCAAATGTTTATGATGATTCTCTTGTCAACCTTAAAAATGATAATGCTAGTTTGATTGCTAAGATTGACAAGTTGAATGAATCAATTTCTAGCCTTAAGAATGAGAATGATAAACTAATTTCTAAGGCTAAAGATTTAAATGTTTGCAATATTTCTATTTGCAATCTTAGAAATGAAAATGCTATGTTACATGCTAAGATTGATGAATTAAATGCTTGCAAACTCTCTACATCTAGTGTTGATCATGTTACTATTTGTACTAGATGTAGAGACATTAAAGTTGATGCTATCCATGATCACATTGCTATGATTAAATAACAAAATGATCATATAGCTAAACTAGATGCTAAAATTGCCAAGCATGAATTTGAAAATGAAAATTTTAAATTTGCTCGTAGCATGCTTTATAATGGGAGACACCCTGGCATTAAGGATGGCATTGGCTTCCAACAGGGAGACAATGTCAAGCTTAATGCCCCCAAGAAATTGTCTAATTTTGTTAAGGGTAAGGCTCACATGGCTCAGGATAACGAGGGCTATATTTTATGTCCTGCTGGTTATCTCGAGCATAAGATTAGGAGAATTCATGCTAGGAAACCTCATAATGTTTCACATCATGCTTTTATGTATAAAAATGAGGCTTCTAGCTCTAGGCAATCAACCCATGTTAAGTTGCCTAAAAAGAAATCTCCTGTTGCATCAAATGAGCCTAATGTTTCATTTAAGACTTTTGATGCTTCTTATGTTTTAACTAACAAATCAGGAAAAGTAGTTGCCAAATATGTTGAGGGCAAACACAAGGGTTCCAAGACTTGTGTTTGAGTGCCCAAGGTGCTTGTTTCTAATGTGAAAGGACCCAAGACCGTTTGGGTACCTAAGAACAAGGCCTAAATTGTTTTGTAGGTTTATGCATCCGGGGGCTCAAGTTGGATCATTGATAGCGGATGCACAAACCACATAACAGGGGAGAAAATGATGTTCTCCTCCTACAAGAAAAACAAAGATCCCCAAAGAACTATCACATTCGGGGATGGAAATTAAGGTTTGGTCAAAGGACTTGGTAAAATTGCTATATCACCTGACCATTTTATTTCTAATGTTTTTCTTGTAGATTCTTTAGATTACAACTTGCTTTCAGTTTCTCAATTATGTAAAATGGGTTACAACTGTCTTTTTACGGATACAAGTGTTACTGTCTTTAGAAGAAGTGATGATTCAGTAGCATTTAATGGAGTATTACAGGGTCAGCTATACTTAGTTGATTTCAATAGAGCTGAACTCGATACTTGCTTAATTGCTAAGACTAATATGGGTTGGCTCTGGCATCGCCAACTAGCCCATGTTGGGATGAAGAATCTTCACAAGCTTCTAAAGGGAGAACAGATTTTGGGACTAACAAATGTTCATTTTGAGAAAGACAGGGTTTGTAGCGCATGTCAAGCAGGGAAGCAAGTTGGTACCCATCATCCACACAAGAACATCATGATGACCGACAGGCCGCTTGAGCTACTCCACATGGACTTATTCGGCCTGATTGCTTACATAAGCATCGGCGGGAGTAAGTATTGTCTTGTAATTGTGGATGACTATTCTCGCTTTACTTGGGTATTCTTTTTATAGGAAAAATCTCAAACCCAAGAGACTTTAAAGGGATTCTTGAGACGGGCTCAAAATGAGTTCGGATTGAGAATCAAACAGATAAGAAGCGACAATGGGACGGAGTTCAAGAACTCTCAAATTGAAGGCTTTCTTGAGGAGGAGGACATCAAGCATGAGTTCTCTTCTCCCTAGACACCTCAACAAAATGGTGTAGTGGAGAGGAAGAATAGAACTCGACTGGATATGGCAAGGACCATGCTTGATGAGTACAAGACTCCGGACCGGTTTTGGGCTAAGGCGATTAACACCGCCTGCTACTCCATCAACCGGTTATATCTTCACCGAATCCTCAAGAAGACATCATATGAACTCCTCACCGGTAAAAAGCCCAATGTTTCATATATCAGAGTCTTTGTTAGCAAATGTTTTATTCTTGTTAAAAGAGGTAGAAAATCTAAATTTGCTCCAAAGGCTGTAGAAGGCTTTTTACTTGGTTATGACTCAAACACAAGGGCATATAGAGTCTTCAACAAATCCACTGGATTAGTTGAGGTTTCTTGTGATATTGTGTTTGATGAGACTAATGGCTCTCAAGTAGAGCAAGTTGATCTTGATGAGCTAGATGATGAAGAGGCTCCGTGCGTCGCGCTAAGGAACATGTCCATTGGGGATGTGTGTCCTAAGGAATCCGACGAGCCTTCACAAGCACAAGATCAACCATCATCTTCCAATCAAGCATCTTCACCAACTCAAGATGAGGATCAGGCTCAAGACAATGAAGATGAAGATCAAGAGGATGAGCCACCTCAAGAGGAGGACAATGATCAAGGGTGAGATGAAGTTGATCAAGACAAGGAAGATGATCAAGAGATACAGGGTCCAAGACCGCCACACCCAAGAGTCCACCAAGCGATACAACGAGATCACCCCGTGAACTCCATCCTCGGCGATATTCATAAGGGGGTAACAACTCGATCTCGTGTCGCTCATTTTTGTGAACATTACTCCTTTGTGTCTTCCATTGAGCCATACAGGTTGGAAGATGCATTAAGAGACTCAGATTGGATGTTGGCAATGCAAGAGGAGCTCAACAACTTCATGAGGAATGAGGTATGGCATCTTATTCCACGTCCTAACCAAAATGTTGTAGGAACCAAGTGGGTATTCCGCAACAAGCAAGATGAGCATGGTGTGGTGACAAGGAACAAAGCCCGACTTGTAGCTAAAGGTTATTCACAAGTTGAAGGTTTGGATTTCGGTGAAACCTATGCACCCGTAGCTAGGCTTGAATCAATTCACATAATACTTGCCTATGCTACTTACCATGGCTTCAAGCTTTACCAAATGGACGTGAAAAGTGCCTTCCTCAATGGACCAATCAAGGAAGAGGTCTATGTTGAGCAACCTCCCGGCTTTGAAGATAGTGAGTACCCTAATCATGTTTACAAACTCTCTAAGGCGCTTTATGGGCTCAAGCAAGCCCCAAGAGCATGGTATGAATGCCTAAGGGATTTCCTTATCACTAATGGCTTCAAAGTCGGTAAAGTCGATCCTACACTCTTTACTAAAACCATTGCAAATAATTTGTTTGTATGCCAAATTTATGTTGATGATATCATATTTGGGTCTACTAACAAATCTACTTGTGAAGAGTTTAGTAGGATAATGATTCAAAAATTCGAGATGTTTATGATGGGGGAGTTGAAGTATTTCCGAGGATTTCAAGTGAAGCAACTCCAAGAGGGCACCTTCATCAACCAAACCAAGTACATTCAAGATATACTTACCAAGTTTGGAATGAAGGATGCCAAACCCATCAAGACACCCATGGGAACTAATGGGCATCTCGACCTCGACACGGGAGGTAAATCCGTAGATCAAAAGGTATACTGGTCGATGATAGGATCTTTACTCTATTTATGTGCATCTCGACCGAACATTATGCTTTCCGTATGCATGTGTGCAAGATTCCAAGTCGATCCTAAGGAAGTTCACCTTAGGGCCATAAAAAGAATCTTGAGATATTTAGTTCATACACCTAAGTTTGGTCTTTGGTACCCCAAGGGATCCACCTTTGATTTAATAGGATATTCAGATGCTGATTGGACAGGGTGTAAAATTGATAGAAAGAGCACATCAGGGACTTGTCAGTTCTTGGGAAGATCCCTGGTGTCTTGGGCTTCAAAGAAACAAAATTCAGTAGCTCTTTCTACCGTCGAAGCCGAGTATATTGCCGCAAGCCATTGTTGCGCGCAATTGCTTTGGATGAGGCAAACCCTTAGGGACTATGGCTACAAATTGAGCAAAGTCCATCTCCTATGTGATAATGAGAGTGCAATCCGCATGGCGGATAATCCTGTTGAACACAGCCGCACCAAGCACATAGCCATTCAGTATCACTTTTTGAGGGATCACCAACAAAGAGGGGATATCGAGATTGCTTATGTTAGAACCAAAGAACAATTAGCCGATATCTTTACCAAACCACTAGATGAGAAAACCTTTACAAAACTTAGGAATGAGCATTCTTGATTCTCGGAACTTTGATTGATACTTTGCACACATAGCTCATTTATATACCTTTGATCATATCTCTTTTATGTCTACGACTGATGTGTTTTCAAGCGTCATCCTATGTTAAGTCATAGATTGAAAGGGAAATGGAGTCTTCGGCGAAGACAAGGCTTCCACTCCACTCTATCGGTATTATTTACCTTTCGCCGTCACTCCGCACCGCTCTCCACTTTGGCATAATATTCACTCTTATTACTAGTACCAATGGGGAGAAAGTAAAAAAGGGCTCTCAAAAATTCCGTTTTTGGCGATTAATGCCAAAGGGGGAGAAATATAGCCCAAAGCAAAAGGACCACACCACCACCAATTTCAAAGTTTTAAAAAGAAGTTTTAAATTGGAATCTTGTAAAGAAGTTTTTCAATTGGTATCTTATTTTTGACATATTTCAAATTGGTATGATCACTTTCAAAACTTGGTATTTAAAACCCTCTTGAACACTAAGAGGAGAATTTCATTAAGGGAGAGTTTTGTTTTAGTCAAAGGAAAAGCATTTGAAACAGGGGGAGAAAATTTCAAATCTTGAAAATGCTTCTCGAAATCTTATTCATGTACCTTTGACTATTTGCAAAAAGACTTTGAAAATATTTTACAAAATAATTTGCAAAAACAAAACAAGTGGTGAAAATGTGGTCCAAAATATTAAAAGAAAGAAAGCAATCCATGCATATCTAGTGAAAGTATAAATTGGTTTAATTCCAAGCAACCTTTGCACTTACCTTATGCAAACTAGTTCAATTCTGCACTTATATATTTGCTTTGGTTTGTGTTGGCATCAATCACCAAAAAGGGGGAGATTGAAAGGGAAATAGGGTCAAACTTTTTCCTAAATGATTTTGGTGGTTGAAATGCCCAACACAAATAATTGGACTAACTAGTTTGCTCTAGATTATATATTCTACAGGTGCTAAAGGTTCAACACAAATCAATAAAATGATTAAAGTTAGGGTTCAAAAGAAAGGAGCAAAAGAAACCGAAGAGAACCCTGGTCTGGCGCACCGGACTATCCGGTGTGCCACCGGACAGTGTTCGGTGCACCAGGGTGGATCGACCTCAAACTCTTCACCTTCGGGTTTCTCGAGACGCACTCCGCTATAATGCACCGGACTGTCCGGTGTGCCACCGAACTGTCTGGTGCACCAAGCGGAGCAACGGCTATCAGCGCAACGGTTGACTGCACAGTGCCCTGACAGAGCTATAGTCCACGGCAGAAGTCAGAGCAGGCGCCAAAGGCGCACCGGACAGACTGTCCGGTGCACCAAGAAGTCAGAGCTCCAACGGTCGAAACTGTCAGAACCCTAATGGTTGGGTGACGTGGCTAGCGCACCGGACAGTGTCTGGTGGCGCACCGGACTGTCCGGTGCGCTCATCGACAACAGCCCTCCCAACGGTTGTTTTGGTGGTTGGGGCTATAAATACCCCCCAACCACCACTCTTCAAGACATTCAAGCATTCACTGCTCTTCATTCAATACAAGAGCAATACACAACACTCCAATACACAAATCAAAGCCTCTGATCAAATCAAAGTCCACAATTCAACTCTAGTTTTTAGGACTTGTGAGAAGATCGACTTGTGTTCTTTTGTTGCTCTTGTTGCTTGGTTGGCTTTCTTCTTTCTCTCATTCTTACTCTCAAAGCCTTGTAAGCGAAGCAAGAGACACCAATTGTGTGGTGGTCCTTGCGGGGTCTAAGTGACCCGGGAAATCAAGGAAGGAAGCTCACTCGGTCTAAGTGACCATTTGAGAGAGGGAAAGGGTTGAAAGAGACCCGGTCTTTGTGACCACCTCAACGGGGATTAGGTTTGCAAAAACCGAACCTTGGTAAAACAAATCACAATGTCATCCGCTCTATTTTCTTTGGTTGATTTGTTTCCCTCTCTTTCGGACTCGAATTTATTTCTAATGCTAACCCGACTTGTAGTTGTGCTTAAAGTTTGTAAATTCTAGTTTCCGCATATTCACCCCCTCTAGGCGACTTTCAGAAGCCGTGGAAGAAGACTTACATGAGTTCCAAGATTACGATGAGTTCTAGGCATGGGTTAGCGGCAAACCCCCAGTCGGCTGCCTGTGCAGGTCGTGTTTATCTATGTTTCCTTTCCACACTTTGATAATTGTTAATGACTATATGGATGTCTCGGACATCATGATGTAATCGACTATTATACCTTCTTTTATGTTTTTATTTGAGCACTGTGTGATGATGTCCAGTTATGTAATTGCTGTGTACGTGAATTACTGATCCTAACACGTACATGGTTCGCATTCAGTTTGCCTTCTAAAATCTGGTGTGACAGTTAGATTGAAGCAAGAATATATATCTTCATTAAACTCATTTTCCTTCATTTGAAAAGAATCATAACTATGCATAGGTAGGCAATTGCTCATGGACATTGCTAGTGTCATCATGAAGCTCATATAATTTTAACGAAATTTCATTGGATTTTGTAAGTGTAAATGTTTGGTTAAAAATTTCTATGCTAATACATTCAAACAAGAAATTTTTAGCTCTAAAATTTATATTAATTTCATTTTCATCACTCACGGTTGGTTTCTCATAATTTTTAATGGGTTTCATTTCATCATGTGAGTGACTTTGCAAATACCTAAATCATCATCTTCTAGATAGCAAGCCATTCTAGCGCTACAATAAGAGAAGTTAGTACTTTCTAAGTGAGGTGTGTGGGGGATAGATATCTCCGGGTCATCATAAACACAGAAACGTATCTCGGGCCGCCTGATGGGCCTCTCGATGGCTTGCCTTGCAGGACGGGTCATCGGGCCACAACCAGGTTGGGCGAACTCGATCCAAGAAGACGAAGATTGAACGTTCGGGTTATGTGCAGATCGAAGCGCTAATATCTCAGACAAAGAGGTTGCACTCACCCAAAGGGCTAAACGCTTGACGTTAACTCGGCTGAGGAAATGATCGAACACCGGATAAGCAGGGTTATAGGTCGTGATAAAGGAGGAGATAGTTAGAATATATAGTGATCACAACTTGTAAAGGGATACCCTCTGGTCACATATATAAGGCCGAGAGAGTGCCCCTACGAAAATATCTCATCTCATCATACTCTAGTCTTCATCAACCACACCTAAGCATCACCGCAGCTCGCTTGTAATCCGTATACTCCCGAGCAATTCCAATACACAACCCCAACAAGAAGTAGGGTGTTACCCATTCTAGCGGCCTAAACCTATATAAATCCTCATGCAAATCTGATGTGTCCCCGCATGTACCATCGAGTCGCAGTCAACGACGTCGTCCGACCCAAAAGCATAACATGGGTAACCCCATGGTGCGCAGTCGGGTCACAAACACCGACAAGGTGGCCTAGAGGTATCCATCCTTCCCTCTCTAAATAGCATCTGCTCAACAATGATCAAGCTGAAAGTTCTAAATTAGCCAGTATCTCTAATACCATCGGGGGAACCATCGCCATTGCTAGAAACTTAATCCCTGGCAACCTAGGGTGCTTTTATAGACGTTAGGACTTGGTGCGGCTGAACCTAATGCCACTGTTGGGCCATGGCTTTCTATAGTTATTGAAAACCCAGGGCTTTAGATATATAAACTATATATATATATAGGGTGAGTATATTGGGAGCCCAGGGCTTCCAATAGTTAGAGGTAGCCCTGGCCGACCATCCCTGCGACCTGACTAGACCGCGTTGTTGTGCCCACCCATGCCAGGCTGTCGGGTGCACTCCCCGCCATGCACCAGGTCAAACCCCCCACACGCGTCAGTCAAACTCTTGGTCCAACACCCAACCCCCACGTGGGACGCACACCATAAATTACGGTTTCTGTTTTTTGTGTAAATAGCGTAAATAGTTCACAAAAATTGTGTAAATAGTTTATAGTGATAGCTTAAACCCTGACCAGCCATTGGATCACGTCCACATGCCCAGGCACATGCATGCAGATCCTATTGTTATGGCAGATCGTGTGAGTTTCCATTACATGTGCGCAAATTTTGGATGACATTTTTGTTTTCACTACATGCGCGCAAAAATTAGATGGCTCCATAAATATTGGATCGCTCCAACAACCAAGCAGCTAGACTCGTTAGAACTAGTTTATGACATATACTGATACTAATTATGCTACACGGTGTAGGTATATACACAATTCGGTAAAATGCGTAAAAGTCTATTTACAGTTGTGTCGGCGTTTCGAGACCGGGGGGTCCCTAAGCCGACGAGTGAGTGTGCCGCGTGCCCCAGCCCAGATGGGTCGAGCGCGTGGGCGAGCGCGAAGGGGGGAAAAGCGAGGTGGCCGGAGCCGAGTCGTGAGGGAGGTGGAGATCCCGCGGCCTTCGTGTTCGTCCCGCGCCCAGGTCGGGTGCGCTTGCAGTAGGGGGTTACAAGCGTCCACGCGGGTGAGGGAAGCGAGCGGCCCCAAGAGAGCGCCTGCCCCAGCCCTCGTTCCCGCGGGGCCAACCTTCTCTAAGAAGGCCCTGGTCCTTCCTTTTATAGGCGTAAGGAGAGGATCCAGGTGTACAATGGGGGTGTAGCAGAGTGCTACGTGTCTAGCGGGGGAGAGCTAGTGCCCTAAGTACATGCCAAGGTGGCAGCCGGAGAGATCTTGGCACCCAGCCGGTGTGGTGTCGTGGCTGTCGGAGGAGTAACGGAGCCTGGTGGAGGGACAGCTGTCGGAGCGGTTGGGTCCTTGCTGACGTCCCCCTGCTTTCGTAAGGGAGCTAAGAGCCGCCGTCGTCATGGGTCTAGTGGGGCGCCATCATTGCCTATCTGGCGGAGCTAGCCAGATGGGACGTCGGTCCTGTTCTCTGCGGCCCGAGTCGGCTCGGGGTAGGGTGATGATGGCGCTTCCTGTTGACGTGGCGGACTCGTGCCCTAGGTCGGGCGACGTGGAGGCTCTTCCGAAGCCGAGGTCGAGTCTGTCCTGCATGGCCGAGGCCGAGCCCGAGCCCCTGGGTCGGGCGAGGCGGAGGTCGTTCGGCAGAGGCCGGGGCGGAGTCCGACCCCTGGGGTCGGGCGAAGCGGAGTTCGTCGTCTTCCGGGGCCTTAGCCCGAGTCCGAGCCCTGGGTCGGGCGGAGCGGAGTTCGCCGTCTTCCGGGGCCTTAGCCCGAGTCCGAGCCCTGGGTCGGGCGGAGCGGAGTTCGCCGTCTTCCGGGGCCTTAGCCCGAGTCCGAGCCCTAGGTCGGGCGGAGAGGAGTTCGCCGTCTTCCGGGGCCTTAGCCCGAGTCCGAGCCCTGGGTCGGGCGGAGCGGAGTTCGCTGTCTTCCGGGGCCTTAGCCCGAGTCCGAGCCCTGGGTCGGGCGGAGCGGAGTTCGCCGTCTTCCGGGGCCTTAGCCCGAGTCCGAGCCTTGGGTTGGGCGGAGCGGAGTTCGCCGTCTTCCGGGGCCTTAGCCCGAGTCCGAGCCCTGGGTCGGGCGGAGCTTCCTATGGCGCCTTTGGCAAGGCCTGGCTGCCTGTCAGTCTCACTCTGTCAAGTGGCACTGCAGTCGGGATGGCGCAGGCGGCGCTGTCCTTCTGCCAGACCGGTCAGTGGAGCGGCGAAGTGACGGCGGTCACTTCGGCTCTGCCAGGGGGCGCGTGTCAGGATAGAGGTGCCAGGCTACCTTTGCGTTAAATGCCCCTGTGACTTGGTCGGTTGGCGCGGCGATTTAGTCAGGGTTGCTTCTTAACGAAGGCAAGGCCTCGGGCGAGCCGGAGATGCGTCTGCCATAAAAAAGGGGGCCTCGGGCGAGACGGAAACACCTCAGGGTCGGCTGCCCTTGCCCGAGGCTAGGCTCGGGCGAGGCGTGATCGAGTCGCTCGTACGGACTGATCCCTGACTTAATCGCACCCATCAGGCCTCTGCAGCTTTATGCTGATGGGGGTTACCAGCTGAGAATTAGGCGTCTTGAGGGTACCCCTAATTATGGTCCCCGACAGTAGCCCCCGAGCCTCGAAGGGAGTGTTGGCACTCGCTTGGAGGCTTTCGTCGCACTTTTTTGCAAGGGGACCAGCCTTTCTCGGTTGCACTTTGTTCCGGTGGGTGCGCGCGAGCGCACCCGCCGGGTGTAGCCCCCGAGGCCTCGGAGGAGTGGTTTCACTCCTTCGAGGTCTTAATGCCTTGCGTAATGCTTCGGCTGGTCTGGTGGTTCCCTCATGCGAACTGGCCGTAGCCCGGGTGCTCTGTCGGGGCCCAAGTTCTCGGGCTGGTATGTTGACGCTGTCAACGGTTTGGCCGGAGCCGGGTTTGTGAGAGCAGCCCCCGAGCCTCCGCACAGGGCGAGAGGGCGATCAGGGACAGACTCGGCTTTTTTACATACGCCCCTACGTCGCCTTTCCGCAAGGAGGAGGGGGGGAGAGCGCCATGTTACCCTCGATGGGCACCGAACATGGTGTCTCCGGTGAGCTGCAAGCGGGTAATCCGAGTGGACGTCCGTGCCCCGTTCGTTGGGGGTCGGCTAGGGGCCCGGAGGCACGCCCAAAAGTACCTGCGGGTGATCTGCCGGACCCGGTCCCCTGGCGACGGGGTCCGAGGGCTCGATGCCTCCCTCCGATGGGATTCCGTTACAGGATCGTTCCCGCTGGTCTCGGAAATGTCCTAGGGTACCTCGGGAGCGCAGCCCGAGCCTTGGTTATGTATCGAACGTACCCCTGGTCATCCCTCGCTCGGTGTCTGAGGCGACTGTGAACCCTTCGGGGGGCCAGCCTTCGAACCCCTGATCAGTAATGGGCGCGGAGCCCGAGTAGCCTGAGGCGGCCGTGGAACCCTTCGGGGGGCCGACCTTCGAACCCCTGACCAGTAGTGGGTGTCGGGCCCACGCGATCTGAGGCGGCTGTTGAACCCTTCGGGGGGCCAGCCTTCGAACCCCTGATCAGTAATGAGGCTCGGAGCCTAGTCCCTTCATGGGGAAGGATCCCTTTAGGGGTATCCCCTTTCCCGGTCCCTGTTGCAAGAGATAGATAAAGAGAAAAAAGGGAAAAGGATACGAAATTGAATGACGCGGCGTACCTTTTTTGGGGTCGTCGTTTTGGCGAAGGCGAAGCGTCGCCAGCTGCTCCTGCCAGAAGCGCCGCCTGTCCGGCCGCGGAGTTAATGCGACGGGGCGAGTAGTCGGCGGGGCCACCGTTTCGTGCGCGAGCCATTCGAGGAAAATTTTGACGCAGAGGGGGTTTCCCCCCTTTTAGCCCCCGAGGGAGGGTCGGGCTTTGCCGAGGCGAGGCCGACCCTTCCTTGTTGACTAAACTTTGCGTGAGTGCAAGGTATATGAACAACTTGGAAACATCTTAAGGGTAGAAGCGACGTAGCTGTTGGATGTTCCAAGCGTTGCCGTAGACCTCGCCTTGACTGTTGGCCAGCTTGTACGTTCCGGGCTTCAGAACTTTGGCGATGACGAATGGCCCCTCCCAGGGGGGCGTGAGCTTATGCCTCCCTCGGGCGTCTTGCCGCAGCCGAAGCACCAGGTCGCCCACCTGGAGATCTCGGGGTCGGACCCCTCGGGCGTGGTAGCGTCGCAGGGACTGCTGATACCGCGCCGAGTGTAGTAAGGCCCTGTCCCGAGCCTCTTCCAGCTGGTCCAGCGAGTCTTCTCGGCTAGCTTGGTTGCTTTGATCATCGTAGGCTCTCGTCCTCGGGGAGCCGTATTCCAGGTCCGTGGGCAAGACGGCCTCGGCCCCGTAGACCAGGAAGAACGGCGTGAAACCCGTGGCTCGGCTCGGCGTCGTCCTCAGGCTCCAGACCAATGAGGGGAGTTCCTTCATCCATCGCTTGCCGAACTTGTTGAGGTCGTTGTAAATCCGAGGCTTGAGCCCTTGTAGAATCATGCCATTGGCACGCTCTACTTGCCCATTCGACATGGGATGAGCTACGGCAGCCCAGTCCACCCGGATGTTGTGATCCTCGCAAAAATCCAAGAATTTTTTGCCGGTGAACTGGGTGCCGTTGTCGGTGATGATGGAGTTTGGGACCCCGAAGCGATGGATGATGTTGGTGAAGAACGCCACCGCCTGCTCGGACCTGATGCTGTTCAGGGGTCGGACCTCGATCCACTTGGAGAATTTGTCGACGGCGACCAGCAGGTGCGTGTAGCCCCCGGGCGCCTTCTGCAGAGGGCCGACGAGGTCCAGACCCCACACAGCGAAGGGCCAGGTGATGGGTATCGTCTGCAGAGCCTGAGCGGGCAGGTGGGTCTGCTTCGCATAGAATTGACACCCTTCGCAGGTGCGGACAATTCTAGTGGCGTCAGCCACCGCCGTTGGCCAGTAGAAGCCTTGCCGGAAAGCGTTCCCGACGAGGGCTCGAGGCGCTGCATGATGGCCGCAAGCCCCCAAGTGTATCTCTTGCAGGAGTTCCTGACCTTCGGCGATGGAGATGCATCGCTGGAGGATGCCCGAGGGGCTGCGGTGGTAGAGCTCCTTCTCATCGCCCAGCAAGGCGAACGACTTGGCGCGTCGCGCTACCCGCCGTGCCTTGGCCTGGTCGAGGGGTAGCTCTCCTTGGCGGAGATATTGCAGGTACGGGGCCCGCCAATCTTGATCAGGCATGACCCCGCTCCGCTCCTCCTCAATGCGCAGCGCCTCGCCCTCGGGAGCCGAGGGTCCCTCGGGCTGAACCGAGGACGGCTCGGGCCGGGCCGAGGTTACCTCGGACGGGGCCGAGGGCGCCTCGGGCTCGGGCGTGTCGCTGATCTTGACGGAGGGTTGGTGCAGATCCCGGGAGAAGACGTCCGGGGGAACCGTCGTCCGCCCCGAGGCTATCTTTGCCAGCTCGTCCGCAGTCTCGTTGTAGCGCCGGGCGATGTGGTTAAGCTCGAGCCCGTAGAACTTGTCTTCCAGGCGTCGAACCTCATCACAGTAGGCCTCCATCTTCGGGTCGCGGCAGTGGGAGTTCTTCATGACCTGGTCGATGACAAGCTGCGAGTCGCCGCGAGCATCGAGGCATCGGACCCCTAGCTCGATGGCGATTCGCAATCCGTTGATCAGAGCTTCGTACTCAGCCACATTGTTGGACGCCGGGAAATGGAGGCGCAGCACATAGCGCAGGTGTTTCCCAAGGGGCGAGACGAAGAGCAGGCCCGCGCCGGCTCCCGTCTTCATCAGCGACCCGTCGAAAAACATGGTCCAGAGCTCCGGTTGGATCGGAGCCGTCGGCAACTGTGTGTCGACCCATTCGGCTACGAAGTCCGCCAGTACCTGGGACTTGATGGACTTCCGAGGGGCGAACGAGATTGTCTCGCCCATGATTTCCACCGCCCACTTCGCGATCCGTCCCGAGGCCTCTCGGCACTGGATGATCTCCCCCAGGGGGAAGGATGACACCACAGTTACCGGATGAGACTCGAAGTAATGTCGCAACTTTCGCCTCGTCAGGATCACTGCATACAGCAGCTTCTGAGCTTGTGGGTAGCGGATCTTGGTTTCAGACAGCACCTCGCTGACGAAGTAAACTGGCCTCTGAATGGGCAATGCATGCCCCTCTTCTTGCCTTTCAACCACGATCGCGGCGCTAACCACCTGAGTGGTAGCGGCGACGTAGACCAAGAGGGCTTCTCCATCAGCTGGGGGTACCAAGACGGGCGCCTGGGTGAGGAGCGCCTTCAGGTTCCCGAGAGCTTCCTCGGCCTCGGGGGTCCAAGTGAAGCACTCGGCCTTCCTTAAGAGACGGTACAGAGGCAGGCCTCTTTCGCCGAGGCGCGAGATGAAACGGCTCAAGGCCGCGAGACATCCCATGACCCTCTGTACGCCTTTTAAGTCCTTGATGGGCCCATGCTGGTGATGGCTGCGATCTTCTCCGGGTTGGCTTCGATGCCCCGCTCGGAGACGATGAATCCCAGGAGCATGCCTCGGGGCACCCCGAAGACACACTTCTCGGGATTGAGCTTGACGTCTTTTGCCTTGAGACACCGGAATGTCACTTCAAGGTCGGAGAGAAGGTCGGAGGCTTTCCTTGTCTTGACTACGATGTCATCGACGTAGGCCTCGACCGTGCGACCGATGTGTTCGCCGAACACATGGTTCATGCACCGCTGGTACGTTGCACCCGCGTTCCTCAAACCGAACGGCATGGTGACATAGCAGTACATGCCGAAGGGCGTGATGAAAGAAGTCGCGAGCTGGTCGGACTCTTTCATCTTGATTTGATGATACCCTGAGTAGGCATCGAGGAAAGACAGGGTTTCGCACCCAGCAGTGGAATCCACGATTTGATCGATGCGAGGTAGAGGGTAGGGAACCTTCGGACATGCTTTGTTGAGACCAGTGTAGTCCACACACATCCGCCATTTCCCCCCTTTCTTCCTCACAAGCACAGGGTTGGCAAGCCATTCGGGATGGAATACCTCTTTGATGAACCCTGCTGCCATCAGCTTGTGGATCTCCTCGCCTATCACCCTGCGCCTTTCCTCGTCGAATCGGCGTAGAGGCTGCCTGACCGGTCGGGCTCTGGCCCGAATATCCAGCGAGTGCTCGGTGACATCCCTCGGTATGCCGGGCATGTCCGAGGGACTCCACGCAAAGACGTCGGCGTTTGCACGGAGAAAGTCGACGAGCACTGCTTCCTATTTGGGGTCGAGCCCGGAACCGATCCGGATCTGCTTGGAGGTGTCGCCACTGGGGTCGAGAGGGACGGCCTTAACCGTCTCCGCTGGCTCGAAGTTGCCGGCGTGTCGCTTCACGTCCGGCACCTCTCGGGAGAGGTTTTCTAGGTCGGCGATGAGGGCCTCGGACTCGGCGAGGGCCTCGGCGTACTCCACGCACTCCACATCGCATTCGAACGCGTGTTTGTACGTGGGGCCGACGGTGATGACCCCGTTGGGGCCCGGCATCTTGAGCTTCAGGTAGGTGTAGTTGGGGATGGCCATGAACTTCGCGTAGCATGGCCTCCCCAATACTGCGTGGTAGGTTCCTCGGCACCCGACCACCTCGAACGTCAAAGTCTCCCTTCGGAAGTTGGAGGGTGTTCTGAAGCAGACAGGAAGGTCGAGCCGTCCGAGGGGCTGGACGCGCTTCCCAGGAATGATCCCGTGGAAGGGCGCAGCGCCTGCTCGGACGGAGGATAGATCGACGCGCAGGAGCCTGAGGGTCTCGGCGTAGATGATATTGAGGCAGCTGCCCCCATCCATCAGAACCTTGGTGAGCCTAACGTCGCTGATGATGGGGTCGACGACGAGCGGGTATTTCCCCGGGCTCGGCACGTGGTCGGGGTGGTCAGCTTGGTCGAAGGTGATGGGCTTGTCGGACCAGTCTAGGTAGACTGGCGCCGCCACCTTCACCGAGCAGACCTCCCGACGCTCTCGCTTGCGATGCCGAGCCGAGGCATTCGCCGCATGCCCTCCGCAAATCATGAAGCAGTCGTGGACCTCGGGGAACTCTCCTGCTTGGTGATCTTCCTTTTTGTCGTCGTCACGGGCCCTGCCACCCTCTGCGGGTGGCCCGGCCCGGTGGAAGTGGCGCCGAAGCATGACGCACTCCTCGAGGGTGTGCTTGACGGGCCCCTGATGGTAAGGGCACGTCTCCTTGAGCATCTTGTCAAAGAGGTTGGCACCTCCGGGGGGGCTTCCGAGGGTTCTTGTACTCGGCGGCGGCGACAAGGTCTGCGTCGGCAGCGTCGCGTTTTGCTTGCGACTTCTTCTTGCCTTTCTTCTTGGCGCTGCGCGGAGTAGACGCCTCGGGAGCATCTTCCGACGGGCGGCCCTGAGGCTGCTTGTCCTTTCGGAAGATGGCCTCGACCGCCTCCTGGCCAGAGGCGAACTTGGTGGCGATGTCCATCAGCTCGCTCGCCCTGGTGGGGGTCTTGCGACCCAACTTGCTCACCAGGTCACGGCAAGTGGTGCCGGCAAGGAACGCGCCGATGATATCGGAGTCGGTGATGTTGGGTAGCTCGGTGCGCTGCTTCGAGAATCGCCGGATGTAGTCCCGAAGAGACTCTCCCGGCTGTTGCCGGCAGCTTCGGAGGTCCCAGGAATTCCCGGGACGCACGTACGTGCCCTGGAAGTTGCCGGCGAAAGCTTGGACCAAATCCTCCCAGTTGGAAATCTGCCCCGGAGGCAGGTGCTCCAACTAAGCGCGAGCAGTGTCGGAGAGGAACAGGGGGAGGTTGCGGATGATGAGGTTGTCGTCGTCCATTCCACCCAGTTGACAGGCCAGGCGGTAGTCTGCGAGCCACAATTCCGGTCTCGTTTCCCCCGAGTACTTTGTGATAGTAGTCGGGGGTCGGAATCGGGCCGGGAACGGCGCCCGCCGAATGGCTCGGCTGAAGACCTACGGACCGGGTGGTTCGGGCGAGGGACTCCGATCCTCCCCGCTGTCGTAGCGTCCCCCACGCCTGGGGTGATAGCCTCGGCGCACCCTTTCGTCGAGGCGGGCCCGACGGTCGTGATGAGGGTGCTCGTCGCTGAGGTGACCCGGGGCCGCAGGCGCGGTGTTGCGCGTGCGCCCGGTGTAGACCGAGGCTTCCCGCATGAGGCGGGAAGCCGCGGCACGAGGTTCCGAGGGGTACCCCTGCCTTCGGGAGGCAGAGCTCTCGGCCCGCCGGGCCGCAGCGCCTTCCAGGAGATACTTGAGCTCTCCCTGGATTCGCCGACCCTCGGTGGTTGATGACTCCGGCATCGCGCGAAGGAGCATCGCTGCGGCTGCCAGGTCCTGACCGGTCCCGCCGGATGCGGGTGGCGGCCTGTCCCTGGCATCGTTGGCGATGCGGTGCTGGAGACCTTGGGGCAGGTGACGCATTTCTCCGGCCGAGGGCTGGCCCGCCCATACCTGCCCGACGTCCTGGCGGATCGACTCGAGCGCTCCTGCCCCCTCGTCGAGCCCGGCCTGCGCCCCGCGGACTTGCTCGAGCTGTGGGTCGTGACCCCCCGCCGGAACGGGGACCACAGCTAGCTCCCGCGGGATGTCGGCGCGAGGCACTGGCCTAGGGAGATCACCATCCTCCGGCATGCCGAGACGGCTGCCTCCGGAGGGATCCCCTAGCTCGACGTGGAAACATTCGCGGCTCGGGCCGCAGTCCTTGTCGTCAAGGCTGCGGCTGCCGTCGGAACAGTCGGAGAGGCAGTAGTTGCATGCGGTCATGAAGTCCCGCATGGCACTGGGGTTGCCAGATCCGGAGAAATCCCAGCAGATGCTGGGGTCGTCATCTTCCTCGGACCCAGAGGGCCCGTAGGTCGAGACGCCCGTCAATCGGTCCCAAGGCGACCGCACACGAAACCCAAGAGAGGTTGCACTCGCCTCAACGTGAGCGCCCGCCAGAGCGAGGTCGCTAGGCGGGTTGAGGTCGAGTTGAAATGACGAAGGATGGGAATCAGTCGGTACCTTTTGGTCGACGAGGAGCGACGAAGTCACATCGGGGGCTGACCGCGCCGTCGTCTTGGGTTCGAGGGCGACGTCCTGCAGGCCCTCCGTGAGCGTGCTGGCGTCGTCCACTTGCTCGGGGTTGGCGTGTTGCGGGGGGACGGCGCTCGCCTTCGCCTCAAACGCGAGGGTGACGCCCGACGCGTCCTCCGTTGGGGCGCTGGGGATGTCGATTCGCTTGACAGCCGACGGAGCGCAGCCTCCCGCCCGGCCCTGGTTGCCCCGCCTCCTCCTCCGATGGCGAGGGAGAGGATGGGGCGAGATGGAATGGTGTTCTTCCCCCACACGGGGAAGACGTCGTCGATTCCGCCGCCGGTGGGTGGGCTGTCGGCCACCGTTGTCGTCGTCGCGCGGCGGTGGAAGGAGTATCATGTCGTAGCTGCCGTCGAAAGACATGAACTCGAGGCTCCCGAAACGGAGCACCGTCCCGGGTTGGAGAGGTCGTTGGAGACTGCCCATCTGGAGCTTGACGGGAAACTGCTCGTCAACACGCAGCAGGCCCCTACCTGGCGCGCCAACTGTCGGCGTTTCGAGACCGGGGGGTCCCTAAGCCGACGAGTGAGTGTGCCGCGTGCCCCAGCCCAGATGGGTCGAGCGCGTGGGCGAGCGCGAAGGGGGGAAAAGCGAGGTGGCCGGAGCCGAGTCGTGAGGGAGGTGGAGATCCCGCGGCCTTCGTGTTCGTCCCGCGCCCAGGTCGGGTGCGCTTGCAGTAGGGGGTTACAAGCGTCCACGCGGGTGAGGGAAGCGAGCGGCCCCAAGAGAGCGCCTGCCGCAGCCCTCGTTCCCGCGGGGCCAACCTTCTCTAAGAAGGCCCTGGTCCTTCCTTTTATAGGCGTAAGGAGAGGATCCAGGTGTACAATGGGGGTGTAGCAGAGTGCTACGTGTCTAGCGGGGGAGAGCTAGTGCCCTAAGGACATGCCAAGGTGGCAGCCGGAGAGATCTTGGCACCCAGCCGGTGTGGTGTCGTGGCTGTCGGAGGAGTAACGGAGCCTGGTGGAGGGACAGCTGTCGGAGCGGTTGGGTCCTTGCTGACGTCCCCCTGCTTTCGTAAGGGAGCTGAGAGCCGCCGTCGTCATGGGTCTAGCGGGGCGCCATCATTGCCTATCTGGCGGAGCTAGCCAGATGGGACGTCGGTCCTGTTCTCTGCGGCCCGAGTCGGCTCGGGGTAGGGTGATGATGGCGCTTCCTGTTGACGTGGCGGACTCGTGCCCTAGGTCGGGCGACGTGGAGGCTCTTCCGAAGCCGAGGTCGAGTCTGTCCTGCATGGCCGAGGCCGAGCCCGAGCCCCTGGGTCGGGCGAGGCGGAGGTCGTTCGGCAGAGGCCGGGGCGGAGTCCGACCCCTGGGGTCGGGCGAAGCGGAGTTCGTCGTCTTCCGGGGCCTTAGCCCGAGTCCGAGCCCTGGGTCGGGCGGAGCGGAGTTCGCCGTCTTCCGGGGCCTTAGCCCGAGTCCGAGCCCTGGGTCGGGCGGAGCGGAGTTCGCCGTCTTCCGGGGCCTTAGCCCGAGTCCGAGCCCTGGGTCGGGCGGAGCGGAGTTCGCCGTCTTCCGGGGCCTTAGCCCGAGTCCGAGCCCTGGGTCGGGCGGAGCTTCCTATGGCGCCTTTGGCAAGGCCTGGCTGCCTGTCAGTCTCACTCTGTCAAGTGGCACTACAGTCGGGATGGCGCAGGCGGCGCTGTCCTTCTGCCAGACCGGTCAGTGGAGCGGCGAAGTGACGACGGTCACTTCGGCTCTGCCAGGGGCGCGTGTCAGGATAGAGGTGCCAGGCTACCTTTGCGTTAAATGCCCCTGTGACTTAGTCGGTTGGCGCGGCGATTTAGTCAGGGTTGCTTCTTAACGAAGGCAAGGCCTCGGGCGAGCCGGAGATGCGTCTGCCGTAAAAAAGGGGGCCTCGGGCGAGACGGAAACACCTCAGGGTCGGCTGCCCTTGCCCGAGGCTAGGCTCGGGCGAGGCGTGATCGAGTCGCTCGTACGGACTGATCCCTGACTTAATCGCACCCATCAGGCCTCTGCAGCTTTATGCTGATGGGGGTTACCAGCTGAGAATTAGGCGTCTTGAGGGTACCCCTAATTATGGTCCCCGACAGGTTGCATGTACACAAATTTAGGATGACGAGAAGGTGCAATGAAAGGAAATTGATTGACATGCATGGAAACAAAAGATCTTATTTAAATGCTTAATTTTTCTTCATAAATATAGGATCGCTCCAACGGTCATGCAGTTAGGCTCGCTAGCACCAGTTTATAATATATATGGATTCTAATTATGCTACACGGTGTAGATCTTTATGTAATACGGTATACTGCATAAAAATTTGGCATGTGGTTCACTGGTGGTGCATCGCCCTCTTGTCTGCCTGAGCGCCGTCGCCGCTTGCCTGCTCCCCTCGGAAGCATCGCTGTTGCTCGATCAAGGGGGAGCGCCGCCGGCGCTTGCCCGCCTGCCTTATGAGTGCCACCGCCGATCGGTCGCCCGCCTCAGGGCGCCACTGCTCGCCCTCGGATCACCGTCACTCGCACGCCTGAGGGAACCGCTGCCACCGATAAAACTTAATCCTAGCAGCGCATGGGTGTTTTTATAGCCGTCCGGACCTAGCGCGATTGAACCGGATGGCACCGTTGGACTTAGGCTTCGTCTAGTCATTGGAAGCCTAATGCTCCAAATATATATACACACTAGTGATCCCTAAACTTGTAGCGTTATATTATTTTGGTCTTCAAACTCTCAATATGTATATCGAGTTACCTATATTTATATGGCTGTGTAATCTATGTTTTAAAACTCCTAAAATATACGTGGAGTAGGTCAAAACTATTGGAACGTGTGATGCACTAAAAATAAATTTGTGGATTCACATGACACAAATCATAGAAGTATAGAAACGATAATGTTCATGTTTTGAGATTTAAACGTGCATTTTTGGAGCTTAGGAACCATAATGATAATGATATAACGCTATAAGTTTAGTAATCCCTAATGTATTTTAGTCCAGGATCGTCTCGAACAAATGTAAGCCTAGGACCGTTTGGAACGCGAAAACCTTTTCCTGAATCCTCATGCGGAAATTCATGTGCTTCAGATTTCGGTTTTTGTTCCCTGGAAAAAAGTTTACCATGCGTATACAGTACGTACTGTGTGCTGATACTATCAAGTGTCTAAGTACAACATACTACTCTGCATATTTGCACTATTCTATGCTGCCCCTATATTTCTACACTACAAAGGACTACAGTGAAGCTTCAAGCGGTGACGACCAGCTTTTTCCGGGCCGCTGTTTCCCTCTGCTCCCTGCCAATGTCCACGTGCTCCGACAAGAGCGCCCTGAACTCGTCGCCGGTGAGCGTCTCCTTCTCCATAAGCACGTCCACCAGCTGGTCGATGGCCGCGCGGTTCCTCCTGACATGCTCCTTGGCGATCTCGTACGCCTGGTCGATGATGTGCTTCGCGGCCCTGTCGATGTCCGCTGCGAGCTTCTCGGAGATGGAGTTCCGGGCCAGCATCCGCAGCACGACGTCGCCGCTCTGCGCAGCCGGCTCCATGAGCGCCCACGGCCCGATCTCCGACATCCCGAACGTGGTCACCATCTGCCGCGCCACCTGCGTCACCTGCTGCAGGTCGCCCGCCGCGCCCGTCGTCACCTCGGGCTCCCCGAAGATCACCTCCTCAGCGGCGCGCCCGCCGAGCCCGCCCACGATGCGCGCGAAGATCTGCTGCTTGGACACCAGAGTCGGGTCCTCGCCCGGCAGGAACCACGTCAGCCCTCGCGACTGCCCCCGTGGGATCAGTGTCACCTTCTGCACCGCGTCGTGCCCCGGCGTCAGCGTCCTGCATCAACCAGTGTGTACGAGGTCACGGGCTCACGGCGCATGGCAATGGAACATCAGCTTCGAACAAATTAAAGAGGAAGGTCGATTAGCAGTAGTAGTAGTAGTACTTACGCGCACACGGCGTGGCCGATCTCGTGGTAGGCAACAAGCAGCTTGCTCTTGCCGTCGGTCATGCTTGTGCCCTCGAGGCCGGCGACGATGCGGTCGATGGAGTCATCGATCTCCTTGACACCGATGCGGTCCTTGCCGCGGCGGCCGGCAAGGATGGCAGCCTCATTCATAAGGTTGGCAAGGTCGGCGCCGCTGAAGCCGGGGGTGCGCATGGCCACGACGCTGAGCGACACGTCGGGGTCCAGCCTCTTGTTTGAGCTGTGTACCCTGAGGATCTCCTCCCGCCCGCGGACGTCAGGGAGCCCGACGCTGACCTGGCGGTCGAAGCGGCCCGGGCGGAGCAGCGCGGCGTCGAGGATGTCAGGCCGGTTCGTGGCCGCGATGACGACGACGCCGCTGTCCCCGCTGAACCCGTCCATCTCCGTCAGCAGCTGGTTCAGCGTCTGCTCCCGCTCGTCGTTGCCCCCGCCGATGCCCGTGCCGCGCTGGCGGCCCACGGCGTCGATCTCGTCGATGAAGACGAGGCACGGCGCGTTGGCCTTGGCCTGGTTGAAGAGGTCCCGCACCCGCGACGCGCCCACGCCGACGAACATCTCGATGAACTCGGACCCGGACAGAGAGAAGAAAGGCACGCCTGCCTCCCCCGCGATGGCCTTGGCCAGCAGCGTCTTCCCCGTGCCCGGCGGGCCCACCAGCAGCACGCCCTTGGGGATCCTCGCACCCACCGCCGTGAACTTCTCCGGCGACTTCAAGAACTGCACGATCTCCTGGAAGTCCTGCTTGGCCTCGTCCACGCCAGCGACGTCGTCGAACGTGATCCCGGTGTTGGGCTCCATCTGGAACTTGGCCTTGGACCTGCCGAGCCCGAACGGGAGGTTGGGCCCCCCGCCGCCAGCGCCAGGGTTGTTCATGGTGACCGACCTCCAGATCAGCGAGGCGAGGAAGAGGAGCGGGAAGCCGAAGTTGAGGAGGAGGTCGAGGAACATGAGCCCGAGGTTGGGCTCCACGGGGTGCGCCGCGAAGTCGACGCCCCTGTCCCGCAGCTTACGCACCAGCTCCGCTGGGAGGCCCCCGGCCGGGAGCTGCACCCGCACCCGGTGCACCCTCGACGCCAGCGCCGGGTCGTCCAGCTCGACGACGGCCACCGTGCCGTTCTCGAAGAAGTCCACCTTCCGCACCGCGTTGGCGTTGAGGTAATCCAGGAACCGCGAGTAGGACATCCGGTTCGATGTCACCTCCTCCGGCGCCAGAGCGGGTGATGGCGGCGCCGTCTCGGCGCGCGCCCGCGCTGGGTCTCTCCTGGCGAGACCGAGCCCGAAACCCAGCGCCGCGGACCGCAGCAGTCTCCTCCTGCTAAAACCGTTGGTGTCTGACGGCGACGGAGGAGGCGCGGCCTTGGCAGCTGGAGGCGCCTGCTTGGACACGTCCCGCGCCCGGCAGATGGACAGGCGGCTCGTCGTGGTCGTCAGGGACATGGTCGTCGGCGACATCAGCAACTAATCGGACTTGATCTCCTACCTGTTTCTTGCGTTAATTGGTTACTGAAGCGATGCAAAATTGCAGTGCAGCGTCGCACGCGCGTGCCGTGTCAAGTTTCAATCGTCCTTGCGGTTTTGGAGGGAACGGGGGCTTTAAATAGCTTCATTCACGTCTCGGCGAGCGATGTTCAAGCGGATGAGTTTGGTTTGCTCGTGAGTTGGTTGGTGGATTGGCTTGGCTTGTCCGGTTCGTGTAACGTCTAGAACCCGTCGGCGGATAACCCCTGTCGTCCCTGTTCGTGAGTGTGTGGATCGCGTCCGCCGGCTCCACCGAATAGACCAGTAAGCTCTAGCGGCGTCCGGTGTTTCTCTTGACGCCTCGTGGAGCGCACGCACGGCCGCACACCTGGGTTCGCCGCGCCCGCACGCGTAGCCGCGGCGCCTTGGCTTTACCCTGGTGTCGGCTTGTCCCTACTATAGATGGCCAATAACCACAAGGCCCATGAGTCCGGCATGAAGTCCGTTGTTTGGGCTCGGTCCAATCCCGGCACGAATAAGCGGGCCAGGTTCAGACAGAAAACTAGACACTGTAGGTTAGCCCGGCACGGTCCGTTTACCTCTAAGCCCGTTTTTTGTACTAAAACGTGCTTACCGTCCCGTTTAGCCCACTTTTCGGCCTACTTTTTCACGCTAAACGGCCCGGACCCGCTGCGGGCCGGGCTCGGACAAGAAATCGAGCCTGCGGGCTTAGACGGTCTGCCCGATTTTCTAACCATGCCTTGCGGGCCGGGCCGGGCGGCCCGTTTGGCCCTCTCTAGTCGCTACCGCCTCCCGGCTTGTGCTAGGAATTGGGTCGGGCCAGGTCGGGCCCGCTCGATTCAAGCCCATCGTGTTTCGTGCTAAATGAGTTTAGGTCAGCAAAGACTAAAAACTTTTGGACCGTGTCGTGCTAGCCCCAAGTATAAAAACAGTGGCCAATACGACCCTATACTACGTTGTGCCTTTGTTGGACCGTACCAGTCCAAACCCAACCCATATATTTGACTACATAAAATCAAAATATTACAAACACATAAAATCCATAACTTAATAAATTAAAAATATTAAACAATTCTAACATCATTTTATCACTTAAACTAAAAATATCACAACAATATAAGTCGGTAGTTTACTAAATTAAAGTAATTAAATAATTTGGGCTTCATTGGGCCGTGCTGAGGCCTGACGGGCCAAAATTTGAGGCCCGACTCAGGCTCGTCTTTGGGTCGTGCTAGCCCGACCCATATTATTTCATCTCGGGCCGTGTTTTAGGCTTCTTTTTCGTGTCGTACTCGTGCTGACAAAAAACCCGACCCATATTTCCAGCCCTACTCCCGGCTACCTCATGACTCTAGCCGGGTCATGTAAACCGAGTTTTTTCTCTCTATATGTTTCGTGTCTTTTAAAACGTTCTCTAAATATAAATGACAGTCTTATTTTTTCTTTATCCTTTTATATATCCATTTTCATTATGCTTCACAAAATAGATTAAGTAAAATTTAAAAATATATAAGACATTAAGATTGTAACAAGTACGTACGAACGTAAAAAACATAAAATAAAATATATCTTTATTATATGTATTTAACATATAGAGGATGATATACAGAGAACACAGTTATTGAAGATGAATAAGGCCTTGTTTGAATTTTTATGGCTAATCGGCAAATAATCATTTAAAAAATAATTAGTCATGCTATATTTGGAGTCTTCAGACGTCTAAAACATAGTAGATAATCTATTTTACTCCAGCACGACAAACAATTAGCGAGAAAAAGAAAGGAACCGACATGAATAAAATTGTTTTTTTCTATTTATGATCTATTAGCATCTCTAACCTATTAGCAAGGTTAAATGGCTAACGAGCAAACAATTTGCTGACTCTTTAGCTAACAATTAGTCAATTTATTAACTAATATGTTTGGAGTTTAAGGTGTTAAAATTAGCCGGTAAACTGTTTGCTAGATGGATCTAAACAATTCCTAAGTTATAGAGGAGGGGATCTTTTTGAGAAGTCTATAAAGGAGAGGTAAGCAGGAATATAGAAAATATGTTTGGAGATAGTCGTCCTATATTATCGGGTTTTTTTTTATTTGTCCATTTTCATATTCCTCAAAATTACTAGAAACAGGATAAGAAATGGGACGAGATTTTACGGGAGTGTGACGGGAATAGAAGAGGCATTTTCACCCGTATTTATGGAATTTCATTTTCACATGATAATTTTCTAGATTCTCTGTGTTTTTAAAAGTCCAGAATAATAACACAATACGCAAAAGACCTACTATCCCTGTTGGATTAATATGGGCTTGGCCCAAATTAATATTCAATAATAGTCAATGCTAATGGCCCACTTTAATGCTATGGTGTACTAATTATTTAGTACCATATTGGAAGTTCAAAGGACAAATCAATCAACTTAAATAGGTGGACCATTGGTGCATCTATTGAGAAGTTGAGAAAAAGATGAAGGACTGCCACGCGCGCGCGCGCCGCCGCCGCCGGCCCGGGCCGTGGCTCGTGGCTCCGTCCGTTTCCTGTCTTATGGCTAGTAACGGACGTCAGTTACTGTCGTCAGTTTCCAGTTCTAATGCGCGACCATTTCTGTCCGTTGTTCTTCTCCCTCCTTCTGACCGCCTATAAGAATGGAGAGGGGAGGGCTCTTCCAGCCACGCGAATTGCAAACAACACATTCCCGTCCCATCTTCTGCGAGCACAGAGAGAGTGGGAGAGCAGGCCTCCGAAATCACCGACCGCAGAGATACACTTGCACGGGTGTGCGGGCGATCAGATTTTTGGGGAGCGTCTTCGCGACTGCTCGCGTGATCTGCTTCGTCCACAGCTTGCTGTTCGTCGCCTTCCCGAGTTGACGCGTGCTGCTGTTCTTCTTCCCGGCGACCGTTCGAGGGACTGCACAGCGTACATCTTCCTGCACCGACTTCGTACGGCTACATCGAACAAACACACGAGATGTCTCGTGTGAATGGAGCCACTGATGCCTTGAGCATCGGTCCCTCCGCTGGGTACACTCTGTTCTTCGTATTTGTGCATGTTTCATTGCTGTTTACTGCTTATGCGAGTAGTTATACACACATGCACATACATGTCATCACAAATATCGCACTGTTTTTCTGGAACACACGAGATGTCTCGTGTGAATGGAGCCACTGATGCCTTGAGCATCGGTCCCTCCGCTGGGTACACTCTGTTCTTCGTATTTGTGCATGTTTCATTGCTGTTTACTGCTTATGCGAGTAGTTATACACACATGCACATACATGTCATCACAAATATCGCACTGTTTTTCTGGATTAAATTAAAACTGAAAATGCCTAACTTTCTAACAATCCAAAAATCTGATATTAGGCATTTTTCTGTTAGTGGTTTTGCTGCCGCGTTAAAACCAAGTGAACCTTTTGATGGGACGTTTTACAAGAGATGGCGTAGTAAGATGATACTGTGGTTGACCGCAATGAACTGCTATCACGCTGCACAGGGGAAACCCGAACAGTTCACTCCTGAAGAGGAGAGAATGTTCGACGTTGCCGATAACCTGTTTCGAGGCGCCGTGATTGGCGCTCTTGCCAACAAGTATGTTGATTCTTATCTAACGTGCACATCTGCAAAAGAGTTATGGGATGCATTAGATGAGAAGTTTGGTGTTTCTGATGCTGGTAGCGAGCTGTACATCATGGAGCAGCTGTTTGACTATAAGATGGTGGAAAACCGTCCTGTAGTTGAACAGGCTCATGAAATACAGGCACTGGCTAAAGAACTCGAACAATTCCCATGTGTCTTGCCTGACAAGTTCGTGGCCGGCGGTATTATCGCTAAACTGCCACCTTCTTGGACGGACTTTGCTACCACTCTAAAACATAAGAGACAAGAGTTTAGCGTGGCTGAGCTTATTGGTTCTCTTGATGTTGAGGAGATGGCGAGAGCAAAAGACACTCGTGGAAAAGGAGTTGAGACTTCTAGTGCCAATATGGTACAAAAGAAGAACTCCAATGCATCACATAATAATAAAAAGAAGAACAAGCAACAGAATGCCACGAAGCCCAAGCAGGCAGCCTCGTTCAAAAAGAAGAACAAAGGAGCTGGTTGCTTTGTTTGCGGGAGTACTGATCATTGGGCAAGCGCTTGTCCAGACCGCAAATTTAAGCAAGAGAAAAAACCAGCTCAAGAGAAGAAAACAGTAAACATGGTTGTTAGCGAGACTGCAGAAGGAACATCGGGGTATGGTAATCTTTTACCTACTGTTCTTTCAGTGTGTCAATCCCCTGAGTGGTGGGCTGATACCGGTGCTAATATTCATGTGTGTGCTGATATTTCTTTATTTTCTTCTTATCAGTGCAAAGGGACTGGAGCCTTGCTGATGGGGAACGGATCACATGCGCGTGTTCTTGGTATTGGTACAGTCATTCTGAAGTTTACTTCGGGAAAGACGGTGCTATTGAAGAACGTGCAGCATGTCCCCTCCATCAAAAAGAATCTAGTTAGTGGCTCTCAATTGTGTCGAGATGGCTACAAAATTGTCTTTGAGACTAATAAATGTATACTGTCTAAGTATGGAACGTTTGTTGGAAAAGGCTATGACAGCGGAGGCTTGTTCCGCTTATCTTTGCATGATGCGTGTAATAAGTCTGTGAACAATGTTGTTTCGAATGAGTCGTATATTTGGCATTCACGACTTTGTCATATCAATTTTGGTTGTGTCTCGCGGTTAGCAGATTTAAATTTAATCCCGAAATTTGATTTAGTCAAAGGTTCTAAGTGCCAGGTGTGCGTGCAATCTAAGCAACCTCGCAAGCCTCACAAGGCTGCGGAGGCGAGGAATTTGGCACCACTAGACTTAATACATTCCGATTTATGTGAGATGAATGGAATATTGACTAAAGGAGGCAAGCGATATTTTATTACTTTTATCGATGACTCTACTAGATTTTGTTATGTGTATCTCTTAAAATCAAAAGATGAAGCTTTGCATTATTTTAAGACCTACAAAGCTGAAGTTGAAAATCAACTCGAGAGGAAAATTAAACGGTTAAGGTCTGATCGTGGTGGAGAATATTTTTCGGGTGATTTTTCTGATTTTTGTGTGGAACATGGTATTATTCATGAGAGGACACCGCCATACTCACCACAATCCAATGGGGTTGCTGAAAGAAAGAACCGTACTCTAACTGATTTGGTTAACGCCATGTTAGAGACTTCAGGGCTATCTAAGGAATGGTGGGGTGAGGCGATCTTGACGGCGTGTCATGTCCTGAATAAAGTTCCCACAAAGAACAAAGAAATCACACCATTCGAGGAATGGGAAAATAAGAAATTAAATATCTCCTATTTGCGCACCTGGGGTTGTTTGGCTAAAGTGAATGTGCCAATTAACAAGAAGCGCAAATTAGGACCGAAAACTGTTGATTGTGTTTTCCTTGGGTATGCTTTCCACAGCATTGGATATAGGTTTTTAATTATAAACTCTGGAGTACCGGACATGTTGGTTGGTACAATTATGGAGTCCAGAGATGCTACGTTTTTTGAGGACGAATTTCCCATGAAAGCTACACATGATACGTCTAATGATGAACCAACGATACCCCATGAGCATTTTATTCCGGTAGAACACACTGAGGAATCCCATATACATAATCATGTGGAAAATGACAATGTATCAACTCGAAAGAGTAAGAGACCAAGGATTGCAAAGTCCTTTGGTGATGATTACATTGTATATCTTGTGGATGACACACCAAGTACCATTGAAGAGGCATATTCCTCTCCTGATGCTGACTTTTGGAAGGAAGCAATAAGGAGTGAGATGGATTCTATTATGTCTAATGCAACTTGGGAGGTAGTTGAGCGTCCATATGGGTGTAAGCCCATTGGAAGTAAATGGGTGTTCAAGAAAAAACTTAGGCCTGATGGTACTATTGAAAGGTACAAGGCGAGGCTTGTAATTAAAGGCTATTCACAGAAGGAAGGTGAGGATTTCTTTGATACTTATTCACCTGTGGCTCGATTGACCACAATTCGTGTGCTACTTTCTTTGGCTGCCTCTCATGGTCTTCTCGTCCATCAAATGGATGTTAAGACAGCATTCCTAAATGGAGAGCTAGATGAGGAAATTTACATGGAGCAGCCAGCTGGGTTTGTAGCAAACGGTCAAGAAGGCATGGTGTGTAAATTATTGAAATCTTTATATGGCCTAAAACAAGCACCTAAGCAATGGCATGAAAAGTTCGATAGAACTTTGACATCTGCCGGTTTTGTTGTGAACGAAGCAGACAAGTGTGTATACTATCGGTATGGTGGGGGCGAGGGAGTAATTTTATGCCTATATGTTGATGACATTCTAATCTTGGGGACGAGTCTTGATGTGATTAAAGAGACAAAAGACTTTCTGTCTAATAATTTTGAAATGAAAGATTTGGGAGAAGCTGATGTTATTCTTAACATTAAGCTACTGAGAGAAGGCATTGGTGGGATCACACTTGTGCAATCCCATTATGTGGAAAAGGTTTTGAGTCGCTTTGGTTTTAGCGAATGTGAACCTGCTCCAACGCCTTATGATCCTAGTAAGCTATTAAAGAAAAATCGAAGGATAGCTAGGGATCAATTGAGATATTCCCAAATAATTGGTTCACTCATGTACTTAGCTAGCGCTACGAGGCCTGACATCTCATTTGCTGTGAGCAAACTTAGTCGATTTGTTTCAAATCCGGGAGATGATCACTGGCGTGCTCTTGAGAGAGTTTTGCGCTATCTAAAGGGTACTATGAGTTTAGGCATCCATTATACCGGGTACCCAACAGTACTGGAGGGTTATTGTGATGCAAACTGGATATCTGATGCTGATGAGATATATGCCACAAGTGGATATGTGTTTTCACTTGGAGGTGGTGCTGTTTCATGGAAGTCTTGCAAGCAGACCATCTTAACGAGGTCGACTATGGAAGCAGAACTCACAGCATTAGATACCGCTTCAGTTAAGGCTGAGTGGCTTCGTGAACTCCTTATGGATTTACCGGTGGTTGAAAAACCTGTGCCGGCTATTTCCATGAACTGTCATAATCAGACTGTGATAATTAAGATAAACAGTTCTAAGGATAATATGAAGTCGACAAGGCACATAAAGAGGCGTTTGAAATCTGTCAGGAAATTGAGAAACTCCGGAGTAATAGCGTTGGATTATGTCCATACGTCTAAAAATCTGGCAGATCAATTTACTAAGGGACTATCACGTAGTGTGATAGATAGTGCATCAAGTGAGATGGGCATGAGACCCACCTAAAGTTTATCATAGTGGTAACCTGTTCTATGTGATCGGAGATCCCGTGAATTAGAATGGTGAAACAAGCTAGTGGTAGACTGAGAGGAAAGACCCTTAATAAGGCTCATTTCAGATGCATATCTTTCCTTACTGTAAGGTAGGTTGGTGTTTACACCTTAATATGTTCCAAGTGGCTTTGTGAAGCAAAGATGTTGTCCTACAGAACATCTTTAGAGGAACATACCTATATGGGTTAACTGCTAGTCACAGTTTATGAGATCTGGGTGGTTTCTAGATACCCATGAAAGGCTATGGAGTTTGACTTATATGCTCCAACCAGAGGGGATGCGTTCAGCAATCTAGTACTGGTAAAGAGTTTAGATGAAACTCATTCCACGCAAAACTGCCAATTCAAGGCCTAGTCCATTGTGCAGTTGTGGTCAAGTGTAGTCTAAGTTCTAGGTGGATGTTCAACTTAACAGTCTCCATCGAAACACCAGTATATCAAACGTTTGAGATGATGAGAGCTTTTTAGTGTGACTTAGCATTTGGTGGGGATTGTTGGATTAATATGGGCTTGGCCCAAATTAATATTCAATAATAGTCAATGCTAATGGCCCACTTTAATGCTATGGTGTACTAATTATTTAGTACCATATTGGAAGTTCAAAGGACAAATCAATCAACTTAAATAGGTGGACCATTGGTGCATATATTGAGAAGTTGAGAAAAGGATGAAGGACTGCCACACGCGCGCGCGCGCGCGCCGCCGCCGCCGCCGGCCGGCCGGGCCGGGCCGTGGCCGTGGCCGTGGCCGTGGCCGTGGCCGTGGCTCGTGGCTCGTGGCTCGTGGTAGATCGGACCTTGGTCCGAATATTCCTTTCAAACGGTTGCGCATTTTGCCTGGAGTGATGACCGTCATGATAACCGTCCGTTTCCTGTCTTATGGCTAGTAACGGACGTCAGTTACTGTCGTCAGTTTCCAGTGGCTAGTAACGGACGTCAGTTTCCAGTGGCTAGTAACGGACGTCAGTTACTGTCGTCAGTTTCCAGTTCTAATGCACGACCGTTTCTGTCCGTTGTTCTTCTCCCTCCTTCTGACCGCCTATAAGAATGGAGAGGGGAGGGCTCTTCCAGCCACGCGAATTATCTCACGCGAATTGCAAACAACACATTCCCGTCCCATCTTCTGCGAGCACAGAGAGAGTGGGAGAGCAGGCCTCCGAAATCACCGACCGCAGAGATACACTTGCACGGGTGTGCGGGCGATCAGATTTTTGGGGAGCGTCTTCGCGACTGCTCGCGTGATCTGCTTCGTCCACAGCTTGCTGTTCGTCGCCTTCCCGAGTTGACGCGTGCTGCTGTTCTTCTTCCCGGTGACCGTTCGAGGGACTGCACAGCATACATCTTCCTGCACCGACTTCGTACGGCTACATCGAACAAACACACGAGATGTCTCGTGTGAATGGAGCCACTGATGCCTTGAGCATCGGTCCCTCCGCTGGGTACACTCTGTTCTTCGTATTTGTGCATGTTTCATTGCTGTTTACTGCTTATGCGAATAGTTATACACACATGCACATACATGTCATCACAAATATCGCACTGTTTTTCTGGATTAAATTAAAACTGAAAATGCCTAACTTTCTAACAATCCCAATGGCTCATTGCTCCACTTGGACGTCGGTATTGAAGAGTATGGAATTGAATTATGTTCAATACCAAATTATCCATTGTATTGAAATGAGATGTAATTCTGAATCTATTGTTTGGATGTCGCTGAATTGAAGTTAAAATTGTGCGGTCTAATTTCACGTAATACAAAGGTGTGACACTCTATATTGGGGGAGGGAGTCTCTAGTTATAGGGTGTGTTTGGTTTGGCATTTGGCTTTGGCTTTTGCTCCCTGAAAGCCAAAAGTCCAATAAAGGACTGCATCCATGAAACAGTTTTATCTAAAAGCTGACTTTTTCGTAGTGCAAAACTGAAAGCACACTTGGACCTGCTTTTAGTGGCTTTCGGATGAAATTATGAAAACATATATCGAAGAACTTTTAACGATTTTTAGTGGTTTCCACCAAACGATTTTTAGCTTTTTAACAGCTCATAGCCCACAACAGTTTTTTCCACAGCTCACAACACCTTTTTTCACAGCCACAGTCCAACCAAACAGACCCATAGTCCAATTTTAGGTATTGGGTCTCTGATTCCAAATCTCAATTTCGTGTGCAACAAAACAACATAATTTAGAAAAGTTGATTCCAATTCCCAATTTTGTGCTCCAATAACGACATCCAAACAAGGTAATAAAGTAACATGTAACCCTCGCACGCGATAGTGTCGCATGCCCGCACAAAACCACGGTCGCACGATGCTATTGTCCTACATGCGCCTTCGTTTAGCGCCCATATATCTAGGTCCTTTCAGGAACTAGCTTAGACGGTGTTTGGTTCGTTCTAGATTTTGAAAAATTACATATTGTTGAGCATTAAATAAGGCAAGGCAGTCCAATTGTGTCGTCCGAACGATCCATGCTTCGAATGGTCTTGCTTGTCAGTTTGGATAGTCGTGAACCTGAGAGCACCTAGAGGGGGTGAATAGGTGATCCTGCAAAAATCAACTCTAAACAAGACAAACTTGGTTTACAACGAGTGTTAGTGAAAGCTAAAACCAAGTTGTGATGAATAGAGATGGAAAGAAAGAGGAGAACTCTTCACTTAATTACTCCTTTTAAATGTGTATCAAACTTAGGAGCAATAACCAAAGTGAATATGAAAACACAAACAATCGCAATAAAGTAGATGCACATGAGACACAAAGATTTTATCCTGTGGTTCACCCAATGCCTACTCCACATTGTGGTGACCTCCTTTGGTCAAGGGTTACACTCAACCCCTCTTAAGTGATCCAAAGATGAAACTTGAGTACCACATTTTTCTTCCTTATATCACTCCCCTTTGTGAGGAATCTCTCCTTTGTGAGGAATCTCTCACACCTTACACAAATGATCTGACTCAAAGCATAAGAGTAAGGGGTAGCAACACACATAAGAACTCAATTCGTAGCAACAACACGCCCATGAGTCAAGAAAAGAGTGCACGAAACAAAACAGCGGAATCACAGCTCAAGGACGCGCTCAAATATCTATCTAATAAAACAACACCGTGGTCATAGAGTCTTGGAGTTGTAGTATGCTCAAAGAATGATTGTGTTACAGCTCCATGCGTCTAGGGGGTCCTTTTATAGCCCCAAGGGCCAAAGGAGACGCTTGATCTTCATTTGGAAGGACTTGGTTGCCTTCTGTTCGTGGGTGCACCGGACTGTCCGGTGCACACCGGACAATGAACAGTACGTGATTTCTTTCCATCCCAGCCACGCCGACCGTTGAGTTAGCCGTTACATCCTTTGGCTACCCGGTGCACCGGACAATCTAGTGGCGCACCGGACAGTCCGGTGCTACCACGTCTTCACTGTTGATTACGCGCCGACCGTTGGCGCTGGTGAGAGCCGTTGGCTGCCTGGCTCATTGGATAGTCTAGTGCACACCAGATAGTCCGGTAAATTATAGCCAGCACGCCCAGCTCTTTTTCCCAAGAGTGGCCAGTTCACCTAGCTAGCTAGCTTGGGCACCGAACACTATCTGGTGCACACTGGACAGTCTGGTGCTCCCCTAAGCATATGCATCATTTGCATAAGGACTTTTGAGGATTGGGGATGATGTTTTACAACTTGAACACCGAAATACATAATTAACTTAAAATGACATGATTAATACTTAAAAGACATATATGCTATAGATCAATCCAAGTTCCACGAATCTAAGACATTTAGCTCACTATGTAGCTTACAAAACCTTTTCTCGTCTAAAGGCTTGATAAAGGTATCGACTAGCTGGTGATCGATGCTAATATAGCAAACATCGATATCTCCATTTTGCTGGTGAGCTCTCAGAAAGTGATGTGAATGTCTAGTGCTTAGTGCGGTTGTGTTCAATAGGATTACCTGCCAAGCGGATTGCACTCTCATTATCACATAGGAGTGAGACTTTGCTCAAATTGTAGCCAAAGTCCCAGAGGGTTTGCCTCATCCAAAGTAGTTGCACGCAACACTTGCCCACACCAACATACTCGGCCTCGGTGGTGGATAGGGCAACAGAAGTTTGTTTCTTTGAACTCCAAGACACCAGGGAACTTCCCAAAAACTGACAAGTCCCTAATGTGCTTTTCGTATCAACCTTGCACCCAGCTGAAGCGTCCCGATCCTTTGGGACTCAAATGTGATACAATTACTAGTCCTAGGAGGCTAGTAACCACATTCCTTACTTCAAATAGTACAGAGTTCAAATAAATGTTATTACAATACCAGGGTACAAGCTCGAGAGAGCTAGAATATAAAGCGCAGTAGAAGGTACACTAGCCCAAACCACAGGCAGAACTGGGTGCAGACACAACCCTCTCAATCAAGCATAGCAGAAAAGATGTCTTCGGCTGCTGAAAAACATAAATAAATCTGGGTGAATACACTAGGTATTCTGCAAGCCCATCCCGCTCCCATAAAGAGAAAGAGACCTATATCATACATGCTTTATATGGTGGAGTTGAAGTCACTCTTCTTTTTCTCAAAGAAAGGCAGTTTATGTAGGGTTTTTCCCAAGGAAATAAAATAACACAAAACTCAACCACCACTGTGCTTCCTGCTCCCGTGGCCTTGTTTTCTTTTTCAATACGCACTTACACACACATTTCCCTGTTCATGGAGGTTGTAAAACACTAATTGTCATACCACACCAGACTCGTCCATACACGGACTATTCGAATAGGTTTCAACTCTACGCAGAGGGGTACACTTTACCCACTAGTTCGGTTTCTGCGATCTCACCGTCATGAGACCCGAATGCCGAACCTCTTTCTTTCCTCGCACGTCCTAACCTTGACGGTTATACCGGAAGGAGTCAGGCCACCGCCATGTCCAAACTAGACAAAACATTCCCCCTCCTTATCCTCCCGGTGCTCCCCAGCCTTCATAACCCTGGGGTTGGACCGTACGAGTTCGGATTGAGTGACTGCCCACACAGTCTCGAGTGGTTGTACTATTTATGAGTACAGGTAGTGAAAGATGACAAATCGGTCCTTATATGAGGGGACAATCCTTCTGCTCACGCCTAAACCAGCTAAGCCAACACCTTAGGCCCTCCCCTAAACTAGGGAGTCCCTGATCATCCCACTCACAAGGTGATGAGGGTGAATACCCTTCATCGCATTTTTTTTAAAAGAGCCTCGTTTGAAGAAACACACTGCCCTTTTTCCCATCCCACATTTTGTATTCAAAAGATGTATGTTAATGTGGGCTATCACTCTGCTCACAATGCAAATATTCCACCCTGTAATCCCGGCCTAGGTAGTGGTGGAAAGAATAGGTAATTTATGCATCAAGGGAAGGATGGACTTGCCTTCGTCGAAGCTTTCCTGGCACAAAAGGTTTATCTCAGGGAGGTCGGGCTCCTGCCCTTCTTCCGGGGTTACGGGTTCCGGATCGATGGTCCCCGCTTCTTCTAGTAAAACAGGCAATAAACAATACATCAACAATGGTTTACTGAGTGGAGTGTGTCAAATTCTAACATTATCATTTTATGTGACTTAGAAAGTGTTTTGATAATTTTTGGTACATAAAATATTGAGATATAAATAACTAAAGGAGAAAAAAGGAGGGAAAAGAAAAAAGAAAAAGTTTTTTGGCTCTGGTGGGCCGGGGGGCGAAATCTGGCCTAGCCGGGCGCAGGGGCGCGCGCGGGCGCGAGCACGCTGACCTAGCCATGGCCCACGGCAGAAAACGGCGCGGGCGCACGAGGGACGACGCCGTTTCCACGGGGCCCACGTGTCAGGGAGAGCGGGTGGGGGAGACGGCGCCAACGACTGACGGGGCGGGGCGAACCGGCCGACCGCGGGGAGAAACCCGGCCGCCGGTGGGCTCGACGACAATTCGCCGCTGGCAACCCGGTTCTTGGGCATCGGGCAGGCGCCCTAGCATGAGGAGGGGCTGGCGAGCTTAGGGGAGGGTCCAATTTTGCTAGAGGAGGTTGGGAGGGGGGCTGACCGCGGGGAAGTGGCGGAGCTCCGCGGCGGGAGTCGTCGCCGGTGAGGTTCGTGCGGGGATCGGGGGCAGGGGAGTGGTGTTCCATGCTCGCGGTGGTGTGGCGAAACTGATGAGGCTAGCTAATTGTTCTCTGAACAACCAGAGGGGGAGAGAAGAGAGGGGGAGGGGCTTACCGGAGTGGAGGAAGACGGCGGCGCTAGCGCGATTGAGCTCGGGCGAGGGGGAGATGAGTGGTTGAGGCCGGTGCGGGGCAAAGAGGTGCTCGGGGCGATCCTTTTATAGGCGCCTGAGGGGGGGGAGCGGCGGAACTAGGCGGATGCCGGTGAGGTTGCACAGCGACGGAGTTAATGCCGCACAGCGACGGCGACGAGACCGCACGGCGGGGCGGTGCCGTTCAAGGACGTGGTCACAGCGGCGAGGACGAGGCGGTGCCAAACTTCCCTGTGCGGCGAGGGGATGGGGTGAGGGGATGGGGCGGGAGAGAGGACGGTGGTCGGAGGTGACCGCGGCGAAGCCGTATGCGGCGAGGGTTTGGGGTGGCTGACTGGCGGGGTCAGCCTGTCAGCGGTGCGCGGGCGTGAGCGAGGGCGAGGGGGAGGCGACTGACGAGTGGGGACGGCGTGTTAGTGAGAGTGGTCACGCGCGCGGAGTGGGCCGGAGGTGGGCCGAGAGGGGAGAAGTCGCGAGCGCGAGGGGGGGAGTGGTCGCGGGTGTGGGCTGGGAATCAGCCCAGCCAGGGGGAGAGAAGGGTTTCTCTTTTTTATTTTTATTTTCCAAATTTCTATTTCTATTTTTATATCCTTTTTCTTTTGAACAATTAATTAACTAGATAATCTTAGGTGCTAAAAAAATATAATCTAAGTGAGGTGCTTCTAATCAAACAAAGTGTATGCATATGATGAGAAGACCTAGGGGAGATTAGGGAGAGATAAATAGGGGGGTTGGATTAGGGTTCCAAACCTCGGGTTGAAAATCTGGGATGCTACAAACCTACCCCACTTAAGGCCTTGTTCGGTTATTGATATTACATGTGTATTGGAGTGTGTTGGGTGGGATTGGGATGTATTTTGACTTGTTATGGATCTAAACCGGCTCAATCCCACCCAATACATGTGGATTATCACCAAAACGAACAAGCCCTAAAGGAATCTCGCCCTCGAGATTCAGACGGGGTTCGAGAAAAGGTAAGGGTATTCCCTTCTCAGAGAGTCCTCACTTTCCCAGGTAGCTTCCTCTTCTCCTTCTCTGCTCCACTGAACTTTACAGAGTCTTACCTCTGAGTTGCGGGTCTTTCGAACTGCTGAGTCAAGAATCTTTATCGGCTTTTCCCGGTACTGGAGATCTTTTTGAATCTGAATTGTCACTGCCTCGATGTGGTTCTCTGGTACTTGCAGGCACTTACGGAGCCGGGACACATGAAACACATTGTGAATATCTGACATGGATTCTGGTAATTCAAGGCGGTATGCTGCGGGTCCCACTCTGCCAATGACGGGATAGGGGCCGACGAATCGCGGTGCTAGCTTTCCTTTCATTTGGAACCTTTTGACCCCACGCATCGGGGAGACCTTGAGGTATATGAAGTCTCCTTCCTCAAATTTGAGTTCTCTCCGTCTGTTGTCTGCATAACTTTTTTGTCGACTCTGAGCTTCAAGTAACCTCTTGCGGATCAGGGCAACTTTCTCTTCGGCCTCTTTAACAAAGTCGGGTCCTTCCAATGTCCTTTCCCCTACATTGGACCACATTAGGGGGGTCTGGCACTTTCGTCCATACAATGCTTCGAAAGGTGACATCTTGATACTGGCTTGATGGATGTTGTTATATGAGAATTCGGCATACGGCAAACTGGACTCCCAGTTTCTGTCGAACGTCAACACACAGGCTCTTAATAAATCTTCGAGGACCTTGTTGACCCTTTCCGTTTGACCATCTGACTGGGGGTGATAGGTGGTGCTAAAATCTAACTTGGTGCCCATAGCTTGCTGAAGGCTCTTCCAAAATTTTGAAGTGAACTGCGTCCCTCTATCTGACACTATCTTCCGAGGAATACCATGGAGCCTGACTATCTCTTTAAGATATATCCTGGTAAGGGTGGCTCCCCCAAAAGTGGTTTTCACTGGAATGAAGTGGGCCACCTTGGTGAGACGGTCTATTATTACCTAGATAGAGTCATTCCCTTTTTGCGTCCGGGGCAGTCCGGTTACAAAATCCATGCCTATTTCCTCCCACTTCCATTCAGGCACTGGGAGGGGTTGCAGTAGGCCTGCAGGTTTCTGGTGCTCGGCTTTTGTTCGTTGGCAGGTGTCACACCGGGCCACATACTGTGCTATCTCTTTCTTCATCCCTCTCCACCAGTATCTGGTTTTGAGGTCTAGGTACATCTTGGTGGTTCCTGGGTGGATGGAGTAGGCTGAGTTGTGAGCTACATTGAGCAGGATTTCCCGTGCCTCCCCTTTTGGTACACACAGATGGTTCTTGAACCAAAGGACTCCTTGTTCATCTGTCCTAAGGTCCGGAAGTTGTTCTTTGCGAGCTTTTTCCATAAGTCTCGCTGTCTCCGTGTCCAGGCGTTGAGCCTTGCATATGAGGTCTTTTAGCTTTGGCTTGATTTCTAAGCTACCGTTGTCTCCCAGACACGCATTCAGTTGAGCTGATTCCTTCTTCCAATCTTCCAGAAAGTGAGTTCCCTTTATCCCGAAAGGTTTTCGGCTGAGGGCGTCTGCTACCACGTTGGCCTTTCCGGGGTGGTAATGGATCTCAAGGTCATAATCTTTGATTAGTTCAAGCCATCTTCTTTGACGGAGGTTGAGGTCGGGCTGAGTGAAGATATACTTCAGACTCTTGTGATCAGTGAAGATGTGGCATTTGTTCCCAATTAGATAGTGCCTCCATATTTTTAGGGCATGCACTATGGCTGCCAATTCCAAATCGTGGGTGGGGTAATTCTGCTCATGCTGCTTGAGTAAGCGGGATGCATAAGCAATAACTTTCTCATTTTGCATCAGGACACAGCCTAAGCCTTGCCTTGAAGCATCACAGAAGATGACGAAATCCTGGTGTATATCTGGTAGTGTCAAAACGGGCGCGGTCGTGACCTTTTCCTTTATGATCTGGAAACTTTCCTCACACTTTGGGGTCCACACAAACTTATTGTCCTTCTTGAGAAGTTCGGTCATAGGTCTCGCTATGCTCGAGAATCCCTTGATAAAGCGGCGGTAATACCCTGCCATTCCCAGAAAGCTTCGCACTTCACTGACGTTGGATGGATGCTTCCATTTTGAAACTGCTTCTACCTTAGATGGGTCTACTTCTATTCCTTCTGTAGTCAAGATATGCCCAAGGAAGGCTATCTTTTCTAACCAGAATTCACATTTGCTGAGCTTAGCATAGAGTTGATGTGCCCTGAGTCTTCCGAGGACGATTCGAAGGTGACGCTCATGGTCCTTGCGATTCTTGGAATAGATAAGGATGTCGTCGATGAAGACTACGACAAAATTATCCAGTTCTTCCATGAATACCTTATTCATGAGGTTCATGAAAAAGGCGGGTGCGTTCGTTAGCCCAAACGACATTACCGTGAACTCATATTGTCCGTATCTGGTGACGAATGCGGTCTTCTGAATATCTGCTTTTTTGATTCTCAGTTGGTGATATCCCGACCTTAGGTCTATCTTGGAGAAATATTTGGCTCCCTGTAGCTGGTCGAAGAGATCATCAATCCGAGGGAGTGGATACTTATTTTTTATTGTAACTTCATTCAAGGATCGGTAATCAATACACATTCTCATACTTCCATCCTTTTTGGTGACGAAAAGGACGGGTGCTCCCCAGGGAGACAAACTGGGACGGATGTACCATTTTTGTTACAGCTCTGCGATTTGGAGTTTTAATTCTGCTAACTCTGTGGGGGCCATGCGGTATGGTCTCTTTGCGATGGGCGTAGTGCCAGGAATGTGATCTATATAGAACTCCATTTCTCTTTCAGGCGGCATTCCAGGCAACTCTTCTGGAAATACATCCATGAATTCTTCTATTACAGATATACTTTCTGCTGCTAGATTAAACATCATTGGATCGTTGGCGGGCGGTTGGGCCTGACAAGAAACTGCTTTTTCCTTAGCGGTCAGTGAGAAGGACGGTCTTGCTTGCGTAACTTATGATGCCCTTGTGCTTAGTTAGCCAATCCATTCCTAGGATCACATCAATCCCTTGGGATGGCAAGACGGTTAAGTTTGCCAAGAACACTACCCCACTTAAAAGAATTCTGACTTGGGAGCATTTGAGCTGGCATAGAAGGTCTGATCTCAGGGTTCGGGTGACCAAAGGGATTTCTAGGGGTGTAGAGGGAATGCCATGCTTTTCCACAAAACTAGTGGCTATAAATGAATGGGATGCTCCTGAATCAAAAAGTACAGTAGCGGGAGTAAATTCGACAAGGAACTCACCGAGCACTACTCCCGGAGCTTGCTGGGCCTCTTGAGCATCGACGTGGTTAACTCATGCTCTGCCCTGATACTGGGTCCTGCTCTACTGACTGTTGGAGGGGAGTGCCTTGGAGGCAGGTGCCGAGGTATTCTTGGGGCCATTCACCGAGTTGGAGTAGGTAGGTCCGGGTGCCTTCAACTGGGGGCAGTTATTCTTGAAGTGACTGGGGTCTCCGCAGTGCCAACAGGCATTTGCTGGCGGTTGGTTGCTTGTGATCGAGGGGGCCTGAAAGGAGCTCTGACTCTGTTGGCTGAAACGTGACGGAGTGGGTCCAACTGGTCTATTGAAGCTTGGTCCCTTGGGTGGAAGCCCGAAGGATCGAGTTCTCTGGTGTCGGTCTTGCTGCTGAGCTCGGAGAACTTGGAATTTCCTCTTGAGGTGACCTTTTTCTTCTTCTTTTGCCCTTTCCACTTGTATGGCTTTGTTGGAGAGGTGCGAGAAGCTGAGGAAATCTTGGCTGGCGAGGATGGTCTTGAGTTCTGGTCTTAGCCCTTTCAGAAAACGGGCCATCTTCTTGGTTTCTATGCTGACTGAAAGGGAAATGTGCCCTTGGGCCATTTCTAAGTATTTTGGTGATTGAGTGCCAACACAAGTGCTTTTGTGTTGATCTATGCAATGTGGTGAACAAAGTGCAAATCAAGTCAAAAGGTATGTTTCTAGACTTAGTACATTGTTTTATGGACTAATGTATTGTGTCTAAGTGCTGGAAACAGGAAAGATTGAATTGGAAATGAGATGGCTTTGTTCAGCCAAAGTCTGCTCAGTCTGGGTGCACCGGACTGTCCGGTGGTGCACCGGACAGTGTCCGGTGCGCCAGGCTGGCTCTGGCGAACAGGCTGCTCTCGGGACTTCGACGGTGGTGTACGGCTATAATTCACCAGACTGTCCGGTGGTGCACCAGACTGTCCGGTGAGCCGTTCATAGACGAACTCGTCGCTCTCGGGAGATGATTAACGGCGTACGGCTAAACTTCACCGGTCTGTCCGGTGGTGCACCGGACTGTCCGGTGAGTCAACAGTCAGCCGGGGCAACGGTCGGCCAAGGATTCCGCGCGTGACGCGTGGCCGAGCCAACGGTCACATTGGTGCACCGGACTGTCCGGTGTGCACCGGACAGTGTTCGTTGCGCCAACGGCTCTCAGACTCCAACGGTCGGCTTCGCCAAATTAGGAAGGATAACTGCACCGGACAGTGTCCGGTGGTGCACCGGACTGTCCGGTGCGCCAGTCGACAGAAGGCAAGATCTGCCTTCCAGGATTGCTCTCAACGGCTCCTAGCTGCCTTGGGGCTATAAAAGGGACCCCAGGCGCATGGAGGAGCACACCAAGCATTCCTTGAGCACTCTTGATCACTCATACTCCATTCTTACGCACTTGTTCGACATTCTAGTGATTTAAGCTCCGTTCTAGTGTGCTAGTCTTTTGAGCTTAAGTCTGGGTCCTGTGTGTGTATTTGCTGTGATCTTAGTGTCTTGTGTGAGTTGCTAATCCCTCCCTTACTCCGTGCTTCTTTGTGAATTTCAAGTGTAAGGGCGAGAGGCTCCAAGTTGTGGAGATTCCTCACGAACGGGATTAAGAAAAGCAAAGCAAAACACCGTGGTATTCAAGTGGGTCTTTGGACCGCTTGAGAGGGGTTGATTGCAACCCTCGTCCGTTGGGACGCCACAACATGGAGTAGGCAAGCGTTGGTCTTGGCCGAACCACGGGATAACCACCGTGCCATCTCTGTGATTGATATCTTTGTGGTTATTGTGTTTTGTTGAGACTCCTCTCTAGCCACTTGGCGATTATTGTGCTAACACTTAACCAAGTTTTTGTGGCTTAAGTTTCAAGTTTTACAGGATCACCTATTCACCCCCCCCCTCTAGGTGCTCTCAATTGGTATCGGAGCCGTTCTCTTCACAAAGGGACTAATCGCCCGAAGAGATGGATCCTAAGGGGAAGGGAATCGTGATCAACGATAAAGAGAAGGAGTCCTTCGTCAACGAGCCGAAGAATGACAAGCCTACCGACTTGGGCTCGGGCCATAAACGTAAAGATGGAAAGAAGAAGAAGACGAGACGCATCAAGGAGATCGTCTACTACAACGACAGCGATGAGTCCACTTCTTCCCAAAAGGATGACTACGACTACGAGAAACAAAAGACGGTTAATTCGAATTTTTCTTTCGATTATTCTCGTATTCCTCAAAGTTCAAATTCACATTTGCTCTCCATTCCTCTCGGCAAGCCTCCACACTTTGATGGGGAGGACTACGGATTTTGGAGCCACAAAATGCGTAGTCACCTGTTCTCTCTCCATCCAAGCATATGGGAGATTGTTGAGAATGGAATGAAATTTGATAGCTCGGATAGTCCTATTTTTATTAATGAACAGATTCATAGAAATGCACAAGCTACTACTGTGTTGTTAGCCTCCTTGTGCAGGGACGAGTACCATAAGGTGAGCGGCTTGGACAATGCCAAGCAAATCTGGGACACCCTCAAGATCTCTCATGAGGGCAATGACGTCACCTTGCTCACCAAGATGGAGTTGGTAGAAGGCGAGCTCGGAAGATTTGCGATGATAAGGGGCGAGGAGCCAACCCAAACATACAACCGGCTCAAGACCCTTATCAACAAAATAAGGAGCTACGGAAGCACGCGATGGACGGACCACGACGTCGTCCGACTAATGCTAAGGTCCTTTACCGTTCTTTATCCACATTTGGTGAATAATATTCGTGAGAATCCCAGGTACACCAAGATGTCGCCCGAAGAAGTCCTTGGGAAATTCGTAAGCGGGCGAATGATGATCAAGGAGGCGAGATACGTCGACGATGCACTGAATGGTCCAATCAATGAGCCTCAACCCATTACTCTCAAGGCAACAAGAAGCAAGGAGGTGTTACCTAGCAAGGTGGCGCAAGTTGAGGCGACCGGGCTCAATGATGAAGAGATGGCCCTCATCATCAAGCGCTTCAAGACGGCGCTAAAGGGTCGCAAGGGACAGCCAAGCAAGACCAAGGCCAAGGGGAAGCGCTCATGCTTCAAATGTGGTAAGATTGGTCATTTTATTGCTAACTGTCCCGATAATGAAAGTGACCAGGAAAAAGGGAACAAAAGGGAGAAGAAGAAGAATTACAAGAAGGCCAAGGGTGAGGCACACCTCGGAAAGGAGTGGGATTCGGATTGCTCCTCCTCCAACTCCGACAATGAAGGACTCGCCGCCACTGCCTTCAACAAGTCATCCCTCTTCCCCAACGAGCGTCACACATGCCTCATGGCGAAGGAGAAGAAGGTATGTACTCGAGACAGTACTACTTATGATTCTTCTAGTGATGATGAGTCTAGCGATGAGGAAATAGATTACTCTAGTTTGTTCAAGGGATTGGATAGAAATAAAATTGATAAAATCAATGAATTGATTGATGCATTGAATGAAAAGGATAGACTTTTAGAAAAGCAAGAGGATTTGTTGTATGAAGAACATGATAAATTTGTAGAGGCACAAAAATCTCATGCTTTAGAAGTTAAGAGAAATAAAATGCTTTCTTATGAACTATCTACTTGTCATGAAACCATTGCTACTTTAAAAGGTGTTAATGATGATTTAAATGCTAAACTAGAAGTAGCTAGTAAATCTAACTCTTGTGTAGAACATGTTTGCACTAGGTGTAAAGATCTTAATGTTGATACTTGTAGTGAACACCTAGAGTGCATTTCTAAACTAAATGATGAAGTAGCTAGTCTTAATGCTCAACTTAAGACTAGCAAGAGTGAATTTGACAAACTAAAATTTGCAAGGGATGCCTACACAATTGGTAGACACCCCTCAATTAAGGATGGTCTTGGCTTCAAGAGGGAAGTCAAGAACTTAACGAGCCATAAGGCTCCCATCTCCGCCAAGGAGAAAGGGAAGGCCCCTATGGCTAGTAGTGTGCAAAAGAACCATGCTTTTATGTACCATGATAGGAGACAATCTAGAAATACTTATAGGAGTTGTAATGCATATGATTCTTTTGATTCTCATGCCATGTTTGCTTCTAGTTCTTCCTATGTGCATGATAGAAATGTTGGTAGGAGAAATGTTGTTCATAATATGCCTAGGAGAAATGTTGTTAATGTTCCTAGGAAAGTTAATGAACCTTCTACAATATATCATGCTTGCAATGCTTCTTTTGCCATTTATAGAAAGAATAAGAAGGTGATTGCTAGGAAGTTAGGGGCAAGATGCAAGGGAGATAAAACTTGCATTTGGGTCCCTAAGACAATTGTGACTAACCTTGTAGGACCCAACAAGAGTTGGGTACCTAAGACCCAAGCCTAAATTTGCCTTGCAGGTTTATGCATCCGGGGGTTCAAGCTGGATTATCGACAGCGGATGCACAAACCACATGACGGGGGAAAAGAGGATGTTCTCTTCCTACGTCAGGAACAAGGATCCCCAAGATTCAATAATATTCGGTGATGGGAACCAAGGCAAGGTAAAAGGGTTAGGTAAAATTGCTATTTCATCCGAGCACTCTATTTCTAATGTGTTTTTAGTTGAGTCGCATGGATATAATTTGTTATCTGTTAGTCAATTATGCAATATGGGATATAATTGTATATTCACAAATGTAGATGTGTCTGTCTTTAGAAGGTGTGATGGTTCACTAGCTTTTAAGGGTGTACTAGACGGCAAACTTTATTTGGTTGATTTTGCAAAAGAAGAGGCCGGTCTAGATGCATGCTTAATGGCTAAGACTTGCATGGGCTGGTTGTGGCATCGCCGCTTAGCACATGTGGGGATGAAGAACCTCCACAAGCTTCTAAAGGGAGAACACGTGATAGGTCTAACTAATGTACATTTCGAAAAAGATAGACCTTGTGCAGCTTGTCAAGCAGGGAAACAGGTGGGAGGCTCTCATCACACCAAAAATGTGATGACCAAATCAAGACCCTTGGAGATGCTTCATATGGACCTCTTCGGACCCGTCGCCTATCTAAGTATAGGAGGAAGTAAGTATGGTCTTGTTATAGTTGATGATTTTTCCCGCTTCACTTGGGTATTCTTTTTGCAGGATAAATCTGAAACCCAAGGGACCCTCAAGCGCTTCCTCAGGAGAGCTCAAAATGAGTTTGAGCTCAAGGTGAAGAAGATAAGGAGCGACGATGGGTCCGAATTCAAGAACCTTTAAGTGGAGGAGTTCCTTGAGGAGGAGGGGATCAAGCACGAGTTCTCCGCTCCCTACACACCTCAGCAAAATGGTGTGGTAGAGAGGAAGAACAGGACGCTCATCGATATGGCGAGGACTATGCTTGGAGAGTTCAAGACCCCCGAGCGTTTTTGGTCGGAAGCCGTGAACACGGCTTGCCACGCCATCAACAGGGTCTATCTTCACCGCCTCCTCAAAAAGACTTTATATGAGCTGCTAACTGGTAACAAACCCAATGTGTCTTATTTTCGTGTATTTGGGAGCAAGTGTTATATTCTTGTGAAGAAAGGTAGAACCTCTAAATTTGCTCCCAAAGCTGTAGAAGGGTTTTTATTAGGTTATGACTCAAATACAAAGGCGTATAGGGTCTTCAACAAATCATCGGGTTTGGTTGAAGTCTCTAGCGACGTTGTATTTGATGAGACTAATGGCTCTCCAAGAGAGCAAGTTGTTGATCTTGATGATGTAGATGAAGAAGACGTTCCAACGGTCGCAATGCGCACCATGGCGATTGGCGATGTGCGACCACAGGAATAATTGGAGCAAGATCAACCTTCTTCCTCAACTATGGTGCATCCCCCAACCCAAGATGACGAACAGGTACCTCAAGTGGAGGCGCATGATCAAGGGGGAGCACAGGATGTTCAAGTTGAAGAGGAAGAAGCACCTCAGGCACCTCCAACCCAAGTTCGAGCGATGATTCAAAGGAATCATCCCGTCGACCAAATTTTGGGTGATATTAGCAAGGGAGTAACTACTCGTTCAAGATTAGTTAATTTTTGTGAGCATTACTCCTTTGTCTCTTCTATTGAGCCTTTCAGGGTAGAAGAGGCCTTGCTAGATCCGGACTGGGTGTTGGCCATGCAGGAGGAACTCAACAACTTCAAGCGCAATGAAGTTTGGACACTGGTGCCTCGTCCCAAGCAAAATGTTGTGGGAACCAAGTGGGTGTTCCACAACAAACAGGACGAGCACGGGGTGGTGACGAGGAACAAGGCTCGACTTGTGGCAAAAGGTTATGCCCAAGTCGCAGGTTTGGACTTTGAGGAGACATTTGCTCCTGTGGCTAGGCTAGAATCAATTCGTATTTTGCTAGCATATGCCGCTCACCATTCTTTCAGGTTGTACCAAATGGATGTGAAGAGCGCTTTCCTCAACGGGCCGATCAAGGAGGAGGTGTACGTGGAGCAACCCCCTGGCTTCGAGGATGAACGGTACCCCGACCACGTGTGTAAGCTCTCTAAGGCGCTCTATGGACTTAAGCAAGCCCCAAGAGCATGGTATGAATGCCTTAGAGACTTTTTAATTGCTAATGCTTTCAAGGTTGGGAAAGCCGATCCAACACTTTTCACTAAGACTTGCGATGGTGATCTTTTTGTGTGCCAAATTTATGTCGATGACATAATATTTGGTTCTACTAACCAAAAGTCTTGTAAAGAGTTTAGCAGGGTGATGACGCAGAAATTCGAGATGTCGATGATGGGCGAGTTGAACTACTTCCTCGGGTTCCAAGTGAAGCAACTCAAGGACGGCACCTTCATCTCCCAAATGAAGTACACGCAAGATTTGCTAAAGCGGTTTGGGATGAAGGACGCCAAGCCCGCAAAGACGCCGATGGGAACCGACGGACACACCGACCTCAACAAAGGAGGTAAGTCCGTTGATCAAAAGGCATACCGGTCCATGATAGGGTCTTTGCTTTATTTATGTGCTAGTAGACCGGATATTATGCTTAGCGTATGCATGTGTGCTAGATTTCAATCCGATCCAAGGGAGTGTCATTTAGTGGCCGTGAAGCGAATTCTTAGATATTTAGTCGCTACGCCCTGCTTCGGGATCTAGTACCCAAAGGGGTCTAAGTTTGACTTGATTGGATACTCAGATTCCGACTATGCTGGATGTAAGGTCGATAGGAAGAGTACATCGAGGACGTGCCAATTTTTAGGAAGGTCCCTGGTGTCGTGAAATTCTAAGAAACAAACTTCCGTTGCCCTATCCACCGCTGAGGCCGAGTACGTTGCCGCAGGACAGTGTTGCGTGCAACTACTTTGGATGAGGCAAACCCTCCGGGACTTTGGCTACATTCTGAGCAAAGTCCCACTCCTATGTGATAATGAGAGTGCTATCCGAATAGCGGAAAATCCTGTTGAGCACAGCCGCACAAAGCACATTGACATCCGGCATCACTTTTTGAGAGACCACCAGCAAAAGGGAGATATCGAAGTGTTTTATGTTAGCACCGAAAACCAGCTAGCCGATATCTTCACTAAGCCTTTAGATGAAAAGACCTTTTGCAGGCTGCGTAGTGAGCTAAATGTCCTAGATTCGCGGAACCTAGATTGATTTATAGCATACATGTGTTTATGCCTTTGATCATGTTCCTTATGCATTTTGTTGCTTACTGTGGTGCTCAAGGTGTACAATCACTCCCCGGACCTCACAAGTACTTGTGCAAGTGATGCACATATTTAGGGGGAGTTGTGCTACAACTTGACCCTTTGAGACTAACCGTTTGCTTGAGTTTGCTTGATTTAGTCTCAAAGGAGGTTTGAAAGGGAAAAGGTGGACTTGGACCATGAAAGACTTCCACTGCACTCCGATGAGAGGGTAACTTATTCCAAGTTCATCTCATGTACTCTTATTGCCTTTGTACTCTTATTTGAAGATTTTGGTGAGGCAATGGGGTTAAAGGGCCAAGATTGATCCCGTTTTGGTGCTTGATGCCAAAGGGGGAGAAAATAAAGGCCAAAGCAATAGATGAATCACCTACCACTTGAGAAATTTTGAGAGAAAATAAAGGCCAAAGCAATAGATGGATCAGCTACCACTTGAGAAATTTTGAAAATAGTAGATTAGAGCTTTTGGTTTGTCAAAACTCTTTTATTATCTCTTTTGTCAAAAGTTGGCCTCTTGTGGGGAGAAGTGTTGATTATGGGAAAAAGGGGGAGTTTTTGAAATCCTTGATCAATTTCCTTTGGAATACCTCTCTTTATGTCTCTACAAGTGAATTTGACTTAGAGATAGTAATTTGAGTTTGATTTGCAAAAACAAACCAAGTGGTGGCAAAGTATGATCCATATATGTCAAAATTGAATCAAAACAATTTTGAGTGTTCATTTGCATTGAAATTGCACTTGTTCTAGTTGCTTTATGTTGTGTTGACATAAATCACCAAAAAGGGGGAGATTGAAAGGGAAATGTGCCCTTGGGCTATTTCTAAGTATTTTGGTGATTGAGTGCCAACACAAGTGCTTTTGTGTTGATCTATGCAATGTGGTGAACAAAGTGCAAATCAAGTCAAAAGGTATGTTTCTAGACTTAGTACATTGTTTTATGGACCAATGTATTGTGTCTAAGTGCTGGAAACAGGAAAGATTGAATTGGAAATGAGATGGCTTTGTTCAGCCAAAGTCTGCTCAGTCTGGGTGCACCAGACTGTCCGGTGGTGCACCGGACAGTGTCCGGTGCGCCAGGCTGGCTCTGGCGAACAGGCTGCTCTCGGGACTTCGACGGCGGTGTACGGCTATAATTCACCGGACTGTCCGGTGGTGCACCGGACTGTCCGGTGAGCCGTTCACAGGCGAACTTGTCGCTCTCGGGAGATGATTAACGACGTACGGCTAAAATTCACCGGTCTGTCCGGTGAGTCAACAGTCAGCCGGGGCAACGGTCGGCCGAGGATTCCGCGTGTGACGTGTGGCCGAGCCAACGGTCACATTGGTGCACCGGACTGTCCGGTGTGCACCGGACAGTGTCCGGTGCGCCAACGGCTCTCAGACTCCAACGGTCGGCTTCGCCAAATAAGGAAGGATATCTGCACCGGACAGTGTCCGGTGGTGCACCGGACTGTCTGGTGCGCCAGTCGACAGAAGGCAAGATCTGCCTTCCAGGATTGCTCGCAACGGCTCCTAGCTGCCTTGGGGCTATAAAAGGGACCCCTAGGCGCATGGAGGAGCACACCAAGCATTCCTTGAGCACTCTTGATCACTCATACTCCATTCTTGCGCACTTGTTCGACATTCTAGTGATTTAAGCTCCGTTCTAGTGTGCTAGTCTTTTGAGCTTAAGTCTGGGTCTTGTGTGTGTGTATTTGCTGTGATCTTAGTGTCTTGTGTGAGTTGCTAATCCCTCCCTTACTTCGTGCTTCTTTGTGAATTTCAAGTGTAAGGGCGAGAGGCTCCAAGTTGTGGAGATTCCTCGCGAGCGGGATTAAGAAAAGCAAAGCAAAACACCGTGGTATTCAAGTGGGTCTTTGGACCGCTTGAGAGGGGTTGATTGCAACCTTCGTCCGTTGGGACGCCACAACATGGAGTAGGCAAGCGTTGGTCTTGGCCGAACCACGGGATAACCACCGTGCCATCTCTGTGATTGATATCTTTGTGGTTATTGTGTTTTGTTGAGACTCCTCTCTAGTCACTTGGTGATTATTGTGCTAACACTTAACCAAGTTTTTGTGGCTTAAGTTTCAAGTTTTACAGGATCACCTATTCACCCCCCCCTCTAGGTGCTCTCACTGACATCGTCAGGCGCGTAACGAGCCAACTCTGTGAATTTGTGCACGTACTCAATGATAGATCTTCCACCTTGAGTTAGTTCCTAGAATTCATCTTCCTTAAGTTGAACGATCCCCTGGGGTACATGGTGCTCACGGAAAGCAGTTTCAAATTCTGCCCAGGTAGCGTCCCTGACGGCCGCGCTGAAGGTATCCCACCATGCTAGGGCCATCCCAGAAAGTTGATGAGCAGCCAATTAAACTCGCTGATTTTCGGGGCATCTGATGGCTTCTAATTTCCTCTTGATCGTGCGCAGCCAGTCGTCGGCATCGAGGGGATTGCTGGATCCAGCGAACGTGGGAGGCTTGAGTCTCAGAAATTCTCCCATCCTGTCCTGTGGTCTTCCACCACCTGGGCGCTGGTTCTCCAGACTTCTAGTGAGGACTTCAATGAGTCGGGTTTGATTGGCTAGAACTTGGGCCAAATCTAGTGGTAGTTACAGAGGTGCGGGGAGGTGGGTCTCACTCCCTTCTCCGCCAGCTTCTCCTTCTCCTCCTAGAGGAAACCCTGCTCCAATCCTAGAGGCGGTAGGCGTGGTTTTATCCGAAGCCATCTGCCAGGGGAAAAGAGTTACTACCATGCACATGCCAAATTTTTTTAACAAGTTACTTTATTCATTACAGCATACAACTACCACAAGTTCATTACACGCGAGTGCTATCTAGGGGTACTCCCGAACTCCTTCTCTAAAGTGTCCCCAAATTCCTTGAGAAGGTCATCAAGGCTAGCTAGGGACATTTCCTCAGTGTCGGACGAGTTCTCTATCCTGGTAGGAGGTAGGGCTGGAGGGGCTTCTTGCTTCTGCTCAGTCTGGCATCCTTGGCTTCTGGTCTTCTTGTGGATTTTCTTTGCGGGGGCGAGCTTCTTTAGCTTCTTGTCGTAATCCATCTTCAGGGTTCGGTAGGCCTCACGGGTGTTGGTTTCCTCGCCTTCCTCTATCTCGAGACTCTCTTGAAGGGACGCCTTTTCCCTTGTAAGTTCCCTGACTTGTTGCTCCAGGCTTTCCACCCGGGAGTTTAGGTGAGTGCAGTGGGAGGCAAGGTCATCATATTGGTTATCGAGAGTGTGGAGGTATCTAGCCATGTAGACGATGCTGGGGTCATCCTCGGTAGGGTCTCTCCCTGATAGGGCCTGAAGTCTTTTCCTCCAGGCGGGGGTATTTTGTTGCTGGGTGGAAAGTAGCGAAGGGGGGTTTCAAAGACTACTCTGCTGTAGTTCTAGCATAGCTGTCGGAGGGCCTTTTGGGCAACATTTTGGCAAGTATCTGGGAAGCGATGTCCGGTGAAAGTGACTTGGAAAGACGGGTGGTTCAGGTAGTTTTGGCTCTCTCCCAGGTAGACTGTCATAGAGCACTTCTCCATTCCATTCTCGAGATATTCCTTCCAGACATATTCTGGCTTCTTGCGGATCCCCATGCGAAGCGCACAACTTCTCAACAGATGTGGGAACCCCTCCACCTCTGAGCAGTAGGATGTCCTAATGACCAGAGAGTCTTCCATCTGGAATAGGAAAAGAAGGGCTTGTTAATATCGGGGGAAAGGAGAGAAGATTTTTCTTGGGGTAAGAGGTATTTTCTTTTAAGGCAACTTTTAAGGTCAGGGTTGCGACCTACGGCCAGTCCTATGGCTCTGATACCACCTGAAGCGTCCCGATCCTTTGGGACTCAAATGCGATACAATTACTAGTCCCAGGAGGCTAGTAACCACATTCCTTACTTCAAATAGTACAGAGTTCAAATAAAGGTTATTACAATACCGGGGTACAAGCTCGAGAGAGCCAGAATATAAAGCGCAGTAGAAGGTACACTAGCCCAAACCATAGGCAGAACTGGGTGCAGACACAACTCTCTCAATCAAGCATAGCAGAAAAGAAGTCTTCGGCTGCTGAAAAACATAAATAAATCTGGGTGAATACACTAGGTATTCCGCAAGCCCATCCCGCTCCCATAAAGAGAAAGAGACCTATATCATACATGCTTTAAATGGTGGAGTTGAAGTCGCTCTTCTTTTTCTCAGAGAAAGGCAGTTTATGTAGGGTTTTTCCCAAGGAAATAAAATAACACAAAACTCAATCACCACTGAGCTTCCCGCTCCCGTGGCCTTGTTTTCTTTTTCAATATGCACTTACACACACACTTCTCTGTTCACGGAGGTTGTAAAACACTAGTTGTCATACCACACCAGACTCGTCCATACCATTGGACACGGACTATTCGAATAGGTTTCAACTCTGCGCAGAGGGGTACACTTTACCCACTAGTCCGGCTCTGCGATCTCATGGCCAATGAGATCCGAATCCGAATCTCTTTCTTTCCTCGCATGTCCTAACCTTAACGGTTATACCGGAAGGAGTCAGACCACCACCATGTCCAAACCAGACAAAACATTCCCCCTCCTTATCCTCCCGGGGCTCCCCAGCCTTCATAACCCTGGGGTTGGACCGTACGAGTTCGGATTGAGTGACTGCCCACACAGTCTCGAGTGGTTGTACTATTTATGAGTACAGGTAGTGAAAGATGACAAACCGGTCCTTATATGAGGGGACAATCCTTCTGCTCACACCTAAACCAGCTGAGCCAACACCTTAGGCCCTCCCCTAAACTAGGGAGTCCCTGATCATCCCACTCACAAGGTGATGAGGGTGAATACCCTTCATCACATTTTTTTAAAGAGCCTCGTTTGAAGAAACACACTGCCCTTTTTCCCATGCCACATTTTGTATTCAAAAGATGCATGTTAATGCGGGCTATCTCTCTGCTCACAATGCAAATATTCCACCCTGTAATCCCGGCCTAGGTAGTGGTGGAAAGAATAGGTAATTTATGCATCAAGGGAAGGATGGACTTGCCATCGTCGAAGCTTTCCTGGCACAAAAGGTTTATCTCCGGGAGGTCGGGCTCCTGCCCTTCTTCCGGGGTTACGGGTTCTGGATCGACGGTCCCTGCTTCTTCTAGTAAAACAGGCAATAAACAATACATCAACAATGGTTTACTAAGTGGAGTGTGTCAAATTCTAACATTATCATTTTATGTGACTTACAAAGTGTTTTGATAAATTTTGGTACATAAAATATTGAGATATAAATAACTAAAGGAGAAAAGAGGAGGGAAAAGAAAAAAGAAAAAGGTTTTTGGCTCTGGTGGGCCGGGGGGCGAAATCTGGCCCAGCTAGGGCAGGGGCGCGCGTGGGCACGAGCGCGCTGGCGCAGCCACGACCCACGGTAGAAAACGGCGCGGGCGCGCGAGGGACGACGCCGTTTCCATGGGGCCCACGCGTCAGGGAGAGCGGGAGGGGGAGACGGCGCCAACGGCTGACGGGGCGGGGCGAACCGGCCGACCGCGGGGAGAAACCCAGCCACCGGTGGGCTCAACGGCGATTCGCCGCCGGCGACCCGGTTTTTAGGCATCGGGCAGGCGCCCTAGCATTAGGAGGGGCTGGCAAGCTTAGGGGAGGGTCCAATTTTGCCAGAGGAGGTTGGGAGGGGGGCTGACCGCGGGGAAGTGGCGGAGCTCCGCGGCGGGAGTCGTCGTCGGTGAGGTTCGTGCGGGAATCGGGGGCAGGGGAGTGGTGTTCCATGCTCACGGTGGTGTGGCGAAACTGATGAGCCTAGCTAATTCGCTGAACAACCAGAGGGGGAGAGAAGAGAGGGGAGGGGCTTACCGGAGTGGAGGAAGATGGCGGCGCTAGCGCGATTGAGCTCGGGCGAGGGGGAGATGAGTGGCTGAGGCCGGTGCGGGGCAAAGAGGTGCTCGGGGCGATCCTTTTATAGGCGCCCGAGGGGAGGGGAGCGGCGGAGCTAGGCGGACGCCGGTGAGGTTGCACAACGACAGAGTTAATGCCGCACAGCGGCGGCGACGAGACCGCACGGCAGGGCGGTGCCGTGCAAGGTCGCGGTCACAGCGGCGAGGACGAGGCGGTGCCAAACTTCCCTGTGCCGCGAGCGGATGGGGTGAGGGGATGGGGCGGGAGAGAGGACGGTGGTTGGAGGTGACAGCGGCGAAGCCGTACGCGGCGAGGGGATGGGGTGGCTGACTGGCGGGGTCAGCCTGTCAGCGATGCGCGGGCACGAGCGAGGGCTAGGGGGAGGCAACTGACGAGTGGGGACGGTGTGTCAGCGGGTGTGGTCGCGCGCGCGGAGTGGGCCGGAGGTGGGCCGAGAGGGGAGAAGTCGCGAGCGCGAGGGGGGGGAGTGGTCGCGGGTGTGGGCTAGGAATCGGCCCAGCCAGGGGGAGAGAAGGGTTTCTCTTTTTTATTTTTATTTTCCAAATTTCTATTTCTATTTTTATATCCTTTTTCTTTTGAACAATTAATTAACTAGATAATCTTAGGTGCTAAAAAATATAATCTAAGTGAGGTGCTTCTAATCAAACAAAGTGTATGCATATGATGAGAAGACCTAGGGGAGATTAGGGAGAGATAAATAGGGGGGTTGGATTAGGGTTCCAAACCTCGGGTTGAAAATCTGGGATGCTACACCGGCATAGTCAGAGTCTAAGTATCCAATCAAGTCAAAGGTATACCCCTTAAGATACCAGAGCCCAATGTAAGGCGTATGAACTAAATATCTAAGAATGCACCTCACAGCCACAAGGTGACGTTCCTTGGGATCGGATTGAAATCTAGCACATGTGCAAACTAAAAGCATAATGTCTGGTCTACTTGCATAAAGATAAAAGCAAGGATCATATCATAGACCGGTATACCTTTTGATCTACGGACTTACCTCCCGCGTTGAGGTCCAAGTGCCCGTCATTTCGTATTGGTGTCTTAGCAGGCTTTGCGTCCTTCATCCCAAACTTCTTTAGTATATCTTGGATGTACTTCATTTGAGAGAGGAATGTCCCTTCCTTGAGTTGCTTTACTTAAAATCCGAGGAAGTATTGCTTTACTTGAAATCCGAGGAAGTAAGTCAACTCTCCCATCATGGACATCTCTAATTTCTGTGTCATCACCCTGCTAAACTCTTCACATGACTTTTGATTAGTAGAACCAAATATTATGTCATTGACATATATTTGGCATATAAAAAATCACTATTGCAAGTCTTAGTAAAAAGAGTAGGATCAACTTTCCCGACCTTAAAAGCAGTAGAAATAAGGAAATCTCAAAGGCATTCATACCTTGCTCTTGGGGCTTGCTTAAGTCCATAGAGTGCCTTAGAGAGTTTGTACACATGGTCGGGAAACCTGTCATGCTCGAAGCTAGGGGGTTGTTTCATGTACACCTCCTCCTTGATTGGCCTATTTAGGAAAGTGCTCTTCACGTCCATTTGAAAGAGCTTAAAAGAATGGTGAGCAGCATAGGCGAATAATATATGAATAGACTCAAGCCAAGCTACAGGAGAAAAATTCTCCTCAAAATCCAAACCTACAACTTGAGCATAACCCTTTGCTACAAGTCTTTCTTTGTTTCTGGTCACCACTCAATACTCATTTGTTGTGAAACACCCACTTGGTGCCCACAACATTTTGCTTTGGACGTGGCACCAAACTCCATACTTCATTCCTCTTGAAGTTGTTGAGCTCCTCTTGCATGGCCAACACCCAGTCCGTATCCTACAAGGCTTCTTCTACCCTAAAAGGCTCAATAAAAGAAACAAAAGAGTAGTGCTCACTAAAATTTGCAATACGTGAATGAGTAGTTAATCCCTTGCTAATGTCACCAAGAATTTGATCCACTAGACGATCTCTTTGAATGTTGGTGCGAACTTGGGTTGGAGGTGCTTGTGGTACTCCTTATTCCTCCCTTCCTTCTTGTGCTTGCGCTCCCTCTTGTTCCATGCCATCGTCTTGATATACTTATTCCTCATCTTGAGTTGGTGGTTGCACCATTGTGGAGGAAGAAGGTTGATCTTGCATTTGTTGATCCTGTGGTCGCACATTGCCTATCACCATAGTCCTCATTGCAGTCGTCGGAACCTCATGTTCATATATGTCATCAAGATCAACTTGTTCTTGACGTAGGAAGTGAACATGTTCTTTTCTCCCCTCATGTGGTTTGTGCATCCGCTATCAATGATCCAGCTTGAGCCCCCGGATGCATAAACCTGCAAGGTATTTAGACTTGGGATTTAGGTACCCAACTTGTGTTGGGTCCTGTCAGGTTAGTTACATAAGTTTTAGTAACCCAAATGCAAGTCTTACCTTTCTTACATCTTGGTCCCACAATTGCAGCAACAATTCTATTACTCTTACAATAAATTACATAGGATGCATCAAAAGTGTGAAATAGAATGGAAGGTCCATTAGATGCATTCTTGTCCTTAGGCGCATGAAAAATAGCATGAGGAACATGGAGCCTAGTTCTACTCCTATTACAATCACTAGATGAAGCAATCATAGTGTGAGGAGTAAAAATATCATTCCAAGTAACATGATAAGCATTATGAGAGGCATTCTTGACATGAGAGTATAAATAAGCATGGTTCTTTATTTCATGAAGAGAATACAAGCTACTAGCCATATGTACCTTCCCCTTCTCCTTTGTGAAGTTGAGCACCTTTTGGATTTTAGTGTTATTGGTTCCCTTTTGGAAACCAAGTCCATCCTTAATGGAGGGATGTCTACCAATGGTAAAGGCATCCCTTACAAACTTAACTTTATCTTCTTCATTTTTGCAAGTTTTAAGTTGAACATTTAAATGAGCAATTTCATTATTTAATTTTGCAATAATAGAAGCATGATTGCTACAAGCATTAAAATCATGGTCCTTGTATTTTGAATAAATTGAAACATGCTCAATGGAAGAACTTGCAACACTTAATTTCTCTATTCTAGCATTCAAATCATCATTTAAGATCTTAAGGCTAGTAATAGAGGAATGACAAGAAGATAATTCAAAAGCAAGCATTTCATTCTTCTTCATTTCTAAAGCAAGAGTTTTTTCTACTCCACTACTTTATCATGTTCCTCATAAAATAGATCTTCTTGTTTTCTAGCAATCTATCCTTTTCATTAAGAGCATCAATTAATTCATTAATTTTATCTATCTTAGATCTATCTAAGCCCTTAAAAAGATTGCTATAGTCTACATCATCATCATCATCATCATCATCATCACATTCCTCGTCACTAGAATAAGTATACTTAGGGATATCACGAGTATGTACCTTCTTTTCTTTTGCCATGAGTCAAGTATAATGCTTGTTGGGGAAAAGGGAGGATTTGTCAAAGGTGGAGGCAGCAAGTCCTTCATCTTTGGAGCCGGATGAAGAGCAAATCGAGTCCCATTCCTTGCCAATATGCGCCTCGCCCTTAGTCTTCCTGTAGAACTTTTTCACCTTCTTCCCTTTCTTATCTTGCACCTAGTCATTTTCATTATCGGGACATTGAGCAATAAAATGACCAGTCTTACTGCAATTGAAGCATAAACGCTTTCCCCTTGACTTGTTCTTGTCGGGGTAGTCCTTGTGTCCGTTCGATGCGGTCTTGAAGCGCTTTATTACAAACTACATTTCCTCCTCATTAAGTCCGGAAGCCTCCACTTGTGCCACCTTGTTTGGGAGCATCTCTGTGCTGGCCGTTGCTTTGAGTGCAACATGTTGTGGCTCGTAGAGAGGAAGAGGTATGTTGGCGATGTCATCGACGTACCTTGCTTCTTTTACAAGCATGCGCCCGCTTACAAATTTGCTAAGAATTTCCTCGGGCAACATTTTGGTGTACCTAGGGTTTTCACGAATAAGGTTAACAAGATGAGGATCAATTACAGTGAATGACCTTAACATGAGGCGCACAACGTCGTGATCCATCCATCTTGTGCTTCGATAGCTTCGTATCTTGTTCACCAAGGTCTTGAGCCTGTTGTACGTTTCAGTTGGCTCCTCTCCCCTTTTCATGGCGAATCTCCCTAGCTCGCCTTCCACCAGTTCCATCTTGGTGCTCATTGTAGCATCATTTCCCTCATTAGAGATCTTGAGGGTGTCCCATATTTGCTTGGTGTTGTCTAAGCCGCTAACCTTTTTGTATTCATCCCTGCATAGAGATGGTAATAGAACAGTAGTTGCTTGGGCATTTTTATGGATTTGCTCATTGATAAATATGGCATTGTCATTACTATCAAAATGCATTCCATTTTCTACCACTTCCCAAATAATAGGATGAAGAGAAATTTAATGACTACGCATTTTATGACACCAAAAAGAATAATCTTCCCCATCAAAGTGAGGGGCTTGCCAAGTGAAATAGATAATAAATGAACATTTGAGTTGTATGGAATATGAGAATAATCAAAAGAATAATTTTGATTAACCGTCTTTTTCTTTGTAGAGGAATCTTCATCGTCTTTTGGTGAAGAATAGGAGGTGTCGCTGTCGTAGTAGATGATTTTCTTGATGTGCCTCTTCTTCTTCCCTTCCTTCCTCTTGTTGTTCGAGCTTGAGTTGGTGGGCTTATCACCTTTCGCCTCTTCTTCTGGTTGTTGTTGATCACAATCCCCTTGCCCTTAGGATCCATCTATTCGGGCGGTTATTCCCTTGATGAAGAGAACCTAGCTCAGATACCAATTGAGAGCACTTAGAGGGGCTAAATAGGTGATCCTACAAAAATCAACTCTAAACAGGACAAACTTGGTTTATAACGAGTGCTAGTGAAAGCTAAAACCAAGTTGTGATGAATAGAAATGGAGAGATAGAGAACTCTTCACTTGATTGCTCCTTTTAAATGTGTATCAAACTTAGGAGCAATAACCCAAGTGAATATGAGAACTCAAACAATCACAATAAAGTAGATGCACATGAGACACGAGGATTTTATCCCATGGTTCAGCCAATGCCTACTCCACGTTGTGGTGACCTCCATCGTTCAAGGGTTGCACTCAAACCCTCTCAAGTGATCCAAAGATCAAACTTGAGTACCATGTTGTTCTTCCTTATATCAATTCCCCTTTGTGAGGAATCTCCACAAGTTGGAGTCTCTCACACCTTACACAACCAATCTTACTCAAAGCACAAGAGTAGGGGGTAGCAACACACATAATAACTCAATTCGCAGCAACAACACACACACGAGTCAAGAAAGAGTACACAAAACAAAACAACGGAGTCATAGCTCAAGAACGTGTTCAAATCTCTATCTAATGAAACAACAGCGTTGTCGCAGAGTCTCGGAGTTGTAGTATGCTCAAAGATTGCTTGTGTTACAACTCCTTGCTCTTATGGGGTCCTTTTATAGCCTCAAGGGCCATAGGAGTCGTTTGATCTTCATTTGGAAGGCCCTCATTGCCTTCTGTCCACGGGTGCACCGGACTGTCCAGTGCACACTGGACAATAAACAATACACAATTTCTTTCCATCCCAGCCAAGCCAACCATTGAGTTAACTGTTGCATCCTTCGGCTGCCCCGCACACCGGATAGTTTAGTGGCGCAGCGGACAATCCGATGCTGTCACGTGTCCACCGTTGATCACGCGTCGACCGTTGGCGCTGGTGAGAGCTGTTGGCTCACCAGACAGTCTGGTGCACACCGGATAGTCCGGTGAATTATAGCCAACGCGCCTAGCTCTTTTTCCTGAGAGTGGTCAGTTCACCAAGTTGTCTAGCCTGGGCACCGGACACTGTCCGGTGCAAATCGGATAGTATGGTGCTCCCTAGACTGGTGCAAGTTTGGCTAAGTTGAGCCAAACTTCTTCACTCCAATTTGTCTCGACTTGGGGAGTTTCCTAGCACTTAAATGAACATAGTTAGCAACTACAACAATTTACTAAGTGCTAGATTCATAACTTTGTTCCTTCAATTCAATAGGGTTTGCAATATACTGCTATTATTCTCAATTTGCCTTTCTTTATACTTGTGCTCATACAAATAGTAGGCATGTAAATTCAAAGCGATGCGTTGGGCACTTAATCACCAAAACACTTTAGAAATGGCCTAAGCGCACATTTCCCTTTCATAACTAATTAATTCAAGTTGAAATCCTTATCCCTTGCGGGGTTATGAAAGGGAAATGTATCCTTGGGCCATTTCTAAGTGTTTTGGTGATTACGTGCCCAACACATCACCTTGAACTAACATGCCTACTGTGAGTATGAGCACAGGTATAAAAGAAAGGAAAATTGAGAGATATATGAGTACATTGCAAATCCTATTGAAATGGAGAAACAAATGTATGAATCTAGCACTTAGTAGATTGTTTTGTTGCTAACTATGTTCATCTAAGTGCTAGGAAACTTCTCAAGTAGAGACAAATTGGAACGTAGGAGTTTGGCTATGTTTGGCCAAACTTGCACCGACCTAGGGTGAACCGGACTGTCCGGTGTGCACCAGACAGTGTCTGGTGCCCAGACTGGCCAAGCCAGTGAACATGTCGCTCTTAGGAATTCACCGAGGCACCGCGGCTATAATTCACCGAACTTTCCAGTGTGCACCGGACTGTCCGGTGTGCCAGCCTCGTGCCTGGCCAACGGTCGGCTGTGCGATCAGTGGCTGCCACGTCAGACGAGCCAACGGTCACCAAGTTGCACCAGACTATCCGGTGCGCCACTGAACTGTCCGGTGTGCCATGGGGCCAACGATTGGCAATGGTTGACTTCACCAAAGAAGGAAATAAATCACGCACTGTTCATTTTCCGGTGTGCACCAGACAGTCCGGTGTGCCCGCGGACAGAAGACACAAGGGAAAACTTGATATAAGGAAGAAAGCATGGTACTCAAGTTTGATCTTTGGATCACTTGAGAGGGGTTGAGTGCAACCCTTGATCGAAGGAGGTCATCCTTCGACATAGCAGAAAGGCCAACTTCAAGCTTCGGAAATCCCATATTTTTTCCATCTCCCGACAGACAGATATTTTCTTATTGTCTTGGAGACAGTACAAAAAATCATCTTCGTCGGTGTCATTCTACACCAGGGCCCCCTTCGGGTACTTCAGCTCCCGGGCGTAGTGTTTGGCTTCCGTAATTTCTTCATCAGACAACCTTTTACCCGAAGCATGTCGAATAATAAAGTCAAAATCTTCAGAAGGTGCTTCGGGGGTAGTAAATTTAACTTTCTCGGGTGCATCTTTTTTCTCCACAGCCAAACCAACGTCTGAAGATCCTTGTTCAGTTCTCTACTCAGTGCCAGCAGGCTCTGCTTCAGTGGGCACTGAGGACCCAGCTTCGGTTTCAGCGCGAACTGTGGCAACCTTGGCAGTCTCCTTTGCAGGAGCAGGAGTTGATGCCCTTGTCGACTCCATGACAACGTCCAACACGCTAGCCATCCTCCTCCTCTAAGGAGTTATTGCGGGAGTTTTTGATACCTTCGGCAATTCTGGCTCCACTGGCGGGCTCAAGATCTTTGGCAGCCCTGCTGTTTCCCCTAGCTCTGGCTCTTCAGCCGCCTTTCCTTTAGCTTCGATAGCATGTTTAGGCGCTTCGGCCGATTCTTCCTTGGAGCCGGCAGGAGTAGGTTGTCCTGGCTCAGCGGTGGAAGATGTCCCTTCAGCAAGCTTCGGCACTGTGGTCGTCTCAATGTATCGGGGCTGGTGCATCAAAACCTTGATCTTTTTTCCCTTCGGCGCGGCAGAAGTGGCCGAAGTAGCAATTTTTCTGTTTTTCCCTGCTTTCACGAGGGATAGCTATAATCTGGATATACAAAACCAATAACGTCAAAAACTCTATTCAACCTTTTCTTGCCTCGTCCTTCGAAGGCCAAGGTCATTGCATCATCTTTGGCCCTTATGTAGGCCCCAAGCAATTCGTCACTGGTTGCCTCAATACTGCTCAACCACTCATCATTCGGCTCATCAAACTCACCTCTGTATCTGAAGGTATATTTTAGATAGACTAGGCCGCCCTGACTAGACCCACCAGCATCTTTCTTTGGCATCTCCCAGTCACTCACGAGCGGCCATACTCTGTAGGCGATGTGCTCTTGAACCAAGTCTCTTGTGCCAATAAAAGTGCACACAGTGTTGAAACTCCTCTGACATGCTTCTATATCATTCCCAAGAGCAGTGGTCGGCCTTCTGATGCCGAAGCGAGACCAGATAGGGCATTGGATAATCCCTTTTATGTCTTCTTTTTCAATCAAATTATTCTTTGCATAAAACCATTCTTCCATCCAGGCACCTGGCCACCTCTTTCAAAATGTCGGAACTGGATAGCTCACATCAGAGCGGGGCATGAAGCCATAACAACCAAAATTATTGTGGTATTGCTCCTTGCCAGTAGCCTTCGTCTCATATAGTAGCTTGTGCATGTTACATAAACATTTTGCGCTTGGCTCTAGCCCTTCGCTCCTCACGGGCCAAACAAAAACCCCCATCCTGATGATAGCTTTGGGGGTAATCTGATGAAGGAAAATTTAAAAGGTCTTTAATACTTCAACCAGGAATTTGCTCAATGGGAACCGAAGCCTTGCCTTCATGAAGCTCCTATAAATAAACACTTCATCTTCTTCGGGAGCAGGGGCAGCACTGTCCCCTCCAGCTCTCACAATGGAAATATCTCGGAAATATCTCCCTTTCATAGCATCAATTTGACTCTGTTTAATGGATGATTTTCCGAAGATGGTGTGACTCAGCCGCTAGGGTCAATTTTCAGCATCTTCATCTTCACTTTTGAAGCGCCCCAATCCTCTGGGACTCAAATGTGATATAATTACTAGTCCCAGGAGGCTAGTAAACACATTTATACAACAGATGATTCCAGATATGCTAAAACGAGACAAACCTATAAAGGTGGCGATCAACTTTAGGAGTTGGTCCACAACTTGGGACATATCATCAGAGTGGGGCTGAAGCAGCCCGATATACGCAGCGAAGCAAATCAGCGGTCCAATAGCCATAGGCAAGGTTGGGAACAGTCGTAACTCTTACCCGATCTCCTTTTTCTGAAAAACAACAAATAAGCAAGGGTGAGTACAAACGTACTCAGCAGCCCACCTTCACCCGCGGAATGGGGAAATCAGATATAATGCATGGAATATGTGGAGCTCAGGATATTTTGCAGAAACAACAATATTTTATGCAGGGTTGTTTTGTAAAACATTTTGTATTTTTCAAAGCGCATCCTCTCCCAAAGGAGCAGGAAGTTTTTCAATATAGAATAAAATCCCCTAGACTAAACCATCCAGGTATCTCAGAAGTTTCCCATTGGTTTTCATTTTCAAAAACAGCTACTGGACTTCCCGTCCACCATAGCTCACGGCTCAACCACCAGACCTTTTAAAAACCACTTTTCTCAAACGCACCTTTTTTTAAAACAAAACACTAATTGCCATACCACACCAAACTCGTCCATTCCTGTGGACACAGACTATTCGAATAGGTTTGAACTCTACGCAGAGGGGTACACTTTACCCACTAGTCCGGCTCTGCGATCTCATGGCCAATGAGATCCGAATCCGAATCTCTTTCTTTCCTCGCATGTCCTAACCTTAACAGTTATACCGGAAGGAGTCAGACCATCGCCATGTCCAAACCAGACAAAACATTCCCCCTCCTTATCCTCTCGGTGCTCCCCAGCCATCATAACCCTAGGGTTGGATCGTACGAGTTCAGATTGAGTGACTGCCCATACAATCTCGAGTGGTTGTACTTATCATGAGTACAGGTAGTGAAGGATGACAAACCGGTCCTTATATGAGGGGACAATCCTTCTGCTCACACCTAAACCAGTTGAGCCATCACCTTAGGCCCTCCCCTAAACCAGGGAGTCCCTGATCATCCCTACTTAAAGGTGATAAGGGTGAAAACCCTTCATCATACACATTTTGAAAAGCATTTTCTTTTGAAAACTCACACATTTTCTCAAATCATTTGGAACAAATATATCAAGGATTGATTACGGCAAGCGGCTGGGTGGCCATAATAACTTGTCTCAAAATCATATCATGCATAAAATAACAAGCTGAGGGTTGTGGTTGAAAAATCATAGGTAATTTATGCATCAAAGGGATCCAGTGAGCTTACCATGCTTATCCGGCGAAGGGGAAAGGGGAGCTCGCGGAACTGGCTTCTAGCTCCACTGTCTGGCATAGACTTGCAGATCTGGCCTCCACGAGATGGCATGAACGCTTCGATAACTATGCAACATGAACAAGCATATATACAAACCAGCAAGTATATCAACAAATATTTAGTATAGTGGTCAGAATAGCGATATATGGATGGGTAGAGTCTTGAGCAGGATCTATGTCATGTGGTGTTGAGATACTACTAGTGGTGGAGCGGAGGTGCTTACCATGAGGGTGAACTGGAGGCGAAGCGACACTATGCGTGTAGCCGGCAGAGCGGAGTAACTGAGTGGGTGGGGTGTTTGCCTTGGCTGAGGGTGTTGAGTGTGTGTGGAGAGGGAGAGGGTAGCTGGGTGTGTGTGGTGTAGCACAGTGAAGTTCACTGTTGGTGGGAATAGTGACGAATGAATCGTCTAACTTAGTCTGAACAGGGAGATTATAGGCAGAATATGAGATAAGAGTATTTTAGGAGTTTTCTGTAATATGAACCATGCTTAAGGGATGACATGGTTGGATAGGGAATAGTTTGATAAGAATTTAGAAACGAGAATTATTGGAATCTGAGTTTGGAAGCCTGGTTCGAAGGAATCTCAAAGTTAAGCGTGCTCAACTTGGAGAAACCTAAGATGGGTGAACAGATGGGAAGTTCCCTACTGGAAGGAAAATCATAGTCACCGGAGTTCGTATGACTAGAATATGGGTCTGACTGGTCTTAGGTGGACTGGACAACATGATGGATGAGTAGTTGAAATTTGGGGGTGACCGGGTGAACGATGAATAGTAATGATGGTGAATAGTAACGGTGAATAGTAACAATAAATAGTGATGGTGAATAGTAATGGTAAATAGTGATGTGAATAGTTCGTATGAACGAACGATGAACGATGAATAGTGATGTTGAATAGGAACTATGAATGAACAGACGAACGATCGAATGACTGGACGAACGAACGATCGGAATTTCGGCAGCATAACGGTAGGACAAAGATTATCTGGAAGAACGATGAATAGGGACTATGAACGAACGATGAACGATGAATAGGAACTATGAACGAACGATGAACGATCGAATGATCGAACGAACGAACGATCGGAATTTCGGCAGCATAACGGTAGGAAAAAGATTATTTGGACGAATGAACGGACGAACGATCGAACGATCGGACGATCGGACGAACGAACCATGAACGATCGGACGAACGATCGAACGATCGGACGAACGAACGAACAAACTAAGAACAGGGGGACGAACGATCAAAGAACGACCGAACGATCCTTGTGCTAGTGTGTGCTTGTGTGGGAAGTGGAGTGGGTGTGTGTGGGGGGGAAGAGAGTTGTCATGAAATGGCTTGTGGTGGGATGAGAGGAGGCCCTTGCCCCTCTATTTATAGCCATGGTGGGGGATTAGGGGGAGGGATGAGAGGATTAGTGGGAGATTAGCATGTATTTGTCTTGTATAAGTGAGATTAGCTTGTAGAGCTCACCGTATGACACTGGAGGCATACGTATACGTGTGAGCATGAGGAAAGTTTTGAATAAAATATTTGTGGGGACTTGAAAAATGATTCTGAAGGTATTTTTCAAGAGGAAAATATCTGGAGATATATCGGTGGAATATTTGGGCAGTATTTCTAGAAAGAACTTGAAGGGGATCACTAGGGAAATATCTGGGCGGTATTTCTCGAAGAATTTGACGGGGATCACTGGAGAAATATCTGGGCAGTATTTCTGAAAATAATTTGAGGGTGATCACTGGGGAAATATTTGTAGGATATTTTGAGGAGGATTTTGGAGAGAATATAGACCACTATAATTTATTTGTTGATATCAACTTGCAAACAAATATTTTGAAATGAAATTTGAAATTCATTTTGAATTTAGAGGGAGTTTGAGAAATTTTCAAGATTTGAATTTTTGGGATGCTACAACTTTCCATGTCAAAGCTTCCGCTATCGTTAGAATCTTCAGACAAACCAGCTAACATTTCATTTGTAATCTTCTCTGTGTTTGTCTTCTCCATGGTCTCACAAAAACCAGTTAGAGCAGGATCAACAACCTTCTTCTCTTCAGCCATGTGGTGAGCACTTGAGTAAATGTCGAAGCTCACGAATCAAGCAAATTCTGACAGAGCAAGAAAATTTAAGCTTGAAAAAAATAGCACAAGCAGTTGAGATGGCGCAGCAAATGTTGTCGCTGCGGGTTCCTATTTATATGCCCAGTGCATTGCAACTTGGCGGGACCTACATGTCATTGACTTTCGCTATTCTAGCGAAGGGAAGGTGTTTTTTTGGACCTTTGGCTAAAGGCCTTTGTTCACGTCGCAGTCTGAATTTGTTAAACGCAAAAAACAAATTAATACTGCGAGGGGCTACTATTGGGGGCCTTCCTCTTCCGAAGGTCCTCAAAAACTTAACTAACATGTTTTTTTTAGTATATCAGACCGTTACAGGAGGTTTCGACTGAGATGAAGGTGTGCATTGTACGAAGGTGTAGTCTGAAGGAAGGACAAACTAGCTCTGAAGCTATGGCTGAAGGAGCTTCGGCTTAGCGTGATGACGATGATGTAAGGAGAAACCGACCTAAAGGAGAAAAGACTGTTTAGTCCTCGACAGCTTGCTCTATGGTCAACAGTAAATGTCAGGGACATGAATGTAATTTTGTTCAGGCTGTGTACTGTGCCTATAAATAGATGAACAGTAACACCGTACTGTTCACGCTGGATTGTAATCACTCTTGTGTTACTCCTGCTCTTTCACCTTCTGTCAAGCCGAAGGTACAAATGTAACATATATACCATTGATGTTTATCCATGTTTATAAAATAAGAATATAAATAATCTAATGATTTGAAATGATTGTTTATATTCTTTTTGTGTCTCATATGTCGCTGTTTACATCTTTACTCACTGAAATGATGAAGGCATACCCTTCATGACCTGAAGATCATTATATCCCAAGGGAGATAATGCTTCGAAGGACGAATGTCTCTAATCGTTAACAATTGTGTTGCTTTGTTCTTGGTGTATAGAATCTGAGAACAAGGACCAACAATGTGCTTACGTGAAAAATCTCAACTTTGGCCTCAATGCCAAATTGCACATACTTAGGCTAAGTGTGAAGCATTACTACATCTTAGCATTCGTGGGGTGCATTGTGTCAGAAATCAAACAGTGACGCGTATGACACTCAGATGCACACAATCAGAGTTTACTATAGTGTCAGGCTGGAATCTTTGTTCGCTTGGCTTTAATCCGTACCAGCTTCTACTACTTCTACAGTGTTTTGTCTCTATGGATTGTAGCTACAGTAGTCCGTAAAGCTGACTTTAATCCGAAGCGAACATGCTAAGCTTATTCCTTGGAAGGTTATCCTACTAACTCATGGGAAACTCTTGGATTTCGCCTAGAAACGGGTCCAAAACTCACCCATATATATATATGAAGGGGTAATATCGATTGAATCAACCAACAATCGATCTATCAAACCAATTTTACTTAATGCATTTGATCTAGGAGTAGTCTAGCCATAGTTTAGTCTTAGTTGTAGTTCCGCAACCTCAATCTTCACCTCTTCGGCTTTACGTCGTCTAGAGGCGCTTTGGGTGGCCTATCAATTTTGAAGCAACCCTACGATCTCTCCTCCCCGACATGGTCCTTTCCATGAAGCGAGATCTAGGTTCTACGTGAAGTCCCTTGTGCCATTGTGGACGGTCCGTCGCCTACACGCCTACGGTCTGCAAGCCTGTAGAGAAGAGCGAAGCTCTCTGCGTTGTCGTGGACGGTCCGGTGCCTCAACACGGATAGCCCGCGCTCCCGTAGAGAGGACACCTAAGGTCTTGTTCTCGCGAGCAGGCTCTAGAGGTCGTTGATGTTTGGCTCAAAAAGACATCAACACATACTGCACAAAATCTAATACAAATTATATTATCAACTTATGTTGAGATTGTGAGAGTGTGGCACAAAATTCAGAACATGTTTAACTAATAATGAAATTCTAGAATGAGATTCTCTATGCTAGGTCATACTGGATGCATACCATACTTGTCTGGTATTATCTTCAGCAGACTCTCTATCTCACTCCCTATTTTAAACTTCACTCTGCAAACAGTTAAATCTACAGTGTAAAACAGTACTTTGCACAACCGTTTATATGACTTGCTGAGATGGCATGAGCATGGATTTAAGATCAGTTGCATCGTATGGGGTGTGTGTGGGGGAGGCCTCAGTCCTACAACCGAGTGTTCACTAATCCGCTCGTACAAAGTCGTTCTTCTGCTTTCCTTCGGCGCTGCTTTGCAGCTCTCTGACCGAGAAAGAAACAAGAATCTGTCCGTCATGCCGACCGCTATAGCAACCGAGGCTAATGACCGAGATTGTCCACATCACGCGGCTGTAGACGGCAGACCCTGTTGGCACAACTTTTTTTAGCTTCTTCATAGATATACTAGGTGAGTGCCCGTGCGTTGCAACGGGACATATGATATTACGATAACTTATAAACTTAATCAAATAATCAAAAATAACAGTCTGCTTGGATTTAAAAGCACACCAGTGCAAGAATACATTTGTAAATGATAGATGTTGTAACTGGTTTGCCGTCCTTATCTCCTAAATCTAGAGCTAATCCAAACAATCTAGATTAGTCCACAGCTTATGGTATGTGCTCGTGCGCTGCGACCGTGTACACATTATGAATATGAGATCCCGAAGAATTTCAATTGTTAACAAAACAATCTCCCTCCCACGAAAATTCTAATGAAAATTCTAATCAAATGCCATGGAAGTGGCATGGAGTCTGCATGAAAATCTTGAATAGTTGGAGTAGCTTCTTTTCTCATACCAAGCTTATCGGTAATCCAGCTCCAGATGCCATTACTTTTATTGAAGACCGGATAAACTGTTTGTAAAGTCCTTCCCAAATCTGCTTTTCTGACAGCATGATTCTGCAAAAAAAGAATTAGGAAGTGGTAAATGAGATAATTCTACAGTGTTCTAAATAGTCATCGATCTTCACAATAAAGGATAATCAAACCTTATAACTTCAGACAAAGATTCCTATATTTCCAAACACCTTCCCAGTTTTATTAATCTAATATGAAATGTAAGAAACATCTAACCAGTGAAAAGGTGTATTTATGTTGTGAAGAATTCAAGAAGAATAAGAAAAGGCAATCTACTAAGGACAATACCTCTGAATCTACAATAAATTGATAGTCTTCAGCAGCGTGATAAAATGATGAAGCTGGGCGCAAAAATTTGGCTGACTACAAAGCAAAAGGGGAAAATGCCAATTCATCATTCCGCATGGCTACAAACCTTCTGTTCATATAAATAAAATTGGAACTCAAGAGAACAGCAAGTCATACTTACATAATCTAAAATCATCCCATTGCTGTTGCTAATGATGATCCTATGATGGTTACTGTCAGAGATAAAAATGCGATCCCCATCTTCATCAACTGATACACATGCTGCAGCACATAAAATTGTAGATTATCACTTCTAGATGGCAAAGCCAAAGATACAGTTGACTGCAATGTGCAATATAACCATTTAGGGTGAAAACTGATGCTTAATTAATAATTATACGAAAGGATAGCTGTAACTAAGTACCTGGGTGGTAAAGTAACAAGTTTCTGAAGGAACCAACAGATGGCTCTTTGACAACCTCTTCTTTCTGCCAAGAAACTCTTGACAGAACATTTTCAGAAGGTTTTTCTTTAAACGCGGTAAGTTCATCTATGGCTGCATTCAAAATGGTTAGATAATGGATGAAGAAAAATAGATAGGAAAATAGCATTTATAGTATTAAGAAATAGAGATTTTACAAAAAGGAAATACATTAGTATTTAATGATCAACTAATGTATTAAGAAATAGAAATGCTTACCCTTCATTGATCAGATTCATTGACTTGGCATACAGCCACCATCTGCACCAACTTCAATAAGCTTGACGTCTATGTGATCTCCAACATTAAAATCCTGCAGCAAATGTGGTGGATTGGGTTACTTAAACAAGATGGGAGGGAGGTAAGCAGATGAAACAAATTCATGACGTTTTGCCACATCCTCAGCCTTGCATATTCACCTCGTATTCTCGAATCAATCTGTAATAGTCACCTACCACCTCTGCAATTTTCTGGAACTCTACAATCTCAGCCAAAGCAGCACCTAAGGCTAAAATACAGATCGTGTGCTAAAAAATGGTGTGTACCTTGTTATCTATGGATGGAGAATTTGGTGCGAACCATGTGTCCTGCAGCTCACTCTGGCAATGCGCGAAGTAGGAGTCAGTACTCAGTATGGATGGGTGGGCATGCCCAGGGTTGAAGAATAGAAGAACCCGATATATCAAACACAGATATTTAATTCAATGCTCCCAAGTGACAAGTTAGTGATAAATAGCTATGCTACGGATTCCATGTATATGGTTGACTGCTTGTGTATCTAGAACAAGACTCAGACAATGCAACTTAAGCATGCACATATCCAATACTTTCTGGCATAAGCTTTCTGGCCAGGCTTGGATGTAGGGAACTCAACAAGTTCTGGTGTGCTGAAGAAAAGTCTACATTGTACGAGGTCTGGTGAGGACGACCAGGCTATTGAGAAATTGACTACTTTGGTTTTGCTTTCATTTAATGTCACCTGGATGAAACAATTAATGCACCAATTGATAAACAATACACAAAACTGCACATCATCAACATATAAACAAAACTGTGAATCTGATATCTGATAAACCTTAGCAATCGACCGTGGAATACTCGCAGAAGCACCTTCAATATAGAAGTAATCATCTGCAGCAACCTGCTAGATCAAGCAAGCAACAAGACAATATAGGTCACGAAAGAAACATATACACCTCAAGTTTTCAAAGTGGCAATGAAGATTTTGTCACATACCACATCAGATAAATCAGAGAAAGGGATGTCAAGCAATGAAATAGAACCTGAATCACAATCAAGCACACCAAGATGTGACTTTCCTTGCTGTCTGCAAGGCATAGTTATCATGATGGTCCATGAAGATGTCTCACAAACAAAAGCAACATAGATTTTTTTTCTTCAATATTATCGATACCTATAACTGAAAACAATGTGGTCGCTGTTTCCAAGAAAATCATACGAGCTGATGCCAAAAACCCACAATGGTCTCGTAAATTCAGCATCCCAGCGCGATGAAAAATAAGAGGTGGAAAGAAGGGAGAGGGGGACAAACTTACAACTCGTTGCTCATTGCGCTTCCCACCTTTCGATTCCAAGAACAGCACGGAGGAGAAGAACGATTCCGAGAACAGTGCGGGAAGAGAGGAGCGAAGAATGTAGTGCAATCGTTCAGATGTAGTGCAAGTTGGCCATGGCCCACCTGTCCTTTTGAGAGAGAGAGAGAGAGGATAAAACGTCATTTAGATCAGATAATACCACCAGAATTAAGTAAAGACAAACCACACAAGAATAGTAAAATAGAGAAAGAAAGCAGCAAGAATAGTAAAATAGAGAAAGAAAGCCCTTCGCTCCCACAAAGAAGTCAGTTTCTTTTGTTGGACCAATGCTTCCGCTGAGTTCTCCCTAGTTTCTTCACAGGTATCCATGCCTGAGCTGCATTTGTCAGCTTCCTTCTGATACTGTGAAGCTAACTTTTTGGCCTCGAGCAACTTAACATCGGCCTCTTGCTGAGCTTGTGTTGCCTCCTCTTCTCTCTGTTTTAGTTCTTCTACAAGCAGCTCTGTGAAACTCTTTTCTGTCTCTTCACCGGATGCGCGACTCTTGACCCCTTTGAAGTGTTTAGCACAATCTGAAAACATGGGAAGGTGCCAGTTTCAGCTAAAGCACAGTAATCACAAACTGGACGGTATGGTTAAGGACACTGAATGTTCAAAACAACTCCACTTTGTCATGTTTGAGCGTCTGTCTCAACCAAAGACATAACCAGACCCCTACCTTTCTTGAGAAAATGATTTGAATATATCATGGCATAATGGTAAAGATCTACTTTGGGAAATGGTTTTATTGTTGTCTAGCTCTCGGCATTGCTTGGAATGCCAGTTGCGCATAACATAAAAAATGCACACAGAACAAAAAGGAACAAATGACACATCACTTGCAAGCTGAAACCATTCTGGAAGACAGTGGCATATGACATGAATAAATACTAATAAAGGGAGAAGACAATGAATGAAGGTTTTTTTTTACGTCCCCTGGTTAGCATCTAGACACCCTTTCAGGGTAATGATTCAGCTATAGTTTTTGGAGCACACTCGAGGCTCTTATTCAAGTTGTAGGATGTGTAGGACAGTTTGACACTTGACTGACCGGATCAACTTACAGGTTACAACTTACAACAACACAAACAATGAAAACCCACAGCAGGTAGATTCTAATTTTAGTAGTCATAAACACATGATATTTGCATCTAGTAATAACTATTAACAATAACAATACAACATGAGCCTGTTATTAATGGTAGTGCTAGTGCATAATGTAATCTGTTCAGCTCCATCTTGTTTGTCTAACTGTCCCTACAAGCTGAGTTCTACTAAACCAAGATATTTTTTTCTTGAAATTTGAGCAAGCAAGCTAATATTGCTTGTGAGACCAAAAAAGGGGGGGCATGGGTAGGCCGGCTGATCGCAGATATCCGAATCCGCACGCCGTGTTACCATTACCCAGATGCCGAACCGAAGTATCATCCACTGACCGTATAATATATATGTCTTGCGCATAGCAAAACCCAATTCTAACTCCTAAATCGCTGCTGCTGCGTAAGCACTGCTCGCAGTACAGACAAGGGCAGCACAAAAGAACAGAGAAATGCTTTAGTTCTCTCATTGATTCCTATGATTTCCATGGCGCTCGGTTCTTAAGGTTCATCAGCGAAATGCACGCTGAGCTCTGAGTACCTGCCCTGCATCCCTTTTAGCCCATTTTCTACTGTCATCTGCCTCCTCTTCAACTCGATAGTATCTTGTATCAGTTCATTGATGTCCCTGAAGCTTTGGAAGGCTGCTGCTGCTTCAAGAATCAAATGACAAGGAGCAAAGAGAATTGAAAGATATAGTGTTTAGTCAAATTTGGTTGATTTGTTTTTACTAAGGAGCAGTGAAAATTGTAGTTTGAATCTGCCAGATTTCCAGGTGCTGAGTCACAGTGCTGTTGCTGTGTGTTGTTCAGTTGTGTGTGGGTGAGTGGGTTGGGGGGAGGGGGGGGTCTGTTGCACAATTGGTTTGTTTTTTTCTCACTTCGATGAAAAGGCATGCAGCTTTTCTGCACATAAAAAGGAAAAAAAACTGCTGCAATTGTTAGCTTCGAAAGCTTAGCAGCTGAATGTGGCAGCTCTCCCCAGATTATATTATGTTAGGTTGATGGGAGCTAATATAGTCTAAACACTAAATTTATGGATGCAACATTTCTCCGGTTCATTTCATCGCTGAAGCAACTTCAGTAGTTCTTCAAAGAACAAAATGATTGTCGCTTCTTTAATGTGGATTGTGGTACACAAGCGCTGCTGGACAGCAGATCGTCCTGCCAGGGACTTGCACATCCAGTTCAGTGTCCACTGAGGAAACAATTGATTGTTCGCTCACTATCGTGCTTGCAAAGCAATTCTGGTTCTACCTCCAGAATTGGGCTGGGCCGCGAAATCTGGAGGCGATGATGAATGATGCTCCTTTTGTGGACTGGTGGACCAGAGCTAATGAGAAGATCAATGGACAATCGCAACAAGATATTAATTTCCTCATCATCCTAGGGGCCTGGACACTTCGGAAACGAAGGAACAAATGTGTCTTTGGTTACTGAAGTGTACAAAACATAACTTCTCAAATGTGCCTTTGTCTAACAGGAGGCTTCATGGTCTTATATACCGAGTTTGTAAGTGCTGAAGACTGATCCGTGTGATACCGTGATGTTGAGTTCATGCTACGTGCTGAAGACAAGATCCAATCGCGTCGGTCGGATCTAAAAAAAAAGAGCGGAGCGCCAAGATCTGAGGAGGCAGCGAGGGGGGCGGAGGCGCACCTTCCGGGAGGTCGAGGAGCGGGCGCGCGTCGCAGTTGCAGTAGCAGGCGGGGCACGCGGCCGCCGCCGTGAGCGCCTCCGCGGCGTGCCAGTAGAGCTGCGGGCCGACGATGTAGGCGGCGAGGCCGAGCCCAAGCAGCGCCACCAGTGCGGTCACCAGCGCCGGGCTCGGGCCCCACGCCGACGACGCCCCGCCTCCCGCCATTGGACAGCCGCGCGAGCGGGTTGTGGGGGTGGGGTAGGTGGAATGGTGGATGCACCAGTGGAGGAAGGGGCGAGTCGCCGGAGCCGGGTGTTAAGTTGTGGAGTGAGGCCGAGGCGGAAGCCGTGGAGCCTGGCGTCCACCTCCATGTTGTGCGTGTCCACGTACAGGAGGTTGTCGCGGAACACCTCAGCCCGCCGCCGGTCCTCGGCCACCTTGTTGCCGGTGGTCCGCTGTCCGTGCTCGAGATTCCACACCGCGGGGGAGGGTCGAGGTGGCGCCGCCGCCAATCAAGGACGGGTGCCAGTAGAGAGGAGGCCGAGCGCCGCGTCGAGGGGGTGTAGATCCATGCCCGACGGCGATGAGGACCCTCGATCTGGCCTCCTACGACGACCACGCACCAGAAACCTGCGGGAGTCGTAGATCCGGGATGACGTCCTTCAACAGCGAGCGGATAGCCTCGCCGCTGCCATCCTAGCTCACCGTGCGGGCTCTGGCGGTGACGCGCTGGAGGCGGTGGGGATGGTGGAGGCGACGCTAGGGTTTAGGGGAGCCGAGAGCCGGATGGGACGGGAAAATCGGGTGGGAAACCGGCGGGCGATGCGCTGCAGGGGCGAGGCGCTGGGCGAGGTGTGACGCGAGGTGTGACGAGTGCGGGAGGGACGCGGGATGCGGCAGGGGCGTTGGATGCGGGTTGGACGGTCTGGATGCGGCAGAACCGTGCACCACGGTTGGCTGTGAACGTCTACAATAGGTACTTAATTAGTAGTAGAGATAAGCAAAATCTGTTTTAAACAGAAAGCTTCACAACAATTTATTAGTTCCGCTGCTTCTCAGACTAAATTAAAAATAGACAATAACCAGAAGCTGATTTCACTGTCTTCTTAAGCAATTATATGCCAAACATGGTCGCAGTCTGGCCCCGGCCAACCTAAACGGCACGCACTCTCTCACCTACCCAGTACCCAGTTCGCTGGCTTCCCGACGCGAAAGGGAAACGAGACTGACCGAGCGAGCCCGGCCCTCCGACACGCGACGGCGCCTATTCGCCCTGTCGCGGTCGGTCGGTCCGTGGCGTGGACCTGAAGCAGCCTCCTCACAGGCTCCCCTTCTCACACCGTCTCCGACTTCCCTCCTGCGCTCCCGTCCTGCCTTCACCTGACTTGTACGTTCTTCGCTCCTGGGCTCGCTGGCTTCCTCAGTCCTTGCTGCTCGCTAGCTCCGTTGTTCAGGCGGTGCCTGCGCCGGCGAGGTTAGGCAGGACTCAGGCGAAGTGGGCTAGCAGCCGGGTGGCGGCGGCGGCGGCGGCGGCGGATTCCTGGTCAGTGGTTCTGGCATTGGGCTTATGCTTTGCGGGCTTCGAGTTACACATTGCGAGATGGGGGGCGATCGTGCGGAGGCTGATCCTGTCGTGTAGCGATTTCCTGCGAAATTTGGGGTTCGCGTGCTCGTGAGCTTTGCCGCCTGCTTCATTTTTTTTTATTTCCCGTGTGGCGTGCGCCAGATTTCGTAGGGACTTTGGTGATCTGCGAATTTCTAAAGGTGAAACAGTATCTCAGTGATGCTCTTTCTTTCTTTCTTTTTAAAAAACACTTAAAAAAGAAATTTGTCGGCGCGGTTTGTGCGATGACGCTAGAAGGCTAGATTCGCGCTGTCTATTTTGAGACCTTTTTTTTATGCAACCAACATCTCTAGTGCAGTGCGATAAAAACATTAATGAGCGGCCACCTTCTTCCTTTTACAGGATAAAATTTATTCTTGTCTGCTTTTTTCTTCTGGTAGGTAGGACACTCCTACCTGCATCAAGTTTCGTTGGTACGCTTCCTTGTGGTTATGAAGCTTTCTGGATACACCTGGGAATGTTTGTTACGTTGAAGAGTTGTTGAATACACCACATCAGGGTGACAGCTCAGCAGGAATTTGTTCAACTTTCTGATTGGATTGTCGTTCTAAATTGCTTTTCTGAATTTATGCCATGCTTTAGATTGAAGATATAGTGAATGCAAACTCCAGACACAACTTGTCGTAAGGTTTTGAATGATGAAGAAATGGCATGGCGGCTTTGCCATTGTATCTTTGTTCATCATCTTGATGTTAAGATATGTGATATTGGATAACCCACTTGTAGAAAACTCGCTTCAGTATGTTTTCCAGCAAAACAGGACGGCAGAATTACATTGGTTGGATGTTCCGAACCCACCTGCAATCCAGAATCTACAGATTTCTTCTGAAGTAATATCAACTGGACTCTTGGCTTCCAACCTTTCCATTACCAGAAATCTCTCTGATAGAGAACTTCAATCTTTACATTCTTGGAATCATTTGAAACAGCTATTATCTCATGTTGATATCCTACCAGATGGAGTAGAGGCAATCAAGGAAGCTGGAGTTGCATGGAGGGAACTCAATACAGCCCTTGCATATGATGATGCAGTTTCTGTTAATGGCAGCATTCAGCAGAAGGACAAAGGAAAGCAATGCCCTTATTCTATCAGAAGGATGAATGCCACAAGATTAGGGGATAGGTTTGCTTTAAAACTTCCCTGTGGACTGATTCAGGGCTCTTCAATAACTATTATTGGTACACCTGGTGGTCTTCTTGGTAATTTTAAGATAGAGTTAACTGGGGCTGCAGTTCCTGGTGAACCAGACCCTCCAATTGTCCTTCATTATAATGTCCGCCTTCTTGGTGATAAACTCACAGAAGATCCTGTAATAGTCCAAAATACATGGACAATATCTGATGATTGGGGTTCTGAAAACCGTTGCCCATCTCCTGATTCAGATGCTAAGGACACTACAAAAGGTACTCTTCTTTCAGTAGCCCATATCTTATGCAGGCCCTGCAAGAACCATGACATTATGACTAATTCTTTGGTGGTGTTTGGTTTACCGAAATGTAACATAAATGGATTACATGGGGTAATGGATATCGATACTTTTGTTTGGTTGAGCTCTTTCTAGTAATAATATGTATTACTATAGGTGCCGTTTGGTTCTCGGAATGTAACGTAAATGGTAATGGTAACGATTTACACTTGAATATCGGCGGTAACAAATTTGAATAGGGCGATATCCATTTATAGTGTGGTATCGATTATGATTGGACTTAAACAAACATGATTTAACGTTATCGGTTACCCATTACGTTATCAATATGTGAACCAAACGGCACCTAATTATAACTAGTAACCATCACCACCGGTACATTGTTATTAAAACGTCGTTTAAACGACGTTTAAGCGTCGTTTCAGCGGTAGAACGTGATTAGGATCTAAAACGTCCGCACGTTCTAAAAAACTGGTGTTGAACGTCCGTTTTGGACGTTTAAGCGTCATGTAAGCGTTCTACGGACGTTCTATGACGTTTTAAGCGTTCTACGGACGTTCTATATGCTAGTGGGTCTTTCTGGACCTTTAGTCGCTCCCGCCAGCTACCGTCGTCCTCAGCCCAGCCGCTGCGCCGCAGAACGCGCGGAGCTCTCCCGGTCGCGCCTGCTACCGCCGTCGGCCGTCCTCAGCCGCCCTCTAGGTACACCACCGGCCCCCGTCCTCCCTCCTCCCTCTTCCCTCCGCCCACAGGGCAGTGCGTCGCCGCTCCATTGCTTCACAGGCTAGTGCGCCGCCGCAGCTCCAGTGCTCCACAGGCCAGTGCGCCAGCCGCCTCTGCGCCACTGCTCCAGTGCTCCACAGGCCAGTGCGCCAGCCACCTCTGCTCCAGTGCTCCACACGCTACCTCTGCGCCAGCCGCCAGTGTGGCTGCCCAGTGCTCCAGCCGCCAGCCGCCAGTACCCATTGCTTCACAGACCAGCAGCTGAGGGACTAACCTGTAACCTCTGCGCCAGCCACTCTGCCTCACCTCTGCGCCAGCCCCAAGATTTGTTGATTTTGCTCACATTGAATCAATCTCTATTTGCTGGCAGTGAATTTCAATTTCAACTTATGTATAAACTTATCCTATATTTGAAATTCTATGTCAAGTCTGAAAAGACGTTTCAACGTTCATTTAAACGTTTAAACGTTGAAAAGTTGGTTCATAATGTTTTAACGTTTTACCGCTTTAATAACCATGCACCGGTAAGAGGTCCCATTACCATTCCCTTAACAACGTATGAACCAAACAGCACCTTTCTTTCATCTGGCTACTTTATCCACTTGTTCTAGTATTGAAGCTAGCAATGCACATACAAAATATAATGAAATAATCTTTCAGTTGATGCTGCTGAAATATCTCTATAACTATGCATTTTACTAAGATAATGGAGCCAAAATGTGTTGATTAATCTAGATATGCATTTTATTGTTTTTATTTCTTATATGTTGTTAAACAAAATGATATGGTCTTGGCGACAATTGTCTTCATAGGGTTGATATCTGTTCTTTGCTTTCTCTTGTTTCACAGTGGATGATCTAGAAAAATGTAGTAGCATGGTAGGTGAGGACCAGAAAGAAATCCTTCCCTCTAAGTTTCGTTCAAATGTTTCGGCCATGCCACCTGCAAGTAAGAAGAAAGCAGAACCTAGAAAGTATTTTCCATTCAGACAGGGATATCTTGCCGTAGCAATTCTTCGGATCGGAGCACATGGGATCCATATGACTGTAGATGGCAAACATATCACTTCGTTTGCATTCCGAGAGGTAAGTCTCGCATATGTATAAATAACCTTCATGCCTTTGCGTCCTACAACAATTTATAGGCAAAATGATTTTCCCCTATGTGCTAAAGTATTTGTCATTTCATACATGCTAACATGAAACTATTTTCTTTAGTTATGCACTCTTTTGGTGATATTACAGTATGTTATGTGCTGCTTTATTTTATTATTATATTTACACTTCATATATTGATCTCTCCAGGATTTGGAACCAGGGTTTGTAGGTGAAGTAAGAATTGCAGGAGACATTAAATTGCTATCTGTGATAGCAAGTGGCCTGCCTACAACAGAGGACTTCGAGCATGTCACTGACTTAGAAATATTGAAGGCTCCACCTGTGCCCATGGATAAACCGGTTGATCTTTTCATTGGGGTCTTCTCTACAGCAAATAATTTCAAACGCCGAATGGCAGTTCGCAGAACTTGGATGCAGTATGATTCTGTTCGCTCAGGAAAAGTTGCAGTTCGATTCTTTGTTGGCCTGGTAAGAATAAAACTTTGGAGGTGGACAGCTATATTATGGTAATTTGACAATATACTTGCTGTGGCTTTTAGTTTTTAGTATGGTTCTACGCTTAGAAGTATGCACAGGACAAATTATGATGTAGAAGGACAATAGCCTACTCGAAGGCATCACTCATCTTAATAGATCCTAAACAATGTCTCTGTTGATTGCTTTCTCTGCATAATTGCTTGCGATTGCAACCTATCACACCTTTTTGTTTATAAGTACTATTGTTTGAACAGCCATTAAACATAATGGTTTTACCAGTCACTTTTCTATATGTTATACTTCTGCCCTTTACTAGATTGAATTATATCTCAATTTAGAGTCAATACTCAACTGACCCTACCTTGCATTGTTAAAAGCACAAAAATGAGTTGGTCAATGAGGAACTCTGGAATGAAGCACGAACATATGGAGACATCCAGTTGATGCCATTTGTGGATTACTATAGCCTGATTCTTTGGAAGACCATAGCGATCTGCATCTATGGGGTATATCTGATTTATTGCATTATTTTTTATTTTATTTAGGCGACACTTGATATTATGTTTGCATTTTCTAAACAAGTGTTCTTTACAGACAAATGTCCTGTCAGCCAACTATGTGATGAAAACTGATGACGATGCTTTTGTTCGAGTAGATGAAATACTTTCTTCCCTTGACCGAACTAATGTCAACCATGGACTGTTGTATGGTCGTGTCAATTCTGATTCCCAGCCACATCGAGATCCATATAGCAAGTGGTACATAACCCCTGAGGTAACTTGTGTTAAATTTTATATATTTGAGTAAAATACGCCAATTGTCATTAAACTTGCTCCGTGTGTGTCATATATGTGTACTAAACTCTTAAAACACACACATGGCCCCTAAAATTGCTAAATGTGCTACTCAAAGTCCAAATCATTCTAATCAGCACAAACTTAGTCTATGTGGCATACAAAATGGTACATGGTAAATTTATATGCACAATACAAGATAGCGACGATGGCCATGAGCATGTAGTAGACAACGGGGATATCTCAGACTTCAGGCAAGAGTGACACTACCACATACGTAATTATATGTTGATTAGGGTGATTTAGACCTCATGTGATACACTTATGGACCTAAATGACACCCAGAACAAGTTTAAGACCACAAGTGCTATACGTTATATCAAGAGATTCTGCAAAATATCATTTGTATACACGAAATGGCTCTTCCTCTAGACCATTGCTCTGCGATGTGTTTTGTTCCATAAATGATGGATTGATACGTTAAATAAGTGCTCGCTTAAGCAGCTCAAGTTTTGTATAAGAAACATGCAAAGCTCGTTAAGCACCTGCATACTGTTGGAGCACTAATTAGTGCTTGGTTGTTACTATGCTTATTAGCACATTTGTTTTTAAGCATATGTTGCTGCCTTATTTTCAATAATTTAGTTCTGGTTTCTGTCATTTTGTATGGTGCATCAAGTGTAATAACTGCTGTTTTACTTGAGTTAGGAATGGCCTGAGGAGAGTTATCCTCCCTGGGCGCATGGACCAGGATATATTGTTTCAAAGGACATAGCTAAAGAAGTTTACAGGAAACACAAGAGTGGGGAGTTAAAGGTACTGCCAAACTTCTGGAAATTTATTTTCGTGGTGTTATATGAAGTAATTGGAAAGCTTTAGGTGCCGTTTGGTTTATATATTGGTAACGCAATGGGTAACTGATAACATTAAATAATGTTTGTTTAAGTTCAACCGTAATCGATACCACACTAGAAACAGATATCGGCTTATTCAAACTTGTTAGTGCCGGTATTCAAGTGTGAATCATTACCATTACCATTTATGTTACATTTTGTGAACCAAATGGCACCTTAGTTGCTTCAGTTTGCATAGCACTAAGTCTATGAATATAAGAGATACTATGATGCATGATCCACTCAGTATGTTAAAAACATATCCAACCTTAGTAGCTTCTGGTTTCTAACCGCTGTGGCCATGGTATTGTGAATTCTTCCTATACTTAATAGGATCTTATCATCATCACTCCTACAGATGTTCAAGCTGGAGGATGTCGCAATGGGAATATGGATCAATGAGATGAAGAAGGATGGCTTGGATGTCAAGTATGAGAATGATGGGAGGATTTTGGTTGAAGGATGCGAGGATGGCTATGTGATTGCTCATTACCAAGAACCAAGGGATATGATGTGCCTCTGGGATAAGTTTCAGAAAACAAAACGAGGAACATGTTGCAAAGAATAACAGAAATCATGCGAATGGTGTTTTATGGTGGCTGCTGTTGGCCGTTGCTTGAACAGACACCTTCACGCTAAAACGTTCTTGATGTATACAGCCCTGCCTAAGGAGGATTCTAAAAGAGCTGGAACTGGAAGGCAAGCAAACAATTTTTTGGATATCTTCAAGTTTGTTTCGTCTGCAGTTTGAAGAGTTTCAAGTCAAACTACGGCACGGGATATGCATTGTACACAGAATGTAGGTTACATTTGTTTTTGGCATAGGTAGGAGGGTAAAATAGTATCTTGCTAGAATGTAGGATACAGCGACGGCAGTTTGCGTTAGGATAGACTGAGACAGTCTTACCAGTTACCATTCTTTGAAAGGAATGCATTTTGCATCTTGTGTAAAGCTTTTTGGTGTCCATTCTCTTGTATAATCGATTCAATGTTCATCCCACGCCTGAACTTGTTTTGTCCCTAGCCTCTTTAGAGCTTTTCGGTTGCTTCTGGATCGAAGGGGTTAGAGAGGATTGAGATTTAATCCTGTTAGGATTATAGGTGAAAAAAATGAGACACTGAGTTTAACTCGCGTAAAAAATTCTTCTAATATAGAGACAAAAAAATAACGAGAAAACAGATCTATTATGTGGTGTGATGTATAGGGTACAAGAGGCCTATTTATATAGACAAAGGAGATAGAGATAGAGTCATATTCTCTTATCTAATAAATTTTATCTTGACGCTAAATCTATAAAACCGTTTCTCCAAACACCACTAGGGTGTTAAGCTCCACGAACACTTAACAAGTTAAGATAATGCTTGAACTTGGTATTAGATAATGGCTTTCTAAGTATATCTACAGTATTTTCATGTGTATGTATCTTGTCCACTTTAATATTGTCTTCAACAACAATATCACGAATGAAGTGGTACTTGGTATCAATATGCTTGGTCTTAAATTAATACATATCATTTTTGCTCAGATAAATAGCACTATGACTATCACAATAAATCTTAATGGCATCATTAGGAACCCCAATTCAGAAATAAGACCTCGCATATAAATAGCTTCTTTAACCCCTTCAGTAGCTGACATATACTCTACTTTAGTAGTGGAAAGAGCAGTAAGAGACTGAAGTGAAGCCCTCCAACTCACTGCAGAACCGCATAACAAAAATACATAGCCAGATATGGAGCATCTTTTATCAAGATCACTAGCAAAATCAGAATCATCAAATCCCTCAATATATCCCATAATATCAATTTTCTTCACTAAATCCTTGTCAAACAATAATCCAAAATTAGAAATACCTTTCAAGTAGCGAAGAATCCACTTTACCGTATTCCAATGTTCTTTACCAGGATTGTGCATAAATCTGCTAATCACACTAACATCATGAGCCAAATCAGGTTTTATACAGATGATAGCATACATGAGATTCCCAACAATATTAGAATACAGTATGTGAGACATGTACTCTTCAGTAACAGGACATTGCCTCGATGACAATTTAAAATGTGAAGCAAATGGTCTAGCAAAAGATTTGCAATTACTGAGATTTTACTTTCCAAGAACTTTCTCAATTTAACTTTTCTGAGATAGAAAAAGAGTACCGGCACGATGATCACGCTGAATTTCCATCCCAAGAATCTTTTTTGCTAGTCCAAGATCTTTCATATCAAATTCATGACTAAGTTGAGCCTTCAATTCATCAATCAATGACCTGTCATGAGAAACAATCAACATATCATCAACATAAAGCAGTAGATACACAAAAGATCCATTAGAGAACTGCTTCAAATAAATACAATGCTAATAATTGTTTCGAGAATAACAATGTGCAAGCATGAACGAGTCAAACCTCTTATATCACTGCCTAGGAGCTTGTTTCAAACCATAAGGAGATTTCTACAAATGAAAAACTAAATGCTCTTGACCAGGAGCAGAAAAACCCAAAGGCATATAAATCTCCTCATCTAAATCTCCATGACGAAATATAGTTTTAACATCGAGTTGCTCTAACTCCAAATCAAACAGAGCAACAATAACAAGTATAACTCGAATATAAGTGTGACGAACAATAGGAGAGAACGTTGAAATCAGTACCTTCCTTTTGTTCAAAAACCTTTGACAACTAATCAAGCTTTTATATCTTGCAAGTTCAACTATAAATATTCATTCCTTCTTCTTATAAATCCACTTGCACTTTAAAGGTTTTTACCTTCAGAAGGCTCAACCAATTTCCATGTAGAATTCTTTGAAGGTTCTCAAATTCATCATTCATAGCAACTAACCACTTGGATGAATTATCACATGAGATAGCTTCCAAATAAGAAGAAGGTTCAAATCCAACATTAGTTTCCTGAGCAACAATGAGCATAATGGGTCATACTATCAGTGTCACGATATCTATGTGGCAAAGCAATATTCCTTTTAGGTCTATCTTGAGCAATAGAGTGATTGTTGCTAACAGGAGGTATAGAAACTGAAACTGACTATGTAATAGGAGTAACTGAATCAACATTAATAGGTACATCTACCTCAAGATTATCATCAGTAGTTTCAGGCATAGATGTGGGTGATGTGGGTGAGGAACCACTATTAGAAACACCTCTAGAGGAAGAAAATGTACTTTCATCAAAAGTAACATCACGATTGACAATCACCTTCTTAGAATCAACACACAATAAACGATATCCTTTGACACCAGAACCATAGCCAACAAAGTGAATTTTTGAGCTCTAGGCACTAGCTTCCCATTGTTAACATGAGCATAAGCAGGACAACCAAAGATTCTAAGATTAGAATAATCAACTGGTTTACCTGTTCATACCTCTTCTAGAATCTTGAAATCAATAGCTGAATTCGGAGAGCGATTAATCAAATAACAAGTGGCAAAAGTAGCTTCTGTCCATAAACCATGTTTATCCCACAAACCAGCATTATAAAGCATACAACAAACACGCTCCAGAATAGTACGATTCATCCTTTCAGCAACACCATTCTGCTGGAGAGTACCTGGAACAGTCTTGTGCCTACCAATACCATGATCAACACAAGAAGAATTAAACTCACTATTGCAAAATTCCAATCCATTGTTGGTTCTCAGTTTCTTGATTTTTCTGCCAGTCTGATTTTCCACTAAAGCCTTACATTGCTTGAATGAAGTAAAAGCATCATTTTTATGCTTCATAAAATAAACCTAGACTTTGAGAGAGAAATCATCAATAAAAGTGATCATATAATCACAACCTCCAATAGAAGAATGAGGAGCCCCATCCCAAAGATCAGAATGAATATAACCAAGAATACCTTTGGTGCGGTGAGTAGATAAAGAGAAACTGACTCTCTTATGTTTACCAAATACACAATGTTCACAAAATTTAAATTTGCCAATATCATTTCAATAACCTCTCTTGTGCAAGAGTGAGAGCACCTACAGGGGGGTGAATAGGTGATCCTGTAAAAATCAACACTAAATGGCACAAACTTGGTTTATAAAATGTTAGTGGAATCAAAACCAAGGTACTATGTCTAGAGAGAAAGAGATGACTTCTTCACTTAATTGCTCTTCACAAAGTGAGTATTAAACTTAGAGAAATTATCAAGTGAGTAGAAGCAGAGAGAATCGTACAAGAATAACAACAGGTGACACAATGATTTTTATCCCGTGGTTCGGCCAAGTAGAACACTTGCCTACTTCCACGTTGTGGCATCCCAATGGACGAGGGTTGCACTCAACCCCTTTCAAGTGATCCAATGATCCACTTGAATACCACAGTTTTCTTCCTTATAGCAGATGTTTCCCTTGTGAGGAATCTCCACAAGTTGGAGCCTCTCACCCTTACAATATTGATCACAATGAAAACCACAAGAGTAAGGGAGGGAATAGAAACACACGCAAGAGCTAGAGTTGCAGCAACGACACACACACGAGTCAAGAATCGAGCACACAAACACAGAGCAGCGAGTTCACAACTCAACAAGTGCTCAAATCTCAAAAGCAATGATCCGGATGCGTGCTTGCGGAGTCTAGGAGTCTTAGGATGTTCAATGGAGGCTTGGTGTACTACTCCATGTGCCTAGGGGTCCCTTTTATAGCCCCAAGGCAGCTAGGAGCCGTTGGATTTCCATTTGGTAGGCAATTCTTGCCTTCTGTCCGTTGGCGCACGGGACAGTCCGGTGTAGCACCGGATATGAACAGTGCACGATTTCTTTCCTTTTTTGGCAAAGCCGACCGTTGAACCCTTGGTCCACTTAGCAAATCGGACACCGTTCAGTGCACACCGGATAGTCTGGTGCGGCCTAGTGACTGTTGGCTTTGGCCACACGTTGCCTGTTGATTGCGCTGCCGACCGTTGGTGCAGACGCTGTTGGCTCACCGGACAATCCGGTGCACATCGGTCAGTCCAGTGAATTTTAGCCGCAACGCCCTCGGCGATTGCCGAGAGCAGCGAGTTCATCGCTTAGCCAGCCTAGGCACCGGACACAGTCCGGTGCACCGTAGGCTGGTGCAAGTCTGGCTAGACTTAGCCAAACTTCTCCAATCCAATCTCATTTGATTTGACAAGGTTCCTAGCACCTAGAGGAATATGTTAGTACCAGAAACAATTCACTAAGGCTAGAGTCATACCTTGATTCTTGATTTGCATCTCTTTAACACTTAGCACATATCAACCAAAACAATATGTGTTGGGCATCTAATCACCAAAACATCTATAGAAATGGCCCAAGGGCACATTTCCCTTTCAATCTCCCCCTTTTTGGTGATTTATGCCAACACATTAAAAGCAACTCAAAATGCAACAACATTTTCAAAGCGAAGTTGAAGAGTGCAAATTGAAGACCAATTTATCTCACATAGGATTGGCATATTTGGATCACTTTTGCCACCACTTGGTTTATTTTCACAAAACAAATCCTTTTTCCTCTTTCTATATCAAAAACACTTGTTTTGGCAAATCAAAAGATTCTTTCAAGAGTAAATTTGATCAAATGCCAAAAACTCCCCCTTTTCTCATAATCGAAATTCTCCCTCATAAGAGAACAATTTTTGCAATAAGAGGGTTTTGATCCAACACAAAGATTCTAACTCTACCATTTTTTAAATTCACAAGTGGTTGGCTAATTCATTTTCTTTGGCCTTAATTTCTCCCCCTTTGGCATTAAGCACCAAAACAGGTGAACTTTTGGCCCTTTAACCCCATTGCTTCACCAAAATGTCAAATAAGAGCAAAAAGGCAAACAAGTGGTTGGCTAATCCATTTTCTTTGGCCTTAATTTCTCCCCCTTTGGCATTAAGCACCAAAACAGGTGAACTTTTGGCCCTTTAACCCCATTGCTTCACCAAAATGTCAAATAAGAGCAAAAAGGAAATGAGAGCACAATGAAGAACTTAGGACAAGATACATTGATACCGGAATGCAGTGGAAGCCCTTTCTTTGTCCAAGTTCACTTTTCCCTTTCAATGCAACTTTGAGACTTTATCAAGAGTACTCAACAAACAAGTTAGTCTCAAGCGAGTCAAGTTGTAGCATATCCTCCCCCTAAACATGTGCCTCATTTGCATAGGGACTTGTGAGGTCTAGGGATGACTTGTACAACTTGAGCACCAAAAATAAGAATTAAAGACATTAATACTTAATTAACATGATCAAAGGCATAGAACACATGTATGCTATAGATCAATCCAAGTTACGTGAATCTAAGACATTTAGCTCACTACGCAACCTGCAAAACCTTTTCTCATCTAAAGGCTTGGTGAAGATATTGGCTAGCTGGTTCTCGGTGCTAATATGATAAATATCGATATCTCCCCTTTGCTGGTGGTCTCTCAAGAAGTGATGCCGGATGTCTATGTGCTTAGTGCGGCTGTGTTCAACAGGATTATTCACCAAGAGGATTGCACTCTCATTATCACATAGGAGTGGGACTTTGCTCAGATTGTAGCCAAAGTCCCGGAGGGTTTGCCTCATCCAAAGCAGTTGCGCGCAACACTGTCCTGCGACAATAAACTCAGCCTCAGCGGTGGATAGGACAACAGAAGTTTGTTTCTTAGAGCTCCGGGACACCAGGGACCTTCCCAGAAACTAACAAGTCCCTGATGTGCTCTTCCTATCGACCTTGCACCCGACATAGTCGGAATCTGAGTATCTGATTAAGTCAAAGGTAGACCCCTTTGGATACCAGATCCTGAAGCAAGGCGTAGAAACTAAATATCTAAGAATTCGCTTAATGGCCACAAGGTGACACTCCTTGGGGTCGGATTGAAATCTAGCACACATGCATACACTTAGCATAATATCCGGTCTACTAGCGCAAAGATAAAGCAAAGATTCTATCATAGATCGGTATGCCTTTTTATCAATGGACCTACCTCCTTTGTTGAGGTCCAGATGTCCATCCGTTCCCATCGGTGTCTTCGTGGGCTTTGCATCCTTCATCCCAAACCTCTTGAGCAAATCTTGAGTATACTTCGTTTGGGAGATGAAGGTTCCTTCCTTGAGTTGCTTCACTTGAAATCCAAGGAAGTAATTCAACTCGCCCATCATTGACATCTCAAATTTCTGCATCATCACCCTGCTAAACTCCTCACAAGACTTTTGATTAGTAGAACCAAATATAATGTCATCAACATATATTTGGCATACAAAAAGATCACCATTACAAGTCTTAGTAAAGAGAGTAGGATCAGCTTTCCCAACCTTGAAAGCGTTAGAAATAAGGAAATCTCTAAGGCATTCATACCATGCTCTTGGATCTTGCTTAAGTCCACACAGCGCCTTAGAGAGCTTGTAGACATGGTCGGGATACCTGTCATCCTCAAAGCCAGGGGTTGTTCCACATACACTTCCTCCTTGATTGCTCCATTTAGGAAAGCGCTCTTCACGTCCATTTGGAACAACTTAAAAGAATGGTGAGCAACATAGGCTAATAATATTAGAATTAATTCTAGCCTAGCTATAGGAGTAAAAGTCTCCTCAAAATCCAAACCTGCGACTTGGGCATAACCTTTTGCCAAAAGTTGAGCCTTGTTTCTTGTCACCACACCGTGTTCATCTTGCTTGTTGCGAAACACCCATTTGGTTCCCACAACATTTTGCTTCGAACGTGGCACCAGGCTCCAAACTTCATTTCTCTTAAAGTTGTTGAGCTCTTCCGGCATGGCCAACATCCAGTCCAGATCCTACAAGGCTTCTTCTACCCTAAAAGGCTCAATAGAAGAAACAAACGAGTAATGCTCACAAAAATTAGCTAAACGTGAGCGAGTGGTTACTCCCTTGCTGATATCACCCAGAATCTAATCCACTGGATGATTTCTTTGAATGGTTGACCGGACTTGAGACGCTTCTTCCTCCTTATCTTGTTCTTCATATGCTCCCCCTTGATCCATCTCTTCATCTTGAGGTACCTGTTCCTCATCTTGAGTTAGGGGATGCACCAATGTAGAGGAAGAAGGTTGATCTTGCTCTTGTTGTTCCTGCAGTCACACATCACCTATTGCCATTGTTCGCATTGCGGCCGTCGGAACCTCATCCTCATCTACATCATCAAGATCAACTTGCTCTCTTGGAGAGCCATTAGTTTCATCAAATACAACGTCGCTAGAGACTTCAACTAATCCTGATGACTTGTTGAAGACCCTATACGCCTTTGTATTTGAGTCATAACCTAGTAAAAACCCTTCTACAGCTTTGGGAGCAAACTTTGAACTCCTACCTTTATTTACCAAGATTTAGCATTTGCTCCCAAATACACGAAAATAGGAAACATTGGGTTCGTTACTGTTGAGGACCTTCGTCTTCCGAAGGTCCTCAAAAAACATGATTAACCATGTTTCCCAAGCATAATATATGTACAGGAACCTTCGGACTCAGGATGAAGCTGTACACATATGGAAAGCAGGATCGGAATGAAGGTTGAACCAGCGCCGAAGCTGCGCGCAAGGAAGCTTCGGCTCAGTGGCAGAAAGAGGAACCGACTTAAGGAGGAAAAGGCTATCTAGTCCTCGGCAGATTGTTATTAAGTCAATAGTGAATATGAAGGGCATGAATGTAATTTTACACAGGCTGCGTCCTGTGCCTATAAATAGATGAACAGTACCCCCGTACTGTTCACGCTGACTTGTATTCGCTCGTGCGTCACGCTTGGATTTTTACCTTCTGTCAAGCCGAAGGTACAAATGTAATTCAATATTATTTCTGTTTACCCATGATAATAAAAAAAGAGATATTAATAATATCATATGATTATTCATGTTGTTTCTCATATTTTATATGCTTTATCTTTCATCATTATATATATATGCTGTGATGATGAAGGTACGTCCTTCATGACCTTCGTCCGAAGATTGTTATATCCTTATGGAAATAATGCTTCGAAGGATGAAGGCATTAATCATTAACCTATCTTGGTGTTGCCTTGTTCTTAATTCATAGCATTTGAGAACAAGTCCCCAACATTGGCGCCCACCGTCAGTGTACTCACTTCCACAACCTTCGGCAAACCACTGACCTTCATTATGCCGCCGAAGAAGACAATAGCGCCAGGGGCTGCTGCACTACAGCCACTGGACACAAACCAGGAGACTCTCTCTCTCCGAGAGGCTCGAAGCCAGAAGAGAAAGGCCACCAGTCCAACATTCCAGGAGGAGGAGTTGGACCTAGAGACCAGGGACATGGAAATCATCCATCAAAAAGTGCAAAGGAAAAGGAGAAGATGGCTCGACTGGCCGATCTTCAAAGGAAGATCGATGAAGCTACTGAGGAAGTGCATCATCTTACTCAAGATGACCAAGACCGAAGGCCTCAATACAGGGAGCTTCGTCAAGAGGGCTTATTCAACGAAGATGGATGGTATGATGATTTTAATCATGACACCTTTACTTTTGATGATGCTTCTCCCTTGGCAGCAGAATTGCAGGCTATCCCGTGGCCACAATTCTACAAGCCACCCCAGCTACCCATGTACGATGGGCACTCGGACCCAAAGCAATTTTTGATGAGCTATGAGGCAACAATATCCTCATACGAAGGCAATACAACTGTCATGGCAAAGTCCTTCGTCATGGCAGTTCGGAATGTAGCCCAGACATGGTATTCTTCTCTTCGGCCAGGGACAATCACGTCGTGGCAGAAGCTCAAGGATATGCTGGTTACCAGTTTCCAAGGCTTTCAAATGAAGCCAGTCATAGCTCAGGCTTTGTTCCAGTGCACGCAAGATCATGAGGAATACCTTCAGGCATATGTTCGAAGGTTCTTGCGGCTAAGGGCACAAGCGCCCACAGTGCCCAATGAAATTGTCATTGAGGCCATGATCAAGGGTCTTCGGCCAGGACCTACGGCTCAATACTTCACCAGGAAGCCCCCACAAACTTTGGAGAAGCTACTTCAGAAGATGGATGAGTATATTCGGGCTGACAACGACTTCCGCCAAAGAAGGGAGGAAGCTTACAGATTCTCTAAAATGACCAGGGCTTCGGAGGAAGAATCCACCCTAGGCATGTCAGATCAATCCACAGCTCCAGTCAGAATGACGACAAAGGAAGCCAGCTTCAGAGGCCACAGTATACCTCACAGTCTTCGGGGTAGCAGCAAAGCTCCTTTAGGCCACCAGCTGCAAGGGGCAGAGGCGCCAGGGGCTTCGGAGGAAGATATGGGGATCAGCCCAGGAAAATCTATTGCCTATTCTGTGGTGAGGATAAGGGCCATACTACAAGAATGTGCCAAATCACTATCCAGAAGCAAAAGGAGATCACAGAAGCCGTAGCTCAGCAGAATCAGTCGAAGCAGGTCTTACGCACTGCTTCGTGCCATTCTCCCTACATACCAGAATATGTGGGCAATCATCGTGCAACCTTTGTTGCTTTGGCTAGCCATTCTCAGGCTTCTTGGCCTCAGCTTCCACCACCATCACCACTGCAACCTACACATTCCTGAAGCCAGCAGCCAGAAGGGCACCAGCACTCTCAACAGCAACGCAAATTCAAAGAGGAATCCGAAGCTCGTACAGTCAACAGTACTGTGCCAGAATCAAAGCACATTTATTGAACAATATCCTTCCTCTAAAATACTTTTATGTTCTATGTCATTTTGTTTTTTAATAAGGAATAAACAATCTAAATCTAGTTTTAAGTTCTTGTAAGAATTTTTGCTTCTATCGAGATGGAATATATCTTCTTCACAGACTTACGAAACTTAAAAATTGTCGAAGCTCAAAAGTCGTTCCTAAGGGAGCGCAGCGTAAGTTTTGTCGAAGCTCAAAAGTTGTTCCTAAGGGAGCGCAGTGTAAGTTTTGCCGAAGCTACAAAAAGTCGTTTCTAAGGGAGTGCAACGTAAGTTTTGCCGAAGCTACAAAAAAGTCGTTCCTAAGGGAGCGCAGTGTAAGTTTTGTCGAAGCTCAAAAGTCGTTCCAAAGGGAATGCAGAGCCAAATACCACCGAAATATAAGGTGAAGAAGTTCAAAAGTCGTTCCTAAGGGGATGCAGAACTTATACCGCCAAAATAGAAGGCGAAGAAGTTCAAAAGACGTTCCTAAGGGGATGCAGAACTTACACCGAAAAATAAATGGTGAAGCCGAAAAATAAACGGCAAAGAGATTCCAATCGTTCCTAAGGGAATGCAGAGATTGTGTGTTCCAGTGTGGGAGTGTGAGTATGTGTCCTCGGCATCATTATCATTTTGCATCATATCATCACATCATTTCGCATACCATCACATCATACATCATATTGCATCAACGACACAAAAATGGAATATGGAGCCGATTTTTGGAAAATATTCTGTCAAATTTACACGAAGTAAGCTTCGAATTACAGCCTCATCAGCCTACACGTAAAAGAGGGATCTCTCTTTGCGAAGCAAGGATACCTTTATTTTTGTGAACCACGGACCTTCTTTCTTCACGAAGCATGAAAAGAAGGGAAGGTGTTTTTTTTTCGCCGAAGGCTCAAAAACGGTATGTATGAAAGTTTCATGCATCGTAAAGAAATAAATTACAATAATTTACATATTCAATCCAAAGTTACACACGTCAAATATTGCAGCTTCGTTACAATAAAAGCACAATGTCTATTCCAGTGTCTCTTGCATTAACCATTTAAAAATGTTTTTGCAATAAGTGCTAGTCTTCTTTCAGGACCTTCTTCGCAATTTCATTTAGCAACTTATCGACGACTTCGTCAACAATAGATTCAGCCATATTAATGATCTCTAGTGCTTCCTTCGTTTCTGGATCGGCCAGGGGATCGAATGGTTCCGGTGACGGAGATAATTCAGCTGAAGTGGGAAAAATTAATTAGTCCGAAGCCACAGAAGCAAACGCCAAAGATGAACATCAAAAGATATTACCTATACGTCTTTCACGCTCTGCAGCTTCTTCAGCTTGTTTTGCTTTTATCCAGGCGTCATGAGTGTCTTTTTCACTTTTCTTTATAATTTCATGAGCCATCTCTCGGCCACCATTCACCCAGACATCATTATAGAATTTTCTGCCCATTAAGGTCGCTTCAGCTGAAGGATCCTTTGTGTCATCTACGGAGAAGGCAGCTTCGGCCTGGGCTATGGTCTTGATGTGATCACATCCCGCCTTCTACAAGATAGCTGAAATCCCCCGTGCACCGGAAAATGCACAGACATCCCCGCGATCACTCAAGATTTCTTCAAAAGTCTCAGCCTCCCCACTTATCCATTCAATAACACCTTTGGGGTCGCCTCGTATGAAGTTTTCTTCGGTAGAATAGGCACCCACGTTGGTGAAACTGCCTTTTATTTTCTTCACGTACTCCAAGGATTTTTCAAAGCATCTTTCCTTGGATGTGCAAAGTTCTTCAACATTTTTCTCTAAATAATTTTCCAATATTCGCTGATATCTCGGTTAGCTTCTGCGAGAGCGCATTTTTCTTTAGCCTCTGCCAGCTGTTTCTGAAGGTCTTCAATTTCAGTCTTTTGGATTTCGGCCTGAGCCTTATAACTAGCTTCATCTTCTTTCACTTTGTTTACCAATGAAATTAAGATCTTGTCTTTTTAAAGGCCTTCATTTCTTAATTCGATCACCTCTGAGCGAAGGTTGTTCAGAGCCATCGTATAGCCTTCATCTTCCATATCTTTCTGTGCCCTAAGCGCGTTGCTAAGAATTAAGCCCTGCAAGAGAGGGACAGAATTGAGCATAGCACAAAAAATATTTCATTTTCAAATACAAAATTAGCTTTTATACCTTTATGTTATTGTACACTAGGCTGTCAGCAAGTTCGTCCTTCGATAAAATCGAAAGACCGTGTTCCAGTTTCAGGAATCCAATGCTTTTACCTATCTCCCGGCAAACGGATGTTTTTTTTGTTATCTAGGAGACAGTACAAAAAGTCCTCTTCGCCACTCCCATTAAACACTAGCACCCCCTTCGGATATTTTAATTTTTGGGCATAGTGTTGCGCTTCTAACATCTCTTCTTGGGATAGTACCTTTCCCGAAGCATGACGAATAATGTAGTCAATACTTTTGTTCAAAGCTTCAAGAGCAGGAGTTTCGATTTCTTCAATTGCAATCTGCCCTGTTGATTTTCCTTGGGGTCAGCAGGATCCATCTCGGTGGGCTCTGAAGGACCAGTTTCGGTTTTGTCACACCCGGCTTTAAGGAACAAAGCCAGGTGCATCTCATACATGCGCCAAGAAGACAACATATATAATAACAGAGAGTATAGAGATAAATGTCACAATAATCAGAGTATTTATTACATAGCGGAAGACTTATTACAAAATAAAAGATAAATATAAAACGAACTAAGGATCGTCGTTGGCGCCAATGTCAACTGAAAAACGCCACCTAGATCAGGTCATACTCGCCTTGTGGCTCCTCCTGAACCACCTACTCTTCTCCTGTGGGGGGGGTGCGAGACAGCAAGGGTGAGCTCACACATGATCATAGCTCAACAAGTTGTGGGGAACCAGTAGACATAAACTCACAAAGGTGGGAGTTCATGTGATGTGTAAGGCTAATCAATGACAGGGGTTAAAGCTGAGCATTGCTTTTAAGTAGTTGGTCAAAATTTTATTAGCAGTTACTAAGTGTAAGTAAATACCAAACCTTAAATAAAGTAATTGAACAAAATTAATAATAAACCCATGCAATGCAAATGACAAAATTGAATTTAAGTTCCATAATTTAATCATCAGAGAGTCCTGAGCTGCTCATGACCGTGAGCTCGGCTAGTATACCAGTTTTACACTCTGCAGAGGTTGTACCCTTTACCCACAAGTCATGTTACCCATCTGCTGTCACACCCGTTTCTAAGGGCAGAGCCGGGTGCATAGCATATGTGTGACAGGATCTATTTCCACACATATGTTGACGTCACAAGTGTAATATATCAAAAGAACAATGCATAAAAGCGTAAATAACGATTATATTAACATATTACACTTCGAACAGACATAATGTCTTAACCTTTATTCATCAAAGTACAGCAAAACAGGGACATCCATCCACAGGAAGATGACCGGGGGTATCACTAGACTAGCATCCATGGAGTTCAGCATCATATCTTCATCTACAACTTCTGATCAAAATTAAGCAAGGGTGATCTCACTTATGGTCGAGGCTCAGCAAGTGGGGGAAAAACTAATGCAAGGTAACAAGGTGAGGCTAAGGTTGAACAGTAAGCATTTTAGTTGGTCAACATTTTATTAACAACACCTGTCTTACTAATAAGTGTGAATCCCAAGTATCCCATTTAAATAAAGGAACATGAGTATATCAAAAACACTTAAGTGAAACCACTTAAGCAAACCATTGGCAGATCATCGGATCTCGATTTATTTCCATCTTCAAGTTCAATTATCATGTGAGGAGTCCAGACTGCTCTTAACCGTGAGCACGGCTGATATATCAGTTTTACACTCTGCAGAGGTGGCGCATCTTTACCCATGAGTCGCGATTGCCTTCTAGCCCGAGTTAGCTAGACCCGTATTCACTTCCGAGGTGAATGGCCAGGGTCTCACTACGAGGCTTCTCCCTAGAGTCCTCATTACGCAAATGTTGGAAATGGTCAAACTGCATAAAGCACACCTAACGTAACCAACCTATAGTCCAGACTGCAGGGTAAAGCTTTGGGAACTATGCCTATATCCAATCTGCCTGAGCCGAAACTATAAGCGCTTGCCAGATGCCCCCATTCCGGTCGACCACGACCAGCACCCAACATAAGACTTCCCTAGTTATTTAGCCAAGACCAGAGCCATGATAGTCCTCATGGTAGCACTGTTTTCCCAGGTGGTCACTCCATGTTCCAATTAATATGCAATTATCTTGTTTAACCATCGGGTTAACAACAACAATGTACACTTACCATTTGGAACATTAATATCATAAGTGGGAGTGACTGCATAAAGTTAAGTTGTAGCAATAGCATAGCTACTTGATTGGATCATAATCCCAGGTTAAACAAGGAGTAAGGTTGGAAAGGTTATCTAAATATGTAACCCATCAAATTATGCATATATATCCAAAAGAGTAAACTTTATTAAATGTATTGTTTGGGATCAAATAGAGTATGCAGAGGGAGAAGTCCACTTGCCTTGCTTATTGAAAATTTGAGGTTCTTCCACGTAATAGCACTTGATTCTCAACTATTAGATCAATCACTGAATATCACACAAGAAAACAAGAACAAACACCACTCAATAACATACCACATTCACCATACGTAAAACTAAAAGAGAGCCTAACGAAAAGAGCGTTCGCTTTTCAAATACGTCGCAAGTCATGGTTATAATAAGAGGGTATTCTTAAAAAAATGTGTGATATATACTTTATAAAACAAGACATGAGCTTAAAATGTCTTAATTAAACTATACAAATATTAGGTTCACTAATTTAATCTTTTATAAACGTCATACGTGATACGTCTAAGATAAAGGATTTATAAGACAATAAAACACGTTATAACGATATTAAACATTTTTAACCTTTTAGAATAGATATAAGTTATATATCTAGGGTGTAAGGAAAATGGACCCCGGGCCTTTTGGCTAATTGAGTTTTGGTGTTTGATGAACAACACAATCCGTGAACTAATAAGTTTTCTAGTGTTTGTGTTTATAGTTCACAAGATGCGAAGAGAATTGGACCAAGGCAATGAGGATGCAACACCTCAAAAGAAGACATAAAAAGATGCATAGGAGTCCAATACTCAAGAACAAAGAAGCCCGAAGAAATCAGCGAAGAAATCCAAGATAAGGGCTGTCAACCAGCGCCTGGTGGCGCACCGGACATTGGTGTCCGGTGAGGTACCGGACAGTCTGCGCAGAGAGGCCGCAGAAAGGCGCTCTCTGGCTATAGCACCGGACTGTCCGGTGTGCACCGGACTGTCCGGTGTGCCAACGGGCAGAAGGCAACGGTCGGATCCAACGGTCGACTGCTACAGGCGCCAACGGTCGGCTGACGTGGCGTGCACCGGACACTGCACAGTAGATGTCCGGTGGTGCACCGGACTGTCCGGTGCACCCGACGACAGAAAGCTGCTGCTTTCTGTCCAACGGCTAGTTGGGGGTGTGGAGGCTATAAATACCACCCCAACCGGCCATTCTCAAGTGTGAGAGCCCAAGCAACATACCAATACACATAGTGCATATTTCCAAGAGCTCAAACACCCAAGTGCTTAATAGAATCACTCGGTGATTAGCGTAGGTGCTTTGCGAAGTGCTTAGGTTAGTTAGACCGCTTTAGCGCTTGCTCTAGGTAAACCCTAGTTAGTTGAGTGAGTTTTGTAAAACCACACAACCCCTCGACTCTTGCGTGAGTCGTTGTAATTGTACCGAGTGGGGCGAGAGTCTTGCGAGACCGTGACAACCGCGTTTGTGTCACGGCCGCCACCGTGTACCGGAGGGAACGAGGCCCGCGGCGTTTCGGCCGGAAGCTCGATAGTGGAGACGGCGGGGAGCGTCCGAGAGGAGCCGGAAGCGGAGCACCACTTGCGCGTGGAGAAGGCCCGCGGCTCTCTACGGAGTTACTCGACCGTGGTGCTTGGCCCTCGCGTGGGCTTCCCTTTGCGTAGGGGCACCAACGAGGATTAGTCGGGACCTTGCGTGGTTCCGGATACCTTGGTAAAAATACCGGCGTCATCCACGAGAGTTTGCTTCTCTACTTAGCTCTTTACATTCCGCATTTATATTAAGCATTTAAGTTTCAATCTTGTAGTCATACTTATTTAGTATAGATTGAAACTTAGCCTTTTGCGGTAGAGATAGCAACACTTAGACAAAACCTAGTTTGCACATTCTAGTTTTGATTATTTGCATAGGTTTTGCTCTAGGGATTTAATTGTGGCCTAGTTTAGTAAAAGTTTTAGAAGTCCTAATTCACCCCCCCTCTTAGGCGTCACCCGATTCCTACAAGTGGTATCAGAGCCTGGTTTGGCTCATTTGAAACGCTTTAGCTTCACCGCTAAAAGAGCCGACGCTTTTTAGAGGAAGGGATGGATACCCATAGGCCACCACACTTCGATGGCACTAACTTCCCATATTATAGTGCTAGAATGGCTTGTTACCTAGAGGCTGTTGATCTAGGTGTTTGGAGAGTCACTCGTGACGGGATGAAACCTCTCAAAAATCCCGAGAAACCCACCACAAGTGAGGAAAAAGAAATTCATTTAAATGCTAGAGCCAAAAATTGCTTGTATGAATCTCTTAGCATGGATATTTTTAATCAAGTATTTACCTTGAAAACTGCTAATGAGATTTGGCTAAAATTGCATGAGCTCCATGACGGCACATCCAATGTCCGTGAGCAAAAACATTGCCTAGTCTTAAATGAGTATAATTCTTTTGCCATGAAAGATGATGAGCTTGTTCGAGACATGTACTCTCGTTTGAATCTAATAATCAATGAGCTCAACTCTATTGGCATTAATAAGCTAGGTGATGCGGACATTGTGAGGAAGATTATCTCCCTGCTACCACAACAAAGATATGGGAGCATCATCACCATCCTTCACAACATGGAGGACTTGAGCAACATGACCCCGACCATCGTGATTGGGAAAATCGCGGCTTTTGAGATGTCGCGAAAAATGAGTCGGGGAGAGGAGCCAACTTCCTCAAGACCATATGCTTTTGCATGTGATGAAAGGAAGGGCAAAAAGAAGGCTCCCACTCCAAGTTCCTCAAGTGAAGAAGAGGAAGAAGAAGAAAGTGATGATGATGAAGATAATCAACCATGCACATCATCCTCCGAGGACGAAGAAACAATCCGACGCGTCGGAAAGGTAATGAGGATGATCCGCAAGATTAATCTAATGGGTGTGCCCCTGCAGGTCGAGGATCTTCTCTTTAACATTGACAGGAAAAAGCAAAGGAAGAGAGGATGCTTCGCATGTGGGGAGAAGGGCCACTTCAGGGACAACTGTCCAAATATGGCCAAACCCAAAAAGGAGAGGAGCAAAGGCAAGGCACTCACAAGTGTTAGAACTTGGGATGATTCTTCAAGTGAAGATGAACCTCCAAGGACGCGCAGCCACCGATCCTCGTCACGATCATCACGGTCATCACACAAATGCCTTATGGCAAGAGGTAACAAAAGCATTCCATCCTCTAGTGATGAAAGTAGTAGTGATGATGAAGGTGAGGGAAAGGCCTCTCTAGAAGAGCTTGCGGAAGCCGTAAAATTTTTCCAGGATGTTTGCACTAAGCAAAAAGCTCAACTTAAAACTTTGAAAAATAAGTTGGTTAGCTCTCAAAATGATTACAAAGGTTTGCTAGAAAAATTTGAAACTTTTGCAAACTTAAATAGTGAGCTATCAACTAAAATTGAGCTATTAGAATCTAGTGCTCCATCCACTGCTACCGATGATAGCCTTATTAAAAAGAATGAAAAACTTAAGGCTAAGTTAGCTAGCTCCCAAGAAGCTATTGAAAATTTGCTAGAGAAAATGGAAATTCTTAGCATACACAATAATGAGCTAACTACTAAGCTAGAAAACATTGGTAGCACCCCAGCAGCATCTTTAGTTGAAATACCTGAAATAATTAAAAAAGATGCTTCTACTTCCTGCTTTGATTTAATTGATGATTCTAACCCCTGCAACCAAGTTGTTGTTGAGAATATTGTTGTAGAGACATGTACGGATGAGGTTGCAAAGGAAAATGAACAATTAAAGCAAGAAGTGGCTCGCCTTGGCAAGGCTTTGTATGACAAGAAAGGCAAAGCCAAACAAATCCGACCTCCACAGGATAACACCACTGCGGGAGTGAACAAGCCTGTAGAGGGAGAAACTGTGATTTGTAGGCTATGCCACAAGGAAGGCCACAAGTCTTTCCAATGCAAGGCGATGACCGGGGATAAACAAAGGCAAAAGCTCAAGCAAAAGCCATCAAGCAAAATCTCCAACACCTACATCAAAAAGGTGGATAAAAAGACTGCTACACCATACTTAATCAAAAAGAAGAAGAATGGAAAGGTGATAGCAATCAAGGCCAACAAGCAAGCCAACAAAGGAAAGGGGGCCAAACGCATCTGGGTGCCAAAGGAAATAATTTCAACCATGAAAAGCACCAAGAAGGTTTGGATCCCGAAAGGGAAGTGAGTGGACCGAAGGTCATCGGGAAATTTGGAGACTTGGCTAAATTGGGATGTATATCATGGGATACATCATATTGGATCAAGTTTATTGCCAAGTGGGTTAGTGAAAATTTTGAACCCAAATTTCCCACCCATGACTAAGGTAACTAGTTTTATTGTATTTCTCGTTTTTAGATATGCGTATCTATTTACCTTGTATCTAGTTTACCTTTCTTGCCTAGTATTACATGTGTTATGTACTTTTGTTTAAAATCATGCATACTAGGTAAATCACATGGTAGGATTGCTTGCTTTCAATTCATATACTTAAGCAAACCTACATGGTTTAAAATGTTTATTTAAGCACGGCACATAGCTTCTATATCACTCCATAGTAAATGATGCATAAATTGAAAATTTTGATTTCTACAAAGTGTATCATTTAACTTATATGTGCCAAAGTTTGGATTATGGATAATTTGCCCCTCTTGATATCAAGTCAAAGTGCATGTCTCCTACAAGTATTCAAAACTTGTATGCACACCTTTAGGGGGAGGTTACTCTATAATCTAACACTTTGAGACTAACACCCTTTCAAGTCTATTTCATGTGATAGTCTCATTGTAAGGAAAATGAAGTCCCCGGAGAAAGACAACAATCTTCCACTGCAAAATCTCCAAGAACTCTTATGTCTCTCAAGCTCACCATTGACTTTCAATTGGTATCTTTTGAGACTACATTCAGTATCATTTACATGTCTTCTCAAATATTTGATTAGACTATATTTCATATCATATGCTTCCATGTTGCAAAAATGCATAAGTAGTTAACTCATATTCTGTTACCTATGCATAAGGGAAGTTAGTCTTTTCAAATCATGTCTTGCACCTCTAATTTTCACATGCCTTTTCCTAAGTAGAGGATCTCTGTCAGGGGGAGTATTTCTTCATCTCTAAAGGGGGAGAAAAACTCTTTCTAAAAGAGAATACTCATTTAGGGGGAGTAATCTTTTGAGGACTCTTTCAAGTGGTATCATTTTCATAGTTTAATTTAATATCCTTCTAGTGATATCATTTGATACAATTCTTGATGAGGGCAAGCTTTTATTTTCTTCCTACATGCTTTTAATGTCTTCCTTTTCGGTGGTTGATGCCAAAGGGGGAGAAGTTTAGGGACCAAAGCAATGAAAACTATATCAAACACCAAACACCACCAATTTAAATTTTTTATCTACAAATGGCTTTTCAAGTGGTTTTGGTTATTTGGTCCAAAAAATAGGAAGTAAGTGAATTATGGAGTTAGGGGGAGGCTTAAGTCCATAATATCACATTGTGGGGACAATCATGCATCTTAGCAAGTAGATTGCATATTTTCACTCAAATACTTGTATTATTTGCTTGCTTTGGTTGTGTTGTCATCAATCACCAAAAAGGGGGAGATTGTAAGGAAAATGGACCCCGGGCCTTTTGGCTAATTGAGTTTTGGTGTTTGATGAACAACACAATCCGTGAACTAATAAGTTTTCTAGTGTTTGTGTTTATAGTTCACAAGATGCGAAGAGAATTGGACCAAGGCAATGAGGATGCAACACCTCAAAAGAAGACATAAAAAGATGCATAGGAGTCCAATACTCAAGAACAAAGAAGCCCGAAGAAATCAGCGAAGAAATCCAAGATAAGGGCTGTCAGCCAGCGCCTGGTGGCGCACCGGACATTGGTGTCCGGTGTGCACCGGACTGTCCGGTGAGGTACCGGACAGTCTGCGCAGAGAGGCCGCAGAAAGGCGCTCTCTGGCTGTAGCACCGGACTGTCCGGTGTGCACCGGACTGTCCGGTGTGCCAACGGGCAGAAGGCAACGGTCGGATCCAACGGTCGACTGCTACAGGCGCCAACGGTCGGTTGACGTGGCGTGCACCGGACACTGCACAGTAGATGTCCGGTGGTGCACCGGACTGTCCGGTGCACCCGACGACAGAAAGCTGCTGCTTTCTGTCCAACGGCTAGTTGGGGGTGTGGAGGCTATAAATACCACCCCAACCGGCCATTCTCAAGTGTGAGAGCCCAAGCAACATACCAATACACATAGTGCATATTTCCAAGAGCTCAAACACCCAAGTGCTTAATAGAATCACTCGGTGATTAGCATAGGTGCTTTGCGAAGTGCTTAGGTTAGTTAGACCGCTTTAGCGCTTGCTCTAGGTAAACCCTAGTTAGTTGAGTGAGTTTTGTAAAACCACACAACCCCTCGACTCTTGCGTGAGTCGTTGTAATTGTACCGAGTGGGGCGAGAGTCTTGCGAGACCGTGACAACCGCGTTTGTGTCACGGCCGCCACCGTGTACCGGAGGGAACGAGGCCCGCGGCGTTTCGGCCGGAAGCTCGATAGTGGAGACGGCGGGGAGCGTCCGAGAGGAGCCGGAAGCGGAGCACCACTTGCGCGTGGAGAAGGCCCGCGGCTCTCTACGGAGTTACTAGACCGTGGTGCTTGGCCCTCGCGTGGGCTTCCCTTTGCGTAGGGGCACCAACGAGGATTAGTCGGGACCTTGCGTGGTTCCGGATACCTCGGTAAAAATACCGGCGTCATCCACGAGAGTTTGCTTCTCTACTTAGCTCTTTACATTCCGCATTTATATTAAGCATTTAAGTTTCAATCTTGTAGTCATACTTATTTAGTATAGATTGAAACTTAGCCTTTTGCGGTAGAGATAGCAACACTTAGACAAAACCTAGTTTGCACATTCTAGTTTTGATTATTTGCATAGGTTTTGCTCTAGGGATTTAATTGTGGCCTAGTTTAGTAAAAGTTTTAGAAGTCCTAATTCACCCCCCCCCTCTTAGGCGTCACCCGATTCCTACAAGTGGTATCAGAGCCTGGTTTGGCTCATTTGAAACGCTTTAGCTTCACCGCTAAAAGAGCCGACGCTTTTTAGAGGAAGGGATGGATACCCATAGGCCACCACACTTCGACGGCACTAACTTCCCATATTATAGTGCTAGAATGGCTTGTTACCTAGAGGCTGTTGATCTAGGTGTTTGGAGAGTCACTCGTGACAGGATGAAACCTCTCAAAAATCCCGAGAAACCCACCACAAGTGAGGAAAAAGAAATTCATTTAAATGCTAGAGCCAAAAATTGCTTGTATGAATCTCTTAGCATGGATATTTTTAATCAAGTATTTACCTTGAAAACTGCTAATGAGATTTGGCTAAAATTGCATGAGCTCCATGACGGCACATCCAATGTCCGTGAGCAAAAACATTGCCTAGTCTTAAATGAGTATAATTCTTTTGCCATGAAAGATGATGAGCTTGTTCGAGACATGTACTCTCGTTTGAATCTAATAATCAATGAGCTCAACTCTATTGGCATTAATAAGCTAGGTGATGCGGACATTGTGAGGAAGATTATCTCCCTGCTACCACAACAAAGATATGGGAGCATCATCACCATCCTTCACAACATGGAGGACTTGAGCAACATGACCCCGACCATCGTGATTGGGAAAATCGCGGCTTTTGAGATGTCGCGAAAAATGAGTCGGGGAGAGGAGCCAACTTCCTCAAGACCATATGCTTTTGCATGTGATGAAAGGAAGGGCAAAAAGAAGGCTCCCACTCCAAGTTCCTCAAGTGAAGAAGAGGAAGAAGAAGAAAGTGATGATGATGAAGATAATCAACCATGCACATCATCCTCCGAGGACGAAGAAACAATCCGACGCGTCGGAAAGGTAATGAGGATGATCCGCAAGATTAATCTAATGGGTGTGCCCCTGCAGGTCGAGGATCTTCTCTTTAACATTGACAGGAAAAAGCAAAGGAAGAGAGGATGCTTCGCATGTGGGGAGAAGGGCCACTTCAGGGACAACTGTCCAAATATGGCCAAACCCAAAAAGGAGAGGAGCAAAGGCAAGGCGCTCACAAGTGTTAGAACTTGGGATGATTCTTCAAGTGAAGATGAACCTCCAAGGACGCGCAGCCACCGGTCCTCGTCACGATCATCACGGTCATCACACAAATGCCTTATGGCAAGAGGTAACAAAAGCATTCCATCCTCTAGTGATGAAAGTAGTAGTGATGATGAAGGTGAGGGAAAGGCCTCTCTAGAAGAGCTTGCGGAAGCCGTAAAATTTTTCCAGGATGTTTGCACTAAGCAAAAAGCTCAACTTAAAACTTTGAAAAATAAGTTGGTTAGCTCTCAAAATGATTACAAAGGTTTGCTAGAAAAATTTGAAACTTTTGCAAACTTAAATAGTGAGCTATCAACTAAAATTGAGCTATTAGAATCTAGTGCTCCATCCACTGCTACCGATGATAGCCTTATTAAAAAGAATGAAAAACTTAAGGCTAAGTTAGCTAGCTCCCAAGAAGCTATTGAAAATTTGCTAGAGAAAATGGAAATTCTTAGCATACACAATAATGAGCTAACTACTAAGCTAGAAAACATTGGTAGCACCCCAGCAACATCTTTAGTTGAAATACCTGAAATAATTAAAAAAGATGCTTCTACTTCCTGCTTTGATTTAATTGATGATTCTAACCCCTGCAACCAAGTTGTTGTTGAGAATATTGTTGTAGAGACATGTACGGATGAGGTTGCAAAGGAAAATGAACAATTAAAGCAAGAAGTGGCTCGCCTTGGCAAGGCTTTGTATGACAAGAAAGGCAAAGCCAAACAAATCCGACCTCCACAGGATAACACCACTGCGGGAGTGAACAAGCCTGTAGAGGGAGAAACTGTGATTTGTAGGCTATGCCACAAGGAAGGCCACAAGTCTTTCCAATGCAAGGCGATGACCGGGGATAAACAAAGGCAAAAGCTCAAGCAAAAGCCATCAAGCAAAATCTCCAACACCTACATCAAAAAGGTGGATAAAAAGACTGCTACACCATACTTAATCAAAAAGAAGAAGAATGGAAAGGTGATAGCAATCAAGGCCAACAAGCAAGCCAACAAAGGAAAGGGGGCCAAACGCATCTGGGTGCCAAAGGAAATAATTTCAACCATGAAAAGCACCAAGAAGGTTTGGATCCCGAAAGGGAAGTGAGTGGACCGAAGGTCATCGGGAAATTTGGAGACTTGGCTAAATTGGGATGTATATCATGGGATACATCATATTGGATCAAGTTTATTGCCAAGTGGGTTAGTGAAAATTTTGAACCCAAATTTCCCACCCATGACTAAGGTAACTAGTTTTATTGTATTTCTCGTTTTTAGATATGCGTATCTATTTACCTTGTATCTAGTTTACCTTTCTTGCCTAGTATTACATGTGTTATGTACTTTTGTTTAAAGTCATGCATACTAGGTAAATCACATGGTAGGATTGCTTGCTTTCAATTCATATACTTAAGCAAACCTACATGGTTTAAAATGTTTATTTAAGCACGGCGCATAGCTTCTATATCACTCCATAGTAAATGATGCATAAATTGAAAATTTTGATTTCTACAAAGTGTATCATTTAACTTATATGTGCCAAAGTTTGGATTATGGATAATTTGCCCCTCTTGATATCAAGTCAAAGTGCATGTCTCCTACAAGTATTCAAAACTTGTATGCACACCTTTAGGGGGAGGTTACTCTATAATCTAACACTTTGAGACTAACACCCTTTCAAGTCTATTTCATGTGATAGTCTCATTGTAAGGAAAATGAAGTCCCCGGAGAAAGACAACAATCTTCCACTGCAAAATCTCCAAGAACTCTTATGTCTCTCAAGCTCACCATTGACTTTCAATTGGTATCTTTTGAGACTACATTCAGTATCATTTACATGTCTTCTCAAATATTTGATTAGACTATATTTCATATCATATGCTTCCATGTTGCAAAAATGCATAAGTAGTTAACTCATATTCTGTTACCTATGCATAAGGGAAGTTAGTCTTTTCAAATCATGTCTTGCACCTCTAATTTTCACATGCCTTTTCCTAAGTAGAGGATCTCTGTCAGGGGGAGTATTTCTTCATCTCTAAAGGGGGAGAAAAACTCTTTCTAAAAGAGAATACTCATTTAGGGGGAGTAATCTTTTGAGGACTCTTTCAAGTGGTATCATTTTCATAGTTTAATTTAATATCCTTCTAGTGATATCATTTGATACAATTCTTGATGAGGGCAAGCTTTTATTTTCTTCCTACATGCTTTTAATGTCTTCCTTTTCGGTGGTTGATGCCAAAGGGGGAGAAGTTTAGGGACCAAAGCAATGAAAACTATATCAAACACCAAACACCACCAATTTAAATTTTTTATCTACAAATGGCTTTTCAAGTGGTTTTGGTTATTTGGTCCAAAAAATAGGAAGTAAGTGAATTATGGAGTTAGGGGGAGGCTTAAGTCCATAATATCACATTGTGGGGACAATCATGCATCTTAGCAAGTAGATTGCATATTTTCACTCAAATACTTGTATTATTTGCTTGCTTTGGTTGTGTTGTCATCAATCACCAAAAAGGGGGAGATTGTAAGGAAAATGGACCCCGGGCCTTTTGGCTAATTGAGTTTTGGTGTTTGATGAACAACACAATCCATGAACTAATAAGTTTTCTAGTGTTTGTGTTTATAGTTCACAAGATGCGAAGAGAATTGGACCAAGGCAATGAGGATGCAACACCTCAAAAGAAGACATAAAAAGATGCATAGGAGTCCAATACTCAAGAACAAAGAAGCCCGAAGAAATCAGCGAAGAAATCCAAGATAAGGGCTGTCAGCCAGCGCCTGGTGGCGCACCGGACATTGGTGTCCGGTGTGCACCGGACTGTCCGGTGAGGTACCGGACAGTCTGCGCAGAGAGGCCGCAGAAAGGCGCTCTCTGGCTGTAGCACCGGACTGTCCGGTGTGCACCGGACTGTCCGGTGTGCCAACGGGCAGAAGGCAACGGTCGGATCCAACGGTCGACTGCTACAGGCGCCAACGGTCGGCTGACGTGGCGTGCACCAGACACTGCACAGTAGATGTCCGGTGGTGCACCGGACTGTCCGGTGCACCCGACGACAGAAAGCTGCTGCTTTCTGTCCAACGGCTAGTTGGGGGTGTGGAGGCTATAAATACCACCCCAACCGGCCATTCTCAAGTGTGAGAGCCCAAGCAACATACCAATACACATAGTGCATATTTCCAAGAGCTCAAACACCCAAGTGCTTAATAGAATCACTCGGTGATTAGCGTAGGTGCTTTGCGAAGTGCTTAGGTTAGTTAGACCGCTTTAGCGCTTGCTCTAGGTAAACCCTAGTTAGTTGAGTGAGTTTTGTAAAACCACACAACCCCTCGACTCTTGCGTGAGTCGTTGTAATTGTACCGAGTGGGGCGAGAGTCTTGCGAGACCGTGACAACCGCGTTTGTGTCACGGCCGCCACCGTGTACCGGAGGGAACGAGGCCCGCGGCGTTTCGGCCGGAAGCTCGATAGTGGAGACGGCGGGGAGCGTCCGAGAGGAGCCGGAAGCGGAGCACCACTTGCGCGTGGAGAAGGCCCGCGGCTCTCTACGGAGTTACTAGACCATGGTGCTTGGCCCTCGCGTGGGCTTCCCTTTGCGTAGGGGCACCAACGAGGATTAGTCGGGACCTTGCGTGGTTCCGGATACCTCGGTAAAAATACCGGCGTCATCCACGAGAGTTTGCTTCTCTACTTAGCTCTTTACATTCCGCATTTATATTAAGCATTTAAGTTTCAATCTTGTAGTCATACTTATTTAGTATAGATTGAAACTTAGCCTTTTGCGGTAGAGATAGCAACACTTAGACAAAACCTAGTTTGCACATTCTAGTTTTGATTATTTGCATAGGTTTTGCTCTAGGGATTTAATTGTGGCCTAGTTTAGTAAAAGTTTTAGAAGTCCTAATTCACCCCCCCTCTTAGGCGTCACCCGATTCCTACATAGGGTTAATGGCTACTAATCACGTTATTAATTTTAGAAGCATTATGGAGCATATAATTCATTGTTAAACCTATCACTTATGATAAACTAAGATATAAGTCTAAATAGGTTTTATGTGAAAAGGTCATTATTATTATTAAATACCTATTTATGGAAAGTTATGGTATATGCCTTAAATGAACTTTTATGTAAAAGACAATGAATAAACAACTATATTTTATTTTTACTAGAGAGTACATGTCCTATATTCTTTGTTAAGAAAGCTATATACAAAACAAATATGTAAAAAACATTTTAATTATAAAAAAGGACATGAACACTAATTTTCTTTATTTTATCCTTTAGGGACCACTAAATGATATATATAAATAATATGGATTCAATGTGATGAACGGATTAATCACGCTTACATTACTAGTTATGGACAAATTGAAATGTAAGTCTAATTATTAAATTGTGAGAAATTATAAATAATCTATTGATTATATTTAGTTTCAATTTAGGGACATATGACCTAAATCATTTGAAAGGAAATAATATAAACTATCATTTTAGTTTATAAAAGCAATGGCTCTTGTTATCTTTTAATTAAGAAAATATACATAACCTATTAATTGAACATATATTTATCTTCAATTTTTATTAAGAAACATATGGTTTACCTATTCTTTTAAGTTTCTATTTAATACGGCTATACTTAAACATCTATAACGAAACTTGGTAAATTAAAAACATGATATCTATTAAAAGGTCATTTTAAACTAGAAACAAACTATCTACTTCTTTAGTAAGAAACCTATGTTTATTAACATACTATCAATTTCTTTATTAGAAAAGTATAAGCGTCTAATTAGGTCATTTTAATATTATAAAATTCTATCCTTTCGGTTTTCTTCCTTTCTTTCCTATATAGGAATTATACGTATACTAAAAATTGTTTACTTATAATTCTTCTAACATTAATATTCTAAGAATTAATATAAATTACTAAATGAGACTTTTAATAACATATTCATGGTTATTATGACATGAATAAACATGTTACTAATTCTAAGTAATTAGGTGCTATACTTATGAATACATTTATTTATGACTAGTAAAATTTATAGAAATGCGTGGCTTTATTCCTATTTCAAAATTATACTTATATCAATACTAATCAACTATCGCTCTACACACTAAAGTGAAATCAAATATATAAACGTTTTCTAGTATGAAAATCACGGAAGTAGTGAATAGTGACCGTACTCATTTTTAAAATTATAAAATCATACGCATATTCAAAGTATTATCGCGGGGTTCGATTTTGGCTACACGTATACATCGCATCTCTAAAAATCGTACGCGTGAATCGCCAAATTGCATCAACATTACAACAATAATTCATAAGATCAATAAAGTAATTCAAACATGATTTAGAAAATACATTATCGGGTTGGGGTTGTCTTCAACCTTGAGTTCGCTCATATGTAGGGATGAACGTCGTCGAGGGGGTTTCGACCGTGCAGGGGAGGACAGTGGGTTTGGCGTCGAGCAGGGAACGACGAAATCCTCGTGCTGCGCGGGCGAAGCTCCGACGGGGTTCCACGGACAGCATGGCGAACGGCGACGGCGTAGACGAACTCCGGCAATGGCATGGGCGAGTGGGAGAGAGAGGGAGCTTGGGGAGGAAGAGAGCTCGAGTAGGGGAGGAGAAGAGAGGAGCTCGGCGTCCAATTTATAGAGGGAGGAGAGGGAGAGAGAGACGCCGGGGAGGAGAAGAAATGGCGGCCTGCCATTCAAGCTGTCATCAAAGGCATTCATCATCGGAGGGATTAATGGGGGGGAAAAGGAACGGACTTATTGAAGCTCCTTTCACGCAGAGGACTCGGCTGGACGAGTCGGTGGCGCGCTTCACAGTACTCGGCTGGCGGGGCTCCAGGCGGGTGCTCGGCATCGAGCACAGGGGCACGCGCAGGGCGCCCGTGCTGCGCGCGGGGTCGCAACTTGTGCAGGGGCGGTCCTGCACGGCATGGCAGTGGCGTCAAGGCGGCTTTTGGTCCAGCTCTAGGCGTTATGGCGCGGTCACCTGGGCGCCGTGCGGTCGGGCTGGGCGCTGGAGCGGTCGCGGGATGGCGCTGCTCGGTCGGTCGGGTGAGACGGCGTCGCGGCGGGGTCGCGTCGGGCGCGCAGGGGCGCTCGGCCGGTGTCCTGGTAGCGCACCTGGGAGAGAGAAATGAGGGGGAGGAGAGAAGAGAGAGAAAGGGAGAAGGAGTGGCGGCTGAGAGGAGAGAACAGGGAGGCGGCGACTTGCAGCAGAGAGAGGAGCGCGTGCGGCTAGGGTAGGAGGGGGCACGCGGCTGGCTTAATGGGCCGATGGGCCAGTTTAGTTAGGGTTTTGTTGTTTTTTCTCTTATTTTTTCCTTTTCTGAATTCAAAATACATTTTGAAATAATCCTAAAATCGTAATAATCAACCAAAATTATTTATAAACAACATATTAATTCTTAGACTAATATTTATTATATTATTTATGTGAATTTTAATTTTAAGAAGAAATGATATTCAATATTAAAAATTACTTATGAGCAATCAAAAATCATTCCGAATGAAATAAATAACAAACACTTCAATGGAAAATTTATTATCATAAATACCATTATTAACTAAATGTATTATTTTATTTAATGATTTTTATAGTGTCACAAATCTACCTCTCTTAAAAAGAATATCGTCCTCGAGATTAAGAAAGGCTAGCACGAAAGCAAGAGAGATACATGGTTTATTTGTAGGTTCTTAGTTCTCATTGAACTTCTCCAAACTTAAGGAACTTCCTTACTTCTTTGCTCCACAATGTATACTAATCAAGCGTCCTTTATCATCATACTTATAGAATGGTGGGTCTTCTGAATTATTGCTTAGGTCATGCTTGGCAACTTTCTTCTTTATTCGATCTAGACGCTTCTTGGGACATTCACGAATAAGATGTCCTTCATTTTTGCAGTAGTAGCAAGCACCTCTTGCTTTGGGTTCTTTGCGAGTCAACTTTGCTTGACCAACGGGGGGTGAGGGTTGATTGGGTGTCTGTATCTCATGTAGCTGAGCCTGACTTGATTCTTCTGTTTGGGTATCCATGTGTTTCGGGGCTTTTGCTTGTGGTTGAGGTGAACTAATCATGTATCCAAACATTTTTCTATTCCTTTTGTTGTTCTTCATTCCATTCATCAAATATCTCTGGGACTCATTTTTCTCGTTCATAGTTGTTAAGGTAGGAATATTGTCGTTGGCATCATTTACTTCATTTTCATTGGGGTTCATCATCTAGTCAGAGGGTAAAAGAGTTAGTGAGACAGACTGCATAAGAGGCTTGCATGACATTAAGATAAAGAGCTAACATAATGTTTTGATTTCCAATATAAGATTAGTTAAGGAACAAGGATGGTTTCTGATTTCTACTAGCTTCATCATACTTTGAGAGTTTACACGTGTTATATTCCTTAACAAAGATCTTTTGAACCTTATAGATTTTAGAGCATGATATCCAATTCATCTTTCTGATCCAAGAATATTTCCTTGAGCACAAATTGAGAGAAAGACTTGAGCGGGATTTTAGGGCAACTAGAGTAGAGCGTCACATTGTTTGAATATAGCAGATGACATCACACTTTATTTTCTTTATAAAGAGGCAAAACACAATATGTGCGAGAGATTCTCCAAATTTATTCATATATTACTTAGCACTATTACAAATCTTGAAAGGGGCAACACTTTGGTATTTTTTTCTCGTGAGACATATTCCTTCTTGCTAAATGATATTTATTCTTCCTCGTCAGATGTACCAATCTTCAGAGCTGGAGGTCGATTGTTTTCAACTACTATTCTTTCTCCAGATGGGGTTTCCAAACACATGGTTCTCTCAGTATGTTGGATTACTGCTTTAGTTCTTCGTAACCAATTCTTTCCAAGAATCACATCCTTTCCCATTGATTCTATCACTAGGAGATCAGCTGGAAAATCTATCCCATTGATTTTAACACTTACATTTGGACATATATAGTTTACTAACATTTTTCCTTCGGGTGCACTGATGATTTTCCTTGATCTCAAGGGACACTTGAAGATACCATACTTTGTTGCAAACTGGGCACTGATAAAAGAATGTGTCGTATGAGGATCATACAATACGGTGGCGATGGTTGTGTGAATGACCAGTGTTCCAAAAATTACTGCATTATCACTTGGAATGGTTCCTGTCACTGCATAACTTATCCTTCCTGTGGACTCTTTCCGTTGTTTATTCTTTGTTGATGTATGGGTTTGAGGGTGTTGTCTTTTCTTTTGGACCTTATTGATCTCCATATCCTTCTTAGGACAACCATTAACAAGATGGCTGGTATCACCACAGCCAAAGCAAGCACGACTTGATAAGTTACATGGTGGAGTTGTCTTTACTGTGTTGGTAGAAGTTTCTGTGCATTTTTGTTCATATTCCATGTCTGAAGACTGAGATAGCTTCATCTTGGAGGTGATCTGCAGTGAATTTTTCTCAAGACAGTTACGGAAGTAATGACCTTCATGTCCACATTGATAGCAAGCTTTTCTTGAAGTTATTTCTTGACTTTTTCCATGTTTCCCTTTTTGTTTCTTGGACCTGATGCGACGATGAGGCTGAAACTGTGTGCAAGTAATAGTCCATCCATCAATGTAACACTCCTGTGTTTCTTCTTGGGGCTGGGCATCCTTGTGATGTTTCCTTTTTGGAATTGAAAGTAGCCTAGAGGGGGGGTGAATAGGCTAATCTGAAAATTTTCACAACAAACTTCGAAAGATTGTTAAATACATAGTTCGACTGGTGCAGGCCGGTTCAACAGCTACGTGCGCAAGTTGAACCACTCTGAACCAATCCAACTATTTTATAAACTTTAGACTAAAATCTACTCGAAAAAGTATTTCGCGAGTTCTTAAGAGAAGTAAGGTATAGCAAAGATAGAATGAAAAGATGAATATGTAAAGGCTATTTCACTTCTAGATAAACTCTACGGAAAAATATTTATGTCAATCTTGCAAGTAAAGATATCTTAAGTTAAAGACAAGCAAGAACACAAGACACAAGATTTAATCCGAGGTTCGGCCACACCACAAAGGTGTCCTACTCCCCGTTGAGGAGCCCATAAAGGGCCAGGTCTTTTTCAACCCTAATCCTCCAAAAGCCGACCACAAAGGTCAAGGCAATCTCTTCTTATCTCAGCTCAAAGAGCGGGTGATACAAACTTCTTGGGGTCATCCACAAATTTGGAGACTCCCAAGCAACCTCAAAAGATCTTGAAATCTAGGGTTTCAAGAACACCAAGAAAGCACAAGAGGGGTTTGCACAAGCTCAAGTCTTCGTAAAAAGAGATGGGAGAGGAAAGCCAAATCGTGAGCACAAGCACAAACCTCACACCCAAGAGATCCTCCAACAAGGTTGAATCTTGAGGAAGATTTAAGTGTGAGAGAGATGGGAAAAAGGATTGCTTTTTCTCAAGTTAGGTGAGCAATAAATGTGTAAGTGTCCTGTTGGGGGCCTTCGTCCTCCGAAGGTCCTCAAAAACATGATTTGACAATGTTTTCCAAGTGGATTATGTGAACAGGTATCTTCGGTCTCAAAATTATAAAGCACGGTCAGGACGAAGCCTGAACCAGACGAAGGGCGAGCTGATTATCGAGCCCTACGAAGGTGCACAGCCGAAGCTGTGTGCGAGGAAGCTTCGTCACGATAGCAGAAAGGGGAACCGACTTAAAGATGAAAAGACTACGTGGGCCTCGACAGATTTCCATAAGTCATTAACAAATGTAGTGGACATGGATGTAATTTTACGTGGGCTGCGTCCCGCGTTTATAAATAGATGAACAGTACTCCCGTACTGTTCACGCTGACTGGGCATTCGCTTTTGCGTCACGCTTGTACTTTCTACCTTCTCTCAGGACCGAAGGTACCTTTGTAATTTGAAATCATTTCTATTTGCTCATGTTAATAGAATAGAAATGATTCTATGATGATGTCTAAATTATATTTCATACTTTATATGAACCCTTCGTCATTACTTGTTATGTTTACGAAGGTATGTTTTTTATGACCTTCGTCCGAAACTCATTATTCCCGAAGGGGCATAATGTCTCGAAGGACGAAGGACTTTTACACCTAACACTTTTTATGTTGCCTTGTTCTTAACTCTAAGCATTTGAGAACAAGTCCCCAACATTGGCGCCCACCTCCGGTGAACTCACTTCCACTTCGAGTTTTTTTTTGAACACCTTCGGAAGCTATAGACCTTCGCTATGGCGCCGAAGAAAGCTTCAGCGATTGGGGCTTCAGCATTGCAACCGCTGGACCACAACCAGGAGACCGTTTCTCTTCGGGAGGCCCGAAGCCAGAAGAGAAAGGCCGTTAGCCCGACGCTTCAGGAGGAAGAGCTAGACCAAGAAATCAGGGATATGGAGATGCTACATCAACAGGTGCAGAGGAAGAAGGAGAAGATGGCCCGGCTAGCTGAGTTGCAGCGGCAGATAGACGAAGCCTCTGAGGAAGTCCGCCATCTTACCCATGATGAGCAAAACAGGAGGCCTCAGCAGAAAGACCTTCACCAGGAGGGCTTCGTCAACGAAGATGACTGGTATGACAATTTCCATCAGGGAAATTTTGTTTTCGATGATGCTTCTCCTTTGTCCGCTGAGCTGCAGGCTACACCTTGGCCTCCATCCTATAAGCCACCTCAGCTTCCCATGTTCGACGGTCACTCAGACCCGAAGCAGTTCTTGATGAGCTACGAAGCAACAGTGTCTTCGTATGGGGGCAATACTGCAGTCATGGCGAAGTCTTTCGTTATGGCCGTCAGGAATGTTGCTCAGACCTGGTACTCCTCCCTTCGACCAGGGACAATCACCTCATGGCAGAAGCTGAAGGATATGTTGTTAACCAGCTTTCAAGGATTTCAGACGAAGCCGGTCACTGCACAGGCTTTGTTTCAGTGCACTCAGGATCATGAGGAATACCTTCAGGCGTATGTCAGAAGGTTCTTGCGTTTGAGGGCACAGGCACCAACGGTGCCCAATGAAATTGTTATCGAAGCCATGATCAAGGGGCTTCGTCCTGGACCTGCAGCCCAATACTTCGCTAGGAAGCCTCCTCAGACGCTGGAAAAGCTACTCCAAAAGATGGACGAGTACATTCGGGCTGATAATGACTTTCGCCAAAGAAGGGAGGAAGCCTTCAGATTTTCTGAGATGACCAGGGGCTTCGGGGGACGTTTCTATCCGAGGCATGTCAGGTCCATCCACAACACTCAAAATGATGATAAGGGGAGTCAGCAGAACAGGCCGCAGTGCTCCTCACAGGCTTCGGGGCAGCAGCAGACTTTCTTTCGGCCACCAGCTCCAAGAGGCAGAGGCGCCAGGGGCTTCGGCGGGAGATTTGGAGATCAACCAAGGAGGACATTTTGCTTATTCTGCGGTGAGAACAAGGGCCATACCACCAGGATGTGCCATGTTACCATCCAGAAACAAAAGGAGCTGGCAGAAGCTGCAGCGCAACAGGGACAGCCGAAGCAGGTCATGCATACCGCTTCGTACCATCAGCCTTACATCCCGGAGTATGTGGGCAACCATCCTGCAGCTTCCGTAGCTTCGGCAAGTCAACCTCAAGTTTCATGGCAACAGCCCCCACCTCCACCTCCGCTGCAACAAGGCCAGCAGCCAGAAGGGAGTCAATATGCTCCACATCAAAGGGACTTCAGAGAACAATCCGAAGCTCGCACAGTCAACAGCACTGTGCCAGAATCGAAGCACATTTATTGACACATATCCTACCTTTTATAACAGTCTTTTCCATTCAGTTCTATTCTCTGTAGCAAAAAACATTGATAGTTTCCATGTAATAATTTCGCTGTTTTCCACGAGGAAAATCAGTGGACGAAGTTTTTTGTATTAACAAGGAGGACCTTCGAAGTATTAAAAATCCTTCGGAGTAACAGAAAGTCGTTCTAAGGAACGCAGAGTAAGTTCATGAAGTCACAAAAAGCCGTTCCAAAGGGAGCGTAGTGTAAGTTTTCTGCTCAAAAGTCGTTCCTAAAGGAATGCAGAGCTTACAGCGAAAAGTCAACGCTGATACCGTCTAAGTAAAAGACGAAGAAGCTCCAAAGACGTTCCTAAGGGAATGCAGAGCTTATACCGTCTAAGTAAAAGACGAAGAAGCTCCAAAGACGTTCCTAAGGGAATGCAGAGCTTATACCGTCTAAGTAAAAGACGAAGAAGCTCCAAAGACGTTCCTAAGGGAATGCAGAGCTTGCGAATGTATTTTGTGTGTATCTTCGGAACAGACGTCGTTTGCATAACATAACATCATCACATCATTTCGCATAGCATAAGCATCATACATCATGTTGCATGCGGCAAAAGAAGGGTACACAGTATTAACCTTCGGAAGAATGATTTGAGAAAGTGCAAATTGTGCAAAGTCACGAGGGAATGCAATGATAATCTTCGGAAAATAGCTTCGGAGGCTGTTTTTACGAAGCATGGACAAGCTTCATCAGAGCAGTATCGAAATTCTATAGCTTCGGAGAATGTTATCATGAAGCATGAACATGTCTCATCAGAATAATTTTAACGGAGAATGTCTTCTTCACGAAGCATGAAAAGAAGGGAAGGTGTTTTTTCGCCGAAGGCTCAAAAAGGTATGTAGGTAGAGTTTCATGCATCGTAAAGAATTGAATAATGAAAAGAAACTTGTATATTACATCCAAATGTACAAAATATTACATAGATCACAATTTAAATGTTTTTTCTAAATAGCATCTAGTCTTCTTTTAGTACTGCTTCGGCGGCTTCATTTAGAAGTTGATCAACAACTTTGTCCATAATAGCTTCGGCCATTTCTTTAATTTCATCGTCCCCTTTTGTGTGGGGGTCGGCAGTCGACCCAGCAGCTTCTGAGGGAAGAGAACATTTCTTCATTACTATTACAAAGTGTGAGCAGAGTTTGAAACAAAAATTACAACACAATAAGAGCGACTAATTAATACCTAATTGCCTTTCGGGCTCCGTACTTTTTTCGGCAGCTTCTGCCACTTTCCTAGCATCGTGGATGCCTTTTTCGCTCCTTTGGATGATTTCTTGCGCCATTCCTCGACCGCCGTCGTTCCAGATATCAGTAAAAAACTTGCCACCAACCACGCTTGCTTCGGCCGAGGGGTCCTTGATGTCTTCGCAAGATAGGGTAGCTTCAGACTGAGCTAGAAATTTTACATGCTCGCAACCTTTTTTCTCTAAGACAGAAGCAATTCCTCTGGCGCCCGAAAAAGCGCAGATATCACCGCGACTGCTCAGGATCTCCTCGAAGGCCTCTGCTTCGTGACTAATCCATTCCAATGGACCTTCGGGATTGCCTCGAGAGAAATTCTCTTCGCTGGAAAAGGCGCCCACGCTGGCGAAGCTGGTTTTAATTTTATTCACGCACTCTATAGATTTAACATAACATTTTCCCTGAGATGCACGAAGCTCTTTAACTCTTAACTCCAATTTGTTGACCATATGATCACTGAGTTCTCGTTTTGTTTCCTCAAGCACGCGCTCCTCTCTAGCTCTAGCCAGCTGTTTCTGAAGATCTTTAATTTCACGCTTTTGGGCTTCGGCCTGGGTTTTTGAAGCAGCTTCGTCCTTCTTTATTTTGTCTACCAGCGTAAGCAGAATTTTATCCTTTTCCAGAGCTTCGTTTCTCAGTTTGATAACTTCGGAGCGCAAATTGTTGAACGCAATCTCATAGCTTTCATCTTCGGCGCTTTTTTGGGCTCTTAATGCGTTGCTTAGAATTAAGCCCTGTACGAAAAAGAATTCATATAAGAATATAGGAATGAATTACGTATTAAAAAAGTTTTTCCAAACGCTTAATTCCCAAACCTTTAGGCTATTGTATGCAAGACTGTCTACGAGATCCTCTTTCGTCATGGCGCTTAATCCAGCTTCGAGCTTCGGGAAGCCTATACTCCTGGCCATCTCTCGGCAGACAGATAGTTCTTTATTATCAGGTAGACAGTATAGGAAGTCATCTTCATTTGTCCCATTGAATATTACTGCCCCCTTCGGATATTTTAGCTCTTTCGCATAATGGTTGGCTTCATAAGTTTCTTCTGCAGATAGTTTCTTCCCCGAAGCGTGTCGTATAATGTAATCGCATATGCTGGCAGGAGCTTCGGGGATGGCAGTGTCAATTTCTTCAACTACAACTGGTTCTGATATTTTTATTGCTTCGGCTTCCAAAGGTTGCTCTTTGTAGGGCTCTGAAGGCCCAGCTTCAGCTTCAGCTTCAGCTTGTTGCGTCGAAGCTTCAGTAGAAGCTTCAGCAACTTCAACACTCTTCTTTGGAGTTGTGCTTGAAGACTTAATTGTCTCCAAGACATCTAGTACGTTTACCATTCTTTTCCTTTTTGGGGTCACCGATGGCCCCTTTTGGTTTTTTATTACTTCGACATTTACCGAAGGACTTAAGATTTCAGACATTTTTGGCTCGTCAATCTTCGGCTTTTCTACTGCTGAAGGCGCTTCAGTCTTCTCTTCCATCTTCGGCACTGGAGCTGGTTCTGTAGCTTCAGAGGCCAAAGAAGTTTCACCAATAAATTCTGGCACTGTGGCCGGCTCAATAAAGCGTGTCCGATGGGTGAGCACCTTCATCTTTTTTCTTTGAGGCGCTGGCTCACTAGGGGCACTTGTGGTAGCTTCTGTCGCAGGAGAAGTATTTTTCCTTTTGCGACCCAATACCGGATAGTGATAGTCAGGGTACATAAACCCGACTGCGTCAAACACACGGTTGAGCCTTTTCTTCTTTCGGCCTCCGAAGGCTGCTGATAGCGCAGTATTTTCGGCCTTCGAATATGCTCCAAGTAGTTCGTCACTTAAAGTTTCAATGCTCTTCAGCCAGTCATCATCAGGTTCAACAAATTTATCTGCATATTTGAATGTGTATTTCAGTCTAACTAGTCCGCCTTCGTCGGACTCTTTAATAGTTTCCTTCGGCATTTCCCACTTTTCTGCAAGTGGCCATACCCTGAAGGCAATGTGCTCTTGGACTAAGTCCCTTGTCCTAATAAAGGAGCAAACTACGCCGAAGGCTCTTTGGCACTCTTCGGCTGCCTCATCCATTTCAACCTTCGGCCTTCGAAGTCCGAAGCGTTGCCAGATTGGGTGCATAATGATACTTTTGACATTATCTTGCGCTGTTAGGTCATTTTTCACATAAAACCATTCAGTCATCTAGGCTCCGGGCCACCTCTTCCGAAAGGTCGGCACAGGGCAGCTTGACCCGGAGCGGGCGCCGAAGCTGTAGCACCCAAAATTGTTGTGATATTGCTCTTTTCCCCAGGGTTTCATCTCGTACAATAACTCGTGAATGTTGCAGAAGCTTTTAGCGTTTGGTTCCAAACCTTGGCTTCTCACAGCCCAGACAAAAATCCCCATTCTTATGATAGCTTCGGGAGTGAGTTGATGAAGATAGACTTGAAATGTTTTTAGTACCTCAACAACAAAGTTGCTCAGAGGAAATCGAAGCCCAGCCTTGAGAAAGCTTCGGAAAATCACAACTTCATCTTCTTCGGGGGTGGGAGAAGTCTTTTCTCCAGCATCAGCCCTCACAATAGTTATATCTCGAAAATACCGCCCCCTCATATTATCAATATGGCTCTGCTTGATAGTGGTTTTCCCGAAAACCGTGTGACTTGGCCGCCATGGACGATCTTCGGCCTCTTCACCACCACTCTCCACATCATAGCTGTCGCTGTCACCAGTATCTTCGGACAAACCTTCGAGAATCTCCTTGGTGATTTTCTCTGTATTCGTCTCTGCCATCGCTATCAGGAACCCCAGATTCTTCTCCTCCTCGAGACTCAGCTTCGTCTCAGCAGGGATCTTCTTGCCTTCAGGCATCTTCGGAAACGCTAAAAAATTGTTCCCGAGGCCGAAGCTTCAAAATCAAAAAGACCAGCAAATCTTAGTGCACAAGAGCTAAAATTTTTTAGTGGGCCGAAGCAGATGGCAAGTGTGCGTACCAAATAAGTTTGCGGTGCGATCTTATTTATATGCCCAGGGCGTTGAAAACTGAAAGGTCCCGCTTGTCAGTGAATGTTGCTATTCTAGCAAAGGGAAGGTGTTTTTTCGGACCTTCGGCTCAAGGCCTTCGTCCATATCGCAATCTGAATTTATTATTAACAAATTAATATTGCGAGGGGCTACTGTTGGGGGCCTTCGTCCTCCGAAGGTCCTCAAAAACATGATTTGACAATGTTTTCCAAGTGGATTATGTGAACAGGTATCTTCGGTCTCAAAATTATAAAGCACGGTCAGGACGAAGCCTGAACCAGACGAAGGGCGAGCTGATTATCGAGCCCTACGAAGGTGCACAGCCGAAGCTGTGTGCGAGGAAGCTTCGTCACGATAGCAGAAAGGGGAACCGACTTAAAGATGAAAAGACTACGTGGGCCTCGACAGATTTCCATAAGTCATTAACAAATGTAGTGGACATGGATGTAATTTTACGTGGGCTGCGTCCCGCGTCTATAAATAGATGAACAGTACTCCCGTACTGTTCACGCTGACTGGGCATTCGCTTTTGCGTCACGCTTGTACTTTCTACCTTCTCTCAGGACCGAAGGTACCTTTGTAATTTGAAATCATTTCTATTTGCTCATGTTAATAGAATAGAAATGATTCTATGATGATGTCTAAATTATATTTCATACTTTATATGAACCCTTCGTCATTACTTGTTATGTTTACGAAGGTATGTTTTTTATGACCTTCGTCCGAAACTCATTATTCCCGAAGGGGCATAATGTCTCGAAGGACGAAGGACTTTTACACCTAACACTTTTTATGTTGCCTTGTTCTTAACTCTAAGCATTTGAGAACAAGTCCCCAACATGTCCAGCCGTATTGAAGAAGGGAGAGAGAGGGTTCTATTTATAGTCACGGCTCAAAAACTAGCCGTTTGACCAGAAACCTCGCAGAAAATCGGTTGAGCTGCCCCCTAGGGCGGTTGAACCGCCCCCTGACAGGTCAGCAGACTTTCTGCTAGTCTGACTGCCAGACTGACTGGCAGACTGACCTGCAGGCGGGACAGACAGGTCAGGACCGGTTGAACCGCCCCCTGACACCCCTGGTGACCTGACTGCCAGTCTGACTGGCAGACTGCAGATCAGAAGTCAGAGGGGGTCAGAGACCAGTTGAGCTGCCCCCCAGGACCAGTTCATCTGGTCTAGACCAGAGAGTTTTGGAGAGAAAACCCCAGCTCAGCTGCCCGGGGGCAAGTTCAGCTAGTGTATGGTCAAAGAGGTCCACAACTGAAGTTGAAGTTCAGCTGGAGTTGAAAGCTCAACTCAGCTGAAGTCCAACTCAGCTGAAAAGCTCAGCTGCAGCTGAAGAAGCTCAACACAGCTGAAGTTAAGTTCAGCCGGAAAGCTCAGCTGCAGTTGAAGAAGTTCAGCTGCTTTTCAGCAAGAACACTCTAGGTTTCTCAACCCTAACCATGGTCAACCAAATAATGTTAAAGTGATTTTTGGTTTTCAAAAATAGCTTTTGAATTTGGAGACTTGAGCTATAGCAAACACTTATACCTGTGCGGAAAAGAATAAGGAAGAATTACATCATGCAACACAAGATTTTACATAAAATTTTATACGTCTGTTGCATGAAGTCCTTGGTACTTCCTTAAGTTCCTGTTTCTTTCTAATCATATATTGAGAACAAAAACTGTTAGTACCCTTATTTGTTTTGTCATTAAATCACCAAAACCCTCATTTGGGGTTGATTGCACTTACAATCTCCCCCTTTTTGGTGATTGATGCCAAAACAATTAAGGTCAAAAAGATAAACATTTGCAATAGAAAATTTCTTTTGAATGATTGTATGTAGATGGCTCCCCCTAAATGTGTGCATGATTGTGAATCCAATGTTTTGACATAATATGTCATGTGAGCAACACATTTAGAGATAGTGACAAAAACCATACTGAATACAACCATTCGAGGGGTGCAAGAGTGTCATAACAGGAGTTGTGATGCATATGACTATCTCTAAATACACAACATTTTTACTTCATAGCAAAGCAATCATTACAAACTGATGGGACAAAAGATGATGGCCAGAAGACCATCATATCACTTTGAATAAAAACCCAGCAGTTTTATTTCATATAATGATAAGAGGATACAAGCCATAACAGTGGCCAAAACAAAAACAAAAAAAAATAATCCAAAAGAAATACATAACCGAAAGAACCGAAAGAACCACAAACAGATTTGGATTTTCTCCCCCTTTTTGGCAACAAGTACCAAAAACAAAGAGAGAGACATGGATACATGAATCAATATCCTCCAGGAGGAGGATAGGACGGAGGATATGATGGAGGGTATGATGTGTAGTCAGGGAAGAGGGTCCTCATCACGTCTTCGTCGAATGTGGAGTCCCTAGGGGGCTCATCACCCGCAGAAAAAGCGGATGCCGAAGATGCACGATGATGAGGAGGAGGTGGAGGGTGATGATGGTAACCAGAGCCGGATGGCCGCGGGTCACCAGGAATGGGTCCCTGACCCGAGTAGGGAGGCAGAGGGTGAGAGGATGATTGACCCGGATCCCCATGGTAGGGAGGCGGGACAAACTGCTCACGATCATCAACATATGCTTCTTCTTCTTCTTCTTCGTCGTCTGCTGACACTGCTGCGTGGCTGAAAAAAAACTGCAGCGTGACCTGACACGACTTTAATTAAAGCATCAGATTCCAAAAGGGCCACAAAAGTTAAAAAAAAGGACTGCGCAGAGGTGACCAGTCGGCTGCAAAAGCTGCCGCGCGGCTGAGAAAAGCGCTGACACGTCTGACACGGCTGCAGAAAAACTGCGCGGACAGACCTGCGCGGACAGACCCAGACCGGTTCAACCGGTCCTCAACACAGGTTCAACCGGTTTTGGCCAGGATGGTCCAGGTTAATTCTGGTTAAAAGCACCTGAGCTGAAGTTCAGCTCCAAAGTTCAGCTGGCCTCCTCCAGCTGAACTAGAAAGTTCAGCTGGCCAAGCCAGTTGAGCTTCAAGTGAAAAATTTAAAAAGTTTTTGCACTAAAATTCATTTGAATTTTAACTTTTCCACCAAGTTTTGAAAGATCATCACAAAGCTTTAAACTATCAAACAAAAATAGTGAATCAAACAATCTGTGTGTCCGTTTTCAAGTTAAGTTACGAGAATCCAAGATATTTAATTCACTCCTAAGAAAGCAAAATCTAGTCTCGAGGGGTTTTGTGAAGATATTGGCTAGTTGATTTTCTGTGTTTACATGACATAATTCGATATCTCCTTTTGCTTCGTGGTCCCTCAGAAAATGGTGTCTTATATCTATATGTTTGGTTCTTGAATGTTGCACATGATTGTTGGCTAGTTTAATGGCACTCTCATTGTCACAAAGTAGTGGGATTCTTTTAAACTCACAGCCAAAATCTCTCAAGGTTTGCTTCATCCATAGCAACTGAGCACAACAAGCACCAGCAACTATGTATTCAGCCTCGGCAGTGGAAAGTGCAACACAGTTTTGCTTCTTAGAGCTCCAAGACACCAGGGACCGCCCAAGGAATTGGCAAGTCCCTGAGGTGCTTTTTCGATCTACTTTGCAACCGGCATAGTCTGAATCAGAGTAGCCAAATAAATCGAAAAAGGAGCCCTTAGGATACCAGAGACCTAGATTTTGGGTGTGAACTAGATATCTCAAAATTCTCTTAACGGCCACTAAGTGACACTCTTTTGGGTTAGCTTGAAAACGGGCACACATGCACACACTAAGCATGATATCTAGCCTAGATGCACACAAATATAGTAGAGATCCTATCATTGATCTATAAAGCTTTTGATCTATAGATTTACCTTCTTCATTTAAGTCGAGATGACCACTTGAAGCCATTGGTGTCTTGGCGTGCTTTGCCTTTTCCATGCCAAACTTTTTGAGCATGTCTTGTGTGTACTTGGTTTGGCACAGAAAGGTTCCTTCATTGAGTTGTTTAACTTGAAAACCCAGGAAGTACTTGAGCTCACCTATCATGGACATCTCAAACCTATTTGTCATAACCCTACTAAATTCCTCACAAAAAGTTTCATCAGTACTACCAAATATAATGTCGTCGACATATATTTGACAAACAAATAATTGATTGTCAACTTTGCGAGTGAATAAAGTAGAGTCTACTTTTCCTATTTCAAAACCATTTTTAAGCAAGAAATCTTTAAGACAATCATACCAAGCTCTAGGGGCTTGTTTAAGCCCGTAGAGTGCCTTGTGAAGTAGGTAAACATGATTTGGCTTCTTTGGATCTTCAAAGCCCGGTGGTTGCTCCACATAGACCCTCTCTTGTAGTGGTCCATTTAGAAATGCGCTCTTGACATCCATTTGATATAGCTTGAAATCATGGTTAGTAGCATAGGCAATTAATATTCTAATTGACTCTAACCTTGCTACCGGCGCATATGTTTCACCAAAATCAAGTCCTTCCACTTGAGTGTAGCCTTGGGCAACCAACCGTGCTTTGTTTCTTGTAACCACACCATGTTCATCTTATTTGTTCCTAAAGACCCATTTTGTCCCAATCACATTTTGTTTGGGTCTTTGGACTAAGGACCAAACTTCATTCCGGGAGAAGTTGTTCAACTCCTCTTGCATGGCAATTATCTAATCTAGATCACCCAATGCTTCTTCAACCTTAAGTGGCTCAAGAGAGGAAACAAACGAGTAAAATTCACAAAAATTAGCTAAACAAGATCGAGTTGTTACCCCTCTCCTGATGCTACCCAGGATGTTGTCCACCGGATGGTCCCTTTGAATGGTATGATGGACTCTAGGATGAGGCACCGATGGTTGTCTTTGTATTTGCTCCTCTTCATCATTTACTTGATCAAGAAGCACTTCACCATTAACACTTTCGTGTTCATCTTCTACCACAGTTGGCATCCTTTGGAATTGATGATTTTCTTCAAGACTTGGATGACTTGAGGTTGATGGGTTTGCTTGGGTGGAGGATTTGTCACCCACCACCTTTGCACCCACATCAACAACCTCATTGGTCATCCACAAAGTTCCTTCCTCATCATCCTTTTCTTGAGGTCTCACTTCACCTATTGCAAGTTTCTTTATGGCCTCACAAGGTAGTTCTTCATTTCCTGCAGTGCCATTAGAAACATGCCCTTGCGAGCCATTAGACTCATCAAATGTCACGTCTATCGCTATTTCAACAAGACCGGTGGTATTGTTGAAAACGCGATATCCATGCGCATTTGATGCATAACCAAGCAAGAAACCCTCGTCCACTCTAGGAGCAAACTTTGAGCTCTTGACTTTCTTGTTAAGAATAAAACACTTACAGCCAAAAACTCTAAAATAATCAACTTTAGGTTTGTTACCAGTGAGAAGCTCATAAGCAGTCTTTTTGTAGATCTTGTGAAGATAGAGACGGTTGATTGCATGACAGGCGGTGTTGACCGCCTCTGCCCAAAAGTTGTCAGGTGTCTCGTACTCATCCAACATGGTTCTAGCTGCTTCAGTTAAAGTTCGGTTCTTTCTTTCCACAACACCATTTTGTTGTGGAGTGTAAGGAACCAAGAACTCATGTTTGATTCCTTCTTCACCTAAAAATTCTTCGACACCTGTGTTCTTGAATTCCGTCCCATTATCACTTCTCACTTTCTTGATTTTGAGCTCAAACTCATTTTGAGCTCTTCTCATGAATTTCTTCAATATTTCTTGAGTTTCACCTTTATCACTCAAAAAGAAAACCCAGGTGAAGCGAGAAAAATCATCAACAATGACTAAACCATACTTACTACCACCAATGCTAATGTAATCCACAGGTCCGAAGAGGTCCATGTGAAGAAGCTCCAATGGCCTCCTTGTTGTGACCACATTCTTTGATTGATGTGGGACTCCATGTTGCTTTCCTGCTTGGCATGCGCCACAAACCCTATCTTTCTCAAATACAACATTTGTTAGTCCAATGATGTGATTATCCTTTTGAAGTTTGGCCAAATTCCTCATACCGACATGGGCTAGCCGGCGATGCCATAGCCAACCCTTGTCGGACTTTGCCACTAAACAAGTCTCAGGCGTCACTTTACTTGTTGTGAAATCAACAAGATAAAGCTTGCCCTTCAAGCGACCCGTAAAGGCAACTGAGGAGTCCTCCCTTCTAAGGATCTTCACATCCACATCAGAAAATAAACAATTATAACCCATTCCACAAAGTTGTGAAACGGACAACAAATTGTAGCTTAAAGAATCTACCAATAAAACATTTGAAAGTGATTGTTGGTCAGAGATAGGAATTTTACCAATACCAATCACCTTACTCTTGCCACTATCTCCAAACACAATTTCTTGTGCTTCTTGAGTTAGTTGCAAGGAATGAAACATGTCTTCCTCCCCGGTCATGTGATTTGTACATCCACTGTCAAGCACCCAACTTGACCCACCAGAGGAGTAGACCTGCAAAACAAGTTTAGGCTATGCTTTTAGGTACCCAAATTGAATTGGTCCTACAGTGTTAGTTATAGCCTTGGGTACCCACACACTTCTTTTCATGACTTTTCTTTTAGTGTAGGCACCCACATATTTGACAACCAATTTCCCTAAATCCCAAGTCAACATATAATCACAAAGATAAGAGTGAGACATGGGAGCATTAAATTGTTGTCCACTTGAGGATCCCACTTCCTTCATCTTACTCTTTGTGGAACTTAAGTCTACCTTTACTTGAGGTGACTTGTCATTTCAGGAGTGAATCCTCCCCAAGGCATCATATAGGGTGGTTCCCTCTATGAACTTGGGGGATCTCCACCCCTTATGCACTGTGCTAGGGTTTTCCTTGGATGAGTTGAACCCAAGCCCTCTTCTTCCATTGTTGTGCTTTAGGGACTTGTACTTGGGTTCAACTTTCTTTAACCCATCATTGCTAGAGCATCTTTTCAATATTCCTTTGACCTTCACATGTGGGCTATTCTTCCTTGCATGGTTAGTTAGACAATAAGAAGCATGATATTTGGCACAATGTTTGCAAAAATTATCATTTAAGGAGCTAGACTTGGATTCAATCACTAAAGATGAGGCATTGATGTTCTTGCAATTTTCAAGTTGCACTTGAAGTTCTTGATTTTGAACATTCAAGCTTAACATGCTTGATTCAAGTGCATTCTTTTCATTTGCAAGATTATCTATAGAGGTTTTCATATTGATTACTTCTTTTTCTTTATCCTCTATAGTTATCTTGACTAAAGATACTTCCTTAGTCAAGGCATCTAGCATTTCATCTTTATTGAGTAGCAATCCCTGAAGCTCTAGGTTTCTTTCCTTTTCAAGGATAAGCAAGTCTTCTTGAGCATCAAGAGTTGCTTTTCTTTTATCTAGCTTCTCCATTAACTTGATGATAACATTATATCCATTCAAGCCAAATTCCTTAATCATTTTATTTTTCATAGCAATTTGTTCATCATCGTCATCATTTGGAAAATCATTACTAAATAAAGTTACCTTATCTCCTTTTGCCATGAGGCAAGTTGAAGTGTAGAAGTCATCTTGTAGGTTGGTGAAGAGTTGCGAGCTTGAAGTAGATTGGATGGCAACGTTTGCCACCACTTCCTCTTCTTTGGAGCTAGAACTCTCTTCATCAGAGTTCCATTCTTCACCAATATGGGCTTGACCATATTTCTTCTTCTTGAAATGTCCCTTGGTCTTGCCTCCCTTTTTGAACTTGTCCTTCTTGTATTCCTTCTTGGCTTCTTGTTCCTTTTTGTTAGGACAATCCGCTATGAAATGACCGGTTTGGCCACATTCATAGCATGCCCTCTTCTTTCCTTTCCTTTGAAACTTGTCATTTTTCCTTACAATTTCTTGAATGTTTTGATGAACATAGCTGTGTCTTCATCACTTGAGCTATCTTCATCACTTGATGTATCGACCACTTTCTTTGCCTTATGGTCTTTGTTCTTCTTGGGGGTGTCTTGTTCATTTGTGATTAAGGCATGAGACTCTCTTGTCTTGATGGGGGCTTCTTCGGACTCGTGTTGTTGAATCTTTGCAAATAATTGATGAGGCGTCATATCCTCATAGTCATCACGATCCCTTATCATCCTTGCTAGACTCTTATCCTTTTCTTTATATGCTCTCATGAATAATCTTGTGACCTTGGAGTCATTCCAATCTTCACTTCCAAGCACTTTTATTTTGTTTACTAACACCATCAACCGATCAAAGAGTGATTGAAGCGACTCACCCTTTGTCCAATCATATCTAGCAAGCTCACTCTCCAAAGCTTCAACTCTATGTCTCTTAGCTTTGGGATCTCCTTCATGTGACATTTTAAGAACATTCCAAATGTCACGGGCATCTTCTCTTCCTTGAACTTTCCAGTATTCTTCCGGACAAAGACTTCCTTTAATTATGCTCATTGCTTGAGCATTGCGATGAACCTCTTGCATCATTTCCGGAGTCATCTCTTCTCCTTGGGCGGGCTTATACATACCTACATTAACAATCTCCCAAAGACTAGGATGCACACCGATTAAATGCGACTTCATCTTCTCGGCCCACTCGTCATAGTTCAACTCACTAAGAGTCGGTAACTTTCCAAGTGGGGCAGAAGAGAAGTTGGGAATAAAATTTCTAGAGTAATCGAATTGAACTTTACTAAATTCGTTATCTTTGCTTTTAGTAGATGATCCTTCAGTGTTGAGACTTACCTTGCTCAACACCTTTGACACCAAAATATCCACTAGATCGTCATTGTAATCAAATTTTCCTTTACCTTTATCTTCTTCGACCTTTCTTCTTGATTCTTCTTCTTCGGCCTTTTTCTTAGCATCTTCCTCTTTCATTTTGAGGAACATCTTCTCGGCAATCTTCATGGCGAGGTCGAGAACCTTGGGGTCCACTTCCTCACCGGAAGATGTGATGGGGATATCCTCGAGGATAGGATCCACATGGACCCGTTGAGTAGACATGATCGTTTCCTCACGCGATTAAGCGTAAAACGAGGTACGAAGCTCTGATACCAATTGAAAGTAGCCTAGAGAGAGGGTGAATAGGCTAATCTGAAAATTTTCACAACAAACTTCGAAAGATTGTTAAATACACAATTCGACTGGTGCAGGCCGGTTCAACAGCTACGTGCGCAAGTTGAACCACTCTGAACCAATCCAACTGTTTTATAAACTTTAGACTAAAATCTACTCGAAAAAGTATTTCGCGAGTTCTTAAGAGAAGTAAGGTATAGCAAAGATAGAATGAAAAGATGAATATGTAAAGGCTATTTCACTTCTAGATAAACTCTACGGAAAAATCTTTATGTCAATCTTGCAAGTAAAGATATCTTAAGTTAAAGACAAGCAAGAACACAAGACACAAGATTTAATCCGAGGTTCGGCCACACCACAAAGGTGTCCTACTCCCCATTGAGGAGCCCACAAAGGGCCAGGTCTTTTTCAACCCTAGTCCTCCAAAAGCCGACCACAAAGGTCAAGGCAATCTCTTCTTATCTCAGCTCAAAGAGCGGGTGATACAAACTTCTTGGGGTCGTCCACAAATTTGGAGACTCCCAAGCAACCTCAAAAGATCTTGAAACCTAGGGTTTCAAGAACACCAAGAAAGCACAAGAGGGGTTTGCACAAGCTCAAGTCTTTGTAAAAAGAGATGGGAGAGGAAAGCCAAATCGTGAGCACAAGCACAAACCTCACACCCAAGAGATCCTCCAACAAGGTTGAATTTTGAGGAAGATTTAAGTGTGAGAGAGATGGGAAAAAGGAGTGCTTTGTCTCAAGTTAGGTGAGCAATAAATGTGTAAGTGTCCAGCCGTATTGAAGAAGGGAGAGAGAGGGTTCTATTTATAGTCACGGCTCAAAAACTAGCCGTTTGACCAGAAACCTCGCAGAAAACTGGTTGAGCTGCCCCCTAGGGCGGTTGAACCGCCCCCTGAGAGGTCAGCAGACTGTCTGCCAGTCTGACTGCCAGACTGACTGGCAGACTGACTTGCAGGCGGGACAGACAGGTCAGGACCGGTTGAACCGCCCCCTGACACCCCTGGTGACCTGACTGCCAGTCTGACTGGCAGACTGCAGATCAGAAGTCAGAGGGGGTCAGAGACCAGTTGAGCTGCCCCTAGGACCAGTTCAGCTGGTCTAGACCAGAGAGTTTTGGAGAGAAAACCCCAGCTCAGCTGCCCGGGGGCAAGTTCAGCTGGTGTATGGTCAAAGAGGTCCACAGCTGAAGTTGAAGTTCAGCTGGAGTTGAAAGCTCAACTCAGCTGAAGTCCAGCTCAGCTGAAAAGCTCAACTGTAGCTGAAGAAGCTCAACACAGCTGAAGTTAAGTTCAGCTGGAAAGCTCAGCTGCAGTTGAAGAAGTTCAACTGCTTTTCAGCAAGAACACTCTAGGTTTCTCAACCCTAACCATGGTCAACCAAATAATGTTAAAGTGATTTTTGGTTTTCAAAAATAGTTTTTGAATTTGGAGACTTGAGCTATAGCAAACACCTATACCTGTGCGGAAAAGAATAAGGAAGAATTACATCATGCAACACAAGATTTTACATAAAATTTTATACGTCCGTTGCATGAAGTCCTTGGTGCTTCCTTAAGTTCCTATTTCTTTCTAATCATACATTGAGAACAAAAACTGTTAGTACCCTTATTTGTTTTGTCATTAAATCACCAAAACCCTCATTTGGGGTTGATTGCACTTACAGGAATACTTTGCAATTCATCAACTGACAGTGCATTAGGTACAAGAGAATCTGCTATTAGATGTTCTTGGGGGGACATCTGTCTATTTATGCCAGAAATGGTTCTTCTATTTTGTAGTTTCACTTTCGTTTGAACTGATCTGGCGACAAGGAATTCCATAATACTTGCAACAACAACATGTTCCAGGGTTACTTGTCTGTTGGTTTGGTTGTGCATCCTTTTGGGTCTTGAATTTCTGTTCATCAGTTGTTTTATTCATAGTGTTGTTTTGATTTGCCAACACACCACATTCTTTGCATTTAGTGACATCACTTGTCGTTGACATTCCAAGGTCTGACATCTGTATGGGTATGGCAAGGAAGGAAGGGACGAAAGGGTTGAGCAAAGACAGATTGTAGAGAGCAGAGAAAACCCATCTATCTAAGGTTTTACCTAGTTAACTGATGCCATTGTGGACAAAAGTCACACAATACACCAACAATCATTTCAAAGAAGCAAATCAAACATGAACACAAAGGATAATGAACTCAAGCATACCAGCACAACACAATCAAATTCTACTCATTCAACCAAAACAAAAGGTGAGACAGGGTTTGGAATAAGAAAGATATTATAAAGTCAAGGAGTCAGGTAAGAAATATCAAGGAGTTAGACAAGACATATTTGTCGGTGTCCAATAGTGAAATAAGATAATCATGAACTATTAAAGTGAGGATAAATGATATAACCAAGGATATGTAGTGAGTTAGGGAGAAAGTATTATCAAGGAGACAAAATAATAGAGCATTATCAAGTAGGAGTAAGGAGACAAAGAATTCAGTATATCAAGGTAGATATTGCACAAGGATGGCAATACAATGGCACGAAAGCAAAAGTATAAGAATTCAATAGGGAGAAAGCATTATCAAGGAGAAAAGTAGAGAGGCAAAAGTTTAATATATCAAGGTAGATATTGCGCAAGGGTGGCAATACCATGGCAAGAAAACAAAAGTATAAGAAGTCAAGAGTTATATAGCAATATTAGGGACTAGAAAACCACTTATAATATAATATCGCCATTACCGTTCTAGTCGAAAATCTTAATACTAAAGAACTATCCTATCAACATAGCCAAGAAGTCTAGTAATAGTTCTAGGGGATCCATAACAAAACTTCTTGCGGAGTGGGGATAAGACGGAGAATAGGGCATCGTCGATAGCTTCGAAAGGGTTTCTTCTGGCAAACTTTGCTTCAAGTTCCACAATCCTAACTTGATCATCTTGTAGTGCTTCTGAGTAGAGTCTTCTGATAGACCAAAATCAGACTAGAAGAGTTGAAAATAAAAGAGACGAGTTTTGATATAAAGTAAGTTTTTATGGAGGAAAATATATCAGGCTTTGAAAGACTGACTGGGCTTTCCATTTCTAACTAATCTAGCGACCTACGGTCACATTGCTTTGATACCACTTCTGTCACACCCGTTTCTAAGGGCAGAGCCGGGAGCATATGTATGTCAGGATCTATTTCCACACATATGTTGACGTCACAAGTGTAATATATCAAAAGAACAATGCATAAAAGCGTAAATAACGATTATATTAACATATTACACTTCGAACAGACATAATGTCTTAACCTTTATTCATCAAAGTACAGCGAAACAGGGACATCCATCCACAGGAAGATGACCAGGGGTATCACTAGACTAGCATCCATGGAGTTCAGCATCATATCTTCATCTGCAACTTCTGATCAAAATTAAGCAAGGGTGAGCTCACTTATAGTCGGGGCTCAGCAAGTGGGGGAAAAACTAATGCAAGGTAACAAGGTGAGGCTAAGGTTGAACAGTAAGCATTTTAGTTGGTCAACATTTTATTAACAACACTTGTCTTACTAATAAGTGTGAATCCCAAGTATCCCATTTAAATAAAGGAATATGAGTATATCAAAAACACTTAAGTGAAACCACTTAAGCAAACCATTGGCAGATCATCGGATCTCGATTTATTTCCATCTTCAAGTTCAATTATCATGTGAGGAGTCCAGGCTGCTCTTAACCGTGAGCACGGCTGATATATCAGTTTTACACTATGCAGAGGTGGCGCATCTTTACCCATGAGCCGCGATTCCCTTCTAGCCCGGGTTAGCTAGACCCGAATTCACTTCCGAGGTGAATGGCTAGGGTCTCACTACGAGGCTTCTCCCTAGAGTCCTCATTACGCAAATGTTGGAAATGGTCAAACTACATAAAGCACACCTAATGTAACCAACCTATAGTCCAGACTGCAGGGTAAAGCTTTGGGAACTATGCCTGTATCCAATCTGCCTGAGCCGGAACTATAAGCGCTTGCCAGATGCCCCCGTTTCGGTCGACCACGACCAGCACCCAACATAAGACTTCCCTAGTTATTTAGCCAAGACCAGAGCCATGATAGTCCTCATGGTAGCACTGTTTTCCCGGGTGGTCACTCCATGTTCCAATTAATATGCAATTATCTTGTTTAACCATCGGGTTAACAACAACAATGTACACTTACCATTTGGAACATTAATATCATAAGCGGGAGTGACTGCATAAAGTTAAGTTGTAGCAATAGCATAGCTACTTGATTGGATCATAATCCCAGGTTAAACAAGGAGTAAGGTTAGAAAGGTTATCTAAATAGGTAACCCATCAAATTATGCATATATATCTAAAAGAGTAAACTTTATTAAATGTATTGTTTGGGATCAAATAGAGTATGCAGAGGGAGAAGTCCACTTGCCTTGCTTATTGAAAATTTGAGGTTCTTCCACGTAATAGCACTTGATTCTCAATTATTAGATCAATCACTGAATATCACACAAACAAACAAGAACAAACACCACTCAATAACATACCACATTCACCATACGTAAAGCTAAAAGAGAGCCTAACGAAAAGAGCGTTCGCTTTTCAAATACGTCGCAAGTCATGGTTATAATAAGAGGGTATTCTTAAAAAATGTCTGATATATACTTTATAAAACAAGACATGAGCTTAAAATGTCTTAATTAAACTATACAAATATTAGGTTCACTAATTTAATCTTTTATAAACGTCATACGCGATACGTCTAAGATAAAGGATTTATAAGACGATAAAACACGTTATAACGATATTAAACATTTTTAACCTTTTAGAATAGATATAAGTTATATATCTAGGGTTAATGGACTACTAATCACGTTATTAATTTTAGAAGCATTATGGAGCATATAATTCATTGTTAAACCTATCACTTATGATAAATTAAGATATAAGTCTAAATAGGTTTTATGTGAAAAGGTCATTATTATTATTAAATACCTATTTATGGAAAGTTATGGTATATGCCTTAAATGAACTTTTATGTAAAAGACAATGAATAAACAACTATATTTTATTTTTATTAGAGAGTACATGTCCTATATTCTTTGTTAAGAAAGCTATATACAAAACAAATATGTAAACAAACATTTTAATTATAAAAAAGGATATGAACACTAATTTTCTTTATTTTATCCTTTAGGGACCACTAAATGATATATATAAATAATATGGATTCAATGTGATGAACGGATTAATCACGCTTACATTACTAGTTATGGACAAATTGAAATGTAAGTCTAATTATTAAATTGTGAGAAAGTATAAATAATCTATTGATTATATTTAGTTTCAATTTAGGGACATATGACCAAAATCATTTGAAAGGAAACAATATAAACTATCATTTTAGTTTATAAAAGCAATGACTCTTGTTATCTTTTAATTAAGAAAATATACATAACCTATTAATTGAACATATATTTATCTTCAATTTTTATTAAGAAACATATGGTTTACCTATTCTTTTAAGTTTCTATTTAATACAGCTATACTTAAACATCTATAACGAAACTTGGTAAATTATAAACATGATATCTATTAAAAGTTCATTTTAAACTAGAAACAAATTATCTACTTCTTTAGTAAGAAACCTATGTTTATTAACATACTATCAATTTCTTTATTAGAAAAGTGTGAGCGTCTAATTAGGTCATTTTAACATTATAAAATTCTATCCTTTTGATTTTCTTCCTTTCTTTCCTATATAGGAATTATACGTATACTAAAAATTGTTTACTTATAATTCTTCTAACATTAATATTCTAAGAATTAATATAAATTACTAAATGAGACTTTTAATAACATATTCATGGTTATTATGACATGAATAAACAGGTTACTAATTCTAAGTAATTAGGTGCTATACTTATGAATACATTTATTTATGACTAGTAAAATTTATAGAAATGCGTGGCTTTATTCCTATTTCAAAATTATACTTATATCAATACTAATCAACTATCGCTCTACACACTAAAGTGAAATCAAATATATAAACGTTTTCTAGTATGAAAATCACGGAAGTAGTGAATAGTGACCGTACTCATTTTTAAAATTATAAAATCATACGCATATTCAAAGTATTATCGCGGGGTTCGATTTTGGCTACACGTATACATCGCATCTCTAAAAATCGTACGTGTGAATCGCCAAATTGAATCAACATTACAACAATAATTCATAAGATCAATAAAGTAATTCAAACATGATTTAGAAAATACATTATCGGGTTGGGGTTGTCTTCAACCTTGAGTTCGCTCATATGTAGGGATGAACGTCGTCGAGGGGGTTTCGACCGTGCAGGGGAGGACAGTGGATTTGGCGTCGAGCAGGGAACGACGAAATCCTCATGCTGCGCGGGCGAAGCTCTGACCGGGTTCCACGGACAGCGTGGCGAACGGCGACGGCGTAGACGAACTCCGGCAATGGCGTGGGTGAGTGGGAGAGAGAGGGAGCTTGGGGAGGAAGAGAGCTCGAGTAGGGGAGGAGAACAGAGGAGCTCGCCGTCCAATTTATAGAGGGAGGAGAGGGAGAGAGAGACGCCGGGGAGGAGAAGAAACGACGACCTGCCATTCAAGCTGTCATCAAAGGCATTCATCATCAGAGGGATTAATGGGGAGGAAAAGGAATAGACGTATTGAAGCTCCATTCACGCAGAGGAGTCGGCTAGACGGGTCGGTAGCGCGCTTCACGGTACTCGGCTGGCGGGGCTCCAGGCTTGTGCTCGGCATCGAGCATAGGGGCGCGCGCAGGGCGCCCGTGCTGCGCGCGAGGTCGCAGCTTGTGCATGGGGTGGTCCTGCACGGCATGGCAGTGGCGTCGAGGCGGCTTTTGGTCCAGCTCTAGGCGTGTATGGCGCGGTCACCTGGGCACCGCATGGTCGGGCTAGGTGCTGGAGCGGTCGCGGGATGGCGCTGCTCGGTCGGTCGGGTGAGACGGCGTCGCGGCGGGGTCGCGTCGGGCGCGCAGGGGCGCTCGGCCGGTGTCCTGGCAGCGCACCTGGGAGAGAGAAACGAGGGAGAGGAGAGAAGAGAGAGAAAGGGAGAAGGAGTGGCGGCTGAGAGGAGAGAACAGGGAGGCGGCGGCTTGCAGCAGAGAGAGGAGCGCGCGCGGCTAGGGTAGGAGGGGGTGCGTGGCTGGCTTAATGGGCCGATGGGCCAGTTTAGTTAGGGTTTTGTTGTTTTTTTTTCTCTTATTTTTTTCCTTTTCCGAATTCAAAATACATTTTGAAATAATCCTAAAAATCAAATAATCAAACCAAAATTATTTATAAACAATATATTAATTCTTAGACTAATATTTATTATATTATTTATGTGAATTTTAATTTTAAGAAGAAATGATATTCAATATTAAAAATTACTTATGAGCAATCAAAAATCATTCTGAATGAAATAAATAACAAACACTTCAATGGAAAATTTATTATCATAAATACCATTATTAACTAAATGTATTATTTTTATTTAATGATTTTCATAGTGTCACATCTTCAAAGGGGTCGCGACTCTCATACACCTATACCTAGGAGGCGAGGCAGGGCAACACTACGAGGCCTTTACAAAGTTCACTAGCTTCCGAAAACCCGCTACAGTTTATGGGAAGAGCACTTACAAGAATCCCCCGTCTAACCGCCATCGCAGCTAAATCAACCCGAGAACCTTCTTGCATGCAACTCCCCTACTGCCCTTGCCCTTTCGGGTAAGGTAGTCTTCCACTAGCTTTCCTAATTAGTCAGTCAAGGGCGTCCCATTAAACCTTTGTAGTGGCACGTGTTACTCAAGTTAAGCTCTATGTTCCAATTAACATTAATGATCTTAACATGAACATAAATAGACTAACAAAAGAATTGGAACATATATATAATAAATGATTATCCCAAAACCATGTAAAGCAATAGCAAACTACCCAAGTGATTCAGGGGTAAATAAGGTAATGAGATAAACAATCTAGGGTGACCTATCGGGTCCCATCAAAATTAACATATGCATGAATAAATGATATTAAAGAACATTATTGGGTAGAAAGTGGTCAAGGGCACAACTTGCCTTCAATGAGCTCCTGCTCAGCTACTTCAATCTGCTGCTCACTAGTATCCTCAGTCACGGGCTCTTTTACTCGCCACAATACAAACAAGCACAGTATATAGAGAAAATTTAACATCACACCAAACATATAAACAAAATACACATTAATAATCTACACATTAAAATAAAATCCTAAGAACAGGAATCATAATTTTTGGAGTTATAGATTTTAAGATATGAATTTCCAAAGGTTTTATGTGCTTAAAATAGGATTAAGTGAGAAATTAATTTTCTTGTTGTTGTCATGACAAAACAGAGACTCTAAGTGTTAGAGAATAAAATTACAAAATTTTAGGAACTGGAATGGAGTAATTTGGAGTTCATATGAAATTTCTATGAATTTAACAAGTTTCTGCAATTAATTTAATACAAAAATTCCTTTTCTAATTGATTTTATGAAATTTATTCACTGACTGGGCTGCGCCTCAATAACTAGACAAGGCAAGGGTTCTGGGGCAAAGTGTTCCAAGACTCAGAAACCCGAGGAGAGGACCGCGGGTTGAGGTCAGTATAATACAGGGGCTCTTTAATAAAACAACCCGACCGAAAGGGTATGGGGACACTACGGCCGTCGGATCGGAAATCGGCCGCCAGGATTAGATCTATCTATCATATGAAGCGGTACGGAGCCGTGGCCCTCGGATCCACATCCAAGGATTTGGATTTAATGCGCGAAAATCTCATTGCGACTGCCGGATCTGACATTGACGGACACGATGTAATTGATCAAAGGGGTATGCGCGATTAAATCAGAACCGCCCAACTACGATCTCACGGCTGACGCTGGCTCTACTGTCCATCTAATCGCAGTCGCGCGTTGTGAAATCTATGGTCCTGAAGTCATCTTCCTCCCCTGATTCCGACGGCGGTCGCCCGCACCAGAAAGTGCGCCGCCGTTGAGCGTGAGTTAAGCCGTCCGATAACGCGGCTGAGTCGTGGTTTGCTACGCACAACGGATAAGAAAAGATGAGCTGCACAAAGCGACCATACCGGAGTTAGGAGCACGAGCAGGGTTGTCCACAGGAGATGTTGCGTGACGGCGAGCCTTGTTTTCCGACGGCGGGATCCCGGCGCGCCGCCCTATTGACGCAACGACTGATTACAGCAAGGCACGTAAAGAACACCGCAGTCCGCCCCTGCCTCTGCGCTGAAGATCCCAAACCTACGCTCAGCTTCTCGTGTTCTCTCTCTCTCTACGATGTCGAGCTCCTAGCGCATAGGTACCGGTGAGAGAAAAAGAAAGAAGGCGGCGAGGTGCTAGGAGGTTAGAGAAATAGGGTTTCAGCGTCTGGTCTTATACCCACCTGGGAATTGGTCAAGGCGCTAGCTTTGGTCTGGAACGCGGCGGATTCGTCGGAGGTCGTTTCAGCGTGAAGGTTGTTCAAGCTCCGCGGATTTCCGGGCGCGCCTGGAGGAAGAGGGAGCGTGGCGGTCCGATTGTGCGACTGCCCGGGGGGGCCAACGGTCAGCGGGAAAGGCACAAGCGCCACGGTTCAGCTGAGCTGGGCTGCGCAGACGACTTCCTCAAGTGGGCTGAAATGAGTGATTCGAGCCCAGTAAGGTTTCTATTCTTTTTCTTTTATCCTCCTTGTCTTCTATTCTATTTTCTTTCTCATTTTTGAATCTGAATTTGAATTTCCAATTTGTGGTGAACTTGTACTCAAATCTCTGAGTATATGTTTTGAATAAATTATTGTGGAATAAATTTATCTATTTGTAAATTTATTATATATTTTTTTGTATTTTAGAGTATTTTTCTCTTTCCTTCTCTATTTCAAACCCTAATTCTCAATTTAGGATCCAAACTTCATCTTAAGTAATTATTTTATTTCTACTAGCTTTATTATTGTTATTACTTTAATGCGCAAGTAAACAGAAACTCCAAAGGATGCACAAGTTATTTGAGTGTATTTTGTTAACTATTTATTCTTGTTAAGTGAGGTGTTCACATGAAATGATGGATAGAGATAACACACACACACACACACACACACACATATATATATATATATATGAATTTAACTTCTCTTTTTAGATTTTCTTATAAAGTAGGTATTACAAATCCTACCCCCTTAAAAATAATCTCATCCTCGATATTTAGGAAGAACGAGGGAAAAGATGGGGAAAATCTATGCGAAGCTCTTCTTCTCTTTCCCATGTTGCTTCATCTTCGCCATGGTGACTCCATTGCACTTTGCACATCTTTATCACCTTATTTCTTGTAACTCGAGTCAAAGTATCAAGAATCTTGATCGGATACTCCGTGTAAGTCAAATCACCCTGAACACTGAGCTCTTCCATCGGTAACTGTTCCTCAGGGACACGGAGACACTTCTTAAGTTGAGATACGTGGAACACATTATGCACATCGGATAGAGTAGCAGGTAACTCGAGTTGGTATGCCATCTCCCCAACTCGCCTAAAGATCAAGAATGGTCCAATATAGCGAGGGGACAATTTGCCCTTAACTTTGAATCTCCTCATTCCACGAAGTGGTGACACCTTTAGGTACACATAATCTCCTTTTTCAAATTCCAGTGCTCTCCTTCTATTATCAGCATAGTTCTTTTGCCTAGTTTGAGCTACCCTCAAATTTTCTCGAATTATATAGACTTGTTCTTCTGCTTCTTGAATCAGTTCAGGCCCAAAGAATTGTCTTTCTCCAGTCTGATCCCAATACAAAGGAGTCCTGCACTTCCTCCCATATAAAGCCTCAAAAGGTGACATTTTCAGACTGGCCTGATAGCTATTGTTATATGAAAACTCAGCATAATGTAGACTCTTATCCCAACTTCCTCCATGCTGAAGGGCACATGCTCTCAACATATCTTCCAATACTTGATTAGTCCTTTCAGTCTGTTCATCAGTCTGAGGGTGATAAGCTGTACTAAAATTCAACTTGGTATTCATGTTCTCATGAAAGCTTCTCCAAAACCTCGAGGTAAACTGCGAACCTCGATCAGACACGATCTTCTTCGGTACTCCATGTAAACACACAATCCGAGCCATATATAACTCTGCTAGCTGAGAACCTTTATAAGTAGTCTTGACAGGAATAAAGTGAGCCACTTTAGTTAATCTATCCACAATCACCCATATAGCATCATATCCTTTCTGGGTGCGAGGCAATCCAGTAATAAAATCCATACCAATCTCTTCCCACTTCCACTCGGGTATCTTCAGTGGGTGCAATAGTCCAGCTGGCCTCTGATGTTCAACCTTAACTCTTTGAGATACATCGCACATAGCCACATGTGCAGCCACATCTCTCTTCAATCCATACCACCAATACTTACGCTTCAAATCCTAATACATCTTGGTACTACCAGGATGAATAGAATAATCTGAATCATGGGCCTCCTTTAAAATAGTCTCTCGAAGGCTTTCAATATCAGGAACACACATCATGTCCTTGAACCATACGGTGCCTTGCTCATCTTCCGTGAATTCCGGACCTCGACCTTCAGTAATCAGATCCTTAATCTCTTGTATCTTAGCATCACCAATCTATCCTTTGCGGATTTCTTGCTCCAAAGTAGGTTCCACATCAATAGTAACTCCTTCAGTATGAGCAACTATCCCCAGGTTAAGTCTCCTGAAATCCTCAACAATCTCGTCGGGTAGCTAGGCAACAATAGCTAAATGAACATGCTCCTTTCGACTCAAGGCATCTGCAACCAAATTCGCCTTACCCGGGTGATAGTGAATCTCCAAATCATAATCCTTAATAAGCTCCAACCAACGGCGTTGCCTAAGGTTGAGATCCTTCTGAGTGAATATATACTTCAAACTCTTATGATCTGTATATACTTGGCACTTGGTCCCCATGATATAATGTCTCCAAATTTTAAGCGCATGCACAACGGCTGGCAATTCCAAGTCATGAGTGGGGTAGTTCAATTCATGTTTCCGTAACTGACAAGACGCATAGGCGATCACATGTCCTTCTTGCATGAGCACACATCCTAAGCCTTGGCCAGATTCATCACAATAAATATCAAATCCTTTCTGTAGGTCTGGCATAACCAATACTGGTGGCGACATCAATCTCTTCTTCAATTGATCAAAACTATCTTGACACTTCTCATCCCACTTAAATTCTCTTCCCTTCTCCAGAAGCGAGGTCATAGGCTTAGCAATCTTAGAAAATCCTTCAATAAATCTCCAATAATATCCTGCTAATCCTAAGAAACTCTGAATCTCAGTAACTGTAGTGGGTACTCTCCACTCCATTATCTCCTTAACCTTAGCAGGATCCACTGATATTCCTCCATTAGAAATAATATGACCAAGAAATGGCACCTCGCCAATCCAAAACTCGCACTTGCTGAACTTGGAATATAGCTGGTTATCTCGTAGCTTCTGTAGCACCAATCTCAGATGTTCCTCATGATCGCTATCACTCTAGGAATAAATAAGGATATCGTCGATGAATACCACGACGAATCTGTCCAAACACTCCATAAACACCTTATTCACCAAGTTCATAAAATAAGCTGGTGCATTGGTTAATCCAAATGACATAACAGTGAACTCATATAATCCATATCGAGTCGAGAAAGTCGTCTTGGGAATATCCGATGGTCTAATCCTCATCTGATGGTAACCCGATCAGAGATCAATCTTCGAGAATACCCTAGCACCTCTCATCTGATCAAATAGGTCCTCAATACGGGGTAACGGATGCTTGGTCTTCACAGTAACATCATTAAGTGATCTGTAATCCACACACATCCGTTGTGATCCATCCTTCTTCTGCACAAACAGAACCGACGCTCCCCAAGATGAGGAACTCGGACGAATGTACCCAGCCTCTTGCAACTCCATTAACTGCTTCTTAAGTTCCTTTAACTCCTCTGCGGACATCCTGTATGGCCGTTTAGAAATGGGGGCAGTCCCAGGTAAGAGATCAATAACAAACTCAACTTCTCTATCAGGTGGCATCCCTGGTAACTCCTCTAGAAAGACATCCGGAAAATCTCTAACCACACGGATGTTGTCACCAACAAACTCCTCAGGTATAAAGAACATTGCACGTTTGGATGAGGTGGTTACTGCAATATTAACTTGAAATCTTTCTCCTTTAGGGGTAGTGAGTTCTACGGTACCTCTACCACATGCTATAATGGCCTTTGCCTTTCTTAACCATGACATACCAAGGATCTGATCTATACTGCTTGCCTCTAATATTATAGCAGTAGCTCCAAATTCTCTACCCATAATTGTTAATGTCAATCTACGTGTCATTTGATTTGCCTCAACAGGCCCTTTAGGTGTAATTACTATCATTGGTTTTCTCATATTTAGCAGTGGTATCTCATTTGTGTTGGCATATCGAGCAGACATGAATGAGTGTGTAGCACCAGAATCAAATAATATAGTTGCAGGAATAGCATTAACATAAAACATACCAAGTACGATGTCAGCACCATCCGGAGTAGCATCAACGCTGACTTGATTAACCTTGGCAATAGAATATCCCTTGCCAGATCCTAGAGTTTGCTGCCTATTCTGAACTGGAGTAGTAGCAATCCTCTGTGGGCAGACATTTGCATAGTGTCCAGTCTTCCCACACTTGAAACAAGTGGTGTCGACACTCTGCCTTGAAAACTTCGTCGGGGTGCCAGTGGGGGTAGCCTGCCGAGGAGGTGGAGTCCTCAGTGGTGGCTGCTGAACTGGGCGCTGGCCTCCGCCAGTGCGAACTGGTGTACCCTGGGGTGAACTGTAGCGAGGACGAACACTGCTGCTTCCTTGTCCTTGAGATATAGCCTTTCTCTTCAAATCTCCCAGCTGAACACGCTTGTGTTCAATAGCTAGAGCCTTATCGAGCAGCCTTTGAAATGATGGAAACGTATGTGCCACCAAAGCATACTGTAGAGGTCCATTGAGTCCTTCAATAAAATGTTCATGTTTCCTCTCATCCTCAGCAACTTCATCTGGGGCATATCTGGATAATTGAATAAACTTGTCGCGGTACTCGCTGACTGACATACTTCCTTGCTTCAGCGACAGAAATTCCTTCTTCTTAATCTTCATTAATCCAGCAGGTATATGATAATTCCTGAATTGTGTACTGAACTCTGCCCAAGTAATAGTGTCAGCAGCATCGTGGGCAGCAGTATATGAATCCCACCAGTCAGCAGCAGGACCTGTCAGACATCCAGAAGCATATAAAACCTTCTCCCGGTCAGTTGACTATGCAATATTCAACATCTTCTCAATGGACTTCAGCCAATCATCTACATCCAATGGATCAGGAGAGCTTGCAAACGTTGGTGGCTTATAACTCATGAACTCCCTATGCTTATCACGGGGTGGAACTGGTGGTGGTGGTGGAGGTAGTGGTACTTGTTGTTGTTGTTGCTGCTGCTGCTGCTGTTGTTGTTGTTGTTGCATTTGCTGTTGTAGCTGCTATTGCGCCCTTCTTTCCTGGTGTATCTCTTCTCGCTCTTGGCGCAATTCCTGGCGTATCTCTTCTCTTTCCTGACGCATCTCCTGGCGTTCTTGCTGCATTTGAGCATGCATATCTACCATAGTATCCTCCATTTGTTGCATCATCCTCATCTGAGCTGCAATGAGTGGGTCAACTCCGCCTGGTGGAGAAATATGAGGATTCATCTCTGTTGGCTGTGGCTGGGTTTGTCTATATATCCATCGAGTGTGTCGATTAGGAGGTAAATCAATTCCACCACCCCGCCTAGTATTGACCATCTGAGTTAGATACATATGGTAAGAGAATAGTAGACAAGGCAGGTATTTACAAATCAGGTTACTTTGGGGGATTTTATTAGCTAAGCAGATTAATATTTTACCTACCATAGCTAATTCATTACCTTATGGTGGTACATACTAAGATGTCCATATATAATATTTCAATCAATCAAAGAAGCAAATCAGACATTGATCATCAGAACAATCAACCAACATTTTAAATAGAGAAATTAGTTTAAATTTTTTGTCTTAGGTTCCCTACCTCTTAAAAAGATCATAGTGGTAGGATTCCAAGGTGTGAAATCCATCTTGTCTTAGAGTAGAAAAGATAAGATCAATCAGAGTAGAATAGCAAAAGGTGAGACGAGATCAAGTTGAGATGAGTATAGAATGAATCAGAATAAGGTAAGTAGGAAAGGGTTTGTCCATTTCTATCTTGGTTTCGTCCTACAGTCAACATTTCCTCTGATACCACTTCTGTCACACCCGGCTTTAAGGAACAAAGCCAGGTGCATCTCATACATGCGCCAAGAAGACAACATATATAATAACAGAGAGTATAGAGATAAATGTCACAATAATCAGAGTATTTATTACATAGCGGAAGACTTATTACAAAATAAAAGATAAATATACGAACTAAGGACCGTCGTTGGCGCCAATGTCAACTGAGAAACACCACCAAGATCAGGTCATACTCCTCGCCTTGTGGCTCCTCCTGAACCACCTGCTCTTCTCCTGTGGGGGGTGTGAGACAGCAAGGGTGAGCTCACACATGATCATAGCTCAACAAGTTGTGGGGAACCAGTGGACATGAACTCACAAAGGTGGGAGTTCATGTGATGTGTAAGGCTAATCAATGACAGGGGTTAAAGCTGAGCATTGCTTTTAAGTAGTTGGTCAAAATTTTATTAGCAGTTACTAAGTGTAAGTAAATACCAAACCTTAAATAAAGTAATTGAACAAAATTAATAATAAACCCATGCAATGCAAATGACAAAATTGAATTTAAGTTTCATAATTTAATCATCAGAGAGTCCTGAGCTGCTCATAACCGTGAGCTCGGCTAGTATACCAGTTTTACACTCTGCAGAGGTTGTACCCTTTAACCACAACTCATGTTACCCATCTGCCAAGGGGTCGCGACTCCCATACACCTCTACCTAGGAGGTGAGGCAGGGCAACACTACGAGGCCTTTACAAAGTTCCACTAGCTTCCGAAAACCCGCTACAGTTTATGGGAAGAGCACTTGCAAGAATCCCCTGTCTGACCGCCATCGCAGCTAAATCAACCCGAGAACCTCCTTGCATGCAACTCCCCTACTGCCCTTGCCCTTTCGGGTAAGGTAGTCTTCCACTAGCTTTCCTAACTAGTCAGCCAAGGGCGTCCCATTAAACCCTTGTGGTGGCACGTGTTACTCAAGTTAAGCTCTATGTTCCAATTAACATTAATGATCTTAACATGAACATAAATAGACTAACAAAAGAATTGGAACATAGATATAATAAATGATTATCCCAAAACCATGTAAAGCAATAGCAAACTACCCAAGTGATTCAGGGGTAAACAAGGTAATGAGATAAACAATCTAGGGTGACCTATCGGGTCCCATCAAAATTAACATATGCATGAATAAATGATATTAAAGAACATTATTGGGTAGAAAGTGGTCAAGGGCACAACTTGCCTTCAATGAGCTCCTGCTCAGCTACTTCTATCTGCTGCTCACTAGTATCCTCAGTCACGGGCTCTTCTACTCGCCAGAATACAAATAAGCACAGTATATAGAGAAAATTTAACATCACACCAAACATATAAACAAAATATACAATAATAATCTACACATTAAAATAAAATCCTAAGAACAGGAATCATAATTTTTGGAGTTATAGATTTTAAGATATGAATTTCCAAAGGTTTTATGTGCTTAAAATAGGATTAAGTGAGAAATTAATTTTCTTGCTGTTGTCATGACAAAACAGAGACTCTAAGTGTTAGAGAATAATTACAAAATTTTAGGAACTGGAATGGAGTAATTTGGAGTTCATATGAATTTTCTATGAATTTAACAAGTTTCTGCAATTAATTTAATACAAAAATTCCTTTTCTAATTGATTTTATGAAATTTATTCACTGACTGGGTTGCGCCTCAATAACTAGACAAGGCAAGGGTTCTGGGGCAAAGTGTTCCAAGACTCAGAAACCCGAGGAGAGGACCGCGGGTTGAGGTCAGTATAATACAGGGGCTCTTTAATAAAACAACCCGACCGAAAGGGTATGGGGACACTACGGCCGTCGGATCGGAAATCAGCCGCCACGATTAGATCTATCTATCATATGAAGCGGTACGGAGCCGTGGCCCTCGGATCCACATCCAAGGATCTGGATTTAATGCGCGAAAATCTCATTGCGACCGCCGGATCTGACATCGACGGACACGATGTAATTGATCGAAGGGGTACGCGCGATTAAATCAGAACCGCCCAACTACGATCTCACGGCTGACGCTAGCTCTACTGTCCATCTAATCGCAGTCGCGTGTTGCGAAATCTACGGTCCTGAAGTCGTCTTCCTCCCCTGATTCCGACGACGGTCGCCCGCACTAGAAAGTGCGCCACCGTTGAGCGTGAGTTAAGCCGTCCGATAACGCGGCTGAGTCGTGGTTTGCTATGCACAACGGATAAGAAAAGATGAGCTGCACAAAGCGACCATACCGGAGTTAGGAGCACGAGCAGGGTTGTCCATGGGAGATGCTGCGTGACGGCGAGCCTTGTTTTCCGACGGCGGGATCCCGGCGCGCCGCCCTATTGACGCAACGACCGATTACAGCAAGGCACGTAAAGAACACCATGGTCCACCCCCGCCTCTGCGCTAAAGATCCCAAACCTGCGCTCGGCTTCTTATGTTCTCTCTATCTCTACGATGTCGAGCTCCCAGCGCGTAGGTACCGGTGAGAGAAAAAGAAAGAAGGCGGCGAGGTGCTTGGAGGTTAGAGAAATAGGGTTTCGGTGTCTGGTCTTATACCCACCTAGGAATTGGTCAAGGCGCTAGCTTCGGTCTGGAACGCGGCGGATTCGTCGGAGGTCGTTTCAGCGTGAAGGTTGTTCAAGCTCCGCGGATTTCCCGGCGCGCCTGGAGGAAGAGGGAGCGTGGCTGTCCGGTTGTGCGACTGCTTGGGGGGGCCCAACGGTCAGCGCGAAAGGCACAAGCGCCACAGTTCAGCTGAGCTGGGCTGCGCAGACGACTTCCTCAAGTGGGCTGAAATGAGTGATTCGAGCCCAGTAAAGTTTCTATTCTTTTTCTTTTATCCTCCTTGTCTTCTATTCTATTTTCTTTCTCATTTTTGAATCTGAATTTGAATTTCCAATTTGTGGTGAACTTGTACTCAAATCTCTGAGTATATGTTTTGAATAAATTATTGTGGAATAAATTTATCTATTTGTAAATTTATTATATATTTTTTTTGTATTGTAGAGTATTTTCTCTTTCCTTCTCTATTTCAAACCCTAATTCTCAATTTAGGATCCAAACTTCATCATAAGTAATTGTTTTATTTCTACTAGCTCTATTATTGTTATTACTTTAATGCGCAAGCAAACAGAAACTCCAAAGGATGCACAAGTTATTTGAGTGTATTTTGTTAACTATTTATTCTTGTTAAGTGAGGTGTTCACATGAAATGATGGATAGAGATAACACACACATACATATATATATATATATATATATATGAATTTAACTTCTCTTTTTAGATTTTCTTACAAAGTAGGTATTATAGGTTTCAGCCTGAATTGTTGCAGTTTCGACTTCTGCCTGCTTAGTATCAGCTTTGGGTTGCACTTTGGCAGCTTCGGCAATTTTCCTTGTGGGAGCAGGACTCAAGGTTTTTGTTGTTTCTAGCACAACATCCAGCACATTCGCCATCCTTCTCCTCTTAGGAGTTGCGGCGGATCCCTTTTGCGCCTTCGGCACTGTTGCCTCTGTTGGAGGGCTCAAAATCTCTGGCATTTTCATTATTTCTTCAATTTTTGGCCTTTTAGCCATATCAGCCTTCGTCTCAACTAGCTCGACTGAAGGTAACTTTGGTATTACAGTCGGCTCTTCAGTGCTCTACGCAGACGGAACAGTTTCTTTCATTTTGGTAGCTGAAGTGGCCCCTTCACTAAACTTAGGTATCGCGGCTGGTTCAATGTAACGCGACCGGTGAGTCAGAACCTTCATCTTCTTGCCCTTCGGCTCTGCTGTGATCGCCGAAGCAGCAACCTTTCCCGAAGCAGCAATCTTTCTTTTTACCCCTTGCCCTCGCAGCGGGTAACAATAGTCAGGGTATACGAAGCCAATAGCATCGAATACCATGTTCAATCTTTTCTTACTCCGACCCCAGAAGGCTGCGAACAAGGCATTGTCCTCAGTCTTGGAATACGCTCCAAGTAACTCGTCGCTAGTAGTTTCAATGCACTTCAGCCAGTCATCATTTGGTTCATCAAATTTATCCCCAAACCTGAAGGTATACTTCAGCCGAACCAAACCACTCTCGCTAGACTCAGTGATGGTCTCCTTCGGCATTTCCCAGCCTTCCACAAGCGGCCATACTCTGAAAGCTATATGTTCTTGAATTAAATCCCTTGTGCCAATGAAGGAGCAAACAGTGCGAAAGGCCTTTTGACACGCTTCGGCGGCGTCATCAATTTCGACCTTTGGCCTTCGAAGGCTGAAGTGGGACCAGATGGGGTGCATGATGATTTCTTTTATATCTTCTCTTGTCTTCAGATCATTCTTCACATAAAACCATTCTTCCATCTAGGCCTCGGGCCATCTCTTCCGAAATGTTGGCACTGGGTGGCTTGCGTTGGGACGAGCAACGAATCCATAACAACCAAAGTTTTTGTGGTACTGTTCTTTGCCAGTAGCCTTTGTCTCATATAAGAGTTCGTGCATATTGCAGAAGCACTTCGTGCTTGGCTCTAGCCCCTGGCTCTTCACAGCCCAGACAAAGATCCCCATCCTCGTTATAGCTTCAGGGGTGATCTGGTGAAGGAAGATCTAGTAGATCTTCAACACTTCAACTACAAACTTGTTCAAAGGAAACCGGAGACCAGCCTTGAAAAAGCTTCGGAAAATAACAACTTCATTTTCCTCACGGGCAGGGGCTGTGTTGTCTCCACCAACTCTCACGATAGACATGTCTCGAAAGTACCTTCCTCTCATGTTGTCAAGATGACTCTGTTTAATCGTTTATTTTCCAAAGACTGTATGTCTTGGCCGCCAGGGCCAATCTTTAGAATCTTCATCTCCACTTTCCACATCATAGCTATCGCTGTCACCGGTATCTTCATATAAACCTTCCAGTATCTCTTTAGTAATCTTCTCTGTGTTTGTCTTTGCCATCGATTCAATAAACCTAGCAATATAAGGGTCCACAACCTTCTTCTCCTCAAACAGCTTCGTCTCTTCAGTTAGCTTCGTCTCCGCAACAACCTTCTTTTCCTTGGTCATTTTTTCCTCAGACATGGTGAAAACACGACTTTAAACCGAAGCTCAAGAAGCTTGAAAATCTAGCGAGAGCTAGTAAGCAAGAGCTGAAAGTTTGAGAAAAATAATGCAAATGGCAGAAACAGTGTATCAAATGATGCCGGTGTGAGTTCATATTTATACGCCTAGCGCGCCGCAACTTGGAGGGCCCCGTCTATCATTGATTGTTGCTATTCTAGCAAAAGGAAGTTGTTTTTTCGGACATTCGGCTTAAGGCCTTCATTCACGTTGTAGTCTAAATTCGTTATTATAACAAATTAATACTGCGAGGGGCTACTATTGGGGGCCTTCGTCTTTCGAAGGTCCTCAAAAACATGATTAACAATGTTTCCCAAGCATAATATATGTACATGAACCTTCAGACTCGGGATGAAGCTGTACACAATATGGAAAGTAGGATCGGAATGAAGGTTGAACCAGCGCCAAAGCTGCGCGCAAGGAAGCTTCGGCTCAGTAGCGGAAAGAGGAACCGACTTAAGGAGGAAAAGGCTATCTAGTCCTCGGCAGATTGTTATTAAGTCAATAGTGAATATGAAGGGCATGAATGTAATTTTATGCAGGCTGCGTCCTGTGCTTATAAATAGATGAACAGTACCCCCATACTGTTCACGCTAACTTGTATTTGCTCGTGCGTCACACTTGGATTTTTACCTTCTATCAAGCCAAAGGTACAAATGTAATTCAATATTATTTCTGTTTACCCATGATAATAAAAAAAGAGATATTAATAATCATATGATTATTCATGTTGTTTCTCATATTTCATATGCTTTGTCTTTCATCATTATATATATATATATATATATATATATATGCTGTGATGATGAAGGTACGTCCTTCATGACCTTCGTCCGAAGATCGTTATATCCTTATGGAAATAATGCTTCGAAGGATGAAGGGCATTAATCATTAACCTATCTTGGTGTTGCCTTGTTCTTAATCATAGCATTTGAGAACAAGTCCCCAACAGTTACCAGTTAGGAGTTCGTATGATGTCTTCTTGAGGAGGCGATGTAGATAGAGTCGGTTTATGGCATGGCAGACTGTATTCACAGCTTCTGACCAAAACCGCTCAGGCGTCTTGTATTCTCCAAGCATTGTCCTTGCCATGTCAATTAGCGTCCTATTCTTCCTTTCTACCACACCATTTTGTTGTGGTGTATAGGGAGCGGAGAACTCATGCTTGATGCCTTCCTCCTCAAGATATTCTTCGACTTGAAGGTTCTTGAACTCAGATCCATTATCGCTCCTTATCTTTTTCACCTTTAGCTCAAATTCATTTTGAGCTCTCCTTAAGAAGCGCTTTAGAGTTCCTTGAGTTTTAGATTTGTCCTGCAAAAAGAAAACCCAAGTGAAGCGGGAAAAATCATCTACAATAACAAGACCATACTTACTTCCCCTGATGCTTAGATAAGCAATGGGTCCGAAGAGATCCATATGTAGGAGTTCTAGTGGTCTTGATGTTGTCATCTCGTTCTTGCTTTGATGATTGCTTCCCACCTTCTTCCCTACCTGGCATGCTGCACAAGGTCTGTCTTTCTCAAAACAGACATCAGTTAGTCCTAACACATGTTCTCCCTTTAGAAGTTGATGAAGGTTCTTCATCCCAATATGTGCTAGACGGCGATGCCATAGCCAGCCCATATTAGTCTTAGCGATCAAGCATGTATCTAGATCGGCATTCTCTTTTGAGAAATCAACTAAGTAGAGCTTGGCGTCTAATACACCCTTAAAAGCTAATGAACCATCACTTCTTCTAAAGACAGATACATCAATATTTGTAAATAAGCAATTATAACCCATATGACATAATTGGCTTACAGACAATAAATTGTACCCGAGCGATTCTACTAGAAACACATTTGAAATCGAATGATCAGTTGTAATGGCTATTTTGCCTAAGCCCTTGACCTTGCCTTGGTTCCTATCTCCAAAGATGATAGTGTCTTGGGAATCCCTGTTTTTGACGTAGGTGGTGAACATTTTCTTCTCCCCCGTCATGTGGTTTGTGCATCCGCTATCAATGATCCATCTTGAGCCCCTGGATGCATAAACCTGCAAAGTAATTAAGCTTGGGTTTTAGGTACCCAACTCTTGTTGGGTCCTACAAGGTTAGTCACAACAGACTTTAGAACCCAGATGCAAGTTTTGTCTCTCTTGCACTTAGGTCCCAAACTTCTAGCAACTACTTTATCATTTTTGCATATAAGGACAAATGAAGCATCACATGTTTGATAAAGAATAGTTGGTCCAGTTGATGATCTCCTAGGCGTATGAGAAGCAACATGATGACGCCTAGGTCTATTCCTACTGTTGGGGGCCTTCCTCTTCCGAAGGTCCTCAAAAAACATAGCTAACATGTTTTTCTGTATAATAATTGTTTCAGGAAGCTTCGACTTTAAGATGAAGCTATGCATGGTACGAAGGTGCGATCTGGACAAGGGACAAGCCAGCTCTGAAGCTGTGGTTGAAGGAGCTTTGGCTTAATGCGTTGACGATGGTGAAAGGAGAAACCGACTTAAACAGGAAAAGACTGTTTAGTCCTCGACAGTTTGTCTCAAGGTCAATAGCAAATGTCAAGGATACAATCGTAATTTTACCCAGACTGCGTCCTGTGCCTATAAATAGATGAACAGTAACACCGTACTGTTCACGCTGACTTGTAATCACTCGCACGTCACTCTCGGGCTTTTACCTTCTATCAAGCCGAAGGTACAAATGTAATTTACTATCATTAATGTTTGTTCATGATTATATAATTACAATATGAATAATCTAGAGATCTAATATAATTATTCATGCTCTTTCTATGTTTCATATGTCCCTTTTTATATTCTTACATATTGAAATGATGAAGGTATGTCCTTCACGACCTTCGTCTAAAGATCATTATATCCTAAGGGAGATAATGCTTTGAAGGACGAAGGTCTTTAACCATTAACATTTGCGTTGCCTTGTTCTTGATTCATAGCTTTTGAGAACAAGTGAACAACATTGGCGCCCACCTCCGGTGAACTCATTTGACCACCTTCAGCAAGCATCAGCCTTCGTCATGCCGCCAAAGAAGACAGCAGCGCTAGGGGCTGCATTGCAGCCACTGGACACTAGTTAGGAGAGGCTACGCGAAGCTAGGACCCAGAAGAGGAAGGCTACTAGCCCAACACTTCAGGAGGAGGAGCTAGACCAGGAAATCAGGGACCTGGAAATCATTCACCAGCAAGTACAAAGGAAGAAGGAGAAGATGGCCCACCTGGCCGATTTACAGAAGAAGATTGACGAAGCTGCTGAGGAAATGTGTCATCTTACTCAAGATGACCAGGACCAAAGGCCCCAGAACAGGGAGCTTCGTCTCAAGAGAGTTCATTCAATGATGATGAATGGTACGATGACTTTCATCATGGCAATTTTGCTTTTGATGATGCTTCTCGTTTGGCAGCAGAGTTGTAGGCTACTCCATGGCCCCCATCATACAAGCCACCTCAGCTTCCTATGTATGATGGACACTCAGATCCTAAGCAGTTTTTGATGAGCTATGAAGCAACCATATCTTCATATGGAGGCAATACTGCAGTCATAGCGAAATCCTTCGTCATGGCAGCCCGAAGTGTGGCCTAGACCTGGTACTCTTCGCTACGACCAGGGACAATCACATCATGGAAGAAGCTCAAGGATATGCTAATCACTAGCTTCCAAGGCTTTCAGACGAAGCCAGTCACTGCTCAGGCTTTGTTTCAGTGCACACAGGACCATGAGGAGTACCTTCAGGCGTATGTCCGAAGTTTCCTGCGTGTAAGAGCACAAGCACCTACAGTGCCCAATGAAATTGTCATTGAGGCCATGATCATAGGGCTTTGGCCAGGACCTACGGCTCAGTATTTTGCCAGGAAACCCCCACAAACCCTGGAGAAGCTTCTTCAGAAGATGGATGAGTACATCCGGGCTAATAATGATTTCCGCCAAAGAAGGGAAGAAGCATACAGGTTTTCTGAGATGAACAGGGGCTTCGAAGGGAGAATTCACCCCAGACACGTCAGATTGATCCATAATTCCAACCCAAGTGATGAAAGAGGAAGTCAACCTCAAAGGCAGCAACACAGCTCCCAGTCTTCGAAGGAAGGTACAGAGATCAGCCCAGAAGATAGTATTGCTTATTCTGTGGTGAAGACAAGGGCCACAACACAAGAACATGCCAAATCACAATTCAGAAGCAAAAAGAGATTGCCGAAGCTGAGACATGGGAGAATCAGCCGAAGCATGTCCTACATACTGCTTCATGTTATTCTCTCTACGTCCTAGAATACGTAGGTAATCAATAGCCTACAGCCTCTGTCACTTTGGTAAGCCACTCTCAAGCTTCCTGGGTCCAGCTTCCACCACCACCACCACCACCACCTGCTCTGACCTGTGGCTAGCAACCAGAAGGGCACCAACACGCTCAACAGCAGCGCGATTTCTGGGAGGAATCCGAAGCTCGCACAGTCAATAGTACTGTGCCTGAATCCAAGCACATTTACTAAAGAATATCCTACCTTTGGTGTATCTTTATCTTTTCTCCTGTTTTGTCTTTTGTATGAAAAACAAGTCAGGAAGGACTGAATTCTGTTTTCATGTAATAATAGTGCTCGAACCAGACCGAATTGCTTCCTAACAGAATTCCAAAGCTACAAAAGTCGTTCCTAAGGGAGCACAGAGTAAGTTTCGAAGCTACAAAAGTTGTTCCTAAGGGAGCGCAGAGTAAGTTTCGAAGCTACAAAAGCAGTTCCTAAGGGAGCGCAGAGTAAGTTCCGAAGCTCAAAAGTCGTTCCTAAGGGAGCGCATAGTAAGTTCCGAAGCTCAAAAGTCGTTCCTAAGGGAATGCAGAGCCAAAATACCACCGAAATAGAAGGTGAAGAAGCTCCAAAGTCGTTCCTAAGGGGATGCAGAGCTTAAATACCATCGAAATATAAGGCGAAGAAGCTCTAAAGTCGTTTCTAAGGGGATGCAGAGCTTAAAGACTCCAAAGATGTCCCTAAGGGGATGCAGAGTCTTGAGTGTTTCAGTGTGGGCGTGTATCTTCGGCATAAAACATCATGTTGCATCATATCATTGCATCATTTCCCATAGCATTACATCATACATCATATCGCACCAACAGCAAAGGTCGAGCGCGAATCAGATCTTCGACAATAACTTGATGAATAAAAGTGTGCTGAGGCACAAAGCAAACCTTTGGCAAATACAATCTTATCAGGAGTCTTAGCAATATCACACAAGCTTTGCTATAAAAGGATTTTTTTTCCTTTACAAAGCATGAAAAGAAGGGAAGGTGTATTTTCGCCGAAGGCTCAAAAATGGTATGTGTGTAAATTTCATGCATCACAAAGAAATATATTACATTAACATACACAAATGTTACATTGTTTCACAATTGTTTCATACACAAATATTACATTGTATTATCACAACAAAAGCTTAGTTTTCTCTAAGAATTTTCCCAGCAGCCTCATTCAGTAGTTTATCGACAACTTCGTCGATGATGGAATTAGCAACACTCATCACATCAAGTGCCTCTTTCATAACGGGATCGGCTTGAGGGTCATATGGCTCGAGTGTCACACCCGGTTTTGGAAGGCAAACCGAATGCGAACCATGTACGTGCCAGGATTAGAACTCACGTACACGGCGATTATATAATTGGACATCATCACACAATGCTTGAATTTAAATATCAGAAAGGTACTTTATTACATCGAGATGTCCAAGACATCCGCAGAGTCTAATACATAACCATTATTCGACATAATTATCAAAGTGCGGAATTACAAAACATAGATGCCAAGCCTACACAGGCAGCTGACTGGGGGTTTGCCACTAAGAAAGAACTAGAACTCGTCGTATTCCTAGAACTTCTCGAAATCTTCCATGTTGCGAGCATCACCTTCTGAGCACTGAGCACAGTGGGGACAACCTGGGGTGGGGTGGTTTGTAAAGCAAGGGTGAGTACACTTCAACGTACTTAGCAAATGTCCCGTTTGGCTAAAGTGGACTAGCTGTATGTGGAGTTTAAAGTTAAGCAGTTGCTTTTAGTTGGTCAAGTTTTATTACTATAAGTAGAGCCAAATTTTAGTAATAACCCAGTTATTACCCAGAGGCACTCCCTCTAAGAGGAAATACCAGGGATTAGGATTATAATCACCATTGTTAATCATCATCATATAAGTAACCAAAGTTCTTCTAATCGAAGAGGATCCCAAGGCTGCTCATAACCGTGAGCACGACTGATATACCAGTTTCTAACACTCTGCAGAGGTTGCAGACTTTACCCACAAGCCGTGATTCCCATTCTGCCTGGGGTTCTAGCCTCCCCATTGATCACTACCAAGTTGACCTAGCAGGGTCTCACTACGTAGCCTTTACAAAGATTTCCTAGAGGTCATAGCCGCCCGTTAGGTTTCTCCAGTTTGATAAACACAATACATCTCCCCAAAGGAAGGGTGACTAACAAAAACCAAATCAAAGATCCTCTGCAACCAACCTCGGCAGAGCAAGTACTGTGCCCGGACCCCATTGACGGCCCTACGGCGAAGCCAACTACTCCTCTGGTTCCTCTAATTAATCAGCTAAGGGTGTCCCATTCCACCCTCATGGTTGCACTGTTATCCCGGGTTGTCACTCCCCAAATAGGTCCTTACGGAGAAGCACTTAGGAAACAGCCTGAGCCCCCTAAAGATATCACAAGGACCTCATCGGGTTAACATCATCGTATCACAAAAGATCACATCATGTTCATTGATTAAGTTTAAGCAATAGCATAAGCTAACCATGATTAACCCAAAAAGGTAAACAAGGGTAAGGGGAATACAAACTAATCAATCCTTAGGTTTCAATAAAGTAATGCGGGACAATGAATTATAAAGTAAAGTAGGACATAGTAGGTCTGAAGACACTTGCCTTCACCAGTTTGTTGCTCAGAGGGATCTTCGGCAACACACTCAGGAACCGCGAGCTGCTCATTGTCTAAGTAAAGCGAGCATACATTCAATACATTTGGAAGGTAAAAAATGAACATCACATCACACATGTACAAACATTGGCACACAACTCAAGAAGGTACAGTATTAAGTACACGGGAATGAGGTCAAGTTATAAAATGAACTAATCTTAATTGGGGGAAATTGATTATTCTCTAAGTGTTGAAACATAACCTAAAAAGATAGAGTAATAATTAAACAAAGAAAAGATTACATTATAAGATGAACTACTCTCATTTATGAATTTGATTATCCTTTAATATTATCCCTAATTACATACCTAATTCTATTTATCACATTAGGGTCTAAAGGTTAAACCAAAAATGAATTCATGAAATGCATAACACTAATCTCACAAAATTAAATATATTTTAACTCCTAGGATTCTCCTTTTATTTATTTCATTAAATAAATAAATCAATATATACTTAAATTCTATATTCAAAGTGTAAAAATTAAAGTATACAGATTACAGTTGGTCATATTTTATTTGGACAAAGAATAATCTTGTGAACATTTTGCAATTTGAACCACAAAATTTGGAGTTCATAACAAAAAGATATGAAATAAACATGTTTTGAAGTTTGAAATATGAAATTAGGGCTAAACCTGTGATTAAATAAAAGTCCAAGGGTCTAATTAAAACAAACCAGGGACCTATGCGCTAAAACAGAGGACGGTGGGTTGATTTCCTAAAACTAGGGGGTTTTCTTAAGCAAAACAGCACGTGAAGGGGTATCGGGTGAATCTAACCGTCAGATCTAAAACCAACGGCTGAGATTAGATCCGCGACCGAGGGCGTGTGCGTGGGCGGCCGAGCGCTGACAAGCGGGCCAGGGATGTCAGGGTGCACGGGCGGGAAGCGGTATCCTGGGGTCTGGGCTGTTCGATCAAGATCGGACGAAGGGGATCCGAGGGGGTCTGAGGGGGTCTGAGGGGGTCTTAGGGGGGTCTGAGCCGTTCGATCAAGATCGGACGGGGGAAATCAGACCGAGGAAACAGACATGCACGAAGCGGTATCCCGCGGTTCGGGCCATGCGATCAAGATCGGACAGGGGAAATCAGACCAGGGAAATAGACATGCGCGAAGCGGTATCCCGTGGTCTAGGCCGTGCGATCAAGATCAGACGGGGGAAATCAAACCGGGGAAATAGACGTGCGCGAAGCAGTATCCCGTGGTCTGAGCCATGCGATCAAGATCAGACGGGGGAAATCAGACCAGGGAAATAGACGTGCGCAAAGCGGCGCCACTCCTCTCCGTGGCAATGAGGTTGCCAGAGTTGAGGCAGGCGTGAGCTAGGGTGGCTCCAAGGTTGCCGTAGTTGGGTGGAGAGGAAGAGGGCACCACGGCGAATTCAATGGCGGGGAAGAGGCCACGAATCCACGGGCAGAGAGGGGAGAACGGCGGTGAGAAAGTCTCGGGCGGGCCGGAGAAACTTCGGTGAGCCATTCCGACCACGGGGAGGGGACTTAAGGCGCACTAAGGCCTTGGCTAACTTCAGCAGAGGCAGGGGTGACACAGGGGCCTACTCCGGTGGACTAGACCAGGCTAAATCGGCCAGCCACCACACGAGCACGGCAGACCGCCGCGGTCGAGCACCGGCAATGTGACGGAACCTCCCAAGTAATTAGGCCCACCTACAGTTGTCCTTGTCTAATAGACATCAGACACCCTGTAGATGTTCCTAAGTTACTTGACAAGCTCGGTATCTTTCCCGACCTTACCAGGAACGTTTCACCCGTCTTGCAGACATTACAGACCATCGGAGATGAAGATATGCGGAAGCAAATTACATAAACTTACATATGTTTCAAAAGCAAGCTCGAGTTATTTTATTACAGACCAGTCTAAAAGTGAGTGCATAGAAGTAATAATTATACAAACCAAGGGAGACACAAACTTCTCCCGATAAGCAAAAGAAAAAGATCCTAGGTGGAGGACCGAGTCCTCCCGCACTTCAGTCTTGTTTTTCTTCTTTGGGAACCACCTTGGCACAGAAGCAGCAAAAGTCTGCTACTTCCCCACCTAAAAACAACAAAGGGATAAACCCTGAGTATGGAATTACTCAGCAAGTCTTACCCGACTAAAGAAAAGACTCTCAAGGGTATGCTGGTTATAGGGGAGTCAAGGTAAGGCTTTTTAGTAATCAAAGACTCTGTTTTGCAGGAATGCTTACTAAAGTGGATCCTTAAAAAAATCCAATTTTATTTGTCAAGTTAGGTAAAATTACCTGCACTAGAGTTCTTTCTACCCTAGATCAATCACTGGTCCTGCACTAGCCAATTTCTTAACCAAAAACCCATCATCTTTAGTGGAATGCTACGTGTAGGGCAGTGACCAAGTCTTCATAACCGCGAAGGTACGGCGATCCGAATCGATTATACTCAGCTGAGGATCTCCAATCACACGACATATGTAGCACTTAACCCTTGCATATGTCAACCCGCCACCGGGGTTCTTAAGACCGGATCAGGTTCACGCAAACCGAGAGCACAGATACACCACCGTCCAGCCTCTTGCCACGGAGGGTACACGCTACTCTCGCCACCGCTCCACTCCCATTTCGTGTTATCTTATTCCGGCCTTAGTCTGCCCGAGGCAAGGCTTACCCATGACGAGGCATGTGACCAGTTAAAGGGTCCTCGATCATCAAGCCTACATCGACAAGGTCCTTAATCGACTCAGACGGAGACACTACACCGAGACTCTCTTCTCGTGCAAGTCACCCGCCCGGTCTCAGCTTAATCATCTCAACCCAAAAACTTGGTACCTGACAGAGGTACATCTTTTCCGATGTTGGACCCATCATGGCCATGATGGATCCACCATCAAGTTTTGTTTTCGAAAACATCCCTCCCACTTTGCCAAACATCTTTTGTAAAACAAATCCTTTTGTTTTTCTAAAGCAATACTAAGCATAGTAAAACCTTTTTGTAAAAACAGGATTTCAAGGAGGGTAATCAAGATCAAGGAAGGTAATGCAGGAATTGTTTAATCAATCAACTCCTATCACCTAATGCAGCAAGCAAGTAAGAAATATTTTAGAAACATCAAGGAAGGTGGCAAATGCACCGGGGCTTGCCTTTGTTATCAGGTGTGTCCTGCTCGGATCCACAAATATCGAAATAAAAGCAGTTGTCTGCTTGAGGATCAGAGGTGGGTGGTATCCCCTCTTCAGAAACTTCTTCTTCTTCTTCGTGCTCTAATATAACCATATACATGCATAAGAATGGATGTCATGGAATGCTCATGAGGATGCAAAGATAACATAAACTTATTATTTATGTCTTGAGTACAACTTTCCTTCACGGTACTCCGAGAAACTAGGGTTTCCGGAGTCAGTAAAGGAGTTCATGGAGCAGGGGGGGTGGTTTTGGGTTTAGTGATCAAACAAGGTCCAAATCAAACCAAACTCTACCCATGGCTTCTAATTAATGTGAAAAGCTCACATAAAAAGTTTGGGAAATTTTGGACTTATTAATTATTTTCTAAAAATCCAGAATCAATGGTTTAGGCTATTTTAAATACCCTAAAATTCCCTATTTGATCTAAAAATCATGAAACTATTTTTATTAAATTCTAGGGAAAATAAGGAACCTAGGAAAATTGGTCTCGTATTTTTAGGATTTTTCTATAATTTTCTACAGATTTCTAAAGCTCTGTAGAAAAAGAAAAAGGAAAAACTTCAACAGTAACGGGCCGAAACCAGCCCAGGTCGGCCCAACAGCAGCAGAATCGCGCCCGCGCCCGCGCGCGCGATGGCGGCTTTGCAGAAAAGCCCTCGAGGTTTTATCTAACAGGAAGCGGGTTCGGTTACTATTTCCTGGGGTCACTGACACTTCGCACAGAGGCCCCTGCGGTTCTGTCTATTCTGTGTTTCACGTCCTCGACGGCGTTCAAGCGCGGCCGTGCTCCGGCGAGCATCTACGCCGGCCGATTGAGGCTAAGACCGGTGCTAATCTTCGGCTGAGACCAAATCCGAGTCCCCATGAACGTTTCCCCCAACTAAATTGCACTATTGGTGGACTAGGGAGCTCCGGCCATGGTGGCCGTAAGCATCACGGCGAGACAGCCGTGTTCCCGGCGATGGGCGTCGGTCTAGTTCAATTAAAGGGGTCGGGGAGCATCACAGAGGCATGAGAATGCACAAACGAAGGAGCAGAGGGCGGGAACTGACCGGAGTTGGGCTGGCGACGGTGAGCTCAGTTCCACGGCGGCGGGGATCGGATTTGGGGGAAATTCCAAATTCAAGCTCTCTGGTGGGAGGTTTGGGATGCAAGCGGGTGTGATAGCTAGTAAAGTACATGGCGAAGCCGAGGGGGGGCTCAATTTATAGACTCCGAGAGCGGTGGCCGCGAATTCGGACGAGACATACGGTGGTCGGAGATGGGGAAGAAGCTTGGCGCGCGGTGAATACGTGTCTACCGCCGTGGCAACTCTCCCGGCGATGATGGGACAGTCATAGGACATCAAGGCGGTGCGGTGAAACGGCTAGGCCACGCGGCGCACGGTCGGGAAGCGGCGGTCGACGGCGAACTTATCGCCAGCCGCAAAGCAGAAGGAAGACAGGGGGGGTCGTCGGAGTGGTGGCCAGCTCACCGGTGACGAGGACCTTTACCGCGACAAACTTATCTGGTGACCGCCGAGCACGAATCACGGCGAACGACGATCGACGGCGACGGCTATCGGCGACGAGCACGATTACGATCTTTTTCAGTTACCGGTTACTGTACCATGGGAAGACCCCATCAGTTAGCCTGACAGAGCAAGTTCAGAGCAGTATTTCACCAAATTTTACACTGCAACTTTGTCAATACTCTGTACCAAAGTTGTAGAGTTACAAACCAGCTACAATCCAACTATAGAGATCAAACTCATTTGAGCACTGGATCATGCTTGGATTTGGGCTAGAAGTTGATGTCAGTCACCTGCTAAACTGAATTTCAGATCAAACAGCCTGACAGCCAGTTTTGGATTGGGTCTTTTTCCAAATTTCTCATAACAACTAAGCTCACACTCTTTAGCAAAGTTGTTCTCCTATAATGGTTCTTCAACTTTGATGTGGTGACCTAGGGCAAAAACCCTATATCCTGAAAGATACAAGGCTCCAAAGTTGAGCCAATATCACTGAAATCCAGACTTAGAATAAACTCACATGAGGTCTATTTTGCATTTAAGTCCAAAACCTTGGGTTTTGCTTTCAAGTCCACATATTTGTGAACCAAAGGACTTAAGAAACCTAATTGGCTTGGTTTTTGCACTTTAACCCAAAAGTGGGTTAATTTTGCACATAGGCCCCTAGGGTTTGGTTTTAGGGTTTTCCAGGGTTCTGATTAGGGTTTCTGGTATTCCAGGGGTATAAAAGGAATTCAAGTTTGTTCTTAGAGTCATTTTATGACTTTTACCCTAAAGCTTTTAGGTTTTCTCAACTTAGGTTAAGTTTTACCCCTTTAATCACTATTTAGGGTTAAGTCCTTTAACCAGGGTCCTATTTGTAAAACATTAAAACAATACAACTTATTTGAAATTTTTGCCTAGTGAATGCACTCTAGGTGTGTCAAACATATGCAATGCCAATGCTTATGATGTCATGCTCAAGTTTTAGTTATAGTAACACCAGGGGTGTTACATCCTTCCCCCCATAAAAGGATCTCGTCCCGAGATTTAAAGTCCTAGGGTGAGTAATGGAAAAGGAAATGTGTCACATGTTTATTTCCTTATTTCTGGTACAAGGCAGGGGTGGTGTGGGGGTTCATTCCTTTACTATACAGCTATACAAACTTTACAACTTACAAGAGGCTAGAAAGCCTGGGAAATTCTTATCTAAGAAGTCTTGGGTTTCCCATGTAGCCTCATCTTCCGAATGCTGGTTCCACTGTATCTTATAAAACTTGAGAGTCTTTCTCCGGGTAACCCTGTCCTTTTGATCCAGAATTCGAATGGGATGTTCCGAGTACGTTAAATCTGGTTCCAGGACAACATCAGTCACTTCAACGGTTCGATCGGGAACCCGAAGACACTTCTTCAATTGTGACACGTGGAACACATTATGCACAGCAGACAATGTTTCGGGGAGCTGAAGTCGGTATGCCACTGGTCCACATTGCTCAAGTACCAGGAATGGACCAATGTACCTGGGTGCAAGTTTTCCTTTAACCCCAAAACGCGATACGCCTTTCATTGGTGATACCTTCAGGTAAACATAGTCTCCTCTTAGAAAATATAAGGGCATTCGCCGTGTGTCTGCATAACTCTTCTGACGAGCCTGTGCCTTCTTCATATTATAAATAATTTTCTGAACCTTATCCTCGGCCTCTTTCACCATATCAGGCCTAAAGAAGCATCTTTCTCCAGGTTCAGACCAATTTAGCGGAGTTCGACACCGTCGCCCATATAAAGCTTCAAAAGGTGCCATCTTAATACTTTCCTGATAACTGTTATTGTATGAAAACTCCGCTAAGGGCAAACATTCATCCCATTTTTGCGAGATGTCCAGAACACATGCCCGCAGCATATCCTCGAGTATCTGATTCACTCTCTCAGTCTGTCCACTGGTTTGAGGATGATAGGTCGAACTGTGGAGTAACTTAGTACCCAAGGATTTATGAAGTTCTTCCCAAAATTTGGATACGAACTGAGGTCCACGATCCGACACTATGGTCTTTGGAACACCATGCAAACTGAGAATACGGGCAATGTATAACTCCGCATAGGTAATGACGGGATATTTTACTTTGACAGGGAGGAAGTGGGCGATCTTTGTGAGTCGATCAATGATAACCCAAATAGAGTCATACCCTTTTGCGGTTCTGGGCAATCCCACAATAAAGTCCATGCTAATGTCTTCCCATTTCCATGTTGGGGTTGGCAAAGATTGCAATGGACCAGCAGTTTTCATGTGTATGGCTTTGACACGTCTGCAAGTGTCACACTTAGCCACATAGCGTGCAATTTCAACCTTCATCTTGGTCCACCAGTAATGTTGTTTTAGATCATGATACATCTTAGTGCTTCCCGGATGAATAGAATAGCGACTAAGATGCGCTTCATCTAAGACTTGCTGGCGAAGTTCTTCATCCTTTGGCACTACTATGCGGTTGTTAAACCATAACACACCTTGATCATCTTCCTTGAAACATTTGGCTGTTCCAGCCCTTATCTTCTCTCGTATGTGCTTCATACCCAGATTGTCCTTTTGAGCATCAATTATCCTTTGCAAAATGATTGACTCAAGCTTTAGTTGATTCAGAGTCCCTTGCTGGATTATCCCCAGGTTTAGCTTTTCCATTTCTTGACACAAAGTGTTCTCGGAGGTCTTTACCATAAGACAGTGGCAGGAAGTCTTACGACTCAATGCATCTGCCACCACATTGGCCTTGCCTGGGTGATAATGGATCTCCAGTTCATAGTCTTTAATGAGCTCAAGCCATCGTCTTTGCCTCATATTTAACTCTGACTGGGTAAATTTATACTTCAAACTTTTATGATCTGTATATATGTGACAGATATTTCCCAGCAGATAGTGACGCCATATTTTCAGGGCATGAACCACAGCAGCTAGCTCTAGATCATGTGTTGGATAATGCTCTTCATGTCGGCGTAACTGCCTTGAAGCATACGCAATTACTCGGCCCTCTTGCATCAGCACACAGCCGAGTCCACTGCCTGACGCATCACAATATACATCAAAAGGTTTAGTGATGTCTGGTTGGGCCAATACCGGAGCAGTGGTCAATAGTGTCTTCAGTTGCTCAAAGGCTTCATTACATTTAGAAGACCAATTAAACTTAATGTCATTCTTCAACAAACTTGTGATTGGCTTCACAAGCTTAGAAAAATCTGGTATGAATCTGTGATAATATCCAGCTAGTCCAAGAAAACTCCGGACTTGGTGGACAGTTGTTGGGGGTTTCCATTCCAGAATATCTTTGACCTTGCTAGGATCTACCGCAATTCCTTTAGCTGATAACACGTGCCCCAAAAATTGAATTTCCTCCAGCCAGAACGCGCATTTGCTGAACTTGGCATACAGCTGATGTTCCCTCAGGCGCGTCAATACAATCCGTAGGTGCTGAGCATGCTCCTCTTCATTTTTAGAGTATATCAAAATATCGTCGATGAAGACCACCACGAACTTGTCCAACTCAGGCATGAATACTGAGTTCATCAAATAGGTGAAGTGGGCAGGAGCATTGGTGAGCCCGAAAGACATTACCAAGTATTCAAACAATCCATATCGCGTAGTAAACGCGGTCTTCGGTATATCCTCGGGCCGAATACGGATTTGATGATAGCCCGACCTGAGATCTATTTTAGAAAATACCCTCGCCCCAGTCAGTTGATCAAATAAGATGTCGATCCTTGGAAGAGGGTACTTATTCTTGATGGTGACCTCATTCAGGGGCCGATAGTCCACGCACATGCGCAAGGTTTGATCCTTCTTCTTCACAAAGATGGCGGGACAACCCCATGGGGATGAGCTTGGCCGGATAAATCCCTTATTCAGTAGATTTTGTAATTGAATCTTCAATTCCGCCAACTCATTAGGGGGCATACGGTACGATCTTCGGGAGATGGGAGCCGTACCGGGCTTTAGCTCAATTACGAATTCTACATCTCTTTCAGGGGGTAGTCCAGGCAAATCTTCCGGAAATACATCTGGAAACTCACATACTACCGGAATGTTCTTGATCTCCGGTACAATGGCTTCAAATATTCTACCAGAAGCTTTGGCTGGATTGGTTTTGGGGAGAGACAAGAGAATTTCTTCTTGATTGTAACTCAACCTGACGGTTCTGAGTTCAGTGTTGAGAATTGCCTTGTGTTGAGTTAACCAATTCATACCCAAAATTACATCTATATCCTGGCCTTTCAGAACAATCATGTTAGCAGGAAAGTTCCGTCCGGCCATGGTTACTGGCACTTCATAGGCCACTTCTCTAGTAAAAATGTGTCCCCCAGGTGAATGAATTTTAAATCCCTCTTTTGATTCATGACATGCAATGTGATGTTGCTCCACAAATGTCTTGCTAATGAAGGTATGCGAAGCACCAGAATCAAAAAGAATAATTGCAGGGTGACTGGCCACAGGGAACGTACCCATCATCACCGGCTCTCCCTCCGGTGTGGTAGCCACTTGCGTATAATATACTCGCCCCGTTTTCTTGGTATTCTTGCCTGAAGTACTTCCCTTGCCTGGAGCTGAATTTCCCGATCCTTGCTGATTATTAGCCTGATTTTGCCTAGGATAGGGGCAATCTTTAATAAAATGCCCAGATTTGCCACAGTTAAAACATCCAGTTGAAGAACTTGGCAGAGCAGGGAATCGAGTGCCTGGGGCACCCGGCTGACTTTGGACAGTAGGGGCTTTGTTGGGACGAATAATTATGGGCTGCTTGAAAGGGAAAGATGGTGCACTTGAACGGTTCTGGTTAGAGGGCTGGAGAATAAACCGTTGCCTCTTTACCAGGCCCTGACTAGGCCTATCACCACTGAATCCCTTACTTTTCCCAGAATTTGCATATTTGGCCTCCACAGATAAGGCTGTGCTGACAGCCTTCCCGTAGGTGAGATCAATACATGCAGCCATTTTTCGCTGCATTCGGTCATTCAGACCTCTCATAAAACAGTTCCTTTTCTTCAAATCCGTATTCACCTGATCAATTGCATATTGTGACAGGTGATTGAACTTGTTGAGATACTGATTAATAGTATCTCCCCCTTGTTTCAATTTCATAAACTCTTCTTGTTTCATGTGCAGCACCCCCTCAGGAATGTAATGCTCGCGGAATGCTGCTTTAAATTCGTTCCATGTAATTTGATGGTCGTCAGGTTGGATAGCCACAAAGTTCCCCCACCAAGTACTGGCAGGGCCTCGGAGTTGCTGTGCCGCAAACAATGGCTTCTGTGTTTCCGAACAACGAAGAAGGCCAAACTTCTGTTCAATGACCCGTATCCATTCGTCGGCTTCGAGCGGGTCTTCTGCTTTGATAAATAGAGGTGGACGAGTCTCGGAGAAATCCAGATAAGTAGTCTCACGGGGACCTTGTTGAAAACCTCTCCCTGCTTGTTGCTGGAGCTGCTGCTGACCCGCCATTTCCCTCAGGAAGCGGGTATTGTCGGCGGTAGCATTCACCAAGGCAGCAATTGCCTCGGCCAGCGTGGGTGGAACTGGAGGTGGATTCGGGGTGACATCCCGACCCCCAGATGTTCCGGCTGCGTCCTGTCCGCGAGTCCTGGTCGGCATTTGAGGCAAAAACATTTAAATAAACATAATGTGCCAAAGAAAACCTTCCATTTTACATTACTATAAAGAGTAATGATACAGACTCGATATTACACAACAGGATACATTACCCATTTTACAAAAGTTTAACCTATTATACAACAGTACACCCTACAATACACTACTCTACTTTTATTACACCATTAGTCCTGCTTTCCGTTGCTTTTGGCGGCTTCATTGTCAGGTGTGGGAGTCCAGACGTCAACCAACCTCAAAGAAGGAGGGGGTTCAAAAAGATCTAACTCCCCACCCAGTGCGCGTCCCGCAACGTGAGAGGGTCCGGCTCCTGACTCAGCAGAGTGTACAGGCTCACTAGGGTGTAATTGTGAATATAACACATGGACTTCCTCATGCAAAGTATTGCAGTAGACCTGCAGGTTGTCGATAGCTGAGCTAAGTTCTTTAATTCGGGCCTGAGCCCTTGCTTCCTTAGCACATGCCAACATACGAGACTGTACTGCCCAGTCAACTGCTAAGTCCCGATCAGCCAGCTGATCCCGCAGGTGACGGATATCCCTTCTTAGTTCATTAATTCTATCTCCGTCTGCAATCCAAGCATTGGTCCTGTGTTGCAGCGTTGCTTGAAGTCGACGTACTTCGGCTTCCAAGTCTCCTATAGGATCATTACTTCTGCTGCTACTGCTTTCGTGTCGAGGGGCTAGTTGATGCCGGGGTACTCCAATTGGTCCCGTTGACTTACGTGCTGTGAGCCTTGTGCGTGGCGGCATCTTTCTAAGGGGAAAACTTATTAGTATAATTCTTAGCATGATGCATGAGTAAGTACAGAATCAACCTTGGTCGATTCAACCTTCTATACGTTGCACTCTTCCTATCTGGTCTTTAAGATAAACTCTTCAGAATACTTAGGTAAGAAGAGAAAAGAATCTTTAGGTAAGACTTTTGAAAATCTTTTTGAAGATGCCTTAATATCTGCAAAGAAGGGCTACGCTCCGATACCAGCTGTGACGGAACCTCCCAAGTAATTAGGCCCACCTACAGTTGTCCTTGTCTAACAGACATCAGACACCCTGTAGATGTTCCTAAGTTACTTGACAAGCTCGGTATCTTTCCCGACCTTACCAGGAACGTTTCACCCGTCTTGCAGACATTACAGACCATCGGAGATGAAGATATGCGGAAGCAAATTACATAAACTTACATATGTTTCAAAAGCAAGCTCGAGTTATTTTATTACAGACCAGTCTAAAAGTGAGTGCATAGAAGTAATAATTATACAAACCAAGGGAGACACAAACTTCTCCCGATAAGCAAAAGAAAAAGATCCTAGGTGGAGGACCGAGTCCTCCCGCACTTCAGTCTTGTTTTTCTTCTTTGGGAACCACCTTGGCACAGAAGCAGCAAAAGTCTGCTACTTCCCCACCTAAAAACAACAAAGGGATAAACCCTGAGTATGGAATTACTCAGCAAGTCTTACCCGACTAAAGAAAAGACTCTCAAGGGTATGCTGGTTATAGGGGAGTCAAGGTAAGGCTTTTTAGTAATCAAAGACTCTGTTTTGCAGGAATGCTTACTAAAGTGGATCCTTAAAAAAATCCAATTTTATTTGTCAAGTTAGGTAAAATTACCTGCACTAGAGTTCTTTCTACCCTAGATCAATCACTGGTCCTGCACTAGCCAATTTCTTAACCAAAAACCCATCATCTTTAGTGGAATGCTACGTGTAGGGCAGTGACCAAGTCTTCATAACCGCGAAGGTACGGCGATCCGAATCGATTATACTCAGCTGAGGATCTCCAATCACACGACATATGTAGCACTTAACCCTTGCATATGTCAACCCGCCACCGGGGTTCTTAAGACCGGATCAGGTTCACGCAAACCGAGAGCACAGATACACCACCGTCCAGCCTCTTGCCACGGAGGGTACACGCTACTCTCGCCACCGCTCCACTCCCATTTCGTGTTATCTTATTCCGGCCTTAGTCTGCCCGAGGCAAGGCTTACCCATGACGAGGCATGTGACCAGTTAAAGGGTCCTCGATCATCAAGCCTACATCGACAAGGTCCTTAATCGACTCAGACGGAGACACTACACCGAGACTCTCTTCTCGTGCAAGTCACCCGCCCGGTCTCAGCTTAATCATCTCAACCCAAAAACTTGGTACCTGACAGAGGTACATCTTTTTCGATGTTGGACCCATCATGGCCATGATGGATCCACCATCAAGTTTTGTTTTCGAAAACATCCCTCCCACTTTGCCAAACATCTTTTGTAAAACAAATCCTTTTGTTTTTCTAAAGCAATACTAAGCATAGTAAAACCTTTTTGTAAAAACAGGATTTCAAGGAGGGTAATCAAGATCAAGGAAGGTAATGCAGGAATTGTTTAATCAATCAACTCCTATCACCTAATGCAGCAAGCAAGTAAGAAATATTTTAGAAACATCAAGGAAGGTGGCAAATGCACCGGGGCTTGCCTTTGTTATCAGGTGTGTCCTGCTCGGATCCACAAATATCGAAATAAAAGCAGTTGTCTGCTTGAGGATCAGAGGTGGGTGGTATCCCCTCTTCAGAAACTTCTTCTTCTTCTTCGTGCTCTAATATAACCATATACATGCATAAGAATGGATGTCATGGAATGCTCATGAGGATGCAAAGATAACATAAACTTATTATTTATGTCTTGAGTACAACTTTCCTTCACGGTACTCCGAGAACCTAGGGTTTCCGGAGTCAGTAAAGGAGTTCATGGAGCAGGGGGGGTGGTTTTGGGTTTAGTGATCAAACAAGGTCCAAATCAAACCAAACTCTACCCATGGCTTCTAATTAATGTGAAAAGCTCACATAAAAAGTTTGGGAAATTTTGGACTTATTAATTATTTTCTAAAAATCCAGAATCAATGGTTTAGGCTATTTTAAATACCCTAAAATTCCCTATTTGATCTAAAAATCATGAAACTATTTTTATTAAATTCTAGGGAAAATAAGGAACCTAGGAAAATTGGTCTCATATTTTTAGGATTTTTCTATAATTTTCTACAGATTTCTAAAGCTCTGTAGAAAAAGAAAAAGGAAAAACTTCAACAGTAACGGGCCGAAACCAGCCCAGGTCGGCCCAACAGCAGCAGAATCGCGCCCGCGCCCGCGCGCGCGATGGCGGCTTTGCAGAAAAGCCCTCGAGGTTTTATCTAACAGGAAGCGGGTTCGGTTACTATTTCCTGGGGTCACTGACACTTCGCACAGAGGCCCCTGCGGTTCTGTCTATTCTGTGTTTCACGTCCTCGACGGCGTTCAAGCGCGGCCGTGCTCCGGCGAGCATCTACGCCGGCCGATTGAGGCTAAGACCGGTGCTAATCTTCGGCTGAGACCAAATCCGAGTCCCCATGAACGTTTCCCCCAACTAAATTGCACTATTGGTGGACTAGGGAGCTCCGGCCATGGTGGCCGTAAGCATCACGGCGAGACAGCCGTGTTCCCGGCGATGGGCGTCGGTCTAGTTCAATTAAAGGGGTCGGGGAGCATCACAGAGGCATGAGAATGCACAAACGAAGGAGCAGAGGGCGGGAACTGACCGGAGTTGGGCTGGCGACGGTGAGCTCAGTTCCACGGCGGCGGGGATCGGATTTGGGGGAAATTCCAAATTCAAGCTCTCTGGTGGGAGGTTTGGGATGCAAGCGGGTGCGATAGCTAGTAAAGTACATGGCGAAGCCGAGGGGGGGCTCAATTTATAGACTCCGAGAGCGGTGGCCGCGAATTCGGACGAGACATACGGTGGTCGGAGATGGGGAAGAAGCTTGGCGCGCGGTGAATACGTGTCTACCGCCGTGGCAACTCTCCCGGCGATGATGGGACAGTCATAGGACATCAAGGCGGTGCGGTGAAACGGCTAGGCCACGCGGCGCACGGTCGGGAAGCGGCGGTCGATGGCGAACTTATCGCCAGCCGCAAAGCAGAAGGAAGACAGGGGGGGTCGTCGGAGTGGTGGCCAGCTCACCGGTGACGAGGACCTTTACCGCGACAAACTTATCTGGTGACCGCCGAGCACGAATCACGGCGAACAACGATCGACGGCGACGGCTATCGGCGACGAGCACGATTACGATCTTTTTCAGTTACCGGTTACTGTACCATGGGAAGACCCCATCAGTTAGCCTGACAGAGCAAGTTCAGAGCAGTATTTCACCAAATTTTACACTGCAACTTTGTCAATACTCTGTACCAAAGTTGTAGAGTTACAAACCAGCTACAATCCAACTATAGAGATCAAACTCATTTGAGCACTGGATCATGCTTGGATTTGGGCTAGAAGTTGATGTCAGTCACCTGCTAAACTGAATTTCAGATCAAACAGCCTGACAGCCAGTTTTGGATTGGGTCTTTTTCCAAATTTCTCATAACAACTAAGCTCACACTCTTTAGCAAAGTTGTTCTCCTATAATGGTTCTTCAACTTTGATGTGGTGACCTAGGGCAAAAACCCTATATCCTGAAAGATACAAGGCTCCAAAGTTGAGCCAATATCACTGAAATCCAGACTTAGAATAAACTCACATGAGGTCTATTTTGCATTTAAGTCCAAAACCTTGGGTTTTGCTTTCAAGTCCACATATTTGTGAACCAAAGGACTTAAGAAACCTAATTGGCTTGGTTTTTGCACTTTAACCCAAAAGTGGGTTAATTTTGCACATAGGCCCCTAGGGTTTGGTTTTAGGGTTTTCCAGGGTTCTGATTAGGGTTTCTGGTATTCCAGGGGTATAAAAGGAATTCAAGTTTGTTCTTAGAGTCATTTTATGACTTTTACCCTAAAGCTTTTAGGTTTTCTCAACTTAGGTTAAGTTTTACCCCTTTAATCACTATTTAGGGTTAAGTCCTTTAACCAGGGTCCTATTTGTAAAACATTAAAACAATACAACTTATTTGAAATTTTTGCCTAGTGAATGCACTCTAGGTGTGTCAAACATATGCAATGCCAATGCTTATGATGTCATGCTCAAGTTTTAGTTATAGTAACACCAGGGGTGTTACAGGCAAAGGCGAAATTGGCCGAACACAGGGCACAATAAGAGAAATTGGGCACGGGCAAAGGTGTCTCACCTTGGGGCGGAGCTCGGGGAGGCTTGGAGCGATCTCTAGTGAGCTGGATGGTCGGGAACACAGGCGCGGGTCTCCGGCGGCGGTTGGCGGCGAGGGTAGAGCACGAGAGAGGGTGAAGCTGCGCGAAATGGGGTGAGGGTGTGCGTGGGGCACTGGTGGGGCTTTATGAAGGGAGCTAGGCGCGTGGGCGGGTGTCATGGCCAAGAAACCCGGCGATGTGCGCAAGTGCGCACGCGCCGGTCCACGGCGAGCGCGGAGAAGGCGGAACTGATAGGGCAGGCCCACAGTGCAGAGAGAGAAGAAAGGGGCGTGCGGGGCAACGGCATGATGACTGGCAAAATGGGCCCATGAGATAGAGAGAGCAAGGGAGCGCGTAGGCGAAAGAAACTGGCACCGACAGATCGGCCCCAGCGGACAGAGAGCGAGAGAGTGAGCGCGCGTGGAAGACTGGCACCGACAGGCGGGGTTCGCCTGTCAGGGGCGGCAGGTGCGCGCGCGGGACTGGGTCTGGTGGGCTGGTTTGGGCCAAAATGGCTTTTCTTTTTCCCTGGATTTTCTAATTCCTTTTCTATTTCTTTTCTCTAGGGTTTTTAATTCCAAATTCAAACTAGGTTTCAAATTCAAATTAATTCAAACATGTGCAACACTCTAAAGAATATTTTAAGCTTAGCATGATGCAACATGTCATGACTCATAAGGTTTTGGCAAAAATAAATAATTAACCTCTACTAGTTTAGGCTATCTCTAATCAAAAAGGAAAAAGGAAGAATGAATCTAGAGAGAGAGAAAACCTAGAGTGAGAGAAAGAAGAGTAACACATGATTTTGGGTGATAATTAGAAAGAAATTTTATACCCCCAAAATCAGGGTGTTACAGACCTATCCCCCTTAAAAGAATCTCGCCCTCGAGATTCAGGGCTGGCTAGAAAAGAGCTCAGGGTACTTGGCTTTTAAATCATCTTCTCATTCCCAGGTTGCTTCTTCTTCTGAGTGATGACCCCATTTGACTTTGCACATTTTGATGGTGCTTCTCCGAGTGACCCGATCTGCTGTCTCCAGAATTTGAGTTGGCTTCTCAATATAAGTCAGATCTTCTTGAACTTCAAGATCCTCTGCTGGCAACTGCTCTTCTGGCACTCTTAAGCATTTTTTCAACTGAGATACATGGAACACATCGTGCATAGCTGACAGAATCTCCGGTAAGCTGAGTTGATAAGCCACTTCTCCACGTCTTGCCTAAATCTGATACGGGCCGATATAACGGGGTGCTAGCTTGCCCTTGACTCCAAACCTCTTGGTTCCTCTGATAGGTGACACCTTCAAATAGACAAAATCTCCCACTTCAAAACTGAGTTCTCTTCTTCTGGTGTCAACATAGCTTCGTTGTCTGGACTATGCTGCCTTTAAATTCTCTCGAACCATTTTGATGTTCTCTTCGGCTTCAAACAAAATATCTGGACCGAACACCTGTCTTTCACCAGGTTGGTCCCAATGAAGTGAAGTTCTGCAATTCCTTCCATAAAGCGCTTCAAACGGTGACATCTTCAGACTGGCTTGGTAGCTGTTGTTGTAAGAGAATTCTGCATATGGTAATCTCTTGTCCCAACCTATCTTGTCTTATAAGGCACAAGCCCTCAACATATCCTCCAAAATCTGATTAGTTCTCTCTGTTTGGCCATCCGTCTACGGGTGATAAGCTGAGCTGAACTTCAAATGTGTGCCCAAAGCTTCATGTAACTGCTGCAAAAAATGAGAGGTGAACTGGGTGCCTCTATCTGATACTATCTTCTTCGGGACGCCATGCAAGCACACAATCCGAGCCATGTATAGTTCAGCCAACACCGCACTGTTGTAGGTGGTCTTGACTGGTATAAAATGGGTCGTCTTTGTCAAACGGTCCACTACTACCTAGATAGAGTCATAACCAGTACGAGTGCGGGGCAAACCGACTATAAAGTCCATTCTGATCTCATCCCATTTCCACTGAGGAATCTGCAACGGTTGCAACAAACCTGCAGGTCTCTGATGTTCTGCCTTGATCCTCTGACAATTGTCACATCTGGCCACATACTCTGCTATCTCTCTTTTCATACCATACCACCAGAATCTCTTCTTCAAGTCTTGGTACATTTTCTCACTACCAGGGTGTATAGAGTATGCTGTCTCATGGGCTTCCTTGAGAACCAGTTCCCGAATCGAGGTGATGTTAGGAACACACAGCCTATCCTTGAACCATACCACTCCTTCTGCATCTTCACGGAAATCTGGACCTTTCCCATCGCTGATAAGCTGTCGGATCTCGTTGATCTTCTCATCATCCTTCTGACCATTCCTGATGTCTTGCTCTAGAGTGGGTTCCAACTCAATTGTCACTCCTTAAGTGTTGTTCAAAAAGCCAAGACTCAATCTGTCGAACTCCTTTGCTAGCTCATATGGCATCGGGTGAGCGGCCAACATATTGACTTGACTCTTTCTACTCAAAGCATCTGCAACCACATTTTCTTTGCCTGGGTGATAATGGATCTCCAGCTCATAATCTTTGATCAACTCTAGCCATCTTCGCTGCCTCATGTTTAACTCCGATTGAGTGAATATGTACTTGAGGCTCTTGTGGTCCCTGTATATATCACACTTCTACCCATACAGATAATGTCTCTAGGTCTTCAATGCATGAACCACTGCTGCTAGCTCCAAATCATGAGTAGGATAATTCTTCTCATGAGTCTTCAACTGTCGGGACGAGTATGCCACTACTCTCCCTTCCTGCATCAACACACATCCTAGTCCGGTGTATGAAGCATCACAATATACTGAGAATGGCTTGTGAACATCTGGTAGAACTAACACCGGTGCTGTTGTCAACTTCTGCTTCAACATCTCAAATGATTCTTGACACGCTGGGATCCACTTGAACCCAACCTTCTTTGCTAGCAGGGTTGTCATTGGTCTGGCAATCTTGGAGAAGCCTTCAATGAAACGCCGATAATAACCGACCATTCCAATGAAACTCTTGATTCCTTGGATATCCTTTGGTGCTTTCCAGTATAGAACCGTTGCTACCTTCTTTGGGTCCACGGCTAGTCCATCTCGGTTTATAATATGACCCAAGAATAGAACTTCACTGATCCAGAACTCGCACTTGCTAAGCTTGGCATACAACTGGCAATCTTGTAGCCTCTGAAGTACTTTCCTCAAATGTTCCTCATGCTCTTGCTCATTCTGGGAATATACAAGAATATCATCAATGAACACCACTACGAACTTATCAAGGTAGTCCATGAACACACTGTTCATTAGGTACATGAAGTAAGCTGGCGCATTCGTCAATCCGAATGACATGACCGTGAACTCATATAGTCCATACTTAGTGATGAATGTTGTCTTCGGTATGTCTGAGGGTCGAATTCTGAGCTGATGGTAACCTGACCTTAGATCTATCTTCGAGAACACACTGACTCCTCTCAACTGATCAAATAGGTCTTCAATTCGAGGCAGAGGGTACTTGTTCTTGACAGTTTGCTTCGTTCAAAGCTCGGTAATCGATGCACATTCTCTTCGTGTCATCCTTATTCTCCACAAATAACACTGGGGCTGCCCAAGGTGAGGTACTTGGTCTGATGTAGCCTTTCTCTAACAACTCATCAATTTGCTTCTTGAGTTCCACCAACTCTGGTCCGGACACTCGATAAGCTCTCTTGGAAATAGGGGCGGTGCCTGGGATAAGCTCTATGGCAAATTCAACTTTCCTTTCAGGTGGCATGCCTGGTAACTCTTCAGGGAATACATCAGGGAATTCTGACACAATCCTAATTGCTTCAATCGGATTGGACTCCTTATCATCCACTGATAAATGGTGACAGGCTCCTTCTTCTAGTTCAGGTAAGTATAGCTTGGTTACTACTTCCTTTCCAGATGGGGACACCAACTTAACTGTTCTCTTGTCACAACTGACAGTGGCTTGATTTCTGTGTAGCCAATTCATCCCTAGGATGACATCTAACCCTTGAGTTCCCATGACTACTAGGCTAGCGGGGAAGGCTATCCCCCTTATTTCAATCCTTAGATTTGGACAAATCCTATCGGACTGAACTTTCCCCCAACTGAATTAACTCTCAAAGGTGGGATCATTGGTTCTATGGGGATGTTATGTGATTCTACCCGAGATGCAGAAACAAAAGAATGTGTGGCACCAGTATCGAATAGTACTTTTGCTGGGTAGGATTCGATTGGAAACATACCTACTACCACGTCCTGAGCATCCTAGATTGCTTCGGCCTCTAGGTGATTCACCTTTCCATGGATGTAGGCTTGACCACGGACTCCTGGTGCTTGTTGTGGTGATCCTTGTCTTGCTGGGGCATTGACTGCTGGCAGTTGCTGGACTGCTTTCTTTGGACAATTCTTCGGCCAGTGATTTTGTTCTCCACAGTAGAAGCATGCACGACCTCCTACTTGTGCTAGGGCTGCTTGGCCATTCTAGTTGGCTGCTAGGGCAAGAAGACGAGATGCCTGGTTGTTCTGGCGTTGGTACTGATTTCCTCCCGGCTGAGTGTTCTGACGGTACTGCTGCTGCTGTTGCTAAGGAAACTGCCTCTGGTACTGGTGCTGATGCTGACGCTAATGCTGGTGCTGGTGGCCTTGCTTGAATTGTTGTGGCGAGTTGCCTGAGTAGCGAGGACGACTGCTACTCCCGGCCTAAGGTCCACCAATCTTGTGCTTCCTATCCTCCATCTCTCGACGCTTCCTTTCAGTCATGATTGCTCTATCGATCAAATGCTGGAAGGTGGGGAAAGTGTGGTTCATGACCTGATAGTGGAGGGGATCAACCAATCCTCTCAGAAAGCGGTACTGCCTCTTGGCATCTGTGTTAACATCTTCTGGGGCGTAACGTGATAGTTGTAAAAACTTATCCCTATACTCACTGACAAACAGGGGACCTTGCTTCAGGGCGAGAAACTCCTCCTTCCTCACTATCATCAGTCCCTCGGGCACATGGTAGCGACGGAAGTTGTCCCTAAACTCCTCTCAAGTAATGGCTTCAGGGTTGGCATGGGTGGCGAGGTAAGACTCCCACCAAGATTATGCTGCTCCCCTCAGCTGTCGGGGACCATACAACACCTTCTCACGATCGTTGCACTGGGCAGTGTGCAACTCACACTCCACGGTACGCAGCCAATCTTCCGCGTCCATGGGGTCAGTAGAGTGGGCAAAGACTGGGGGATGGCCCCTCATGAATTCCGCCCGCTTGTCTCTGGGCACTTGTGGCATCTGGACTTGCACTGGAGGCTGAGGTGGTGGTGGCTACTGCTGCGCCTGCTGCATAGCTACTAAGGTCTGACCAATGGCCTGGACTGCTTGAGTCTAAATCAAGAACATCTGCTCGATAGTCATCAGGGGTGGCGGTGGCAATTGCTGCTGTGGAGCTGCCTCCTCTTGGGTGCCTGCTGTTCAGGCCGAGCATGCCTTGCACCTCTGTGCCTGTTCTCAGACATCTGTAGAAATCACACACATATCAGATCTGACTCTGCAGTCTTTCAGCATAAGAAAAGATATACGGAAATCTTCACAGCACTGAAAAATTGATCATCTTCACTCACAGCTTCTCAAATATAGAGGAAAGGGGAAATAAAGGGATTACCCAACTAAATAATTGACTTTATTAATAACTACACCAAGTTGCAGGGGATACCCACACCTTGGTGACAATCATTACAAAGATCCAACTTCAGTACATGTCCAGATTGACCATGTTGTTCCGCCTGGGATTGCCCTCACCAACTGGCGAGACAATCACACCTCTAGCACTGCCGGTCGAACGGTGAGGGTAGTACTTCAGGTCAAGGCCATCAGCTACCCCGCTGAACAACGAGCAATACTGAGAAAGTGCCCATCGTGCTGCATCTTGCATGGCTGCCTCGGCAGTATCCCTCTCAGTAATAGAATAGTGCTCTGAGAAGGCCTCTGCACCCCGGAGATCATCGTCCGGACGACGCACCAAGCAAGTAGCCTCCCACTGGTCCGGGTATAGCCCGCGACGATGCTGGTAGACTACACAACGGTAATCAATAGACCATGCGTGTCGGTCGAAGGCCCGACGTAACAGGGTATCGAGAGCGTCGTGGAAGTGACACCCGCAAGCAGCGTCACGAGTGATGGGTCTAGCGATCCATCCCTCCGGCTCTGGCTCCTCTGAGAGCTCCGTGTCGTGGCTCGAACTACCACTAGCATCATCATCGTCTCCATCTCCATCAGGGTCTCCTCCAGCAGCCGGGATGCCCTGTGGTGGTGCAGGGGGCATATGTGGCTGAGGTGCAGGGGAAGGCGGCCTCTCAGACTCCACCTTCTGCTGAGGCAAGGGGAAAGAGTCTTGTTGCTCCTGCTCCTGCTCCCGCTCCTAGCATCGGTGCTCCTGCTCCTCGTGCAGGAGACGATGCAGTCTCTCCAGGTGACTGGACTGACCTGGCACTGTGCGACGCAGTGGACGCTCCGCCAGGCGAGAAGGCAAAAAGGGGATCACAGACTTACGTGCAGTGCACCTAAGATGAGCCATCTACAAAAGACATCGTAAGCACAAGAGTAAGAGTAGAACGATTAGACCAGAAAGTGAACAGAAAGAAAAGTGAGACAAAACTTTTTGAGATAAGTAAATAACATAGAGTTGGTCAAGATGACCAACTTTTGAAAATACACTGAAATCAAGGTAAGAGTAGGGGTCTATAGTCCTTAGGTCGACCATTCTAGCATAGGTTAGCGGTCCTACAGTCAGCAAGGGCTTTGATACCACTTATGTCACACCTGGTTTTGGAAGGCAAACCGAATGCGAACCATGTACGTGCTAGGATCAGAACTCACGTACACGGCGATTACATAATTGGACATCATCACACAATGCTTGAATTTAAATAGCAGAAAGGTACTTTATTACATCGAGATGTCCAAGACATCCACAGAATCTAATACATAACCATTGTTCAACAAAATTATCGAAGTGTGGAATTACGAAACATAGATGCCAAGCCTACACAGGCAGCTGACTGGGGGTTTGCCACTAAGAAAGAACTAGAACTCGTCGTATTCCTAGAACTCCTCAAAATCTTCCATGTTGCCAGCATTACCTCCTGAGCACTGAGAACAGTGAGAACAACCTGGGGTGGGGTGGTTTGTAAAGCAAGGGTGAGTACACTTCAACGTACTCAGCAAATGTCCCGTTTGGCTAAAGTGGACTAGTTGTATGTGGAGTTTAAAGTTAAGCAGTTGCTTTTAGTTGGTCAAGTTTTATTACTATAAGTAGAGCCAAATTTTAGTAATAACCCAGTTATTACCCAGAGGCACTCCCTCCAAGAGGAAATACCAGAGATCAGGATTATAATCACCATTGTTAATCATCATCATATAAGTAACCAAAGTTCTTCTAATCGAAGAGGATCCCAAGGCTGCTCATAACCGCGAGCACAGCTGATATACCAGTTTCTAACACTCTGCAGAGGTTGCACACTTTACCCACAAGCCGTGATTCCCATTCTGCCCGGGGTTCTAGCCTCCCCATTGATCACTACCAAGCTAACCTAGCAGGGTCTCACTACATAGCCTTTACAAAGATTTCCCAGAGGTCATAGCCGCCTGTTAGGTTTCTCCAGTTTGATAAACACAGTACATCTCCCCAAAGGAAGGGTAGCTCACAAAAACCAAATCAAAGAACCTCTGCAACCAACCTCGGCAGAGCAAGTACTGTGCCCGGACCCCATTGACGGCCCTACAGCGAAGCCAACTACTCCTCTGGTTCCTCTAATTAATCAGCTAAGGGCGTCCCATTCCACCCTCATGGTTGCACTATTATCCCGGGTTGTCACTCCCCAAACAGGTCCTTACGGAGAGGCACTCAGGAAATAGCCTGAGCCCCCTAAAGAAATCACAAGGACCTCATCGTGATAACGTCATCGTATCACAAAAGATCACATCATGTTCATTGATTAAGTTTAAGCAATAGCATAAGCTAACCATGATTAACCCAAAAAGGTAAACAAGGGTAAGGGGAATACAAATTAGTCAATCCTTAGGTTTCAATAAAGTAATGGGGGACAATGAATTATAAAGTAAAGTAGGACATAGTAGGTCTGAAGACACTTGCCTTCACCAGGTTGTTGCTCAGAGGGATCTTCGGCAACACACTCAGGAATCGCGAGCTGCTCATTGTCTAAGTAAAGCGAGCATACATTCAATACATTTGGAAGGTAAAAAATGAACATCACATCACACATGTACAAACATTGGCACACAACTCAAGAAGGTACAGTATTAAGTACAGGGGAATGAGGTCAAGTTATAAAATGAACTAATCTTAATTGGGGGGAAATTGATTATTCTCTAAGTGTTGAAACATAACCTAAAAAGATAGAGTAATAATTAAACAAAGAAAAGATTACATTATAAGATGAACTACTCTCATTTATGAATTTGATTATCCTTTAATATTATCCCTAATTACATACCTAATTCTATTTATCACATTAGGGTCTAAAGGTTAAACCAAAAATGAATTCATGAAATGCATAACACTAATCTCACAAAATTAAATATATTTTAACTCCTAGGATTCTCCTTTTATTTGTTTCATTAAATAAATAAATCAATATATACTTGAATTCTATATTCTAAGTGTAAAAATTAAAGTATACAGATTACAGTTGGTCATATTTTATTTGGACAGAGAATAATCTTGTGAACATTTTGCAATTTGAACCACTAAATTTGGAGTTCATAAAAAAGATATGAAATAAACATGTTTTGAAGTTTGAAATATGAAATTAGGGCTAAACTTGTGATTAAATAAAAGTCTAGGGGTCTAATTAAAACAAACCAGGGACCTATGCACTAAAACAGAGGATGGCGGGTTGATTTCCTAAAACCAGGGGGTTTTCTTAAGCAAAACAGCCACGCGAAGGGGTATCGGGTGAATCTAACCGTCAGATCTAAAACCAACGGTTGAGATTAGATCCGTGGCCGAGGGCGCGCGCGCGTGGGCGGGCGAGCGTTGATAAGCGGGCTAGGGACGTTACGGTGTGCGGGCAGGAAGTGGTATCCTGGGGTCCGGGCTGTTCGATCAAGATCGGACGGAGGGGATCTGAGGGGGTCCGAGGGGGTCCGAGCCGTTCGATCAAGATCAGACGGGGGAAATCAGATCGGGGAAACAGACGTGCGCGAAGCGGTATCCCGCGGTCTGGGCCGTGCGATCAAGATCGGACGGGGGAAATCAGACCGGGGAAACAGACATGCGTGAAGCGATATCCTGCGGTCCGGGCCGTGCGATCAAGATCGGACTGGGGAAATCAGACCGGGGAAACAGACGTGCGCGAAGCGGTATCCCGCGGTCCGGGTCGTGCGATCAAGATCGGACGGGGGAAATCAGACGGGGGAAATCAGACCGGGGAAATAGACATGCGCGAAGCGGCGCCGCTCCTCTCCGCGGCGGTGAGGTCGCCGGAGTTGAGGCAGGCGCGAGCTAGGGTGGCTCCGGGGTTGCTGGAGTTGGGCAGAGGGGAAGAGGGCGCCACGGCAAATTCAATGGCGGGGAAGAGGCCACGAATCCACGGGCAGAGAGGGGAGAACGGCGGTGAGAATATCTCGGGCGTGCTGGAGAAACTCCGGTGAGCCATTCCAACCACGGGTAGGGGACTTAAGGCGCGCTAAGGCCTTGGCTAACTTCAGCAGAGGCAGGGGTGACATAGGGGCCTACTCCGGTGGACTAGATCGGGCTAAATCGGCCGGCCACCGCGCAAGCACGGCAGACCGCCACGGTCGAGCACCGGCGAAGGCGAAATTGGCCGAACACAGGGCACAATAAGGGAAATTGGACACGAGCAAAGGTGTCTCACCTCGGGGCAGAGCTCGGGGAGGCTTAGAGCGGTCTCTAGCGAGCTGGATGGTCGGGAACACGGGCGTGGGTCTCCGGCGGCGGCTGGCGGCGAGGGCAGAGCGCGAGATAGGGTGAAGCTGCACGAAATGGGGTGAGGGGTGTGCGCGGGGCACTGGTGGGGCTTTATGAAGGGAGCTGGGCACGTGGGCGGGTGTCGTGGCCGAGAAACTCGGCGACGTGCGCGAGTGCACACGCGCCGGTCCACGACGAGCGCGGAGAAGGGGGAACTGACAAGGCAGGCCCACGGCGCAGAGAGAAGAAAGGGGCGTGCGAGGCAACGGCATGACGACTGGCAAAACGGGCCCGCGAGACAGAGTGAGAAAGGGAGCATGCAAGCGAAGGAAACTGGCGCCGACAGATCGGCCCCAGCGGACAGAGAGTGAGAGAGTGAGCGCGCGTGGAAGACTGGAGCCGACAGGCGGGGTCCGCCTGTCAGGGGCGACAGGTGCGCGCGCGGGACTAGGTCTGGTGGGGTGGTTTGGGCCGAAATGGCTTTTCTTTTTCCCTGGATTTTCTAATTCCTTTTCTATTTCTTTTCTCTAGGGTTTTTAATTCCAAATTCAAACTAGGTTTCAAATTCAAATTAATTCAAACATGTGCAACACTCTAAAGAATATTTTAAGCTCAGCATGATGCAACATGTCATGACTCATAAGGTTTTGGCAAAAATAAATAATTAACCTCCACTAGTTTAGGCTATCTCTAGTCAAAAAGGAAAAAGGGAGAACGAATCTAGAGAGAGAGAAAACCTTGAGTGAGAGAAAGAAGAGTAACACATGATTTTGAGTGATAATTAGAAAGAAATTTTATACCCCCAAAATCAGGGTGTTACATCGGGCAGCAACAAGAGTTCAGCTGTAGTAGACAAATTGTTAGTCCGAGGCCAACAAGTAAGCGACAAAGCTAAAATTCAAGAGTAATACCTATGCGCCTTGTGCGCTCGGCAGCTTCTTCGGCTCGTTTTGCTCCTTCTCGAGCACTGTGGGTCTCCTTTTCATTCTTCTTTATAATTTCATTGGCCAGATCTTGGCCACCGTTTACCCAGACATCGGAGAAAAAATTTCCGCCCACTAGAGTAGCTTTGGCCGAGGGATCTCTCGTATCGTCTGTGGAGAAGGAGGTTTCAGCCTAGGCTGCAGCTTTAACATGTTCACAACAAGCCTTCTCCAAAATTGCTGCAATCCCTCGAGCGCCAGCGAAGGCACAAATGTCCCCGCGATCACTAAGGATCTCTTCAAAAGCTTCGGCTTCTCCACTTATCCAATCAATAACACCCTCAGGGTCACCTCGAATGAAATTCTCCTCAGAAGAATATGCACCAACCTTGGCAAAGCTGGTTTTCAATTTTCTCATGCAATCCAAGGATTTTTCAAAGCATCTCTCCTTGGACTCACGAAGCTCCTTAACATTCTTTTCCAATCTTGTGTTCTTCCATTCACTTATTTCTTAACTCGCTTTTGCAACTTCAAAATTCTCATTATCTTCGGCAAGCTTTTCCCGAAGATCTTCAACTTCGGCTTTATGAGCTTCGGATTGGGCGTTAAATTTCGCTTCATCTTTCTTCATTTTGTTTATCAATGAAAGTAGAATTTTATCTTTCTCTAAGGCTTCATTTCTCAACTTGATAACTTCTGACCGAAGGTTGCCGAGGGCCATCTGGCAGCTTTCATCTTCAGCATTCTTTTGCGCCCTCAAAGCGTTGCTAAGAATTAAGCCCTGCAAAAATATAGAATCAGCATGAGAATACAAGACGAGATAATCTATTTTTAAATTCATCACCTTCGTACCTTCAAACTGTTGTATGCAAGCCTGTTTGCGAGGTCATCTTTTGATATGGCAGAGAGGCCAGCTTCAAGCTTCGGAAATCCCATATTTTTGCCCATCTCCCGGCAGACGGATATCTCCTTGTTTTCTGGGAGACAGTATAGGAAATCATCTTCATCCGTGCCATTGTACACCAAGGCCCCCTTCGGGTATTTTAGTTCCCGGGCGTAGTGTTTGGCTTCCGCGATTTCTTCTTCAGATAACTTTTTTTCCCGAAGCATGTCGAATGATAAAATCAAGATCTTCAGACGATGCTTCAGGAGCAGGAGATTTAGCTTTTTCAAGTGCATCCTTCTTCTCCAGGGCTATGCCAGTATCTGGAGATTCTTGCGCAGCCTTCTGCTCAGATGTAGCAGGATCAGCCTCGATGGGCGCTGAGGGCTCAGCTTTAGTTTCAGCGCGGGCTATAGCAGCCTCGGCAACCTTCTTTATAAAGGTAGGAGTTAATACCCTTGTCGTCTCCATAACAGCGTCCAGCACGCTTGCCATTCTCCTCCTCTTGGGAGTTACTACAGTAGTTTTTGCCACCTTCGGCAACCCCGGTTCTGCTGGTGGACTCAAGATTTTTGACAGCTCTACCACTTCCTCTAGCTCTGGCTCTTTGGCCACCTTTTCTTTGGCTTCGGCACCGTGTTTTGGTGTTTCGGCTAGCCCATCTGTAGGAACCTTCGGCAATTTAGTCAGGTCTTCCTTGGGGATGGCAGTAGTAGGTTGTTCTGCTTCGACAATAGAAGATGTCCCTTCACCAAGCTTCAGCACTGTGGCTGTCTCGATGTATCTTGGCTGGTGTGTCAATACCTTAATCTTTTTGTCCTTCGGCACAGCAGAAATGGCCGAAGTAGAAGCTTTTCTCTTCTTCCCCTGCTTTCACGAGGGATAGCTATAATCGGGGTATACGAAGCCAATGACATCAAAAACTCTATTCAATCTTTTCTTTGCTCGGCCTTCGAAGGCCAAGGTCATTGCATCACCTTCTGCCCTTGTATAGGCCCCAAGCAATTCATCACTGGTTGCCTCAATACTGCTCAACCACTCATCATTTGGTTCATCAAACTCGCCTCTGTACCTGAAGGTATACTTCAGATAGACCAAGTCGTCCTGACTAGACCCGGCAGCAGGCCAGCAGCATCCTTCGGCATCTCCCACTCATTCACAAGCGGCCATACTCTGTAGGCGATGTGTTCTTGAACCAGGTCTCTAGTGCCAATAAAAGTACACACAGTGTTGAAGCTTCTCTAGCATGCCTCTATATTGTTCCCAAGAGCAGTGGCTGGCCTCCTGATGCCAAAGCGAGACCAGATGGGACGTTGAATAACTCCTTTTATGTCTTCCCTTTCAACTAAATTATTCTTAACATAGAACCACTCCTCCATCCAGGCCCCGGGCCACCTTTTTCGGAATGTTGGGACGGGGTAACTTGCATCAGAACGAGGAACAAAACTATAACAACCGAAGTTATTGTGATACTGCTCTTTGCCAATAGCCTTCGTCTCGTACAACAGCTCGTGCATGTTGCAAAAACATTTTGCGCTTGGCTCTAGCCCTTGGCTTCTCACGGCCCAAATAAAACCCCATCCTTAGGGGTAATTTGATGTAGGAAGATTTCGAAGGTCTTCAGCACTTCAACCAGGAATTTACTTAATAGGAACCGAAGCCCCGCCTTCATAAAACTCCTGTAAACAACCACCTCATCCTCTTCGGGAGTAGGTGCAGCACTATCTCCTCTAGCTCTCACAATTGAAATATCTCAGAAATATCTTCCTTTCATAGCGTCAATTTGACTCTACTTAATGGACGATTTCCCGAAGATAGTGTGACTTGGTCGCCAGGGACGATTTTCCGCATCTTCGTCTTCACTTTCCATATCAAAGCTCCCACTATCATCAGAATCTTCAGACAAATCAGCTAGCATCTCGTTTGTAATCTTCTCTATGTTTGTTTTTTCCATGGCCTCCTAAAAACCAGCAAGGGCAGGATCAGCAACCTTCTTCTCGTCAGCCATTTGGTTGGAAATTGAGTAAATGTCGAAGCTCGCAAAACAAGTAAAATCTGGCAGCAAGGAAATTAAAACTCAAAAAACAGCACAAGCAATTGAAATGGTGCAGCAGATGTTGTCGCTATGGGTTTCTATTTATATGTCTAGTACATCACAACTTGGCGGGCCCCATTTGTCATTGACTTTCGCTATTCTAGCGAAGGAAAGGTGTTTTTTCGGACCTTCGGCTAAAGGCCTTCGTTCTCATCGCAGTCTGGATTTGTTAAATACAAAAACAAATTAATACTGCGAGGGGCTACTGTTGGGGGCATTCCTCTTCCGAAGGTCCTCAAAAAAACATAGCTAACATGTTTTCCAGTATAATAATTGTTTCAGGAAGCTTTGACTTTAAAATGAAGCTATGCATGGTACGAAGGTGCGATCTGGATAAGGGACAAGCCAGCTCCAAAGCTGTGGTTGAAGGAGCTTCGGCTCAATGCGTTGACGATGGTGAAAGGAGAAACCGACTTAAAGGGGAAAAGACTGCTTAGTCCTTGACAGTTTATCTCAAGGTCAATAGCAAATGTCAAGGATACAAATGTAATTTTACCTAGACCGTGTCGTGTGCCTATAAATAGATGAACAGTAACACCGTACTGTTCATGCTGACTTGTAATCACTCGCACGTCACTCTCGGACTTTTACCTTCTATCAAGCCGAAGGTACAAATGTAATTTACTATCATTAATGTTTGTTCATGATTATATAATTACAATATGAATAATCTAGAGATCTAATATAATTATTCATGCTCTTTCTATGTTTCATATGTCCCTGTTTATATTCTTACATATTGAAATGATGAAGGTATGTCCTTCACGACCTTCGTCTAAAGATCATTATATCCTAAGGGAGATAATGCTTCGAAGGACTAAGGTATTTAACCATTAACATTTGTGTTATCTTTTCTTGATTCATAGCTTTTGAGAACAAGTGACCAACACCTACCATGAGCATATGAAGAGCTAGATGCAAACATGTCATGGGAACTAAATGCAGCATCATGACGAGTAGGTAAAACAGCATGATTGTAACACTTATCATGATGAGCAACACTAGAAATATTCTTGACATGGGCATAAAGATAAGCATGGTTCTTTTGGTCATGTGAAGAATAAGAGCTACTAGCCATAGGAGCCTTCCCTTTCTCCTTGTTGAAACTAGAAGCCCTTTGGCTTGTTAAGTTCTTGGTCTCCTTTTGGAAACCAAGTCCATCCTTAATAGAGGGGTGTCTACCAATGGTGTAGGCATTCCTAGCCAATTTTAGTTTCTCATAATTATCCTTGCAAGTCTTAAGTTGAGCATTAAGATTTGCAACATCATTATTTAACTTAAGAATGGTAGAGACATGTTCATTGCAAGCATCAATGTTAAAATCTTTACACCTATTGCAGATAACAACATGCTCTACAGATGAACTAGCAATATTTACTTCTTCTAACTTAGCATTTAAAGCAACATTTAAATTCTTAAGCTTAGAGATAGAGTCATTGGAAGCAGACAACTCCGAAGTCAATAGTTCATTTTTCTTAATTTCTAGAGCAAGAGATTTTTGAACATTAATGAATTTATCATGTTTCTCATAAAGAATATTTTCTTGCTTTTTTATAAGCCTATCTTTTTCATTAAGAGCATCAATCAATTCATTTATTTTATCTACCTTAGATCTATCTAATCCTTTAAATAGATCACTATAATCTATTCATCGTCAGAAGATTCCTCATCACTAGAAGAAGTATACTTAGGTGTATCTCATGTACGTACCTTCTTCTCCTTAGCCATGAGGCACATGTGGCGTTCGTTGGGAAAGAGGAAGGATTTGTTGAAGGCCGAGGCAGCTAGTCCTTCATCATCGGAGTCGGATGAAGAATATTCGGAGTCCCATTCTTTTTCAATGTACGCCTCACCCTTTGCCTTCCTGTAGTTCTTCTTGCTTTCCTTCTTCCCTTTCATTATTAGGACATTGTGCTATAAAATGAACAGACTTACCGCACTTGAAGCAGGAGCGCTTTCCCCTTGATTTGTTCTTATTGGGATATTCCTTGCGTCCCTTTAAAGCGGTCTTGAAGCGCTTGATTATAAGCGCCATTTCGTCCTCGTTGAGCTCAGCAGCCTCTACTTGTGCTACCTTGCTAGGTAGCGCCTCCTTGCTACTTGTTGCTTTTAGAGGAACGGACTGCGGCTCGTAGAGAGGAAGCGGTCCGTTTGCTACATCGTCTATGCACCTTGCTTCCTTCACCATCATGCACCTGCTCACAAATTTTCCGAGAATTTTCTCGGGTGTCATCTTAGTGTACCTGGGGTTCTCACGAATAAGATTTATAAGATGAGGATCAATAACAGTAAATGACCTTAGCATGAGTTGAATGACGTCATGGTCCGTCCATCTTGTACTCCCATAGCTTCGAATCTTGTTGACCAAGGTCTTGAGCCTATTGTAAGTTTAAGTTGGCTCTTCTCCCCTTATCATGGCGAACCTCCCCAGCTCGCCTTCCACAAGTTCCATCTTGGTAATCATGGTGGCATCATTACCCTCGTGAGAGATCTTGAGGGTATCCCATATTTGCTTGGCATTGTCCAAGCCACTCACTTTGTTGTATTCATCCCTGCATAGAGATGCTAGCAAAACAGTAGTAGCTTGGGTATTTTTATGTATTTGCTCATTCATAAATACAGGATTGTCAGTGCTATCGAAATGCATTCCATTTTCAACAATTTCTCAAATAATAGGATGGAGAGAAAATAAGTGACTACGCATTTCATGACTCTAAAATGAATAGTCATCTCCATCAAAGCGTGGGGGTTTTCCAATTGGAATGGATAGTAAATGGGCATTCGAATTATAAGGAATGTGAGATTAATCAAAAGAATAGTTTTGATTAACCATTTTTTCGACGAAGAGTCTTTGTCGTCGTCATCCCTCGGTGAAGAGGAGGAGGCGTCGCTGTCGTATTAGATGATCTTCTTTATGCGCCTCTTCTTTTTCCCATCCCTCTTCTTATGACTTGATCCTGAGTCAGTGGGCTTGTCGCCTTTTGGCTCGACGATGTAGAAGGTCTCCTTCTCCTTGTCGTTGATCACCATCCCCTTACCTTTAGGATCCATCTCTTCGGGCGGTTAGTCCCTAAATGAAGAGTACGGCTCCGATACCAATTGAGAGCAACTAGAGGGGGGTGAATAGGTGATCCTGTAAAAACCAACACTAAATGGCACAAACTTGGTTTATGAAATGTTAGTGAAGTCAAAACCAAGGTACTATGTCTAGAGAGAAAGAGATGACTTCTTCACTTAATTGCTCTTCACAAGGTGAGTATTAAACTTAGAGCAATTATCAAGTGAGTAGAAGCAGAGAGAATCGCACAAGAATAGCAACAGGTGACACAACGATTTTTATCCCGTGGTTCGGCCAAGTAGAACACTTGCCTACTTTCACAGATCAAATTCTTTTCAAGGTCAACAACAAAGACTTTTCCTTCTAGGACCCTAATCAAACCAACACATTCATGCTTAGGTTTTTTGACATGGGTCTTAGCACACTGCAAGGAAAAGAATCCTAGCCCATCTGCAGCTATCCCCACCACCGGCATCAATTGCTTGCTTTGCCTAGGCCAGACGCATCTAGTAGTCACATGGGTATCCTTGCGGCATATCTCACACCATAGAGACTTAGAGCAGTCTCTAGCGTGATGCCCTTCTTCCCCACACTTCTGACAAAAAACCTTCACCCCAACTCATGATCTACCACTAGAGGGGAGATCTGAGAGTTAGGGTTACCTTGCATCAACATCTCTCCAGATGAAGACGATCCAGCGAAGTCGCCCTTGACTGGCATCCTTCCTATAGGTGGCTTCAATCTCCAACTCAAGTTCCTGTTCCTCCCCCATTGTTGCTGCTCTTGAGGACTCTCCTTATTGTTGCCTCGCTCCCACTTCTGAGTCCAGTCTTTCGCCTCCTTCCTCTCGGCCTTCAGCAAAGACCGAGAAATCCTGAATATGATACGAGGCCACTCCTCACGGGCTGAGGGAGGTTGACGCTGGATCCACCGCCAACTCCCATGGAAGCCAATGGGAAAAGTGGAAGGGACCGCCCACAGCGAGGAGGAGAAATGTAACACCCTGAATCCATCAAATAAAGGTAACATAGTTTATATTATTAATTTTTAGTAGAAAGGCAAAAATATTGTTTTCAATTAATGAAAATGGCGATATAAATAAACTAAACAATTTCTTGACTAGATAAAATTTTGTCAAGTGTTTGATGCATTCATGCCATGGCATAATTTTTGTGTGATGTATCCAATTTTTTTTGGGTATGAACATCTCATTTTATAAAGTGATAATGAATTGCTAAAATAATATTTTTATTTGAGAAATATGTAATGTGTAATTCTAATAATTTTTTTCGTAAGTATTCGCAAGAATCTCATTTTTATTGATTTATCTCTTTTTGGTGAAGTCCATTTAATTAGTGAATTTGCTCTAAAATAATTTATGTTTTAAAATGGTTACTTTATTATTATAATTGGAATCCTATATATATACATATATATGTATGTGTATATGTATACACATACATTTTAAGTTAAAAAAAATAATAAAGGATTTTTTTAAAAAAAATAGAAGAAGCAAATTTCTACCGCATGCATCTATGAACCAAAATCCTAGCCGACCAATCATATCTATCTCTCCCTCTTTTCTCCCTCTTGCAGGTGGACCCTACCTTTATTTCTCTTTATTTTATTTCTTTTCTTTTCTTTCTCCCGCACGGCTCTCTCACTACCGGAATCAGCTCCTTTGTCGTGTGTCTGAGACACACGGCAAAGGCTATTTTACACTCGGCAAAGGCTTTGCCGAGTGTTACACTCGGCAAAGAACGCTCGGCGAACTGTACATCGGCAACAGCCTCTTTGCCGAGTACTTTTTGTCGGACACTCGGCAAAGACTTTGCCGAGTGCCATTTGGCACTCGGCGAACAAAAGTAACCGTCACGGCGCCAAGTGACGGTGACGGATCCTTTGCCGAGTGCATTCTGTGGCACTCGGCAAAGAGCCCAATTTTGCCGAGTGTGAGGCCCTCGGCAAAGACTGGTCCAAAGGGCCCCACCGCCAGTCCCTGTGCCGAGAGCTCTAGAAGACACTCGGCAAAGGAAGCTTCTTTGCCGAGTGTCTGGTGGACTGGCACTCGGCAAAGAACCTTCCAGTGGCCCCTTTGCCAGTATCTTTGCCGAGTGCCTTGGCAACAGCACTCGGCAAAGATGTCTTTGCCGGTTCCCAGGTTTCCTTCTTTGCCGAGTGCCATGGTCAGCACTCGGCAAAGATGGCTTTACCGGTTCCCAGGTTTTCTTCTTTGCCGAGTGCCATGGTCATAGCACTCGGCAAAGCGACCCTTTGCCGAGTGTTACACTCGGCAAAGTGACCAGGATGTCCCTTTTTTATTTGCTTTTGTTGTTCCATCCTAACATACAAAAGATATATATCATTCACATCACATTATATATCAATCACATCACAGAATGAACACATTTATCATCAACACCATATATATCACAAAGTCTCACTAAAGTCTCACAAATATAAGTCAGGATCATCACAAAACAGATATAAGTCTGCATCATCACTAACATCACCAAGTATCTCACAAGACAAAGTCTAACTAACATCACCAACACTCATAAAGGTAAGTCTGGATCATCACAAAACAGATCATCAACGAGGTGGTCATCTAGACTGGTTCGGCGAAGGGCTGGACGAAGCATGAGGGTTGTTCGACGCCGCCGATTGACCCTGCACAGAGAAGAGATTGTATGTGTGAGAACATATGAATATATATCATGCAGTACTAAAATTTTGATACTCACAGGAGTAGTGAACTCTGTAGGGTCAGCTGCAGGGAACAACGGAGGTGGTGGAGCTTGACCCTGTGCGGCGCCAAGGCTCTGCATGTACGCGAACATCTCCGCCATCCTCTTCTCCAGCTCCTCACGTTGCCTCCTCTCATCATCTAGCTGAGTCTGTAATATTTCGCCCTAATGTTACGATAATGCAAAGAGAAGATATATAAAAATCAATGAACGATGAATAGATAAGGAATAACCTGGAGTTGCTGGATACGATGTTGTGAGGTGTCCTGCCGAGGTCGTATGGCTGGGCTCGCGCTCGTGCTCCTTGCTCGCACCTGAGAGAGAGTGGGAGTGGAGGACGAGTCGATTGCCCCGTCGGCAATCCAGTACCGCCCATGCCTCTTGCCTCCTCCGACCCTCATGAGGACATCTTCGTCGATGTCCTCGGTCCTCGGATCGTAAACTGGCCCATGGGCCTCCTTGGCCATGGCGGTGTACTCACTGAGTCGGCTGTGGATGGCGGGGTTGGTGTACGCCTCGGGCCCGTCATCCGGGTTGTAGGTGACGTCGGACGTCGCCTTCCCCTTGTGGGCCATGGCATATGCCGAGAACGTGGAGCAAGGCGCGCCACCATGTGCCGCCGACTGCGAGAAAACCAACGAGATGGTTAGAAATCATGTCTAATCGAAAGTTATATACCTAAATAAAAAAGAGCGCGTACCCATGCTTCCGCGTATTTGCCCAGGCTGCGGCTGCCTTGATGGTGGGAGGGACCTTGCATCAGCAAACGCCGTTCTCGGCTAGCGTTGTGCGCCTCATCCCACTCAGCCGAGCACCACCTCTGCACCATCTGCTCCCAGCACTCAGGATGCGCGGCGCACCAATGAGGAATCATCTAAAAAAATATAAGTACACCGCATATCAGAAGATAAAAATAAGCATATTTAGTACCAATAATAAAGTTTTGTATTTACCTGCAAGTACTGGTCCGGAGTCAACGACATGGTTCGAGCGTCCTTCTTGTTCACCTTCTCCCCAAGGACGGAGCCGTGGTAAGTGACGATGGCCTGGATGCGCGCCTCATAGTGCATGTCCACGACGAGCTTCTTACAGCACGTCGTAGACACCACATCCGCCCTGGCCTCGTATCCAGCATCGCACCTGAAGAAATCCTACATACAAAGACGATGTATCCATACATTATTTCAAGAATATGCAACAAATGCGACTTATTAAACAATATAGTGCGAGGAAGACTTACCCATAGCTCTTGCTTCACCCGCTCCGCCTTGTTGTTGAATTGTCTGTCGTCCCGATCTACTGCATCGGGGCGACGGCGTAGTGGTCGAAGGCGTATGCTGGGCTCGTCACTCCGGCGTACTCGACAAGTCTAGGGAAGTGTTCCCGGCATAGAAGGCCGAGGATGCCATTGGGGTTGCGGCCGTGACCCCCTGCAGTCTCCAAAACCATCCAAGACCTGTCCAAGTGATTAAGATGAAGTATTAGTTTCTATTATTAATTTGAACATATAATATGAAAAAGCAGCAACAACATCTAAAGTTACCTACCTCTCTCCATCGGGTCGTATCAGCGGACGTCTGTCACGAAGTATGGGTCGCTTAGGGAGGCTCGCGGGACCTCGCAGGTAGATACTCCTCGCACCTGAGGAGCCAGAACCTGAGACGTCCTGCTGAGCAGCGTCGTCGTCGTCGTCGTCCTGCTGCGCCGCATCGTCGTCATCCTGCTGTGCCACATCGACAGCGGCTTGCTGCTCCACCTGCTGCTGTACGGCGTCGTCCTGCTGCGCCTCCTCCTCCGTCCTACGGGTGCTCCTCCTCCCCCTCCCCCTCCCCCTCCTCGTCCTCGTCCCACCGCCCACCATCTTTGTCCAACAACCTGCAATTAAGAGTAAACAATTAAGCACAGATAAAAAATATGTATTTAGAAACATATGCAAAATAAATGAAATATAGCATTACATCGATTAAAAATAATCTCCATATGTGTCCGGGTTAGCCGGATCATAAGTGTCATCATCACTATCAACCATTTCATAGTCAACATTATCTGAAGGCGCAATTTCGTCATTGGCATTGCCTTCAAGTATTTCTAAGTCATTCTCATTTTGCACCTCATCATCCTCGTCATCAACAACCATTTCAATATCTACTTCCATTCCGATCGCTTCGGTTAAGTCTATCTCAAATCGCCCTTCGAGCCCATCTTCTTGGAAGAACTCTCTGTCATATGTGTCCGGGTCTAAGTTATAATCTTCATCGTTTGGAACAGGCAATTTAGCGGGCGGTGATACCTTATACACAACATCCCAACCCTTAAGATGTTGTTTCGTTTGGCACGCATATGGAAGATAATACACTTGTGTGTAACACCCGGTTTTAAAGGACAAAGCCGGGTGCATCTCATACATGCGCCAAGAAGACAACATATATAATAACAGAGTGTATAGAGATAAATGTCATAAAACATCAGAGTACTTATTACATAGCGGAAGACTTATTACAAAATAAAGGAATAAATGTAAAACGAGCTAAGGATCGTCGGCGCAAATGTCGACTGAGAAACGCCACCTAGATCAGATCGAACTCCTCAGTGTTAGGCGGCTCCTCTTCGACCACCTGTTCTTCTCCTGTGGGGGGGGTGTGAGACAGCAAGAGTGAGCTCACATACGTTCATAGCTCAACAAGTCGTGGGGAATAATGTGGCATGAACTCACCAAAGGTGGGAGTTCATGTAGTGTAAGGCTGATCAATGAAATAAAGGCTGAGGCTGAGCATTGCTTTTATAAGTTGGTCAAAATTTTATTAGCAATTACTAGGTGTAAGTAAATACCAAACCTTAATAATAATAAATAAAAGTAATAGTAAAATAATCCCAAATGCGATGCAAATGTCAAATTAAATTTAAGTTCCATAATTAATCATGTGAGGGTCCGAGCCGCTCATGACCGTGAGCACGGCTAGTATACTAGTTTTACACTCTGCAGAGGTTGCGCATCTTTACCCACAAGCCGTGTTACCCATCTGCCAAGGGGTCATGAATCCCATACACCTCTACCAAGGAAGCGAGGCAGGGTAACACTACGAGGCCTTTACAAAGTTCCACTAGCTTCAGACTACCCGCTACAGTTTATAGGAAGCTCCAGTGCAGGGTTCTTGCCTGACCGCCATCGCAGCAAAATCAAACAAGGACCTCCCTACACTGACCACTCCCCTACTGCCCTTGCCCCTTTCGGGTAAGGTAGCCCTCCACTAGCTTTCCTAGTTAATCAGCCAAGGGCGTCCCATTAAACCCTTGTGGTAGCACTGTTTTCCCGGGTGGTCGCTCCATGTTCCCATTAATTTAATGATCTTAATCATGAACAGCAATAATAACAAGATAATAACAGAATAATCATGAATAGTGTATCTCCATACCCAATCCACATAAAGCAATAGCAAGTACTACCCAAAAATATTTCAGGGGTGAACAAGGTATAGAGGTAATCAAAACTGGGGTAACATAAAGGCTCCCATCCAAAATTAACCTATGCAGATCATTAAAATTAATAAGAACATGGCTGGGAAAAGTAAGTGATCAAGGGCACAACTTGCCTTCCACGAGCTCCTGCTCAGCAGTCTCTACTTGTTGAACCTCAGATTCCACAGTGGCTTGCTCGTCTACTCGCATCAATACAATACATACATAGCATAGCATAAATTAACATCACATCAAACATGCAAATAGAATATACAGTAATAAACTAGACATTAAAATAAGATCACAGGAATTGGAATCATTAAATTTGGAGTTATATATTTTAAGTTATGGATTTTCTAAGGTTTCATGCATTTAATACAAGATTAAGTGAAAGAATAATTTTAATGTGTTTGTCATGTCAGAACAGAGGCACTAATGGGTAGACAATATTATTACAAAAATTTAGGAACTGGAATGGACCAATTTGGAGTTCATATGCATTTTCTATGAATTATACAAATTCTAGGTATTGTTTTTATTTTAAAAACTCATTTTCTAATTCATTTTTCTGATTTAATAACCCTCTGGACTGGGCCTCAATTCTAGGAAACAGCAGGGGTCACGGTGTAAGTGTTTCTAAGACTCAGAGAATAGCTCTACGGACCGCGGGTTGGTTTCCTGAAAACTGAGGGGCCTAGATGCAAAACGCGCGCAGCGAAGGGGTATTGGGTGTTATGAGCCGTTGGATTAGGGATCGAGCGCCCAGATCTGATCTGCCTAACTTAAACCAGTACGCGACGTGGTCCCTTGGATCCAGATCCCACGGACCCCAGTCAAATTGAACTTCAGCCCACCGATCCGAATCCAACGGTCCACACTTAATGAAACCCAGGATTGCTTTCTGTCGTACGATCGCAAATCTACGGTCCAGAACCCGCCACGCGAAAGGGTACGCGGCCGTCTAATCTACAGCGTTCCTTTTGCATCCTATGGCCCACGTGCTCCTTCTACCTCCAGACGGCCAAGCAGCGGCGGCGCGGCAACGACCGCGAAGAGCGCCCCTCGGCGAACTCCAGACGGTCCCACAGATCCCCAAAATCGTTGCAAAAAGACCCTACGCAAAGCTGAGGCAAGTGCGAAATCAGTGGGGGAATCTTTACCGGCGATGGTGAAGCAGGGACTCCCGACCACGGTACGAAGTGGTCCCGCGGCGGAGGTCGAACTACGGCGAACGATTACAGTCGACCCGAGGCTCCGCAGTTCAAATTGATGGTGTGGTCAGCTTCACGGGTCCCCGGTGAACGCCCTCACCCGCACGCGCTAACCCGAGCGCGTGTATAGAGGAGAGTCACCGGCGGCGGGCACCCACTATGCGGACGCGGCGATTTGTGGCGGTCGCAAGGCAAGACCAGAGGTGGAGTTGATGGATCCGGGGTCGTGGCATGTATATGGACGCATACGGGGGGGGGCAGTGCCGCAACGGCCGGGCCGGATTTCCGCGAATTTGTCGCGGCGGCGAGCTCTTCGGCCAGGTGGTTGAAGCCGGCACTGACGTTACCGTCCCACACGCCAGAGACGGAAAGAGCGAGCGCGGGGAGGACAGCGCAGCGGCAGACAGACGGGGCCCGTGTGGCAGCGACCGGAGGAGTCCGCGAGCGCCGAGAGAAAGAGAGGCTGACTCGCGGGCCCGTGCTGTCAGCGCATGCGGGATCAAGTTGGGCCGCGCGCGCGTGGGGAGGAAATCGGGAATGGGCCGAAATTGGCACTGTGAGCCCAGTTGGGTTCTTTAGTCTTTTCTTTTATTTTCCCCTTTTCTCTATTTGATTCATTTTCAATTCCAAACTCATTTAAAATTTAAATTCCATTCTTGTGGCCATTTTATACTTAGGTTTATATTGTGCCGTTAAAATACTGACTTTGAAGATACATATTTTATATATATATATATATATATATATATATATATATATATATATATATATATATATATATATATATATTTCTATATTCTTACTCTTTTCTCTCCTTTTCTATGTTATGTTCCAAATTCTTAAATGTAACTGTTGGGGACTTGTTCTCAAAGGCTAAGAGTTAAGAACAAGGCAACATAAAAAATGTTAAGTGTTAAAGTCCTTCGTCCTTCGGAACATTATGTCCCTTCGGGAGATAATGTATTTCGGACGAAGGTCACAAGAGACATACCTTCGTAAACATAGCAAGTGATGACGAAGGATTCATATAGGGCATAAAATATAATATAAACACCATCATAGAATCATTTCTATTTTATTAACATGGGAAAAATAGAAATGATTTCAAATTACAAATGTACCTTCGGTCCTGAGAGAAGGTAGAAAGTACAAGCGTGACGCAAAAGCAGATGCCAAGTCAGCGTGAACAGTACGGGAGTACTGTTCACCTATTTATAGACGCGGGACGCAGCCCACGTAAAATTACATCCGTGTCCATTACATTTGTTAGCGGCTTATGGAAATCTGTCGAGGCCCACGTAGTCTTTTCATCTTTAAGTCGGTTCCCTTTTCCGCTATCGCAACGAAGCTTCCCTGCACACAGCTTCGGCTGTGCACCGCCCTTCGTAGAACTTGGTAATCAGCTCGTCCTTCGTCTGGCTCAGGCTTCGTCCTGACCGTGCTTTATGTTCATAATCCTGAGTCCGAAGATACCTGTTCACATAATCCACTTGGAAAACATTGTCAAATCATGTTTTTGAGGACCTTCGGAGGACGAAGGCCCCCAACAGTAGCCCCTCGCAATATTAATTTGTTAATAATAAATTCAGATTGCGATATGGACGAAGGCCTTGAGCCGAAGGTCCGAAAAAAACACCTTCCCTTTGCTAGAATAGCAACATTCACTGACAAGCGGGGTCTTTCAATTTTCAGCGCCCTGGGCGTATAAATAAGATCACACCGCCAACTCATTTGGTACGCACACTTGCCATCTGCTTCGGTCCACTAAATTTTTAGCTCTTGTGCATTAAGATTGGTGACCTTTTTGATTTCAAAGCTTCGGCCCTGAAGACAGTTTTTTAGCGTTTCCGAAGATGTCTGAAGGTAAGAAGATCCCTGCTGAGACGAAGCTGAGTCTCGAGGAAGAGAAGAATTTGGGGTTCCTCATAGCGATGGCGGAGACCAATACGGAGAAAATCACGAACGAGATTCTTGAAGGTTTGTCCGAAGATACTGGTGACAGCGACAGCTATGATGTAGAAAGTGGTGGGGAAGAGGCCGAAGATCGGCCATGGCGGCCAAGTCACACTGTTTTCGGGAAAACCACTATCAAGCAGAGTCATATTGATAATATGAGGGGGCGGTATTTTCGAGATATATCTGTTGTGAGGGCTGACGCTGGAGAGAAGACTTCTCCCACCCCAGAAGAAGATGAAGTTGTAATCTTCCGAAGCTTTCTCAAGGCTGGGCTTCGATTCCCCCTAAGCAACTTTGTTGTTGAAGTCCTGAAGACATTTCAAGTCTACCTTCATCAAATTACCCCCGAAGCCATCATAAGAATGGGGGTGTTTGTCTGGGCTGTGAGGAGCCAAGGTTTGGAACCAAATGCTAAAAGCTTCTGCAACATTCATGAGTTACTATACGAGACGAAGCCCTGGGGAAAAGAACAATATCACAACAATTTTGGGTGTTATAGCTTCGGTGCCCGCTCCGGGTCAAGCTGCCCTGTGCCGACCTTTCGGAAAAGGTGGCCCGGAGCCTGGATGACAGAGTGGTTCTATGTAAAGAATGACTTATCAGCGCAAGAAAATGTTAAGAGTATCATTATGCGCCCCATCTGGCAACGCTTCGGACTTCGAAGGCCGAAGGTTGAAATGGACGAAGCAGCCGAGGAATGCCAAAGAGCCTTCGGCGTAATCTGCTCTTTCATTGGGACAAGGGACTTGGTCCAAGAGCACATTGCCTTCAGGGTATGGCCACTTGCAGAAAAGTGGGAAATGCCGAAGGAGAGCATTAAAGAGTCCGACGAAGGCGGACTGGTCAGACTGAAATACACATTCAAATATGCAGATAAATTTGTTGAACCTGATGATGACTGGTTGAAGAGCATTGAAACATTAAGTGACGAACTGCTTGGGGCATATTCGAAGGCCGAAAATACTGCGCTATCAGCAGCCTTCGGAGGCCGAAAGAAGAAAAGGCTCAACCGGGTATTTGACGCAATCGGATTTGTCTATCCTGACTATCATTATCCGGTACTGGGTCGCAAAAGAAAAATTACTTCTCCTGCGACAGAAGCTACCACAAGTGCCACTAGTGAGCCAGCGCCGCAAAGGAAAAAGGTGAAGGTGCTCACCCACCGAGCGCGCTTTATTGAGCCGGCCACAGTGCCAGAATTTATTGGTGAAATTTCTTTGGCCTCTGAAGCTACAGAACCAGCTCCAGTACCGAAGATAGTAGAGAAAACTGAAGCGCCTTCAGCAGTAGAAAAACCGAAGACTGAAGGGCCAAAAACATCAGAAATTTTAAGTCCTTCAGCAAATGTCGACACAACAAAAAATCAAAAGGGCCCATTGGTGACCCCAAGAAGAAAAAGAATGGTGAACGTACTGGATGTCTTGGAGACAATTAAGTCTTCAAGCACAACTGCAAAGGAGTCTGTTGAACTCGCTGAAGCATCTACAGAAGCTTCGAAACAACAAACTGAAGCTGAAGCCGAAGCTGGGCCTTCAGAGCCCGCCAAGGAACAATCCAAGAAAATATCAGAACCAGCTTTAGTTGAAGAAATTGACACTGCCGCCCCCGAAGCTCCCTCCAGCATACGCGATTACATCGTGCGACATGCTTTGGGGAAGAAACTGTCTGAAGAAGAAATCTACGAAGCGAATCACTATGCTAGAGAGTTGAAGTATCCGAAGGGGGCAGTAGTATTCAATGGGACAAACGAAGATGATTTCCTGTACTGTCTCCCAGACAATAAAGAATTATCCGTGTGCCGGGAAATGGCTAGAAGCATGGGGTTCCCGAAACTCGAAGCTGGATTATGCGCCATGACGAAAGAGGATCTCGCAGACAGTCTTGCATATAATAGCCTAAAGGTATGGAAATTAATCGTTTGAAACAACTTTTTAATGCGTAATTCATTCCTTTATTCTTATATGGATTCTTTTTCATATAGGGCTTGATTCTGAGCAACGCATTAAGAGCCTAAAAAAGCGCCGAAGATGAAAGCTACGACATTGCGTTTAACAATTTATGCTCCGAAGTTATCAAACTGAGAAACGAAGCTCTGGAAAAGGATAAGATTCTGCTTACACTGGTAGATAAAGTAAAGAAAGACGAAGCTGCTTCAAAAACCCAGGCCGAAGCCCAAAAACGTGAAATTAAAGATCTTCAGAAACAGCTGGCTAGAGCTAAAGAGGAACGTGTGCTGGAGGAAACAAAACGAGAACTCAGTGATCATATGGTCAATAAATTGGAGTTAAGTGTTAAAGAGCTTCGTGCATCTCAGAGGAAATGTTATGTTAAATCTGTAGAATGCGTGAAAAAGATAAAATCCAGCTTCGCCAGCGTTGGCGCCTTTTCTAGTGAAGAGGACTTTTCAAGAGGCAATCCCGAAGGTCCACTGAACTGGATTAGTCACGAAGCAGAAGCCTTCGAGGAGATCCTGAGCAGCCGCGGTGACATCTGCGCTTTTTCAGGCGCCAGGGGAATTGCTGCTGTTTTGGAGAAAAAAGGTTGTGAACATATAAAATCCTTAGCTCAATCCGAAGCTGCCCTATCCTCGGAAGATATCAAAGATCCCTCGACCGAAGCCAGCATGGTTGGCGGTAAATTCTTCACTGATATCTGGGACAATGGCGGCCGAGAAATGGCGCAAGAAATAATTCAAAGAAGCGAAAAAAGCATCCATGATGCTAGAAAGGTGGCAGAAGCTGCCGAAAGAAGTACAGAGCCCGAAAGGCAATTAGGTATTAATTAGTCGTTCTTATTGTGTTGTAATTTTTATTTCAAACTTTGCTCACGGTTTGTAATAGTAATGAAGAAATGTTCTCTTCCCTCAGAAGCTGCTGGATCGACTGCCGACCCCCACACAAAAGGGGATGATGAAATTAAACAAATGGCCGAAGCTATCATGGACAAAGTTGTTGATCAACTTCTAAATGAAGCCGCCGAAGCAGTATTAAGAGAAGACTAGATGCTATTTAGAAAAAACATTTAAAATGTGATCTATGTAACATTTTGTACATTTGAATGTAATATACAAGTTTCTTTTCATTATTCAATTCTTTACGATGCATGAAACTCTACATACATACCATTTTTGAGCCTTCGGCGAAAAAACACCTTCCCTTCTTTTCATGCTTCGTGAAGAAGACATTCTCCGTTAAAATTATTCTGATGAAACACGTTCATGCTTCATGAAAACATTCTCCGAAGCTATACAATTTCGATATTGCTCTGATAAAGCTCGTCCATGCTTCGTAAAAATATTCTCCGAAGCTGTATTCCGAAGATTATCATTGTATTCCCTCGTGACTTTACACAATTTTCACTTTCTCAAAGCATCCTTTCGAAGGTTGATACTGTGTCCCCTTCTTTTGCCAAATGCAACATGATGTATGATGCTTATGTTATGCAAAATGATGTGACGATGTTATGTTATGCAAATGACATTTGTTCCGAAGATACACACAAAATATATTCGTAAGCTCTGCATTCCCTTAGGAACGTCTTTGGAGCTTCTTCGCCTTTTACTTAGACGGTATAAGCTCTGCATTCCCTTAGGAACGTCTTTGGAGCTTCTTCGCCTTTTACTTAGGCGGTATAAGCTCTGCATTCCCTTAGGAACGTCTTTGGAGCTTCTTCGCCTTTTACTTAGGCGGTATCAGCGTTGACTTTTCGCTGTATGCTCTGCATTCCCTTAGGAACGTCTTTGGAGCAAAAAACTTACACTGCGCTCCCTTTGGAACGGCTTTTTGTAACTTCGGCGACTTACTCTGCGCTCCTTAGAACGACTTTTTGTTGCTTCGAAGGGTTTTTAATAATCCGAAGATCCTCCTTGTTACCGCGAATTTTTAAGCTTCAGCAACTTAAACCTGTAGAGAAGATAGGTTTTTCTGATAACCAACCACGAAACTATTATATGAAATCTGAAGTGTTCTTTATTACACAGAAAACAGAACTTAAACGGAAAAGACTGCTATCAAAGTAGGATATTTGTCAATAAATGTGCTTCGACTCTGGCACAGTACTATTGACTGTACGGGCTTCAGATTGCTCTCTGATATCCCTTTGGTGCAGAACATATTGGCTCCCTTCTGGCTGCTGGCCTTGTTGCAGCGGAGGTGGAGGCGGAAGCTGTTGCCATGAAGCTTGAGGTTGACTTGCCGAAGCTACGGAAACTGCAGGTTGGTTGCCCACGTACTCCGGGATGTAAGGCTGATGGTACGAAGCAGTATGCATGACCTGCTTCGGCTGTCCCTGTTGCGCTGCAGCTTCCGCTAGCTCCTTTTGTTTCTGGATGGTAACATGGCACATCCTGGTGGTATGGCCCTTGTTCTCACCGCAGAATAAGCAAAATGTCCTCCTTGGTTGATCTCCAAATCTCCCGCCGAAGCCCCTGGCGCCTCTGCCTCTTGGAGCTGGTGGCCGAAAGAAAGTTTGCTGCTGCCCCGAAGCCTGTGAGGAGCACTGCGGCCTGTTCTGCTGACTGCCCTTATCATCATTTTGAGTGTTGTGGATGGACCTGACATGCCTCGGATAGAATCGTCCCCCGAAGCCCCTGGTCATCTCAGAAAATCTGAAGGCCTCCTCCCTTCTTTGGCGAAAGTCGTTATCTGCACGAATGTACTCGTCCATCTTTTGGAGTAGCTTCTCCAGAGTCTGAGGAGGCTTCCTAGCAAAGTATTGGGCTGCAGGTCCAGGACGAAGCCCCTTGATCATGGCTTCGATAACAATTTCATTGGGCACCGTTGGTGCCTGTGCCCTCAAACGCAAGAACCTTCGGACATACGCCTGAAGGTATTCTTCATGATCCTGAGTGCACTGAAACAAGGCTTGAGCAGTAACCGGCTTCGTCTGAAATCCTTGAAAGCTGGTTAACAACATATCCTTTAGCTTCTGCCATGAGGTGATCGTTCCTGGTCGAAGGGAGGAATACCAGGTCTGAGCAACATTCCTGACGGCCATAACGAAAGACTTCGCCATGACTGCAGCATTGCCCCCATACGAAGACACTGTTGCTTCGTAGCTCATTAAGAACTGCTTCGGGTCTGAGTGGCCGTCGAACATGGGAAGCTGGGGTGGCTTATAGGATGGAGGCCAAGGTGTAGCCTGCAGCTCAGTGGACAAAGGAGAAGCATCATCGAAAACAAAATTTCCCTGATGGAAATTGTCATACCAGTCATCTTCGTTGACGAAGCCCTCCTGATGAAGGTCTTTCTGCTGAGGCCTTCTGTTTTGCTCATCATGAGTAAGATGGCGAACTTCCTCAGAGGCTTCGTCTATCTGCCGTTGCAACTCAGCTAGCCGGGCCATCTTCTCCTTCTTTCTCTGCACCTGTTGATGTAGCATCTCCATATCCCTGATTTCTTGGTCTAGCTCTTCCTCCTGAAGCGTTGGGCTGACGGCCTTTCTCTTCTGGTTTCGGGCCTCCCGAAGAGAGACAGTCTCCTGGTTGTGGTCCAGCGGTTGCAGTGCTGCAGCCCCAGCCGCTGAAGCTTTCTTCGGTGCCATAGCGAAGGTCTACAGCTTCCGAAGGTGTTCAAAAAACTCGAAGTGGAAGTGAGTTCACCGGAGGTGGGCGCCAATGTTGGGGACTTGTTCTCAAAGGCTAAGAGTTAAGAACAAGGCAACATAAAAAATGTTAAGTGTTAAAGTCCTTCGTCCTTCGGAACATTATGTCCCTTCGGGAGATAATGTATTTCGGACGAAGGTCACAAGAGACATACCTTCGTAAACATAGCAAGTGATGACGAAGGATTCATATAGGGCATAAAATATAATATAAACACCATCATAGAATCATTTCTATTTTATTAACATGGGAAAAATAGAAATGATTTCAAATTACAAATGTACCTTCGGTCCTGAGAGAAGGTAGAAAGTACAAGCGTGACGCAAAAGCAGATGCCAAGTCAGCGTGAACAGTACGGGAGTACTGTTCACCTATTTATAGACGCGGGACGCAGCCCACGTAAAATTACATCCGTGTCCATTACATTTGTTAGCGGCTTATGGAAATCTGTCGAGGCCCACGTAGTCTTTTCATCTTTAAGTCGGTTCCCTTTTCCGCTATCGCAACGAAGCTTCCCTGCACACAGCTTCGGCTGTGCACCGCCCTTCGTAGAACTTGGTAATCAGCTTGTCCTTCGTCTGGCTCAGGCTTCGTCCTGACCGTGCTTTATGTTCATAATCCTGAGTCCGAAGATACCTGTTCACATAATCCACTTGGAAAACATTGTCAAATCATGTTTTTGAGGACCTTCGGAGGACGAAGGCCCCCAACAGTAACCTAGGTCAACTTCAAATTTGGATAATAATACATTTTTATTAATGTTAATGGTATTAAATGCACAGACAAATAAATCCAACATGATGCATTTTTTTTGTCCTTTGTTTGAATTAAACTCTAAATTTTTTTTTTGATATGCTCTTTTTATGATGCAAATGGGGCACATGAAAGATCTCTATATATTCCGTTTATACAATTTTGAGTATTACAAATCCTACCCCCCTTAAAAATAATCTCGTCCTTGAGATTTAGGAAGACCTAGGGAAAAGGTGGGGAAAATCTACGCGAAGCTCTTCTTCTCTTTCCCATGTCGCTTCATCTTCGCCATGGTGACTCCATTGCACTTTGCACATCTTTATAACCTTATTCCTCGTAACTCGAGTCAAAGTATCCAAAATCTTGATGGGGTACTCAGCATAAGTCAAATCTTCCTGAACACTAAGGTCTTCCATTGGTAACTGTTCTTCAGGTACCCTGAGACATTTCTTCAGCTGAGACACATGAAAAACATTATGAACATCCACAAGATGATCCGGTAACTCCAATTGACATGCCACCTCTCCCACTCGCTTTAAGATTAAAAAGGGCCCAATAAAACGAGGGGACAACTTTCCTTTGACTTTGAATCTTCTCATACCCCGGAGTGGTGACACCTTCAAATAAACATAATCTCCCTCCTTAAACTCAAGTAGTCTTCTCCGGGTGTCAGCATAACTTTTCTGCCTGGATTGTGCAGTTCTCAAATTCTCCCTTATTTGCTGGACTTGTTCTTCTGCTTCCTGTATAATCTCAGGTCCAAACAACTGCCTTTCACCAGTTTGGTCCCAGTACAGTGGAGTCCTGCACTTTCTGCCATATAAAGCCTCAAACTGTGACATCTTCAAACTGGCCTGATAGCTATTATTATACGAGAACTCCGCATACGGCAAACTCTTATCCCAACTTCCACCATGTTTAAGAGCACAAGCTCTTAACATATCCTCTAGCACTTGGTTGGTCCTCTCAGTCTGCCCATCAGTCTGTGGATGGTAAGCCGAACTAAAATTCAATCTTGTATCCAATGACTCGTGTAACTTCTTCCAATACCGAGAGGTAAACTGTGATCCCCGGTCTGACACAATTTTCTTTGGCACACCATGCAGGCAGACAATCCGTGCCATGTACAACTCTGCCAACTTGGCTCCTGAATACGTGGTCTTCACTGGAATAAAGTGGGCTACTTTAGTTAGCCTGTCCACAATCACCCATATAGAATCATATCCAGCAGACGTGCGGGGTAATCCAACAATGAAGTCCATGCCAATCTCTTCCCATTTCCACTCAGGTATCTTCAGTGGATGCAGTAGTCCGGCTGGCCTCCGGTGTTCAGCCTTAACTCTTTGACACACATCGCACATAGCCACATGTGCAGCCACATCTCTCTTTAGTCCATACCACCAATACTTTTGCTTCAAATCTTGATACATCTTGGTGCTTCCAGGATGGATAGAATAAATTGAGTCATGTGCTTCCTTCAATATGGTTTTCCGAAGACTATCAATATCAGGGACACAAATCCGATTCTTGAACCATATCATGCCTTGCTCATCCTCTGTGAATTCCGGGCCTCTACCCTCTGTTATCAGATCCTTGATCTCCTGAATCTTAGCATCACCAATCTGACCTTTACGAATTTCTTGTTCCAAGGTAGGTTCCAATTAAATGGTGACTCCTTCCGTATGTGTAACAATTCCCAGGTTGAGTCTCTCAAAATCTTTTGCTAATTCATCAGGTAGCTGGACAACGAAAGCGGAGTGAACATGCTCCTTCCGACTCAAGGCATCTGCAACCAAATTTGCCTTGCCTGGGTGGTAATGAATCTCCAAATCATAATCCTTAATGAGCTCCAACCAACGGTGTTGCCTAAGGTTGAGATCCTTTTGAGTGAATATGTACTTTAAGCTCTTATGATCCGTGTACACTTGGCACTTAGTTCCCATGATGTAGTGTCTCCAAATCTTAAGTGCATGCACAACTGCAGCCAATTCCAAGTCATGAGTGGGGTAGTTCAATTCATGCTTCCGCAACTGACGAGATGCATAGGCAATCACATGTCCTTCTTGCATGAGCACACATCCAAGTCCTTGGCCACATGCATCACAGTAAATGTCAAATCCCTTCTGCAGATCTGGCATAATCAATACTGGGGGTGACATCAATCTCTCCTTCAATTGATCAAAGCTTTCTTGGCACTTCTCATCCCACTTAAATTCTCTTCCTTTTTCCAAAAGCGATGTCATAGGCTTAGCAATCTTAGAGAACCCTTCAATAAATCTCCGATAGTATCCTGCAAGCCCCAAGAAACTACGAATCTCCGTAACTGTAGTGGGTACTATCCATTCCATTATCTCCTTCACTTTAGCAGGATCCACTGCTATTCCTCCATTAGAAATAATATGACCAAGGAATGGCACCTTGTCAATCCAAAACTCACACTTGCTGAACTTAGCGTAGAGTTGATTATCTCGTAGCTTCTATAGCACCAATCTCAGATGTTCCTCATGATCATTATCACTCTTGGAATAAATAAAAATATCGTCGACGAAAACCACGACAAATCTGTCCAGATCATGTACACCTTATTCTTCAGATCCATAAAATAGGCTGGTGTATTGGTTAGTCCAAATGACATAGTGGTGAACTCATATAAACCATATCGGATCGAGAAATCTGTCTTGGGAATATCCGATGGCCTAATCTTCATTTGATGGTAACCCGATCGGAGATCAATCTTCGAGAATACCCTTATACCTCTCATCCGATTAAATAAATCATCAATACGGGGTAATGGATACTCGTTCTTCATAGTGACATCATTAAGAGTCCTACAATCCACGCACATCCTTTGTGATCCATCTTTCCTCTGTACAAACAGAACTGGCGCTCCACAAGGTGAAGAATCCGAACGAATATACCCAGCCTCTTGTAACTCCGTTAATTGTTTCTTAAGTTCCTTTAGTTCTTCTATGAACATTCTGTATAGCCGTTTAGAAATAGGAGCAGTCTCAGGTAAGAGATCAATGACCAACTCAACTTCAAATCTTTGTCATTTCGAACTGGTGAGTTCTACGGTTCCCTTAGCACAGTGTATATACTGCCTTTGCCTTTCTTAACCGTGATATACCAAGGATCAAGTCTATACTGCTCTCTTCTAACAGTATAGGGGTAGCCAATATGGGTTAGAAATATAGGGTAAGAAAGGAAGAATTGTAGACAAGGCGAGCAATTACGAGGAATGTTACTGCGGGGGATTTATTAGCTAAGTAGATTAGTGTGTCACCCACTAAAGCTAATACATTACCTTATGGTGGTACATGCTAAGATGCCCGACTATAATGTTTCAATCAATCAAAGAAGCAAATCAAGCATTTAGCATCAGCACAATCAACCAACATTTTTTTTAAGAAAATAGTTTTAAATTTTGTCTTGGGTTCCCTAACTCTTAAGAATGTCATAGGGGTAGGGATTCCAAGGTTTGAAATCCATCTTGTCCAAGAGTAGAAAAGATAAGAATGATCAGAGTAGAACAGTAGAAGGTGAGACTGGATCAAGGTAAGTATAGAGAGAATCAGAGTAAGGTAAGGGTTTTGTCCATTTCTATCTAGGTTTCGTCCTACAGTCAACATTCCTCTGATACCACTTCTGTAACACCCGGTTTTAAAGGACAAAGCCGGGTGCATCTCATACATGCGCCAAGAAGACAACATATATAATAACAGAGTGTATAGAGATAAATGTCATAAAACATCAGAGTACTTATTACATAGCGGAAGACTTATTACAAAATAAAGGAATAAATGTAAAACGAGCTAAGGATCGTCGGCGCAAATGTCGACTGAGAAACGCCACCTAGATCAGATCGAACTCCTCAGTGTTAGGCGGCTCCTCTTCGACCACCTGTTCTTCTCCTGTGGGGGGGGTGTGAGACAGCAAGAGTGAGCTCACATACGTTCATAGCTCAACAAGTCGTGGGGAATAATGTGGCATGAACTCACCAAAGGTGGGAGTTCATGTAGTGTAAGGCTGATCAATGAAATAAAGGCTGAGGCTGAGCATTGCTTTTATAAGTTGGTCAAAATTTTATTAGCAATTACTAGGTGTAAGTAAATACCAAACCTTAATAATAATAAATAAAAGTAATAGTAAAATAATCCCAAATGCGATGCAAATGTCAAATTAAATTTAAGTTCCATAATTAATCATGTGAGGGTCCGAGCCGCTCATGACCGTGAGCACGGCTAGTATACTAGTTTTACACTCTGCAGAGGTTGCGCATCTTTACCCACAAGCCGTGTTACCCATCTGCCAAGGGGTCATGAATCCCATACACCTCTACCAAGGAAGCGAGGCAGGGTAACACTACGAGGCCTTTACAAAGTTCCACTAGCTTCAGACTACCCGCTACAGTTTATAGGAAGCTCCAGTGCAGGGTTCTTGCCTGACCGCCATCGCAGCAAAATCAAACAAGGACCTCCCTACACTGACCACTCCCCTACTGCCCTTGCCCCTTTCGGGTAAGGTAGCCCTCCACTAGCTTTCCTAGTTAATCAGCCAAGGGCGTCCCATTAAACCCTTGTGGTAGCACTGTTTTCCCGGGTGGTCGCTCCATGTTCCCATTAATTTAATGATCTTAATCATGAACAGCAATAATAACAAGATAATAACAGAATAATCATGAATAGTGTATCTCCATACCCAATCCACATAAAGCAATAGCAAGTACTACCCAAAAATATTTCAGGGGTGAACAAGGTATAGAGGTAATCAAAACTGGGGTAACATAAAGGCTCCCATCCAAAATTAACCTATGCAGATCATTAAAATTAATAAGAACATGGCTGGGAAAAGTAAGTGATCAAGGGCACAACTTGCCTTCCACGAGCTCCTGCTCAGCAGTCTCTACTTGTTGAACCTCAGATTCCACAGTGGCTTGCTCGTCTACTCGCATCAATACAATACATACATAGCATAGCATAAATTAACATCACATCAAACATGCAAATAGAATATACAGTAATAAACTAGACATTAAAATAAGATCACAGGAATTGGAATCATTAAATTTGGAGTTATATATTTTAAGTTATGGATTTTCTAAGGTTTCATGCATTTAATACAAGATTAAGTGAAAGAATAATTTTAATGTGTTTGTCATGTCAGAACAGAGGCACTAATGGGTAGACAATATTATTACAAAAATTTAGGAACTGGAATGGACCAATTTGGAGTTCATATGCATTTTCTATGAATTATACAAATTCTAGGTATTGTTTTTATTTTAAAAACTCATTTTCTAATTCATTTTTCTGATTTAATAACCCTCTGGACTGGGCCTCAATTCTAGGAAACAGCAGGGGTCACGGTGTAAGTGTTTCTAAGACTCAGAGAATAGCTCTACGGACCGCGGGTTGGTTTCCTGAAAACTGAGGGGCCTAGATGCAAAACGCGCGCAGCGAAGGGGTATTGGGTGTTATGAGCCGTTGGATTAGGGATCGAGCGCCCAGATCTGATCTGCCTAACTTAAACCAGTACGCGACGTGGTCCCTTGGATCCAGATCCCACGGACCCCAGTCAAATTGAACTTCAGCCCACCGATCCGAATCCAACGGTCCACACTTAATGAAACCCAGGATTGCTTTCTGTCGTACGATCGCAAATCTACGGTCCAGAACCCGCCACGCGAAAGGGTACGCGGCCGTCTAATCTACAGCGTTCCTTTTGCATCCTATGGCCCACGTGCTCCTTCTACCTCCAGACGGCCAAGCAGCGGCGGCGCGGCAACGACCGCGAAGAGCGCCCCTCGGCGAACTCCAGACGGTCCCACAGATCCCCAAAATCGTTGCAAAAAGACCCTACGCAAAGCTGAGGCAAGTGCGAAATCAGTGGGGGAATCTTTACCGGCGATGGTGAAGCAGGGACTCCCGGCCACGGTACGAAGTGGTCCCGCGGCGGAGGTCGAACTACGGCGAACGATTACAGTCGACCCGAGGCTCCGCAGTTCAAATTGATGGCGTGGTCAGCTTCACGGGTCCCCGGCGAACGCCCTCACCCGCACGCGCTAACCCGAGCGCGTGTATAGAGGAGAGTCACCGGCGGCGGGCACCCACTATGCGGACGCGGCGATTTGTGGCGGTCGCAAGGCAAGACCAGAGGTGGAGTTGATGGATCCGGGGTCGTGGCATGTATATGGACGCATACGGGGGGGCAGTGCCGCAACGGCCGGGCCGGATTTCCGCGAATTCGTCGCGGCGGCGAGCTCTTCGGCCAGGTGGTTGAAGCCGGCGCTGACGTTACCGGCCCACACGCCAGAGACGGAAAGAGCGAGCGCGGGGAGGACAGCGCAGCGGCAGACAGACGGGGCCCGTGTGGCGGCGACCGGAGGAGTCCGCGAGCGCCGAGAGAAAGAGAGGCTGACTCGTGGGCCCGTGTTGTCAGCGCATGCGGGATCAAGTTGGGCCGCGCGCGTGGGGAGGAAATCGGGAATGGGCCGAAATTGGCACTGTGAGCCCAGTTGGGTTCTTTAGTCTTTTCTTTTATTTTCCCCTTTTCTCTATTTGATTCATTTTCAATTTCAAACTCATTTAAAATTTAAATTCCATTCTTGTGGCCATTTTATACTTAGGTTTATATTGTGCCGTTAAAATACTGACTTTGAAGATACATATTATTTATATATATATATATATTTCTATATTCTTACTCTTTCCTCTCCTTTTCTATGTTATGTTCCAAATTCTTAAATGTAACCTAGGTCAACTTCAAATTTGGATAATAATACATTTTTATTAATGTTAATGGTATTAAATGCACAGAGAAATAAATCCAACATGATGCATTTTTTTGTCCTTTGTTTGAATTAAACTCTAAATTTTTTTTTGATATGCTCTTTTTATGATGCAAATGAGGCACATGAAAGATCTCTATATATTCCGTTTATACAATTTTGAGTATTACATTGTGTGGCCTGTTGGGCCACAATATAGACATCGTCTCCTGGTAAGGTGGAATCCTGTCGAATTTCGACTAGCCCAAGATTAGAATGTGTTCGTCTCGTAACTTCAGGGTCAAACCAATGACATTTGAATATCACTGGAGTAAGAGGTTTGGAACCATAAAAATTGAGTTCATATATTTCTTCAATTCTTCCATAATACTCGACCTCGTCAAGCCCGGGCGTAAAGACTCCAGAACACGTGGTTTTTGGATTGGGCCGACTTTGGTCGTAGCTTGTTGTGCGAAAACGGTATCCATTGACGTCATACCCAGAAAATTTCCTGACCCTATAGGCAAAGCCATTGGCTACTTGTCTCAACTCGGCACTCATAGACGGCTCTCTTTGGCCCTGCAAGTTCAAACACGCTAGATTGTAATATTATTCGCACGTAAGAGCAACTTCAAATGACAAACTAAGCACATACCTTACGTTTAAACCAGGAAATGAAATCGGGCAATCCATTTCCCGCACCCTTTCGAAGAAGGGTATCATATTCCTGTGGAGTTGGGTCCCTTGATCGACGCCAGAATTCATGAAGAAATTGCTCCATGTATGGCGTCACCTCTTCAAGGTTGGTCAATACATATAGCATGATATGGCGCCACTCTTCATGTCTCAGGGTCTTGGTGGTCGAACCACTTGCACTTCTGAGTTGCCCTCGAAAAATGCTGAGGTTCGATTCATTGTCGCCATCATTGTAACGAGGGGGTGGATTATGCACGCTCGACAGTTTGTCACCATAGTAAGTTGTTGTGAAGTTTGACACCTCCTCCAGTATGTATGCCTCTGCAATAGAAGCCTCAATTTTGCATTTATTTCTACATTTCTTTCGGATAGTCTTTAGACATCTCTCGATTGGATAGCACCAACGTCCCTGCACAGGCCCCCCCATTCGTGCCTCATACGGGAGATGAATAATCAAATGCTGCATCGGATTGAAGAAGCCGGGTGGAAAGATCTTCTCCAGCTTACACAGTAACACGGGTGCCATCCTTTCCAAGTCTGCAATATGGTCCGAGCTAACTCTTTTGCACAAAGCTGGCGGAAGAAATAGCTCAACTCTGCAAGCGCTAGCCAGACATGCTCAGGGACATAGCCTCGAACCATCGTCGGAAGAATTCGTTCAATCCATATGTGGAAGTCATGACTCTTCATCCCTAAGACTCACAGAGTAGATAAGTTCACCCCCCTACTAAGGTTAGCTGCATACCCATCAGGGAACATTAACATCTTGATCCACTGTAGTACTTCCTTCCTCTGGGCCCTGCTCAGGACGAAATCGGCCTTAGGCCTTCTCCATGTCTTACCACCACTAGGCGGCTTCATCTCTTGGTTTGGTCTATCACATAACTCTGCCAGATCCACTCTTGCCTTTACGTTATCCTTTGACTTATCAGGAATCTCCATAATTGTTGCCCAAAGTGCCTCGGCGACATTCTTTTCAGTGTGCATCACGTCAATGTTGTGTGGAAGGAGCAGATCATCATAATAGGGGAGCCGAGTCAAGCCCGACTTATGTGTCCACATATGTTGCTCACCATATCCCACAAAACCACCTTCTGGGTTGGCCACGAGACCATCTATCTGTTCGTGAACTTCGGCACCAGTCATCATTGCAGGTGGGCGGTCTGTCACCACGACACCTTTCGTAAAGTTCTTGATGTCTAGTCAGAATGCATGGTCAGGAGGGAGAAATTGTCGATGTTTATCGAATGACGAATATTTGCCACCCTTCTTCAACCAAATGAACCTAAGAGCTTCCTTGCAAACTGGGCATGGGAACTTACCGTGAACACACCAGGCGCAAAATAGCCCATACGCCGGAAAGTCATGCATGGAGTACTGGTACCAAACATGCATTTTGAAGTTTGTCTTCGTAGCTCGGTCGTACGTCCATACCCCTTCCTCCCAAGCACGGACCAATTCATCAATCAAAGGCTCCATGTACACGCCCATTTTATTCCCCGGGTGTCCAGGAATTATCAACGACACGAATATGTTCTGTCTTTGAAAGCATACGCCGGGGGGAGATTGATGGGGATAACGAACACGGGCCAACATGTGTATGGGGCAGCGGTCATTCCATAGGGATTGAACCCATCTGTGGCCAGCGCAACACGAACATGTCGAGCCTCTTTGGCTTTCTCATGGTGAATGGCATCAAAGTGGGTCCATGCTTCACCATCGGATGCGTGAACCATCTTGTCAGGATTGTATCGTTTGCCTTTTTTGTGCCATGTCATCTGTTTCGCGGATTCCTCTGTCATGTATAGACGCTGGATCCTCGGTATGAACGGAAGGTGGCGTAGGATTGTCACAGGGATGTCGAGCTGCCTCTTCTGTCCATCACTAGAGTCTACCTCCATGAACCTAGACGATTTACACTTCGGACAGTACTTTGCCTCAGTGTGTTCTTTCCTAAATAGGACACAGCCCTTCAGATAAGCATGTATCTGCTCATACGTCATCTTGTGTGCACGAAGGAGTTTCTGTGCCTCGTACATGCTCTTTGGCAGAACGTGATCCTCCGGAAGCAGGCTGCCAATAACTGTCAACAAACCATCGAAGGCGTCTCGACTCATGCTATACTGCGACTTGAACGCCATTATACGCCCAATGGCATCCAGTTGAGAAACCTTTGTCTTGCCGTGAAGGGGTTTTTGTGCCGCGTCAAACATGTCGTAGAATGCCTTTGCGGTCGCCTCTGGCTCGTCCTCCATACGTCCTTCGGCGAACTGTGCCTCGTGATAGTCGTTCAACATGTCTGCTACCCCGGCATCAGCATCGTAATCCTCGACGCGTTGTCTCACCACCTCCTCTCTCGTGCGATGCGCTTCACCATGGAAGATCCACCGAGTATAGTCCGGCGTAAATCCATTTTTCCAAATATGTTCTACCATGACCTTCTTTGGTTTTCTTTTCCGGTTGTCACATTTGCTGCACGGACAAGGGACTAGGCTAGCTCCTTTAGCAGCTTCGCCATATGCCTGTTCCACGAAAGCATCGGTCTTCCTAATCCATTCTGGGGTGACATCATTACGTCGAACGCGGCCCGTGTACATCCACTCACGGTCCTCCATCCTCTAACATATATAACCGAGTATAGTTTAATATAGACATGTAATGCATGTACACTACGTTCCTACCTTCTAATAGGTGATGATATGTCCTAATCCCACCCGCGGTTGCGTAGATGTAGTTAGTTTCCATGCTCTACTCCGATCCGAGATAGAATTTCGGCAGCACCTCCCCGCTGTTCTCCGGATACACGTCCTGGCAGGGAGAGTGTACTGTCCGGAGAACAACAGGGAGGTGACGCCGAAACTCTATCTTGGACCGGAGTAGAGCATGAAACTAACACCATCTACGCAACCGCGGGCTGTCCAAAAAAAGTGGACAATTCGAAACTGATACATTTGTAGATATGCAAAGATCTGCATATCTACACCGTATCACTTTCGAACGGGAGACGCCTAACTGGGTTATGTGATCTACGACCATGATGCGGAAATAGAGGTTATACCTAGGGTGGCGGTGGAGTCAGGCTAGTGGGGCTGTGGCGGGTCGGTGCAGTGGCGACGCGACGCGGTGCAGGCAGACCCGCAGTGGCTAGGAAGACAAGTGTCTTCTCTGTAAAAATAAACAAGCATGTCAAAAAAATCGGCAGCACTTCTCCTGTACGGGGAGGTTTCCAAAACCTGCAAATAGATCTAACAGCACGATGGCTGACACACACATATACAAACGACACGATGAACACAAATAGTATAAACTCTGTATACACACATACTAAACTAATTAAACTCACTAAAGTCACTATATTCACTACAAACATATAGTATAAACTCACTAAACAAACATACAAAACTAATTAAATTCACGAAAATCACTAAATCCAAAACTTATTATACTCACTAAATTCGTCGGAGAGGGGCCGGGGTAGAAGACGGGACGGTGTTGGGTCGGCGATGGCGGTGGCGCGACGGCGGTGGACGCGGCCGGCGGTGGGCGCGGCGGCGGTGCTCGGCGGTGGGCGCGGCCGGCGGTGGCCGCGACGGCGGGGCGCGGCTGTGGGGGCGCCGTAACGTCGGGGCGCGGCGGCGGGGCGCGTGGGGAGGCCGTGCGGCGCCGGCGGCGAGCCGGGAGGCTGGAGCTGGCGGCGGTCGCGGGCGGCGGTGAGAGCGGCGGCGGGTAGAAGAGAGAAGTGAAAGGAGAGAAAGAGAGAAGAAAGGCTGTCGGGTGGTTAAATTACATTCTTTGCCGAGTGCCCGATCGCGGGCACTCGGCAAAGATTTTTTAAAAATTTTAAAATAAACTTTGCCGAGTGCCGGATCGCGGGCACTCGGCAAAGACGCCTTTGCCGAGTGCCGGATCGCGGGCACTCGGCAAAGACTCCTTTGCCGAGTGCTAGCTGTAGAGCACTCGGCAAAGATGTGTTGTACAAATTTTGCCAAGTGCTCAAGGACAGGCACTCGGCAACGCCGTCTTTGCCGAGTGCTAACTGGACAGCACTCGGCAAAGTATATTTTATTTTTTTTATTTTTTGGCAACCAAAATTTTTGTTGTGTGTTCCTACACTATGTAGACCTACAAGTACCATTTTGGTACAATTATAAAAGTGTTTTTTATAACTATTAGATTTAGTTCGTTTATTTGAATTTCTTCGGATAATTCATATTTGAACTGCAGGTCACTCGAAACTTGGGAAATCGTGCATGCAAAAATGATATCTGTCCTATTTAGCACAAGTTACGACCGATTCCATGAGCGGACCGGAAACTTTGAGTAACATGCTCACTAAACATGGTCATGAACTTGCCATCCACATGTTTAAAAATTGTATAAAACACAAAAAAAGTCAGAAAATCATGAAACTTGGTCACGTGTCATGATATCATATGTACAGGTTGTGATAAAAAATTGAGAATGTTTGGACAAAGTTGTGAGACACTATATGTAGAAACCTAAGAGAACTACACATGAAATCATAGAGTTCCAATGTGGATCTCTTAGGTTTGTACACATAGCACGTCATAGTTTTCTCGAAATTTTTTCAATTTTTTATCGCAGCCTGTACATATGATATCATGACACGTGGCCAAGTTTCATGATTTTCTGACTTTGTTTGTGTTTTATACAATTTTTAAACATGTGGATGGCAAGTTCACGACCATGTTTAGTGAGCATGTTGCTCGAAGTTTTCGGTCCGCTCCTAGAATCGGTCGTAACTTATGCTAAGTAACATGAATATCATTTTTGCATGCACGGTTTTCCAAGTTTCGAGTGACCTGCAGTTCAAATCTAAATTTTCCGAAGAAATTCAAATAAACGAACTAAATCTACTAACGATTGAAAACTCTGTTAAAATTGTCCACAAATGATACATGTAGGTCTACATAGTGTAGGAACATACCACAAAAATTTTGGGAGACAAAACAAAAAAAATAAAAATATATTTTGCCGAGTGTCTAGAGAAGACACTCGGCAAAGCGTCCTTTGCCGAGCGCCAGGTATGTGGCACTCGGCAAAGAAGACTCTTTGCCGAGTGCCAGCCGTTGGCTCTCGGCAAAGACTAACGGCCGTCAGCTTTGGGACGGCCGCTGACGGCCCTTTGCCGAGAACCCCCTTTTGCCGAGTGTTTGACACTCGGCAAACTTGACTTCGCCGAGAGCCCCCTGTGCCGAGTGTTCAGCACTCGGTAAAGGGGCTCTTTGCCGAGCGTCTAACTTTACCGAGTGCGGCACTCGGCAAACCGTTCTTTGCCGAGTGCCCGACAAAAGGCACTCGGCAAAGAGGCCGACACTCGGCAAAGCCTCGGATTCCGGTAGTGTCTTTCTCTCTCGATTCCTTCTGTCTGTTTGCACGCATGGCCGTCGTTTGGGAACGCTGGTTCGGCTCCCCGCGAATTCCACCTCACCTCTATGGAACACCACCGCGCACTGGCTGTTCTCCTCCCCCGAGTGCCGTCTGCTCCTCTCCCCTCTTCACTACCGCTAACCGTTTCTTCTACACAGCTCCACCCCCATTAATGGCTGTCGACGCCCTGGCTGTTTCCCCTTCCATGCAGAACCGTTTCTCTGTTATTGATTCTCACACCATCATTAATGGCGCTCTTTCTCTCCCCAGCGGCGTCCGTTTCTTCCTCCTCAGCTATAAATCTCTTTGCCCGCACCCTTGTGGATCCGTTCCCATCCCTATTTTCACCACTGACCCTCCCCACGGGCTGTCCTCGCGAAATCCTTGTGCCGCAACTCACTATCGTCGTGCCCCAAGCAAGCTTCTTTGCACGTCTCTACTCGCCCTACATTCGTCGGACTATTGCCAGCGCCTTGCTGCCCTCGCCAAATCCCAGCGCCTCTGTCTGGTGTCCCCTTGCCCTCGCCGAATGCCACACAGTCACCCGCCATTGTTACGGCCAGCTGTACTCGTCGTTCGTGCCTCGCCAATCATCGCCATGCTCCATTGCTGCCTGCACGCACTGCGTCGTTATCTGTTCTTGCCGTTGACGCTGCTGACTCGGACCGCTGTGCCAAGTTTGCCGAAGCATTCTACGTCTACGAGTCCTCTCGCTGGAGTGCGCTGCCGTGCCGGTTACTTGCCCAATCTTGATCCCACCAGCAGCAGGCACCATTCTTCGCTAGCAACCTTCGTAGCTCGTCGAGGCCTGTGCACATCGTCAGGACCTCGCGCCGTCGACCCATTCCTCGCTAGTTGAAGCTGCTACTCGCGCCTTGCTGCGTACGCCATCGTCGTCGTCACGAGATCCGCCCCTGCGCCAGCTCGCCCTGTTCCGGGTTCGCCACAGCGTGTCTCTATTTGGCGTGGTTGCTCCTTGCTGCACAAGCTACTCGTCGGAGACTCCTCGCCATGACGCCCTGCTGTTCGTGAATTTCCCTCACCAGAGCATTATTCGCGAAGCCATGACGTCGTCGTCGTTCATCATCGCTGCGCTCGAACTCGCCCAACGACCCCGCAATTGCTCGTTCCCTGCTCCATCCCCGCTCTGCTCGTCGCCTGTCGGAAGGTAGAAGACAAGTGAATTTTGTATGCTGCCTCTATGGTATATGGTTAATACCGTACAAATTTATGCGACTTGATTTCAATTATAAAATATATATGTGAAATCTAAATAAAAATAATAATAACGGTTTGTTAACTCCATAATTTATGTGGTAACCATATTAAACTAGCTTTTATTAGTTCTCTTGTTTTCATAATAAAAAAAATATTTATGTATAATGACATCTATATAAAAAAATGTAAATGTGTTAACTACTCCTTCTAGTCTACATTTATTTATGTGTAGGTCCCTGTTAGAATTTTTATTATAAAATGTAAATTTAGAACCCAAATAAAATAGAAATGGTTTTGTTAGTTTTTATTAATTAGGTGATAAGTATTTTAACTAGTGTTTCCAACAATTCACGTATTTTCATAGTTCCATTTAAGTTACTATTATTATACAAGAAGTATTAAAATGGCCTTTTTCAATGAATACCATGTTTTCATAATTTAACAATGTTCATTATAGATGTTTAAGTATAGTCGTATTAAATAGAAACTTAAAAGAATATGTAGACCATATGTTTCTTAATAAAAATAGAAGATAAAAATATGTTAAATTAATAGATTAATTATATTTTCTTAATTAAAAGATAACATGAGTCATTGCTTTTATAAACTAAAATGATAGTTTATACATAATTTCCTTTCTAATGAATTAGATCATTTGTTCCTACAATAGATTTAAAGATAATTAATAGATTAATTATCCTTTATCATAATTTTTTAATCAAACTGATAGTCAATTTGTTCTTAACTAGGTTTATGGCATGATTAATGATTTCATAGAATTTAGTGCATATTATATGCGAATCACTTAGCTTTCCCTAAAGGATAAAATAAAGTAATAGGAGTTTAAGTTCTTTTAAACTTAAAATGTTACTTTATTGACTTCAAATATAATAATATATTTTGAAAGATAGTTATTTGTTTATTATCCTTTTTCATGAAAATCCACTTAAGACCCATAACCTAACTCGTCTTAAGTAGGTGATTAATAATATAATTATGATCTTTTCACATAAAAAGTTGTTTAAGCTATTTATGAGCTTGTTATAAAAGTAATGTTTAACAATGTGTTTTATAACTCATTAACCTTAGATATATAACATATATCTTTTCTAACAAGGTTAAAAAGGTTTAATATTGTTATAACGTGTTTTATCATCTTATAAACTTTTAATCTTAGACATATCACATATGACGTTTTATAAAAGATTAATTTGGTGAACCTAATATTTGTATATTTTAATTAAGATATTTTAAGCTCATGTCTTGTTTTATAAAGTATAGATCACACATTTTTTTAAAAGAATACCCTCTTATTATAACCATTACTTGCGACGTTTTAGAAAAACGAATGCTCTTTTCGTTAGGCTTTCTTTTAGCTTTACGTATGGTGAATGTTGTATGTTATTGAGTGGTGTTTGTTCTTCTTGTTTGTTTGTGTGATATTCAGTGGTTGATCTAGTAGTTAAGAATCAAGATCTATTCCTATCCGTGGAAGAACCTCAAGTTTTCAATAAGCAAGGCAAGTGGACTTCTCCCTCTGCATACTCTGTTTGATCCTAAACAATACATTTAATAAAGTTTATTCTTTTGGATATATATGCATAATTTGATGGGTTACCTATTTAGATAACCTTTCCAACCTTATTCCTTGATCAAACCTGGGAATTATACTCTACCTTCATAGCTATGCTATTGCTACAACTTAACTTTATGCAGTCACTCCCGCTTATGATATTAATGTTCCAAAATGGTAAGTTTACATTATTGATGTTAACCCGATGGTTAAACAAGATTATTGCATATTAATTGGAACATGGAGTGACCACCCAGGATAACAGTGCAACCACGAGTGCTATCATGGCTCTGTCTTTGGTAATTAGCTTTATATGCTTAGTGCCTGGCAACCTTACCTGAAATATGGGCAAGAGGGGGAGCGGTAGGTGTTGGCAGCCCACGTTAACATGGGGACGTATTCTTGGCTAAGGTACCTCACCCAGGGGGCCTCCACCATCGTCTTTAGAAACCTTAGCGGGTTGCTTTGTATTAAGTGTATTTTGTGAAAGCCTCATAGTGGATCCCTAGCCACTCACCTCGGAAGTGTTTACGGGTTTTGGCCGACCCAGGCTAGAGGGGATACACGGCTTGTGGGTAAAGTTGTACCACCTCTGCAGAGTGTAAAACTGATATATCAGCCGTGCTCACGGTTATGAGCAGCCTGGACTCCTCACATGATAATTGAACTTGAAGATGGAAATAAATCGAGATCCGATGATCTGCCAATGGTTTGCTTAAGTGGTTTCACTTAAGTGTTTTTGATATACTCTTATACCTTTGTTTAATGGGAATACTTGAGATTCACACTTATTAGTAAGACAGGTGTTGTTAATAAAATGTTGACCAACTAAAATGCTTACTGCTCAACCTTAGCCTCACCTTGTTACCTTGCATTAGTTTTTCCCCCACTTGCTGAGCCCCGACCACCATAAGTGAGCTCACCCTTGCTTAATTTTGATCAGAAGTTGCAGATGAGATACCCCCGGTCATCTTCCTGTGGATGGATGTCCCTGTTTTGCTGTACTTTGATGAATAAAGGTTAAGACATTATGTCTGTTCAAAGTGTAATATGTTAATATAATCGTTATTTACGCTTTTATGCATTGTTCTTTTGATATATTACACTTGTGACGTCAACATATGTGTGGAAATAGATCCTGGCACAGATATGCTATGCACCCGGCTCTGCCCTCAGAAACGGGAGTGACTGCATAAAGTTGTGTGGAAATAGATCCTGGCACACATATGCTATGCACCCGGCTCTGCCCTCAGAAACGGGTGTGACAGAAGTGGTATCAAAGCAATGTGACTGTAGGTCGCTAGATTAGTTAGAAATGGAAAGCCCACTCAGTCTTTCAAAGCCTGACATATTTTCCTCCATAAAAACTTACTTTATATCAAACCTTGTCTCTTTTCTCTTCAACTCTTCTAGTCTGATTTTTGGTCTATCGGAAGGTTCTAATGAGAAGCATTGCAAGATGATCAAGCTAGGATTGTGGAACTTGAAGCAAAGATTGCGAGAAGAAACCCTTTCGAAGCTATTAACGATGCCCTATTCTCTGTCTTATCCCCACTCCGCAAGAAGTTCTGCTATGGATCCTTTGGATCTATTACTAGACTTCTTGGCTAGGTTAATAGGATTGTTCTTTAGTATTGAGATTTTCGACTAGATCGATAAGGGCGATGTTATGTTACAGTGGTTTTATAATCCATAATATTGCTATATAACCCTTGACTTCTTATACTTTTGCTTCCTTGCCATTGTATTGCCATCCTTAGGCAATATCTACCTTGATATATTAAACTTTTGTCTCTCTACTTTTCTCCTTGATAATGCTTTCTCCCTATTGAATTCTTATACTTTTGCTTTCGTGCCATTGTATTGCCACCCTTACGCAATATTTACCTTGATATTAAACCTTTGCCTCTCTACTTTTCTCCTTGATAACACTTTCTCCCTAACTCACTTTATATCCTTGGTTGTATCATTTATCCTCACTTTAATAGTTCATGGTTATCTTATTTCACTATTGGTCACCGACAAAAATGTCTTGTCTAACTCCTTGATGATTCTTACCCAACTCCTTGATGTTATAATATCTTGCTTATTCCAAACCTCGTCTCACCTTTTGTTTTGGTTGAATGAGTAGAATTGGATTGTGTTGTGCTAGTATGCTTGAGTTCATTGTCCTTTGTGTTCATGTCTGATTTGCTTCTTTGAAATGATTGTTGGTGTATTGTGTGATTTTTGTCCACAATGGCATCAATTAGCTAGGAAAAACCTTAGATAGTTGGGTTCTCTCTACTCTTTATAGTTTGTCTTAGCTCAATCTCTTTGTCCCTTCCTTCCTTGCCATACCCATACAGATGTCAGACCTTGGAATGTCAATGACAAGTGATGTCACTAAATGCAAAGAATGTGGTGTGTTGGCAAGTCAAAACAACACTATAAATAAAACAACTGATGAACAGACAATCAAGAGACATAAGGATGCACAACCAAACCAACAGACAAGTGAACTTGGAACATGTTGTTGTTGTGAGTACTATGGAATTCCTTGTCGCCAGATCAGTACAATCGAAAGTGAAACTACAAAATAGAAGAACCAGATTTTATTTTCTGGCATAAACAGACAAACGTCTCCCCAAGAACAACTAATAGCAGATTCTCTCATACCTAATGCACTGTCAGTTGATGAATTGCAAAGTATTCCAAAAAGGAAACATCACAAGGATGCCCAGCCCCAAGAAGAAACACAGGAGTGTTGCATTGATGGATGGACTATTACTTGCACACAGTTTCAGCCCCGTCACCGCATTAGGTCCAAGAAACAAAAATGAAAACATGGAAAAAGTCAAGAAATAACTTCGAGAAAAGCTTGTTATCTATGTGGACGTGATGATCATTACCTTCGTAACTGTCCTGAGAAGAGTTCACTACCGAACACCTCCAAGATAAAGCAATCTCAGTCTCCAGGCATGGAACATGAACAAAAATGCACATAAACTTCTATCAACATCATGAAGAACAACAAAAGGTATAGAAAAACGTTTGGATATATGAGTAGTCTACCTCAACCACAAGCAAAAGCCCCGAAACACATGGATACCCAAACAGAAGAATCAAGCCAGATTCAGCTTTATGTGATACAGACACCCAACCATCCCTCATCACCCGTTGGTCAAGCAAAGTTGACTCGCAAAGAACTCAAAGCAAGAGGTGCTTTCTTCTACTGCAAAAATGAAGGACATCTTATTCGCGAATGCCCCAAGAAACGTCTAGACCGACTAGAGAAGAAGGCTGCCAAGCATGACCTAAGCAAATAATTCAGAAGACCAACCATTTTATAAGTACGATGATGAAGGTCGCCTGATTAGTATTCATTGCGGAGCAAAGAAGAAGATAAGTTCCTTAAGTTTGGAAGAGTTCAATGTGAACTAAGAACCTATAAATAACCATGCATCACCTTGTTTTCTTGCTAGCCTTCCCTAATCTCGAGGACGAGATTCTTTTTAAGGGGGTAGATTTTGTAACACCCTGAATCCATCAAATAAAGGTAACATAGTTTATATTATTAATTTTTAGTAGAAAGGCAAAAATATTGTTTTCAATTAATGAAAATGGCGATATAAATAAACTAAACAATTTCTTGACTAGATAAAATTTTGTCAAGTGTTTGATGCATTCATGCCATGGCATAATTTTTGTGTGATGTATCCAATTTTTTTTGGTATGAACATCTCATTTTATAAAGTGATAATGAATTGTTAAAATAATATTTTTATTTGAGAAATATGTAATGTGTAATTCTAATAATTTTTTTTCGTAAGTATTCGCAAGAATCTCATTTTTATTGATTTATCTCTTTTTGGTGAAGTCCATTTAATTAGTGAATTTGCTCTAAAATAATTTATGTTTTAAAATGGTTATTTTATTATTATAATTGGAATCCTATATATATACATATATATGTATGTGTATATGTATACACATACGTTTTAAGTTAAAAAAATAATAAAGGATTTTTTTAAAAGAAATAGAAGAAGCAAATTTCTACCGCATGCACCTATGACCCAAAATCCTAGCCGACCAATCACATCTATCTCTCCCTCTTTTCTCCCTCTTGCAGGTGGACCCTACCTTTATTTCTCTTTATTTTATTCCTTTTCTTTTCTTTCTCCCGCACGGCTCTCTTTCTCTCTCGATTCCTTCTGTCTGTTTGCACGCATGGCCGTCGTTTGGGAACGCTGGTTCGGCTCCCCGCGGATTCCACCTCACCTCTATGGAACACCACCGCGCACCGGCTATTCTCCTCCCCCGAGTGCCGTCCGCTCCTCTCCCCTCTTCACTACCGCTAATCGTTTCTTCTACACAGCTCCATCCCCATTAATGGCTGTCGATGCCCTGGCTGTTTCCCCTTCCATGTAGAACCGTTTCTCTGTTATTAATTCTCACACCATCATTAATGGCGCTCTTTCTCTCCCCAGCGGCGTCCGTTTCTTCCTCCTCAACTATAAATCTCTTTGCCGCACCCTTGTGGATCCGCTCCCATCCCTATTTTCACCACTGACCCTCCCCACGGGTTGTCCTCGCGAAATCCTTGTGCCGCAACTCACTGTCGTCGTGCCCCAAGCAAGCTTCTTTGCGCGTCTCTACTCGCCCTACATTCGTCGGACTATTGCCAGCGCCTTGCTGCCCTCGCCAAATCCCAGCGCCTCTATCTGGTGTCCCCTTGCCCTCGCCGAATGCCACACAGTCACCGCGCCATTGTTATGGCCTGCTGTACTCGTCGTTCGTGCCTCGCCAATCGTCGCCATGCTCCATTGCTGCCTGCACGCACTGCGTCGTTATCTGTTCTCGCCGTTGACGCTGCTGACTCGGACCGCTGTGCCAAGTTTGCCGAAGCATTCTACGTCTACGAGTCCTCTCGCTGGAGTGCGCTGCCGTGTCGGTTACTTGCCCAATCTCGATCCCACCAGCAGCAGGCACCATTCTTCGCTAGCAACCTTCGTAGCTCGTCGAGGCCTGTGCACATCGTCAGGACCTCGCGCCGTCGACCCATTCCTCGCCAGTTGAAGCTGCTACTCGCGCCTTGCTGCGTACGCCATCGTCGTCGTCAGGAGATCCGCCCTTGCGCCAGCTCGCCCTGTTCTGGGTTCGCCGCAGCGTGTCTCTATTTGGCGTGGTTGCTCCTTGCTGCACTTGCTACTCGTCGGAGACTCCTCGCCATGACGCCCTGCTGTTCGTGAATTTCCCTCACCAGAGCATTATTCGCGAAGCCATGACATCGTCGCCGTTCATCATCGCTGCGCTCGAACTCGCCCAACGACCTCGCAATTGCCCGTTCCCTACTCCATCCCCGCTCTGCTCGTCGCCTGTCAGAAGGTAGAAGACAAGTGAATTTTGTATGCTGCCTCTATGGTATATGGTTAATACCGTACAAATTTATGCGACTTGATTTCAATTATAATATATATGTGAAATCTAAATAAAAATAATAATAACGGTTTGTTAACTCCATAATTTATGTGGTAACCATATTAAACTAGCTTTTGATTAGTTCTCTTGTTTTCATAATAAAAAAAATATTTATGTATAATGACATCTATATAAAAAATGTAAATGTGTTAACTACTCCTTCTAGTCTACATTTATTTATGTGTAGGTCCCTGTTAGAATTTTTATTATAAAATGTAAATTTAGAACCCAAATAAAATAGAAATGGTTTTGTTAGTTTTTATTAATTAGGTGATAAGTATTTTAACTAGTGTTTCCAGCAATTCACGTATTTTCATAGTTCCATTTAAGTTACTATTATTATACAAGAAGTATTAAAATGGCCTTTTCAATGAATACCATGTTTTCATAATTTAACAATGTTCATTATAGATGTTTAAGTATAGTCGTATTAAATAGAAACTTAAAAGAATATGTAGACCATATGTTTCTTAATAAAAATAGAAGATAAAAATATGTTAAATTAATAGATTAATTATATTTTCTTAATTAAAAGATAACATGAGTCATTGTTTTTATAAACTAAAATGATAGTTTATACATAATTTCCTTTCTAATGAATTAGATCATTTGTTCCTACAATAGATTTAAAGATAATTAATAGATTAATTATCCTTTATCATAATTTTTTAATCAAACCGATAGTCAATTTGTTCTTAACTAGGTTTATGGCATGATTAATGATTTCATAGAATTTAGTGCATATTATATGCGAATCACTTAGCTTTTCCTAAAGGATAAAATAAAGTAATAGGAGTTTAAGTTCTTTTAAACTTAAAATGTTACTTTATTGACTTCAAATATAATAATATATTTTGAAAGATAGTTATTTGTTTATTATCCTTTTTCATGAAAATCCACTTAAGACCCATAACCTAACTCGTCTTAAGTAGGTGATTAATAATATAATTATGATCTTTTCACATAAAAAGTTGTTTAAGCTATTTATGAGCTTGTTATAAAAGTAATGTTTAACAATGTGTTTTATAACTCATTAACCTTAGATATATAACATATATCTTTTCTAACAAGGTTAAAAAGGTTTAATATTGTTATAACGTGTTTTATCATCTTATAAACTTTTAATCTTAGACATATCACATATGGCGTTTTATAAAAGATTAATTTGGTGAACCTAATATTTGTATATTTTAATTAAGATATTTTAAGCTCATGTCTTGTTTTATAAAGTATAGATCACACATTTTTTTAAAAGAATACCCTCTTATTATAACCATTACTTGCGACGTTTTAGAAAAACGAATGCTCTTTTCATTAGGCTTTCTTTTAGCTTTACGTATGGTGAATGTTGTATGTTATTGAGTGGTGTTTGTTCTTCTTGTTTGTTTGTGTGATATTCAGTGGTTGATCTAGTAGTTAAGAATCAAGATCTATTCCTATCCGTGGAAGAACCTCAAGTTTTCAATAAGCAAGGCAAATGGACTTCTCCCTCTGCATACTCTGTTTGATCCTAAACAATACATTTAATAAAGTTTATTCTTTTGGATATATATGCATAATTTGATGGGTTACCTATTTAGATAACCTTTCCAACCTTATTCCTTGATCAAACCTGGGAATTATACTCTACCTTCATAGCTATGCTATTGCTACAACTTAACTTTATGCAGTCACTCCCGCTTATGATATTAATGTTCCAAAATGGTAAGTTTACATTATTGATGTTAACCCGATGGTTAAACAAGATTATTGCATATTAATTGGAACATGGAGTGACCACCCAGGATAACAGTGCAACCACGAGTGCTATCATGGCTCTGGCTTTGGTAATTAGCTTTATATGCTTAGTGCCTGGCAACCTTACCTGAAATATGGGCAAGAGGGGGAGCGGTAGGTGTTGGCAGCCCACGTTAACATGGGGACGTATTCTTGGCTAAGGTACCTCACCCAGGGGGCCTCCACCATCGTCTTTAGAAACCTTAGCGGGTTGCTTTGTATTAAGTGTATTTTGTGAAAGTCTCATAGTGGATCCCTAGCCACTCACCTCGGAAGTGTTTACGGGTTTTGGCCGACCCAGGCTAGAGGGGATACACGGCTTGTGGGTAAAGTTGTACCACCTCTGCAGAGTGTAAAACTGATATATCAGCCGTGCTCACAGTTATGAGCAGCCTGGACTCCTCACATGATAACTGAACTTGAAGATGGAAATAAATCGAGATCCGATGATCTGCCAATGGTTTGCTTAAGTGGTTTCACTTAAGTGTTTTTGATATACTCTTATACCTTTGTTTAATGGGAATACTTGAGATTCACACTTATTAGTAAGACAGGTGTTGTTAATAAAATGTTGACCAACTAAAATGCTTACTGCTCAACCTTAGTCTCACCTTGTTACCTTGCATTAGTTTTTCCCCCACTTGCTGAGCCCCGACCATAAGTGAGCTCACCCTTGCTTAATTTTGATCAGAAGTTGCAGATGAGATACTCCCGGTCATCTTCCTGTGGATGGATGTCCCTGTTTTGCTGTACTTTGATGAATAAAGGTTAAGACATTATGTTTGTTCAAAGTGTAATATGTTAATATAATCGTTATTTACGCTTTTATGCATTGTTCTTTTGATATATTACACTTGTGACGTCAACATATGTGTGGAAATAGATCCTGGCACACATATGCTATGCACCCGGCTCTGCCCTCAGAAACGGGTGTGACAGAAGTGGTATCAAAGCAATGTGACTGTAGGTCGCTAGATTAGTTAGAAATGGAAAGCCCAGTCAGTCTTTCAAAGCCTGACATATTTTCCTCCATAAAAACTTACTTTATATCAAACCTCGTCTCTTTTCTCTTCAACTCTTCTAGTCTGATTTTTGGTCTATCAGAAGGTTCTAATGAGAAGCATTGCAAGATGATCAAGCTAGGATTGCGGAATTTGAAGCAAAGATTGTGGGAAGAAACCCTTTCGAAGCTATTAACGATGCCCTATTCTCTGTCTTATCCCTACTCCGCAAGAAGTTCTGCTATGGATCCTTTGGATCTATTACTAGACTTCTTGGCTAGGTTAATAGGATTGTTCTTTAGTATTGAGATTTTCGACTAGATCGATAAGGGCGATGTTATATTATAGTGGTTTTATAATCCATAATATTGCTATGTAACCCTTGACTTCTTATACTTTTGCTTTCTTGCCATTGTATTGCCATCCTTAGGCAATATCTACCTTGATATATTAAACATAAAACCCATAATATCTACCTTGATATACTTTTTTTTCAAACATGGGATTCCTGCAGTCTGCTCTTTACCGTGTCACCATAAAACCCACTACGGACCGTATTATTAAACTTATTTACTCTCATGTGCATTCTTCCATCACGGATCCACGGCACCATCCTCCGCCGTCGGGTGTAGCCGTCTAGCCTATGCTTACCTTTCAGCTGAGTGACCAAACACTGCACACTTTCGATCATGCTTCCTTCCAAGGCACAGCCCGACAGTCAGCACGCCACTCTATTGCTCTCTATAAAGTGGGCCCCGCTGCTTACAAGATCCATACCCCGAAGCACGCCATTTTCCGCTCATCGTGCCACCTTTCCAAGTAGCAAAATCCCTCGGGTCCACTCGTGCGGCCGACGGGTGGGACCAGTAAAACTCCGGGCCCACGTGTGATTGGCAAAGCACGGCCTCTCGCTGGGCTGCCGTAGGTAGCCGAAGCACACCAAGGAAACGGCTGGCAGCTGGCTCCTGCTCGTGCGCCGGCCGCTTCTTTCCAAGTGCGCGCGCCACAGCCGCAAAAGCGCGAGCAAACGACGGGAGGCCGTTCGCGCGACGCCTGGCTCCGTCACGGCGTCCCCGCCGTGATCCGCTTGGCCCTATTCGCCAGCCACACAACAACCTCACGGGGTGCCGTAAACCCTCCTCACTCGCCACTCCCCACTCTACCGCTGTCCGCTGCCCACCGCGTGCGCTGCGCTCCCGTGCGGCACTGCCGGCGGCGCGACCCCGCGCCCATTGGACGAGCTTCCGCCCCGCCCCGATCGATCCCGCCGCCATGTCGTCGGCGGCCGTGTCGTCCTCTTCCTCCACCTTCTTCCTCGCGCTCGCCTCCGCCTCCCCCGGGGGCCGCAGGCGGGCTAGGGTCGGCTCCTCGCCGTTCCACACCGGCGCCAGCCTGAATTTCGCGTTCTGGGCGCCACCGTCGCCGCCGCGCGTGCCCCGGGAAGCAGCGCTGGTGCGCGCTGAGGCTGAGGCCGGGGGCAAGGACGCGCCGCCGGAGAGGAGCGGCGACGCCGCCAGGTTGCCCCGCGCTCGGCGCAATGCGGTTAGTTGGTCGACGCATATCTTGTATCTATAGTTCTATACCCCCTCGACCTCGATTTGGATCACTGTTTGTTTTCTGAAACCTACGTGCGTTCATGATCAGGTCTCCAAACGGAGGGATCCTCTTCAGCCGGTCGGCCGGTACGGCTCCGCGACGGGAAACACGGCCAGGACCGGCGCTGCGTCCTGCCAGAACGCCGCATTGGCGGACGTTGAGATCAAGTCCATCGTCGCCGCGCCGCCGACGAGCATAGTGAAGTTCCCAGCGCCGGGCTACAGGATGATCCTTCCCTCTGGGGACATAGCGCCGGAGACTGTCCTCCCAGCCCCGAAGCCACTGCATGAATCGCCTGCGGTAAACTCCGTGCCGCCGGTTTCCATTCCCAATCCTGACACCGATGGTATTGCTGCGCTTGCTGAAAAGAAACATGCACAGGTTGACGGAGATTCAAATGGAGTTGCACCTCCTACAGTTGAGCCATTAGTACAGGAGGCCACTTGGGATTTCAAGAAATACATCGGTTTTGACGAGCCTGTCGAAGCGAATGATGATTCCAGGGTTGGTGCAGATGATGCTGGTTCTTTTGAACATTATGGGGACAATGATTCTGGGCCTTTGGCCGGGGAGAATGTTATGAACGTGATCGTGGTGGCTGCTGAATGTTCTCCATGGTGCAAAACAGGCAAGAACATTACTCTTAGCGGATTCTTTCAGAACTGCTTTTCGTTTGAGTTTGACGGAGTTACTGATGTGTGATGTGAGCAATTGTCGAATATTTTAGGTGGTCTTGGAGATGTTGTGGGAGCTTTACCCAAGGCTTTAGCGAGAAGAGGACATCGTGTTATGGTAGTACACTTGCCCTTCTGTTTTCTTTAGATTTCCTGTTTTCTCATCATCTTACATATATGGTGAATCTACAAGTTGAGAACTTGAGTTTCATAGCTGGAAACTTGTATCTCATAAGATGCGCGGTGTTGAATCCACGTAAAAAACAAGATCTAAAAGTGCCATCCCTATTCTTAAAGAACAAACATCTTAAACCATGATCATACTCATCATACATACAAAAGTTTGGCAATTGATATCTTGTCAGGAAACATTGCTTGAGGTAGCATTTGTGTATTTGTGTTACCTAGCTAAGTTACCTATAAAACATAACAGCCACATATTGCGAATTTTGAATCAGGTATCCTGAGTACACTTAGATGACTTGATCTAACACTCTGAGGTATGTTTCAATACTTAGGTTGTGGTACCAAGGTATGGGGACTATGTGGAAGCCTTTGATATGGGAATCCGGAAATACTACAAAGCTGCAGGACAGGTACTTGTAAACCGCGCTAGGTAAAAGGGAGCTTGACATAGGAAATGCCAAGGCCTGAAATTGCAATGTATTCAATCTAGTTGCCTTTTTAGCACACATTGCCTTTTATTTTTTGCTTTCAAGAAAGCAATAGAATTTAGTGCAACTGTTTATCTTGGAATTCCAGCATCAAAAGAAAAAAAACCGTAATCCTGATAAGCATCCTGCACTATTACATCATTAGATTATCACAATCTCTGAGCAAAAGTTTTTGCAGGCTAGTATGCACTTTCTGATGGAGTTAGTTTTGGATTTTGTTTATTTTCAAACGATTATTAGATTTTGTTTTGATTTGCAGGACCTAGAAGTGAACTATTTCCATGCATTTATTGATGGAGTCGACTTTGTGTTCATTGATGCCCCTCTTTTCCGGCACCGTCAAGATGACATATATGGGGGAAGTAGGCAGGTGATGCTTCTATCTTTCAATTGATTTTTCACAGTTCACTTTTGTTGCTGTTTTAATCTAACCAAAGCCGATAAGAATTCCCAATTTTATTTCAGGAAATCATAAAGCGCATGATTTTGTTTTGCAAGGTTGCTGTTGAGGTATTCCCCTGAACTCCACAGTTAACCATTTTTGACAATTTCTTAATTTTGTGGGTTTCACACACGTCAGTACTTTGGTGCTAAGTGCGCATGTCTTGATTTCTCCCTACTCCTCATTTTACTGTTGTTCTTCAATTGGTGCGTTCCTGCATATTGTGTACCAGAATATTGTTCTGTTATTATATAGGAGTATGTGACTGCTCCATAAACCTGCAGGTTCCTTGGCACGTTCCATGTGGTGGTGTGTGCTACGGAGATGGAAATTTGGTGTTCATTGCCAATGATTGGCACACTGCACTCCTGCCTGTTTATCTGAAGGCATATTACAGAGACCATGGGTTAATGCAGTACACTCGGTCCATCCTCGTCATACATAACATCGCCCACCAGGTCGTTTCCTTCTCCTAATCATGAACTTGCTGAGCCATTGCTTTTTTTTCCTAACGATATTAAAATGGTTCGATTCTGATCGTGGCACATTGATTTGTGTTGGTCAATTGTTTCTTTTAGATTTTTCAGTCAAACACTGATGCAGAAGTGACTGTCCTGCGTTCGTCCTGACGGCTTCCCTCTTGTTTGCAGGGCCGTGGTCCTGTAGATGAATTCCCGTACATGGACTTGCCTGAACACTACCTTCAACATTTCGAGCTGTACGATCCCGTCGGTGGCGAGCACGCCAACATCTTTGCCGCGGGTCTGAAGATGGCAGACCGGGTGGTGACTGTCAGCCGCGGCTACCTGTGGGAGCTGAAGACAGTGGAAGGCGGCTGGGGCCTCCACGACATCATCCGTTCTAACGACTGGAAGATCAATGGCATCGTGAACGGCATCGACCACCAGGAGTGGAACCCCAAGGTGGACGTGCACCTGCGGTCGGACGGCTACACCAACTACTCCCTCGAGACACTCGACGCTGGAAAGCGGCAGTGCAAGGCGGCCCTGCAGCGGGAGCTGGGCCTGGAAGTGCGCGACGACGTGCCGCTGCTCGGCTTCATCGGGCGTCTGGATGGACAGAAGGGCGTGGACATCATCGGGGACGCGATGCCGTGGATCGCGGGGCAGGACGTGCAGCTGGTGATGCTGGGCACCGGGCGCGCCGACCTGGAACGAATGCTGCAGCACTTGGAGCGGGAGCATCCCAACAAGGTGCGCGGGTGGGTCGGGTTCTCGGTGCCTATGGCGCATCGCATCACGGCGGGCGCCGACGTGCTGGTGATGCCCTCCCGCTTCGAGCCCTGCGGGCTGAACCAGCTCTACGCGATGGCGTACGGCACCGTCCCTGTGGTGCACGCCGTGGGCGGGCTCAGGGACACCGTGGCGCCGTTCGACCCGTTCGGCGACGCCGGGCTCGGGTGGACTTTTGACCGCGCCGAGGCCAACAAGCTGATCGAGGCGCTCAGGCACTGCCTCGACACGTACCGGAACTACGGGGAGAGCTGGAAGAGTCTCCAGGCGCGCGGCATGTCGCAGGACCTCAGCTGGGACCACGCGGCTGAGCTCTACGAGGACGTCCTTGTCAAGGCCAAGTACCAGTGGTGAACCCTCCGCCCTCCGCATCAATATTTGTACATCGCGCGTTTGACGGTCTCGGTGAAGAACTTCATATGCAGTGACGCGCCGCTGGGGTTGGTAGCAGTACTATGGGATTTCATTGAGCTGTGTCACTGTGTGCTTTCGACAGGACAGTAGTGAAGGTTGTATGCAAGTTTAGTTTTTTTTCATTACTGATATTTGGAATGTCAACACAATAAATGAAGCTACTATTTCTTTCGTAAGTATAATGTTACTTATTTAGGTGATACTCCATCCAAAAACAAATATTTTTTTATTGTTAGATCGAATATTCTAAATTTGATTACTTCTGTACAATAAAGTAAAATATTAATATCTACCATGTTAAAAAGGTAATTTGTGAAAACATTCATCTATTTCATATTATAAGTTGTTGGATATATAACTTTTTATTATATATCTAGACGTGGGTGTATTTTTTCTACTTCTGATAGTAATTACTCTTATTTTTAATAAACGACATTCCACGTGAACATACTTATTTATCAATTAGAGTATGTTTATATACTTATTTTAAAATAATCTAAATCTTACTATACATTTTTCCAAAAGGACACATATTTTTAACATATTGTTGTAATACGATTATAGTAGTATATAAGATAAGAGACAATTGCATTATTGCCCCTGCTCACGACTCTAATTCCATTTCTACCCTGTTTTGGAACTTTGCATAGTTGCCTCTCTTTTCTTGAAACGAAACCTTCATTTGTCCTTATTCTATTACTAGCTGAATATCCGTGCGTTGCAACGGGAATATATAATACGAGTATACTACAATAACTTATATACAAAATGTGTGTTATACCGTTATGAGAAAATGTTTCATAATCAATTTGTGATCCTGGCCATACATAATTTTTGTTATTTATGATCTATCTGTTTCACCACTACATTGTGCAAGGGTAACATGTGGGTTTGGCGAGAGATGTAGTAGATGTGTTTTATATTATAGATGTAGATATAAACACACATGTGGTGTAGTGTTAGCTACCATTAACATTTGCTTGAGAGGTCGTGGGTTCGAATCCCTTTGGGGCCATGTGTATTTTTTAATTTTAGCTAGGTGTTGGCTATACAGAGAACATGGGAATGGACTATGCGTGGTGAGGAGAGAATCGGAATGGGTAGGAGGGAATCGGAAAGGCAGAACACAGAGAACATGGGAATGGACTGTGCGTGGGGATGAGGGAATGGGCAGAACGCGGAATGGCAGACTACTATTGCAGTCTTAATAGTAGTAGAGATAAGCATATAACGGTGTAATCTCGGACTATAAAACAATGTTCATACCCTTGCACCATTGCCCCTCATATTATCAAAATATTTGTAAATTTGCCCCCACTAATATAAAAATTTTAGACAATAAACATGACACAAATGCGACCATAAATTTGCAAATCAATTATTTTAAATTCAATTTCAAATACTTTGAATTAAATTTAAGGTATAATTCCCATTTTCTAAATACTTTAAATATAAACTTCAAAAAAAATTAGTTTGAATTTAATTCAAAATTTCAAAAAAAAACAAATTATATTCAAAAAAATGAATTGGATTTTGAAATTTTACTTTGGATAACATTTAAGTAAAATCCGTTTTGTTGAAATAATTAAAATTTTGAATCAAAATTTGAAAAGTGGAATTTATTTTTGAAATAACTCAAATTTTGAATTAAACCATAAATTTAATTGAAGTATTTGAAATTTTGAATTTGAAATAAATGATTTTCAAATTTATTGTTGGATTTATGTCATACTTATACACTAAACTTTATTTCAAAGTGGGGGCAAATTTGCACACAATTGATAATAAAAAGGGCAATGGTGCAATGATATGCACGTCATTTTATGGGTACCCTGTTCCTAGGTACTCAGCAGAATATATGTAAATGCAACAGTTTTTATTGGTTGTTGTATTGTTCGGTTATATTATCTTTGTAGTTGTGACATCATTAATTGCAATGATTTTTTGTTGCAATAAGATGCAATTACCATGGATATATTTCGTTGGGACTTCAGTAGTTGCAACATTTTCTCCTTGTTGCAACATCATTAGTTACAACGATGTTTTTTTTGCCATAACCATTCTTACCATAGATTGTTTTTTTGTAGTAAAAATGTCATATAGCCATGAGACACATTATGTTGCAAAATGATGAAATGCAATGAAATCATTTGTATGGTTACCACGAGTCACTTACGTGGCACTAGTGTTTTGTTGCCATGAAGCATCTTGTGGTAACAAAGTCATTTGCAACCGATTCAAACATGGCATTAACGCTTATTACCATGAAATATGTTGTGGCAATAGAGTTTTTTTCAACTACCTTAAATGTTGCAAAATATCTTCTTGCAATAGAATAATCCATTGTAACATCGAACGACTGGAACACTTGAATACGTTGCAATGGACGTAGTAATTGCAACAGAATGTAAATTTGTTGTCATAGCTTATTGCCACTCTGTTTTCTATAACAACAGGCAACGACAGTTGTTCTATCGTGATTGGTGCCTATCACAACGATTTATGGCCTATTGCAATAATTTTTGTGATTTTTAGTAGTGTGTACGGTGATCTCAAGATAGTGTTAGATGTTGCTAGAAGGATGTGGCAATAGCAGCTGGAAGTCATGTTTTGCGCAATCTTGCCGCTATATAGTTATGTTAATTTAGCGATCAATAATTTTAATGTGCGCTTTATTCTAGTTGTGAAAATGAGATGTTACAAAATAGCCCCACTTAGTTCTAATCTCATTCTCGAGATTCAGGTTAGTCTATGAAAAAAATTAGAGAACCCTGCTCACAACATATCTCCTCTCTCCCTAGTCCCTAGTGGCTTCTGCCTCAAAATGTCTGCTCTATTAAACTTGACAAATTCTAACAATTGATTTTTTTTGTTCTTCTGGTCACAATATCTAAAAATACTAGTACTTCTTAATATCTAAGATCATTTTATATGTCGATTGTTTCTGGAGTGACTTGCTCCTCTAGTATTCATAGGCACTTCTTGAGTTGAGACACATGAAACACACCGTGCACATCAGACATTTCTTGGGGTAACTGTAACTTGTAGGCCAATGCTCCTACTTTCTTCTTAGGGTAACTGTAACTTGTAGGCCAATGCTCCTACTTTCTTGGCAATCATAAAAGGACCAATGTAACATGGTGCCAACTTCCCATGCACTTGGAATCTGTGTGTGCTAGGGATTAGAGAGTCTTTAAGGTACACAAGATCCCCAACATTAAATCTTAAGGCACATATTCTCTTATCAGGTAGCTCTTCTAACGTGATTGGGCTGCTCTTAGATTCTCTCTTATCTTCGCTACCTTGTCTTATGTTGCTGCAATGAAGTCTAGGCCTTTGATAATGTAGTCACCCACTTTGAACCACATGAGAGGGGTGTGGTCGTTCCTTCCATAGAGAGCTTCATATGGTGACATTTTCAAGCTCGATTAGGAGCTATTATTGAAAGAGAACTCAGCATATGACAGGCCATCTTTCCAATCTTTGTCATACGTAATGACACATGCTTTCAACATGTCCTCAAGAATTTGATTAATTTTTTCAGTCTAGCCATTAGTCTAAGGATGATAAGCTGAAAAAAATATAACTTCGTACTAAGTGCTCCATGTAACTTTTTCTAGAACCTTGATGTGAATTGGGTGCCTCGATCTGACACAATTCTCCTAGGTACACCGTGTAACCTTACAATATGGTCGATGTATAACTTGGCCAACTTGTCACATAGTACACACTAGAATGAAGTGTGCCACTTTAGTGAGTTGGTCAACAATTACCCAAATTGGATTGTTGTCATTCCTAGTTCGTTGTAGGCCAATGATGAAATACATACTAACTTCATTCTATTTCCATATTTGGATCGATAATGGTTGAAGTAAGCCATTGGTTTTCTAGTGATTAGCTTTGATCCTTCTTCACACATCACAATGAGCAACAAACTGAGTGAAATCACCCTTCATACCATTCCACTAGTACCTCTCCTTGAGATATAGGTACATCTTAGTAGTGCTCGTGTGGATAGAATAAGATGAGTTATGAGCTTCATCCAGTATAGTCCTACAGAAATGAACTTGGTTGGGCACACATAATCTTTTCTTGAACCACAAGACTTCATCTTTATCTACTGTAAATCTAGAGCTTTGCCCTCACTGTTGTGATATTTAAGCCATGATAACCTTTTATCCTTCATTTAGGCTTCTTTGATCTAATCATCCAAAATAGGTTGAACACTAAGGTTGTAGTAGCAAGAGTGACGCACAACCCTTAGGTTCAGTTTCCTTACTTCTTCACTTAGCTCTGATGCATAAGTAACTAAGTGGTGGCAATACACTATATGATTGAGTGCATCAACCACTAGATTAGGTTTTCCTAAATGGTATAGAGTTTCCATATCAGTCTTTGATCAATTCCAACCATCTCCTCTATCTGGGGTTGAGATCCGTCTAAGTGATGATATACTTGAGGTTCTTGTTGTTGGTGTAGATTTCACACTTGTTCCTGATCAAATAATGTCTCCAAATCCTCAGGGCATACACAACTACTACTAAATCCAAGTCATTAGTGGGATAATTCTTCTCATTCCTTTTCAACTGCCTTGAGGCATATGCTACAACTTTTCCCTCTTGCATGAGTATAGAACCCAAACATTATCTTGATGTGTCACAATAGAAGATAAAACTATTTTAGTTATCTAGTAAGACTAACATTAGAGTGGAGGTTAATCTTTCTTCAATTATTGAAAGCTTCTCACACCAGATTCCAACCATATGAAGTTGTTGCCTTTCCTAAGCAACTCAGTCATAGGTTGGGCTATCTTAGAGAATCCTTATATGAATCTACAATAATAGTCGGCCAATTCAATAAATCTTTTGAGCTCTAAGGCTTAGGTTAGTTATTTCCATTCCAACACTACCTTCACTGTCTCTATATCTACTGAAAGGGAAATAGGCTTACACCTTTTCCTAATTGATTTTGGTGGTTGAATTGCCCACCACAAATAATTGGACTAACTAGTTTGCTCTAGTCTATAAGTTCTACAGGTGCCAAAGGTTCACAACAAGCCAATAAAAAGACCAAAGATGGGTTCAAATAAAGAGAGCTAAAGAAATATCAAAGGCACCTTGGTCTGGCGCACCGGACTGTCCGGTGCACCACCGGACAGTGTCCGGTGCACCAGGGAACTCGACGCTGAACTCGCTACCTTCGGGAAAATGGAGGCCGCTCCGCTATAATTCACCGGACCGTCCGGTGTATGCACCGGACAGTGTCCGGTGGCACACCGGACTGTCCGGTGTGCCAGCGGAGCAACGGCTACTTCAAGCGCAACGGTCGACTGCAACGCATTTAATGCGTGCCTACATGTACAGAGGTTAGAGCACGCGCAGCAGGCGCACCGGACAGTCTATAGGACTTGTCTGGTGCACCACCGGACAGCCTAGAGGCCCCACCAGTCAAAGCTCCAACGGTCGAACCCTAACGGTCGGGTGACGTGGCTGGCGCACTGGACAGTGTCCGGTGGCGCACTGGACTGTCCGGTGCGCCTGTCGACAGCAGCCTCCACCAAACGGCTAGTTTAGTGGTTGGGGCTATAAATACCCCAACCACCCCACATTCATTGCATCCAAGTTTTAAGACTTCTACACCTTACAAGAGCTATAGCATTCAATTCTAGACACAACCAAAGAGATCAAATCCTCTCCCAAGTCTGGAATCACTCTAAATCAAATAGTGACTAGAGAGAGCGACATTTGTGTTCATTTGAGCTCTTGCACTTGGATTGCTTCTTTTCTTTCTCATTCTTTCTTGTGACGAACTCAATTGTAACCGAGGCAAGAGACACCAATTGTGTGGTGATCCTTGTGGGGACTTAGTGTCCCGTGTGATTGAGAAGAGAAGCTCACTCGGTCTAAGTGACCGTTTGAGAGAGGGAAAGGGTTGAAAGAGACCCGGTCTTTGTGACCACCTCAACGGGGAGTAGGTTTGCAAGAACCGAACCTCGGTAAAACAAATCCTTGTGTCTCACTCTCTATTTGCTTGCGATTTGTTTTTCACCCTCTCTCTCGGACTCGCTTATATTTCTAACGCTAACTCGACTTGTAGTTGTGATTAACTTTGTAAATATCAGTTTTGCCCTATTCACCCCCCTCTAGGCGACTTTCAATTGGTATCAGAGCTCGGTGCTTCATTAGAGCCTAACCGCTCAAAGTGATGTCGGGAGATCACCCCAAGAAGGAGATGGTGACCGGCGACAAGCCCGCTACAAGCCTCAGGAAGGCTCCATCGGGAGAGTCCCACAACAAAGGGAAGGAGAAGGAATCCTCTTCCCACAAGTCGCATCGGAGTGGCGACAAGAAAAAAAAGATGAGGAAGGTGGTCTACTACGAGACCGATTCTTCATCGCCATCCACCTCCGGCTCCGACGCGCCGTCCATAACTTCTAAGCGCCATGAGCGCAAGAAGTATAGTAAGATTCTCCTACGCTACCATCGTATTTCAAAGCGTACTCCTTTACTCTCCGTTCCATTAGGCAAACCACCGGTTTTTGACGGTGAAGATTATAATAAGTGGAGTGACAAAATGAGGCATCATCTAACCTCACTCCACACAAGCATTTGGAATGTTGTTGAGTTTGGTGTACAGGTATCATCCGTAGGGGATGAGGACTACGATTCGGACGAAGTGTCCCAAATCCACCACTTTAACTCCCAAGCCACTACTATACTCCTCACCTCTCTAAGTCGAGAGGAGTATAATAAGGTGCAAGGGTTGAAGAGCGCAAAGGAAATTTGGGACGTGCTCAAGACCGCGCACAAAGGAGACGAGGTGACCAAGATCACCAAGCGGGAGACGATCGAGGGGGAGCTCGGTCGCTTCATGCTTCACCAAGGAGAGGATCCGCAAGCCATGTACAACCGCTTGAAGACCTTGGTGAACCAAGTGCACAACCTCGGGAGCACCAAATGGGATGACCATGAGATGGTCAAGGTTATTCTAAGATCCCTCGTTTTTCTTAACCCTACGCAAGTTCAATTAATTCGAGGTGATCCTAGATACAAGCTAATGTCTCCCGAGGAAGTTATAGGGAAGTTTGTAAGCTTTGAGCTAATGATCAAAGGCTCAAAGAAAATCATCAAGCAAGGCACCTCCTCCACGCCCGAGGCACAACCCGTCGCATTCAAGGCAACGGAGGAGAAGAAGGAAGAGTCTACACCAAGTAGGCTCCCCATCGACGCCTCAAAGCTCGACAATGAGGAGATGGCTTTAATCATCAAAAGCTTTCGACAAATCCTCAAGCAAAGGAGGGGGAAGGACTACAAGCCCCGCTCCAAGAAGGTTTGCTACAAGTGTGGTAAGCTCGGTCACTTTATAGCAAAATGTCATATTTCTAGTGAAAGTGACAGGGGCGACGACAAGAAGGGGAGAAGAAAGGAGGAGAAGGGATACCACAAGAAGAAGGGCGGTGATGCCCATGTGTGCTGCGAGTGGGACTCCGACAAGAGCTCCACCGACTCCTCCTCCGACGAGGACGCCACCAACATCGCCATCAACAAGGGACTTCTCTTCCCCAACGTCGGCCACAAGTGCCTCATGGCAAAGGACGGCAAAAGGAAGAAGGTTAGATCTAAATCCTCCACTAAATATGCATCCTCTAGTGATGAAGACAATTCTAGTAATGAGGAGGATAATTTGTTTACTCTTTTTGCCAACCTTAACATGGAACAAAAAGAGAAGTTAAATGAATTGATTAGCGCTATTCATGATAAGGATGAACTCTTGGATAGCCAAGAGGACTTCCTAATTAAGGAAAATAAGAAGCATGTTAAGGTTAAGAATGCTTATGCTCTAGAAATGGAAAAATGTAAAAAAATAACTAGTGAGCTAAGCACTTGTCATGATTTGATTGCCAACCTTAAAAATGAAAATGCTAGATTAATTGCTAAGGTTGATTCAAATGTTTGTGATGATTCATGTGCCAATCTTAGAAATGATCATGCTATTTCTATTGCTAAGATTGAGAAATTGAATGCCTCTCTTGCTAGCCTTAGATTTGAAAATGAAAAATTGATTGCTAAGGCTAAAGACTTAGATGTTTGCAATGCTTCCATTTCTGATCTTAGAAGTGAAAATGACATTTTGCATGCTAAGATTGTTGAACTAAAAACTTGCAAACCCTCTACATCTACCGTTGAGCATGTTTCTATTTGCACTAGATGTAGAGATGTTGACATTGATGCTATTCATGATCACATGGTTTTAATTAAACAACAAAATGATCATATAGCAAAATTAGATGCTAAAATTGCCTAGCATGAGCTAGAAAATGAAAATTTTAAATTTGCTCGTAGTATGCTTTATATTGGGAGACGCCCTGGCATCAAGGATGGCATTGGCTTCCAAAGGGGAGACAATGTCAAACTTAATGTCCCTCCTAAAAAATTATCTAACTTTGTTAAGGGCAAGGCTCCCATGCCTCAGGATAATGAGGGTTACATTTTGTACCCTGCCGGTTATCCCGAGCATAAGATTAGGAAAATTCATTCTAGGAAGTCTCACTCTGGCCCTAATCATGCTTTTATGTATAAGGGTGAGACATCTAGCTCTAGGCAATCAACTCGTGCTAAATTGCCTAGAAAGAAAACTCCTAGTGCATCAAATGAACCTAGCATTTCATTTAAAACTTTTAATGCATCTTATGTTTTGACTAACAAATCCGGCAAAGTAGTTGCCAAGTATGTTGGGGACAAGGATCAAAGACTTGTGTTTGGGTACCCAAAGTTCTTGTATCTAATGTCAAAGGACCCAAAACTGTTTGGGTACCTAAAAACAAGAACTAAATTTGTTTTGTAGGTTTATGCATCCGGGGGCTCAAGTTGGATCATCGATAGCGGGTGCACAAACCACATGACAGGGGAGAAGAAGATGTTCTCCTCCTATGAGAAAAACCAAGATCCCCAATGAGCTATCACATTCGGGGATGGAAACCAAGGTTTGGTCAAAGGTTTGGGTAAAATAGCTATATCTCCTGACCATTCTATTTCCAATGTTTTTCTTGTAGACTCTTTAGATTATAATTTGCTTTCTGTATCTCAGTTATGTAAAATGGGTTACAACTGTCTTTTCACAGATACAGGTGTTACTGTCTTTAGAAGAAGTGATGATTTAGTAGCTTTTAAGGGAGTGTTAGAAGGTCAGTTATACTTAGTTGATTTCAATAGAGCTGAACTCGACACTTGCTTAATTGCTAAGACTAACATGGGTTGGCTCTAGCATCGCCGACTAGCCCATGTTGGGATGAAGAATCTTCACAAGCTTCTAAAGGGAGAGCACATTTTGGGACTAACAAATGTGCATTTTGAGAAAGACAGGATCTGTAGCGCATGTCAAGCAGGGAAGCAAGTTGGCGCTCATCATCCACATAAGAACATCTTGACGACTGACAGGCCACTTGAGCTCCTCCACATGGATCTATTCGGCCCGATCGCTTACATAAGCATCGGTGGGAGTAAGTACTGTCTTGTTATTGTGGATGACTATTCTCGCTTCACTTGGGTATTCTTTTTACAGGAAAATTCTCAAACTCAAGAGACCTTAAAGGGATTCTTGAGACGGGCTCAAAATGAGTTCAGCTTGAGGGTCAAGAAAATTAGAAGCGATAATAGGACGGATTTCAAGAATTCACAAATTGAAGGCTTCCTTGAGGAGGAGGGCATCAAGCATGAGTTCTCTTCTCCCTACACGCCACAAAAAAATGGTGTAGTGGAGAGGAAGAATAGAACTCTATTGGACATGGCAAGAACCATGCTTGATAAGTACAAGACTTCGGATCAGTTTTGGGCCGAGGCGGTCAACACCGCGTGCTACGCCATCAACCGGTTGTATCTACACCGAATCCTCAAGAAGACATCTTACGAACTCCTCACCGGTAAAAAGCCTAATGTTTCATATTTTAGAGTCTTTGGTAGCAAATGTTTTATTCTTGTTAAAAGAGGTAGAAAGTCAAAATTTGCTCCTAAGGCTGTAGAAGGCTTTTTAATAGGATATGATTCAAACACAAGGGCATATAGAGTCTTTAACAAGTCCACTGGACTAGTTGAAGTTTCTTGTGACATTGTGTTTGATGAGACTAACGGCTCTCAAGTAGAGCAAGTTGATCTTGATGAATTAGATGATGAAGAGGCTCCGTGCGTCGCACTAAGGAACATGTCCATTGGGGATGTGTGTCCTAAGGAATCCGAAGAGCTCATTCAAGCACAAGATCAACCATCTTCCTCCATGCAAGCATCTCCACCAACTCAAGATGAGGATGAGGCTCAAGATGATGAAGAAGAAGATCAAGAAGATGAGCCACCTCAAGACGACGGCAATGATCAAGGGGGAGATGCAAATGATCAAGACAAGGAGGATGAGCAAGTTGCAAGGCCGCCACACCCAAGAGTCCACCAAGCAATCCAACGAGATCACCCCGTGAACACCATCCTCGGCGACATCCATAAGGGGGTAACCACTAGATCTCGTGTTGCACATTTTTGTGAGCATTACTCTTTTGTTTCCTCTATTGAGCCACACAGGGTAGAGGAAGCACTTCAAGATTCGGATTGGGTGATGGCGATGCAAGAGGAGCTCAACAACTTCACGAGGAATGAGGTATGGTATTTAGTTCCACGTCCTAACCAAAATGTTGTAGGAACCAAGTGGGTCTTCCGCAACAAACAAGACGAGCATGGTGTGGTGACAAGGAACAAAGCCCGACTTGTGGCCAAGGGATATTCACAAGTCGAAGGTTTGGACTTCGGTGAAACCTATGCACCCGTAGCTAGGCTTGAGTCAATTCGCATTTTACTTGCCTATGCTACTTACAATGGCTTCAAGCTTTATCAAATGGACGTGAAAAGTGCCTTCCTCAATGGACCAATCAAGGAAGAGGTCTATGTTGAGCAACCTCCCGGCTTTGAAGACAGTGAGTATCCTAACCATGTTTATAGACTCTCTAAGGCGCTTTATGGGCTCAAGCAAGCCCCAAGAGCATGGTATGAATGCCTAAGAGATTTTCTTATTGCTAATGGCTTCAAAGTCGGAAAAGCTGATCCTACACTCTTTACCAAAACACTTGCAAATGATTTGTTTGTATGCCAAATTTATGTTGATGATATCATATTTGGGTCTACTAACGAATCTACATGTGAGGAATTTAGTAGGATCATGACGCAAAAATTTGAGATGTCTATGATGGGGGAGTTGAAGTATTTCTTAGGATTTCAAGTGAAGCAACTCCAAGAGGGCACCTTCATTAGCCAAACAAAGTACATTCAAGACATTCTAACCAAGTTTGGGATGAAGGACGCCAAGCCCATCAAGACACCCATGGGAACCAATGGGCATCTCGACCTCGACACGGGAGGTAAATCCGTAGATCAAAAGATATACCGATCGATGATAGGTTCTTTACTCTATTTATGTGCTTCACGACCGGACATTATGCTTTTCGTATGCATGTGTGCAAGATTCCAAGCCAATCCTAAGGAAGCTCACCTTAGGGCCGTAAAACGAATCTTGAGATATTTAGTTTATACTCCTAAGTTTGGCCTTTGGTACCCCAGGGGATCCACATTTGATTTAATTGGTTATTCCGATGTCGATTGGGCAGGGTGTAAAATTAATAGAAAGAGCACATCGGGGACTTGCCAGTTCTTGGGAAGATCTCTAGTGCCTTGGGCTTCAAAGAAGCAAAACTCTGTGGCTCTTTCAACCGCCGAAGCCGAGTATATTGTCCGCAGGCCATTGTTGCACGCAATTGCTTTGGATGAGGCAAACCCTTAGGGACTATGGTTACAAATTAACCAGAGTTCCTCTTCTATGTGATAATGAGAGTGCAATCCGCATGGCGGATAATCCCGTTGAGCATAGCCGCACTAAACACATAGCCATTCAGTATCATTTTCTAAGGGATCACCAACAAAAGGGGGATATCGAGATTGCATATGTTAGCACCAAAGAACAATTAGCCGATATCTTTACCAAGCCATTGGATGAACAAACTTTTACCAAACTTAGGCATGAGCTAAACATTCTTGATTCTCGAAACTTTTATTGATGTTTTTGCACACATAGCTCATATGTATACCTTTGATCATCTCTTTCATGTGCTATGACTAATGTGTTCTTTCAAGTCCATTTCATGCTAAGTCATAGATTGAAAGGGAAAAGGAGTCTTCGGTGAAGGCAAGGCTTCCACTCCGCTCCATCGAATCATTCATCCTTCACCGTCGCTCCGCACATCTCTCCAACTTTGGTATAATCTTCACTTCTATACTTCTATCCAAAGGGGGAGAAAGTAGTTTAAAAGGGCTTATATTTCACTCAAATATCCGTTTTTGGCGATTCATGCCAAAGGGGGAGAGAGTATTAGCCCAAAGCAAAAGGACCGCACCACCACCAATTTCAAAAATTATAGTCCTTTATTTGGTATTAAAAGAAGTTTTTCAATTAATATCTTATTTTGATATAATTTCAAATTGGTATACCCTCTTCAAAATTAATATCTAAAACCCTCTTGAACACTAAGAGGAGGATTTCATTAAGGGGGAGTTTTGTTTAGTCAAAGGAAAAGCATTTGAAACAGGGGGAGAAAATTTCAAAACTTGAAAATGCTTCTCAAAACCTTATTCATTTACCTTTGACTATTTGCAAAAGAACTTTGAAAAGAAATTCCAAAACATTTTGCAAAACAAAACATGTGGTGCAAGCGTGGTCCAAAATGTTAATAAGAAGAAAAAACATCCATGTGCATCTAGTAGTAATATTTATTGGTCTCATTCCAAGCAACCTTTGCACTTACATTATGTAAACTAGTTCAATTATGCACTTCTATATTTGCTTTGGTTTGTGTTGGCATCAATCACCAAAAAGGGAGAGATTGAAAGGGAAATAGGCTTACACATTTTCCTAATTGATTTTGGTGGTTGAATTGCCCAACACAAATAATTGGACTAACTAGTTTGCTCTAGTATATAAGTTCTACAGGTGCGAAAGGTTCACAACAACACAATAAAAAGACCAAAGATGGGTTCAAATAAAGAGAGCTAAAGAAATCCCAAAGGCACCCTGGTCTGGCGCACCAGACAGTGTCTGGCGCACCAGGGAACTTCGACGCTGAACTCGCTACCTTCGAGAAAATGGAGGCCGCTCCGCTATAATTCACCGGACTGTCCGGTGTCCCAGCGGAGCAACTGTAACACCCCTGGTGTTACTGTAACTAAAACTTGAGCATGACATCATAAACATTGACATTGCTTATGTTTGACACACCTAGAGTGCATTTACTAGGTAAAAATTTCAAACAAGTGTATTGTTTTTGGTATTTTGCAAATAGACCCCTGGTTAAGGAACTTAACCCTAAATAGAGTTTAATGGGGCAAAACTTAACCCAAATGAGAAAAACCTAAAGGCTTTTGGGGAAAGAGTCATAAGATGTCCCCAAAAACAAAGTTGAATCACATCTATACCCCTGGGATATTAAAAAATCTCAAATAGAACCCTAAAAAGCCCTAAGTCCAAACCCTAGGGACCTATGTGCAAAATTGATGCACAATTGGACTAAAGTGTAAAAACTAGTATGTTTTAAACCCATAAAGTCATTTGGTCCACATTTGAGGAGATTTACAAGCAAAACCCTTGGTTTTGGACTTATTTGCAAAATGGACCCTATTGAGTTCTAAACTAAGTCTGAGATTTCAGAGTTTTGGCCCAACTTTGGGGCTTTGTAACTTTCAAAGCATAGGGTCTTTGCCCTAGGTCACCACATAAAGATTGTAGGGTAAACTAAGGAGAACAACTTTGCTTAAGGTTGTAAGCAGAGTTGTTAAGGAAATATTGGAGAAAATTGAGCCTAAAGATTGGATGTCAGGCTGTTAAGGTCTGAATTTTCAGACTGACAGTGAACTGACATCAACTTCCAGCTCAAATCTAAGCATGATCCAGTGCTTAACTAAGTTCAACTCCTATAGTCGAATTGTAAAATGGCATATAGTTTTACAATTTTGCTGCAGAGCTTAGTTTGAGTTGTTATTGGAATTCTAGAGAAAACTCAGCTTCAAATTTGGCTGTCAGACACACTGATGAATATATCCCATGGTACAGTAGCCTGATAAAGATCAACTGCCAGCGATGAATCCTCACCGCCGGCGACCTCCCTGCGCAAAGATTCACACCGCCGCCGTTGGATTCACGACGTCAGTAACTAGATAAGTCTGCCAGGTAGTCGCTCGACGGCTGGGAATAACTTCGGTGACTCACCATCGTAGCCCCCTTGCTTTGCGGCTTGGGCGGGTTAGCTCGCCGGTGAACCACCGCCTCCCGGTCTTGCGCCGCGTGGCTCTACCTTTCCACTACGTCGCCGTGACTCCCCACTGCTGTCTCATCGTCGCCGGTGAGCTCGCCACGACTGTGGACACGCACTCACGCGGCCAGCACCTTCTTCTTCATCTCCGGCGCCAATGCAATCTGCCCAAATTGCTCGGCACCGCTTGCTCCTTCTATAAATTGAGCCCGCGGCCAGCTCCACCACATTATCATGCACCACCCCGACCAGTATTGCTTCCAGTCAATCATCAGTGAGCTTGAATTTCTAATTCTCCCCAAATCGGTCTGAACTCACCGCAAGAACACTTCACCGCGGCCAGCCTATTCTAGGTTAGTCCCAGTGTCTTGAGCAATTGTTCTAGCGTCCTTAGGTCCTCCTCAAGCTTCACGACCCCTCTGATTGAACCAGACCGCCCTAGGATTGCCATGAACGCCCGTGTTCATCCATTGCCCATACGGTCACCGTGGCCAGGGCGTTTTAGTGCGCTATTGGTGAAATTAATCTAGGGAAAATGTTTAGGGTGGGTCCGATTTAGTGTCCGCCGCTCAGGGAGTGTCGGTCATAGATCCATTCGGCCGGTGCAGCCGCTCGCCGGAGCTCGGCTGGGCATGAACGCCGTCGGGGACTTCACCGTGCAAGGAAATAGAAGGTGGAGGTCCTATTTGTGATCTGTCAGCGGCACATAGGAATAGTAATAGAAGCCAGTTCTGATTAGCCAAACCCCGAGGTCCTCTATGCAAAGTTGCCAGGGCACGGGCGCTCGCGTGCGCTTCTCCCCTCTGGACTGGGCCGATGGGCCGAAACCAGCCCACTACTGTTGTTGCCTTTCTTCTTTTCTTTTTACTTCAGAACCAAATAACTTGTAGAAAATTGTAGAAAAATCCTAAAATTGTGAAACCAATTTTCCTAGGCTCCTTATTTTCCATAGTATTTAATAAAAATAGTTTCATGATTTTTAGTTTAAGTTGGGAATTTTAGGGCATTTTAAGGAGTTTAAAGAAGTAGTTCTGGATTTTTAAAAGTTAAATGGTAATCCCAAAAATGTTCAGAATTTTTATATGAGTTCCTTATAATATTTAGAAGCCTTGGGTAGAGTTGAATTGATTTGGACCATGTTTGATAACTAGAACCCAAAACCACCCCCTGCCCTATGAACTCCTTTACTGACTCCGGAAACCCTAAGTTCTCGGAGTTCCGTGAAGGAAAGTTGTATTCAAGACTTAGATAATAAATCTTTATTATTATCTTTGCACTCTCATGAGCATCACATGGCATCCATTCTTATATATATGGTTATGTTAGAACGCGAAGAAGAAGTGGAAGTCACCGAAGAAAGGACACCACCACCCTCGGATTCTCAAGCAGGCAACTGCTTCTACTTTGATATTTGTGGATCCGAGCCAGACTCACCTGTTAACGAAGGCAAGCCCCGGTGCATTTGCCACCTCCCTTGATGTTTTTAAAATCTTTCTCACTTGCTTGATGCATTAGGTGATAGGAGTTGATTGCTAAAACAATTCCTGCATTACCTTCCTTGAACTTGATTACCTTCCTTGATCACCTGTTTTACAAAAGATTTTTGATGCTTAGCATTGCTTTAGAAAAACAAAATGTTTTGTTTTTACAAAATTATGATTTGGCAAAAGTGGATGGGATGTTTTTGAAAATAAAATTTGATGGTGGATCCATCATGGCCATGATGGGTTCAACATCAGAAAAGATGTACCTCTGCCAGGTACCAAGTTTTTGGGTAAAATGATTAAGCTGAGACCGGGCGGGTGACTTGCACGAGAAGAGAGTCTCGGTGTAGTGTCTCCGTCTGAGTCGATTAAGGACCTTGTCGATGTAGGCCTGCTGACCGAGGACCCTTTAACTGGTCACATGCCTCGTCATGGGTAAGCTTTGCCTCGGGCGGACTAAGACCAGAATAAGATAACACGAAATGGGCGTGGAGCGGTGGCGAGAGTAGCGTGTACCCTCCGTGGCAAGAGGCTAGATGGTGGTGTATCTATGCTCTCGGTTTGCGTGAACCTGATCTGGTCTCAAGAAACTCGGTGGCGGGTTGACATATGCAAGGGTTAAGTGCTACATATGTCGTGTGATCGGAGATCCTCAGCTGAGTATAATCGATTCGGATCGCCGTACCTCCGCGGTTATGGAGACTTGGCCACTGACTTACACGTAGCAATCCACTAAAGATGAAGGGATCGATGAGAAACTGGCTAGTACAGGACAAGTGTTTGAACTAGGGTAGAAAGAACTCTAGATGCAGGTAACTTTACTTAACCTGAAAATAAAACTGGATTTTTAAGGATCCACTCATAGTAAGCTTTTCTGCAAAACAGAGTCTTTGATTCTTGTTAAGCCTTACCTTGACTCCCCTATAACCAGCATACCCTTGAGAGTCTTTTCTTTAGTCGGGTAAGACTTGCTGAGTAATTCCATACTTAGGGTTTATTCCCTCGTTGTTTTTAGGTGAGAGAGCAGCAGATTTCTGTTGCTTTTGTACCAAGGTGGTTCCTCATGAAGAAAATCAGGAATGAAGATGCGGGAGGACATGGTCCTCCATAAAAACTTTTGTGTATAAACTTTTATGGGAGGAGTTTTTGCCTCCCTTGGTTATGTAATAATACTACTCTGCACTCGTTTATAGTTTTGGTCTGTAATAAATAACCTTATCTTACTTTTTAAATAAATGTAAGTTTATGTAATCACTTCCGCATTTCGATATCTCCGATGTTCTGTAATGTCTGCAAGACGGGTGAAACATTCCTGGAAAGGTAAGGAAAGATACCGAACTTATCAAGTGATTCAGGAACATCTACGGGGTTGCCAGATGTCTGTTGGACAAGGACAACCGTAGGTGGGCCTAATGACTTGGAAGGTTCCGTCACAGCTGGTATCGGAGCGAAGCCCTTCTTTGCAGATATTATAAGGCATATTCAAAAGAATTTTAAAAGAAAGACTTACCTTTTTCTTCCTTTCTTATCCCTTATATCTAAAGAATCTATAAAGACCAGGTAGGAAGAGTGCAATGTATAGAAGGTTGAATCAAGATTGATTCTGTAATTATTCATGCATCATGCTAAGAATTGTACTAATAAATTTCCCCCTTAGAAAAATGCCGCCGCGCACAAGAAAAACTGCGCGTAAGTCGACTGGACCCATTGGAGTACCTCGACATCAACTTGCTCCGCGAGATGTAGATAGTAGTAGCGGAAGCAATGATCCTATAGGGGATCTGGAAGCAGAAGTAAGTAGGCTCCAAGCGGAACTCCGCCGCAGGACAACTATATGGATTGGAGATGGTGACCGTATAAATGAGTTACGAAGAGACGTTCGCCATCTACAAGACCAGCTGGCAGATCGGGATTTGGCACTCGATTGGGTCGTTCAATCTCGTTCATTGGCATGGGCCAAGGAGGCAAAGGCTCAGGCCCGTATAACTGAGCTCAACATGGCTGTTGAAGACTTGCAGACGTACTGCAATACATTACATGAGGAAGTGCATGTATTGTATTCGCAACTGCATCCCAGTGAGCCCATACATCCTGCTGAGTCGGAAGCTGGACCCTCCCACGTGATGGGACAAGCGCTTGGTGGTGAGCTAGACCTTTTTCAACCCCCTCCTTCTATGAGGCTGGTCGATGAATGGTCTTCCACACCTGATGACGAGGCTGCTAGGAGTAAGAAGTAGAAGTAGTAATAAAAATAAAAATAGAGTATTGTAGATTGTACTATTGTACAATAGATAGTGTATTGTATGTTGAGTAATGTATCCTGTTGTAAAATCGAGTCTGTACATTACTATTTTTGGTAATGTAATTTGGAAGGTTTTGTCTCTGGCATATAATATTTGTTTTTCTTTCAAATGACTATTGCCACAGATGTCGTCCAAAACTCGATCCCAGGATGCAGCAGGACCCTCTAGTGGGAGGGAATCTACACCAAATCTGCCTCCTGTTCCTCCCACTCTGGCCGAGGCGATTGCCGCCTTGGTAAATGCGACCGCAGATAACACCCGCTTCTTTAGAGAAATGGCGGGTCAGCAGCTTCAACAACAAGGCGGGCGGGGTTATCAACAGGGCCCCCGCGAAACTTCTTATCTAGACTTCTCAGAGACTCGTCCACCCCTGTTTGTGAAGGCTGAAGACCCGTTGGAAGCCGACGAATGGATACGGGTCATTGAACAAAAATTCGGACTTCTGCGCTGTTCAGAAACCCAGAAGCCGTTGTTTGCAGCCCAACAATTACGTGGCCCTGCCAGCACTTGGTGGGGGAATTTCATGGCCGTTCAACCGGCCAATCATCAAATAACCTGGGAGGAATTCAAGGTGGCCTTCCGTGAGCATTATATTCCGGAGGGTGTTCTACATATGAAACAAGAAGAATTTATGAAGCTTAGACAAGGTGGAGATACTGTCAATCAATATCTCAACAAGTTTAACCACCTGTCGCAGTACGCAATCGATCACGTAAACACAGACCTGATCAAAGAATTATCAGGTTGAGTTATAATCAAGAAGAAATTCTTATACCTATCTCCATTCCAACCCAAGCTACTGGCAGAGTATACGAAGCCATAGTACCGGAAATCAAGGATATTCCGGTAGTGTGTGAGTTTCCCGATGTCTTTCCCGAAGATTTGCCGGGATTGCCACCTGAACGGGATGTAGAATTTGTAATTGAGCTAAAGCCCGGTACGGCTCCAATTTCTCGAAGATCGTACCGTATGCCTCCAAATGAGTTGGCGGAATTGAAGATTCAATTACAAGATCTACTAAATAAAGGATTTATCCGGCCAAGCTCGTCACCTTGGGGTTGTCCAGCCATATTCGTCAAAAAGAAGGATCAAACCTTACGGATGTGCGTGGATTATCGGCCCCTGAATGAGGTCACTGTCAAGAACAAGTACCCTCTTCCGAGGATTGACATCCTATTTGATCAACTGACCGGGGCGAGGGTATTTTCAAAAATTGATCTCAGGTCGGGCTATCATCAAATCCGTATTCGGCCCGAGGACATACCGAAGACCGCGTTCACTACGCGATATGGGTTATTTGAATATCTGGTAATGTCTTTCGGATTGACCAATGCTCCTGCCCATTTCACTTATTTGATGAACTCGGTGTTTATGCCTGAGTTGGACAAGTTCGTGGTGGTCTTCATCGACGATATCTTGATATATTCCAAAAATGAAGAGGAGCATGCTCAACATTTGCGGATTGTATTGACGCGCTTGAGGGAACATCAGCTATATGCCAAGTTCAGTAAATGCGCGTTTTGGCTGGAGGAAATTCAGTTTCTAGGACATATCCTGTCTGCCAGGGGAATTGCGGTAGATCCCAGCAAGGTCAAGGATATTCTAGAGTGGAAACCCCCGACCACTGTTCATCAAGTCTGGAGTTTTCTTGGACTACCTGGGTATTATCGCAGATTCATACCCGATTTTTCTAAGCTTGTGAAACCAATCACAAGTTTATTGAAAAATGATTGTAAATTTAATTGGTCTTCCAAGTGTGAAGAAGCCTTTGAGCAATTGAAGACATTATTAACCACTGCTCCGGTATTGGCTCAGCCGGACATCACCAAGCCTTTTGATGTATATTGTGATGCGTCAGGCAGTGGACTCGGCTGTGTGTTAATGCAAGAAGGCCGAGTGATTGCATATGCTTCAAGGCAGTTGCGCCGACATGAGGAACATTACTCAACTCATGATCTGGAGCTAGCTGCTGTGGTTCATGCCCTAAAAATCTGGCGTCATTATTTACTGGGAAATGTCTGTCACATTTACACAGACCATAAAAGCTTGAAGTATATCTTCACCCAGTCAGAATTGAATATGAGACAAAGGCGATGGCTTGAGCTTATTAAGGACTATGAATTGGAAATTCATTATCACCCAGGCAAAGCCAATGTTGTGGCAGATGCACTTAGCCGTAAGGTTTCCTGCCACTGTCTTATGATGAAGAACTCTGACAATACTTTATGTCAAGAGATGGAAAAGCTAAACCTGGGGATGGTCCAACAAGGAACCCTAAGTCAGCTAAAGCTGGAGTCCGTTCTCTTGCAAAGAATAATTGATGCTCAAAAAGATAATGAGGGTATGAAACACATTCGGGAAAAGATAAGGGCTGGAACAGCCAAATGTTTCAAAGAAGATGAGCAAGGCATTGTATGGTTTAATAACCGTATAGTGGTGCCGAAGAATGAAGAGATCCGCCAACAAATTCTTGATGAAGCACATCTTAGTCGCTATTCTATTCATCCCGAAAGCACTAAGATGTACCAAGATCTGAAACAACATTATTGGTGGACAAAAATGAAGATCGAGATTGCACGCTATGTGGCCAGATGTGACACCTGTAGACGTGTCAAGGCCATACACTTGAAAACCGCTGGTCCATTACAATCTTTGCCAATCCCAACATGGAAATGGGAAGACATAAGTATGGACTTCATTGTGGGATTGCCCAGGACTGCAAAAGGGTATGACTCTATCTGGGTTATAATTGATCGACTCACAAAGACAGCTCATTTTCTGCCGGTCAAGACAGATCACCCGGTTACTGTCTATGCCCAATTGTACATTGATCGTATTCTTAGTCTGCATGGTGTTCCGAAGACCATTGTGTCGGATCGTGGACCTCAATTTGTAGCCAAGTTTTGGGAAGCGCTTCATAAATCCCTGGGTACTAAGCTGCTCCACAGTTCGGCATATCATCCCCAAACCAGTGGACAGACTGAAAGGATTAATCAAATACTCGAAGATATGTTGCGGGCATGTGTCCTGGATTTCTCACAAAAATGGAATGAGTGTTTGCCCTTAGCGGAGTTTTCATATAATAATAGCTATCAAGAAAGTATCAAGATGGCACCTTTTGAAGCTTTATATGGACGACGATGTCGTACTCCGCTAAATTGGTCTGAACCTGGGGAATGATATTTCTTTAGGCCTGATATGGTAAAAGAAACCGAAGAAAAGGTTCAGAAAATAATTCATAATATGAAGAAAGCCCAAGCTCGTTAGAAGAGTTATGCAGACAAACGGCGAATGCCCTTGTATTTTCTCGAAGGAGACTATGTCTACCTGAAGGTTTCACCAACAAAGGGGGTATCCCGTTTCGGGGTTAAAGGAAAACTTGCACCCAGGTACATTGGTCCATTCCCTGTACTTAAGCAATGTGGACCAGTGGCATATCAACTGCAACTTCCCGAGACCCTGTCTGCTATACATAATGTTTTCCACGTGTCGCAATTGAAGAAGTGTCTTCGGGTTCCTGATCGAACCATTGATGTGACAGATGTTGTCCTTGAACCAGACTTGACATATTCTGAGCACCCTATTCAAGTCTTGGATCAAAGGGACCGGGTTACCCGGAGAAAAACTCTCAAGTTCTATAAGATATAGTGGAACCAACATTCTGAAGAAGAGGCTACGTGGGAAACGCAAGACTTTTTAAATAAGAATTTCCCAGGCTTTCTAGCCTCATGTAATCTATAAAGTAAAATTCAGTTATTGTAATAAAGGAGTAAACCCCCACACCACCCCTGCCTTATACCAGAAATAAGGAAATAAAAATGTGACACATTTCCTTTTCCATTACTCACCCTAGGACTTTAAATCTCGGGACGAGATTCTTTTATGGGGGGAAGGATGTAACACCCCTGGTGTTACTGTAACTAAAACTTGAGCATGACATCATAAACATTGACATTGCTTATGTTTGACACACCTAGAGTGCATTTACTAGGTAAAAATTTCAAACAAGTGTATTGTTTTTGGTATTTTGCAAATAGACCCCTGGTTAAGGAACTTAACCCTAAATAGAGTTTAATGGGGCAAAACTTAACCCAAATGAGAAAAACCTAAAGGCTTTTGGGGAAAGAGTCATAAGATGTCCCCAAAAACAAAGTTGAATCACATCTATACCCCTGGGATATTAAAAATCTCAAATAGAACCCTAAAAAGCCCTAAGTCCAAACCCTAGGGACCTATGTGCAAAATTGATGCACAATTGGATTAAAGTGTAAAAACTAGTATGTTTTAAACCCATAAAGTCATTTGGTCCACATTTGAGGAGATTTACAAGCAAAACCCTTGGTTTTGGACTTATTTGCAAAATGGACCATATTGAGTTCTAAACTAAGTCTGAGATTTGAGAGTTTTGGCCCAACTTTGGGGCTTTGTAACTTTCAAAGCATAGGGTCTTTGCCCTAGGTCACCACATAAAGATTGTAGGGTAAACTAAGGAGAACAACTTTGCTTAAGGTTGTAAGCAGAGTTGTTAAGGAAATATTGGAGAAAATTGAGCCTAAAGATTGGCTGTCAGGCTGTTAAGGTCTGAATTTTCAGACTGACAGTGAACTGACATCAACTTCCAGCTCAAATCTAAGCATGATCCAGTGCTTAACTAAGTTCAACTCCTATAGTCGAATTGTAAATGGCATATAGTTTTACAATTTTGCTGCAGAGCTTAGTTTGAGTTGTTATTGGAATTCTAGAGAAAACCCAGCTTCAAATTTGGCTGTCAGACACACTGATGAATATATCCCATGGTACAGTAGCCTGATAAAGATCAACTGCCAGCGATGAATCCTCACCGCCGGCGACCTCCCTGCGCAAAGATTCACGCCGCCGCCGTTGGATTCACGACGTCAGTAACTAGATAAGTCTGCCAGGTAGTCGCTCGACGGCTGGGAATAGCTCCGGTGACTCACCGTCATAGCCCCCTTGCTTTGCGGCTTGGGCGGGTTAGCTCGCCGGTGAACCACCGCCTCCCGGTCTTGCGCCGCGTGGCTCTACCTTTCCACTGTGTCGCCGTGACTCCCCACTGCTGTCTCATCGTCGCCGGTGAGCTCGCCACGACTATGGACACGCACTCACGCGGCCAGCACCTTCTTCTTCATCTCCGGCGCCAGTGCAATCTGCCCAAATTGCTCGGCACCGCTTGCTCCTTCTATAAATTGAGCCCGCGGCCAGCTCCACCACATTATCATGCACCACCCCGACCAGTATTGCTTCCAGTCAATCATCAGTGAGCTTGAATTTCTAATTCTCCCCAAATCGGTCTAAACTCACCGCAAGAACACTTCACCGCGGCCAGCCTATTCCAGGTTAGTGCCAGTGTCTTGAGCAATTGTTCTAGCGTCCTTAGGTCCTCCTCAAGCTTCACGACCCCTCTGATTGAACCAGACCGCCCTGGATTGCCATGAACGCCCGTGTTCATCCATTGCCCATACGGTCACCGTGGCCAGGGCGTTTTAGTGCGCTATTGGTGAAATTAACCTAGGGAAAATGTTTAGGGTGGGTCCGATTTAGTGTCCGCCGCTCGGGAGTGTCGGTCATAGATCCATTCGGCCGGTGCAGCCGCTCGCCGGAGCTCAGCTAGGCATGAACGCCGTCGGGGACTTCACCGTGCAAGGAAATAGAAGGTGGAGGTCCTATTTGTGATCTGTCAGCGACACATAGGAATAGTAATAGAAGCCAGTTCTGATTAGCCAAACCCCGAGGTCCTCTATGCAAAGTTGCCAGGGCGCGGGCGCTCGCGCGCGCTTCTCCCCTCTGGACTGGGCCGATGGGCCGAAACCAGCCCACTACTGTTGTTGCCTTTCTTCTTTTCTTTTTGCTTCAGAATCAAATAACTTGTAGAAAATTGTAGAAAAATCCTAAAATTGTGAAACCAATTTTCCTAGGCTCCTTATTTTCCATAGTATTTAATAAAAATAGTTTCATGATTTTTAGTTTAAATTCGGAATTTTAGGGCATTTTAAGGAGTTTAAAGAAGTAGTTCTGGATTTTTAAAAGTTAAATGGTAATCCCAAAAATGTTCAGAATTTTTATATGAGTTCCTTATAATATTTAGAATCCTTGGGTAGAGTTGAATTGATTTGGACCATGTTTGATAACTAGAACCCAAAACCACCCCCCTGCCCTATGAACTCCTTTACTGACTCCGGAAACCCTAAGTTCTCGGAGTTCCGTGAAGGAAAGTTGTATTCAAGACTTAGATAATAAATCTTTATTATTATCTTTGCACTCTCATGAGCATCACATGGCATCCATTCTTATATATATATATGGTTATGTTAGAACGCGAAGAAGAAGTGGAAGTCACCGAAGAAAGGACACCACCACCCTCGGATTCTCAAGCAGGCAACTGCTTCTACTTTGATATTTGTGGATCCGAGCCAGACTCACCTGTTAACGAAGGCAAGCCCCGGTGCATTTGCCACCTCCCTTGATGTTTTTAAAATCTTTCTCACTTGCTTGATGCATTAGGTGATAGGAGTTGATTGCTAAAACAATTCCTGCATTACCTTCCTTGAACTTGATTACCTTCCTTGATCACCTGTTTTACAAAAGATTTTTGATGCTTAGCATTGCTTTAGAAAAACAAAATGTTTTGTTTTTACAAAATTATGATTTGGCAAAAGTGGATGGGATGTTTTTGAAAATAAAATTTGATGGTGGATCCATCATGGCCATGATGGGTTCAACATCAGAAAAGATGTACCTCTGCCAGGTACCAAGTTTTTGGGTAAAATGATTAAGCTGAGACCGGGCGGGTGACTTGCACGAGAAGAGAGTCTCGGTGTAGTGTCTCCGTCTGAGTCGATTAAGGACCTTGTCGATGTAGGCCTGCTGACCGAGGACCCTTTAACTGGTCACATGCCTCGTCATGGGTAAGCTTTGCCTCGGGCGGACTAAGACCAGAATAAGATAACACGAAATGGGCGTGGAGCGATGGCGAGAGTAGCATGTACCCTCCGTGGCAAGAGGCTGGACGGTGGTGTATCTGTGCTCTCGGTTTGCGTGAACCTGATCTGGTCTTAAGAAATTCGGTGGCGGGTTGACATATGCAAGGGTTAAGTGCTACATATGTCGTGTGATCGGAGATCCTCAGCTGAGTATAATCGATTCGGATCGCCGTACCTCCGCGGTTATGGAGACTTGGCCACTGACTTACACGTAGCAATCCACTAAAGATGAAGGGATCGATGAGAAACTGGCTAGTACAGGACAAGTGTTTGAACTAGAGTAGAAAGAACTCTAGATGCAGGTAACTTTACTTAACCTGAAAATAAAACTGGATTTTTATGGATCCACTCATAGTAAGCTTTTCCGCAAAACAGAGTCTTTGATTCTTGTTAAGCCTTACCTTGACTCCCCTATAACCAGCATACCCTTGAGAGTCTTTTCTTTAGTCGGGTAAGACTTGCTGAGTAATTCCATACTCAAGGTTTATTCCCTCGTTGTTTTTAGGTGAGAGAGCAGCAGATTTCTGTTGCTTTTGTACCAAGGTGGTTCCTCATGAAGAAAATCAGGAATGAAGATGCGGGAGGACATGGTCCTCCATAAAAACTTTTGTGTATAAACTTTTATGGGAGGAGTTTTTGCCTCCCTTGGTTATGTAATAATACTACTCTGCACTCGTTTATAGTTTTGGTCTGTAATAAATAACCTAATCTTACTTTTTAAATAAATGTAAGTTTATGTAATCACTTCCGCATTTCGATATCTCCGATGTTCTGTAATGTCTGCAAGACGGGTGAAACGTTCCTGGAAAGGTAAGGAAAGATACCGAACTTATCAAGTGATTCAGGAACATCTACGGGGTTGCCTGATGTCTGTTGGACAAGGACAACCGTAGGTGGGCCTAATGACTTGGAAGGTTCCGTCACAGCAACGGCTACTTCAAGCGCAACGGTCGACTGCAACACATTTAATGCGCGCCTGCGCGCGCAGAGGTCAGAGCACGCGCAGCTGGCACATCGGACAGTCTACAAGACTTGTCCGGTGCACCACCGGACAGCCCGGAGGCCCCACCAGTCAGAGCTCCAACGGTGGAACCCTAACGACCGGGTGACGTGGCTAGCGCACCGGACTGTCCGGTGCGCCCATCGACAGCAGCCTCCACCAAACGGCTAGTTTGGTGGTTGGGGCTATAAATACCCCAACCACCCCACATTCATTGCATCCAAGTTTTCAAACTTCTACACCTTACAAGAGCTATAGCATTCAATTCTAGACACAACCAAAGAGATCAAATCCTCTCCCAAGTCCGAAATCACTCCAAATCAAATAGTGACTAGAGAGAGCGACATTTGTGTTCATTTGAGCTCTTGCGCTTGGATTGCTTCTTTTCTTTCTCATTCTTTCTTGTGACAAACTCAATTGTAACCGAGGCAAGAGACACCAATTGTGTGGTGATCCTTGTGGGGACTTAGTGTCCCGTGTGATTGAGAAGAGAAGCTCACTCGGTCTAAGTGACCGTTTGAGAGAGGGAAAGGGTTGAAAGAGACATGGTCTTTGTGACCACCTCAACGGGGAGTAGGTTTGCAAGAACCAAACCTCGGTAAAACAAATCCTTGTGTCTCACTCTCTATTTGCTTGCGATTTGTTTTTCACCCTCTCTCTCGGACTCGCTTATATTTCTAACGCTAACCCGGCTTGTAGTTGTGATTAACTTTGTAAATTTTAGTTTCGCCCTATTCACCCCCCTCTAGGCGACTTTCATCTACTTCAACACCTTTAGTTGTTATAACATGACCTAGAAAATTGTCTCTCTACCACCCAAACTCACATTTCTAAACTTGGCATATGATTGGTGACTTCTGAGCTTTCCCAATATAACTCTCAGATGTTGTCCATGCTCCTTTCCACCCTTTGAGTAGACCATATGTCATCAATGAAGATCACGACAAACCAATCAAACTCCTTCATGAACACCTTATTCATGAGAGTCATGAAAAAGACAAGAACAATAGTCAGACCAAAAGGCATCACTATGAATTCATATTGTCCGTAACAGGTTCTAAATGTTGTCTTTAGGATATCTTCCTATTGAACTCTGAGTTTATGGTAACCTAACCTTAGATCAATCTTAGAGAAAAAACTTAACTCCTTTTAGTTGATCCAACAAATCATGAATCTGAGGTAGTGGGTACTTGTTCTTGATGGTAACTACATTTAGGTCTTAATAATCCACACATAATCTCATGGTTATGTCACACCCAGATTTAAGGGATAAAGTCGGATGCGTCTCATATGTGCGCCAAAGAAGGACATCACATATAATGACAAAGTGTATAGAGATAAATGTCACAAATATCATTATTAAGTCTTACAAAAAATTAATTGAGAACAATAAAGCGAACTAAATATTATTCCTTGGCGTCATAAAGCTGATTGGGAGACACCACCTAGATAAGCTCGTACTCTTCTTTGTAAGCCTCCTTCAGGACCACATGTTCTTCTCCTATGGGGGGTTTATATATCGTAAGAGTAAGCTCACAAAAGATCATAGCTCAACAAGTGTGGGGAATAATATGCATGAACTTACCAAAGGTGGTAGCTCATGTGAAGTGTAAGGCTGATCAACAAATAATGGTTAAAGTTGAGCTTTGCTTTTAATAAGTTAGTCAAATCTTATTAGCAGTTATCAAATGTAAGTATATACCAAACCATAGTAATAATAGATCAAATTAATAATAAATCACAATACAATGCAAATGACCAATTAAATTTAATTCCATAAGTTACTCATATGAGGGGTCCGAGCTGCTCATGACCGTGAGCACGACTGATATACCAGTTTTACACTCTACAGAGGTTGCGCATCTTTACCCACAAGTTATGTTACCCATCTGCCAAGGGGTCATGAATTTCATACACCTCTACCAAGGAAGCGAGGCATGGTAACACTACGAGGCCTTTACAAAGTTCCACTAGCTTCAGAAAACCCGCTACAGTTTCTAGGGAGCAATGCAGGAATCCTCCATCTGACCGGTATCGCAGCAAAATCAACCCAAGAACCTCCCTACACCGACCAACACCCCTACTGTCCTTGCCCCTTTCGGGTAAGGTAGTCCTCCACTAGCTTTTCTAATTAGTCAGCCAAGGGTGTCCCATACCACCCTTGTGGTAGCACTGTTTTTCCGGGTGGTCGCTACATGTTCCAATTAACATAATGATCTTATCATGAACAGTAAATAACAAATTGATAATAAAAGCATGATCATGAATGATGTGTATCTTAATACCCAAAACCACATAAAGCAATAATAGGTACTACCCAAAAGTTTAGTGGTAAACAAGGTATAAAGATATCCAAACTGGGGTGACCTATTGGGTCCTATCAAAATTAACCTTGCAGATCATAATGATTAACAAGAACATTATTGGGTAAATAGAAGTGATCAAGGGCACAACTTGCCTTCCAAGAGCTCTTGCTCAATAGTATCCACCTGCTGAGTCTCTGGGTCCTCGGTCACTTGCCCATCTATTCGCAACAATACAAGCAAACATGGTACAGGAGAAATTAACATCACATCAAACAACAGAACAGAATGCATAATAATATTCTACGCATCGTAACGAGAACGTTGGTTCGAGAATCACTAAATTCAGAGTTACGGTTATCGAGTTACGATTTTCCGAAGTTATTAAGTGTTTTGTGTCGGCGTTTCGAGACCGGGGGGTCCCTAAGCCGACGAGTGAATGTCGCCGTGTGCCCCAGCCCAGATGGGTCGACGCGAGGCCGAGCGCGAAGGGGGGAAGTGAGGTGGCCGGAGATGGGCGTGAGAGAGGTGGAAATCCCGTGGCCTTCGTGTTCGTCCCGCGCCCAGGTAGGGTGCGCTTGCAGTAGGGGGTTACAAGCGTCCACGTAGGAGAGGGAGCGAGCGGCCTCACGCGAGCGCCTGTCTCGTCCTCGTCCCCGCGCGGCCAACCCTCTCTAAGAGGGCCCTGGTCCTTCCTTTTATAGGCATAAGGAGAGGATCCAGGTGTACAATGGGGGGTGTAGCAGAGTGCTACGTGTCTACCTGGCGGGGGAACAGCTGTCGGAGCTGTTGAGTCCTTGCTGACGTCCTCTTGCTTCTGTAAGGGGGCTGAGAGCCGCCATCGTCACTGAGTATGAGGGGCGCCATCATTGCCTATCTGGTGGAGCGAGCCAGATGGGACGCCGGTCTTGTTCCCCGTGGCTCAAGTCAGCTTGGGGTAGGGTGATGATGGCGCCTCCTGTTGACGTGGTCGGTCCGTGCCCTAGGTTGGGCGATGTGGAGGCTCCTCCGAAGCCGAAGTCGAGTCTGCCTTCCGTGGCCGAGGTCGAGTCCGAACCCCTGGGTCGGGTGAGGCGGAGACTGTCAGTTGAGGTCAGGGCGGAGTCCGAGCCCTGGGGTCGGGCGAAGCGGAGTTCGTCATCTTCTGGGGCTGAGCCCGAGTCCGAGCCTTGGGTCGGGCGGAGCCGAGTTCGTCGTCTTCCGGGGCGGAGCCCGAGTCCGAGCCCTGGGTCGGGCGGAGCGGAGTTCGCCGTCTTCCGGGTCTTAGCCAGAGTCCGAGCCCTAGGTCGGGCGGAGCGGAGTTCACCGTCTTCTGGGTCTTAGCCCGAGTCCGAGCCCTGGGTCGGGCGGAGCGGAGTTCACCATCTTATGGGTCTTAGCCCGAGTCCGAGCCCTGGGTCGGGCGGAGCGGAGTTCGCCGTCTTCCTGGTCTTAGCCCGAGTCCGAGCCCTGGGCCGAGCAGAGCGGAGTTTCCTATGGTGTCCGCGGCCAGGCCTGACTGCCTGTCAGCCTCACTCTGTCAAGTGGCACCGCAGTCGGAGTGGCGTAGGCGGCGCTGTCTTTCTGTCAGGCCGGTCAGTGGAGCGGCGAAGTGACGGCGGTCACTTCGGCTCTGTCGGCCGCAGGGCGCGGCGCGTGTCAGGATAAAGGCATCAGGCTGCCTTTGCATTAAATGCTCCTGCGATTTGGTCGGTCGGCGCGGCGATCTGGTCAGGGTTGCTTCTTGGCGAAGACAGGGCCTCGGGCGAGCCGGAAATACGTTAGCTGCCGGAGGGGGGCCTCGGGCGAGGCGGAGATCCTCCGGGGTTGGCTGCCCTTGTCCGAGGCTAGGCTCGGGCGATGCATGATCGCGTCCTTCGAATGGACCGATCCCTGACTTAATCGCACCCATCAGGCCTTTGCAGCTTTATGCTGATGGGGGTTACCAGCTGAGAATTAGGAGCCTTGAGGGTACCCCTAATTATGGTCCCCGACAGTAGCCCTCGAGCCTCGAAGGGAGTGTTAGCACTCGCTTGGAGGCTTTCGTCGCACTTTTTTGCAAGGGGACCAGGCCTTCTCGGTTGCGTTTTGTTCCGGTGGGTGCACGCGAGCGCACCCGCCGGGTGTAGCCCCCGAGGCCTCGGAGGAGTGGTTTCACTCCTCCGAGGTCTTAATGCCTCGCGCAATGGTTCGGCTAGTCTGGTCGTTCCCTCATGCGAGCTGGCCGTAGCCCGGGTGTACTGTCGGGTCCAAGTTCTCGGGCTGGTATGTTGACGCTGTCAACGGTTCGGCCGGAGCCAGGTTTGTGAGAGCAGCCCCCGAGCCTCTGCACAGGGCGAGAGGGCGATCAGGGACAAACTCGACTTTTTACATACGCCCCTGCGTCGCCTTTCCGCAAGGAGGAGGGGGGGAAGCACCATGTTGCCCTCGATGGGCGCCGAACATGGTGTCTCCGGTGAGCTGCAGGCAGGTAATCCGAGTGGACGCCCGTGCCCCATTCGTTAGGGGTCGGCTAGGGGCCCAGAGGCGCACCCAAAAGTACCTGCGGGTGATCTGCCGGACCCGGTCCCCTGGCGACGGGGTCCGAGGGCTCGATGCCTCCCTCTGATGGGATTCCATTACAAGATCGTTCCTGCTGGTCTCGAAAATGTCCTAGGGTACCTCGGGAGCGCAGCCCGAGCCTTGGTTATGTATCGAACGTACCCATGGTCATCCCTCGCTCAGTGTCTGAGGCGGCTGTGAACCCTTCGGGAGCCAGCCTTCGAACCCCTGATCAGTAGTGGGCGTGGAGCCCGAGTAGCCTGAGGCGGTCGTTGAACCCTTCCGAGGGGCCGGCCTTCGAACCTCTGACCAGTAGTGGGTGTAGAGCCCACGCGATCTGAGGCGGTTGTCGAACCCTTCCGAGGGGCCAGCCTTCGAACCTCTGATCAGTAGGGAGGCTCGGAGCCTGGTTCCTTCACGGAGAAGGATCCTTTTCAGGGTATCCCCCTTTCCTGGTCCCTGTTGCAAGAGAGAGAAAGAGGAAAAGAGGAAAAGGATACGAAATCGAACGACATGGCGTACCTTTTTCGATGCGGTCATTGTGGCGAAGGCGAAGCGTCGCTCGCTTCCCCTGCCAGAGGTGCCGCCTGTCCTGCCGCAGAGTTAACTTGAAGGGGCGAGTGGTTCGCGGGGTGGCCGTTGCGCGTGCGCGAGCCGTTCGAGGAACGGAACACGGGCGCCTTGTCTCCACGCCATGGGAGAGGGTTCTCTCGTCGCCCCTGGATGGGACGTAGGCTTGGCTGGCGACGTGACCGCTGCCCCTGCCCGCCTGCCACCGCCATTACTGCCGGCCCGATTTTGGCCATATTGACCGCCGTGCCAGGCTGGCGCCGCTGGGTCATGCTCTGGGTTGCCTCGAGTCGCGGTCGGTGGCGCAAGTGGCGGTGCAGTTGCATGCACGAAGCATTCGGCGCGCCGGTTGCATGACGCGTGGGCCTGGGCCTCCGTGCCGGGCGTGTTGGGAGTCGGAGAAATGCGCCCACTTGGCGCGGTTGCATGCCGCCTGCATGGCTGCCCGCCCTTTCGCCCGCTGGTCTGGGCAAAAGTGGAGAGCCGCTTGTAACCGCTGGACGGTTGCACGCACCGCGCGCGGCGGTTTGGCTTCCTCTGCTCTGAGCCGGCTTGTATGGCATGTGGGACCCAGCCCCCGCGCCGTAGGGGAGGACCTTGGAACGTGTTGGAGAAGACTCAGCCCACGACGGCTGGGGACGCAAGTAGGGAGAGTCGCCTTTAAAAGGAGGGTGACCCCCTTGGAAGGTGACCATGTCTTCGCGCTCCCTTATGCATCGTGCCTTTCCACCTTCCAAGCCCCCGGATGGGGGATGCTTGCAGTCCTTCTGCCTTGTCGTTGGAGGAACGCAACTCCGTGGGAGTTGGTACCTTTCAGCCATCGTTCGGCTTCAAGGATTTTCATCGGGTAGCTCGGTTGCACCCCTCCACCGGCGGTCACCCAAGACGGTGACCTCCAGTTCAGTGGCGGGGGAAAGCAAACCGAGCCACGGCCTCTGCCCCTCCCTCAGCCTCAAGGATTTTCATCACCAGGGCTGGGGAGGGGAGTGTGCCGAGTTGGGGCCGGCCCCCGCATGGGCGGTGGCCCGCTCCTTCCCTCAGTGATTGGGGGGAAGGGCAGTTGTCGTCTGTGGCGCTGGCAGCTGCCGCGTGCCTGGCTCTTGGGCCCGAGTGGCTTCGGAGCCGCTCTTGGTGCTGGCTTCCGCCACGGCAGCTGGAAGAGGTTCTTCCGCCGACGAGTCAGCCAGGACCGCCCATGGACCGACCTCCAACTCTACGACCTTCTGCCCGTCCTTGCCTCACGAGTTTGGGCATGGGCGGGGGCCTCCTGGCAGCAGCATCCGCCATGGGGTCATTGCTGCCGCTGTTCGGCCCCCCGGAGCAGAAGTCATCGTCGTAGCCGCTGCCGGAGCAGGCGACGGCGCGCCGTTCGTCGGGCTTCTGTTGCTCCGCAGGCCCCCCTCCATCGAGTGGGGTTGTTTGTACCTGCGGAGGTGGAACCGGAGTTCCGTTTGTAATGGCACCTCGAATGCCAGTGTTTTTGTCCATTGCGGTTGTCGAGGCCTGAACATGTATGTAATTTTGGCACGGAGCCATGTTTTTTCCTCATTTTCGAGCACTAAGACTCGCCTGTTGGTTGTCTGAACCGCTTCACCAAGCATGAGTCGCCCCGTACAAAGGTGACGAGTGAGGTATCCGTATCCCAGAGGCGTAGGAGTCCCTCGGCTCGGTCGGCCTTGCTGTCCGAGGCTTCTCTTGCTTAGTTAAAGGAACCCCTCGGCCGCTCTTCGATGAGCCGAAGCCAGGGGTAGCGGTGTCAGCATGGACAGAGGCAGAGTTGGCTCGAAAAAGAAGACTTGGTCGGCCGGAGCCTAGCCGGGTCGTCCGTTAGCGGGACCGACGCCGGAATTGATCTGTCGAGGCCTCAGGCCGGGCTGATGTCCTCGGAGGACAGCTGGCCGAGGCCTCGGGGTGACCAGCCGAGCCGCCTTCTCAGGCCGGATTCTCGGAGAAGACCCTGGCGGCGATGGCCCGGGCGTGGTGATGATGTCGTCCTTCAGAGCAAAGATCCTCGGACCATGTCGCCGTCCGAGGCTAGGTCTGACCTCGCTGAGGTGTAGTCGACGCCGAGGGTGCTGCTGCTCCCTTCAACTGTCAAGATCCGAGCCTGCAGGATCGGATTATCTTGTAGTGTGCGTTTTCTGCGGCCGCCGAGGCCTAAACACACCCTCGCCGTGTTGTAAAGCCGCGTCTCTTTTCCTCTTATTTTGAGTATCTGGACCTTTCTGTCGGTAACAGAATTGCTTGTGCGAGCGAGAGTTACTTCTCACAGAAGGTGGCGAGTGAGGTATTCGTATCCCGGAGGCTTAGGAGTCCCTCGGCTCGGTCGGCCTTGCTGCTTACGCGCACTCTTACTCGTCCATGGGGTTCTGTCACCGACACAGTCGAGAAGGCTCGAAGAATCGCTTCGGCAGAAGAGCTTCCGAATGTGAAGACTTGTTCAGTCCGCGGAGTCACTTATCCGAACGTGAGTTACTTATCGCAGAAGGTGATGAGTGAGGTATCCATATCCCGGAGGCGTAGGAGTCCCTCGGCTCGATCAGCCTTGGCTGCTTACGTGTACTCCGTCGTTTTCAGGATCCACTTCCGAAGTAGTCAAAAAGCACGAAAGACATTCTGGTAGAAAGGATCTTTTTTCGAGGAAAAAATTCGACACGGAGGGGGTTCCCCCCTTTTAGCCCTCGAGGGAGGGTCGGACTTTGCCGAGGCAAGGTTGACCCTTCCTTGATGACTAAACTTTGCGTGGGAGCGAGGTATATGAACAACATGAAAACATCTTAAGGGTAGAAGCGACGTAGCTGTTGGATGTTCCAAGCGTTGCCGTAGACCTCGCCTTGACTGTTGGCCAGCTTGTACGTTCCGGGCTTCAGAACCTTGGCGATGACGAACGGCCCCTCCCAGGGGGCATGAGCTTGTGCCGCCCTCGGGCGTCTTGTCGCAACCGAAGCACCAGATCGCCCACCTGGTGGTTTCGGGACCGGACCCCTCGGGTGTGGTAGCGTCGCATGGACTGCTGGTACCGTGCCGAGTGTAGTAAGGCCCTGTCCTGAGCCTCTTCCAGCTGGTCCAGCAAGTCTTCTCGACTAGCTTGGTTGCTTTGGTCGGCATAGGCCCCTGTCCTCGGGGAACCGTATTCTAGGTCTGTGGGCAAGATGGCCTCGGCCCCATAGACTAGAAAGAACGGCGTGAAGCCCATGGCTTGGCTCGGTGTTGTCCTCAGGCTCCAGACCACCGAGGGGAGTTCTTTTATCCATCGTTTGCCGAACTTGTTGAGGTCGTTGTAGATCCGAGGCTTGAGTCCTTGTAGAATCATGCCGTTGGCACGCTCTACTTGCCCATTCGTCATGGGATGAGCCACGGCGGCCCAGTCCACCCGGATGTGGTGATCCTCGTAGAAGTCCAAGAACTTTCTGCCGGTGAACTGGGTGCCGTTGTCGGTGATGATGGAGTTCGGGACCCCAAAACGATGGATGATGTTGGTGAAGAACGCTACCGCCTGCTCGGACCTGATGCTGTTTAGGGGTCGGACCTCGATCCACTTGGAGAATTTGTCGATGGCAACCAACAGGTGCGTGTAGCCCCTGGGTGCCTTCTGCAAGGGGCCGACGAGGTCCAGACCCCACACAGCAAAAGGCAGGTGATGGGTATCGTCTGTAGAGCCTGAGCAGGCAGGTGGGTCTGCCATGCGTAGAACTGACACCCTTCGCAGGTGCGAACAATTCTAGTGGCGTCGGCCACCACCGTCGGCTAGTAGAAACCTTGTCGGAAAGCATTTCCGACAAGGGCTCGAGGTGCTGCGTGATGGCCGCAAGCCCCCGAGTGTATCTCTCGAAGGAGTTCCTGACCTTCGGTGATGGAGATGCATCGCTGGAGGATGCCTGAGGGGCTGCGGTGGTAGAGCTCCTTCCCATCTCCCAGCAAGACGAACGACTTGGCGCGTCGCGCCAACCGCCGAGCTTCGGCTCGGTCGAGGGGTAGCTCTCCTTGGTGGAGATATTGCAGGTACGGGGTCTGCCAGTTTTGATTAGGCGTGACCCCGCCTCGCTCCTCCTCCTCGACGCGCAGTGCCTCACCCTCAGGGGGCTGAGGGTACCTCGGGCTGAACCAAGGACGCCTCGGGCCGAGCTGAGGGTGCCTCGGGCTGAGCCGAGGGTGCCTCGGCCTGAGCCGAGGGTGCCTTGGGCTCGGGCGTGTCGTCGATCTTGACGGAGGGTTGATGCAGGTCCTAGGAGAAGACGTCCGGGGGAACCGTTGTTTGCCCCGAGGCTATTTTAGCCAGCTCGTCCGCAGTCTCGTTGTAGCATCAGGCGATGTGGTTGAGCTCGAGCCCGTAGAACTTGTCTTCCAGGCGCCGAACCTCATCGCAATAGGCCTCCATCTTCGGGTCGCGGCAGTGGGAGTTCTTCATGACTTGGTCGATGATGAGCTGTGAGTCACCGCGAGCGTCGAGGCGTCGGACCCCTAGCTCGATGGCGATCCGCAACCCGTTGACCAGAGCCTCATATTCGGCCACATTGTTGGACGCCGGGAAATGGAGGCGTAGCACATAGCGTATGTGTTTCCCGAGGGGCGAGATGAAGAGTAGGCCTGCGCCGGCTCCCGTCTTCATCAGCGACCCGTCGAAGAACATGGTCCAGAGCTCCGGCTGGATCGGAGCTGTTGGGAGCTGGGTGTCGACCCATTCAGCTACGAAGTCCGCCAAGACCTGGGACTTGATGGCCTTCCGAGGGGCGAACGAGATTGTCTCGCCCATGATTTCCACCGCCCACTTTGCAATTCTCCCTGAGGCCTCCCGGCACTGGATGATCTCCCCTAGGGGGAAGGATGACACCACAGTTACCAGATGAGACTCGAAGTAGTGTCGCAACTTCCGTCGTGTCAGGATCACCGCATACAGCAGCTTCTGAACTTGTGGGTAGCGGACCTTGGTTTCGGACAGTACCTCGCTGACGAAGTAGACTGGCCTCTGAACGGGCAATGCATGCCCCTCTTCTTGCCTCTCGACCACAATCGCGGCGCTAACCACCTGAGTGGTTGCGGCGACGTAGACCAAGAGGGCTTCTCCGGCGGCTGGGGTCACCAAGATAGGCGCCTTCGTGAGGAGCGCCTTCAGGTTCCCGAGGGCTTCCTCGGCCTCAGGGGTCCAAGTGAAGCACTCGGCCTTCCTTAAGAGGCGGTACAGAGGTAGACCTCTTTCGCCGAGGCGTGAGATGAAGCGGCTCAGAGCCGCGAGACATCCCAGGACCCTCTGTACGCCTTTCAAGTCCTTGATGGGCCCCATGCCGGTGATGGCTGCGATCTTCTCCACGTTGGCTTCGATGCCCCGCTCGGAGACGATGAACCCCAAGAGCATGCCTCGGGGCACCCCGAAGACACACTTTTCGGGATTGAGCTTGACGCCTTTCACCTTGAGACATCGGAATGTCACTTCAAGGTCGGAAAGGAGGTCGGAGGCTTTCCTTGTCTTGACTACGATGTCATCGACGTAGGCCTCGACTGTGCGGCCAATGTGTTCGCCGAACACATGGTTCATGCACCGCTGGTACGTCGCGCCCGCATTCCTCAAGCCGAACGGCATGGTGACATAGCAGTACATGCCGAAGGGTGTGATGAAAGAAGTCGCGAGCTGGTCGGACTCTTTCATCCTGATTTGGTGATACCCTGAGTAGGCATCGAGGAAAGACAGGGTTTCGCACCCAGCAGTGGAATCCACGATTTGATCGATGCGAGGCAGAGGGTAGGGAACCTTCGGACATGCTTTGTTCAGACCAGTGTAGTCTACACACATCCGCCATTTCCCACCTTTCTTTCTCACAAGCATAGGGTTGGCAAGCCATTCGGGATGGAATACCTCTTTGATGAACCCTGCCGCCACTAGCTTGTGGATCTCCTCGCCTATGACTCTGCGCTTCTCCTCGTCGAATTGGCGCAGAGGCTGCTTGACGGGTCGGGCTCCGGCTCGGATGTCCAGCGAGTGCTCGGCGACATCCCTCGGTATGTCGGGCATGTCCGAGGGACTCCACGCGAAGACGTCGGCGTTCGCGCGAAGAAATTCGATGAGCACTGCTTCCTATTTGGGATCGAGCCCAGAGCCGATCCGGATCTGCTTGGAGGCGTTGCTGCTGGGGTCGAGGGGGACGGCCTTGACCGTCTCCGCTGGCTCAAAGTTGCTGGCGTGATGCTTCACGTCTGGCACCTCCTTAGAGAGGCTCTCTAGGTCGGCGATGAGGGCCTCGGCGTACTCCACGCACTCCACGTCACATTCGAACGCGTGTTTGTACGTGGGGCCGACGGTGATGACCCCGTTGGGGCCCGGCATCTTGAGCTTCAGGTAGGTGTAGTTGGGGACGGCCATGAACTTCATGTAGCATGGTCTTCCCAGTACTGCGTGGTAGGTTCCTCGGAACCCGACCACCTCGAACGTCAGGGTCTCCCTTTGTAAGTTGGAGGGTGTTCCGAAGCAGACGGGAAGGTCGAGTTGTCCAAGGGGCTGAACGCGCTTCCCGGGAATGATCCCATGGAAGGGCGCAGCGCCTGCCCGGACGGAGGACAGATCGACACGCAGGAGCCCGAGGGTCTTGGCGTAGATGATGTTGAGGCTGCTGCCTCCGTCCATGAGGACCTTGGTGAGTCTGACGTCGCCGATGACGGGGTCGACGACGAGCGGGTATTTCCCCGGGCTCGGCACATGGTCGGGGTGGTCGGCTTGGTTGAAGGTGATGGGCTTATCGGACCAGTCTAGGTAGACTGGCGCCGCCACCTTCACCGAACAGACCTCCCGGCGCTCTTGCTTGCGGTGCCGAGCCGAGGCATTCGCCGCTTGCCCACCGTAGATCATGAAGCGGTCGCGGACCTCGGGGAACTCTCCTGCTTGGTGATCTTCCTTCTTATCGTTGTCGTGGGCCCTGCCACCCTCCGCGGGTGGCCCAGCCCTGTGGAAGTGGCGCCGAAGCATGACGCACTCCTCAAGGGTGTGCTTGACGGGCCCCTGGTGATAGGGGCACGGCTCCTTGAGCATCTTGTCGAAGAGGTTGGCACCTCCTGGGGGTTTCCGAGGGTTCTTGTACTCGGCGGTGGCGACAAGGTCCGTGTCGGCGGCGTCGCATTTCGCTTGCGACTTCTTCTTGCCCTTCTTCTTGGCGCCGTGCTGAGTTGATGCCTCGGGGCATCTTCCGATGGGCGGCCCTAGGGCTGCTCGTCCTTCCGGAAGATAGCCTCAACCGCCTCCTGGCCGGAGGCGAACTTGGTGGCGATGTCCATCAGCTCGCTCGCCCTGGTGGGGGTCTTGCGACCCAGCTTGCTCACTAGGTCGCGGCAGGTGGTGCCAGTTAGGAATGCGTCGATGACATCCGAGTCGGTGATGTTGGGCAGCTCGGTGCGCTGCTTCAAGAATCGTCGGATGTAGTCCCGGAGAGACTCTCCCGGCTGCTGTCGGCAGCTTCGGAGGTCACAGGAATTCCCGGGGCGCACGTACGTGCCCTGGAAATTGCCGGCGAAAGCTTGGACTAGGTCGTCCCAGTTGGAGATCTGCCCCGGAGGCAGGTGCTCCAACCAGGCGCGAGCGGTGTCGGAGAGGAACAGGGGGAGGTTGCGGATCATGAGGTTGTCATTGTCTGTTCCACCCAGTTGGTAGGCCAGACGGTAGTCCGCGAGCCACAGTTCTGGCCTCGTCTCCCCCGAGTACTTCGTGATAGTAGTCGGGGGTCGGAACCGGGTCGGGAACGGCGCTCGTCGTATGGCCCGGCTGAAGGCCTGCGGACCGGGTGGTTCGGGCGAAGGGCTCCGATCTTCCCCGCTGTCGTAGCATCCCCCACGCCTGGGGTGGTAGCCTCGGCGCACCCTCTCGTCGAGGCGGGCCCGATAGTCGCGGTGAGGGTGCTCGTTGCCGAGGCGACCCAGGTCCGCAGGCGCTGTGTGGCGCATGCGCCCGGTGTAGACCGAGGCTTCCCGCATGAATCGGGAAGTCGCGACTTGAGGTTCCGAGGGGTACCCCTGCCTTCATGAGGCTGAGCCCTCGGCCCGTCGGACCGCAGCGCCTTCCAGGAGATTCTAGAGCTCCCCTTGGATTCGCCGCCCCTTGGTGGTTGATGGCTCCGGCATCGCACGGAGGAGCATTGCTGCTGCAGCCAGGTTCTGGCCAACCCCGCTGGATGCGGGTGGCGGCTGGACCCTGACATCGTCGGCGATGCGATGCTGGAAGCCCTAGGGTAGGTGACGTATTTCTCTGGCTAGAGGTTGGGCCACCCATGCCTGTCCGATGTCTCGGCGGATTGGCTCAAGCGCTCCTGCTCCCTCGTCGAGCCTGGCCTACACCCCGCGGACTTGCTCGAACCGTGGGTCATGGCACCCCGCCTGAACGGGGACCACAGCTAGCTCCCGTGGGATGTCAACGCGAGGCACCGTCCTAGGGAGATCACCGTCCTCCAGCATGCCGAGATGGTTGCCTTCGGAGGGACTCCCTAGATCGACGTGGAAACATTCGCGGCTCGGGCCGCAGTCCTCGTCGTCGAGGCTACGGCTTTCGTCGGAACAGTCGGAAAGGCAGTAGTCGCATGCGGTCATAAAGTCCCGCATGGCACTGGGGTTGCCAAGTCCAGAGAAATCCCAACAGAAGCTGGGCTCGTCGTCTTCCTCGGACCCAGAGGGCCCGTAGGTCGAGACGTCCGTCAGCCGGTCCCAAGGTGACCGCATACGAAACCCCAAAGGGTTTGGACTCGCCTCTACGGGAGCGTCCGCCAAAGCGAGGCCGCTTGGCGGGTCGAGGCTGAATCCGAGAGGCGCGAGATGGGAATCGGTCGGTACCTCTTGGTCGACGGGCGGTGGTGAAGTCACGTCGGGGACTGACTGCACCGTCGTCCCAGGTACGAGGGCGACACCCAGCAAGCCTTCCACAAGCGTGCCGGCGTCGTCTGTTTGCTCGGAGTTGGCGTGTCGCGGGGAGACGACGCTCGCCTCCGTCTCAAACGTGAGGTCGATGCCCGACGCGCCCCCTGTTGGAGCGCTGGGGCCGTCGACTCGCTCGACAGTCGATGAGGCGCTGCCTCCTGCTTGGCCTTGGTTGCCCCGCCTCCTCCTCCGTCGGTGGGGGAGAGGACGGGGCGAGCTCGAAGGTTGTTCTTCCACCCCGTAGGGAAGACGTCGTCGATTCCGCCGCCGGCGGGCGGGCTGTCGGCCGCCATTGCCGTTGTCGCCCAGCGGTGGAATGAGTATCATGTCATAGCTGCCGTCGAGGGACATGAACTCAAGGCTCCAAAAACGGAGCACCGTCCTGGGTCGGAGAGGTTGCTGGAGACTGCCCATCTGGAGCTTGATGGGAAGCTGTTCGTCAACACGCAGCAGGCCCCTACCTAGCGCGCCAACTGTCGGCGTTTCGAGACCGGGGGGTCCCTAAGCCGACGAGTGAATGTCGCCGCGTGCCCCAGCCCAGATGGGTCGACGCGAGGCCGAGCGCGAAGGGGGGAAGTGAGGTGGCCGGAGATGGGCGTGAGAGAGGTGGAAATCCCGCGGCCTTCGTGTTCGTCCCGCGCCCAGGTCGGGTGCGCTTGCAGTAGGGGGTTACAAGCGTCCACGCAGGAGAGGGAGCGAGCGGCCTAACGCGAGCGCCTGTCTCGTCCTCATCCCCGCGCGGCCAACCCTCTCTAAGAGGGCCCTGGTCCTTCCTTTTATAGGCATAAGGAGAGGATCCAGGTGTACAATGGGGGGTGTAGCAGAGTGCTACGTGTCTAGCGGAGGAGAGCTAGCGCCCTAAGTACATGCCATTGTGGCAGCCGGAGAGATTTTGGCACCCTGCTGGCGTGATGTCGTGGCCGTCGGAGGAGCACTGGAGCCTGGCGGGGGGACAGCTGTCGGAGCTGTTGAGTCCTTGCTGACGTCCTCTTGCTTCCGTAAGGGGGCTGAGAGCCGCCATCGTCACTGAGTATGCGGGGCGCCATCATTGCCTATCTGGTGGAGCGAGCCAGATGGGACGCCGGTCTTGTTCCCCGTGGCTCAAGTCAGCTCGGGGTAGGGTGATGATGGCGCCTCCTGTTGACGTGGCCGGTCCGTGCCCTAGGTTGCGATGTGGAGGCTCCTCCGAAGCCGAAATCGAGTCTGCCTTCCGTGGCCGAGGTCGAGTCCGAACCCCTGGGTCGGGCGAGGCGGAGACTGTCGGTTGAGGTCAAGGCGGAGTCCAAGCCCTGGGGTCGGGCGAAGCGGAGTTCGTCATCTTCTGGGGCTGAGCCCGAGTCCGAGCCCTGGGTCGGGCGGAGCGGAGTTCGTCGTCTTCCGGGGCGGAGCCCGAGTCCGAGCCCTAGGTCGGGCGAAGCGGAGTTCGCCGTCTTCCGGGTCTTAGCCCGAGTCTGAGTCCTGGGTCGGGTGGAGCGGAGTTCGCCGTCTTCCGGGTCTTAGCCCGAGTCCGAGCCCTGGGTCGGGTGGAGCGGAGTTCGCCGTCTTCCGGGTCTTAGCCCGAGTCCGAGCCCTGGGTCGGGCGGAGCGGAGTTCGCCGTCTTACGAGTCTTAGCCCGAGTCCGAGCCCTGGGTCGGGCGGAGCTGAGTTCGCCGTCTTACGAGTCTTAGCCCGAGTCCGAGCCCTGGGTCGGGCAGAGCGGAGTTTCCTATGGTGTCCGCGGCCGGGCCTGACTGCCTGTCAGCCTCACTCTGTCAAGTGGCACCGCAGTTGGAGTGGCACAGGCGGCGCTGTCTTTCTGTCAGGCCGGTCAGTGGAGCGGCGAAGTGACGGCAGTCACTTCGGCTTTGTCGACCGCAGGGCGCGGCGCGCGTCAGGGTAAAGGCGTCAGGCTGCCTTTGCATTAAATGCTCCTACGATTTGGTCGGTCGGCGCGGCGATTTGGTCAGGGTTGCTTCTTGGCGAAGACAGGGCCTCGGGCGAGCCGGAAATACGTTAGCTGCCGGAGGGGGGCCTCGGGCGAGGCGGAGATCCTCCGGGGTCGGCTGCCCTTGTCCGAGGCTAGGCTCGGGCGAGGCGTGATCGCGTCCTTCGAATGGACCGATCCCTGACTTAATCGCACCCATCAGGCCTTTGCAGCTTTATGCTGATGGGGGTTACCAGCTGAGAATTAGGAGCCTTGAGGGTACCCCTAATTATGGTCCCCGACATTTTGTATAGAATAAATTAAGTAGATAATTTTAATCTATGTTTCATGACTAAACAGAGTTACCAAGTGATAAACAATATTAATACAAAATTAATGCAACTGGAATGGATCAAAAAGGAATTAAAATGACTTAATTATGAATTTAATAAATTTCTGGAATTATTTTTATGCACAAAATTCATTTTCTAACTCATTTCAATCGGTTTTAACTGTCACTGGATCGCGCGCAGAATTTCCTAGGAGTTTGGGGTTCTAACCATAAATATTAGGACCATAATCAAATAGTTTTCTTACTGGTGGGGATGGCAGGTTTATTCTCATAAACCTCAGGGGTGCTTATGCAAGACACAGAAGCCGACGGGGTATCCTAAGATCTCGGCCATTGGATCTAAAGCTTACGACGAAGATTGGACTAGCCCTATAATGAATCGGTTGCGCCTAGAGCCGTCAGATCAAAGATCTACGGTATGGATTTATGTCACATCCGGTTTTAGAAGGCAAACCGAATGCGAACCATGTATGTGCCAGGATCAGCAATTCACGTACACAGCAGTTACATAACATGGACATCATCACACGGTACTCAAATAGTATTAAAAAAGGAAGTAATAGTCGATTACATCATGATGTCCAAGACATCCACATAGTCTTTACAATAAATCAAAGTGCAAAAACGAAACGTAGATAAACGTGGCCTTCACAGGCAGCCGACTAGGGGTTGCCGCTAACCCACGCCTAGAACTCATCGTAATCTTGGAACTCCTGGAAGTCTCCTTCCATGGCTTCGTCTTCTCCTAAGCAGTGGTTGCAATGCGGACAACCTAGGGAAGGAGGGGTTTGGTGTGTAGAGCAAGGGTGAGTACACATCAACATACTCAGCAAGTATCCTGTTTGGCTGTAGTGGACTAGCTTTATGTGGGGGTAAGTCAAGCAGTTGCTTTTAGTTGGTCAGATTATTATTACTAGTAGAGAAAGCCAAATTTTAGATTTAACCCACGTCATTAACCCAAACGTACTCCTTTCCAAACGGAAAGAGTACCACTTACCATTACCCGAGTCAACATCAAGAGCCATCAATCTCATTGCCACCTGTAATCCGAACATCTCTGATCAAGTATCATTAATCACTGGAGCTCCCTTGGCCGCTCATAACCGCAAGCACGGCTGATATATTAGTTTTCAAACACTCTACATAGGTTGTGCACTTTACCCACAAGCTGTGATTCCCTTTCTGTCCGGAGAGAGCTACTCCTCATTGACCACTACCTAGGTGGCCCAGCAGGGCATCACTATGTAGCCTTTACGAAGATTCCCCGGGGCTGTAGCCGCCCGTTAGGTTTCCTAAATGCACCGCACTCCTCCCCAAGGGGCGAATCCAAACTTGGCGGAGCAAGCCGCATACACTGAGCCCCATTGACGACACGACGGCTAAGCGAACTACACCCCAGTTCCTCTAATTATTCAGCTAAGGGCACCCCATTCCACCCTCATGGTTGCACTGTTTTCCCGGGCGGTCATCCAACAAACAGGTCCTTACGAAGAGGCACTCGAGAAACAGCTCGAGCCCCCTTGAATGCCACAAGTATAACATCATAATAAAGGAGGAAAACAGTGTATCATTGATAATTCTCATCATGTTCATTGATTAGAGTTGAGCAATAGCATAAAGCTAAACAATAATAATCCAACCCAAATAGGTAAACAAGGATATGGATAACAAAAGCTAGTCAATCCTTAGGTATAACTGTGAAATGCGGGAGGTGAATTAAAGAATGTATAGGACAAAGATAGGTCAAGGGACACTTGCCTCCACCAACCGACTGCTGCTTAGGGGCTTCTCCTGCGAGTTCTTTGGGCTCCTCAACCAGATCGTTCTCTATGCGAGTGCAAACATACATACATCCATCCATTCAGATTAGGAAATAAACAATACACCATACAAGAGAACAGATAGATTGAATATGCATAGAGTATAACATGTGATGTTGCATTCGCCATGGCTAGAAAGAGAAGAGGGAAGGTCTCACGGTGGTTAAAGCTATAGCCGAAGCGTATTACGGTTAGATGCATAGCTAATCATTGCAAGATTTAATTCCATCGAGTTACACTAACAAGTATTTAGCTACATGCACTAATAGAATTATAATTATTTTCAATTGATCAACATTAAACGAGGTCCAAGATTAACTACATGAAATAACTAACGTAACCAATTTCCAAATTGAGTTTTCATTTATTAATAGAAATAACGCGATCACTACGCATGGGTTACACGGGGGGGGTAGACGGGCGAGCCGTGCCAAGGCACCGCGCGCACCACGCGAGCACGTACGCGCAAGGCCGCACTGACGCGTCGTGAACGGGTCGCGCACACGCCGCGCTATGCAGGGGCACCACGGTCGCGCGAGCCGAAGCCACGCCGGGCCGGGGCCATGCTGCGCAGGGGCGAGGCGAGACACCGAGCAGGGGCGGGCGAGTCGGGGATGCCGGGCCGAGCGCCACGGCCGTGAACCGTGGGTGCGGCGAGCTCGCCGGGGGCACCACGTGCTGCATGGGCCGCACCGGGGCTCCGCGCGCACCACCGAGGCTGCGTCGGGGGCTGGGGCTGCGCGAGCGCCGCCGAGGCCGCGCCGGGGATGGGCGGCCCACGCAAGCAGGCCACGCCGGGCAGCCGCGGGTAGGCCACCAGGGCAGGCGAGCGCGAGGGGGAGGGCGCGTCGGGGCCGGGCGGGGGTGAGCGCGCCGCAGCGCGCCGGGGACGGGCGCCATGGTCGCGCCACGGCCACGCTGCACCGAGCCGCGGGCCACGCGAGCGCGTCGGCGAGCGCGCCGGGGCGGGAAGCCGCGTCGAGCAGGGGACAGGGCAAGGGGAGCGCGCCGGGCAGGGGCGGGCGAGCTGGGGACAGGCGGGCGCAGCCGCGCCATGGCCGGCCGGCCGAGGCCGAGACGCGGGGAAGGGGGAGCCGGGGCTAGGACGGGCGCGAGAGGAGATGGGGGGTTCGCGCCGAGGAAGGAGAAGGGGGAGGAAAAGTAGGGAGGAGGAGGGAGAGGGGGGGAGGCCGGGGGCTCACCGTGAGCGGGCGACGGCGTCGGGCGAGCCGGGGCGGGCAGGGGAGCGGCGTGAGGGAGAGGAGGGATCATGCGGGGGAGAAGAGAGAGAGAGGGGTTTGGGGAGGGGGGCTGACAGGTGGGGCCCGCAGGGGGGAAGGCGGTGGCGACGTATCCGCCGCGCGGGGCGAGCGCGAGGGGAGCGGGGGAGGGGGCGGCTGGGCTGCCACGTGGGCCCAAAGCGGGGGGAAGGGAAGGGGGGCGAGCTGGGCCGCCGAGGCCAGCTGGGCCGCGCGGGGGGGGGGCGCCGGCTGGGCCGAAAGGGGAGGATGGGAGGGAGAAAAGAAAAGGTTTTTCTTTTTTTAAAATATATTTTCTAGATGAATGCTTTCACAGTTTCACTCAATCAAAACAAATGCATGGTTTGGCAAGATGCAACAATCAAAAGAAAGTATTTTCTAGGGTTTTGCTTTACACGAGATCTCAAGCCGAATCTCGCTACAACTTTGGAAAAGATCAAGGCTTAGCGAGGGGAAAAGGAAAAAAGAAAGGGTAACGCCCGAATTTGGCAAGTGAAGAAAAGAAAATTTTCAACTCCAAAATTCGGGGCGTTACAAACCTATCCCCCTTAAAAGAATCTCGCCCTCGAGATTCAGGGTTGGCTAGCAAAGAGCTCAGGGTATTTGGCCATCAGATCATCTTCACGCTCCCAGGTTACTTCTTCCTTAGAGTGATGATTCCATCTGACTTTGCACATTCTGATGGTCTTCCTTCGGGTGACTCTGTCTACAGTCTCAAGGATTTGCGTTGGCTTCTTAATGTAGGTCAAGTCCTCCTGGACTTCAAGACCTTCAACTGGCAACTGCTCTTCTGGCACTCGCAGACACTTCTTCAACTGAGACACATGAAAGACATCATGCACAACAGACAAATTTTCTGGCAAACTGATCTAATAAGCCACTTCTCCACACCTTGCGAGAATCTGATACGGACCAATGTAGCGGGGTGCTAGCTTGCCTTTGACTCTGAATCTTCTGACTCCTCTAATCGGTGACACTTTCAGATAGACAAAATCTCCAACTTCGAAACTCAGTTCTCTTCTTCTTGTGTCTGCATAGCTTCGCTGCCTTGATTATGCTATCTTCAGATTCTCTCGAACCATCTTGATGCTCTCTTCAGCTTCAAGCAGAATGTCTGGCCCGAACACTTGCTTTTCTCCAGGCTGATCCCATTGCAACGGAGTTCTACAACTCCTTCCATAGAGCGCCTGAAATGGTGACATCTTCAAGCTGGCCTGGTAACTATTGTTATAGGAGAACTCTACATAAGGCAATCTCTTGTCCCATCCGGACTGATCTTGCAACGCACAAGCTCTCAACATGTCTTCAAGGATTTGATTAGTCCTTTTGGTCTGACCATCTGTCTGCGGATGATAGGCTGAACTGAAATTCAGATGTGTACTCAAGGCTTCATGCAACTGCTGTCAAAAATGAGAGGTGAATTGTGTTCCTCTGTCTGACACTATCTTCTTTGGCACACCATGAAGACAAACGATCCGAGACATGTACAATTCTGCCAATACTGCACTGTTGTAGTTGGTCTTGACAGGTTTGAAATGGGCTGACTTGGTCAAGCGATCCACTACTACCCAAATGGAATCGTAGCCGGCTCAAGTGTGAGGCAATCCGACTATGAAATCCATACCGATTTCATCTCATTTCCACTGAGGAATTTGCAATGGTTGCAACAATCCAGCTGGTCTCTAGTGCTCTGCCTTGATCCTTCGACAACTAACACACATAGCCACATGCTCTGTGATTTCCCTCTTCATTACCACCAGAATTTCTTCTTCAGATCCCGATACATCTTCTCACTTCTAGGGTGAATCGAATAAGCTATCTCATGAGCTTCCTTAAGGATCAACTCTCGAATAGATTGGACATTGGGAACACACAAGCGGTCTTTGAACCATATCACACTTTATGCATCTTCCCGAAAATCTTTGCCTCTGCCGTCTAGAATCAGTCGCCGGACCTCACTGATCTTCTCATCATTCTTCTGCGCTTCTTTGATTTCCCGCTCCAGGGTAGGTACCACCTATGTCACACCCGGTTTTAGAAGGCAAACCGAATGCGAACCATGTACGTGCCAGGATCAGCAATTCACGTACACAACAGTTACATAACATGGACATCATCACACAGTGCTCAAATAGTATTAAAAAGGGAAATAATAATCGATTACATCATGATGTCCAAGACATCCACATAGTCTTTACAATAAATCAAAGTGCAAAAACGAACGTAGATAAACGCGGCCTTCACAGGCAGCCGACTGGGGGTTGCCGCTAACCCACACCTAGAACTCGTCGTAATCTTGGAACTCCTAGAAGTCTCCTTCCATGGCTTCGTCTTCTCCTGAGCAGTGGTTGCAATGCGGACAACCTGGGGAAGGGGGTATCTCAGCAGTTTCCCACTAGTTTTCATTTTCAAAAATAGCTACTGGACTTCTCGTCCACCATAGCTCACGGCTCAACCGCCGGACCTTTTAAAAACCACTTTTCTCAAACGCACCCTTTTTGAAAACAAAACACTAATTGCCATACCACACCAGACTCGTCCATTCCTGTGGACACAGACTATTCGAATAGGTTTGAACTCTACGTAGAGGGGTACACTTTACCCACTAGTCCGGCTCTGCGATCTCATGATCAATGAGACCCGAATCCGAATCTCTTTCTTTCCTCGCACGTCCTAACCTTAATGGTTATACCGGAAGGAGTTAGGCCACCGCCATGCCCAAACCGGACAAAACATTCCCCCTCCTCATCCTCCTGGTGCTCCCCAGCCTTCATAACCCTGGGGTTGGACCGTATGAGTTCAGATTGAGTGACTGCCCACACAGTCTCGAGTGGTTGTACTTATCATGAGTATAGGTAGTGAAGGATGACAAACCAGTCCTTATGTGAGGGGACAATCCTTCTGCTCACACCTAAACCAGCTGAGCCATCACCTTAGGCCCTCCCCTAAACCAGGGAGTCCTTGATCATCCCTACTCAAAGGTGATAAGGGTGAAAACCCTTCATCATACACATTTTGAAAAGCATTTTCTTTTGAAAACTCACACCTTTCCTCAAATCATTTGTAACAAATATATCAGGGATTGATTGCGGCAAGCGGTTGGGTGGCCATAATAACTTGTCTTAAAATCATATCATGCATAAAATAACAGGCTGAGGGTTGTGGTTGAAAAATCATAGGTAATTTATGCATCAAAGGGATCCAGTGAGCTTGTCGTGCTTATCCGGCGAAGGGGGAAGGGGAGCTCGCGGAACTGGCTTCTAGCTCCACTGACTGGTGTAGACTTGCAGATCTGGCCTCCACGAGACGGCACGAACGCTCCGATAACTATGCAACATGAATAAGCAAACATACAAACCAGCAAGTATACCAACAAATATTTAGTATAGTGGTCAAAATAGCGATATATGAATGGGTAGAGTCTTGAGTAGAATCTATGTCATGTGGTGTTGAGATACTACTAGTGGTGGAGCGGAGGTGCTTACCAGGAGGGTGGACTGGAGGCGAAGCGACACTACGCGTGTAGCCGGCAGAGCGGAGTAACTGAGTGGGTGGGGTGTTTGCCTTGGCTGAGGGTGTTGAGTGTGTGTGGAGAGGGAGAGGGTAGCTAGGTGTATTTATAGTTGGGTGTATGTGGTGTAGCACAGTGAAGTTCACTGTTGGTGAGAATATTGACGAATGAATCGTCTGACTTATTATGAACAGGAGAGTTATAGGCAAAATATGGGACAAGAGTATTTTGGGAGTTTTCTGGAATATGGACCAGGCTTAAGGGATGACATGGTTGGATAGGGAATAGTTTGATAAGAATTTAGAAACAAGAATTATTGGAATCTGAGTTTGGAAGCCTGGTTCAAAGAAATCTCAAAGTTAAGCATGCTCAACTTGGAGAAACCTAGGATGGGTGACCAGATGGGAAGTTCCCTACTGGAAGGAAAACCACAGTCACCGGAGTTCGTATGACTGAAATATTGGTCTGGCTGGTCTTAGGTGGACTGGACAGCATGACGGATGAGTAGTTGAAATTTGGGGTGATCGGATGATCAATGAATAGTAACGATGAATAGTGACGACAAAAGGTTGACACAGATATCATCGATGAATAGTAATGATGCTGAATAGTAACGATGAATAGTAATGGTGAATAGTGATGGTGAATAGTCGTATGAACGAACGATGAACGATGAATAGTGATGATGAACGAACGATGAACGATGAATAGGAACTATGAACGAACGGACGAACGATCGAATGATCGGACGAACGAACAATCGAAATTTCGGCAGCATAACGGTAGGACAAAGATTATCTGGAAGAAAGATGAATAGGGACTATGAACGAACGATGAACGATGAATATGAACTATGAACGAACGATGAACGATGAATAGGAACTATGAACGAACGGACGAACGATCGAATGATCGGACGAACGAACAATCGAAATTTCGGCAGCATAATGGCAGGACAAAGATTATCTGGAAGAAAGATGAATAGGGACTATGAACGAATGATGAACGATGAATAGGAACTATGAACGAACGATGAACGATGAATAGGAACTATGAACGAACGATGAACGATCGAATGATCGAACGAACAAACGATCGGAATTTTGGCAGCATAACGACAGGGAAAAGATTATTTGGACGAACGAACGGACGAGCGATCGAACGATCGGACGAACGGACGAACGAACTATGAACGATCGGACGAACGATCGAACGATCGGACGAACGAACGAACAAACTAAGAACAGGGGGACGAACGATCGAAGAACGACCGAACGATCCTTGTGCTAGTGTGTGCTTGTGTGGAACATGGAGTGGATGTGTGTGGGGGGGGGAGAGAGTTGCCATGAAATGGCTTGGGGTGGGATGAGAGGAGGCCCTTGCCCCTCTATTTATAGCCATGGTGGGGGACTAGTGGGAGGGATGAGAGGATTAGTGGGAGGATGAGAGGATTAGTGGGAGATTAGCATGTATTTGTCTTGTATAAGTGAGATTAGCTTGTAGAGCTCATCGTATGACACTGGAGGCATACGTATACGTATGAGCATGAGGAAAGTTATGAAGAAAATATTTATAGGGACTTGTAAAATGATTCTGAAGGTATTTCTCAAGAGGAAAATACTTGGAGATATATCGGTGGAATATTTGGACAGTATTTCTGGAAAGAACTTGAAGGGGATTACTCGGGAAATATCTAGGCGGTATTTCTGGAAGAATTTGAGGGGGATCACTTGAGAAATATCTGGGCAGTATTTCTGAAAAGAAATAGAGGGTGATCACTGGGGAAATATTTGTAGGATATTTGGAGGAGGATTTTGGAGAGAATGTAGACCACTATATTTTATTTGCTGATATCAACTCGCAAACAAACATTTTGAAATGAAATTTGAAATTCATTTTGCATTTAGAGCGAGTTTGAGAAAATTTTAAGATTTGAATTTTTGGGATGCTACAAATATGCATAGAGTATGACATGCGATGTTGCATTCGCCATGGCTAGAAAGAGAAGAGGGAAGGTCTCGCAATGGTTAAAGCTATAGCCGAAGCCTATTACGGTTAGATGCATAGCTAATCATTGCGAGATTTAATTCCATCGAGTTACACTAACAAGTATTTAGCTACATGCACTAATAGAATTATAACTATTTTCAATTGATCAACATTAAACGAGGTCCAAGATTAAATAACTAACGTAACCAATTTCCAAATTGAGTTTTCATTTATTAATAGAAATAACGCGATCACTATGCATGGGTTATACGGGGGGTAGACGGCCGAGCCGTGCCAGCACGTACGCGCAAGGCCGCACTGACGCGTCGTGAACGGGTCACGCACACGCCGGGGCCGAGCTGCGCACGTGCCGCGCTACGTAGGGGCACCACGGCCGCGCGAGCCGCGTCGGGGCGGGGCTGTCGGTGTTTTGGGTCTGACCGTGCACCCGGGGTTGCCCCTCAAGGTGCTTTTAGGAGTAGGACGGTGTTACTGACTGTAGCTCAATGGTTCGCGCTAGTTGCACGAGAGATAGTAGACAATGATTTACAAGTTCGGGCCGCTTTGAAGTGCGTAACACCCTACGTCTTGGCGAGAGTGCTGTATACGGTGAGTTACAAGGTGATTCTCTAGTGCCTAGGAAGTTGGGGTGGATGGCTAAGTAGTGAGTTCTATCTCCTTTTTTGAAGGGGTACCCCCTAGGCCTTATATGTTCGACCGTGGGGCAATACATGCAGATATGATAATCACGTGCACCTGAGAAATAGTGAACCGATTGAGTCTATCTTCCTATAGTTCCGCCGACCCATCCTCACTCGGTTCCGTTGCACGGGCCTCCAGTGCGGGAAGGTCGGGTCTCTATTGTGATTACTCGTTCGAAGTCATTGGGCCGTCTAGGCTTGCTCCGATCCGGCCTTATGTCGATCTGCTTTACTGGCCGTTCCTCTCCAGGCCCACGAAGGGATGACCTTATGATTTATTGGGCCCTTGGTCCTTTCGTGAGGTCTTTTATCCTTCCAGTGGACTCGGGGGATATCTGTCCCCACAAGCCCCCGATCTTTGGGTTGATTTTGAAATAATCGGCCCAAAGATCCTAAGCCCAGCTTGTGGTCTTTGTTTGCAACAGGAAGTACTTTCTTTGTAATCCGGTAAAAAAGATTTCTTACTGTCTCCTTCTGCTTTTATCACTCAGAAATTGGTGTTCTGTCTCAGACTCTTGCTTCGGAGGTCAGCATTTCGTACTGCAGGACTTCAAACTTCATTGGGTGCACTAAAGGTGCACCCAATGGGTGTAGCCCCCGAGCTTCGAGTGGATTTTTGAAAATAATCCGCTCGAAGGTCTTCACTTTGAGTATTATCAGAAATCACCTTCATCTTCCATTTGTATTTTGTCGGAGGTCAACCTTGTATTGATCTTAACCTATGCTTTAGAGGTCAGCATTGTCTTGATCCGAGATGATGATTCATTGGGTGCGCCGAAGGTGCACCCAATGGGTGTAGCCCCGAGCTTCGAGTGGATTTTTGAAAATAATTCACTCGAAGATCGTCATTTTATGCCTTTTTCCGGTGATCTTCTTCCCTTTTTGCCGGATGCCTTGGAGGTTAGCACTATGTTATTGATATTATGCTTTAGAAGTCAGCGTATATTTTGTCTTTGAGGCCGAGTTCGTGATCTGCTCATATCTTGCTAGGCGGTGCAATTTATTTGATCTGTGACTGATTGGACATTCGACAGGTGACCCTTGGCTAGTCTTTGTTATCACTTCTTTGTTTCAATGCTTCTGCCGATTAGACTTGTACCTTGTTGGCTATGTTTGGCTTTCCTTTGATCCTTGCTGATATCTCACTTTTGTCTTGAAGTATTCATTGCACGTGCTACACGGATGTGACAGTTTTGAAAAATATACTGGTATTTCCTGGGCGTCCCCCCAATGGGTGTAGGCAAGGGACGACTTGGTACACTAAGTGTTTTAGCAAAACTGTCTCTGAGTAGTAACTTGATGTGACCGCGGGTGTAATCATATCGCCCGCGTAGTTGACTGGAGTCCCAATGGGTGTTGTGCTGCGTGAAACGGCGTCAGCCGCCTGATGTGTCTTCAGACGGTTTGAATTGCATATTGAATTTTTGCGACTGTTCAGTGGCCATGGTAGGAGGTGAGTGGTTGCCTCCTTCTAAGGCCTTCACTCATTTTGTGTCAAATCCTCCTGCTGGTGATGGCGGTTTGGGCCTTAGAGTGCGACCCTCTACCGAAGAAGTTAGTGCTTTGGTTGCTTCTCTTGAAGAAATTCCTGACGATGAACGATAGGTTCATTTCGAGGTGCCTTTGGATCCTAGTGATGCGGAGATAGGTGCCATGCTGGATATGTTGACTGGGGATTCTTCTGATGCTGCTCCTGCTGAAACATTGGTGGTGGTGCCCATCCCTAAAGCTGACAAAGCCTTGGACGCTCAGAAGCCTGTCAATGTTCGTCCAAAACGTTCTCGCCGAGTTGATCAAGCCTCTTTACCTGCTGAGGGAGAGAAAAAGAAGAAGAGACGTCTTCGTCGGGTGTCTAGCTTGGATCAAGGTGCCGGTCCTTCTGCTCCTGTCGCTGAGGAAGTGCCAGTTTCTGAATTTGCTAAAGCTGATCCCAATGGGTGTGACCCATCTGACGCTGATCCCAATGGGTGTGTTGTCTGTCTTGTTGATGATGATGGTGAAGAAGAAGACGAAATCCCCCTGATTCGGAAGAACAGCTGCCGTTACACTGCCAGTGGGGAAAGTAGCGGTGTTCCTTCTTCGGCCTTGTCTGCCCTCATTGGTCTGCAAGAATTATCTCTAGCGAACTTTGATCAGACTCTCGAGGACATGATTCCAGAAGATCTGCTATCAGAGCCGGCAGATGGTGGTGCGATGGATGTTTGTGTTGATGTGCTTGACGCTGAGTTGGGGTCCTCCCGGGCAGCGTCCCGCGCCTCATCGACCTTGCAGCGCGGTCTTGAGGGTCAGGAGGCTGGTTTGGATTCCCCTGCTCCCATGGAAGTGACCGAGGGACCTTTAGCCTTAGAGGTGGCTGCTGTAAAGAACTCGGCCCTTTATGACGGTGCTGGCCTTTACCCAGCCCCCGAGGGTGCTGCCGGGGATGATCCGGCTCGAATGGATAGTGCAAGTTACTACCCAGCCCCCGAGGGTGCTGCCGGGGATGATCCGGCTCAGATGGGTAGTGCAAGCTATGATCCAGTCCCCGAGGGTGTCCGAGCGGATTCTCCCTCTTGCACTTCCATGGATGTTCACGTAGGGTCTTCTCCTCCACACTCTGGTTGCATGGTGACAGCCCAAGCCTTTGGTCAAGGGGTCGCTTTAGAGGCCAGCGTACCTGATGACAAGGTTTTGGGTTTTGCTGATGTCACTGAATTAGTCCCTGCTGAATCATCGCAAGTTGCTCCAGGTGGTGATCCTTTGTCGAGCCATCAGTTGATCTCTCACGATTTGGGAGTCGCTTCCTTTTTCTCCAACTTCCAGGTATTTTGGTTTCTTCTGGTCTGACTTTTACCCAAGCAGGTAATCATTCTCATGCTCGTCTGCTTTTTGATGCCAGGCGTTGGTCGACGAGATGTCTAGTCGGCTGAGGTTGCAAGGTGCTTCTGTCCCGGAAGGAAATTTGTTTCTGGCGCGTTGGAATCCGGTGCTGCTTCAGTGGCGTGTTTCTGATTTAGAGGCGGCGAATGCTGGTCAGTACTCTTCTGCTTCCTTCTGGCTACCTTATCAAACTGCTTCTTATTTTAACACCTTTGCTTGACTGCTTCTCGCCAGATATGACTCGGCAGTATTCTGCTCTTGAGGAAAAACGCTCTCAAGATCAAGCTGAACTGGTCCGGCGGTGTTCTGATCTTGAGGAAAAGTATTCCCAAAGTCAGACAGAGCTGGCCCAGGTCTCTGCTTCTCTGAATGATGCCAACACACAGAACTCTACTCTCCGCGCTCAGCTCGACTCTGAGAAGGTGACCTGTGAATCTAGGTTTTGTTTTGCTGTGCCCTTATTGCTTGCCTGGCGTTTGAAAAAGCTGATTCTTGCTTGCAGGAAGAAAAACGTGCCCTTGTTACTTCTCGTGATAATCTTGACAGGTTATACCGTGACTCTAGCAACTCGCTAACCATCTTGGAGAGGAGTCATCGCTTCACTAGGGAGGAGTTAGACAATCTTCGTTATAAGCTGCAGGAATCCTTGGATGATTTGATTCGCCTCAGGGAGTTGATATCGGCCAAAGATGTTGTCATCAAGAATCTGCGTGCTTCCAAGAAATCTATTGCCTAGGAGCTGGAGGCCGCTCAGTTGGCTGTCAAGGTTGCTAAAGAGACTTCCGCTACTCTGAGGGCCCAGCGCGATAAAGCTATGGATAAAGCTATTCGCGCGGGGTGGATTCTGATGAGGAGACTTGGTGTGGTTGTCTCGGACAACATAGTGGCAGATGTGAACGCTACTCCTGATTCCTCCAACTGTCCTTCCTCATCAGTTGCTCCTGAAAAGAATGTTACAGAATAGAAAAAACATTGTATGCTTTGAGCGCGCGGTTAACATGCTCGGATATTTTGTTAGAGAACACCTTTTTAGTATTGAATGCTACTATTATCCTCCTACTGTTTAGAATTCAACAGTATCTATATTTGTAGAAGTAAAATGCAGCGTGATGGTTTCGAGATTTCTTCATGAGACATAGAGGCCGCCCCTGGATGAGTAACCGTATGCGCGCTGAGTGTGTTGCGCCAGTTTTAGTGAGTATCAGCTTCCTACTGATTGCTCTGTTGATGCGGTATAGTGGTCACCCCGAGTTAAGTAAGCGTGAGCATGTCGCACCGTCTTAAGTCGTCGCCGACTTAAGCCGATTGCTCCGTTAGCAGGGCATAGTGGTCAACCTGAGTTAAGTAAGCGTGAGCATGTTGCACCGTCTTAAGTCGTTGCCGACTTAAGCCGATTGCTCCGTCAGCAGGGCATAGTGGTCACCCTGGGTTTAAGTAAGCGTGAGCATGTTGAGTCGTTGCTGACTTAAGCCGATTGCTCTGTCAGCAGGGCATAGTGGTCACCCTGGGTTTAAGTAAGCGTGAGCATGTTGCACCGCCTTAAGTCATTGCCGACTTAAGTCGATTGCTCCGTTAGCAGGGCATAGTGGTCACCCTGAGTTAAGTAAACGTGAGCATGTTGCACCGTCTTAAGTCGTTGCCGACGTAAGCCGATTGCTCCGTCAGTAGGGCATAGTGGTCACCCTGGGTTTAAGTAAGCGCGAGCATGTTGCACCGCCTTAAGTCGTTGCCGACTTAAGCTGATTGCTCCGTCAGTAGGGTATAGTGGTCACCCTGAGTTAAGTAAGCGTGAGCATGTTGCACCGTCTTAAGTCGTTGCCGACTTAAGCCGATTGCTCCGTCAGCAGGGCATAGTGGTCACCCTGGGTTTAAGTAAGCGCGAGCATGTTGCACCGCCTTAAGTCGTTGCCGACTTAAGTCGATTGCTCCGTTAGCAGGGCATAATGGTCACCCCGAGTTAAGTAAGCGTGAGCATGTTGCACCGTCTTAAGTCGTTGTCGACTTAAGCCGATTGCTCCGTCAGCAGGGCATAGTGGTCACCCCGAGTTAAGTAAGAATGCAGGTCGACAATGAACAATTTGAGCGCTCTCGAAGTCTTCTTTATTGATGATATATTTCCTAGTTTACAGAGTACATTGTCGTCCCAATAGCTTTTGGAATACAGCTAGGGGTAAAACTTCCTGAGGTGTTCTATGTTCCATGAGTTCCCAATTTCCGTGCCATCCATCTGAGTGAGACGATATGATCCCGGTCGAGTGACTTCCGCTACTATGAATGGTCCTTCCCATATAGATGACAACTTGTGCCGCCCCTCCCCCGTTAGAATTCGGCGGAGGACGAGATCTCCTACTGCGAAGGATTGATGTCTCATGGTCTTATCGTGATAGCGCCTCAGGGTTTGCTGGTACCATGCTGATTGAATTACAGTGTTCAGTCGTTCTTCTTCGAGTACATCAACATCCTCCATCCTAGTAGCCTCGGCTTCTGCTATGTTTTCAAAGATCAACCTTGGCGCCCCAAACTTGAGATCAGCAGGTAGCACGGCCTCTGAACCATAGACCATGAAGAAAGGGGTATTTCCATGCTGAGCTCGACTGGGTTGAGTTCTTAAGCTCCAAACAACATAAGGTAACTCCCTTATCCATTTCCCTGTGAACTTTTCATTTTAATCGAAGACATTTTTCCTGAGGGCCTCTAATATCATCCCGTTAGCTCTTTCAACCTGCCCATTGGCTCTTGGGTGTGCCACCGAAGCATATTTGATCTGAATGCTCTTCTGCTCGCAGAAATCAAAGAACTCTGAACTTGTGAAGTTGGATCCCAAGTCAGTTATAATACTATTCGGTATTCCAAATCTGAATATTATGTCTTGTATGAATTCCACTGCCTTGGCTGAAGTTAAGGAAGCAATGGGTTTGAACTCTATCCATTTAGTGAATTTGTCGATAGCCACCAGCACATGAGTGTATCTTCCCTGAGCTTTCTTGAAGGGTCCAATCATATCCAATCCCCAGCACGCGAACGGCCAAGTTATGGGTATCATTTGCAGTTGTTGTGCTGGTAGATGCCGCTGTTTTGACAGGTACTAGCAGGCTTCGCACCTCTGGACTAACTCGGCTGTGTCACTCTTCGCTGTTGGCCAATAGAAACCTGTCCTGAAGACCTTCCCAACCATGGTTCTGGATGCTGCGTGTACTCCACATTGCCCAGCATGGACCTCGTCCAGAAGTTGCTTTCCAGTAGCTGAGAATGCATTTCATGAGGACTCCTGATGCACCCCTTCTGTATAGTGTTTCCCCAATGAGTGTCTAGTGAGCTGATTGCCTTGCTATGCGCTCGGCTGCATTCTTGTCGTCTGGCTCCTCCTCATTTTTTATATATCTGATGATCGGCCTCCTCCAGTCATCAGAATCTGACTCTGGTTGGCTCAAAGTATTACATTCTTCTGCCTAATCCGGTGAGATGCTCGGGTGTGATATTTCTTGGACAAAGACTCTAGGCGGGACCTGAGTCCGACTGGATCCTAGCTTGGACAACATGTCAGCTGCCGTGTTTCGATCTCTCTCCACACGGTGAAATTCCAGACCTTCAAATTTATCTTCTAATTTCTGAACGGCAGTGCAGTATTTTCCCATGGAATCGTTCGAACAATCCCATTCTTTGTTTATCTGACTTATGAATACCATAGAGTCCCCGTATACCATCAATCTCTTGATGCCCAGTGATATGGCAATGTTCAGTCCGTGAATCAGAGCTTCATATTCTGCTGCATTGTTAGAGGCTGGAAATAACAACTGTAGGGCATATATGAGGTGTTTGCCTCTAGGTGCCGTAAAGAGGATCCCTGCGCCCGCTCCCTGCAGCTTTAATGAGCCATCAAAATACATTCGCCATACTTCTGCGGTTTCTGGGTTATCTAGTACTTGTTGCTCGGTCCACTCTGATACAAAGTCAATCGGTGCTTGAGTTTTAATGGTGGTGCAAGGTCAAAATTCAATGTCATGAGATCCCAGCTCGCAGGCCCATTTGGCTATTCTCCCGATGGCTTCTTTGTTGTGAAGGATATCCCCTATTGGAAAACCAGTGACTACTACGACTTTGTGGTCGTCGAATTAGTGATGGAGCTTGCGTGCAGTTAGAAGTACTGCATATAATAGCTTCTGAACTTGAGGGTATTTTTTCTTCGAGGGACCCAGAACTTCGCTGATGAAATAAACAGGATGTTGCACTGGATAAGCATGTCCTTCTTCTGCTCGCTCGACTACCAACGTGGTGCTCACCACGTGAGTCGTGCAAGAGATATATAGCAGCAAATCTTCAGCTGGTTGAGTCGACGTGGCCCGTCGCGGCGGTTTCAGCACTGGCGGCGTCGTTAAGAACTTTTTCAATGCGTCTAGGGCTTCCTGTGCTTCTGAAGTCCACTGAAACTTGTCCACCTTCTTGAGTAACTTATAAAATGGTAGGCATTTTTCTCCCAGCCTGGATATGAATCTGCTCAGGGCCACCATACATCCGGTAAGCCTTTGAACCTTCTTCTGTGATCGTGGTGCCTCCATCCTCATGATGGCTTCGATCTTTTCTGGATTAACTTCAATTCCCCGGTGGCTGACGATAAATCCGAGTAATTTTCCTGCTGGTACCCCGAAAACACACTTTTCGGGATTAAGCTTCCATCTATATCGCCGTAGACTGTTGAAAACCAGCTGTAGATCTTCGATGAAATTTTCTGAACTTTCTATTTTGATTACCATGTCATCCACATAAGCTTCCACACGCTTGCCCCAGTGATCGGCTAAGCATGTTTGAATAGCTCTCTGATAAGTCGCTCCAGCGTTTTTGAGGCCGAACGGCATGGAGGTATAGCAGAAAGCACCGAATGGAGTGATGAACGCTGTTTTTCCTCGTCTTCTTTCGCCAGGCTAATCTGGTGATATCCAGAGTAGCAATCCAAGAAGGACAGCATAGAACATCCAGCGTTGGAATCTACCACCTGATCTATCCTAGGGAGCCCGAAGGGATCCTTCGGACAGTGTTTGTTGAGATCCGTATAGTCGACGCACATGCGCCAATCCACCTTATTCTTTTTGAGTACAAGAACAGGGTTAGCCAGCCACTCGGGATGTAACACTTCTCTAATAAACCCAGTCGCGACCAAGCGAGCCAGCTCAGCGCGAATGGCTTCTCTCTTGTCGGGCGTGAAACGACGTAATTTTTGCCGAATCGGCCTCGCCTAGGGGTAGACCTTCAGTTTGTGCTCGGCCAGTTCTCTTGGGACTCCCGGCATATCCGCAGGTTGCCATGCGAATACATCTTGGTTATTTTGCAGGAACCGGACGAGCGCGCTTTCCTATTTGTCATCCAGGCTGGAGCTGATGATGGCAGTCTTGCGTTCATCAGTGAACCTGAGGTTGATCCTTTTAGTTTCTTCGGTCGGCCGCATAGAGGTCGCAGCTTGAGCCTCGTTCGCGGGTACCGTGAGGTCTTCTTCAGGCTTAGAGTTTGCCTGCACAGAAGAAGTTGCCGACGGTTTGGTGGTGAGGGCCACCTGGATGGCCACTCGGAAACATTCTGCGGCGCCTTGGAAGTCAGCGCGCACAGTTATGATCCCTTGTGGTCCTGGCATCTTCAATATCATGTATGTGTAATGTGGAATGGTCATGAATTTCGCTAGCCCAGGCCTCCCGATGATGGTGTTGTATCCGCAGTCGAAGTTCGCCACCTCGAACCTCAGGTACTCGGTTCTGTAGTTTTCTGGGGTCCCGAAGGTGACCGGCATGTAGATGTGGCCCAGCGGATATTCTCCTTCAGTCGGCATGATGCCAAAGAAGGGTGTGTCAGACTCATGGAGCTCTTTGAGGTGAACTCCCAGCCCTTGGAGCGTCTGGGGGAAGGTGACGTTGATGCTGCTCCCCCCGTCCACTAATACCTTCTTTACCCTGCTCTCTCGGATCATCGGATCGACGAGGAGTGGGTATTTGCCTGGGTGATCGAAGTTAAGCCACTGATCTGCCCGAGTGAAGGTGATCAGGTGCTCTGACCATCGCTATGGAGCGGGAGGACCGGTGGTCTCCACCAGTATTTGGCGATCGTTGAGCTTTTGTTGTCTCTTGTTCTCCTGCTATCTGTGTCCGCCGAAAATGACGTTGACCTCTCTATTGACCCGTGGGAAGGCTTCTCCTTCTCTCTCCTCCTGTGGCTGGCGTTGTCGCGGTTCTCTTGGTCCTCCCCGCGGTGGAGGAGGGGGTAGAGGTTGGAAGGGTCGGCCGTGCCCGACAGAGTGCTTGAAGTCTCTGCAGTTTTGAAGGGTGTGGCGCATGTCTTTGTGGTACGGGCACTAGGCGTCGAGGATGTCGTCCAGCGTGTGTTCGCCTCCCCGAGGTCCTCCTCGGGCGCGAGAGGCGGGTGGTCCGGCGGTATGGACCTCTTCGCGAGGCCTCTTCTCCCAACGCTTGTCGGGCTATTAGTTCGTGTCGCATCGCGGTGCTGCCGGTGCCGGCTTCGTTCCTCCGATGAGGTCCCGAGCTCGCTCGTCGGTGGTGATATAGAGGTCGGCTTCCCGGAACAGCTGTTCAGAGGTAGTCGGCGCCTTCTGCAGTATGGTTCGGACGAAGGCTAAGTCATCGGATCCCCGGTAGAAATCTTCGATCACCGCCGCTTCTGTGACCTCGGGGATGCGATTTCTCATGGTCTGGAATCTTTTGAGGTACGACCGGAGAGTTTCGTCCCCAGGTGCTTGATGGATTTGAGGTCCCATGGTTGCGCCGGCTTGTCGGAGAGGGACTGAAAGTTGGCGATGAAGCGTCGACTGAAATCGCTCCAGTCATCGATGCAATGTCGTGGTAGGTGTCGCAGCCATTGCAGTGCATCTTGCCCGAGGACGATGGGCAAGTACGCGGTCATCACGTCCTCGATTGCTCCAGCGGCTCGGGCAGCGGTGGTGTAGACGGCCAGCCAGCCTCCCGGATCCTGCTTAGGTTCATATTTGTCAACGTTGGATACCTTGAAGTTAGGAGGCCATTGAATGGCTCCGAGGCGCGGAGTAAGTGCCGACACCCCACACGTGTCCTCCTATCGCCGGGGATGATGTCTGTCCCGGGGAGGGGAGTGGTTGTCGTGGTGCTTCGACCGTCCCCAGGTGGTGCCGCCGGTCGAAGCCGTTGCCGACTCGGTCCTGGTGGCCTAACTCCGGGATGGGACGCCGTGGTCCCTGTCATATTCTTCTCGGCGACGGATCTCGCTCTCATGTCGTCGTTCGCGTGAAGCATTGATGGAGCTCCATGCATCCCGCCGACTGTTGATGGCATGTCGTAAATCATTCGGTGGATGTGCGAGAGGTAGAAGATGGTTGGCTGCTCGAGTGAACAATCACCGGTAGCCCTCGGCATCAGGAGTCCGAGGGAGACCGTCGGCAATACGAGCCAGTACTCCGCCGACTTCACTTGGCGTGTTCAAGGCTCGGGCAAAGTAGGGGTTCAGGTTGCGCCCGAAGAGGGGATTTTCCCGACGTTGCTTTGTTTCCTGTTCGGCTTGTTCTTGAGTTCGCCGGCGATCGCGTCGTCGGGAATTCCTCCTTTCCTGGAAGACATGCTCTTCCGGGGTTTCTCCCATCTATGAGGCTTCGTCTCGCGACACAGGCTGCGTCGGGTCCCGCTCTCCGGCCTCGTGATGTCTTCGGATATTTCAGCGTCGGTTCCTTCGTCGGCGGGATTCCCACTGAGGAGGTTCCTCTCCGAGTACAGTTGGCTCGTCGTCGGAGATGGGGGGCGACTCCGCTCTCCCGATGAAGAGGACGTCGGGGTAGAATGGTGTAGCTGTCGTGACAATCTTCTTCATGTTCTCCTTTGAGGATGGAGGCACAGAAAGAACAACTTGCTTCCTCCCGATTTTATTTGTTTCTTTCTTTCTTGTGATTTGTGTCGATTCTTTCATCGGAGAGGTAGACAATGGAGTTTTCCGGGTTGGTGGGCCTCGGGCCTCTGTCCTGCCGGAAGCGATCTTTTTTCGGAGCATTGGAGGTTGCGCCTTTTCCTGCTTTTCCCCGATTTTCCCGAAGATTTTTGAGGAAGATCTTCTCTCCGTCGGGTCCGCAATGCGATGCATAGTTCCCTCCTCATCTGCTACAGATGAGATGGTTCTGAAGCAGAATGTGGACCCAGGGCGGAAGACGATCTTGTGCAGGAAGGTGACGGCCATTGAGCTAGCTTGGATCAACGACACACCCCCTACCTGGCGTGCCAGCTGTCGGTGTTTTGGGTCCGACCGCGCACCCGGGGTTGCCCCTCAAGGTGCTTTTAGGAGTAGGACGGTGTTACCGACTGTAGCTCAATGGTTCGCGCTAGTTGCATGAGAGACAGTAGACAATGATTTACAGGTTCGGGCCGCTTTGAAGTGTGTAACACCCTACGTCCTGGCGAGAGTGCTGTATACGGTGAGTTACAAGGTGATTCTCTAGTGCCTAGGAAGTTGGGGTGGATGGCTAAGTAGTGAGTTCTATCTCCTTTTTTGAAGGGGTACCCCCTAGGCCTTATATGTTCGACCGTGGGGCAATACATGCAGATATGATAATCACGTGCACCTGAGAAATAGTGAACCGATTGAGTCTATCTTCCTATAGTTCCGCCGACCCATCCTCACTCAGTTCTGTTGCACGGGCCTCCAGCGCGGGAAGGTCGGGTCTCTGTTGTGATTACTCGTTCGAAGTCATTGGGCCGTCTGGGCTTGCTCCGATCCGGCCTTATGTCGATCCGCTTTACTGTCCGTTCCTCCCCAGGCCCATGAAGGGATGACCTTACGATTTATTGGGCCCTTGGTCCTTTCGTGAGGTCTTTTATCCTTCCAGTGGACCCGGGGGATATCTGTCCCCCACAGGGGCCGTGCTGCGCAGGGGCGTGGCAAGACACCGGGTAGGGGCGGGCGAGCTGGGGACGCCGGGCCGAGCGCCACGACCGCGAACCGCGGGTGCGGCGAGCTCACCGGGGGCACTGCACGCTGCACGGGCCGCGCCGGGGGCCAGGGCTGCGCGAGCGCCGCCGAGGCCGCGCCGGGGATGGGCGGGCGCCGTGCCGGGAAGAGAGCCGCGCCGGGCCGTTGCGGGCAGGCCGCCGGGGTGGGCGAGCGCGAGGGGAGGGCGCGTCGGGGCCAGGCGGGGGTGAGCGTGCCGCGCCGCGCCGGGGACGGGCGCCATGGCTGCGCCACGACCACGCTGTGCCGAGCCGTGGGTCGCGCGAGCGCGCCGGCGAGCGTGCCAGGGCGGGAAGCCGCACCGAGCAGGGGTCGGGGCGGGGGGAGCACGCCGGGCAGGGGCGGTCGAGCTGGGGACGGGCGGCCGAGGCCGAGACGCGGGGAAAGGGGAGCCGGGGCCGGGACGGGCGCGGGAGGAGGGGGGTTCGCGCCGAGGAAGGAGAAGGGGGAGGAAAAGCAGGGATGAGGAGGGAGAGGGAGGGGAGGCCGGGGGCTCACCGTGAGCGGGCGGCGGGCGACGACGTCGGGCGGGCAGGGGAGCGGCGTGAGGGAGAGGAGGGATCGTGCGGGGGAGAAGAGAGAGAGGGGGTTTGGGGAGGGGGGGCTGACGGGTGGGGCCCATAGGGGGAAGGCGGCGGCGGCGTAACCGCCGCGCGGGCCACGCGCGAGGGGAGCGGGGGAGGGGCGGCTGGGCCACCACGTGGGCCCAAAGCAGGGGGAAGGGAAGGGGGCGAGCTGGGCCGCCGAGGCCGGCTGGGCCGCGCGGGGGGGGGGGGCGGAGCGCCGGTTGGGCTGAAAGGGGAGGAGGGGGAGGGAGAAAAGAAAAGGTTTTTCTTTTTTAAAAAAATTTATTTTCTAGATGAATGCTTTCACAGTTTCACTCAATCAAAACAAATGCATGGTTTGGCATGATGCAACAATCAAAAGAAAGTATTTTCTAGGGTTTTGCTTTACACGAGATCTCAAGCCGAATCTCGCTACAACTTTGGAAAAGATCAAGGCTTAGCAAGGGGAAAAGGAAAAAGGAAAGGGTAACGCCTGAATTTGGCAAGTGAAGAAAAGAAAAAATTCAACTCCAAAATTTGGGGCGTTACAATTTAAAACGATGCCAATGCCCTGGGACCGTCCGATCACGGATTAGTGGCTCGGATCAGTGGACTCAATCGGTACCCCACGATCTAATCTGCACCGTTGACGGAGAAATCAACAGCCCATGGCACTCTTCCCCATCCGATGTTAGGCCACGGTGGTGCTCCATCGACCGACAGTGGCGCCATCGCCGGAGGGAAAAAACCCGCCGACCCAGCGCCCCAAACCTAGACCTAAATGGTCCTACTCAATGCGGTAATGAAGACATACACATGTGAGGGGTTCTTACTGAGAATCGTGTGCGCAAGCGAGCTGACCATGAGTCTAGGCGGCTCGGCGGCGTTCTGCCCTCTCTGGCGAGCAATTAAGGGTCGCTCGGCTGTCGGTTCTGCCCGCAAACACCACAGATGGCTTAGTTCTGGCTCGGTGCAGGTCCCCGACCCGATCCTAGGTTTCGGATGATGAGAGGGAAGAGGATCCGCGACGGCGCGGGTCAACTAGATGCAGAGTCGTCGCTTTCCCTCTCTCTCTCTCGGCTTGGGATCCGGCGCTTTCGCGAGACGGTTGACCCAGGGTGCGGTGCTAGTGTTTATAGGCGTGGGCACGGTTCGTTTGGCCAGCCGAAGCCAAGGTTTCAGCACGGTAGTTGAGATCGTTCGCCATGCGCGCGGAGTAGTGGAAGATGGCAATAGCTAGTGGGCCGCACGCTGAAGTGGTAGAGCACATGTGCAACGACCAGGAGGCACTGGGGATTGGGGCTCGCCAGTCAGCGATACGTGCCGCACGGTTGAGTTGAGGTAGTTTGGGCCGCGCGGAAGCCAGGTTAGCTGGGTCAGCCGTCCGGATTCGGTCCATGTGGCTGAAATCGCTTTCCCTTTATTCTTTTTCTGTTTCGTTTTTTCATTTTTAGATTCCAAACTTTGAATCCAACTTTGTGGTGAATTTGTCCTCAGATTAAATGTACAATTTGTCCTCAGACACTTCTTCAACTATATTTATTTTGTATTGTGTAGTATTTTTCTCTTTCCCTTTCTATGTTATTTTCCAATTTTTTAAATTGTAAATTAGGTTAAATCCCAATTTGAATATTAATACATTTCTATTAATATTGCTAGTATTAAATGCACAAACACATAAATCCAACATGATGCATGGATTATTTTAGGTGTCCTAAATTAATTATTCACCTTAAATATGGTTGTTCCCATGTTATAATGAGTAGAGGGCAAAACATATAATGAGATCCACTCTTTCCTATTATTTACAAATCGAGTATTACAGGTTCCCTCTTTCTTCTTTACAAAGATCACTAGGGATCCAAAGGAGAAGCAATAGGTATAATAAATCTTTTTTTATTGAAGCTCTTCAAGTTGCTTCTTCAACTCAATAGCTCTAGGCTGCTAACTGGTAGGCATTCTTTGCTATTGGTTTGGTTCTAGAAACTAGGTCAATAGTAAACTCCACATCTCATTCTAGAGGCATGCTAGGTAGTTCATTTGTGAACACCTTAGCAAACTCTTGAACTACTAGCATATCTTCTAGTGACTTTGCTTGGATTTGGTTCACCATAGAGTCTAGCAAGCTAGGATGGATTAAGCATGCAACTGTTAATCCTTGGTGGTTGCTAACTATCATTGCTCTCTCAGTGTAGGCTTTTATCCTCCGCCACTGTCTGCCAGCTAGGGTTAGCTATGCCTATATGGTCCACTTCCCCTTATGGTTGTCCAATGCCTCGATTCGATGCTTGTTTAACCATGCTCTTGCTTTGTTTATTCACAATCTTCGTCTCTGCCTTGGTTTCATCTTGTGTCTTGGACTCTTGCATATTCTTATAGGTATTCAATGAGTCTTCTTATGTCTTACTAGAGGTGTTGATCATCTAGATCACCCCTTTGTCTTTGCACAAGTCCACTTTTCATCCTTTGAACTATAACAAAAGACACTAGCAATTTTTTTGGTACAAATGGTTATGTTGATCATAGAACACCAAAGCCTTACTACAAATGGGCTTTTGTCCATTTTCATTATAGTGGCCGCCATCGTGCGCCATAGGAAACAAGGCCCACAACATTTTGGTCAAAAGCTTGATAGTGAGGATGTTATAGAACCATTCAAGAGAGGCCATTTCATAGACCCACTTACACATGGGGATGGCTTGGATGATATCCATGTAGTCACCTAACTAGGAGCTTGACTTTGTGATGGGCTCTAACGAGCACTAGGGGAGAAGCATGACCTTCTCGATACCTAGTATAAATACCAATCGTTCACTAGAGTTTGCATCTTTATCTTAATTGATCTCCCATATTTATATTATATAACTTAGTTGTTGGATTGCTTTCCTAGCTTAGTTTGATAGGTAGTTGATAGGATTGAACCTTATGTTGCATAACTCTTTTGTGATAGACATAACAACACATCCAACAAATCTTAATTGCACATCTAGATAGTTTATTTGTTCTATAAGTTTTGACTATGTGAAAAATAGAGACCTTGGTTTAAGAGATATATTTTAGAATTGCCTAATTCAACATACTTAGGTGTCATGGTCCCTACTAGCTTTGTCTATAGATCTCTTGGACCCCTCTTTTTGATACTTGGAGATTTGTTTAAAATCAAGCGATTTAGTGGCTGAGAACAATAGTGAGAAACCAAACCCTTGAGCACTTATAGATTTTGTCAACCATTCGTGAACAATTTTATTACTCTTGGATGTGAAGCCTCTTAGATGGCTACGAGTCACTTGATGAGCTCTTGTGCTTGTATGACCTACGAGAAAGTTTGTGAAAGCTTCAAATTTTCCTCTACAAGGAAATAAATCTAATAGCAAAGCAAGGAAAATGGTGGGAAAATACCCAACTATGAAGCTTGGTCCTTAGGTTGTTTGGAACTTTTTAATGAAAGGAGTTGAACTTGAGGAAATAAATCGTCATGTTTTTACTTATTTATTATTATATTACTTTGTAGTACTTCCTTTGATTGTGCTTCCCTCTAGGTCTACTTTTTAGTTGTGTACGTTACCATGTTTGCTAGCCCAAGTTAGTGGCGGAGGACCTGTTATGACATATTATGAGAGCTATGATACCTCGAAGACATGTGTGGTGCAATGGTTATTGTATAATGTTTTCATTCAATATATTGCAAGTTCAAATCTTGTTATCTATTTTCTCTCTCTCATCCATACCTCACTTCCTTCCATTGGCCCATACCTCAGTTTTATGTTATCCTCCGCCATTGGTCCAAGTGGTTTGCATGCTCGCAAGAAGGACACCTTTAACTCCAACCACATAGTATGTTCAAATTTGGTTTGAGCTATAACTCTATAAGCATAGTTCAATTCATTTTAGGTTTCTATATATAGAAAGAGATTTTAAAGCTATGCAGTTTTATGCGTAAGTTACGAACAAATGTATGTGGTCTACGTATTGCTCTAGTTCATTGCATCTACCCCCTCCGTCCCAAGATATTTGTCACTTTGGTATTCATGACGATCAAAGTTTCTCAAGTTTGACTAGATTTGCAAGAAATATTATCAATATTTGTATCTCCAAATAAGTTTATTAGGAAAATAGATTTAAAGATCTATCTAATGGTGCTAATTATCTACTACAAAGTTTCCTGTAATCAGCTACCGAAGCAAATGGCCGGCGGGCTGGAAATCAGAATGGTTTTATGTTAAAGTTGACGAAGACAAAGAGAAGCTGGTACAGAGCCCTCTTGAGTTGATCTTCGGAGAAACAAGACCGCGATGCCAAATGGCAGTAGAAGGTCCAACCTGGGCTGCACTGGCTGAATTTAATATTATTTCAGAGCATATTGGCACTAGGGACCTAGTGCAAGAGTTCTTGGCCTTCAGAGTTTTCCCTACTTTAAAAGAATGGGAAATGCCGAAGATAAAGGGGGAGAAGAAAGAAGGGGAACTTGTGCGGTTACCTTACTATTACAAGTTTAAGAAATACTTTAAAACACCTTGTCAAGAGTGGCTGGATACAATTGAAGTAATGTGCAATGAAATACTCGATAACTACTCCAAAAAAGAAGATCAGTTGATGACTGCGGCCTTCAGCACCCGTCCGAAGCGAAGACTGAATCGAGTGCTGGACGCCCTGGGTTTTGAATACCCTGACTACGAACAGCTGAATAAGGGTGCTGAGGGCCAGAAAAGGAAAAGAGTGGCCGAAACTTTAAATAAAGATGAGAAAGAACCACCAAAAGAAAAGGGTGTTCCGAAGAAGAGAAAAGTATCATCTCCGAAGCGAAAAGTATCCGACGAAGAAGAGACTCCCGCATCACCCTCTGCCACTGACGTGGAAGAGATTTTAAAGGTAATGACTGAATCCCTGCCCATGAAGCTAAGTCCATTAAGGCCTCAACTGACGAAGCTTTTTCAGAAGGAAGAGGAGCCCGAAAAAACGAAGAAAACAACTAAAACAAAGAGACAAAGAATTATTGCAGTGACAGAGGTCATTGACAAGACGCCACCGAGGGCTTCAGCTCGGAAGGCGCCAGCCGCTGAAGACGCAACAAATGCCGAAGTCGCACCTTCGGAGGTCGCGGCTACCGAAGCTACGCTGGCTGAAGATTTCAACATGAAAACCACCCTTGAACACATCGACAAAATACTGCTAGACATGGCCTCAGAAGAAGCTACCACAGCTGCCGAAGAGACCGTGGCCACAGTGCCGGGAAAAGGAAAGGAAATAGCCAAGGATACTTCGGAAGACGAAGGTTTCATATTTCAAAATTTAGTTGGACAAGAACTGTCAAGAACCGAAATAGAAGAGCTTAAAGATTATGCCAAATCTTGCGGATATAAGCCAGGAGCACTCCTCTTCGGAGGTATTGACGATGAAAAATTAGACTGTATCCGGGATCAAACCGGAGCTAAGATTATCAGTACTCTATCAAAGAGTATCGGTTTTCCGAAGCTGGAAACGGATATCAGCCGCTACCGACGACAACATATCGTTGGTAGTTTATTTTATTCTAATTTCAAGGTGAACAACTTTTCCCTGACTTTTATTGCTTTTAATAATGAAGATATTTCTAACGAAGGTTGTTTATGTGCAGACTATGTTGTTGAGTAAAGCTTTGAGAATGCAGCAGGATCTGGAAGATAAAAAACACGAGGTTATAATTGAAAATTTAGAGAGCAAAATAAAAGAGCAATCAGCTACTATTGAAAAGAAAGACTTCGAACTTCAGACAACAGAAGGCTTATTGGCAGAAGCCGAAGCTAAAATAGCAGAATTGAATACGAAGCTTCTCTGCCAATCAGAACACTTTGAACAAGAAAAGCAAGAATTTAATGCAAAACTTGAGGCTGAAGTCCAACAAAATTCAGAATTGAAAAAATTATTGTCAAGCCTTCAAGACAAATGCTTGGAGTTTAGCAATAAATGTATTGGTCGGCTAAAAAAGATCTTCCACTCGGTCGGGGCCAGCAGTGGGAAATTCACCCCGTCAGCTAAAGATTTACCAAGGACCTTCGAACATATTGAAGGTGAAATTGATGAGCTTGACGAAGTTATAGCCGGGCACGGTGACTTCTGTGCCTGGGTAGCTTCTCGGGGCACTGCTGTAGCATTTCTGAAAGCTGGCTGCGACCATGGAAGAATTGTTAATAGGCCCAATTTCACTCTACCACCATCAATTTTAGATGATATTCCTGACCTCGCTCGAAGCATTTCTAATAGATTTGTAAAAATGATATGGACAAAAGGCGGGCGAGAAAAAGCTGGAGACGAAGCTCGAAGTCATCTTGAACCAGTAAGGAATCATACCTTGTGCTTACCTTTTCCTTCAAACTTGATTTTCACTCACAACATTTTAATTCATGTAGGATGACGAAGCCGAGACCGATGCTTAAAGAGTATGTCGCCGAAGCTGAGGCTCCATGAAGATCAGTAGGAGTAGACTATAGAAAAACTCAAGAAACTTTTGTAATAACTTTTGTAAATATAGCTAAACTGTTCTTAATGAATTTTGTTCATACCTTGTAATATATTCTTACCCTTCCATCAATGTATGAGGTGCTTTGATGTGGACGAAATTAGCATTTTGAGCCGAAGGTGAAAAAAACACCTTCCCTTCTTTCGTACACAACAAAGCATAAAAGACAGCTTTTTCTTTTTGCCGAAGCCTTTCTTTAACACCGAAGCAACCACTTATGCTATGATGATGATTATCCTACATATGTCTGAATGAATGTTTATGAATGCAAATGTTATGATGTAATGTGGTGTGCGAATGAATGACCAAACACATCTTCGGAGCCATAACCACAACTGTTATTTCCTTAGAAATAATCACATATCAGCGCTGACTTTTCGCTGTAAGCCTCCCTTAGGAGCTTCTTCGCCTTTAACTTTCGGCGGTATCGGCGTTTATTTTTCGCTGTAAGCCTCCCTTAGGAGCTTCTTCGCCTTTTACTTTCGGCGGTATCAGCGTTTATTTTTCGCTGTAAGCCTCCCTTAGGAGCTTCTTCGCCTTTTACTTTCGGCGGTATCAGCGTTTATTTTTCGCTGTAAGCTCTGCATTCCCTTTGGAATGACTTTTGAGCAGAAAACTTACACTGCGCTCCCTTTGGAACGACTTCTTTGGTAGCTTCGTCGTGCTCTGCATCCCCTTAGGGACGTCTTTCGAGCTTCTCCCCTGTTTTCTTTTTCCTTTTGGCACTCAATGGTGCGCTCTTAGTTTTTACATTTACATCTTCGGGGATTTTGCTCTTATAGAGCTGAAATAAAAGAAAAATTACATGCTATGGCCCCATTAAAAACCTTTCTGCCCCTTCAGAAAGGAAAAAGGTGCCATAAAAATAAAATAAAATATGAAAAAATTACATCAAGCTATACATAATATCGCCGAAGCTCATCCGCATTCCAAGATCTAGGAATGTCGTTGCCGTCTATATCCTTCAATCTGTATGAACCGGGTCTTGACGAAGATACTACCAAAAAGGGGCCCTCCCATTTCAGCTGCAATTTGCCCACTGTATCTGGGTTAGCCACTCTCCGAAGCACCAAATGTCCTGGCTCAATGTTCTTTAGCCGGACCTTTCTATCACGCCATTTTATTGTTTCGGCTTGATATTTATTGATGTTTTCCATAGCTTGGAGCCTGATCTCTTCTATAGCATCTTTTTCCACAGAGTAATCAGCTTCAGATTCTGATTCTGCCGAAGCTACTACTCTTATTGATCCAGTTTTAGCTTCTTCCGAAGTTATTGCTTCGTCACTAAATAATAATTTGAATGGGGTAAAGCCTGTTGACCTTGATGTTGTTGTGTTGTGGCTCCACACCACTTTGATTAATTGATCTGGCCACTTTCCCCTGGGTTGATTGAAGATTAACTTCATTATTCCTGTCATTATGATGTCATTGGCTCTTTCAAGTCCATTTGACTCCGGATGTCTAACTGATGCAAAATGGATCCTCGTGCCAATTTGATCACAAAATTCTCTGAAAGCTTTGGAGTCGAACTGTGTCCCATTATCTACAGTGATAGCTTTTGGCACTCCGAAGCGACAAACAATGTTCTGCCAGAAAAACTTTTGAATGGTGGCCGAAGTTATTGTGGCTAAAGGCCTTGCCTCAATCCATTTAGAAAAATATTCCACTGCCACTACAACATATCTTAAGTTTCCTTGGGCTGGTGGTAACGGACCTAACAAATCAAGGCCCCACCTTTGCAATGGCCAAGTGGGTTGTATCAGCTGAGTCAGAGACGAAGGTTGTTTTTGATCTCTTGCACATTTTTGGCAACCTTCGCACTTCTGAACTAATTCCGCTGCATCCGAAGCTGCCTTCGGCCAATAAAACCCTTGACGAAAAACTTTTCCAAGCAACGACCTAGATCCAATGTGAGATCCACACAGGCCTGCATGTATTTCCTTCATCAATTCTATGCCTTCGGTTCTGGATAAACACTTGAGTAATGGAGCACAGACTCCATGCTTGTACAGCTCCCCTTCTATTATGACGTATGGTCGAGCTCTTGCCTCTATTCTCCTGTTATAAGCTTCGTCATCTGAAAGGAAGTTACCCTGAAGGTAAGAGATGATCTCAGTTCTCCAGTCTTCACTATAAGCAGGAGATATGTTGAGGATTGCTCTTTCAAGAAGCTCCACCGAAGGTGCTTTTATTGTTTCGAAAAATACATCCGAAGGTAGGGGCAGCCCCTGTGCTGCTGACTTGGCTAGTAAATCAGCATGTTCATTCTCTCCTCGAGGAATATTTTTGACAGAAAATCCTTCGAAGGAAGCTTCAATCCTTCGGACCGTGTCTAGATATTTCTCAAGCTTCGGGTCTCTAGCTTTACAACTCTTGTCAATATGACCCGAAACAACCTGGGAGTCAGTTTTAAGAATGGCCCTTCTGATTCCCATTGCTTTTAACTTCCGAAGACCCAAGAGCAGAGCTTCGTACTCAGTAATATTGTTTGTGCAACTGAAATCGAGTCTTGCCGCATAACAAGTTTTAACTTTAGAAGGTGAAACCAACACAACAGCTGCTCCTGCTCCGAAGGTTTCCCAAGACCCATCGCAAAACACTGTCCATGCTTCGGCATCTCTATTTGTTTCTTCATCCTGAGCCCCTGGCGTCTAGTCAGCAATGAAGTCTACCAACGCTTGAGACTGGATCGAAGATCTATGCACGTAGTCAATGCAAAATTCATTGAGCTCCGCTGCCCATTTTCCAATCCGTCCAGTGGCTTCTCTGTTTCTCATAATATCCTTCAACGGTTGCGAAGAAGGAACAACAATATTGTATGCTTGGAAATAATGTCGAAGCTTTCTGGAGGCCATCAAAACAGCATATAACACCTTCTCCAATTCTGTATAGTTTTTCTTTGACAAACTAAGAACCTCAGATACAAAATATATTGGGGCCTGCTTCTTGACTTGGCCATCAAGCTTCTCCTGGACGAGTGCCGCACTTACCGCTGAGTGCGAAGCTGCCACATATAATAACAAAGGAGCCCCTGGTGTTGGTGGAGTTAATGTTGTTAGATCTATCAAATATTGCTTCAACTCTTCGAAAGCTTTCTGTTGAATTGGTCCCCATTGAAAGACTTCGGCTGACTTCAGCACTTCGAAGAATGGTAAATTTCTTTCTGCTGATCTGGATATGAATCTATTGAGAGATGCCAGCCTCCCCGTCAATCTTTGGGCCCCCTTTTTTGTACTTGGTGGCTCCATTCGAAGTATGGCTTCAATTTTACTTGGATTAGCCTCAATTCCCTTTGTTGAAACCAGGCATCCAAGAAATTTCCCCTTCTTTACTCCGAAGACACATTTTTCTGGATTCAGTTTTAGACCAGCCTGTTTAAAATTAGCGAAGGTCTCCTGCAGATCAGCAATGTGATTTTCTTGCTTCGTGCTTTTTACAATGATGTCATCAACATAAGTTAACACATTTCTGCCTATCTGTGATTGAAGAACCTTTGTTGTCATCCTGCTGAAGCTTCCTCCAGCATTCTTGAGCCCCTCAGGCATCCGAAGGTAACAATATGTTCCACTAGGGGTTATGAAACTGGTCTTCGGCTCATCCTCCTTCTTCATCCAAATTTGATGATAGCCTGAATAGCAATCTAGCAGACTCATAAGCTCTGATGAAGCTGCTGCATCAACTAAGGAATCTATCCTTGGCAATGGAAATTCGTCCTTCGGACATGCCTTGTTAAGATCTGTAAAATCGATACACATTCTCCACTTGCCATTGGCCTTTTTTACCATAACAGTGTTAGCTAACCATTCCGGGTATTTTACTTCCCTGATAACTCCTGCACTGAGGAGTCTTTTGACTTCATTCCGAGCCCCTTCGGCCTTGTCATCAGACATTTTTTGAAGCCTCTGCTTTCTGGGTCTGAAGGATGGGTCAACATTGAGCGAGTGCTCAATAACATCCCTGTTAACTCCGCAAAGATCATTAGCTGACCATGCAAAAACATCTTTGTTGTTGAGCAAAAACCTTATCAAGGTTTTCTCTTGTTTTTCGGATAATTGGGAGCCCAACAGCACTTTCTGCTCTGCTATGTCCTCGCATAAGAGCATGGGCTTCGGCTGATCTGCCGAAGCTGCTTTCTCCCTTCTGAATTTGTACTGTTCACAAGCTTCAGCTCCATCTATGTTATGTATTACTTTTGAGTTAGTCCAGTTTCCTTCAGCCCTTCTGGCAGCTTCCTGACTTCCATGAATAGCAATGGATCCTTGATCCGAAGGTATCTTCATGTAAAGATAGGCATGATGAAGAATTGCTTCGAAAGCATTGAGAGTACCACGACCAATGATTGCATTGTAAGGGTACTCCATGTCAACAATATCAAACACAACTTGCTCAGTTCTGGTGTTGTTAATGAATCCGAAGGTCACTGGCATGGTTATCTTGCCCAGTGCTACAATATGTCTTCCTCCGAAGCCACAGAGAGGGTGTGTAGCATCATGAATCTTGTCTTCTGGCTCTTGCATTTGTCTGAAGGCCTTAGCAAATATAATATCAGCTGCACTACCTGTGTCAACCAAAACATTGTGGACCAGAAACCCTTTGATAACACAAGAAATAACCATAGCATCATTGTGAGGGAAATCTTTGAGTTGAAGGTCCTCTTGGGAAAAGGTGATTGGAATGTGAGACCATCTTGACTTGATGAAGGGTCCTTGCACTCCAACATGTTGTACCCTTCTCTGCGCTTCTTTCTTCTGCTTTTTGTTGGCTGGCTCTGAGCATGAACCACCTGTTATCGGGAGCACCAGCTTCGGGGCCGAAGCAGCTCCAGCTTGATCGTTGAACGAAGCCATCAGCTCAAAAAAGTGGAAGTGAGTTGACCGGAGGTGGGCGCCAATGTTGGGGACTTGTTCTCAAATGCTAAGAGTTAAGAACAAGACAACATGAAGTGTTAAATGTTAAAGCCCTTCGTCCTTCGAAACATTATTTCCCTTCGGGATATAACGAGCCTCGGACGAAGGTCGCAAACAGAATACTTTCGTAAGTACATTAAGCAATAATGAAGGATTTATATAAAACATAAGAAGAAGAAATATAAACATTATCTTAACATCATTTCTATTTTATTATCATGGAAAAATAGAAATGATATTAAATTACAAATGTACCTTCGGCTTGCAGGAAAGCAAGAGTACATAGATGTCGCAAAAGCAGATAATAAGTCCGCGTGAACAGTACGGGAGTACTGTTCATCTATTTATAGGCGTGGGACGCAGCCCATGTAAAATTACATTCATGCCCATTACATTTGCTAATGACTTATAACAATCTATTAAGGTCTAAGTAGTCTTTTCATCTTTAGGTCGGTTTGTAATTCCGAAGCTTCATGAATGGCACCCTTCGGCAACACGTACGGGCAGCTTCATTCTGTAGGACCTTCGGCGACGAAGCATGGTCCCAACAGGGGTTACCAGCTGAGGATTAGGAGCCTTGAGGGTACCCCTAATTATGGTCCCCGACATATATATAGAAAGAGATTTTAAAGCTATGCAATTTTATGCGTAAGTTACGAACAAATGTATGTGGTCTACGTATTGCTCTAGTTCATTGCATCTACCCCCTCCGTCCCAAGATATTTGTCACTTTGGTATTCATGACGATCGAAGTTTCTCAAGTTTGACTAGATTTGCAAGAAATATTATCAATATTTGTATCTCCAAATAAGTTTATTAGGAAAATAGATTTAAAGATCTATCTAATGGTGCTAATTATCTACTACAAACATTAATATTTTGTTGTATATATTTGGTCAAAGTTAAAAAAAACTTTGACTTCTCGAAAAGTGAAAACCACAATCATTTTAGTACGGAGGCAGTAGTTATAAATAGAAATTCGAAAAGAAGTCTATTCCCACTTTGTCTGCGTGATATTTTGGTCTTCTCATCACGTTAGTAGCCTCTCGAGCGGAAGAAAAGGCAAATTACTTACTCCACTGAATAAACAATGCCAGCTCCGCTGGAGTGTGGCAGAAGTGTTTTTTTTTCTGAACATAATGTGTAGTTTTGAAAAAAAAAACAGTTCTGCTGTTTTAATTCAGAAACAAAACATTCTGGACTCGTCATCTTCTCGTGCATGTGCATGCGGGACGGAACGGATGCGTCCAGTTGAGCTGTGCTGTGCTGTGCTGTGCATCCTCCTTCCGTGCGCGACCCAAGGGGTACCACCGTAGGGAGGTGTGTGTGGTTGTTGATTTATTTTCGCCGTCTATCCTTGTTGCTGGGCACGAGAAACACGACGACGGAGCATCCAAAACGGTGGCATCAAAAGCTCTGGCCCGTCCACCCATACTGATCGTGGCCGCGACGGCGACGTTTCGTCGGGCGGCAGCAGCAAGCCAACCACCACGAACGAACGAACACGTTCGCTCTTGGCATTTCCTCTCATCCCTCGGCCTTGGGTTGCTGTTGCTGATGGGCCAATGACTACAAAGCCTGCCACTGCCATGCGTTGTGGTCTCGAGGAACTGCGGACGGAAGCGACACTGGGGCCGGCAAACAGGCACTGGTGCGCGTTGGCTAACATGTCGGAAATCAAAGCTGTGGTTAAGCCGGCGAATCAGAGATATCATCTCGTGAGCTTCTTGTACTCCACCTCCACTCGCCTCATCACTCATCAGTCATCACTCACCTCCCGCACCGACGCGACCCAGGAAAAGCAACGACAACGTCCCCAAAAGCTGCAGCCCCCGAGGGCCGCAGGCCGCACCGGAGAGGCCGAGAGGGCAGGCGTACGCGGACGCGCGTGCGGGAAGGCGTGAGCAATGGCCGGTACGGCGGCAATGGCCTCCTTAGCCGCGGTGGCGGGAGCATGGCTCGACCTTGACGGGCTGACAACCCTGTTTCCGTCGTCGGGCGGCGGCCGCGCCGAGTTGCTCCCGCTGCTCGGCTGGCCGCCGTCGGCCGGCGAGGCGCTGCGGGCCGCGTGGGACGCGGCGCGCGCGGCGGCCGTGGCGCCGGCGCTGGCCGCCGCGTCGTGGGTCTGCCTGGCCCTGTCGACCATGCTCCTCGCCGACGCCGTGTTCCTGGCCGCCGCCAGCCTTCTGCCCCGGCGGACGCCGTACCGGGCGCCGTGCCCCATTGCCGGCCCCACCGCCGAGGTGGACGGGGACGAGGAGGAGGCCGGCTGCAGCGTCGGCTACCCCATGGTGCTCGTCCAAATCCCCATGTACAACGAACGGGAGGTCCGTGTTCACTCTCTCTGTACACTACATTGGCGCCTCGGCACCAACGCAATGCAAATGCCGTACCATTCCTTCCCTTTCCTTTGTGTGCGCGCAGGTGTACAAGCTTTCCATTGAAGCAGCATGCGGGATGTGGTGGCCGTCGGATAGGATCATCGTACAGGTTCTGGACGATTCCACGGATCCGACGGTTAAGGTAAACTTCGAATCTTCTAGCCTTCAGTCATCGTTAGGTTGCCAGCTGAAGTGATGAGTCAAATAGGTTTAATTTTTTTTTAAAAAAAATCGCCTTTTACTAAATCAAGTTCAAGAAAAAAACACTAATATTTGTGACATCAAATACATATTATTATATTAATTATAAAATACATTTTGTAGCAAGCATATTTAAAAGTTAAAACATTAATGTTTGTATTATTTCCAACTATTTAACTCCATTCAAATACTATAACATTACACTCTATGGAGCTAAAGCTAATGCTAAGTTACGTCTCAACTCGAGTTTCAACGCTGTCGGAGAGAAAATCTCCGGCCGGGTGGCGGAATGCACCCGCCCTAAATCCTAAGATGAGGAGGGGGCCTAAGCGCTTTGCCTGTCTGCTAGATGAACGATAAACACAAGAGCACACAAGTGTTTAGAGTGGTTCAGGCCGCCGGAGCGTAAAACCCTACTCCACTGTGAGTTGTATTGCTGCCTTGCTGGTGCTCGAGAGCTTTGAGAACTTCCCGAGGGTCTAAGTTGGCTTGAGTGAATCTGCCTTGTAACGTCGTGTGCCTTCCCTTTTATAGCCCAAGGGAGGCACATACAAGGTTATTGAGCCCCGACATGCGGGCCCAGGGACATAATGGAAGAAATACATGGAGCAACTAATGCAGGTGACGTCTGAGAGGTCTTCTGGCGCCTAGATGTCTGCAGCCCGCGTAGCGTTGACATGCGACGATAGCTTCCTTGGCAACGTACGAGTAATGATGGGCGTAGTGCACGCGGCAGTATGGGCGTGCAGTCTGCCAGAGGAATGGACAGACATGCTGCCTGTGGGATGGACAGGTCGCTGCCTACTAGCGGAATGGACAGGACTCCTTAAATGCGGAGGCGGCATATCGCCTGCCAGCGGAATGGACAGGCACACCGCCTGCGGAATGGACAGGTCTCATTAAATGCCGAGGCGGCACATCGCCTGTCAGGCGGCGCGCCTTATCCGCAATAAATGCAGGGGCCGCGCAACCCGGAGGCCTTACGTCAGGCTCCGCCCGCTGGCTTACGCCACGCGCAGTAGGTCGCGTGGCAGCATCGGGTCTCCGCCTGGGCGGGGAGTAGTAGCGTATGCGGACAGGTCCGCACCAGACTGGGTCCGGACACGTGTCGACACCGGACCCCCGCCTGGGTCCTGTTCAAGGCCCGGGTATGTACTGTCCTGGGACCTTGGGACCCCCCCTGTGGGGACCCAGATCCCATACGGGGGGGGTCCGGATCCCATTCCAGGGGTCCAGCTTGCACACGTGGAGGTCTAAGACCAATCTTGGGGGTCCTGGACTGTATATCCGAGGGTCCGGGACCAACCCTGGGGGTCCGGACTGTATACCCGAGGGTCCGGCGCTCTCCCGTGAGGGTCCGGACCACTGTTGATTCCTTGGAGTATATTACCTTCTCTGGACACGTGGCGGCTCCGGACCCGCCCACGTGGTGGAGTCGGGCGCTGCTGTGGATCCAGAGTAGCCACCTGAGATTGGGGCGAGCCGTGGCTTGGTCCCATACGCAGCACTTCTTCCACGCGACTAAGGGATAGCCGCGTGGGTTCTTCGTCTTTTTACAGTAGCAGGGGGTACCCTACTTTTAGCGTACCGACAAACGCATAGACTGAAAATGACAATGCACTAAACCTATAGTGACAGCATGACAACGAGGAAATTATATCTAAATATACATTATGTCTAGCTATGACAATGCAGTAAAAAATAGATAGACTAGCACGTGCTCTAAGATGCATAACTTTTACTATATACCTAAATATACATTATGTCTAGCTATATAATAAAAATTATATCTTGAAAATTATATGTTTGTGTCTCTTATACGTTTATCTTGAGTTCTCGATCTTGTGATCTACCCTATAAATTCATTGCCGAATAATTCTCGACAGTTGGACGACCTTGGACGCTAGGTAGGGGATATTGTGCTAATCATAGTAGATTTGATGGCAGCCATGAGCTTTGCACAAGGAGAATAGGGTTTTTTCGGCAATTTCAGATTCGCCGCCGATGAGCTTAGGAATATCAAGCCAGCCCTAGAAACCCCGGTAGCTACATGTCCTTCTTCCAAGCTTTTGCAGATCCATTTCTGCACTTTGACCTAGGCTCAACCTTGACCCTGATCCAGTTTTGGGTTAGGCTCCAACTCAGATTTCGACCTTGACTTAGACTACCGTTATTTGGGAGATTGTTTCGTCTTCATGGCGGACTCTAGGCATTGGGAAGGTCAGTCCTCGGATCAGGCATCGACGGTGAAAACTAGACCTGCGTTGGTGTGCTTGGAGGATAACGACCAGATCCAGATGGTCGACTTCCAAGGCCAACATGTATATGCCACACCGACACAAAACATCATGATCGCAAAACTTGTACTAGACAAAATCACTCTACTACTTCCTTAGGGCAAGGCCCATGATGACCTACAAAACATTCAAAACCTAATGGCATATGTGGTGATGTGCACGGATGCTGCTACAACTCCAACACCAACTCAGGATGTTATCGAGTCATCTGATGATTCAACCTGGAAGGAGCTAGGACACCAATGAGATCTAGAGTCATCGCCTAGACAGGTCCATGGGCGCTTCTTCTTATCCCCACCAAGAAGGAACTCAACAACCATCTCTGCCTAATAGGACTCGGACTCCCTCGCGAGACAAACCGACGTGCCGAGTCAGACCAACCTCATCCACACCAACCCAGGGATGTTCGCAGGTGTCGAGATCACGACAATGATGGCTACGAAGCGGAGTGAGAGACTTGCTACAAAGTCCCTCGGGGCTACCAGTAGGCTTCAAGCCACCTCTTGGTTTCAATTGTCAAATCTTTCACGGGCATGCTAAGCCGAGTCAGCAGGTCCGAGAACTTCAAACCCCCTCCGTCGAGTCATAGGATGGTCATACTAATCCATTGGATTGGCTCAAGTTATACCAACTCTCCATCACCACGGCTGGGTGGGGACTCCTCGGTCATGGCAAAGTACCTACCTATGTGCCTAGGAAACAACATCAGGAAGTGGCTGTTTGACCTCCCGGCCAATACTGTTGACTCATGGTAAGAACTCAAGTACATATTCATCAATAACTTCGGCATGACCTATGAACAAGACAAGACGTAATACGATCTCGAGTAGATCGTGCAGAAGGAAGATGAAACCCTGCCGAGCTACATCAAATGCTGGTGGAATATCAAGGTCGATGTTTCAAGTATGTCGGAGGAAATGACAATCTATGTCTTTTGTAAGGGCCGCGGGAACAGAGAGCTCTAGCAGAAGCTCATTCTAAAGGCTCCAACAACTCTACCCGCTCTCTTACAAGTGGCTGCTAAATATGCCATGAGCGAAGAAGTGATGTAGAGTATGTCCTCATCACAAAAAGAAAAGGGAAAGATTGAATAGAAGGTCGATCAAAAGATTGAACACGGTCGAGTAGAGTTTTGATAGCCTAAAGGGGTCTCTCCGGCTGAGTCATCCAGAGGTAGGACGAGAGGAGGATCTTGAACCTCACTGAACAAGGCATCATTGCAGGCTATGTCCAAGCTTACTAAGCAATTCTAGTTAGATCCCAATGACTCTTCCAAGATCACACACATCTGGGCCAGCATTTCATCATCGTCATCCGAGTCACTAACTCGGATCATTACTTTCTTCCTCTTCTTAGAGGAGGAAGGAGGATTGGTTTTCACTAGGGAAGGCGGACCAACAAAAGTCCTTTTGGCTAGTTGCTCTAGAAAATGGTTTGGTTCGGATTCTTCATAGTTTTTGGCGACCCATGTGGGTTCCTCCTACGGAGTACAATGCACACCAACATTTATATTGAAGTATGAGCTAGATAACTCCGAACACAAGATGAAGTGACAGAGTTCTGAGATATACCTTCGAGCGAGGGGCTGCCAGCGAATATGCCTCTACATAGCAACCCTCTACCAATTTTTGATGGAGCTAAATATTTGGGATAAGAGTTTCTTGGCCACCGACCCTTCAATCTCATCTGAAGAAGACCAAGAGGGGTCGGACAAACCCCCATACTCTTAGGTATAACTTGCCTTCTCGCGTAGTGGGGGAACTTGGCCCTGGACCCAGTTACTAGACACATGGACAACATTAAACCTGAGTTCCTTCATGTCTTGAATCATTTTCATGGCGGCCAAGATAACTTCAGTGAATTTCAGTGCCAGATCACTCATCCATTCTAACTTCAGAACTGGTCGCCGGCCCATGAATTCAGGAAGTTTTGGCTCGTGCTTTCCCACATAAAACCAATGTTTGTGCCAGTTTTGTGCAAAGTTTTAAATGGGCAATCCAAATATTAGCGGTCACGCGCAATTGGACTCTTCCCCCCACAACAACAACATGTTGCTTTTTGTTCGGTCGAGGACAAAGGAAGAACAAGTATTGGAAGATGGGGAAGAAAGGGGCAATTCCTAGTTAGGCCTCGTAGAGATGCATGAAGATGGCATTGTGCAAGATGGAATTAGGGTTTAGGTGGATGAGTTCTATCTTGTAATAATGCAACAATTCCCTAAGAAATTGAGAAGCGAGGAGACCAAATCCATGTAGAAAGAATTGATGAAAAAACACAATTTGACCGGCATCAACCATAGGAAAGTTATCTTTACTTGGAAGCTTTTACATGAGATTCTTCGCATGAAATAGTCCCGTCTCTACTAGAGTTCGCAGCTCATTCAAATCAATGGTAAACTCATGCGGGTAGCGGCCATGGATGCTGCTCGGGATCTAGAGGGCGGCTGGGCGATTAAGGATTTCGTGAAAGACAACCCGAAAGTGGAATTAGAGCACTAGAAATTGATAGGCCGGTGGAAGACTGAAGGTCGCGGGTTTATTTATAAGTCATAGCTGAAGACCAAGCGCCACTTTCCTCGAAGATGAAAACCTAAGAAGCTAGAAGCTGAAGCGGCGTGAATCTACATAACCAAGAGTGTCAGTCTAGAGTTTTGGCCGAGTCCCCTTATCAGTAAAAGGCTGAGTCCCAGAACATATGTATCGAAGCAGAGGACTCGACTATCGACAGAAACACCTCAGAATGTCAGAAACGATGTTTCGCACATACGACTCAATTCAAAAGTCCAATATGCTCGAGCGAGTACCTCTGCCATATCATAATCGGGGGCTACTCTTAAAGATATGTACCAAGGGCACTTGAGAGCACTTCAACAAACAAGACCCTGACAGGTGGGTTCGAGAATCGAGAACTCAACAACGTTATCCAAGGACTCAACCCATATGTCAGAGAGATGCCAGACTCGTCCGAGAAAAATGAAGGCGCGTGATCTTATCAGATCAGTAGATAAGGTTGATATCCATGTAATAGGGTAGAATCCGGATGATAAGGAAAATCTGCATGTAAAGGTAGAACTAAGAGTCCTAATTAGACTCGGTTAGGATGATACGTATCCTTTTCTAGTACGAGACCATATAACCTTCTTGTAAGAGTCCCCACTTTGGACTATAAAAGGAGGGATGGGGCGCACCATGAAGACAGATCATCGGATCATAAGCAATAGCCACCGGCATACAAGATGTAGGGTATTATCTCGCATCGAGAGTCTGCAACTATCTAAATCTTCGTGTCTACTATGCATTTACCTTTAGTTCTCAATCTCGTGATGCACCCCATAAATTCAGTGCGGAATAAGCTCAGTAGCTATCATCCTTAGGAGCTGATAGTAGCAGCTAGTAGCGGCAACATATTCTGTTTTTGTTGTGAAGGACCAAGACACCAAAGAGAATCTGAAACTGACATATACTAAGTGGCTTTAACATCCAAACAACAATCTATAAAATCTGCATCAGAATACCATGGGCACATGTCAATCATGTGTTAGCACACTATCACTTATCACACATGGACACATATCCACCATGTGTTTGTATACTATCTAGAAAAATCAGAACGACTTCTTTATGAGCGAGTACGTTAGAGGATGGTGTGTAACTGCATATAGCTACAAAAGGTGCACATAGCTACATCGGATACAAATAGAGGTGACAATAAACTCTAAATTTTACATTATAAAATTTAAGAATCGGATTGAATTATGATCAGGCTCTATTCTATTCATTTTTAAACTAAAATAAATTTAGGGCCTTAACGAATTGTGAAGAAACATTTGGATTGCCATCCATTACCAGTCCATAGATACAAATGGACATGCAAACATTTCACTTCACAGATTTCTACACCTTTTCAGTGCAACGTTGAAACATTTATGGTACTTGAATTAGTTACATATTAAAATAAAAAAAACAAGTACTGCGCACATTAGGCGAGCTAACATTACTGAATTTTTCTGTTGCGCTCCTCAAAGATATATCTCATATTTAATGCTCTGAATAGGATTTGGTGGAGCTTGAATGCAAGTTTTGGGCTAACAATGGAAAGAACGTAAAATATGAGGTGAGGAACAATCGGACAGGCTACAAGGCGGGTGCGCTGAAACAAGGGATGCTCTACGAGTATGTTCAACAGTGTGATTTTGTCGCTGTGTTTGATGCTGATTTCCAACCAGAACCTGACTTCCTCGTGAGGACCGTCCCATATCTTATTCATAATCCACGAATTGCTCTTGTTCAAGCACGGTGGGAATTTGGTAAGCATGAAAACGCTCAACTACCTGGCCACGAGTTCATTTGATTAGGAACTTAGGGCATGCTTGTGGCTATCATTGCCATTACACTAATTTTAAGTTTAGCGAAAGAGTTTATAGCATAATGATTAAGACTTCCGAGTAACACCTACACGTCCCGGGTTCGATTGCCCTCGGGGGCGAATTTTGGGGTTGGTTAAAATATTCCCTCGCTCTGTCTCGCTTGTTTCTAGATTATGTCTTGCACACCATCCTTCAGTTGAGCCATTGTAGAGTGCACGGTGACGGCCCACTAGTGATGGAGGGCCAGGGTTCTCGGGGATTTTCTAGACCACGACCATGTTTCGGTGTCTTCTTAATATAATAGGTGTCTTCTTAATATAATATCGAAAGGACGATCTTTTCCTCTTCGGCTAAGTTTTTTACACTAATTTTAAGTTCTGATATATAAATGTAGTTTTCAAAGAATTTCTCGCAAGTTTGTCATATTAAATTATAGTTTATTAAATCAGCAGTTGCCTCTATTGTAAACTGGTTTAAGACAAATAGCTAATCAGCTACCAAAATATTTGAAAACGGATCCACAAAATGAAATTATAATCTTTAGCGATGTAGTGGCTATTGAATATATTTTTCTACTTTTTTTTAATATAACAGTTAACCAAAAGAATCCTTTTTGAAGCTGTTAGATTTGTTTACTTGAATTTGCAATAATTCTTATTTCTGTTATACTACAGTGCAGTATATTGCACCAAAAGTCCAAAACAACTATGAATTGCCTCTTATTATGTCCTTCGTTGACCATGCTGTTGCATTTATTTGCTTAGTTTTAGCAGTTAGCATAAGCACATGTATAAATGCCATGTAGCTTATCACCAATGTTTTATCGAGGGGCGACAGCTGGGGGCACAGAGGGCAATGTCCCCTTAATGCTCCCATAATTCTATAGGACATTGTTGGAAACCAAAAAGTACCTCGCGGACGGTCCGGCCCTGAGGCCGGACGGTCCGCGGTGGTGGCGTGGACGGTCCGCGCGTGCGCAGAGTCAGTTAGGGTTCCTAGTTTCTCGCGGGATTTGTTACCTAAAACCGTGGGATTAACTCGGAAATCAGTTTGAAGCGGATCCAGACCTCCCCCTTTATATAGATGAAGGGCTACAACCGATTGAGCCCCCAACAGTCGATCAAATCAAGTCTATTTCTCGTTTTTACCTTATGCATTAGGAGTAGCTCTAGTTTAGTATTCCAACCCCTAAATTCTCCGCTTCTCTTCGACTCTACGTCGATTAGAGGAGTCTAGGTCGGTCTGCCCGAGCCTAGACATCACCTAGGATCTCTCCTCCCCGACGGGATCCCTCCCGGGAGCGAAATTCAGGCGCCGCCGGCGACCTTCGCCACCCCCTGCGCACGCGTATCGTCCGGCCATCAGGCAGGAAACCCTATCTCTGCGCCAGGCCGCGGACCGTCCGCCCTTGTGCAGAGAGCACCGCCACGGTTCGTGTTGACTGATTGGCGCCCGAAAAAGGTGTCAACATACTTTTGGCGACTCCGCTGGGGAAAGATGTTTAGATCTACTAAAAATCAGGCCCTCAAATGGCCGGTTCTAAAGATCACACCGATATCTCCCCGGACAATATCCTAAAGCCGGCTGTTGAAAGTCTGACGGTCGATGAGCAACATCAATATGAGGACTACATGCGTCAAACGAAGAAGAAATTCTTATCACAATACACGGTGGATCGCCACCAGAAAGTTATCAAACATGGAGAGACCGACGTCGCATCTCTTCTATCTTCGCTTCAAGTCCCCAACGTAAGTAAACCCGACGACATCCAATCTATTAAACAGTATGTAGATCATCAGCAAAATCAAATGAAACAACAGATTGGAGGGTTAGAAGAGTCAATTAGAAAATTAACGCGTACGTTGAAAAAGTCTGTTGCTCCTAGTTTTCCATCATACGAAACTAGTAATAAGGTATTTATGTCTAATGTATCGGCAACAAATGGGGATTCGCAACCCTAGCCTTTGTATGGTATGCCGATGAACTCATATTCAGGGCAAATACAACCACCGCCGTCCCTGCTTGGCAGATCGGCGCCCCTGAAAACGGTTGGACCGTCCGAGCCTCTGTCCCAACCGTCCGGCCCATACGCGGACCGTACGACTTGCTTTGCCGGACAGTCCGGGGCCGCCCTAGGACCACCGTCGTCCCTGATTGGCAGATCGGTGACCCTGGACGTAGTCGGACCGTCCGATCTGCTGCCCGGACCGTCCGGCCCTTACGCGGACCGTCCGGCTTTCCCTGTCAGACAGTCCGGGGCCGCACCAGGACTACCACGTGGTGTCCCTGTTAGACTATGTGTGTGTGAGTGTGTGTGGGCCGGCACCACTGTTGGGCTGCCGGCCCATTAGGGTTAGGGTTGAGTCTCTATATATATGTACCACATCTCCTATCAATAGAAATAATTCACTATTCTACGTGGTATGAGAGGATTAGGTTTAGGGTTTCCTCCCACCTTCCACTGCAGCCGTCGGCGGCTCCTTCCCACCCCACAGCCGCCGCCTGCCATTGCTGCCCCCGGGACTACCTTCCCTCCCGGGGGCGGCCTCCCACATCCCAGTTGCCATCTCCCACGACCGAGCTCCAGTCTGCCCCCGCCGGCCCACCCCCATCCGCACCACCTCGTCTGCAATGGGGAACAACATCGGGGGCAAGCGCAAGAGCACCAAGGTGATGCAGTTGGACGGCACCTCCTTCCGCGTGAAGCCCCCGGCGGCGGCGGCCGACGTGCTGCGGGACCACCCGGGCTTCCAGCTGCTCGAGTCGGAGGAGGTCAAGCTCCTGGGCGCCCGCGCGCACCCGCTGGCCCCCGACGCGCCGCTCTGTCGGGAGGAACCCGCGCCCAACCATTCCCGAGGCCATGCCGCGAGGGGCCACGAACCCGTGCGCCGCCGCCGGGAAGACGCGCCCCCACGCCCAGATCCACCGGGTGTTCTCCTCCCTCCCTCACTGACCGTCGGCCTCTCGGCTGTGCGCGGTCTCCGACCTCCACGGCGGTGGGCGGCCTCCTCTCTCTCCTTGGCGGCCCAGCCGTCGGTTCTTGACGGGACCTCCACCCGCACTGCCTGCGCGCCCTCCAGTGGAGCGGCGGCGGCGGCGGCCGGGCTAACCTACCTGTGACCCTCGTACGCCCTCCAGCACCGCAGCCCTCCATCGTCGAGGCAGGCCGAGCTGTTCCCCGCCACAGCCCCTCCCCTCTACTTCCTGCGCGCGCCACCGTCCTCACCAATGCCGCCCACCTCTTCCCCGGCATGGATACCCTGCGCTCCTCTCCCCTGTGTCGGCATCTTTGCCCGTGCAACCCCTTGTCATCGCGCTAGCCACCTCCTAATTGCTCGCGCTGACGCCCCAGCAGCGCCTCCCACTTCGAGCTTCTCCCGTCGCTGATGCCGTCAACACCCTTTGCCAGGTCCGGCGCAGGCCCCTGCCCGGCTGGACACGCCCCGTCGCCCACCCCTTCATCGCCTTCGCTAGATCCGTCGCTGCCGCAGCCTTCCCGGCCGGATTCACGTTGCTGCGACCTTTCCGGCTCGATCCGTCGTCCCTTTTGGCTGGATCACGTCTTCTCGGCTGGATCCGTCGCTGCCGTGGCCTTCCCGGCCAGATCTGCCGTTTCCCCTTCTATTCCGCCGCGGGCGCGGACACCATGACCGGCGCAGACGCGTGCGCTGCTGTCGGCCTCCCTGGCGGGGCTCGTTGACGCCCAGATGATCGAAGAAGCAGGAAGGTCGGCCTACCGGTGTCCTTTTGTTGTGTCGCCCTGCCGATCGTTGACGCTCGAACGTTGACCCCTCCCGAAGATCAGGCTTCTGCTGCGTGTCTCCCGACCGCGACCACCTTGACTTTGGCTACCTCGGCATCTAGGGCTATCGTCGTCTTGGAGCACGCACCAGTCTCTACTCCAGCCGCAACATTCACACCATCACGACGCTGCGACTGCGGGGGGATTTCAACCCGTCGGCTCCTACCTTCGGCCTCTACTCCAGTCTCATCGTATGTGGTGTCCCCGTTGCGACTGCGGGGGGATGTTAGACTATGTGTGTGTGAGTGTGTGTGGGCCGGCACCACTGTTGGGTTGCTGGCCCATTAGGGTTAGGGTTGAGTCTCTCTATATATGTACCACATCTCCTATCAATAGAAATAGTTCACTATTCTACAGTCCCGATAATGGCGAACGCAACCGGTTAGTTCGGATTTACCACCAGACAAACCAGATACGCATATGCAGAACCTGTTGTTGCACACCATGCACCAAATTATTACACACCACAGCAGCAGTATGTTTCGCCCTCTACATATTTAAACCATAACACACCATACAATCACAGACCGATCAACACTATCGATCGGTCACGGCAAGAAGGTCGGTATGCTAATGCCCGACCAAATGAGCCCCACAGCCCAGGATCCGATGGTCTGCCACCGGGTGCAATGGAAAAAATTAGGGAAGAGATGACTGAACTATTTCGAGATAAGTTCGGAGTTAGTGTAGCCAGAGTGGGGCAATCATACCAAAAGCCATATAATCACCGTTTTGACACTGTCCCATATCCATAAGGGGCAAGGATACCGGAATTTTCTAAGTTTTCTGGTGAGAATGGAAGAAGCACACACGAACACATAGGCCAGTTTCTAGCTCACCTAGGCGAATTGGCCGATGGAGAAGCATTTCGTGTTCGTTTATTTTCTTTATCCCTTACTGGTACCGCTTTTGCATGGTACGCCGCCCTGCCTCCTAATTCTATTAATTCCTGGAATGAGTTAGAAAGTAAATTTCATGAAAATTTCTTTGCCGGGGAATATGAATTAGGACTAGCTGACTTAGCTTCAGTCCGACAAGGGCGCGAAGAATCGGTGAATGATTATATCCGGAGGTTCCGGGACACTAGAAACCGATGCTTTCGGATCCATGTCGCAGACAAAGAGCTAGCAGGGCTAGCTTTTAATGGGTTGCTATCCTATTTAAGAGACAAATTAGATGGGATCCAGTTCTTTTCGACAGCGCAGCTACATCATCGGGCTTTAGCTTGTGAAAGCCGATTTAAAGAGACTTCAAAATCGGCCGCCCGTACTATACATCTAATAGAGCGTGATAGTTCAGATGATGAATACGCAGATGTATATACCGCTGAGTTTATTTGGCCAACAAAGGCCAAATCTTCGGCATGTTCTTCTTTACAGCCGGTTCAAAAGAATCGACAAGAAGAGATTAAATTTACCTTTAATGTTGCCAAATGCGATAAGATATTTGACGAGCTACTTAAAATGGCAATATTAAATTAACTCATACTATCCCTCCTATAGATGAATTAAAGAGACGTGCTTATTGTAAGTGGCATAATTCTTTTTCTCATGCCACCAATGACTGTAATGTTCTTCGTCGACAGGTACAATCGGCTATAAATGAGGGCCGATTGGCTTTTCAGAAGATGCCAGTGGACACACAACCATTTCCTGTTAATACAATAGATATCGCATGCAAAAAGTTCTTAGTTCGGCCAGAAATGGCCGATAAAGGCAAAAGCAAAGACATCATCATTGGCAATCCTCGCATGTCAAATATATCACAAAAGGAGATTGCTCGAAAGGCTCCGGACGATAAGGCTAAAAAGTACGGAGGCACCGGGGGGCAGGCACAAGTAATGAGCCAAGCACGACAGCCTGGCCTGAGCATCACGGACGGTCTGGCACATACGTGCGGACGGTCCGGTGCTCAGACAGACGGTCCGACTAACTCTGCCGAACAGTCCGCCTATGGCCAAAGGCGTCAGCCTCCACACAAAGCTTTAAAAGGGAAAGAGACGCAATGGCAAAGCACATATGGCCGGCTGATCAAAGCTGACCTTACTTTTGATCAGTTGCTCTCCAAGAATACTAGCAAGAAGAACGTTCTACGTGGTCGGTCAACGAAGAAACCCCGGTCACCTGCTAAAACGAAACGGGTAAACAAAACGGCCCGAAAGGTGACACAACAAGCATCGCCTATTCATCCTATGAGACCAGGGTACTTTCCACCCGTTTACTCATCGTCGGTATATTATCCTATTCAAACATGGAATGGTACGATAATGAATCCATGGTACATGTATAGTCCCTTTGTCTATCCAGACTGGGGGGGCACCTCCATTCTATTCCTTTTGATCTATTGATCAAATGGTCATGGCCGAGAAAGATACAATCTGAAACGGCCTTTATACATTAGTGCTTTATTGAATGATCTCCATTTTGAAAAGCCGGTGACTTACATCAGGTTTAGTTCATATGCTTTTGGTTCGTCAACCTTCACCAAAAGGTAGGGGGCATATGTTGGAAACCAAAAAGTACCTCGCGGACAGTCCGGCCCTGAGACCGGACGGTCCGCGCGTGCGCAGAGTCAATTAGGGTTCCTAGTTTCTCGCGAGATTTGTTACCTAAAACCGCGGGATTAACTCGGAAATCAGTTTGAAGCGGATCCAGACCTCCCCTTTATATAGATGAAGGGCTACGACCGATTGAACCCCCAACAATCGATCAAATCAAGTCTATTTCTTGTTTTTACCATATGCATTAGGAGTAGCTCTAGTTTAGTATTCCAATCCCCAAATTCTCCGCTTCTCTTCGACTCTACGTTGATTAGAGGAGTCTAGGTCGGTCTGCCCGAGCCTAGACATCACCTAGGATCTCTCCTCCCCGACGGGCTCCCTCCCGGGAGCGAGATCTAGGCGCCGCCGGCGACCTTCGCCGCCCCCTGCGCACGCACGGACCGTCCGGCCCCAGGGCGCGGACCGTCCGGCCGTCAGGCAGGAAACCCTATCTCTGTGCCAGGCCGCGGACCGTCCGGCCCCTAGCCGCGGACCGTCCACCCTTGTACAGAGAGCACTGCCACGGTTCGTGTTGAGTGATTGGCGCCCGAAAAAAGTGTCAACAGACATGCTAGTTTTTTAGCTAATTCTCATATAAATTGTGCAAAAAACGTTTCTAACAGTCTCTCCTAATCTAATTTAGTCCCCTAATTTTGGATCCTGGCTTCGCCCCTGATTTTACCTATGGTTACAATTACAGCACGGGAAAAACACATGATTAAACGGAACTTTTGTCCCTTTTATGTGCTGGGTAGGCTTATCTGTCTGATGCATCGCTTGTTACAATTGACAAGAACTTGCTGACTGGCATTTCGGGACGGTTTTGCAGTTAATCCCAAAGAATTCCTGATGACAAGGATACAAAAAATGACATTAGATTATCACTTCAAAGTAGAGCAGGAAGCAGGTTCATCCACCTTTGGCTTCTTTGGTTTTAACGGTATAATGGAAAATTCTCAGTGTCAGTCAGAATTCAATCATTAGTCATTTTTTGTGGGCCTAACATTTTTGTGTTCAGGAACTGCTGGTGTCTGGAGAATTTCTTCTATCAAGGAAGCTGGGGGCTGGGAGGATCGAACCACTGTGGAAGACATGGATTTAGCAGTCAGAGCAGGTCTGAAAGGATGGAAATTCATCTATGTTGGGGATGTTAAGGTAACAAACAGTACTAGTATAATGTATTCATATGATTCAGTTTTCTAGTTTACTTACACTATTTTTTTCTGCAATTCTACTTTAAAATTGTCCTTAAAGTATACAATAGGAGAGGGAAATATAGTCAGGATATAGCATGATAAAATGGTGAATATGATTACTGTACATATTGTACTGAAGAGATGTCAAAGCTCTGTCAACATTTTCCCCATATGATATGTAGTCCTACAGCCAGTAGTCATATTTATAATGTGATGTCAACTTACTATTGTTTGTTGGATTGGAACCATAGGTAAAAAGTGAACTGCCAAGCAATCTGAAGGCATATCGCCGCCAACAACATCGGTGGACATGTGGGGCAGCAAATTTATTCCGGAAGATGGGAGCGGAAATTATTCTGACTAAGGTAATTCTTCGCTACAATCTAGCGGCCATAGTATGTGTTTAGAGATGAAGTGGTTTAGTATCAATTCTCCAGAAAAAAGAGAGGGAAAACATGAGTATCAACTGTAGAGCCTCTCAAGATTTGCCCATTCCATTGCAGCATTGTTGTTTGTTTCTTTAGCAATATCTATCTATCTATCTGATGTCCTCTAAATCTTTGAGCAGGAGGTGTCGCTGTGGAGGAAGCTGTATCTGATCTACAGCTTCTTTTTCATTAGGAAGGTTGTCGCCCATGTGGTGCCTTTCATGCTCTACTGCGTAATAATTCCTTTGTCTGTGCTGATTCCTGAGGTCACTGTCCCTGTATGGGGGATGGTTTACATCCCAACAATAACACTTCTTTACGCCATCAGAAATCCAAGGTTTGGATCTTCAACAGCTCTCGTATCGTATCTAGGATGTTGAAAATGTTTCTAACAACTGGTGTTTTGGTTGATTTTTCAGTTCTATCCACTTCATACCATTCTGGATCCTTTTTGAGAACGTGATGTCTTTTCACCGAACGAAGGCGACATTCATCGGCTTGCTCGAGCTCGGGACTGTAAACGAGTGGGTTGTCACGGAGAAGCTTGGTAGAACCAAGCCTGTGCCACAAATGCTTGAAAAGCCTCGCTGCAGGTTTTGGGACAGGTGGCCTGCTGGGCGTTTTGTTTCCCCATTGTTCCTAAGAAACTTTCATCAAGTTTTAGCTGGAGCTGACTCTAATGCGTGCACCTGTTTGCATGCTCCTTGCAGGTGCACCATATCAGAGATTTTAGTTGGCATCTTCCTCTTCTTCTGTGCCACATACAAATTGGTTTTAGGAGACGACTTCTATTTCGTTTACATATATTTACAGGCAATAGCATTTCTTATTGTTGGCACCGGTTTCTGCGGTACATAACAGCTAGGAGTAGGACTGGTCCGACAGAAAAAATTGCTCAAGTTAGGTCATGAACTTCGATCACCTCCCTATGCTTCTACAGCTGAGAGGTTCTCAATGCGGGGTCACGTAGCTCACCATTCACAGTAAAGGATGCGTAGCGAGCTGTTTATTAGGAGCTAGCTTGGTCGTCATTTTCATGTTTAAGTTATTGTAATCTTTGTGCTGTTGAGTATGAGATCTGGCACCTGGACGGTCCGCACCCCCAAACGGTCTGCGAGCAGGTTAATTCTTGCTAGAGTCTTGATCTCTTGCGGGGTTATCTTAATATCTCATGAGATTTTATTGGATTCTACTTATGAAAGGGTTTAAACCTCCCTCTCTATATATAAAGAGGTATGGTCGATTAAATCATCTAACAATCGATCTTCCAAATCAGTTTTACTCTATTTCCTTATACATTAGATCTAGTAGTAATTTTAGCCACAATTTAGCCTTATAGCCCTAATCTTCACATCTCTTTGGCTCTGCATCGTTTAAAGACGCTTTCGATGGCCTGTCGATCCTAAAGCAACTCTACGATTTCTCCTCCCAAATAGGGTTCCTTCTGGAAGGTGAGATTTAGGTTCTACATGAAGCCCTCTGCACGCATCGCGGACAGTCCACCGCATGCCTACACGTAACACGTGGACAGTCCGCGTTGCTGCAGAGAGGACTCCAAATAGGGGCGGACCCAAGAGGGCTCTAGGTGGACCATGGCACACCCTAAGCCAGGCCCACCAAGACCACACCTCGCCACATTTGCTTGAGAATCCATGCTCACCCACAACGTCGACACGACGCCAAACTCCCACTGAGGCACCATGACCAAACGAGCTCCCGCCCACGAGTGTGCCTCAGTGAAAGGGAAATGTGCTCTTGGGCTATTTCTATAAATATTTTGATGATTAGATGCCCAACACATAATGTTTTAGTTCATATGTGCTAAGTGGTTGAGATGTGCAAATCAAGAATCAAGATATGTTTCTAGCCCTAGTAAATTGTTTTTGGATACTAACATATCTCTCTAAGTGCTAGGGACACTGCCAAGAAAAGTGGAAATGAATTGGAGAAGTTTTGGCTGAGTTCAGCCAAACCAGCACCAGCCTGTGGTGCACCGGACTGTCTGGTGGTGCACCGGACAGTGTCCGGTGCCCAGGCTGGCCCAGCGATGAACTCGCCGCTCTCGGGAAAAAGCGAAGGCGCCGCGGCTAAAAATCACTATACTGTCCGGTGTGCACCAGATTGTCCGATGAGTCAAAGGCGCCTGCACCCAACGGTCGGCAGCGTAATCAGCGGGCGACGCGTGGCCCGCGCCAACGGTCAGTTGGTCACAACAGTGTGCACCGGACAGTGTCCGGTGCGCCAACAGAACCGAAGGTCCAACGGTCGGGTGCGCCCGATAAGGAAGGAGATCGGGCACCGAACAACTACTGTTTATGTCCGGTGGTGCATCCAACAGAAGGCAAGAATTGCCTTCCAATTGGATCTCCAACGACTCCTAGCTGCCTTGGGGCTATAAAAGGGACCCCTAGGCACATGGAGCAGTACACCAAGCATTCTCTAAACATTCTAAGACGTCTAGACTTCGCCACCACGCACTTGGATCATCGTGTTAGAGATTTGAGCAATGTTTGAGTTGTAAACTCCCTGCGCCATGTTTTGTGCTCACGTCTTGGCTTGTGTGCGTGTGTTTGCTGCGATTCTAGCTTTGTGTGTGTTGCTTTCCCTCCCTTACTCTTGTGCTTTTCTTGTGATCAAACATTGTAAGGGTGAGAGGCTCCAACTTGTGGAGATTCCTCGCAAACGGGAAAAGACTGCTAAGGAAGAAAACTATGGTACTCAAAGTTGATCATTGTATCACTTAAGAGGGATTGAGTGCAATCCTTGACCGAAGGAGGTCACCACAACGTGGAGTAGGCATTGGCCGAACCACAGGATAAAATCACTATGTCTCGTGTCCCTATTCATTGTGATTGATTTTCTTCTAGAGTTCTAACTTTAGCAACTTGGTTTTAATTGCACTATCATTTATAAACCAAGTTTGTGCTATTTAGTATTGAATTTTATAGGATCACCTATTCACCCCCTTCTAGGTGCTTCAATTGGTATTAGAGTCGTACTCTTCATCTAAGGGACTAACCACCCGAATAGATGGATCCTAAGGGCAAGGGGATGGTGATCAACGACAAGGAGAAGGAGTCCCTCTTCAATGAGCCAAGAGACGACAAGCCCACTGACTCAGGCTTGAGTCACAAGAAAAGGGACGGGAAGAAGAGGTGCATCAAAAAGAATATCTACTACGACAGCGATGCCTCCTCTTCTTCACCAAGGGATGACGACGACGACTCCCCGTCCAAAAAGAAAATGGTTAATCAAAACTACTCCTTTGATTATTCCTGCATCCCTTACAATTCAAATGCTCATTTACTCTCTATTCCACTTAGAAAACCCCCACACTTTGATGGAGAGGATTACTCATTTTGGAGCCATAAAATGTGTAGTCATCTATTTTCCCTCCATCCTAGTATTTGGAAAATTGTAGAAAATGGGATGCATTTTGATAGTACTGATAACCCTATGTTTATCAATAAACAAATTCATAAAAATACCCAAGCCACCACTGTTTTGCTAGCATCTCTATGCATGGATGAATATAACAAGGTCAGTGGCTTGGACAACGCTAAACAGATATGGGACATCCTCAAAATTCCTCACGAGGGAAATGATGCCACCATGATCACTAAAATGGAACTGGTGGAAGGTGAGCTAGGGAGATTCGCGATGATAAGGGGAGAAAAGCCAACATAGACATACAACAGGCTCAAAGCCCTTGTCAACAAAATCCGAAGCTACAGGAGCACAAAATGGACGGATCATGATGTTGTCCGACTCATGCTCAGGTCATTTACAGTTATTGACCCCCATCTTGTAAATCTTATTCGTGAGAACCCTAGGTACACCAAGATGACGCCCGAAGAAGTCCTTGGAAAATTTGTGAGCGGGCGCATGATAGTGAAAGAAGCACGATTCATGGACAATGCCATGAATGGTCCACTTTCCATCTACGAGTCGCAGCCCGTTGCCCTCAAAGCAACCAACAGCAAGGAGGCGCTACCTAGCAAGGTAGCACAAGTGGAGGCTGCCAGACTCAATGAGGATGAGATGACACTCATCATTAAGCGATTCAAGACCGTCTTGAAGGGACGCAAGGAGTACCCCAACAAGAACAAGTCAAAGGGAAAACGCTCCTGCTTCAAATGCGGTAAGACTGGTCACTTTATTGCATAATGCCCCGATAACGATAATGACCAAGCATAAGAGAAGCATGGGAAGAGGGAAAAGAAAAAAACTATAGGAAGGCCAAAGGCAAGGCGCACATCGGGAAGGAATGGGACTCCGACTGTTCCTCATCTGACTCTGAAGATGAAGGACTAGCTGTCTCGGCCTTCAACAAATCTTCGCTCTTCCCCAACGAACGCCATACGTGCCTTATGGCTAAGGAGAAGAAGTTATGTATTCGAGACACTCCCAAATATACTTCTTCTAGTGATGAAGAATCGTCTGATGATGAAGTAGATTATACTGATTTGTTTAAGGGATTAGATAGAACTAAGGTAGACAAAATAAATGAATTAATTGATGCTTTTAATGAAAAGGATAGATTGCTAGAAAAGCAAGAAGATATTTTATATGAAGAACATGATAAATTCATTAGTGCTCAAAAATCTCTTGCTCCGGAAGTCAAGAAAAATGAAATACTATCCTCTGAATTGTCTACCTGTCATGAATCTATCTCTAGTCTAAAGAATTTAAATGATGATTTGAATGTTAAGCTAGAGAAAGTTAATATAACTAGTTCATGTGTAGAGCATGTTGTTATTTGCAATAGATGTAAAGACTTTGATGTTGATGCTTGTAATGAACATGTTTCTACTATTGCTAAGTTAAATAATGATGTTGCAAGTCTTAATGCTCAACTTAAGACTTCCAAAGAAAGTTATGAAAAACTAAAATTTGCTAGGGATGCCTACACCATTAGTAGACACTCCTCAATTAAGGAAGGACTTGGTTTTAGAACGGAAACCAAGAACTTAACAAGCCAAAGGACCTCTAGTCTCAATAAGGAGAAAGAGAAGGCTCCTATGGCTAGTAGTTCTCAAAAGAACCATGTCTATCTTTATGATAAGAAATTTACTAGTCATGCTCATAATGATAGGTGCTATGATAATATTGGTTCTCATAATGCTGCATTTAATCTTCATGCTATGGTTGCATCTAGCTCTACATATGCTTATGATAGAAATAGGCCTAGGCATAATCATGTTGTGTCTCATGTGTCTAGGAAAGCATGCACTGGTCCTACTACTGTTTACAATACATGTAATGCTTCTTTTGTACTTTCATGCAAAAATGCAAAAGTAGTTGCTAGAAAATTGGGATCTAAATGCAAGGGATACAAGACTTGTATTTGGGTTCCAAAAGTTGTTGTAACTAACCTTGTAGGACCCAACAAGAGTTGGGTACCTAAAACCCAAGCTTAAATACCTTGCAGGTTTATGCATCCGGGGCCTCAAGCTGGATTATCGACAGTGGATGCACTAACCACATGACGGGGAAAAGAAAATGTTCACCTCCTACGTCAAGAATAGAGATTCCCAAGACACCATCATTTTTGGAGATGGGAATCAAGGCAAGGTTAAAGGATTGGGCAAGATAGCCATCACGATCGAGCACTCAATATCAAATGTGTTTTTTTGTAGAGTCGCTCGGGTATAATTTATTATCTGTAAGTCAATTGTGTCATATGGGCTACAATTGTTTATTTACAAATATTGATGTATCTGTCTTTAGAAGGAGTGATGGTTCATTAGCTTTTAAGGGTGTATTAGATGGCAAGCTCTATTTAGTTGATTTCTCAAAGGAGAATGCCGATCTAGATGCATGCTTAATCACTAAAACTAATATCAGACAAAAGAAATATGCTTCATCGTGATGCAACACTCATGTCAACCTAGGTTTTTGTTTATACACGATACGGACACCAGTCACTATACTACTTTGAAACTGGGAAGAGGGAGCGAAACGAGAAGAGAAAAGAGAGTAACGCCTGAATTTGGTGAGTATTTAAGAAGAAAAAAATTCTACCCCCAAATTTAGGGCGTTACACTCGGTGTAGGCTTTTATCCTCCGCCATTGTCTACCAGCTAGGGTTAGCTATGCCTATATAGTCCACTTCCCCTTATGGTTGTCCAATGCCTTGATTCGATGCTTGTTGAACCCTGCTCTTGCTTTGTTTATTCACAATCTTCGTCTCTGCCTTGGTTCCATCTTGTGCTTTGGACTTTTGCATATTCTTATAGGTATTCAATGAGTCTTCTTATGTCTTGCTAGAGGTGTTGACCATCTAGATCACCCCTTTGCCTTTGCACAAGTCCACTTTTCATCCTTTCAACTATAACAAAAGACACTAGCAATTTTTTTGGTACAAATGGTTATGTTGATCATAGAACACCAAAGCCTTACTACAAATGGGCTTTGGTCCATTTTCATTATAGTGGCCGCCATCGTGCGCCATAGGAAACAAGGCCCACAACATTTTGGTCAAAAGCTTGATAGCGAGGATGTTATAGAACCATTCAGGAGTGGCCATCTCATAGACCCACTTACACATGGGGATGGCTTGGATGATATCCATGTAGTCACCTAACTAGGAGCTTGACTTTGTGAGGGGCTCTAACGAGCACTAGGGGGAAGCATGACCTTCTTGATACCTAGTATAAATACCAATCATCCACTAGAGTTTGCATCTTTATCTTAATTGATATCCTATATTTATATTATATAACTTAGTTGTTTGATTGCTTTCTTAGCTTAGTTTGATATGTAGTTGATAGGATTGAACCCTATGTTGCATAACTCTTTTGTGATAGACATAACAACACATCCAACAAACCTTAGTTGCACATCTAGATAGTTTATTTGTTCTACAAGTTTTGACTATGTGAAAAATAGAGACCCTGGTTTAAGAGATATATTTTAGAATTGCCTAATTCAACATACTTAGGTGTCATGGTCCCTACTAGCTTTGTCTATAGATCTCTTGGACCCCTCTTTTTGATACTTGGAGATTTGTTTAAAATCAAGCTATTTAGTGGCTGAGAGCAATAGTGAGAAACCAAACCCTTGAGCACTTATAGATTTTGTCAACCATTCGTGAAAGATTTTATTACTCTTGGATGTGAAGCCTCCTAGATGGCTATGAGTCACTTGATGAGCTCTTGTGCTTGTATGACCTACGAGAAAGTTTGTTAAAGCTTCAAATTTTCCTCTACAAGAAAAGAAATCTAATAGCAAAGCAAGAAAATGGTGGGAAAATACCCAACTATGAAGTTTGATCCTTAGGTTGTTTGGAACTTTTTAATGAAAGGAGTTGAACTTGAGGAAATAAATCCTCATGTTTTTACTTATTTATTATTATATTACTGTGTAGTACTTCCTTTGATTGTGCTTCCCTCTAGGTCTACTTTTTAGTTGTGTACGTTACCATGTTTGCTAGCCCAAGTTAGTGGAGGAGGACCTGTTATGACATACTATGAGAGCTATGATACCTCGAAGACATGTGTGGTGCAATGGTTATTGTATAATGTTTTCATTCAATATATTGCAAGTTCAAATCTTGTTATCTATTTTCTCTCTCTCATCCATAACTCACTTCCTTCCATTAGCCCATACCTCAGTTTTATGTTATCCTCCGCCATTAGTCCAAGTGGTTTGCATGCTCGCAAGAAGGACACCTTTAACTCCAACCACATAGTATGTTCATATTTGGTTTGAGCTATAACTCTATAAGCATAGTTCAATTCATTTTAGGTTTCTATATTGTCGGTATTCCGAGACCGGGGGTGTAACACCCCGGGTGTTTATATTCCGCTCGACAACGAGTACGAATTTAAGCATGTAATATCAGTGGATAAAACGGATGCTGAATTTTAAACATCTTTGCCTATTGCGATTTTAATATCGCATCTGTTTCGTCTGTCGCGAGTGCGACGATATTTTTATTTTTATCTATCTGGGCTCTTCCTAAATTTTTGTGATGTTCGGAACATAGCTGTTTCGAAAATCGGTGCGTCCGGTGATTATTTAAAATTCATCGCTCGCGCGAATACGAATTTGGAAGCTTTACCTACTCTTATGATTTTATCTTGAGCAAAATAGTTTGAACTCGACAACTAAAATGTTCACGGTAAAATAATTTGACTCGCGCGAAATCTTACGCGAGGTTAGGATCCAAGTTATCCTTCAGCACGCTGTTTTGGCGACGAAGAAATCATGTGTGCATTAGCAGATATGGTTTCGGCTAATTTTAGTCGAATCCCACGGAGCAAATTATCGAAGACGAAATCAGTCTTATTCGGGCCGTCGTTTCTTGCCCGGATCCAAAACTTCGGATATAAATAACGGATGAAAATTTATCTGGCTCCAAAGTATTCATCAAAATATATCCTATCCAACTATTGTTATCGATCTTATTTTTGTACCACCTCTTTCATACATCTTTTAGATCTTAATGTCGTACCCAAAATATTTGCATTTCGCTTTTGTAGAAGAAAAATGGAAAATTTCTTCTCTCAAATATCTCCCACGCTGTTTTCTTTTCCCTATCCTTATCTCCCACACGTCATTTGCTACAGCTCGATAACTACGTGCATGCTCCCTCCTCTCCATTATCCTCAAGCGGACAGCTAGCCATTCGCTTGAGATTTTTCTCTGTGTCGTTGAAATATCTCACACACGTTCATCCTCCAGCCCAGCCGTTCTCCTTTATCTCCAGCAGTTATTCCTATCCGGTGAATTCCCAGCCGCTTGTGCCATCTCCAGCACGCAGCCTTGGACATCGCTTCGTCTCCTTAGCTGCTCGCCGGCGCTCCTCTGCAGGCCGCGCCCAGCTTCTCTCCCTGCGCGCTCGCGGCTCTCTCTCTCCCCTGGTCCCTGCTCTTAGCTCGGCCCTGCCTTTTTCTCTCCCTCTCGGCTTCTCTTCTCCACGGGCTCGCCCTGCCCTTGTTCGGCGCCCAGCTCCCTGGCTTCCACGCGCACAGCGCCCCGCTGCTTCTTCCTCCTTCCATGGTGGTTCCCCTGGAGTCCCCCTGCGCGCTACTCCCTGGCTCCAGCTCGGCCATGGCGTGATGCACCAGCGGAGTCCCTTCCCCTGCGCGCAGCTCGTCGAGTTCTCCCTCCAGCCGCGCTCCGGCTCCCTTCCGCTCGGCGCCCAGCCCCTGTTCCCATGGCGCTCGGCTGCAGACCGCCGGTCGAGCTCCCTAACCGCCGCGTCGTGGATTTTCCTACGCGCGCGTGTCTCCTTACGCATGCGTCGCCGTCGAGTTCTCTGATGTTTGCGCACCATGAGGTTCCTCCAGCGTCGTGGTCTGCAGCTTGTCTGTTCCAGCTCTCTGGTGCCATACGTTGAGCTTCCTGCCGTCGCTCAGCTCGCCGGTGTGCGTCCTGCTCCTTACGTGCCCAGCGTCGTGCGCCGTGACGTCCCTGCGCGCAAGCTATCTGTTGGTTGCGTGTGAAGCTCTCTGTTCATCGTCATCGCTCGGTCGTGCGACAGGCTGACTGCGTGTCGTGTGTCGCACATCCTAGGTCTTCGTCGTCGTGTCGTGCATGCAACAGTCCCGGATCTGTGCCGCCCTGGTCTTGCTGTCGACATCGTTCGCCGTGACGTAGTCGTGGAACTTCCTCGGCGCCGCGCGCGTCAGATCGTTGGGTCGCGTCTTGCTCGACTCTCTGACACCTGGCCGTCGTTGCTCCTATGTGCGCGCGTGTCTAGGTTCCAGCTCGCTCCAAAAAAACGATCTCGTCGTCATTCCGTGTGCCATCAAGAAATCCCGAGATTTGGGTGAAGAAGCGATTCTCGCGTGGCGCTCGTCAAATATTCGACGATCTTCTTAAACATGTGATCGTCGTCGTTTCTGCAATTCCAAGTCGAATTTAGGTAAGTTGCTTCACTATTTTTATTAGCTGACTAGGTTGATGGATCAAATAGAATTGTTGAACGCGATAATTTTCTTGATTTAGAATACGTGGGTTGAAGTCAGCATTTTAGATGCGATTTATATGCAGGGTAAATGGTAGACATATCTAAATTATGTGACCAAATTAATAATACAATTTATAGGACGAGTGTTTCTTAGGTCGGGCAGGTAGATGTATTTCTTCGATGGTTGGGGTCAGTAAATTTCTATAGTGGTTGTCATATTCTATGTTTGTGTGTTGATGAAATATTTTAATCATTTATAAAGACGTAGTATAATTTATGAAGTAAAGGATAAGTTTAGAATTTAATTAATTAGTTAATAAGTTATGATTAAGCTAATTATATTTAATGTGTATAGTTTGTTGTTTGTGATGTTTGTGATAGGTTCGAGAAGCGTAATCATTACGCGTAGTCGTATATCGGTAACTAGTATTTTCGTATAAAATAGTACAACGCTTCGCCGCTACGAATTTAATTCGCTATCGCGTAGTACTATTTAGGTTTGAAATATTCCGGTCTATATGCATTCATGTGCATAATGCATTTCATTCAGGTACGTGAATTAACCACGCGATGCGAAGAACCAAAGCTGAGTCGACCACAAGATGCTGTTAAGCGTGGGCTTCTCCACAAGGTGATGCTGATGGACGAACCTGAAGATGGACAGACGAAGCAAGAATCAGAACAAAGGCTGATCGTCAAGTGAACGACATCTAACAAACACTAACCTAGTGTTACTCAGGCAAGCCCCGGTGCATTTGCCACCTCCTTGATGTTTTAAATTCTTTCTCACCTGCTTGATGCATTAGGTGATAGGAGTTGCTTGATTAAACAATTCCTGCATTACCTTCCTTGAACTTGATTACCTTCCTTGATCACCTGTTTTACAAAAGATTTTTGATGCTTAGCCTTGCTTTAGAAAAACCAAATGTTTTGTTTTTACAAAATATGATGTGGCAAAAGTGGGTGGGATGTTTTCAAAAATAAAAACTTGATGGTGAATCTATCAAAGGCCTTGATGGGTTCAACATCCGGAAAAGATGTACCTCTGCCAGGTACCAAACTTTGGGTTGAAATGATTAAGCTGAGACCGGGCGGGTGACTTGCACGAGAAGAGAGTCTCGGTGTAGTGTCTCTGTCTGAGTCGATTAAGGACCTTGTCGATGTAGGCTTGATGATCGAGGACCCTTTAACTGGTCACATGCCTCGTCATGGGTAAGCTTTGCCTCGGGCGGACTAAGGCCAGAATAAGATAACACGAAATGGGCGTGGAGCGATGGCGAGAGTAGCGTGTACCCTCCGTGGCAAGAGGCTGGATGGTGGTGTATCTGTGCTCTCGGTTTGCGTGAACCTGATCTGGTCTTAAGAAACCCGGTGGCAGGTTGACATATGCAAGGGTTAAGTGCTACATATGTCGTGTGATCGGAGATCCTCAGCTGAGTATAATCGATTCGGATCGCCATACCTTCGCGGTTATGAAGACTTGGTCACTGACTTACACGTAGAACTCCAGTGAAGATGAAGGGATTGATGAGAAATTGGCTAGTGCAGGACAAGTGTTTCAACTAGGGTAGAAAGAACTCTAGTTGCAGGTAATTCTACTTAACCTGAAAATAAAATTGGATTTTTAAGGATCCACCCTTAGTAAGCATTTACGCAAAACAGAGTCTTTGATTCTTGATAAGCCACTCCTTGACTCCCTCTAGCCAGCATACCCTTGAGAGTCTTTTCTTTAGTCGGGTAAGTCTTGCTGAGTAATTCCATACTCAGGGTTTTATTCCCTGTTGTTTTTCAGGTTCTAACCTTGTGCTGCTGTGATGGTGTTAAGTGCCGGTGGGCTCGGCCTTCTTATAAGTCTAAGTAACCCTTCTATACTTCTTATTGAGGATGGTCATTTGAGCTAGCATATATTTCAAACTTATACTTTTGTAACCACTCCGATAAAATAATATAAAATTTTTGTAACCCGTAAAATTTGGTAATAAGATTTCCGCTACAAAAATGTTGGTGTGTGTGATTTGTGTTACTTAATCCCGCGGTTCTGGTTGAAAGTGGTTTATCCGATGTCCTTGGGGCAATCGGACAGATCCTATTGAGTTATCTGGTGCACATGCACGGCCGTCTGAGGTCTTTGGGACAAGGACAGGTGCATGTGGGCCCAATAACTTGGAGGTTCTGCCACAGGATGGTATCGGAGCTGGATTAAGTATATACGGTCACATACATATTTTCAAAACAAAAATTTTGGTTTTGAAAAACCTATTTTCAACTAAACACATTGTTTGGCTTTGAAAAACAGTTTTAAAAAAAAACTATAATGCTAGCGACATCCTCTGTTAAGCCCTAAACTAAGGACTATCAGGTGGCTTAGTTGAAAACCACAACCAGGGGTATTGCATACATGTGTATTGTTATTTTTAAGGCCATTCAGTTTTGAATGGATCGACGCTTAAGGTAAGGTGAGATGTGAGAGCATGACCGAACTACCGTCGGTCTAGGGAAGTGCTTAATTGTAGCGCTTGATTATATACATGTTTTACATATGTATATATGAAGGCTGCACTGTGGAGTATTTACTTTTCTGGGAATTCAGTACCCCATGGATGTGTATGGGTATACAGACATGGGAGTACTGAGAAGTGTAATGTACTTGTAACGACGCACCTACGCTCAGGTAAGAAGGTGAGTTACCATAATGAGTTGCCCTATGGTTAAAGTGTGGCAACGGCGCCTATGCGTGTCTCGGCGCTTAATGATGAGCTGGCCTCCATATAGCAATATATGGAGTATAAACTGTGATAAACTGTCATGTGTGACTTGCATCATTGGGAATTAGGCTGCAATGGATTTTCTGCAGGTACACTAACCTCGAAAACGTATGTGTAGCTGACGACTAGCAAAATACCGTGAGAGAGAACGTATGCCACCGAGATAGAACGCTATCGCCACAGTATGTTGGCAAAACAGTGAGGACGAATAAGACGAGCATGCATCCTGATTGTTGCATTATGTTTGTCACCTATACACCCAAAATGCTTCTCTCACCTTTATTCCAAAACTTGGTGATTATAAATGATGTGCTGTCTTAAGGATACAGGTTTAGATTGTTTTTTTGACCATTAGTGCAAACGTGTTTGCCCTTGTGCTTGATGTGTCGATAGAAGGTTAGTGACTTGATTGCCTAAACCCAAAACTAGGCTATGTTCTTATTTAGTGAACCATGACCTAAGGTTGATTTTTCCGTTATCCCTCCCTGACCAAACTCACACAAATAAATGCTTAGATAATATCTTTGTTGGACCTAAAATGTACCCAAGCTTAAAACAAGAATCTCAAGAATCTCGAGTTTGTATTCTTGACAAATTAGTTTATAACTCTTTTATGGTCCTATTTCCAACCAAAACCATGCCTTTACTTTGTTGGTGCAAGCTGATACCCCTAATTTCAGTTTGCTTCTTCTTGAGGATCCTACCGATGTTTTATCAACCTAACTTAGGAAAGGCTTGTCCGACCATTTTCTTGAGTTTAATGCCTTTGGTTTCCTAGTATTTATCAAAGGCATGCCAACTTAACCTTGTGATTGCTTTCCCTCTGTATCTAATCAGATACTAATCCTTGACTTATAATCCATTTGATGGGCATAGAAATATGCTTGGGCTGAAATAACAGTCTCCCATCATACTACTTTCGTCAAGTTTAGGTTATGGCCATGCTTTGTTCATTTCATCAGGCCATGATCTATTTGGCTCTCTACTTGTCATCATTCTTACAAGTGGAATCTATTTTTGTATGTTGCCATCCTTGCTCAGTTTATTGGTGTCACGCGAGATTTCTTATTGGTTATGTCTGGAATTGGTGTTATGACTAAAATTGATGATACCGCGACCAAACCGGGGGCCTTCTGTGTGTGCGCACACATGGTTGTGCTGCTCGGTACACGCTAGTATCACAATTAGTAGTCATAATCCATTATGAGATTATATCAATATGTTATCTCTGCACAACTTGTTCTTACCACGTGAGATTCATTATTAGTGCCAGTTTTGTAATGGTGTCATGGTTAAGGACTTATGGTACCGCGGCGAAACTGAGGGCCTCCTGTGCATGCGCACACAGGATTTTGCTGCTTGGCGCGTGCCGGTACCGAAGTCTCTAGTCATGATCCATTGTGGAACTACACTGATGTGTTATCTTCCGTCTATCTTCTCTTGAAACAATTTCTATGTTGTTTGTGAAGTGATCAAGCAACATCTATCATCTCTATTGGATCCAAAGGGCATACCACTTTCATGTGTGGTCTTATTTCTTGTGATCTTGGTAGTGACTACTCATACAAGTTCCCTTTACATCCTTTGTGTAAAGGCGAAGCCCTGGAGCTTTTTAGTGTAAAAAAAACAGCTAATCAGCTCTCAAAACAGAGATTGGATTTCCCTTGCTGCTGAGATGCAGGAGTTTGTTCATTCGCTCCCTTATTTAATCCATATATTCCCTAACCAAGTCTGTTCATCTTGCATGAAGAAACGGGTGAACAACCTGACCAAATGGATTTCTACCCAACTACATGCTCAACTGTTAATATGAGTAAACTCTCGACCGTTGGCTTACCGATGGTACTGAGAGGATCTGCTCAATGTCAACGGTAGTTCTACAAGTTGGTTTTACTAACTTGTAACTGCCCAATGAACAAAGATTGAGTTTAGAGATCGATTGTCGAGTGGTCTAAACTCACTCTGGTTTAACCCACCCTGAAGAAAGCACTTATAAGAATCGAGATTAAGTCGGCCAATAACCACCTAATGATCGCTCTAGTCATACCTCGATCGCCTCATGTGTGCTTTTCCAGCATGTGTGATCAAGTCGAGCCATGACTAGTGCTGGATACAATGGACTGGTTGTAAAGTCCGTATCTACAGATCCCTCCACTTGTGATTCTCTTGAATCTATACCATCTTCCGTGGACTTGAATTCTAGGGTTAGCCACATGTTAACCGCGACAGTATTCAACATCCACTCTCGTCTCGTGTGCTATGAGCTTACCGTAACCACTTGTTGGTAAACCTCTTTCTGTGTTTTACCCAAGATGGTGCATCTGATTCTGTTTGGGGAAAATGGAGTATTTTCCGCTCGCCCAATAGACTCAGATAGTACAGTGTCATCAGAAAAAGGCAAACTGCACACATGGAACCTTATGTGTTCTACTGGCAGACATCGTCTCTATTGGTGAACATATCTAAATTGGCCTAAGGCAATATATGTTATGTCCACTAGAGAAACAACATCGTGAGACACTCTCCTTTGCTTGGAACTGTCTCGTGATTATCGCTGATATGGATATGGGCTACATGCTTCTCTACCCTTAGAAGTCTTTCGCTCTGAATCTCGGGACGAGATTCTTTTAAGGGGGAGGGCTGTAACACCCCGGGTGTTTATATTCTGCTCGACAACGAGTACGAATTTAAGCATGTAATATCAGTGGATAAAACGGATGCTGAATTTTAAACATCTTTGCCTATTGCGATTTTAATATCGCATCTGTTTCGTCTGTCGCGAGTGCGACGATATTTTTATTTTTATCTATCTGGGCTCTTCCTAAATTTTTGTGATGTTCGGAACATAGCTGTTTCGAAAATCGGTGCGTCCGGTGATTATTTAAAATTCATCGCTCGCGCGAATACGAATTTGGAAGCTTTACCTACTCTTATGATTTTATCTTGAGCAAAATAGTTTGAACTCGACAACTAAAATGTTCAGGGTAAAATAATTTGACTCGCGCGAAATCTTACGCGAGGTTAGGATCCAAGTTATCCTTCAGCACGCTGTTTTGGCGACGAAGAAATCATGTGTGCATTAGCAGATATGGTTTCGGCTAATTTTAGTCGAATCCCACGGAGCAAATTATCGAAGACGAAATCAGTCTTATTCGGGCCGTCGTTTCTTGCCCGGATCCAAAACTTCGGATATAAATAACGGGTGAAAATTTATCTGGCTCCAAAGTATTCATCAAAATAAATCCTATCCAACTATTGTTATCGATCTTATTTTTGTACGACCTCTTTCATACATCTTTTAGATCTTAATGTCGTACCCAAAATATTTGCATTTCGCTTTTGTAGAAGAAAAATGGGAAATTTCTTCTCTCAAATATCTCCCACGCTGTTTTCTTTTCCCTATCCTTATCTCCCACACGTCATTTGCTACAGCTCGATAACTACGTGTCATGCTCCCTCCTCTCCATTATCCTCAAGCGGACAGCTAGCCATTCGCTTGAGATTTTTCTCTGTGTCGTTGAAATATCTCACACACGTTCATCCTCCAGCCCAGCCGTTCTCCTTTATCTCCAGCAGTTATTCCTATCCGGTGAATTCCCAGCCGCTTGTGCCATCTCCAGCACGCAGCCTTGGACATCGCTTCGTCTCCTTAGCTGCTCGCCGGCGCTCCTCTGCAGGCCGCGCCCAGCTTCTCTCCCTCCACGCTCGCGGCTCTCTCTCTCCCCTGGTCCCTGCTCTTAGCTCGGCCCTGCCTTTTTCTCTCCCTCTCGGCTTCTCTTCTCCACGAGCTCGCCCTGCCCTTGTTCGGCGCCCAGCTCCCTGGCTTCCACGCGCACAGCGCCCCGCTGCTTCTTCCTCCTTCCATGGTGGTTCCCCTGGAGTCCCCCTGCGCGCTACTCCCTGGCTCCAGCTCGGCCATGGCGTGGTGCACCAGCGGAGTCCCTTCCCCTGCGCGTAGCTCGTCGAGTTCTCCCTCCAGCCGCGCTCCGGCTCCCTTCCGCTCGGCGCCCAGCCCCTGTTCCCATGGCGCTCGGCTGCAGACCGCCAGTCGAGCTCCCTAACCGCCGCGTCGTGGATTTTCCTACGCGCGCGTGTCTCCTTGCGCATGCGTCACCGTCGAGTTCTGTGATGTTTGCGCACCATGAGGTTCCTCCAGCGTCGTGGTCTGCAGCTTGTCTGTTCCAGCTCTCTGGTGTCATACGTTGAGCTTCCTGTCGTCGCTCAGCTCGCCGGTGTGCGTCCTGCTCCTTACGCGCCCAGCGTTGTGCGTCGTGACGTCCTTGCGCGCAAGCTATCTGTTGGTTGCGTGTGAAGCTCTCTGTTCATCGTCATCGCTTGGTCGTGCGACAGGCTGACTGCGTGTCGTGTGTCGCACATCCTAGGTCTTCGTCGTCGTGTCGTGCGTGCAACAGTCCCGGATCTATGCCGCCCTGGTCTTGCTGTCGACATCGTTCACCGTGGCGTAGTCGTGGAACTTCCTCGGCGCCGCGCGTGTCAGATCGTTGGGTCGCGTCTTGCTCGGCTCTCTGACACCTGGCCATCGTTGCTCCTATGTGCGCGCGTGTCCAGGTTCCAGCTCGCTCCAAAAAAACGATCTCGTCGTCATTCCGTGTGCCATCAAGAAATCCCGAGATTTGGGTGAAGAAGCGATTCTCGCGTGGCGCTCGTCAAATATTCGACAATCTTCTTAAACATGTGATCGTCGTCGTTTCTGCAATTCCAAGTCGAATTTAGGTAAGCTGCTTCACTATTTTTATTAGCTGACTAGGTTGATGGATCAAATAGAATTGTTGAACGCGATAATTTTCTTGATTTAGTATACGTGGGTTGAAGTCATCATTTTAGATGCGATTTATATGCACGGTAAATGGTAGACATATCTAAATTATGTGACCAAATTAATAATACAATTTATAGGACGAGTGTTTCTTAGGTCGGGCAGGTAGATGTATTTCTTCGATGGTTGGGGTCAGTAAATTTCTATAGTGGTTGTCATATTCTATGTTTGTGTGTTGATGAAATATTTTAATCGTTTATAAAGATGTAGTATAATTTATGAAGTAAAGGATAAGTTTAGAATTTAATTAATTAGTTAATAAGTTGTGATTAAGCTAATTATATTTAATGTGTATAGTTTGTTGTTTGTGATGTTTGTGATAGGTTCGAGAAGCGTAATCATTACGCGTAGTCGTATATCGGTAACTAGTATTTTCGTATAAAATAGTACAACGCTTCGCCGCTACGAATTTAATTCGCTATCGCGTAGTACTATTTAGGTTTGAAATATTCCGGTCTATATGCATTCATGTGCATAATGCATTTCATTCAGGTACGTGAATTAACCACGCGATGCGGAGAACCAAAGTTGAGTCGACCACAAGATGTTGTTAAGTGTGGGCTTCTCCACAAGGTGATGCTGATGGACGAACCTGAAGATGGACAGACGAAGCAAGAATCAGAACAAAGGCTGATCGTCAAGTGAACGACATCTAACAAACACTAACCTAGTGTTACTCAGGCAAGCCCCGGTGCATTTGCCACCTCCTTGATGTTTTAAATTCTTTCTCATCTGCTTGATGCATTAGGTGATAGGAGTTGCTTGATTAAACAATTCCTGCATTACCTTCCTTGAACTTGATTACCTTCCTTGATCACCTGTTTTACAAAAGATTTTTGATGCTTAGCCTTGCTTTAGAAAAACCAAATGTTTTGTTTTTACAAAATATGATGTGGCAAAAGTGGGTGGGATGTTTTCAAAAATAAAAACTTGATGGTGAATCTATCAAAGGCCTTGATGGGTTCAACATCCGGAAAAGATGTACCTCTGCCAGGTACCAAACTTTGGGTTGAAATGATTAAGCTGAGACCGGGCGGGTGACTTGCACGAGAAGAGAGTCTCGGTGTAGTGTCTCCGTCTGAGTCGATTAAGGACCTTGTCGATGTAGGCTTGATGATCGAGGACCCTTTAACTGGTCACATGCCTCGTCATGGGTAAGCTTTGCCTCGGGCGGACTAAGGCCAGAATAAGATAACACGAAATGGGCGTGGAGCGGTGGCGAGAGTAGCGTGTACCCTCCGTGGAAAGAGGCTGGACGGTGGTGTATCTGTGCTCTCGGTTTGCGTGAACCTGATCTGGTCTTAAGAAACCCGGTGGCGGGTTGACATATGCAAGGGTTAAGTGCTACATATGTCGTGTGATCGGAGATCCTCAGCTGAGTATAATCGATTCGAATCGCCGTACCTTCGCGGTTATGAAGACTTGGTCACTGACTTACACGTAGAACTCCAGTGAAGATGAAGGGATTGATGAGAAATTGGCTAGTGCAGGACAAGTGTTTCTGTGGGGGATAGATATCCCCCGGGTCCACTGAAAGAGTAAAGGACCTCACGAAAGGCCCGAGGGCCCAACAAATCGTAAGGCTATCCTATTCGTGGGCCTGGGGGGAAACAACCAGCAAGGCAGAGCGACGTAAGGCTGGATTGGTGCAAACCCGGACGGCCCATAGTGTCGAGCGAGTGGCTGCAACAGAGATCCAACTTTCCCGCGCGGGAGCCTCCATGCAACGAAGCCATGCGAGGATAAGTCGGCGAGGGTTACGTAGGGATAATCACAAGATGTTCACTATCTTTTAGCTACTCGTTACTATCTTATCCACGTGTATTGCCCCACGGTCGAGTATATAAGGCCTAGGGGGCACCCCTTCAGATCGATCGACCCATTCTTTAGCCACCCACATCAACTCTCTGTATCCTCGATCCAGAGAGTTCTCTTGTAACCATATCCACCAAACATACTCATCAGGACGTAGGGTGTTACGCATCATCAAGCGGCCCGAACCTGTAAATCTTGTCCACCGTCTCTCGTGCGATCGGCACGAACCATTTTGCTACAGTTGTCGACACCTTCCTACTCCTAAAACACCTTGAGGGGCAACCCCGGGTGTGCGGTCGGACCCCAAAACACCGACAGCTGGCGCGCCAGGTAGGGGGTGTGTCGACAATCCAAGCTAGCTCAATGGCCATCTCCTTCTACAGCAAGATCGCCCTACGCCCCAGATCTATGTTCTGCTTCGGAACAATCTCATTCGTAGCAGACGAAGAGGGAATTCTGCACCATATCGCGGATCCGCCAGAAAAGGAATCTTCCTCAACAAACTCCGAAAATACCGGAGAAGCGCAATCTCCGGCTCTCCGAAAGAAGATCACTACGACGGCAGCACCGTTCTACCCCGACGTCTTCTTCATCGGGAGAGCGGAATCGCCCGCCATCTCCGACGACGAGCCGACTGTATCCGGGGAGGAACCGCCTCAGCGAGAGTCCCGTCGACGGAGGAATCGGCGCAGGAACGTTCGACGACATCACGCAGCCGGAGAGCAGAATCCAGAACAACCTGTCTCGCGAGACGAGGTCTCGGAGGTAGGAGAAACCCCGGAAGAACGCGTCTTCAGAGAGCGAAGGAACTCCCGACGACGTGATCGCCGACGAGCTCAGGGACAGGCTGAGCAGGATGCAAGGCAACGTCGAGAGAATCCATTCTTCGGGCGCAACCTGAACCCCGACTTCGCCCGAGCCATGAACACGCCGAGTGAAGTCGGAGGGGTGCTGGCTCGGATAGCGGAAGGACTTCCTCGGACTCCTGACGCTGACGGCTACCGACGACTGTTCACCCAGGCGGCCAACCATCTTCTGCCGCTTGCTCACCCGCCGAACGATCTACGACACGCCATCAACAGTCGCCGAGACGCGCGGAGCTCCATCAATGCTTCGCGGGAACGGCGGCATGAAAACGTGATTCGTCGTCGAGAGGAGTACGACAGGGATCATGGCGCCCCGTCTCAGAGCCAAGCTACCAGGACTGAGTCGGCAACAGCTTCAACTGGCGGAACCACCCGGGGACGGTCGAGGAATCACAATCACAACTCCCCTCCCCGGGACAGACATCGACCCCGACGACAGGAGGACACGTGCGGAGTGTCCGCCCTTACTCCGCGCCTTAGGGCCATCCAATGGCCTCCCAACTTCAAGGTATCCAATGTTGACAAATATGAACCTAAGCAGGATCCATGGGGTTGGCTAGCCGTCTACACCACCGCTGCTCGAGCTGCCGGAGCATCCGAAGACGTGATGACCGCGTACTTACCCATTGTCCTTGGGCAAGACGCGCTGCAATGGCTACGACATCTACCCCGACACTGCATCGACGTCTGGGGAGACTTCAGTCGACGTTTCACCGCCAACTTCCAGTCCCTCTCCGACAAGCCGGCGCAGCCGTGGGACCTCAAATCTATCAAGCGCCGGGGGGACGAAACTCTCCGGTCGTACCTCAAGAGGTTTCAAACCATGAGGAATCGTATCCCCGATGTCACGGAGGCGGCCGTGATCGAGGACTTCTACCGAGGATCCAATGATTCGGTTTTCGTCCGAGCCATACTACAGAAGGCGCCGACTACCTCCGAGGAGCTGTTCCGGGAAGCCGACCTCTACATCACCGCCGACGAGCGAGCCCAGGATCTCATCGGAGGAGCAAAGCCCGCACCGGCAGCACCACGACGCGACACGAACCAGCAACCTGACAAGCGGTGGGAGAAGAGGCCACGCGAAGAAGTGCACGCTGCCGGACCACCTGCCTCTCGCGCTCGAGGAGGACCTCGTGGAGGCGAACGCACGCTGGACGACATCCTCGACGCCCAGTGCCCGTACCACAAGGACATGCGCCACACTCTTCGTAACTGCCGAGACTTCAAGCACTCCGTCGGACACGGCCGACCCTTCCAACCTCTACCTCCTCCTCCGCCGAGGGGAGGACCAGATGAACCACGACAACCCCATCGGCAGGAGGAGGGAGGAGGAGGAGGAGCTTTTCCACGCGTTGACCGGGAGGTCAACGTCATCTTCGGCGGACACGGATCGCAGGAGAGCAGAAGACAGCAAAAGCTCAATGATCGCCAGATACTGGTGGCGACCATCGGCCCTCCCGCCCCATACCGGTGGTCGGAGCACCCGATCACCTTCACTCGGGCGGATCAATGGCTCAACTTCGACCACCCGGGCAAGTACCCGCTTCTCGTCGATCCGGTGATCCGAGAGAGCCGGGTGAAAAAGGTGTTAGTGGACGGGGGGAGCAGCATCAACGTCACCTTCCCCCGGACACTCCAAGGCTTGGGAGTTCATCTCAAAGAGCTCCACGAGTCGGACACTCCTTTCTTCGGCATCGTGCCGACGGAAGGGGAATACCCGCTGGGCCACATCTACATGCCAGTCACCTTCGGAACTCCGGAGAACTACAGAACCGAGTTCCTGAGGTTTGAAGTGGCGAACTTCGACTGCGGGTACAACGCCATCATCGGGAGGCCTGGATTGGCCAAGTTCATGGTCATTCCGCATTACACATACATGATACTGAAGATGCCAGGGCCGCAAGGGATCATAACTGTGCGCGCCGACTTCCAAGGCGCCGCAGAATGTTTCCGAGTGGCTATTCAAGCAGCCCTCACCGCCAAGCCATCGACAGCTCCCTCCACAATGGCGAACTCTAAGCCTGAGGAGGACCTCGCAATACCGACGAATGAAGCTCAGACCGCGACCTCTATGCGGCCGACTGAAGAAACCAAGAGAATCAACCTGGGGTTCGCTGATGAGCGCAAGACGGCCATCATCAGCTCCAGTTTGGATGACAAATAGGAAAGCGCGCTCGTCCGGTTTCTGCAAGATAACCGAGATGTATTCGCATGGCAACCTGCGGATATGCCGGGAGTCCCGAGAGAACTGGCCGAGCACAAACTGAAGGTTTTTCCCCAGGCGAGGCCGATTCGACAGAAATTACGTCGTTTCACGCCTGATAAGAGGGAAGCCATTCGCGCCGAGTTAGCTCGCTTGGTTGCGGCTGGATTCATTAGAGAAGTATTACATCCCGAGTGGTTAGCCAATCCTGTTCTTGTACTCAAAAAGAATAAAGTGGACTGGCGCATGTGTGTTGACTATACCGATCTCAACAAACACTGTCCGAAGGATCCCTTCGGGCTCCCGAGGATAGATCAGGTGGTGGACTCCACCGCTGGATGTTCTATGCTGTCTTTCCTGGATTGCTATTCTGGATATCATCAGATTAGTCTGGCGAAGGAAGATGAAGAAAAAACGGCATTCATTACTCCATTTGGCGCTTTCTGTTATACCTCCATGCCGTTTGGCCTCAAAAACGCTGGAGCGACTTACCAGAGAGCTATTCAAACATGCTTAGCTGATCACTGGGGCAAGTGTGTGGAGGCTTATGTGGATGATGTGGTGATCAAAACACAGGACTCAAAAGACTTCATCGAAGATTTGCAACTGGTTTTCAACAGCCTGAGGCGGTATAGATGGAAGCTTAATCCCGAGAAATGTGTTTTTGGGGTACCAGCCGGAAGGTTGCTCGGATTTATTGTCAGCCACCGGGGAATTGAGGCTAATCCGGATAAAATTGAAGCTATCATGAAGATGGAAGCACCTCGATCACAGAAGAAGGTTCAGCGACTTACGGGATGCATGGCAGCTTTAAGCAGATTTATATCCAGGCTGGGAGAAAAAGGTCTGCCATTTTATAAGTTACTCAAGAAGGTGGATAAATTCCAGTGGACTTCAGAAGCACAAGAAGCTTTGGATGCTCTGAAAAAATTCTTGACAACACCACCAGTACTGAAACCACCTCGGCGAGCTACGTCGACTCAACCAGCTGAAGATTTGCTATTGTACATCTCTTGCACGACTCACGTGGTAAGCACTGCATTGGTAGTCGAGCGAGTAGAAGAAGGGCATGCTTATCCAATACAACATCCTGTCTACTTCATTAGTGAAGTCCTCGGCCCCTCAAAGAAAAAGTATCCTCAGGTTCAGAAACTATTGTATGCAGTACTTCTAACTGCCCGCAAGCTGCGTCACTACTTCGACGACCACAAAGTCATAGTAGTCACAAGTTTTCCAATAGGGGATATTCTTCACAACAAGGAAGCCATCGGTCGAATAGCCAAATGGGCTTGCGAGCTGGGATCTCATGACATCGAGTTCCGACCTCGCACCGCCATCAAAACTCAAGCACTGGTTGATTTTGTATCGGAGTGGACTGAACAACAAGTACCAGACAACCCGGAGACTGCAGAAGTATGGCGAATGTATTTTGATGGCTCACTAAAGCTGCAAGGAGCAGGAGCAGGGATTCTCTTCACTGCACCTGGAGGCGAACACCTCAAGTACGCCCTCCAGTTGCTATTCCCGGCCTCCAACAATGCAGCCGAATATGAAGCTTTGATCCATGGATTGGACATTGCCATATCATTGGGCGTCAAAAGATTAATGGTATACGGGGATTCTCTGGTAGTCATCAGCCAGATAAATAAGGAGTGGGATTGCTCAAACGATTCGATGGGAAGATACTGCACTGCCGTCCGAAGGCTGGAGGATAAATTCGAGGGCCTAGAATTTCATCATGTGGAAAGAGATCGGAACACGGCAGCTGATGTACTATCCAAGCTAGGGTCCAGTCGATCTCAGGTCCCACCCGGAGTTTTTGTGCAAGAAATTCGGTAGCCAAGTATCTCAATGGATCAAATAGAAGAGTGCAACATCATAGATCAATCCGAGTCAGATCCCGATGACTGGAGAAGGCCAATCATTAAGTACATAAAGAATGAAGAAGAACCGGACGACAAGAATTCGGCAGAGCGCATTGCAAGACAGTCGGCTCACTATACACTTATTGGAGAGACATTATACAGAAGGGGTGCATCAGGTGTCTTCATGAAATGCATCCTCCCATCTACCGGAAGGCAACTCCTAGAAGAGGTCCACGCTGGACAATGTGGAATACATGCAGCCTCCAGAACACTGGTCGGGAAGGTCTTCAGGTCAGGATTCTATTGGCCAACAACAAAGAACGATGCAGCCGAGTTAGTTCAAAGGTGCGAGGCCTGCCAGTACTTGTCAAAGCAACAACACCTGCCAGCACAGCAGCTGCAGACCATACCAGTAACTTGGCCTTTTGCATGCTGGGGACTGGATATGATTGGGCCTTTCAAGAAAGCTCAAGGGGGATACACTCATGTATTGGTAGCAATTGACAAGTTCACTAAATGGATAGAATTCAAGCCCATTGCCTCCTTAACTTCTGCTAAGGCCGTGGAATTCATACAAGACATAATATTCAGATTCGGGATACCAAACAGCATCATAACTGATTTAGGATCCAACTTCACGAGTTCAGAATTCTTTGACTTCTGCGAGCAAAAGAGCATTCAGATCAAGTATGCATCTGTAGCCCATCCAAGAGCCAATGGGCAAGTTGAGCGAGCCAACGGGATGATATTGGATGCACTCAGGAAAAAGATTTTCGATAAGAACGAAAAATTCGCAGGAAAGTGGATAAGGGAATTACCCTATGTTGTTTGGAGCCTAAGAACCCAACCTAGCCGAGCTTTGCATGGAAACACTCCTTTCTTCATGGTCTATGGGTCGGAGGCAGTGCTGCCCGCTGATCTCAAGTTTGGGGCGCCAAGGCTGATCTTTGAAAGTATAGCGGAAGCTGAGACCACCAGGCTGGAGGACATAGACGTACTCGAGGAAGAACGGTTAAACGCAGTAATCCAATCAGCAAGATACCAGCAGACTCTAAGGCGCTATCATGACAAGGCTGTGCGGCAACGATTCTTCTCAGTAGGGGAGCTCGTCCTTCGCCGAATTCTAACGGGAGAAGGACGACACAAGTTATCACCCTTATGGGAAGGACCCTTCATAGTAGCAGAAGTCACTCGGCCCGGATCATATCGCCTCACTCAGATGGATGGCACAGAAGTTGGGAACTCCTGGAACATAGAACACCTGAGAAAGTTTTATCCTTAGCCGTACCTCAAAACTGCTGGGATAACGGTGATGTACTCTGTAAAGTGGAAATATGTCATCAATAAAGAAAAGGTCTCAAGGATACTCAATTTATTTACGATTGACTTGCACGCTTACTTAACTCGGGGTGACCACTATGCCCTGCTAACGGAGCAATCGGCTTAAGTCGGCAACGACTTAAGGCGGTGCAACATGCTCACGCTTACTTAACTCGGGGTGACCACTATGCCCTGCTAACGGAGCAATCGGCTTAAGTCGGTAACAACTTAAGGCGGTGCAACATGCTCACGCTTACTTAACTCGGGGTGACCACTATGCCCTGCTAACGGAGCAATCGGCTTAAGTCGGCAACAACTTAAGGCGGTGCAACATGCTCACGCTTACTTAACTCGGGGTGACCACTATGCCCTGCTAACGGAGCAATCGGCTTAAGTCGGCAACGACTTAAGGCGGTGCAACATGCTCACGCTTACTTAACTCAGGGTGACCACTATGCCCTGCTAACGGAGCAATCAACTTAAGTTGGCGGCCACCTAAGACCAATGCAACATCCTCGCGCCTATATAATTCAGGGGATGATTTCCATATCCCACAGACAAAATTCATAGTCATCATGCGTCATTACTACCAAACTCATTAACTAAAAAATTCTGATACAATGAGAGAGTAACTATGTCGTTCAAATAAACCGGTGTCCTCTAACAAATATTCAATCATGCAAGCTGCGCGCTTGAAGCACGCGAAATGTTTTCTCTATTTTGCAATGTCTTTTCCAGGAGCAATTGACGAAGAAGGACGACTCGAAGAATCAGGGGCAGCGTTCACATCAGCCCTTATATCTTCGGGAACAACCACGCCGGGTCTCCTCATCAAAATCCGTCCCGCTCGAATAGCCTTGTCCAGGGCTTTGTCGCGTTGGGCCTTGAGAGTAACCGAAGTCTCTTCAGCAACCTTGACAGCCAACTGGGCAGCCTCTAGCTCCTGGGTAACAGATTTCTTGGAAGCACGCAGATTCTTGATGACAACGTCTTTAGCCGATATCAACTCCCTAAGGCGAATCACATCATCCAAGGACTCCTGCAGCTTATAGCGAAGATTGTCTAACTCCTCCATGGAAAAGCGATGACTCCTCTCCAGGATGGTCAGCGAGTTGCTAGAATCACGATACAACCTATCAAGATTGTCACGAGAAGCGGCAAGGATACGTTTTTCTTCCTGCAAGCACAAATCAGTTCCTTCAGAAAACCAGGCAAATAATAGGAGTACAGCAAGGCGAAAGCGCAGTTTCGTATATCACCTTTTCAGAGTCGAGCTGAGCATGCAGGGAAGAACTCAACGCATTGGCATCATCTAAGGCGGCAGAGACCTGACTCAGCTCAATCTGACCTTGAGAGTACTTTTCCTCAAGATCAGTGCATCGCTGAGACAGTTCAGCCCGATCTTGAGAATGTTTTTCCTCAAGAAGTGCAATCTGTCGAGTCATTCCTAGCAAAAGATAACCAAACAAAACGAGGTCAGAAGGTAAAACAGTCCACAACAAGCGCGAAGAAAAGAAAAAAAAGGGCACTAACCAGCGTTAGTCGCCTCCAACTCGGATACACGACGATGAAGTGACACTGGATTCCAACACGAAAGAGACGAAGCCACTTCTGGGACAGGAGCACCATGCAATTTCAGCTGGCCGGTCATCCCATCCACCAAAACCTGATGAGAAGAACAGATGAGCATAATGGCAAAAGTTCATGCAATGTAAAAATCAAGCTAAGAAACAGCACAGTACCTGGAGGTTGGAAAAGAACGAAGGGATCCCCAAATCAGGAGAAATCAGATGATAACCAGGCGCAAGGTCATCACCCGAAGCAGCTTGCAACGGAACAGTGGGAATCAGTTCAGCGCCTTCAACAGAGCCGGATACCCGATCAGCGGGGACGCTGCCCTCCAAAGCGACGCCCCGGTCCAAAGTTTGGGCCACCACCATGCAGCCAGAGTGTGGAGGTGACCCTGCGTGAACGTTCATGGAAGTGCCGGAAGGAGACCCTGTTTGGGCACCCTCGGGGGCTGGGTCATAGTTGGCACTGCCCACTTGAGCTGGATCATCCCCGGCAGCACCCTCGGGGGCTGGGCAGTGGCTCGCATTCTTCGCCCGAGCTAAGTCATCCCCGACGACACCCTCGGGGGCTGGACATGTGTCAACACCATTCTTGAGGTCCAAACTTTCAGCAGTAACCACCTCTAAGGTTGATGGGCCCTCGGCTACTTCCATGGAATCAGGACAATCCAAGTTAGCATCCCGACCCTCGAGACCGCGCTCTAAGGTTGACGAGGCACGGGATGACCTCAACCCAGCGTCCGGCACGGCACCACAAGCTTCCGTTACATCATCATCCACTGGCCCTGATAACAAGTCCTCTAGGACCATATCCTCAAGAGTTTGATCAAAGTCGGCCAGGGATATGTTTTGCAGACCAACAAGGGCAGATAAAGCAGGAGAAGGAACTCCACTACTTTCCCCACTGGCGAGGAATTGCCGACTGTTCTTCCGAGTCAGAGGGACCTCATTCTCTTCCTCTCCGTCGTCTTCATCAGCAACACTGGCAACACCCCCATTGGGATCAACGACGGATGGAGTACACCCATTGGGATCAGCAACAGACATACCACACCCATTGGGATCGGCATCAGTAAATTCAGGCACAGGAACCTCCTCATCGGCAGGAACCGAGGGACTAGCACCCTGATCCAAACTAGATACTCGCCGAATACGTCTCCTTTTCTTTTTCTGCTCATCAACAGAAAGATCAGTTTGATTGGTTCGGCAGGGACGCCTCGAGCGAGCACGGACAGGTCTCTGAACATCCAAGGTTATACCGACCTCTGGGAGAGGTGCCACTGCCAATGTCTCAGCAGGAGTAGCGTCAGAGGAATCTTCAGCCAACATATCAAGCATGGCATTCACTTCCGCATCATTAGGATCCAAAGGCACCTCGAAATGGACTTGTCGTTCATCATCAGGAATTTTCCCAAGTGAGGCAACCAAAGCATTGACTTCTTCATCAGAGGGCCGAGTTCTAAGGCCCAAATTGCCATCAGTCGCAGGTGGATTTGACACGAAAAGAGTGAAGGCTTTGGCAGGAGGCAGATTCCAGGCCGAGTACGCCACCGGAGCACCAATATTGGATACTTTGCCCCTGAGAATCATCTCCAGTCGGCTCACCAAATCTGCAGAAGGGATTCTCTTGTTGATAACTCGAGTTGAGTCGGCTAGCCCTTGATACAGATAAGCCGGGTGGACCCTATCCTTCAGTGGTTGAATGTTTTTGAAAACGAAGTCAGCAACTACAGCTTCAGCAGTTAAACCTCTCTCTTTCAATAGTCCAACTTCAGCTAGCAGCACACTGGCTTCGGCTACCTCCTCGTCTGTGGGCGACTCAGTCCAGCTTGGGGTGCGAACGTCTGGCTGTCTTCCTGACCGGGGGGGGGGAGAGAATTTCCATAGTTATCAACTATAAACCACTCCAGGCGCCATCCCTTAATGCTGTCTTTAAGGGGAATCTCAAGATATTCAGTCTTCCGTCCCCGGCGCATCTCCAAACTGGCACCTCCGACTAATTGATGTTGTCCCCCGGCCATCCCAGGGCGACAGTGATACAGGTATTTCCACAAGCCAAAATGCGGCAGCACGCCAAGAAAGGCTTCACATAAGTGGACGAAGATAGAAATTTGCAGAATTGAGTTAGGGTTCAGATGGGTTAGGTTGATGTGGTAGAAATCAAGGAGACCACAGAAAAAGGGAGAAATAGGAAGGCCAAGGCCGCGGAGAAGAAAAGGAGCGTAAACCACGGACTCGTGGGTGTCCTCCGTCGGGACCGTAGTCCCGTGGCAAATCCGCCAAGAACAGAGCTCCCGTGGAGGAAGAACACCGATGGACACAAGGTGGAGGAGTTCGGCTTCAGAGATGATAGACATGTGGTTACCTGCAAAAGGCAATTGGCTGTTGGGATCGATTGGAGGAATCACCACGGCGGACGAGCTCGCGATTTTCCTCTTGGGAGCCATCTCGTGAGCAGATTGGAGGCGAGCGCAGAGAGGGTTTGGAAGCGGGAATGCAAGAACTAGGGCGCAGAAAGCAAAGGCGGCTAAAAGTGCAGCTCTTATAGGATATTCCCGGACCAGATACCGTTTCAAAAAGTGCCCAGTCATCACCCGGCAGTTATTTCCAAGATCTCAGCGTGCCACGTAGTCATTCGGCAGTTATTTCCAAAAACTGGTGGGCCACCCCATCACTCGGGTGTTATCCTCAAAATAACTCGGCATTACCTCTAAAATGTCGACGGCGACCTTCAATCACTCGGCGTTGCCTCTAAAACGCCAGTCTCGTGTTCAACCGCTCGGCATTACTTCTAAAATGCCGACGTTGACCTTCGCTCACTCGGCATTACTTCTAAAATGCCAACGGCGACCTTCAATCACTCGGCGTTGCCTCTAAAACGCCAGTCTCGTGTTCAACCGCTCGGCATTACTTCTAAAATGCCGACGTTGACCTTCGCTCACTCGGCATTACTTCTAAAATGTCAACGGCGACCTTCAATCACTCGGCGTTGCCTCTAAAACGCCAGTCTCGTGTTCAACCGCTCGGCATTACTTCTAAAATGCCGACGTTGACCTTCGCTCACTCGGCATTACTTCTAAAATGTCAACGGCGACCTTCAATCACTCGGCGTTGCCTCTAAAACGCCAGTCTCGTGTTCAACCGCTCGGCATTACTTCTAAAATGCCGACGTTGACCTTCGCTCACTCGGCATTACTTCTAAAAATGCTGACGTCGACTTTCAATCACTCGGCGTTGCCTCTAAAACGCTGATCTGGAGTTCAACTACTCGGCATTACTTCTAAAATGTCGACGGCGACTTTCGATCACTCGGCATTACCTCTAAAACGCCGACCTCACGATCAATTGCTCGGCGTTACTTCTAATGTCGATACAGACTGCAATATTACTCGGCGGCTACTTCTGGAAGCGTCAGTATGATGATCAAGTTGTCTGTCTATTGTCTCAAGAGAATCAGATTTATAATCAAACAAAACGAGTCATCAAGAGGAAACCAAATTCATTCTTCATTAAGGGAAGTGGCAATACTTACAAATCAACTCATTATGAGTTGATACTCCCCTACTGCTACTACTACTACTACGCTACACTATACTACTCTACATTACTAATACTACTACATTATTTCACTATACTATTTCTAATCTATACTAATATCTAAAAAGACCAGTGGCATCTAGCCACTGGCCCTGCCCCTGCCGCTGCCGCCGCCCCTGGTGCTGCCCCTGCTGCCGCTGCTCCTGGTGCTGCCCCTGCTGCCGCCGCCCCTGGTGCTGCCCCTGCTACTGCCGCCCTTGGTGCCGCCCTTGCTGCTGCCGTTGCCGCCGCCCCCGCCACTGCCGCTGTCGTCGTCGTCGTCGTCGTCGTCGTCGTCGTCGTCGTCCCCGCCCTCGCCGCCGCCGTCCGAGTTCTCCTCATCCGAGGAGTACTCAGACTCATCCGAGCCCTCGAGCCCGGAGCGCTCGACGGCCCGGATGTACGTCCAGACCTCCGCGGCTATCCCCTGGGAGTCGTCCGAGTCATCGGACGACGCCGGGGGAGAGACGGGAGCCGGAGACCCCTCGGACTCGGAGGAGAACTCCTCCTCCGAGTATTCCGAGTCGCCGAAGTCCTCCGATGGAGGAGTCGGCTCGCGCTTGCGCTTGTTGTTTTTTCTCATAGTGGAAGAAAGCGGGAAAGAAGAGAAGGAAGCAGTAAGGAATAGCGAAGAGATGTGAAGAAACCATAGGGGCAACAGTGTTATTTATAGAAGAGAAAGGCAACCGCTCACCTCCAACCGCGGTCACTGAACAGTCGCAAAGCATTCAATATGCACTTCCACCCGTCCGAAGACGCGTCAGGCGGCTGACGCCGTTTCACGCAGCACTACACCCATTGGGACTCCAGTCAACAGCGCAAAGGGTATGATTACACTCGCCGTCCCATCACATTACAACTCAGAAGCAGCCGGCTAAAACACTCAGCGTACCAAGCCGTCCCTTGCCCACACCCATTGGGGGGGGACGCCCAGGAATTGTCAGTATATTTTTCAAAATGGTCACATCTGTTCAGAGCATGCAGTGAATACCTCAAGACAAAAATAAGATATCAACAAGAGTTAGAGGGAAGCCAAGTATAGCCAGCAGAGTGCAAAATATGGTCGACAGACACGACTTGAAGACTAGACAGAGAACGTCCATCGAATGTCCAATCAGTCGCAGAGCAAATAAATTGCGCTACCTAGCAAGATATGGAAGGATTTCAAACTCGGCCGCAAAAGACAAAATACATGCTGACCTCTGAAGCATAATATTGATGACATAGCACGGATGACATCATACCAACCTTTTTATAAGTAGAAAGAGTAATCTTCAGAAAAAGGACATAAAAAGAAGACCTTCAAGCGAATTATCCTCAAAAAATCCACTTGAAGGTCGGGGGCTACACCCATTGGGTGCACCTCCGGTGCACCCCATGGATTATCATTCCAAGCCAGGATAATGCTGATTTCTAAAGCATGGGACAAGATTAAAAAGCCAGCCCACACCCAAAATGAGCAAGCGCAAATAGAAATAAACTCTACTGAGGACCTTCGAGTAGATTATTTTCTAAAATCTACTCGAAGCTCGGGGGCTACACCCATTGGGTGCACCTCCAGTGCACCCAATGAAGCTCAGAATCTCACAAATTGGAATGCCGACCTCTAAGGCACAGACACGATGCCGGGTTTTAGTCAACAAGTGATCGGAGCAGGAGAAGACAACAGGAAGCCATTTTTCTTCAAAATCACCTACAAGCTGGACCTGAGATCTTTGGGTTGATTATCTCTAAATTAACCCAAAGATCGGGGGCTTGTGGGGGATAGATATCCCCCGGGTCCACTGAAAGAGTAAAGGACCTCACGAAAGGCCCGAGGGCCCAACAAATCGTAAGGCTATCCTATTCGTGGGCCTGGGGGGAAACAACCAGCAAGGCAGAGCGACGTAAGGCTGGATTGGTGCAAACCCGGACGGCCCATAGCGTCGAGCGAGTGGCTGCAACAGAGATCCAACTTTCCCGCGCGGGAGCCTCCATGCAACGAAGCCATGCGAGGATAAGTCGGCGAGGGTTACGTAGGGATAATCACAAGATGTTCACTATCTTTTAGCTACTCGTTACTATCTTATCCACGTGTATTGCCCCACGGTCGAGTATATAAGGCCTAGGGGGCACCCCTTCAGATCGATCGACCCATTCTTTAGCCACCCACATCAACTCTCTGTATCCTCGATCCAGAGAGTTCTCTTGTAACCATATCCACCAAACATACTCATCAGGACGTAGGGTGTTACGCATCATCAAGCGGCCCGAACCTGTAAATCTTGTCCACCGTCTCTCGTGCGATCGGCACGAACCATTTTGCTACAGTTGTCGACACCTTCCTACTCCTAAAACACCTTGAGGGGCAACCCCGGGTGTGCGGTCGGACCCCAAAACACCGACAGTTTCAACTAGGGTAGAAAGAACTCTAGTTGCAGGTAATTCTACTTAACCTGAAAATAAAATTGGATTTTTAAGGATCCACCCTTAGTAAGCATTTACGCAAAACAGAGTCTTTGATTCTTGATAAGCCACTCCTTGACTCCCTCTAGCCAGCATACCCTTGAGAGTCTTTTCTTTAGTCGGGTAAGTCTTGCTGAGTAATTCCATACTCAGGGTTTTATTCCCTGTTGTTTTTCAGGTTCTAACCTTGTGCTGCTGTGATGGTGTTAAGTGCCGGTGGGCTCGGCCTTCTTATAAGTCTAAGTAACCCTTCTATACTTCTTATTGAGGATGGTCATTTGAGCTAGCATATATTTCAAACTTATACTTTTGTAACCACTCCGATAAAATAATATAAAATTTTTGTAACCCGTAAAATTTGGTAATAAGATTTCCGCTGCAAAAATGTTGGTGTGTGTGATTTGTGTTACTTAATCTCGCGGTTCTGGTTGAAAGTGGTTTATCCGATGTCCTTGGGGCAATCGGACAGATCCTATTGAGTTATCTGGTGCACATGCACGGCCGTCTGAGGTCTTTGGGACAAGGACAGGTGCATGTGGGCCCAATAACTTGGAGGTTCTGCCACAGGGGATCCCTAAGCCGACGAGTGAATGTCGCCGCGTGTCCCAGCCTAGATGGGTCGACGCGAGAGCGAGCGCGAAGGGGGGAAAGCAAGGTGGCCGGAGACGGGCGTGAGAGAGGTGGAAATCCCGCGGCCTTCGTGTTCGTCCCACACCCAGGTCGGGTGCGCTTGCAGTAGGGGGTTACAAGCGTCCACGCGGGTGTGAGAGCGAGCGGCCTTGTGCGAGCGCCTGTCTCCTCCATGTCCCCGCGCGGCCAACCTTCTCTAAGAGGGCCCTGGTCCTTCCTTTTATAGGCGTAAGGAGAGGATCCAGGTGTACAATGGGGGGTGTAGCAGAGTGCTACGTGTCTAGCGGGGGAGAGCTAGCGCCCTAAGTACATGCCATTGTGGCAGCCGGAGAGATTTTGGCACCCTGCTGGCGTGATGTCGTGGCCGTCGGAGGAGCGCTGGAGCCTGGCGGAGAGACAGCTGTCGGGGCTGTTGAGTCGTTGCTGACGTCCTCCTGCTTCCGTAAGGGGGCTGGGAGCCGCCGTCGTCACTGAGGATGCGGGGCGCCATCATTGCCCATCTGGTGGAGTGAGCTAGTTGGGACGCCGGTCTTGTTCCCTATGGCCCGAGTCAGCTCAGGATAGGGTGATGATGGCGCCTCCTGTCGACGTGGCCGGCCTGCGCCCTAGGTTGGGTGATGTGGAAGCTCCTCCGAAGCCGTGGTCGAGTCTGTCTTCTGTGGTCGAGGCCGAGTCCGAGCCCTGGGTCGGGCGAGGCGGAGACCGTTGGCTGAAGCCAGGGCGGAGTCCGAGTCCTAGGGTCGGGCGAAGCGGAGTTCGTCGTCTTCTGGGGCTGAGCCCGAGTCCGAGCCCTGGGTCGGGCGGAGCGGAGTTCGCCGTCTTTCGGGACTTAGCCCGAGTCCGAGCCCTGGGTCGGGCGGAGCGGAGTTCGCCGTCTTCTGGGACTTAGCCCGAGTCCGAGCCCTGGTTCGGGTGGAGCGGAGTTCGCCGTCTTCCGGGACTTAGCCCGAGTCCGAGCCCTGGTTCGGGCGGAGCGGAGTTCGCCGTCTTCCGGGACTTAGCCCGAGTCAGAGCCCTAGTTCGGGCGGAGCGGAGTTCGCCGTCTTCCGGGACTTAGCCCGAGTCCGAGCCCTGGTTCGGGCGGAGCGGAGTTTGCCGTTGAAAGTCGCCTAGAGGGGGGTGAATAGGGCGAAACTGAAATTTACAAATATAATCACAACTAGAAGCCGGGTTAGCGTTAGAAATAATAGTGAGTCCGCGAGAGAGGGCGCAAAACAAATCGCAAGCAAATAAGGAGTGTGACACAAGGATTTGTTTTACCGAGATTCAGTTCTCGCAAACCTACTCCCCGTTGAGGAGGCCACAAAGGCCGGGTCTCTTTCAACCCTTCCCTCTCTCAAACGGTCCCTCGGACCGAGTGAGCTTCTCTTCTCAAATCAAAGCCGGGAACAAAACTTCCCCGCAAGGGCCACCACACAATTGGTGCCTCTTGCTTTGATTATAATGGAGTCTTGATCACAAGAACAAAGTGAAAGAAAAGAAGCAAGCGATCCAAGCGCAAGAGCTCAAGAGAACACGGCAAATCACTCTCGCTAATCACTAAAGCCTTGAGTGGAATTGGAGAGGATTTGATCTCTTTGGTGTGTCTAGAATTGAATGCCTAGCTCTTGTAAGTGGTTGAGAAGTGGAAAACTTGGATAGCAATGAATGTGGGGTGGTTGGGGTATTTATAGCCCCAACCACCAAACTAGCCGTTTGGTGGAGGCTGTCTGTCGAATGGTGCACCGGACAGTCCGGTGCACACCGGACATGTCCGGTGCGCCAGCCACGTCACCAAATCGTTAGGGTCCCGACCGTTGGAGCGCTGACTTCTGGGCCCGCCTTGATGTCTGGTGGCACACCGGACATGCACTGTAGAATGTCCGGTGCGCTAGCATGGGCGTGCCTGACTTCTGCGTGCGCTGGCGCGCATTTAATGCGCTCGCAGGTATCCGTTGGTGCTGAAGTAGCCGTTGCCTCGTCGTCTCACCGGACAGTCCGGTGCACACCGGACATGTCCGGTGAATTATAGCGGAGCAGCTGCCGCGAATTCCCGAGGCTGCAAAGTTGGAGAGCCGCATCCCCTTGGAGCACCGGACACTGTCCGGTGAATTATAGCGCGCTGGCTCTGGGAATTCCCGAAGGTGAAGAGTTTGGCCTGAGGTGCCCTGGTGCACCGGACACTGTCCGGTGGTGCACCGAACACTGTCCGGTGGCACACCGGACAGTCCGGTGTGCCCGACCAGGGCAGCCTTCGGTAATCCCTTGCTCCATTTGTTGAACCCTTTGCTTGGTCATTTTATTGGCTAAGTGTGAACCTTTTGCACCTGTAGAACTTATACACTAGAGCAAACTAGTTAGTCCATTTATTTGTGTTGGGTAATTCAACCACCAAAATTAATTTGGAAAATAGGTGTAAGCCTAATTCCCTTTTAATCTCCCCCTTTTTGGTGATTGATGCCAACACAAACCAAAGCAAATATCAAGGCATTAAATTGAACTAGTTTACAAAATGTAAGTGCAAAGGTTGCTTGGAATTGAGCCAATATAAATACTTATGATATGCGCATGGATTGTTTCTTTCTTAGTTAATATTTTGGACCACGCTTGCACCACATGTTTTGTTTTTGCAAATTCTTTTCAAGGTTCTTTTGCAAATAGTCAAAGGTAAAGGAATAAGATTTTGCGAAGCATTTTTCAAGATTTGGAATTTTCTCCCCCTGTTTCAAATGCTTTTCCTTTGACTAAACAAAACTCCCCCTAAATGAGATCCTCCTCTTAGTGTTCAAGAGGGTTTTGATATATCATTTTTGAAATACAACTTTCTCCCCCTTTTGAACACAATAAGATACCAATTGAAAATATTCTTTGAAAAGCTAAATTTTTGAAATTGGTGGTGGTGCGGTCCTTCTGCTTTGGGCTCTATACTTTCTCCCCCTTTGGCATGAATCGCCAAAAACGGATACTCAGAGTGAAATATAAGCCCTTATTCTAACTACTTTCTTCCCTTTAGCAAATAAAACATATAAGTGAAGATTATACCAAAGCTGGAGTCCTTTTGCTTCATACTTTCTCCCTCAAAGATGAAGCTTGACTTGGAGCGACGGCGAGGGATGAGTTACGGAGTGGAAGCCTTTGTCTTCGCCGAAGACTCCAATTCCCTTTCAATACACCTATGACTTGGTTTGAAATTCACTTGAAAACACATTAGTCATAGCATATATAAAAGAGACATGATCAAAGGTATATGAATGAGCTATGTGTGCAAGTTAACAAAAGAAATCCCTAGAATCAAGAATATTGAGCTCATGCCTAAGTTTGGTAAAAGTTTGTTCATCAAGAGGCTTGGTAAAGATATCGGCTAATTGATCTTTAGTATTAATATAAGCAATCTCGATATCTCCCTTTTGTTGGTGATCCCTAAGAAAATGATACCGAATGGCTATGTGTTTAGTGCGGCTATGCTCAACGGGATTATCCGCCATGCGGATAGCACTCTCATTATAACATAACAAAGGGACTTTAGTTAGTTTGTAACCGTAGTCCCGCAGGGTTTGCCTCATCCAAAGCAATTGCGCGCAACAATGTCCTGCGGCAATATACTCGGCTTCGGCGGTGGAAAGAGCGACTGAATTTTGCTTCTTTGAAGCCCAAGACACCAAGGATCTTCCCAAGAACTGGCAAGTCCCCGATGTGCTCTTCCTATTAATTTTGCACCCCGCCCAATCAGCATCCGAATAACCAATTAAATCAAAAGTGGATCCCCGAGGGTACCAAAGCCCAAACTTAGGAGTATAAGCTAAATATCTCAAGATTCGTTTTACGGACGTAAGGTGGGATTCCTTAGGGTCGGATTGGAATCTTGCACATATGCATACGGAAAGCATAATATCTGGTCGAGATGCACATAAATAAAGCAATGAACCTATCATCGACCGGTATACCTTTTGATCTACAGATTTACCTCCCGTGTCGAGGTCGAGATGCCCATTGGTTCCCATGGGTGTCTTGATGGGCTTGGCATCCTTCATTCCAAACTTGTTTAGTATGTCTTGAGTGTACTTCGTTTGGCAAATGAAGGTGCCCTCTTGGAGTTGCTTGACTTGGAATCCTAACAAATACTTCAACTCCCCCATCATCGACATCTCGAATTTTTGTGTCATGATCCTACTAAATTCCTCACATGTAGATTCGTTAGTAGACCCAAATATGATATCATCAACATAAATTTGGCATACGAACAAATCATCTGCAAGAGTCTTAGTGAATAAAGTAGGATCGGCCTTGCCAACTTTGAAGCCATTAGTAATAAGGAAATCTCTAAGGCATTCATACCATGCTCTCGGGGCTTGCTTGAGCCCATAAAGCGCCTTAGAGAGCCTATAAACATGGTTAGGGTACTTACAGTCTTCAAAGCCGGGAGGTTGCTCAACATAGACCTCTTCCTTGATTGGTCCATTGAGGAAGGCACTTTTCACGTCCATTTGATAAAGCTTAAAGCCATGGTAAGTAGCATAGGCTAATAATATGCGAATTGACTCAAGCCTAGCTACGGGTGCATAGGTTTCACCAAAATCCAAACCTTCGACTTGGGAGTATCCTTTGGCCACAAGTCGAGCTTTATTCCTTGTCACCACACCATGCTCATCTTGCTTGTTGCGGAAAACCCATTTGGTTCCTACAACATTTTGGTTAGGACGTGGAACTAAATGCCATACCTCATTTCTTGTGAAGTTGTTGAGCTCCTCTTGCATCGCCACCACCCAATCCGAATCTTGAAGCGCTTCCTCTACCCTGGTTGGCTCAATAGAGGAAACAAACGAGTAATGCTCACAGAAATGTGCAACACGAGATCTAGTGGTTACCCCCTTATGAATGTCGCCGAGGATGGTGTCGACGGGGTGATCTCGTTGAATTGCTTGGTGGATTCTTGGGTGTGGCGGTCTTGGAACTTCCTCATCCTCCTTGTCTTGATCAATTGCATCTCCCCCTTGATCATTGCCGTCATCTTGAGGTGGCTCATCTCTTTGATCTTCTTCTTCATCAACTTGAGCCTCGTCCTCATTTTGAGTTGGTGGAGATGCTTGCGTGGAGGAGGATGGTTGATCTTGTGCATTTGGAGGCTCTTCGGATTCCTTAGGACACACATCCCCAATGGACATGTTCCTTAGCGCAATGCATGGAGCCTGTTCTTCACCTATCTCATCAAGATCAACTTGCTCTACTTGAGAGCCATTAGTCTCATCAAACACAACGTCACAAGAGACTTCAACTTGTCCAGTGGACTTGTTAAAGACTCTATATGCCCTTGTGTTTGAATCATATCCTAGTAAAAAGCCTTCTACAGTCTTAGGAGCAAATTTAGATTTTCTACCTCTTTTAACAAGAATGAAACATTTGCTACCAAAGACTCTAAAATATGAAATGTTAGGCTTTTTACCGGTTAGGAGTTCATAAGATGTCTTCTTGAGGATTTAGTGTAGATATAACCGGTTGATGGCGTAGCAGGCGGTGTTGACCGCCTCGGCCCAAAACCGATCCGAAGTCTTGTACTCATCAAGCATGGTCCTTGCCATGTCCAATAGAGTTCGATTCATCCTCTCCACTACACCATTTTGTTGTGGCGTGTAGGGAGAAGAGAACTCATGCTTGATGCCCTCCTCCTCAAGGAAGCTTTCGATTTGAGAGTTCTTGAACTCCGTTCCGTTGTTGCTTCTTATTTTCTTGATCCTTAAGCTGAACTCATTTTGAGCCCGTCTCAAGAATCCCTTTAAGGTCTCTTGGGTTTGAGATTTTTCCTACAAAAAGAATACCCAAGTGAAGCGAGAATAATCATCCACTATTACAAGACAATACTTACTCCCGCCGATGCTTATGTAAGCAATCGGGCCGAATAGATCCATGTGGAGTAGCTCAAGCGGCCTGTCGGTCGTCATGATGTTCTTGTGTGGATGTTGAACTCCAACTTGCTTCCTAGCCTGGCATGCGCTACAAATCCTGTCTTTCTCAAAATGAACATTGGTTAGTCCTAAAATGTGTTCTCCCTTTAGAAGCTTATGAAGATTCTTCACCCCAACATGGGCTAGTCGGCGGTGCTAGAGCCAACCCATATTAGTCTTAGCAATTAAGCAAGTGTCGAGTTCAGCTCTATCAAAATCTACCAAGTATAGCTGACCCTCTAACACTCCCTTAAAGGCTACTGAATCATCACTTCTTCTAAAGACAGTGACACCTATATCAGTAAACAGACAGTTGTAGCCCATTTGACACAATTGGGATACGGAAAGCAAATTGTAATCTAAGGAATCAACAAGAAAAACATTAGAAATGGAATGGTCAGGTGATATAGCAATTTTTTCCAAACCTTTGACCAAACCTTGGTTTCCATCCCCGAATGTGATAGCTCGTTGGGGATCTTGGTTTTTCTCATATGAGGAGAACATTTTCTTCTCCCCTGTCATGTGGTTTGTGCACCCGCTATCAATGATCCAACTTGTGCCCCCGGATGCATAAACCTACAAAACAAGTTTAGTTCTTTGTTTTAGGTACCCAAACAGTTTTGGGTCCTTTGGCATTAGATACAAGAACTTTGGGTACCCAAACACAAGTCTTGGAGCCCTTGTGTTTGCCCCCAACAAATTTGGCAACTACCTTGTCGGATTTGCTTGTAAGCACATAAGATGCATCAAAGGTTTTGAATGAAATGGCATGGTCATTTGATGCAGTAGGAGTTTTCTTCTTAGGCAACTTAGCACGGGTTGGTTGCCTAGAACTAGATGTCTCACCCTTATACATAAAAGCATGGTTAGGGCCAGAGTGAGACTTCCTAGAATGAATTCTCCTGATTTTGCTCTCAGGATAACCGGCAGGGTACAAAATGTAACCCTCGTTATCCTGAGGCATGGGAGCCTTGCCCTTAACAAAATTAGACAATTTCTTAGGAGGGGCATTAATTTTGACATTGTCTCCCCTTTGGAAGCCAATGCCGTCCTTAATGCCAGGGCGTCTCCCATTATAGAGCATACTTCTAGCAAATTTAAACTTTTCATTTTCTAAGTTATGCTCGGTAATTTTTGCATCTAATTTTGCTATATGATCATTTTGTTGTTTAATTAAGACCATATGATCATGAATAGCATCAATATCAACATTTCTACATCTAGTACAAATAGAAACATGCTCAATAGATGTAGAGGGTTTGCAAGTTTTTAATTCAACAACCTTAGCATGCAATATGTCATTCTTACTTCTAAGGTCGGAAATAGTAGCATTGCAAACATCAAAATCTTTAGCCTTAGCAATTAATTTTTCATTTTCATTTCTAAGGCTAGCAAGAGAAATGTTCAATTCTTCAATCTTAGCAAGCAATTCATCATTATCGTTTCTAAGATTGGGAATTGAAACATTACAAACATGTGAATCAACCTTAGCATTTAAACTAGCATTTTCATTTCTAAGGTTGGCAATTAAGTCATGGCATGTGCTTAGCTCACTAGATAATTTTTGACATTTTTCGACCTCTAGAGCGTAAGCATTTTTAACCTTAACATGTTTTTTATTTTCCTTGATTAGGAAGTCCTCTTGGGAGTCCAAGAGATCATCCTTTTCATGGATGGCACTAATTAGCTCATTTAATTTTTCCTTTTGATCCATGTTAAGGTTGGCAAAAAGGATACGCAAATTGTCTTCCTCATCACTAGCATTATCATCACTAGAAGACTCATATTTAGTGGAGGATTTAGATTTAACCTTCTTCCTTTTGCCGTCCTTTGCCATGAAGCACTTGTGGCCGACGTTGGGGAAGAGCAGACCCTTGGTGACGGCGATGTTGGCGGCGTCCTCGTCGGAGGAGGAGTCGGTGGAGCTCTCGTGGGAGTCCCACTCGCGGCACACGTGGGCATCGCCGCCCTTCTTCTTGTAGTACCTCTTCTTTTCTCTCCTCTTGCCCTTCTTGTCGTCGCCCCTGTCACTGTCACTAGATATTGGACATTTTGCAATAAAATGACCGGGCTTACCACATTTGTAACACACTTTCTTGGAGCGGGACTTGTGATCTTTCCCTCTCCTTTGCTTGAGGATTTGGCGAAAGCTCTTGATGATGAGTGCCATCTCCTCGTTGTCGAGCTTGGAGGCGTCGATGGGTGTTCGACTTGGAGTAGCCTCCTCCTTCTTTTCTTCCGTCGCCTTGAATGCGACGGGTTGTGCTTCAGGTGTGGAGGAGGTGCCTTGCTCGATGATTTTCATTGAGCCTTTAATCATTAGCTCAAAGCTTACAAATTTACCTATAACTTCCTTGGGAGACATTAGCTTATATCTAGGATCACCTCGAATTAATTGAACTTGTGTAGGGTTAAGAAATACGAGGGATCTAAGAATAACCTTGACCATTTCATGGTCATCCCATTTTCCGCTCCCGAGGTTGCGCACTTGGTTCACCAAGGTCTTCAAGCGGTTGTACATAGCTTGCGGATCCTCCCCTTGGTGAAGCATGAAGCGACCGAGCTCCCCCTCGATCGTCTCCCGTTTGGTGATCTTTGTCACCTCGTCTCCCTCGTGCGCGGTCTTGAGTACATCCCAAATCTCCTTCGCACTTTTTAGCCCTTGCACCTTGTTATACTCCTCTCGACTTAGAGAGGCGAGGAGTATAGTGGTTGCTTGGGAGTTAAAGTGGTGGATTTGGGCCACCTCGTCCGAGTCGTAGTCTTCATCCCCTACGGATGGTACCTGTACACCAAACTCAACAACATTCCATATGCTTGTGTGGAGTGAGGTTAGATGATGCCTCATTTTATCACTCCACATGTTATAATCTTCACCGTCAAAAACTGGTGGTTTGCCTAATGGAACGGAGAGCAAAGGAGTACGTTTTGAAATATGGGGATAGCGTAGAGGAATCTTACTATACTTCTTGCGCTCTTGGCGCTTAGAAGTAACGGACGGTGCATCGGAGTCGGAGGTCAATGGTGATCAAGAGTCGGTCTCGTAGTAGACCACTTTCCTCATCCTCTTGTGTTTGTCGCCTCTCCGATCCGACTTGTGGGAAGAGGATTTCTTCCCCTTCCCTTTGTTGGAGGAGTTCTTCTTCTCCTTCCTCTTGTTGCGGGACTCTTCCGATGATGTCGACCCGTGGCTCGTAGTGGGCTTGTCGCCGGTCTCCATCTCCCTCTTGGCGTGATCTCCCGACATCACTTCGAGCGGTTAGGCTCTAATGAAGCACCGGGCTCTGATACCAATTGAAAGTCGCCTAGAGGGGGGGTGAATAGGGCGAAACTGAAATTTACAAATATAATCACAACTAGAAGCTGGGTTAGCATTAGAAATAATAGTGAGTCCGCGAGAGAGGGCGCAAAACAAATCGCAAGCAAATAAGGAGTGTGACACGAGGATTTGTTTTACCGAGGTTCGGTTCTCGCAAACCTACTCCCCGTTGAGGAGGCCACAAAGGCTGGGTCTCTTTCAACCCTTCCCTCTCTCAAACGGTCCCTCGGACCGAGTGAGCTTCTCTTCTCAAATCAAAGCCGGGAACAAAACTTCCCCGCAAGGGCCACCACACAATTGGTGCCTCTTGCTTTGATTACAATGGAGTCTTGATCACAAGAACAAAGTGAAAGAAAAGAAGCAAGCGATCCAAGCGCAAGAGCTCAAGAGAACACGACAAATCACTCTCGCTAATCACTAAAGCCTTGAGTGGAATTGGAGAGGATTTGATCTCTTTGGTGTGTCTAGAATTGAATGCCTAGCTCTTGTAAGTGGTTGAGAAGTGGAAAACTTGGATAGCAATGAATGTGGGGTGGTTGGGGTATTTATAGCCCCAACCACCAAACTAGCCGTTTGGTGGAGGCTGTCTGTCGAATGGTGCACCGGACAGTCCGGTGCACACCGGACATGTCTGGTGCGCCAGCCACGTCACCAAACCGTTAGGGTCCCGACCGTTGGAGCGCTGACTTCTGGGCCCGCCTTGATGTCCGGTGGCACACCGGACATGCACTGTAGAATGTCCGGTGCACCAGCATGGGTGTGCCTAACTTCTGCGCGCGCTGGCGCGCATTTAATGCGCCCGCAGGTATCCGTTGGCGCTGAAGTAGTCGTTGCTTCGTCATCTCACCGGACAGTCCGGTGCACACCGGACATGTCCGGTGAATTATAGCGGAGCAGCTGCCGCGAATTCCTGAGGCTGCGAAGTTGGAGAGCCGCATCCCCTTGGAGCACCGGACACTGTCCGGTGTACACCGGACATGTCCGGTGAATTATAGCGCGCTGGCTCTGGGAATTCCTGAAGGTGAAGAGTTTGGCCTGAGGTGCCCTGGTGCACCGGACACTGTCCGGTGGCACACTGGACAGTCCGGTGTGCCCGACCAGGGCAGCCTTCGGTAATCCCTTGCTCCATTTGTTGAACCCTTTGCTTGGTCATTTTATTGGCTAAGTGTGAACCTTTTGCACCTGTAGAACTTATACACTAGAGCAAACTAGTTAGTCCATTTATTTGTGTTGGGTAATTCAACCACCAAAATTAATTTGGAAAATAGGTGTAAGCCTAATTCCCTTTCAGCCGTCTTCCGGGACTTAGCCCGAGTCCGAGCCCTGGGTCGGGCGAAGCGGAGTTCCCCATGGCGTCTGTGGCCGGGTCTGACCGCCTGTCAGCCTCACTCTGTCAAGTGGCGCCGTAGTCGGCGTGGCGCAGGCGGCGCTGTCTTTCTGTCAGGCCGGTCAGTGGAGCGGCAAGTGACGGCGGTCACTTTGGCTCTGTTGGCTGCAGGGCGCACGTCAAGACAAAGGCATCAGGCTGCCTTTGCATTAAATGCTCCTGCGATTTGGTCGGTCGGTGCAGCGATCTGGTCAGGGTTGCTTCTTGGCGAAGACAGGGCCTCGCGCGAGCCGGAAACACGTCAGTTTGCTGGAGGGGGCCTCGGGCGAGGCGGAGATCCTCTGGGGTCGGCTGCCCTTGTCCGAGGCTAGGCTCGGGCGAGGCGTGATCGCGTCCTTCGAACGGACCGATCCCTGACTTAATCGCACCCACCAGGCCTTTGCAGCTTTATGCTGATGGGGGTTACCAGCTGAGGATTAGGAGCCTTGAGGGTACCCCTAATTATGGTCCCCGACAGAAGCCCCCGAGCCTCGAAGGGAGTGTTAGCACTCGCTTAGAGGCTTTCGTCGCACTTTTTTGCAAGGGGGACCAGCCTTCCTCGGTTGCGTTTTGTTCCGGTGGGTGCGCGCGAGCGCACCCGCCGGGTGTAGCCCCCGAGGCCTCGGAGGAGTAGTTTTACTCCTTCGAGGTCTTAATGCCTCGCGCTATGCCTCGGCTGGTCTGGTCGTTCCCTCATGCAAGCTGGCCGTAGCCCGGGCGTACGGTCGGGTCCAAGTTCTCGGGCTGGTATGTTGACGCTGTCAACGGTTCGGCCGGAGCCGGGTTTGCGAGAGCAGCCCCCGAGCCTCTGCACAGGGCGAGAGGGCGATCAGGGACAGACTCGACATTTTCACATACGCCCCTGCGTCGCCTTTCCGCATGGAGGAGGGGGGAAAGCGCCATGCTGCCCTCGATGGGCGCCGAACATGGTGTCTCCGGTGAGCTGCGAGCGGGTAATCCGAGTGGACGCCCGTGCCCCATTCGTTAGGGGTCGGCTAGGGGCCCAGAGGCGCGTTCAAAAGTACCTGCGGGTGATCTGCCGGACCCGGTCCCCTGGCGACGGGGTCCGAGGGCTCGATGCCTCCCTTTGATGGGATTCCGTTACAAGATCGTTCCCGCTGGTCTTGGAAATGTCCTAGGGTACCTCGGGAGCGTAGCCCGAGCCTTGGTTATGTATCGAACGTACCCATGGTCATCCCTCGCTCTGTGTCTGAGGCGACTGTGAACTCTTCGGGGCCAGCCTTCGAACCCCTGATCAGTAGTGGGCGCGGAGCCCGAGTAGCCTGAGGCGGTCGTTGAACCCTTTCGAGGGGCCGGCCTTCGAACCCCTGACCAGTAGTGGGTGTAGAGCCCACGCGATCTGAGGCGGCTGTTGAACCCCTCCGAGGGGCCAGCCTTCGAACCTCTAATCAGTAGGGGGGCTCGGAGCCTAGTTCCTTCATGGAGAAGGATCCTTTTCGGGGTTTCCCCCTTTCCCGGTCCCTGTTGCAAGAGAGAGAAAGAGGAAAAAGGGAAAAGGACGCGAAATTGAACGACGTGGCGTACCTTTTTCGATGCAGTTATTGTGGCGAAGGTGAAGCGTCGCTCACTTCTCCTGCCAGAGGCGCTGCCTGTCCTGCCGCGGAGTTAATGCGACGGGGCGAGCGGTTCGCGAGGCGGCTGTTGCGCGTGCACGTGCCGTTCGAGGAACGGCTGTTGTGCTTCGCGCTTTTGAATCCTGCGGCCGGTCCGGGCGGAACATTGAACGGGTCTCGCTTTGGCCTTTATATACTCGAGAGAGGGCCTGGCGATGGCTCTCTGCTCCGCCCCTTGCCTTCCTCTTAGGTTTTCGTAGCCCAAGAGGTCTAGCCAAAGAAAGAGAAACCGCTCACCCTGTCCCTCGCGCCGCCACCCCTTCTGCTAAGAGATGGCTGACCGGGTGACCGTCATCCCGCCGCGCGACCCATGGCCCTTCTCCACAGTGACGGCGGGTGACCTGGAGGATCTTGTCACTGAGGGTTTACTCCGCCCTCTCTCTGATGAAAGGCGACCGGAATGGATCCCCCTGCGAGCGGAGCCGCTCCGTCCCCGCCGCCGGGGTATATCGTGAGTTTCATCTCCTTCCACGAGTGGGGATTTGGTGTGCCGGCGAGCCGCTTCATGCGGGCGATCCTACACCATTACGGGGTGGAGCTGCACAACCTCAGCCCCAACTCCATCTCGCAGGCCGCCATCTTCGTAGCGGTGTGTGAAGGGTACTTGGGGATCGCCCCCCACTGGGATTTGTGGACCCATCTCTTCTCCGCGGAGCTTTTCGCTTCACCGACGGGGGAGAGAAAGGTCCACGCGGCGGTGCGGGCCGGCGGCTGCATCCTCCAGCTGAGGCAGTTGCGGGCGTCGCTATACATTCCCGCCATCCTTGCATCCTCGAACAAGGGGTGGCAGCGCCGGTGGTTCTACCTCCGGAATGACGGCGAGTTGCTCCCACCGTTCTCCCAGCGAGTTGTCACCACCGCCGCCGAGGCTTGGCGCCACGGGACCCCGCACGAGAGACAGAAGAATCTCGAACCCCTTCTTCAGGCCTTGGAGGCGTTGCGGAGGGGGGGACTCACCGCCTCGGGGGTGATAGCCGCTATCCATCACCGGAGGGTGCTTCCCTTGGCGGAGCGACGGCTACAGCTTTGGGAGATGACACCGGAGGCCGACCTGGAGGGCTCGCGGATGTCCTCGGATCCTCTTCCCTTCGACGTCCTTCACGGGCGGGTGGCCGTCGCGTTGGGGAAGCCGGACTCTGGTGCCTTTTCCCAGCCTTCGATGCGCCCTGACCGAGGGTGTGTGACTCTGGTGAGTGTCCGTACCTTCCTTCTCCTTGCGTCAGGTTGCCTCTGGTCCTGACGGTTGGGATTTCCGTTCGTCTTCAGGAGGTAGGGTGGCACAAGCCTTCCCGGCCGCGGGTCCCGGAGGATGCGGTGGACCAAGCGACGCGGCAGGTTGCCACAGAGGAGAAGAAGAAGAAGGATACAGAGAAGGCCCGGGCCCGCGAGCGGATGCAGGCCCGAGACGCCTTGGAGAAGCTCCGTCGTCGGCAGGAGAGGGAGGGGCTCCCGAGGGAGCCGTTGCTGGAAACGCCCGACGATGACGACGATGATGAAGATGACGATGGGGCGGACGACATGGCTGCTCGTCTCGGCCTCAGCCCGGATCTGAGGCTCGGCCAGGAGTCGTCAGGTCAGCCCCCGAGTGGGCCGACGCCGTCAGTCCTCGGAGTCGGGACGCCGAGGCCCCGGCCCGATGAGCGGGGGCAGACCGAGGGGGCACTTGACCCCTCGGCCGGGGAGGCTGAGGTGCCCCCGGGGTGTTAGGCCGAGGCGGCTGTTCCCCGGGAGCTGTCGCCCATGCCGGCAGCGCAGGAGAGCGACCCTCAGGCCGCCGTGACAGCGCCCGGGCAGTCCGTCTCCCGGGCGTCTGAGGTGCCCAAGACGAGGGTCGGACCGAAGTCGGCGGCGAGGCGGATTTTGGCGACGCCTCAGGAGGTCGAGGTCCGAGAGGCCTCTCCCCCGGCGCGGTTGATCATGGCCCGGAGTGGGTAAGTACTTTGGAACACCTTCGTCCTAGCTCCTCATTCATATGTCCCAACCACAACTTTTCCTTTCTCCTTATCAAGCGAAGCCATGGCCTGACCGACCTGGCTCCCCGGAAAGCCCTTAAGACGGCATCGGCTTCCGTAGCCGGTGTCGCGCCGGGCCTCGTTGCTCAGCTGGCCTTCTCGCAAGACGCTCCACAGCGGGGGGCTCGGGCGGCACCAGTCGCCGTGGAGCGAGTTCCCGAGGCCGGCTCTTCTGCCGAGGCGGCCATCGTGCTGGAGGAGGCGGCTGGCGCGGACGTGGCCTCGGGCCCACCGGACATGCCGCCGGTGCTGGCGCCTGCTACTGCTGAAGCCGCTGCCGTCCCAGTCGGGGAGCAACCTGTTGCTGCCGACGCTGAGATAGCCGAGGCATTGGCGCTCGGTGCCTCGGAGGAGGGGGCGTGGAAACGCGGTCCGTCCCGCCGAGCGGCAGCCTTGTCCCCGCGCGGCGGAGCTCCGAGGGGCGACACCAGTTGCTCCGGTTCTGGACCCGTGAGGCTTCGGATCCCTTCTTCGTTCTAGACGATGAGCAGGAGGAGCAGTCTTGGGGGGAGCTCCGCGAGTGCGCCGAAGCAACGATGGGGTCGCTCCGGTCATCACTGGAGGTCTTTCGCAGGGACGTCCCCAAGATCCTTCAGGTAATGGTTTCAGGCATACCTTTTTTGTGACCGAGGCGTCTTTGGTGACGCCCCGCTTCCTTCTCTCAGGATCTGACGGATCTGAGCGCCGCCAAGTCGTCGTTCATCCGCCGCGAGGTCGACGTCTGGGGCTCGCTGCGATCCCTAAGAACCTCGCTCGCCGAGGCTACTGCGCGTCTCTCCCAGCAGGGCACCGAGGTGGTGGACCTTCGGTTGCTCTGCGCCGATCTGAGAGCAGAGGCGGCAGCGGCACACGCAGAGGCGCAACGACGGCAGTCGGTGTTCGACCAGGTTGCCAATGAGCGGGACCAAGCTCGGGGCCAGGCTGCCGAGGCCGAGAGCCGGGCTGGAGCCCTTGCAGCAGACCTAGCCGTAGCCCAGGTCACAGCCTCGGAGCAGCGTGCCTGAGCCGGAGGTACGTCCTGGACATTTCCGGTTTCCATTTCTTCTTGTTTCCTCTGCCTGCGTTAGAGATCTTTCTTCTGATTGTTCGCAGAACTCGAGTCCGCCCTTGATGAGTCCGCCAAGGCGCTTGCCGAGGCGCTTGCCGGGGCGGCCGAGCAGAGGGAGGCCGACCACGCGGCCATGTCCGAGGCCGTCTTGGACTTCTGTTGGGTCCTTGGCTCCGGCGACGTCCCCTCAGGGAGCTCTCCTGTGAGTCGCCTGCAGGCGTTGGGCGATCACGCGCGCAGGAGGCTCCGCGAGGTGCTACATCACGGCGTCAGGCGGGCCTTCGCCGTGCTCGCTTCCCACTATGTTGTGGACCTGGAGTGGGTCAGTGAGGGGTATTGCCTTCCTGACGAAGACGAAGCCACCCTGGCAGAAGTCCAGAGACTCGATGTGGCCGCCGCGGGCCTGAGCTCAGTGCTGGCAACCACCTTCGAGGCAGAGATCCTCCCGCCCGCGCCGCCGTCCGAAGCCGGGATGGACTTTGTTGGGGGCGAGGACGAAGCCGAAGGCGCGGCTCCTTCCCAGGGCGACGCCTAACTCTGTGGGAGTAATTTCTGTTGGATACATGTGTGTCTTTCTGCGGCCGCTGGGGCCTGGACACTTTATTACTGTTGCATGAAGTCGCGCTCCTTTCCCTTTCAATTTGCGTGTCCGGCTTGGCATGTCAGTAGCAGGAGGGCTTCCCCGAGTAGGGGTCACTTTTCATGGCAGGTGACGAGTGAGGTGTCCGTAACCCGGAGGCGTAGGAGTCCCTCGGCTCGGTCAGCCTTGCCACTTACATGCACCCGCGTTCGCTCCTTGGGGTCCTGCTTCCGACATAGTCGGGGGAACGCAAAAGCCTTTCCGTTTGGAAATGTTGACGCAGAGGGAAATTTTGACTGACGCGGAGGGGTTTCCCCTACTTAGCCCCCGAGGGAGGGTCGGGTTTTGCCGAGGCAAGGCTGACCCTTCCTTGACAACTGACACCTTGCCTTGGCTGTCGGCCAGCTCGTAGCCCCCGGGTGTAGCCAACAAGGGCTCGAGGCACGGCGCAATGGCTGCGAATCGGTGATCTTCTCCGGGTCGGCTCTGATGCCTTGCTTGGAGACGATGAACCCCAAGAACATGCCTCGAGGGACCCCGAGGACACGCTTTCCGGGATTGAGCTTGACACCTTTCGCCTTGAGACACCGGAATGTCACTTCAAGGTCAGAAAGGAGGTCGGAGGCTTTTCTTGTTTTGACTACGATGTCATCGACGTAGGCCTCGACCGTGCGGCCAATGTGTTCGCCGAACACATGGTTCATGCATCGCTGGTACGTCGCGCCCGCATTCCTCAAACCGAACGGCATGGTGACATAGCAGTACATGTCGAAGGGTGTGATGAAAGAAGTCGCGAGCTGGTCGGACTCTTTCATCTTGATTTTGTGATACCCTGAATAGGCATCGAGGAAAGACAGGGTTTCGCACCCAGCAGCGGAATCCACAATCTGGTTGATGCGAGGCAGAGGGTAGGGAACCTTCGGACATGCTTTGTTCAGACCAATGTAGTCTATACACATCCGCCATTTCCCCCCTTTATTTCTCACAAGCACAGGGTTGGCAAGCCATTCGGGATGGAATACCTCTTTGATGAACCCTGCCGCCATCAGCTTGTGGATCTCCTCGCCTATGGCTCTGCGCTTCTCCTCGTCGGACCGGCGCAGAGGCTGCTTGATGGGTCGGGCTCCAGCTCGAATGTCCAGCGAGTGCTCGGCGACATCCCTCGGTATGTCGGACATGTTCGAGGGACTCCACGCGAAGACGTCGGCGTTCGCGCGGAGAAAGTCGACGAGCACTGCTTCCTATTTGGGATCGAGCCCGGAGCCGATCCGGATCTGCTTGGAGGCGTCGCTGCTGGGGTCGAGGGGGACGGCCTTGACCGTCTCCGCTGGATCAAAGTTGCCGGCATGACGCTTCACGTCAGGCACCTCCTTGGGAGGCTCTCTAGGTCGGCGATGAGGGCCTCGGACTCGGCGAGGGCCTCGGCGTACTCCACGCACTCCACGTCGCATTCGAACGCGTGTTTGTACGTGGGGCCAACGGTGATGACCCCGTTGGGGCCCGGCATCTTGAGCTTCAGGTAAGTGTAGTTGGGGACGGCCATGAACTTCGCATAGCATGGTCTTCCCAGTACGCGTGGTAGGTTCCTCGGAACCCGACCACCTCGAACGTCAGGGTCTCCCTTCGGAAGTTGGAGGGTGTTCTGAAGCAAACGGGAAGGTCGAGCTGTCCGAGGGGCTGAACGCGCTTCCCAGGAATGATCCCGTGGAAGGGCGCAGCGCCTGCCCGGACGGAGGATAGATCGACACGCAGGAGCCCGAGGGTCTCGGCGTAGAGGATGTTGAGGCTGCTGCCTCCGTCCATGAGGACCTTGGTGAGCCGGACGTCGCTGATGACGGGGTCGACGACGAGCGGGTATTTCCCCGGGCTCGGCACATGGTCGGGGTGGTCGGCTTGGTCGAAGGTGATGGGCTTGTCGGACCAGTCTAGGTAGACTGGCGCCACCACCTTCACCGAACAGACCTCCCGGTGCTCTTGCTTGCGGTGCCGAGCCGAGGCATTCGCCGCTTGCCCACCGTAGATCATGAAGCAGTCGCGGACCTCGGGGAACTCTCCTGCTTGGCGATCTTCCTTCTTATCGTCGTCGTGGGCCCTGCCACCCTCCGCGGGTGGCCCGGCCCTGTGGAAATGGCGCCGAAGCATGACGCACTCCTCAAGGGTGTGCTTGACGGGCCCCTGGTGATAGGGGCACGGCTCCTTGAGCATCTTGTCGAAGAGGTTGGCACCTCCTGGGGGTTTCCGAGGGTTCTTGTACTCGGTGGCGGCGACAAGGTCCGCATCGGCGGCATCGCGTTTCGCTTGCGACTTCTTCTTGCCCTTTTTCTTGGCGCCGCGCTGAGCTGACGCCTCGGGGGCATCTTCCGATGGGCGGCCCTGGGGCTGCTTGTCCTTCCGGAAGATAGCCTCGACTGCCTCCTGGCCGGAGGCGAACTTGGTGGCGATGTCCATCAGCTTGCTCGCCCTGGTGGGGGTCTTGCGACCCAGCTTGCTCACCAGGTCGCGGCAGGTGGTGCCAGCGAGGAACGCGCCGATGACATCCGAGTCGGTGATGTTGGGTAGCTCGGTGCGCTGCTTCGAGAATCGCTGGATGTAGTCCCGGAGGGACTCTCCCGGCTGCTGTCGGCAGCTTCGGAGGTCCCAGGAATTCCCGGGGCGCACATACGTGCCCTGGAAATTGCCGGCGAAAGCTTGGAGTAGGTCGTCCCAGCTAGAGATCTGCCCCGGAGGCAGGTGCTCCAACCAGGCGCGAGCGGTGTCGGAGAGGAACAGGGGGAGGTTACGGATGATGAGGTTGTCATCGTCCGTTCCACCCAGTTGGCAGGCTAGACGGTAGTCCGCGAGCCACAGTTCCGGTCTCGTCTCCCCCGAGTACTTTGTGATAGTAGTGGGGGTTCGGAACCGGGTCGGGAACGGCGCCCGTCGTATGGCCCGGCTGAAGGCTTGCAGGCCGGGTGGTTCGGGCGAAGGACTCCGATCCTCCCCGCTGTCGTAGCGTCCCCCACTCCTGGGGTGGTAGCCTCGGCGCACCCTCTCGTCGAGGTGGGCCTGACGGTCGCGGCGAGGGCGCTCGTTGCCGAGGCGACCCGGGGCGCAGGCGCTGTGTGGCGCATGCGCCCAGTGTAGTCCGAGGCCTCCCGTATGAATCGGGAAGTCGCGGCATGAGTTTCTGAGGGGTACCCCTGCCTTCGGGAGGCGGAGCTCTCGGCCCGTCGGACCGCGGCGCCTTCCAGGAGATTCTTGAGTTCTCCCTGGATTCGCCGCCCCTCGGTGGTTGATGGCTCCGGCATCGCGCGGAGGAGCATTGCTGCTGTAGCCAGGTTCTGGCCGACCCCACTGGATGTGGGTGGCGGCCGGACCCTAACATCGTCGGCGATGCGGTGCTGGAAGCCCTGGGGTAGATGACGTATTTCTTCGGCTGGAGGTTGGGCCACCCATGCCTGCCCGACGTCCCGGCGGATCGGCTCGAGCGCTCCTGCCCCCTCGTCGAGCCTGGCCTGCACCCCGCGGACTTGCTCGAGCTGTGGGCCATGGCCCCCGCCTGAACGGGGACCACAGCTAGCTCCCGTGGGACATCAACGCGAGGCACCGGCCCAGGGAGATCACCGTCCTCCGGCATGCCAAGACGGTTGCCTTCGGAGGGACCCCCTAGATCGACGTGGAAACATTCGCGGCCTAGGCCGCAGTCCTCGTCGCCGAGGCTACGGCTCCCATTGGAACAGTCAGAAAGCCAGTAGTCGCACGCGGTCATGATGTCCCGCATGGCACTGGGGCTGCCAAGTCCAGAGAAATCCCAACAGAAGCTGGGCTCATCGTCTTCCTCGGACCCGGAGGTCCCGTAGGTCGAGACGTCCGTCAGCCGGTCCCAGGATGACCGCATACGATACCCCAGAAAGTTTGGGCTCGCCTCTACGGGAGCGTCCGCCAAAGCGAGGCCGCTTGACGAATCGAGGCTGAATCCGAAAGGCGTAAGGTGAGGATCGGTCGGTACCTCTTGGTCGACGGGCGGTGAGGTAGTCACATTGGGGACTGACTGCGCCGTCGTCCTAGGTACGAGGGTGACGCCCAGCAAGCCTTCCGCGAGCGTGCCGGCATCGTCCGTGTGCTCGGAGTTGGCGTGTCGCGGGGAGACGGCGCTCGTCTTCGTCTCAAGCGTGAGGTCGATGCCCGACGCGCCCCCTGACGGAGCGCTGGGGCCGCCGACTCGCTCGACAGTCGACGAGGCACAGCCCCCTGCTTGGCCTTGGTTGCCCCGCCTCCTCCTCCGTCAGCGGGGGAGAGGACGGGGCGAGCTCGAATGTTGTCTTTCCACCACGCGAGGAAGACGTCGTCGGTTCTGCCGCCGGCGGGCGGGCTGTCGGCCGCCATTGTCGCTGTCGCACGGCGGTGGAAGGAGTATCATGTCGTAGCTGCCGTCGAGGGACATGAACTCAAGGCTCCCAAAACGGAGCACCGTCCCGGGCCGGAGAGGTTGCTAGAGACTGCCCATCTGGAGCTTGACGGGAAGCTTGTTCGTCAACACGCAGCAGGCCCCTACCTGGCGCGCCAACTGTCGGCGTTCCGAGACCGGGGGGTCCCTAAGCCGACGAGTGAATGTCGCCGCGTGTCCCAGCCCAGATGGGTCGACACGAGAGCGAGCGCGAAGGGGGGAAAGCGAGGTGGCCGAAGACGGGCATGAGAGAGGTGGAAATCTCGCGGCCTTCGTGTTCGTCCCACACCCAGGTCGGGTGCGCTTGCAGTAGGGGGTTACAAGCGTCCACGCGGGTGTGAGAGCGAGCGGCCTTGTGCGAGCGCCTGTCTCCTCCACGTCCCCGCGTGGCCAACCTTCTCTAAGAGGGCCCTGGTCCTTCCTTTTATAGGCGTAAGGAGAGGATCCAGGTGTACAATGGGGGGTGTAGCAGAGTGCTACGTGTCTAGCGGGGGAGAGCTAGCGCCCTAAGTACATGCCATTGTGGCAGCCGGAGAGATTTTGGCACCCTGCTGGCGTGATGTCGTGGCCGTCGGAGGAGCGCTGGAGCCTGGCGGAGAGACAGCTGTCGGGGCTGTTGAGTCGTTGCTGACGTCCTCCTGCTTCCATAAGGGGGCTGGGAGCCGCCGTCGTCACTGAGGATGCGGGGCGCCATCATTGCCCATCTAGTGGAGTGAGCCAGATGGGACGCCGGTCTTGTTCCCTGCGGCCTGAGTCAGCTCGGGGTAGGGTGATGATGGCGCCTCCTGTCGACATGGCCGGCCTGCGCCCTAGGTTGGGTGATGTGGAAGCTCCTCCGAAGCCGTGGTCGAGTCTGTCTTCTGTGGTCGAGGCCGAGTCCGAGCCCTGGGTCGGGCGAGGCGGAGACCGTTGGCTGAAGCCAGGGCGGAGTCCGAGCCCTAGGGTCGGGCGAAGCGGAGTTCGTCGTCTTCTAGGGCTGAGCCCGAGTCCGAGCCCTGGGTCGGGCGGAGCGAAGTTCGCCGTCTTCCGGGACTTAGCCCGAGTCCGAGCCCTGGGTCGGGCGGAGCGGAGATCACCGTCTTCCGGGACTTAGCCCGAGTCCGAGCCCTGGGTCGGGCGGAGCGGAGTTCGCCGTCTTCCGGGACTTAGCCCGAGTCTGAGCCCTGGTTCGGGCGGAGCGGAGTTCGCCGTCTTCCGGGACTTAGCCCGAGTCTGAGCCCTGGTTCGGGCAGAGCGGAGTTCGCCGTCTTCCGGGACTTAGCCCGAGTCCGAGCCCTGGTTCGGGCGGAGCGGAGTTCGCCGTCTTCCGGGACTTAGCCCGAGTCCGAGCCCTGTTTCGGGCGGAGCGGAGTTCGCCGTCTTCCGGGACTTAGCCCGAGTCCGAGCCCTGGTTCGGACGGAGCGGAGTTCGTCGTCTTCCGGGACTTAGCCCGAGTCCAAGCCCTGGTTCGGGCGGAGCGGAGTTCACCGTCTTCCGGGACTTAGCCCGAGTCCGAGCCCTAGGTCGGGCGGAGCGGAGTTCCCCATGGCGTCTGTGGCCGGGTCTGACCGCCTGTCAGCCTCACTCTGTCAAGTGGTGCCGCAGTCGGCGTGGCGCAGGCGGCGCTGTCTTTCTGTCAGGCCGGTCAGTGGAGCGGCAAAGTGACGGCGGTCACTTCGGCTCTGTTGGCTGCAGGGCGCGCGTCAGGACAAAGGCGTCAGGCTGCCTTTGCATTAAATGCTCCTGCGATTTGGTCGGTCGGCGCGGCGATCTGGTCAGGGTTGCTTCTTGGCGAAGACAGGGCCTCGGGCGAGCCGGAAACACGTCAGTTTGCTGGAGGAGGCCTCGGGCGAGGCGGAGATCCTCCGGGGTCGGCTGCCCTTGTCCGAGGCTAGGCTCGGGCGAGGCGTGATCGCGTCCTTCGAACGGACCGATCCCTGACTTAATCGCACCCATCAGGCCTTTGCAGCTTTATGCTGATGGGGGTTGTTGGGGACTTGTTCTCAAATGCTAAGAGTTAAGAACAAGACAACATGAAGTGTTAAATGTTAAAGCCCTTCGTCCTTTGAAACATTATTTCCCTTCAGGATATAACGAGCCTCGGACGAAGATCGCAAACAGAATACTTTCGTAAGTACATTAAGCAATAATGAAGGATTTATATAAAACATAAGAAGAAGAAATATAAACATTATCTTAACATCATTTCTATTTTATTATCATGGAAAAATAGAAATGATATTAAATTACAAATGTACCTTCGGCTTGCAGGAAAGCAAGAGTACATAGATGTCGCAAAAGCAGATAATAAGTTCGCGTGAACAGTACGGGAGTACTGTTCATCTATTTATAGGCGTGGGACGCAGCCCATGTAAAATTACATTCATGCCCATTACATTTGCTAATGACTTATAGCAATCTATTAAGGTCTAAGTAGTCTTTTCATCTTTAGGTCGGTTTGTAATTCCGAAGCTTCATGAATGGCACCCTTCGGCAACACGTACGGGCAGCTTCATTCTGTAGGACCTTCGGCGACGAAGCATGGTCCCAACAGTAGCCCCTTCACGGTGCTAGATCGTTTTTCGTAATGAGCTTGATCCATGAAAAAAGTCTCTTAGGCTTCAGGACGCCGAAGGTCCAAAAAACACCTTCCCTGAGCTCGTTGTCGAGAAACGATACAGCTTCTAGGCGCGTAGCGGTCCCATCATGCAGGTTCGCTATTTTGGTCTTGCGGCCCACCGCGCAGCGGGTGCGAGCAGCTGCTTGCCTGGTGTAAAAATCCTGACGATTCACCTTCTTACCTGCAGCAGTATATAAACATACGAGTAGGTGTGAAGTTACCACAGCATTCATTGCTATTGCACTGTTTCGCTGCCAAAATTTTTAACCATAGCCGAAGCTTGACTTTTGCATTCGAACAAAGCTACAGTTTGGAATCTGCTTCGTCACAAGAGGAGCTTCAGAAGAAAAAAGGTTGTTGACTTGCAAAAAATTTTCAAGAATATTAAAAATCAAATGGCCAGATTACGTTCCACTGCTAGGGTTGAGCGTGAGGGAGACGAAGCTGAAGCTGCTGAGACTGTTCCCATCTCCGAAGCGATGAGGCGCTCTGGGCTAGTGATACCGAAAGACACGCAAGTTGCCGAAGACATCCTTGCAGTCGAAACAGAACAGGCTGCTGCTGAAGAAACCGACTCCGAAGATGATTATAGCAGCGCAGTGCCGAGCAAACCCAGCCACTTGGATTTCGGCAAATCTACCATTTCCAAAGCTACTTTTGCAAAAATGGTAAAGTTAAGCTATTTCAGTGAAAACGAGAAGAAGCTGCTTCGCTTCGGGGGGAGGAAACTACCCCGAAGCCAGAAAAGGATGAAATAGTTATTTTCAAGAGTTTTCTGAAAGCTGGGCTGAGATTCCCTTTGAATGGGATAATTTCTGATGTGCTGCAAAAATTTGGGATTTACTTTCATCAACTTACGCCCAACGCCATTGTCAGGCTTAGTGTGTATATCTGGGCCCTCCGAAGCCAGGCGGTGGAGCCGTTTGCCGACAGCTTTTGTCGAGTTCATGAGCTACACTACCAGACGAAGGCCAGGAAAGATGGATTGCATGAAAACTTTGGTTGTTATAATTTTTCCTATCGGAAAACCACAAAGTTTCCTGTAATCAGCTACCGAAGCAAATGGCCGGCGGGCTGGAAATCAGAATGGTTTTATGTTAAAGTTGACGAAGACAAAGAGAAGCTGGTACAGAGCCCTCTTGAGTTGATCTTCGGAGAAACAAGACCGCGATGCCAAATGGCAGTAGAAGGTCCAACCTGGGCTGCACTGGCTGAATTTAATATTATTTCAGAGCATATTGGCACTAGGGACCTGGTGCAAGAGTTCTTGGCCTTCAGAGTTTTCCCTACTTTAAAAGAATGGGAAATGCCGAAGATAAAGGGGGAGAAGAAAGAAGGGGAACTTGTGCGGTTACCTTACTATTACAAGTTTAAGAAATACTTTAAAACACCTTGTCAAGAGTGGCTGGATACAATTGAAGTAATGTGCAATGAAATACTCGATAACTACTCCAAAAAAGATCAGTTGATGACTGTGGCCTTCGGCACCCGTCCGAAGCGAAGACTGAATCGAGTGCTGGACGCCCTCGGTTTTGAATACCCTGACTACGAACAGCTGAATAAGGGTGCTGAGGGCCAGAAAAGGAAGAGTGGCCGAAACTTTAAATAAAGATGAGAAAGAACCACCAAAAGAAAAGGGTGTTCTGAAGAAGAGAAAAGTATCATCTCCGAAGCGAAAAGTATCCGACGAAGAAGAGACTCCCGCATCACCCTCTGCCACTGACATGGAAGAGATTTTAAAGGTAATGACTGAATCCCTGCCCATGAAGCTAAGTCCATTAAGGCCTCAACTGACGAAGCTTTTTCAGAAGGAAGAGGAGCCCGAAAAAACGAAGAAAACAACTAAAACAAAGAGACAAAGAATTATTGCAGTGACAGAGGTCATTGACAAGACGCCACCGAGGGCTTCAGCTCGGAAGGCGCCAGCCGCTGAAGACGCAACAAATGCCGAAGTCGCACCTTCGGAGGTCACGGCTACCGAAGCTACGCTGGCTGAAGATTTCAACATGGAAACCACCCTTGAACACATCGACAAAATACTGCTAGACATGGCCTCAGAAGAAGCTACCACAGCTGCCAAAGAGACCGTGGCCACAGTGCCAGGAAAAGGAAAGGAAATAGCCAAGGATACTTCGGAAGACGAAGGTTTCATATTTCAAAATTTAGTTGGACAAGAACTGTCAAGAACCGAAATAGAAGAGCTTAAAGATTATGCCAAATCTTGCGGATATAAGCCAGGAGCACTCCTCTTCGGAGGTATTGACGATGAAAAATTAGACTGTATCCGGGATCAAACCGGAGCTAAGATTATCAGTACTCTATCAAAGAGTATCGGTTTTCCGAAGCTAGAAACGGATATCAGCCGCTACCGACGACAACATATCGTTGGTAGTTTATTTTATTCTAATTTCAAGGTGAACAACTTTTCCCTGACTTTTATTGCTTTTAATAATGAAGATATTTCTAACGAAGGTTGTTTATGTGCAGAGTATGTTGTTGAGTAAAGCTTTGAGAATGCAGCAGGATCTGGAAGATAAAAAACACGAGGTTATAATTGAAAATTTAGAGAGCAAAATAAAAGAGCAATCAGTACTATTGAAAAGAAAGACTTCGAACTTCAGACAATAGAAGGCTTATTGGCAGAAGCCGAAGCTAAAATAGCAGAATTGAATACGAAGCTTCTCTGCCAATCAGAACACTTTGAACAAGAAAAGCAAGAATTTAATGCAAAACTTGAGACTGAAGTCCAACAAAATTCAGAATTGAAAAAATTATTATCAAGCCTTCAAGACAAATGCTTGGAGTTTAGCAATAAATGTATTGATCGGCTAAAAAAGATCTTCCACTCGGTCGGGGCCAGCAGTGGGAAATTCACCCCGTCAGCTAAAGATTTACCAAGGACCTTCGAACATATTGAAGGTGAAATTGATGAGCTTGACGAAGTTATAGCCGGGCACGGTGACTTCTGTGCCTGGGTAGCTTCTCGGGGCACGGCTGCAGCATTTCTGAAAGCTGGCTGCGACCATGGAAGAATTGTTAATAGGCCCAATTTCACTCTACCACCATCAATTTTAGATGATATTCCTGACCTCGCCCGAAGCATTTCTAATAGATTTGTAAAAATGATATGGACAAAAGGCGGGCGAGAAAAAGCTGGAGACGAAGCTCGAAGTCATCTTGAACTAGTAAGGAATCATACCTTGTGCTTACCTTTTCCTTCAAACTTGATTTTCACTCACAACATTTTAATTCATGTAGGATGACGAAGCCGAGACCGATGCTTAAAGAGTATGTCGCCGAAGCTGAGGCTCCATGAAGATCAGTAGGAGTAGACTGTAGAAAAACTCAAGAAACTTTTGTAATAACTTTTGTAAATATAGCTAAACTGTTCTTAATAAATTTTGTTCATACCTTGTAATATATTCTTACCCTTCCATCAATGTATGAGGTGCTTTGATGTGGACGAAATTAGCATTTTGAGCCGAAGGTGAAAAAAACACCTTCCCTTCTTTTCGTACACAACGAAGCATAAAAGACAGCTTTTTCTTTTTGCCGAAGCCTTTCTTTAACACCGAAGCAACCACTTATGCTATGATGATGATTATCCTACATATGTCTGAATGAATGTTTATGAATGCAAATGTTATGATGTAATGTGGTGTGCGAATGAATGACCAAACACATCTTCGGAGCCATAACCACAACTGTTATTTCCTTAGAAATAATCACATATCAGCGCTGACTTTTCGCTGTAAGCCTCCCTTAGGAGCTTCTTCGCCTTTTACTTTTGGCGGTATCAGCGTTTATTTTTCGCTGTAAGCCTCCCTTAGGAGCTTCTTCGCCTTTTACTTTCGGCGGTATCAGCGTTTATTTTTCGCTGTAAGCCTCCCTTAGGAGCTTCTTCGCCTTTTACTTTCGGCGGTATCAGCGTTTATTTTTCGCTGTAAGCTCTGCATTCCCTTTGGAACGACTTTTGAGCAGAAAACTTACACTGCGCTCCCTTTGGAACGACTTCTTTGGTAGCTTCGTCATGCTCTGCATCCCCTTAGGGACGTCTTTCGAGCTTCTCCCCTGTTTTCTTTTTCCTTTTGGCACTCGATGGTGCGCTCTCAGTTTTTACATTTACATCTTCGGGGATTTTGCTATTATAGAGCTGAAATAAAAGAAAAATTACATGCTATGGCCCCATTAAAAACCTTTCTGCCCCTTCAGAAAGGAAAAGGGTGCCATAAAAATAAAATAAAATATGAAAAAATTACATCAAGCTATACATAATATCGCCGAAGCTCATCCGCATTCCAAGATCTAGGAATGTCGTTGTCGTCCATATCCTTCAATCTGTATGAACCGGGTCTTGACGAAGATACTACCAAAAAGGGGCCCTCCCATTTCAGCTGCAATTTGCCCACTGTATCTGGGTTAGCCACTCTCCGAAGCACCAAATGTCCTGGCTCAATGTTCTTTAGCCGGACCTTTCTATCACGCCATTTTATTGTTTCGGCTTGATATTTATTGATGTTTTCCATAGCTTGGAGCCTGATCTCTTCTATAGCATCTTTTTCCACAGAGTAATCAGCTTCAGATTCTGATTCTGCCGAAGCTACTACTCTTATTGATCCAGTTTTAGCTTCTTCCGGAGTTATTGCTTTGTCACCACATAATAATTTGAATGGGGTAAAGCCTGTTGACCTTGATGTTGTTGTGTTGTGGCTCCACACCACTTTGATTAATTGATCTGGCCACTTTCCCCTGGGTTGATTGAAGATTAACTTCATTATTCCTGTCATTATGATGCCATTGGCTCTTTCAACAAGTCCATTTGACTCCGGATGTCTAACTGATGCAAAATGGATCCTCGTGCCAATTTGATCACAAAATTCTCTGAAAGCTTCGGAGTCGAACTGTGTCCCATTATCTACAGTGATAGCCTTTGGCACTCCGAAGCGACAAACAATGTTCTGCCAGAAAAACTTTTGAATGGTGGCCGAAGTTATTGTGGCTAAAGGCCTTGCCTCAATCCATTTAGAAAAATATTCCACTGCCACTACAACATATCTTAAGTTTCCTTGGGCTGGTGGTAACGGACCTAACAAATCAAGGCCCCACCTTTGCAATGGCCAAGTGGGTTGTATCAGCTAAGTCAGAGACGAAGGTTGTTTTTGATCTCTTGCACATTTCTGGCAACCTTCGCACTTTTGAACTAATTCCGCTGCATCCGAAGCTGCCTTCGGCCAATAAAACCCTTGACGAAAAACTTTTCCAAGCAACGGCCTAGATCCAATGTGAGATCCACACAGGCCTGCATGTATTTCCTTCATCAATTCTATGCCTTCGGTTCTGGATAAACACTTGAGTAATGGAGCACAGACTCCATGCTTGTACAGCTCCCCTTCTATTATGACGTATGGTCGAGCTCTTGCCTCTATTCTCCTGTTATAAGCTTCGTCATCTGAAAGGAAGTTACCCTGAAGGTAAGAGATGATCTCAGTTCTCCAGACTTCACTATAAGCAGGAGATATATTGAGGATTGCTCTTTTAAGAAGCTCCACCGAAGGTGCTTTTATTGTTTCGAAAAATACATCCGAAGGTAGGGGCAGCCCCTGTGCTGCTGACTTGGCTAGTAAATCAGCATGTTCATTCTCTCCTCGAGGAATATTTTTGACAGAAAATCCTTCGAAGGAAGCTTCAATCCTTTGGACCGTGTCTAGATATTTCTCAAGCTTCGGGTCTCTAGCTTTACAACTCTTGTCAATATGACCCGAAACAACCTGGGAGTCAGTTTTAAGAATGTCCCTTCTGATTCCCATTGCTTTTAACTTCCGAAGACCCAAGAGCAGAGCTTCGTACTCAGTAATATTGTTTGTGCAACTGAAATCGAGTCTTGCCGCATAACAAGTTTTAACTTTAGAAGGTGAAACCAACACAGCAGCTGCTCCTGCTCCGAAGGTTCCCCAAGACCCATCGCAAAACACTGTCCATGCTTCGGCATCTCTATTTGTTTCTTCATCCTGAGCCCCTGGCGTCCAGTCAGCAATGAAGTCTACCAACGCTTGAGACTGGATCGAAGATCTATGCACGTAGTCAATGCAAAATTCATTGAGCTCCGCTGCTCATTTTCCAATCCGTCCAGTGGCTTCTCTGTTTCTCATAATATCCTTCAACGGTTGCGAAAAGGAACAACAATATTGTATGCTTGGAAATAATGCCGAAGCTTTCTGGAGGCCATCAAAACAGCATATAACACCTTCTCCAATTCTGTATAGTTTTTCTTTGACAAACTAAGAACCTCAGATACAAAATATATTGGGGCCTGCTTCTTGACTTGGCCATCAAGCTTCTCCTGGACGAGTGCCGCACTTACCGCTGAGTGCAAAGCTGCCACATATAATAACAAAGGAGCCCCTAGCGTTGGTGGAGTTAATGTTGTTAGATCTATCAAATATTGCTTCAACTCTTCGAAAGCTTTCTGTTGAATTGGTCCCCATTGAAAGACTTCGGCTGACTTCAGCACTTCGAAGAATGGTAAATTTCTTTCTGCTGATCTGGATATGAATCTATTGAGAGATGCGAGCCTCCCCGTCAATCTTTGGGCCCCCTTTTTTGTACTTGGTGGCTCCATTCGAAGTATGACTTCAATTTTACTTGGATTAGCCTCAATTCCCTTTGTTGAAACCAGGCATCCAAGAAATTTCTCCTTCTTTACTCCGAAGACACATTTTTCTGGATTCAGTTTTAGACCAGCCTGTCTAAAATTAGCGAAGGTCTCCTGCAGATCAGCAATGTGATTTTCTTGTTTCGTGCTTTTTACAATGATGTCATCAACATAAGTTAACACATTTCTGCCTATCTGTGACTGAAGAATCTTTGTTGTCATCCTGCTGAAGCTTCCTCCAGCATTCTTGAGCCCCTCAGGCATCCGAAGGTAACAATATGTTCCACTAGGGGTTATGAAACTGGTCTTCGGCTCATCCTCCTTCTTCATCCAAATTTGATGATAGCCTGAATAGCAATCTAGCAGACTCATAAGCTCTAATGAAGCTACTGCATCAACTAAGGAATCTATCCTTGGCAATGGAAATTCGTCCTTCGGACATGCCTTGTTAAGATCTGTAAAATCGATACACATTCTCCACTTGCCATTGGCCTTTTTTACCATAACAGTGTTAGCTAACCATTTCGGGTATTTTACTTCCCTGATAACTCCTGCACTGAGGAGTCTTTTGACTTCATTCCGAGCCCCTTCGGCCTTGTCATCAGACATTTTTCGAAGCCTCTGCTTTCTGGGTCTGAAGGATGGGTCAACATTGAGCGAGTGCTCAATAACATCCCTGTTAACTCCGCAAAGATCATTAGCTGACCATGCAAAAACATCTTTGTTGTTGAGCAAAAACCTTATCAAGGTTTTCTCCTGTTCTTCAGATAATTGGGAGCCCAACAGCACTTTCTGCTCTGCTATGTCCTCGCATAAGAGCATGGGCTTCGCCTGATCTGCCGAAGCTGCTTTCTCCCTTCTGAATTTGTACTGTTCACAAGCTTCAGCTCCATCTATGTTATGTATTGCTTTTGAGTCAGTCCAGTTTCTTTCAGCCCTTCTGGCAGCTTCCTGACTTCCATGAATAGCAATGGATCCTTGATCCGAAGGTATCTTCATGCAAAGATAGGCAGGATGAAGAATTGCTTCGAAAGCATTGAGAGTACCACGACCAATGATTGCATTGTAAGTGTACTCCATGTCAACAATATCAAACACAACTTGCTCAGTTCTGGTGTTGTTAATGAATCCGAAGGTCACTGGCATGGTTATCTTGCCCAGTGCTACAATATGTCTTCCTCCGAAGCCATAGAGAGGGTGTGTAGCATCATGAATCTTGTCTTCTGGCTCTTGCATTTGTCTGAAGGCCTTAGCAAATATAATATCAGCTGCACTACCTGTGTCAACCAAAACATTGTGGACCAGAAACCCTTTGATAACACAAGAAATAACCATAGCATCATTGTGAGAGAAATCTTTGAGTTGAAGGTCCTCTTGGGAAAAGGTGATTGGAATGTGAGACCATCTTGACTTGATGAAGGGTCCTTGCACTCCAACATGTTGTACCCTTCTCTGCGCTTCTTTCTTCTGCTTTTTGTTGGCTGGCTCTGAGCATGAACCACCTATTATCGGGAGCACCAGCTTCGGGGCCGAAGCAGCTCCAGCTTGATCGTTGAACGAAGCCATCAGCTCAAAAAAGTGGAAGTGAGTTGACCGGAGGTGGGCGCCAATGTTGGGGACTTGTTCTCAAATGCTAAGAGTTAAGAACAAGACAACATGAAGTGTTAAATGTTAAAGCCCTTCGTCCTTCGAAACATTATTTCCCTTCGGGATATAACGAGCCTCGAACGAAGGTCGCAAACAGAATACTTTCGTAAGTACATTAAGCAATAATGAAGGATTTATATAAAACATAAGAAGAAGAAATATAAACATTATCTTAACATCATTTCTATTTTATTATCATGGAAAAATAGAAATGATATTAAATTACAAATGTACCTTCGGCTTGCAGGAAAGCAAGAGTACATAGATGTCGTAAAAGCAGATAATAAGTTCGCGTGAACAGTACGGAAGTACTGTTCATCTATTTATAGGCGTGGGATGCAGCCCATGTAAAATTACATTCATGCCCATTACATTTGCTAATGACTTATAGCAATCTATTAAGGTCTAAGTAGTCTTTTCATCTTTAGGTCGGTTTGTAATTCCGAAGCTTCATGAATGGCACCCTTCGGCAACACGTACGGGCAGCTTCATTCTGTAGGACCTTCGGCGACGAAGCATGGTCCCAACAGGGGTTACCAGCTGAGAATTAGGAGCCTTGAGGGTACCCATAATTATGGTCCCCGACATATATATAGAAAGAGATTTTAAAGCTATGCAATTTTATGCGTAAGTTACGAACAAATGTATGTGGTCTACATATTGCTCTAGTTCATTGCATCTACCCCTCCGTCCCAAGATATTTGTCACTTTGGTATTCATGACCATCGAAGTTTCTCAAGTTTGACTAGATTTGCAAGAAATATTATCAATATTTGTATCTCCAAATAAGTTTATTAGGAAAATAGATTTAAAGATCTATCTAATGGTGCTAATTATCTACTACAAACATTAATATTTTGTTGTATATATTTGATCAAAGTTAAAAAAAACTTTGACTTCTCGAAAAGTGAAAACCACAATCATTTTAGTACGGAGGCAGTAGTTATAAATAGAAATTCGAAAAGAAGTCTATTCCCACTTTGTCTGCGTGATATTTTGGTCTTCTCATCACGTTAGTAGCCTCTCGAGCGGAAGAAAAGGCAAATTACTTACTCCACTGAATAAACAATGCCAGCTCCGCTGGAGTGTGGCAGAAGTGTTTTTTTTTCTGAACATAATGTGTAGTTTTGAAAGAAAAAAAAACAGTTCTGCTGTTTTAATTCAGAAACAAAACATTCTGGACTCGTCATCTTCTCGTGCATGTGCATGCGGGACGGAACGGATGCGTCCAGTTGAGCTGTGCTGTGCTGTGCATCCTCCTTCCGTGCGCGACCCAAGGGGTACCACCGTAGGGGAGGTGTGTGTGGTTGTTGATTTATTTTCGCCGTCTATCCTTGTTGCTGGGCACGAGAAACACGACGACGGAGCATCCAAAACGGTGGCATCAAAAGCTCTGGCCCGTCCACCCATACTAATCGTGGCCGGCCGGCCGGCCGGTCGGGATGGGGGCGCCGCCGCGACGGCGACGTTTCGTCGGGCGGCAGCAGCAAGCCAACCACCACGAACGAACGAACACGTTCGCTCTTGGCATTTCCTCTCATCCCTTGGCCTTGGGTTGCTGTTGCTGATGGGCCAATGACTACAAAGCCTGCCATGCGTTGTGGTCTCGATCGAGAGGAACTGCGGACGGAAGCGACACTGGGGCCGGCAAACAGGCACTGGGCCCACGGGCGGTACCGATACAGACGCCGACTGCCGAGTAGGCCAAGGAGCGTGATGCTGAAGGGGTAGTGAGTGAGCCACTAGCCCTCAACACTGAACTGTGGGGGTCTGGTGCGCGTTGGCTAACATGTCGGAAATCAAAGCTGTGGTTAAGCCGGCGAATCAGAGAGATCATCTCGTGAGCTGCTTGTACTCCACCTCCACTCGCCTCATCAGTCATCACTCACCTCCCGCACCGACGCGACCCAGGAAAAGCAACGACAACGTCTCCAAAAGCTGCAGGCTGCAGCCCCTGAGGCCCGCAGGCCGCACCGGAGAGGCCGAGAGGGCAGGCGGACGCGGACGCGCGTGCGGGAAGGCGTGAGCAATGGCCGGTACGGCGGCAATAGCCTCCTTAGCCGCTGTGGCGGGAGCATGGCTCGACCTTGACGGTTCGACGACCCTGCTTCCGCGCCGGTTGCTTCCGTCGTCGGGCGGCGGCCGCGCCGAGTTGCTCCCGCTGCTCGGCTGGCCGCCGTCGGGCGGCGAGGCGCTGCGGGCCACGTGGGACGCGGCGCGCGCGGCGGCCGTGGCGCCGGCGCTGGCCACCGCGTCGTGGGTCTGCGTGGCCCTGTCGGCCATGCTCCTCGCCGACGCCGTGTTCCTGGCCGCCGCCAGCCTTCTGCCCCGGCGGACGCCGTACCGGGCGCCGTGCCCCACCGCCGAGGTGGTCGGGGACGAGGAGGAGGCCGGCTGCAGCGTCGGCTACCCCATGGTGCTCGTCCAAATCCCCATGTACAACGAACGGGAGGTCCGTGTTCACTCTCTCTGTACACTACATTGGCGCCTCGGCACCAACGCAATGCAAATGCCGTACCATTCCTTCCCTTTCCTTTGTGTGCGCGCAGGTGTACAAGCTTTCCATTGAAGCAGCATGCGGGATGTGGTGGCCGTCGGATAGGGTCATCGTACAGGTTCTCGACGATTCCACTGATCCAACGGTTAAGGTAAACTTCGAATCTTCTAGCCTTCAGTCATCGTTAGGTTGCCAGCTGAAGTGATGAGTCAAATAGGTTTGTTTTTTAGAAAAAATCGTCTTTTACTAAATCAAGTTCAAGAAAAAAAAACACTAATATTTGTGACATCAAATACATATTATTATATTAATTATGAAATACATTTTGTAGCAAGCATATTTAAAAGTTAAAATATTAATGTTTGTATTATTTCCAACTATTTAACTCCATTCAAATATTATAACATTACACTCTATGGAGCTAATGCTAAGTTACGTCTCAACTCGAGTTTCAACGCATAGACTTAAAATGACAATGCAGTAAACCTATAGTGACAACATGACAACGAGGAAATTATATCTAAATATACATTATGTCTAGCTAAATAATACATTATGTCTAGCTATGACAATGCACTAAAAAATAGATAGACTACCACGTGCTCTAAGATGCATAACTTTTACTATATACCTAAATATACATTATGTCTAGCTATATAATAAAAATTATACCTCGAAAATTATATCTTTGTGTCTCCTATATGTTTATCTTCGGTTCTCGATCTTGTGATCTACCCCATAAATCCATTGCTGAATAATTCTCGACAGTTGGACGCTAGGTAGCGGATATTTTGCTAATCATAGTAGATTTGATGGCAGCCATGAGCTTCGCACAAGGAGAATAGGGTTTTTTCGGTAATTTCAGATTCGCCGTCGATAAGCTTAGGAATATCAAGCCAGCCCTAGAAACCCCGGTAGCAACTTGTCCTTCCAATCTTTTGTAGATCCAATTCTGCACTTTGACCTAGGATCAACCTTGACATTGATCCAGTTTTGGGTTAGGCTCCGACTCGGATTTCGACCTTGACTCAGACTACCGTTATTTGGGAGATTGTTTCGTCTTCATGGCAGACTCTAGGCATTGGGAAGGTCAGTCCTCTGATCAGACATCGACGGTGAAAATCAGACCTGCGCTGGTGTGCTCGAGAGGCTAACGACCAGATCCAGATGGTCGACTTCCAAGGCCAACATGTTTATGCCACATCGACACAAAACATCATGATCACAAAACTCGTACTAGACAAAATCACTCTACTACTTCCTTAGGGAAAGGCCCATGATGACCTACAAAACATTCAAAACATAATGGCATATGTGGCGATGTGCACGGATGGTGCTACAACTCCAACACCAACTCAGGATGTTATCAAGTCATCTGATGATTCAACCTGGAAGGAGCCAGGACACCAATGAGATCTAGAGTCATCGCCTAGACAGGTCCATGGGCGCTTCTTCTTATCCCCACCAAGAAGGAACTCAACAACCATCTCTGCCTAATAGGACTCGGACTCCCTCGCGAGACAAACCGACGTGACGAGTTAGACCAACCTCATCCACACCAACCCAGGGATGTTCGCAGGTGCCGAGATCACGACAACGATGTCTACGAAGCGGAGTGAGATGACTCTTGCTACAAAGTCCCTCGGGGTTACCAGATTAGGCTTCAAGCCACCTCTTGGTTTCAATTGTCAAATCTTTCACGGGCATGCTAAGCCGAGTCAGCAGGTCCGAGAACTTCAAACCCCCTCCGTCGAGTCATATGATGGTCATACTAATCCATCAGATTGGCTCGGGTTATACCAACTCTCCATCACCACGACTGGATGGGACTCCTCGGTCATGGCAAAGTACCTACCTATGTGCCTAGGAAATGAAGTGTCCCAATCCTTTGGGACTCAAATGTGATACAATTACTAGTCCCAGGAGGCTTCTTGCGGATCCCCATGCGAAGCGCGCAACTCCATAAAAGATGAGGGAATCCTTCCACCTCTGAGCAGTAGGATGTCCTAATGACAAAGGAGCCTTCCATCTGGTAGCAAGAGAAGAAGGATTTGTTAACATCGGGGAAAGAAGAGAAGATTCCTTTTAGAGGGTAAGAGGTCTTTTCTTTTAAGGCAAACTTTTAAGGTCGGGGCTGCGATCTACGGCCAGTACTCCTATGGCTCTGATACCACCTGAAGCGTCCCGATCCTTTGGGACTCAAATGTGATACAATTACTAGTCCCAGGAGGCTAGTGACCACATTCCTTACTTCAAATAGTACAGAGTTTGGATAAAAGTTATTACAATACTAAAGTACAAGCTCCAACGAGCCTGAAATACAAAGCACAGTGGAAGATCAACTAGCCCAAGCCACAGGCAGACTGGGTGTAGACACAGCCCCTTTTAATCGAGCATAGCAGAAAAGAAGTCTTCAGCTGCTGAAAAACATAAATAAATCTAGGTGAATACACTGGGTATTCCACAAGCCCATCTCGTTCGTAAAGAGCGAGGGACCTATATAATACATGCTTTATAAGGTGGAGTTGAAATCACTCTTCTTTTTCAGAAAAAGGCAATACTTTGATGGTTTTCCCCCAAAGAAGGAAGTAGCACATTTTCACACTCAACCACCACTGAGCTTCCTGCTCCCGTGGCATTGTTTCCATTTCCAAAAACACCCACACACACTTCGCTGTTCGCGGAGATCATAAACACTAATTGTTATACCACACCAGACTCGTCCATACCAGTGGACACGGACTATTCGAATAGGTTTGAACTCTGCGCAGAGGGGTACACTTTACCCACTAGTCCGGCTCTACGGTCTCATGGCCAATGAGACCCGAATCCGAATCTCTTTCTTTCCTCGTACGTCCTTACCTTAGCGGTTATACCGGAAGGAGTCAGGCCACCGCCATGTCCAAACCAGACAAACATTCCCTCTCTTTATCCTCCCGGTGCTCCCCAGCCATCATAACCCTGGGGCTCGGACCGTACAAGTCCAGATTGAGTGACTGCCCATACAGTCTCGAGTGGTTGTACTTGTCATAAGTACAGGTAGTGAAGGATGAAGAACCGGTCCTTATATGAGGGGACAATCCTTCTGCTCACACCTAACCCAGCTGAGCCAACACCTGAGGCCCTCCCCTAAACCAGGGAGTCCCTGATTATCCCACTCAAAAGGTGATAAGGGTGAATACCCTTCATCATACACTTTTTGAAAACGTTATTCATTAAAAACACCACCCTTTTCTCATCCCACATTTTGTACTCAAAAGATATTCTTTAATGCGGGCTATTTCTCTTCTCACAATGCAAAGGACCCAACCCTTATTCCCGGCTTAGGTAGTGGTAGACAGAGTAGGTAATTTATGCATCAAGGGAAGAATGGACTTGCCTTCGTCGAAGTTCTCCTGGCACGAAAGGTCTATTTCGGAAAGGTCGGGTTCCTGCCCTTCTTCCGGAGCTATAAATTCCGGAGGATCGGATCCCTCTTCTCCTAGCAAAAATAAGCAATAAACAATACATCAACCATGGTGGCTTAGTGGAGTGTGCCAAGTTTTAAATATTATTATTTTGTGCTCTCTAATTTATTTATACTATTTTTGGTGCATAAAATATCAATAAATGCATTTATATATGAAAATAGGAAAAAGAAATGGGAAAAAGAAAAGGAAAAGGATTTCCTTGCTAACTGGGCCCGGGGGGGATTTCGGCCTAGCCGGGGCGCGCGCACGGCCACGCGGGCAGGCGGCCTAGCCGGCCCATGAAGAGGGGGAACAACACGGGGATAGCGCCGTGGGTGTGGGCCCACTCGCCAGAGAGGAGGGGGGCTGACGGCGTCGGCAATCTGACGGGGGAGGTGGCGAACCGGCTGGGGTCGACCGCCGGTGAGGTTCCGCGGTGGTTCTCCGTCGCGGTTCCGGTTTTGGGTGGTCGGGGAGGTGGCTTACCATGGACAATGGTGGGGGTCACGGCGGCGGGGTCAATTTGGTCGGAGAGTGCTCGGGACGGCCGGTCCACGGCGAGGTGGCAGGCGCCCGCGGCGGTGAGGTCGCCGGCGAGGCCAACGGGTGTAATAGGTGAGGGAAAAAGGTGTGTCGTGTTCGTGGTGAAGTGGTGGAGCTCAAGAGCTACAATAATTTGACTAGAACCCACCAGAGAGAGGGAAGGGAGGAGCTCACCGGAGATGAAGATGACGGCGGCGCTGGCTCAATAGAGCTCGGGGAAGGGGGAGGAGGTGGCCGAGGCCGGGGTGAAGAAAGGTGGAGCTCGGGCGGTCCTTTTTATAGGCGTCCTGGGAGGAAGTGGCCAAAGGCTAGCTGGCGCCGGTGAGGGACACCGCGACGGCGAGGAGGGCGCACAGCACCGGGGACGAGACCGCTCGGGCAGACGGGGTGAGGGATGAGGGGATGGCTTGGGGCAGGCGCAAGGTGCCAATTCGACTGGTGGGCGAGTAATGGTGAGGGGATGTGGTGGAGCGGTGGCCGACGGTGATCGCGTCGATAGCCGATCACGAGAGAGAGAGAGTTGACAGGCGGGGCCCGCCTGCCAGAGAGAGGGCGATCGTGAGGGAGGAGGGCGGGCGCGGCTGACGGGCGGGGTCGGGCTGCCAGTGGGAGAGCGCGGGTGCGCGGGAGTTGCGCCGCGTGGGCCGCGAGGGAGGGGGAAAGCGTGGGCGCGCGGGAAAAGGGGCGGGGGAGGAATTCCTTTTTCTTTTCCTATTTCCAAATCTATTTTTCTTTCTCCTTTTCTATAATCTCCCTTTTCCTTTAAACAAATATTTATCTAAATTTCTTGGGTGTCAAAATATTCTATGTGAGGTGCTACTAACAACCATGGTGTATGCATATGATGAATGAAATGTCTCATGAAGTGGGGGTCTTAGGAGATAAATAAGGGGGGGGTTAGGAGTTTAGGGTTTCTAACCTTGGGATCAAAATTGGGATGTTACAGGAAACAACATCAGGAAGTGGCTGTTTGACCTCCCGGCCAATATTGTTGACTCATGGTAAGAACTCAAGTACGTATTCATCAATAACTTCGGCAGGACCTATGAACAAGACAAGACGTAATACGATCTCGAGTAGATCGTGCAGAAGGAAGATGAAACCCTGCCGAGCTACATCAAATGCTGGTGGAATATCAAGGTCGATGTTTCAAGTATGTCGGAGGAAATGACAATCTATGTCTTTCGTAAGGGCCTCAGGAACAGAGAGCTCTAGCAGAAGCTCATTCTAAAGGCTCCAACAACTCTACCCGCTCTCTTACAACTGGCTGCTAAATATGCCATGAGCGAAGAAGTGATGTAGAGTATGTCCTCATCACAAAAAGAAAAGGGAAAGATTGAATAGAAGGTCGATCAAAAGAAAGTGTAGGCTCTATCGCCAAGTGAACACGTTCGAGCAAAAAACTTGGTAGCATCGAGGTAATGCTCCCCCCCGAGAAGGAAGGCTTCAACAAGTTCCAGAACATAATGGAGGGGAGATGCACATACCATCCACAGAGTCGGCATACTACGCAAGAGTGCCGATACATCAGAGATTTTGTGAAAGAGTCTAAACCAAAAGACCTAAAGCCAAGCTCCAAAACCACCAAGAAGAACGACTCAGATGATGATGTCGGGGCAAGTTCCTAAAGCCAATGCAAGCCATCATTTATATCATTGGTGGCCCCGACTCGTACGAGTCCAAGAGAAAAACAATAGTTGGAGATGAGGTATGTCTACTCTATGTAGCCGGCCACACCAGAGTTCCTCCACTGGTCAAATGTGTCGATTACATTTGACAGATCTAATCACTCTGGTCATGTGCCACGTATTGGAAACCCTAACCCCAACAGGCATTGGGTGATCTATTAATAGACTGGAGTAACTAGGCCAGGCCCATTACAGAGGGGTGAGACAGTAATTACACGGGGAAAACCCCAAACCCTTCTAACACCCCCCCGCAGTCACAACTCTATCATGTACAGATGTTGAGACTAGAGCGAAAGTCTAAAAATACACTCGACGGTAACCCCTTGGTGAAGATGTCGGCGAACTGCAGTGTGGTGGGGACGCTGAAAACCCAAACGTCACAGGCGGCGACACGCTCCCGGACGAAGTGCAGGTCGATCTCCACGTGCTTCGTGCGCTGATGCTGCACAGGATTGGTGGAGAGGTAGACTACGTGATGTTGTCACAGTAGACGAGGGTGGCACGCTGGAGGGGACTATGGAGCTCGTGGAGGAGCTGTCGCAGCCAGGAGGCCTCGGCCACGCCGTTGGCCACGGCGCAGTACTCGGCCTCAGCACTGGAGCGAGAGACGACGAGCTGCCGCTTGGCGGCCCAGGAGACGAGGTTGGCGCCCAGGAACATGGCGTAATCGGAGGTGGATTGACGCGTGTCTGGACAGGTAGCCCAGTTGGCGTCGGTGTAGACCACGAGTTCCGATGCCGGGGATGGTCGGAGTAGGAGGCCATAGTCGAGGGAGCCGCGGAGGTAGCGCAGGATCAGCTTGAGAGCGGTGAGATGAGGCTCCTGCGAGGTGTGCATATGCAGGCACACCTGCTGGACGGCGTAGGCGATGTCAGGCCTGGAGAAGGTGTGGTACTAGAGCACACTGGTCAGGCTCCGGTAGGACGTCGCGTCGGCGACCGAGGGCCCATCGTCCTCTGAGAGCTTCGCCTGAGTGTCGACAGGCGTGGAGCAGGGCTTGCAATCGGACATGCCAGCCCGCTCCAGTATGTCGATGGCATACTGGCACTAATGGAGGAAGAGACCCTGGGACCGGCGCTCGGCGGTGATGCCGAGGAAGTGGTGGAAGGGCCCCAGGTCCTTCATCGCGAACTCCCGCTGCAGGGCGCCGATCGTGTGTTGTAGAAGGTCGGCGGTGGATGCCGTGAGCACAATGTCATCGATGTAGAGCAGAAGGAAGACAGTGTCGTCGCTGCGGCGGTAGATGAAGAGGGACGTGTCCGACTTGGCCTCGACAAAGCCGATGGAGGCCAAGTAGGAAGTGAAGCGATTGTACCAGGCCCGCGGCACCTGCTTGAGGCTGTAGAGGGAGCAGTTCAGCCGGCATACCAGATCCAAATGAGCTTTGTCGACAAAGCCGGTGGGCTGGCTGCAGTAGACAGTCTCCGTCAGAGTGCCATGGAGAAAGGCATTCTTGACGTCGAGCTGATGGATCGCCCAGTCCCGGAAGAGGGCGAGGGAGAGGACGGTGCGAACAGTGGCAAACTTGACGATGGGGCTGAAGGTCTCGTCGTAGTCCACCCCGGGGCGTTGAGTGAAGCCCCGAAGGACCCAACGGGCCTTATAGTGGTCGAGCGAGTCGTCCGAGGTAAGCTTGTGGCGAAATAGCCACATGCCAGTGACCATGTTGGTGCCTGGTGGACACAGCACCAGGTCCCAGGTGTGGTTGGTCAGGAGGGCCGCGTACTCCTCCTCCATAGCGCGTCGCCAGTGTGGGTCGGCGAGAGCTATGCGAACGGAGGAGGGAACCGGGGAGTCGTCCGGTGGAGTGGTAGTCGTGTCAGCTGCCAAGATCAGCCAGTCGACGGGGCGAAGAACGCCGGCGGTGCGTTGAGTCACCATCGGGTGGACGTGCCTGGAGTCACGGTGGATGGCGACCGGGTGGTACACTGGCGGCTCGGAGCGGGCCGCCGGGATGTCGGGAACTACGGGCATGATCGGCTGGCGGCGGTGATAGACCACGACAGGGTCGGCGAAGCGGGCCGCGGTCAGTGGGGCCGCGCGTGGCGCAGGCGTGGTTGACGGGGCCGCGCATGGTGGCTAGGTCGTCGGGGCTGCGCGTGGCGCAGGCGGGGTCGACGGGGCCGCACGTGGCGTGGGCAGGATCGACGCGGCTGCGAGTCGCGCAGGCAGGGTCGACGGGGCCGCGCGTGGCGCAGGAATAGGCGCGAGCCGCGACGTCGGGGCCGCACGAGGTGCAGGAAGCGGCGCAAGGTGTGGTGCCGGATCGGACTCGAGGAGGGAGTCAAGATCGGTGGGTGGGGAAGGGCCAGCAAGGGGAAACACATCTTCGTCAAAGACAACGTGACGAGAGATGATGATGCGGTGGGAGGCGAGGTCTAGACACCGGTACCCCTTGTGGTCAGGAGAGTAGCCAAGGAAGAGGCAGCGGGTGGAGCGAGGAGAAAGCTTATGAGGGGCGGTAGCGGAAGTGTTAGGGTAGCAGGCACAGCCGAACACGCAAAGGTGGTCGTAGGAAGGGGATGTGCCGTACAGGGCAAAGTGGGGAGTAGGATGGTTCACCGCCTTCGAGGGAAGACGGTTGAGGAGGTGTATGGCTGTGTGGAGGGCCTCTGCCCAGTAGCTGGCAGGGAGAGACGCCTAGAAGAGAAGGCAGCGGATCATGTTGGTAGTGGTGCGAATCATGCGTTCGGCTCGGCCATTTTGGGCAGAGGTGTAGGGGCACGAGAGATGCAATTGGATGCCATGAGTGAGAAAGAAAGAACGGGAGGCGTGGTTATCGAACTCGCGGCCATTGTCACACTGCAGGGCACAGACTGGACGATGAAACTGGGTGGATACCCAGGCGAAGAAGTGTGTGAGGGTGGGGAACGTGTCAGACTTGAGTCGGAGAGGAAAAGTCCAGAGAAAATGGGAGAAATCATCCAAAATCACTAGATAATATTTATAACCAGATAGACTGAGTACAGGGGAGGTCCAAAGGTCACAATGAACCAGGTCAAAAGCCTGCTCAGCCCGAGAAGAAGTAGGAAATGGGAGACGAGTATGTCGGCCTAACTGACAAGCATGACAGAGATCCTCAAAATGTCCCCTACTACATGAAGGATCTAAACTACTAGTAAGCTTGGTCATGACGTCGGGTCCAGGATGGTCGAGACGACGGTGCCAAGTGGTGGAGGTGGTGGTGGAGACTAGGACGAGGGAAGGAGTCACGCCGGGGGTGGAAGGCCGGAGTGTGTAGAGCGGCCCCGAGCTGTCACATCAGGCGAGGAGAGTCCTGGTGTCCAGATCCTTCACAGAAAAACCAGAAGGGTCAAACTCAATGGAATAGGAGTTGTCAGTGGTGAACCGACGAACAGAAAGAAGATTATGATTGATGTGTGGGGCTACGAGAACATCGTTGAGGTAGAACGGTTCAGGGAGAACCGAGGCACCTACTGAGGTGACTGGCAGAGTGGAGCTGTTTCCAACGACGATCGAGGATGGATGAGAAGAATGAGGGGGATGGGAGCGAGAGAGTGTGCCTGTAGTGGGAGTGGTGTGGTAGGAGGCACCAGAGTCGATCACCTAGTCGGAGGAAGGAGGGGTCATCTCCATGGTACTGAACACGGCAGCGAGGGAGGCGTTGTCCTAGCCTCCAGCCAGCGGGGACCATGTCGTCAAGGTGGGGGTTCCCGTGGGTAGGAGCTAGGGTGGAGCTGGAGGCGTGGTTGGCACGTCGTGGGGGCGCAGTCAGGAAGGCCAGCGCCGGGGAATGGGAGGCACTCGATGTGGGGGACAGATATCCCCCGGGTCCACTAGAAGGCAAGAAGGCCTTGCGAAAGGCTTCAGGCCCATTAGTTCGCAAGGCCATCCCTTCGTGGGCCAGGGGAAGAGTGTCTGGCAGAATGGACCAGCGCAAGATTGGATCAACTCGAGCCCGTGCGGCTCAACAAATTCAAACATCATCCACAGCAGTGACCCGATTCTCCCGCGCAGCGCCCTCAGACGTCGAAACTAAATGATGATAAGTCGGCAGAGTTATAGGGAGATAAGCTCAGTCGGTTCACTATTACTTAGGCGCACATCGTTATCATATCCGCATGTAACGCTCCACGGTAGAGTATATAAGGCCTAGGGGGCACCCCATCAAACAACAACTGACTCATGAGTCGTCTACTCAACTCTCTAGTATCCCTCATACCAGAGAACTCCCCTATAACCCACCACATAAAAGATCCACACCAGGAAGTAGGGTGTTACGCCTCTCTAAGCGGCCCGAACCTGTATAAAATTGTCCACTGTCTCTCGTGCATCTAGCACGAACCATCGAGCTACAATCGGTAACACCGTCCTACACCAAAAAGCACCTCGAGGGGCAACCCCGGGTGCGCGGTCGGACCTAAAACACCGATAGCTGGCGCACCAGGTGGGGGGTGTGTCACTGATCCAAGTTAGCTCAATGGCCGTCACTTTCCAGCACAAGATCGCTCTCCACCCTGGATCCGTGTTCTGCTTCGGAACCATCTCATCCGTGGCAGATGAAGCAGAAAATAGCGCAACCTCCAGCGCTCCGAGCAAAGACTACCACCTGCAAGCTAGGAGCGGAAAATTCATTCACCCGAAGAACCCTGTTGTCCACCTCATCCATAGAAGAGTGGACACGGATTACGAGGAAAAAAGAAACAAGGACCCATCAAGCTGCCCTTCTAGAGCCTCCGCCCTCAAAGGAGAACAGAAAGAAGCTTGTCATCACGACAACTCCGTTCTACCCCGACGTCCTCTTTATCGGGGGGAGAGTGGAATCGTCCCCCATTTCAGACGACGAACCAACTGTGCCTGGGGAAGAACCTCCTCAGCGGGAAGCTCGTCGACGAAGGAACCGACGCCGTAACGCCCGACGACATCATGAAGCCGGAGAACGAGATCTGGCATAGCTTGTGTCGTGAGATGAGAACTCAGAGGTGGGAGAAACTCCAGATGAACGAGTCTTCAGGGAGAGAAGGAATTCCCGCCGGCGTGATCGTCGGCAAGCTCAAGAGGAAGCCGAGCAGGAGGCGATACAACATCGAGAGAATCCTCTCTTCGGACGAAATCTGAACCCCGACTTCGCCCGAGCCATGAACACACCGAGCGAGGTCGGTGGAGTGTTAGCTCGGATAGCCGATGGCCTCCCCCGGACTCTAGACGCTGAGGGCTATCGGCGGCTGCTTACTCGGGCAGCCAACCACCTTCTGCCTCTCGCTCGTCCTCCGAGCGATCTGCGACACGCCGCCAATAGTCGGCGGGACGCATGGAGCTCCATCAATGCTTCATGCGAACAACGACATGAGAACGAAATTCGGCGTCGAGAAGAGTTTGATCGGGATCATGGCGTCCCTGCGCGAAGTCAGGCCACCAGGGTTGAATCGGCAACAGCTTCAACTGGCGGCACGACCCGGGGACGGTCGAAGCAGCACATCAACAACTCCCCTCCCCGGGACCAACACAACAATCGTCGACAGGAGGATACGTGTGGAGTATCGGCGTTTACTCCACGTCTCAGGGCCATTCAGTGGCCCCCTAACTTCAAGGTCTCCAACGTCGACAAGTACGAGCCTAAGCAGGACCCGGGAGGCTGGTTAGCTGTCTACACCACTGCTGCCCGGGCCGCTGGGGCAACTGAAGATGTGATGACTACATATTTGCCCATCGTCCTTGGGCAAGATCCGCTGCAATGGCTACGACACCTGCCCCAACACTGCATCGACGATTGAAGCGACTTCAGTCGGCGTTTTATTGCCAACTTCCAATCCCTCTCCGACAAACCGGCGTAGCCATGGGACCTCAAATCCATCAGGCGCCGAGAGGATGAGACCCTCCAGTCATACCTCAAAAGGTTTCAGACCATGAGAAATCGTACCCCGAGGTTGCGGAAGCGGCAGTGATCGAGGACTTCTACCGGGGATCTAATGACTCGGCCTTCGTCCGAGCCATACTGCAAAAGGCACCGACTACCTCCGAGCAACTATTTAGGGAAGCGGACCTCTACATCACCGCCGACGAACGAGCTCAGGACCTCATCGGAGGAGCAAAGCCTGCACCACCGGCACCACGACGCGACGCGAACCAACAACCCAACAAATGTTGGGAGAAGAGGCCTCGCGAAGAAGTCCACGCCGCCGGATCACTTGCCTCTCGCGCCCGAGGAGCACCCCGCAGAGGCGAACAAACATTGGATGACATCCTTGACGCCCAATGTCCGTACCATAAGGACATGCGCCACACCCTCCGGAACTGCAGAGACTTCAAGCACTCTGTCGGGAACGGCCGACCCTTCCAACCTTTGCCACCTCCCCCACCGCGAGGAGGACCCGGAAAACCTCGACAACCTCAACAGCAGGAAGGGGAGGAGGCGGAGCATTCCCGCGCGTCGACGGAGAAGTCAACGTCATCTTTGGCGGACATGGGTCACAAGAAAGCAAGAGGCAGCAGAAGCTCAATGACCGTCAGATACTGGTGGCGGCCACCGGTCCTCCCGCCCCGTATCGATGGTCCGAACACCCGATCACCTTCACTCGGGTGGATCAGTGGCTCAACTTCGATCACCGGGGCAAATACCCGCTCCTCGTCGATCCGGTGATCCGAAAGAGCAGGGTAAAGAAGGTGTTAGTGGATGGGGGAAGCAGCATCAACGTCACCTTCCCTCAGACACTCCAAGGCTTGGGAGTCGCACTCAAAGAGCTCCACGAGTCAGACACTCCTTTCTTCGGCATTGTGCCGACTGAAGGAGAATACCCACTCGGACACATCTACATGCCGGTCACCTTCGGAACTTTGGAAAACTACAGAACCGAGTTCCTAAGGTTCGAGGTAGCAAGCTTCGACTGCGGATACAACGCTATCATCGGTAGGCCAGGATTGACGAAATTCATGGCCATTCTGCACTATACATACATGATATTGAAGATGCCGGGACCACAAGGGATCATCACCGTGCGCGCTGACTTCCAAGGCGCCGCAGAATGCTTCCGAGTGGCCATTCAGGTGGCTCTCACCACCAAACCATCGACAACTTCTTCCGCGCAGGCAAACTCAAAGCCTGAGGAGGACCTCACAGTACCTGCAAACGAAGCTTAGGCCGTGACCTCTATGTGGCCGACTGAGGAAACGAAAAGAATCAACCTCAGGTTCGCTGATGAACGCAAAACCACCATCATCAGCTCCAGCTTGGATGACAAATAGGAAGACGCGCTCGTCCAGTTTCTGCAAGATAACTGAGACGTATTCGCATGGCAACCTGTGGATATGTCGGGAGTCCCGAGAGAACTGGCCGAGCACAAACTTAAGGTCTATCCCCAGGCGAGGCTGATCCAACAAAAGTTACGTCGTTTCATGCCCGACAAGAGAGAAACCATCCATGCTGAGCTAGCTCGCTTAGTCGCAGCAGGGTTCATTAGAGAAGTACTGCATCCCGAGTGGTTAGTGTCGGTGTTTCGAACCCGGGGGACCCTCAACCAAACCGACTAGTGAATTTTGTGCCACGTGTCCCTGCCCAGATGGGTTGATGCAAGACGAAACACAAGAGGAGGGATGAGGCTTATATTATCTTGCACCGGGGTGCTTGCAGTAGGGGCTACAAGCTTTGCAAGAGAGGGAACCGGTCCCAGGTCTCTTGAGGAGTCTAGTGTTGCGGAGAGGAGTTCGATGTTTGAGCGAGTCCGTCTCCGTCGTCCTCGTCGCGTGCCGTGGGTAGGCCCTGGGCATCTCCTTTTATAGATACAAGGAGGTGATCCAGCTATACATGTGGGGGTGTAGCTATGTGCTAACGTGGCCAGCAGAGAAGTGCTTGAGCCCTATAGAATCGTAGCTGGCGGTGCGGCCCTGGGTCCTGCTCACGTTTCTTTGATTTCGTAGAGAGCTTGAGGATAGTCGACGTCATGAGCGCATGCCGTGGATCATCATTACCTGTTAGGCTGTTACTGGAGTAATTTGATGTGACACCGGTCTTGTTCCTTCGTAGCCTGAGGTGGCTAGCTAGGGATAGGATAATGATGGTTTCCCTGCTCACGTAGTCGGTCCGAGGCCGTCTCGAGCGAGGCGGTGACCTCTCCCGAGGCCGAGGCCTCCTTTCTTATCGTTGCCTTGGTTCTTGCCACCCTCCGCCGAGGGTCCAGCCTTATTGAAGTAACGCTAGAGCATGTCGCACTCTTCAAGGGTGTGCTTGACGGGACCCCTGTGATAGGGGCACGACTCCTTGAGCATCTTGTCAAACACGTTGGCCCCTCCGGGAGGCTTCCGAGGATTCCTGTGCTCGGCAGCAGCGACGAGATCCGCGTCAACGGCGTTGCGTTTTTCTTACGCCTTCTTCCTGGTCTTCTTCTTCGTGCCACGCTAGACGGACGCCTCGGGGACGTCTTCCTTCTGCCTTCCCTGAGGCTGCTTGTCCTTCCGGAAGATGGCTTCGACCGTCTCCTGACCAGAGGCGAGCTTGGTGGCTATGTCCATCAATTTGCTCGCCTTGGTGGGCGTCTTGCGTCCCAGTTTGTTTACCAGGTCCCGGCAAGTGGTGCAGGCGAGGAATGCTCCGATGACGTCCGAGTCGGTGATGTTAGGCAACTCGGTGCACTGTTTTGAAAACTGCCGGATGTACTCTCGCAGGGATTCCCCTGGCTGCTGGCGGCAGCTCCGGAGATCCCACGAGTTCCCAGGGCGCACGTACGTACCTTGGAAATTTCCAGCAAAAGCCTTGACTAGGTCGTCCCAGTAGAAGATCTACGCAGGAGGCAGATGCTCCAGCCAGGCCCGGGCAGCGTCGGAGAGGAAAAGGGGAAGGTTGCGGATGATGAGATTGTCGTCGTCCGTCCCTCCCAACTGGCACGCCAGCCGGTAATCCGCGAGCCACAACTCCGGTTTCGTCTCCCCTGAGTACTTGGTAATGGTAGTCGGGGCTCGGAACCATGCCGGAAACGACGCTCGTCATATGGCCCGGCTGAAGACCCGCGGACCTGGTGGTTCGGGCAAGGGGCTCCGATCCTCCTCACTGTCGTAGCGTCCCCCGCGTCTGGGGTGGTAGCCTCGGCGTACCTTTTCCTCGAGGCGGGCTCGACGGTCACGGCGGTGTTGCTCGTCGCCGAGGCGATCCCGGGCTGCAGGTGTCTCGTCTCCTATGTGGTCGGTGCGGACCGAGGCCTCGCGCATGTGTTAGGAGGACGCTGCGTGATGCTCCGAGGGGCATCCTCGCCTTCGGGAGGCAGAGCTCTCGACTCGTCGGGCTGCGGCATTTTCCAGGAGGTCCTTAAGTTCGCCCTGGATACGTCGCCCCTCGGTGGTGGATGGCTCCGGCATTGTTCGAAGTAACATTGCCGCTGCAGCTAGGTTCTGGCCGACCCCGTTGAAGGTCGGGGGCAGCCTTGCCCTGGCATCGTCAATAATATGGTGCTGGACGTCCCGGGCCCGATGACGCGCTCCTTCGGCGAGTGCTCGGCCTGCCCGCTCTTGCTCGAGGTTTTGTCGGAGCTGCACAAGTCACCCCGTTTCTTCATCGAGCTTGGCCTGCATCTCGCGGAGTTGCTCGAGCTGTGTGCCCTGACCCCCCGCAGGGACCTGTGCCACAGCTAGCTCCCGCGGGATCTCAACGCGAGACACAGGCACAGGGGCGCCGTCGTTTCCTGGCATGCCGAGGTGGTTGTCTCCGTCGTGGTCCCCCTAATCGATGTGGAAACACTAGCGAGTTGGGTCGCAACCCTCGTCGTCAAGGCTGTGGCCATCGTCAGAGCAGCTAGAGAGGCAGTGGTCACATGCGGATATGAAGTCTTGCATGGCACTGGGATCACGGAGTCCGGAGAAATCCCAACTGAAGTCGGGGTCGTCCTCTTCCTCGGAACCCGCGGGTTCAGAGGTTGAGACGGCCGTCAGTAGGTCCCAAGTTGACCACATATGGTACCCCAGAAGGTCAGGATATGCCCTTGCGAAAGCGCTTGCCGAAGTGGGGTCGCTTGGTGGGTCGAAGCTGAATCTAAAGGGAACAGGATGGAAAACTGATGGTACCTCCTGGTTGGTGGACGACGGTGAAGTCGTGGTGGAGACGAGACGTGTCGCTGTCTCGGGCGCGAGACTGATGCCCGACAAGTCCCTCGCAAGGGTGCCGGCGTCATTAGTCCGCATGGGGCTGGCATTTTGTGGGGAAGCGTCGCCCGTCGTTGTCTCAGGTGCGAGGCTAATGCCCGACATGTCCCCCACTGGGGTGCCGGCGCCGTCAACCTGCTCTGGCCCGACAGCCGATGAGGTGCTGCCTCCTGCCTGGCCATGGTTGCCCCGTCTCCGTCTTCTTCGGCGAGGAGGGTGGCGGGGCAAACCTGGGTGTTCCTCTCCTGCCACGGGGAGATGTCGTCGTCGAGTTCGCCTCCGCCGGGCGAGCCAACGATCGTTGCTGCCGTCATGCTGTGGTGAGAGGAGTATCATGTCGTAACTGCCGTCGAGGGACATGAACTCGATACTCCCAAAGCGGAGCACCGTCCCGGGCTGAAGAGGCTGCTGAAGATTGTCCATCTTGAACCTCACGAGAAAGTGTTGTTTACACGCAGCGAGCCCCTACCTGGCGCGCCAACTGTCGGTGTTTCGGACCCGGGGGACCCTCAACCGAACCGACTAGTGAATTTTGTGCCACGTGTCCCTGCCCAGATGGGTTGATGCAAGACGAAACACAAGAGGACGGATGAGGCTTATATTATCTTGCACCGGGGTGCTTGCAGTAGGGGCTACAAGCTTCGTGAGAGAGGGAACCGGTCCTAGGTCTCTTGAGGAGTCTAGTGTTGTGGAGAGGAGTTCGATGTTTGAGCGAGTCCGTCTCCGTCGTCCTCGCCGTGTGCCGTGGGTAGGCCCTGGGCATCTCCTTTTATAGATACAAGGAGGTGATCCAGCTGTACATGTGGGGGTGTAGCTATGTGCTAACATGGCCGGCGGAGAAGTGCTTGAGCCCTGTAGAATCGTAGCTGGCGGTGCGGCCCTGGGTCCTGCTGACGTTTCTTTGATTTCGTAGAGAGCTTGAGGATAGTCGACGTCATGCGCGCATGCCGGGGATCATCATTACCTGTTACCAGAGTAATTTGATGTGACACCGGTCTTGTTCCTTCGTAGCCTGAGGTGGCTAGCTAGGGGTAGGATAATGATGGTTTCCCTGCTCACGTAGTCGGTCTGAGGCCGTCTCGAGCGAGGCGGTGACCTCTCCCGAGGCCGAGGCTAGGGTCGAGCGAGGCGGTGTCTCCTCCCGAGACCGAGGCCGAGGCTGAGGCCTAGGTCGGGCGAGGCGGAGACCTCCTCCCGAGACCGGAGCTGAGGCCGAGGCCTGGGTCGGGCAAGGCGGAGATCTCCTCCCGAGGCCGGAGCGGAGGCCGAGGCCTGGGTCGGACGTGGTGACGACCCCTCCCGAGGCCGAGGCTGGGGTCGGGCGAGGCGGAGCTCCCTGTGGCGCCTGAGGCTAAACTCGGGAGAGGCGGTGACTTACTTTTGTTAGTCTTACCTTTGTGGTTGGCACAGTGGTGGGAACGGGGTGAATAGTGTTGTTTTCCTATCAGAACGATCAGTAAAGGGGCAAAGTGACTGCGGTCATTTCGACCTTGCCAACTGAGGCGCGTGTGTCGGGATAAGGTGTCAGGTGATCCCTGCATTAAATGCGCATGCGATACGGTCGGCGGTAAGGCGATTTGGCCGAGGTTGCTATATGACAAAGTTTGACTGAGCTCAGCCTCGGGCGAGCTGGGGGTGCGCCTGCTGCCTGAGGAGGCCCTCGGGCGAGGCGTGAATCCGTCCGGGACTACTGTTCTTGCCTGAGGCCGGGCTCGGGCGAGACGAAATCGCGTCCCTTGGTAGATGAGGCTTTTAACTTTGAGCTGTGCTTACCGGTCTTTTTAAAGATGTTCTTCCAGCCATGTTTTAGGACTATCGGGGGTACCTCTGAGTATGGTACCCGACAGTTAGCAAATCCTGTTCTTGTACTCAAAAAGAATAAAGTGGATTGGCGCATGTGCGTCGACTATACAGATCTCAACAAACACTGTCCGAAGGATCCTTTCGGACTTCCTAGAATAGATCAGGTGGTGGATTCAACTGCCAGATGTTCTATACTGTCATTCTTGGATTGCTACTCAGGATACCATCAAATCAGCTTGGCAAAAGAAGATGAGGAAAAAACAACATTCATTACCCCGTTTGGAGCTTTCTGCTATACCTCCATACCGTTCGGCCTCAAGAACGCTGGAGTGACTTACCAGAGAGCCATTCAAACATGCTTAGCCGATCACTGGGGCAAGCGGGTAGAAGCCTATGCTGATGATGTGGTGATCAAGACAGAAAACTCAGAAAATTTCATTGAAGATTTGCAACTGGTCTTCAACAGTCTGAGGCGATATCAGTGGAAGCTCAACCCAGAAAAATGTGTCTTTGGAGTGTCAGCAGGAAAGTTGCTCGGATTCATTGTCAGCCATCGAGGGATTGAAGCTAACCCAGAAAAGATCGAGGCTATCATGAGGATGGAAGCACCACGGTCACAGAAGAAAGTGCAAAGACTTACTGGATGCATGGCAACTTTAAGCAAGTTCATATCAAGGTTAGGAGAAAAAGGCCTACCATTCTACAAATTACTCAAGAAGGTGGATAAGTTCCAGTGGACCTCAGAAGCTCAGGAAGCTCTTGATGCACTGAAGAAGTTCCTGACCACGCCGCCAGTGCTGAAGCCGACACGCCGAGCCAGCCGATAGAAGATCTGCTGTTGTACATCTCTTGCACGACTCACGTGGTGAGCACCGCGTTGGTAGTCGAGCGAGCGGAGGAAGAACACACGTATCCAGTACAGCATCCCGTCTATTTCATCAGCGAAGTTCTGGGCCATCTAAGAAGAAGTATCCTCTAGTTCAAAAACTGATGTATGCAGTACTTCTAACTGCACGCAAGCTCCGTCACTACTTCGACGACCACAAAGTCATAGTAGTCACCGGGTTTCCAATAGGGGATATTCTCCACAACAAAGAAGCCATTGGAAGAATAGCCAAGTGGGCCTGTGAGCTGGGAGCTCACGACATCGAGTTTCGGCCTTGTACTGCAATAAAGACTCAAGAACTAGTTGACTTCGTATCAGAATGGACCGAGCAACAAGTACCAGATAACCCAGAGACTGCAGAAGTATGGCAGATGTATTTCGATGGCTCGCTAAAGCTGCAGGGGGCAGGTGCAGGGATCCTCTTCATTGTACCTGGAGGTGAGCAACTCAAATATGCTCTTCAGTTGTTATTCTCAGCATCCAATAATGCAGCAGAATATGAAGCTTTGATCCACGGACTGAACATTGCCATATCACTGGGCATTAAGAGGTTGATGGTATACGGAGATTCACTGGTGGTCATAAGTCAGATAAATAAAAATGGGATTGCTCGAATGACTATATGGGCAAGTACTGCACAACCGTCCGAAAACTAGAAGACAAATTTGAAGGGCTAGAATTTCATCATGTGGAAAGAGATCGCAACACGGCGGCAGACGCGTTGTCGAAACTAGGATCCAGCCGGACCCAGGTTCCACCTGGAGTTTTCGTCCAAGAGGTGCCACGCCCAAGCATTTCCTCGGATCAAGCAGAAGAGTGCAATGTTTTGAGCCAGCCAGAGTCAGACTCTAATGACTGGAGGGAGCCCATCATCAGGTATATAAAGAATGAAGAGGAACCGGATGACAAAGCTGCAGCAGAACACATCGCAAGGCAGTCAGTCCACTACACCCTCATTGGGGATGCACTGTACAGAAGGGGCGCAACAGGAGTCCTCATGAGGTGCATTCTTTCGGCTACTGGGAAGCAACTGTTAGATGAGATCCACGCCGGACAGTGCAGGATATACGCAGCATCCAGGACTCTGGTTGGGAAGGTCTTCAGGTCTGGTTTTTATTGGCCGACAGCAAAGAGTGATGCAGCCGAGTTAGTCTAGAGGTGCGAAGCTTGCCAATTCTTATCAAAGCAGCAGCATTTACCAGCACAGCAACTGCAGACCATACCCGTGACATGGCCATTTGCGTGCTGGGGATTGGACCCTTCAAGAAAGCTAAGGGAGGATACACTCACGTGTTGGTCGCCATTGACAAATTCACCAAATGGATAGAATACAAACCCATTGCTTCTCTGACTTCAGCCAAGGCAGTGGAGTTCATATAAGATATAATATTCAGGTTCAAGATACCGAATAGCATCATAACCGACCTGGGATCCAATTTCACTAGCTCTGAATTCTTTGATTTCTGCGAACAACGAAGCATCTGGATTAAATATGCATCAGTAGCACATCCAAGGCTAACGGTCAGGTAGAAAGGGCTAATGGAATGATACTGGAAGCACTAAGGAAGAAAGTGTTTGACAAGAATGAAAAATTTGTGGGAAAATGGATCAGAGAGTTGTTGTATGTGGTTTGGAGTATAAGAACTCAACCTAGTCGAGCTCTGCATGGAAATACTCCTTTCTTCATGGTCTATGGTTTGGAGGCAGTGCTACCTGCTGATCTCAGGTTTGGGGCACCAAGGTTGGTCTTCGAAAGCATAGCTGAAGCAAATGCTACCAGATTAGAGGACATTGACGTATTGGAGGAAGAGCGATTGGATACAGTAATTCAGTCAACTAGATACCAGCAAACCCTGAGGCGCTATCATGACAAGGCCATACGACATCGGTCCTTTGTAGTGGGAGACTTGGTCCTTCGCCGAATTCTAACGGGGGAAGGACGACACAAATTGTCACCACTATGGGAAGGGCCATTTGTAGTAGCAGAGGTCACTCAGCCAGGATCATATAGGCTTACTCAAATGGATGGCACGGAAATAGGGAATTCATGGAATATAGAGCATCTCAGGAAGTTTTAACCTTAGCAAGATTTCAAAAGCTATCGGGGGAGCATTGTATTCTGTAATTGGTAAATACCTCATCAATAAAAGATTTCGTTCTCAAGGGCACTCGAACTGTTTATTATCAATCAGCACGCTTACTCGACTTAGGGTGACCACTATACCCTACTAACAGAGCAATCGGCTTAAGTCGGCATTGACTTAAGACGGTGCAACATGCTCACGCTTACTCGACTTAGGGTGACCACTATACCCTACTAACGGAGCAATCGGCTTAAGTCGGCAGTGACTTAAGACGGTGCAGCATGCTCACGCTTACTCGACTTAGGGTGACCACTATACCCTACTAATGGAGCAATCGGCTTAAGTCGGCAGTGACTTAAGACGGTGCAACATGCTCATGCTTACTCGACTTAAGGTGACCACTATACCCTACTAACGGAGCAATCGGCTTAAGTCGACAATGAGTTAAGACGGTGCAACATGTTCACGCGTACTCGACTTAGTGTAACGTGCTCGCATTTACTCATCTTAGGGCGATCTCTATGCCTTACTAACCGATCAATTAGCATAAATTAGAAAAAGGTTCTAAAACCAGCATACTGCACTTACTTCTACGATCATTCATAACAACTATTGAATTCTAACAACAGAAACAAAACGTTATGGTTTTTTAGCTGAGTATCTTTTAAACACAGCGAAACATCTCTACTTGGTAATGTCTTTTGTAGGCGCTATCGAGGAGGAAGGGTGACTCGAAGCATCAGGCGCAGCCTTAACGTCCGCCACAATGTCATCAGGAACAACTACACCAGGCCTTCTCATCAAGATTTGTCCCGCGCGAATGGCTTTATCCATAGCCTTGTCTCGCTGGGTCTTCAAAATAGCGCAGTTGTCCTCTACAACCTTGGTAGCCAGTCGAGCGGCCTCTAGCTCCTGGGCGACTGATCTCTTGGAGGCACGTAGATCCTTAATGATAGAGTCCTTGCTTGACACCAGCTACCTGAGCCACATGACCTCATCCTGGGATACTCGCAGTTCATGGCGATGATGATCCAGATCTGCCATGGTGAAACGGTGGCTCCTCTCCAAGATGGTTAGAGAATTACTGGTGTCACGATATAACCTATCCAAATTGTCGCGAGAAGCTGCAAGTGCTCGTTTCTCCTCCTGCAGACAAGAATCAACCCTCAAATATCCAGAAATCAGTAAAAGCACAGCAGATCCAATTAAATAAGCTTACCTTGTTAACCGCCCTTTCAGAGTCAAGCTGAGCATTAAGAGAGGAATTCAAGGAATTCGCGTCGTCTAAAGAAGCAGAAACCTAGGCTAGGTCGATCTGACCCTGGGAATATCTCTCCTCAAGCTCAGAATACTGCCGAGTTGAGTCGGTTTGATACTGAAGATGTTTCTCCTCGAGCTCAGAGTATCTCCGGGTCATATCTAACAAAAAGCAACCGAAGAAAGATACATAGTCAAAAAACAAATTAATCAATCAGCCAAGAAAAAAGCAAAGGTACCAACCAACACTCGACGCTTTCAAATCAGCTATTCGTCTCTGAAGCAGCAATGGATTCCACTGCATCAGAGACAAAACTCCTTCTGGAACAGCAGCGCCATGTGATCTCAGTTGAGCAGACATCCCATCAACCAAAGCCTGTTATCAAACACAAATGAGTATGAAGAAAGTAATTTACCAGGAGGAATGACAGAATGAAAAAAAGCCGATTTACCTGAAGATTAGAAAAGAACAAAGGCAATCCCAAGTCATGAGAAGTTGTGTTATAACTCGATGAAGGAAGATCGACTGGGACAATCTGAAAAGCATCATCGGGAGTTGATTCAGCTCCTCCAGCAGATATCAAAATCTTGTCATCTAGTGCGCCGACCTCTAAGGCGACTTCCTCACTTGAAGCTAAAAAAGTATGCATCACTATCACTCCATCAGAATGTGGTGGAGACGACCCGACGTGGACATCCATGGAGGTATGGGAAGGAGAGCTCGCTTGGGCACCCTCGGGGGCTGGGTTGCAGCTCGCACTGCCCATCAGAGCCGGATCGCTACCGGCAACACCCTCGGGGGCTGGGTTATAGCTTGCGTTACCCACCTGAGCCGGATCATCACCGGCAACACCCTCGGGGGCTGGGTAACTGCCAGCACCACCCTTAAGGACTGGGTTTTCTTCAATAACCACCTCTAAAGCTGAGGGATCCTCAGTCACCTCCATGGGAGTCGGGCAATCTTGACCAACCTCTTGACACTGAAGACCGCCCTCCAAGGTCGACGACGCGCGAGATGCTGCTCGGGATACCTCTAATCCCACATCTGAAATGTCAGAACAAACATCCATCATATCACCATCAGTTGGCTCTGACAGCATATCCTCAGGAATGACATCCTCAAGGGTCTGATCAAAATCTATTATAGATAAATCCTGAAGACTAACAAGAGCAGACAGGGCTGGAGAAGGAATATCACTATCTCCTCTACTACCTCTGTAGAGTCGGCTATTCTTGCGAATCAATGGAACTTCTTCTTCTTCGTCCTCATCAAAAATGCGGACAAAAGATGGTGCAGGATCACACCCATTGGGCTCAGCTGCAACAGGATTACACCCATTGGGTTCAGCTTCAGCAGGGTCACACCCATTGGGGTCAGTTGGTGCACGGTTACACCCATTGGGGTCAACCTCAGCAGGTACACCACCAGTGGGATCAACTCCAGTAAAGACCTCTGCCGGTACTTTTTTAGCAATAGGAGCAGAAGGGCCAGCATCCTGGTCCCAGCACGACAATCACCGAAGCCATCTCTTTTTCTTCTTTTCTTCAGCAGGCACAGCCGGACGACTGACCTGGTGAAGACGCTTTGGACGAGTACCCTCAGGCTTCTGGGCGTCCACTGTTCTGTCAATCTCTAGTATAACCGCAACAACCATTGTGTCAGCAGGGGTCGAATCAGAAGAATCTCCAACAAACATGTCGAGCACAGCATTCATTTCTGCATCATCTGGACTCGTTGGCATCTCAAAATGAATTTGCCTATCATCATTAGAAAGATCACAAAGAGAAGCAACCAAGACCTCAATATCTTCGGGAGAGGGTCGCACTCTAAGACCCAGGCCACTATCACCAGCAAGAGGATTGGACACGAAATTGAAAAAGGACTTAGGAGGTGGCAAATTCCAAGCAGAATAGGCAACAGGAGCACCAACGTTTGATACTTTGCCTCTCAAGATCATGTCTAGTCGGCTCACCAAATCCTTAGCAGGAATTCTCCTATTGGTAACTCGGGTTGGGTCGGTGACACCGCTATACAAGTAAGCTGGGTATGCTTTGTCCTTCAAGGGCTGAATATTCTTAAAAACAATGTTAGCAACCACAGCCTCAGCGGTCAGACCTCTCTCCTTCAGAATACAGATTTCAACAAGCAGAACCTTGGCTTCTGTTACTTCCAAGGCAGGAGACTCAATCCAACTTGGAGTGCGCACATCTGGCTGTCTCCCCGACCGAGGGGGGAGGGACTGACCGTGGATTTCCACAATAAACCACTCCAGGCGCCATCCTTTAATACTGTCCTTAAGCGGGATGTCAAGATATTCCGTTTTCCTCCCACGGCGCATCTCCAGACTTGCACCACCCACGAGTTGGTGCTGACCCCCAGCCATCCTAGGTCGACAGTGATACAGATACTTCCATAAACCAAAGTGGGGAAGAATTCCGAGGTAGGCTTCGCAAAGATGAACAAAGATAGAGATTTGCAAAATGGAATTAGGATTCAGATGAGTCAGGTTCAGATTATAAAAGTCAAGGAGACCGCAGAAGAAGGGAGAAATGGGAAGAGCAAAGCCACGGATAAGAAAAGGAACATAAACAATGGACTCGTGGGTATCCTCTGTTGGGATGGTAACCCTACGGCAAATCCGCCAAGAACAAAGCTCTCTCGGAGGAAGAATTCCAACGTCAATAAGGTGGAGGAGATCTGATTCCGAAACAACAGACATATGGTTACCTGCGAAAGGCAACTGGCTATTGGGATCGATAGGAGGAATGACAACCGCAGCAGAATTCTGGTTCTTCCGCTTGGGCGCCATCGCAATCTCGTCAGCGGGTTGAAAGAAAGCGAAATCAGAGGGAAGCGGAGTAATGTTTGGAGGCAGAAAGGTGAAGTTAGGGCTTGGAACACAGAGGCGTGCGATGACGTGATATAAATGTGGTTTTCCCGGGTCAGACACCGTTTCTAAAAAGCACTGAGTCATCACTCGAAAAAAGCAAGACGTCCTGCAGCTACCTATAAAGCGCCGACGTGGCTCAGCATAAATCGGCAGCTACCTCTAAAGCGCCGACGTGGCTCGGCTGTTACCTCTAAAACGCTGACATCACCAAGTACCACTCGGCTGTTACTTCCAAAACGCCGACGTGGTCCAGCATGACTCGGCTGTTACATCTAAAACGCTAACATCGCCAATCACCACTCGGCTGTTACTTCTAAAACGCCGGCGTGGCCTAGCATAGCTCGATTGCTACCTCTAAAATGTTGACGCGATCTAGCATAATTCGGCTGTTACCTCTAAAGACGCCAGCAGTTACTCAGCCGTTTTCTCTACGTAAATGCAGGCAGAATCAAATACGACTCAGCAATTATAAGTCATTACTCGAGCGTTATCTTTAAGAACAACGGCTGTGTTGGGCATGAATACAAGCTGTCGATTAACTATAAAGGAACGATGGGAAAGTGAAAGATATGCGCAGAACAAGCCAAAATTTTCTTCACTATATAAAAGGGAAGTCCTTCCACAAACTCAAAGATCAACTCATTATGAGCCGGCCTTCTTCCCTTTTTTCGCTACATTACATTACTACATCACTACACTACTTACACTACACTATACTACTAACTACTACTACATTATTCCACTACTACTAATACTACTTCTACTACTTGTTATCTATACTAATATTTAAGCCAGTGGCGCTTTGCCACTGGCCTTGCCGCTGCCGCCGTCGCCCTTGCCGCCATCGCCGCCGCCGTCGCCTCCATCGCCGTCATCGCCCTCGTCATCGCCGTAACCGCCGCTCTCCTCCTTGGACGAGTCAGAGGAGTTCTCCCTGTCCGAGGAGACCCCCGACTCATCCGAGCCCTCGAGCCCGGAGCGCTCGACGGCCCGGATGTATGTCCACACCTCGGCGGCGATCCCCTGGGAATCGTCCGAATTATCGGACGACACCAGGGGAGAGGCGTAGACCGGCGACCCCTCGGACTCGGAGGAAAACTCCTCCTCCGAGTACTCGTAGTGTGACGGAACCTCCCAAGTAATTAGGCCCACCTACAGTTGTCCTTGCCCAACGGACCTCAGACAACCCTATAGGTGCCCCTAAACTACTTGACAAGTTCGGTATCTTTCCTTACCTTACCAGGAACGTTTCACCTGTCATGCAGACATTACAGAACATCAGAGATAAAGAAATGCGGAAGCGATTACATAAGCTTACATTTATTAAAAGTAAGATCACGTTGTTTATTACAGACCAGGAATATATAACGAGTGCAGAGTAATATTATTACACATACCAAGGGAGGTAAAAACTCCTCCCGACAGTTATCACACAAAAAGTCTTAATGGAGGATCCTTTCCTCCCACACTTCACTCTTGCTTTTCTTCATTAGGAACCACCTTGGTACAGAAGCAACAGAACTCTGCTGCTTCCTCACCTAAAAACAACAAGGGGATAAACCCTGAGTATGGAATTACTCAGCAAGTCTTACCCGACTAAGAAAAAGACTCTCAAGGGTATGCTGGCTAGAGGGATTCAAGGAGTGGCTTGTCAAGAACCAAAGACTCTGTTTTTGCGGAAAAGCTTACTACGAGTGGATCCTTAAAATCCAATTTTATTGTCAGGTTAGGTAAAATTACCTACAGCTAGAGTTCTTTCTACCCTAGTTCAATCACTTTGCCTGCACTAGCCAATTTTCTTAACATCCCTTCAACTTCACTAGATTTCTACGTGTAAAGATTTCTACGTGTAAGTCAGTGGCCAAGTCTCCATAACCGCGGAGGTACGGCGATCCGAATCGATTATACTCAGCTGAGGATCTCCGATCACACGACACATGTAGCACTTAACCCTTGCATATGTCAACCCGCCACCGAGTTTCTTAAGACCAGACCAGGTTCACGCAAACCGAGAGCACAGATACACCACCGTCCAGCCTCTTGCCACGGAGGGTACACGCTACTCTCGCCACCGCTCCACGCCCATTTCGTGTTATCTTATTCTGGCCTTAGTCCACCCGAGGCAAAGCTTACCCATGACGAGGCATGTGACCAGTTAAAGGGTCCTCGGTCAGCAGGCTTACATCGAGACGACCCTTAATCGACTCAGACGGAGACACTACACCGAGACTCTCTTTCTCGTGCAAGTCACCCGCCCGGTCTCAGCTTAATCATTAATCCCAAAGGTTGGTACCTGACAGAGTTACATCTTTTCCGATGTTGAATCCATCAAGGCCTTTGACAGATTCACCATCAAGTTTTATTTTGAAAACAACCCTCCCACTTTGCCAAACATCTTTTGTAAAACAAATCCTTTTGCTTTGCTAGAGCAATACTAAGCATAATAAAACCTTTTGTAAAACAGGGTATCAAGGAAGGTAATCAAATTCCAAGGAAAGTAATGCAGGAATGGTTTAAGCAATCAACACCTATCACCTAGTGCATCAAACAAGTGAGAAAGATTTAAAACACAAGGGGGGTGGCAAATGCACCGGGGCTTGCCTTTGTTAACAGGTGAGTCTGGCTCGGATCCGCAAATATCAAAGTAAAAGCAGTTGCCTGCTTGAGAATCCGAGGGTGGTGGTGTCCTTTCTTCGGTGACTTCTTCTTCTTCTTCGTGTTCTAGCATAACCATATATATGTATAAGAATGGATGCCATGGGATGCTCATGAGGGTGCAAAGATAATATAAACTCATTATCTAAGTCTTGAATACAACTTTCCTTCACGGTACTCCGAGAACTTAGGGTTTCCGGAGTCAGTAAAGGAGTTCATAGGGCAGGGGGGTGGTTTTGGGTTCTAGTTATCAAACATGGTCCAAATCAACTCAAACCCTACCCAAGGCTTCTAAATATTGCTTTAAGTTCTCATAAAAAGTTTGGGCATTTTTGGACTTACCCATTATTTTCTAAAAATCCATAACTAATACTTTTAACTACTTTAAATGCCCTAAAATTTCTTATTTCCACTAAAAATCACAAAACTATTTTTATTAAATTCTAGGGAAAATAAGGAGTCTAGGAAAATTGGTTTTACCATTTTACCATTTTTCTGTAATTTTCTACAATTGTTTTAGCTCTGGAGTAAAAAGAAAAAGGAAAAGAGAGGAACAGACCTGGGCCAAATCCAGCCCAGGCGGCCCAGCTAGGGCAGAAAGGCGCCCGCGCGCGCGCCCGCGCTGCGGGTTTTGCAGAAAAGGCCCTGACTAACAGAATAACTTAAAGCGGGGTCAGAGCACTGTTTCGGCGAGTCGCTGACATTCACAGAAAGACCCCCATACTTCTAATTCTTCGCAGGGGAGGGTCCTCGACGGCGTCGCGCGGAGGACGAACTCCGGTGAGCGCGTAGACCGGCCGAATTGCTCCAAGACCGGTGCCTAGACTAAGGCCAAACCTAATTCATGACCAGGGAAGCATTTTCCCCAACATAATTGCGCGAATGGTCAAGAGGGGTGCTCTGGCCACGGGGGCCGTGAACATGGTGGCTAGCCCGTCGTGTTCCCGACGATTGGGGGCATCTACAGTCAAATTGATGGCTTGGCGAGCATCACTGAGCTATGAGAAGACTTAAACAGGGTTTGAATCGGACAGAGCTTTACCAGAACCGGCTGGCCACGGTGGACTTGGTTTCACGGTGTTCTTCGACTGATTTGGGGGAAATCCCAAATTCAAGTTCTCTGGTGGGGGGTTTGGGATGCAGGTGGGTGCAGTAGCTGGTAGAATACATGGCGAAGCCGAGGGGGGCTCAATTTATAGATCCCATCGACGGTGGTGCCCAATTTCGTAAGGTCGTGCTGGCGGCCGGAGGGAACAGGGACACTGGAGTAAGGGATGGGTGGCTTTCACCGTGGCGCTTCCTCCGGTGACCACCGGTTGAGGAGCTACGGCGGTTACCGGTGAGCTATTACAGCTAGGGACGGCGTGGTGGAAGACTTGGAGCGTGGCACAGCCGCAGCAAAGTACGGCAACTCCGGTGACGGCCATGAGGCCACGTCGCCGGTGGAAAGGGGCAGGGGACAGCGAGGCCACAGTAGCTCAGGCACATCCGCGACGAGATATTTACCCGGTGAACGAAATCCATATGCCCGTGGCACGAATCCCAGCGAAGAGGTCGCCGCCGGTGAGCATTCTGCACTGGCGGTCTGATCCTTATCAGATCACTGTACCATGGCGAGTTCCTTTCAGATGAACTGATAGAGAGATTTGAGGCTAGATTTACTCCCAATTTTGTGTAGTAACCGAGCAAGCTTTCTGTACCAAAGTTATAGGGCTACATACCAGCTACAAATCGACTATAGTGACTGAGTTCATTTGATAACTAGATCATGGTTGAATTCAACCCCAAAGATGGCTTTGTTACACTGTAAGTCTGAATTTCAGGATAAACCAGCCTGACAGCCAAGCTTTGAGCTTAATTATCACTGAATTTTTCTTAACAAATGAGCTCACAACCTTAAGCAAAGTTGTTCTCCTATGATTGAGCTACAAACTTGTTGTGGTCACTTTGGGCAAAAACCCCATATTTCAAAAGATACAGGGCTCCAAAGTTGAGCCAAAACTCTGAATTTTCAGACTTAGGATAAAATCCTATTTGGGTCCATTTTGCATTTAAGTCCAAAATCCCATGTTTGGCTTTCAAGCCCACATATTTGTGAACCAAATGACTTAAGGTACTTATTTTACTTGGTTTTTGCACTTTAGCCCAAAAGTGGACTAATTTTGCACATAGGCCCCTAGGGTTTGGTTCTAGGGTTTTCCAGGGTTCTAATTGAGAGTTTTAATATCCCAGGGGTATAAATGTGATTCCACCTTGTTTTTGGGGATATTTTATGACTCTTCCTTAAAGCCTTTAGGTTTTCTCACCTTGGGTTATGTTTTATCCCTTTTAAGCCTTTTGTAGGGTTAGGTTCCCTATCCAGGGTCCTATTTGCAAAACATTAAAACAATACAACTTGTTTGAAAATTTTGCCTAGTGAATGCACTCTAGGTGTATCAAACATATGAAATGTTAATGCTTATGATGCCATGCTCAAGTTTTCGTCACAGTAACACCAGGGGTGTTACACGGAGTCACCGAAGTCCTTCGAGGGGGGACTCGGCTCGCGTTTCCTCTTGTCGCCGGAGTGGTGCGACGAACTTCCGCCCTTCTTGCTCTTGCCCATGATTGAGTAGAAGAGAAGAGAAAAGAGGAGAGTAAGCAACAAACGGCCGAGAGATGTGTGAAGACACCAATGAAGCAAGCAGGCTATTTATAGAGGCAGGAGGCAACTGCTCATCTCCTACCACGGTCACTGAATAGTCGCAAATATTCAATAAGCCATTCAAATCGTCTGGAAACAAGTCAGGCAGCAGACGCTGTTTCACGTAACACGACACCCATTGGGACTGAAGTCAACCGCTTGGACGATATGATTACACCCTGCGGTCACGTCAAGTTACTACTCAGGGGCAATTCGCTAAACGCTCAGCGTACCAAGCCGTCCCTTGGCTGCACCCATTGGGGGGGACATCCAGGAATTTTCAATAGATTTTCCCAAGCAGTCACATCCATACAGCATACGCAATGAATAAGACAGAAGGAAGATATTGATAGAGATCGAAGGAAAGCCAAAAATAGCTGCTGAAGTACAAGTCTAATCGACAGAAGCATTGAAGCACCAAGCGAAATGAAGACCAGCCAAGAGCCATCTACGGGACATCAAATAAATTTCGAACATAACAGGACATGGGTAGACCGCGTTGCTGATCTCAAAGGCAAAACCATATGCTGATCTCTAAAGCATAAAGCTGATGATATAATGCTGGATTCTAAGGCATTCGATGAAGATAAAATGATGATTTCTAAAAGCGTGAGATGAAGACCTTTGAGTGGATTATTTTTAGTAATCCACTCAAAGCTCGGGGGCTACACCCGTTGGGTGCACCTCTGGTGCACCCAATGAATCATTAATCCCAAAGGACAGAATGCTGATCTCTAAAGCATAAAGCTGATGATATAATGCTGATCTCTAAAGCATGAACTGATAAAATGTTGATTTCTAAAGCATGAGATGAAGACCTTTGAGTGGATTATTTTCAGTAATCCACCCAAAGCTCGGGGGCTACACCCAATGAATCCTGAACCCCAGGGAGCAGAACGCTGATCTCCAAAGCATAAACTAGAGATAGATCATTGATTTCTGAATAATAAAGTGAAGATCGATGAATAATGGCAGGAGAGGATAATATAAGATCGTTTTTACCAAGTTACTCAGAGTTTAGAAGCAACAACTCGATAGGCATATTCTCAAAGCATTCCTTACCAAAATCAAAAACTGCAAGCTGGACCTAGAATTTTTGGGCCGATTATTTCAAAATCAACTCAAAGATTGGGGGCTTGTGTGGGACAGATATCCCCCGGGTCCACTAGAAGGCAAGAAGGCCTCGCGAAAGGCTTCAGGCCTATTAGTTCGCAAGGCCATCCCTTCGTGGGCCAGGGGAAGAGTGTCTGGCAGAATGGACTAGCGTAAGATTGGATCAACTCGAGCCCGTGCGGCTCAACGAATTCAAACGTCATCCACAGCAGTGACCCGATTCTCCCGCGCAGCGCCCTCAGACGTCGGAACTAAATGATGATAAGTCGGTAGAGTTATAGGGAGATAAGCTCAGTCGGTTCACTATTACTTAGGCGCACATCATTATCATATCCGCATGTAACGCTCCACGGTCGAGTATATAAGGCCTAGGGGGCACCCCATCAAACAACAACTGACTCATGAGCCGTCTACTCAACTCTCTAGTATCCCTCATACCAGAGAACTCCCCTGTAACCCACCACATAAAAGATCCACACCAGGAAGTAGGGTGTTACGCCTCTCTAAGCGGCCCGAACCTGTATAAAATTGTCCACTGTCTCTCGTGCATCTAGCATGAACCATCGAGCTACAGTCGGTAACACCGTCCTACACCAAAAAGCACCTCGAGGGGCAACCCCGGGTGCGCGGTCGGACCTAAAACACCAACACTCGGGGCCTGACCTGGCCACATGGCGATGGTCCCAGTCCAGGGGTTGTAGAATGACGGCCACGCCTGGCCACCACCCTGGCCGGAGGGACCGCCATGAGAGGAGCCACCACCCCCACGGCCGCCCTTGCAGGAGCGACGACCACCGTCGGCAGCAGATGCCTGACGAGGTGCCATAGGAGCGGCAGGTGGAGGACGGGTAGGGGCCCCAGTTGATGGAGGGCAAGTGGCCTGGCCCCCCGAAGGCACCTGACTGCCGGGAGGAGTGCTATAGAGCGCCGGGGCCGGAGCAGGGGCCTCAAACGCCATGGTGAGCTCCTCGAGGAGAAGCTTGTTCCTCACGGCATGGAATGTGGGAAAGAGAACAGTCCTCTTGATGAGAGCCTTCAGGTGGCCATAACGAGGGCTGAGGCCACGCAGAAGGTTCGACACCAAGGTCCGGTCAGCGACAGGCTCGCCGAGGTCGCGGAGGGAATCTGCCATGCCCTTCATCTGGCGGCAGTACTCTCCCACAGAGAGGTCCCCCTAAGAGAACAGGTGGAACTGGGCGTCGAGGTGGAGCACCCGCACGTCCCGGTTCCCGAGGAACTGGTCCTTGAGAGCGAGCCACGCCTGACGAGCCGTGTCCGCCTGGTCGCGGATGATGACCTGTAGCTCAACGGTGATGGTGCCGTGGAGCCACGAGAGGACAACACTGTCCATGAGGCACCAAGAGGGAGTTGGTGGAGCGTCAAGGTCGTCGAGGATGTGATCGGTGAGGACGTACCACCGCAGTGTGAGGACCTGTCCACGCCAATGGGGGTAGTGGGAGGACGTCGGGTCCAACACCACGGACATGAGGGATCGAATGTTGTGTAGTCCGGTGGCTTGAGCATGGAGAGCGGCGATGTGGTCGACGTTGAGGCCAGAGGCGGGGATGGCCTCTAGAATCACCAGGGGGTCCTCACGAGTGACCGACGGGCGGCCGAGGAGGAGGCGCTGCGTGGTGGCCATCTGGGTGGTCAGTGCGGTGCCTAGGGCACGCTCTTGCTCCAGAGCGAGGGATGCGACACGCTCGCGCTCCTTCGAGGCAGCCACAGCTGCCTGGATCGTGGCGATGGCTGCGACCAATGCGGGATCGACGGAGGGGTCATCGACGCGGGAGTGGAGAGGGTGAAGCCCGGCGGGGGTCGACGAGAGCGCAGCTGCGTGGGGGAGATGGCGCCAGCAAGAGGTCCGAGGCCATCAATGTAGGGGGCATCATCGCTAGCGATCGTGCTGGTGCGTGGGGGCATGACAGTCGCACTGGGAGGGAGCCAGCCGAGCAGCGCAGCTTGCGAAGCGGCGCCGACGGTCGGCCAGCCAAGTGGGTTTGCTGTCGTGGCGGTGCTGGCGGATGCCAGAGGGGCGGGCAGGGCCATGCCGACCGAAGCAGCGTCGGTGGGAGCCGCGACAGTGCCAGCCATGTCCATGGGATGAAGAGGACGATGATGGGAGACGGCGGCCGGCAGAGTGGAGGGCGTGGGACTAGGCCAAGGAAGGACAACACAGGTACGGTAAGGAGGTGGCGTCGCCTGGCGCGGCTGTGAGGGCAGGGGAAGCAGCGCCGGCGCGAGGGCAGGGAGGCACGGTCGCGGCCGGGACCAGAGGGCGCGGTTGCGGCTAGGACTAGAGGGCGCGGCCGAGAGGGGTGGGGAAGGGAGGAGGCCGGCGGTGGCGGCGCCCAGGGAGAGCAGTCGGCGGTGGCGGCTGGGTTGGGGAGAGAAGCGGCGGCTAGGGGAAGGGCTGGCGGCGGCTGGGGAGGAGAGAAAAAAACTGGCTCTATACCATATTGGAAACCCTAACCCCAACAGGGGTTGGGTGATCTATTAATAGACTGGAGTAACTGGGCCAGACCCATTACAGAGGGGTGAGACAGTAATTACACGGGGAAAACCCCAAACCCTTCTAATACCACGGTTAGGGCAGTACCTTTTGATATTGAATCTGTTGACACCTTTTTGGAGGCGTCAATTACTCAAGAGAACCAGCGGCGGTGCTCTCTGGTCAGGCGCGGACGGTCCGCGGCCCAGGGCCGGACGGTCCGCGACCTGGCGTGAGGCGGCGGTGCTCTCTGGTCAGGCGCGGACGGTCCGCGACCTGGTGCAGGAGCTCGGGTTCCCTGCCTGACGGCCGGACGGTCCACGCCCTAGGGCCGGACGGTCCGCGCGTGCGTAGGGGCGGCGGAAGATCGCCGACAGCGCCTGGATCTCGCTCCCGGGAGGGACCCCGTCGGGGAGGAGAGATCCTAGGAGTTGTCTAGGCTCGGGTAGACCGACCTAGGCTCCTCTAATCGACGTAGAGTCGAGGAGAGGCGGAGAATTTGGGGATTGGGAGGCTAAACTAGAACTACTCCTAAGATAAAATGCGAAATAGAAGTTGTATTGATTCGATTGATGATTACAAATCGGCCGTATACCTCTCTATTTATAGAGGAGGGGGGCTGGACCCTTTACAAACTAATTTTCGAGCTTTTCCCGTGATTTTAGCTAATAACCGTAACACAAAACTCGGAACCCTAATCTGTTCTGCGCACGCGCGGACCGTCCGGCCCCCAGGCGCGGACTGTCCGGACCGCGGACCGTCCGGCCTCAGGGCCAGACCGTCCGCAGGCTCAATTATGGTTCAAACATATGCCCCCCTGCCTTTTGGTGGAGCTGGGCGAACCAAAAGCAACTAACTCGATGTGCTCACATCGGCTCTCTTAGGCATCTTGCCACATACTAGGATGATACTATTTGAGGAAACGCCCATTCAAAGCCTTTGGTAAATCCTTGCCTTGTAATGTTTGTAGCAAATAGGCGTTACCAGACATCACCTGTTTTACTTTATAAGGACCCTCCCAGCTTGGCGACCATTTCCCAAACTTCCGGTCTTTATTCCTTAGAGGCAAGATGGTCTTCCACACCAGATCCCCTACTTGAAATGACTTTGCTTTGACCTTCTTGTTGTAGGCCCTGGCTATCATAATCTTGTCCTTTTCTATTGCTCCCAAAGCTATCACCCTCTTGTCGGTCACCTCATCAATATTATCCATCATTGAATTATAATAATCAGTGACAGTTAGATCATTTTGTCTGGCGAACCTGACAGCATTCAAACTTATTTCCACAGGCAATACTGCTTCCTGCCCATAGACAAGCTCAAAAGGAGATACTTTAGTAGCACTATGTTTAGATATTCTATGAGCCCATAAAGCTTCGGACAAAATCTTATGCCAATGTTTAGGATTATCAGATATCTTCTTTTTTATCAAATTAATCAATGTCCTATTACTAGACTCGGCCTGTCCATTGGCCTGAGCATAATATGGAGATGAATTAAGCAGCTTAATTCTGTATAATTCAGCAAATTCACGTACCTCTTTTGACATAAAAGAAGTCCCTTGATCTATAGTTAAGGTCTGGGGAATGCCGAATCTATGAATAACATGCTCAGTTATGAACTCAATTACCTCCTTGTGCGTCATGTTTTTCAGAGCAACGACTTCAGTCCATTTGGTGAAATAGTCAGTGGCAACTAACACAAACCGATGCCCCTTTGATGATGAAGGATGAATGTCTCCAATAAAGTCTAATCCCCATCCTCTGAACGGCCAAGGCTTGATGATAGGATGTAATTCGGCTGCAGGGACCAACTGTAGGTCGCCGAATTTTTGACACACTTGGCATCCCTTGTAGTACTTGAAACAATCAGCTATCATATTAGGCCAATAAAAACCAGCCCTTCGCAACAACCACTTCATCTTTGGAGCCGATTGATGAGTACCACAAATTCCTTCATGTACTTCGGCCATGGCTAATATAGCATCATCTGGGCCCAAGCACTTCAGCAGGATGACATTGACTGTTCGGCGATAAAGTTCATCACTCATCAAAACATACTTGAAAGCTGTTCGCCGAATGTTCTTATCTGTCCTGATATTGGGATTTCGTAAATAATTAAGTATAGGTGTCCTCCAATCACTTGCATCGGCTTCATTGTCAGTCGAATCGATTAAGAGAACATTTCTGGTAACCCCGGACGGTCCGGCGTCATCACGCGGACGGTCCGCGACCTAGGAATTTGGCTCTGCACTGGTTATCGGAATTTCAGTTTTGTGAAATTTCCCTCTCTTTATCCGATAACCTGATGCATCTTGTGCCAAATCGTTAGCTCTATGATTCTCAACTCTAGAGATATGTCGAATACTGAATTCGTCAAAACAATGGATTATGCTCCAACATTTCTCAAGGTAACTATTTAGAGTACTATCAAAACATTGATATTCTTCTAACACTTGTTGGACAACCAGCTGAGAATCACCAAATACCTTCACATGTTTTACTCCCATACCATTTAAAAGTTCTAAGCCGAATAGGAGGGCCTCATATTCAGCTTGATTATTAGTGCAATAAGTTTTCAATCGGCTAGAGAAGTCAAAGGAGACATTACTTGGTGAAACAAGCACAATGCCAATTCCTTGCCCTTCATTGCAAACCGATCCATCAAAATATAAAGTCCAAGGAGTAATAGTGAGGTATGACATGTCTAGTTCATGAATATCATTAACCCGATGTTCTACAATAAAATCCGCTACGACTTGGCCTTTCATAGATTTCAATGGTTCATAGGCCAAGTTATATTCTATGAGTGCATAAGCCCACTTACCAATTCTACCACTCATAATTGGGTTATGCAACATGTATTTGATTACATCGGCTTGACCAGAAACAGTGCAATGACTAGACAGTAAATAACATCTACATTTGGTGCATGCATAAAACAAGCATAAGCATAACTTTTCAATAAAAGTGTACCTTGTTTCAGCATCCACCAACCTTCGGCTTAGATATGTCACCACATGCTCCTTCCCCTCAGTTTCTTGTGTCAGAACAGCCCCAATAACTTTGTCTTCAGCTGCAATGTATAATCTGAATGGCGCTCCTACTTGTGGTGCTTTTAACACGGGAGCCGAAGACAAGTATTTTTTAATGAGATCAAATGCTTCCTGCTGCTCTGTCCCCCAAGTGAATTCAGCATCATTCTTAAGCCGAAGGATAGGGGTGAAGACATCAATCTTCCCGGCTAGGTTAGAAATAAACCTTCGTAAATAATTCACCTTGCCGAGAAACCTCTGCACTTCGACCTTACAAGTCGGAGGCCCCACATTCCGAATAGACTTGATTCGGTCAGGATCTATTTCTATACCATGTTCATGGATGACAAATCCTAAAAACTTACCAGCCGACACTCCAAAAGCACATTTACGTGGGTTCATTTTCAAACCATACCGACGCATTTTATCAAAGGCTTTGCGTAAATCAGCTACATGAGAACTAAACTCAGCCGATTTGACTACAATATCATCAATGTAGACTTCCACAGTGTTTCCTAACAACTCATGGAAGATCATATTCATAGCCCTCTGATAAGTAGCACCAACATTTTTAAGACCGAATGTCATGACAACCCATTCAAATAAACCAATGAAGCCTGGACATATAAAGGCCGTTTTAGACGCATCTTCTTCGGCCATGAAAATCTGATTATATCCGGCATTACCATCAAGGAAGCTAATAATTCTATTTCCTGATGCATTATTGATTAATGTGTCGGCTATGGGCATGGGATATTCATCTTTAGGAGTTGCTTTATTTAAATTACGAAAATCAATGCATACTCTAAGCTTACCTGACTCCTTCTCCACCGGCACAATATTGGAGACCCACTCTGCGTATCTGCAAGGTCTAATAAAATTAGCTTCTAGCAGCCGGTGGATTTCGTCCTTGATTCGTGGGAGAAGATCTGGACGAAATGTTCTAGCTTTCTGCTTGAAAGGTCTGAAACCAGACTTAATAGGCAGCCGATGTTCGACAATCTCTCGGCTTAGTCCAGGCATTTCAGTGTAATTCCAAGCAAAACAATCTGAATATTCCTTCAATAGACCGATCATCTCATTTCTAGAATCGGTCTCCAGGGTCTTGTTTACAAAAGTCGGCCTTGAAGTTTTACCATTTCCTATGTCAATCTCCTCCAAAGGATCAGCTGATGTAAACCCATGTCCTAGTTTATCAAGATCTCTGAATTCCTCTATCATGTCCCCCACAGAGGAATCAGATGATCTTTGTGTGATGGCGGACTTTCCGGTCTCGGGGACCGGATCATCCGTAATACTATCTTTTCGTTGTGGTAGATGTTCGGTCTTAAAGTCCGAACTGTTCTGTGAAAGACCAGACCATCCGGCTTTAAGAGCCGAATTGTCCGTGATCAAAGACTCATGAACTTTGTGTGTATTCATCATTTAAACTCTATTTAGGATTTAGTCGATTCTCCATCGGCTCTAGCATTACAGGAATGAAACCTTTCTTATCTATACTTATGAACTGATAATCAGAAAAATCTACTCCTGTGAGACATGTAGCAGTCTCATAAGTCCAGAGTACAGGGGCATCGGCCACAGCGATGCAGGCCAATACATCAGCATGTACTTTTTCTACCTCATCGCCTACCCATTGTATTAGCATTTGATGTAATGTAGAAGGTATACATTGGTTGGCATGAATCCAATCTCTGCCTAGAATTAAACTGTAATTCCCTTCTATATCAGCGACGAAGAATGCAGCAGCAAGGGTCTTAGTCCCGATGGTTAATTCAACGGACGTGACTCCCCTGGCTTTTATCGAACTATCCCCAACACCGCTGAGGGTCATGTTGGTTTTGACAAGTTCGTCATCTTGTTTACCTAATTTTCTGTATAGTGAATAAGGCATTAGATTTACAGCCGCCCCTCCATCTACCAACATCTTAGCAATCGGTATTCCATCAATGTGACCGCGCACGAAGAGCGGCTTCAGATGATTTACCGATTCCTTTGGTTTAGTAAAGGCGGCTTCTTTAGGACCAAAATCAAACTGGGCAACAACAGGTTCATCGTTGCCGATGATAGTACAATCGGCAGAGTCCCTCTCGGGAGCGAGATCAAGGCGCCGCCGGCGATCTTCCGCCGCCCCTGCGCACGCGCGGAACGTCCGGCCCTAGGGCGTGTAATAATATTTACATCCATACCTGGGCGTTCTGGAGAAACCTCGTAGTCGACCAGGTCTTCTCCCAGCAAGTCGTCCTCTTCCATTGATGTTGTCGTGTCGTTGGATGCTTCCTGGTGAACGGCGGACGGTCCGCGTGCAGGGGCCGGACGGTCCGCGCCTGGTGCAGGTTGTCCAGAGACTTCCTGGTGAACGGTGGACGGTTCGCGCGCAGGGGCCGGACGGTCCGCGCCTGGTGCAGATTGACTTTCTATTTCTGTGGCCGTTTGTTTTTTCTCAACGGCCTTCGGTCTCCATTTCTTTTGCGGTGGCGGGTATAGTGGATGTGTGTCATTAAATGTCTTTTCCGCCTCCTTCTCCTGGCTCTCCTTTGCTCTTAGGCGCTGTAATTTTCTCTTTTGGGATCGTGTCAATCCCGCTGGGCACCATCGAGGCATGGAGTATTTTGGATCGGCTGTTTTGATGGTAGCCGTATCCTTTTCGGTTATGTTGGCCGATTCGCCGAAAATCATCGGCCCTTTATTGTCTCCCTGTATGACAACATCTGCGATGCCTATTTTGATGATGTCCCTTTTTGTTGTTTTTTGAGTTGCTGCAGGCATATGCCCCCCTGCCGGATTGGTCGGCCTTGAAGGCCGAGTAGTCCGGCAATCCTGTTGGGTTTGTGCCAGGTGACCGGATTGAGCAGTGCTCAATCGGTCTTGTACTGGTGGCGTCAACCTGTCAAAAACAGATGTTTGGGGTGCCCCCCAGGTGGGGTACTGTGGCATCCCAAATGGATATGGTGGCATGCCCCACATTTGATTTGGGACATATGGCGGAGGTAAATATGTGTATGGATACGGCATAGGTGGATATGGAGGTGGAGGGGTCCATGTCGGCATGTTAGGTCTCAATTGTACAATAGGACCTTTCATTTCTTCCGATTGGTGAGGTGGTCCAATCGGCCTGACCTGACGTTGCTCATGAATGGGTGAGCGGGGTCGCTTCGGTGGCCGGTCACTGGGGCCAGCCTTCTTTTTCACATATTTAGACAACAATTGATCGAAAGTCGGGCCAGGCTTGATCAGCCGACCAGCTGCTTTAAATGTATTTGTTTTCCACGTACCTATCTCTGGTCGTCGTGGTTTGAAGGTACGTGGTCGTTGCGAGTCCTGAGCATGGCCGGACCGTCCGCCAGAGTCCTCCGGACCGTCCGGAGAAGCGTCGGACCGTCCGCGTCGGGCCGGCGAACTGTCCGTGATGTGCAGCACGGGTTCCCGCAACTGTCTCCCTGTCTGCGCTTGCCCCCCAGTGCTAGAGGCTGTGATGGTCACCTTCAGGGTCTCCCCTCCATCGGGAGTCTTCTCGGCCACCACTTTCCTGCAAGAAACTTTACAATCCCCATCGGCCTTTTTAGCATTGCCGATGATTGTTTCTTTGCCTTTGCCTTTATTGGCTGTATTTGGCCGAACCAGGACTTTCTTGCCCTCGAAGTCAATCATGTTCATCGGAAAGGGCTCTGTATCCACCTGCATTTCCTGAAATTTCAATCGTCCTTCGTTAATGGCCGATTGAATCTGTCGCCGAAATACATTACAATCATTAGTGGCATGAGAAAATGAGTTATGTCACTTGCAGTACGCACGACGTTTTAGCTCGTCGGCGGATGGAACAGTGTGATTTATTTTAATATTGCCATTTTTAAGTAACTCATCAAATATTTTATCACATTTACCAACATTAAATGTAAACTTTACCTCCTCTTGCCGTTTCTTTTGAACCGGCTGTAAGGAAGCACAAGCCGAAGATTTGGCCTGCTTTGGCCAAACCATTTCAGCAGCGTACACTTCTGCTGATTCGTCATCTGAACTACTTTGGTCGCATTCTACTATGTGTACGTTGTGACACATTGTTTTAGCAGTTTCTTTGCTCCGGTTTTCGCAAGCCAAAGCTCTCTGGTGTAACTGTGCTAGTGTAAAAAATTGGATGCCTTCTAATCTTTCTTTTAAATAATATCGCAGACCATTAAAGGCTAATCCTACTAGCTGTTTCTCTGCTAAATGAATTTGAAAGCATCGGTTTCTTGTATCTCGGAATCTCCGGATGTAATCATTAACCGATTCGTCTTTTGTCTGTCGCAATGACACTAAATCTACCAAATCCAATTCATAATCACCGGAGAAGAAATGATCATGAAATTTTTGTTCTAGATCCCCCCATGATGAAATGGAATTAGGAGGTAAAGTGGCATACCATGCAAATGCGGTTCCTGTTAGCGATAATGAAAATAAACGCACGCGAAATGCCTCTGTGTCTGCCAATTCTCCCAATTGTGCTAAGAACTGGCCTATATGTTCGCGCGTGTTTTTCCCTTGATCACCCGAAAATTTTGCGAATTCGGGTATTCTAGTTCCCTGTGGGTACGGGTGGTGATCAAATCGGCTGTCATAAGGTTTCCGATATGATTGCCCCCCAGGGACCATGCTTACTCCGAGCTTATCTCGGAACGCCCCGGCTATTTCTTCCCTCACTATATCAATGGCAGCCAGTGCAAGACCACCGGCTCTCTGGTCAAACATAGGTGGGGTTGGTTGCATATTAGTATGTTGTCGTTCCCCCCATTGATTTGAGCTACGTGGTGCATTTCCATTTGCCCTATATGGCTCATAGGTTTGATCGTTTCTTTCCGGCCTTTTAGGTGGGGCCGGAAAGCTTTCCTGGGCTCTGGATCCTGAATTAATGGGTTGGTGCATTGCATAATGTGATGGGAAGCGTTGCTGGGACGGGCGAGGATTCAGGTAATAATCCTCCTCAAAAGACTCATGCGCGGACTGTCCGGATACGTACCCGGACCGTCCGTGGTTATATGCGGACCGTCCGTCATTGTATGCAGACCGTCCGACTGGGTAGTTTGGGTTCTGTGTCATATGTGGTGGCTCGGGCGCATATCTAGGTAACTCATTAAAAATAGGCCCGACTGTTGTTGGCCCGGACGGTCCGTGCTCACGTGCGGACGGTCCGGGCATGTGCAGATCGGCTGATTTGCTGCCGATTTGCGGTTGCTCAGGGTATGTGTCCATCGACATCCCATAAAGGGGTTGTGACTGGTCGTGGCAACCTGTAGCCGATGTGTTACGCGTGTTACCTCCTAACTCAACCTCGTGCGAAGGAAAATTGGCGATACTAGATTTATCAAATGCACGTACTAGTCTCTTAAGATCGCTTTGCATACCCCCTATGATGTTCTGCATTTGTTCACGCTGATCTTCTACATAATTTCTAGGAGATTGCAGATCGTTGGTATTACTTACATTGGGGATATCTGGCGTGGGTTGGAGCGAAGCCGGATCCGTCGCCCGATGTCGGACGACCTTGTTGTTCCTGTCCACTTTGAAGTTGGCCAAGAACTTTGCTTTCGCCTCCTGGATCATCCGCTCCTTGTGCTCCTCGAACTGGAGCTGCTCGTCAGCCGGCAAGGTTTCCCAAGTCGGCTCTATGATGTTGCTTGGAGAAATATCAGAGCTATCCCTTGAACCGGCCATTGAGGGCCGTTTTGATGAGCTTAGATGTGTCGTCCCCAGCGGAGTCGCCAAAAAGTATGTTGACACCTTTTTTGAGGCGTCAATTACTCAAGAGAACCAGCGGCGGTGCTCTCTGGTCAGGCGCGGACGGTCCGCGGCCCAGGGCCGGACGGTCCGCGACCTGGCGTGAGGCGGCGGTGCTCTCTGGTCAGGCACGGACGGTCCGCGGCACAGGGCCGGACGGTCCGCGACCTGGTGCAGGAGCTCGGGTTCCCTGCCTGACGGCCGGACGGTCCGCACCCTAGGGCCGGACGGTCCGCGCGTGCGCAGGGGCGGCGGAAGATCGCCGGCGGCGCCTGGATCTCGCTCCCGGGAGGGACCCCGTCGGGGAGGAGAGATCCTAGGAGTTGTCTAGGCTCGGGTAGACCGACCTAGGCTCCTCTAATCGACGTAGAGTCGAGGAGAGGCGGAGAATTTGGGGATTGGGAGGCTAAACTAGGGCTAAACTAGAACTACTCCTAAGATAAAATGTGAAATAGAACTTGTATTGATTCGATTGATGATTACAAATCGGCCGTATACCTCTCTATTTATAGAGGAGGGGGGCTGGACCCTTTACAAACTAATTTCCGAGCTTTTCCCGTGATTTTAGCTAACAACCGTAACACAAAACTCGGAACCCTAATCTGTTCTGCGCACGCGCAGACCGTCCGGCCCCCAGGCGCGGACTGTCCGGACCGCGGACCGTCCGGCCTCAGGGCCGGACCGTCCGCAGGCTCAATTATGGTTCAAACAGGATCCAACAGTTGGCGACACATGACTCCACTGAGTCCTCATTGAGGGTCGATGTAGTCTAAATATTCTCTTCGTCGAAACCTTCAGGAAGATTGGGGCTATCGAAAATCATAGAAATTGAGTCCTGTGCCATTCTACGACATTATCCCGGGCAAGTCCACTACTCCACTAGGGTAGATCACTCTACTTGTTATATTTGGCACCAAGAAGAACTTCTGCATAGAATTTTTGCACTTCAAGGTGGAAAATTTTGATGCGACACATCATGCAATCATTGAAAGACCTAGGCTCACCAAGTTCATGGCAATCTCCTATTCACATACCTAGTCCTTAAAATACCATATTCTAATGGGATGATCATGGTAAAAGCCATCCTAAAGTAATCATACATCTGTGGTAGAGAAAGGTGTAGCCTAGTTTTGTTGCAGGTCATGTAGGTAGAGTTTGATAGCCTAAAGGGGTCTCTCCGGCTGAGTCATCCAGAGGTAGGATGAGAGGAGGATCTTGAACCTCACTGAAGAAGGCATCATTGCAGGCTGCGTCCAAGCTTACTAAGCAATTCTAGTTAGATCCCAATGACTCTTCCAAGATCACACACATCTGGGCCAGCATTTCATCATCGTCATCCAAGTCACTAACTCGGATCATTACTTTCTTCCTCTTCTTAGAGGAGGAATGAGGATTGGTTTTCACTGCGGAAGGCAGACCAACAGAAGCCCTTTCGGTTAGTTGCTCTAGAAAATGGTTTGGTCCGGATTCTTCATAGATTTTGGCGACCCATGCGGGTTCCTCCTACGGAGTACAATGCACACCAACATTTATATTCAAGTCTGAGCCAGATAACTCAGAACTCAAGATGAAGTGATAGAGTTCTGAGATATACCTTCGAGCGAGGGGCTACCAGCTAGCGAATATGCCTCTACATAGCAACCATCTACCAATTTTCGATGGAGCTAAATATTTGGGATAAGAATTTCTTGGTCACCGACCCTTCAATCTCATCTAAAGAAGACCATGAGGGGTCGAACAAGCCCCCATACTCTTAGGTATAACTTGCCTTCTCGCGTAGTGGGGGAACTTGGCCCTGGACCCAGTTACTAGACACATGGACAACGTTAAGCCTGAGTTCCTTCATGTCTTGAATCATTTTCATGGCGGCCAGGATAACTTCAGTGAATTTCAGTGCTGGATCACTCATCCATTCTAACTTCAGAACTAGTCGCTGGCCCATGAATTCAGGAAGTTTTGGCTCATGCTTTCCCACATAAAATCAATGTTTGTGTCAGTTTTTATGCGAAGTTTTAAATGGGCAATCCAAATATTAGCGGTCAACGCGCGATTGGACTCCTCCCCCCACAATAGCAGGCTGCTTTTTGTTTGGTCAAGGACAAAGGAAGAACAAGTATTGGAAGATGGGGAAGAAAGGGGCAATTCCTAGTTAGGCCTCGTAGAGATGCATGAAGATGGCATTCTGCAAGATGGAATTAGGGTTTAGGTGGATGAGTTCTATCTTGTAATAATGCAACAATTCCCTAAGAAACTGAGAAGCGGGGAGGCCAAATCCATGTAGAAAGAATTGATGAAAAAACACAATTTGACCGGCATCAGCCATAGGAAAGTTATCTTTACTTGGAAGCTTTCACATGAGATTCTTCGCATGAAATAGTCCCGTCTCTACTAGAGTTCGCAGCTCATTCAAATCAATGGTGGAGACTGGAGACCTCAAACTCATGCGGGTGGCGGCCATGGATGCTGCTCGGGATCTAGAGGACGACTGGGGGATTTAGGATTTCGTGAAAGACAAATCGGAAGTGGAATTAGAGCGCTAGAAATTGATAGGCCGGTGGAAGACTAAAGGTCGCGGGTTTATTTATAAGTCATAGCTGAAGACCAAGCGCCACTTTCCTGGAAGATGAAAACCTAAGAAGCTAGAAGCTGAAGCGGCGTGAATCTACATAATCAAGAGCGTAAGTCTAGAGTTTTGGCCGAGTCCCCTTATCAGTAAAAGGCTGAGTCCCAGAACCTATGTATCGAAGCAGAGGACTCAACTATCGATAGAAACACCTCAGAATATCAGAAACGATGCTTGACACATAGGTCTGGATATCGAGCCAGCTCGGCTCGGCTCGTTCGAGCTCGAGCTGGCTCGTTAAGCTAATGAGCCAGCTCGGCTCGGCTCGTTAAGGTAGCGAGCCACAGAGTCAGCTCGGCTTGGCTCGTTTAGCTCGCGAGCCAGAGCAGAAAAAATAATATATGTATAATAATCAATTTCTAGTTAATTTTAAACTAATTTAACAACAGAAAATAGTAATTATACTCATAGTTTCACATACCACATCAATATGACACCAAATTAACACAACTCATCACTCATCAATTCACTATTCACACACATGTTCAGTAGTTTAACCCACACTTATATTCGCATAAACCAATTTCATATATAGACATAATTCATTAATCATTAGTTTAACTTATAGGTTATAGACACCACGCATACATATAACATATTCATCAATTGTTACGTACAAGATATGTATATAGTTTTGTTTTGCTGAAATATGATAGCTCGTTTAGCTCGCGAGCTGGCTCGTTAACAAACCGAGCTGGCTCATTAACGAACCAAGCTAGGATGCCAGCTCAGCTCGTGAAAAAATTCAAATGAGCCGATCCGAGCTGGCCACGAACCGAGCGAGCCGACGAACCGCGAGCATTTTGTCCAGCCCTATTCACACATACGAATATGCTCGAGCGAGTACCTCTGCCATATCAGACTCAGGGGCTACTGTTAAAGATATGTACCAAGGGCACTCGAGAGCACTTCAACAAACAAGACCCTGACAGGTGGGTTCGAGAATCGAGAACTGAGCAACGTTATCCAAGGACTCAACCCATATGTTAGAGAGATGCCAGACTCGTCCGAGAAAAATGAAGGCGCGTGATCTTATCAGATCACTAGATAAGGTCGATATCCATGTAATAGGGTAGAATCCGGATGATAAGGGAAAACTGCATGTAAAGGTAGAACTAAGAGTCCTAGTTAGACTCGGTTAGGATGATACGTATCCTTATCTAGTACGAGACCACCGGATGATAAGGGAAAACTGCATGTAAAGGTAGAACTAAGAGTCCTAGTTAGACTCGGTTAGGATGATACGTATCCTTATCTAGTACGAGACCATATAACCTTCCTGTAACAGTCCCCTCTTTGGACTATAAAAGGAGGAATGGGGCGCACCAAAAAGACAGATCATCGGATCATAAGCAATAGCCACCAGTGTTGATGCCTTTTTCGGGCGCCAAATACTCAACAAGAACCGGCGGCGATGCTCTCTGCACAGGCGCGGACGGTCCGCGGCCAGGGGCCGGACGGTCCGCGACCTGGCGCAGGGGCTGGCGTTCCCTGCCTGACGGCCGGACGGTCCGCGCCCTAGGGCTGGACGGTCCGCGCGTGCGCAGGGGGCAGCGAAGGTCGCCGGCGGCGCCTGGATCTCGCTCCCGGGAGGGACCCCGTCGGGGAGGAGAGATCCTAGGGGTTGTCTAGGCTCGGGTAGACCGACCTAGACTCCTCTAATCGACGTAGAGTCGAGGAGAGGCGGAGAATTTGTGGATTGGAATACTAAACTAGGGCTAAACTAGAACTAGACTAGAACTACTCCTAATGCATAAGGTAAAAACGAGTAATAGACTTGATTTGATCGATTGTTGGGGTTCAATCGGTCGTAGCCCTTCATCTATATAAAGGGGGAGGTCTGGATCCGTTTCCAACTGTTTCCTGAGTTAATCCCGTGGTTTTAGGTAACAAATCCCGCGAGAAACTAGGAACCGTAACTGACTCTGCGCGCGCGCGGACCGTTCGCGCCACCACCGCGGACAGTCCGGACCGCGGACCGTCCGGCCTCAGGGCCGGACCGTCCGCCAGGCTCTTTTTAGCCTTCAACATATGCCCCCCTGCCTTTTGGTGCAGTTTGACGAACCAAAAGCATATGAACTAAACCTGATGTAAGTCATCGGCTTTTCAAAATAGAGATTATTCAATAAAGCACCAATGTATAAAGGCCGTTTTGGATTGTATCTTTCTCGACCATGACCATTTGATCAATGGATCAAAATGAATAGAATGGAGGTGCCCCCCCAGCCTGGATAGACAAAGGGACTATACATGTACCATGGATTCATCGTCATGCTATTCCACATTTGGGTAGGACAATATACCGACGATGAATAAACGGGTAGAAAGTACCCTGGTCTCATAGGATGAACAGACGATGCTTGTCGCGTCGCCTTTTGGACCGTTTTGTTCGGCCGTTTCGTTTTAGTAGGTGACCGGGGTTTCTTTGTTGACCGATCACGTGGAACAGTCTTTTTGCTAGCATTTTTGGAGAGCAACTGATCAAAAGTAGGGTCGGCTTTGATCAGCCGACTATATGTGCTTTGACCTTGCGTCTTTTTCCTTGCTTCGTGTAGAGGTTGACGCCTTTGGTCATAGGTGGACTGTCCGGCTGAGTTAGCCGGACCGTTTGTCTGAGCACCGGATTGTCCGCACGTAAGTGCCGGACCATCTACGATGCTTGGGCTAGGCTGATGTGTTTGGTTCATTAACTGTGCCTGCCCCCCAGCGTCTTCGGACTTTTTAGCCTTCTCGTCCGAAGCCTTTCGAGCAATCTCCTTTTGTGATATATCTGACATGCGGGGATCGCCAATGACGATGCCCTTGCCTTTGCCTTTATCGGCCATTTCGGGCCGAACCAAGACCTTTTTGCATGTGAGCTCTATTGTATTAACAGGAAAAGGTTGTGTGTCTACTTGCATCTCCTAAAAAGCCAATCGACCCTCATTTATGGCCGATTGTATCTATCGACGAAAAACATTACAATCATTGGTGGCATGAGAAAAGGAATTATGCCACTTACAATAAGCATGCCTCTTTAATTCATCAGGAGGAGGAATAGTATGAGTTAATTTAATGTTGCCGTTTTTCAGTAACTCGTCAAATATTTTATCGCATTTGGCAACATTAAAAGTAAACTTAACTTCTTCTTGTCGATTCTTTCAAATCGACTGTAAAGCAGAACACGCTGAAGGTTTAGCCTGTCCTGGCCAAACCAATTCGGCGGTGTCAACATCTGTGGGTTCATCGTCCGAATTATCGTATCCCACTAGATGCATCTTATGACTAGCCGATTTTGATGTTTCTTTACTTCGGCTTTCACAGGTCATAGCCCGCTGGTGCAAGTGCACTAGCGAAAAGAATTGGGTGCCATCTAATTTTTCTTTTAAGTAGGGTCGCAACCCATTGAAAGCTAGCCCTGTTAGTTGTTTTTCTGCGACATGAATCTGAAAGCATCGGTTTCTAGTGTCCCGGAATCTCTGGATATAGTCATTAACCGATTCTTCAGGCCCCTGTCGGACTGAAGCTACGTCAGCCAATTCTAACTCATGTTCTCCTGAGAAGAAGTGTTCATGAAATTTCTGCTCTAATTCTTCCCAAGAGTTAATAGAGTTTGGTGGCAAAGCTGCGTACCATGCAAATGCAGTATCAGTAAGGGACAACGAGAATAAACGAACGCGGTAGGCTTCCCCATCAGCCAATTCTCCCAAGTGTGCTATGAATTGGCTAATATGTTCGTGTGTGCTTTTCCCACCTTCACCAGAAAACTTAGAGAAGTCTGGTATTCTAGTTCCCTGTGGGTATGGCACGGTGTCGAATCGGTGGCTATAAGGCTTCCGATACGATTGCCCTGTACCTGACACACTAACACCGAGTTTGTCCCTGAACATCCCGGCTACCTCGTCTCTGACCCTCTCCGCCATGTCTGGCGACCATCCATTGAGTTTGTGGGTGGAGATTTCAGGTTGCCTGACATTATTCTGTCGGCTTTCCTCCCAGGGATGTTTGAGGTGTGTGTTAGGTGTCCTATTAATGTCACCAGCTCCTGCCCTATACCCCTCAAGCTCTCTTGTGGCCGAATAGTATTCAGCCCTATGTCCATGAGGTGGTATGGCATGATTATAATGTGTTGCTGGTGGGGCACCATAATGTTGCTGCGATGAATGTGGGAACTGTGCGTATTGCGCAGCTCTCGGCTCTGCGTATGCATATCCGGACGGTCCGGCGTAAGAGACCGAATGGTCCGTGACCTGGCCAAATGGTCCGAAGGTATATCCGGATTGTCCAGCCGTATATGGTGCTACGTGGGTAGTCTCGTACCCAGACCGTCTGTCGTAAAGAACTGGACGGTCCGCGATCGGGCCGAATGGTCCAGGGCTGTACCCGGACGAATCGGCCATATATGGCGCGACTTGGGCAGTCTGCGCATGGACTCGTGTAGAGTCGGATGGTCCAGCGTAATACGTCGGCCGGTTCATGCCATATCCGGACGGTCCGGCGTAAGATGGCGGACGGTCCGCAACATATCCAGACGGTCCGGCGTGATGCACCGGACAGTCCGTGATGGGGCCGAAGTGTTCAGGGTTGTACCCTGATGGTCCGGCCATGTACGGTGCGACCTGAGTGTTTTGTGTGCGGGCCTGCATCTGGTCGGACGGTCCAGCGAAATACGCCGGACGGTCCGCGGTATAACCGGACTGTCTGAGATGATGCTCGGACGGTCCGGTCGCGTCCAGTCCTGCCGCGTGCCTAGTGGTTGCGGCTGTGATGGTGACACGAAAGCGTGCATCGGCATACCATATGATGGCTGGGTCAAGGGTGACCCGTTTATAGCCGATGTGTTTGACGTGGGTGGCACTGTATTAGACTCTCGCGATGGAAAGTTAGGAGCAGCTGAGTTCTCGTATGCACGTAAATGCATTTTAATAGATTCATCTACATATTGCTTTAACTGATCTCCTCGTTGATCCATGAAAGTCGTAAGAGATAGGTCTGGAGTACTTACAGCGGGACCCTGAAGTGGAGGTAGGAGAGATTCCATATCGATCTCCCCTTGACGGACGATCTTCTGGTGGCGATCTACCGTGAAGTGTGACAAGTACTTGTCCGCCGCCTCCTTGCGCCGTTCGGAGAGTTTATGCAGCAGTTCCGCCTCTTCCTTGTCGCGTTGTTCGTTCCATTGCCGCGTCACCTCCTTCTCATCGCGCATTACGAGGTCTTCAAAGGGCCTTTGGTCATCAGCCGGGAGCGCCTCCATGGCCGGCTTGATGATGTTGGTAGTGGAGATCTTGGTGTGATCCTTAGAACAGGCCATTTATGGGCCAATTTTTAGCAGATCTAGACACCTAATCCCCAGCGGAGTCGCCAAAAAGTATGTTGACGCCTTTTTCGAGCGCCAAATACTCAACAAGAACCGGCGGCGGTGCTCTCTGCACAGGCGCGGACGGTCCGCGGCCAGGGGCCGGACGGTCCGCGACCTGGCGCAGGGGCTGGCGTTCCCTGCCTGACGGCCGGACGGTTCGCGCCCTAGGGCCGGACGGTCCGCGCGTGCGCAGGGGGCGGCGAAGGTCGCCGGCGGCGCCTAGATCTCGCTCCCGGGAGGGACCCCGTCGGGGAGGAGAGATCCTAGGGGTTGTCTAGGCTCGGGTAGACCGACCTAGACTTCTCTAATCGACGTAGAGTCGAGGAGAGGCGGAGAATTTGTGGATTGGAATACTAAACTAGGGCTAAACTAGAACTAGACTAGAACTACTCCTAATGCATAAGGTAAAAACGAGTAATAGACTTGATTTGATCGATTGTTGGGGTTCAATCGGTCGTAGCCCTTCATCTATATAAAGGGGGAGGTCTGGATCCATTTCCAACTGTTTCCCGAGTTAATCCCGCGGTTTTAGGTAACAAATCCCGCGAGAAACTAGGAACCCTAACTGACTCTGCGCGCGCGCGGACCGTCCGCGCCACCACCGCGGACAGTGCGGACCGCGGACCGTCCGGCCTCAGGGCCGGACCGTCCGCCAGGCTCTTTTTAGCCTTCAACAACCAACATACAGGATGTAGGGTATTATCTCGCATCGAGAGTCTGCAACTATCTAAATCTTCGTGTCTACTGCATTTACCTTTAGTTCTCAATCTCGTGATGCACCCCATAAATTCAGTGCGGAATAATGCTCAGTAGCTATTATCCTTAGGAGTTGATAGTAGCATCTAGTAGCGGCAACATATTCTGTTTTTGTTGTGAAGGACCAAGACACCAAAGAGAATCCGAAACTGACATATACTAAGTGGCTTTAAGATTCAAACAACAATCCATAAAATCTGCATTAGAATACTATGGGCACATGTCAACCATGTGTTAGCACACTATCACTTATCACACATGGACACATATCCACCATGTGTTTGCATTTTTTATAATGAAAATAAATTCCAGCCTTTTGCACTTACATGCATACAGCCTTATTACAACTCCATAAACTGTTATAGAAAGAAAAAAAAAGTCTGTTTGGAATCATAGAACAATTTTAAACAGCCTCAATTCTAGCATTTGATCGTCACCCGTGGCTTGTGAAGATCTCCATAGCCACCATCTCCAAGGATTGACAGACATTGAGAATTTCTTGGTGTGATTCCTCCTTTTGCAGCAGCCTCCAAAACTGGAGCTAATATGATCCTCTAAAAATAACCTGCATAAATGATTGTACCAGTTTATGATTAAAAAAGTCAGATGATGGTGTGTAACTGCATATAGCTACAAAAGGTGCATATAGCTACATCGGATACAAATAGAGATACAAATAGAGGTGATAAGCTCTAAATTTTATACTATAAAATTTAAGAATCGGATCGGATTAGGATCAGGTTCTATTCTATTCATTTTTAAGCTAAAATAAATTTAGGACCCTAACGAATTGTGAAAAAACATTTGGATCACCATCCATTACCAATCCATAGATACAAATGGACATGCAAACATTTCACTTCACAGATTTCTACACCTTTTCAGTGCAACGTTGAAACATTTATGGTACTTGAATTAGTTACCTATTAAAATTAAAAACAAGTACTGCGCACATTAGGTGAGCTAACATTACTGAATTTTTCTGTTGCGCTCCTCAAAGATATATCTCATATTTAATGCTCTGAATAGGATTTGGTGGAGCTTGAATGCAAGTTTTGGGCTAACAATGGAAAGAACGTAAAATATGAGGTGAGGAACAATCGGACAGGCTACAAGGCGGGTGCGCTGAAACAAGGGATGCTCTACGAGTATGTTCAACAGTGTGATTTTGTCGCTGTGTTTGATGCTGATTTCCAACCAGAACCTGACTTCCTCGTGAGGACCGTCCCATATCTTGTTCATAATCCACGAATTGCTCTTGTTCAAGCACGATGGGAATTTGGTAAGCATGAAAACGCTCAACTACCTGGCCACGAGTTCATTTGATTAGGAACTTAGGGCATGCTTGTGGCTGTCATATGCCGTTACACTAATTTTAAGTTTAGCGAAAGAGCCTTTAACATAATGATTAAGGCTTTCGAGTAGCACCTACAGGTTCTGGGTTCGATTCCCCTTGAGAGCGAATTTCGGGGTTGGTTAAAATATTCCCTCGCTATGTCCCGCCTGTTCCTGGTTACGTCTTGCACGCCATCCTTCGTTGGGCTATTGCAGAGTGAACGGTGACGGCTTGCTAGTGATGGAGGGCTAGGGTTCTCGGAGATTTTCTCGGCCGCGACCATGTTTCGGTCTCTTTTTAATATAATATCGAGAGGACGATTTTTTCCTCTTCGGCCGAGTTTTTTTACACTAATTTTAAGTTCTGATATATAAATGTAGTTTTCAAAGAATTTCTCACAAGTTTGTCATATTAAATTCTAGTTTATGAAATCAGCAGTTGCCTCTATTGTAAACTGGTTTAAGACAAATAGCTAATCAGCTACCAAAATATTTGAAAACGATCCACAAAATGAAATTATAATCTTTAGCGATGTAGTGGCTATTGAATATGTTTTTCTACTTTTTTTTAATATAACAGTTAGCCAAAAGAATCCTTTTTGAAGCTGTTAGATTTGTTTACTTGAATTTGCAATAATTCTTATTTCTGTTATACTACAGTGCAGTATATTGCACCAAAAGTCCAAAACAACTATGAATTGCCTCTTATTATGTCCTTCGTTGACCATGCTGTTGCATTTATTTGCTTAGTTTTAGCAGTCAGCATAAGCACATGTATAAATGCCATGTAGCTTATCACCAATATTTTACCTATGGTTACAATTACAGCACGGGAAAAACACATGATGATTAAACAGAAGTTTTGTCCCTTTTATGTGCTGGGTAGGCTTATCTGTCTGATGCATCGCTTGTTACAATGGACAGGAACTTGCTGACTGGCATTTCGGGACGGTTTTGCAGTTAATCCCAAAGAATTCCTGATGACAAGGATACAAAAGATGACATTAGATTATCACTTCAAAGTAGAGCAGGAAGCAGGTTCATCCACCTTTGGCTTCTTTGGTTTTAACGGTATAATGGAAAATTCTCAGTGTCAGTCAGAATTCAATCATTAGTCATTTTTTGTGGGCCTAACCTTTTTAAGTTCAGGAACTGCTGGTGTCTGGAGAACTTCTTCTATCAAGGAAGCTGGGGGCTGGGAGGATCGAACCACTGTGGAAGACATGGATTTAGCAGTCAGAGCAGGTCTGAAAGGATGGAAATTCATCTATGTTGGGGATGTTAAGGTAACAAACAGTACTAGTATAATGTATTCATATGATTCAGTTTTCTAGTTTACTTACACTATTTTTTTCTGCAATTCTACTTTAAAATTGTCCTTAAAGTATACAATAGGAGAGGGAAATATAGTCAGGATATAGCATGATTAAATGGTGAATATGATTACTGTACAAATTGTACTGAAGAGATGTCAAAGCTCTGTCAACATTTTTCCCATATGATATGTAGTCCTACAGCCAGTAGTCATATTTATAATGTGATGTCAACTTACTATTGTTTGTTGGAACCATAGGTAAAAAGTGAACTGCCAAGCAATCTGAAGGCATATCGCCGCCAACAACATCGGTGGACATGTGGGGCGGCAAATTTATTCCGGAAGATGGGAGTGGAAATTATTCTGACTAAGGTAATTCTTCGCTACAATCTAGCGGCCATAGTATGCGTTTAGAGATGAAGTGGTTTAGTATCAATTCTCCAGAAAAAAGAGAGGGAAAACATGAGTATCAACTGTAGAGCCTCTCAAGATTTGCCCATTCCATTGCAGCATTGTTGTTTGTTTCTTTAGCAATATCTATATATCTATCTGATGTCCTCTAAATCTTTGAGCAGGAGGTGTCGCTGTGGAGGAAGCTGTATCTGATCTACAGCTTCTTTTTCATTAGGAAGGTTGTCGCCCATGTGGTACCTTTCATGCTCTACTGCGTAATAATTCCTTTGTCTGTGCTGATTCCTGAGGTCACTGTCCCTGTATGGGGGGTGGTTTACATCCCAACAACAATAACACTTCTTTACGCCATCAGAAATCCAAGGTTTGGATCTTCAACAGCTCTCGTATCGTATCTAGGATGTTGAAAATGTTTCTAACAACTGGTGTTTTGGTTGATTTTTTCAGTTCTATCCACTTCATACCATTCTGGATCCTTTTTGAGAACGTGATGTCTTTTCACCGAACGAAGGCGACATTCATCGGCTTGCTCGAGCTCGGGACTGTAAACGAGTGGGTTGTCACGGAGAAGCTTGGTGGAACCAAGTCTGTGCCACAAATACTTGAAAAGCCTCGCTGCAGGTTTTGGGACAGGTGGCCTGCTGGGCGTTTTGTTTCCCCATTGTTCCTAAGAAACTTTCATCAAGTTTTTAGCTGGAGCTGACTCTAATGCGTGCACCTGTTTGCAATCTCCTTGCAGGTGCACCATATCAGAGATTTTAGTTGCCATCTTCCTCTTCTTCTGTGCCACATACAACTTGGTTTTAGGAGACGACTTCTATTTCGTTTACATATATTTACAGGCAATAGCATTTCTTATTGTTGGCACCGGTTTCTGCGGTACATAACAGGTAGGAGTAGGACTGGTCCGACAGAAAAAATTGCTCAAGTTAGGTCATGAACTTCGATCACCTCCTAGGTTGCTTCTACAGCTGAGAGGTTCTCAATGCGGGGTCACGTAGCTCACCATTCACAGTAAAGGATGCGTAGCGAGCTGTTTATTAGGAGCTTGCTTGGTCGTCATTTTCATGTATAAGTTATTGTAATCTTTGTGCTGTTGAGTATGCGATCTGGCACCTGGACGGCTTTGTGGTCTGGACGGTCCGCACCCCCAAACGGTCCGCGAGCAGGTTAATTCGAGATAGAGTTTTGATCTCTTGCGGGGCTAATGAGATTTTGTTGGGTTTCACTTATGAACGGGTCTAAACCTCCTCTCTCTCTCTCTCTCATATATATATATATATATATATATATATATATATATATATATAAGGAGTTATGACCGATTAAATCATCCAACAATCGATCTTCCAAATCAGTTTTACTCTATTTCCTTATGCATTAGATCTGGTAGTAGTTTTAGCCACAATTTAGCCTTAGAGCCCTAATCTTCACCTCTCTTTGGCTTCGCATCATCTAAAGACATTTTCGGTGGCCTACCGATCCTGAAGCAACTCTACGATTTCTCCTCCCAAATAGGGTCCCTTTTGGAAGATGAAATCTAGGTTCTACACGAAGCCTTCTGCACGCATCGCGGACATTCCATCGCGCGCCTACACGTAACACGTGGACGGTCCGCGCTACTACAGAGAGGACTCCAAGTAGGGGTGGACCCAAGAGGGCTCCAGGTAGACCATGGCACACCCTAAGCCAGGCCCACCAAGACCACACCTCGGGCACATTTGCTTGAGAATCCATGCTCACCCACAACGTTGACACAAACACAAACTCCCACCGAGGCACCATGACCAAACGAGCTCCCGCCCACGAGTGTGCCTCAGATCTATTAAAATCGGTCGTAAATGATCGGTTCCAAGGATCGCACCAACGTCTCTTAAGGCAACATCCTCAGACCGTTTCTCGAGAGTTTGTCGGTCGATGAGTAGCAGCAATTCGAGGATCTCATGAAGCAATAGGTTGAAGAAGTGTTACGATAACGCGTGCGGGTGCACGAAGAAGTGAAGGAGAAGTTCTTGTCACACTTTATGGTGGATCGACACCAAAAGATTACCAGTCAAGAGGAGATCAAGCTTGCTTCTCTCATGCCTTCACTCCAAAATAGCAATGTAAGTAATTTTAACGATGATTAATCTATTAAGCATTATATATATCAGTAGGGGGAATAATTAAAATAGTACATGGGGGATCAATTGAAACAATACGTAGATGTAACACCCCAAAATCCTAGTTTTGGTATTTAGAAAAATTCCTCACAAGACATTAAATAAATGTATTCTTTAATAAAGGTTAAATAAAAGAATCCCAATGTGAATTTAGTTATACCTTTGTTGAAGTACTCTATAATGGATTTTATATGCTAGAAATTGTTTTCTTAAAATGTCTATTTTTGGATATGAATTGCGTATTTGAAAAAAATTGCTTAAATAGGATAATAAATAAATTAATAAAGTTATATTTTGTATTCGTGCTGGTGTTTTGTTTGTGCATTTAAATTTGATCGAGGAACTCAAAGCTAAACTTTAATTCAAAATTCAACAAAGGAATTGAAATAGAAAAGAAAAGAAATAGAAAAAAATAGATCATCTGCTTGGGCCCAACCTCCACCACTGCCCACCTCTCCTTTCTCCTCCCACGCCCGCATAGCCCAATTTTTCACCCGCGGTGATTGGATGACCCACTAACTCGTTGGGCCTCAAATGAACACAAGAGTAAGGGGAAAAAGAAACACACACAAGAACTAGAGTTGCAACAACAACACGCACACAAGACAAGAAAGAGCACACGAAACAACACGGTGGAGTTACAGCTCAAAGAAGTGCTCAAATCTCTATCACAATGGAACAATTGCGTGTTTGCGAGGTCTCGGCGTTGTAGAATGTTCAATGGGTGCTTGGTGTTGAGCTCCATACGCCTAGGGGTCTCTTTTATATCCCTAAGGGACCTAGAAGCCGTTGGAGCTCCATTTTGTAGGCTTTGGTTGCCTTCTGTTTATGGCCGCACCAGACAGCCCGGTGCACCACCGGACAGTGAACAGTGCCGGTTTTCCTTCCTTGTTTGGTGAAGTAGACGGTTGCCAGCTACTGGCCCCGTGGCTCACCGGACAGTCTAGTGTCACCTGCTGACCGTTGGCTGAGTCACGTGGCGCCCGCTGATCGCGTGGTCGACCGTTGGCTGGCGCGCGACTGGCCCATAGGACAGTCCGGTGCACACCAGACAGTCCATTGAAATATAATCACGACATCCTGGCTTTTTCCCGAGAGCGGCATGTTTCACCGAGGGCGCCAGCCTGGCACCGGACACTATCTGGTGCACAACGGACAGTCCGATGCACCCTAGGCTGGTGCAATGTAACATCCTGAATTTGGGGATATAAAATTTCTTTTCTAATATCCACCAAATTTAGGTGTTACTCTCTCATTTCTTTGCTTTCCTTCTCTTTTCCCAAAAATAGAGAATTATTTTATTTTATATGGCGTAAGCCTAGTGGAATGAGCCCTAGGGGCACTTTGGTTGTTGCATTCATCATGGTGTTTCAAAGTGCAAAATGTGTTTAAAACATGTTAATGTATCTTATTGAAGCTCTCGGTAAATTTTTATATTTTTCAAAATATTTTTCTATTTTCTAGAAACCCAAAATCTATTTATTTAAGGTACTTGAAAATGTTTTTAGAAACTCTAAGTATGTGTTTTGAGTTCATTAGGTGCCAAAACATTTCTAGAAATTTTTCAGAAATTTTTAGAAACATCTATAAAATTTTGAGCACAAAATATGGATTTCTAGGATTTTTTTGAATTTTATAAATAGTAAAATCCGAATTTGACCCGAATTTTTATCTGGTCTGAACCCCAACTATATATATATGTCCGGCTTCTCCTCGTCAAGCACGTTCCAAATCACAAAACAGTTTCCTCATGACCAATTCCCAGCTCCTGGAATTACTTGTCGAAGTTCGGAGCGGTTCCAACTCCGGTGATAACTCCGGCCAGCAATTACTCCCAATCCGTGCATCGTCTGCAGAATCCGAGGGTACCGCCGCGTTCGTCTCGTCGAGTACTTCGTCGCAGTGCGTCCGATTTGTTGATCGGACCTCTGAATCACTGTCAATAGACAGGTTTCTTCTCGGCCCTAGCGAGGGTCTTCTTCTCCTGTGAGTTCCTCCATTGTCATCCATGGTGCATCATAGTTTTCTTCTCTATTTCCACACCGCAACAACCCCTCTCGCTCTCCCTCACCCCGACATGTCCGCCCCGACCCCTCCCTCTTCCCCTCCGTGGCCGGTGGCCATGGCGGCGCCCAGCCCTAACCTGGCCGAGCAGAGCCCCCATGGCGTGCCCCCTGCGTGGCTAGGTCGGGTGGCGCCCTCGCCGCGGCCCCTGCGCACCTAGGCAGGTGCGGTCACGTGCGGCTGGCACTCGGCCGGCCAGCCAACCCCTCCCCTTGGCCGGCTAATTTCCCCCATGGCGGTTCCTACGTGAGAGAAGGAGAGGTGGAGGAAGGAAGAAGATGGCTGTTTTGCGAAAACGCCCCTGGCAGATTTCGAAATCATACGCATGAATTTAGTCCAGTTTAAAGCAGTGATAACTTTTGCGTTTTAAACCTGATTCAATCTGTTCAAGTTGTGTTAGATTCGTATTAAAAATATCTACATGTTAGAAGTATTTTTTCCCTATTGTTGCATATTTAATTTAATTTATTTCAACGTTTGTTTAACCGATGGCTACTAGAACGTCGTTTCAATTTAAAATCTAATTTAGAAATTCGATTTGTGCATTGATAATTGGACACCAACATGGTTAATCTTAACTAGAATATTCTTTGTTAATAAATGTTTAGTTTAATCATGCTATTTATTTGTTAGTTTTCGCGTATCATGTCGGCCTGCGCGCCGTACGCGTGCGGCCGTGATGTTTCATGTGTTACGTATTATGTCTCGCTCCGCTAATTCGTCTCACTTAGAGTCACTAATGTTATTTGAAATACTTATTTAACTAAGAGTTGTTAGCATAGTACAACTAATTAAAACTAGGCGATAGCTCTAGTTGCATTTAACAAATAGCGATTAATATAGTTACGCCGAATTAAGTGTTCTAACTAATACTTTTTAGCACAAACGTGACACCTGAAAGTCACCTAGAGGGGGTGAATAGGCGGAATCTGAAATTTACAACTTAAAACACAATCTACAAGCCAGGGTTAGCGTAAGAATTAAATCCGAGTCCTGGAGAGAGGGTGAAAACAAATCAACCAAGGAATAAAGCGGATGACACGGTGATTTGTTTTTACCGAGGTTCGGTTCTTGAGAACCTAGTGCCCATTGAGGTGGTCACAAAGACCGGGTCTCTTTCAACCCTTTCCCTCTCTCAAATGGTCACCTAGACCGAGTGAGCTTTCTCCTTAATCAATCGGGTCACTTAGACCCTATAAGGATTACCACACAATTGGTGTCTCTTGCTTTGATTACAAGTCACTTAGAGAACAAGAATGAGGAAGAAGAAAGCGATCCAAGAATAAGAGCTCAAAGAACACGAGCAAAACTCTCTCTCTAGTCACTAGGAGTTTGGAGTGAATTTGGGACTTGGAGAGGCTTTGATTCTTTTGAATTGTGTCTTGTATTGATTGCACTAGCTCTTGTATTGAATGAGATGTCTGAAAAACTTGGATACTTGGAGTGGTGGTGGTTGGGGTATTTATAGCCCTCAACCACCACATAGCTGTTGGGAAGGCTGTCTGTCGAAGGGCGCACCAGACAGTTTGGTGCGCCACCGGACACTGTCCGGTGCGCCAGCCACGTCACCCAACCGTTAGAGTTCTAAAGATTCTGACCATTGGAGCGCTGACTTCATGTCGCACCGGACAGTCCGGTGCTGCACCGGACAGGCACTGTTCACTGACCGGTGCGCCTCTGACGCCTGCTCTGACTTCTGCGTGCACTGTTCACGCACTATTCACGCTTTTGCAGACGATCGTTGCGCTGGATAGCCATTGCTCCACTGGTGCATCGGACAGTCCGGTGTCACACCGGACAGTTCGGTGTCACACTGGATAGTCCGGTGAATTATAGCGGAGTGCACCTGAAAGGGAAATGTGCCCTTGGGCCATTTCTATAATTGTTTTGGTGATTAAGTGTCCAACACAAATGTTTTGAACTCTCCTATGTGACAATGAGAGTGCTATCTGAAAGGGAAATGTGCCCTTGGTCCATTTCTATAAATGTTTTTGTCGAGAGGAAATTCTCCGGTCGGATGGCGGAACGTACCCGCCCTAAATCCTAAGATGAGGAGGGGGCCTAAGCGTTTTGCCAGCTAGGTGGATTCGGGATGAACACAAGAGCACACAAGGGATTATAGTGGTTTGGGCCGCCGGAGCATAATACCCTACCTCCACTGTCTGTGTATTGTATTGAGTGTCTATGAGCTCGAGAGCTTGAGTTGGGTCTAAGAGTCTGCCTTGTAACGTTGTGTGCCTTCCCTTTTATAGTTCAAGGGAGGCATATACAAGGATGCTGAGCCCCAACATGTGGGCCCAGGAGCATAATGGAAGAAATACATTATAGGAGTAACTAATGCAAGTAACGCCTGAGCAATCTTCCGGCGCCATGATGTCCGTAGTCCATGCAGTATTGATATGCGGCGGCTGCTTCCTTGGTAACGTGCGAGTGATGATGAGCGTAGTGCATGCGGCAGTATGGGCGTGCCACCTGCCAGTGGAATGGGCAGGCACGCTGCCTGTGGAATGGACAGGTCGCCGCCTGCCAGCGGAATGGACAGGTCTCATTAAATGCAGAGGCGGCACACCGCCTGCCAGTGAAATGGATAGACGGTGCGCCTTACCCTCAATAAATGCAGTGGACGCGTAGCCCAGAGGCCTTACGTCAGGCTCCGCCCATTGGCTTACGTCACGTGCAGTAGGCCACGTGGCAGCATCGGGCCTCCGCCTAGGCGGGGAGCAGAAGTGTATGCGGACAGGTCCGCACCAGACCAGGTCTGGACACGTGTCGGTACCGGACCCCCGCCTGGGTCCTGTTCAAGGCACGCATGTTCTGTCCTAGGACCTTGGGACCCCATTGTGGGCGGCCCAGACCCTATACGGGAGGGTACGGATCCCACTCTAGGGGTCCGGCTTGCACACGTGGCGGTCCTGGACCAACCTTGGAGGTCTGGACTGCATATCCAGGGTCCGGCACTCTCCCATGGGGGTCCTGACTCACCATTGATGCCTTGGAGTATATCACCTTCTCTGAACACGTGACGGCTCCGGGCCCGCCCATGTGGTGGAGTCGGGCGCTGCTGTGGACCCAGAGTAGTCGCCCGTGACTGGGGCGAGCCATGACCTGGTCCCACACGTAGCACCTTCACCACATGACTAAGAGATAGCCGTGTGGGCACTGCGACTTTATACAATAGTAAGGGGTACCCTAGTTTCAGGGTACCGACAATGGCCCCCGGGCCCACCTCAGGGGAGGATGTGAGCCTGTAGGTGGGGCCAAAACTTGTACTTAGCCTCAATATGGCATGACCAGTGATTGGGGCGCCATCTTAGCACGCCTACTAACACGCTGCGCTAATTTAGCGCATCTGTCAACGCACCTGCTGTCAACCCGCCTTTGGTCACATCAACTGCCATATCTGTCCCCACGGATGACTGACCCACGGCCCCACGTCTAGCGGTTTTGTCGAGCCATGTGTGGGGCACCTCGTTGTCGCCGCCTTGGTTAAAAAATATCCTTCTGTAGCGGCCCCGAAGCGGCACGCGATCGTGCGTGGTGGTTCACTTTTTTCGCACTCGAAGACCAGCACACCAGCTGTATGATTTGTGGACCCGAGCCCTCGTGTCAGAGACTGGGCCGCCTGGGCGTTAGGTGTGCGTCGGATAGGATTTCCTATAGCGTCTCGAGGCACGAGCGGGAGAGTCTTCCTTGAAAAGGGATTCACCCGGCGTGCAGCAGTTACGCTTTCGCATTCTCTCCCAATCGCTGCGCCCTTTCGCCTTCGAGCTCTCTACGCCCCTTTGCATTCGCGCTCTCTTGCTCTACACCCGCGCTGCCACCGACGCCATGACTTCGCTTGGCCATCCCGACCACTTCAAGTCTGAGGCGGCGCTCAACCTGGTGCGTGTGCTGCTTGGGTGGAGGTCGCCAGCGTACGCCGCAAGGATCCACGCTGGCGCCACTCCCCTCGGCGATCTCGCTGTCGGGGAGTTTGTTCTATTCGTCTCCTACGTCTCCTGTGGGTTGGCGCTATCGATCTCACCTTTCTTCCTGCTGCTGTTGGAGGAGTTCGGACTCCAGCTTCAGCACCTTACTCCCCACTCCATCCTTCAAGCGGCCATCTTCGTCCACCTCTGCGAGATGTTTGTAGGGGTGGCCCCCTGTACCTCCCTCTTTCGCCACTTCTTCGTGCTGGTCAAATCTGGGAAGGCCAAGGACCATCTTGGTGCTTACTACTTCCAGACGAGGCCAGATTCGGCCGTAGCCTACATCTCCACCCTCGGCGGCGCGAGGTGGGAAAACTGGCACGCCAACTGGGTGATCGCCAGCACCAAGGCCAATGACCGCCTCGCCCTACCGAGCGACAGGCCCTCCCTCGACCGCAAGCATTAGAGGACCAAGTCGTCATTGTCGCCAGAGCTCCTGCCCATACTGGACAGGATCAAGACCTTGGCAACAGGTGGTCTGACCTCCATGCATATGGTTGGGGACTTCCTGAAGCGCAGGGTCATGCCGCTGCAGAGGAGGCCACACCTGTGCTGCTGGTTTATCGGCCCGAATGACATCGGTAGGATCCAGCGTGGGCCGGGCACTGATCTATCCTGGGAGAAGCTGGAACTCTTGGTGAAGGGGATTACCGGTGAGTCCTTTGTCCCTAAATCTTTGATACCCCCCAGGACATCCCGGCGCTGTGTGATGATCCAGGGCTGGAATGGCGGTCCTGGCCACGCTGCCGACCCTCGACGAGAGCGGCGTGGCAGTTCGCCAAACCGGCGATCGGGACCCCCACTGCGGGATCTAGATCCCCGGTGTACCGGCTGGGGGTCCCTAGCCCGCCGGTGCGGCCCCCAGTGCCCCCGTCGTGGCCCCCAGCCCCTTGGACAAGGGCAAGGGTCCTGCAAGCAGCTCCTCCGCCCCAGGTGGCACCGGGGGGTCAGAGGAAGAGAGGCGACGCCGATTGCATCGCGCCGATGGGTCGCTTGTTTCGGACCCCCAGAAGCGTTAGAGGACTGCTGGTGGGGGCGAGGAGGCCGGCTCCTAGGCCCACGACGTGCAGAGGCGCGCCAGTCCCCTAGTGCCACCGCCACCGCCACCACCACAGCAGCAGACGTCCTGCTTCCAGGGTCACTAGAAGGTCCAGGGCCCCAAGTAAGTGTAGCCCCTTTTTACCACGAGTGTAGTTATCATTCCGACGGGTCTTAACCCATCCTTTGTTTGCCAGGGCTTCCTCCTCCACCGCTCCTAAGGTCACACCTCCTCCGCAAGGCACTAGGCCCACCGATGGGTCCGACTCTCAGCAGCAGGGATCTGCTGGGAGAGGTGTCGGTGGTCCGCCTCCAGCCGCTGCCCAGATAGCGCCAGCGACTTCTCAAGCCTCAGCCGGGGGTCCGGCGTCAGCGGCGTCAGCAGCAGGCGGCATCACAGCGACATAGGAGGTCCCAACTGCGCCGACGGCTACCGCAGCCTCAACGATGGTGATGCCGTCAAGTACACCGTCAGCAGCGACGGAGGAGGTCCTAACTGCGCCCACCCCCACCATCGAGGGTGACGCGGGGGGGGGGGGGGGGGGGCGTGTCCAGCTCCATCCCGCCGCCCAATCTGGAGGAGACGGAGGTGGTTTTCGGGCGGCGGCTCCTGTCCAGCGCCGAGCCAGAAGCAGCACCAGTTCCCCTCCCCCGGGTGCTGTCTCGTGCCCATCAGGCTCTTCATGAGACTGAGGCGGCGATCCTGCGGGAGTGGGAGGCGCTTGAGGCCGAGCACCAGCGCCTCAGCGACTGGCGCACCCAGCTGGAGGAGCGCACCAAGGCAGCGTCCCGCCAGTTTTCCTCTGAGCGGTCCGAGCTCGAGCGGGACCGCAAGGATTACAAAAGGGACCTCTAGAAGGTGTATGCCCAGGAGCTGGAGGCGTCGCGATAGGAGAAGAGGCTGGCCAAGAGGGAGGAAGCCCTGAGCGAGAGGGAGGCCCTCACAACAGAGCTCTGGGTCAAGCTGAAGGCCCTGGACTAGACCCTGGAGGCCCAGCGGGTCCAGCAGGTGGAGGCCATAGAAAAGATCAAAAAATGGGAGCGAGAGCTGGAGGACAAGGCTAGCGACATTGCCCTCGCCGAGGAGAACCTCAAGGAGAAGGATGCATCCCTAGACAGGTGGGCGGCGGATCTCGTTAGGCGAGAGACAGACCTCGCCTTCCAGGAGGAAAGGCTTGAAAGGCGGGGCATGTTGCTGGCTGAGCACGAGCTGGAGGCGGAGAAGAAGGAAAAAGAGCTGGAGGAGCGGATCCGGTAGTTCTAGGTGGCACAGGTGGCACCGGGTCCCTAGGCGGTGGAGGCAACCAGGAAGGCTCTTGAAGACCTTTAGGCGGAGGATCGTGCCAGGGTTCAGCGCATCGCCGCATGGGCTGGCGAGGCGAGCACAACACTAGTGCCGCTAGGGATGAGTCCCATCCCGTTGTCGGAGCTGCCGACATCCATCTCCGACGTGCTCCCGGTGCTGGACTCCATCGCTGACTGCCTCCGACGCCTGGACTAGATTCTTGGCGCCCACCTAGAGACCGAAGGTGGTAGGCTCTGCCGAGCGGTGATTGAGTACATCTTGACATGCTTCCGGAGCCACGACCCCGCCATATCCTTGGAGCTGGTGATCGCTGGTCTGGTGGCCGACACTGAAGACTCCGCCCGGGAGGGCGTACAAGATACTGTGGAGCTGGTGGCCGAGCGCTTCCAGCGGGATCCTGCTGATGATGAGTAATCTAATCTGCAGAGACAAAACAAGGGTTCCGCTGGGGAGCAGCTTGTAATAATTTTTGGTTTTGTAATATACTTTTGAGAACTATCAATCAAACAACACTTATCTGTATGCTATTAGCCCTTGCTGTGTGCATTGTTACCAACTTCTCTCTGGTACTTGGCCCCCCTGGGATGTAGGCTCGACGTGTCGAGGCTAGATACCAGTACACCTAAGAAAGAATTGGTAACTCGGCCCCTAGGAGGTAGTCTCGACTAGGACCTAGACCTGCACACAGCTTCAGCTAGGAAGTTTTAGTAGCACACCCATAGGACCCGCCAACTGGTATCTTCTATCCTTTGATTCATGCAACAGGACCTGCAGGATTTAGCCTGGGAAGCCAATCCGTATGCTCAGACCCCCTGGATCACAACTCCAAATACTAAGACACCCATCGCAGAGTGGTGGAGTGTGCAGGCTTAGGGTACGGAACCAGGCTAAGCGGCTACACAGCTCCAGACCACCCCAGGAGACGAGTGTCCATTCTCTAGAACCGGACCCTAGGTTACCGGACCCATGGGACTATAGTTCCAAATACTAGGATACCCGTCCCAGAGTGGTGGAGCGTGCATGCCTAGGGTACGGAACCAAGCTAAGCGACTACACAGCTCTGGACCACCCCAGGGAACGAGCACCCATTCTCTAGAACTGGCCCCTAGGCTACCGGACCCCCCTGTAGAGGGGTCCTAAACTGCAAGCCTGGCTTACTCAATTTGGACATCATTATACCAGTAAGGGTGGGAACTGTATGGGTGGGTTAGATAAAAAATAATGTTCGTAAATTGAAGTAGAATGAACCGTCACAAAAATAAATCTGGGGGGTGAATCTTTTCCTCATAACTTGATATACATGAATGTAGGCCAACAGACCGGGTTTATGAGGGCAGACCTCACCGGGTTGATGTACATATATGCAGAACCTAGTTACAAAGGAAGAAAACTGAACTCCCTAGTTTTGCTTTTATGGGTAAAACTTACGGAGATGCTCTATGTTCCAGGGATTGGGAAGAGGCTCTCCTTCAGTTGTAGCAAGGCGGACACACCCGGGTCGGCATATTTCCATCACCTTGAAGGGTCCTTCCTAGCTGGGGGAGAGTTTGTGGAGCCCTTCTCAGTTCAGTACTCGCCTTAGGACCAGGTCCCCGACCCTGAGCTCCCTACTATGCACGAACCGTTGGTGGTAGCGCCTGAGCGCCTGGTTGTACCGTGCATTTCGGATCGCTGTCGCTCGCCATCTGCGCTCGTCGATGAAGTCCATGTCCTCCCGCCGTAGCTGTTCCTGCATAGACTTATCGAAAGCCTGGACCCATGGGGAGCCCATAATGATTTCCAGGGGAAGGCAGACTTTGGCCCCGTAGACCAGGAAGAATGGGGTCTCCCCGGTGGCTCAGCTGGGTGTGGTCCGGTTCCCCCATAGCACGCACGGGAGCTCGTTGACCCAATTTGCACCATGCTTTTTCAAGCAGTCATAGGTGCGTGTCTTGAGTCCCCTAAGGATTTCTGCGTTTGCTCTCTCCGCTTGGTTGTTGCTCCTAGGATGAGCCACAGATGCGAAGCAGAGCTGGGTGCCGATGCCCTCGCAATACTCCTGGAAAAGCCGACTTGTAAACTGGGTCCCGTTGTCCGTAATGATACGGCTTGGGACCCCAAATCTACAGACAATCAACATGAGGAAAGCAACAGCAGCACCCTAGGTGATATTGACCACAGGGGTGGCCTCTGGCCACTTTGTGAACTTGTCGATGGTGACAAAGAGGTAACGGTACCCGCTGACGGCCCTGGGGAATGATCCCAGGATATCCACCCCCCATACGGCGAATGGCCAGGAGGGTGGAATCATCTGCAGAGCCTGAGCTGGTGTGTGTATCTGCTTTGCGTGGAACTGACACGCCTTGCAGGACTTTACCATCTCAGCTGCATCCTAGAGGGCGGTTGGCCAGTAAAAGCCGTGCCGGAAGGCCTTACCGACCAGCGTGCGAGATGAGGAATGACTTCAGCATTCACCTCCATGGATCTCCGCGAGCAACTCACGGCCCTCCTCCTGGGTAATGCACCACATGAGAATGCCGTTGGTGCCACGGTGGTAGAGATCCCCTTCCACCACCGCGTATCGCTTAGCCAACCGCACTATGCGCTCTGCGGACACATGATCTTCAGGAAGGATATTTTCCTTCAGGTAGTCCTGGATCTCGAAGATCCATGCATCAGGACCACTCTGAGACACTGGCTGTGGCACTAAGGGGTAGGCAGGACCCCCTGTAGCACACACAACCTTTGGTGGGTTCTGTAGATGTAACGCCGCCGGGACCGCTAGCTTCGAGGTGCTAGTCTCGCCCCCTTCGCCCAGTTCGGCAGGCTGGGCGGTGGGTCTCAGCAGCCGTCTTTCGAAGACGTCCTCGGGCACGGGTGCCCAAGTTGATGCCCTCATGGAGAGTTCATCTGCCACCGAGTTGTCAGCCCGAGGAACATGTTGCAGTTCCAGGGTAGTGAAGTCCTTTTCCAGCTTCCTTACATGGAGGAGGTAAGCTGCGAGCCTAGGCTCGTTGTAGCTACATTCCCCGTGGACTTGCTTGATGATCAGCTAGGAGTCCCCCTTCACGAGGAGCTGGCAGATCCCTAGGGATAGGGCGGCCGATAAGTCGAAGATCAATGCTTCGTACTCTGCCATATTGTTGTTGGTCTTGAACTCAAGGTGCACCATGTACTTCACTTGATCTCCGCTTGGGTCGATGAGGACCACCCTAGCCCCGCCAATTTGCTGACGGGCGGATCCGTCGAAGAAGAGCGTCCAGTGGGGCTCGGTGAAGACCGGACCCCTGGGCTCCATAGGTGTGAGGTCCGAATCGGGATCTAGACCCCTAGGAGCGCTCGGGGGAGGTGTCCACTCCACGATGAAGTCAGCCAGGACCTGGCTCTTGACGGTGTGGCGAGGCTAGAAGTCCAGCTGGAACTCAGCGAGCTCCGCGGCCCACTTGGCGATGTTGTCTGTGGCATTAGAGTTGTGGAGGATGCCCCTTAATGGAAAGGAGGTGACCACCACGACCCTGTGTGCCTGGAAATAGTGGCGCAGCCTCCTGGACGCAACAAGTACAGCATAGAGAAGTTTGTGTGTCTCAAGGTACCTAGCCTTTGCTTCATGGAGGACCTCGCTGACATAGTAGATCGGCCTCTGAATGGTCCGGACCCCTGTGGCTGGTCCTGAGCCTTCAGGCTCTTGGCCTCCTTGTGCCGTCCTTTCGATGACCAGCACCATGCTCACTGCTTCTGCAGCCGCTGCGATGTATAAATACAACGGCTCCCCAGGTTTTGGAGCTACCAGTATTGGTAGGGACACCAGGTGCTGCTTCAACTCTTGAAAAGCTTGTTCCGCCTCTTCGGTCCAAGAGAATGGGCCAGACTTCCGCAACAGCTTGAAGAAGGGTAGCGCCCTCTCAGCCAGCCTTGAAATGAAGCGGCTAAGGGCGGCTAATGACCCCGTAAGCTTCTGGATGTCCTTGATACAGGCCGGAGGCCTAATCACCTCAATCGCTTTGATCTTCTCTGGGTTTGCTTCAATGCCCCGGTGCGAGACCAGGAATCCCTGCAACTTCCCAGCGGAGACACCAAAGACGCATTTGTCTGGGTTCAGCTTCGTGTGCGTCGCCCATAGCTTGTCAAAGACCAGGGTCAGGTCTTCCACCAGAGTCAACCCCCTCTTAGTCTTGACCACGATGTCATCGACATATATCTCTATCATGTCCCTAATCAGGTCCTCGAAGGTCTTACTCATTGCCCGTACAAATGTTGGCAAGGCATTTCTCAGACCGTAGGGCATTACAACATAGCAGTAAAGCCCATCCACTGTTACAAAAGCGGTATTGTCGGGTACCGTAATTAGGAGTACCCCCAACACTCCTAAACACGGTTGGAAAACATCTTCAGAACAAACCATAAAGACTGATAAGCGCGGTTCAACTCAAGGCCTTATCTGCCAAGGGGCGCGATCTCACCTCGCCCGAGCCCGGCCTCGGGCAGAAACAGTAGTCCCGGGTGGATTCATGCCTCGCCCGAGGGCCACCACAGGCAGTAGGCGCACCCTCGGCTCGCCCGAAGCCTAGCTCAGGCAAACTTTGTCGTGCAGCGGCCTCGGCCAAATCGCCTTACCAACCGACCATATCGCAGGCGCATTTAATGCGGGGATCACCTGACACCTTATCCTGACACGCGCGCCTCAGTCGGCAAGGTCGAAGTGACCGCAGTCACTTCGCCCTTTTACTGATCGTTCTGATAGGGAAACAACACTATTCACCCCGCTCTGACTACTGTGCCAACCACCAGGGAAAGACTAACAACAGTAGCGGCCACTCTCGAGTTCAGCCTCGGGCGCAACAAGGAGCTCCGCCTCGCCCGACCCCAGGCCTCGACCTCAGCCTCGGCCTCGGGAGGAGGTCTCCGCCTCACCTGACCTCAGCCTCGGCCTCGGGGGGAGTCGCCGCCTCGCCCAACCTCGGCCTCGGATCAACTACGCTACTGGGGATCCATCATTACCCTACTCCTAGCTAGCCGCCTTAGGCTACAAAGGAACAAGACCGGTGTCCCATCTAAGTTACTCCGGCAACAGGTAATGATGGCTCCCTGCATGCGTCCATGACGTTGGTTGTTCTCAAACCCCCTACGAAGGCAAAGAAACGTCAGCAGGACCCTAGGCCACACCGCCAGCTGCGCTTCTACAGGGCTCAAGCACTTCCCCGACGGCCACGTTAACACATCTACAGGGCTCAGGCACTCCTCCACCGGCCACGTTAGCACATAGCTACACCCCCATTGTACAGCTGGACTATCTCCTTGCATCTATAAAAGGGGATGTCCAGGGCCTTCCTAGAGGAGGGAGGGAAAAAGGGGGTGAGCAGAGGCACGCAGAGTAGGAGAGACGCGGTGGAGGCTAACTCAGACACCTCACCTTAGGACCGGATCCTCTCTCTCTCTCTCTCTTGATCTCCCTCGCGACGCTTGTAACCCCTACTGCAAGCACCCCCGGTGCAAGATAATATAAGCCTCATCCCTTCGCTTGTGTTCCATCTTACATCAACCCATCTGGACAGGGGCACGCGGCACTAAATTCACTAGTCGGTTCGGTTGAGGGTCCCCCGGGTCCGAAACACCGACAGTTGGCGCGCCAGGTAGGGACTCGCTGCGTGTTGACAAATACTTTCCTGTTGAGTTCCAGATGGGTAGCCTTCAGCAGCCTCTTCAGCCCAAGATGGTGCTCCGCTTCGGGAGTCTCGAGTTCATGTCCCACGACGGCAGCTATGACATGGTACTGCTCCCCTCGCAGCACGACAACAACGACGGTCGCCGGCTCGCCCGGCAGAGACAAACTCGACGACGATGACTTCCCCCCGTGGTGGAAGAGGAACACCCGAGTCAACCCCGCCACCCTCCTCGCCGGAGGAGACAGAGACGGGGCAACCGTGGTCGGGCAGGAGGCGGCACCTCGTCGGCTGCCGGACCAGAGCGAGTCAACGACGCTGGCACACCTATGGGGGACATGTCGGGTGTTGTCCTCACACCTAAGACAACGACGGGTGTCGCTTCCCAGCAACGTGCCAACCCCAGGCAGACTGATGACGCCAGCACCCTTGCGAGGGACATGTCGAGCATTAGCCTCGTACCTGAGATAACGGTGCATTCCATCCTCGATGCGACTTCACCACCGTCCATCAACCAAGAGGTACCATCCATTTTCCACCCTGTTCCCTTTAGATTCAGCTTCGATCCACCAAGCGACCCCGCTTCGGTGAGCGCTTTCGTGAGGGCATATCCTGACCTTCTGGGGTACCATATGTGGTCATCTTGGGACTGACTGACGGCCGTCTCAACCTCCAAACCCACGGGTTCCGAGGAAGAGGACGACCCCAACGTCAGTTGGGATTTCTCCGGACTCCGTGATCCCAGTGCCATGCGTGACTTCATGTCCGCATGTGACCACTGCCTCTCCGGTTGCTCTGATGATGGTCACAGCCTTGACGACGAGGGTTGCGACCCAACTCGCGAGTGCTTCCACATTGATCAGGAGGATCACGACGAAGAAACCCACCTCGGCATGCCAGGAAGTGACGGTGCCCTTGCACCTGCGTCTCGCGTTGAGATCCCGCGGGAGTTAGCTGTGGCCTAGGTCCCCATGGGGGGTCAGGGCTCACAACTCGAGCAACTCCGCGAGATGCAGGCCAAGCTCGACGAGGAAGCGGGGTGACTTGTGCAGCTCCGGCAAAACCTCGAGCAAGAGTGGGCAGGCCGAGCGCTCGCCGGAGGAGCACGTCATCGGGCCCGGGACGTCCAGCGCCGCATTGTTGACGATGGCAGGGCAATGCTGCCCCCGTCCATCAATGGGGCTGGCCAGGACCTGGCTGTAGCGGCGGTATTGCTTCGAACGATGCCGGAGCCATCCACCACCGAAGGGTGACATATCCAGGGCGAACTCAAGAACCTCCTGGAAAACGCCGCAGCCCGACGAGCTGAGAGCTCCGCCTCCCGAAGGCGAGGGTGCCCCTCGGTGCATCACGTAGCATCCTCCCGACACACGCGCGAAGCCTCGGTCCACACTGAGCCTACAAGAGATGAGACACCTACAGCCAGGGATCGCCTCAGCGACGATCAGCGCCGCCGCGATCGTCGAGCCCGCCTCGAGGAAAAGGTGCACCGAGGCTACCACCCCAGGCGCGGGGGACGCTACGACAGTGAGGAGGATCGGAGCCCCTCACCCGAACCACCAAGCTCGCGGGTCTTTAGCCGAGCCATACGACAGGCGCCGTTCCTGGCCCGGTTCTAGGCCTCGACTACCATCACCAAGTACTCGGGGGAGACGAAGCCAGAGTTGTGGCTCGCGGATTACCGGCTGGCGTGCCAGTTGGGAGGAACGAACGACGACAATCTCATCATTCGCAACCTCCCCCTTTTTTCTCTCTGATGCTGCCCGGGCCTGGCTGGAGCATCTGCCCCCTGCGCAGATCTTCGGCTGGGATGACCTAGTCAAGGCCTTCGCTGGAAATTTCCAAGGCACTTACGTGCGCCCTGGGAACTCATGGGATCTCCGAAGCTGCCACCAGCAGCCAGGGAAATCCCTGCGAGAGTACATCCAACGGTTTTCAAAGCAGTGCACCGAGTTGCCTAACATCACTGACTTAGACGTCATCGGGGCATTCCTCGCCGGCACCACTTGCTGGGACCTGGTGAGCAAACTAGGGCGCAAGACACCCACCAAGGCAAGCGACTTGATGGATATAGCCACCAAGTTCGCCTCTGGCCAGGAGGCGATCGAAGCCATCTTCCGGAAGGACGAGCAACCTCAGGGAAGGCAGGAGGAAGACGACCCCGAGGCGTCCGGCCAGCGGGGTACGAAGAAGAAGACCAGGAAGAAGGCGCAAGTGAAGCGCAACGCCGTTGACGCGGACCTCGTTGCCGCTGCCGAGCACAGGAATCCTCGGAAGCCTCCCGAAGGGGCCAACGTGTTCGACAAAATGCTCAAGGAATCGTGCCCCTATCATAGGGGTCCCGTCAAGCACACCCTCGAAGAGTGCGACATGCTCTGGCGTTACTTCAATAAGGCTGGACCCTTGGCAGAGGACGACAAAGACTAGGGCAACAACAAGAAGGGAGGCGACAAGGAAGAGGAGTTCCCAGAGGTCCACAACTGCTTCATGATCTACGGCGGACAGGTGGCGAACGCCTTGGCTCGACACTGCAAGCAGGAGCGCCGGGAGGTCTACTCAGTGAAGGTAGCAACGCTAGTCTACCTAGACTGGTCTGACAAGCCTATCACCTTCAACCAAGGCGACCACCCCGACTTTGTGCCGAGCCCAGGAAGGTACCCGCTCGTCGTTGACCCGATCATCAGCAACGTTAGGCTCTCTAAGGTCCTCATGGACGGAGGCAGCAGCCTCAACATCATCTATGCCGAGACCCTAGAGCTCTTGGGGGTTGATCGGTCCGAGATCCGGGCTGGTGCAGCACCCTTCCATGGGATTGCACCCGGAAAGCGTATCCTGCCCCTCGGACAGATTGACTTGCCCATCTGCTTCGGAACTCCCTTCAACTTCCGAAAGGAAACCCTCACCTTCGAGGTAGGTGGGTTCCGAGGGACTTATCATGCGGTGCTGGGAAGACTGTGCTACGCCAAGTTCATGGCCATCCCTAACTACACTTACCTCAAGCTCAAGATGCCTGGCCCCAAGGGAGTCATCACCGTCGGACCCACGTACCGCCACGCTTACGAATGCGACGTGGAATGCGTGGAGTACGCCGAAGCCCTCGCTGAGTCCGAAGCCCTCATCGCCGACCTGGATTGCCTCTCCAAAGAGGCGCCTGACGTGAAGCAGCACGCCGGCAACTTCGAGCCGGCCGAGGCAGTCAAGTCTGTCTCTCTCGACCCCAGCAAGAAAGTCAGGATCGGCTCCGAGCTCGACCCCAAATAGGAAGCAGTGCTCGTCGACTTTCTCCGCGCAAACGCCGAAGTTTTTGTGTGGAGTCCCTCGGACATGCCAGGCATACCGAGGGATGTCGCCGAGCACTCACTGGACATCCGAGCTAGAGCCCAACCCATGAAACAGCACCTGTGCCGTTTTGATGAAGAAAAGCGCAGAGCCATAGGCGAGGAGGTCCACAAGCTAATGGCTGCAGGGTTCATCAAAGAGGTATTCCATCCCGAATGGTTAGCCAACCCTGTGCTTGTAAAGAAAAAAGGTGGGAAATGGAGGATGTGCGTAGACTACACTGGGTTAAACAAAGCATGTCTGAAGGTTCCCTACCCTCTGCCCCGCATCGATCAAATTGTGGACTCCACTGCTAGGTGCGAAACCCTGTCTTTCCTCGACGCCTATTCAGGTTATCACCAAATCAAGATGAAAGAGTCCGACCAGCTCGCGACTTCTTTTATCACACCTTTTGGCATGTATTGTTATACTACTATGCCATTCGGCTTGAGGAATGCAGGTGCAACGTACTAGAGGTGCATGAACCATGTGTTCGGAGAGCACATCGGCAGAACGGTCGAGGCTTACGTCGATGACATCGTTGTCAAAACAAGGAAAGCCTCCAACCTCCTCTCTGACCTTGAGGTAACATGTAGGTGCCTAAAAGCGAAGAGCGTAAAACTCAATCCTGAGAAGTGTGTCTTCGGAGTCCCCCGAGGCATGCTCTTAGGGTTCATCATCTCCGAACGAGGCATCAAGGCCAACCCGGAGAAAATCGCGGCCATCACCAACATGAGACCCATCAAAGATTTAAAAGGAGTACAAAGGGTCATGGGATGCCTTGCGGCTCTGAGCCGCTTCATCTCGCACGCTCGGCGAAAAAGGGTTGCCCTTGTACCGCCTCTTAAGGAAGGCCGAGCGCTTCACTTGGACTCCTGAGGCTGAGGAAGCCCTCAGAAACTTAAAGGCACTCCTTACTAACGCACCCATCTTGGTGCCCCCCGCTGTGGAAGAAGCCCTCTTGATTTATGTTGCCGCAACCACTCAGGTGGTCAGCGTCGTGGTCGTAGTTGAGAGACAAGAAGAAGGGCATGCTCTGCTCGTCCAGAGGCCAGTCTACTTCATCAGCGAAGTGCTATCCGAGGCCAAAGTCCGCTACCCGCAAATCCAGAAGCTGCTGTACGCAGTGATTCTGACATGGCAGAAGCTGCGACACTACTTCGAGTCTCATCCGGTTACTGTGGTGTCATCTTTCCCCCTGGGAGAGATCATCCAGAGCCGAGAGGTCTCAGGTAGGATAGCAAAATGGACAGTGGAACTCATGGGCAAAACGCTTTCATTTGCCCCTCGGAAGGCCATAAAATCCTAAGTCTTGGCCGACTTCCTGGCTGAATGGACTGACACCCAGTTGCCAACGGCCCCTATCCAGGCCAAACTTTGGACCATGTCCTTCGATGGGTTGCTGATGAAAACCGGAGCAGGCGCGGGCTTGCTCTTCATCTCACCCCTTGGAGAACATGTGAGTTACGTAATACGCCTCCATTTTCTGGCATCAAACAACGTGGTCGAGTATGAGGCCTTGGTTAATGGACTGCGCATCGCCGTCGAGCTAGGGGTTCGGTGCCTCGACGCTCGTGGCGACTCGCTGCTCGTTAATGACCAAGTCATGAAGAACTCTCACTGTCGCGATCAGAAAATGGAGGCCTACTGCGACGAAGTTCGGCGCTTGGAAGATAAGTTCTATGGGCTGGAACTCAACCATGTTGCTCGACGGTACAACGAAACCGCAGATGAGCTGGCGAAAATAGCCTCGGGGTGAACGACGGTTCCCCCGAATGTCTTCTCCAGGGATATATACAGCCATCCGTCAAAATCGACGACGCGCCCGAACCCGAGGAAACCTCGGCCTAGCCCGAGGTGCCCTCGGCCGCCGAGGGTGAGGCCCTACACGTCGAGGGAGAGCAGGATGGGGTTACGCCGAACCTGAACTGGCAGACCCCATACTTGGAATATCTCCTCTGAGGAGAACTGCCCCTCGATAAGGCCGAAGCCCGACGACTGGCTCGGCATGCAAAGTCGTTCGTTTTGCTGGGTGATGAAAAGGAGTTGTACCATCACAGCCCCTCAGGCATTCTCCAACGATGCATATCCGTCACCCAAGGGCAGGAGCTGTTGCAAGAAATACACTCGAGGGCTTGCGGTCACCATGCAGCGCCTCAGACCCTCGTAGGAAACGCCTTCCGACAAGGTTTCTACTGGCTGACCGCGATGGCCGACGCCACTAGGATTGTACGCTCCTGCTGAGGGTGTCAATTCTACGCAAGACAGACGCACCTGCCCGCTTAGGCCCTCTAGACGATACCAATCACATGGCCTTTCGCTGTGTGGGGTCTGGACCTCGTCGGTCCCTTGCAGAAGGCACCTAGGGGCTTCACGCACCTGCTGGTCGCCATCAACAAATTCTCCAAATGGATCGAAGTCCGACCCTTAACCAGCATCAGGTCTGAGCAGGCGGTGGTGTTCTTCACAAATATCATCCACCGCTTTGGGATCCCAAACTCTATCATCACTGACAACGGCACGCAGTTCACTGGGAAAAGGTTCCTAGACTTCTGTGAAGACCACCACATCCGTGTGGACTAGGTCGTCGTAGCTCACCCAATGACAAATGGGCAAGTGGAGCGCGCCAATGGCATGATTTTGCAGGGACTAAAGCCGAGGATCTACAACAACCTCAACAAGTTTGGCAAGCGGTGGATAAAAGAGCTACCCTCGGTGGTTTGGAGTCTGAGGATGACGCCGAGCCGGGTCACGGGCTTCTCGCCGCTTTTCCTAGTCTATGGGGTCGAGGCCATCTTACCCACGGACTTGGAATACGGTTCCTCGAGGACAAAGGCTTACGACGACCGAAGCAACCGGCTAGCCGAGAAGATTCATTGGACCAGCTGGAAGAGGCTCGGGACGTAGCCTTGCTACACTCAGCGCGGTATCAGCAGTCCCTACGATGCTACCACGCCCGAAGGATTCGGCCCCGAGGCTTCTAGGTGGGAGATTTGGTGCTTCGGCTATGACAAGACGCCAGAGGGCGCCACAAGCTTACCCCTCCCTGGGAAGGGCCGTTCATCATCGCCAAAATTTTGAAGCCCGGGACTTACAAGCTGGCCAACGATCAAGGCGAGGTCTACAACAACGCTTGGAACATCGAACAACTACGTCACTTTTACCCTTAAAATGTTTCAAGTCGTTTATGTACCTCGGTCCCTTTACATGTACAAATAAAAGGTCTAGCTGTCAAGGGAGGATCGGCTTTGCCTCAGCAAAAACCGACCCTCCCTCGGGGGCTAGAAGGGGGGGAACCCCCTCTGCGTCAAAATTTTCCTCGGAAAAGTTCTCTACCAAAGCGTCTTTCGTGCATTTCGACTATGTCAATAGCGGAGTCCCAAAAACTTGCGACTAAGACCTTGAACGGCAAGGCCGACCGAGCCGAGGGACTCCTACGCCTCTGGGATACGGATACCTCACTCGTCACCTTCTAGGAAAGGCGGCTCACGCTCGGATAAGTGATTCTGCTACCAAACAAGTCCTAACACTCGGGTAGAAAGCGACTTTCGTACCATTTCGACTATATTGATAACAGAATCCTTAAAATGAGCGAGAGAGACCTTGAACGGCAAGGCCGACCGAGCTGAGGGACTCCTACGCCTCCGGGATACGGATACCTCACTCGTCACCTTCCATGAAGGGTAGCACACGCTCGGATAAGTGACTCTGCTACCGAACAAGTCCTAATGCTCGAAACGAGAGGAAAGGAAACGCAGCTTTAAACTCCAACATTGAAAATGTTTAGGCCTCAGTAGCCGCGAGAAACATACGCATACTTAAAACAAACTGTCCCTGCAGGCTCAGACATCGGCATGGGGAGGAGCAGCACCGTACCCTCGGCGTTGTTTCTGCCCTTGGCAGAATCTAGCCCGGCCTCAGACGACGACATGGGCGGAAGGACCTCCACCTCGAAGGAGGAAGCCAGCATCGCGCTTGGGCCCTCGACAGCCACGTCAAGCCTCTGGACCTCGGCTAAGGCAGCCTCCTCTTCGTCGGGTAAGCAGTACCCCTCGCTGACCCGCACCAGATCCACATCGTAGTGGGAAGCGAGCACGGCGAAGGCTCGCCTAACGTCGTGGTGCAGCGCCCCGTGGAGTCTGCTGCGCATATGGCCACCCAAGGCCTGCAGGTGACTCTAGGGGGAGCTACCCGAGGGGACGTCGTCGAGACCAAAGGCCCGGCAGAAAGCCGAGATAGCCTCGGACATGGCCACGCGGTCGGCCTCCTTCTGCTCAGCCGCCTAGGCAAGTGCCTTGCAGTTCTTGACGAACTCGTTAAGAGCCGTTTCGAACCCTGCAGACAGCCGGACAATGTTCTTCAAACACGAGGAGAAGAATGGAGACAAAACCAAAGTCGCAAAGCGGGCGAAACATACCCTCGGCCCGGGCACACTGCTGCAAGGCCTTAGCTTGGGTGGACCAAGCAGACCCGACGGCCATGGCCAGGCCCTCCACAAGGGTCCTGGCCCGAGCGGTCGCCTCGGGGTCGAGAAAAGGGGAACCCTTTCTGCGCCAAAACTTTCCTCGGAAAAGTTTTTCTACCAAAAACGACTTTCGTGCCTTTCGGCTGCATCGATGGTGGAATCCTAAAACAACAAGAGAGACCTTGAATGGCAAGGCTGACCGAGCCAAGGGACTCCTACACCTCCGGGATATAGATACCTTACTCGTCACCTTCCGCGAAAGGTAACTCACGCTCGGATAAGTGATTCTGCTACCGACGAACAAGTCTTAATGGTCGAAATAAGAGGAAAGAAACACGGCTTTACACACAAATACCCAAGGGCCTCCAGATCATCCACAGCAACGGTGGAGAAAGGCCACGGGTCGCGTGGCGGAACGACGGTCACCTTGTCAGCCATCGCCGAACGGAGGTGGTGGAGGCAGAGAAGATGAGGTGCGCAATTTTCTCTTCTCTAGCTATTCTCTTAGGTTGCGGAAACCAAAGCAGAAGCCAAGAGCAAATGGCAGGGTAAAGAACCACCGCCGGCCCCACTTCCGGGTATATAAAGGCCCGGGCGAGATCCACCCAAAACTTCGCCCGAACCCGTCGCGAAATTCAAACTCGAAGGTGAAACGGTCTTTCTGTTCCTCGAACGACTCGCGCACGTGCAACAGACGCCTCGCGAATCGCCCGTCCTATCGCATTAACTCCTTGGCAGGGCAAGCGACACCACTGGCAGGCGAAGCGGGCGCTGTTCCACCTTCGTCATGATGACCGTGTCAAAAAAGGTGCGCCACGTTATTTAAAATTCATATCCTTTTCCTTTTCCTCTCTCTCTCTCTCTTGCCACAGGGATCGAGAAAAGGGGATATTCCGAAAGAATCCTTCTCAGCAAAGGAAGCGGGCCCTGAGCCCTCCTACTGATCAGGGGTTCGAAGGTTGCGCCCTGCGGGGTTCGGCAACCGCCCTAGAGCACTTGGGCTCCGAGCCCTTTACTGATCAGGGGTTCGAAGGCTGGCCCCTCGAAAGGGTTCGACAGCCGCCCTAGAGCACGCAGAGTCAGGGATGACCTTGGGTACGTCTGTTACATGGCCGAGGCTCGGGCTGCGCTCCTGAGGTACCCTAGGACATTTCCGAGACCAGCGGGAACGATTTGTAATGGAATCCCACTGGAGGGAGGCACCGAGCCCTCAGACCCTATCAAATGGGTCTGGGTCCAGCAAATCACCTGCAGGTACTTTTGGAGCGCGCCTCTGGGCCACTAGCCGACCCTTATCGAACGGGGCTCGGGCGTCCACTCGGATCACCCGATAGCAACTCACTGGAAACACCATGTTCGATGCCCTCCGAGGGTAACATGGCGCTTCCCCCCCCCTTACTCCTTGCGGAAAGGCGACGAAGGGGCGTACAATAAAAGTCGAGACAGTCCTTGATCATCCTCTCGCTTCGCGCAGAGGCTCGGGGGCTGCTCTCGCACCAGGCTACAGCCAAATCGTCGACCATGTCGACAAAGCAGCTTAAAAACTCGGAGCCTGACCACGCACCCAGGCTGCGGCCAGACCGCATGAGGAAACAATAAGGCCGACCAAGGCGTCACAAAAAGAATTAAGACCTCAAAGGAGTCAAACCACTCCTCCGAGGCCTCGGGGGCTACACCCGACGGGTGCGCTCGTGTGCACCCATCGGAACAAAATATAACTGAGAAAGGCTGGTCCCCTTACAAAAAATCCGACAGAACTTAAGCGAGTGCCTACACTCCCTTCGAGGCTCGGGGCTACTGTCGGGTACCGTAATTAGGGGTACCCCCAACACTCCTAAACACGGTTGGAAAACATCTTCAGAACAAACCATAAAGACTGATAAGCGCGGTTCAAGTCAAGGCCTCGTCTGCCAAGGGACGCGATCTCGCCTCGCCCGAGTCCGGCCTCGGGCAAAAACAGTAGTCCCGGGCGGATTCATGCCTCGCCAGAAGGCCACCACAGGCAGTAGGCGCACCCTCGGCTCGCCCGAAGCCTAGCTCAGGCAAACTTTGTCGTTCAGCGGCCTCGGCCAAATCGCCTTACCAACCGACCGTATCGTAGGCGCATTTAATGCAAGGATCGCCTGACACCTTATCCTGACACGCACGCCTCAGTCGGTAAGGTTGATGTGACTGCAGTCACTTCACCCTTTCACTGACTGTTCTAACAGGGAAACAACACTATTCACCCTGCTCCGACTACTGTGCCAACCACCAGGGAAAGACTAACAACAGTCGCGGCCACTCCTGAGTTCAGCCTCGGGCGCAACAAGGAGCTCCGCCTCGCCCGACCCCAGGCCTCGACCTCAGCCTCGGCCTCGGGAGGAGGTCTCCGCCTCGCCCAACCTCAGCCTCGGCCTTGGGGGGAGTCGCCGCCTCGCTCGACCTCAGCCTCGGATCAACTACGCTACTGGGGATCCATCATTACCCTACCCCTAGCTAGCCGCCTCAGGCTACGAAGGAACAAGACCGGTGTCCCATCTAAGTTACTTCGGCAACAGGTAATGATGGCTCCCTGCATGCGTCCATGACGTCGGTTGTTCTCAAACCCCCTACGAAGGCAAAGAAACGTCAGCAGGACCCCAGGCCGCATCGCCAGCTGCGCTTCTACAGGGCTCAAGCACTTCCCCGACGGCCATGTTAACACATCTATAGGGCTCAGGCACTCCTCCATCGGCCACGTTAGCACATAGCTACACCCCCATTGTACAGCTGGACTATCTCCTTGCATCTATAAAAGGGGATGTCCAGGGCCTTCCTAGAGGAGGGAGGGAAAAAGGGGGCGAGCAGAGGCAGGCAGAGTAGGAGAGACGCGGTGGAGGCTAACTCAGACACCTCACCCCAGGACCGGATCCTCTCTCTCTCGCTCTCCCTCGTGACGCTTGTAACCCCTACTGCAAGCACCCCCGGTGCAAGATAATATAAGCCTCATCCCTTCGCTTGTGTTCCATCTTACATCAACCCATCTGGACAGGGGCACGCGGCACTAAATTCACTAGTCGGTCCGGTTGAGGGTCCCCCGGGTTCGAAACACCGACAGGTATGCTTCATATCTTCCCTAACCATCTGGATCTGATGGAAACCAGGGTAAGCACCTAGAAAGGACAAGAGGTCGCACCCGGAGGTAGAATCCATGATCTGATCTATGCGTGGAAGTGGATACGGGTCCTTGGGACAAGCCTCATTAAGGCTGGTGTAGTTAATGCACATCCGAAGCTTCCCATTCACCTTTGGAACGATGACTAGGTTGGCTAGCCACATGGGGTGATGGACCTCTTCGATGAAGCCAACATCAAGCAGCTTCTAGACCTCCTCACGGATGATGTCCTGCCGCTCAACGGACTGCCTCCGAGGCTTCTGACTCACCGGTTTGGCATCAGGGTAGATCTTCAGATGTTGCTCAATCACCTCCCTGGGGATCCCAGGCATCTGTGATGGTTCCCATGCGAAAACGTCGACATTTGCCCGGAGGAAGGTGACGAGCGCGAGTTCCCATTTCTCCTACAGATTGCCTGCGATGCGGGTGGTCTGGGAGGAGTCCACGCCAACCTGGATGGTCTTGACGGGTCCGTCGTCCGCTCCAGATGGCTGCACCTTTGGCACCTAAAAGTCACCTAGAGGGGGGGGGGGTGAATAGGGCAAAACTGAAATTCACAAAATAATCACAACTACAAGCCGGGTTAGCGTTAGAAATATAATAGAGTCCGAGAGAGAGGGTGCAAAACAAATCGCAAGCAAATAATGAAGTGATACACGCGGATTTGTTTTACCGAGGTTCGGTTCTCTCAAACCTACTCCCCGTTGAGGAGGCCACAAAGGCCGGGTCTCTTTCAACCCTTACCCTCTCTCAAACGGTCCCTCGGACCGAGTGAGCTTTCTCTTCTCAATCACTTGGAACACAAAGTTCCCACAAGGACCACCACAAGATTGGTGTCTCTTGCCTCAAATACAAGTGAGTTTGATCGCAAGAAAGAATCAAGAAAGAAGAAAGCAATCCAAGCGCAAGAGCTCGAAAGAAACACAAGCAAATCTCTCTCTCTAATCACTAGGGCGTTGTGTGGAATTTTGGAGAGGATTTGATCTCTTTGGTGTGTCTAGAATTGAATGCTAGAGCTCTTGTAAGTAGTCGGGAAGTGGAAAACTTGGATGACTTGAATGTGGGGTGGTTGGGGGTATTTATAGCCCCAACCACCAAACTAGCCGTTTGGTGAGGCTGTCTGTTCGATGGCGCACCGGACAGTCCGGTGCACACCGGACATGTCCGGTGCGACAGCCACGTCACCAAAGCCATTGGGTCCTGACCGTTGGAGCTCTGATTCTGGGCCCGCCTTGATGTCCGGTGGCGCACCGGACATGAACTGTAGATTGTCCGGTGCGCCTGCTCTCGCGTGCCTGACGACTGCGCGCTTCTGGCGCGCATTAAATGCGTCGTAGGTAGCCGTTGGCGCCGAAATAGTCGTTGCCCCGCTGTTACACCGGACAGTCCGGTGAATTATAGCGGAGCAGCCGAAGTGAATTCCCGAGGCTGGCGAGTTCCTGAGGCCGCTCTTCCTTGGAGCACCGGACATGTCCGGTGCACACCGGACAGTCCAGTGAATTATAGCGGAGTCGCCTCTGTAAATTCCCGAAGATGACGAGTTTGAATTCGGAGTCCTCTGGTGCATCGGACATGTCCGGTGGCACAACGGACAGTCCGATGCGCCAGCCAGAGGTGCCTTCGGTTGTCCCTTTGCTCTTTTGTCAAACCCAATACTTGGTCTTTTTATTGGCTAAGTGTGAACCTTTGGCACCTGTATAACTTATACACTAGAGCAAACTAGTTAGTCCAATATTTGTGTTGGGCAATTCAACCACCAAAATTATTTAGGAACTAGGTGTAAGCCTAATTCCCTTTCAATCTCCCCCTTTTTGGTGATTGATGCCAACACAAACCAAAGCAAATATAAAAGTGCATACTTTGAACTAGTTTGCATAATGTAAGTGCAAAGGTTGCTTGGAATTGAGCCAATATAAATACTTACATGATGTGCATGGATTGTTTCTTTGTTTTTAACATATTGGACCACATTTGCACCACATGTTTTGTTTTTGCAAATCTTTTTGTAAATTCTTTCCAAAGTCCTTTTGCAAGATAGTCAAAGGTAAATGAATAGGATTTTGAGAAGCATTTTCAAGTTTTGAAATTTTCTCCCTTTGTTTTAAATGCTTTTCCTTTGACTAAACAAAACTCCCCCTAAATGAGATCCTCCTCTTAGTGTTCAAGAGGGTTTTGATATATCATTTTTGAAATACTACTTCCTCCCCCTTTAGAACATAATAAGATACTAATTTGAAATTGACCAATTGAAAATCTCCAAATTTTTAAAATTAGGTGGTGGTGCGGTCCTTTTGCTTTGGGCTCATATTTTCTCCCCCTTTGGCATGAATCGCCAAAAACGGAATCATTAGAGCCCAACGAGGTACTTTCTCCTCCTTTGGTCATAAAATAAATGAGTGAAGATTATACCAAAGTTGGAGAGATGCTTGGAGTGACGGTGAAGGATGAGTAGTAGAGTGGAGTGGAAGCCTTTGCCTTCGCCGAAGACTCCAATTCCCTTTCAATATACCTATGACTTGGTTTGAAATACACTTGAAAACACATTAGTCATAGCATATATAAAAGAGATATGATCAAAGGTATACTTGTGTGCTATGTGTGCAAATTAGCAAAAGAAATTCCTAGAATCAAGAATATTGAGCTCATGCCTAAGTCTGGTAAAAGATTGTTCATCAAGTGGCTTGGTAAAAATATCGGCTAATTGATCTTTAGTGTTAATGTATGAAATCTCGATATCCCCCTTTTGTTGGTGATCCCTAAGAAAATGATACCGAATGGCTATGTGTTTAGTGCGGCTATGCTCAACGGGATTATCCGCCATGCGGATTGCACTCTCATTATCACATAGAAGAGGAACTTTGGTTAGTTTGTAACCGTAGTCCCGCAGGGTTTGCCTCATCCAAAGCAATTGCGCGCAACAATGGCCTGCGGCAATATACTCGGCTTCGGCGGTAGAAAGAGCGACCGAATTTTGCTTCTTTGAAGCCCAAGACACCAAGGATCTTCCCAAGAACTGGCAAGTCCCCGATGTGCTCTTTCTATTAATCTTACACCCCGCCCAATCGGCATCCGAATAACCAATCAAATCAAATGTGGATCCCTGAGGGTACCAAAGCCCAAACTTAGGTGTGTAAGCCAAATATCTCAAGATTCGTTTTACGGCCGTAAGGTGTGATTCCTTAGGGTCGGCTTGGAATCTTGCACACATGCAAATGGAAAGCATAATGTCCGGTCGAGATGCACATAAATAAAGCAATGAACCAATCATCGACCGGTATACCTTTTGATCGACGGATTTACCTCCCATGTCGAGGTCGAGATGCCCATTGGTTCCCATGGGTGTCTTGATGGGCTTGGCATCCTTCATTCCAAACTTGGTTAGAATGTCTTGAGTGTACTTCGTTTGGCTAAGGAAGGTGCCCTCTTGGAGTTGCTTGACTTGAAATCCTAAGAAATACTTCAACTCCCCCATCATAGACATCTCGAATTTTTGTGTCATGATCCTACTAAATTCTTCACATGTAGATTCGTTAGTAGACCCAAATATGATATCATCAACATAAATTTGGCATACAAACAAATCATTGTCAAGAGTTTTAGTGAATAAAGTAGGATCGGCCTTGCCGACTCTGAAGCCAATAGCAATAAGGAAATCTCTAAGGCATTCATACCATGCTCTTGGGGCTTGCTTGAGCCCATAAAGCGCCTTAGAGAGCCTATAAACATGGTTAGGGTACTCACTATCTTCAAAGCCGGGAGGTTGCTCAACGTAGACATCCTCCTTGATTGGTCCATTGAGGAAGGCACTCTTCACGTCCATTTGATAAAGCTTGAAGCCATGGTAAGTAGCATAGGATAATAATATGCGAATTGACTCAAGCCTAGCTACCGGTGCATAGGTTTCACTGAAATCCAAACCTTCGACTTGGGAGTATCCCTTGGCCACAAGTCGAGCTTTGTTCCTTGTCACCACACCATGCTCATCTTGCTTGTTGCGGAAGACCCACTTGGTTCCTACAACATTTTGGTTAGGGCGTGGAACTAAATGCCATACCTCGTTCCTCGTGAAATTGTTGAGCTCCTCTTGCATCGCCATCACCCAATCCAAATCTTGTAGTGCTTCCTCTACCCTATGTGGCTCAATAGAGGAAACAAAAGAGTAATGCTCACAAAAATGTGCAACCCGAGATCGAGTAGTTACCCCCTTATGAATGTCGCTGAGGATGGTGTCGACGGGGTGATCTCGTTGGATTGCTTGGTGGACTCTTGGGTGTGGCGGCCTTGGTTGTTCATCCTCCTTGTCTTCATCATTTACATCTCCCCCTTGATCATTGTCATCATCTTGAGGTGGCTCATCATTTTGTTCTACCTCTTTATCAACTTGAGCCTCGTCCTCATTTTGGGTTGGTGGAGATGCTTGCGTGGAGGAGGATGGTTGATCTTGTGCATGTGGAGGCTCTTTGGATTCCTTAGGACACACATCCCCAATGGACATGTTCCTTAGCGCTATGCATGGAGCCTGTTCTTCACCTATCTCATCAAGATCAACTTGCTCTACTTGAGAGCCGTTAGTCTCATCAAACACAATGTCACAAGAAACTTCAACAAGTCCTAAGGACTTGTTAAAGACTCTATATGCCCTTGTGTTTGAGTCATATCCTAGTAAAAAGCCTTCTACGGTTTTAGGAGCAAATTTAGATTTTCTACCTTTCTTAACAAGAATAAAGCATTTGCTACCAAAAACTCTAAAATATGAAATATTGGGCTTTTTACCGGTTAGGAGTTCATAGGATGTCTTCTTGAGGTTTGGTGTAGATATAACCGGTTGATGGCGTAGCAGGTGGTGTTGACCGCCTCGGCCCAAAACCGATCCGGTGTCTTGTACTCATCAAGCATGGTTCTTGCCATGTCCAATAGAGTTCGATTCTTCCTCTCCACTACACCATTTTGTTGTGGGGTGTAGGGAGAAGAGAACTCATGCTTGATGCCCTCCTCCTCAAGGAAGCCTTCAATTTGAGAGTTCTTGAACTCCGTCCCGTTGTCGCTTCTAATTTTCTTGATCCTTAAGCCGAACTCATTTTGAGCTCGTCTCAAGAATCCCTTTAAGGTTTCTTGGGTATGAGATTTTTCTTGCAAAAAGAACACCCAAGTGAAGCGAGAATAATCATCTACAATAACTAGACAGTACTTACTCCCGTCGATGCTTATGTAAGCGATCGGGCCGAATAGGTCCATGTGTAGGAGCTCCAGTGGCCTGTCACTAGTCATGATGTTCTTGTGTGGATGATGAGTGCCAACTTGCTTTCCTGCTTGGCATGCGCTACAAATCCTGTCTTTCTCAAAATGAACATTTGTTAGTCCTAAAATGTGTTCTCCCTTTAGAAGCTTATGAAGATTCTTCATTCCAACATGGGCTAGTCGGCGATGCCAGAGCCAACCCATGTTAGTCTTAGCAATTAAGCATGTGTCGAGTTCAGCTCTATCAAAATCTACCAAGTATAGCTGACCCTCTAACACACCCTTAAATGCTATTGAATCATCACTTCTTCTAAAGACAGTGACACCTACATCAGTAAAGAGACAGTTGTAGCCCATTTGACATAATTGGGATATGGAAAGCAAATTGTAATCTAGAGAATCTACAAGAAAAACATTTGAAATAGTATGGTCAGGTGATATAGCAATTTTACCCAGTCCTTTGACCAAACCTTGATTTCCATCCCTGAATGTGATAGCTCATTGGGGATCTTGGTTTTTCTCATATGAGGAGAACATCTTCTTCTCCCCTGTCATGTGGTTTGTGCACCCGCTGTCGAGTATCCAACTTGAGCCCCCGGATGCATAAACCTACAAAACAATTTTAGTTCTTGATTTTAGGTACCCAAACGGTTTTGGGTCCTTTGGCATTAGAAACAAGAACTTTGGGTACCCAAACACAAGTCTTGGAGCCCTTGTGTTTGCCCCCAACAAACTTGGCAACTACTTTGCCAGATTTGTTAGTCAAAACATAAGATGCATCAAAAGTCTTAAATGAAATGCTATGATCATTTGATGCAACAGGAGTTTTCTTCCTAGGCAACTTGGCACGGGTTGGTTGCCTAGAGCTAGATGTCTCACCTTTATACATAAAAGCATGGTTAGGACCAGAGTGAGACTTCCTAGAATGAGTTCTCCTAATTTTGTTCTCGGGATAACCGGCAGGGTACAAAATGTAACCCTCGTTATCCTGAGGCATGGGAGCCTTGCCCTTAACAAAGTTAGACAAATTCTTTGGAGGGGCATTAAGTTTGACATTGTCTCCCCTTTGGAAGCCAATGCCATCCTTGATGCCAGGACGTCTCCCATTATAGAGCATACTTCTAGCAAATTTAAACTTTTCATTTTCTAAGTTATGCTCGGCAATTTTAGCATCTAACATTGCTATATTATCATTTTGTTGTTTAATTAAAGCCATGTGATCATGAATAGCATTGATATCAACATCTCTACATCTAGTACAAATAGAAGTGTGCTCAACGGTAGATGTAGAGGGTTTGCAAGATTTTAATTCTACAACCTTAGCATGCAACATATCATTCTTAGTTCTAAGGTCGGAAATAGTAGTATTGCAAACATCAAAATCTTTAGCCTTAGCAATCAAATTTTCATTTTCTACTCTAAGGCTAACAAGAGAATCATTCAACTCATCAATCCTAGCAAGTAGATCGACATTATCATCTCTAGGATTGGAAGTTGAACCAATACAAACATGAGAATCAACCTTAGCAATTAATCTAGCATTTTCATTTCTAAGGTTATCAATGGTCTCATGGCAAGTGCTTAGCTCACTAGACAATTTTTCACATTTTTCAACTTGTAGAGCATAAGCATTTTTAACCTTAACATGTTTCTTGTTTTCCTTGATTAGGAAGTCCTCTTGGGAGTCCAAGAGATCATCCTTTTCATGGATAGCACTAATTAGCTCATTTAATTTTTCTTTTTGTTCCATGTTAAGGTTGGCAAAAAGGATACGCAAATTGTCTTCCTCACCACTAGCATTATCATCACTAGAAGATTCATATTTAGTGGAGGATTTAGATTTAACCTTCTTCCTTTTGCCGTCCTTTGCCATGAGGCACTTGTGGCCGACGTTGGGGAAGAGGAGTCCCTTGGTGACAGCGATGTTGGCGGCGTCCTCGTCGGAGGAGGAGTCGGTGGAGCTCTCGTCTGAGTCCCACTCCCGACAAACATGGGCATCGCCGCCCTTCTTCTTGTAGTACCTCTTCTTTTCTCTCCTTTTGCCCTTCTTGTCGTTATCCCTGTCACTGTCACTTGATAAAGGACATTTAGCAATAAAGTGACCGGGCTTACCACACTTGTAGCAAACCTTCTTGGAACGGGATTTGTAATCCTTCCCCTTCCGTTGCTTGAGGATTTGGCGAAAGCTTTTGATGATTAAAGCCATCTCCTCATTGTCGAGCTTGGAGGCATCAATTGGTTGTCTACTCGGTGTAGACTCCTCCTTCTTCTCCTCCGTCGCCTTGAATGCCACCGGTTGTGCTTCGGACGTGGAGGGTTCATCAAGCTCGTTGATCTTCTTTGAGCCCTTGATCATACATTCAAAGCTCACAAAATTCCCGATTACTTCCTCGGGAGTCATTAGTGTGTATCTAGGATTACCACGAATTAATTGAACTTGAGTGGGGTTAAGGAAAATAAGTGATCTCAAAATAACCTTAACCACCTCGTGGTCATCCCATTTCTTGCTCCCGAGGTTGCGCACTTGGTTCACCAAGGTTTTGAGCCGGTTGTACATATCTTGTGGCTCCTCCCCTTGGCGAAGACGGAAGCGACCGAGCTCCCCCTCGATCGTTTCCCGCTTGGTGATCTTGGTGAGTTCATCACCCTCGTGCGCGGTCTTGAGTAGGTCCCAAATCTCCTTTGCATTCTTCAACCCTTGTACCTTGTTGTATTCCTCCTTGCTTAGAGAGGCGAGGAGTATGGTTGTAGCTTGGGAGTTGAAGTGCTCGATTTGGGCCACTTCGTCCGTATCATAATCCTCATCCCCTATGGATGGTACCTGTGCTCCAAACTCAACAACATTCCATATACTTTTGTGGAGTGAGGTTAGATGAAATTTCATTAAATCACTCCACCTAGCATAATCTTCGCCATCAAAAGTTGGCGGTTTGCCTAATGGAACGGAAAGTAATGGAGTATGTCTAGGTGTACGAGGATAGTGTAAGGGGATCTTACTAAACTTCTTGCGCTCTTGGCGCTTAGAAGTTACGGACGGCGCATCGGAGTCGGAGGTTGATGTTGATGAAGTGTCGGTCTCGTAGTAGACCACCTTCCTCATCCTCTTGTGCTTGTCGCCTTTCCGATGCGACTTGTGGGAAGAAGATTTTTCCTTCTTCTCTTTGTGGTGTGAGGAAGAAGATCTTTTCTCCTTCCGTTTGGAAGAGTCCTTCTTCTTCTCCTTCCTCTTGGTGCGGGACTCTTCCGATGAAGTGCTCCCTTGGCTTGTAGTGGGCTTGTCGCCGGTCTCCATCTCCCTCTTGGTGTGATCTCCCGACATCACTTCGAGCGGTTAGGCTCTAATGAAGCACCAGGCTTTGATACCAATTGAAAGTCGCCTAGAGGGGGGTGAATAGGGCAAAACTGAAATTCACAAAATAATCACAACTACAAGCCGGGTTAGCGTTAGAAATATAATAGAGTCCGCGAGAGAGGGTGCAAAACAAATCGCAAGCAAATAATGAAGTGATACACGTGGATTTGTTTTACCGAGGTTCGGTTCTCTCAAACCTACTCCCCGTTGAGGAGGCCACAAAGGCCGGGTCTCTTTCAACCCTTACCCTCTCTCAAACGGTCCCTCGGACCGAGTGAGCTTTCTCTTCTCAATCACTTGGAACACAAAGTTCCCACAAGGACCACCACAAGATTGGTGTCTCTTGCCTCAAATACAAGTGAGTTTGATCGCAAGAAAGAATCAAGAAAGAAGAAAGCAATCCAAGCGCAAGAGCTCGAAAGAAACACAAGCAAATCTCTCTCTCTAATCACTAGGGCGTTGTGTGGAATTTTGGAGAGGATTTCATCTCTTTGGTGTGTCTAGAATTGAATGCTAGAGCTCTTGTAAGTAGTTGGGAAGTGGAAAACTTGGATGACTTGAATGTGGGGTGGTTGGGGGTATTTATAGCCCCAACCACCAAACTGGCCGTTTGGTGAGGCTGTCTGTTCGATGGCGCACCGGACAGTCCGGTGCACACCGGACATGTCCGGTGCGACAGCCACGTCACCAAAGTCCTTGGGTTCCGACCGTTGGAGCTCTGATTCTGGGCCCGCCTTGATGTGCGGTGGCGCACCGGACATGAACTGTAGATTGTCCGGTGCGCCTGCTCCCTCGTGCCTAACGACTGCGCGCTTCTGGCGCGCATTAAATGCGTCGCAGGTAGCCGTTGGCGCCGAAATAGCCGTTGCCCCGCTGTTACACCGGACAGTCCGGTGTACACCGGGCAGTCCGGTGAATTATAGCGGAGCAGCCGAAGTGAATTCCCGAGGCTGGCGAGTTCCTGAGGCCGCTCTTCCTTGGAGCACCGGACATGTCCGGTGCACACCGGACAGTCCAGTGAATTATAGCGGAGTCGCCTCTGTAAATTCCCGAAGGTGACGAGTTTGAATTCGGAGTCCTCTGGTGCACCGGACATGTCTGGTGGCACAACGGACAGTCCGGTGCGCCAGCCAGAGGTGCCTTCAGTTGTCCCTTTGCTCTTTTGTCAAACCCAATACTTGGTCTTTTTATTGGCTAAGTGTGAACCTTTGGCACCTGTATAACTTATACACTAGAGCAAACTAGTTAGTCCAATATTTGTGTTGGGCAATTCAACCACCAAAATTATTTAGGAACTAGGTGTAAGCCTAATTCCCTTTCAGCACCTTGGTAGGTGCCTTGGTACCGAAGGTCGAGGGGTCCTTCCCTCCGTCGTCCGGGCGAGCAGCTTCTGCAGCCAGGGCGTGCAGCTTCTCGACAGCCGCCACCGTAGCGGCGCGGTCACCCCGCACGGTAAGGACCCCAGCCAAGGACGGCATCTTGAGGACCAAATGCCCGTAATGGGCAATGGCCATGAATCGGTACAGGGCCGGCCTGCCAATGATGGCATTGAAGGGGAGCTTAACCTCCACGACATCAAACTAGACGCTCTCTGTGCGAAAGTTCTCCTCGGTCCCGAATGTTACCGGGAGTGCGATGCTCCCAATGGGATACACCGGATGTGGGCCTACTTCGGAGAATGGACGTGAGGGTCCTAATCGAGACCCTAGGATCTGCAGCTGCTTGAATGCAGCATGGCTGATGACGTTGAGCACTGCCCCACCGTCAATCAGAACATGGTGCAGCCACATGTTGGCGATGACAGGGGCGGTGATGAGCGGCAATATACCGGCCCCTGCCATGTTGTCGGGGCAGTCAGATGCCCCGAAGGAGATAGTGGTGCTCCTCCATCGCTGATGTGGAGCAGCCTTCGGGACCCCCGGGACCACCGAAAGGACCTCCCGGCGCAGGGACTTGACGTTCCTGCGGGAGGTGAGCTCCTAGCTCCCGCTGTACATGACGTACAACTTCTTGCGGTGGTCGCTCTCACCACCGGAGTCGGAGTCTCTAGTGAAAACGTCCTTGAGGACCCCCTCGGGCGACTGATACCCGAGGTCCCATCCTCCCACGGCCACATCACCGTCATCGACCCTCTCCTTGCCAGGCCGGCGACTAGGTGGGGAGCCGTCCTTGGAAGTCTGCTCGCGCTGCTCGCTGACGCGCTTCACAAGCTTGATGATCTCGCGGCACTCTGAGGCGCTGTGGTGGCTATTGGGGTGCATAGGGCATGAGCCGCCGTTGCCTCCCTGTGGCCGTGGGTGCTTGTTGCGCTCGTTCCGGCCCCCAGTCGTAGTTGCGACGACTGGAGCAGCGGACTGTGGCCTCACGTGGCCACGGTTCTTCTTCTTTTTCTTTTTGTCGTCCTGGGTGATGGCACCCGAGCCACCCGTCTGGGCAAGTCCGATCTGTGGTGCCGAGTGCCATGCACGGCCCTCGACAACTCTGGCACACTTGTCAACCAGAGCGAAGAGTGTGGTGACAGTTTCCACGTCATGCATGGCCAACTTCTCCAGCATCTTCTCAGCACGTACCCCCTGGAGGAAAGCGGTGATGATGGAAGCATCGGAGATACAAGGTATAGTCCATCATACCTTAGTGAAGCGGGAGATGAAAGCCTGGAGAGTTTTGCCAGGTTCCTGCCTCACTGCATGGAGGTGAGCCTCCACGCCATGCTACTGATAAGCACTGGCGAAGTTCGCTGTGAACCATGCACAGAGCTCTTCCTAGGAGTAGATCGATCCCGGGGCGAGGTTCTTGAGCCAGGTCTGGGCCGGCCCAGACAAGGCTACATGGAAGTATGTTGCCATTACAGCAGTGTCTCCACCTGCTGCCGTAATAGCGGTGACGTATACCTGCAAGAATTCCGACGGGTTTGACGTACCGTCGTACTTTTCCGGTAGGTGTGGCCGGAACTTGGATGGCCAAGTCACCGCGTGGAGATGATCCGCCAGTGCGGCGTAGCCCATACCGGCAAATGGGACACCCGCCTGAATTCGGGCACCCCTTGGAGTTTGCGACGCAACCGCGGTGAAGTCTAGGTCGAGGTTGCAACCCTCGATGTTCTGCTGGCGCTCATGTGCCATCTCTAGAGAGACTCGGGCATCCTCGCCCGCACGCCTACAGTTGAGTTCTGCCCGCAGGTCATCAGACCTCTCTAGAGAGACTGGAGCGTCCTCTCCCGCATGCCTGCGGTTGAGCTCCACCTGCAGGTCCTCAGTCAATGAGGCCTTCACCGAGGGTGAGCGCACTAACGCCGACACCTCGTGCTGACGCCGGAACGACCGAGGCCTAGGCCTGGCCGAGCCAGATTGCGCCATGCCAAGGAGACAATCGACATCATCATGCCACTGCTTCATGGCCCCCGGCGAGGCCGTGGAACTTAGAGGGTGGCGTAGCAACTCCTTGGATGCAGACAATGCCCTAGGAGCAACCCCTGACGGAGCTCGGGATGTCTGTGCAGGCGTGTGCTACTGTGCAGTGCGCAAAGCAGCAGCACCGGGCGCAGGGTGGTTGGAGCTTCGTGGCATGGAAGATATAGCTTCTTCCTCCATCAGAAAGTCCTCAGAAGTCAAGCCGCGGTGCTTGACAATCTGAACCATCGTGTCGAGTAGAGAAGCAGGCGAAAAACCTAAAGCCAAGCCCCCTACCTGGCGTGCCAAATGTCGGAGAGGAAATTCTCCGGCCGGGTGGCAGAACGCGCCCGCCCTAAATCCTAAGATGAGGAAGGGGCCTAAGTGTTTTGCCTGCTAGGTGGATTCGGGATGAACACAAGAGCACACAAGGGATTATAGTGGTTCGGGCCGCCGGAGCGTAATACCCTACCTCCAATGTCTGTGTATTGTATTCAGTGTCTGTGAGCTCGAGAGCTTGAGTTGGGTCTGAGAGTCTGCCTTGTAACGTTGTGTGCCTTCCCTTTTATAGCTCAAGGGAGGCACATACAAGCATGCTGAGCCCCGACATGTGGGCCCAGGAGCATAATGTAAGGAATACATTATAGGAGTAATTAATGCAAGTAACGCCTGAGCAATCTCCTGGCGCCATGATGTCTGCAGTCCACTCAGTATTGATATGCAGCGGCTGCTTCCTTGGTAACGTGCGAGTGATGATGAGCGTAGTGCACACGGCAGTATGGGCGTGCCGCCTGCCAGTGGAATGGACAGGCATGCTGCCTACGGAATGGACAGGTCGCCGCCTACCAGCGGAATGGATAGGTCTCATTAAATGCAGAGGCGGCACACCGCCTGCCAGTGGAATGGACAGGCGGCGCGCCTTACCCTCAATAAATGCAGAGGACGCGTAGCCCAGAGGCCTTACGTCAGGCTCCACCCGTTGGCTTACGTCACGTGCAGTAGGCCACGTGGCAGCATCGGGCCTCTGCCTGGGCGAGGAGCAGAAGTGTATGCGGATAGGTGTAACACCCTGAATTTGGGGTAGAATTTTTTCTTCTTTTCGTTCACCAAATTCGGGCGTTACTCTCTTTTCTCTCCCCGTTTCGCTCCTTCCCAATTTCAAACCAGTATAATGACGGGTGTTCGTGTCATGTATAAACAAAACCTAAGTGTCATGAGTGTTGCATCATGCCGAAGCATATTTCTTTGTCTGATGTCGTGTTTAATCGTGTGTTCGTCTCATCCCGGTTCAGATTTTGGTTCGCGATCGGAATTCCGATTGGTGTTTGACCCGTGGAGTGACCTAGCCCGGCCTAGTCCGGCCCGCGTGCCCCTGTGTGAATCATCTAGGCCCCTTTGGTAACGTTTTGGTAATTAATGACAACTACTTGTGGACTAATAATTCTTGGAGAAATAAGAATGCAGGTTGAACCACAGTGAACTGAGAAGTCTTGAAGACTTATAAGCATTGGTTGTGGATCAGGTGAAGGCAAAGGTATAACATAGGTTTTGTTTTTGCCGGTCACCAGGTGTTTAGAGAAGAAAGTGACCGGATTAGTAGGCTAGATAGCCGTACTATTAAGAGGGGTCAATGACTTAGATCTGTGTAAAACTTAGTGCCTCATAGAGCATCAAAGTTGCATTTGCATAAGGACTAACAGCGCTTCTCATTTCGTGAATTAAAGGTTCATTCAAAAGCATGTTTGAAATTTGAGAAGTCTTGGTCGCGCGGACTGTCCGGCCCTTGGGGGCGGACCGTCCGCGATCCTCCAGAGGGTCCGAGGTTTGACCTTTTGTGTTGTCTCTGTGTTCTTTTGCACTGCGGACCGTCCGGGCCTTAGGGTCGGACCGTCCGCAGTCCTGACCAGAGGAAGGTGGCCTCGGGTCAGTCCCTGAATTATAGGCGGACGGTCCGCCTGTAAGGAGCGGACGGTCCGCATGTGTATAACTCGTTTCTGGACAGGGACTGTATGTTTTTATAGATTTGTACTACGGACGATCCGGGGGACCAGTCCGGACAGTACTGTCTCAGGTCGCGGACGGTCCGGGATTTATAGCCGGACGGTCCGCGTGTGTTAACTCCGTTTGATCCGAGGCTCGGGTGTTTGAATTTGCCAGGTCGCGGACGGTCCGGCCTTGAAGGGCGGACTGTCCGGACCCACCTTTTTGAGTCTGCTCTGACATGTTTCAACGGTCATTATAGCCGTTATGGTGTACGGCGGACCGTCCGGCCCTAGGGCGCGGACGGTCCGCGTGTGCGCAGAACTGCCCCCTTTTGCACATAACGGTTGGTTTTAGATGGGGGACTATAAATAGAAGGGTAGCTCGTGTGTGAGACCTCTCTTGGCTATTCCTTGCATACATTGAGCTCATTTGTGATCCTCCAACTCACTCTCTCACACTCTTTGCTTGAGATTGCATTCTAGTGAGGGATTGAGTGTTCCTAGTGCATTTGCATCATTTGGTGATTCTTGAGGCACTAGGTGGTACACCGAGCAAGCGTCGTTGGCTTGTTACTCTTGGAGGTTGCCGTCTCCTAGACGGCTCGGGTGATTGTCTCCGTCGAGCTCTCCAAGAAGATTGTGGAGAAGCCGCGGTGTGGATTGTGAGGGGTTCGCGCCTACCTCGCCGGAGCGGCAAAGGTGACACTAGTGGAATCGAGGTATTGAGTGATTTCTTGTCCACTTGGCTTAAAGATCAAGACGTGTCTTGATAGAGGAGCAAGTGAGAGCTTGAAGTCCACCTCAACGTGGATTAGGGGTGATCGGCAAATCACCGATACCACGGGATAAATTTCGGTGTCTATTCTTTCTAGCATTACTTATTGCCTTGCAATTGATTAGTGCTTTGCTTATTGTTCTTCAAGTATTCAATCTCCGTAGTTGTTTTTCATACATTGTTTACTTATTGACACTAGATAATTTATTTCTATTGTTGCTTTGATTAATTTTATTGAGTATTGTTGTTTTTAGTCAAAACTGTCTATTCACCCCCCTCTAGCCGGTGTCCTAGATCCTACAAGTGGTATCAGAACCAAGGACTCCATTGTTTGTGGATCTAATCATCCCGGAGTGGGACAAAATGGCTAGTAACAACAATGTGCACATTGGGAAGCCACCGCACTTTGATGGAAACAATTATGATTATTGGAAAATAAGAATGTCAATGCATCTTAGAGCAATGGGTGGAAAAATTTGGCCAATTGTTAGAGATGGATTTGTTATATTGAAGGAAGATGAACCATCCGTTAGTGATAATGAGAATATCCTCACAAATGATCAAGCCATGAATGTCTTTTATGATGCTCTTGATATAAATGAGTTCAATCGTATCAAGAATCTCACAACCGCTCATGAGATTTGGGTAAAACTAATGGAAATTCATGAAGGAACTACAATTGTGAAGAGTGCCAAACTATATGTGTGCAAAGGGAAGTTTGAGCAATTTATTATGAAAGAAGATGAGAGTGTATCCGATATGTTCAATCGATTGAATGAGATTGTAAATGAACTCAAAGGACTTGGTTTTAATGTACCGGATGTGGATTTCACACACAAGTTCCTTAGATCACTTCCGGAGAAATATGAGACTATTGTGACAATGCTAGTAAGGAGTGATCTATCTATAACCTCTCCAACCGAAGTATTGGGAGAAATTCTCACTCAAGATATATTTAAGAAGTCACAAGCCGATGCTTTAAGTTTGGCAAAGAAGGTGAAAAATGAATCTATTGCTCTCAAAGCCAAGGCCTCAAAGGCAATTGAAAAGGAAGATAGCAATGATGAAGAAAATGAAAGTGAGAGTGATGGTGACATGGCTTTATTTGTAAGGAAATTCAATAAATTCATGAAGATGAAAAGAGGTCAACCTAGAAGAGGTCAAACATCTAGAAGAAATGCTTTCAATGATAGAAAATGTTTTGAGTGTGGGGAACCCGGTCACATTGCCATGAATTGTCCAAGCAAGAAGAAGAAGGGCAAAGATGAAAGTGACAAGAAGAAAAAGAAATACTATAACAAGAAGAAAGATGGCAAAGCCTACTTAGTTGAATGGGACTCGGATGATAGCTCGGATGATGATGATGATGACACCTCATCCAAGCTTAATGCCGGAATTGCCATCAAGGAAGCTCCCTCACTCTTCTCATCCCCCCATTGCCTCATGGCAAAGGGAGATGCTAAGGTAAAAATCATCACCGATTTAAATGATATAAATGATGATGATGATATCGATGATGTTGATGATGATGGCTATTCATATGATGATCTTGTTAGAATGTTAGGTGAGGCCGATGACTACATGCACAAAGAAAAAGAAAAATTTAAGGCCTTGAGGGAATTGTATAAAAACCTCCAAGTGTCTTTTGAGGAGCTCAAGACCTCTCACAATGATCTCAAAGAAAATTGTGAGAAGCTTGCGGATGCTCAAAAATCATCTATTGTGCATGAAGTTGAGGTGGTCACTAAGGATGTTGGAGTCACTTGTGACTTACTTGATAGTCTTACAAGTGAACCACTACCCACTAACTCTATTTGTGATAAATGCAAAATTTCTCTCAATGATAATATTGCTCTTGATGAATCAAAAATTATTGTTGAGAATGAAGTGTTAGTGGATAGAATAAATGCTCTAACTCATGATCTAGAAAAGGCATATGGTGGTAAGACTAAATTGGATTTCATATTGGGAAGTCAACGATGCTCTCTTAACCGTGAAGGTCTTGGATATGTTCCTAAGAAAGGAAAGAATGCTTTTGTAAAGCAAAAGACATTGTTTGTAAAAGAATGTGACAAAGTGTGTCACAAGTGTCACAAAAAGGGGCATGTTAAGAAAAATTGTCCTAAGTTCAAAAATGTATCCTCCACTTGTTTTGAGCATTGTTATGTTCTTTCTCATAATGCAAAAGGTGTTCATGCTAAATTTGTTGGTACTTCAATTGTTGGAAACAAAAAGAAAGCTATTTGGGTGCCAAAGACCTTGGTCACTAACATTCGAGGACCCAAGCAAGTTTGGGTACCTAAAAGAGATTGATTTCCTTTTGTAGGTGAACTACAAGGCGGGAGGGAATCATTGGGTGTTGGATAGTGGATGTACTCAACACATGACCGGGGATATGAGAATGTTTACCCAAATGAGTGAGGAAGATTGCTCAAATTATGATAGTATCACATTTGGAGATAATCGTAAAGGAAAGGTTAAAGGTTTGGGTAAAATTGCTATCTCAAATGATCATTCTATATCAAATGTGCTATTGGTTGAGTCTTTGAATTTTAATTTACTTTCCGTAGCTCAATTATGTGATTTAGGATTTTGTTGCAATTTCACAGTTGAAGATGTTATTATCTCTAGTGTTGATGGTAGCAATCTTAAATTTAAAGGCTTTAGACATGAAAATCTTTATCTTGTTGATTTCTCATCTAATGAGGCAAAGCTTACAACTTGCCTATTTTCAAAAGCTTCACTAGGTTGGTTATGGCATAGAAGACTTGGTCATGTTGGGATGAAGCAACTCAATCGGTTAACCAAGCATGACTTAGTTCGAGGCTTAAAAGATGTGAAGTTTGAAAAGAACAAATTGTGTAGCTCTTGTCAAGCCGGTAAGAAAGTGGCAAATACTCATCCAAATAAAAGTCAAATGTCCACTCATCGACCTTTGGAATTACTTCACATGGATTTATTTGGGCCCACATCTTTTGTAAGTATTGGTGGTAATTCTTATTGTCTTGTGATTGTGGATGACTATTCAAGATTTACTTGGGTTTATTTTCTACGAGACAAATCCAATGTGTTTGAAACATTCAAGTCATTTGCTATATTGGCTCAAAATCAATTTGATTTCGACATCAAAAAGGTTAGAAGTGATAATGGGTTGGAATTCAAAAATGCAAGAATTGATCAATATTGTGATGACAAGGGTATCAAACATGAATTCTCTTCCAAATATACCCCGGAACAAAACGGTATTGTTGAAAGAAAGAATAGAACTCTTATTGATATGGCAAGGTCTATGTTAGCGGAATATAATATATCGGATTCTTATTGGGCCGAGGCAATAAATACCGCTTGTCATTCATCAAATAGACTATATTGTCACAAGCTCTTGAAGAAAACTCCATATGAATTGCTCATTGGTAGAAAGCCAAATATCTCATATTTTAGGGTATTTGGTTGCAAATGTTATATTTTGAGAAAGGGAAGCCGGCTTTCTAAATTTGAGAAGAAATGTGATGAGGGTTTTCTTCTTGGATATTCATCAAATAGTAAGGCTTATAGAGTTTTCAACAAAACTCATGGTATTATTGAGGAAGCATATGATGTTGAATTTGATGAAACAAATGGGTCTCAAGATGAGAGTGATAATCTCGATGATGTTGGGGGAACTCAATTGATAAATGCAATGAAAACAATGGCCATTGGTGAAATAAAACCTAAGGAAGATGATGATAAAGATAGTGTGGTTGTCATTCCTTCATCCTCAACTATAAATGAGGAAGATCACCAAAGCCAACAACTCGATGAAACCATAGATACTCATGATCAAGGTACTTCAAGACCTACGGTTCCTCCAAATGCTTCAACAAGCAACTATCAAACGGTATCAAGAATTCATCATTCCATTGTGAAGGATCACCCGGTTGATCAAATTGTGGGTGATATTAGTAAGGGTGTTCAAACTCGCTCTCGCATAGCTTCATTTTGTGAACATTTCTCTTTTGTATCTTGTATGGAACCTAACCGTGTAGATGAAGCTCTACTTGATGTTGATTGGGTGAATGCAATGCATGAAGAATTAAATAACTTCGCTCGAAATGAAGTTTGGGAGCTTGTTGAGAGACCAAAGAACCACAATGTTATTGGTACAAAATGGGTGTTTCGCAACAAGCACAATGAAGATGGTGTGGTAGTAAGAAACAAGGCAAGATTAGTTGCACAAGGATATACTCAAATTGAAGGATTGGATTTTGGGGAGACATTTGCTCCCGTAGCAAGGTTAGAAGCAATCCGGATTCTACTTGCTTATGCTTGTGCACACAATATCAAGCTCTACCAAATGGATGTAAAGAGTGCCTTTCTAAATGGTAAGATTAGTGAACTAGTGTATGTTGAGCAACCTCCCGGTTTTGAGGACCCCAAAAGACCTAACCATGTGTTCAAGCTTTCTAAAGCTCTCTATGGGCTTAAGCAAGCTCCACGCGCTTGGTATGAAAGGCTTAGGGATTTCTTGCTTTCCAAAGACTTCAAAATTGGGAAGGTTGACACTACTCTATTCACTAAACGAATTGGCAAAGATTTATTTGTTTGTCAAATCTACGTTGATGACATTATTTTTGGATCTACTAATGAATTATTTTGTGAGGAGTTCGGAAAAATGATGTCAAAGGAATTTGAAATGTCTATGATAGGAGAATTGAGCTTCTTTCTTGGCCTTCAAATCAAACAATTGAAAGATGGTATTTTTATAAGTCAATCCAAATATTTGAAGGACATGCTCAAGAAGTTTGGTTTAGAAAATGCTAAGCCTATCAAGACTCCAATGGCAGCTAATGGTCATCTAGACTTAGATGAGGGAGGTACTATAGTTGATCAAAAACTTTATCGTTCAATAATTGGTAGTTTACTTTATATTACCGCATCTAGGCCCGATGTTATGTTTAGTGTATGCATGTGTGCACGATTTCAAGCTTCACCTAGAGAGATTCACTTGAAGGCCGCAAAAAGAATTCTAAGATATTTGAAGTATACCCCCAATATTGGTCTATGGTATCCCAAAGGTGCCCACTTTGAATTAATTGGATACTCGGATTCGGACTATGCGGGGTGCAAAGTTGATAGAAAAAGCACCTCCGGTTGTTGTCAATTTCTTGGTAGATCTCTTGTTTCATGGTCTTCTAAGAAACAAAATTCGGTTGCTCTATCTACCGCCGAGGCGGAATATATATCGGCCGGAAATTGTTGTGCTCAACTATTATGGATGAAACAAACTTTATTGGATTATGGAGTTATTTTCAAGAATGTGCCTCTCATGTGTGATAATGAGAGTGCGGTAAAATTGGCTACCAATCCGGTCCAACACTCAAGAACCAAGCATATTGATATACGGCATCACTTCTTAAGGGATCATGTTGGCAAGGGAGATATTTGTATTTATTCCATTGGAACGGATGATCAATTGGCCGACATTTTTACAAAGCCTTTGGATGAAACAAGATTTTGTTCCCTAAGAAGTGAAATGAATGTGATCGATCTCTCAAATGTGGCTTGAAGTTGATCACACATGTGTCGTCTTGCATCTCGGGTCTAAACATGCTTTTTATGCTATTTATTTGGTATTATTGGTGCATTTTTCATTTCTAATTGCTCTAGATAGTTTAATTCGAAAGTTTAGCACTCCTCAATTACATAATATGTATATGCATGCATACTAACTCTAGGATTGGTCGAAATGTCCATATATAAGCACCAATTCGGATTCAAAATTCAAAATCAGCAAATGGACAGAAATTGGAAAAATGAGTATCAGGCCGCGGACCGTCCGCCCATGGACCGCGGACCGTCCGCAGCATCAGGAAATGGACAGTCCGAGCAGCCTCGCAGACCGTCTGAGATCATCAGGGCGCGGACCGTCCGCCGCCCCCGCGCGGACCGTCCGCGACAGGGCAGAAAAAGGGACAGAGCCCGCAGACTTGCCAGTTGTGCCCATTTGGTTGTTCTCTCTTGCTCTCCCCTCACTATATCCTCTCTTGTGTCGAGTGTGCGCGGACCGTGAAGTAAAGTTGCGTGCGGACAGTCTGACAGCTTGCAGCAACATTCCCTCAACATGTCTTCATCACGGTACTCTCAAATCTTGTGGATTTAATCAAATTTCATCAACTTTGAGATTATTTGGGTTTCTTCTCTGATCTGAAATTGAGCAGTGGGTTTCAAAATCTGATTGGTGGGATTGATAGTTCTTCTCAATATCAATGCTATGCAAAATTTTGAACTTGGTTGGCTGGATATTATCTGCAAAAACATCAAATTGAACACTTGTGGCGGCTAGGGTTCTTGGAGTCGCACCTGGTCGGTCGCGGACCGTCCGCCTGGTGGACGCGGACCGTCCGGGCCTCTGGCGCGGACCGTCCGGCCCCCTAGCGCGGACCGTCCGGACCCTGGCAGAGCATTACAGTTCCATTCCTTTTACAAATGGTGATTGATTTCAATTATTTATCTATGGATGTTTGTCACATTGTTGCAGTGGTCTTGGTGGTCTACGCAAGAAACTTGCAGGTCGCTTTAAATCCAAGCGCCCTCGAGGAAATGATGATGATTATGTACCAACCACTGATTCAGAGGCCCAATCCTCAGCTGGGGGCACTGAATCCATGGATGCTGAAGATTTTCCTCATGTTCATCCTGATTATCCCATTGATATCCAAGGATGGACTTACCCCAAGCGGCGATTCTCTATGGCTGAGTACTGCTCCAGACGGACTGTGAACCAGTATACTCTGCCATCTGATACACACATCCAGTTTTTCCACACGCAGCTGCAGTTTGATGTTTTCTGGGGCACCCTGGTGGATACTAATTTCCATAAGCATCAGGTGATTGATTGGTCCTTCCTGCTCAGTCAATCAGTCATGGAGGGTCTGATCCCTAAGTTTGAGGCATGCGGACTATATCAGTTTATGGGGCAGCGCACAGATTTCAATGAAATGGCTGTTAAGCAATTCCTGGCTACCTCGGAGATTGACATTGAAGAAGAATATATCACCTGGATGACTGGCTTCAAGCGCTACTCTGCTTCTTTTGCTGACTTTGCAGCTGCCAACGGTCTGAACTATGGCACTATTTCTGCTGGATTGGATCTTTATACTGAAGATAATTTTGAGGATTTTGTGCAGTTTTATGAGCCAGCCAGACTTGGTATACCCAGGAGATTCGGAGAGACAGCAGGACTCAGACATCATCCTGCTGTAATCAACAAAATTGCCAGGGTCACCATCCTTCCCAAGAGTGGTGATAAGAGTAAAATCAGGGATAAGTTCTGGAACATCATCCAGCATATCATGAATGGTGAAGTCATGAATATTGTTCTTTTCATGATGCGACAGCTTAATGATCTGAAGATGGATAAGAATCAAAATTTGGCGTATGCTCCTTACATTATGGCTCTCATCAAATCCAAGACAAGATTTGAGGGCCCATGCGAGATTGTTCACACTCCATTCAGGCCTTTCAAGAATGAGATAGGGTTTCTCACCAGGCCACTCACCCCCTTCCCAGATGATGAGGAAGACCCTGGCTATGAGGGTGGAGCAGCTCCTGATGTTGAGGGAGAGCAGATGCCTCCACCTCCACCTCCTCCTCAGCCTCAGCATTATTGGGAGCCTGCTCCAGGATACTTTGATCCTTATTTTCAAAATATGCAGCAGGGACTTGAGCATCACATTGATACACGCTTTGATGGCCTGGTGACACAAATGGATCACCGTTTCGATGACATGCAGTCTCAGTTTGACAGTAACTGGGATGCCCTCAACTCTGAGTTTTCTGATTTTCGTGATCAGATTCACACTAATGTCACTGATCCCATCATGACCAGGCTGAACAATATGCAACAGAGTTTTCAGGACAACATGGGTGCCCTGGCCAGTCAATTTGATAATCTCTCTACAAATGACAACATGCAGGAGATCAGTCAGAGGCAGCAGCAGCTCCAGCAGGATTTTGGCCAGTTCTCCTCCCTGTTTGACACCTTCAGCACTCACTACTACAACATGCATTCGCCGCCAAGCGATCAGTGAGGCCTCTCCTTTGTGGCAATTGATGCCAAAGGGGGAGAGAGGTGATAAGTGATGAGAAGTTGTCTGGCGTCTCCTTCAGGGGGAGTTGGTGGTTCTATGTGGACATTAAGACCATGCATATGCATTTTACCTTTTATGCCGCTCATGCATATGCATTTTACCTTTTATGCCGCTTGCATTAGTTTATGACTTACGCATTTGGAACTGGTTGAACTATTAACTCTATGTCGTATGTCTGTGGACTATTGTCTGTAATATTCTGTGGGATGAACTATGTTTTAGTTCAAATTTCTCCATGTGTGGTTATTCGAGGAGTGATTATAATTGCTGCGCTCACTCTATGGATCATCTCTTGTATGCCTCGATAACCATGTTTGTAGGAAAGTCTCCATCAAGCTCCAATATATTATGTGTGTTATATCTTCAACGTCAGATAATCCTGCACACACTTAGGGGGAGCCTTTCTTACATACTGAGTTTTTTATTGGGATTTATCTATCTCTCAGACAGAACTTCAAATCAAGATAAGTCCTATAAAACTCATCTCCAAGATCTATCTTATACCTTAGGTATGAGAGAGATTTGGAGAAACTAAACTTCTCTTTTATATACAATGTGGTGTTGTCATCAATTACCAAAAAGGGGGAGATTGTGAATCATCTAGGCCCCTTTGGTAACGTTTTGGTAATTAATGACAACTACTTGTGGACTAATAATTCTTGGAGAAATAAGAATGCAGGTTGAACCACAGTGAACTGAGAAGTCTTGAAGACTTATAAGCATTGGTTGTGGATCAGGTGAAGGCAAAGGTATAACATAGGTTTTGTTTTTGCCGGTCACCAGGTGTTTAGAGAAGAAAGTGACCGGATTAGTAGGCTAGATAGCCGTACTATTAAGAGGGGTCAATGACTTAGATCTGTGTAAAACTTAGTGCCTCATAGAGCATCAAAGTTGCATTTGCATAAGGACTAACAGCGCTTCTCATTTCGTGAATTAAAGGTTCATTCAAAAGCATGTTTGAAATTTGAGAAGTCTTGGTCGCGCGGACTGTCCGGCCCTTGGGGGCGGACCGTCCGCGATCCTCCAGAGGGTCCGAGGTTTGACCTTTTGTGTTGTCTCTGTGTTCTTTTGCACTGCGGACCGTCCGGGCCTTAGGGCCGGACCGTCCGCAGTCCTGACCAGAGGAAGGTGGCCTCGGGTCAGTCCCTGAATTATAGGCGGACGGTCCGCCTGTAAGGCGCGGACGGTCCGCATGTGTATAACTCGTTTCTGGACAGGGACTGTATGTTTTTATAGATTTGTACTACGGACGGTCCGAGGGACCAGTCCGGACAGTACTGTCTCAGGTCGCGGACGGTCCGGGATTTATAGCCGGACGGTCCGCGTGTGTTAACTCCGTTTGATCCGAGGCTCGGGTGTTTGAATTTGCCAGGTCGCGGACGGTCCGGCCTTGAAGGGCGGACTGTCCGGACCCACCTTTTTGAGTCTGCTCTGACATGTTTCAACGGTCATTATAGCCGTTATGGTGTACGGCGGACCGTCCGGCCCTAGGGCGCGGACGGTCCGCGTGTGCGCAGAACTGCCCCCTTTTGCACATAACGGTTGGTTTTAGATGGGGGACTATAAATAGAAGGGTAGCTCGTGTGTGAGACCTCTCTTGGCTATTCCTTGCATACATTGAGCTCATTTGTGATCCTCCAACTCACTCTCTCACACTCTTTGCTTGAGATTGCATTCTAGTGAGGGATTGAGTGTTCCTAGTGCATTTGCATCATTTGGTGATTCTTGAGGCACTAGGTGGTACACCGAGCAAGCGTCGTTGGCTTGTTACTCTTGGAGGTTGCCGTCTCCTAGACGGCTCGGGTGATTGTCTCCGTCGAGCTCTCCAAGAAGATTGTGGAGAAGCCGCGGTGTGGATTGTGAGGGGTTCGCGCCTACCTCGCCGGAGCGGCAAAGGTGACACTAGTGGAATCGAGGTATTGAGTGATTTCTTGTCCACTTGGCTTAAAGATCAAGACGTGTCTTGATAGAGGAGCAAGTGAGAGCTTGAAGTCCACCTCAACGTGGATTAGGGGTGATCGGCAAATCACCGATACCACGGGATAAATTTCGGTGTCTATTCTTTCTAGCATTACTTATTGCCTTGCAATTGATTAGTGCTTTGCTTATTGTTCTTCAAGTATTCAATCTCCGTAGTTGTTTTTCATACATTGTTTACTTATTGACACTAGATAATTTATTTCTATTGTTGCTTTGATTAATTTTATTGAGTATTGTTGTTTTTAGTCAAAACCGTCTATTCACCCCCCCTCTAGCCGGTGTCCTAGATCCTACACCCTGGCGCCCCTTGCCCTACCCATGCACGTGCCCCCCTCCCCCTAATCCCGTTGTCTCATTTGATTTTCTCCCGCGCGCAGTAACTTCCCCCTCCCATCTCTCTCTCTCCGTGGTGCCCTAGGGTTTGGAGACGAGATCGCCGGAGTTTGGATCCCCGGAGGTGAGTTTTCCCCTCCCATTCCCTTTTTCTCTCTCCCTCCTCCCCCTCCCTTCTTCCCCTGGCCGCGCGCCCTCCCCTGCCCCGTCGCGCGCCGTGGCGGCGGCCCAGCCACGCCGCATCCCGCGCCTGGCCCCGAGCCCCTCCCCGTGTCGCGCCCCCCGTCGAGTCCCACCCCGGTCGAGCCCCTCCCTGCGTCGCGCCCCCCAGCGAGTCCCGCCCCGGCCGAGCCCCTCCCCACGTTGCACCCCCCAGCGAGTCCCGCCCCGGCCGAGCCCCTCCCTGCGTCGCGCCCCCTGGTGAGTCCCGCCCTAGCCGAGCCCCTCCCCGCGTCGCGCCCCCTGGCGAGTCCCACCCCGGCCGAGCCCCTCCCCGTGTCGCGCCCCCTGGCGAGTCCCGCCCTGGCCGAGCCCCTCCCCGCGTCGTGCCCTCTAGCGAGCCCCGCCTCGGCCAAGCCCCTCCCCGCGTCGTGCCCCCCTCGGCGAACCCTGCCCCGGCCGAGCCCCTCCCGCGCACCGCTCCCCCAGCCGCGCCTTGGCCGCACGCCCTCTGTTGCATCCTCGCGCGCCCTGGCCACGCCCTCGGCTGCGCCCTGGCCCGCGCCCCGGCCGTGCCCTCGGCCGCGTGCCCAAGCCGTGCCCCGGCCGTGCCCTCAGCCGCGTGCCCAAGCCGTGCCCCCGGCTGCGCCCTCGCGCGCCCCTGCCCGAGCCCGTGCCCCGGTAGCCTCGTGCCCCGCGCGGCTTGCACGGTTCGCGTGCCCTCGGCACGCAGCGTGCTCTCGCGCGTGCGACCGTAGTCGCGTTTCGTTTAACCCTCGTTTAATCCATTTTAATTTTGTTTAGTCAATGTGCTGCGTCGCGCGCTTCGCCGCGCGATGGTTCATTCTAATTTCATCTTTATAAATGTGCTGCTTCGCGCGCTTTGTCGCGTGATGGTCCTTTTAAATTTATATTTATTGCAGTGCTGCGTCGCGCGCTTCGTCGCGCGACGATTTGTTTTAAATGCAGTTCTGTTGGCGTAAGCCGTCGTGCGTTTCGTCGCGCAGCGCTTAACGTTTGTCTTTAATTAATGCAAGAATCTTGTTGCACGCTCTGTCGCGCGGTAAGTCATTTATTTCTTAATTCAATTTAAATGTTGTGTCATACGTCTCGCCGTATGACCAATCCCTTTCGTTCATCTTTACCTATTTATAGTGACTAAATGTGGAACATGACTTTACTTTATGCTAAACGCAGTGTCTGATTTGATATCCTTCTGTTTAAACGAATGGTTTAATTTATAATTATGTAAAGTGATTGCCTCTCGACCGTAGACCCGACTGTCATTTTCTCTCTCTCTTAACCGTAATTGCGAGCCCCGCGTTGAACGTCTGTTTATTTATTGCATTGCATTGTATGGTGTACTATTCTTTTGGTATTAAATGTGTGGAATGTATGTTTGAACTCGCATAGAGAACGATCTGGTTGAAGAGCCCGAGGAACTCACAGGAGAAGCCCCTGAGCAGCAACTGGTTGGTGGAGACAAGTGTCCCTTGACCCATCTATGTCCTACTCATTCTTATAACTCACTCCCCGTATTTATACACTTTATACCTAAGGATTGACTAGCTTTTGTTTATCTTATCCTTGTCTACCTATTTTGGTTGGGTTATTATAGTTTAGCTTTATGCTAGTGCTTCACATTAATCAATGAACATGATGAGATTATCTATGATACGCTGTTTTCCCTTTTGATTATGATGATGGTACTGTGACCTTTAAGGGGGCTCGAGCTATTTCTCGAGTGCCTCTCCGTAAGGACCTGTTCGTTGGATGACCGCCCGGGAAAACAGTGCAACCATGAGGGCGGAGTGGGACGCCCTTAGCTGAATAATTAGAGGAACCGAGGTGTAGTTTGCTTCACTGTCGTGCCGTCAATGGGGCTCGGTGCCTTGGTGTATGCGGCTCACTCTGCCAAGGTTGGTTTGCCCCTTGGGGAGGAGTGCGGTACATTTAGGAAACCTAACGGGCGGCTACAGCCTCAGGGAATCTTTGTAAAGGCTACGTAGTGAGACCCTGCCTATTCACCTTGGTAGTGTTTAAAGGTTTGATCAGCCCGAGGCAAGAGGGAATCACGGCTTGTGGGTAAAGTGTGCAACCTCTGCAGAGTGTTATGAAAACTGATATATCAGCCGTGCTCGCAGTTATGAGCGGCCAAGGGAGCTCCATTGATTAGTGGCACTTGATCAGAGACGTTTGGGTTTACAGGTGGCAACGAGATTGATGGTTTTGGTTATGACTATGGTACTGGTAAGTGGTATTCTTTCCGTTTGGAAAGGGTACATCGGGTTAATAACTTGGGTTAATGCTAAAACCTGGGTTTCTACTAGTAAATAATAACCTAACCAACTAAAAGCAACTGCTTTACTTACCCCCACATAAAGCTAGTCCACTATAGCTAAACAGGACACTTGCTGAGTATGTTGATGTGTACTCACCCTTGCTCTACACACCAACCCCCCCCCTCAGGTTGTCCGCATTGCAACCACTGCTTAGGACAAGATGAAGCCGTGGAAGGAGACCACCAGGAGTTCCAAGATTATGATGAGTTCTAGGCGTGGGTTAGCGGCAACCCCCAGTCGGCTGCCTGTGAAGGCCACGTGTATCTACGTTTCTTTTCCGCACTTTGATTATTGTAAAGACTATGTTGATGTCTCAAACATATGATGTAATCGACTATTATTTTCCCCTTCTATGTTATTATTTGAGCACTGTGTGATGATGTCCACGTTATGTAACTGCTGTGTACGTGAATTGCTGATCCTGGCACGTACATGGTTCGCATTCGGTTTGCCTTCTAAAACCGGGTGTGACAACAGGTCCGCACCAGACCAGGTCTGGACACGTGTCGGTACCAGACCCCCGCCTGGGTCCTGTTCAAGGCCCGTGTATGTTCTGTCCTGGGACCTTGGGACCCTATTGTGGGCGGCTCGGACCCCATATGAGAGGGTCCGGATCCCACTCCAGGGGTCCAGCTTGCACACGTGGCGGTCCTGGACCAACCTTGGAGGTCCGAACTGCATATCTAGGGGTCCAGCGCTCTCCCATGGGGGTCCTGACTCACTGTTGATGCCTTGGAGTATATCACCTTCTCTGGACACGTGGCGGCTCTGGACCCACCCATGTGGTAGAGTCGGGCGCTGCTGTGGACCCAGAGTAGTCGCCCGTGACTGGGGCGAGCCATGGCCTGGTCCCACACGCAGCACCTTCACCACGCGACTAAGAGATAGCCGCGTGGGCACTGTGACTTTATACAGTAGTAAGGGGTACCCTAGTTTTAGGGTACCGACATTTTTGGTGATTAAGTGTCCAACACAAATGTTTTGAACTCTTATGTGCTAAACAAGCAAAAGGTGCAAATCAAAGACAAGGTATGTTTCTAGACTTAGTGAATTGTTTTTTAGTACTAACATGGTGCTAGAAACAGTGCCAAGGAAAGAAGAAATGAATTTGAAAAGAGTTGGCCAGCTCGGCCTGGCACACCGGACAGTGTCCGGTGGTGCACTGGACAGTGTTTGGTGCCCTAGGCAAGCCTCTGGTGAAGTAGCCGGTCTCGGGAAGTGACGCAGGCGTATGGCTATAATTCACCAGACTGTCCAGTGAGTCATCCGCGGCAAACTCGTCGCTCTCGGGAAAAGCAACGGGGCGACGTGGCTATAATTCACCGGACTGTCCGGTGGTGCACCAGATTGTCCGGTGAGCCAACGGTTGCCATCGCCAACGGTCGATCGCGCGATCAACGCGCGACACGTGGCTGTTCCAACGGTCGGCTGGGTGCACCAGACAGTGTTCGGTGCCCCATCTGACCCGCAGGAGCAACGGTCGACTGTGCCCAATTTGGAAGGAAATCGCGCACCGGACAAGCTATAGTGGCTGTCCGGTGGCGCACCGGACTGTCCGGTGCGCCACTCGACAGAAGGCAAGGATAGCCTTCCATGTTGATCTCCAACGGCTCCTAGCTGCCTTAGGATTATAAAAGGGACCCCTAGGTATAAAGCAGGAACCCAAGCATTCTCTAAGCATTCTAAGACATCCAGACTCCACTCCCACGTATTTGATTCTTCGTGTTAGTGATTTGGGCTCCATTCGAGTTGTGCACTCTCTGAGTTGTCATTTGAGCTCAAGTCTTCACTTGTGTGCGTGGTTGTGCTACGTATTTGAGTCTTGCGTGTGTTGCTTCTCCCAACCTTACTCTGTGCTTTCTTGTGATCTCTATTGTAAGGGCGAGAGACTCTAAGTTGTGGAGATTCCTCGCAAACGAGAAAATGCACTAAAGGAAAAGACTGTGGTATTCAAGTTGATCATCGGATCACTTGAAAGGGGTTGAGTGCAACCCTTGTCCATTGGGACGCCACAACGCGGAAGTATGCAAGTGTTACTTGGCCGAACCACAGGATTAAATCGCGTGTCTCTTGTGTTGCTTTCTCTGTGATTGTTTTCGTTCACAAGAACTCGCCTCGAAACTACTTAGTCGCACTAACACTTCTATAACTAAGTTTTGTGGCTATTTAGTGTTTGATTTTATAGGATCACCTATTCACCCCCTCTAGGTGCTCTCAATTGGTATCGGAGCCATACTCTTCATTCAAGGGACTAACCGCTCGAAGAGATGGATCCTAAGGGAAAGGGGATGATGGTCAACAACAAGGAGGAGTCCCTCTTCAACGAGCCAAGGGACGACAAGCCCACTGACTCAGGTTCGAGTCACAGGAAGAGGGATGGGAAGAAGAAGAGGCACATTAAGAAAATCATCTACTACGACAGCGATGCCTCCTCTTCTTCACCAAGAGACGACGACGACGACTCTTCGTCGACGAAGAAAACGGTTAATCAGAACTACCCTTTTGACTATTCTCGCATTTCGTACAACTCAAATGCTCATTTACTATCAATTCCACTTGGGAAACCCCCACACTTCAATGGAGAAGACTATTCTTTCTGGAGTCATAAAATGCGTAGTCATTTATTTTCTCTCCATCCTAGTATCTGGGAGATTGTTGAAAACAGAATGAATTTTGATAGTACTGATAATCCGGTTTTTTATAAATGAGCAAATCCATAAGAATGCCCAAGCTACTACTGTTTTGCTAGCATCTCTTTGCAGGGATGAGTACAATAAGGTGAGTGGCTTGGACAACGCCAAATAGATCTAGGACACCCTCAAGATATCACATGAGGGAAATGATGCCACCATGATCACCAAGATGGAACTGGTGGAGGGTGAGCTAGGGAGGTTCGCAATGATCAGGGGAGAGGAGCCAACACAAACCTACAACAGGCTCAAGACCCTGGTCAACAAGATACGAAGCTACGGAAGCACAAGATGGACGGATCATGATGTCGTCCGACTCATGCTAAGGTCTTTTACTGTAATTGACCCCCATCTTGTCAATCTTATTCGTGAAAATCCCAGGTACACCAAAATGACGCTCAAGGAGATCCTCAGAAAATTCGTGAGCGGGCGCATGATGGTGAAGGAGGCTCGATATGTGGATGTTGCACTAAACGGTCCACTACCCGTCTATGAGCCACAGCCCGATGCTCTCAAAGCAGCTAGTAGCAAGGAGACGCTACCAAGCAAGGTAGCACAAGTGAAGGCTGTTGGGCTAAATGAAGATGAGATGGCACTCATCATCAAGCGCTTCAAGATCGCACTCAAAGGATGCAAGGAGTACTCCAACAAGAATAAAACAAGGGGAAACGCTCCTATTTCAAATGCGGTAAGACTGGTCACTTTATTGCTCAATGTCCCGATAATGAAAATGACCAGACACAAGAAAGACATGGGAAGAAGGAGAAGAAGAAGAATTATAGGAAGGCGAAGGGCAAGGCACATCTAGGAAAGGAATGGGATTCTGACTGCTCTTTATCAGACTCCGACGACGAAGGACTTGCTGCCTCGGCCTTCGACAAATCCTCACTCTTCCCCAACGAATGCCATACATGTCTTATGGCCAAGGAGAAAAAGGTACGTATTCAGGACACACCCAAGTACACTTCATCTAGTGATGAAGAATATTCCGATGATCAAGTAGACTACACAGATCTGTTTAAAGGACTAGATAGAACCAAGGTAGATAAAATTAATGAATTAATTGATGCTCTAAATGAAAAGGATGAATTGTTAGAAAAACAAGAGGATATTTTATATGAGGAACATGACAAATTTGTTAGTGTTCAAAAATCTCTTGCTTTAGAAACTAAGAGAAATGAAATGCTATCTTCTCAGTTGTCTGCTTGCCATGAAACTGTCTCTAGTTTAAAGAATTTAAATGATGAATTAAATGCTAAACTAGAAGAGGTTGATAAAACTCGTTCATGTGTAGAGCATGTCATTATTTGTAATAGATGTAAGGACTTTGATGTTGATGCCTGTAATAAACATCTTATTTCTATCGCTCAACTAAACGATGAGGTGGCAAGTCTTAATGCTCAACTTAAGACTTGCAAAGTTGATTTTGATAAAACTAAAATTTGCTAGGGATGCCTACACTGTTGGTAGACACCACTCAATTAAGGATGGACTTGGTTTTCGAAAGGAAACCTAGAAATTAACAAGCCAAAGAACTCTCGTTCTCAATAAGGAGAAAGGGAAGGCCCCTATGGCTAATAGTCCACAAAGGAACCATGCCTTTATGTATGATAGGAAAGTTGCTAGTCGTTCTCATTACAATAGGAGTTATGATCATGCTGCTTATAATTCACATGCTATGTTTGCCTCTAGTTCTACTTTTGTTCATGGTAGAAGTAGGCCTAGGAAAAATCATGTTGTAGCTCATGTACCTAGGAGAATGTGCAAAGAACCTTCCACTATTTATCATGCTTGCAATAATTCGTTTGTACTTTCATATAAGAATGCTAAAGTAGTTGCTAGGAAGTTGGGATCCAAATGCAAGGGAGACAAAACTTGTATTTGGGTTCTAAAAGTTATTGTGACTAACCTTGCAGGACCCAACAAGAGTTGGGTACCTAAAACCCAAGCTTAATTACTTGCAGGTTTATGCATCCGGGGGCTCTAGCTGAATAATCGACAGCGGATGCACAAACCACATGACGGGGGAGAAGAAGATGTTCACCTCCGATGTCAAGAACAAGGATTCCCATGATACAATCATCTTTGGAGATGGGAACCAAGGCAAGGTCAAAGTCTTGGGCAAGATTGCCATCACTAACGAGCACTCAATTTCGAATGTATTTCTAGTAGAGTTGCTCGGGTACAACCTTCTGTTTGTAAGTCAATTATGTCACATGGGTTACAATTGCTCGTTTACAAATGTTGATGTATCTGTCTTTAGAAGGAGTGATGGTTCATTAGCTTTTAAGGGTGTATTAGACGGCAAGCTCTACTTAGTTGAGTTTTCGAAAGAGAATGCCGATCTAGATGCATGCTTAATAGCTAAGACTAATTTGGGTTGGCTTTGGCATCACCGTCTAGCACATGTTGGGATGAAGAACCTTCATAAACTTCTAAAGGGAGAACATGTGTTAGGACTAACCAATGTCTATTTTGAGAAAGACAGACCCTGTGCAGCATGTCAGGCAGGGAAACAGGTGGGAAGCACTCATCACAGCAAGAACGTGATGACAACATGAAGACCACTGGAGCTTCTTCACATGGACCTCTTTGGACCCATTGCCTACCTTAGCATCAAGGGAAGTAAGTATGGTCTTGTAATTGTTGATGACTTTTCCTACTTCATTTGGGTGTTCTTTCTGTAGGACAAATCAGAAACCCAAGGGACCCTAAAGCGCTTTCTAAGGAGGTCTCAAAACGAATTTGAGCTAAAGGTGAAAAAGATAAGGAGCGACAACGGGTCCGAATTCAAGAATCTGCAAGTTGAGGAGTATCTTGAGGAGGAAGGCATCAAGCATGAGTTCTTCGCTCCCTACACACCACAGCAAAATGGTGTGGTAGAGAGGAAGAACAGGACGCTGATCGACATGGCGAGAATGATGCTTGGAGAGTTCAAGATGCCCGAGCGGTTTTGGTCGGAAGCTGTGAACACAACCTGCCACGCCATAAACCGGCTCTATCTGCATCGCCTTCTCAAGAAGACCTCCTATGAACTTCTTACCGGTAACAAACCCAATGTTTCTTACTTTCGTGTTTTTGGGAGCAAATGCTACATTCTGGTAAAGAAAGGTAGACATTCCAAATTTGCTCCTAAGGCAGTAGAAGGGTTTTTACTAGGGTATGACTCAAATACAAAGCCGTATAGGGTCTTCAACAAATCATCAGGATTGGCTGAAGTCTCTAGCAACGTTGTATTTGATGAGACTAATGGCTCTCCAAGATAGCAAGTTGATCTTGATGACCTAGATGAAGATGAAGTTCCGACGACTGCAATGTGCACGATGGCGATAGGCGATGTGCGACCACAGGAACAACAGGAGCAAGATCAGCCATCTTCCTCCACGATGGTGCATTCCCCAGCTCAAGATGATGAACAGAAACCGTAAGAAGAAAGGCATGATCAAGGGGGGGCACAAGAAGATCAAGCAATGGAGGAAGAAGCACCATGGGTCCCTCCAACTCAAGTCCAAGCAATGATCCAAAGACATCACCCTATCGACCAGATTCTTGGTGATATCAACAAGGGAGTAACTACTCGCTCACGCCTAGCTAATTTTTGTGAGCATTACTCGTTTGTCTCTTCTATTGAGCCTTTCAAAGTAGAAGAGGCCTTGCAGGATCCGGACTGGGTGTTGGCCATGCAGGAAGAGCTCAACAACTTCAAGAGAAATGAAGTCTAGAGCCTGGTGCCACGTCCAAAGCAAAACGTTGTGGGAACCAAGTGGGTGTTCCACAACAAGCAAGATGAGCACGGGGTGGTGACAAGAAACAAGGCTCGACTTGTGGCAAAAGGTTATGCCCAAGTCGCAGGTTTGGATTTCGAGGAGACTTTTGCTCCTGTGGCTAGGTTAGAGTCTATTCGAATATTATTAGCCTATGCCGCTCACCACTCTTTTAGGCTGTTTCAAATGGACGTAAAGAGCGCTTTCCTCAACAGGCCAATCAAGGAGGAGGTATACGTGGAACAACCCCCTGGCTTTGAGGATGACAGGTATCCCAACCACGTGTATAAGCTCTCTAAGGCGCTCTATGGACTTAAGCAAGCCCCAAGATCATGGTATGAATACCTTAGAGATTTCTTAATTACTATTGCTTTCAAGGTTGGGAAAGCTGATCCCATTTTTTTTACTAAGACTTGTGATGGTGATCTCTTTGTGTGCCAAATTTATGTCGATGACATAATATTTGGTTCTACTAACCAAAAGTCTTGTGAGGAGTTTAGCAGGGTGATGATGCAAAAGTATGAGATGTCGATGATGGGTGAGTTGACCTACTTCCTTGGGTTCCAAGTGAAGCAACTCAAAGACGACAACTTCATTTCCCAATCGAAGTACACTCAGGATCTTCTTAAGAGGTTTAGGATGAAAGACACCAAGCCCGTGAAGACACCGATGGGAATTTACGGGCATGTTGACCTCAACAAAGGAGGTAAGTCCGTTGATCAAAAGGCATACCGGTCCATGATAGGTTCATTACTTTATTTATGTGCTAGTAGACCGGACATTATGCTTAGTGTATGCATGTGTGCTAGATATCAATCCGACCCCAAGGAATGTCACCTTGTGGCCGTTAAGCGAATTCTTAGATATTTAGTTTCTATGCCTTGCTTCGCGATCTGGTATCCAAAGGGGTCTACCTTTGACTTGATTGGATACTTAGACTCCGATTATGCCGGGTGCAAGGTTGATAGGAAGAGCACATTAGGGCTGTGGCAATTCCTAGGAAGGTCCTTGGTGTCCTGGAGTTCAAAGAAACAAACATCCGTTGCCCTATCCACCGCTGAGGCCGAGTATGTTGCCGCACGAAAATGTTGCGCGCAACTACTTTGGATGAGGCAAACCCTCCGGGACTTTGGCTACAATCTGAGCTAAGTCCCACTCCTATGTGACAATGAGAGTGCAATCCGCTTGGCAGATAATCCTGTTGAACACAGCCGCACTAAGCACATAGACATCCGGCATCACTTCCTGAGAGACCACCAGCAAAAGGGAGATATCGAGGTGTACCATATTAGCACCGAGAACCAGCTAGCCGATATCTTCACTAAGCCTTTAGATGAGAAAAGGTTTTGCAGGTTGCTTGGTGAGCTAAATGTCTTAGATTCGCGTAACTTGGATTGATCTATAGCATACATGTGTTTTATTCCTTTGATCATGTCACTTTTTGCATTTAAATCCATTATTGTTTATTTATGGTGCTCAAGTTGTACAAGTCACTCCCCAGACCTCACAAGTCCATATGCAAATGGTGCACATATTAAGGGGGAAATGTGCTACAACTTGACCCTTTGAGACTAATTTGTTGGTTGAGTACACTTGTTGTAGTCTCGAAGGTACATTGAAAGGGAAAATGGACTTGGATGATGCAAAGACTTCCACTGCACTCCGGTATTAGTGTATTCAATTCCAAGTTCATTCTTATGCTCTCATTGCCTTTTTGCTCTTAATTGACATTTTTGGTGAGGCAACGGGGTTAAAGGGCCAAAAATGGTCCCATTTTGGTGCTTAATGCCAAAGGGGGAGAAATTAAGGCCTAAGCAAATGGATCAGCCAACCACTTGTGAATTTTGAAAATAATAGAGTTAGAATTTTTGATTTGTCCAAAATGCTCCTATTGCAAAATTTGGTCTCTTATGGGGAAAATTTTGATTATGGGAAAAGGGGGAGTTTCTGGCACTTGATCAATTTTTCCCTTGGAATATCTCTCGATTTGCCCAAACATGTGTGTTTGACTTAGAGATAGGAAAAAGAATTTGATTTGCAAAAACAAACCAAGTGGTGGCAAAGAGTGATCCAAATATGCCAAATCATAAGCAAAAATAATTTGGTCTTCAATTGCATTGATGTTGCACTCTTTTTGTTGTTTTTTGATGTGTTGGCATAAATCACCAAAAAGGAAGAGATTGAAAGGGAAATGTGCCCTTGGGCCATTTCTATAATTATTTTGGTGATTAAGTATCCAACACAATGTTTTGAACTCTTATGCGCTAAACAAGCAAAAGGTGTAAATCAAAGACAATGTATGTTTCTAGACTTAGTGAATTGTTTTTGAGTACTAACATGGTGCTAGAAACAGTGCTGAGGAAAGAAGAAATGAATTGGAAAGCCAACTCCAGCTCGGCCTGGCACACCGGACTGTCCGGTGCCTCAGGCAAGCCTCTGGTGAAGTAGCCGGTCTCGAGAAGCGACGTAGGCATACAACTATAATTCACCGGACTGTCCGGTGAGTCATCCGCGGCGAACTCGTCGCTCTCGGGAAAAGCAACGGGGCGACGTGGCTATAATTCACCGGACTGTCCGGTGGTGCACCGGACTGTCCGGTGAGTCAACGGTCGCCATCGCCAACGGTCGACCGCGCAATCAACGCGCAACACGTGGCTGCTCCAACGGTCGGCTAGGTGCACCGGACTGTCCGGTGCGCCATCTGACCCACGGGAGCAATGGTAGACTGTGCCCGATTTGTAAGGAAATCGCGCACCGGACAAGCTACAGTGGCTGTCCGGTGCGCCAGTCGACAGAAGGCAAGATAACCTTCCATGTTGATCTCCAACGGCTCCTAGCTGCCTTGGGGCTATAAAAGGGACCCCCTAGGCGCATGGAGCAGGAACCCAAGCATTCTCTAAGCATTCTAAGACATCCAGACTCCGCTCCCATGCATTTGATTCTTCGTGTTAGTGATTTGGGCTCCATTCGAGTTGTGCACTCCCTGAGTTGTCATTTGAGCTCAAGTCTTCACTTGTGTGCGTGGTTGTGCTGCGTATTTGAGTCTTGAGTGTGTTGCTTCTCCCAACCTTACTCTGTGCTTTCTTTGTGATCTCTATTTTAAGGGCGAGAGACTCTAAGTTGTGGAGATTCCTCGCAAACGGAAAAATACACTAAAGGAAAAGACCGTGGTATTCAAGTTGATCATCGGATCACTTGAAAGGGGTTGAGTGCAACCCTCGTCCATTAGGACGCCACAACGTGGAAGTAGGCAAGTGTTGGCCGAACCACGGGATTAAATCGCGTGTCTCTTGTGTTGCTTTCTCTATGATTGTTTTCGTTCACAAGAACTCGCCTCAAAACTACTTAGTCGCACTAACACTTCTATAACTAAGTTTTGTGGCTATTTAGTGTTTGATTTTACAGGATCACCTATTCACCCCCCTCTAGGTGCTCTCAGTGCCCTGAAAAACCTGAAGGTGGCGAGTTCAGAGTGTACGACCCCTGGTGCACCGGACACTATCCGGTGGCCCACCGGACAGTCCGGTGCGCCAGACCAGGGTTCTCTTCGGTTTCTTTTGCTCCTTTCTCTTGAACCCTAACTTGATATTTTTTATTGGTTTATGTTGAACCTTTATGCACCTGTAGAATACATATTATAGAGCAAACTAGTTAGTCCAATATTTGTGTTGGGCATTCAACCACCAAAATCATTTATAGGAAAAGGTTTGACCCTATTTCCCTTTCAATCTCCCCCTTTTTGGTGATTGATGCCAACACAAACCAAAGCAAATGTATAAGTGCGGAATTTAACTAGTTTGCATAAGGTAAGTGCATAGGTTGCTTAGAATTAAGCCAATTTATAATTTCACTAGATATGCATGGATTGATTTCTTTTATTTAAAATTTTGGACCACGCTTGCACCACTTGTTTTGTTTTTCCAAATTCTTTTGGAAATTCTTTTCAAAGTCTTTTTGCAAATAATCAAAGGTATATGAATAAGTTTGCAAGAAGCATTTTCAAGATTTTGAAATTTCTCCCCCTGTTTCAAATGCTTTTCCTTTGACTACAACAAAACTCCCCCTAAATGAAATTCTCCCCTTAGTGTTCAAAAGGGTTTTTCAAAATTTTTGAAAACACTAATAACTTCCTCCCCCTTTTGAAAACACATTAAGATACTAATTTGAAATTTTCGTTTTAAAATTCGATGGTGGTGCGATCCTTTTGCTTTGGGCTAGATCCTTTCTCCCCCTTTGGCATAATCGCCAAAAATAGAGACTTTGAGAGCCCTTTCTATATTTTCTCCCCTTTGGTAAACAACATATGAGTGAAAGATTATACCAAAATTGGAGAGTGATTAACGACAAAGGGTAAATGATACCGATAGAGTGGAGTGGAAGCCTTGTCTTCGTCGAGTACTCCATTTACCTTTCAATCTACGACTTAGCATAAAATACACTTGGAAACACATTAGTCGTAGCAAATGAAAGAGATAAGATCAAAGGTATATAAATGAGCTATGTGTGCAATGCTTCAATCAAAATTCCGAGAATCAAGTATATTTAGCTCATTCCTAAGTTTGCAAAAGGTTTTCTCATCTAAAGGCTTGGTGAAGATATCGGCTAATTGATCTTTGGTGTTTATATAGGCTATCTCGATATCCCCCCTTTGTTGGTGATCCCTCAAAAAGTGATACCGAATGTCTATGTGCTTAGTGCGGCTGTGTTCAATGGGATTCTCCGCCATGCAGATAGCACTCTCATTGTCACATAGGAGAGGGACTTTGCTCAATTTGTAGCCATAGTCCCTGAGGGTTTGCCTCATTCAAAGTAATTGCGCACAACAATGGCCTACGACAATGTACTCGACTTCGGCGGTTGATAGGGCTACTGAATTTTGTTTCTTTGAAGCCCAAGACACCATGGATCTCCCTAGAAACTAACAAGTCCCTGATGTGCTCTTCCTATCAATTTTACACCCTGCCCAATCGGCATCGGAATATCCTATTAAATCAAAGGTTGATCCCTTGGGGTACCAGAGCCCAAACTTAGGAGTGCAAACTAGATATCTCATGATTCTTTTCATGGCCCTAATGTGAACTTCTTTAGTATCGGCTTGGAACCTTGCACACATGCATACGGAAAGCATAATATCCAGTCGAGATGCACATAAATAGAGTAAAGATCCTATCATCGACCGGTATACCGTTTGATCTACGGATTTACCTCCCGTGTCGAGGTTGAGATGCCCATTGGTTCCCGTGGGTGTCTTGATGGGTTTGGCATCCTTCATTCCAAACTTCTTAAGAATGTCTTGAATATACTTTGTTTGGCTGATGAAGGTGCCCTCCTAGAGTTGCTTGATTTGAAATCCTAAGAAGTATCTTAACTCCCCCATCATTGACATCTCGAATTTCTGAACCATGATCCTATTAAACTCTTCACAGGTAGACTTGTTAGTAGACCCAAATATGATATCATCAACATAAATTTGGCATACAAACAAATCATTTGTAATAGTTTTAGTAAAGAGAGTAGGATCGGCTTTTCCGACTTTGAAGCCATTAGTGATAAGGAAATCTCGCAGGCATTCATACCATGCTCTTGGGCTTGCTTGAGCCCATAAAGCGCCTTTGAGAGTTTATAAACATGGTTAGGGTACTCACTATCTTCAAAGCCGGGAGGTTGCTCAACATAGACATCTTCCTTGATAGGTCCATTGAGGAAGACACTTTTCACGTCCATTTGATAGAGCTTAAAGCCATGGTAAGTAGTATAGGAAAGTAATATACGAATTGACTCAAGCCTAGCTACGGGTGCATAAGTTTCATCAAAATCCAAACCTTCGACTTGTGAATAACCCTTGGCCACAAGTCGGGCTTTGTTCCTTATCACCACACCATGCTCATCTTGCTTGTTGCAAAATACCCACTTGGTACCTACAACATTTTGATTAGGACGTGGAACTAAATGGCATACCTCATTCCTCATGAACTTGTTGAGCTCCTCTTGCATTGCCAGCACCCAATCCAAATCTCTTAGTGCATCCTCAATCCTGTAAGGCTCAATAGAGGACACAAAAGAGTAATGTTCACAAAAATGAGCAACACGAGATCTAGTGGTTACCCCCTTATGAATGTCGTCGAGGATGGAGTTCACGGGGTGATCTCTTTGAATCGCCTGGTGGACTCTTGGATGAGGCGGTCTTTGACCCTGAATTTCTTGATCATCTTCCTTGTCTTGATCAATTTCATCTCCCCCTTGATCCTTGTCCTCCTCTTGAGGTGGCTCATCTTCTTGATCTTCTTCTTCATCACCTTGAGCCTGTTCCTCATCTTGAGTTGGTGGAGATGCTTGAATGAAAGATGACGGTTGATCTTGTGTTTTTGTAGGCTCTTCAGATTCCTTAGGGCACACAACCCTAATGGACATGTTCCTTAGTGCGACACATGGAGCCTCTTCATCATCTAGCTCATCAAGATCAACTTGCTCCACTTGGAAGCCATTAGTCTCATCAAACACAATGTCACAAGAAACCTCAACTAATCCAGTGGATTTGTTGAAGACTCTATATGCCCTTATGTTTGAGTCATAACCAAGCAAAAAACCTTCTATAGCCTTAGGAGCAAATTTAGATTTTCTACCTCTTTTAACAAGAATAAAACATTTGCAAAGACTCTAAAATATGAAACATTAGGCTTTTACCGGTTAGGAGCTCATAAGATGTCTTCTTGAGGATTCGGTGAAGGTAGAGCCGGTTGATAGAGTAGCAGGCGGTGTTAATCGCCTCGGCGCAAAACCGGTCCGGTGTCTTGTACTCATCAAGCATGGTCCTCGCCATATCCAGTAGAGTTCTATTCTTCCTCTCCACTAAACCATTTTGTTGTGGTGTGTAGGGAGAAGAGAACTCATGCTTGATGCCCTCCTCCTCAAGAAAGCCTTCTATTTGTGAATTCTTGAACTCCGTCCCATTATCGCTTCTTATTTTCTTGATACTCAATCCAAACTCATTTTGAGCTCGTCTCAAGAATCCCTTTAAGGTCTCTTGGGTTTGTGATTTATCTTGCAAAAAGAACACCCAAGTAAAGCGAGAATAGTCATCCACAATAACTAGACAGTACTTACTCCCGCCGATGCTTATATAAGCTATCAGGCCGAATAGATCCATGTGAAGTAGCTCCAGTGGCCTATCTGTTTGTCATGATGTTCTTGTGTGGATGATGGGCACCAACTTGCTTTCCTGCTTGGTATGCGCTACAAACCCTGTCTTTCTCAAAATGAACATTTGTTAGTCCTAAAATGTGCTCTCCCTTTAGAAGTTTGTGAAGATTCTTCATTCCAACATGGGCTAGTCGGCGATGCCAAAGCCAACCCATATTAGTCTTAGGAATTAAGCAAGTGTCAAGTTCAGCTCTATTAAAATCAACTAAGTATAGCTGACCCTCTAACACTCCCTTAAATGCTACTAAATCATCACTCCTTCTGAAGACAGTAACACCTACACCTGTAAAGAGACAGTTGTAGCCCATATTACATAATTGAGAAAGGGAAAGCAAATTGTAATCTAAAGAATCTACAAGAAAAACATTGGAAATAGAATGGTTAGGTGATATAGCAATTTTACCAAGTCCTTTGACCAAACCTTGATTTCCATCCCCGAATGTAATTGCTCGTTGGGAATCTTCGTTTTTCTCATAGGAGGAGAACATCCTTTTCTCTCCAGTCATATGGTTTGTGCATCCGCTATCAATTATCCAACTTGAGCCCCCGGATGCATAAACCTGCAAAACAATTTAGGCCTTGTTCTTAGGTACCCAAACGGTCTTGGGTCCTTTCACATTAGAAACAAGCACCTTGGGTACCCAAACACAAGTCTTTGATCCCTTGTGTTTGGCCCCAACATATTTGGCAACTACTTTGCCTGATTTGTTAGTCAGCACATAAGATGCATCAAAAGTATTAAATAAAACAATTGGCTCATTTGATGCAGTAGGAGATTTATTTTTAGGCAATTTAACATGGGTTGATTGCCTAGAACTAGAAGCCTCATTTTTATACATAAACACATGGTGATTAACATTATGAGGTTTCCTAGCATGAAGTCTCATAATCTTGAGCTCAGGATAATCAGCAGGATATAAAATGTAACCCTCATTATCCTGAGCCATAGGTGCCTTGCTCTTAACAAAGTTAAACAATTTCTTAGGGGCATTAAGCTTGACATTGCCTCCCTGTTGGAAGCCAATGCCATCCTTAATGTCAGGGCGTCTCCCATTATAGAGCATGCTCCTAGCAAATTTAAATTTTTCATTTTCCATTTCATGCTCATTAATTTTTGCAGTACGTTGATCTATATGATCATTTTGTTGTTTAATTAAAGCAAGGTGATCATGAATAGCATCAACATTAATGTCTCTACATCTAGCATAAATAGTAACATGATCAACACTAGATGAAGAGGGTTTGCAAACATTTAATTCATCAATCTTAGCATGTAATATGGCATTCTCATTTCTAAGATTGGAAATAGAAGCATTGCAAACATTCAAATCTTTAGCCTTAGAAATTAAATTATCATTCTCAATTTTAAGGCTAGATATTGATTAATTCAATTTATCAATCTTAGTAATTAAACTATCATTTTCATTTCTAAGACCGACAATTGAATCATTGCAAGCATTTAATTTTTCAACCTTAGCAATAATGTTAGCATTCTCAGTTCTAAGGTTGGAAATAGTGTCATGGCAAATGCTAAGCTCTTTAGTCAAATTTTCATTTTTCTCTACTTCCTGAGCATAAACATTTTTTACTTTAACATGCTTTTTGTTTTCCTTAATAAGGAATTCCTCTTGGCTATCCAAAAGTTCATCCTTCTCATGAATAGCACCTATCAGTTCACTCAATTTTTCTTTTTGTTGCATGTTAAGGTTGGCAAAAAGGGTAAGCAAATCATCCTCATCTTCACTAGAGCTAGCCTCATCACTAGATGTTGTATATTTAGTGGAGGCTCTAGATTTTACCTTCTTCTTTTTGCTGTCTTTTGCCATAAAGCATTTGTGGCCGACGTTGTGGAAGAGGAGGCCCTTGTTGACAGCGATGTTGGCGACATCCTCGTCGGAGGAGGAGTCGATGGAGCTCTCATCGGAGTCCCATTCCCGACATACGTGGGCATCGCCGCCCTTCTTCTTGTAGTATCTCTTCTTTTCCTTCCTCATTCCCTTCTTATCGTCGCCCCTGTCACTATCACTAGACATAGGACATTTAGCGATAAAATGACCGGGCTTACCACATTTGTAGCACACCCTTTTGGAACGGGGTTTGTAATCTTTCCCCTTCCTTTGCTTGAGGATTTGGCGAAAGCTCTTGATAATGAGTGACATTTCCTCGTTGTCAAGCTTGGAGGCGTCGATGGGGAGCCTACTTGGTGTAGACTCTTCTTTCTTCTCCTCCGTCGCCTTGAATGCGATGGGTTGCACCTCGGGTGTGGAGGTGGCGCCTTGCTCCAAGTTGATGATTTGTTTGGGGCCTTTGATCATCAATTCAAAGCTCACAAACTTTCCTATAACTTCCTCAGGAGACATTAGCTTATATCTAGGATCACCACGTATTAATTGAACTTAACTAGGATTATGAAATACGAGTGATCTAAGAATAACCTTGACCATTTCATGATCATCCTATTTGGTGCTCCCGAGGTTGCGCACTTGATTCACCAAGGTCTTGAGCCGGTTGTACATTGCTTGTGGCTCTTCTCCTTGGTTGAGGATGAATCGACCGAGCTCCCCCTCGATCATCTCCCGCTTGGTGATCTTAGTCACCTCATCTCCTTCGTGCGTGGTCTTAAGCACGTCCTAAATCTCCTTGGTACTCCTCAACCCTTGCACTTTATTATACTCCTTCTCGACATAGAGAGGCGAGGAGTATAGTAGTGTCTTGGGAGTTGAAGTGCTGGATTTGGGCAACCTCGTCCGAGTCGTAGCCCTCGTCCCCCACCGTAGGTACCTGCGCTCCAAACTCAACAATGTCCCAAATACTTGTGTGGAGTGAGGTTAGGTGATGCCTCATCTTATCACTCCACATACAATAATCCTCACCATCAAAAAATGGAGGTTTGCCTAATGGAACGGAATGTAGTGGAGCACGCTTAGAGATACGAGGATATCGAAGGGGCATCTTACTATACTTCTTGCGCTCATGGCGCTTAGAAGTGACGGACGGCGCGTCGGAGTCGGATGTAGAAGGTGATGATGAATCGGTCTCGTAGTAGACCACCTTCTTCATCTTTTTCTTGTCGCCACTCCGATGCGACTTGTGAGGAGGTGATCCCTCCTTGAGCTTGTTGCCGGACTCCCTTGATGGAGCCTTCCCGTGGCTTGTGGACTTGTCGCCGGTCATGATCTCCCTCTTGGCGTGATCCCCCGACATCACTTCGAGTGGTTAGACTCTAATAAAGTACCGGGCTCTGATACCAATTGAAAGTCGCCTAGAGGGGGTGAATAGGAGGAATCTGAAATTTACAACTTAAAACACAATCTAAAAGCCGGGGTTAGCGTTAGAATTAAATCCGAGTCCTGGAGAGAGGGTGAAAACAAATCAACCAAGAAATAAAGCGGATGACACGGTGATTTGTTTTACCGAGGTTTGGTTCTTGAGAACCTAGTCCCCATTGAGGTGGTCACAAAGACTAGGTCTCTTTCAACCCTTTCCCTCTCTCAAACGGTCACCTAGACCGAGTGAGCTTTCTCCTTAATCAACCGGGTCACTTAGACCCTACAAGGATCACCACACAATTGGTGTCTCTTGCTTTGATTACAAGTCACTTAGAGAACAAGAATGAGGAAGAAGAAAGCGATCCAAGAACAAGAGCTCAAAAAACACGAGCAAAACTCTCTCTCTAATCACTAGGAGTTTAGAGTGAATTTGGGACTTCGAGAGGCTTTGATTCTTTTGAATTGTGTCTTGTATTGATTGCACTAGCTCTTGTATTGAATGAGATGTCTGAAAAACTTGGATACTTGGAGTGGTGGTGGTTGGGGGTATTTATAGCCCTCAACCACCACATAGCTGTTGGGGAGGCTGTCTGTCGAAGGGCGCACCGGACAGTCCGATGCACCAGCCACGTCACCCAACCGTTAGGGTTCTGAAGATTCTGACCGTTGGAGCGCTGACTTCATGTCGCACCGGACAGTCCGGTGCTGCACCAGACAGGCACTGATCACTGTCCAGTGCGCCTCTGATGCCTACTCTGACTTCTGCGCGCACTATTCACGCTTTTGCAGACGACCGTTGCGTTGGATAGCCGTTGCTCCGCTGGTGCACCGGACAGTCCGGTGTCACACCGGACAATCCGATGAATTATAGCGGAGTGCGCCCTGAAAAACCCGAAGGTGGCGAGTTCAGAGTGTACGGCCCCTGGTGCACCGGACAGTCCGGTGCGCCAGACCAGGGTTCTCTTCGGTTTCTTTTGCTTCTTTCTTTTGAACCCTAACTTGATCTTTTTATTGGTTTGTGTTGAACCTTTATGCACCTGTAGAATATACATTCAAGAGCAAACTAGTTAGTCCAATATTTGTGTTAGGCATTCAACCACCAAAATCATTTATAGGAAAAAGGTTTGACCCTATTTCCCTTTCAACACCTTCTCGACCATAGCTTCGCCTATAGTGTTTCTTATCCGTGCGTAACCGCAAAAGCGCTCTCTATTTTATATTGCTCGTTTTTATAATATTTTACCTTATATGGTGTAACGTTCTTATATAAGTATATGTTTGTTTGTTCCCATTCATCTTTGCTTCGTGTCGTGAATAGTACATGACCCGTTTCCAAGCTCTAGTGAATCAAAGATCAAGCATTGGCGACCAAGTGATCTAGCTCTTCGAGTTCTACGAGATTGAAGACCCTGAGCACCTGTTTGGTGAAGGCAAGTGTCCTTTGACCTATTTATCTCCTATTCATATGATAATTCACTTCCCCGCATTATATAATTGAAACCTAAGGATTGACTAGCTTTCTATTTATCTTGTCCTTGATTATCTTTTGGGTTATTTTGGTTAGCTTTATGCTAGTGCTCTACTTTAATCAATGAACATGATGAGATACAATTATGATACAATACTTTACATTCTGATTATAATTATGAGCTTGTGATACTAAAGGAGTCTCGGGTTGTTTCCCCAGTATTGCTCAGTAAGGACCTGTTCGTTGGATGACTATCCGGGAAAACAGTGCAGCCACGAGGGTGGTATGGGACGCCCTTAGTTGATTAATTAGAGGAACTTGAGGTGTAGTTTGCTTCGCCGTCGTGCCGTCAATGGGTCCGGGCACAGGTACTTGCTCTGTCGAGGCTGGGTGTTGTTGTTGGTCACTCTTCCTATGGGGAGATGTACTGTGTTTATCAAACTGGAGAAACCTAACGGGCGGCTATGACCTTGGGGAATCTTTGTAAAAGCTACATAGTGAGACCCTACCAATTCACCTTGAAAGTGATCAATGGGGAGTCATGATCCCTGGGCAGAACGAGAATCACGGCTCATGGATAAAATATGCGACCTCTGCAGAGGAATGAAACTGATATATCAGCCGTGCTCACGGTTATGAGCGGCCCTGAGAGCTCCTTTGATTAGAGATACATATGATCTGAGATACAATGGTTCTATTAATGGTTTTAGTTCGATGATGATAATGATGTTCATGGGTTGGTTATTGCTAAAACTTGGCTTCCACTAATAATAAATACCCGACGAACTAAAAGCAACTGCTTTGATCCTAATCCCACATAAAGCTAGTCCATTTCAGCCAAACAGGACATTTGCTGAGTACGTTGATGTGTACTCACCCTTGCTTTCATAAAACACCAGGTTGTCTTTGGTGCAATCTATGCTCAGGTAAAGAAGAAGAAGAAGAAAACGCCGAGGTGGATCTCTAGGAGTTTCAGGACTTCGACGAGTTCGAGGATTAGGCTAGCGACTCCCCAGTCAGCTACCTATGGTGGGTTTATTTATGTTGGCTACGTTTCTATTATGTGCACTTTGATATATATTATGTAAATGGCTCTAGTATGTAATATTATTACTTACTCTTTATTAACATTCGAAGTATTATGCTATGATGAGTCATTTATATAATCGTTGTGTACATGAATTTCTGATCCTAGCACGTACATGGTTCACGTTCGATTTACCTTCCAAAATCGGGTGTGACATGCAAGTTTGGCTGGACTTAGCCAATCTTCTCTAATTTAATTTCTTTTGATTTGAGAAGATTCCTAGCACTCAATAGAATATAGTCAATACCAAAAACAAATTACTAAGTGCTAGAATTATACATTTATTTCTCCAATTTTCTTCTATTTAACTCTGAGCTCATATAAGTTAAAACAACGTGTGTTGAACATCTAAACCAAAACATTATAGAAATGACCCAAGGACACATTTCCCTTTCAATAGTCCAGTAGCAAAGTGCTCATACATTATTACAATTTTCATTTAGTTTGAGTATATGGTATGAAACATAAAACATTTGTGTTCTGCTACCTAGGTGGGTGTTAATGTAGGTTTGGAGATAATAACCATGGTTTGAATCTCCATTTATGTATAATTTTAGTTTTTTACCATTTAAATGTAGGGGAACAACGACGACCGTGAAAACGGTAGAACGAGGAAACCGGTGTATACTAAGGATGTCTCCAACATCGAACGCTAAAGAGTTCGGTACGCTAAATATAGTGTTTGGTGTTGTTCGCAAGGGCTCCAGCAACATCTTATAAAAGGTTCGATAAAATAGCGGTTGTACTTCTTGTGTGCTAAACCTGGCGCACTTCCGTCCGTTCGCTAAAGCTTTTCGGCATATTCTCTCGTGCCAGCTAGAACCTTCTCACCGCTCGCTATGGGGCACGTGTCTCTCGTGTACAACAGAAGCAGTCGGTTCACGTTCACATGAACGCAAAAAAAAAAAATTCTCCACCACGTCAAAGTGTAGTTGTAAAACATATTTAATAATTTTAATATAAATAATAATTTGCATTCTAGGTACTCATACAGTTTTTTATTCTGAACATATCCTATCATAAAAAACGTCCAATTTCAAAGAAAAGTTTACTTCATTTTTTGCGTTACGTACCTAGTTTAAAATTGTATTTAAATGAATATTATAAAAAAATCAATATAGTGTATGAATTCTGTTAGCACAAGATATAGAGGACCAAATTTAGCGAACATTGCTGGAGATAAAGAAATAGAAGGAGAAATCTTTTAGAGTATGCTGTATATGACATAAAATTTTCCTTTAAATTATGAAATTTAGTGGACGTTGTTGTAGACAACCTAAAATTAGCAAAGTGCGTTGTTACGATTTTTATTTATAAAACATAAAAATATGGGTTTAAAGCTAAGAACTATGATTCAAAAATACAATTTATGCATAATTTTAGTATTTTTATTATTTAAAAATGGGGGAGCATAACAAACCGTGAAATTGGGAAAACTGGTTCTTTAATATACTCCCATGTTCCAATTTATAATTTATTTGAATTTTTTTACCAAATTTAACCTTCTCATGTTATTTATTTTTTTTGAAAAAATAAAAAAATCTGACTTAAAATACATTATATGCTAAATTATCATAACTAAAATTAATAATAACTATAAAATAATAATAATTACGAATTTTTAAATAAAATAAGACAGTAAAATTTAGAGAGAAGAGTATCTGTCAAGTCTCAAGCTTCATAAAAAGGTCGCTCCGCTCAGCTGCTCTCTGCGCCTCATAATCGAAAAAACCCAAAGTCACGTTTCCTCCTCAACAAAAACCCTCGCAAAAATCTGGGAACTATCTAGAAGCACCACTCAACAAACCCTAGGTTGCCTGATCGGCTGATCGCTCCATGGCGATCATCTCCGACTTCAAGGACGACGAGGCACCGGAACAGCAGCTGGCGGCTGGCCACGGCGTCGAGGAGGTCCTCGTGGCGGCGTTGGAGAGGAGCGGCGGCGCGCTCCCCTTCCTACAGGCGGCTATCGATGTCGCCCACCGCAGGTCCGGCCTGTTCCGCGACCCTTCGGCGGTGAGCAAGGTCACCGCGATGGCGGCGGCCGTCAGGGCGCAGATCGAAGCCGAGGAGAGGGTGACCAGGGAGGCGGAGGCCAAGAGGAAGGCGGAGGAGGACGAGAGGAAGGCGGAAGCCGAGGCGCAGAGGGCTGCCAAGGAGGCGGTAATGGCGACGGCAGAGGAGAAGCCAGAGAGCACGGTGGAGAAGGACAGCATGGAGGTGGATAAGGAGGAGGAAGCCAACGTGAGACGTGAGTGCTCTATTCCCTTGCTGCCTGTTTTGAAATCGTTATATTGCTACTGCGTTTTAGGGATTTTGGTGCTAACTGCTAGGTGTGATTCCATAAGCTGTATGTTGCATATTCTGGTGATTAGGCTTGTGGAGTTAAGATAAGAACAGTCTTGGTAATCTACACGGAAGATTGGGGGTTGATGCTCTGATGTGGCTTGATTTGGGTTGATCCTCTGATCAACTTATGTGGTTTGATTTAATTATCTAATAACACTCTAGAGTGCATCCTTACACCATTTGGTATTTTCGAACTGCATTCCATTATTAGTATTAGTAGGAAAAAATGCTTGAACTTATAACAGCCTTGTTAGGGGGGAAACTACATTCATTTGCCCTTTATTTGCTTCTAGTTGACCTAACAGTAAATTATCCATGGTCCAATGTCTATTGCAGTCTGATGAAAGTTCTTTCACTGTTGTAGTTGTTTGTTGAGGCTTTGGTTTTTGCTGAATTATAAGGGAGACTATATATAGGTTAAAATTGCTTACATGGTGCCCTTTTATTTTATTATTGCATCTCAATGAGAGTTTCTTCAGATCCAATTTCTACTGCATTTTATGGGACCTCCTAATATAATATATTTTTGTTTCTTTCCTAATAAACAGAACCAAATGCTGGCAATGGTCTTGACTTGGAGAAGTACTCGTGGACTCAACAGTTGCCAGAGGTTAACATCACCATTCCTGTTCCTCAAGGAACAAAATCAAGATTTGTGGTATTTGATTTAAAGAAGAACCATCTGAAGGTTGGTCTGAAGGGCCAGCCACCTATCATTGATGTAAGTAGCTACAGCAACAAATTCTATCTCGTATGGAACGACAATGTTTCTCGTGAACCGAATGTGTTGTTATAAAATACATATTGCGGGCTCAACTTACTCTTATTACTTTTTTTATTACCAGGGCGAGCTCTATAAGCCAGTTAAGGTTGATGACTGCTTCTGGAGCATAGGTAAGTCACTGGGTTTCAGGCTTTCAGCCTGCTTGGACGCACTATTTTGTATGGCTGAATCTGTATCTGCTGAGCAGGCATATGAGCTTGCTTTTCTTTAATCCTAAGCCTCTTAGTGACTGATGTATGGTTGCCTAATGGTAACATTTTGTAGAGGATGGGAGAACCCTGTCCATATTGCTTACAAAGCATGATCAAATGGAATGGTGGAAGTCTGTTATAAAGGGTGATCCTGAAGTTGATACCCAAAAGGTGGAACCTGAGAACAGTAAACTCTCTGATTTGGATCCTGAGACTAGACAAACTGTGGAAAAGATGATGGTAAGACACATAATCTGACACACAACTGAGTTCTGCAGTGGCTTGGAACTAGCTAAATCCTTTATTTGGTTTGTAGTTTGACCAGCGCCAGAAGCAGATGGGCCTTCCAACAAGTGATGAAATGCAAAAGCAAGAAATTCTCAAGAAGTTCATGTCTGAGGTAAGTTGCTTGAAAAAGTAATGATCATCTTTCAGTTCTGATATTTGTATGTAGGTTGGCTTGCCATCCTATTTCTTGCATCTGATTCATTCCTTTTTTTCTTTTTTCTTTTGCCGTGGCAGCACCCGGAGATGGACTTCTCTAGAGCGAAATTAGATTGAGGATGTGTTTGGCCATTTGTCTGAATGCGTTATTAGTATGAAACATTTTTTGATCAGTTTGCATGTAATGCGTCAGAAATATCTGGAGATAGACTTCTCTAGAGCGAAAATAGCTTGAGGATGTGTTCGGCCAGTTATTTCTACCAGTGTGCATTAGGTTGTCTGAGTGCGTTATTAGTATGAAACAAAAATTTTGATCAGTTCGCGTGTAATCGTCAGAAATATCCGGAGATGGACTTCTCTAGAGCGAAAATAGCTTGAGGATGTGTTGGGCCAGTTATTTCTACAGTGTGCATTAGGTTGTCTGAGTACGTTATTAGTATGAAACGAATTTTGAACAGTCTCTTGTAATGCGTCAGAAATATTTTTTAGAACTGTGGCATGTCTTGAACCAATACGATGGCTGGATTATGTCGATTTTTTTGTGCAATCTGTGCTGCTTATTATGCTTGTTAAGTGAAATTCCACTGTGTGCTCACCCAATCACGATAAAACAAAGTAAATCTGTTGGCTCCAATATGGCTGGCCTGTTCTGTCTGCCTATTTTTTGGCCTGACAGCCCATACCATCATCATCACCCAACCACTAATCTCGGTTCATCTCCCCTAAACTTGATAGCCGCTAAGAGCATCTCCAAGAGCTCATAAGAAGTCGAAAAAAAACACAAAAATATGTCTACATTAGTCCCCATTCTCTCTAAAGTGCTTTCAACTTTTTCTTAGCCTTTAAAATTTCTTTATATGTAGCTATAAATGAAAAGGTTTTTAAGCTCCCAGAAACAATCTACCGTTTTAAGGGATTTGTTAAAGAAAGTGTTAAAATCTATTGGAGTGTAAACCCTTACCCTAACAAGGGTTGGGTGGTCTATTAATAGACTTGAGTACTGGGCCAGGCCCATTACAGAGGGTGTCGGTGTTTCGAAACCCGGGGGGGGTCCCTAGACCGACGAGTGAATTGTAGCCGCGCGCCCCAGCCCAGATGGGTCGACGCGAGGCGGAACGCGAAGGGGGGGAAAGGAAGCAGCCGGAGGGAGGCAGGCGTGAGAGAGCGAATCCCGCGGCCTTCGTGTTAGCCCCGCGCCTGAGTCGGGTGCGCTTGCAGTAGGGGGATACAAGCGTCCACGCGGGAGTGGGAGCGAGCGGCTTTGCGCGAGCGCCGTCCCGTCCTTCTCCGCGCGGGCCAACCCTCTGTAAGAGGGCCCTGGTCCTTCCTTTTATAGGCGTAAGGAGAGGATCCAGGTGTACAATGGGGGTGTAGCAGAGTGCTACGTGTCTAGCGGAGGAGAGCTAGCGCCCTAAGTACATGTAGTCATGGCAGCCAGAGAGGTTTTGGCACCCGGTTTGTGTGGTATCGTGGCCGTCGGAGGAGCGCTGGAGCCTGGCGGAAGGATAGCTGTTGGGGCTGTCGAGTCCTTGCTGACGTCCTCTTGCTTCCGTAAGGGGGCCGAGAGCCGCCGTCGTCACAGAGCGTGCGGGGCGCCATCATTGTCTATCTTGCGGAGCGAGCCAGATGGGACGCCGGTCTTGTTCCCCATAGCCTGAGTCAGCTCGGGGTAGGGTAATGATGGCGCCTCCTATCGACGTGGCCGGTCCGCGCCCTAGGTTGGGCGATGTGGAGGCTCCTCCGAGGTCGAGGTCGAGTCTGTCTTCCGTGGCCATGGTCGAGTCCGAGCCCCTGGGTCGGGCGAGGCGGAGACCGTCGGCTGAGGCCAGGGCCGAGTCCGAGCCCTGGGGTCGGGCGAAGCGGAGTCCGTCGTCTCCTGGGGCTGAGCCCAAGTCCGAGCCCTAGGGTTGGGCGAGGCGGAGTTCGCCGTCTTTCGGGGTTGAGCCCATGTCCGAGCCCTGGGTTGGGCGGAGCGGAGTTCGCCGTCTTCCGGGGCTGAGCCCATGTCCGAGCCCTGGGTCGGGCGGAGCGGAGTTCGCCGTCTTCCGGGGCTGAGCCCGAGTCTGAGCCCTGGGTCGGGCGGAGCGGAGTTCGCCGTCTTCCGGGGCTGAGCCCGAGTCCGAGCCCTGGGTCGGGCGGAGCGGAGTTCGCCGTCTTCCGGGGCTGAGCCCGAATCCGAGCTCTGGGTCGGGCGGAGCGGAGTTCGCCGTCTTCCGGGGCTGAGCCCGAGTCCGAGCCCTAGGTCGGGCGGAGCGGAGTTCGCCATCTTTCGGGGCTGAGCCCGAGTCCGAGCCCTAGGTCGGGCGGAGCGGAGTTCGCCGTCATCCGGGGCTGAGCCCGAGTCCGAGCCCTGGGGTCGGGTGAGGCGGAGTTTCCTATGACGCCCGAGGCCGGCCTTGGCTGCTGTCAGCCTCACTCTGTCGGGTGGCTCAGCAGTCGGAGCGGCGCAGGCGGCGCTGTCCTCTTGTCAAACCGGTCAGTAGAGCGGCGAAGTGACTGCGGTCACTTCGGCTCTGTCGACTGGAGGGCATGCGTCAGGTTAAAGGTGTCAGGCCACCTTTGCATTAAATGCCCTTGCGATTTGGTCGGTCGGCGTGGCGATGTGGCCAAGGTTGCTTCTTGGTGAAGACTGGGCCTCGGGCGAGCCGATAGTGCGCCCGTTGCTGGAGGGGGGTCCTCGGGCGAGACGTAGGTTCTCCGGGGTCGGCTTCCCTTGCCCGAGGCTAGGCTCGGGCGAGGCACGATCATGTCCCTTGAATGGACCGATCCTTGACTTAATCGCACCCATCAGGCCTTTGCAGCTTTGTGCTGATGGGGGTTACCAGCTGAGATTTAGGGGTCTTGAGGGTACCCCTAATTATGGTCCCTGATAGTAGCCCCCGAGCCTCCAAGGGAGTACTACTACTCGCTTGGAGGCTTTTGCCGCACTTTTTTGCAAGGGGACCGGCCTTTTTCGGTTGCATTCTGTTCCGGTGGGTGCGCGCGAGCGCACTCGCCGGGTGTAGCCCCCGAGGCCTCGGAGGAGTAGTTTTACTCCTTCGAGGTCTTAGTGCGTTTCGCAACACTTCGGCTGGTCTAGTTGTTCCCTCATGCGAGCTGGCCGTAGCCCGAGTGCACGGTCGGGTCCTAAGTTCTCGGGCTGGTATGTTGACGCTGTCAACGGTTTGGCCGGAGCCGGGTTTGCGAGAGCAGCCCCCGAGCCTCTGCACAGGGCGAGAGGACGGTCAAGGACAGACTCGTCTTTTTTACATACGCCCCTGCGTCGCCTTTCCGCAAGGAGGAGGGGGGAAAGCGCCATGTTGTCCTCGGAGGGCGCCGAACATGGTGTTTCCGTTGAGCTGCTGGCGGGTAATCCGAGCGGACGTCCGTGCCCCATTTGTTAGGGGTCGGCTAGAGGCCCAGAGGCGCGCCCAAAAGTACCTGCGGGTGATCTACCGGACCCGGTCCCCTGTCGACGGGGTCCAAGGGCTCGACGCCTCCCTCTGATGGGATTCCGTTACAAGATCGTTCTCGCTGGTCTCGGAAATGTCCTAGGGTACCTCGGGAGCGTAGCCCGAGCCTTGGTTATGTATCGAACGTACCCAGGGTCATCCCTCGCTCTGTGTCTGAGGCGACTGTCAACCCTTCGAGGGCCAGCCTACGAACCCCTGATCAGTAGTGGGCGCGGAGCCCGAGTGGCCTGAGGCGGCCGTTGAACCCTTCGAGGGGCCGGCCATCGAACCTCTGACCAGTAGTGGGCGCAGAACCCAATCGATCTGAGGCGGCCGTTGAACCCCTCCGAGGGGCCGGCCTTCGAACCACTGATCAGTAGGGAGGCTCGGAGCCTGTTTCCTTCACGGAGAAGGGTCCTTTTCGGGGTGTCCCCCTTTCCCGGTCCCTGTTGTAAGAGAGAGAAAGAGGAAAAGGAAAAGGATACGAAGTCGAATGATGTGGCGTACCTTTTTCGACGTGGTTATTATGGCGAAGGCGAAGTGCCGCTTGCTTCTCCCGCCTGAGGCGCCGCCTGTCCTGCCACGGAGTTAATGCGACGGGGCGAGTGGTTCGCGAGGCGGTCGTTGCGCGTGTGCGAGCCGTTTGAGGAACGGATCACGGGTGCACCGTCTTCACGCCGTGGGAGAGGGCTCCCCCGCTACCCCTGGATGGGACGTGAGCTTGGCTGACGACGTGACCGCTGCTTCTGCCCGCCTGTCACCGCCATTACTGCCGGCCCAATTTTGACCGCATTTGACCGTCGCGCTTGGCTGGCACTGCAGGGTTGCCTCGAGTCACGGTATTGACTCCGCAGTCGAGGAGGCGCGGTAGTGGCGTGAGTGGCGGTGCAGTTGCTCACACGTAGCAACCGGCGCGCCGGTTGCATGACGCGTGGGCCTGGACCTCCATGCTGGGCTCATTGGAGTCAAAGGGGCGCGCCCACTTGGCACGGTTGCATGCCGCCTGCATGGCTGTCCGCCCTTTCACCCGCTGGTCTGGGCGAAAGTGGAGGAGTGCTTGTAACCGCCGGGTGGTTGCATGCACCGCGCGCGCGTGGCAGTTTGGCTTCTTCTCCCCTGGACCGGCTTGCATGACGTGTGGGACCCAGCCCCCGCGCCATGGGGGGGGAGAATCTTGGAGCGTGTCGGAGAAGACTCAACCCGCAACGGTTGAGGACGCAAGTGGGGAGAGTCGCCTTTAAAAGGGGGGCGACCCCCTTGGAGGGCAACCATGTCTTCGCGCTCCCCTCATGCATCGTGCCTTTCCATCTTCCGAGCCCCCCGGATGGGGGACGCCCGTAGTCCTTCCGCCTTGTCGTCGGAGGAACGCAACTTCGTGGAAGTTGGTACCTTTCGGCCATCGTTCGGCTTCAAGGATTTTCATCGTGCAGCCCGGCTGCATCCCCTCGCCGGTGGTCACCCAGGACGGTGACCACCAGCTTGATGGCGGGGAGAAGCGAGCCGGGCTGCGGCCTCCGCCCCGCCCTCGGCTTCAAGGATCTTCATCATACTTGCTGAGGCCACAAGCCGAGCTGATGTCTTTGGGGGACAGCTGGCCGAGGCCTCGGGGTGGCCGACCGAGCCGCCTGCTCGGGCCGGATTCTCGAAGAAAACCCTGGCGGCGATGGCCCGGGTGTGGTGCTGATGTCGTCCTTCAGAGTGGGGGCCCTCCGACCGCGTCGCCGTCCGAGGCTAGGTCAGACCCCGCTGAAGGTGTAGTTGATGCCGAGGGTGCTGCTGCCCCCTTCGGCTGTCGACGTCCGAGCCTGCAGGATCAGGTTGTCTTGTAGTGTGTGTATGTTCTCTGCGGCCGCCGAGGCCTAAACACACCGTCGTCGTGTTGTGAAGCTACGTTTCTTTTCCTCTTGTTTCGAGTATCTGGACTCATTTGTCGGTAACAGAATTGTTTGTGCGGGCGTGAGTTGCTTTTCACGGAAGGCGATGAGTGAGGTATCCGTATCCCGGAGGCGTAGGAATCCCTCGGCTCGGTCGGCCTTGCCGCTTACGCGCGCTCTTACTCGTCCGTAGGGTTCTACTACCGACGCAGTCGAGAAGGCCCGAAAAATCATTTCGGCAGAGGAGCTCTCGAGCATGAAGACTTGTTCAGTCCGCGGAGTCACTTATCCGAACGCGAGTTACTTATCGCAGAAGGTGATGAGTGAGGTATCCGTATCCCGGAGGCGTAGGAGTCCCTCGGCTCGGTCAGCCTTGGCTGCTTACGTATACTCCGTCGTTTTCAGGATCCACTTTTGAAGTAGTCGAAGAGCACGAAAGGCATTCTGGCAGAAAAGATTTTTTTTTCTTTTTTCGAGGGAAATTTCGACGCAGAGGGGGTTGCCCCCTTCTAGCCCCCGAGGGAGGGTCGGGCTTTGCCGAGGCAAGGCTGACCCTTCCTTGACGACCAGACTTGGTGTGTGAACGAGGTATACGAGCAACTTGAAAGCATCTTAAGGGTACAAGCGACGTAGCTGTTGGATGTTCCAAGTGTTGCTGTAGACCTCGCCTTGGCTGTTGGCCAGCTTGTACGTTCCGGGCTTCAGGACCTTGGCGATGACGAACGGCCCTTCCCTGGGAGGCGTGAGTTTGTGCCGCCCTCGGGCGTCTTGTCGCAGCCGAAGCACCAGGTCGCCCACCTGGAGGTTTCGGGACCGAACCCCTCGGGCGTGGTAGCGCCGCAGGGACTGCTGGTACCGCGTCGAGTGTAGTAAGGCCATGTCCCAAGCCTCCTCCAGCTGGTCTAGTGAGTCTTCTCGGTTGGCTCGGTTGCTTTGGTCGGTGTAGGCCCTCGCCCTCGGGGAACCGTATTCCAAGTCTGTGGGCAAGATGGCCTCGGCCCCATAGACTAGAAAGAACGGTGTGAAGCACGTGGCTCGACTCGGCGTTGTTCTCAGACTCCAGACCACCGAGGGGAGTTCCTTCATCCACCGCTTGCTGAACTTGTTGAGGTCGTTGTAGATCCGAGGCTTGAGTCCTTGTAGGATCATGCCGTTAGCCCGCTCCACTTGCCCATTCGTCATGGGGTGAGCTACGGCAGCCTAGTCCACCCGGATGTGGTGATCCTCGCAGAAGTCCAGGAACTTTCTGCCGGTGAACTGGGTGCTGTTGTCGGTGATGATGGAGTTCGGGACCCCAAAGCGATGGATGATGTTGGTGAAGAACACCACCGCCTGTTCGGACCTGATGCTGTTTAGGGGTCGGACCTCGATCCACTTGGAGAATTTGTCGATGGCGACCAACAGGTGCGTGTAGCCCCCGGGTGCCTTCTGCAAGGGGCCAACGAGGTCCAGACCCCACATAGCAAACGGCCAGGTGATGGGTATGGTCTGCAGAGCCTGAGCAGGCAGGTGGGTCTGCCTCGCGTAGAACTGACACCCTTCGCAGGTGCGGACAATTCTAGTAACGTCGGCCACCGCCGTCGGCCAGTAGAATCCTTGTCGGAAGGCGTTCCCAACTAGGGTTTGAGGTGCTGTGTGATGGCCGCAAGCCCCCGAGTGTATCTCTCGCAAGAGCTCCTGGCCTTCGGCGATGGAAATGCATCGCTGGAGGATGCCTGAGGGGCCGTGGTGGTAGAGCTCCTTCCCATCTCCCAGCAAGACGAAAGACTTGGCGCGCCGCGCCAACCGCCGAGCTTCGGCTTGGTCGAGGGGCAGCTCCCCTCGGTGGAGATATTGCAGGTACAGGGTCTGCCAGCTTTGATTAGGCGTGACCTCGCTCGGTTCCCCCTCGACGCGCAGTGCCTCACCCTCGGGGGCCGAGGGTACCTCAGACTGGGCCGAGGGTACCTCGGACTGGGCCGAGGGTACCTCAGACTGGGCCGAGGGTACCTCGGACTGAGCCGAAGGTGCCTCGGGCTCGGGCGTGTCCTTGGTCTTGACGGAGGGTTGATGCAGGTCTTGGGAGAATACGTCCGGGGGAACTGTTGTTCGTCCCGAGGCTATCTTAGCCAGCTCGTCCGCAGTCTCGTTGTAGCGTCGGGCGATGTGGTTGAGCTCGAGCCCGTAGAACTTGTCTTCCAGGCACCGAACCTCATCGCAGTAGGCTTCCATCTTCAGGTCGCGGCAGTGGGAGTTCTTCATGACTTGGTCGATGACGAGCTGCGAGTCACCGCGAGCGTCGAGGCGTCGGACCCCTAGCTCGATGGCGATTCGCAACCCGTTTACCAGAGCCTCGTACTCCGCCACATTGTTGGACGCCGGGAAGTGGAGGCGTAGCACGTAGCGCAGGTGCTTCCCGAGGGGCGAGACAAAGAGGAGGCCTGCGTCGGCCCCCATCTTCATCAGTGACCCGTCGAAAAACATGGTCCAGAGCTCCGGTTGGATCGGAGCCGTTGGGAGCTGGGTGTCGGCCCATTCAGCCACGAAGTCCGCCATGACCTGGGACTTGATGGCCTTCCGAGGGGTGAACGAGATCGTCTCGCCCATGATCTCCACCGCCCACTTCGCAATCCTACCCGAGGCCTCTCGGGACTGGATGATCTCTCCCAGGGGGAAGGATGACACCACAGTCACCGGATGAGACTCAAAGTAGTGTCGCAACTTCCGCCGTGTCAGGATCACCGCGTACAGTAGCTTCTGGATTTGCGGGTAGCGGATCTTGGTCTCGGACAGTACCTCACTGATGAAGTAGACTGGCCTCTGGACGGGCAATGCATGCCCTTCTTCTCGTCTCTCAACCACGATCGCGGCGCTAACCACCTGGGTGGTTGCGGCGACGTAGATCAAGAGGGCTTCTCCGGCAGCAGGGGCACCAAGATGGGCGCGTTCATGAGGAGCGCCTTCAGGTTCCCGAGGGCTTCCTCGGCCTCGGGAGTCCAAGAGAAGCACTCAGCTTTCCTTAAGAGGCGGTACAGAGGTAGACCTCTTTCGCCGAGGCGGGAGATGAAGCGGCTCAGAGCCGCGAGACATCCCATGACCCTCTGTATGCCTTTCAAGTCCTTGATTGGCCCCATGCTGGTGATGGCTGCAATCTTCTCCAGGTTGGCTTCGATGCCCTGCTCGGAGACGATGAACCCCAAGAGCATGCCTCGGGGGACTCCGAAGACACACTTTTCGGGATTAAGCTTTACGCCTTTCGCCTTGAGACATCGGAACGTCGCTTCAAGGTCAGAAAGGAGGTCAGAGGCCTTCCTCGTCTTGACTATGATGTCATCGACGTAGGCCTCGACCGTTCGGCCGATGTGTTCGCCAAACACATGGTTCATGCATCGCTGGTACGTTGCCCCCGCATTCCTCAAACCAAACGGCATTGTAACATAGCAGTACATGCCGAAAGGTGTGATGAATGAAGTCGCGAGCTGTTCGGACTCCTTCATCCTAATCTGGTGATACCCTGAGTAGGCATCGAGGAAAGACAGGGTTTCACACCCAGCAGTGGAATCCACGATCTGATCGATGCGAGGCAGAGGGTAGGGAACCTTCGGACATGCTTTGTTTAGACCAGTGTAGTCTACACACATCCGCCATTTCCCCCCTTTCTTTCTCACAAGCACAGGGTTGGCAAGCCATTCGGGATGGAATACCTCTTTGATGAACCCTGCCGCCAGTAGCTTGTGGATCTCCTCGCCTATGGCTCTGCGCTTTTCTTCGTCGAATCGGCACAGAGGTTGCTTCACGGGTTGGGCCCCAGCTCGAATATCCAGAGAGTGCTCGACGACTTCCCTTGGTATGCCGGGCATGTCCGAGGGACTCCACACGAAAACGTCGGCGTTCGCGCGGAGAAAGTCGACGAGCACTGCTTCCTATTTGGGGTCGAGCTCGGAGCCGATCCGGATCTGCTTGGAGGCGTCGTTGCAAGGGTCGAGAGGGACGGACTTGACCGTCTCCGCTGGTTCGAAGTTGCCGGTGTGGCGCTTCACGTCGGGCGCCTCCCTAGAGAGGCTCTCCAGGTCAGCGATGAGGGCCTCGGATTCAGCGAGGGCCTCGGCGTACTCCACGCACTCCACATCGCATTCGTATGCGTGTCGGTACATGGGCCCGACGGTGATGACCCCGTTGGGGCCCGGCATCTTGAGCTTGAGGTAGGTGTAGTTGGGGACGGCCATGAACTTGGCGTAGCATGGCCTCCCCAGCACTGCGTGGTAGGTTCCTCGAAACCCGACCACTTCGAACGTGAGGGTCTCCTTTCGAAAGTTGGAGGGCGTCCCGAAGCAGACGGGTAGGTCGAGTTGTCCGAGGGATTGAACGCGCTTCCCAGGGACGATCCCGTGGAAAGGCGCAGCGCCCGTCCGGACCGAGGATAGATCGATCCGCAGGAGCCCGAGGGTCTCGGCGTAGATGATGTTGAGGCCGCTGCCTCCGTCCATGAGGACCTTGGTGAGCTTGACGTTGCCGATGATGGGGTCAACAACGAGTGGGTATCTCCCCGGGCTCGGCACATATTCTGGATGGTCGGCCCGGTCGAAGGTGATGGGCTTGTCGGACCAGTCTAGGTAGACTGGCGCCGCCACCTTTACCGAGCAGACCTCCCGACGCTCTTGCTTGCGGTGCCGAGCCGAGGCATTCGCCACTTGCCCGCCGTAGATCATGAAGCAGTCGCGGACCTCGGGGAACCCTCCTGCCTTGTGATCTTCCTCCTTCGCGTCGTCGAGGGCCTTGCCACCCTCCGCGGGTGGCCTGGCCTTGTGGAAATGTCGTAGAAGCATGGCACACTCCTCAAGGGTGTGCTTGACGGGCCCCTGATGATAGGGGCACAGCTCCTTGAGCATCTTGTCGAAGAGGTTGGCACCTCCGGGAGGTTTCCAAGGGTTCTTGTGCTCGGCGGCGGCAACAAGGTCCGCGTCGGCGGCGTCGCGTTTCGCTTGCGAATTCTTCTTGCCCTTCTTCTTGGCGCCGCGCTGAGTTGACGCCTCGGGAGCATCTTCCGGTGGGCGGCCCTGGGGCTGCTTGTCCTTCCGGAAAATGGCCTCAACCGCCTCCTGGCCAGAGGCGAACTTGGTGACGATGTCCATCAGCTCGCTCGCCCTGGTGGGGGTCTTGCGACCCAGCTTGCTCACCAGGTCGCGGCAGGTGGTGCCGGCGAGGAACGCGCCGATGACATCTGAATCGGTGACGTTGGGCAGCTCTGTGCGCTGCTTCGAGAATCGCCGGATGTAGTCCCGGAGAGACTCTCCCGACTGCTGGCGGCAGCTTCGGAGATCCCAGGAGTTCCCAGGGCGCACATACGTGCCCTGGAAATTGCCGGCAAAGGCTTGGACCAGGTCGTCCCAGTTGGAGATCTGCCCCGGGGGCAGATGCTCCAGCCAGGCTCGAGTGGTGTCGGAGAGGAACATGGGGTGGTTGCGGATGATGAGGTTGTCATCGTCCGTTCCACCCAGTTGGCAGGCCAGCCGATAGTCCGCGAGCCACAGTTCTGGTCTCGTCTCCCCCGAGTACTTTGTGATAGTAGTCAGGGTTCGGAACCGGGTCGGGAACGGTGCCCGTCGTATGGCGCGGCTAAAAGCCTACGGACCGGGTGGTTCCGGCGAAGGACTCCGATCCTCCCCGCTGTCGTAGCGTCCCCCACGCCTGGGGTGGTAGCCTCGACGCGCCCTATCGCCGAGGTGGGCCCGACGGCTGTGATGATGACGCTCGTTGCCGAGGCGACCCGGGACTGCAGGCGCTGTGTTGCGCTTGCGCCCGGAGTGGACCGAGGCTTCCTGCATGAATCGGGAAGTCGCGGCGCGATGTTTCGAGGGGAACCCCTGCCTTCGGGAGGTAGAGCTTTCGGCCCGTCGGACCGCGGCGTCCTCCAGGAGATTCTTGAGCTCTCCCTGGATACGTCGCCCTTCGGTGGTTGATGGCTCCGGCATCGCGCGGAGGAGTATTGCCGCTGCAGCCAGGTTCTGGTCGACTCCGCTGGAATCCGACGGCGGCCTCACCCTGACGTCATCGGTGATGCGGTGCTGGATGTCCTAGGGGAGATGACGCGCTTCTCCGGCCAGGGGTTGGACCGCCCATTCCTGCCCGATGTCCCGGCGGATCGGCACAAGCGTTCCTGCTCCCTCGTCGAGCCTGGCCTGCCTCTCGCGGATATGCTCGAGCTGTGGGTCAGGACCCCCCGCCGAGACGGGGACCATAGCTAGCTCCCGAAGGATGTCAACGCGAGGCACGGGCCTAGGGGGATCACCGTTTTCCGGCATACCAGGATGGTTGCCTTCGCCGGGATCCCCTAGATCGACGTGGAAACATTCACGACTTGGGCCGCGGTCCTCATTGTCGAGGCCACGGCTGCCGTCGGAACAGTCAGAAAGGCAGTAGTCACATGCGGTCATGAAGTCCTGCACGGCACTGGGGTTACCAAGTCCGGAGAAATCCCAACAGAGGTCGGGCTCGCCATCTTCCTCGGACCCCAAGGGCTCGTAGGTCGAGTCGGCCATCAGTCGGTCCCAGGGTGACCGCACACGATACCCAGAGGGTTTGGACTCGCCTCTAAGAGAGTGCTCACCGAAGCGGAGTCGCTTGGTGGGTCGAGGCCGAATCCAAAAGACGTGAGACAGGAATCGGTCGGTACCTTTCGGTCGACGGTCGGTGACGAGGTCGCGTCTGGGACTGACTGCACCGTTGTCTCAGGTACGAGGGTGACGCCCAGCAAGTCCTTCGCGAGCATGCTGGCGTCGTGCGTTTGCTTGAGATTGGCGTGTTGCGGGGAGGCGACGCTCGTCTTTGTCTCAGACGCGAGATCGATGCCCGACGCGCCCTTCGTTAGGGCGCTGGCGCCGTCGACTCGCTCGATAGCCAACGAGGTGCCGCTTCCTGCTTGGCCTTGGTTGCCTCGCCTCCTCCTCCGTCGGTGGGGGAGGGGACGGGAGAAGCCCGAATGTCGTCCTTCCACCATGTGGGGAAGGCGTAGTTGATTTCCCCGCCGGCGAGCGGGTTGTCGACCGCCATTGTCGCTGTCGCGCGGCGGGGGAAGGAGTATCATGTCGTAGCTGCCGTCGAGGGACATGAACACAAGATTCCCGAAACGGAGCACCGTCCCGGGCTAGAAAGGTTGATGGAGACTACCCATCTAGAGCTTGACGGGATGCTGTTCGTCAACACGCAGCAGGCCCCTACCTGGCGCGCCAACTGTCGGTGTTTCGAAACCCGGGGGGTCCCTGGACCGACGAGTGAATTGTCGCCGTGTGCCCCAGCCCAGATGGGTCGACGCGAGGCGGAACGCGAAGGGGGGAAAGGAAGCAGCCGGAGGGAGGCAGGCGTGAGAGAGCAAATCCCGCGGCCTTCATGTTAGCCCCGCGCCTGAGTCGGGTGCGCTTGCAGTAGGGGGATACAAGCGTCCACGCGGGAGTGGGAGCGAGCGGCCTTGCGCGAGCGCCGTCCCGTCCTTCTCCGCGCGGGCCAACCCTCTGTAAGAGGGCCCTGGTCCTTCCTTTTATAGGCGTAAGGAGAGGATCCAGGTGTACAATGGGGGGTGTAGCAGAGTGCTACGTGTCTAGCGGAGGAGAGCTAGCGCCCTAAGTACATGCCGTCGTGGCAGTCGGAGAGGTTTTGGCACCCGGTTCGTGTGGTGTCGTGGCTGTCGGAGGAGCGCTAGAGCCTGGCGGAAGGACAACTGTTGGGGCTGTCGAGTCCTTGCTGACGTCCTCTTGCTTTCGTAAGGGGGCCGAGAGCCGCCGTCGTCACAGAGCGTGCGGGGCGCCATCATTGTCTATCTGGCGGAGCGAGCCAGATGGGACGCCGGTCTTGTTCCCTGTAGCCTGAGTCAGCTCGGGGTAGGGTAATGATGGCGCCTCCTGTCGATGTGGCCGGTCCGCGCCCTAGGTTGGGCGATGTGGAGGCTCCTCCGAGGTCGAGGTCGAGTCTGTCTTCCGTGGCCGTGGTCGAGTCCGAGCCCCTGGGTCGGGCGAGGCGGAGACCGTTGGCTGAGGCTAGGGCTGAGTCCGAGCCCTGGGGTCGGGCGAAGCGGAGTCCGTCGTCTCCTGGGGCTGAGCCCAAGTCCGAGCCCTGGGGTCGGGCGAGGCGGAGTTTGCCGTCTTCCGGGGTTGAGCCCATGTCCGAGCCCTAGGTCGGGTGGAGCGGAGTTCGCCGTCTTCCGGGGCTGAGCCCATGTCCGAGCCCTGGGTCGGGCGGAGCGGAGTTCGCCATCTTCCGGGGCTGAGCCCAAGTCCGAGCCCTGGGTCGGGCGGAGCGGAGTTCGCCGTCTTCCGGGGCTGAGCCCGAGTCCGAGCCCTGGGTCGGGCGGAGCGGAGTTCGCCGTCTTCCGGGGCTGAGCCCGAGTCCGAGCCCTGGGTCGGGTGGAGCGGAGTTCGCCGTCTTCCGGGGCTAAGCCTGAATCCGAGCCCTGGGTCGGGCGGAGCGGAGTTCGCCGTCTTCCGGGGCTGAGCCCGAGTCCGAGCCCTGGGTCGGGCGGAGCGGAGTTCCCCGTCTTCCGGGGCTGAGCCCGAGTCCGAGCCCTGGGTCGGGCGGAGCGGAGTTCGCCGTCTTCCGGGGCTGAGCCCGAGTCCGAGCCCTGGGGTCGGGCGAGGTGGAGTTTCCTATGACGCCCGAGGCCGGCCTTGGCTGCTGTCAGCCTCACTCTGTCGGGTGGCTCAGCAGTCGGAGCGGCGCAGGCGGCGCTATCCTCTTGTCAAACCGGTCAGTAGAGCGGCGAAGTGACTGCGGTCACTTCGGCTCTATCGACTGGTGGGCGTGCATCAGGTTAAAGGTGTCAGGCCACCTTTGCATTAAATGCCCCTGCGATTTGGTCGGTCGGCGTGGCGATGTGGCCAAGGTTGCTTCTTGGTGAAGACTGGGCCTCGGGCGAGCCGATAGTGCGCCCGTTGCTGGAGGGGGGTCCTCGGGCGAGACGTAGGTTCTCTGGGGTCGGCTTCCCTTGCCCGAGGCTAGGCTCGGGCGAGGCACGATCATGTCCCTTGAATGGACCGATCCTTGACTTAATCGCAGCCATCAGGCCTTTGCAGCTTTGTGCTGATGGGGGTTACCAGCTGAGATTTAGGGGTCTTGAGGGTACCCCTAATTATGGTCCCCGACAGAGGGTCGAGACAGTAATTACATGGGGAAAAACCCCCAAACCCTAAACGGGTATTCTAACACCCCCGCAGTCACAACTCTATCCGGTACAGATGTTGAGACTGGAGCGAAAGTCTAAAAATACACTCGACGGTAACCCCTTGGTGAAGATGTCAGCGAATTGCAGTGTGGTGGGGACGCGGAGAACCCGAACGTCACCGGCAGTGACACGCTCGCGGACGAAGTGCAGGTCAATCTCCACGTGCTTCACGCGCTGATGCTGCACGTGATTGGTGGAGAGGTAGACCGCGCTGACGTTGTCGCAGTAGACGAGGGTGGCTCGCTGAAGGGGACTGTGGAGCTCGTGGAGGAGTTGTTGTAGCCAGGAGGCCTCTGCCACGCCGTTGGCCACGGCGTGGTACTCGGCCTCAGCGCTGGAACGAGAGACGACGGGCTGCCGTTTGGCGGCCCAAGAGACGAGGTTGGCGCCCAGGAACACGGCGTAACCGGAGGTGGACCGGCGTGTGTCGGGACAGCCAGCCCAGTCAGCATCGGTGTAGAACAAGCTCCGACGTCGGGGATGGTCGGAGTAGGAGGCCGTAGTCGAGGGAGCCGCTGAGGTAGCGCAGAATCCGCTTGAGCGTGGTGAGATGGGGCTCCCGCGGAGTGTGCATATGCAGGCACACCTGCTGGACGGCGTAAGCGATGTCGGGCCTGGAGAAGGTGAGGTACTGGAGCGCGCCGGTAAGGCTCCGGTAGGACGTCGCGTCGGCGACCGGAGGCCCGTCGTCCTCAGAGAGCTTGGCCTGGGTGTCGATATGCGTGGAGCAAGGCTTGCAGTCAGACATGCCAGCCCGCTCCATGATGTCGATGGCGTACTGGCGCTGGTGGAGGAAGAGACCCTGAGGCCGGCGCTCAGCGGTGATGCCGAGGAAGTGGTGTAGGGGCCCCAGGTCCTTCATGGCGAATTCTCGCTGAAGGGCGACGATCGTGCGGTGAAGAAGGTCGGCGGTGGATGCCGTGAGCACAATGTCGTCGACGTAGAGCAGGAGGTAGACGGTGTCATCGCCGCGCCGGTAGATGAACAGGGACATGTCCAACTTGGCCTCGATGAAGCCAATGGAGGCCACGTAGGACGCGAAGCGACTGTACCAAGCTTGTGGCGCCTGCTTGAGGCCGTACAGGGACCGGTTTAGCCGGCAGACCAGATCCGGATGGTCAGCGTCGACGAAGCCGATGGGCTGGCTGCAGTAGACAGTCTCCGTCAGAGTGCCATGGAGGAAGGCATTCTTGACGTCGAGCTGGTGGATCGCCCAGTCGCGGGAGAGGGCGAGGGAGAGGATGGCGCGAACAGTGGCGAACTTGACGATAGGGCTGAAGGTCTCGTCGTAGTCCACTCCGGGGCGCTGGGTGAAGCCCCGAAGGACCCAACGGGCCTTGTAGCGGTCGAGGGAGCCGTCCGAGGTCAGCTTGTGGCGAAATAGCCACTTGCCGGTGACCACGTTGGTGCCTGGTGGACGCGGCACCAGGTCCCAGGTGTGATTGGCCAAGAGGGCCATGTACTCCTCCTCCATAGCATGACGCCAATGTAGGTCAGCGAGGGCAGCGCGAACGGAGGAGGGCACAGGGGATGCGTCCAGAGGAGTGCAGGTCGTATCCGCTGCCAGGATCAGCCGGTCGACGGGGCGAAGAATGCCAGCGGTGCGCCGAGTCACCATCGGGTGGACGTACCCGGGGTCGCGGTGGATGGCGACCGGGTGGTACACTGACGACTCGGAGCAGGCCGCCGGAACGTCGGGAGCGGCGTGGGCCGCTGGAACGTCAGGAGCGGCGGGTATGGCCAGCTCGCGGCGGTGATAGACGATGACAGGGTCGGCAAAGCGGGTCGTGCTCGTCGACGAGCCCGAGTCGGTAGGCACCGAGGTGGCGGCGTGACTGCGACGGTGGTAGACGAGCGTGGGGTCGGCGAAGCGAGTCAGGGTCGACGGGGCCGCGCGTGGCGCAGGCGTGATCGACGAGGCCGCGCGTGGCGCAGGCGGGGTCGTCGGGGTCGCCGGGGCCGCGCGTGGCGCAGGTGGGGTCGCCGGGGCCGCGCGTGGCGCAGGCGTGATCGACGGGGCCGCGCGTGGCGCATGCGTGATCGATGGGGCCGCGCGTGGCGCAGGCATGATCGACGGGGCCGCGCGTGGCGCGGGAATGGGCGCGAGCGGTGGCGTCGTGGCCGCACGAGGTACGGGTAACGGCGCAAGGCGGGGCGCCGGGGGTGGGGGGGGAACCAGATCAGACTCGAGGAGTGAGTCTAGATCGGTGGGTGGGGTGGAGCCTGCAAGGGGAAACACATCTTCGTCGAAGACGACGTGACGAGAGATGATGATGCGATGGGAGGTGAGGTCCAGGCACCGATACCCCTTGTGGTCAGGGGAGTAGCCGAGGAAGAGGCATCGAGTGGAGCGAGGAGAAAGCTTGTTAGGGGCGGTAGCGGAAGTGTTGGGGTAGCAGGCACAGCCGAACACGCGCAGGTGGTCGTAGGAAGGGGCTGTGCCGTACAGGGCAAAGTGAGGTGTAGGGTGGCTCACCGCCTTCGAGGGAAGATGGTTGAGGAGATGCGTGGCAGTATGAAGGGCCTCTGCCCAGTAGGTGGTAGGGAGAGACGCCTGAAAGAGAAGGCAGCGGATCATGTTGCTGGTGGTGCGAATTATGTGCTCGACCCAACCGTTCTGAGTAGAGGTGTAGGGACGCGAGAGACGCAACTGGACGCCGTGAGGAAGAAAGAACGGGAGGCGTTGTTGTCGAACTCGCGGCCATTGTCGCACTGCAGGGCACGGACCGGGCGCCGAAACTGGGTGGATACCCAGGCGAAGAAGTGAGTGAGGGTGGTAAACGTGTCGGACTTCAGCCGAAGGGGGAAAGTCCAAAGGAAATGGGAGTAGTCGTCCAGAATGACCAGATAGTATTTGTAGCCGGAGAGGCTAAGGATAGGAGATGTCCAGAGATCACGGTGGACAAGGTCAAAGGCCTGAACAGCCCTGGACGTGGAAGTGGAAAAAGGAAGATGGGAGTGACGGCCGAGCTGACAAGCATGACAGAGGCGCTTAGAAGAGCCCCGAGTATAGGATATGTCGGAGTGGCCGGAAAGCTGGGACATGACGTCAGGTCCTGGGTGCCCGAGGCGACGGTGCCAAATGGCAGAGGAGGTGGTGGTGGTAGTAAGAGCATGTGATGTGGTGGTAGTAGTAAGTATAGGAGAGGAGGCTACTCTGGTGTGGGGAGTGGAGGGCAAGTGAAGAGAATAGAGGGGGGCCGGAGCTGTCACAGCGAGCGAGCACAACATGTGTGGGAAGGTGGCATATGGTGAGGCCCCAGGGGTTGAACTCCATAGAGCACTGGTTGTCACTAGTGAAGCGACGAACCGAGAGGAGGGGATGAGTTAGTCCGGGAGCAACAAGGACGTCGTTAAGGCAGAATGGTCCTAGAAGAACCGATGTACCTACTGAGGTGACCGGGAGGGTGGAACCGTTGCCGACGACGATGGAGGTAGGATGTGAGGGGTGGGGTGGATGGGAGTGGAGTAACGAATTAGTGGTGGGGGTAGTGTGGAAGGAGGCCCCGGAGTCAACCACCCAATCGGTGGTGGTTCGGGGAGGTGGAAGTGGCGAAGGTACGGTGTGAGCGGAGAGGGCCAGAGAAGGTGCCCCGACAGAGGCACTAGGAAGGGAGGGAGATGACACGGGCTCAACCGCTAGGGAGGCGATCGCAGCACGTGGGAAGACAAGCGGTCCACGCACGTGACGGCCCGCCTGAGGGTGGACCTCGACGCAGTCCCGAAGAATAGGGTTCCAGACTGGATCGAAGGACACGAACATGCCCCGGATGAGTTGGCCGTCGTGGAGGAGGACACACACAGTCACGAGAGCGGCGGGCGAGGTAAAGCTCATGGCGACCGGTGTGGGAGGGTCGTGTCACTGCTGGGCCAGGGCACGGTCACCCGGCGCAGGGAGGCGCGGACTGGACAGCCGGGCGCGGAATAGGAAGGGCGCGAGCAGGAAGGGCGTGGCTGGCGGTGGGGGCGGTGGCGCCTGAGCTGGTCGGCCACAAACCCTAGATCAAGATGATGAGTGTCGGTGTTTCGAAACCCGGGGGGTCCCTGGACCGACGAGTGAATTGTCGCCGCGTGCCCCAGCCCAGATGGGTCGACGCGAGGCGGAACGCGAAGGGGGGAAAGGAAGCAGCCGGAGGGAGGCAGGCGTGAGAGAGCGGATCCCGCGGCCTTCGTGTTAGCCCCGCGCCTGTGTCGGGTGCGCTTGCAGTAGGGGGATACAAGCGTCCACGCGGGAGTGGGAGCGAGCGGCCTTGCGCGAGTGCCGTCCCGTCCTTCCCCGCGCGGGCCAACCCTCTGTAAGAGGGCGCTGGTCCTCCCTTTTATAGGCGTAAGGAGAGGATCCAGGTGTACAATGGGGAGTGTAGCAATGTGCTAACGTGTCTAGCGGTGGGGAGCTAGCGCCCTAAGTACATGCCATCGTGGCAGCCAGAGAGGTTTTGCCACCCGGTTCGTGTGGTGTCGTGGCCGTCGGAGGAGCGCTGGAGCCTGGCGGAAGGACATCTATTGGGGCTGTCGAGTCCTTGCTGACGTCCTCTTGCTTCCGTAAGGTGGCCGAGAGCCATCGTCGTCACAGAGCGTGCGGGGCGCCATCATTGCCTATCTGGCGGAGCGAGCTAGATGGGACGCCGGTCTTGTTCCCCGTAGCCTGAGTCAGCTCGGGGTAGGGTAATGATGGCGCCTCCTGTCGACGTGGTCGGTCCGCGCCCTAGGTTGGGCGATGTGGAGGCTCCTCTAAGGTCAAGGTTGAGTCTGTCTTCCGTGGCCGTGGTCGGGTCCGAGCCCCCGGGTCGGGCGAGGCGGAGACCGTAGGCTGAGGCCAGGGCTGAGTCCGAGCCCTAGGGTCGGGTGAAGCGGAGTCCGTCGTCTCCTGAGGCTGAGCCCAAGTCCGAGCCCTGGGGTCGGGCGAGGCGGAGTTCGTCGTCTCCTGGGGCTGAGCCCGAGTCCGAGCCCTGGGTCGGGCGGAGCGGAGTTCGTCATCTTTCGGGGCTGAGCCCGAGTCCGAGCCCTGGGTCGGGCGGAGCAGAGTTCGCCGTCTTCCGGGGCTGAGCCCGAGTCCGAGCCCTGGGTCGGGCGGAGCGGAGTTCGCCGTCTTCTGGGGCTGAGCCCGAGTCCGAGCCCTGGGTCGGGCAAAGCGGAGTTCGCCGTCTTCTGGGGCTGAGCCCGAGTCCGAGCCCTGGGTCGGGCGGAGCGGAGTTCCCTATGACGCCCGAGGCCGGCCTTGGCTGCTGTCAGCTTCACTCTGTCGGGTGGCTCAGCAGTCGGAGCGGCGCAGGCGGCGCTGTCCTCTTGTCAGACCGGTCAGTAGAGCGGCGAAGTGACTGCGGTCACTTTGGCTCTGTCAACTGGAGGGCGTGCGTCAGGATAAAGGTGTCAGGCCACCTTTGCATTAAATGCCCCTGCGATTTGGTCGGTCGGCGTGGCGATGTGGCCAAGGTTGCTTCTCGGTGAAGACTGGGCCTCGGGCGAGCCGATAGTGTGCCCGTTGCTGGAGGGGGGTCCTCGGGCGAGACGTAGGTTCTCCGGGGTCGGCTTCCCTTGCCCGAGGCTAGGCTCGGGCGAGGCACGATCATGTCCCTTGAATGGACCGATCCTTGACTTAATCGCACCCATCAGGCCTTTGCAGCTTTGTGCTGATGGGGGTTACCAGCTGAGATTTAGGGGTCTTGTGGGTACCCCTAATTATGGTCCCCGACAGTAGCCCCCGAGCCTCCAAGGGAGTACTAATACTCGCTTGGAGGCTTTTGCCGCACTTTTTTTGCAAGGGGACCAGCTTTTTCGGTTGCATTCTGTTCCGGTGGGTGCGCGAGAGCGCACCCGCCGGGTGTAGCCCCCGAGGCCTCGGAGGAGTAGTTTTACTCCTTCGAGGTCTCAGTGCGTTTCACAACACTTCGGCTGGTCTAGTTGTTCCCTCATGCGAGCTGGCCGTAGCCCGAGTGCACGGTCGGGTCCCAAGTTCTCGGGCTGGTATGTTGACTGAAAGTCGCCTAGAGGGGGGTGAATAGGGCGAAACTGAAATTCTCAAAAATAATCACAACTACAAGCTGGGTTAGCGTTAGAAATATAATAGAGTCCACGAGAGAGGGTGCAAAACAAATCGCAAGCGAATAATGAAGTGAGACACGCGGATTTGTTTTACCGAGGTTCGGTTCTCTCAAACCTACTTGTTGGGGGCTTGTTCTCAAATGCTAAGAATTAAGAACAAGGCAACATAGAAAATGTTAAGTGTTAAAGTCCTTCGTCCTCCAAATCATTATATCCCTTCAGGATATAAAGAATTTCGGACGAAGGTCACGAAGGACGTACCTTCGTGAGTATGATAATAAGCACCGGAATGTTCATACAAATTATGAGATATAAAATAAACATTTAAATATTATCATAGAATCATCTCCATTTTTATTATCATGGATGAATGTAAATGACTTCAAATTACAAATGTACCTTCGGTCCTGAGGAAGGCGAAAATACAAGTGTGATGCGAAAGCAAATGACAGGTTCGCGTGAACAGTACGGGGGTACTGTTCATCTATTTATAGATACAAGACACAGCCTGTGACAAATTACAATTATGCCCCTTACGAAAGCTTGCAACATTGACTCAGACCTTCATGGATTAAAAGGTCATTCTATCTCTATGTCGGTTTGTAATGCCGAAGCTCCATGAAAAGGAACCTTCGGCCATCTCCTGGGGACAACTTCAGCCGAAGCTGCTTCTTCGTGTAAGACCTTCGGCGCAACGAAGCATGGCCCCAACAGTAGCCCCTTTCGCGGCGCTAGATCGTTTTTCGTAACGAGCTTGATCCGTGAAAAAAGCCTCTTAAGCTTCGGGAAGCCGAAGGTCCAAAAAACACCTTCCCTGAGCTCGTTGCCGAGAAACGATTCAACTTCCGAGCTCGTGTCGGACCCACCTTGCAGAGTTACTGTTTTATCTTTGCGGTCCACCGTGCAGCGAGTACAAGTGACTGCCCGCCTGGTGTAAAAATCCTGGCGCTTCGCCTTCTTACCTGCAGCACTATATAAACAGACGAGTAGGTGTGAAGTTACCACAGCATTCATTGCTATTTGCACTGTTTTGCTGCCAAAATTTTTAACTATAGCCGAAGCTTGATTCTCAGAATTGAACGAAGGTCCATCTCGAAGTCTGCTTCGTCAGAAAGAAAGGCTTCGGGAGAAAAAAGAAAAAGAAAAAAGTATTCAATTTCCCCAAACTCAGAATCAAATGGCCAGAGTGCGATCCACTGCCAGGGTTGAGCGTGAAGGGAACGAAGCTGAAGGTTCGGAGACTGTTCCCATCTCCGAAGCAATGCAACGATCCGGTCTAGTAACCGCAGAAGAAACCCCCGCCGCCGAAGCAGACCCGACAACTGCCGAAGGAGAAGAAGAGAACATTGAAGAAACTGATCCCGAAGATGACTATCGCATTGCCATGCCCAGCAAGCCCAGTCACTTGGACTTCGGGAAATCGACTGTTTCAAAGGCTGATCTTTCCAAGATGGTGAAGGCAGGTTATTTCAGTGAAAATCAGAAGAAACTACTTCGCTTCGGGGGAGAAGAAACTACCCCGAAGCCAGAGAAGGACGAGATTGTCATTTTCAAGAGCTTTTTAAAGGCTGGGCTGAGATTCCCTCTTCATGGAATTATTGCAGACGTATTGAAAAAGTTTGGTATTTACTTTCATCAATTGACTCCTAACGCTATCGTTAGGCTTAATGTTTATATCTGGGCCCTCCGAAGCCAGGCGGTGGAGCCGTTTGCCGACAGTTTCTGTCGAGTTCATGAGTTACATTACCAAACGAAGGCCAGAAAAGATGGATTACATGATAACTTTGGTTGCTATAATTTTGCCTACCGGAAGACAACAAAGTGTCCTGTTATCAGCTACCGAAGCAAATGGCCAGCAGGCTGGAAATCTGAGTGGTTTTATGTGAAGGTTGACGAAGATGAAGAGAAGTTGGTACAAAGCCCACTTGATTTAATCTTCGGAGAGACAAGGCCGCGATGCCACATGAAATTAGAAGGTCCCACCTGGGCTGCACTGGGTGAGTTTGAAATTATTTCAGATCATATCGGTACCAGGGATCTGGTTCAAGAATTCTTGGCGTTCAGAGTTTTCCCTACTCTAAAAGAATGGGAAATGCCAAAGCTAGAGGGGGAGAAGAAGAAGGGGGAACTTGTCCGGCTTCCTTACCATTTCAAATTCAAGAAATACTTTAAAAAACCTTGCAAAGAGTGGCTGGACACAGTTGAGGTAATGTGCAATGAAATTCTTGGGAATTATTCCAAAAAAGAAGATCAACTGATGACATCAGCCTTCGGCACCCGTCCGAAGCGAAGGCTGAACCGAGTGCTTGATGCCCTGGGCTTCGAGTACCCTGACTATGAACGGCTGAACAAGGGTGCTGAGGGCCAAAAAAGAAAAAGAGTGGCCGAAACTTTGAACAAGGATGAAGAAAAACCAGCAAAAGAGAAGAAAATTCCCAAGAAGAGAAAAATATCAACTCCAAAGCGAAAATTATCCGATGAAGAGGGGACCCCCGCACCACCTTCTACCAGCGACGTAGAGGAAATCTTAAAGGTAATGACTGAAACCCTGCCCATGAAGCTAAGTCCATTAAGGCCTCAACTGACGAAGCTTTTTCGAAAGGTGGAACAGCCGGAAAAAACGAAGATAACCAAAACAAAGAGGCAGAGAATTATTGCAGTGACCGAAGTTATTGACAAGACGCCACCGAGGGCGTCAATTCAGAAAACACCAGCTGTTGAGGGCACAACAACTGCTGAAGTCGCACCTTCGGAGGTCGCGGCTACCGAAGCCGCTTCAGCCGAAGATTTGAACTTAGAAACTACCATTGAAGACATCGACAAAATTTTATTAGACATGGCCGCAGAAGAAGCTGCCACTGCTGCTGAAGAAACCACGGCCACAGTGCCTGGAAAAGGAAAAGAAATAGCCAAAGATACTTCGGAAGACGAAGCCTATATATTTTAAAATTTAGTTGGGCAAAAACTGTCGAAGGACGAAATAGAAGAGCTTAAAGACTATGCCAAATCTTGCGGATACAGGCCAGGAGCTCTTCTTTTCGGAGGTGTGGACGATGAAAAATTAGGCTGCATCCGAGACCAAACTGGAGCTAAGGTCATCGGTACTCTATCAAAGAGTATCGGTTTTCCGAAGCTAGAGACAGATATCAGCCGCTACCGACGACAACATATCGTCGGCAGCTTATTTTATTCCAATTTTAAGGTAAACAACTTTTTCTCTGACTTCTGTTGTTTTTTTTTAATAATGGAAATATTCCTAACGAAGGTTGTTTATTTGCAGAGCATGTTACTAAGTAAAGCTTTGAGGATGCAGCAAGATCTAGAAGATAAAAAACACGAAGCTATAATCGAAAATCTAGAGAGCAAGATAAAAGAGCAATCAGCTATTATTGAAAAGAAAGACTTTGAACTCCAATCAACTGAAGGCTTGCTGGCAGAGACTGAAGCTAAAGTATCAGAATTGAATTCGAAGCTTATCTGCCAATCAAAACAATTTGAACAGGAGAAGCTAGAGCTTAATTCGAAACTTGAAGCCGAAGTCCAGACCAACTCAGACTTGAAGAAATCATTAACAAGCCTTCAAGACAAGTGCTTGAAATTTAGCAATAACTGTATTGAACAATTAAAAAAGGTCTTTTACTCAGTTGGAGCCAGCAGCGGGAAGTTTAACCCTTCAGCTGAAAATTTACCAAAAGCCTTCGATCATATTGAAGCTGAAATTGAAGAACTTGACGAAGTTATAGCCGGGCACGGTGACTTCTGTGCCTGGGTAGCTTCTCGGGGTACCGCTGCAGCGTTCCTGAAGGCCGGCTGCGAGCATGGAAAAATCGTCAACAGGCCCAACTTCACCCTGTCTCCATCAATTCTGGACGATATTCCTGACCTCGCCCGAAGCATCTCAAATAGATTTATAAAAATGATATGGACAAAAGGCGGGCGAGAGAAGGCTGGAGACGAAGCTCGAAGTCATCTTGATCCAGTAAGAAATCATACTTTGTACTTACCTTCTCCTTCACACTTGATTTTTACTCGCGATACCTTGATTCATGTAGGATGACGAAGCTGAAGATGATGCTTAAAATATATCACCGAAGCTGAAGCTCAGTGAAGATGAGTAGGAGTATACTATAGAAAAAACTCAGGAGACTTTTGTAACAACTTTTGTAAATATAATTAAACTGTTCTTAATGAACTTTGTACATACCTTGTAATATATTCTTACCCTTCTATTGAGGCGCTTTGATGTGGACGAAATTAATATTTTGAGCCGAAGGCGAAAAAACACCTTCCCTTCTTTTCGTACACAACGAAGCATAAAAGACCACTTCTTCTTTTTGCCGAAGCTTTTCTTTTTTGTACACAAGACCGCTTCTTCTTTTTGCCGAAGCCTTTCTTTTTTGTACACAACGAAGCATAAAAGACCGCTTCTTCTTTTTGCCGAAACAACCACTTAGGAACGCAAATGCTATGAATGAATGCTTATGAATGCAAATGCTATGATGTAATGTAATGTGCGAATGAATGTCCAAAACATGTATCCGAAGCCACACTCTCAGCCATTATTTCCTTAGAAACAACCACACATCAGCTCTGCATTCCCTTAGGAACGTCTTTGGAGCTTCTTCGCCTTTTACTTAGGCGGTATCAGCGTTGACTTTTCGCTGTAAGCTCTGCATCCCCTCAGGGACGTCTTTGGAGCTTCTTCGCCTTTTACTTTCGGCGGAATCAGCGTTGACTTTTCGTTGTGAGCTCTGCATCCCCTTAGGGACGTCTTTGGAGCTTCTTCACCTTTTCAGTTTCGGCACTCGATGGTGCGTTCTCAGTTTTTACATTTACATTTTTTGGGGGATTTTGCTCTTATAAGACTAAAAAGGAAATTACACATGATGGCCCCATTAAAAACCTTTCTCCCCCTTTAGAAAGGAAAAGGGTGCCATGAAAAAGAAAAGAAAAAACATAAAAAGTTACATCAAGTTATACATAATATCGCCGAAGCTCATCCGCATTCCAAGATCTTGGAATTTCGTTGCCATCCATGTCCTTCAATCTGTACGAACCAGGCCTTGACGAAGATACTACTAAGAAAGGTCCTTCCCATTTCAACTGTAGCTTGCCCACTGTATCTGGGTTGGCTACTCTCCGAAGCACCAAGTGTCCCGGCTCAATATTTTTTAACCGGACCTTTCTATCTCGCCACTTGACTGTTTCAGCTTGGTATTTATTGATATTCTCCACGGCCTGAAGCCTGATCCCCTCTAAGGCATCTTTTTCCACAAGGCAAGCATCTTCGGGACCTGATTCTGCCGAAGCTACTACTCTTATTGATCCAGCTTTTGCTTCTTCCGGAGTTACTGCTTCGTCGCCGAATAATAATTTGAATGGAGTAAAGCCTGTAGACCTTGATGTTGTTGTATTGTGGCTCCACACCACTTTGGTTAACTGATCTGGCCACTTTCCCCTGGGTTGATTGAAGATTAACTTCATTATTCCTGTCATTATAATGCCGTTGGCCCTTTCAACGAGCCCATTTGACTCAGGATGCCTGACTGATGCAAAATGGATCTTCGTACCAATTTGATCACAGAAATTTCTGAAAGCTTCGGAGTCGAATTGTGTTCCATTATCTACAGTGATGGCCTTCGGTACCCCGAAGCGACAGACAATATTCTGCCAGAAAAACTTTTGGACAGTGGCCGAAGTTATTGTGGCTAATGGCTTCGCCTCAATCCATTTAGAAAAATACTCCACAGCCACTATAACATATTTTAGATTCCCTTGAGCCGGTGGTAATGGACCTAACAAGTCAAGGCCCCACCTTTGCAATGGCCAGATAGGTTGTATCAGCTGTGTCAAAGACGAAGGTTGCTTTTGATCTCTTGCACATTTCTGACAACCTTCGCACTTTTGAACTAACTCCGCTGCATCCGAAGCTGCCTTCGGCCAATAAAACCCTTGGCGGAAAACTTTTCCAAGTAACAGCCTAGATCCGATGTGGGGTCCACACAGGCCTGCATGTATTTCTTTCATTAACTCTATACCTTCGGTTCTAGACAAGCACTTGAGCAGCGGAGCGCAAACTCCATGTTTGTATAATTCCCCTTCTATCATGACATACGAACGAGCTCTTGCCTCTATCCTTTTATTGTAAGCTTCGTCATCTGAAAGGAACTTACCCTGAAGGTAAGAGATTATTTCAGTTCTCCAATCTTCGCTGTAAACAGGAGATATGTTGAGGACTGCTCTTTCAAGGAGCTCCACTGAAGGTGCCTTTATTGTTTCGAAGAACACATCCGAAGGTAACGGCAGCCCCTGTGCTGCAGACTTGGCTAGCAAATCAGCATGCTCATTTTGTCCTCGAGGGATATTCTTGACAGAAAATCCTTCGAAGGAGGCTTCGATCCTTCGGACCGTGTCTAGATATTTTTCAAGCTTCGGATCTTTAGCCTTGCAACTTTTGTCAATATGACCCGAAACAACCTGGGAATCAGTTTTAAGAATCGCCCTTCTGATTCCCATTGCCTTTAATTTCCGAAGGCCCAGGAGCAGGGCTTCGTACTCAGTAATATTGTTTGTACAGCTGAAGTCAAGTCTTGCTGCATAACAAGTTTTAACCTTGGATGGTGAGACCAACACAGCAGCTGCACCTGCTCCGAAGGTTCCCCAAGAGCCATCACAAAACACTGTCCACACTTCGGCATCTTTATTTGCTTCTTCATCCTGAGCCCCTGGCGTCCAGTCGGCAATGAAATCTGCCAATGCTTGAGACTGGATCGAGGATCTATGCACATAATCAATGTAAAATTCATTGAGCTCTGCAGCCCATTTTCCAATCCGTCCAGTAGCTTCTCTATTTCTCATGATATCCTTCAACGGCTGCGAAGAAGGAACAATAATATTGTATGCCTGAAAATAATGCCGAAGCTTCCTGGATGCCATTAAAACGGCATATAATACCTTCTCCAGCTCCGTATAATTTTTCTTTGATACACTAAGGACTTCAGATACAAAATATACTGGAACCTGCTTTTTGACTTGTCCATCAAGCTTCTCCTGGACAAGTGCTGCACTTACTGCCGAGTGCGAAGCTGCCACATATAACAACAAAGGAGCCCCTGGCGTTGGTGGAGTTAATGTTGTTAGATCTATCAAGTATTGCTTCAGCTCTTCGAAGGCTTTTTGTTGACTTGGGCCCCATTGAAAGACTTCAGCTGACTTCAGCACCTCGAAGAATGGTAAATTTCTTTCTGCTGATCTGGATATGAATCTGTTGAGAGATGCCAGCCTTCCTGTCAATCTTTGGGCCCCCTTTCTTGTAGTTGGTGGCTCCATTCGAAGTATAGCTTCGATTTTATTTGGATTAGCTTCAATTCCCTTTGTTGAAACCAAGCATCCGAGAAATTTCCCCTTCTTCACTCCGAAGACACATTTTTCTGGATTCAGCTTCAAACCAGCTTGTCTGAAACTGGCGAAGGTCTCCTGCAAATCAGCAATATGATTTTCCTGCTTCGTGCTTTTTACAATAATGTCATCAACATAGGTCAACACATTTCTGCCTATCTGAGACTGGAGAACCTTCGCAGTCATTCTGCTGAAACTCCCTCCAGCATTTTTGAGCCCCTCAGGCATCCGAAGATAGCAATATGTGCCACTTGGGGTTATGAAGCTAGTCTTCGGCTCATCTTCCTTCTTCATCCAGATTTGATGATAGCCTGAGTAGCAGTCCAGGAGACTCATGAGCTCTGAAGAAGCTGCTGCATCGACTAAAGAGTCTATCCTTGGCAGCGGGAATTCATCCTTCGGACAAGCCTTGTTGAGATCTGTGAAATCGATACACATTCTCCACTTGCCATTGGCCTTCTTCACCATAACAGTGTTAGCTAGCCACTCTGGATATTTTACTTCTCTGATAACTCCTGCACTGAGGAGTCTTTTTACTTCATTGCGAGCCCCTTCGGCCTTGTCATCCGACATCTTCCGAAGCCTCTGCTTTCGGGGTCTGAAGGATGGGTCAACATTGAGTGAATGTTCAATAACATCCCGATTTACTCCACAGAGATCATTAGCTGACCATGCAAAAACATCTTTGTTGTTGAATAAAAACCTTATCAAGGTTTTTTCCTGGTCTTCAGATAATTGCGAGCCCAACAGCACCTTCTGCTCTGCTATGTCCTCACACAATAGCATGGGCTTCGGCTGATCTGCTGAAGCTGCTTTCTCCCTTCTGAATTTGTACTGTTCACAAGCTTCGGCTCCATCTATGTTATGGATTGCTTTGGAGTCAGTCCAGCTTCCTTCGGCCGTTCTAGCAGCTTCCTGGCTTCCATGAATAGCAATAGGCCCTTGGTCCGAAGGTATCTTCATGCAGAGATAAGCTGGGTGAAGAATTGTTTCGAAGGCATTAAGAGTACCGCGACCAATGATAGCATTGTAAGGATACTCCATGTCAACAATATCAAACACAATTTGCTCAGTCCTTGTGTTGTTAACAAATTCGAAGGTTACCGGCATGGTAATCTTCCCAAGTGCTACAATCTGCCGCCCTCCGAAGCCACAAAGAGGGTGCGTAGCATCGTGGATCTTGTCTTCGGGCTCTTGCATTTGTCTGAAGGCCTTAGCAAATATAATATCAGCTGAACTGCCTGTATCAACTAAGACATTGTGGACCAGAAATCCTTTGATCACGCAAGAGATAACCATGGCATCATTGTGAGGATAATCCTTAAGCTGAAGGTCTTCCTGAGAGAAAGTAATTGGAATGTGGGACCATTTTGACTTGATGAAGGGTCCCTGCACTCCAACATGCTGCAAATGTTGGGGGCTTGTTCTCAAATGCTAAGAATTAAGAACAAGGCAACATAGAAAATGTTAAGTGTTAAAGTCCTTCGTCCTCCAAATCATTATATCCCTTCAGGATATAAAGAATTTCGGACGAAGGTCACGAAGGACGTACCTTCGTGAGTATGATAATAAGCACCGGAATGTTCATACAAATTATGAGATATAAAATAAACATTTAAATATTATCATAGAATCATCTCCATTTTTATTATCATGGATGAATGTAAATGACTTCAAATTACAAATGTACCTTCGGTCTTGAGGAAGGCGAAAATACAAGTGTGATGCGAAAGCAAATGACAGGTTCGCGTGAACAGTACGGGGGTACTGTTCATCTATTTATAGATACAAGACACAGCCTGTGACGAATTACAATTATGCCCCTTACGAAAGCTTGCAACATTGACTCAGACCTTCATGGATTAAAAGGTCATTCTATCTCTATGTCGGTTTGTAATGCCAAAGCTCCATGAAAAGGAACCTTCGGCCATCTCCTGGGGACAACTTCAGCCGAAGCTGCTTCTTCGTGTAAGACCTTCGGCGCAACGAAGCATGGCCCCAACACTACTCCCCGTTGAGGAGGCCACAAAGGCCGGGTCTCTTTCAACCCTTACCCTCTCTCAAACGGTTCCTCGGACTGAGTGAGCTTTCTCTTCTCAATCACTTGGAACACAAAGTTCCCACAAGGACCACCACAAGTTTGGTGTCTCTTGCCTCAATTACAAGTGAGTTTGATCGCAATGAAAGAATCAAGAAAGAAGAAAGCAATCCAAGCGCAAGAGCTCGAAAGAACACAAGCAAATCTCTCTCTCTAATCACTAGGGCGTTGTGTGGAGTTTGGAGAGGATTTGATCTCTTTGGTGTGTCTAGAATTGAATGCTAGAGCTCTTGCAAGTATTTGAGAAGTGGAAAACTTGGATGCAATGAATGGTGGGTGGTTGGGGGTATTTATAGCCCCAACCACCAAACTAGCCGTTTGGTGAGGCTGTCTGTTCGATGGCGCACCGGACAGTCCGGTGCACACCGGACATGTCCGGTGCGACAGCCACGTCACCAAAGCCGTTGGGTTCCGACCGTTGGAGCTCTGACTTCTGGGCCCGCCTTGATGTCCGGTGGCGCACCGGACATGCACTGTAGATTGTCCGGTGCGCCAGCATGGGCGTGCCTGACCTCTGCGCGCGCAGCGCGCGCATTTAATGCGTCGCAGGTAGCCGTTGGCGCCGAAATAGCCGTTGGCCCGCTGTTACACCGGACAGTCCGGTGTACACCGGACAGTCCGGTGAATTATAGCGGAGCAGCTGAAATGAATTCTCGAGGCTGGCGAGTTCCGGAGGCCGCTCTTCCTTGGAGCACCGGACATGTCCGGTGTACACCAGACAGTCCGGTGAATTATAGCGGAGTCGCCTCTGGAATTTCCCGAAGGTGACGAGTTTGAAGTCGGAGTCCTCTGGTGCACCGGACATGTCCGGTGGCACACCGGACAGTCCGGTGCGCCAGACCAGAGGTGCCTTCGGTTGTCCCTTTGCTCTTTCGTTGAACCCAATACTTGGACTTTTTATTGGCTAAGTGTGAACCTTTGGCACCTGTATAACTTATACACTAGAGCAAACTAGTTAGTCCAAATATTTGTGTTGGGCAATTCAACCACCAAAATTAATTAGGGACTAGGTGTAAGCCTAATTCCCTTTCAATCTCCCCCTTTTTGGTGATTGATGCCAACACAAACCAAAGCAAATATAAAAGTGCATAATTGAACTAGTTTGCATAATGTAAGTGCAAAGGTTGCTTGGAATTGAGCCAATATAAATACTTACATGATGTGCATGGATTGTTTCTTTGTTTTTAACATATTGGACCACATTTGCACCACATGTTTTGTTTTTGCAAATCCTTTTGTAAATTCTTTTCAAAATCCTTTTGCAAGATAGTCAAAGGTAAATGAATAAGATTTTTGCAAAGCATTTTCAAGCTTGAAATTTTCTCCCCTTGTTTCAAATGTTTTTCCTTTGACTAAACAAAACTCCCCCTCAATTAAATTCTCCTCTTAGTGTTCAAGAGGGTTTTAAGATATCAAGTTTTGAAAGTACTACTTGCTCCCCCTTTAGAACACAAAGAGATACCAATTTGAAATTTTCCAATTGAAAACCATTAATTTTAAAATTAGGGTGGTGGTGCGGTCCTTTTGCTTTGGGCTCATATTTTCTCCCCCTTTGGCATGAATCGCCAAAAACGGAATCATTAGAGCCCTTACCTAACTACTTTCCCCCCTTTGGCAAATAAAACATATAAGTGAAGATTATACCAAAGATGGAGAGTGAAGTGGAGGGACGGCGAAGGGTGAGTAGTAGAGTGGAGTGGAAGCCTTTGTCTTCGCCGAGGACTCCAATTCCCTTTCAATATACCTATGACTTGGTTTGAAATATACTTGAAGAACACATTAGTCATAGCATATATAAAAGAGACATGATCAGAGGTATACTTATGAGCTATGTGTGCAAATTAGCAAAAGAAATTTCTCGAATCAAGAATATTGAGCTCATGCCTAAGTTTGGTAAAAGTTTGTTCATCAAGAGGCTTGGTAAAGATATCGGCTAATTGATCTTTAGTGTTAATGTATGAAATCTCGATATCCCCCTTTTGTTGGTGATCCCTAAGAAAATGATACCGAATGGCTATGTGTTTAGTGCGGCTATGCTCAACGGGATTATCCGCCATGCAGATTGCACTCTCATTATCACATAGAAGAGGAACTTTGGTTAGTTTGTAACCGTAGTCCCGCAGGGTTTGCCTCATCCAAAGCAATTGCGCGCAACAGTGGCCTGCGGCAATATACTCGGCTTCGGCGGTAGAAAGAGCGACCGAATTTTGCTTCTTTGAAGCCCAAGACACCAAGGACCTTCCCAAGAACTGGCAAGTCCCCGATGTGCTCTTTCTATTAATCTTACACCCCGCCCAATCGGCATCCGAATAACCAATCAAATCAAATGTGGATCCCCGAGGGTACCAAAGCCCAAACTTAGGAGTATAAGCCAAATATCTCAAGATTCGTTTTACGGCCGTAAGGTGGGATTCCTTAGGGTCGGATTGGAATCTTGCACACATGCAAACGGAAAGCATAATGTCCGGTCGAGATGCACATAAATAAAGCAATGAACCAATCATCGACCGGTATACCTTTTGATCGACGGATTTACCTCCCGTGTCGAGGTCGAGATGCCCATTGGTTCCCATGGGTGTCTTGATGGGCTTGGCATCCTTCATTCCAAACTTGGTTAGAATGTCTTGAGTGTACTTCGTTTGGCTAATGAAGGTGCCCTCTTGGAGTTGCTTGACTTGGAATCCTAGAAAATACTTCAACTCCCCCATCATCGACATCTCGAATTTGTGTCATGATCCTACTAAATTCTTCACATGTAGATTCGTTAGTAGACCCAAATATGATATCATCAACATAAATTTGGCATACAAACAAATCATTGTCAAGAGTTTTAGTGAATAAAGTAGGATCAGCCTTGCCGACTTTGAAGCAATTAGCAATAAGGAAATCTCTAAGGCATTCATACCATGCTCTTGGGGCTTGCTTGAGCCCATAAAGCGCCTTAGAGAGCCTATAGACATGGTTAGGATACTCACTATCTTCAAAGCCGGGAGGTTGCTCAACATAGACCACCTCCTTGATCGGTCCGTTGAGGAAGGCACTCTTCACGTCCATTTGGTAAAGCTTGAAGCCATGGTAAGTAGCATTGGCCAATAATATACGAATTGACTCAAGCCTAGCTACGGGTGCATAGGTTTCACCAAAATCCAAACCTTCGACTTGTGAATACCCCTTGGCCACGAGTCGAGCTTTGTTCCTTGTTGCGGAAGACCCACTTGGTTCCTACAACATTTTGGTTAGGACGTGGAACCAAATGCCATACCTCGTTCCTTGTGAAATTGTTGAGCTCCTCTTGCATCGCCATCACCCAATCCGAATCTTGTAGTGCTTCCTCTACCCTATGTGGCTCAATAGAGGAAACAAAAGAGTAATGCTCACAAAAATGGGCAACACGAGATCGAGTGGTTACCCCCTTATGAATGCCGTCGAGGATGGTGTCGACGGGGTGATCTCGTTGGATTGCTTGGTGGACTCTTGGGTGTGGCGGCCTTGGTTCTTCATCCTCCTTGTCTTCATCATTTGCATCTCCCCCTTGATCATTGCTGTCATCTTGAGGAGGCTCATCATTTTGTTCTACCTCTTTATCAACTTGAGCCTCGTCCTCATTTTGGGTTGGTGGAGATGCTTGCGTGGAGGAGGATGGTTGATCTTGTGCATGTGGAGGCTCTTCGGATTCCTTAGGACACATATCCCTAATGGACATGTTCCTTAGCGCTATGCATGGAGCCTGTTCTTCACCTATCTCATCAAGATCAACTTGCTCTACTTGAGAGCCGTTAGTCTCATCAAACACAACGTCACAAGAAACTTCAACAAGTCCTGAGGACTTGTTAAAGACTCTATATGCCCTTATGTTTGAGTCATATCCTAGTAAAAAGCCTTCTACAGTTTTAGGAGCAAATTTAGATTTTCTACCTCTTTTAACAAGAATAAAGCATTTGCTACCAAAAACTCTAAAATATGAAATATTGGGCTTTTTACCGGTTAGGAGTTCATAGGATGTCTTCTTAAGGATTCGGTGTAGATATAACCGGTTGATGGCGTAGCAGGCGGTGTTGACCGCCTCGGCCCAAAATCGATCCGGTGTCTTGTACTCATCAAGCATGGTTCTTGCCATGTCCAATAGAGTTCGATTCTTCCTCTTGTAACACCCAAATTTTGAATTTGGGATTGAAAGAAGAAATCTAAGCAAAGTACCCATGATAAATAATTAAACTTTATAATTCACCCTTTTTAAAGATAAATGATCATAATAAAATAACGATGGTTAAAATAAATCATGATAGAGATTAGACATTGGAAAAATGTTGCTATCAAAACAAATGAAGAATTTCTGAATATACCTTTAATTTGACTACACACTCAAATAATAATATATTGCTATAATGTGGTGTGTACTTCATGTTGAAAACATTACCTAATTAAAATAATAATAAAATAAATAAAGAAATAATATGTAGAAATTGTGCATCATGTGGGGTTTTTTTTTCTGTGCATAAATTTGAAATTCAGAATTTAAAACTTGGTCTGATTTGAAATTGAAATAAGAAAGGAAAATAGAAATCCAAAGAAAATAAAAGGTGAACTCTCTCTTAACTCTTGGGCCGTTTTCGGCCCACTGCGCTAAGTCTCCCTGCGCCGGCCCAGCTCGCCAAGTGACCGGCTGGCCTTGTGCGCCGATAGGTGGGCCACCTATGTCGGTCTCTGGTCGCACGCGCTTGGTCGCTGAACGGTGGGCCCACGCTGTCATCCCTTCCACGGAGTCGCGCAACAAACACCGCACAAATGGCGGGCTCGAGCGGATCTCGCTGGCCGTTCGAACCATCCGGCCGGAATCCCCTCGCAGTGGGGTATTAATAGGGCCGAACCCCCCCACCTCCTCCACGACCACCTGGAGGCCGAGGCTTTAGCCATTGCTCTATTGAAGACCGAGAAGGAATCGCGGTGGTCAGGGCGGTGCGGGGACTTCTTGGATTTGCATCGGCCGGGTTCGGGTAAGTCATACGTGCGTTCGTGCCAGTATCTACCTTACGTATACCGTCTAGCTGCGCTTGGTTGTGGGCACTGGCTTTCTTGCAACTCTCACCGGCCGGACGCCATCACTGGACTGCGCCGCCGCGGATTCAGGTCATGGGGTGGCCGGTAGTATCTTCCTCTGCCACCGATCCTTTTGCTTAGATTGCTCATCTCTGTGCCTGTCGTTTCCCTCGAATGCGTGTGCAATGGTAGGGGGGTTCCGGGCCGTCTACTCGCCGTCACGGCGGCGAGCTCATCTTCGGCGTGCAGACTCGGGCGGATTGTAGGGTGCCGACCTGGGGAGACGACCTGGGAAGATGAAGACAGGGAGTTTGGGGAGATGATGGGTAGCGCCGTTGGATGGGGGCTCGAATGGCAAGCTCGGGCAGTTTGCTGCCGTGTCAATGGCGCACGGCCGTGGGGATTAGCCGGAGAGAGAGTAAAGAAGAGAGAGAAAGGGAGCCAAGGGGTTGAGGACGGCACCAGAGCCGTTGATTCGTGGATGGGCGGTCCCGATTAGTCTCTGCGTATCGGTTGGCCTCAACCGTTGATCCGGGATCGTGTGGGTGAAAGCAGATCGTATTCACTTAAAATCCACACCGTTGGTGCGGGATCCAGAGGATCTCATTGCTCAACGCTTTCGGATAGTGATCCACCTAATCTCGGCCGCATGACTTAGATCCAACGGCCCTGGATCCGTGATACCCCTTCGCGGGTGCACTTTGCTAAAGAACCCCTGGGTTTTCTCGGATTCAACCCGCCGTCCTTACCAGGGGCGCTCAGAGTCTTGAGAATACTTACACGTTGGCCCCTGAACTTACCAGAAAATGAGGCGCGGTCCACAGATTAGGAAAACCAGGAAAAATATTTAGGAAATAGTTTTTAGCACAAATCTAATTGCAGAAACTTGTTTAAATTGTAGAAAATGCATATGAACTCCAAATTGGTCCATTCCAGTTTCTAAATTTTCATAATATTATTGTCTACTCTTTTGTGCCACTGTTTTGGCATGAAAGACTCATTTAAATTTATCTAATACTTAATCTTGTATTAAGCACATAAAACATTAGAAAATCCATAACTTAAAATTTATAACTCCAAAATTAATGATTCCTGTTCCTAGGATCTTCTTCTAATATGTAGATTATTATTATGTATTTTGTTTACATGTTTGGTGTGATGTTAATTTTGCCTATACACTGCTTGTTTGTATTGCTACGACTAGCGTGAGGACACGTCATCTGAAGATCATCCTGGTACCTGGAATCTCAAGTCCCAGGCAAGTTGTGCCCTTGATCACTTCTTTTACCCACTCATGTTCTAATTAATCATAATGATCTACATAGGTTAATTTGATGGGACCTAATAGGTTACCCTAGTTTGTCTATCTTTATGCCTTGTTTACCACTAAACTTTATGGGTAGTACTTGCTAGTGCTATATGTGGATTTGGGCATTGAGATACATATTATTCATACTTTTGTTATCAGTTGTTATTTACTGTTCATGATAAGATCATTATGTTAATTGGAACATGGAGCGACCACCCGGGAAAATAGTGCTACCACAAGGGTTTAATGGGACGCCCTTGGCCGATTAATTAGGAAAGCTAGTGGAAGACTACCTTACCCGAAAGGGGCAAGGGCAGTAGGGGAGTGGTCAGTGTAGGGAGGCCCTCGGGAGGATTTTGCTGCGATGGCAGTCCTGCAAGGGATTCCTGCTAGGGAGGCCCTCGGGAGGATTTTGCTGCGATGGCAGTCCTGCAAGGGATTCCTGCTAGGGAGGCCCTCGGGAGGATTTTGCCGCGATGGCGGTCCTGCAAGGGATTCCTGCATTGGAACTTCCTATAAACTGTAGCGGGTTTTCTGAAGCTAGTGGAACTTTGTAAAGGCCTCGTAGTGTTACCCTGCCTCACCTCCTCGGTAGAGGTGTATGGGATTGGCCGTCTCTTGGCAGATGGGTAACACGACTTGTGGGTAAAGATGCGCAACCTCTGCAGAGTGTAAAACTGGTATACTAGCCGTGCTCACGGTCATGAGCAGCTCGGACCCTCACATGATTAATTTATGGAACTAAATTCAATTTGTCATATGCATTGCATCGCAGGTGATGTTGTTACTACTTTTGTTCTATTATTTAATTGGGTTGGTATTTACTTATACTTAGTAATTGCTAATAAAATTTTGACCAACTTTAAAAGCAATGCTCAGCTTCAACCATCCTTTTTGGTAAGCCTTACACTTCACGTGAGCTCCCATCTTTGGCGAGTTCATACACATTATTCCCCACAACTTGTTGAGCGATGAACGTATGTGAGCTCACTCTTGCTGTCTCACACCACCCCGCAGGTCAAGAACAGGTACCTCAGGATGAAGCGTATGGAGCGCGCTGTGATGAGTTCGTGAGTGGTCTAGGCCGTCGTCTCCCAGTCAACTTTGGGTTGCTGGACCGTTGTCTCCTTATTATGTAATTATTTATTTTGTATAGAACTCCTGTTATATATAAATATGTGACATTCGATCCTGTGCCACTATACATCATATGTGTGAGACTTGGTCCCAGCATACCTGGTGTTTATGTTCGCGCCCGGGTCTTGGTGCCTCGAAACCCGGGTGTGACACCTCTCCACTACACCATTTTGTTGTGGGGTGTAGGGAGAAGAGAACTCATGCTTGATGCCCTCCTCCTCAAGGAAGCCTTCAATTTGAGAGTTCTTGAACTCCGTCCCGTTGTCGCTTCTAATTTTCTTGATCCTTAAGCCAAACTCATTTTGAGCCCGTCTCAAGAATCCCTTTAAGGTCTCTTAGGTATGGGATTTTTCCTGCAAAAAGAACACCCAAGTGAAGCGAGAATAATCATCCACAATAACTAGACAGTACTTACTCCCGCCGATGCTTATGTAAGCGATCAGGCCGAATAGGTCCATGTGTAGGAGCTCCAGTGGCCTGTCACTAGTCATGATGTTCTTGTGTGGATGATGAGTGCCAACTTGCTTCCCGGCTTGGCATGGGCTACAAATCCTGTCTTTCTCAAAATGAACATTGGTTAGTCCTAAAATGTGTTCTCCCTTTAGAAGCTTATGAAGATTCTTCATTCCAACATGGGCTAGTCGGCGGTGCCAGAGCCAACCCAAGTTAGTCTTAGCAACCAAGCAAGTGTCGAGTTCAGCTCTATCAAAATCTACCAAGTATAGCTGACCCTCTAACACTCCCTTAAATGCTATTGAATCATCACTTCTTCTAAAGACAGTAACACCTACATCAGTAAATAGACAGTTGTAGCCCATTTGACATAATTGGGATACGGAAAGCAAATTGTAATCTAAAGAATCTACAAGAAAAACATTGGAAATAGTATGGTCAGGTGATATAGCAATTTTACCCAATCCTTTGACCAAACCTTGATTTCCATCCCCGAATGTGATAGCTCGTTGGGGATCTTGGTTTTTCTCATATGAGGAGAACATCTTCTTCTCCCCTGTCATGTGGTTTGTGCACCCGCTGTCGAGTATCCAACTTGAGCCCCCGGATGCATAAACCTACAAAACAATTTTAGTTCTTGACTTTAGGTACCCAAATGGTTTTGGGTCCTTTGGCATTAGAAACAAGAACTTTGGGTGCCCAAACACAAGTCTTGGAGCCCTTGTGTTTGCCCCCAACAAACTTGGCAACTACCTTGCCGGATTTGTTAGTTAAAACATAAGATGCATCAAAAGTTTTAAATGAAATGCCACGATCATTTGATGCACTAGGAGTTTTCTTTCTAGGCAACTTAGCACGGGTTGGTTGCCTAGAGCTAGATGTCTCACCCTTATACATAAAAGCATGGTTAGGGCCAGAGTGAGACTTCCTAGAATGAATTTTCTTAATTTTGCTCTCGGGATAACCGGCAGGGTACAAAATGTAACCCTCGTTATCCTGAGGCATGGGAGCCTTGCCCTTAACAAAGTTAGATAAATTTTTAGGAGGGGCATTAAGTTTGACATTGTCTCCCCTTTGGAAGCCAATGCCATCCTTGATGCCAGGGCGTCTCCCATTATAGAGCATGCTTCTAGCAAATTTAAACTTTTCATTTTCTAAGTTATGCTCGGCAATTTTAGCATCTAACATTGCTATATGATCATTTTGTTGTTTAATTAAGGCCATGTGATCATGAATAGCATTGATATCAACATCTCTACATCTAGTACAAATAGAAGTGTGCTCAACGGTAGATGTAGAGGGTTTGCAAGATTTTAATTCTACAACCTTAGCATGCAACATATCATTCTTAGTTCTAAGGTCAGAAATAGTATTATTGCAAACATCAAAATCTTTAGCCTTAGCAATCAAATTTTCATTTTCTACTCTAAGGCTAGCAAGAGAATCATTCAACTCATCAATCCTAGCAAGTAAATCGACATTATCATCTCTAGGATTGGAAGTTGAACCAATACAAACATGAGAATCAACCTTAGCAATTAATCTAGCATTTTCATTTCTAAGGTTATCAATGGTCTCATGGCAAGTGCTTAGCTCACTAGACAATTTTTCACATTTTTCAACTTGTAGAGCATAAGCATTTTTAACCTTAACATGTTTCTTGTTTTCCTTGATTAGGAAGTCCTCTTGGGAGTCCAAAAGATCATCCTTTTCATGGATGGCACTAATTAGCTCATTTAATTTTTCTTTTTGTTCCATGTTAAGGTTGGCAAAAAGGATACGCAAATTGTCTTCCTCACCACTAGCATTATCATCACTAGAAGATTCATATTTAGTGGAGGATTTAGATTTAACCTTCTTCCTTTTGCCGTCCTTTGCCATGAGGCACTTGTGGCCGACGTTGGGGAAGAGGAGTCCCTTGGTGACGGCGATGTTGGCGGCGTCCTCGTCGTCGGAGGAGGAGTCGGTGGAGCTCTCGTCGGAGTTCCACTCGCGGCACACGTGGGCATCACCGCCCTTCTTCTTGTGGTACCTCTTCTTTTCTCTCCTCTTGCCCTTCTTGTCGTTATCCCTGTCACTGTCACTTGATAATGGACATTTAGCAATAAAGTGACCGGGCTTACCACACTTGTAGCAAACCTTCTTGGAACGGGATTTATAGTCCTTCCCCTTCCGTTGCTTGAGGATTTGGCGAAAGCTTTTGATGATTAAAGCCATCTCCTCATTGTCGAGCTTGGAGGCGTCAATTGGTTGTCTATTCGGTGTAGATTCCTCCTTTTTCTCCTCCGTCGCCTTAAATGCCACCGGTTGTGCTTCGGACGTGGAGGGTTCATCAAGCTCGTTGATCTTCTTTGATCCTTTAATCATACATTCAAAGCTCACAAAATTCCCGATTACTTTCTCGGGAGTCATTAGTGTGTATCTAGGATTACCACGAATTAATTGAACTTGAGTGGGGTTAAGGAAAATAAGTGATCTTAAAATAACCTTAACCACTTCGTGGTCATCCCACTTCTTGCTCCCGAGGTTGCGCACTTGGTTCACCAAGGTTTTGAGCCGGTTGTACATATCTTGTGGCTCCTCCCCTTGGCGAAGACGAAAACGACCGAGCTCCCCCTCGATCGTTTCCCGCTTGGTGATCTTGGTGAGTTCATCACCCTCGTGCGCGGTCTTGAGAAGGTCCCAAATCTCCTTTGCATTCTTCAACCCTTGCACCTTGTTGTATTCCTCCTTGCTTAGAGAGGCGAGGAGTATGGTTGTAGCTTGAGAGTTGAAGTGCTCGATTTGGGCCACTTCGTCCGTATCATAGTCTTCATCCCCTACGGATGGTACCTGTGCTCCAAACTCAACAACATTCCATATACTTTTGTGGAGTGAGGTTAGATGAAATTTCACTCCACCTAGCATAATCTTCGCCATCAAAGGTTGGCGGTTTGCCTAATGGAACGGAAAGTAATGGAGTATGTATAGATGTACGAGGATAGTGTAAGGGGATCTTACTAAACTTCTTGCGCTCTTGGCGCTTAGAAGTTACGGACGGCGCATCGGAGTCAGAGGTAGATGTTGATGAAGTGTCGGTCTCGTAGTAGACCACTTTCCTCATCCTCTTGTGCTTGTCGCCTTTCCGATGCGACTTGTGGGAAGAAGATTTTTCCTTCTTCTCTTTGTGGTGAGAAGAAGAAGATCTTTTCTCCTTCCATTTCGAGGAGTCCTTCTTCTTCTCCTTCCTCTTGGTGCGGGACTCTTCCGATGAAGTGCTCCCTTGGCTCGTAGTGGGCTTATCGCCGGTCTCCATCTCCCTCTTGGTGTGATCTCCCGACATCACTTCGAGCGGTTAGGCTCTAATGAAGCACCGGGCTCTGATACCAATTGAAAGTCGCCTAGAGGGGGGTGAATAGGGCGAAACTGAAATTCTCAAAAATAATCACAACTACAAGCCGGGTTAGCGTTAGAAATATAATAGAGTCCGCGAGAGAGCGTGCAAAACAAATCGCAAGCGAATAATAAAGTGAGACACGCGGATTTGTTTTACCGAGGTTCGGTTCTCTCAAACCTACTCCCCATTGAGGAGGCCACAAAGGCCGGGTCTCTTTCAACCCTTACCCTCTCTCAAACGGTTCCTCGACCGAGTGAGCTTTCTCTTCTCAATCACTTGGAACACAAAGTTCCCACAAGGACCACCACAAGATTGGTGTCTCTTGCCTCAATTACAAGTGAGTTTGATCGCAATGAAAGAATCAAGAAAGAAGAAAGCAATCCAAGCGCAAGAGCTCGAAAGAACACAAGCAAATCTCTCTCTCTAATCACTAGGGCGTTGTGTGGAGTTTGGAGAGGATTTGATCTCTTTGGTGTGTCTAGAATTGAATGCTAGAGCTCTTGCAAGTAGTTGAGAAGTGGAAAACTTGGATGCAATGAATGGTGGGTGGTTGGGGGTATTTATAGCCCCAACCACCAAACTAGCCGTTTGGTGAGGCTGTCTGTTCGATGGCGCACCGGACAGTCCGGTGCACACCGGACATGTCCGGTGCGACAGCCACGTCACCAAAGCCGTTGGGTTCCGACCGTTGGAGCTCTGACTTCTGGGCCCGCCTTGATGTCCGGTGGCGCACCGGACATGCATTGTAGATTGTCCGGTGCGCCAGCATGGGCGTGCCTGACCTCTGCGCGCGCAGCGCGCGCATTTAATGCGTCGCAGGTAGCCGTTGGCGCCGAAATAGTCGTTGGCCCGCTGTTACACCGGACAGTCCGGTGTACACCAGACAGTCCGGTGAATTATAGCGGAGCAGCTAAAATGAATTCTCGAGGCTGGCGAGTTCCGGAGGCCGCTCTTCCTTGGAGCACCGGACATGTCCGGTGTACACCAGACAGTCCGGTGAATTATAGCGGAGTCGCCTCTGGAATTTCCCGAAGGTGACGAGTTTGAAGTCGGAGTCCTCTGGTGCACCGGACATGTCCGGTGGCACACCGGACAGTCCGGTGCGCCAGACCAGAGGTGCCTTCGGTTGTCCCTTTGCTCTTTCGTTGAACCCAATACTTGGACTTTTTATTGGCTAAGTGTGAACCTTTGGCACCTGTATAACTTATACACTAGAGCAAACTAGTTAGTCCAAATATTTGTGTTGGGCAATTCAACCACCAAAATTAATTAGGGACTAGGTGTAAGCCTAATTCCCTTTCATTGACGCTGTCAACGGTTTGGCCGCAGCCGGGTTTGCGAGAGTAGCCCCCGAGCCTCTGCACAGGGCGAGAGGACGGTCAAGGACAGACTCGTCTTTTTTTACATACGCCCCTGCGTCGCCTTTCCGCAAGGAGGAGGGGGGAAGGCGCCATGTTGTCCTCGGAGGGCGCCGAACATGGTGTTTCCGGTGAGCTGCTGGCGGGTAATCTGAGCGGACGTTCGTGCCCCATTTGTTAGGGGTCGGCTAGAGGCCCAGAGGCACGCCCAAAAGTACCTGCGGGTGATCTGCCGGACCCGGTCCCCTGTCGACGGGGTCCGAGGGCTCGATGCCTCCCTCTGATGGGATTCCGTTACAAGATCGCTCCCACTGGTCTCGGAAATGTCCTAGGGTACCTCGGGAGCGTAGCCCGAGCCTTGGTTATGTATCGAACGTACCCAGGGTCATCCCTCGCTCTGTGTCTAAGGCGACTGTGAACCCTTCGAGGGCCAGCCTATGAACCCCTGATCAGTAGTGGGCGCAGAGCCCGAGTGGCCTGAGGCGGCCGTTGAACCCTTCGAGGGGCCGGCCATCGAACCTCTGACCAGTAGTGGGCGCAGAACCCAATCGATCTGAGGCGGCCGTTGAACCCCTCCGAGGGGCCGGCCTTCGAACCTCTGATCAGTAGGGAGGCTCGGAGCCTGTTTCCTTCACGTAGAAGGGTCCTTTTCGGGGTATCCCCCTTTCCCGGTCCCTGTTGTAAGAGAGAGAAAGAGGAAAAGGAAAAGGATGCGAAGTCGAATGGCGTGGTGTACCTTTTTCGACGCGGTCATTATGGCGAAGGCGAAGCGTCGCTCGCTTCCCCTGCCAGAGACGCCGCCTGTCCCGCTGCGGAGTTAATGCGATGGGGCGAGCGGTTCGCGGGGCCGCCGTTGCGCGTGCGCGAGCCGTTCGAGGAACGGATCACGGGCGCGCCGTCTTCACGCCGTGAGAGAGGGCTCCCCCGCTGCCCCTGGATGGGACGTGAGCTTGGCTGACGACGTGACCGCTGCTTCTACCCGCCTGTCACCGCCATTACTGCCGGCTCAATTTTGACCGCATTTGACCGTCGCGCTTGGCCGGCACTGCAGGGTTGCCTCGAGTCGCGGTATTGACTCCGCAGTCGAGGAGGCGCGGTAGTGGCGTGAGTGGCGGTGCAGTTACTCACACGTAGCAACCGGTGCGCCGGTCGCATGACGCGTGGGCCTGGACCTCCATGCTGGGCTCGTTGGAGTCGAAGGGGCGCGCCCACTTGGCACGGTTGCATGCCGTCTGCATGGCTGTCCGCCCTTTCACCCACTGGTCTGGGCGAAAGTGGAGGAGTGCTTGTAACCGCCGGGTGGTTGCATGCACCGCGCGCGCGTGACGGTTTGGCTTCTTCTCCCCTGGACCGGCTCGCATTACATGTGGGAACTAGCCCCCGCGCCGTGGGGGGGGGAGAATCTTGGAGCGTGTTGGAGAAGACTCAACCCGCAACGGTTGAGGACGCAAGTGGAGAGAGTCGCCTTTAAAAAGGGGGGCGACCCCCTTGGAGGCCAACCATGTCCTTCGCGCTCCCCTCATGCATCGTGCCTTTCCATCTTCCGAGCCCCCCGGATGGGGGACGCCCGCGATCCTTCCGCCTTGTCGTCGGAGGAACGCAACTTCGTGGAAGTTGGTACCTTTCAGCCATCGTTCGGCTTCAAGGATTTTCATCATGCAGCCCGACTGCATCCCCTCACCGGTGGTCACCCAAGACGGTGACCTCCAGTTCGATGGTGGGGGAAAGCAAGCCGGGCTGCGGCTTCTGCCCCTCCCTCAGCCTCAAGGATTTTCATCACCAGTGCTGGGGAGGGGAGTGTGCCGAGTTGGGGTCGGTCCCTGCGTGGGCGGCGGCCCGCTCCTTCCCTCAGTAATCGGGGGAAGGGCGTCCGCCGTCCATGGCATGGGCAGCTGCCGCGTGCCCGGCTCTCTGAGCCGAGCGGCTTCGGAGCCGCTCCCAGTGCCGCCTTCCGCCACGGCAGCTGGAAGAGGTTCCGCCGCCGACGAGCTAGCTGGCGCCACCCACGGACTGACCTCCAACTCGTCGGCCTTCTGCCCGTCCTTGCCTCTCGAGTTGGGGGCATGGGCGAGGGCCTCATGGCAGCAGCATCCGCCCTGAGGTCATCGATGCTGCTGTTCGGCCCTCCGGAGCAGAAGTCGTCGTCGTTGCCGCTGCCGGGGCGGGCGACGGCGAGCCGTTCGTCGGTCTTCTGTTGCTCCGCAGGCCCCCCCAGTCGCGTGGGGTTGTTCGTACCTGCGGAGGTGGAACCGGAGTTCCGTTTGTAAAGGCACCTTAAGTGCCGGTGTCTTGTTCAATGCGGTCGTCGAGGCCTGAACGTGTATGTATTTTCGGCACGGAGCCGTGTTTTTTCTTCATTTCGAGCACTGAGACTCGCCTTGTCGATTATCTGAACCGCTTCACCGAGCGTGAGTTGCCTCGTGCAAAGGTGACGAGTGAGGTATCCGTATCCCGGAGGAGTAGGAGTCCCTCGGCTCGGTCGGCCTTGCTGTCCGAGGCCCCTCTTGCTTAGTTAAAGGAACCCCTCGGCCGCCCTTTGACGAGCCGAAGCCGGAGGTAGCGGTGTCAGCACGGACGGAGGCAGAGTTGGCTTCGAAAAGGAGGTGTAGTTGGCCAGAGCCGGAGTTGAGCTGCCGAGGCCACAAGCCGAGCTGATGTCTTTGGGGGACAGCTGGCCGAGGCCTCGGGGTGGCCGGCCGAGCCGCCTGCTCGGGCCGGATTCTCGAAGAAGACCCTGGCGGCGATGGCTCGGGTGTGGTGCTGATGTCGTCCTTCAGAGTGGGGGCCCTCCGACCGCGTCGCCGTCCGAGGCTAGGTCAGACCCCGCCGAAGGTGTAGTTGATGCCGAGGGTGCTGCTGCCCCCTTCGGCTGTCGACGTCCGAGCCTGCAGGATCAGGTTGTCTTGTAGTGTGTGTATGTTTTCTGCGGCCACCGAGGCCTGAACACACCGTCGTCGTGTTGTAAAGCTGCGTTCCTTTTCCTCTTGTTTCAAGTATCCAGACTCATTTGTCGGTAACAGAATTGTTTGTGCGGGTGAGAGTTGCTCCTCACGGAAGGCGATGAGTGAGGTATCCGTATCCCGGAGGCGTAGGAGTCCCTCGGCTCAGTCAGCCTTGCCGCTTACGCGCGCTCTTACCCGTCCATAGGGTTCTGTTACCGACGCAGTTGAGAAGGTCCGAAAAATCATTTCGGCAGAGGAGCTCTCGAGCATGAAGACTTGTTCGGTCCGTGGAGTCACTTATCCGAACGCGAGTTACTTATCGCAGAAGGTGATGAGTGAGGTATCCGTATCCCGGAGGCGTAGGAGTCCCTCGGCTCGGTCGGCCTTGGCTGCTTACGTGTACTCCGTCGTTTTCAGGATCTACTTTTGAAGTAGTCGAAGAGCACGAAAGGCATTCTGGCAGAAAAGATTTTTTTTTTCTTTTTTCGGGGAAAATTTTCACGCAGAGGGGGTTGCCCCCTTCTAGCCCCTAAGGGAGGGTCGGGCTTTGCCGAGGAAAGGCTGACCCTTCCTTGACGACCAGACTTGGTGTGTGAACGAGGTATACGAGCAACTTGAAAGCATCTTAAGGGTAGAAGCGACGTAGCTGTTGGATGTTCCAAGCGTTGCTGTAGACCTCGCCTTGGCTGTTGGCCAGCTTGTACGTTCTGGGCTTCAGGACCTTGGCGATGACGAACGGCCCTTCCCAGGGAGACGTGAGTTTGTGCCGCCCCCGGGCGTCTTGTCGCAGCCGAAGCACCAGGTCGCCCACCTGGAGGTCTCGGGACCTAACACCTCGGGCGTGGTAGCGTCGCAGGGACTGCTGGTACCGCGCCGAGTGTAGTAAGGCCATGTCCCGAGCCTCCTCCAGCTGGTCCAGTGAATCTTCTCAGTTAGCTCGGTTGCTTTGGTCGGTGTAGGCCCTCGCCCTCGGGGAACCGTATTCCAAGTCTGTGGGCAAGATGGCCTCGACCCCATAGACTAGAAAGAACGGTGTGAAGCCCGTGGCTCAGCTCGGCGTTGTCCTCAGACTCCAGACCACCGAGGGGAGTTCCTTCATCCACCGCTTGCCGAACTTGTTGAGGTCGTTGTAGATCCAAGGCTTGAGTCCTTGTAGAATCATGCCGTTGGCACGCTCTACTTGCCCATTCGTCATGGGGTGAGCTACGGCGGCCCAGTCCACCCGGATGTGGTGATCCTCACAGAAGTCCAGGAACTTTCTGCCAATGAACTGGGTGCCGTTGTCGGTGATGATGGAGTTCAGAACCCCGAAGCGATGGATGTGTTGGTGAAGAACGCCACCGCCTGTTCAGACCTGATGCTGTTTAGGGGTCGAACCTCGATCCACTTGGAGAATTTGTCGATGGCGACCAACAGGTGCGTGTAGCCCCCGGGTGCCTTCTGCCAGGGGCCAACGAGGTCCAGACCCCACACAACAAACGGCCAGGTGATGGGTATGGTCTGCAGAGCCTGAGCGGGCAGGTGGGTCTGCCTCGCGTAGAACTGACACCCTTCGCAGGTGCGGACAATTCTAGTAGCGTCGGCCACCGCCGTCGGCCAGTAGAATCCTTGTCGGAAGGCGTTCCCAACTAGGGTTCGAGGTGCAGCGTGATGGCCGCAAGCCCCCGAGTGTATCTCTCGCAAGAGCTCCTGGCCTTCGGCGATGGAAATGCATCGGGAGGATGCCTGAGGGGCTGTGGTGGTAGAGCTCCTTCCCATCTCCCAGCAAGACGAAAGACTTGGTGCGCCGCGCCAATCATCGAGCTTCGGCTTGGTCGAGGGGCAGCTCCCCTCGGTGGAGATATTGCAGGTACGGGGTCTGCCAGCTTTGATTAGGCGTGACCTCACTCGGTTCCCCCTCGACGCGCAGTGCCTCACCCTCAGGGGCCGAGGGTACCTTGGGCTGAGCCGAGGGTACCTCGGACCGTGCCGAGGGTACCTCGGACTGAGCCAAGGGTGCCTCGGGCGGAGCCGAAGGTGCCTCGGGCTTGGGCGTGTCCTTCGTCTTGACGGAGGGTTGATGCAGGTCTCGGGAGAATACGTCCGGGGGAACTGTTGTTCGTCCCGAGGCTATCTTAGCCAGCTCGTCCGTAGTCTCGTTGTAGCGTCGGGCGATGTGGTTGAGCTCGAGCCCGTAGAACTTGTCTTCCAGGCGTCGAACCTCATCGCAGTAGGCTTCCATCTTCGGGTCGTGGCAGTGGGAGTTCTTCATGACTTGGTCGATGACGAGCTGCGAGTCACCGCAAGCGTCGAGGCGTCGGACCCCTAGCTCGATGGCGATTTGCAACCTGTTTACCAGAGCCTCGTACTCAGCCACGTTGTTGGACGCCGGGAAGTGGAGGCGTAGCACGTAGCGTAGGTGCTTCCCGAGGGGCGAGACAAAAAAGAAGGCCTGCGCCGGCCCCCGTCTTCATCAGCGACCCATCGAAAAACATGGTCCAGAGCTCCGGTTGGATCGGAGCCGTCGGGAGCTAGGTGTCGGCCCATTCAGCCATGAAGTCCGCCAAGACCTGGGACTTGATGGCCTTCCGAGGGGCAAACGAGATCGTCTCGCCCATGATCTCCACCGCCCACTTCGCAATTCTACTCGAGGCCTCTCGGGACTGGATGATCTCTCCCAGGGGGAAGTATGACACCACAGTCACCGGATGAGACTCGAAGTAGTGTCGCAACTTCCGCCGTGTCAGGATCACCGCGTACAGCAGCTTCTGGATTTGCGGGTAGCGGATCTTGGTCTCGGACAGTACCTCGCTGATGAAGTAGACTGGCCTCTGGACGGGCAATGCATGCCCTTCTTCTCGTCTCTCAACCACGATCGCGGCGCTAACCACCTGGGTGGTTCCGGCGACGTAGATCAAGAGGGCTTCTCCGGCATCGGGGGGGTACCAAGATGGGCGCGTTCGTGAGGAGCGCCTTCAGGTTCCCAAGGGCTTCCTCGGCCTCGGGAGTCCAAGCGAAGCACTTAGCCTTCCTTTAGAGGCGGTACAGAGGCAGACCTCTTTCGCCGAGGCGGGAGATGAAGCGGCTCAGAGCCGCGAGACATCCCATGACCCTACGTACGCCTTTCAAGTCCTTGATTGGCCCCATGCTGGTGATGGCTGCGATCTTCTCCGGGTTGGCTTCAATGCCCCGCTCGGAGACGATGAACCCCAAGAGCATGCCTCGGGGGACCCCGAAGACACACTTTTCGGGATTAAGCTTCACACCTTTCGCCTTGAGACATCGGAACGTCACTTCAAGGTCGGAAAGGAGGTCGGAGGCCTTCCTCGTCTTGACTACAATGTCATCGACGTAGGCCTCGACCGTTCGGCCGATGTGTTTGCCAAACACATGGTTCATGCATCGCTGGTACATTGCCCCCGCATTCCTCAAACCAAACGGCATTGTAACATAGCAGTACATGCCGAAGGGTGTGATGAATGAAGTCGCGAGCTGGTCGGACTCCTTCATCCTGATCTGGTGATACCCTGAGTAGGCATCAAGGAAAGACAGGGTTTCACACCCAGCAGTGGAATCCACGATCTGATCGATGCGAGGCAGAGGGTAGGGAACCTTCGGACATGCTTTGTTTAGACCAGTGTAGTCTACACACATCCGCCATTTCCCCTCTTTCTTTCTCACAAGCACAGGGTTGGCAAGCCATTCGGGATGGAATACCTCTTTGATGAACCCTTCCGCCAGTAGCTTGTGGATCTCCTCGCCTATGGCTCTGCGCTTTTCTTCGTCGAATCGGCACAGAGATTGCTTCACGGGTCGGGCCCCAGCTCGGATATCCAGAGAGTGCTCGGCGACTTCCCTCGGTATGTCGGGCATGTCCGAGGGACTCCACGCGAAAACATCGGCGTTTGCGCAGAGAAAGTCGACGAGCACTGCTTCCTATTTGGGGTCGAGCTCGGAGCCGATCCGGATCTGCTTGGAGGCGTCATTGCAGGGGTTGAGAGGGACGGACTTGACCGTCTTCGCTGGTTCGAAGTTGCCGGTGTGGCGCTTCACGTCGGGCGCCTCCCTAGAGAGGCTTTCCAGGTCAGCGATGAGGGCCTCGGCGTACTCCACGCACTCCACATCGCATTCGTACGCGTGTCGGTACGTGGGCCCGACGGTGATGACCCTGTTGGGGCCCGGCATCTTGAGCTTGAGGTAGGTGTAGTTGGGGACGGCCATGAACTTGGCGTAGCATGGCCTCCCCAGCACTGCGTGGTAGGTTCCTCGAAACCCAACCACTTCGAACGTGAGGGTCTCCTTTCGAAAGTTGGAGGGCGTCCCGAAGCAGACGGGTAGGTCGAGTTGTCCGAGGGGTTGAAAGGGAAATATGCCCTTGGGCCATTTCTAAGTGTTTTGGTGATTTAGTGTCCAACACAAGTGCCTAAGTGTAAAGAGGTGGACAAAGTACACATCAAGGATAAAGGTATGTTTCTCAGACTTAGTACATTGTTTTATGGACTAATGTATTGTGTCTAAGTGCTGGAAACAGGAAAAATCCAATTGAAATGTCTTGGCTCGAGCAGCCAAGAATCTGCTGAGTCTGGGAGCACCGGACTGTCCGGTGGTGCACCGGACAGTGTCCGGTGCGCCAGGCTGGTTCGAGCGAACTGGCCGCTCTCGGGAATTCACCGGCGACGTATGGCTATAATTCACCGGACTGTCCGGTGTGCACCGGACTGTCCGGTGAGCCAACGGTCGGCCGGACCAACGGTCGGCCGCGCGATCTGCGCGGGACACGTGGCCGAGCCAACGGCTAGAAGGGGGCACCGGACTGTCCGGTGTGCACCGGACATGTCCGATGCGCCAACGGCTCCACGTCTGCCAATGGTCGGCTTCGCCATTTAAGGAAAGAAATCTAGCACCGGACAGTGTCCGGTGTGCACCGGACTGTCCGGTGCGCCAGACGACAGAAGGCAAGAATTGCCTTCCCTGATTGCTCTCAATGGCTCCTAGCTGCCTTGGGGCTATAAAAGGGACCCCTAGGCGCATGGAGGAGAACACCAAGCATCTCCACAACATTTCTAAGCACCAAGACATCGATTTCGCGCATTCGTTTCATTGTGATAGCATATAGAGCTCTTGTGGAGTTGTGAACTCATTGAGTCGTGTTGCGAGCTCTTGTTGCGATTTGTGTGCGTGTTGACACTCTGATTCTTGTGTCTTGTGTGCGTTGCTAATCCCTCCCTTGCTCCGTGTTCTTTGTGAATTTCAAGTGTAAGGGCGAGAGGCTCCAAGTTGTGGAGATTCCTCGCAAACGGGATTGAGATAAAGCAAGCAAAACACAGTGGTATTCAAGTGGGTCTTTGGACCGCTTGAGAGGGGTTGATTGCAACCCTCGTCCATTGGGACGCCACAACGTGGAGTAGGCAAGCGTTGGTCTTGGCCGAACCACGGGATAACCACCGTGCCATCTCTGTGATTGATCCTTGTTGGTTATTGTGTTTTGTTGAGGATTCCTCCTTAGCCACTTAGCAATTATTGTGCTAACAATTAACCAAGTTTTTGTGGCTATAAGTTTTTGAAGTTTTACAGGATCACCTATTCACCCCCCCTCTAGGTGCTCTCAATTGGTATCGGAGCCGTTCTCTTCAAGAAAGGGACTAACCGCCCGAAGAGATGGATCCTAAGGGCAAAGGGATGGTGATCAACGACAAGGAGAAGGAGTCCTTCGTCAACGAGCCAAATGATGACAGGCCCACCGACTCAGGCTCGGGCCACAAAAGAAAAGACGGGAGGAAGAAGAAGACAAGGCGCATCAAGGAAATTGTCTACTACGACAGCGACGAATCTTCCTCCTCCCAAAAGGACAACGATGACTATGACAGACGAAAGACGGTTAACTCAAACTTTTCTTTCGATTATTCGCGCATTCCGCATAGCTCAAATGCCCAATTGCTCCCCATTCCACTTGGCAAGCCCCCTCACTTTGATGGAGAGGACTACGGATTTTGGAGCCACAAAATGCGTACTCACCTGTTTTCTCTCCATCCAAGCATTTGGGAGATTGTGGAAAGTGGAATGAAATTTGATAGCTCGGATAGCCCTGTGTTTATTAATGAACAGATTCATAAGAATGCACAAGCTACTACTGTGTTGCTAGCCTCTTTGTGCAGGGACGAGTATCACAAGGTGAGCGGCTTGGACAATGCCAAGCAGATCTGGGACACCCTCAAGATCTCTCATGAGGGGAACGACGTCACCTTGCTCACCAAAATGGAGTTGGTGGAGGGCGAGCTTGGAAGGTTCGCGATGATAAGGGGCGAGGAGCCAACTCAAACATACAACCGGCTCAAGACCCTTATCAACAAAATAAGGAGCTACAGAAGCACGCGATGGACGAACCACGACGTCGTCCGACTGATGCTAAGGTCCTTTACCGTTCTTGATCCTCATTTGGTGAATAATATTCGTGAGAATCCCAGGTACACCAAAATGTCGCCCGAAGAAGTCCTCGGAAAATTCGTTAGCGGGCGAATGATGATCAAGGAGGCGAGGTACGTGGACGATGCCTTGAATGGTCCGATCAACGAGCCGCAACCCCTTGCTCTCAAGGCAACAAGAAGCAAGGAGGCGCTACCTAGCAAGGTGGCACAGATTGAGGCGGCCGGACTTAATGATGAGGAGATGGCCCTCATCATTAAGCGCTTCAAGACGGCGCTTAAAGGTCGCAAGGGACAGCCAAGCAAGACCAAAGCCCAGGGGAAGCGCTCATGCTTCAAATGCGGTAAGCTTGGTCATTTTATTGCTAACTGTCCCGACAATGATAGTGATCAGGAACAAGGGAACAAGAGGGAGAAAAAGAAGAACTATAAGAAGGCAAAGGGCGAGGCTCATCTTGGCAAGGAGTGGGATTCGGACTGCTCCTCATCCGACTCCGACAATGAAGGACTCACCGCCAATGAGCGTCACACTTGCCCAATGAGCGTCACACTTGCCTCATGGCAAGGGAGAAGAAAGTAAGCACTCATAATATTAGTACTTATGCTTCTTCAAGTGAGGATGAGTCTAGTGATGATGATGAGATAGATTACTCATGCTTATTCAAGGGATTAGATAGAACCAAGGTAGACAAAATTAATGAATTGATTGATGCCTTGAATGATAAGAATATGCTTTTAGAAAAGCAAGAGGATTTGTTGTATGAAGAGCATGATAAATTTGTAGAAGCACAGAAATCTCTTGCTCTAGAAATTAAGAGGAATGAAATGCTCTCTAGTGAATTATCTTCTTGTCATGAAACTATTGCTAAGTTAAAAAGTTTTAATGATGATTTAAATGCTAAACTAGAAGTAGCTAGTAAATCTGATTCTTGTGTAGAAATTGTTGAAACTTGTAACAGGTGTAAAGATTTTGACATTGATGCTTGTAGTGATCATTTAGTCTCAATTTCCAAATTAAATGAGGAATTAGCTAGTCTTAATGCCCAACTTAAGACTAGCAAGAATGAATTTGACAAGCTAAAATTTGCAAGGGATGCCTACACGATTGGTAGACACCCCTCAATTAAGGATGGACTTGGCTACAAGAGGGAAGCCAAGAACTTGACAAGCCATAAGGCTCCCATCTCCGCCAAGGAGAAAGGGAAGGCCCCTATGGCTAGTAGTGTGCAAAAGAACCATGCCTTTATGTACCATGATAGGAGACAATCTAGAAATGCTTATAGGAATTGTAATGCACATAATGCCTTTGATTCTCATGCCATGTTTGCTTCTAGTTCTTCTTATGTGCATGATAGAAATGTTGGTAGGAGAAATGTTGTTCATAATATGCCTAGGAGAAATGTTGTTAATGTTCCTAGGAAAGTAAATGAACCTTCTACAATATATCATGCTTTAAATGCTTCTTTTGCTATTTGTAGAAAGGATAGGAAGATAGTTGCTAGAAAATTAGGGGCAAGATGCAAGGGAGACAAAACTTGCATTTGGGTCCCTAAGGATATTTGTGCTAACCTTGCAGGACCCAACATGAGTTAGGTACCTAAGACCCAAGCCTAAATTTGCCTTGCAGGTTTATGCATCCGGGGGTTCAAGCTGGATTATTGACAGTGGATGCACAAACCATATGACGGGGGAGAAGAAGATGTTCACCTCCTACGTCAAGAATAAAGATTCCCAAGATTCAATAATATTCGGTGATGGGAATCAAGGCAAGGTAAAAGGGTTAGGTAAAATTGCAATCTCAAATGAGCACTCTATCTCTAATGTGTTTTTAGTAGAGTCTCTTGGATATAATTTGCTATCTGTTAGTCAATTATGCAATATGGGATATAACTGTCTATTTACAAATGTAGATGTGTCTGTCTTTAGAAGATGTGATGGTTCACTAGCTTTTAAGGGTGTACTAGACGGCAAACTTTACTTAGTTGATTTTGCAAAAGAAGAGGCCGGTCTAGATGCATGCTTAATGGCTAAGACTTGCATGGGCTGGTTGTGGCATCGCCGCTTAGCACATGTGGGGATGAAGAACCTTCACAAGCTTCTAAAGGGAGAACACGTGATAGGTCTAACCAATGTACATTTCGAAAAAGATAGACCTTGTGCAGCTTGTCAAGCAGGGAAACAGGTGGGAGGCTCTCATCACACCAAGAATGTGATGACAACATCAAGACCCCTGGAGCTGCTACATATGGACCTCTTCGGACCCGTCGCCTATCTGAGCATAGGAGGAAGTAAGTATGGTCTAGTTATTGTTGATGACTTTTCCCGCTTCACTTGGGTGTTCTTTTTGCAGGATAAGTCTGAAACCCAAGGGACCCTCAAGCGCTTCCTCAGGAGAGCTCAAAATGAGTTTGAGCTCAAGGTGAAGAAGATAAGGAGCGACAATGGGTCCGAATTCAAGAATCTTCAAGTGGAGGAGTTTCTTGAGGAGGAGGGGATCAAGCACGAGTTCTCCGCTCCCTACACACCTCAGCAAAATGGTGTGGTAGAGAGGAAGAACAGGACACTCATAGATATGGCGAGGACTATGCTTGGAGAGTTCAAGACCCCCGAGTGCTTTTGGTCGGAAGCCGTGAACACGGCTTGCCACGCCATCAACAGGGTCTACCTTCACCGCCTCCTCAAGAAGACTTCATATGAGCTGCTGACTGGTAACAAACCCAATGTATCATACTTTCGTGTATTTGGGAGTAAATGCTACATTCTAGTGAAGAAGGGTAGGAATTCCAAATTTGCTCCCAAAGCCGTAGAAGGGTTTTTATTAGGTTATGATTCAAATACAAAGGCGTATAGGGTCTTCAACAAATCATCGGGTTTGGTTGAAGTCTCTAGCGACATTGTATTTGATGAGACTAATGGCTCTCCAAGAGAGCAAGTTGTTGATCTTGATGATGTAGATGAAGAAGACGTTCCAACGGCCGCGATACGCACCATGGCGATTGGAGATGTACGGCCTCAGGAACATCTGGAGCAAGATCAACCGTCTTCCTCAACTATGGTGCATCCCCCAACCCAGGATGACGAACAGGTACCTCAAGTGGAGGCGCATGATCAAGGGGGAGCACAGGATGTTCAAATTGAAGAGGAAGAAGCACCTCAGGCACCTCCAACCCAAGTTCGAGCGACGATCCAAAGGGATCATCCCGTCGACCAAATTTTGGGTGATATTAGCAAGGGAGTAACTACTCGTTCAAGATTAGTTAATTTTTGTGAGCATTACTCTTTTGTCTCTTCTATTGAGCCTTTCAGGGTAGAAGAGGCCTTGCTAGATCCGGACTGGGTGTTGGCCATGCAGGAGGAACTCAACAATTTCAAGCGCAATGAAGTTTGGACACTGGTGCCTCGCCCCAAGCAAAATGTTGTGGGAACCAAGTGGGTGTTCCGCAACAAACAGGACGAGCACGGGGTGGTGACAAGGAACAAGGCTCGGCTTGTGGCAAAAGGTTATGCCCAAGTCGCAGGTTTGGACTTTGAGGAGACTTTTGCTCCCGTGGCTAGGCTAGAATCAATTCGTATCTTGCTAGCATATGCCGCTCACCATTCCTTCAGGTTGTACCAAATGGATGTGAAGAGCGCTTTCCTCAACGGGCCGATCAAGGAGGAGGTGTACGTGGAGCAACCCCCTGGCTTTGAGGATGAACGGTACCCCGACCACGTGTGTAAGCTCTCTAAGGCGCTCTATGGACTTAAGCAAGCCCCAAGAGCATGGGTGATGACGCAGAAATTCGAGATGTCGATGATGGGCGAGTTGAACTACTTCCTTGGGTTTCAAGTGAAGCAACTCAAGGACAGCACTTTCATCTCCCAAATGAAGTACACGCAAGACTTGCTAAAGCGGTTTGGGATGAAGGACGCCAAGCCCGCAAAGACGCCAATGGGAACTGACGGACACACCGACCTCAACAAAGGTGGTAAGTCCGTTGATCAAAAAGCATACCGGTCCATGATAGGTTCTTTGCTTTATTTATGTGCTAGTAGACCGGATATTATGCTTATCGTATGCATGTGTGCTAGATTTCAATCCGATCCTAAGGAGTGTCACTTAGTGGCTGTGAAGCAAATTCTTAGATATTTAGTCGCTACGCCTTGCTTCGGGATCTGGTATCCAAAGGGGTCTAACTTTGACTTAATTGGGTACTCGGATTCCGACTATGCTGGATGTAAGGTCGATAGGAAGAGTACATCGGGGACGTGCCAATTCTTAGGAAGGTCCCTGGTGTCATGGAACTCTAAGAAACAAACCTCCGTTGCCCTATCCACCGCTGAGGCCGAGTACGTTGCCGCAGGACAGTGTTGCGCGCAACTGCTTTGGATGAGGCAAACCCTCCGGGACTTTGGCTACAATCTGAGCAAAGTCCCACTCCTATGTGACAATGAGAGTGCTATCCGAATAGCGGAAAATCCTGTTGAGCACAGCCGCACAAAGCACATTGACATCCGGCATCACTTTTTGAGAGACCACCAGCAAAAGGGAGATATCAAAGTGTTTCATGTTAGCACCGAGAACCAGCTAGCCGATATCTTTACCAAGCCTCTAGATGAGAAGACCTTTTGCAGGCTGCATAGTGAGCTCAATATCTTAGATTCGCGGAACTTAGATTGAATTGTAGCATATATGTGTTTATGCCTTTGATTATGTTCATTCTGCATTCTGTTGCTTATTGTGGTGCTCAAGTTGTACAAACACTCCCTGGACCTCACAAGTCCTTTTTGCAAGTGATGCACGTATTTAGGGGGAGCTGTGCTACAACTTGACCCTTTGAGACTAACCATGTACTTGAGTTTGGTTGTTTTAGTCTCCAAGGAGAATTGAAAGGGAAAAGGTGGACTTGGACCATGCAAGACTTCCACTGCACTCCGATGAGAAAGAGTAACTTTTCCAAGTTCATCTTTATACTCCTATTGTCTTTGTGAAACTTTTGGTGAGGCAATGAGGTTAAAGGGCCAAGATTGATCCCGTTTTGGTGCTTGATGCCAAAGGGGGAGAAAATAAAGGCCAAAGCAATAAATGGATCAGCTACCACTTGAGAAATTTTGAAAATAGTAGATTAGAGCTTTTGGTTTGTCAAAACTCTTTTATTGTCTCTTATGTCAAAAGTTGGCCTCTTGTGGGGAGAAGTGTTGATTATGGGAAAAAGGGGGAGTTGTTGAAATCCTTGATCAAAACCTCTCTTTATGTCTCTACAAGTGGTTTTGACTTAGAGATAGGAATTTGAGTTTGATTTGCAAAAACAAACCAAGTGGTGGCATAGAGTGATCCATATATGTCAAATTGAATCAAAACAATTTTGAGTTCTAATTTGAATTGTTTGTGTACTTGTTCTACTTGCTTTATGTTGTGTTGGCATAAATCACCAAAAAGGGGGAGATTGAAAGGGAAATGTGCCCTTGGGCCATTTCTAAGTGTTTTGGTGATTTAGTGTCCAACACAAGTGCCTAAGTGTAAAGAGGTGGACAAAGTACACATCAAGGATAAAGGTATGTTTCTCAGACTTAGTACATTGTTTTATGGACTAATGTATTGTGTCTAAGTGCTAGAAACAGGAAAAATCCAATTGGAAATGTCTTGGCTCGAGCAGCCAAGAATCTGCTGAGTCTGGGAGCACCGGACTGTCCGGTGGTGCACCGGACAGTGTCCGGTGCGCCAGGCTGGTTCGAGCGAACTGGCCGCTCTCGGGAATTCACCGGCGACGTACGGCTATAATTCACCGGACTGTCTGGTGTGCACCGGACTGTCCGGTGTGCACCGGACTGTCCGGTGAGCCAACGGTCGGCCGAGCCAACGGTCGGCCGCGCGATCTGCGCGGGACACGTGGCCGAGCCAACGGCTAGAAGGGGGCACCGGACTGTCCGGTGTGCACCGGACATGTCCGGTGCGCCAACGGCTCCACGTCTGCCAACGGTCGGCTTCACCATTTAAGGAAAGAAATCTGGCACCGGACAGTGTCCGGTGTGCACCGGACTGTCCGGTGCGCCAGACGACAGAAGGCAAGAATTGCCTTCCCTGATTGCTCTCAACGGCTCCTAGCTGCCTTGGGGCTATAAAAGGGACCCCTAGGCGCATGGAGGAGAACACCAAGCATCTCCACAACATTTCTAAGCACCAAGACATCGATTTCGCGCATTCGTTTCATTGTGATAGCATATAGAGCTCTTGTGGAGTTGTGAACTCATTGAGTCGTGTTGCGAGCTCTTGTTGCGATTTGTGTGCGTGTTGACACTCTGATTCTTGTGTCTTGTGTGCATTGCTAATCCCTCCCTTGCTCCGTGTTCTTTGTGAATTTCAAGTGTAAGGGCGAGAGGCTCCAAGTTGTGGAGATTCCTCGCAAACGGGATTGAGATAAAGCAAGCAAAACACAGTGGTATTCAAGTGGGTCTTTGGACCGCTTGAGAGGGGTTGATTGCAACCCTCGTCCATTGGGACGCCACAACGTGGAGTAGGCAAGCGTTGGTCTTGGCCGAACCACGGGATAACCACCGTGCCATCTCTGTGATTGATCCTTGTTGGTTATTGTGTTTTGTTGAGGATTCCTCCTTAGCCACTTGGCAATTATTGTGCTAACAATTAACCAAGTTTTTGTGGCTATAAGTTTTTGAAGTTTTACTGGATCACCTATTCACCCCCCCTCTAGGTGCTCTCAGGGGTCGAACGCGCTTCCCGGGGATGATCCCATGGAAAGGCGCAGCGCCCGTCCGGACCGAGGACAGATCGATCCGCATAAGCCCGAGGGTCTCGGCATAGATGATGTTGAGGCTGCTGCCTTCGTCCATGAGGACCTTGGTGAGCCTGACGTTGCCGATGATGGGGTTGACAACGAGTGGGTATCTCCCCGGGCTCGGCACGTAGTCTGGATGGTCGGCCTGGTCGAAGGTGATGGGCTTGTCGGACCAGTCTAGGTAGACTGGCGCCGCCACCTTTACCGAGCAGACCTCCCGACGCTCTTGCTTGCGGTGCCGAGCCGAGGCGTTCGCCACTTGCCCGCCGTAGATCATGAAGCAGTCGCGGACCTCGGGGAACCCTCCTGCCTTGTGATCTTCCTCCTTTGCGTCGTCGAGGGCCTTGCCACCCTCCGCGGGTGGCCCGGCCTTGTGGAAGTGTCGTCGAAGCATGGCACACTCCTCAAGGGTTTGCTTGACGGGCCCCTGATGATAGGGGCACGGCTCCTTGAGCATCTTGTCGAAGAGGTTGGCACCTCCGGGAGGTTTCTGAGGGTTCTTGTACTCGGCGGCGGCGACAAGGTCCGCGTCGGTGGCGTCGCGTTTCGCTTGCGACTTCTTCTTGCCCTTCTTCTTGGCGCCGTGTTGAGTTGACGCCTTGGGAGGATCTTCCGGTGGGTGGCCCTGGGGCTGCTTGTGCTTTCGGAAAATGGCCTCAACCGCCTCCTGGCCAGAGGCGAACTTGGTGGCGATGTCCATCAGCTCGCTCGCCCTGGTGGGGGTCTTGCGACCTAGCTTGCTCACCAGGTCACGGCAGGTGGTGCCTGCGAGGAACGCGCCGATGACATCTGAATCGGTGACGTTGGGCAGCTCTGTGCCTGCTTCGAGAATCGCCAAATGTAATCCCGGAGAGACTCTCCCGGCTACTGGCGGCAGCTTCGGAGATCCCAGGAGTTCCCAGGGCGCACGTACGTGCCCTGGAAATTGCCGGCGAAAGCTTGGACCAGGTCGTCCCAGTTGGAGATCTGCCCTAGGGGCAGGTGCTCCAGCCAGGCTCGAGCGGTGTCGGAGAGGAACAGGGGGAGGTTGCGGATGATGAGGTTGTCATCGTCCGTTCCACCCAGTTGGCAGGCCAGCCGATAGTCCGTGAGCCACAGTTCCGGTCTCGTCTCCCCCGAGTACTTTGTGATAGTAGTCGGGGTTCGGAACCGGGTCGGGAACGGTGCCCGTCGTATGGCGCGGCTGAAAGCCTGCGGACCAGGTGGTTCGGGCGAAGGACTCCGATCCTCCCCGCTGTCGTAGCGTTCCCCACGCCTGGGGTGGTAGCCTCGGCGCGCCCTGTCGTCGAGGTGGGCCCGACGACTGTGATGATGATGCTCGTTGCCGAGGCGACCCGGGACTGCAGCCACTGTGTTGCGCGTGCGCCCGAAGTGGACCGAGGCTTCCCGCATGAATCGGGAAGTCGCGGCGCGATGTTCCGAGGGGAACCCCTGCCTTCGGGAGGCAGAGCTTTCGGCCCGTCGGACCGCGGCGTCCTCCAGGAGATTCTTGAGCTCTCCCTGGATACGCCGCCCCTCGGTGGTTGATGGCTCCGGCATCGCGCAGAGGAGTATTGCCGTTGCAGCCAGGTTCTGGCTGACTCCGCTAGAATCCGGCGGCGGCCTCACCCTGACGTCATCGGCGATGCGGTGCTGGATGTCCTGGGGGAGATGACGCGCTTCTCCGGCCGGGGGTTGGACCGCCCATTCCTGCCCGATGTCCCGGCGGATCGGCACAAGCGTTCCTGCTCCCTCGTCGAGCCTGGCCTGCCTCTCGCGGATTTGCTCGAGCTTTGGGTCAGGACCCCCCGCCGGGACGGGGACCACAGCTAGCTCCCGAAGGATGTCAACGCGAGGCACGGGCCTAGGGGGATCACTATTTTCTGGCATACCAAGATGGTTGCCTTCACCGGGACCCCCTAGATCGACGTGGAAACATTCACGACTTGGGCTGCAGTCCTCATTGTCGAGGCCACGGCTGCCGTCGGAACAGTCGGAAAGGTAGTAGTCACATGCGGTCATGAAGTCCCGCACGGCACTGGGGTTACCAAGTCTGGAGAAATCCCAACAGAGGTCGGGCTCGCCATCTTCCTCGGACCCCGAGGGCTCGTAGGTCGAGTCGGCCGTCAGTCAGTCCCAGGGTGACCGCACACGATACCCCAGAGGGTTTGGACTCGCCTCTAAGAGAGTGCTCACCAAAGCGGAGTCGCTTGGTGGGTCGAGGCCGAATCCAAAAGACACGAGATGGGAATCGGTCAGTATCTTTCGGTCGACGGTCGGTGACGAGGTCGCGTCTGGGACTGACTGCACCGTCATCTCAGGTACGAGGGTGACGCCTAGCAAGTCCTTCGCGAGCGTGCTGGCGTCGTGTGTTTGCTTAAGATTGGCGTGTTGCGGGGAGGCAGCGCTCGTCTTCGTCTCAGACGCGAGATCGATGCCCGACGCGCCCTTCGTTGGGGCGCCGGCGCCGTCGACTCGCTCGACAGCCAACGAGGTGCCGCTTCCCGCTTGGCCTTGGTTGCCCCGCCTCCTCCTCCGTCGGCGGAGGAGGGGACGGGACAAGCCCGAATGTCGTCCTTCCACCACATGGGGAAGGCGTCGTCGATTTCCCCATCGGCGAGCGGGTCGTCGACCGCCATTGTCGCTGTCGCACGGCGGGGGAAGGAGTATCATGTCGTAGCTGCCGTCGAGGGACATGAACTCAAGATTCCCGAAACGGAGCACCGTCCCGGGCTGGAAAGGTTGCTGGAGACTGCCCATCTGGAGCTTGACGGGAAGCTGTTCGTCAACACGCAGCAGGCCCCTACCTGGCGCGCCAACTGTCGGTGTTTCGAAACCCGGGGGGTCCCTGGACCGACGAGTGAATTATCGCCGCGTGCCCCAGCCCAGATGGGTCGACGCGAGGCGGAACACGAAGGGGGGAAAGGAAGCAGCCGGAGGGAGGTAGGCGTGAGAGAGCGGATCCCGCGGCCTTCGTGTTAGCCCCGCGCCTGAGTCGGGTGCGCTTGCAGTAGGGGGATACAAGCGTCCACGCGGGAGTGGGAGCGAGCGGCCTTGCGCGAGCGCCGTCCCGTCCTTCCCCGCGCGGGCCAACCCTTTGTAAGAGGGCCCTGGTCCTCCCTTTTATAGGCGTAAGGAGAGGATCCAGGTGTACAATGGAGAGTGTAGCAATGTGCTAACGTGTCTAGCGGTGGGGAGCTAGCGCCCTAAGTACATGCCATCGTGGCAGCCGGAGAGGTTTTGGCACCCGGTTCGTGTGGTGTCGTGGCCGTCGGAGGAGCGCTGGAGCCTGGCGGAAGGACAGCTGTTGGGGCTGTAGAGTCCTTGCTGACGTCCTCTTGCTTCCGTAAGGGGGCCGAGAGCCGCCATCGTCACAGAGCGTGCGGGGCGCCATCATTGCCTATCTGGCGGAGCGAGCCAGATGGGACGCCGGTTTTGTTCCCCGTAGCTTGAGTCAGCTCGGGGTAGGGTAATGATGGCGCCTCCTGTCGACGTGGTCGATCCGCGCCCTAGGTTGGGCGATGTGGAGGCTCCTCCGAGGTCGAGGTCGAGTCTGTCTTCCGTGGCCGTGGTCGGGTCCGAGCCCCCGGGTCGGGCGAGGCGGAGACCGTCGGCTGAGGCTAGGGCTGAGTCCGAGCCCTGGGGTCGGGCGAAGCGGAGTCCGTCGTCTCCTGGGGCTGAGCCTAAGTCCGAGCCCTAGGGTCGGGCGAGGCGGAGTTCGTTGTCTCCTGGGGCTGAGCCCGAGTCCGAGCCCTGGGTCGGGCGGAGCGGAGTTTGCCGTCTTCCGAGGCTGAGCCCGAGTCCGAGCCCTGGGTCGGGCGGAGCGGAGTTCGCCGTCTTCCGGGGCTGAGCCCGAGTCCGAGCCCTGGGTCGGGCGGAGCGGAGTTCGCCGTCTTCCGGGGCTGAGCCCGAGTTCGAGACCTGGGTCGGGTGGAGCGGAGTTCCCTTTGACGCCCGAGGCCGGCCTTGGCTGCTGTCAGCTTCACTCTGTCGGGTGGCTCAGCAGTCGGAGCGGCACAGGCGGCGTTGTCCTCTTGTCAGACCGGTCAGTAGAGCGGCGAAGTGACTGCGGTCACTTCGGCTCTGTCGACTGGAGGGCGTGCGTCCGGATAAAGGTGTCAGACCACCTTTGCATTAAATGCCCCTGCGATTTGGTCGGTCGGCGTGGCGATGTGGCCAAGGTTGCTTCTCGGTGAAGACTGGGCCTCGGGCGAGCCGATAGTGTGCCCGTTGCTGGAGGGGGGTCCTCGGGCGAGACGTAGGTTCTCCGGGGTCGGCTTCCCTTGCTCGAGGCTAGGCTTGGGCGAGGCACGATCATGTCCCTTGAATGGACCGATCCTTGACTTAATCGCACCCATCAGGCCTTTGCAGCTTTGTGCTGATGGGGGTTACCAGCTGAGATTTAGGGGTCTTGAGGGTACCCCTAATTATGGTCCCCGACAATGAGCGACGCGACGGAGGTGAAGAACAGCAGGACGAAGGACGCGCCGACGAGCCCTAGCAGCGACACGCAGACGGAGAAGGCTCGGCCGAAGAGGGCGACAGGGCGGCTCTGTCGCGACGCTGGGCGCGCGCGGGTGCAGGGCTCCAGGCGCGGTCGGGTCTTGGCGCGGGGAAGGAGCGTCGGGGTCGCGTGGGGCTGCTCGGCACCTGGCGCGAGTGCGGCCAGGGTCGCGTCCTGGCGGCGTCCGTTCAAGGCGCGCCTGGGCGTGGGTCCGGTGGGGTGCGCGGACGGCGGCTCGGCCGCAGCCTGGGCGGGTCGCGGGTTAGAGAGCGGCGTCGGGCGCGGCTGCTGCTCCTGGCGGCGCATCGGGCCGCGAGCTTGGGGACGGGCGGCTCGGCCGCGGTTGCTGCACGGGGCCGAGGCCGGTCGGAGCGGCGGCGCGGGCTGAGCGGCGTCGGGAGTGGCGGCCCTGGTGGAGTCGAGCGGCAGTCCCCGGAGCGGTGGCTCGGGCCCAGCGTCGGGGGCACGGCTCCGGCAGCCCTGGCGGCGCTCGACGGTGGGGAGGGAGAGCCGGCGGCTGGCGGCAGGAGAGGTGCCGTCGGTTGGGGGCCGGCGGCTGGGAGGGAGTAGAGTGGGAAAAACCTAATCTGATACCATATTGGAGTGTAAACCCTAACCCTAACAAGGGTTGGGTGGTGTATTAATAGACTTGAGTACTGGGCCAGGCCCATTACAGAGGGGCGAGACAGTAATTACATGGGAAAAAACCCCAAACCCTAAACGGGTATTCTAACAAAATCTAATCCCACTAATTTTTTAGATGACCTTAAAACTGATTCTCAAGAGTCATTTTCTGGAAAGCTCTTGAAGATGCTCTAAGCTCGGTTCATCTCTCATAAGCTTTTGTTTCAGCTGCTTTATTTCAGATGCAACTTTTAGTTCAAAAGCTATTTTTTCCTAGCAAATAGACATGTTCAAACGTCGGATCAGATCGTGGATCATTTACCAAGGTCTATATTCAACTCGTGTCTAGTGTCGAGTTGGGTCGATGTGCTTTAGTTTTTAGTGTATTTCCTTATAAGCTAAAGCTTTTCTCAGCATGTGAACGTGCTTTAGAATTTAGCTCAATAGATGAGCTGTTAATTTTAGCATGACTTTTGGAGGGCAGGAGTCAGCAACTGAAACCAAAAAAGTTCTCAAATTGACAAAATTGGATTTTCTACTTGTTTTCATCCCCATGAACTCGGAGATTGAGAAGTATGATTTTCCAGATCCATCGAAACTAAACTAGCAATATTATTCGATTTATTATGGATCCATGTAAGGTTAACTCGTAAAATAGAACCGATTATACATGCGTATACCACTTTATTGTAGACATTTACTGTGTCACAACTCACAGGTCGAGTTCCAAGTATTTTAAGGTTAACTCGTAAATTAGAGCATCTTCAGGATTTTTTTTAAAACAACTCTCTATCTTAACATTAGTAATAAAACATCCTCTAACAGCTTAGTAAAAGGACAACGACTGCTATGCAAGCAGTCTTTTTTTGCAAGCGTGCAAGCAAACCATCTGATCCATTAGATTGTGATCTAACCACAGATACAACCATAGTTTGTTCGGGGTTTTTTATAAAGATTATTGAGCTGGTGGTGGAAGGGTTTAAGTGTTAAATGTGACATACGGTTGGATCGTAATCTAATGGATCAGATGGTTTGCTTGCATGCTTGCAAAGAAGGACTACTTGCATAGCAGTCGTTGCCTAGTAAAATAGCTCTTTTTAAAAATAAAAAGCTGTGAAATAGCCTCTCTAACTAGTAAGTTTCTATAGTCGAAGGAGGTCTCTACGTAGAGGTGATAATGGGCTCTAGATTTTACACTATTAATTTTAATGATTGAATCGGATTAGTGTCGGGCCCTATTCATATTTCTATTCATTTTTAACTAAAATTATTTAAGAGGCATTAACTTTTTGTGAAGGGGTATTTAAATCGTGGTCCATTACCACCCCTATCTCCATCCCATAATTATTAGGACTGGATCGGACATCGAACAGTCGAGACCATCAGTTTAATGTCCAATCATTAACAGGTTAAACCGCTGGTTCGATAGTTTTGGATCAAATGAATCGGGGCCCCACGTTCAGTGCCCCTCATAATCCTCATGGCACTCACTATACTAAGCCTCTAAGGCCATTCTCAATGTACAGTTTCAGGCACTATTTTCAAGATGTCATGTCAACATTTATCTATAAAACAGTGTATATCGAGTTTTATCCTCATGAAACTCTCTCATATCTCTCTTCATTAAATTGTGTGCCATGTCATCGTGTTTGACTATGTGGTATGCCATTTAATGAGAATGAAACTCTTATGAAATGCCCACTAAGAATAGCCCCCCACATGACCTGAGACGTTTTGAAGACTAGCATATAGCTCGTGGTAACACTATGATCCTAAGAGAGGAGGGGTTGATAGTAGCGACTACGACGTGGCAGCGATGCGAGTGAGGGGAAGTAGACAACAGGAACACGGGGGAGAGGGAGGCTGAGGATGACAGGTCACGGGGGAGGGAGAGGAGGAGGAAAGATCTAAATAATATTGTCCATTAGATTTAAGTGGGCAAGGGAGATGAAGTTATCCAACGATTTGAACCATTGGTTTTAATGGTGTGGTAAGTCTAGGTGTAATTTGTTTGGTCGATTTAGTAGAGGTTATGAGTGTGAGATGATTTAGTTAGGTGTGTTTTGTCCGTCCCCTAAGCACAAAAAGCGTCTCCAACAAAGTGCCTCAAAATAGTGTCCAAAAAATTAAAATACTACATTATTTAAAGTATTTAGGGCACTAAAAATAAATCGAGCTCCAACAGTTAATCCCTAAATCATGTATTTTAGGTAATAAATTATATTACTATGAAAGAAAAGGTTGAGGATGTTGTAGAAAACAAGGATAGGGCATTGATCTAGAGGTACAATTTGGGCCGCTTTATGGTGTGCCCTATAATTTTTTATAAACAAACTTTATGGCTCACAATAATATTAAATGCAAATAAAACCCAGATCTTGCTAATGATATTAGACCTGATCATGGGCCACCTGACCCGACCTGCCAAAAAAAACTCGATCCGATCCAACCCGATCAATACAACGGACGAGTACGGACCATAATTTTTGACCCACAATAATTCACAGGTCGGGTGCGGACCATGATTTTTGACCTAAACCCAACCCAATCCAAAAAAACCCGACCTAAAGCCAAAAAACCCGACCCAACCTGAAAAAAACCCGACGCAACACGTCAAACAGGGAGACACGGTCCGACCTGACATTAGGCACGGATTAGGTAAGAGCCGTAATAAATAGCCCACGACCAGACCTTGACCTGATTCGAACCCGACGTTTGAACAGGTCTAAGTGATATATATAGCGATGTATGCATCTATTACCCATGGATCCCAACATTCATTGATAAAGGATCCAAAGATGAGTTAACTGGCTAATTTTTAGCTACGTAATTTTAGCTCTGGCTAACAATTAATTTTAGCCGATCTAAATAGTCTCATGACTAGATGTCAGTCCCAGTTTTATATACGCAAACTGAGTAAAAAGAGAAAACATGGAACTCAATTACTGATGTGTAAACCAATTTTCATAATAGGAACAAGTGCAGGACTTTTTACATGCTACGTACTGTATCTTTCTTCTATATGACGAGGGTAGCAACTTTACAAAGGCATGATAACCCAGAATCGATCATGATCTACCTACACATCCTGTCTACATACTGGGCATGAACCATGGTCAATGAACCATCTGTCCACACAAGGCTGATGGAAGGTGTGAGAGCACTTTGGCAACTTCCTCGCTGTCTCTCCGCTAATAACATCCTGGGAGAAGGCAAACTGTCAAGACTTCCACATAAAGTTTAATGAAAACGGTAGAAATGCCTTTTCTACATCAACACCAAAAGAATCCTAACCGAAGCATGTCATTTCAAGTAGAAAAAAAAAGCTAAGTATAGCATCAGATACATATGGCAAAACAAAACGTGGATACTTCAATACTTCTTCCGGTCATCAAAATAAGTTGTGTACGACAATAGCTTATAAATTATTTAGATTGGACATATGCAAGATATATGCATACATTTTACTTGGAAAATATTTGCAAAACTTCATAATTTTGAAAGATTTTAAAAATATATTCTAGAAGATAATGGTGGTCAAAGTTATATACTAAAGACCTCTCAGTCAAATGTGACATATCAATTTTGTTCCATATACTGCTCGCAAGCACGTAGTTTGAGCTATGTGATCTAACCAGGATCCATCAAATTGCATGACACTTAAGATAACTTGCCCTAAAATTTAAAGGTCTTCGGAATGTAAGGCAAGCAACCAGTAGGTGGACAAAAGTGATCACTCGAGTAAAGTATAATCAATCCATGAGCTGGAGTGATGGGCACTCCTGATTCAACTCCCACCATCTTAGTTTCAGTCATGTTATAAGTAATGGGTGTGAAATCACACTTTCCCCATGTTTAATCAACTGCCAACCTCCAAAAGGAAATGCCATATGCACATCATATTAATTTATGAACACAAAACAACCTAACTGCCCAGAGAACTAAGATTTCAAGGCAGGTTAGCTTTCCACTAAACAAATATCTAATGTGACATTAGTACCTGCAGGCAAATAGCGCAAGACAAGCTTTCACCAATTGGTGCAGGAACCACATGATGTGGCAACTTCTTTAGAGTATCTTGTGAGAGCCCTTCGGATAAAACATCTTCAAGGACATCAAACATATCATCATTGTCGGCAATGCCAACCTGTTGGAAAATATCTACTACTCCGATCAATGTCATTGAGTGAAACCTTAGAACTACAAAAAATCAATAACCTGAAATTATTTAGTTTAAGAGAATATAAGTTACATGTGTATTATAGCATTAAAAATACTTGCAAAATTTCATAAGCTTCAAAAATTTTAAGAATATATTTATGTGTTTTCTGTCAAAGAGGACCCATGGTAACTAAGACAATTAACTGACCTGCCAACGATAGGCCATATATGCCGATGGCTCATACTGGTCTTGCACAAATCGAGCATGAAGGAGCTGTTCTATGAAATCCCCCTGGAATATGTAACAGGTAATTTTTCTTAAATTCGCGGCCCCCATGAACCACTGAAAACAATGGTGTTGCAAAATATAATCCCGGGCTCAAGGAAGTAAGGAACTAATAATACTAGCATATAAAAACTTTCTAATTAAGACGGAATTTCTCTAGCTAAGGCAAGACAGTTACACTCTCCTAATTGATTTGCATAACAATCATGCCTGACGAATTGAAGAAGTAGCTCACGGACCATGGAGGACGTGCTCTGCGGGCTCGATCGGTCTGCGCTCCAGTAGGCGCGCGAAGCCTCGAGAACCTCGATGGAGAGTACCGCCCCCGCAAAGGCCCCAAGGCCGGCTCCCCGGAGGACGCCGCTGTCGGAAGCTCGGCCGGCCAATGCGCCGGTGAACGCCCCCGTCAGGCCTCCAGCTGCCACAGGCAAACCAAATCCGCGTCAAAGAAAAAAAAAACAGAGCACGCAAACCAAAACACAGAAGCAACACAAGGTGCTGTCAACGCTATGGGGGCGCGGGGGCGCGCTTACCAACGGCGAAGATGCCGGTGAGGGCCCCCGAGAGAACGCCGGAGACCAGCCTGGGGAGGCACGACCCCGTCGCTACGCTTCGGCGCTCCTCTTCCGACGCCGTTGGCAGTGGCGGCACTTCCATGACTCAGCCTCACGGCACAGGGCGGTCCACCTCCACGCCTCCGCAAACTAACCCGAAGCCGATCGAGCTCGAGCGTCACGGTAGATAGGGTTGGGTTGGGTACTTGGGTCTAACGCAGGGGCCGGTCTACCTGATGGCGCCCGCGCTCTTGGTGGACTGGTGGTTGGTTGGTACACCCGTGGTAGAGGAGCTCGCCGGGAGGAGGGAGGGCCGAAGGGGGCAAGGAGACAGGCGTGACCGCGTCGCCTGAAAACGATCTGCCGCTTGGCTCGGCTGATGCGTTGCTGGTTTGCAGTTTGCTGCTGCGCTAACCATTTCGAAAGCATTCCGTGCGTGTTTTCCTTCTCGAGAAAATTGCCCCACAACATCTGGCGTGCTAGAGCTGGATGCACGAAATCTTTGAATCTGCACGCAACCGGAATGTACAAGCAGGTACGCTTTTTCTTAAAAAAGGAAGAAACGCAGTAGCAGTTAAATTGTGAACCAGTATTTCTAAATGCTGGCATTTTTATACTTTATTTATTTACTTATTTTGAAACACTTGGCACTTCGAAATACACTTTCTTATTGTTGGTGTCTTTTTGCCAAACACTAACTATTTCTAGGACCTATGCGCGATGTGCAGAACCTTGGGACTTCTTTGTGGGCTAGCGTGACTGTTTATGATAGGTTACCGGACCATCCGTGGTAGGTTACCGGACCATCCGTGGTAGGTCACCGTACGGTCTACCATAGGTCACCGAACCATCCGCGATGGTAGAAAAGAATCTAGATCTCGTCTCTGCGTCACGAAGGAAGGATCTTAGAGTTGCCTTGGAGTCGACAGGTCAGCCAAAGCACCTCTAGACGACGTAGAGCCGAAGAGAGGTGAAGATTTAGATTGAAGAACTAATACTAGAGCTATGTTATATCTAGACCTAAGGCATGAAGATAAGTAATATAAATAGATTGTTTGAATGAATTATGTGTCTCTCAATCGACCGTACCCCTTTATATTTACGGGGGAAGGAGTCTGGACCTTATTCTAAGCGAAGACCAACAAAATACCGCAAGAAACGAAAAAGATCTCACAACAAATCAGCACTCTCACTCGAACTAATCTAATCTGAGACGGTCCAAGCTAACAAGTCGGGCTATCCGAGGGCCAGACCGTCCAGGCTTGCCCACTGACCGTCTGGTAGTACCAGTAGTACCAGTGTTGCCAGATTTAGTGTTCAACACATGCTACCTACCTTTTGGTGAAGGTAATGAACCAAAAACATTTATACTACTAGTGTTTTTTGAGGAACAGTAGATTTCACAAAGTTGCCTTTTTACCGAAATAAGAACTCTAGCTCGATGAAAATCACCAGCTCTTTCAACTCAAACAGTATAGTCATTTAATAGAATTCTAATGCATAAAAGTCGTTTAAGATTGCATCTTCTTCGCCATGACTATGTGATCAATATGTAAAAAGGTACAAATTGTGGTGCCCACAGTCCGAATAAGCAAACAGACTATGCATGTATTATTAATTTATTGCCGCACTATCCCACATGCAAGTAGGACAAAACATCGATGATGAGTGGGTAGGTGAAAAGTACCACAACATCTCCGAGAAAAGACGAGTAAACAATATTTGTCGCGCCACTTCTTGGGTCAATTTAGTCGGCCTTTGCCCCTGCACAGGTCACTTCTTTCCTACAAACGACTTTGAATGTTTTGCTGGACAATTGTATATAACAACCTTTTATTTACATATTTAGAGAGAAGCTAATCGAACGTAGGACCAGATTTAGCAAACTTACCCAAAGTCTAGTCTGGTCCTGCTCCTCGGTTCCATTCACCTCCGCCACATGGGTCGTTGATCTATTCTTGACAGTATTAGACTGTCCAATTCTACACATCGGGCTTTCTAAAGCACCAGACTTCTGGTGATAACTACCAAATTGTTCGGTGTACACCGACTAGGAGAGCTCCATCGGTGTCTTATTTTATCTTGCCCCTGGCACCTCTAGTCTTATTAGTGGTCCTTATAGTCTCTCTCATGTCTGGAGCCTTCTAAGTAACCACTCCTCGTGACAGATTTGGCGTGTAAGGATCACTGGTGTCTATGATCTTGCCCTTGCCTTTATCAGCCACTTTTGGCCGAATCAGGACCTTCTTGTCGTTCATCTCAAGTGTATTGACAGGGAACGATAGTCTGTCAATTTGCACAACTTGAAAAATCAACCTATCTTTATTTATAGCCGATTGTATCTGTTGACTAAAAACATTGCAATCATTGTTGGCATGAGAAATGGAATTATGATATTTACAATAAGCACGCCTTTTCAATTCATCCGTCGGGGGTTATGTGAGAGAATTTAATGTTGCTGCTCTAAACTAATTCACCAAATATCTTGTCACACTTAACAACATTGAATGTGAATGTATCTTCTCCTTATCTATCCTTGTGAATCGGTTGTAGGGAAGAGCAAGTGGGAAGTTTGGCCTTAGTAGACCAAACAAGTTCAATGACACATACCTCTTTTGGATCGTCATCTGAGCTACTACTGTCACGATGTACATTATGATGAGATGGCTCTTGAATCCCTTTGTTTTGACTTTCATAAGCCAAAGCCCACTAATGCAACTAAGCTAGCAAAAAGAACTAACTACCATCTAATTTTTCTTTCAAGTATGGATGCAACCTATTGAAAAGCTAACCCCACTAGTTGTTTATCTGCAACATGGATGGAAACATCGATTTTAGCATCCAGGAATCTCTGAATATAATCATCAACTGATTTATTGCGCCCCCTATTAGAGCGATACCAGATTAACTAACTCTAATTCATATTCCCCGGAGAAAAGTGCTCATAAAATTTGTGTTCTAATTCACCTAAGAATTAATAGAGTTAGGAGCCAATGTAACATACCATGCAAAAGTGGTATCGGTAAGAGATAATGAAAATAACCGAACACGAAAAACCTCCCTATCGACTAATTCTCCTAATTATGCTAGGTATTGGCCTATGTGCTTGTGAGTGCTCTTACCACTTTCACTTAAAACTTGGAAAAATCTAGCACCTTATTCCTGGAGAGTATTGTAACACCCCGTCCAATCCCGGACCAGCGGTACTTACTCCTGTCAGCTCTCTAAGATCATATATTGTCCCCAATGACCAACACGAGTCTTTTGTGTGCACTTTGTCCCCACTCATGCGCACTTGAGAAAACTTCTGGGTCGGTAACCCATTCCAAATTGCTCCAAGCTAAGCATGCTTAACTTGGAGGTTCTTTCGAGATAGGCTTCCGAAAAAGAAGATGCACCTTATTGGTGTGGATACTCTATTAATTCTATTAAGCCTTGGGCCTGGATATCACCTTTCTAAGGGCCAGGATATCACAATCCACCCCCCTTAGAAGACCGACGTCCTCGTCGGTCAACCCCAATCCAGGAACCTCCCCTCTTAGCCATGTCTGTGTGTCTAGTGTCATAATATGTCATGCCATGTGACCACTCTGGGCCCACAAGCGCCATGCGCCATATACCCGAACCCCTAACCCATGTGTGTCTAGTGTCATCATATGTCATGCCATGTGACCACTCTGGGCCCACATGCGCCATATACCCGAACCCCTAATCCATACACGCCCGTGAAACCATGAGGGTCGGCTCGGATACCACTTGTAACACCCCGTCCAATCTCGGACCAGCGGTACTTACTCCTGGCAGCTTTCTTGGATCATATATTGTCCCCACAGACCAACACGAGTCTTTTGTGTGCACTTTGTCCTCACTCGTGCGCACTCGAGAAAACTTCCCGATCGGTCACCCATCCCAAATTGCTCCAAGCCAAGCACACTTAACTTGGAGGTTCTTTTGAGATAGGCTTCTGACAAAGAAGATGTACCTTGTTGGTATGGATACTCTATTAATTATATTAAACCTTAGGCCAGGATATCACCTTCCCAGGGGCCAAGATATCATATGTATGGTATGGTGTCAAATTGGTGGTCGTATTGTTTTCAATATGACGAACCTACGTCGGACATACTAATCCTAAGTCTGTCTAGGAATAATTTGACTATTTCCTCCTGAATTTTATCCATGGTAGCCATTAGTAGTGGACCGGCTCTCGTGGTGTGAGGCTTAGGTGGTCAAGCATGGTTATGCTGGCCTTCTGCTCAAGGATGATCAACGACGGCATTCGGAACATGATCTCGCGACATATTGATGTCACACCCATTGTTGTGTGGTGTGAGGTGAACCTCTCTGGTTTCCTAAGAGCCAAAAATATTTGGCCCCATGTAAGGGTGGTGGCATGCTGTGACTTTGATGTGCCACATGTGGAAAGAGGTATTGCTACTATGGTGCGTGGAAAAACTAGGTGTTATGCACAACAACCTTTTCTGGATATGTGTATCCGAGTGGTCCAACCTAGGTGGCCAAACAATCCGGTGTGATGCGAGACAATCCAGTGTATGGTGTTGGACAGTCCGCAATAGGTTCGGATGGTCTGTAGATGTGTCTAGATGTTTTGGCCATGCTATACATCACCAGCATGTCATGTTGTAGGAACGGTGCGACACTGGACAGTCCAACATGAGGCACCAGATGGTCCATAGTAGGACCAGACAGTCCAAGATCGTACCTAGATTGTCCGGTCGTGTTGAGCGAGTTTATCGTATAGTGAAGGTGGTGGCGGTGATTGCCCTAGATATGAAATTATCAGCATAATAACGTATAATGACTAGGGCTAACAAAATTCACTAACTACCAATGTGCTTGACAAGGCCGCTTGTAACACCCTAAATTTCGGGTATAAATTTTGTCTCCAATATTCACCAAATTCAGGCGTTACTCTCTTTTTATCTTCTTGTTCTGCTCCTTCCTCCTATTTTCAAAGCAATATAGAGACTGGTGTCCGTGTCACGTGTAAAAAAACCCTAAGTTGATTTTGTTGTTGCATCATGCTGGAGCATATTTATTTCTGTCTAATGTCACACCTTGGCGTGCATTCGTTTAGTTTGAGTCTTCTATTCGCGAAATAATTTGATTAGAAGCAGGCGAGGTCGAGTAGAGGAGAATCCGCCTTGGCCCGGCCCAACCCGGCTCGGCACGGTGCCCGACTTTGGCGCGCACCCAACCGCCCCTGCCCCCCCATGCGCGCCCCTCCCCCACTCCCCTTTCCCGCGCACCCATGATCTAGGAAGAGAGAAACTACCCTCTCCCTCTTTCGTCTCTCTCCCACTCTCTCCTTGCCCTCGCTTGGATCCACGGTGAGCGGTTGCTGTCATCCGTCGAGCCTCGTGGTAAGCTCCTCCCTCTCCTCCCTTCCCTCCTCCTTCTCCCCCTGCTAGGCGCGCCCTCCCCGTGGGAGCCCCTACGTGCGCCCTCCCCGCAGGAGCGGCCCCTGCCCCCGGTGGCCTGGTCCCAGAGCGCCCCCCTGCCCGGCGGCCCCTCCTGTGCGCCCGTCCCAGCGCGGTGGCACCCTCCCCGGCCTCCCCCTGTGGACCCCAGCCCCCGCCCGACAAGCCCCTCCCCGGCCCCGCGGTGTGCCCTCCCCCGGACCCGTCCCTGGCCCCAGCAGCACCCCTCCCCTGCCCGACTTGCCCGCTCCGGCGCCCTATCCGGCGCGGCAACCCCCCGCCCCCATCCCCGTGCGTGCCTTCGGCACGCTTCGCGCTCGTCGTAGCGTTTTAAATTTCGTTTGAGTCATGTGTTGTGTCACGCGCTTCACCATGTGACAATCCTTTTTAAATTTCGTTTGAGTCATGCGTTGTGTCGCGCGCTTCGCCACACGACAACCCTTTTAATTCACCTAGAGTCGCGTATAATAATTAAAGTGTGTAGTGTAACAAGGATTATCAAGTACCGAACTAATTAGGATCTAGCACTGATTTTATTTATGCGTTGCACGGATATCAATTAATATAATTGTGTTGAGATAAATATTTTAGTTCATAACTGCTTAACGTAATCGCTGTCTCTCGTCTGTAGCTTCGACCGTCGTAGTTTCTTTTCTCGCATAGTCGTAAATGCGAGCTCTACACCACACGTCTGTTTAGTTGTTCTATTTTATTATGTGGTGTATTGTTCCTTTCTATGTTAAGAATGTGGAATGCATGTTTGAACTTGTATAGATAACGGTCCGTTGGCGAAATCTAAAGAATTTGCAGGCGAAGACCCTGAGCAGCAGCTGGTTGGTGAAGGCAAGTGTTCTCTGACCTATCTATGTCCTATTCATTTTATAATTCATCTCCCCGCATTTACACAATTTATACCTAAGGATTTACTAGTCTTTGTTTATCCTATCCTTATTCACCTATTTGGGTTGGATTATTTCTGGATTAACTTTATGCTAGCGCTTCACTTTAATTAATGAACATGATGAGATTATTTATGATACGATGTTTACCTTTGGAAATGATGATGTTATTGTGACATTTAAGGGGCTCAAGTGGTTTCTCGAGTGCCTCTCCATAATGACTAGTTCGTTGGATGACCACCCGAGATAACAGAACAGCCATGAGGGTAGAATATGACACCCTTAGCTAATTAATTAGAGGAACTGGGGTGTAGTTTGCTTCGTCGTCATGCTGTCAATGGGGTTCGGTGTATGTGGCTCACTCTGCCGAGGGTGGTTTGCCTCTTGGGGAGGAGTGCGGTACATTTAGGAAACCTAATGGACGGCTACATCTCAGGGAATCTTTGTAAAGGCTACGCAGTGAATCCTTGTCGACTCACCTTGGTAGTGTTTAATGGTTTAATCGACCCGAGGCAAAGAGGGATCACGACTCGTGGGTAAAGTGTGCAATCTCTGCAGCGGGTTAGAAACTGATATATCAGCCATGCCCACGGTTATGAGCAGCCTTGGGAGCTCCTTTGATTAGAGATACTATGATTATAGATGATGATGAGGATAATAATGGTTTTATGGTGATGATTATGATTATGGATTCCGGTGTTCTTTCCGTTTGTAAGGAGTACCTTTGGGTTAATAACTTGGGTTTAATGCTAAAACCTGGCTCTCTGCTAGTAATAATTACCTGACCAACTAAAAGCAATTGCTCTGAGCTTGACCCCACATACAGCTAGTCCACTTTAGCCAAACAAGACAATTGCTGAGTACGTTGATGTGTACTCACCCTTGGTTAAAACACCAAAAGCACCAGGTTGTCCACATTGCAACCCTTGCTCATGAGAAGATGAAGTTGTGGTGGAGGATTTCAAGGAGTTCCAAGACTATGATGAGTTCTAGGCATGGGTTAGCGACAAACCCCCAGTCGACTGCCTGTGAAGGTCGTGTATTGCTACGTTTCATTTCTCGCACTTTGATCTATGTTTAAGACTATGTGGATGTCTCGGACACCATGATGTAATCAAATTAATACATTTTACCTTATTATTTGAGCATTGTGTGATGATGTCCAGTTATGTAATTGCTGCGTACGTGAATTGCTGATCTTGGCACGTACATGATTCGTATTCGGTTTGCCTTCTAAAACCGGGTGTGACACCGCTTCAACTGCGACCACACGAGATGGGAAACTAGAAACAATAGTTTTCTCATATGTATGTGTGAGTTTTTTAAAGGACTCATCTATGTATTGTTTCAATTGACCCCGCATGTACTATTTCAATTGTTCCCCTATTGATCTATATAATACTTAATAGATTGATCATCATTGGAATTACTTACAATGCTATTTTGGAGCGAAGGTACAAAAGAAGCGAGCTTGATCTCCCCTTGCTTGGTAATCTTCGGGTGTCGATCCACCGTGAAGTGTGACAAAAACTTCTCCTTCACTTCTTCCCACACCTAGGCGCATTGTCGCAATATTTCTTCATCACATTGCTTCATGAGATCCTCAAATTGTTGCTGCTCATCGATCGACAAACTCTCTCGAGTCAACCTAAGGATGTTGCCTTGGGAGACATCAATACTATCCTTGGAACCAGCCATTTGCGACCGATATTAATGGATCTGAAACACACTCGTCCCTAGTGGAGTTGCCAAAAAGTATGTTGGTGCCTTTTTGAGCCAAATACTAAGGACCCCTAGGACCTACGAGCAACATGCAAAACCTTGGGGACTTCTTTGAGGGTTGGTGCACCGTCTGCGATAGGTCACCGAAACATCCATGGTAGGTCGCTGGACAGTCCACGGTAGGTCACCTGATCATCTGCAATGGTGTAGAGAGCTCCGGGAAGAATCCAGATCTACCTCCCGGAAGGGACTCCATCGGGGGGGAAGGATCTTGGGGTCGGTAGGCCACCCAAAGTGCCTCGAGATGATGTAGCGCTGAAGTGAGATAAAGATTAAGAGCATGTTTGGATGCTGACCTCCGACGCCACACCCTGCCTAAGGTGTGGCAGCCGATTCGGCTGCCACAACTGTGGCGCGTGAAGTGTGGCGCGGCGTGGCACCGTCGGCGATGATCCAAACACACCCTAAGATTGAGAACAACAACAACAACTAAACTATGACTAGAACTAGTCATAGAACTAATACATAAGGAAATAAGGTAAAAATTGGTTTGTGGATCGATTGTTGGTTGATTCAATTGGTAGTACCCCTTAATGTATAACTGTTTCCCATGAGTTATTAGGATAACCTTGCAAAGGATAAGGACTTCAACCTGATCTAATCTATTCATGGATCGTCCGGGTTGACACAACGAACCATTAGTGGTGCGAACCACCGAGCCAAAAGGTCGGACTGTCCGTCCTGTCGACTTGCAGAACTGGTGCTCGACATCTATTTTATCTTAAAAATACTATGAAATAGAGATAATTATAAATAACTGCATAGGAGTATTTTGGTTTTTATTCTACAAATGTGAATTACTTTGTTATATAAAAATATATGGCTTACCTTAGTTACTGTTGTGTATTGTTCAAAGTTGGCAAGCAGGAGCATGTTCAGAAATTGCATTAAATCAGCACACGTCTTGGGATTCAAGGTTTTCATATTTTTTGTCCTTCAAATTTCTACAACTCTAGAACTACTTCTCTAGTTTGAGCTCCTATATGGTTTTTAAAAGTCACCCTTATAGCTTTGACATGTTTTCTTTTTCTTTATTTTTTATTCTCTCATGTTTTATTGTTGTATGGGGAGGGACATGCCATAGAGGTGAAAGCCCATGTTTATTTTTGGTAATTGAATGTCAATCATGCATATTAAAATTTTCATTGAGTATGATTAGTTAGGTCCACTTGATGATCATGAACAAGGCATAGGAGGTGATGAATAAAGATGGAGGTCATCATAACATACATGAATCAATTCATTATTTGGAGAGAAGTTGGGACAAAAGCAAGCCATGTATAAAGGTATATGATAGAGCTTTGCTTTTTCCAAACAATGTGCAATAGAGTACACTTTTGGGTTTAGGGTAGATAGTTGTACTACTATAAGGAAAATAGACCACAACCAATTTAAAAGAATGGTTTTGGTATTTTATAAACTTTTGTTTGCTTTGGTCCTCAAGTTTGTCCCCCTTTGTTATCAAACACCGAAAAGAAAGACATTTTAAAGCATGAAGGAAGAGTAAAAAAGCTTTGAGTCCTCCAAAAATATTTTCTCCCTTCAATAAAGTTCTCTCCATTTGGCGAAATAATCTCCCCAAAGTGAAAAGATATACTCACCTATCAAAAAACAATCCTCTTTGGAAAACATTGATTTTAACAATAGTAGAGGTTTCCAAGACATTTTGGCATTTTGTTGAAATAGACTAGACTCCCCCTTTTTCTATGTATATTTAGTTGAAAAAGGATATTCTAGAGATAACAAAAGAAGTTAAAGCACATGCATAATGGAAACACGAGGGGTAAATGAAATCCATCAGGTTATCATAGTTTATTCAAGTGAAGAAGACATGTAAATGGTATCAATGAAAAGACTAATGATCCCGATTGAAGAAAAGTCATATTTGTAGTGGAAGCACATTGTCTTTCTCCGAGGATTCTATTTTCCTTCAATGATACTACTATACACATGATAAGCTTGAAAATGTGTTAGTCTCAAAGAAATCAAACTATAGAATAACCTCCCCCTAAAGTGTGCATACGAGTTTTGGATACATGCAGGAGACATGCATGTAGACTTTTAAGCTCAAAGTATTACTTGGAATGATAATGTCATAAGAGCATTCCCTTAGGTGATACTTAGGGGCAAATTATCTTTAATTTGAACTTTGACACATATACGTCAAAATGACACTAATTGAAACTTTCAAGGTACTGAAATTGCAACAGTACCAATTGAAAGATAAGCATGGGTATCATTTGATTTAGGAATTTGGCAAAGCTATGTGACGTGCTTTGTTTAACATTTTAAACCATGTAGGTTTTTCTCTAAGGGTATGAATTAAACCAATCAAACCTACCATATGATTGTCCTAGTATGCTTGCTATCAACTAAAAGTAAATATTAATTGAAAATACATAATCTAAGGCATATGATATATCAATTGAAACACATAACAATTGAAAGCAATATTGGGCTTGAAGGGTAAACTAGATGCTTAAGTAAAGATACACATATAAAAAACAAATGATAACAATAAATCTAGTTACTTGAGCATGAGTGGGGAGTTTGGTTCCATAATCTTCACTAATCACTTCGCAATAACCTTGATCTGATATGATGTACTCCATGATATACATCCATTTTTTGCCAAGTCTTTAAATTCCTGAAGTTCATCGGACTTCTCGCTTCCCTCTTGGGGCCCAAACCTTTTTGGTGCGCTTCATGATTGAGATAATGTCCTTTGGCACCCAAATCTGTTTTGCCACTTTTCTTTTGTTGTTTTTCTTATTGACCTTGGTGGCTATCGCCTTAATATTTTTCTTATTCTTGAGAAAGTAAGGTATTGTAGCCTTTTTGTCCACCTTGTTGGTATAGGTGTTAGAAATCTTGCTTGATCACTTTTTACTTTTGATCCCCAGTATTCACCTTGCATTTTTGTGCTTTCTGTAGCATAACCAACAAACCATAGTTTCTCCATTATCCCGCTTCCTCACTCTAGTAGTGGTGCTATCCTGATGAGGTTGGGTTTGTATGGCTTTGCCTTTCTTGCTGTACAAGGTATTACCATGGCGAGCCACTTCTTGCCTTAAATTCTCATTTTTCCTTGCAATCTCATCTAACCATTTTCTACAACAACACTCTCAACCAAGACTTAATTGTAGGGGTTAGGATTAATATTAATTAAATCCAAATAAGAAGTAGAAGCTTCCTTTTTGATAATATTAGCAGCTTCAATTTTAGATGCTTCTCGGGTGCTACCGATGCTTTCTAGTTTTGTAGTTATCTCATTGTTATTTATGCCAAGAATTTCTATTTTATCAATAGATTTTTAGAGTTAGCTGACTTAGTCTTATTCTTTTCTTTTTTAATCAAGTTTTCATCTGTTGTTTAGGGTAGTGCAATAGATTCTAATTCCTAATTTTTTGTTGTTAGCTAGATATTCAAATTTGCAAAATGATTCAAATTTTTCTAGCAACTTCTTGTAATCATTTTGAGAGCTAACATATTTAGATTTAAGAAATTTTATCTGAGCCTTTTGTTTTGTGCAAACATCCTCAACTAGAGAGGGTTTTTCATCATCACTACTACTATCACTATCATAATCATTAGAGGATGGAACATTTGTGTTACCTCTCGCCATAAGGCATTTGTGAGATGAGCGTGATGAAGAGCGATGGTCATGAATCTTAGGTGGGGTGTCATCTTCACTTGATGAATCGCCCCATGTCTTGACCAAAGTGAGTGGTTTGCCTTTGCTCCTCCTCTTCTTAGGTGTGGCCATGTTTGGGCAATTGCCCCACAAGTGACCCTTCTCCCCACATGTGAAGCATTTTGTTTTTTGTTGTTCTTTCTTGTCAATGTTAAAGAGAATATCCTCTACCTTTAGGGGCATACCCACTAGATTAATCTTGCGAATGATCCTCACTACCTTTTTGACCCGTCGAATTCTATCTTCGTCCTTGGAGAATGATGTAGAGGGTTTTATCATCTTATTCTTCATCATTATCTTCTTTAGATTCCTCTTATTCACTTGAGAAACTTACGCTTTCAACCTTCTTATTGGCCTTCGTCTTTTTATGATCTTCACATGTGAAAGCATATGGCATTGATGAAGCAACTTCTTCTTGACCCATATTTTGTGACATCTTAAATGCCACAGTCTTGTCAATAAATAGCGTCGAGGTCATTTGGTTCAAGTCGTTCATATTATGAAGTATGGTGACGATGCTCCCATATTTGTGTTGTGGTAGTGTAACTCCTCTGGTGTTACGAGAACTAAAACTTTGGCATGACATCATATGCACTGACATTACATTGTGTATGATATACCTAGAATGCATTCACTAGGCTAAAATTTCAAACAAAACATGTGATGTGATGCTTGAAAGGGAATTAGGCTTGCACCTTTTCCTAATTAATTTTGGTGGTTGAATTGCCCAACACAAATAATTGGACTAACTAGTTTGCTCTAGTCTATAAGTTCTACAGGTGCCAAAGGTTCACAATAAGCCAATAAAAAGACCAATAAAGGGGTCAAACAAAGAGAGCAAAAGACAACCCAAAGGCACCCTGGTCTGGCACACCGGACTGTCCGGTGTGCCACCGGACAGTGTCCGGTGCACCAGGGCACTCGACGCTGAACTTGCTACCTTCGGGAAAATCAGAGGGTGCTCCGCTATAATTCACCGGACTGTCCGGTGAAGCACCGGACAGTGTCCGGTGTCACACCGGACTGTCCGGTGTGCTAGCGGAGCAACGACTACTTCGCACGCAATGGTCGACTGCAACGCATTTAATGCGTGCCTGCGCACGCAGAGGACAGAGCACATGCAGTTGGCGCACCAGACAGTCTACAGGACTTGTCCGGTGCACCACCGGACAGCCTAGAGGCCCCACAAGTCAGAGCTCCAACGGTCGAACCCCAACGGTCTGCTGACGTGGCTGGCGCACCGGACTGTCGGGTGCGCCATGCGGCAGCAGCTTTCCAACAGCCATATTTTCGTGGTTGGGGCTATAAATACCCCAACCACCCCACATTCAATGGCATCCAAGTTTTCCACCTTCAACACATTACAAGAGCTATAGCATTCAATTCTAGACACTCCAAAGAAATCAAATCCTCTCCCAAGTCCAAAGACAACTCCAATCAATAGTGACTAGTGAGAGAGTGATATTTGTGTTCATTTGAGCTCTTGCGCTTGGATTGCTTCTTTTCTTTCTCATTCTTCTTGTGATCAAACTCAATTGTAACCAAGGCAAGAGACACCAATTGTGTGGTGGTCCTTGCGGGAACTTTGTGTTTCGTTTGATTGAGAAGAGAAGCTCACTCGGTCTAAGTGACCGTTTGAGAGAGGGAAAGGGTTGAAAGAGACCCGGTCTTTGTGACCACCTCAATGGGGAGTAGGTTTGCAAGAACCAACCTCGGTAAAACAAATCATCGTGTCTCACTCTTTATTCGCTCACGATTTGTTTTTCGCCCTCTCTCGGACTCGTTCTTATTTCTAACGCTAACCTGGCTTGTAGTTGTGCTTAAGTTTATAAATTTCAGATTCGCCCTATTCACCCCCCTCTAGGCAATTTTCAATTGGTATCAGAGCTCGGTGCTTCATTAGAGCCTAATCGCTCGAAGTGATGTCGGGAGCATCTGCCAAGAGGGATCTCGGGACCGGTGACAAGTCCGCAAGCTCGGGAAGAACACACTCAAGGGAGTCCACCCACAAGCACAAGGAGGAATCCTCTTCCTCCATCAAGTCCCATCGGATGGGTGACAAGAAGAAGAAGATGAGGAAAGTGGTCTACTACGAGACCGACTCTTTGTCACCCTCCACCTCCGGCTCGGAATCGGCCTCCACTACTTCAAAGAGCCATGAGCGCAAGAAGTATAGTAAGATGCCCCTTCGCTATCCTCGCATTTCTCGATGCACTCCATTACTTTCCGTTCCATTAGGCAAACCACCTATGTTTGAAGGTGAAGATTATTCTATGTGGAGTGATAAAATGAGGCATCACCTAACCTCACTCCACAAAAGTATATGGGATATTGTTGAGTATGGAGTGCAGGTACCTAAGAAGGGAGACAAGGATTACGACTCGGAGGAGGTCGAACAAATCCAACACTTCAACTCCCAAGCCACAACTATACTCCTTGCCTCTCTAAGTCGAGAGGAGTATAATAAGGTGCAAGGGTTGAAAAGCGCAAAGGAGATTTGGGACGTGTTAAAAACCGCGCACGAAGGAGACGAGGTGACCAAAATCACCAAGCAGGAGACGATCAAGGGGGAGCTCGGTCGCTTCTGGCTTCACCAAGGGGAGGAGCCACAAGAAATGTACAACCGGCTCAAGACCTTGGTAAACCAAGTGCGCAACCTCGGGAGCAAAAAATGGGATGACCATGAAATGGTTAAGGTTATTCTAAGATCACTCGTTTTCCTTAACCCTACACAAGTTCAATTAATTCGTGGTAATCCTAGATACACACTAATGACTCCCAAGGAAGTAATAGGAAACTTTGTGAGCTTTGAATTGATGATCAAAGGCTCAAAGAAAATTATCGGGCACGACGGCCCCTCCACGCCCGAAGCACAACCGGTCGCATTCAAGGCGACGGAGGAGAAGAAGGAGGAATCTACATCAAGTAGACCACCATCATCAAGAGTTTCCACCAAATCCTCAAGCAAAGGAGGGGGAAGTATTACAAGCCCCGCTCCAAGAAAGTTTGCTACAAGTGTGGTAAGCCCGGTCATTTTATTGCAAAATATCCACTATCTAGTGACAGTGACAGGGGCGACGACAAGAAGGGGAGAAGGAGAAGAAGAGGTATTACAAGAAGAAGGGCGGCGATGCCCATGTTTGCCGAGAATGGGACTCCGACAAGAGCTCCACCGACTCCTCCTCCGATGAGGACGCCGCAAACATCACCGTCACCAAAGGACTTCTCTTCCCCAACATCGGCCACAAGTGCCTCATGGCAAAGGACAACAAGAGGAAGAAGGTAAAATCAAGATCCTCCACTAAATATGCTTCCTCTAGTGATGAAGATAATTCTAGTGAAAATGAGGAGGATAAATTGCGCATCCTTTTTGCTAACCTAAACATGCAACAAAAGGAAAAACTAAATGAATTAATTAGTGCTATTCATGAGAAGGATGATCTCTTGGACTCTCAAGAGGACTTCCTAATTAAAGAAAACAAGAAGCATGTTAAGGTTAAGAATGTTTATGCTCTAGAAGTAGAAAAATGTGAAAAATTATCTAGTGAGCTAAGCACTTGCCATGATACTATTGCCAACCTTAGAAATGAAAATGCTAAACTAATTGCTAAGGTTGATTCTAATATTTGTGATGATTCAATTCCCAATCTAAGAGATGATAATGTTAACTTGCTTGCTAAGATTGAAGAATTGAATGTCTCTCTTGCTAGCCTTAAGATTGAAAATGAGAAATTAATTGCTAAGGCTAAAGAACTAGATGTTTGCAATGCTTCCATTTTCGATCTTAGAGATAACAATGATATTTTACGTGCTAAGATTGTTGAACTAAATTCTTGCAATCCTCTACGTCTACCATTGAGCATGTCACTATTTGCACTAGATGTAGATATATTAACATTGATGCTATTCATGATCATATGGCTTTAATTAAACAAAAAAATGATCATATAGCGAAATTAGATGCTAAAATTGCCGAGCATGACTTAGAAAATAAAAATCTAAAATTTGCTAGAAGCATGCTCTATAGTGGGAGACGCCCTGGCATCAAGGATGGCATTGGCTTCTAAAAGGGGGACAATGTCAAACTTAATGCCCCTCCTAAAAGATTGTCTAACTTTGTTAAGGGCAAGGCTCCCATGCCTTAGGATAATGAGGGTTACATTTTGTACCCTGCCGGTTATCCCGAAAGCAAAATTAGGAGAATTCATTCTAGGAAGTCTCACTCTGGCCCTAATCATGCTTTTATGTATAAGGGTGACACATCTAGCTCTAGACAATCAACCCGTGCTAAATTGCCTAAAAAGAAAACTCATGCTGCATCAAATGATCATAACATTTCATTTAAAACTTTTGATGCATCTTATGTTTTGACTAACAAATCCAGCAAGATAGTTGCCAAATATGTTGGGGGCAAACACAAGGGATCAAAGACTTGTGTTTGAGTACCCAAAGTTCTTGTATCTAATGCCAAAGGACCCAAAACCATTTGGGTACCTAAAATCAAGAACTAAACTTGTTTTGTAGGTTTATGCATCCGGGGGCTCAAGTTGGATCATCGATAGCGGGTGCACAAACCATATGACAGGGGAGAAGAAAATGTTCTCCTCCTATGAGAAAAACCAAGATCCCCAACGAGCTATCACATTCGGGGATGGAAATCAAGGTTTGGTCAAAGGATTGGGTAAAATTGCTATATCTCCTGACCATTCCATTTTCAATGTTTTTCTTGTAGATTCTTTAGATTACAACTTGCTTTCATTTTCGCAATTATGTAAAATGGGCTACAACTGTCTTTTTACAGATATAGGTGTTACTGTCTTTAGAAGAAGTGATGATTCAGTAGCATTTAAGGGAGTGTTAGAGGGTCAGCTATACTTCGTAGATTTTGATAGAGCTGAACTCGACACTTGCTTAATTGCTAAGACTAACATGGGTTGGCTCTGGCATCGCCGACTAACACATGTTGGAATGAAGAATCTTCACAAGCTTCTAAAGGGAGAACACATTTTGGGACTAACAAATGTTCATTTTGAGAAAGACAGGATTTGTAGCGCATGTCAGGCAGGGAAGCAAGTTGGTGTTCATCATCCACATAAGAACATTATGACGACTGGCAGGCCACTCGAGCTCCTACACATGGACCTATTCGGCCCGATAGCTTACATAAGCATCGGCGGGAGTAAGTACTGTCTAGTTATTGTGGATGACTATTCTCGCTTCACTTGGTTGTTCTTTTTGTAGGAAAAATCTCATACCCAAGAGACCTTAAAGGGATTCTTGAGACAGGCTCAAAATGAGTTCGGCTTAAGGATCAAGAAAATTAGAAGCGACAACGGGACGGAGTTCAAGAACTCTCAAATTGAAGGCTTCCTTGAGGAGGAGGGCATCAAGCATGAGTTCTCTTCTCCCTACACCCACAACAAAATGGTGTAGTGGAGAGGAAGAATATAACTCTTTTGGACATGGCAAGAACCATGCTTGATGAGTACAAGACTTCAGATCGGTTTTGGGCGGAGGCGGTCAACACCGCTTGCTATGCCATCAACCGGTTGTATCTACACCGAATCCTCAAGAAGACATCATATGAACTCCTAACCGGTAAAAAGCCCAATGTTTCATATTTTAGAGTCTTTGGTAGCAAATGTTTTATTCTTGTTAAAAGAGGTAGAAAATCTAAATTTGCTCCTAAGACTGTAGAAGGCTTTTTACTAGGATATGATTCAAACACAAGGGCATATAGAGTATTTAACAAGTCCTCTGGACTAGTTGAAGTTTCTTATGACATTGTGTTTGACGAGACTAACGGCTCTCAAGTAGAGCAAGTTGATCTTGATGAGATAGGTGATGAAGAGGCTCCATGCGTCGCGCTTAGGAACATGTCCATTGGGGATGTTTGTCCTAAAGAATCCGAAGAGTCTTCAAATGCACAAGATCAACCATCTTCCTCAATGCAAGCATCTCCGCCAACTCAAGATGAGGATGAGGCTCAAAATATTGAAGGAGAAGATCAAGGAGTTGAGCCACCTCAAGAGGAGAGCAATGATCAAGGGGGAGATGCCCATGATCAAGATAAGGAAGATGAACAACTTCCAAGGCCGCCACACCCAAGAGTCCATCAAGCAATCGAACGAGATCATCCCGTGAACACCATCCTCGGCGATATTCAAAAGGGGGTAACTACTCGATCTCGTGTTGCTCATTTTTGTGAACATTACTCTTTTGTTTCCTCTATTGAGCCACACAAGGTAGAGGAAGCACTTCAAGATTCGAATTGGGTGGTGGCGATGCAAGAGGAGCTCAACAACTTCACTAGGAATGAGGTATGGCATTTAGTTCCACGTCCTAACCAAAATGTTGTAGGAACCAAGTGGGTCTTCCGCAACAAATAAGATGAGCATGGTGTGGTGACAAGGAACAAAGCCCGACTTGTGGCCAAGGGATATTCACAAGTCGAAGGTTTGGATTTCGGTGAAACCTATGCACCCGTAGCTAGGCTAGAATCAATTCGCATTTTACTTGCCTATGCTACTTACCATAGCTTCAAGCTTTACCAAATGGACGTGAAGAGTGCCTTCCTCAATGGACCAATCAAAGAGGAGGTCTATGTTGAGCAACCTCCCAGCTTTGAAGATAGTGAGTACCCTAACCATGTATATAAACTCTCTAAGGCGCTTTATGGGCTCAAGCAAGCCCCAAGAGCATGGTATGAATGCCTAAGGGATTTTCTTATCACTAATGGCTTCAAAGTCAGAAAGGCCGATCCTACTCTATTCACTAAAACTCTTGACAATGATTTGTTTGTATGCCAAATTTATGTTGATGATATTATATTTGGGTCTACTAACGAATCTACATGTGAAGAATTTAGTAGGATCATGACACAGAAATTCGAGATGTCTATGATGGGGGAGTTGAAATACTTCTTGGGATTTCAAGTGAAGCAACTCCAAGAGGGCACCTTCATTAGCCAAACGAAATATATTCAAGACATTCTAAACAAGTTTGGGATGAAGGATGCCAAACCCATCAAGACACCCATGGGAACCAATGGGCATCTCGACCTCGACACGGGAGGTAAATCCGTCGATCAAAAGGTATACCGGTCGATGATAGGTTCTTTACTCTATTTATGTGCATCTCGACCGGATGTAATGCTTTCCGTATGCATGTGTGCAAGATTCCAAGCCGACCCTAAGGAAGCTCACCTTACGGCCATAAAACGAATCTTGAGATATTTAGTTTATACTCCTAAGTTTGGGCTTTGGTACCCTCGGGGATCCATATTTGATTTAATTGGTTATTCGGATGCCGATTGGGCGGGGTGTAAGATTAATAGAAAGAGCACATCGGGGACTTGCCAGTTCTTGGGAAGATCCTTGGTGTCTTGGGCTTCAAAGAAGCAAAATTCCGTAGCTCTTTCTACCGCCAAAGCCGAGTATATTGCCGCAGGCCATTGTTGCGCACAACTACTTTGGATGAGGCAAACCCTTAGGGACTATGGTTACAAATTAACCAAAGTTCCTCTTCTATGTGATAATGAGAGTGCAATCCGCATGGCGGATAATCCCATTGAGCATAGCCGCACTAAACACATAGCCATTCGGTATCATTTCTTAAGGGATCACCAACAAAAGGGAGATATTGAGATGGCATATATTAACACCAAAGAACAATTAGCCGATATCTTTACCAAGCCACTAGATGAACAAACTTTCAACAAACTTAGGCATGAGCTAAATATTCTTGATTCTAGGAATTTCTTTTAATATTTTGCACACATAGCTCTTTAATATACCTTTGATCATGTCTCTTTTATATGCTATGACTAATGTGTTTTCAAGTGTATTTCAAACCAAGTCATAGATTGAAAGGGATTTGGAGTCTTCGGCGAAGACAAAGGCTTCCACTCCACTCCATAACTCATCCTTCGCCGTCGCTCCGAGCAACTCTCCAACTTTGGTATAATCTTCACTCATATTTTGTTCACCAAAGGAGGAGAAAGTAGTTAAAAGGGCTTATATTTCACTCAAGTATCCGTTTTTGGCGATTCATGCCAAAGGGGGAGAAAGTATTAGCCCAAAGCAAAAGGACCGCACCACCATGATTTTAAAATGATGAATTTTTCAATTGATATCTTATTGTATTCAAAAGGGGGAGAAAATAGTATTTTCAAAATTGGTATCTTAAAACCCTCTTGAACACTAAGAGGAGGATTTTATTGAGGGGGAGTTTTGTTTAGTCAAAGGAAAAGCATTTTAAACAGGGGGAGAAAATTTCAAATCTTGAAAATGCTTCTCAAAATCTTATTCATTTACCTTTGACTATTTGCAAAAGGACTTTGAAAAGAATTTACAAAAGAATTTGCAAAAACAAAACATATGGTGCAAGCGTGGTCCAAAATGATGAAAATATAAAGAAACTGAAAGGGAATTAGGCTTACACCTAGTTCCTAAATAATTTTGGTGGTTGAATTGCCCAACACAAATAAATTGGACTAACTAGTTTGCTCTAGTGTATAAGTTATACAGGTGCCAAAGGTTCACACTTAGCCAATAAAAAGACCAAGTATTGGGTTCAACAAAAGAGCAAAGGGACAACCGAAGGCACCTCTGGTGTGGCGCACCGGACTGTCCGGTGTGCCACCGGACAGTGTCCGGTGCACCAGAGGACTCCCAGTCAAACTCGTCACCTTCGGGAAAATCCAGAGGCGCTCCGCTATAATTCACCGGACTGTCCGGTGTACACCGGACAGTGTCCGATGCTCCAAGGAACGGCGCCTCAGGAACTCGCCAGCTTCGTGAATTCGCAACGGCTAGTCCGCTATAATTCACCGGACATGTCCGGTGTACACCGGACTGTCCGGTGTGACACCGAAGCAACGGATACTTCGGCGCCAATGGCTACCTGCAGCGCATTGAATGCGCGCCAGCGCGCGCAGAAGTCAGGCACGCCCATACTGGCACACCGGACACTCTACAGTACATGTCCGGTGCGCCACCGGACAACCAGGCGGGCCCAGAAGACAGTGCTCCAACGGTCGAATCCCAACGGCTTTGATGACGTGGCTGGCGCACCGGACTGTCCGGTGCACCATACGACAGTCAGCCCCACCAAACGGCTAGTTTGGTGGTTGGGGCTATAAATACCCCCAACCACCCCACATTCATTGCATCCAAGTTTTCACACTTCCAACCACTTACAAGAGCTAGGCATTCAATTCTAGACACACTCAAGAGATCAAATCCTCTCCCAACTCCACAAAAGCATTAGTGACTAGTGAGAGAGATTTGCCGTGTTCTTTTGAGCTCTTGTGCTTGGATCGCTTGCTTTCTTTCTTTGATTCTTCATTGCGATCAACTCACTTGTAATTGAGGCAAGAGACACCAATCTTGTGGTGGTCCTTGTAGGAACTTTGTGTTCCAAGTGATTGAGAAGAGAAAGCTCACTCGGTCCGAGGGACCGTTTGAGAGAGGGAAAGGGTTGAAAGAGACTCGGTCTTTGTGACCACCTCAACGGGGAGTAGGTTTGCGAGAACCAAACCTCAGTAAAACAAATCCTTGTGTCTCACCGCTTTACTCGCTTGTGATTTGTTTTGCACCCTCTCTCGCGGACTCGATTATATTTCTAACGCTAACCCAGCTTGTAGTTGTGATTATTTTTGAGAATTTCAGTTTCACCCTATTCACCCCCCTCTAGGCGACTTTCAATTGGTATCAGAGCCCGGTGCTTCATTAGAGCCTAACCGCTCGAAGTGATGTCGGGAGATCACGCCAAGAAGGAGATGGAGACTGGCGAAAAGCCCACTACAAGCAACGAGAAAGCTCTATCGGGAGAGTCCCGCAACAAGGAGAAGAGGAAGGAGAAGAAGGAAAAGAAGACTTCTTCCCACAAGTCGCATCAGAGTGGCGACAAAATTAAGAAGATGAGAAAGGTGGTCTACTACGAGACCGACACTTCATCACCTTCTACCTCCGGCTCCGACGCGCCCTCCATAACTTCGAAGCGCCATGAGCGTAAGAAGTTTAGTAAGATCCCCTTACATTATCCTCGTACCTCTAGACATACTCCATTACTTTCCGTTCCATTAGGCAAACCGCCAACCTTTGACGGTGAAGATTATGCTAGGTGGAGTGATTTAATGAAATTTCATCTAACCTCACTCCACAAAAGTATATGGAATGTTGTTGAGTTTAGAGCACAGGTACCATCCATAGGGGATGAGGATTATGATGAGGACGAGGTGGCCCAAATCGAGCACTTCAACTCCCAAGCCACAACAATACTCCTCGCCTCTCTAAGTAGGGAGGAGTACAACAAGGTGCAAGGACTAAAAAGCGCCAAGGAAGTTTGGGACGTGCTCAAGACGGCGCACGAGGGTGATGAACTCACCAAGATCACCAAGCGGGAAACGATCGAGGGGGAGCTCGGTCGCTTCCGTCTTCGCCAAGGGGAGGAGCCACAAGACATGTACAACCGGCTCAAGACCTTGGTGAATCAAGTGCGCAACCTCGGGAGCAAGAAATGGGATGACCACGAGGTGGTTAAGGTTATTTTGAGATCACTTATATTCCTTAACCCTACTCAAGTTCAATTAATTCGTGGTAATCCAAGATATACACTAATGACCCCCAAGGAAGTTATCGGGAATTTTGTGAGCTTTGAATTTATGATCAAGGACTCACGGAAGATCAACGAGCTTGACGGTCCTTCTACGTCCGAAGCTCAACCGATCGCATTCAAAGCGATGGAGGAGAAGAAGGAGGAGTCTACACCAAGTAGAACACCCATTGACGCCTCCAAGCTCGATAACGAGGAGATGGCGCTTGTCATCAAAAGCTTTCGCCAAATCCTCAAGCAAAGGAGGGGGAAGGATTACAAGCCCCGCTCCAAGAAGGTTTGCTACAAGTGTGGTAAGCCCGGTCACTTTATAGCTAAATGTCCTATCTCTAGTGACAGTGATAGGGGTGACGACAAGAAGGGGAGAAGAAAGGAGAAGAAGAGGTACTACAAGAAGAAGGGCGGCGATGCCCATGTTTGTCGTGAGTGGGACTCTGATGAAAGCTCTAGCGACTCCTCCGACGACGAGGACGCCGCCAACATCGCCGTCACCAAGGGCCTTCTCTTCCCCAACGTCGGCCACGAGTGCCTCATGGCAAAGGACGGCAAAAAGAAGAAGGTTAAATCTAAATCCTCCACTAGATATGAATCTTCTAGTGATGAAAATGCTAGTGATGAGGAAGATAACTTACGCACTCTTTTTGCCAACCTAAACATGCAACAAAAAGAAAAGTTAAATGAATTAATTAGTGCCATCCATGAGAAGGATGATCTCTTGGACTCCCAAGAGGACTTCCTAATCAAGGAAAACAAAAAGCATGTTAAAGTTAAAAATGCTTATGCTCTAGAAGTTGAGAAATGTGAAAAATTATCTAGTGAGCTAAGCACTTGCCATGAGACTATAGACAACCTTAGAAATGAGAATGCCAATTTATTAGATAGGGTTGATTCTATTGTTTGTAATGTTTCAATTCCCAATCTTAGAAATGATAATGATGATTTACTTGCTAAGATTGAAGAATTAAACATATCTCTTGTTAGCCTTAGGAAGGAAAATGAAAAATTGATTGCTAAGGCTAAAGATTTTGATGTTTGCAATATTACAATTTCCGATCTTAGAGATAAGAATGATATATTGCGTGCTAAGACTGTTGAACTTAATTCTTGCAAACCCTCTACATCTACCGTAGAACATACTACCATTTGTACTAGATGTAGAGATATTAACATTGATGCTATACATGATCACATGGCTTTAATTAAACAACAAAATGATCATATAGCAAAATTAGATGCTAAAATTGCCGAGCATAACTTAGAGAATAAAAAATTTAAATTTGCTCGTAGTATGCTTTATAATGGGAGACGCCCTGGCATCAAGGATGGCATTGGCTTCCAAAGGGGAAACAATGTCAAACTTAATGCTCCTCCTAAAAGATTATCTAATTTTGTAAAGGGCAAGGCCCCCATGCCTCAGGATAACGAGGGTTACATTTTGTACCCTGCCGGTTATCCCGAGAGCAAAATTAGGAGAATTCACTCTAGGAAGTCTCACTCTGGCCCAAATCATGCTTTTATGTATAAGGGTGAGACATTTAGTTCTAGGCAACCAACCCGTGCTAAGTTGCCTAAAAGGAAAACTCCTAGTGCATCAAATGATCATAACATTTCATTCAAAACTTTTGATGCATCATATGTTTTAACTAACAAATCCGGCAAGGTAGTTGACAAGTTTGTTGGGGGCAAACACAAGGGCTCCAAGACTTGTGTTTGGGTACCCAAAGTTCTTGTTTCTAATGCCAAAGGACCCAAAACCGTTTGGGTACCTAAAGTCAAGAACTAAACTTGTTTTGTAGGTTTATGCATCCGGGGGCTCAAGCTGGATCATCGACAGCGGGTGCACAAACCACATGACAGGGGAGAAGAAGATGTTCTCCTCCTACGAGAAAAACCAAGATCCCCAACGAGCGATCACATTCGGGGATGGAAACCAAGGTTTGGTCAAAGGATTGGGTAAAATTGCTATATCCCCTGACCATTCTATTTCCAATGTTTTTCTTGTAGATTCATTAGATTATAATTTGCTTTCTGTATCTCAATTATGCAAAATGGGTTACAACTGTCTTTTCACTGATGTAGGTGTCACTGTCTTTAGAAGAAGTGATGATTCAATAGCATTTAAGGGAGTGTTAGAGGGTCAGCTATACTTGGTAGATTTTGATAGAGCTGAACTCGACACTTGCTTAATTGCTAAGACTAACATGGGTTGGCTCTGGCACCGCCGACTAGCCCATGTTGGGATGAAGAATCTTCATAAGCTTCTAAAGGGAGAGCACATTTTAGGACTAACCAATGTTCATTTTGAGAAAGACAAGGTTTGTAGCGCATGCCAAGCAGGAAAGCAAGTTGGAGCCCATCATCCACACAAGAACATCATGACGACCGACAGGCCGCTTGAGTTACTCCACATGGATTTATTCGGCCCGATTGCTTACATAAGCATCGACGGGAGTAAGTATTGTCTTGTAATAGTGGATGATTATTCTCGCTTCACTTGGGTATTCTTTTTGCAGGAAAAATCTCAAACCCAAGAGACCTTAAAAGGATTCTTGAGACGGGCTCAAAATGAGTTTGGCTTAAGGATCAAGAAAATTAGAAGCGACAACGGGACGGAGTTCAAGAACTCTCAAATTGAAGGCTTCCTTGAGGAGGAGGGCATCAAGCATGAGTTCTCTTCTCCCTACACGCCACAACAAAATGGTGTAGTGGAGAGGAAGAATAGAACTCTATTGGACATGGCAAGAACCATGCTTGATGAGTACAAGACTTCGGATCGGTTTTGGGCCGAGGCGGTCAACACCGCTTGCTACGCCATCAACCGGTTATATCTTCACCGAATCCTCAAGAAGACATCGTATGAACTCCTAACCGGTAAAAAGCCCAATATTTCATATTTTAGAGTCTTTGGTAGCAAATGCTTTATACTTGTTAAAAGAGGTAGAAAATCTAAATTTGCTCCTAAGACTGTAGAAGGCTTTTTACTAGGATAGGATTCAAACACAAGGGCATACAGAGTCTTTAACAAGTCCTCAGGACTAGTTGAATTTTCTTGTGACGTTGTGTTTGATGAAACTAATGGCTCTCAAGTAGAGCAAGTTGATCTTGATGAGATAGGTATTGAAGAGGCTCCGTGCATCGCGCTAAGGAACATGTCCATTGGGGATGTGTGTCCTAAGGAATCTGAAGAGCCTCCAAATGCACAAGATCAACCATCCTCCTCCACGCAAGTCTCTCCACCGACTCAAAATAAGGATGAAGCTCAAGTTGATGAAGTAGAAGATCAAGCAAATGAGCCACCTCAAGATGACGACAATGATCAAGGGGGAGATGCAAATGATGAAGACAAGGAGGATGAAGAACAAAGGCCGCCACACCCAAGAGTCCACCAAGCAATACAACGAGATCACCCCATCGACACCATCCTCGGCGACATTCATAAGGGGGTAACTACTAGATCTCGTGTTGCACATTTTTGTGAGCATTACTCTTTTGTTACCTCTATTGAGCCACACAGGATAGAGGAAGCACTTCAAGATTCGGATTGTGTGGTGGCGATGCAAGAGGAGCTCAACAACTTCACTAGGAATGAGGTATGGCATTTAGTTCCACGTCCTAACCAAAATGTTGTAGGAACCAAATGGGTTTTCCGCAACAAGCAAGATGAGCATGGTGTGGTGACAAGGAACAAAGCTCGACTTGTGGCCAAAGGATACTCCCAAGTCGAAGGTTTGGATTTCGGTGAAACCTATGCACCCGTAGCTAGGCTTGACTCTATTCGCATATTATTGGCCTATGCTACTTACCATGGCTTTAAGCTTTATCAAATGGACGTGAAAAGTGCCTTCCTAAATGGACCAATCAAGGAAGAGGTCTATGTTGAGCAACCTCCCGGCTTTGAAGATAGTGAGTACCCTAACCATGTCTATAAACTCTCTAAGGCGCTTTATGGGCTCAAGCAAGCCCCAAGAGCATGGTATGAATGCCTTAGAGATTTTCTTATCACTAATGGATTCAAAGTCGGAAAGGCCGATCCTACTTTATTTACTAAAACTCTTGAAAATGACTTGTTCGTATGCCAAATTTATGTTGATGATATTATATTTGGGTCTACTAACGAGTCTACATGTGAAGAATTTAGTAGGATCATGACACAAAAGTTTGAGATGTCTATGATGGGGGAGTTGAAGTATTTCTTATGATTTCAAGTAAAGCAACTCCAAGAGGGCACCTTCCTAAGCCAAACGAAGTATACTCAAGATATTCTAAGCAAGTTTGGAATGAAGGATGCCAAACCCATCAAGACACCCATGGGAACCAATGGGCATCTCGACCTCGACGAGGGAGGTAAATCCGTCGATCAAAAGGTATACCGGTCGATGATAGGTTCTTTGCTATATTTATGTGCATCTCGACCGGACATTATGCTTTCTGTATGCATGTGTGCAAGATTCCAAGCCGACCCTAAGGAAGCCCACCTTACGGCCGTAAAACGAATCTTGAGATATTTAGTTTATACTCCTAAGTTTGGGTTTTGGTATCCTAGGGGTGTAAAATCAATAGAAAGAGCACATCGGGGACTTGCCAGTTCTTGGGAAGATCCTTGGTGTCTTGGGCTTCAAAGAAGCAAAATTCCGTAGCTCTTTCTACCACCGAAGCCGAGTATATTGCCGCAGGACATTGTTGCGCGCAACTACTTTGGATGAGGCAAACCCTTAGGGACTATGGTTACAAATTAACCAAAGTCCCTCTTCTATGTGATAATGAGAGTGCAATTCGCATGGCGGATAATCCCGTTGAGCATAGCCGCACTAAGCACATAGCCATTCGGTATCACTTTTTAAGGGATCACCAACAAAAGGGAGATATCGAGATTTCTTACATTAATACTAAAGATCAATTAGCCGATATCTTTACCAAGCCTCTTGATGAACAAACTTTTAACAAACTTAGGCATGAGCTAAATATTCTTGATTCTAGGAACTTCTTTTGTTGATTTGCACACATAGCTCATTTATATACCTTTGATCATGTCTCTTTCATATGCTATGACTCATGTGTTTTCAAGTCTATTTCAAACCAACTCATAGGTGTATTAAAAGGGAATTGGAGTCTTCGGCAAAGACAAAGGCTTCCACTCCGTAACTCATCCTTCGCCGTCGCTCCGCGCACCTCTCCATCTTTTGGGAGAGAGTCAAAAGCAAAAGGACTCCATCTTTGGTATAATCTTCACTCATTTATTTATGACCAAAGGAGGAGAGAGTAATTCCTAGGGCTCTAATGATTCCGTTTTTGGCGATTCATGCCAAAGGGGGAGAGAGTATGAGCCCAAAGCAAAAGGACCGCACCACCACCAATTTCTAAAAATTTTAGTTTTTCAAAGAGTATTTTCGAATTGATATCTTACTTGTGATATAATTTCAAATTGGTATACCCTCTTCAAAATTAATATCAAAACCCTCTTGAACACTAAGAGGAGGATTTCATTAAGGGGGAGTTTTGTTTAGACAAAGGAAAAGCGTTTGAAACAGGGGGAGAAAATTTCAAATCTTGAAAATGCTTTGCAAAATCTTATTCATTTACTTTGACTATTTGCAAAAGAACTTTGAAAAGGATTTACAAAAGAATTTGCAAAAACAAAACATGTGGTGCAAGCGTGGTCCAAAATGTTAAAAACAAAGAAACAATCCATGCATATCTTGTAAGTATTTATATTGGGTCAATTCCAAGCAACCTTTGCACTTACATTATGCAAACTAGTTCAATTATGTATTTCTACATTTGCTTTGGTTTGTGTTGGCATCAATCACCAAAAAGGGGGAGATTGAAAGGGAATTAGGCTTACACCTAGTTCCTAAATAATTTTGGTGGTTGAATTGCCCAACACAAATAAATTGGACTAACTAGTTTGCTCTAGTGTATAAGTTATACAGGTGCCAAAGGTTCACACTTAGCCAATAAAAAGACCAAGTATTGGGTTCAACAAAAGAGCAAAGGGACAACCGAAGGCACCTCTGGTCTGGCGCACCGGACTGTCCGGTGTGCCACCGGACAGTGTCCGGTGCACCACCGGACAGTGTCCGATGCACCAGAGGACTCCCAGTCAAACTCGTCACCTTCGGGAAAATCCAGAGGCGCTCCGCTATAATTCACCGGACTGTCCGGTGTACACCGGACAGTGTCCGGTGCTCCAAGGAACGGTGCCTCAGGAACTCGCCAGCTTCGGGAATTCGCAACGGCTTGTCCGCTATAATTCACCGGACATGTCTGGTGTACACCGGACTGTCCGGTGTGACACCGAAGCAACGGATACTTCGGCGCCAACGGCTACCTGCAGCGCATTGAATGCGCGCTAGCGCGCGCAGAAGTTAGGCACGCCCATACTGGCGCACCGCACACTCTACAGTACATGTCTGGTGCGCCACCGGACAACCAGGCGGGCCCAGAAGACAGTGCTCCAACGGTCGAATCCCAACGGCTTTGGTGATGTGGCTGGCGCATCGGACATGTCCGGTGTGCACCGGACTGTCCGGTGCACCATACGACAGTCAGCCCCACCAAATGGCTAGTTTGGTGGTTGGGGCTATAAATACCCCCAACCACCCCACATTCATTGCATCCAAGTTTTCACACTTCCAACCACTTACAAGAGCTAGGCATTCAATTCTAGACACACTCAAGAGATCAAATCCTCTCCCAACTCCACAAAAGCATTAGTGACTAGTGAGAGAGATTTGTCGTGTTCTTTTGAGCTCTTGTGCTTGGATCGCTTGCTTTCTTTCTTTGATTCTTCATTGCGATCAACTCACTTGTAATTGAGGCAAGAGACACCAATCTTGTGGTGGTCCTTGTAGGAACTTTGTGTTCCAAGTGATTGAGAAGAGAAAGCTCACTCGGTCCGAGGGACCGTTTGAGAGAGGGAAAGGGTTGAAAGAGACCCGGTCTTTGTGACCACCTCAACGGGGAGTAGGTTTGCGAGAACCGAACCTCGGTAAAACAAATCCTTGTGTCTCACTGCTTTACTCGCTTACGATTTGTTTTGCACCCTCTCTCGCGGACTCGATTATATTTCTAACGCTAACCCAGCTTGTAGTTGTGATTATTTTTGAGAATTTCAGTTTCGCCCTATTCACCCCCCCTCTAGGAGACTTTCAGAAATAATCCATGCATAGCTTATGAGAATTTTTATTGGTTCAATTCTAAGTAACCTTTGCACTTACAATTATGCAAACTAGTTCAATTATGCACTTCTATATTTACTTTGGTTTGTGTTGGCATCAATCACCAAAAAGGGGGAGATTGAAAGGGAATTAGGCTTACACCTTTTCCTAATTAATTTTGGTGGTTGAATTGCCCAACACAAATAATTGGACTAACTAGTCTGCTCTAGTCTATAAGTTCTACAGGTGCCAAAGGTTCACAATAAGCCAATAAAAAGACCAATAAAGGGGTCAAACAAAGAGAGCAAAAGACAACCCAAAGGCACCCTAGTCTGACGCACCGGACTGTCCGGTGTGCCACCGGACAATGTCTGGTGCACCACCGGACAGTGTCCGGTGCACCAGGGCACTCGACGTTGAACTCGCTACCTTCGGGAAAATCAGAGGGCGCTCCGCTATAATTCACCGGACTGTCCGGTGAAGCACCGGACAGTGTCCGGTGTCACACTGTACTATCCGGTGTGCCAGCGGAGCAACGGCTACTTCGCGCGCAACAGTCGACTGCAACGCATTTAATGTGCGCCTGCGCGCGCAGAGGACAAAGCACGCACAGTTGGCGCACCGGACAGTCTACAGGACTTGTCCGGTGCACCACCGGACAGCCCAGAGGCCCCACAAGTCAGAGCTCCAACGGTCGAACCCCAACGGTCTGCTGACGTGTCTGGCGCACCGGACTGTCCGGTGCGCCATGCGACAGCAGCTTTCCAACAGCCATATTTTGGTGGTTGGGGCTATAAATACCCCAACCACCCCACATTCAATGGCATCCAAGTTTTCCACCTTCAACACATTACAAGAGCTATAGCATTCAATTCTAGACACTCCAAAGAGATCAAATCCTCTCCCAAGTTCAAAGACAACTCCAATCAATAGTGACTAGTGAGAGAGTGATATTTGTGTTCATTTGAGCTCTTGCGCTTGGATTGCTTCTTTTCTTTCTCATTCTTCTTGTGATCAAACTCAATTGTAACCAAGGCAAGAGACACCAATTGTGTGGTGGTCCTTACGGGAACTTTGTGTTCCGTTTGATTGAGAAGAGAAGCTCACTCGATCTAAGTGACCGTTTGAGAGAGGGAAAGGGTTGAAAGAGACCTGGTCTTTGTGACCACCTCAACGGGGAGTAGGTTTGCAAGAACTGAACCTCGGTAAAACAAATCATCGTGTCTCACTCTTTATTCACTCACGATTTGTTTTTCGCCCTCTCTCGGACTCGTTCTTATTTCTAACGCTAACCCGGCTTGTAGTTGTGCTTAAGTTTATAAATTTCAGATTCGCCCTATTCACCCCCCTCTAGGCGACTTTCAATGCTTGTTTGAGGGTATGCTCTAGTAAGGGAATCCTTAACTCTAGGTAGGGAAAATCTCTCCAAGGACTAGTAGCATGTAACCTTATGTTTTAAGCACAAAGGAGTGATCTTGCCAAGCTTGGTAGATATGTTTAAGAAATAATGATTTGGAGAGGTTAAGCACTTGAAAGTACCTTGGGACTCCCAAAACCCTAGTTTGGAGTCCAAAAACCCTAACCAGTGCCTTATAGGGTGATTTTAAATTCTAATCACTTTTTGCCAAAAGTGTGTATATCAAAATGGTAGAGTAACAAAAACTAAACAACTTTTATATTTGGAGATTTCCAAGTTTTGTGGAGACACTTGGAGTAAATTGCAAAAGTTCACAAGCATCTCCATTCTTGAACCCTGAAAAACAGTGTTATTGAGCCAACTTTGGGCTCTTGCATCATCCGAAGGTGCTCTTCCTATCAACCTTACAACTCGCATAGTCGGAATCCGAATAATCAATCAATTCAAATTGAGCACCTTTGGAATACCATAGACCAATATTGGGGGTATGCTTCTGTAAAGCCCAAAATTGGTAGAGAAAAAAAAATGATGAAGAGGAGTCCTTTACTAAAACACAAATAAACCATTGCCTCATATTGGACTTTTGGTTTGTGCATTTAAAACAATAATAATATTAATAGAAATACATTAATGTTCACATTTGGATTTAAGCCCTAATTTGCAAATTAGAATTTGGAGAAGGAGGTGGATTATACAAAATAGAGGAAAATAAATGTATGAAAGAATATAGTTTGCCCCATTAATATTTTAATTTAAGAACTTAACTCAGATAAGAAGCTCACAAACAAGTTTGAATTCAAATTAATATTAAAAACTTGAATTTGTGAAAGAGGGGAGAAAGGAAATTTTGATAAAATTATTCTTTTCTTCCATATTTACACAATATAGAGAATAATAAATAAATAATTTCAGTGCAGGCAATAGAATAATTAGAATTTGATTTGATGTTTGAAATCTAGAAATTAAAAACCATAATTTGAATTTAGTTTGAGTTTTTGATTTGGAAATAAAACAGAAAATAAAAAGAAAAAAGAGAAGAAAACTTACCTGGGCCTCGGATCCCTTTTCGGCCCACCTAGGCATTCCTTCACCCGCGCGGCCCGCTTGCTCTCTGCGTTTTTCCTCCACACCGACAAGTGGGCCTGAGCCGTCGGTGGCTCAGCCGCGCCTGAGTACTCCCTCTCTCGCTGACGTTGTGGGACCCACCTGTCGGACTCATCCCTCCCCAAGTCCCCAGCTCAATGAAATCGCCGCCGTCCTCATAACAGAAGCCGGTTTCTACGCCGCCCACCTACCGATCTCCTCGCGCGGACTCCGATCGAGCGACGGAACCAAATCAACTAACCTCGCCTAGAAATCCGGCCATCGCCGTTTGATTTTTCCCTCACCGGCTGTATATATGTGGGCGCCTAGGATACTCCTCTCGTCCCCCCTTCGCCACAAGCAAAATCCACCACCGCTGCCGGTGATTACCGCCCCTGTGAACGCACTGCCTCCGGGGCTTGGGGCTGGGAATTCGCCGGTGCGTGTGGGTGCTCTCGGACCGGCTGTCGCGGGAAATCGCTGCCCCGACACCATTAATCGCTCACCAAGGTCTCCTCCTCCGCCGTGGAACACCGTCTGCCGTGGCCGGGGGGCTTCGCGCCGTGCCTGCCGGTACTACTCCCTCCCCTTGCTTCGCCTCGATACGTGGGTGGTGTCCGTGGCCTTACCCTGCGGATTTGGTGGCCGGGGAGCAGTGAATTTGTCGTCGGTGTCGTATTTCGCCGTGGTTCCGCCGCGCTGCGTGGGCAGAGTTCGTGGCAGCAGAATTACTCGGTGAGAACCCATCTATGTAGTTCGCGTCGCCCTTCTTCTCGTGTGGCACTAGTTCATTTTGAGTTTTATGCACCGTGGGTCGCTCGTGGCTGTTGCCGGCTATGGCGCCGCCGTGCTTGGAGCTGCGCCGCCGCTGGCGCTCGGCCGGATTGAATGGGGGTAATGTGAGAAGCTCGTGGGCCGTAGATTGTAAAGCCAACGGTCACGATTAAGTCGCTGACGTACCGCTTCGAGTAGTCGATCTGGGCCATCGGTTTGATCGGGCGGCCAGGATGACCCGTAGTGTAATTAAATCCTGTCCGTCTGTGTGAGATCGGATGGCCACAAATTCATACCGCTTGACTTAATATCCGATCTGATCTGGGCCCTTGGTCTTGATCCAACGGCTGGGAATCACCGATACCCCTTCGCGAGCCATCTTTACATAAGAGACCCTATGAAATTTTGAAATCAACCCGCCGTCCCGTTCTGCTGTGCACTGAGTCTTGGGACTTCTTGCACCGAACCCCCTGGACTTTCCTGTAATTGAGGCCCAGTCCAGAACTCATTTAATTTGAATAAATGAAATCGAAAATGGATTTTTCATATGAAAATAATTACTAGAACTTGATAAATTCATAGAAAATTCATACTTGCTCCAAATTAATCCATTCCACTTTCTAAAATTTTGTAATTTTATTCTCTACCACCTAGAACCTCTGTTTTGTCATGAAAACAATTAGAAATTTAATCTCTCACTTAATCCATTTCAAACACATAAAACCTTTAAAAATTCATATCTTAAAATCTATAACTCCAAAATTAATGATTCCTGTTCCTATGATCTTATTTCAATATGTAGATGATTAATATGTATTTTGCATATATGTTTGGTGTAATGTTAATTTTTGCCTATACCATGTTTGTTTGAATTGCTACGACTAGCAGTGAGGATACGTATCACCTGAAGATCATCCTGGTACCTAGAATCTCAAGTCCCAGGCAAGTTGTGCCCTTGATCACTTCTTTTTACCCACTCATGTTCTAATTAATCATAATGATCTGCATAGGTTAATTTTGATGGGACCCAATAGGTTACCTTAGTTTGTCTATCTTTATACCTTGTTTACCATTAAACTTTCTGGGTAGTACTTGCTAGTGCTATATGTGGTTTTGGGTATGGAGATACACTATTCATGATTACACTTTTGTTATCAGTTGTTATTTATTGTTCATGATAAGATCATTATGTTAATTGGAACATGGAGCGACCACCCGGGAAAACAGTGCTACCACAAGGGAGGAATGGGACCCCTTGGCTGATTAATTAGGAAAGCTAGTGGAAGACTACCTTACCCGAAAGGGGCAAGGACAGTAGGGGAGTGGTCAGTGTAGGGAGGCCCTCGGGAGGATTTTGCTGCGATGGCGGTCCTGCAAGGGATTCCTGCATTGGAACTTCCTATAAACTGTAGCGGGTTTTCGGAAGCTAGTGGAACTTTGTAAAGGCCTCGTAGTGGATCCCTAGCCATTCACCTCGGTAGTGTCTAAGGGCCTTGCAAACCCTGGCGACATGGGATACACGACTTGTGGGTAAAGATGCGCAACCTCTGCAGAGTGTAAAACTAGTATACTAGCCGTGCTCACGGTCATGAGCAGCTCGGACCCTCACATGATTAAATTATGGAACTTAAACTCAATTTGTCATATGCATTGCATCGCAGGTGAAGTTGTTACTTTTGTTCTACTACTTAATTGGGTTTGGTATTTACTTATACTTAGTAATTGCTAATAAAATTTTGACCAACTTTAAAAGCAATGCTCAGCTTCAACCATCTTCTTTGGTAAGCCTTACACTTCACATGAGCTCCCATCTTTGGCGAGTTCATACACATTATTCCCCACAACTTGTTGAGCGATGAACGTATGTGAGCTCACTCTTGCTGTCTCACACACACCACAGGTCAAGAACAGGTACTGCAGGATGAGGCGCTTGGAGGATGCTATGGTGATTTCGTGAGAGATCTAGGCCGTCGTCTCCCAGTCAACTTTGGGTTGCTGGACCGTTGTCTCCTTATAATGTAATTATTTATTTTGTATAGAACTCCTGTTATATATAAAGTTGTGACATTCGATCCTGTGCCACTATACATCATATGTGTGAGACTTGGTCCCAGCATACCTGGTGTTTATGTTAGCGCCCGGGTTTTGGACCCCTAAAATCCGGGTGTTACAGCTTCAAATATCTTAGAATTCGTTTGGTGACCTTCAAATGAACCTCTCTAGGTGATGCTTGAAACTGAGCACACATGCAAACACTAAACATAACATCGGGCCTGGATGCGGTAATATAAAGCAAACTACTAATTATTGAATTTTTTTGATCAACAATTGTACCTCCCTCATCTAAGTCAAGATGACCATTTGTTGCCGTAGGAGTCTTGATAGGCTTTGCATTTTCTAGGTCAAACTTTTTGAACATGTCCTTCAAGTATTTAGATTGACTTACAAAGATTCTATCTTTCAATTTCTTAATTTGAAGACCAAGGAAGAAGCTCAATTCTCCAATCATTGACATTTCAAATTCCTTTGACATCATTTTGCCAAACTCTTCACAAAATGACTCATTAATTGAACCAAACATAATATCATCAACATAAATTTAACAAACAAATAAATCTTTACCAATTCTTTTAGTGAATAGAGTAGTGTCAACTTTCCTAATTTTGAAGTCTTTGGAAAGTAATAAATCCCTAAGCCTTTCATACCAAGCGCGTGGAGCTTGCTTAAGCCCATAGAGAGCTTTAGAAAGCTTGTACACGTGGTTAGGTCTTTTGGGGTCCTTAAAACCGGGAGGTTGTTTCACATACACCAGTCCACTAATCTTACCATTTGTTAGAGCTTGATATTATGAGCACAAGCATAAGCAAGAAGAATTCGAATTGCTTCCAATCTTGCTACGGGAGCAAATGTCTCACCGAAATCCAATCCTTCTACTTGAGTATAACCTTGTGCCACTAGTATTGCCTTATTTATTACTACCAAACCATCTTCATTATGGTTGTTTCGAAATACCCATTTGGTACCAATAACATTGTGGTTCTTTGGTCTCTCAACAAGCTCCCAAACTTCATTATAGGTAAAGTTATTTAATTCCTCATGCATTGCATTTACCCAATCAACATCAAGTAGAGCTTCATCTACACGGTTAGGTTCAATGCAAGATACAAAAGAGAAATGTTCACAAAATAAAGCAATATGAGAGTGAGTTTGAACACCCTTACTTATATCACCCACAATTTGATTTGTCAGGTGATCCTTTACAATTGAATGATGAATTCTTGAAGTAATTTGAGAATCACTAGTTGAAGCTTTAGAAGGGACCGATTGACTTAAGATATTTTGAACATGATCATTATCAACTTCATCATTTTGTTGGCTTTGGTGGGTTTCCTCATTTAGAGTTGAAGAGGATGGAATGACAACAACACTATCATCATCATCTTCCTTTGGCATTATTTCACTAATAGCCATAGTTTTCATAGCATTTCTCAATTGAATTCCACCAATGTCATCAAGGTTCTCATTTTCATCTTGAGATTCATTTGTTTCATCAAACTCAACATCATATGCTTCTTCAATAATGCCATGAGTTTTGTTGAAAACTCTATATGCCTTGCTATTTGATGAATACCCAAGGAGAAAACCCTCATCACATTTCTTCTCAAAATTAGAGAGTCGACTACCTGTCCTAAAAATATAGCACTTGCAATCGAACACTCTAAAATAAGAAATGTTTGGTTTTCTACCAATAAGCAATTCATAAGTAGTCTTCTTTAAGAGCTTGTGACAATATAGTCTATTTGATGCATGACAAGCGGTGTTTATGGCTTCGGCCCAATAAGAATCAGACACATTATATTCTGCTAGCATAGACCTAGCCATATCAATGAGAGTCATATTCTTCCTTTCAACAATTCCATTTTGTTCCGGTGTATACTTGAAAGAATATTCATGTTTTATACCCTTGTCATCACAATATTCATCAATTCTAGCATTTTGAATTTCGACCCATTATGACTTCTAACTTTCTTGATATCAAATTCAAATTTATTTTGAGCCAATATAGCAAATGACTTAAATGTTTCAAACACATTTGATTTATCCCGAAGAAAATAGACCCAAGTGAACCTAGAATAATCATCCAAATTACAAGGCAATAAGAATTACCACCAATACTCACAAAAGATGTTGGTCCAAAGAGATCCATGTGAAGTAATTCCAATGGCCTATGAGTTGACATTTGACTCTTGTAAGGATGAGTATTTGCCACTTACTTTCTGACTTGACTTGAACTACACATTTGTTCTTTTCAAATTTCACATCCTTCAAACCTCGAACTAAGTCATGCTTGGATAATTGAGTTAATTGCCTCATACCAACATGACCAAGTCTTCTATGCCATAACCAACCTAGTGAAGCCTTAGAGAATAGACAAGTTGTAAGGTGTGCCTCATTAGATGAAGATTTTCACCTTTAAACATTAGATTGCTACCATCAACGCTAGAGATGAGAACATCATCAACAGTGAAATTGCAACTAAAACCTAAATCACATAGTTGAGCTACAGATAGAAAATTAAAGTTTAGAGATTCAACTAAAAGTACATTTGATATGGAATGGTAATTTGAAATAGCAATTTTACCCAAACCTTTAACCTTTCCTTTGTGGTTATCTTCAAAAGTGATGCTATCATAATTTTAACAACCTTCCTCACTCATTTGGGTGAACATCCTCATATCCCCGATCATATGTTGAGTACAACCACTATCCAACACCCAATGATTTTCTCCCGTCTTGTAATTTACCTACAAAAGGAAATCAATCTCTTTTAGGTACCTAAATTTGTTTGAGTCCTTGGATGTTAGTGACCAAGGTCTTTGGCACCCAAATGGCTTTCTTTTTTGTACCAACAAATGAAGTGCCAACAAGCTTAGCATGAACACCTTTTGCATTATGTTAAAGAACATAGTAATGTTCAAAACAAGATGAGGATACATTATTGAATTTGGGACAATTCTTCTTGACATGTCCCTTCTTGTGACACACCTTGTCATATTGTTTCACAAACATGGTCTTTTGCTTCACAAAAGTATTCTTTCCTTTCTTAGGAACATACCCAAGACCCTCATGATTAAGTGAGCACCGTTGGCTTACCAATATAAAAATCCAATTTAGCCTTTCCACCATAGGCCTTCTCTAATCATGAGTTAGAGCATTTACTTTTCCTACCAAGGCTTCATTCTCAACAATGATTTGTGATTCATCACAACCAATATTATCATTCACAAGAGAAATTTTGCATTTATCACAAATAAAACTAGTAGGTTGTGGTTCACTTGTAGAACTATCAAGTAAGTCACAAGTGATTCCAACATCCTCGGTGACCACAACAACTTCATGCACAAGAGATGAGTTTTGAGCCTCCACAAGCTTCTCACAACTTTCTTTTAGATTGTTGTGGGAGGTCTTGAGCTCCTCAAAAGACACTTGAAGGTTTTTGTATAATTCCTTCAAGGTCATAAATTTTTCCTTTTCGTTGTGCATGTAGTCATTGGCCTCACCCAACATTCTAACAAGATCATCATATGAAAATCCATCATCATCATCAAGGTCATCAATATCATCATCATCATCTACATCATTTAAATCGATTATGATTTTTACCTTAGCATCACCTTTTGCCATGAGACAATGAGGAGATGAGAAAAGTGAAGGAGCCTTCTTGATAGCGATTCCGACATTTAGTTTGGATGAAGAATCATCATCATCATCTGAGCTAGCATCCAAATCCCATTCAACTAGATAGGCTTTGTCATCCTTCTTGTGATAGAACATCTTCTTCCTTTTATCATCTCCATCCTTTCCCTTGTTCTTCTTACTTGGAAAATTCATGGCAATGTGACCAGGTTCCCCACACTCAAAACACTTTCTATCATTAAAAGCATTTCTTCTTGATGTTTGGTCCCTTCTAGGTTGACCCTTCTTCTTCCTCATGAATTTATTGAATTTCTTCACAAAGAGAGCCAACTCCTCATCACTTTCACTTCCATTTCCTTCATCTTCACTTTCTTCCTTTTCAATTGCCTTGGAAGCTTTAGCTTTGAGAGCTATTGATTCGTCTTTCACTTTCTTAGCCAAACTTATAGCCTTAGCTTGAGACTTTTTGAATATGTCTTGAGTAAGAATCTCTCCCAATACTTCAGTTGGAGAAGTAGTGGTCAAATCACTCCTTACTAACATGGTCACAATGGTGTCATATTTCTCTGGAAGAGATCTAAGAAACTTGTGAGTGAAATCCACATCCGTTACATTAAAACCGAGTCCCTTGAGCTCATTTACTATCTCATTTAACCGGTTAAACATGTTGGACACACTTTCATCTTCCTTCATGAGAAATTTCTCAAATTTTCCTTTGCATACATACAACTTTGCACTGTTCACAATTGTAGTTCCTTCATGAATTTCCATTAGTTTGGTCCAAATTTCATGAGCGGTTGTGAGATTTTTTATATGGTTGAACTCATTTATGTCTAAAGCATCATAGAACACATTCACGGCTTGATCATTGGTTCGAACATTCTCATTGTCACTAGGTGATGGTTCATATTGCTTCAATACAACAAACCCATCTCTAACAATAGGCCAAATCTTTTCTCCCATAGATTTAAGATGCATCGACATTCTTATTTTCCAAGTCATAATTGTTCCCATCAAAATGTGGTGGCTTCCCAATTTGCACATGTTGTTACTAGCCATTTTGTCCAACTCCGGCATGGTTAAATCCACAAACAATGGATTCCAAAGCTCTAATACCACTTGTAGGATCTAGGACACCGGCTAGAGGGGGGTGAATAGATGGTTTTAACTAGAATCAAATATACTAGAGAAATTTAATCAAAACAACAAGAGATATAAATTTCCTAGCTATGATCAGCTAACAAAATATGATGAGCAATTTGTGTCAATACTACAAATGGTAGACAATACACAAATTACTAACTACTTGCAAGTATTAAGTAAAGAGTGAGAGAATGACACCGAGAATTTATCCCGTGGTATCAGTGATTTGCCGATCACCGCTAATCCACGTTGAGGTGGAATTCAAGCTCTCACTTGCTCCTCTATCAAGACTCGACTTGATCTTTGAACCAAGTGGACAAGAACTCACTTAATACCTCGATTCCACTAGTGTCGCCTTTGCCGCTCCGACGAGGTGGGCGCGAACCCTTCACAATCAACACTGCGGCTCCTCCACAATCTTCAAGGAGAGCTCGACGGAGACAACACCCGAGTCGTCTAGGAGACGACAACCTCCAAGAGTAACAAGACAATGACACTTGCCCATTGTAACACCTAGTGCCTCAAAAGATCACAATGGATGCAAATGCATTAGAAGCTCTATATCACTCACTAGAATGCAATCTCAAGCAATGAGTGTGAGAGTTTGAGTTAGAGGATCACAAATGAGCTCAATGTGTGCAAGGATTGGCCAAGAAAACCCTCACACACGAGTTCCACTTCTATTTATATCCCCCAACACAAAGCTAACCGTTATGTGCAACTAGCACATATTCTGCGCATACGCGAACGGTCTGCGCCCTTTGGCTGGACAGTCTGCCGTACTAGTAACGGCTATAATTCTCGTTTGAAACATGTCAGTGCTGTCAAAAAAGTCAAGCTCGAACGGTCCGCCAGTCTAGGCTGGACGGTTTGGGACCTATCAACATGAAATGCCAGTGCACTGATCATATTGAACAACATGGGCGGACTGTCCGCCAACCATTGGTCGGACTGTCCGCTTCTGGACCACGTACTGTCTCGACAAAAACATAGAATAGTCCGTAGTACAAAGACATAAAAACACATCGTCCCGCCTAATTCCATTTTGGCACATGCAGATGGTCCGCCAACCCTGGCCAGACGGTTCGCATAAGAACACAGGGACACGTGCGCCAGTAGACCGCCTCTGGTAGAGTCACGAACGGTCCGGCCTCCTGGCCCAGACGGTCCACCGACCCCACAACTCAGTAATTTTATATTGCGCTTTAACAAAAGACTTTGACTTTTGAAAAATGAAGCGTTGTTAATCCTCATGCAAATGCAACAGTTTATGCTCTATGAGGCACTAAGTTTTACACCGATCAAGTTCATTGACCCCTCTTAATAGTACGACTATCTAGCCTACTAATCCGTTTTCTCTAAACTCCTAATGACCGGCAAAACAAAAACTATGTTATACCTTTGTCTTCACTTGATCCACAGTCAATGGTTATAAGTCTCCAAGACTTTCCTGTTTCTTGTGGTCCAATCTTGCATTCTTATTTCTCTAAAAATTGTTAGTCCACAAGCAGTTGTCATTAATTACCAAAACGCCACTAAGGAGCCTAGAGAATTCATACCGACGACATTGCCGCTCACCACTGTGAGCTCGTGGCAGGGGTGGAGGAGGAGAAGCTGACAGGAAAGCCCAGTTGGTAGCCACAGAAGGGGGGAAGGGGCTGGCAGGTGGGGCCAAGTGAGCAGCGACGAGATGGGAGGGCTGGCAGGCGGGGTCGAGATGGCAGAGAGAGGGAGGGGGAGCGGGCGTGAGCGGGGCTCGACGTGCGAATGAGCCGAGTGAGGGGGGCGAGGGGAGGAGGGTGCGGGCGCGCCTGGTTTAGAAACAGCCTAGGTCAGGGGGAAGATAAGTTTTTCCTTTTCTTTTTTCCATATATGTATCTATATGTGATTTACTAGTGCAAAATAAATTGTTTTTATTTGCTACTAGGTGAAAGTATTTATGTGAGGTGTTTCTAACAATCACCAACCATGCATATGAGCAAAACTTCAAAAGAATGCCATGATACTATGGTTTAAGGGGTTAGGCAACTAGGGTTTCTATACTAACCTTTGGAGTAAAAACTGGGATGCTACATACCACCGAAACAATTTCTTGAGATCTTGGTACATCTTCTCACTACCGAGGTGGATAGATTAGGCAGTCTCATATGCCTCCTTGAGTATAAGCTCTCGGATCTCCGTAATGTCAAGGACATAGACCATGTCTCCATACCACAAGGTTCTGGACTTGTCTTCATGGAATCCTAGGCCTTCTCATTCTGAATCAACTCCTTTATTTTGAGTATCTTTTCATCCTTGAGTTGACCCTTTGGATACTTTGTTCTAAGGTGGGTTCCACTACTAAGGTGACTCCTTCCATGTGGCATACAAAACCCAACCCTAATTGATTGATTTCCTTTCCCTACTCTAGTGGCATTTGATGCCACACTAGCATGTTGATCTGACTTCTTTCGACTTAGTGTGTTTGCCATGATGTTTTCCTGCCTAAGGTGATAATGCACTTCTAGATCTTAGTCCTTGGTTAACTCTAGCCACCTCCATTGCCTCATGTTGAGTTATGTCTGGGTGAAGATATACTCTAGGCTTTTATGGTCCGTGTAGATGCCACACTTGTGTCAGAATAGATAGTGCCTCCATATCTTTAGAGCATGGATGACTATGACCAGCTCTAAGTCGTGTGTTGGGTAATGTTGCTCATTCTTATGTAACTGCCTTGACGAATAGGCAATAACCTTTCCCTCTTACAATAACACACAACCCAATCCTAGATGTGATGCGTCGTAGTATATGGAGAATGACTTCTGAAGGTTTGGTAGCACTAGAATCAGGGCTATTGTAAGCTATTTCTAAAACTCCTCGAAGGACTTATGATAGCTACCCATCCAAACAAACTTAGCATCCTTTTCTAAGAGCTAATCATAGGTTTCGCCAATTTCGAGAATCCTTCAATGAACCTTCGATAATAACCAACCATTTCTAGAAAGATTTGGGTGTCTCTAACATGCTGAGATGGTTTCCAATTAAGCACATCATGCACTTTCTTGGGGTCAATAGTAATCCCTCAATTGGAGATGATGAGGTCAAGGAAAGGCACTTAATCAAAATCCAAAATTCACATTTCCTGAATTTAGTGTAGAGTTGTTATTCCTGAAGCCTTTGTAACACCAACCTTAGGTTTCCCTCGTGTTCCTCCTTACTCTTGGAGTATCAAGTTGTCGTCGATGAATAATATGAAAAAGTTGTCAAGGTACTCCATTAACATGTTGTTCATTAGGTACATAAAGAATGTCAAGCATTGATGAGGCCGAAAGACATGATCATATACTCATGTAGACCATACCTTGATATGAAGGCGGTCTTAGGTATATTCGACAGTCTAATCTTTAGCTGATGGTACCCTAAACAAAGGTCTATCTTAGAGAAGACACGTAATCCTCTTAGCTAATCAAATATGTCATCAATCCGCGACAGCAGGTACTTGTAACTTGTTCTTTACGGTTACCACATTGAATGCTCAATAGTCTAATCCTTAATGAGGAAGCAACTCAATAGAATTTATCTTTTTCATAACAAGATGATACCGTTACTGATGCTCACTCTTTGTTCCCTCATGGAGCACACAAATACCTGACCATATTGTATGGGTGTCCTTATGGTTCCATAAATGGTTAAAAATATCCTTTCAAAGACCTCTAAAAGAGGGTGTTTTGGCCTTTGCATTCCACTTATCATAGTGTACTTCATCACCAAATAGGTTGGTAGGCTCCTTAGGTTTGGGAAGTCCTTGTGTGGCAGCCCTAAAGACTCCCACATCAGTGTCCTCTATATAAGCCTTCATATAAATTTTATTGATAAGAAAACTCATCTCCCTTGAACATGAGAGGGGGTCCATCCACACTAGACATCTTTCTAGCCGATGATGCCTAAACCAATGAGCACGAGGCTCTGATAATAACTGAAAGGATCAAGATGTCTAATAGGGGGTATGAATTGGGCTAATCTAAAGTTTCTCTCAACAATTAAATCCTACCAAAATAGTCCACCTCACTTCGTGTGCCTAAAAGTGTTATATAATCCTAGCACTTAAGTTTTGCACCCTAAGTTCCAAGCCTAATTTAGCATGGCAATTCTAGTAAAGTAAATACAAGTATTGAATTGCTCAAAAGTAAATGTTTAAAGTAAAGAGGGGTTGGGAACATGGTGATGTTTTCCTGAGGTATTGGAGAGTAGGTACTCCGCACTAGATTTTATTGTAGCACCTGTGTGGGTGTGGCTCTCCCTTGATCCATGCAAAGTATCAACTATTATTTATAGCTTGATTCTTTGCCGCTCCAACACGGTGAATCATTCAAAACTGTTTACACTCTAATTGCCTAGGTGATTACCAAACTTCTGACCACCACAAAGCCATCTAGGTGATGTTGATCACCAAGAGTGGCAAGCATAAACCCTCACTTGACTTGACCAAGCCAAATGAGAATGGTGGGCGCACACTTGCTACTCTCAATGCACTACTAAGGCCACTAATCTCACGAGTATAAAATATCAATCACCTCACTAGGAAAGGATCTCTCTATTACTCCAATATGTTTCTTTAGCTAAACAAATGGGCAAGGCACCTCAAATAGACTAGATGGAGGGGTATACACGACCCCAAGGCAAGGAAGTAGTTGTTGCCCATCCACTCAACTTTCACAAGGGACCTAAGCATGTGCACACAAAACTCCTACATCGAAGACATCCAATGCATGTTCCAATGACTAGTTCAAAAACTAGCCATTACTATATTGGTATTTGATGCTCCTAACTAGTGCTCACCAGACACTTATGATGAGTATATGTCCTCAAGGTGCATATTGCCTCTCACACGAGTCTCTTTGGGTGCCCTGTCTCGTGCACCACATATGGTGCATACTAGACACATCGTTGCCAACTCAATGTGATAAATGGCTACTCCTATCTGGTGCACATCGGGCATGTCTTGTGCACCTGCAGCATCACCAACTCGAATGTGTCAAACACTCTTTGAGTTGGGTTTATCTCAAACTTAACTTTGACTTCCATAGAGATACCTAGTATAAGGTTTCACACGTGTTCATCATCACTCATAACTAGACTTACCTAGGTAAAGCTACCCAATCCATGCCCCCTTATTTAAAGTACGACCAATGGAAAATATTTTTTATCACTAATCTATATGTCCACCAACTCTAGTGACACATCAAACTAGTTGATTCTTGAAAGTCGCCTAGAGGGGAGGGGGTGAACAGGCGAAACCTGAAATTTATAAACTTAAACACACACTAAAGGCCGGGGTTAGCGTTAGAATTAAATTCAAGTCCGAAAGATTGTTTCTCTTGCTAGGAGTTGCTCAAAGAGTGCGGATGACGTATGGGAGCAAACTCAAATCAATACTCGCAAGGAAACGTTAGAGAGAGGAAAGAGGGCAAAACAAATCAAATGGAAATCAACACAAGGAGACACGAAGATTTGTTTTACCGAGGTTCAGTTCCAAAGAACCTAGTCCCCGTTGAGGAGGCCACAAAGGCCAGATCTATTTCAACCCTTTCCCTCTCTCAATCGGTCACTTAGACTAGTTGAGTGCTTCTTCTTAATCTCACGGGTCACTAAGACCCCAGAAGGATCACCACACAATTAGGTGTCTCTTGCAAGCCTTACAATTCACTTAGAAGGTTGAGAAAGAGATGAAGAAAGCACGATTGCAAAAACCAAGCAACAAGAGCGACAAACAACACACGGATCACTCTCTCTCAAGTCACTAATCACTAATGATCACTTGTCTCGATTGTGGAACTTGGAGAGATTGGAAGGTTTGATTGTGTCTTGGAATGGATTGCTAGCTCGTGTATTGAATGTGAAGGATTGGAGTGCTTGGGTGAAGTGAATGGAGGTGGTTGGGGTTGTATTTGTAGCCTCCAACAACTTCCTAGCCGTTGCTCCTTTCCTGCCCACCGCGGACAGTCCGCACCCCTGGTCCGGACGGTCCGCCCCTGCACATCAACGGCTGAAATCACAACGGTCAGCAGTAACGGCTATATCAACGGCTATAGAGCATTTAATGTGTCGTCAGATGTCAGATAAAGTAGTCGCGGACGGTCCGGTCGTGCACCCCGGACGGTCCGCGAGGACGCTAAAAATACATTTTACCGAACCCGTCACCTTTGAGTTTTTCTGGTTTTTCACCGACCGGACGGTCTGCGCCTGAGGCCAAACGGTCCATGCTTGGTCTCGGACGGTGCTCGCTTCTCCATCGGACGGTCCATAGTTTAGACTTGTGTTTTTGCAGTGTTCCTATTTGAGGGTCACCCTGGTGTCACGGACGGTCCACCATAAGGGCCCGGACGGTCCGCGCTTAGGTGTTTTTTCCAAAAAGCTTCTCCTGTCTGGAATAATCTACAGTATTCCGGACAGTCGATTTATAATAGTTGTAGATGAACTTATGCACCTGTGAAATGATCAACTAGGCAAACTAGTTAGTCCACAAGGTTTGTGATGGTTGTCAAACACCAAAATCGATTATAGGAAATGTTGAGACTATTTTCCTTTCAATCTCCCCCTTTTTGGTGATTGATGCCAACACAAATCAAAGCAACTTCAAAGTGTAGAAATGTAACTAGTTTGCATTTTGACATACGTGCATAAGTTATTTTGAAATGAAAGCATTTCTAAGCATATAAGTTTGATTTGATATTTTTAACATTTTGGACCACATTTGCACCACTCAGATTGTTTTTGCAAATCTTTTGAGAAAAGTATTTTCATATTGTTTTGCAAATAGCTAAAGGTATAAGAATACGATTTCAAGGAGCATTTTTAAGATTTGAAATTCCTCCCCCTGTTTCAAATGCTTTTCCTTTGACTAAGTAAAAGCTCCCCCTGAATGAATTCTCCCCTTAGCTTTCAAGAGGGTTTTTGAGATGATTTTCCCTTTTTGAAATGAATATAAAACAAATTGAAATTGTTTTATGCTAATGAGATGCCAATTAAAAATTTACTTTAAGACACCAATTTGAAAATTCATTTTGAGGCTAACTCAAATACTAATTGAAATAAACATTTGTAAAATTTTGAAATGGTGGTGCGGTCCTTTTGCTTTGGGCTTAATACTTTATCCCCTTTGGCATTAATTGCCAAAAACAGAGAACTTGAGAGCCCTTTAACACTTCCTCCCAAATGGTAAAGTAAATATGAATGGTCATACCAATGAGAGTTGTAAGAGTAACGGCAAATGGTAAATGATATCGTCAGAGTTGGAGTGGAAGCCTTGTCTTTGCTGTATACTCCATTTCCCTTCAATCTAAGACTAAGGATAGAAATATACTTGAAAGCACATTAGTCTTAGCCTTAGCACAAGAAGAATAAGAAATGTGCATTGTACCAAATGAAAGAGACATGATCAAAGGTATATACATGAGCTATGTGTGCAATGTTTCAATCAAAGTTCTGAGAATCAAGTATATTTAGCTCATTCCTAAGTTTGCTAAAAGATTTCTCATCTAGTGGCTTGGTAAAGATATCGGCTAATTGGTTGTGGGTGCTTACATAAGCAATTTCGATATCCCCCTTTTGTTGGTATCTCGCAGAAAGTGATACCGAATATCTATGTGTTTAGTGCGACTGTGTTCAACGGGATTATCCGCCATGCGGATTGCACTCTCATTGTCACATAGGAGAGGGACTTTGCTCAATTTGTAGCCATAGTCCCTAAGGGTTTGCCTCATCCAAAGTAGTTGCGCACAACAATGTCCTGTGGCAACATACTTGGCTTCGACGGTGGAAAGAGCTACTGAATTTTGTTTCTTTGAAGCCCATGACACCAGGGATCTTCCCAAAAACCGACAAGTCCCTGATGTGCTCTTTTTATCAATCTTACATCTGGTCCAATCGGCATCGAAATACCCAATTAGATCAAAGGTAGATCCCTTAGGGTACCAAAGCCCAAACTTAGGAGTGTAAACTAAATATCGCATGATTCTTTTCACGGCCCTAAGGTGAACTTCCTTAGGATTTGCCTGAAATCTTGCACACATGCATACTAAAAGCATAATATCTGGTCGATATGCACATAAGTAGAGTAAAGATCCTATCATCGACCGATATACCTTTTGATCTACGGATTTACCTCCCGTGTCGAGGTCGAGATGCCCATTGGTTCCCATGGGTGTCTTGATGGGTTTCCCATCCTTCATTGCAAACTTCTTAAGTATGTCTTGAATTTACTTTGTTTGGCTGATGAAGGTGCCATCTTGGAGTTGCTTGATTTGAAATCCAAGGAAATACTTCAACTCCCCCATCATAGACATATTGAATTTTTGAATCATGATCCTACTAAACTCTTCACAAGTTGACTTGTTAGTAGACCCAAATATAATATCATCAACATAAATTTGGAATGTAAACAAGTCTTTTGCAACAGTTTTAATAAAGAGAGTAGGATCGGCTTTACCGACTTTGAAGCCATTAGTGATAAGAAAATCTCGCAGGCATTCATACCATGCTCTTAGGGCTTGCTTGAGCCTATAATGCGCCTTTGAGAGTTTATAAACATGGTTAGGGTACTCACTATCTTCAAAGCCGGGAGGTTGCTCAACATAGACCTCTTCCTTGATTGGTCCATTGAGGAAGGCACTTTTCACATCCATTTGATAAAGCTTAAAGCCATGGTAAGTAGCATAGGCAAGTAATATACAAATTGACTCAAGCCTAGCTACGGGTGCATAAGTTTCATCAAAGTCCAAACCTTCGACTTGTGAATAACCTTTGGCCACAAGTCGGGCTTTGTTTCTTGTCACCACACCATGCTCATCTTGCTTGTTGCGGAAAACCCACTTGGTACCTACAACATTTTGATTAGGACGTGGAACTAAATGCCATACCTCATTCCTCGTGAAGTTGTTGAGCTCCTCTTGCATTGCCACCACCCAATCTGGATCTCTTAATGCATCCTCTATCCTGTATGGCTCAATAGAGGACACAAAATAGTAATTCTCACAAATGTGCAACTCAAGATCTAGTGGTTACCCCCTTATGAATGTCACCAAGTATGGAGTTGACGGGGTGATATCTTTGAATTGCTTGGTGGATTCTTGGGTGTGGCGGTCTTTGATCCCTTATTTCTTGATCATCTTTCTTGTCTTGATCATCTTCATCTCCCCCTTGATCCATGTCCTCCTCTTGAGGTGGCTCATCCTCTTGATCTTCATCTTCATCATCTTGAGCCTGATCCTCGTCTTGAGTTGGTGGAGATGCTTGCATGGAAGATGATGGTTGATCTTTTGCTTATGTGGGCTCTTCGGATTCCTTAGGACACACATCCCCAATGGACATGTTCCTTAGTGCGACGCATGGAGCCTCTTCATCATCTAGTTCATCAAGATCAACTTGCTCCACTTGGGAGCCATAAGTCTCATCAAACACAATGTCACAAGAAACCTCAACCAATCCAGTGGATTTGTTGAAGACTCTATATGCCCCTTTGTTTGAGTCATAACCAAGTAAAAAGCCTTCTACAGCTTTAGGAGCAAATTTAGATTTTCTACCTATTTTAATAAGAATAAAGCATTTACTCCCAAAGACTCTAAAATATGAAACATGGGCTTTTTACCAGTGAGGAGTTAATATGATGTCTTCTTGAGGATTCGGTGAAGATATAACCGGTTGATGGAGTAGCAGGCGGTGTTAATCGCCTTAGCCCAAAACCGGTTTGGTGTCTTGTACTCATCAAGCATGGTTCTTGCCATATCCAGTAGAGTTCTATTTTTCATCTCCACTACACCATTTTGTTGAGGTGTGTAGGGAGAAGAGAACTCATGCTTGATGCCCTCTTCCTCAAGAAAACCTTCAATTTGTGAATTCTTGAACTCCGTCCCATTATCGCTTCTTATCTTTTTTATCCTTAATCCGAACTCGTTTTGAGCCCGTCTTAAGAATCCTTTTAAGGTCTCTTGGGTTTGTGATTTTTCCTGCAAAAAGAACACCCAAGTGAAGCGAGAATAATCATCCACAATAACTAGACAATACTTACTCTCGTCGATGCTTATGTAAGCGATCAGGCCAAATAGGTCCATGTGGAGTAGCTCGAGCGGTCTTTCCGTCATCATTATGTTTTGTGTGGATGCTGGACTCCAACCTGCTTTCCTGCTTGGCATGCGCTACAAATCCTGTCTTTCTCAAAATGAACATTGGTTAGTCATAAAATGTGCTCTCCCTTTAGAAGCTTGTGAAGATTCTTCATCCCAACATGGGCAAGTCGGCGATGCCAGAGCCAACCCATATTAGTCTTAGCAATTAAACAAGTGTCTAGCTCGGCTTGATTATCATTAAAATCAACTAAGTATAGTTGACCATCTAGCACTCTCTTAAAAGCTAATGAATCATCACTTCTTCTAAAGACAGTAACACCTACATCAGTAAATAGAAAGTTATAGCCCATTTTACATAATTGAGAAACAGAAAGCAAATTGTAATCTAAGGAATCTATGAGAAAAACATTGGAAATAGAATGGTCAGGTGATATAGCAATTTTACCTAAACCTTTGATCAAACCTTGATTTCCATCCCCGAATGTGATAGCTCTTTGGGGATCATCATTTTTCTCATAGGAGGAGAACATCCTTTTCTCCCCTGTCATGTGGTTTGTGCACCCGCTATCGATTATCCAACTTGAACCAATGGATGCATAAACCTATAAAACAAATTTAGGCCTTGTTCTTAGGTACCCAAACAGTCTTGGGACCTTTGATGTTAGAAACAAGCACCTTGGGTACCCAAACACAAGTCTTTGGACTCTTGTGTTTGCCCTCAACATATTTGGCAACTACTTGCCTGATTTGTTAGTTAAAACATAAGATACATCAAAAGTCTTAAAAGAAACATTATGTTCATTTGATGTAGTAGGAATTTTCTTTCTAGGCAATTTAACATTAGTGGTATGCCTAGAGCTAGAAGCCTCATTTTTATACATGAATGCATGATGAGAAACAGAATGAGGTTTCCTAGCATGAATTTTCCTAATCTTGTGTTTGGGATAGTTTACAGGATATAAAATGTAACCCTCACTATCCTGAACCATGGGAGTCTTGCCTTTGACAAAGTTAGATATTCTTTTGGGGGCATTAAGCTTGACATTGCTCCCCTGTTGGAAACCAATGCCATCCTTAATGCCTGGGCGTCTCCCATTATAGAGCATACTACGAGCAAATTTAAATTTTTCATTTTCGAGCTCATGCTCGGCAATTTTAGCAGTTAATTTAGCTATGTGATCATTTTGTTGTTTAATCATAGCAATGTGATCATCAATAGCTTCTACATTAACATCTCTACATCTAGTGCAAATGGAAACATACTCAAACGTTGTCGGGGACCATAATTAGGGGTACCCCCAAGACTCCTAATCTCAGCTGGTAACCCCCATCAGCACAAAGCTACAAAGGCCTGATGGGTGTGATTAAGTCAAGGCTCGGTCCACTCAAGGGACATGATCTCGCCTCGCCCGAGCCCAGCCTCGGGCAAGGGCAGCCGACCCCGGAGGATTCACGTCTCGCCCGAGGGCCCCCTCAAGCAACGGACACACCTTCGGCTCGCCCGAGGCCCAGCCTTCGCCAAGAAGCAACCTTGGCCAGATTGCCACACCGACCGACCGTATTGCAGGAGCATTTAATGCAAGGATCGCCTGACACCTTATCCTGACGCGCGCTCTTCAGTCGACAGAGCCGAAGTGACCGCAGTCACTTCGCTGCTCCACTGACCGACCTGACAAGAAGACAGCGCCGCCTGCGTCGCTCCGACTGCTGTGCCACTCGACAGAGTGAGGCTGACAGCAGCCAAGTCCGGCCTCGGGCGCCATAGGAAGCTCCACCTCGCCCGACCCCAGGGCTCGGCCCCCGTCTCAGCCTCGGACGATGGACTCCGCCTCGCCCGACCCCAGGGCTTGGACTCAGCCTCGGCTCCAGAAGACGACGAACTCCGCCTCGCCCGACCCTAGGGCTCGGACTCGGCCTCGGCTCCAGAAGACGACGAACTCCGCCTCGCCCGACCCCAGGGCTCGGACTCAACCTCGGCTCCGGAAGACGACGAACTCCGCCTCACCCGAGCCCAGGGCTCGGACTCAGCCTTGGCCTTGGACGACGGTCTCCGCCTCGCCCGACCCGGGGCTCGGACTCGACCTCGACCTCGGAAGACAGACTCGACCTCGACCTCAGAGGAGCCTCCGCCTCGCCCGACCCAGGGCTCGGACCGACCACGTCACAGGGGGGGGCATCATTACCCTACCCCTAGCTAGCTCAGGCTACGGGGAACAAGACCAGCGTCCCATCTGGCTCGCCCCGGTAAACAAATAATGATGGCGCTCCGCGTGCTCCATGACGACGACGGCTCTCAGCCCCTTACGGAAGCAAGGAGACGTCAGCAAGGACTTGACAGCCCCGACAGCTGTCCTTCTGCAAGGCTCCAGCACTCCTCTTACGGCCACGACATCACATGAACAGGGTGCCAAAACCTCTCCGGCTGCCACGATGGCATGTACTTAGTGATCTGGCTCCTCTCTGCTAGACACGTTAGCACACTGCTACATCCCCCATTGTACACCTGGGCCCTCTCCTTACGCCTATAAAAGGAAGGTCCAGGGCTCTCGTACGAGAAGGTTGGCCGCGCGGGAGAACGGGACGACGCGTAAAGTCTCTCGCCCTCTCCCACGCGGACGCTTGTAACCCCCTACTGCAAGCGCACCCGACCTGGGCGCAAGACAACACGAAGGCCGCGGGTTTCCCCTTTATGCCTGTCCCCCTTTTCCCCCCTTCGTGCTCCGTCTCGCGCCGACCCATCTGGGCTAGGACACGCGGCGACAATTTACTCATCGGTCCAGGGACCCCACGGGGTCGAAACACCGACAAACGTAGATGTAGAAGGTTTGCAAGTTTTTAATTCATCTACCTTAGCATTTAATCTAGCATACTCATCTCTAAGACAGATAATAGAATCATTGCAAGCATTTAATTTTTCAAACTTAGAAACTAATTTATCATTCTCAATTCTAAGACTAGAAATTGAATCATGGCATATGCTAAGCTCCTTAGATAAATTTTCACATTTCTCTATTTCCTGAGCATAAGGAAGTCCTCTTGGCTTTCCAAGAGATCATCCTTCTCGTTAATGGTTTCTATTAATTCATTTAATTTTTCTTTTGGTCCATGCTAAGGTTGGCAAAAAGAGCAAGTAAATCATCTTCATTATCGCTAGAGCTACCCTCATCACTAGATGTTGTATATTTGGGGTTGGCTCTAGAGTGTACCTTCTTCTTCTTGCCGTCCTTAGCCATGAGGCATTTGTGGCCGACGTTGGGGAATAGAAGTCCCTTGTTGACGACGATGTTGGCGGCGTCCTCATCGGAAGAGGAGTCGGTGGAGCTCTTGTCGGAGTCCCATTCCCGGCATATGTGCGCATTGCCGCCCTTCTTCTTGTAGTATGTCTTCTTCTCCTTCTTCCCCTTCTTGTCTTCGTCCCTGTCACTTTCACTAGAAATTGGACATTTAGCAATGAAATGACCGGACTTACCACAACGGTAACACACCCTCTTGGAGCGGGACTTGTAGTCTTTCCCCCTCCTTTGTTTGAGGATTTGATGGAAGCTCTTGATGATGAGTGTCATCTCCTTGTTGTCGAGCTTGGAGGCGTCGATTGGAAGCCTACTTGGTGTAGACTCCTTCTTTTCTTCTTCCATTGCTTTGAATGCAACGGGTTGCACCTCGGGTGTAGAGCTGGCGCCTTGCTCCAAGTTGACGATGTGTTTGGAGTCTTTGATCATAAGTTCAAAGCTCACAAACTTGCCAATGACTTCCTCGGGAGACATTAGTTTGTATCTAGGATCCCCACGTATTAATTGTACTTGAGTAGGATTACGAAAAATAAGGGATCTTAGAATAACCTTGACCATTTCATGGTCATCCCATTTGGTGCTCCCGAGGTTGCGCACTTGGTTCACCATTGTCTTGAGCCGATTGTACATCGCTTGCGGCTCTTCTTCTTTGTTGAGGACGAATCGACCGAGCTCGCCCTCAATCGTCTCCCTCTTGGTGATCTTGGTCACCTCGTCCCCTTCGTGTGCGGTTTTGAGGACGTCCCAAATTTCTTTGGCACTCTTTAACCCTTGCACCTTGTTATACTCCTCTCAACATAGGGAGACGAGGAGTATAGACGTGGCTTGGGAGTTAAAGTGCCTAATTTGGGCGGCCTCGTCTGAGTCGTAGTCCTTGTACCTCACCTTTGGTGCTTGTGCTCCAAACTTAACAATACCCCAAATACTTTTGTGGAGTGAGGTTAGATGGTGCCTCATTTTATCACTCCACATGCAATAGTCTTCACCATCAAAATATGGTGATTTGCCTAGGGGTACGGAAAGTAATGGAGCGCGCTTTGAAATGTGAGGATGGCGTAGGGGCATCTTACTATACTTCTTACGCTCATGGCGCTTAGAAGTAGTGGATGACTCGGAGCTTGATGTGGAGGGTGACGAAGAGTCGGTCTCATAGTAGGCCACCTTCTTCGTCTTCTTCTTCTTGTCACCTCTCCGATGCGACTTGATGGAGGAAGAGGATTCCTCCTTGTGTTTGTTGTCGGACTCCCTTGAGAGAGTCCACCTCGAGCTTGCGGCCTTTTCGCCAGTCATGATCTCCCTCTTGGTGTGATCTCCAGACATCACTTCGAGTTGGTTAGACTGTTAATGAAGCACTGGCTCCGATACCAATTGAAAATCGCCTAGAGGGGGTGAATAGGAGAAACCTGAAATTTATAAACTTAAACACACACTAAAGGGTGGGGTTAGCGTTAGAATTAAATTCAAGTTTGAAAGATTGTTTCTCTTGCTAGGAGTTGCTCAAAGAGTGCGGATGACATATGGGAGCAAACTCAAATCAATACTCACAAGGAAACGTTAGTGAAAGGGAAATGTGCCCTTGGGCCATTTCTAAGTATTTTGGTGATTGAGTGCCAACATAAGTGGACTTATGTTAATCTATGCAAAGTAATGGATAAAGAGCAAATCAAGTAAAAAGGTATGTTTCTAAGACTTAGTACATTGTTTTGGAGACTAATGTATTGTGTCTAAGTGCTGGACACAGGAGAAATCAAGTTGGAAAAGGAATGACTTTGTTCAGCCAAAGACAGCTCGGACTGGGTGCACCGGACTGTCCGGTGGTGCACCGGACAGTGTCCGATGCGCCAAGCCGGCGTCTATCAACTGGCTGCTCTCGGGAAGCAATTAACGGCGTACGACTATAAATCATCGGACTGTCCGGTGGTGCACCAGACTGTCCGGTGAGCCAACAGTCGGCCGGGCCAACGGTCGGCCGTGGAATCCGCGAGCGACGCGTGGCAAGAGCCAACGGTCAGAAGAGGCACCGGACTGTCCGGTGTGCCAACGGCTAGGAATCTGCAACGGTCGGCTTCGCCAAAGAAGGAAAGAAATCCGCACCGGATAGTGTCCGGTGGTGCACTGGACTGTCCGGTGCGCCAGGCAACAAAAGGCAAGAATTGCCTTCTTGAAATGCTCTCAACGGCTCCTAGCTGCCTTGGGGCTATAAAAGGGACCCCTAGGCGCATGGAGAACACCAATCATTCCTTGAGCATTGTTGATCACTCACACTTCTTTCTTGCGCACTTGTTCGACATTCTTAGTGATTTGAGCTCCGTTCTAGTGAGAACCTTGTGATACTCTTTTGAGCTCAAGTCTTGATCTTGTGTGTGCGTATTTGCTGTGGTTTTTGAGTGTGTTGCTTCCCTCCCTTACTCTAGTGCTTCATTGAGATTCTTATTGTAAGGGCGAGAGACTCCAAGTTGTGGAGATTCCTCGCAAACGGGAAAGAGTAAAAGTAAAGAAGAACACCGTGGTATTCAAGTTGATCATTGGATCACTTGAGAGGAGTTGAGTGCAACTCTCGTCCGTTGGGACGCCACAACGTGGAGTAGGCAAGTTTTGTACTTGGCCGAACCACGGGATAAATCCTCGTGTCTCTTGTGCTTGTCCTTATTGTGTCTATTGTGCTTCAAGAGATCTCCTCTCTACTCACTTGATTTCATTGTTCTAACTCTTAATCAAGTTTATGGTGTTAAGTTGTAAGTTTTACAGGATCACCTATTCACCCCCCCCTCTAGGTGCTCTCAATTGGTATCAGAGTCATTCTCTTCAAGAAAGGGACTAATCGCCCGAAGAGATGGATCCTAGGGGCAAGGGGACAGTGGTCAATGATAAGGAGAAGGAGTCCTTCGTCAATGATCCAAAGGATGACAAGCCTACTGACTCAGGCTCGGGCCACAAAAGAAAAGATGGGAGGAAGAAGAAAACAAGGCGCATCAAGGAGATAGTCTACTACGACAGCGATGAATCTTCCTCTTCCCAAAAGGATGAGGACAACAACTACGAGAAAAAGAAAACGGTTAATTCAAACTTTTCTTTTGATTATTCTCGTATTCCGCAAAGTACAAATGCTCATTTACTCTCCATTCCACTTGGTAAACCTTCTCACTTTGATGGAGAGGACTACGGATTTTGGAGTCACAAAATGCGTAGTCACTTGTTGTGGCAGAACCTCCCAAGTTATTGGGCCCACATGCAATTGTCCTTGTCTCAAAGACCTCAGACGGCTATGCACGTGCACCAGATAACTTAACAGGATCTTTCCGAGTATCCCAAGGACCCCGGATAAACCACTTACAACCAAGATCGCAAGATTAAGTAACACAAATCACACATACCAACAGTTTGCAGCGGAAATCTTATTACCAAATTTTACAAGTTACAAAAATTTTACTTTGTACATGATCGAAGTGATTACAAAAGTGATTCAAAGAAATAAGTTTGAACTGTTATAAATTATTTATAGTTTTGAAATATATGCTAGCTCAAGTGACCATCCTCAATAAGAAGATAAAGACGGGGTATACTTATATAAGAAGGCCGAGCCCACCGGCACTTAACACCATCAACAGCAGCACAAAACTATAACCTGAAAAACAACAGGGAATAAAACCCTGAGTATGGAATTACTCAGCAAGACTTACCCGACTAAAGAAAAGACACTCAAGGGTATGCTGGATTTAGGAATCAAGGAGAGGCTTTAGCAAGAATCAACTTAGATACTTTTGCAGAAATAGCTTACTAAAGTGAATCCTTACTTTCAATGTTTTAACGCCAGATTAAATATTAATAGACTTTGTTTGCATCTAGTCTAATTTCACCATCTCATCCATACAACATCATTTTTATTCATAATGTTCACATCCTGACTTAGGTTGTAGGTCGGAGATCAAGTCTCCACTCTCCGAGGATATAACGGCGATCCGAATCGATTTACTCAGCTGAGGATCTCTAACCACACGACATATGTTTCTCGTAAACCTTGCATGTCTACCATTCCCACGGATCCTCCACTGCATGAACAGGTCCGCGCCACCCGAGAGCACACCACCCTTTTTAGGCGGTCCTTTGCCAGCTTGGGGTTGTCTTCCGCATCACGTGATTAATTATCGCACCTGAATGTGATGCATTATGCACATGAATGCATATATACAGGAATAGCACAAATCTAAATAGTGATATACGATAGCGCATTAAACACTTAGCGGTGAGGCGTTGTACAATTTTGTACGGAAACACTAGTTATTAATATACGACTACGCGCAATAATTACGCTTCTCAAACCTAACGCAAACATCACGAACAACAAACTATACACAAGAAATACAATTAGCCTAATCACAACTTATCCGTTAATTAATTAAATTCTGAACTAATCCCTTGCCTTATAAATTATACTACATCTGTCGGGGACCATAATTAGGGGTACCCTCAAGACGCCTAATTCTCAGCTGGTAACCCCCATCAGCATAAAGCTGCAAAGGCCTGATGGGTTTGATTAAGTCAGGGATCAGTCCATACGAGTGACTTGACCACGCCACGCCCGAGCCTAGCCTCGGGCGAGGGCAGCCGACCCTAAGATGACTCCGTCTCGCCTGAGGTCTCCTCTTTCACGGCAGACGCATCTCCGGCTCGCCCTAGGCCCCGCCTCCGATAAGGAGAAACCCTGACTAAATCACCGCACCAACCGACCGAGTCACCGGGGCGTTTAACGCAAAAGGTAAGACCGACGGGCGACCAGACTCCGCCAGTGGTGCCATAGGAGACTCCGCCCGACCCAGGGCTCGGACTCGGGCCAAGGCCCCGGAAGACGACGAACTCCGCTCCGCCCGACCCAGGGCTCGGACTCGGGCCAAGGCCCCGGAAGACGGCGAACTCCGCTCCGCCCGACCCAGGGCTCGGACTCGGGCTAAGGCCCCGGAAGACGGCGAACTCCGCTCCGCCCGACCCAGGGCTCGGACTCAGGCTAAGGCCTCGGAAGACGGCGAACTCCGCTCCGCCCGACCCAGGGCTCGGACTCGGGCTAAGGCCCCGGAAGACGGCGACCTCCGCCTCGCCCGACCCAGGGCTCGGACTCCGCCTCGACCTCTGCCGAATAACCTCCGCCTCGCCCGACCCAGGGCTCGGACTCTGTCTCTGTCTTGCAGGACGGACTCGGCCTCGGCCTCGGAGGAGCCACCACGACGCCCGACCTAGGACACGAGACCGCCACGTCAACAGGAAGCGTCATCATCACCCTGCCCTGAGCCGACTTGGGTCGCAGAGAACAAGACCGGCGTCCCATCTGGCCAGCTATGTCAGATAGGCCATGATGGCGCCCCGCTAGACCATGACGACGGCGGCTCCCAGCTCCCTTACGAAAGCAGGAGAACGTCAGCAAGGACCCAGCCACCTCGACAGCTGTCCCCCCGTCCGGCTCCGTTACTCCTCCAACAGCCACGACGCCACACCAACAGGGTGCCACGATCTCTCCGGCTGCCACCTGGGCATGTACATAGGGCGCTAGCTCTCCCTCGCTAGACACGTAGCACCTTGCTACACCCCCATCTTGTACACCTGGACCCTCTCCTTACGACTATAAAAGGAAGGGCCAGGGCCTTCTTAGAGAAGGTTGGCCTCACGGGGACGAAAGGCAGGGGCAGGCGCTCTCTCGGGGCCGCTCTCTCCCTTCACCTCGTGCGGACGCTTGTAACCCCCTACTGCAAGCGCACCCGACCTGGGCGCGGGACGAACACGAAGGCCGCGGGAATTTCTCCGACTCCCTCACGACCCGGCTCCGGCCACCGACTCTCTCTCTCTCTCTGTTCCCCCCTTCGCGCTCGCTCCACGCGCTCGACCCATCTGGGCTGGGGCACGCGGCACTCTCACTCGTCGGCTCGGGGACCCCCCGGTCTCGGAACGCCGACAGTTGGCGCGCCAGGTAGGGGCACGCTGCGTGTTGACGTTCGATTTCCCGTCAAGCTCCAGATGGGCAGTCTCCAACAACCTCTTCAACCCGGGACGGTGCTCCGTTTCGGGAACCTCGAGTTCATGTCTCTCGATGGCGACTACGACATGATACTCCTTCCACCGCCGCGCGACATCGACATTGGTGGCGGACAGCCCGCCCGCCGGCGGCGGAATCGACGACGTCTTTCCCGCGTTGGGGAAGGACAACGTTCGAGCTCGCCCCATCCTCTCCCTCGCCATCGGAGGAGGAGGAGGCGGGGCAACCGGGGCCGAGCGGGAGGCCGCGCTCCGACGGCTGTCGAGCAAATCGACATCCCCGGCGCCCCAGCGGAGGACACGCCAAGCGTCGCCCTCGCGTTCGAGGCAAACGCGAGCGCCATCCCCCCGCAACACGTCGACCCCGAGCAGGTGGACGACGCCAGCACGCTCACGGAGGGCCTGCAGGACGTCGCCCTCGTACCCAAGACGACGGCGCGGTTAGCCCCCGACACGACTTCATCGCTCCTCGTCGGCAAAAAGGTAACGACTGCTCCCCATCTTTCGTCATTTCGACTCGGCCTCAGCCCGCCTGGCGACTTCGCTTTGGCGGGCACTCACATTGAGGCGAGTGCAACCTCTCTGGGGTTTCCTGTGCGGTCGCCTTGGGACCGATTGACGGGTGTCTCGACCTACGGACCCTCTGGGTCCGAGGAAGATGACGACCCCAGCATCTGCTGGGATTTCTCCGGATCTGGCAACCCTAGTGCCATGCGGGACTTTATGACCGCATGTGACTACTGCCTCTCCGACTGTTCCGACGGCAGCCGCAGCCTTGGCGACAAGGACTGCGGCCCGAGTCGCGAATGTTTCCACATCGAGCTAGGGGATCCCTCCGGAGGCGGCTGTCTCGGCATGCCGGAGGATGGTGATCCCCCTAGGCCAGCGCCTCGCGCCGACATCCCGCGGGAGCTAGCTGTGGTCCCCGTTCCGGCGGGGGGTCACGACCCACAGCTCGAGCAAGTCCGCGGGGCGCAGGCCGGGTTCGATGAAGGAGCAGGAGCGCTCGAGGCAATCCGCCAGAACATCGGGCAGGTATGGGCGAGCCAACCCCCGGCCGGAGGAATACGTCACCTGCCCCAAGGTCTCCAGCACCGCATCGCCAACGATGCCAGGGACAAACTGCCACCCGCATCCGGCGGGACTGGCCAGGACCTGGTCGCTGCAGCAATGCTCCTCCGCGCGATGCCGGAGTCATCAACCACCGAGGGTCGGCGAATCCAGGGAGAACTCAAGCATCTCCTGGAAGGCGCTGCGGCCCGGCGGGCCGAGAGCTCTGCCTCCCGCAGGCAGGGATACCCCTCGGAACCTCATGTCGCGACTTCCCGACTCACGCGGGAAGCCTCGGCCTTCACCGGGCGCACGCGCAACACCGCGCCTGCGGCCCCGGGCCACCTCGGCGTCGAGCACCCTCATCGCGACCGTCGGGCACGCCTCGACGAAAGGGTGCGCCGAGGCTACCACCCCAGGCGTGGGGGACGTTACGACAGCGGGGAGGATCGGAGTCCCTCGCCCGAACCACCCGGTCCGCAGGTCTTTAGCCGAGCCATTCGGCGGGCGCCGTTTCCGCCCCGATTCCGACCCCCGACTACTATCACGAAGTACTCGGGGGAAACGAGACCGGAATTGTGGCTTGCGGACTACCGCCTGGCCTGTCAGCTGGGTGGGACGGACGATGACAACCTCATCATCCGAAACCTCCCCCTGTTTCTCTCCGACACCGCTCGTGCCTGGTTGGAGCACCTGCCCCCGGGGCAGATTTCCAGCTGGGAGGATTTGGTCCAGGCTTTCGCCGGGAACTTCCAGGGCACGTACGTGCGCCCCGGGAATTCCTGGGACCTCCGAAGCTGTCGGCAACTGCCGGGAGAGTCCCTTCGGGACTACATCCGGCGGTTCTCGAAGCAGCGCACCGAGCTGCCCAACATCACCGACTCCGATGTCATCGGCGCGTTCCTCGCCGGCACCACCTGCCGCGACCTGGTGAGCAAGCTGGGTCGCAAGACCCCCACCAGGGCGAGCGAGCTGATGGACATCGCCACCAAGTTCGCCTCCGGCCAGGAGGCGGTAGAGGCCATCTTCCGAAAGGACAAGCAGCCCCAGGGCCGCCCGTCGAAAGATGCTCCCGAGGCGTCCACTCCGCGCGGCGCCAAGAAGAGAGGCAGGAGGAAGTCGCAAGCGAAACGCGACGTTCCCGATGCAGACCTTGTCGCCGCCGCCGAGCGCAAGAACCCTCGGAAGCCCCCCGGAGGTGCAAACCTCTTTGACAAGGCACTCAAGGAGACGTGCCCCTACCATCAGGGGCCCGTCAAGCATACTCTCGAAGAGTGCGTCATGCTTCGGCGTCACTTCCATCGGGCCGGGCCACCCGCAGAGGGTGGCAGGGCTCACGACGACGACAAAAGGGAGGATCGCCAAGCAGGAGAGTTCCCAGAGGTCCGCGATTGCTTCATGATCTACGGAGGGCATGCGGCAAACGCCTCGGCTCGGCATCGTAAGCAAGAGCGTCGGGAGGTCTGCTCGGTAAAGGTGGCGGCGCCAGTCTATCTAGACTGGTCCGACAAGCCCATCACCTTCGACCGAGACGACCACCCCGACCACGTGTCGAGCCCGGGGAAGTACCCGCTCGTCGTCGATCCTGTCATCGGCAACGTCAGGCTCACCAAGGTCCTGATGGATGGAGGCAGCTGCCTCAACATCATCTACGCCGAGACCCTCCGGCTCCTGCGCGTCGACCTGTCATCTGTCCGAGCAGGCGCTGCGCCCTTCCACGGGATCATCCCCGGGAAGCGCGTCCAGCCCCTCGGACAGCTCGACCTCCCTGTCTGCTTCGGAACACCCTCCAACTTCCGAAGGGAGACATTGACGTTCGAGGTGGTCGGGTTCCGAGGAACCTACCACGCAGTGTTGGGAAGGCCATGCTACGCGAAGTTCATGGCCATCCCCAACTACACCTACCTAAAGCTCAAGATGCCGGGACCCAACGGGGTCATCACCGTCGGCCCCACGTACAAACACGCCAGAGCTCTGGACCATGTTTTTCGACGGGTCGCTGATGAAGACGGGAGCTGGCGCGGGCCTGCTTTTCATCTCGCCCCTCGGAAAACACCTGCGCTATGTACTCCGCCTCCATTTCCCGGCGTCCAACAATGTGGCTGAGTACGAGGCCCTGATCAACGGGTTGCGAATCGCCATCGAACTAGGGGTTCGACGCCTCGATGCGCGCGGCGACTCGCAGCTCGTCATCGACCAAGTCATGAAGAACTCCCACTGCCGTGACCCGAAGATGGAGGCCTACTGTGAAGAGGTTCGACGCCTGGAAGACAAGTTCTACGGGCTCGAACTTAACCACATCGCCCGGCGCTACAACGAGACTGCGGACGAGTTGGCGAAGATAGCCTCGGGGCGGACAACGGTTCCCCCGGACGTCTTCTCCCGGGATCTGCACCAACCCTCCGTCAAGATAGGCGACGCGCCCGAGCCCGAGGCACCCTCGGCCTCGTCCGAGGTAACCTCGGCCCGGCCCGAGCCATCCTCGGTTCAACCCGAGGAACCCTCGGAGCCCAAGGGCGAAGCGCTGCACATCGAGGAGGAGCAGAACGGGGTCGCGCCAGATCAAGACTGGAAAACCCCGTACCTGCAGTATCTCCGCCGAGGAGAACTGCCCCTCGACCGAGCCGAGGCTCGGCGGGTAGCGCGACGAGCAAAATCGTTCGTCCTGCTGGGCGATGAGAAGGAGCTCTACCACCGCAGCCCCTCGGGCATCCTCCAGCGATGCATCTCCATCGCCGAGGGTCAGGACCTCCTGCAGGAAATACACTCGGGGGCTTGCGGTCATCATGCAGCACCTCGAACCCTCGTTGGGAACGCTTTCCGCCAAGGCTTCTACTGGCCAACGGCGGTGGCTGACGCCACTAGAATTGTCCGCGCCTGCGAAGGGTGCCAATTCTATGCGAAACAGACCCACCTGCCCGCTCAGGCTCTGCAGACGATACCCATCACTTGGCCCTTCGCTGTGTGGGGTCTGGACCTCGTCGGCCCACTGCAGAAGGCGCCCGGGGGCTACACGCACCTGCTGGTCGCCATCGACAAATTCTCCAAGTGGATCGAGGTCCGACCCCTAAACAGCATCAGGTCCGAGCAGGCGGTGGCGTTCTTCACCAACATCATCCATCGCTTCGGGGTCCCGAACTCCATCATCACCGACAATGGCACCCAGTTCACCGGCAAAAAATTCTTGGATTTTTGCGAGGATCACAACATCCGGGTGGACTGGGCCGTCGTAGCTCACCCCATGTCGAATGGGCAAGTGAAACGTGCCAATGGCATGATTCTACAAGGGCTCAAGCCTCGGATTTACAACGACCTCAACAAATTCGGCAAGCGATGGATGAGGGAACTCCCCTCGGTGGTTTGGAGCCTGAGGACGACTCCAAGCCGAGCCACGGGTTTCACGCCGTTCTTCCTGGTCTACGGGGCCGAGGCAATCCTGCCCACGGACCTGGAATACGGTTCCCCGAGGACGAGGGCTTACAACGAAGAAAGCAACCAAGCCAGCCGAGAAGACTCGCTGGACCAGCTGGACGAGGCTCGGGACAGGGCCTTACTACACTCGGCACGGTATTAGCAGTCCCTGCGACGCTACCACGCCCGAGGGGTCCGACCCCGAGATCTCCAGGTGGGCGATCTGGTGCTTCGGCTGCGGCAAGACGCCCGAGGGAGGCATAAGCTAACGCCCCCCTGGGAGGGGCCGTTCATCATCGCCAAAGTTCTGAAGCCCGGAACGTACAAGCTGGCCAACAGTCAAGGCGAGGTCTACGGCAACGCTTGGGACATCCAACAGCTACGTCGCTTCTATCCTTAAGATGTTTCCAAGTTGTTCATATACCCCGTACCCGCGCAAAGTTTAGTCAACAAGGAAGGGTCGGCCTCGCCTCGGCAGAGCCCGACCCTCCCTCGGGGGCTAAAAGGGGGTTAACCCCCTCTGCGTCAAAATTTTCCTCGAACAAAAAACCTCTTTCACCAGAACATCTTTCGTGCTTTTTGACTACTTCAGAAAGTGGGTCCTGGAAACGACGGGGTACACGTAAGCAGTCAAGGCTGACCGAGCCGAGGGACTCCTACGCCTCCGGGATACGGATACCTCACTCATCACCTTCTGCGATAAGTAACTCGCGCTCGGATAAAGTGACTCCGCGGATCGAATGAGTCTTTACGTACGGAAGCTCTTCTGTTGAAGCAGGTTCTTCGAGCCTTCTCGACCGAGTCGGTGATAGGGCCTCATGGATGGGTAAAAGTACGCGTAAGCGGCGAGGCCGACCGAGCCGAGGGAATCCCACGCCTCCGGGATACGGATACCTCACTCATCACCTCCCGCGAGAAGCAACTCTTGCTCGCACTAACATCCCTGCTACCGACAAAAAGTCCAGATACTCGAAACAAGAGGAAAAGAGACACAGCTTTATAACGCGACAAGGGTGTGTGTTCTGGCCTCAACGGCCGCACAAGGCCCACGCTACAAGACGATCTGACCCTGCAGGCGCGGATCTTGACACTGGAAGAGGGCGACGACACCCTCGGCATCAGCAGCACCTTCGGCAAGGCCCGACCTAGCCTCGGGCGGCGACGCGGCCCGAGGGCCTCCGCTCCGAAGGACGATGTCGTCACCGCGCTCGAGCAATCTCTGCCAGAGACTTCCCCGAGAACCCGGCCCGAGCGGACGGCTCGGCCGGCCACCTCCGGGGCCTCGGCCGACCACCTTCCGAGGGCGCCAGCTCGGTCCGAGGCCTCGGCTAATCAGCTTCGACGTCGATCCTGCCGACAGACAACTCGACTAGGCTCCGGTCGACCAGGTTCCATTTCCGAGCCAACAACGCCTCTGCTTGTGCTGATATCGCTACCCCTGGCCTTGGCTCGTCGAAGAGCGGCCGAGGGGTCTCTTTAACTAAGCTAGAGGAGCCTCGGACAACAGGTCCGACCGAGCCGAGGGATTCCTACGCCTCCGGGATACGGATACCTCACTCGTCACCTGGACACGGGGCGACTCATGCTTGGTGAAGCGATTCAGACAATCGACAGGCAAGTCTTATTGCTCAGAAATGAGGAAAAAACACGGCTCTGTGCCGGAGTTACATACATGTTTAGGCTCCAAAAGCCGAAAATGAACAAAAAAAACCCGGCACTCGAAGTGCCATTACAAACGGAACTCCGGTTCCCCCCCCCCCCCGTAGGTACAAACAACCCCACTCGATAGGGGCGGGCCTGCGGGGCAGCGGAAAGACTCTCACCCCCCGAGGACGAGAACCAGCCATTCAGGCCGGGAGACGGAGACCCAGGGCTACTGACGGAGTTGGCAATCTCATCAGTAGAGAAGCCAGTTCCGTCCGCCGACGCCTCGGGACCCCCCACTTCCGGCATGGCTAGAGGAAGTCTCCGTGATGCTGGAGGATGCCGTTCTCACCCCAGGAACACGGGGAAGAAGAGGGCAACCGACCCACACGGAGACAGCTCCCTGGCTCGCCTCGTCCTCCCTCTTGGCCTGGTGATGAAAATCCTTGAGGCCGAGGGAGGGGCAGAGACCGCAGCCCGGCTCGCTTTCCCCCACCATCAAGCCGGAGGTCGCCCTCTTGGGTGACCACCGGTAGAGGGGTGCAGCCGGGCTGCATGATGAAAATCCTTGAAGTCGAACGATGGCTGAAAGGTACCAACTCCCACAGAGTTGCGTCCCTCCGGCGATGGAGCGAAAAGACGGCGGTTTCCCCCATCCGGGGGCTCGGAAGATGGAAAGACACAATGCATAAGGGAGGTAGGGGACATGGTCACCTCACGAAGAGGGTCGCCCTCCTTTTAAAGGCAACTCCCCCTGCTTGCGCCCTCAACCGTCACGGGCGGAGTCTTCTCCAACACGCCTCCAAAGTCCTCCCCCGCGACACGGGGGCTGGGGCCCGCCTGTCATGCAGACCGGCTCCAAGCAGAGAAAGCCGAACCGCCGCGCACGACGCACGCAACCGCCCAGCGGTTACAAGTAACCCTCCACTTTTGCCCAGACCAACAGGCAAAAGGGGCGAGCGGCCATGCAGGCGGCATGCAACCGCGCCAAGTGGACGCGCCTCTCCGACTCCTGACAGGCCAGCGCGATGGCTCAAGACCACGCGTCGTTCAACTGGCGCGCCGGGCGCTGCATGCGAACCGCTGCGCCTCTCGCTCCACCACCGCACCTCCTCGATTGCGGAACCGATACCGCGACTCGAGGCCGCCCAGCCTGCGATCCAGCGGCGCCAGCCTGGCGCAGCGGTCAAACACGGTCAAAAATGGGCCGGCAGTAATGACGGTGGCAGGCGCGCGAGGGCAGCAGTCACGCCATCGGCCAGGCTCACGTCCCATCCGGAGGCAGCAAGAGAACCCCTTCTTACGGCGTGAAGACGACGCGCCCGTGACCCGTACCTCGAACGGCTCGCGCACGCGCAACGGCAACCTCGCCAACTACTCACCCCGGCGCATTAACTCCGCGGCGAAATAGGTGACGTTTCTGGCAGGGGCAGCTGGCGACGCTTCGCCTCCGCCAAAACGGCCACGCCGAAAAAGGTACGCCACGAAGTTCAATTTCGAATCCTTTTTCCCTTTTCCTTCTTTCTCTATCTCTTGCAACAGGGAACGAGAAGGGGGATAACCCCAAAGGGATCCTTCCCCGTGAAGGAACTAGGCTCCGAGCCTCCCTACTGATCAGGGGTTCGAAGGCTGGCCCCCCGAAGGGTTCAACAGCCGCCTCAGATCGCGTGGGCCCGACACCCACTACTGGTCAGGGGTTCGAAGGTCGGCCCCCGAAAGGTTCCACGACCGCCTCAGGCTACTCGGGCTCCGTGCCCCCTACTGATCAGGGGTTCGAAGGCTGGCCCGTCGAAGGGTTCACAGTCGCCTCAGACGCCGAGCGAGGGATGACCAGGGGTACGTTCGATACATAACCAAGGCTCGGGCTGCGCTCTCGAGGTACCCTAGGACATTTCCGAGACCAGCGGGAACGACTCTGTAACGGAATCCCATCGGAGGGAGGCAACGAGCCCTCGGACCCCGTCGCTAGGGGACCGGGTCCGGCAGATCACCCGCAGGTACTTTTGGGCGTGCCTCCGGGCCCCTAGCCGACCCCTAACGAACGGGGCACGGACGTCCACTCGGATTACCCGATCGCAGCTCACCGGAGACACCATGTTCGGTGCCCATCGAGGGTAACATGGCGCACTCCCCCCCTCCTCCTTGCGGAAAGGCGACGTAGGGGCGTATATAAAAAGTCGAGTCTGTCCCTGATCGTCCTCTCGCTCCGTGCGAGGGCTCGGGGGCTGCTCTCGCAAACCCGGCTCCGGCCGAACCGTTGACAGCGTCAACATACCAGCCCGAGAACTTGGGCCCTGACAGTGCACCTGGGTTACGCCCTGCTCGCATGAGGGAACCGCCAGACCAGCCGAGGCATTGCGCGAGGCATTAAGACCTCGAAGGAGTGAAACCACTTCTCCGAGGCCTCGGGGGCTACACCCGGCGGGTGCGCTCGCGCGCACCCACCGGAACAAAGTACCTCCGAGAAAGGCTGGTCCCCTTGCAAAAAAGTGCGATGCAAGCCTCCAAGCGAGTGTTAACACTCTCTTCGAGGCTCGGGGGCTACTGTCGGGGACCATAATTAGGGGTACCCTCAAGACGCCTAATTCTCAGCTGGTAACCCCCATCAGCATAAAGCTGCAAAGGCCTGATGGGTTTGATTAAGTCAGGGATCAGTCCATACGAGTGACTTGACCACGCCACGCCCGAGCCTAGCCTCGGGCGAGGGCAGCCGACCCTAAGATGACTCCGTCTCGCCTGAGGTCTCCTCTTTCACGACAGACGCATCTCCGGCTCGCCCTAGGCCCCGCCTCCGATAAGGAGAAACCCTGACTAAATCACCGCACCAACCGACCGAGTCACCGGGGCGTTTAACGCAAAAGGTAAGACCGACGGGCGACCAGACTCCGCCAGTGGTGCCATAGGAGACTCCGCCCGACCCAGGGCTCGGACTCGGGCCAAGGCCCCGGAAGACGACGAACTCCGCTCCGCCCGACCCAGGGCTCGGACTCGGGCCAAGGCCCCGGAAGACGGTGAACTCTGCTCCGCCCGACCCAGGGCTCGGACTCGGGCTAAGGCCCCGGAAGACGGCGAACTCCGCTCCGCCCGACCCAGGGCTCGGACTCAGGCTAAGGCCTCGGAAGACGGCGAACTCCGCTCCGCCCGACCCAGGGCTCGGACTCGGGCTAAGGCCCCGGAAGACGGCGACCTCCGCCTCGCCCGACCCAGGGCTCGGACTCCGCCTCGGCCTCTGCCGAATAACCTCCGCCTCGCCCGACCCAGGGCTCGGACTCTGTCTCTGTCTTGCAGGACGGACTCGGCCTCGGCCTCGGAGGAGCCACCACGACGCCCGACCTAGGACACGAGACCGCCACGTCAACAGGAAGCGTCATCATCACCCTGCCCTGAGCCGACTTGGGTCGCAGAGAACAAGACCGGCGTCCCATCTGGCCAGCTATGTCAGATAGGCCATGATGGCGCCCCGCTAGACCATGACGACGGCGGCTCCCAGCTCCCTTACGAAAGCAGGAGAACGTCAGCAAGGACCCAGCCACCTCGACAGCTGTCCCCCCGTCCGGCTCCGTTACTCCTCCAACAGCCACGACGCCACACCAACAGGGTGCCACGATCTCTCCGACTGCCACCTGGGCATGTACATAGGGCGCTAGCTCTCCCTCGCTAGACACGTAGCACCTTGCTACACCCCCATCTTGTACACCTGGACCCTCTCCTTACGACTATAAAAGGAAGGGCCAGGGCCTTCTTAGAGAAGGTTGGCCTCACGGGGACGAAAGGCAGGGGCAGGCGCTCTCTCGGGGCCGCTCTCTCCCTTCACCTCGTGCGGACGCTTGTAACCCCCTACTGCAAGCGCACCCGACCTGGGCGCGGGACGAACACGAAGGCCGCGGGAATTTCTCCGACTCCCTCACGACCCGGCTCCGGCCACCGACTCTCTCTCTCTCTCTGTTCCCCCCTTCGCGCTCGCTCCACGCGCTCGACCCATCTGGGCTGGGGCACGCGGCACTCTCACTCGTCGGCTCGGGGACCCCCCGGTCTCGGAACGCCGACAACATCTTTATAAGTGATTAAAATATTTTATCATCACACATGCCTACCAAAATTCTACTCGGTCCACTAATTCAGCTAAGTGACCGGAATAGAGAAATAATTCGCTATAGCTGAATCTGGCTTGATAATCGCAAGAACTGCGAAGTCGACGAGAGTTTCATGACTCACGCAATTTATCGAGCACCTAATGAGCATCACACTAACACATTAATTTATTTAATGTTCAAAGTATTCTAAACAATTCATCAGCTTACCGTTTCAACAGCTGACAAGAATCCGCGAGATCGGTAGCGATTTTCCGATCCAGGCAATTTGTCGAGCGCTTAGGGAATATCGCGCTGCTAGCTTCGTCTTCATCCAATTCTTGGGATTTCTTGTTGACGCGTGAAACGACGACGACTTTCAGCTGAAGTCGGGAGCGAGCTGGTGAGGTGGGGTTTGAGCAGAGGATGACGTGTTTGATGACTCGACGGCAAACGAAGCGACGACGAGCTGGGCAGGATCCGAGTTATTAGGTATAGTATGTGATAGCAACCAGCACGATGGACGAACTAAGTCGCGACGAGGTCGACCGACAAGGAAAATAAGGAACACGACAGTCAGTCGGCGAACTAAAGATTGAGAGCGACAGCCGATGAAGAGCTTATCTCCAGAGAGCCACGCGAGGGAAGCTGAAAATTAATTCGACAGTGGTTCAGCGGCAACTGATGGCCGGTAGAGGAACGCGGCTGCGCGTAGAGGAGCAGGGAGAAGACTGTTGGTTTCCTATTTAGCGAGCAGGTGGTACATGGGGTTGACGATTTGAACATGCGGAGACACGGACCATCAGGGAATCACGGCTAGACGGTAACATCACGGCGAAATGCCAGCGCTAAAGGCTGAGCAGGGAACTCAAGTTCGACGGCGAGCAAGGAGACATGTCAAAACCCGAACGCGACGACGATTTCACACCGAGGCGACCAACTTTGGATCCGGAGCAGGCCAAACGCGACAGCAAGCGCGGCACAATCCGAGCAGGGTAGGAAGGAGAGATCCACGCGGCAAGGAGACTCCACGTCGCAGAGAAAAACAAGGAGCAGGGACTGGGCGCCGCATGCTGGAGAAATACCGCGCGCACGGAGTAGAGAATCGCTCGGCTGGGCGCACTGAAGCAGCAGGGCGATTGCCGCGGCATAGAATAGCAAGAAGAAGCGACCGGCGCCGAGGGACACGACAGCAGGGAGGAGCAGGAAGGTTGGGCGACCGAGCGCCGTCTCCCGCGGCGAGCACCAACGAGCAGAGAAGACGCGCGGCACCAGAGAGCGAGCAGGAGAGAGAGAGATCCATGGGAGCTGAGGGAGAAAGAAGCTGGGCTTGGGCGCCATGGGTGTTCGTGGCTGGGGGTGGGTCCGAGCTAGACGACGGCAGAGGAGAGAGGTGGGGCGAGGGCGGCTAGAAGACGGCACGCGTAGAGGAGCTGGGGGAGCAGAGCTCCGGTCGAGCGCGCCATGGCTGGAGAGGGCGCGGTCAGCGCGAGCTCCATGGCGGGGCGAGCACCAAACTGGGCCTAGGGACGCGCGCGCACGGCACCAGGGACTCACGACCGGCAAGCTGAGGAAGGGAGCCTTGCGAGCGGCGGTAGAGAGGAAGCACAGGCTGGGCACGAGCAGGCACAGGACGCGCGGCCAGGAAGGAGGAGCCAGGGCAGAGGGTGCTCGGCGAGGGACGCTGGGAAGGAGCAGAGGAACACGCCGCTGTAGGGAAGGAGAAGATGATTGGGGATAAGTAGCCTGCGTGCCCAGAGATAAGGATCAGAGGAGTTATTTTTGATTATGATCATCTCGTCGTGCGGCTTCGCCTCTTTAGTATCCCGTAGCTCGTCATCGCCAGATTGGTATTGCTATCGTGCACCACTCACCAGATTGGGTTTGTTTTCATACGGCTGACTAATTTACCCTTTCCTTTTCGCCCAGTCCGGTCGCAATGACGACGAGCCTCGTCGATCTCCAGCCATGGATGAAGATGTTACGATCTCCAGCCATGGATGAAGACGTCACGGTAGCGTCTGAGCGTGAGGAGCGCGCCCGGAGCTCCAGCGCCGCCTCGGCCCGCGGCGTCATCTCCAGGGCGGCCGTGACTAGGCCGAGCGCCGCCGTCGCCGCGTCGTCGGTGTCCTGCGCGGCCGCAGCGAGAGCCGCCCGCGCCTCGCCGAGGTACTGCGAAACCATACGAGGAGGAAAAGGACAACGAAATAAATCAAGCTGCATCCTCGAACAACGCAAACAAAACGCATCACACGGAACAGAAGAGCCATCTGGAGACGAAAGGTGAGAGCGCTTGGTGGATGGAAACAGCAAGAGTAGCACCTCGGGCTCTCCTCTCGGGATTGCAAAGGCGAAATCGAGGAGAGCAATGCAATGCAATGCAGGCACGAACCTTGTTGTTGCCTCTCAACCAGTTGGATGTGTTTCTTGGCCGGAGCGGAGGAAGGGGACGATGGCGCCATTGCGTCCCGCCAGGCACCAAGTCCATGTGCGACAGGTGTTCGACACGTATCTCGGCGAGGCGTGGGCGGCTCTCGCTGCGGCCGCGCAGGACACCGACGATGCGGCGGCGGCGGCACTCAGCCTGGTCATGGCCGCCCTGGAGATGTCGCCGCGGGCCGAGGTGACGCTGGAGCTCCGGGCGCGCGCTCCTCGTGCTCAGGCGCTATCGCGACGTCTTCATCCATGGCTGGAGATCGACGAGGCTCGTCGTCGTTGCGACCGGACTGGGTGAAAAGGGAAGGGTAAATTAGTCAGCCATATGAAAACGAACCCAATCCAGCGAGTGGTGTACGACAGCAATACCAATCTGGCGATGACGGGCTGCGGGATACCAAAGAGGCGAAGCCGCGCGACGAAATGATTATAATCACAAATAACTCGGATGAGAGAGAGGGGCGGTGGGATTTTCTCCCAGAACGACGGCAAATGTTGTTCCCTTCCCACCCGCGCGGATGAGAACGAAGGCAGGAAAAATCCTAGACTGAAGGAAGCGGCGCAAGGATAAGGAAAAGAAGATTTTTTAAAAAAAAACCAAAAATATCTCGTTTCTTAGGATTAAAGTTCAAAAAAATTAAATAAGAGGTCCCAAAACACATTTCGACCACGCATTTCACTTTTCCTAGTTACGTAATAGAGAATCTAATTCCATAGTTACGGGCAATTTGTGTGATAATCGGATCTCAATTATACATTCTCGGACGCGATTTTTATCGATTGACGAGTGGGGACATAATTATTCGCACCGAGAGTCTTAGTCGACGAGTTCTATTTAATTGGCCCGAGATAAAATCATTCAAGTGGTTCGGGCTTCCGAAGTCGTACTCACGCGAACGATGAATTAAAAAAAATCATCGGACGCACCAATTTTCAGAACAAATATGTTCCGAACAGCACGAAAATTTAGGAATAGCCCGGACAGATAAAAATTAAAACGACTCGCACTCGCGACAGATGGAACAAATGCGATATTGAAATCGCGATAAACGAAGATGTTTAAAATTTAACATCTGTTTTATCCACTGATTACGTGCTTAATTCCATACTCGTTGTCGAGCAGAATATAAACACATAGGGTGTTACAGCCCTCCCCCCTTAAAAGAATCTCGTCCCGAGATTCGAAGCGAAAGACTTCTAAGGGTAGAGAAGTATGTAACCCATGTTCATATCAGCGATAGTCGTGAGACATTTCCAATTAAAGGCGAGTGTCTCAGGATGTCGTTTCTCTAGTGGACATAGCATGTATCGCCACAAGCTAACTTAAAGATGTCCATCAATAGAGACAATGTCTGCCAGAGGAACACATAAGATTCCATGTGTGCAGTTTGCTTTTTCTGATGACACTGTACTATCTGAGTCTGTTGGGCGAGCGATAGTTATGCGACTTTACCCAAACAGAACCAGATGCAACCTTTTGGGTAAAACACATAGAAAGAGGTTTACCAACAAGTGGTCACAGTAAGTTCATAGCACACGAGATGGGTGTGAATGTCGAACAACATCACAGTTAACTCGTGTTAGCCAAAGAATTCAAGTCTATGAAAGGTGATATAGATTCGAGAAAATCACCAGCGAAGGGATCTGTAGATGCGGACTTTGTGTCTAATCCATTTTATCAAGCACTAGGCATGGCTCCACTTGATCACACATGCTGGAAAAGCACACATAAGGTGATCGAGGCATGACTAGAGCGATGATTAGGTGGTTACTGGTCAACTTAACTTAATTCTTGCAAGCACTTCCTTAGGATGGGTTGAACCAAAGTGAGTTTAGACAACTCGATAGAACGATCTCTAAACTCGACCTTTGATCACAATGCAGTTACAAGTTAGTAAAACCAACTTGTTGAACTACTTTCGACATTGAACAGGTCCTCTCAGTACCATCGGTAAGCCAAGGGTTGAGAGTTCACTCATGCTAACAGTTGATCATGCACTTGGGTAGAAACCCATTTGGTCATGTTGTTCATCCGTTTCTTTAGGCGAGATGAATCATCCACTTGGTTAGGGAATACATGGATTAAATGAAAGAGCGAACGAACAAACTCCTGCATCTCAACAGCAGGGGAAACAGATCTCCATTTTGAGAGCTAATCAGTTGGTTTCTAACACTAAAAAGCTCCAAGGCTTCACCTTTACAACAAAGCATGCAAAGGGAACTTGTATGTGTGCGGTCACCACCAAAGTCAAGGGAAAAGAGACCACACAAGAAAATGGTATGCCCTTTTGATCCAACAAAGATGATAGATGTGGCTTGATCACTTGACAAACAACATAGAAATTGTTTCAAGGAAGAGATCTATGGAAGATAACATATCAGTGTAGTTCCATAATGGATCATGACCGGAGACCTTGATACCAGCATCCGCCGAGTAGCACAATCATGTGTGCGCATTCACAGGAGGCTCTCAGTTTCGCTGCGGCACCATAAGTCCTTAATCATGACACCATTACCGAACTGGCATCAATAAAGAATCTCACGTAGCGAAAACAGATTGTGCCAAGATAATGTATTGACATAGTCTCATAATGGATTACAACTACTAACTGTGATACCAGCGCGTGTCGAGCAGCACAACCATGTGTGCGCACACACAGAAGGCCCTCGGTTTCGTCACGGCACCACCGGTTTTAGTCATAACACCATTACCAGACATAACCAATAAGAAATCTCGCGCGACACAAATGAATTGAGTAAGGGTAACAATATACAAAGAGATACTCCACTTGTAAGAATGGTTACAAGTAGAGAGCCAAATAGATTATGGCCCGATGAAATGAACACGATATGGCCAAAACCTAAACTTGATGAAAGGAGTACGACGGGAGACTGTTACTTCAGCCCCAAGCATATTTCTATGCCCATCATAGAGATCACAGGGTCAAAGATCAGTATCTGATTAGATACGGAGGGAAAACAATCACAAGATGAAATTGGTATGCCTTCAATGGACATGAGAAAATCAAAGGCACCAAATTCAAGAAAATGGTCGGACATGCTTTTCCTAGGTTAGGTTGATAAAGCAACAGTATGATCCTCAAAAAGAGGCAAAGTGGATGGAACAAGGACATGGTTTAGGATGGAGACATGACTCGAAATTCTTGTTTTAAGCTAGGTACACTTTAGGTCCAACAAAGAAATTATCTAGGCATTTATTTTTATGTGTTTGGTCATGCAGTAATGACGGAAAAATCAACTTTGGGTCATGGCTCACTAGACAAGAACATAGCCTAGTTTTGGGTTTAGGTAACCAAACTACTAACCTTCTATCAGCACATCAAGTACAAGAGCAAGCACATATAACACCCTAACAGGTTACCTAAAGAACGGAGGATAGCTATTTCATCGAAGTCCATAATTCAACATTGTTGGAACTTGCTCTCTGTTGCAAGGGGATCCAACGTGAGGTGTAGTGACGTAAACAGGGTTCTCGCGCGAGATGGCAATAGCTCTGTTTTTTCTAGCCTCTCATGGGCACTGTGCGGGGGTATTTATAGGTATCTGAGTGCCTAGCGTCCTGAGTTAAGGACGCATGTGCCCTCAGACACCTAGGTTATCCCCAGAATATTCCTATAAAGCAGGGTTACAAACTGTAATTACAGGGATGCCTTTACAAATTAGGCTCGTAACACGCAGCGGCCACGTAGGGCCCGTTACAATGGGCCGGATCACACGTGGGCCTCCGTGCTGGACGAGGCCGCACAGTGGGATGACCTCGTCGTAGGTCTTCGTCTGATGTCGTATGGGGCGAAGGGTGTCCCTGCCCGTTGTCTTGTTTCTGTTGGACCAACGACTGCTGCGAAGGCCTCGAGCGAAGGGTGGCGTCTTTGCCTTCGCCCCAACAAACATTACACCAGATTATCTACAATCACTGGTTTCTGGAATAAGGATGAGAGAAGCATTTTGGATGTATAGGTGACAAACATGATGCAACAATCAGGATGCATGCTCGTCCTACACGTCCTCACTGATTTTGCCAACATAATGTGGCAATAACGTTCTATACCGGTGGCATACTTACGATTCTCACGGTATTTTACTAGTCGTCAGCTACACATACGTTTTCGAGGTTAGTGTACCTGCAGAAAATCCATTACAGCCTAATTTCCCATGATGCAGTTCACACATGACAGTTTATCACAGTTTATACTCCATATATTTCTATATGGAGGCCAGCTCTTCATTAAGCCGAGCCATGCATAGGCGCCGTTGCCACACTTTAACCATAGGAAAACTCATTATGGTAACTTACCTTCTTACCTGAGCATAGGTGCGTCGTTACAAGTACATTACAATTCTCAGTAGTCCCATGTATGTATACCCATACACATCCATGGGATACCGAATTCCCAGAAAAATAAATACTCCACATCGCAGCCTTCATATATACATATGTGTAACATGTATATAATCAAGCGATTTTTATGCTCTTCCCTAGACCGACGTTTTTTCGGTCATGCTCTCACATCTCACCTTACCTTGAGCGTCGATCCATTCAAAACTGAATGGCCTCAAAAATAACAATACACATGTATGCAATACCTACCCAGTTGTGGGTTAGTGGTTTGAACTAAGCCACCTGATAGTCCTTAATTTAGGGCTTAATAGAGGATGTGGCTAGCATTATAGTTTTTCAAAATTGTTTTTCAAAGCCAAACAATGTGTTTAGTTGAAAATAGGTTTTTCGAAACCAAAACTTTTGTTTTGAAAATACGTATGTGACTGTATATACTTAATCCTGCTCCGATACCAGCTGTGGCAGAACCTCTCAAGTTATTGGGCCCACATGCACCTGTCCTTGTCTCAAAGACCTCGGACGGCTATGCATGTGCACCAGATAACTTAACAGGATCTGTCCGAGTGTCCCAAGGACCCCGGATAAACCACTTACAACTAAGATCGTAAGATTAAGTAACACAAATCACACATACCAACAGTTTGCAACGGAAATCTTATTACCAAATTTTACAAGTTACAAAAAATTTTAATTTGTACATGATCGGAGTGATTACAAAAGTGATTCAAAGAAATAACTTTGAACTGTTATAAATTATTTATAGTTTTGAAATATATGCTAGCTCAAGTGACCATCCTCAATAAGAAAATAAAGACGGGGTATACTTATATAAGAAGGCCGAGCCCACCGGCACTTAACACCATCAACAGCAGCACAAAACTATAACCTGAAAAACAACAGGGAATAAAACCCTGAGTATGGAATTACTCAGCAAGACTTATCCGACTAAAGAAAAGACTCTCAAGGGTATGCTGGATTTAGGAATCAAGGAGAGGCTTTAGCAAGAATCAACTTAGATACTTTTGCAGAAATAGCTTACTAAAGTGAATCCTTACTTTCAATGTTTTAACGCCAGATTAAATATTAATAGACTCTGTTTGCATCTAGTCTAATTTCACCATCTCATCCATACAACATCATTTTTATTCATAATGTTCACATCCTGACTTAGGTTGTAGGTCGGAGATCAAGTCTCCACTCTCCGGGGATATAACGGCGATCCGAATCGATTTACTCAGCTGAGGATCTCTAACCACACGACATATGTTTCTCGTAAACCTTGCATGTCTACCATTCCCACGGATCCTCCACTGCATGAACATGTCCGCGCCACCCGAGAGCACACCACCCTTTTTAGGTGGTCCTTTGCCAGGAGGGTACGTGCCACTCTCACCATCTCTCCACTCCCAGTGCGCGATTGTCTTTTCATGTATGGAATAGCCGGGTTCAAGCTTACCCTGTCCCATTTCTAGGGCATGTGGCTAGTTAAGATAGTCCTTGATCAACAGGCCTACATACGCATCCAATCCTTAACTAACCTGGGTAGAACATCACCTATTCGTAGCCCAAGTCCCGATTTAAGTACTTCCATCCTTAGGATTGTTTATGTTCCTAGGATGAAAAGAGCATCAAAGGGAACTTTGCAGTAAGATCCCACCACACTCTCAATGAAAATATTCTTGCAGGTAGAAGCCATCTTTCCTCAGGATAACCCCTGAGCTAGGCCTTAATGCAAAAGACAACCTCTATCCACAAGATCTGAGCAGGGCTAAGCATTTTTGTAAATCATAATTTGATACTTCACCAGAAGTATCTATAAAGGTATGGATATCAAGGAAGGCAATGCATCAAAGGGTTCCAAGCAACTCCTATAAACCTAATGCACATTTCACTAGACTTAAAGTGTGTAAAAATTATTTAAACACATAAGGAAGGGGTTGCATGCACCGGGGCTTGCCTGGGATAAACACTACGTTAGTGTTTGTTAGACGATGTCCACTTGACGAGCATCTCTCGGCTGAGCACTTGCTTGATTTAACCATCTTCAGGTTGATCCGACTGACGACGTCGTCTTGTGGAGATGTCCAACCCCCGCATTATCCTGGGTCGACTTGGGGTTGTCTTCCGCATCACGTGATTAATTATCGCACCTGAATGTAATGCATTATGCACATGAATGCATATATACAGGAATAGCACAAATCTAAATAGTGATATACGATAGTGCATTAAACACTTAGCGGCGAGGCGTTGTACAATTTTGTACGGAAACACTAGTTATTAATATACGACTACGCGCAATAATTACGCTTCTCAAACCTAACGCAAACATCACGAACAACAAACTATACACAAGAAATACAATTAGCCTAATCACAACTTATCTGTTAATTAATTAAATTCTGAACTAATCCCTTACCTTATAAATTATACTACATCTTTATAAGTGATTAAAATATTTTATCATCACACATGCCTACCAAAATTCTACTCGGTCCACTAATTCAACTAAGTGACCGGAATAGCGAAATAATTCGCCATAGCTGAATCTGGCTCGATAATCGCAAGAACTGCGAAGTCGACGAGAGTTTCGTGACTCACGCAATTTATCGAGCACCTAATGAGCATCACACTAACACATTAATTTATTTAACGTTCGAAGTATTCTAAACAATTCATCAGCTTACCGTTTCAACAGCTGACAAGAATCCGCGAGATCGATAGCGATTTTCCGATCCAGGCAATTTGTCGAGCGCTTAGGGAATATCGCGCTGCTAGCTTCGTCTTCACCCAATTCTTGGGATTTCTTGTTGACGCGCGAAACGACGACGACTTTCAGCTGAAGTCGGGAGCGAGCTGGTGAGGTGGGGTTTGAGCAGAGGATGACGTGTTTGACGACTCGACGGCAAACGAAGCGACGACGAGCTGGGCAGGATCCGAGTTATTAGGTATAGTATGTGATAGCAACCAGCACGATGGACGAACTAAGTCGCGACGAGGTCGATCGACAAGGAAAATAAGGAACACGACAGTCAGTCGGCGAACTGAAGATTGAGAGCGACAGCCGATGAAGAGCTTATCTCCAGAGAGCCGCGCGAGGGAAGCTGAAAATTAATTCGACAGTGGTTCAGCGGCAACTGATGGCCGGTAGAGGAACACGGCTGCGCGTAGAGGAGCAGGGAGAAGACTGTTGGTTTCCTATTTAGCGAGCAGGTGGTACATGGGGTTGACGATTTGAACATGCGGAGACACGGACCATCAGGGAATCACGGCTAGACGGTAACATCACGGCGAAATGCCAGCGCTAAAGGCTGAGCAGGGAACTCAAGTTCGACGGCGAGCAAGGAGACATGTCAAAACCCGGACGCGACGACGATTTCACACCGAGGCGACCAACTTTGGATCCGGAGCAGGCCAAACGCGACAGCAAGCGCGGCACAATCCGAGCGGTAGGAAGGAGAGATCCACGCGGCGAGGAGACTCCACGTCGCAGAGAAAAACAAGGAGCAGGGACTGGGCGCCGCATGCTGGAGAAATATCGCGCGCACGGAGCAGAGAATCGCTCGACTGGGCGCACTGGAGCAGCAGGGCGATTGCCGCGGCATGGAATAGCAAGAAGAAGCGACCGGTGCCGAGGGACACGACAGTAGGGAGGAGCAGGAAGGTTGGGCGACCGAGCGCCGTCTCCCGCAGCGAGCACCGACGAGCAGAGAAGACGCGCGGCACCAGAGAGCGAGCAGGAGAGAGAGAGAGCCATGGGAGCTGAGGGAGAAAGAAGCTGGGCTTGGGCGCCATGAGTGTTCGCGGCTGGGGGCGGGTCCGAGCTAGACGACGGCAGAGGAGAGAGGTGGGGCGAGGGCGGCTGGAAGACGGCGCGCGCAGAGGAGCTGGGGGAGCAGAGCTCCGGTCGAGCGCGCCATGGCTGGAGAGGGCGCGGTCAGCGCGAGCTCCATGGCGGGGCGAGCACCAAACTGGGCCCAGGGACGCGCGCGCACGGCACCAGGGACTCACGACCGGCAAGCTGAGGAAGGGAGCCTTGCGAGCGGTGGTAGAGAGGAAGCACAGGCTGGGCACGAGCAGGCACAGGACGCGCGGCCAGGAAGGAGGAGCCGGGGCAGAGGGTGCTCGGCGAGGGACGCTGGGAAGGAGCAGAGGAACACGCCGCTGCAGGGAAGGAGAAGATGATTTGGGATAAGTTGCCTGCGTGCCCAGAGATAAGGATCAGAGAGAGGGGCGGTGGGATTTTCTCCCAGAACGACGGCAAATGTTGTTCCCTTCCCACCCGCGCGGATGAGAACGAAGGCAGGAAAAATCCTAGACTGAAGGAAGCGGCGCAAGGATAAGGAAAAGAAGATTTTTTAATATCTCGTTTCTTAGGATTAAAGTTCAAAAAGATTAAATAAGAGGTCACAAAACACATTTTGACCACGCATTTCACTTTTCCTAGTTACGAAATAGAGAATCTAATTCCATAGTTACGGTCAATTTGTGTGATAATCGGATCTCAATTATACATTCTCGGACGCGATTTTTATCGATTGACGAGTGGGGACATAATTATTCGCACCGAGAGTCTTAGTCGACGAGTTCTATTTAATTGGCCCGGGATAAAATCGTTCAAGTGGTTCGGGCTTCCGAAGTCGTACTCACGCGAACGATGATTTTAAAAAAAATCATCGGACGCACCAATTTTCAGAACAAATATGTTCCGAACAGCACGGAAATTTAGGAAGAGCTCGGACAGATGAAAATAAAAACGACTCGCACTCGCGACAGATGGAACAAATGCGATATTGAAATCGTGATAAACGAAGATGTTTAAAATTTAACTTCCGTTTTATCCACTGATTACGTGCTTAATTCCATACTCGTTGTCGAGCAGAATATAAACACATGGGGTGTTACACTTGTTCTCTCTCCATCCAAGCATATGGGAGATAGTAGAGAGTGGAATGCAATTTGATAGTACTGATAGTCCCATGTTTATCAATGAGCAAATTCACAAAAATGCACAAGCTACTACTGTTCTTCTAGCTTCATTGTGCAGGGATAAGTACCATAAGGTGAGCGGCTTGGATAACGCCAAGCAGATTTGGGACACCCTCAAAATCTCACATGAGGGGAATGACGTCACCATGCTCACAAAGATGGAGTTGGTGGAGGGCGAACTTGGGAGATTCGCAATGATCAGTGGCGAGGAGCCAACCCAAACATACAACCGGCTCAAGACCCTCGTCAACAAAATAAGGAGCTATGGAAGCACACGATGGACGGACCACGACGTCGTCCGCCTAATGCTAAGATCTTTCACTATCCTTGATCCACATCTTGTGAACAATATTCGTGAGAATCCTAGGTACACCAAGATGACGCCCGAGGAGATACTTGGAAAGTTTGTAAGCGGGCGGATGATGATCAAGGAGGCAAGATACGTTGACGATGCGTTGAACGGTCCAATCCACGAGCCTCAAACCGTTGCTCTCAAAGCAACGAGGAGCAAGGAGGCGCTACCTAGCAAGGTGGCACAAGTTGAGGCGACCGGACTTAATGATGAAGAAATGGCCCTCATCATCAAGCGCTTCAAGACGGCGCTAAGAGGTCGCAAGGAGCATCCCAACAAGACCAAGACAAAGGGGAAGCGCTCATGCTTCAAGTGTGGTAAGATTGGTCATTTTATCGCTAATTGTCTCGATAATGATAGTGACCAGGAACAAGGGAACAAGAGGAAAAAGAAGAAAGCTTACAAGAAGGCAAAGGGCGAGGCACACCTTGGAAAGGAGTGGGACTCGGATTGTTCGTCGTCTGACTCCGACAATGAAGGACTCGCCGCCACCGCCTTCAACAAGTCGGCCCTCTTCCCCAACGAGCATCACACCTGCCTCATGGCAAGGGAAAAGAAGGTAAGCACTCGTGATACTAGTACTTACGCTTCCTCAAGTGATGAAGAATCTAGCGATGATGAAATAGACTATTCATGTTTATTCAAGGGCCTAGATAGAACTAAGGTAGATAAGATTAATGAATTAATTGATGCCTTGAATGATAAAAATAGGTTGTTAGAAAAGCAAGAGGATCTTTTGTATGAAGAACATGATAAGTTTGTAGAGGCACAAAAATCCCTTGCTTTAGAAATTAAAAGGAATGAAATGCTTTCTTGTGAATTGTCTACATGTCATGACTCTATTTCGAGCTTAAAGAGCATAAATGATGATTTGAGTGCTAAGTTAGAAATAGCTAATAAATCAACATCTTGTGTAGAACATGTTGTAGTTTGCACTAGGTGTAAAGATTTTAATGTTGATGCTTGTAGTGAACACCTAGTTTCAATCTCTAAATTGAATGATGAAGTGGCTAGTCTTAATGCCCAACTTAAGACTAGCAAGAGTAAATTTGACAAACTAAAATTTGCAAGGGATGCCTACACGATTGGTAGACACCCCTCAATTAAGGATGGTCTTGGCTTCAAGAGGGAAGTCAAGAACTTAACAAGCCATAAGGCTTCCATCTCTGCCAAGGAGAAAGGGAAGGCCCCTATGGCTAGTAGTGCTCAAAAGAACCATGCTTTCATGTATCATGATAGGAGACATTCTAGGAATGTTTATAGAAGTTATGATGCTTTTGATTCTCATGCCGTGATTGCTTCTAATTCTTCTATTATGCATGATAGAAATGTGGCTAGGAAAAATGTTGTTCATCATATGCCTAGAAGAAATATTGTTCATGTTCCTAGGAAAGTAATGAATGAACCTTCTACAATTTATCATGCTTTAAATGCTTCCTTTGCTATTTGTAGAAAGGATAAGAAGGTGGTTGCTAGAAAATTAGGGGCAAAATGCAAGGGAGATAAAACTTGCATTTGGGTCCCTAAGGCTATTTGTACTAACCTTGTAGGACCCAACAAGAGTTGGGTACCTAAGACCCAAGCCTAAATTTGCCTTGCAGGTTTATGTATCCGGGGGCTCAAGCTGGATTATCGACAGCGGATGCACAAACCACATGACGGTGGAAAAGAGGATGTTCTCTTCCTACGTCAAGAACAAGGATCCCCAAGATTCAATCATTTTCGGTGATGGGAACCAAGGCAAGGTGAAAGGGTTAGGAAAAATTGCTATTTCATCCGAGCACTCTATTTCTAATGTGTTATTAGTTGAGTCACTTGGATATAACTTGTTGTCTGTGAGTCAACTTTGTAATATGGGATATAACTGTTTATTCACAAATGTAGATGTGTCTGTCTTTAGAAGAAGTGATGGTTCATTAGATTTTAAGGGTGTACTAGACGGCAAACTTTATTTAGTTGATTTTGCAAAAGAGGAGGCCAGTCTAGATGCATGCTTAATTGCTAAGACTAGCATGGGTTGGCTGTGGCATCGCCGTTTAGCTCATGTGGGGATGAAGAACCTTCACAAGCTTCTAAAGGGAGAACACGTGATAGGTCTAACTAATGTAACTTTCGAAAAAAATAGACCTTGTGTAGCTTGTCAAGCAGGTAAACAGGTGGGAAGCTCTCATCATGCCAAAAATGTGATGACAACATCAAGACCCCTGGAGTTACTTCATATGGACCTCTTCAGACCCGTCGCCTATTTAAGCATAGGAGGAAGTAAGTATGGTCTTGTTATAGTTGATGATTTTTCCCGCTTCACTTGGGTATTCTTTTTGCAGGATAAATCTGAAACCCAAGGGACCCTCAAGCGCTTCCTAAGGAGAGCCCAAAATGAGTTTGAGCTCAAAGTGAAGAAGATAAGGAGCGACAATGGGTCCGAGTTCAAGAACCTTCAAGTGGAGGAGTATCTTGAGGAGGAAGGAATCAAGCACGAGTTCTCCGCTCCCTACACACCACAGCAAAATGGTGTGGTAGAGAGGAAGAACAGGACGCTACTAGACATGGCGAGGACGATGCTTGGTGAATTCAAGACGCCCGAACGGTTTTGGACGGAAGCCGTGGGCATGGCTTGCCACGCCATAAACCGGGTCTACCTTCATCGCCTCCTCAAGAAGACGTCATATGAGCTTCTAACCGGTAACAAACCCAATGTGTCTTACTTTCGTGTATTTGGGAGCAAATGTTACATTCTAGTGAAGAAAGGTAGGAATTCTAAGTTTGCTCCCAAAGCTGTAGAAGGGTTTTTGTTAGGTTATGACTCAAATACAAAGGCGTATAGAGTCTTCAACAAATCATCGGGTTTGGTTGAAGTCTCTAGCGACGTTGTATTTGATGAGACTAATGGCTCTCCAAGAGAGCAAGTTGTTGATCTTGATGATGTAGATGAATAAGACGTTCTAACGGCCGCAATACGCACCATGGCAATTGGAGATGTGAGGCCACTGGAACAAAAGGAGCAAGATCAACCTTCTTCCTCAACAATGGTGCATCCCCCAACTCAAGAAGATGAACAGGTTCATCAAAAGGAGGCGTGTGATCCAGGGGGAGCACAAGATGATCATCTAATGGAGGAAGAAGCACAACTGGCACCTCCAACCCAAGTTCGAGCGACGATTCAAAGGAATCATCCCGTCGACCAAATATTGGGTGACATAAGCAAGGGAGTAACTACTCGTTCTAGATTAGTTAATTTTTGTGAGCATTACTCCTTTGTCTCTTCTATTGAGCCTTTCAGGGTAGAAGAGGCCTTGCTAGATCCGGACTGGGTGTTGGCCATGCAGGAAGAGCTCAACAACTTCAAGAGAAATGAAGTTTGGACACTGGTGCCCCGTCCCAAGCAAAATGTTGTGGGAACCAAGTGGGTGTTCCGCAACAAACAAGACGAGCACGGGGTGGTGACAAGGAACAAGGCACGACTTGTGGCAAAGGTTATGCCCAAGTCGCAGGTTTGGACTTTGAGGAGACTTTTGCTCCTGTGGCTAGGCTAGAGTCAATTCGAATATTGTTAGCCTATGCTACTCACCATTCTTTCAGGTTGTTCCAAATGGATGTGAAGAGCGCCTTCCTCAACGGGCCAATCAAGGAGGAGGTGTACGTGGAGCAACCCCCTGGCTTCGAGGATGAATGGTACCCCGACCACGTGCGTAAGCTCTCTAAGGTGCTCTATGGACTTAAGCAAGCCCCAAGAGCATGGTATGAATGCCTTAGAGACTTTTTAATTGCTAATGATTTCAAGGTTGGGAAAGCCGATCCAACTCTTTTTACTAAGACTTGTGATGGTGATCTTTTTGTGTGCCAAATTTATGTCGATGACATAATATTTGGTTCTACTAACCAAAAGTCTTGTGAAGAGTTTAGCAGGGTGATGACTCAAAAGTTTGAGATGTCGATGATGGGCGAGTTAAGCTATTTCCTTGGGTTCCAAGTGAAGCAACTCAAGGATGGGACCTTCATCTCCCAAACGAAGTACACGCAAGACTTGATCAAGCGGTTTGGGATGAAGGACGCCAAGCCCGCAAAGACTCCAATGGGAACCGACGGACACACTGACCTCAACAAAGGAGGTAAGTCTGTTGATCAAAAGGCATACCGGTCTATGATAGGGTCTTTACTTTATTTATGTGCTAGTAGACCGGATATTATGCTTAGCATATGCATGTGTGCTAGATTTCAATCCGATCCAAGGGAGTGTCACTTAGTGGCTGTGTAGCGAATTCTTAGATATTTAGTCGCTACGCCTTGTTTCGGGATCTGGTATCCAAAGGGGTCTACCTTTGACTTAATTGGATATTCAGACTCCGACTATGCTGGATGTAAGGTCGATAGGAAGAGTACATCGTGGACGTGCCAATTCTTAGGAAGGTCCCTGGTGTCGTGGAGTTCTAAGAAACAAACCTCTGTTGCCCTATCCACCGCTAAGGCCGAGTATGTTGCCGCAGGACAGTGTTGCGCGCAACTACTTTGGATGAGGCAAACCCTCAGGGACTTTGGCTACAATCTGAGCAAAGTGCCACTCCTATGTGATAATGAGAGTGCTATCCGCATGGCAGATAATCCTGTGGAGCACAGCCGCACAAAGCACATTGACATCCGGCATCACTTTTTGAGAGACCACCAGCAAAAGGGAGATATCGAAGTGTTTCATGTTAGCACCGAGAACCAGCTAGCCGATATCTTTACCAAGCCTCTAGATGAGTCGACCTTTTGCAAGCTGCGCAGTGAGCTAAATGTCTTAGATTCGCGGAACTTGGATCGATTTATAGCATACATGTGTTTTATGCCTTGATCATGTTCCTTAATGCATTTTGTTGTTTATTTATGGTGCTCAAGTTGTACAAGCACTCCCCAGACCTCACAAGTCCATTTGCAAGTGATGCACATATTTAGGGGGAGATGTGCTACAACTTGACCCTTTGAGACTAACTGTGTGTGCTTGAGTTTGCTTAATTTAGTCTCAAAGGAGGTTTGAAAGGGAAAAGGTGGACTTGGACCATGCAAGACTTCCACTGCACTCCGATGAACGAGTAACTAATTCCAAGTTCATCTTTGTACTCTTGTTGCCTTTTTACTCTTAGTTGAAGATTTTGGTGAGGCAATGGGGTTAGAGGGCCAAAATTGATCCCGTTTTGGTGCTTGATGCCAAAGGGGGAGAAAATAAGGCCAAAGCAAGAAATGGATCAGCTACCACTTGAGAATTTTGAAAAAGTAGAGTTAGAGTTTTTGTTTGTCAAAATACTCTTGTTTGTCTCTTATTGTCAAAAGTTGGTCTCTTGTGGGGAGAAGGCTTGATTATGGAAAAAGGGGGAGTTTTTGAATCTTTGATCAATTTCTCTTGAAATATCTCTCTTTATGTTTCAACAAGTGTGTTTGACTTAGAGATAGGAAATTGAATTTGATTTGCAAAAACAAACCAAGTGGTGGCAAAGAATGATCCATATATGCCAAATTTGAATCAAAACAATTTTGAGTTCTCATTTGCATTGATGTTGCACTTCCTTTAGTTGCTTTTTATTGTGTTGGCATAAATCACCAAAAGGGGGGAGATTGAAAGGGAAATGTGCCCTTGGGCCATTTCTAAGTATTTTGGTGATTGAGTGCCAACACAAGTGGACTTATGTTAATCTATGCAAAGTAATGGATAAAGAGCAAATCAAGTAAAAAGGTATGTTTCTAAGACTTAGTACATTGTTTTGGAGACTAATGTATTGTGTCTAAGTGCTGGAAACAGGAGAAATCAAGTTAGAAAAGAGATGGCTTTGTTCAGCCAAAGACAGCTCGGACTGGGTGCAACGGACTGTCCGGTGGTGCACCGGACAGTGTCCGGTGCGCCAGGCCGGCGTCTGTCAACTGGCTGCTCTCGGGAAGCAATTAACGGTGTACGGCTATAAATCACCGGACTGTCCGGTGGTGCACCGGACTGTCCGGTGAGCCAACAGTCGGCCGGGCCAACGGTCGGCCGTGGAATCTACGAGCGACGCGTGGCAAGAGCCAACGGTCAGAAGAGGCACCGGACTGTCCGGTGTGCACCGGACAGTATCCGGTGCGCCAACGACTAGGAATCTGCAACGGTCGGCTTCGCCAAAGAAGGAAAGAAATCCGCACCGGACTGTCCGGTGCGCCAGGCGACAGAAGGCAAGAATTGCCTTCTTAAAATGCTCTCAACGGCTCATAGCTGCCTTGGGGCTATAAAAGGGACCCCTAGGCGCATGGAGGAGAACACCAATCATTCCTTGAGCATTGTTGATCACTCACACTTCATTCTTGCGCACTTGTTCGACATTCTTAGTGATTTGAGCTTCGTTCTAGTGAGAACCTTGTGATACTCTTTTGAGCTCAAGTCTTGATCTTGTGTGTGCGTATTTACTGTGGTTTTTGAGTGTGTTGCTTCCCTCCCTTACTCTAGTGCTTCATTAAGATTCTTATTGTAAGGGCGAGAGACTCTAAGTTGTGGAGATTCCTCGCAAACAGGAAAGAGTAAAAGTAAAGAAGAACATCGTGGTATTCAAGTTGATCATTGGATCACTTGAGAGGAGTTGAGTGCAACTCTCGTCCGTTGGGACGCCACAACGTGGAGTAGGCAAGTTTTGTACTTGGCTGAACCACGAGATAAATCCTCGTGTCTCTTGTGCTTGTCCTTATTGTGTCTATTGTGCTTCAAGAGATCTCCTCTCTACTCACTTGATTTCATTGTTCTAACTCTTAATCAAGTTTGTGGTGTTAAGTTGTAAGTTTTACAGGATCACCTATTCACCCCCCCCCCCTCTAGGTGCTCTCAGTTAGAGAGAGAGGAAAGAGGGGAAAACAAATCAAATGGAAATCAATACAAGGAGACACGATGATTTGTTTTACCGAGGTTTAGTTCCAAAGAACCTAGTTCCCGTTGAGGAGGCCACAAAGGTCGGGTCTATTTCAACCCTTTCCCTCTCTCAACCGGTCACTTAGACTGGTTGAGTGCTTCTTAATCTCACGGGTCACTAAGACCTCGCAAGGATCACCACACAATTAGGTGTCTCTTGCAAGCTTTACAATTCACTTAGAAGGTTGAGAAAGAGATGAAGAAAGCACGATTGCAAAAACCAAGCAACAAGAGCGACAAATAACACACGGATCACTCTCTCTCAAGTCACTAATCACTAATGATCACTTGTCTCAATTGTGGAACTTGGAGAGATTGGAAGCTTTGATTGTGTCTTGGAATGGATTGCTAGCTCTTGTATTGAATGTGAAGGATTGGAGTGCTTGGGTGAAGTGAATGGAAGTGGTTGGGGTTGTATTTGTAGCCTTCAACCACTACCTAGCCATTGCTCCTTTCCTGCCGACCGCGGACGGTCCACACCCCTAGTCCGGATGGTCTGCCCCGGCACATCAACGACTGAAATCGCAACGGTCAACAGTAACGGCTATATCAACGGCTATAGAGCATTTAATGTGTCGTCAGATGTCAGATAAAGTAGTCACGGACGGTCCGGTCGTGCACTCCGGACGGTTCACGAGGACGCTAAAAATACATTTTACCGAACCCGTCAACTTCGGGTTTTTCTGGTTTTTCACCGACCGGACGGACCGCGCCTGAGGCCAGACGGTCCGTGCTTGGTCTCGGACGGTGCTCGCTTCTCCATTGGACGGTCCGTAGTTTAGACTTGTGTTTTTGCAGTGTTCCTGTCTGAGGGTCACCCTGATGTCGCGGACGGTCTGCCACAAGGGCCCGGACGGTCCGCGCTTAGGTGTTTTTCCAAAAAGCTTCTCCTGCCCGGAATAATCTACGGTATTCCGGACATTCGATTTAGAATAGTTGTAGATATACTTATGCACCTGTGAAATGATCAACTAGACAAACTGGTTAGTCCACAAGGTTTGTGATGGTCGTCAAACACCAAAATTGATTATAGGAAATGTTGAGACTATTTCCCTTTCAATTCTTAACCTTCTCACTCATCCTTTGAAGGTCATAAATGAATATCATTAATAGGGGAAAATCAATCACCATTATCATGACCAAACTTATGTTGTCTCTGTAAAACACACATTAGTCACAATAATTTATTGTTATCATTAATCACTGAAACCAACTAGGGTCCCAGATGCTTTGATTCTCAAGTGATTTAATGTTGGATAAGTTAAAAATTTACTCTTCTATAAAGTGCTAACTTAGAATTTCAATTACATTCATATCTTTGAAAGGTTGTCATCAATTACCAAAAGGGGAGATTGAAAGCTTGAGTTTGGTTTCGGTAATTGAATGGCAATCATGTGGAGTAATGTTTTTTATTGTGTACAATTAAGCAGGGTTCACTTGATGATGAACAAGGCGTAGAAGGTGATGGAGATGATGATTACAAACATGGAATAGTTCATCGTTTAAAGGCAAAGAAATATCATAGGGCTTTGCTTTTGCCAACCAAGATACGATAGAGTGCACAGTTGGGTTTAAGATAGATAGCGAGGAAATATTTAGGTGCAATGGTTATCTAGTGACTTTGTTGGAGATACGTGAGTCTAGCAACTATAACCAGAGGGGTGGATTAAAAGGGTCCATACTTGGAGGTTTCAATAGTGATTCTGTTGGACTGCGCTTGTTGTCTGAATCTTTCGATTTAGGTTTATGGCTAAAATAGAAGTCTGCTAGGACAATATATATAAACGGAGGCTAGTAAAATCAAATCGCTGAGACAAAATATAGGTGTAGGCCCTTATCCTCAAATGCTATTAATTAAAAACGAGACAACACAATTGTTAATGGTTAAAGATATTCGTCTTTCGAAACATTATTTACTCTCGGATATAATGATCTTCAGGCGAAGGTCATGAAGGACACATTTTCATCATTTTATGATATATTGTAAACATAAATCTCTACTACTCTATATGCCTGTAGTGTAGGCGTGCACACTATCCTGTTCTGCCTCCGACACCTCTCGTCCGCGCTCCGTCAATCACGTAGTCTCTGCCACCCGACCGCTCCATCCGCAGCGCCCACACCACGTCCGCCGCCAAATCCGGATCTCGTCTCCATCATCCACGCCTCCTTCCCCGCCCGCTCGATACCCGCCAAGCTCCCTCTACGCGCCTGCCTCCTCCTCGGCCCAGATCCCGCCGCCAGCGCCCGAAACCCTAGCCGTCGTATTGGACCACCTCAAGCCCCACACCGTCGGCACCTTCCTCCCCCTCGTGCGTGAAACAACGACGAGCGAAAGCCTAACGCGCTCGTCGCGGTGGCCACGCTAGCGGCGCAGACGGCGACGATCCTCCCGACCACCGGGGGAGCGGCTCGAGCCACCACGCTTATCCCGACGATCCCGGCCGCGGCTGCGGGGGCGCAGAGGAGGTTCGCGGCTCCGGCCAGCACGGCCTCCCTGAACAGCTCGACGGCAAACTCCCGGAACTGGAGTCGCGAGAGCTCTGCCTCGTCCTCTAGCCCAGCGGCGCGGAGCGCGGCGTCGACTCAGACGCGGGGCGGCGGCGAGGGCACCCAGCGCCGGACCAGCGGGACGGACGCGCTGAGCTCCGAGTGAAGGTGTGCGGCAACATCGGCGAGCTGGTACCGGCGGACGCCCGGGAAGCGGCGCTGCGCGTCGGCGAGGCATCGGTCGAAGGTCACCATCTCTCCGACTCACCTCTCTGTCCTCTCCAGGACACGGCCCCCGGCCTCAGCCCCGGTGGCGGCGCGCTGCCCCACCGGCCCCCCGGCGCGAGCGGGCGCAGCGCGGCCCCCACCGCTCGGTGCAGGTGCTGGATCCGTAGCGGCGGCGGCCATGGACAAGAGGATGCTCGGCAGCCATGGACGATATAGCACTTCGTCCGCCAGTTTGTATAGAGTTCGCTACACTTGTGATTTCATTAACCAAAGATCTTCTCGCGCCCGAGCAGGACACCATGGATGCAAGCGGTTGGTGGTACGGGAACGTCTGCAGGCCGAACCCAGTCATGTCACAGGCGGCGTCCATATCCGGTAAGCGCCATAAATGATACTGCCCTGCTCCTGCAATCTATATGTGAATTGAATATAACCTCATTCAACACATGATTATGATTGTATGAACTTTCTGTTGACTCTGTTATATGTGAATTGAATATAACCTCATTCAAATTTGAACCAAAATGTAATAAATGTATAGAAAGTTACATCAAATTTGAATGTGCTGGGGCCTGGTTACTATTGTCAGCTCGTAGATGAAGAGATGGTACAAAACTGAATCTAGACTGCTGGTACAAAACTGAAACTAGGCTGTCGACACAAACTTAGAATGTGTTGCGACCTGCATTGAGTTTATCCTATATATCTTTTGTAGCACAGTGCATGGACATAGCCATGGCTAATGCAAATTATATTAAGAACTTAGAATGTGTTGGGACCTGCATTGAGTTTATCCTATATAATTATGTGCTTTAACAAAATAAAAGTAGACAGTTTTTCTTCTTTTCGAACATATGGTAACATTTTCTAATTATTAAGTTACTCAAACTTCTGCAAAAGAGAGAAAACTAAAGGATCAATTTTAATATAAGAAACCTTTTGGGACCTTTAATTAGGAAAAGGCTTAAGCTAATTTGACCAGCCAATGTACATCATTATTTCAGGCTTGCTGCAATGGTAAGAGCTGTCTCACTGAGTTACCAGGTCGCGGATTCGAAGTAGGCTTCTAGATTTATGGGGAAAGGCTTGACTTGATTTTCGAAGTAGCCTTCTAGATTTATGGGGAAAGGCTTGACTTGATTAATTCCTTCCACAGACCTGCCTGATTTTGGAAGTCTTACTCATATTTCTTAAGCACGAGCCCGATTTTGAAAGTCTCACTCATATTTTTAAGCACGGAGAGTCCAATGGATCCCTGAGTGTGCATCAGGTCTCATGGACATAGCTTTGGTTGTATCTAAAATCTCTATATTCATCCATCCCATGTGGCTGCTTTCCTTCTGTGCTTTCTGCTCTGCTAGCTTCCTGCATTTCTTATTGCCCTGTTCTTATCATTGCTCTTCTCCCAATGGTTCAGTTCTATTGAAATATCCTCCAGTATTCCAGAAACCGTTTTCAAAAAGTGCTGGTGTTGCTGTCCTTACTAATGTTAACTGTAATCCACATTCTTGGCAGTTGTTCAAGTTATTGAGGCGCTGATCTAAGTGCCATCTGAACAGCTGAAATTGCAAGTGTTATCAAGTGTTCATCCATTCCAAAATGATTATCAGAATGTAAACATTTGTTCTAATTCATTTTCTGCCGCGACAACTGGCGCTGCGAGGTACTGCTTCTCTCCCATTCTCACTATTATGGTATGATTAGCATAGTTAGATGCAGATAAGAAAGGCATACTTGTGATCTGGGCAAGGCATAAACCAAGGCGAGCCTTCCCACAAATATGGAGAGGTTGTTTTGAACTAGCAAATGTGGAGATTTAGTGAGAATGCTCTCACAATGTCTCACACTGCATGGGACATGCCCTTCATCGCAGTTAGACGTAGATCTCGTGGTAAATTGTATTTTGTTAGGAATTGTGTTTTATTTTGCTGTTCGTACTCTTTTATGATCAAAGTAAGATATTTTCATTCTTTCCGGACTTCAAAAGTCAAAACATAATCCCAAATTTTGTTGTCTAAATCATGAGCATTTGTTCCTTTAGGAACTGTCTCTATTGTATTTGAGTTAAGATAATTAAGCAACAAATCCTGAAAGAATGACATCAATGTATAATCAACAATGAAATTTGATAAAAGTTGACATAAAAATACATGGTACTCTCTCTCTCCCTTGGGTTTAGGGTTGGGTTCGGCGGGAGGCCGGGAAATGGGTACTGTTCTACTCCTCCGTTTCCTCTTGTTTCTAAAAAAGATAGGCGTCAGTCGACTCAATCCAATTTTTCTTTTATTCTGCAATTCATCCTGAGTTCCCTTCTCGGTCCAGTTAGAGAACTGCACATTCAGTTTTACCGACATGGTTTCCCCCCCTTTGTGGTGGCAAATATGGCACGAATCCTCCACTAGCTATTGGTTGGCTGACAGGGGGTTCAACATTTGCATTTCGTAGCATTTTAGGTTTAGGCCTACTGCTAATATTGTCGGCATTGCTTAAATTTAACTATAGGAAATGATTTGTTCATTTAAATTAAATATACGATGTTAGAGGTAGTGGCCAGGCTTCTTCGGGGAATGTTGTTTAGGATTCTTGTTTCTGGAGGCATACTGAACTTTGTGACGCAAAACTTTACCTCATGCTGGGATGTGCAAACAGGAATTTATTTCACCAGTACGCAACAGATGGCCATGCCATCGTTTGCCGTAACCTCACCTCCGTCGCATGGCACTACCTTATGGGCGCCTCATGCTCGTCGTCCTCAAAGACTGCACAAGAGACACGTGCGCAGCCAAGTCCGGGCAGCGGCACAAGCACAACTGCAGTACCAGAAGCTGGGGGACTCTGACTTCCTCATCAGTGAGGTCACTCTTGGAACGGTGTGTATGATTCTGGAGCTTTAGAGTTCAAACCCTCTTGCTGCAAGTAATATTTTCTCCATCTCAAGGTGAATCCTTTTCTTTCCAGATGACTTTTGGCGAGCAAAACATGGAGAAGGAAGCACATGACATTATCGCTTATTCTTTCGATCAAGGTGTCAATATCCTAGACATAGCGGAAATTGCCAGTACAAGATTCCTTCCTTACTTTTATTAACTATCCATCTCTCTGTATTTTCAAGTGATCGGATATACTTCTCCATTTTCCCTTTTGGCCTTTAGTACCCAGTTCCAATGAACAAGGAAACTCAAGGGAGAACTGATCTTTATATTGACAGGTGGATGCAATCAAAACCACGAGACAAGGTAACCTAAATGGATTGTTAAATTTTTATTTCTGTACTAACAACGATTCTTACACAATTACACTTGCTTTCGTCCTTCAAATTGGTGCCAGAGTTTAGAAGCATAACTTTTACTAATAAGTAATAACACCGTGCTACCTATCAGTTCTTTTAATGCACAATCCCCAAGTTTTACACTATGTGATGTTATGTTTAATGTCTGACTGTAAGACGTGTCTTGTTTTTTCCTTTGGATTTTAGATAATTTTGGCCACCAAAGTTGCCGGTTATTCAGAGCGGTCTACATTTCTTCGAGACAATGCAAAAGTGGTTCGTGTTGATGCTGCCAATATCAAAGTAAGTATTGAAATGAGTCTTAAACGCTTGTCTACAGATTACATTGATTTGCTTCAGATACACTGGTCAGTGTCAGATTGTTCCACTTGTATAGCTATATGCATGACAAAAACAACATTTAGGACTTTAGGTTCACTTTTTTGTTGTCAGTCTTTTACCAACATACATGGAAACATTCCATTAGACATCAGTTGGAATTTTTTCCCCTCGTACAAAATTATGCCAATTTTTTAAGGAAATTGATGAATGTATTGGTCGGGAAAGTCAATATGCATTGTATAATGTAAAATCAGGTCTGAGCACTCAGGTCTGGCGTCTGAAGGTGTCTTTTCTATTCTATGCTTCACATAAGGTTCAGCTTGTTCTCATATTGCTTAGTAATATAGAGAAAATACAAATGAATATATTAACTGAACTCCTCTTGGACTTCTGTTTGTGTTCCTTGTAAAATATAGGTTATAATATGTGAGATATCTAACCAAGTACATTTCACTATTTCAGTTCAGTTTATTTCTCCCGCTCGGTCAATTTGAAGTAACCAGTTCTTTTTTTCTTTGCCTTTGACACGAGCTTTCTTTGAGTGCAGTTTTATGAGTTTTATGAACTAATTTCCCCCTCAATTCCCTCTAATCCCCCCGTGAGATTTTTTTCCCCTGGTTGTGTCGCAGTTAGGCGTAATGGATGCCTCTTTTGCTGCTCGCATGTGCTTGTTTTTTTCCTGCTTTGCTTAGCATTCATAAGAAAATGTTGTCGTCCCCGTATTTGGATAGATAAATGGATCTAATTAAATATCCCGTGTCTACCATAATGTTCACGTTGCTAGCAGATTTAAAAGGGGTAGTGGGGAAACACCATTTTCCATTGGTCAAGCAATTAACTCGCTTGAGTTAGTGTGAGTCATTGCTTGCTTTACTGCCACACGGGGGGTCTTGTTGCAGTTATGCAACTGTCTGATTTGTATGCCTTTTTTTGTTACTTACTCCCTCTGTTACTTCTGGTTGGTTCATAAAAAAATTTCTTTATCTTTGCTTTGCTAAGTATCATACTTCATATATCTCTAGAGATTCCAAATTTTGTTCAAAATGGCACTGGTACTAGAATTTGCATGTGCATGTATCAATGTATAGTAAAGTAATTTTCTATTAATAATGTGTGCTTCTTTTCAAAGAATAATATATAACAAAACCAAATTATGGAATAACTCTTCATATGTGTACGATTGGGTTGCAGTCAGGTTAGGGCTTGAATTGAAATTTGGAACGACAGTTTTGGATAAGGTTTAAGCCATGAATTGCATCCCTAGGACCCATACATATGAAAGTGCTACTATTGTAACCGTGAGATGATCTGATGGCTGGTTTAACGACGACGACGTCTTGGTGCAGGTGGAGCTGCTATTTATGGAGAGGAGCATTGATAGTCATTGTCCTGGGATGGTAGTCCGTATGGCTGAACGTTAGTCATCACTTCTTAGACTTTATTTTGGTTATATTCGTGTTGTAGTATAATTTGATTTGTACAAGTTTAGTTCTATATTGATTGTTGACAAAGAATTTGCGAGAGATTGAGGTCAATGATAATATGTGTTTTGTTTTTATGTAATCCTTCTGCTCTAATATTTTATATTAAATTTTAACTTTTGTATATTTGTATCGTAGTGATGTTTGTCATTCTATATCTATATTTTATACTAAATTTTAACTTTTGTGGCATCACACGTGCACAAATGGATTCCGAAACATTTTCTCATAACAATATAATACATATATGTACATAAATTATCGTGTTATTATATGGTTCCGTTGCAACGCACGGGCACTCACCTAGTATGAATATAAACAAGAAGACGAAGGAATACAGAGGAATCAAGATAATATCCGTTATGTATTCATGATTCGTTTATCTTTATTAAACATAAATAAACATTAACAATATTCATATTACAATGATACTTTTGGCTTGCCAGAAGGTGAGAGGATGAGAATAGCTCGAGAGCAATTACAATCCAGCGTGAACAGTACGACGTTACTGTTCATCTATTTATAGAAATGGGACGCAGCCCGAATAAAAGTACAATTATATATCTGGTAACTGTCCATAATCCTAACATAAATTATTGAGGACTATAAGATCTTTAGTCCCTTTCAGTTATCATCATGCTTCTGAGCTTCGTCAATATGTTAGACCAAAGGTGCTTGGCTTTCAGCTTCGTTGCCCACTTCTTTATCTCCATTCAGTCATGAGAGAAGCTCTTCGTCCCTGAGCCGCCGAAGCTTTCTATAACTATTCGTAATCATGCTAAAAATATATAGTTAGACATATTTTTTAGACCTTCGAAAGAGGAATGCCTCAACAATAGTAAACACGCAATTACAATTTACGAGGTATGTTGATGAATAGGATGTCAATAAACGAATCGTTTCGGTTCGTCGCTGCAAATTTGACACAAGAACTACAAAGCAAAACCTTCACTTGCGAAACTAGATACCTGACCTCCCAACGGAAGCGTAGATCAATCACTTCGCTCGTTACTGAGCTGACAGTGCCACGACCACCTGTTGTTCGCAGTTACATCAGGGGCACCTGTTCGTAGTAGCCCAGGTGGAGGGACTTGGAGAACCAAAACGAGGTGTTGAAAGGTATCGACAAGAGCAGCTGGCAGAAATGGGGATATCTATCCACCACCACGAGAACGTTCCAGAAACAACAACACGACACCAAGCATAACTGTGACAGGGAAGGCTTCAAACACCACAAGAACAGGCGCAAAGTAAATTCAGACATTCAGTTCGGCATCAACAGGCGTGGATGGGCGGTGGTTCATCACAACGATTTGAACATAGATAATAAACAGCACACTCACGGCTGGGCAGTAACAATGCATAGGCAACGTCGCAACGGTGGTCCAGTGTCCAGAAGGGACACAGCCGTCTTTATTTATGCAAGCGAATGGATATAGTAGCAGTAGCGGTGAACCAGGGCAACGCCCAGCAGAAGGCACTGGTGCTTAGTCATCGTAGTGGTGGCCATGGTGGTGGTGCTTAGAATGACGCCGCTTCTTCTCATCATCCGAGTCGTCATCCTACACAAGAAATGGTTATAATTGGAGAGAATGTTTTCTATTCTACTTTTATCACTGGAAAACAGACAAGTCCTTAAGAAAATAGCATAGGAACTACTTTTGCCAACAAAGCGAACAAATAAAGTCTGTCACGTATCAAGTTTGTGCTGTGGATTGAACTTCATTCAAAACACCATGTGAATTTGCAGATCTTCTTCGTGCTGCCCAGATATGTCTTATAAAATATACTCCCTCTCCAAAATTGTAAGACATTTTGGTTTTTTTAGATACATCGTTGATTTTACTATTGTACCTACACATCACGTAAATCTAGATGCATAGAAAAACTTATGCACCTAGAGAAGCCACAAAGTCTTACAATTTCGAACAGAGTAAGTACTACACACACAACCATGCATTATACGTTATGTGAAGTCCACAGCTCAAGCACAAGGTTGCATTCCCACAACAGAGTGCTGAATCCAAATGAATAACCTACATTGATATTCATTTAACTACAGTGTTGTAGGATAAGTTGAATACAGTTATACTGTAGATTTCTAGAAACTAGAAGCACTATGCACAAGCAAATCTGTATTATCAAATGTACACAAATATATGAAAGCTATGCACCCTAAATACCACAGATATGTATAGTTCATTAAGCACTGGCAAGAAGTTCAAATAGGATCAACTTAATAGAGCATGCTCCTAATATCTTTTTGACAACTTTTGACACAGTGACATACTTCATCTAGCGCCTAAAACCTAGATTTATATCCAGTGTTCTTAAGGTGGTTAGGCGAGCAAGTAACCATGATCACCGCCTTAGCGCCTAGGCGACGCCTTAAAAACACTGTTTATATCATCAGCATTTATCTAAAGCTATCTTTTGCAACCTAGAGATAGTGTGATTTAGTTTTTAGATTCACAAACTCTACTAGCTAAACAACGACTACCTTGAAAGGCCATCCTATTCAAGGATTAGTAGGATAAGCAGTTATTCAACCACTATAAAGTAAATGAATTCACATTCACATAGGTAAACCAAAGAGGGAGAAAGGATCTTACATCTTTCTTGCGGCCATAGTACCCCTCTCCCCCACCATAGCTCGGCCTCTCATACCCGCCACTCTGATACTTGGGCTGCTCCTCTCCATAACCGTATGAACCCTGTGTCTCCTCGCCATAGGGTTTTGGCTTCCGGTAACCACCAGAGCCAAAGGCACCTTCATCCTCCTCAGATGCCTTCTTCTCATAACCATAGCCAGAACCACCATAGCTCTGCTCCTCGTTCTTCCTGCCATAGCCATACCCCGAGGAGCCATAGGTCTCCTCCTGAGCCTTCCTCCCATACCCACCACTGCCATACTCCTCCCCACCCTGCGGCCTGCTGCCGTACCCAGATCCATAGCTCTCCTCAACCTGAGGCTTCCTCCCGTAACCAGATCCATAGCTCTCCTCAACCTGCGGCGTCCTCCCGTACCCCGATCCATAGCTCTCCTCAACCTGTGGCTTCCTCCCGAACCCAGACCCATACTCCGATCCGTAGCTCTCCTCTACCTGTGGCTTCCTCCCGTAGCCAGAGCCGTATGTCTCAGCCTGCGGATTGGCAGATCCATACCCTGCTGACCCATAGCTCTCCTCCGGCCGGGTCTGACCGCCGTAGCCAGAGCCGTACCCGCCGGACCCGTAGCTCTCCTCCGCCTGCGGTTTCCTCCCATATCCAGAGCCGTAGCTCTCCTCCTCCTGCTTCTTCCTCCCATACCCGGATCCGAAGCCAGATCCATAGCCACCGCCCTCCTCCGCAGCGGGCTCGGGCCTGGATCCGTAGCCGCTGCCGTAAGACGGCTGTTGCTCCTGCTGGGGGCGGAACCCGTAGTTGGGCTTTGGCTTGGCGTGGTGACCGTAGGGGGACGGCTCGGAGGCGGCGTAGTGCGGTGCGTCGTAGGAGGTCGAGGGCGCCGAGCACGGGTAGCAGGTTTCCTCGGACGGTGGCAGCGGGCGGCCGAAGGTGACGGCGAGGTCGTACCCACCGCCGTACGGCGTGGGGTCGAACTCATCAAAGTCGTCCGCCTCCTCGACGGCGCCGCCACGGGGCCTCTCGTAATACGCGGTGGCCATGGCGGATCGCTGAGATCGGCTGGCTGGTTGATCAGATGGCAAGTGGCTACTGGCTAGCGAGGGTTTGGACTTTGGAGCTTTGGTCTGGACTTCTGGAGTGTGGGGGGGCAGCGCGCGTGCGTGGCCACTTATTGGTCTGTGGTAAAACGCGTTGGGGGAGCTCGGGGTGGGAACAGGGGACGGCGAGACGTGGGGGCACGTGGTCCGGCCAGCGTGAGGAGTCGGTAACGTAGACAGGGACGCTGGATGCGCGGCGACGGCGACGGCGACGGCGACGGACGAGGCCGACACGGGCAACATGTAGCATGATGGCCGCGCGGAGGAGCACGGCGGGATGGCCGGCCACGCATGACGCGTCACGGCCACCGGCGCGCGGGCCACCACACCCGCAGCAACCACGGGAACCAGAGCCAAGCCAGTTGTTATAATCTACTCAGCGGTAACGAGATTGAGGGAGACAAAAATGACAGAACCATAACTTTATTGCAGAGACTCATGTATATATACTAGAGTACACAGGGTCCCAAAAGGTGTGACCCTTGGGCAATAACTGTCATCGGTTGATCACATGTGAATGTTTTGTAACACTCCCCCTTGATCAACCCAAATCCATTTGATCATCTGCAAGCTGTCATCCAATATTTGATCTCCTCAAAAACCCTGTGGGAAAAATAAGGAGTATACAATATCCTTTGGATAATGAGAATAATCTCACTTAGTTTCCAAAAGAAAAATATGCTTGTAATCATCATGCATAAAAACCCCTGTGGGGAAAATCAATGATGAAGCATATAGCTTAGTTGATATTACCTCGTTAAAAACTTTGGATGAGAAAACCTTAACAAGGCAAAACTCGTACAAAGAAAAGAGTGTAATATGATGGTATAAAACAGGTCGAATATCACAGAGAATTACTCCCCCTGATCTTGCAAGCACTTAAGTCTTCCCATACCAATCACCTCAACACATTTCTGAAAACGTTGAGTATGGTAGAGATTTTGTGAATATATCAGCAATATTATCACAAGACTTTATTTGCAAGATGGATAATACAATTTAGGAGCAATATGCTTATTAATGTTGCTCCTGATATAACCTGTTTCCATCTGAACAACACAAGCTCAATTATCCTTATAGATAATTGTCGGTGGTTCAATTGAACCATGGTACGATATTGTTCTCCAATGGACCTCTAGCCCAAAGAACAATAATATGTCTATTGCCATCATCTCAAAAACCCCAGTGGGGAAAATAAATGATGAGACATATAACTCAGGCTAATATTTCTCCAAGATAATCTAGTCAGAAAATCTAAGAAATTAACATATCAGCCGAGTCTCCTTAAAAACCCAACGGGAAAAATAAGGAGAGTAGTCATACTCTATTGTTGATCCATTTGAACTCTAGGGATATAAACTCATATCCTAGTTCAAATACAACAATAACTATGTCATAATGTATCATCCTTGAAAACCTCTACGGGAAAAACAGATGATACGACATAGGCCTTGTGTTGATGTTGCCTCATTAAAAACTTTGAATGAGAAACCCAAACAGGGGAAAACTCATGCAAAGAAAAGAGTACAACATTATGCAGAAACAAGTTCTTCAGATCAAGAGGAAACTCCCCCTGATCTTTACAAATCACTAAGTCATCCCATACCTGCTCTCAAACACATCTAAAATGTGGAGTAAGTAGAGACTTAGTTCGTAACTTGTTTTTCATCTAAACAACACAAAGTAATATTATCTTCATAGATAATAAGGTCACTGATATAAAATCATGACCACCACATACCCTCTGTATGTAGTATATCATTCTGTACAATCCCACGAAGTGTACTATAGAATGATTAGTGTAAGTGACCATTAATCTCTGTTGATCAACATTTATCAAACAGTAGGTCCAACTTACCAAAAGTATGTCATTGATCTTGTACCTGGGGATCTTCTATAGATATCCAAGATCAGTATACCAAACATAAGGAGAGCATGAGTATACCTGGAGATCATAACTCGATCTCATGTGCTGTTAGCTAGCAAATCATTGCAAAGCAATATCCGGCCGGATGCTCTTGCAAGATACAATAGCACATCTCATGATCCGAAAGAATCAAATAACAATGATTCTCTCACATTGAATTTCTTCAATATATGTTGGATATAGACAATTTTGTATCCAAGATACTCAAGATAGTTTACTTTGAATTGAAAATCTCTTTCAATTCATATCCTCTATCTTGAACTCCGTCGATAAGTAATGTATGTTTAAAATATGTTGCACATATTTATACTGAACATACCAAACTTTGTGTATCCTTTCAGAAGGAAGGATTCACTAGGTCAAATGTACCATATTTGACCAGAATGCTCTAAGTCACAAAGACTTCTCAAGCATTGCAAATTTGTGATTGGTGATTATGTATTTGGAATCCTTCAAAACTTCATAAATACCATAATCCAGTGACCACATATGCACATGTTGTCACTACATCTATCAACTGCACAGATAGATGATTTACTGCCCTTTGTATTGTATCGGAATTTTAACTACTCACAGTAGAGGAGAATTTTTAGCATTACAATAATGCTTGGGTTTGCGTATAAACCCAGTTGCTACTAGCCATGCTTTCTCACCACCTCATTGTTTCCAAGTCCATGAAAACAAACTTGTATCCATAGTAAGATACCTTGAAGTGAAAATAAGTTAACACTTCTTTCCGGTGAGCAAGGCTATCTCTGCAACATTGTATCACTCAACAAGATCCAGTTTGAGCATACTCGTGCTCTGCTATGGCCATAGTCTTTTGAATCACTTGGAGCGCATATACAATTGCTGAGATGTATGTGTCGACACTTGTAGCTTTTAAATAACACAATTCTCCAGTTGACATAAAGTCATTTTTATGTACCCTTATGATTCCTCGTGAAATCCCAAAACGAGAATCAAGGGCTTCCGATAACCTAGCCTCATCAGTGTGCACTGAGCTAGGTTGTAAATATATTCCATTCACAGGATAATCAATATCCTTTAGGTGTCCACCAACACTAGGTTGGTTACCAACGAATAGATGGTCTGCATTTACTATCTCAGAAGGCCTAGCCTTCAGCTGCTTGCAAGCATCTTAATCCCAGTTTGTGTCCATACTTCTCCCCTCTTATTTACAACGTCGTTGCAATAGGGAGTTAAGTGGTTTTCCATGTAACCACTCTTTCTGGCGCTTCCACATAGGATTAATTTGAGTGACACCTCATAGTAAATGCACATGGCAGTCAATTTGCAACTTCTTACAAATCATTCGAACCTAAAGGTTCAGTTTTAGTACGTGATCCTGAGCCTGAATGCTTACTGCATTCATCATTTCCTGGCATTCTTTTTGGTACTCGAAATCTCCCCCTAATGCCTGGAAAAGCTCATGATTCAAGCAAGCGTACGGGCCATAAATAGATTCTCATGAAGAGATTCTAAAACTTAATGATCGACGGAGAATGAATTCTCACATAGATCCCCAGCTTTCTGTGTGCCCATACATGTACGCTGCGGTGGTGAGATTGGGAACATACCCAATGTACGCATGGGAAATCTTTCATGGATTCCCACGTACTAAAACCATAGGGGAACTTATACATGCAGTTAATCACAAGTCAGGAGCGTGCAAAACTTCCTGACTCCAACCATAACTAGTTGGAAATGACAATTCATTACTGATGGTCATTAATGATCTGAAATTTTCGAATCTATCACAGATTCATCATATCCTTTATGGATATCATTCTGAATACCAAGACAAACAATCATCATTGTAAGCAGATTTGGTAAATTCAGCAGTGTGGAGGCTAATGTGCTCAAGCTTGAGACATTGTTACTTAATGGTCATGTGTTGTCCGAAGGACACACTTGAGGTCATCATATAGATGCACCAAAGAACCATATAAAGCCTTCAATGTCCATATAATCTCTGTAATGGACCACACTCGTTCCTTTGAAACAATTCAAAGAACTTAACCAATTCAGATCAGATTTTAAGATAAGAGGAACTTAAAATCTCATTTCTGATGATACTCATCAAGTATCCATCTTATGGGAAAAACATGACCAATAGAATTGTTCATAACTTTTCATTTCATCCCAACAATGGGATGACCAATTCAATCTTACCCAGCATGGTAAGTATCATCACTTGAAAAGTTATAACATATGCAACACTTTGTATGGGAGGATGTATGTAGAATACAGTCCATAAGAAATGTTTCTGAGAAACATATGCAATATCTATCACTATCACCTTGTGTTTCCACATGATAGAAATTATATGGATATCTCTATAATATGGAAGATAACAATTAGGATATATCAACACATCCTTGATACTTCCAATACCAAAGGGGATATGATAATAACATATCATGATATCGCGCGAAGCGATTGTTAAAATATTCTTTCCTCTTTCCAAAGGAATATGAGAATATTTTGTTTCCCCCACTTATAGAGTTTGTGGCTCAATTCTCCACATTGCATGTTTCTTCCTCAATTGGAAGAATCCCTGTACAAGTTTGCACAACTCAAATCAATGAGTCTTCAACTCCCTTTGATGAGTTGGTTCAACTCTAATCGATGAGTTTGTTCAACTCAAATCACATGAGTGATCAACTCCAATCGATGAGTTTGTTTAACTCAAATTCATATGAGTTTTTACACTCAAATCACATGAGTGTGTTCAACTCACATCGCATGAGTTGAACCTATCACAATTTCAATTATGAGATTATACCAAATCTCATGCATCATTTAAATAGTACTCAAAAGCAAATCATCTAACAAAGTGGTCTTCTCTTAGGAAAAAGAAGTGTTGTTACATGATTAGTCCAAATCATGATTTACACAACTAACCATTGTCATCATGTTAGATGGAAGATTGAAGTACACTTCATATCTTAGCTTTCATGAGTAGTATGCATCTATTGGGATTTCATATACAAGATTAGATGCCTGGGCATACAACACTATATCATGTATAGTGTAATGACAAAAGAGTTTGTCATACTCATTGCCCTTTCATTTTTAATGTGCTTATATATTTGCTTTCAAGCAAAATATATGAATACAAAGTGTTAGTCTACAACATAATGTAGACACATACTCATAAGTCCACAAGTCTTATGATTTTCTTTGCTATTCATTTTGGGCTTGCACATCAAGCCACAAAAGCATATTAGTTCTTTTCATAAGAACCACAAGAGAAAGAGAGCATCTCACTTCCTCCAAAATAAAGAAGTGAATCCCCATATTATGCAAAGATGAAATGAACATATCCAATGAACTTTAAGGATAATTAAGCCCATTAGGCGAGTTCATCAAACTCTATTAAATTATTATCCTTCAAATGGCTTAACCATTTTATCATGCCGCAAAATATATCATATCTTTATATGTTGGAGAATTCTAGGTATCACATAAAGTGTACCAAATGATTTTTGAAAAATTGGTGGACACAACGTAGATAGTCTCCATGTAATGAAACAATGGAGTAGATCTCTCAGTAGTGGGCAAACTTATGCTGCCTGAAAGCATGGTCTCTGGGCAGATATATTCAAGGAACATACCGCAGCCAATGCTTAGGACTCCACTACCCTGTGCTTGACCAAATTTTCAAAAACAAAATGGTAATCACCATAAAGGTGAATAACCAACATCAAGTCTCCTACATATCTACTTGGGAGAACACATAGGTAATCATCATAACCATATGATGTATACCTCTTACTGATGGGCAAATAACATTTTGCTGTCTAAAAGCTTGGTCTCTAGGCAAATAAATTCCAAGAATTTATTGCAGCCAAAGCTTAGATCTCCATCATGTGTTGAATAATCCCAAGTTCAAGATATGTATCATATCTTGCAAGAATTCATCATTTAATTAAGTAGAACTTAATTAAAAGAATTCTTGTAGCAGTCAGCATGACTGCAGCGTCCAGCCTGGCTCCATAGCCTGCGACGCCTGCATGGTCCGTGATCTTTTTGGGTAGCACGTATAGGTAATCATCTCAAAAGATGTAGACCTCATAGTGATAGGCATTTCAAATGCGGCCTAAAGCACGGTCTCTGGGCTACTAAATTCTATAAAGAATTTAGCGCAGCCAGTGCTTAGGACTCCATCACCCTATGCTTTCACCCAAAAACTGCAACCTCATGTTGCATGTAGACCATTCAGTTTCGACCTATTATATGTGCTATGTTTTCCATGCAATCATAAAAGAATGCAAAAACAAAAGCAAGTCGAAAATATATGAATTATAAATGTAAATAAAATATAATTCACAAGTCTGCGTTTTTCATAATGAAACAGACAACTACCATAATTACATATATCATTAGTAGTCTAAATATTCAAATTTAGATACCAAATACTGATTAATATAGTAATTATGTACAAATATGAAGTCATATGTCGAAAATTGCAGAAAATAAAAGGGGTAAATTTAGTCCAGCCAGACATGTGGCCGAACAGCCCAGGCGGCCAGCCAGCCAGGCGTGGCCCATGCGGCCAGCGCGGCCCAGCCGGCTCGCCCAATCGCCAGGCATAGCCCAGCAGTCCAGCCAGTGGCCCAGCGTCCAATAAGGGTAGCAGTTAGGGTAAAAACCCTAACTGCTCCTCTCCTTCCCTTAGCAGCCGGCGACGCGGCTCCTAGCGGCGCGTGCGGCCCTCCTGGCGGCTCGGGGCGGGCAGCCCCGGCGAAGGCTCGCGGCCACGGCGGGCGCGCAGCCCGGCTGTCCAGTGCACGAGCGCGGGCGCGCGAGCACCTGCAGCTCGGCGGGCGTCGTCCTCCCTGGTGCGCGGCTTCGGCCATGTCCGGCGGTGGCCCGGCCGACCCTTCCTCCTCCTCCGGTCCGTCGTCGACGACGTTAGCGTCGAACAGGGAGAGGGGCAGCGGGCCCCACGGCTTCTCCCAAGGCGAGGAGGAGGGAGCGGCGTGGCCGTCCTTTTCGTCGAGCCCCTTGCGCGGGCGCGGCGACCCGGCAGCACGCGGCAACCGGCGCGCAGCCCCGGCCAGGTGGGCCCGGCGGCAGCGGCCCCGGTAGCGCGCGGCAACCGGCGCACGGCCCCGGCCAGGCGGGCACGGCGGCCCGGCGCGGGCTCTGCCGGCCAGGGCGAGTGTTCCTCCGACTACGGCGCGGGCGAGGCCTTCCAGCGCGCGGCCCCTGCTGCGAGCGCGGTCCCGGCGGCGAGCGCGACCTCTGCAAGTCACAGGCTCGGCGCGCGGTAAGGGCATGGGCGCTGCGGCCCCCAGCGTGCTGCGCGGGCGTGGCCCAGCGTCCAGCGGCCCTCACGCCGATGCTTGCACCCGCGCGAAGCCCCGTAGCCAGCAATTCCATTGTTTGCATGAATGAAATCATCGAGACGATTGACACATAATAAATCCTTACAGAATTGCTGTAGATTCATGGTGCTAGATGTGGACAGCAAAGCGCCGCTGTATGCTTCTGCTTTTCTTTTTGGCGTGTGTAGCCACATCCTTTGTTCCTGCCCGGCGCCATCCCACTTGGTTGTTTTTTTTTTGCATTACGATGGAAAGCCTTCATGCTTCCTCGGTCAATCACCGGTGCGCACTAGGAGCATCGCCGGAAAAAAAAAATTATTCGGCTAAGAGTAACTTCTTTCTCCTTTTCTTCTCTGATCTCGCGAGCAGTGCTGATAACGTGTTATAATCTACTCAGCGGTAACGAGATTGAGGGAGACAAAAATGACAGAACCATAACTTTATTGCAGAGACTCATGTATATATACTAGAGTACACAGGGTCCCAAAAGGTGTGACCCTTGGGCAATAACTGTCATCGGTTGATCACATGTGAATGTTTTGTAACACCAGTAAACAATCCAGAAAAGGCACGGGGCAGCCAAGCGCACCGTTACCGTGCGCCTGTGTCGCGCTCACGCGTGGCACACACTGGCACCTGCCAGTTGCCACCGTCCGGGCGGTCGACGGGTCGACCACTAGCCACTGTTGGGACGTTGGATTGTGCACTTGGGGTGAGATGGATTCGGATATCTCGAGATCCGAATTATTTGTATTTGGATTCGGATAAAATACTAATATAGATATTTGTATGTGTATTCGATTTTAATATAGATGTTGACATATCCAAATTCGTTTTTCTCTATCTTGATTAATATTCGTATTCGACAACATTCGACAAAACCGTGAAATATCCAATACTATTCGTATCTGAAACGGAAAAATATTTGATAAAATCAATTTAAACTTCTTTTATTACTAATTACTAATTACAAGTGATCAGCGCCGGCCCTGGCGGGGGTCGAGCAGTGCCCCCGACCAGGGCCCCCAGATTAGTGGGGCCTCACCCCATGTATTAAATAACAGTATATATATATATTGTATAGATTTGTCTGTTAGCTCTATAGATTTTTAAAGATCTAATTATAAGTAAACAACACGACAGCAATAAGCAAGAATAATTAGGCATAGCATATAAATCTTGATTTCTATATTCTAGTAGTAGTACTTCATAGTCTCAGGCCCAACCACCTAGGCTCTCAGCGTACAACGAGACAACGATGTTTGACGTTTCATCTCTATTTCTCGCACAATTGTAGACAATATATACATATACTATATTTATGTGTAATAATTTATTATTATAAAGGGCCTTCTTTATAAGTCTTGCTCTGGGCCTCTAAAATGTCAGGACTGGCACTGCAAGTGATTTTAAATTTTAAATAATGTACTAAAAACTGATGTACACCATTTAAAATGTTTTAAAAATATTCATATCATAAATAAATGATTGTGTTAATCTTACATTACTAGTGATATGCAATGATAAATTTTAATTAATATTAAAAGTCTAATTTTGAATATATTATAGAGTTTTTAGAGTCCAAAATACAGATATACTTAATATACAAAAAGATTATATATAGAGTCCAAAATATAAATATACCAGGTATAAATAATTTATTTAAAAAATGATATTCAACTAAATAATGTATATGTACTATTGTTCATAATTTAATTATAATATGATTTTTATCAACTATAAATACATCGATAAAACAAATTAATACTTGTTATGATGATATGTTCCAAATCAAGTAAGTATCTGAATGTGAATCCGAATTCGAACTTGTTGGGGGCCTTCGGCTTCCGAAGGTCCTCAAAAACAAGATTTGACAATGTTTCTTGAGTATAATACATGAACAGGTACCTTCGGACATGAACCCTTCGGACAAGTCAAAATTGTTGTATGAACAAACACAAAGAGAACGAAGGACGGAACAGAGCCGAAGCTGTGCGCAAGGAAGCTTCGGCATGATGGCAGAAAAGAGGAAACTGACTTAAAGAGGAAAAGACTATCTAGACCTCGATGGATTATTATAGAGTTATTATCAAAAGCAAAGAACCTGGATGTAATTTTACATGGGCTGCGACCCGTGCCTATAAATAGGTGAACAACGCGGACTGGACATTCACTTTTGCGTCACGCTTGTACTTTTGCTTTCCTTCAAACCGAAGGTACATCTGTAATTTGTTGTTATCTTTATAATAATAAAAATAGAAATGAGCTTATAATGATATTTAAGTATTTATGTCATTTCTCATACTTTATGTGAAACCCTTTTTTATTATTTGTTACACTGATGAAGGTACATCCTTCATAACCTTCGTCCAAAACTCATTATATCCTAAGGGAAATAATGCTTCGAAGGACGAAGGAGTTTAACGTTTAACGATTTCCATGTTGCCTTGTTCTTAATTCATAGCATTTAAGGACAAGTCCTCAACATTGGCGCCCACCTCCGGTGAACCCTTTTTGACCACCTTCGGCAAGCATCGACCTTCGTCATGCCGCCAAAGAAAGCTTCAGCAACGGGGGCTGCTGCTCTGCAGCCGCTAGACCCGAACCAGGAGACTCTTTCCCTTCGGGAAGCCCGAAGTCAGAAGAGGAAGGTCACCAGTCCAACGCCTCAAGAGGACGATTTGGACCAAGAAATCAGGAATATGGAGATGCTGCATCAACAGGTGCAAAGGAAGAAAGAAAAGATGGCCCGGTTAGCTGACCTACAAAGGCAGATAGACAAAGCCTCTGAAGAGGTTCGTCATCTCACGCAAGATGAACAGAACCGGAGGCCCTAGTACATAGAGCTTCACCAAGAGGGCTTCGTCAACGAGGATGACTGGTATGATGATTTCCATCGTGGAAATTTTGCTTTTGATGATGCTTCTCCTCTGTCAGCTGAACTGCAGGCTACACCTTGGCCCCCATCTTACAAACCACCCTAGCTCCCAATGTATGACGGACACTCAGACCCGAAGCAATTTCTGATGAGCTACGAAGCAACCATATCTTCATATGGTGGCAACACTGCAGTCATGGTGAAATCCTTCGTCATGGCAGTCAAAAATGTTTCCCAGACCTGGTACTCTTCTCTTCGGTCAGGAACAATCACATCGTGGCAAAAGCTGAAGGATATGCTTATTACCAGCTTTCAAGGGTTTCAGACAAAACCGGTCACTGCTCAAGCTTTGTTCCAGTGCACTCAGGATCATGAAGAATACCTTCAGGCGTATGTCCGAAGGTTTTTACGACTGAGGGCACAGGCGCCAACGGTGCCTAATGAGATTGTTATTGAGGCCATGATTAAGGGGCTTCGTCAGGACCTACAGCCCAATACTTTGCCAGGAAACCCCCTCAGACCCTGGAGAAGCTGCTTCAGAATATGGACGAATATATCAGAGCAGATAATGACTTCCGGCAAAGGAGGGAGGAAGCTTATAGGTTCTCCGAAATGACCAGGGGCTTCGGAGGGAGAATCCACCCTAGGCACGTCAGGTCTATCCATTCTACTCAGAATGACGATAGGGGAAGCCAGCAACAAAGGCCGCAGTATTCCTCTCAGGCTTTGGGGCAGCAACAGAGCCATCCTCGGCCCCCAGCTCCAAGGGGCAGAGGCGCTAGGGGCTTCGGAGGAAGGTTTGGGGATCAGCCCAGGAAAATTTACTGCCTATTCTGTGGAGAGGACAAGGGCCATACCACCAGGATGTGCCATGTCACCATTCAAAAACAGAAGGAGATAGCAGAAGCTGCAGCCCAACAGAGTCAGCCGAAGCAGGTTATGCATACTGCTTCGTACCACTCACCATACATTCCAGAATATGTGGGCAACCATCCTGCAGCTTCTGTTGCTTCGGCAAGCGAACCTCAGGCATCTTGGCAACAGCCCCCACCTCCACCACCAATGCAACCCGCATATCCCCAAGGCCAGCAGCCAGAAGGGAGCCAGCACAGTCACCAGCAGAGAGACTTCAGGGAGCAGTCCGAAGCTCGCACAGTCAATAGTACTATGCCAGAATCAAAGCACATCTACTAAGATATATCCTACCTCAGAAACAGCCTTTACATTTGCCATCATTCACCTTTTGAATAAAGAACAAGCATTGAAAATTCAATTCTTTTGTTGTTTTCAATTTCCTGTAATAGCTTTGTCATTATCATGATGAATATATCTTCTTCAAACATTGACGAAGTTCTAAAGGTTTTCACGAAGGAATGCATTGCAAGTTATTGCCAAAGCAACAAAAGTCGTTCTTAAGGGAACGCAGCGTAAGTTTTCTGCTCAAAAGTCATTCCAAAGGGAATGCAGAGCTTGCAGCGAAAAATAAAAGTTGATACCGCCGAAATAGAAGGCGAAGAAGCTCCTACGGGAGGCTTACAGCGAAAAATAAACGTTGATACCGCCGAAATAGAAGGCGAAGAAGCTCCTAAGATAGGCTTACAGCGAAAAATAAACGCTGATACCGCTGAAATAGAAGGCGAAGAAGCTCCTAAGGGAGGCTTGCAGCGAAAAGTCAGCGCTGATGAACCGAAAAATGACCAAAAGATTATGTGCTCCACTGGGGAATGTGTGTAGGCCTTCGGCGTGAATATCATTTTGCATATCATTACATCATCACATCATGCGCATAGCATAGCATCATACATCATATTGCATCAATGGCACAAGAAGGGGTGAAAGGGAATTAGGCTTACACCTATTTCCTAAACTAATTTTGGTGGTTGAATTGCCCAACACAAATAATTGGACTAACTAGTTTGCCCAAGTTTACAAGTTCTACAGGTACAAAAGTTCACCATAAGCCAATAAAAAGACCAAGAAAAAGGGTTCAAACAAAGGAGCAAAGGGACAACCGAAGGCACCCTGGTCGGGCGCACCGGACTGTCCGATGTGCCACCGGACAGTGTCAGGTGCACCGGGGAAGATCGACTTCAAACTCTTCACCTTCGGGAATTCTCGGAGCCGACGCGCTATAATTCACCGGACTGTCCGGTGTACACCGGACAGTGTCCGGTGCTCCAAGAGGACGCGGCTCTGAACTCGCCAGTCTCAGGAATTCGCAACGGCTGCTCCGCTAAAATTTACCGGACATGTCCGGTGTACACCGGACTGTCCGGTGTAACGCACGCCCATGCTGGTGCACCGGACACCCTACAGTTCATGTCCGGTGCGCCACCGGACATCAAGACGGGCCCAGAAGTCAGAGCTCCAACGGTCGGAACCCTAACGGCCTGGTGACGTGGCTGTCGCACCGGACATGTCCGGTGTGCACCGGACTGTCCGGTGCACCATACGACAGACAGCCTCCTCCAAACGGCTAGTTTGGTGGTTGGGGCTATAAATACCCCCAACCACCCCACATTCAAGTTATCCAAGTTTTCCACTTCTCAACCACTTACAAGACCTAGGCATTCAATTCTAGACACACTCAAGTGATCAAATCCTCTCCAATTCCACACAAGGCTTTAGTGATTAGCGAGAGAGATTTGCCGTGTTCTTTTGAGCTCTTGCGCTTGGATTGCTTCTTTTCTTTCTCACTTGTTCTTGTGATCAAAACTCCATTGTAACCGAGGCAAGAGACACCAATTGTGTGGTGGTCCTTGCGGGGAAGTTTTGTTCCCGGTTTTGATTTGAGAAGAGAAGCTCACTCGGTCCGAGGGATCGTTTGAGAGAGGGTAAGGGTTGAAAGAGACCCGGCCTTTGTGGCCTCCTCAACGGGGAGTAGGTTTGCAAGAACCGAACCTCAGTAAAACAAATCCGTGTGTCACTCTTCACTCGTTTGCGATTTGTTTTGCGCCCTCTCGGACTCATTATTATTTCTAACACTAACCCGGCTTGTAGTTGTGATTAATTTTGTAAATTTCAGTTTCGCCCTATTCACCCCCCCCTCTAGGCGACTTTCAATTGGTATCAGAGCCCGGTGCTTCATTAGAGCCTAACCGCTCGAAGTGATGTCGGGAGATCACACCAAGAGGGAGATGGAGACCGGCGACAAGCCTACTACGAGTCACGGGAGCACTTCATCGGAAGAGTCCCGCACCAAGAGGAAGGAGAAGAAGAAGAGCTCCTCCATCAAAGGGAAGGGGAAGGAGAAGAAATCCTCTTCCCACAAATCGCATCGGAAAGGCGACAAGCACAAGAGGATGAGGAAAGTGGTCTACTACGAGATCGACACTTCATCAACATCGACCTCCGACTCCGATGCACCGTCCGTCACTTCTAAGCGCCAAGAGCGCAAGAAGTATAGTAAGATCCCCCTACGCTACCCCTTAAAGCGTACTCCTTTACTCTCTGTTCCATTAGGCAAACCACCGGTTTTTTACGGTGAAGATTATAACATGTGGAGTGATAAAATGAGGCATCATCTAACCTCACTCCACACAAGCATATGGAATGTTGTTGAGTTTGGTGTACAGGTGCCATCCGTAGGGGATGAAGACTACGACTCGGACGAGGTGGCCCAAATCCACCACTTTAACTCCCAAGCAACCACTATACTCCTCGCCTCTCTAAGTCGAGAGGAGTATAACAAGGTGCAAGGGTTAAAAAGTGCGAAGGAAATTTGGGACGTACTCAAGACCGCGCACGAGGGAGACGAGGTGACAAAGATCACCAAGCGGGAGACGATCGAGGGGGAGCTCGGTCGCTTCATGCTTCACCAAGGGGAGGATCCACAAGCAATGTACAACCGCTTGAAGACCTTGGTGAACCAAGTGCGCAACCTCGGGAGCGAAAAATGGGATGACCATGAAATGGTCAAGGTTATTCTTAGATCCCTCGTATTTTTAAACCCTACACAAGTTCAATTAATTCGAGGTGATCCTAGATATAAGCTAATGTCCCCCGAGGAAGTAATAGGAAAATTTGTGAGCTTTGAGCTAATGATTAAAGGCTCAAAGAAAATCATCGAGCAAGGCACCTCCTCCACGCCCGAGGCACAACCGGTCGCATTCAAGGCGACGGAGGAGAAGAAGGAGGAGTCTACACCAAGTCGAACACCCATCGACGCCTCCAAGTTCGACAACGAGGAGATGGCGCTCATCATCAAGAGCTTTCGCCAAATCCTCAAGCAAAGGAGGGGGAAAGACTACAAACCCCGCTCCAAGAAAGTGTGCTACAAATGTGGTAAGCCCGGTCATTTTATAGCAAAATGTCCACTATCTAGTGACAGTGACAGGGGCGACGACAAGAAGGGCAAGAGAAGAGAAAAGAAGAGGCACCACAAGAAGAGGGGCGGCGATGCCCACGTGTGCCGCGAGTGGGACTCCGACGAGAGCTCCACTGACTCCTCCTCCGACGAGGACGCCGCCAACATCGCCGTCACCAAGGGTCTTCTCTTCCCCAACGTCGGCCACAAGTGCCTCATGGCCAAGGACGGCAAAAGGAAGAAGGTTAAATCCAAATCCTCCACTAAATATGAGTCCTCTAGTGATGATAATGCTAGTGATGAGGAAGATAATTTGCGTACCCTTTTTGCCGACCTAAACATGCAACAAAAGGAAAAATTAAATGAATTGATTAGTGCTATTCATGAGAAGGATGATCTCTTGGACTCCCAAGAGGACTTCCTAATCAAGGAGAACAAAAAGCATGTTAAGGTTAAAAATGCTTATGCTCTACAAGTTGAAAAATGTGAAAAATTGTCTAGTGAGCTAAGCACTTGCCATGAGACCATTGATAACCTTAGAAATGAAAATGCTAGATTAATTGCTAAGGTTGATTCTCATGCTTGTGATGTTTCAATTCCCAATCTTAGAAATGATAATGATGATTTGCTTGCTAAGATTGAAGAATTAAACACCTCTCTTGCTAGCCTTAGCATTGAAAATGAAAAATTAATTGCTAAGGCTAAAGATTTTGATGATTGCAATGTTACAATTTCCAATCTTAGAGATAACAATGATATTTTGCGTGCTAATATTGTTGAACTTAATTCTTGCAAACCGTCTACATCTACCATTGAGCATGTCACTATTTGTACTAGATGTAGAGATGTTGATGTTGATGCTATTCATGATCACATGGCTTTAATTAAACAACAAAATGATCATATAGCAAGATTAGATGCTAAAATTGCCGAGCATAACTTAGAGAATGAAAAGTTTAAATTTGCTAGAAGTATGCTCTATAATGGGAGACGCCCTGGCATCAAGGATAGCATCGGCTTCCAAAGGGGAGACAATGTCAAACTTAATGCCCCTCCTAAAAATTTGTCTAACTTTGTTAAGGGCAAGACTCCCATGCCTCAGGATAACGAGGGTTACATTTTGTACCCTGCCGGTTTTCCCGAGAGCAAAATTAGGAAAATTCATTCTAGGAAGTCTCACTCTGGCCCTAACCATGCTTTTATGTATAAGGGTGAGACATCTAGCTCTAGGCAACCAACCCGTGCTAAGTTGCCTAGAAAGAAAACTCCTAGTGCATCAAATGATCATAGCATCTCATTTAAAACTTTTGATGCATCTTATGTTTTGACTAACAAATCCGGCAAGGTAGTTGCCAAGTTTGTTGGGGGCAAACACAAGGGCTCCAAGACTTGTGTTTGGGTACCCAAAGTTCTTGTTTCTAATGCCAAAGGACCCAAAACCGTTTGGGTACCTAAAGTCAAGAACTAAACTTGTTTTGTAGGTTTATGCATCCGGGGGCTCAAGTTAGATCATCGATAGCGGGTGCACAAACCACATGACGGGGGAGAAGAAGATGTTCTCCTCCTACGAGAAAAACCAAGATCCCCAACGAGCTATCACATTCGGGGATGGAAACCAAGGTTTGGTCAAAGGTTTGGGTAAAATAGCTATATCTCCTGACCATTCCATTTCCAATATTTTTCTTGTAGATTCTTTAGATTACAATTTGCTTTCCATATCTCAATTATGTCAAATGGGCTACAACTGTCTATTTACTGATATAGGTGTCACTGTCTTTAGAAGAAGTGATGATTCAATAGCATTTAAGGGAGTGTTAGAGGGTCAGCTATAGTTGGTAGATTTTGATAGAGCTGAACTCGACACTTGCTTAATTGCTAAGACTAACATGGGTTGGCTCTGGCACCGCCGACTAGCTCATGTTGGAATGAAGAATCTTCATAAGCTTCTAAAGGGAGAGCACATTTTAGGACTAACAAATGTTCATTTTGAGAAAGACAGGATTTGTAGCGCATGCCAAGCCGGGAAGCAAGTTGGCACTCATCATCCACACAAGAACATCATGACAAGTGACAGGCCACTGGAGCTCCTACACATGGATTTATTCGGCCCGATCGCTTACATAAGCATCGGCGGGAGTAAGTACTGTCTAGTTATTGTGGATGATTATTCTCGCTTCACTTGGGTGTTCTTTTTACAGGAAAAATCCCATACCCAAGAGACCTTAAAGGGATTCTTAAGACGGGCTCAAAATGAGTTTGGCTTAAGGATCAAGAAAATTAGAAGCGACAATGAGACGGAGTTCAAGAACTCTCAAATTGAAGGCTTTCTTGAGGAGGAGGGCATCAAGCATGAGTTCTCTTCTCCCTACACCCCACAACAAAATGGTGTAGTGGAGAGGAAGAATCGAACTCTCTTGGACATGGCAAGAACCATGCTTGATGAGTACAAGACATCGGATCGGTTTTGGGCCGAGGCGGTCAACACCGCTTGCTACGCCATCAACCGGTTATATCTACACTGAATCCTCAAGAAGACATCCTATGAACTCCTAACCGGTAAAAAACCCAATATTTCATATTTTAGAGTTTTTGGTAGCAAATGCTTTATTCTTGTTAAGAGAGGTAGGAAATCTAAATTTGCTCCTAAAACTATAGAAGGTTTTTTACTAGGATATGACTCAAACACAAGGGCATATAGAGTCTTTAACAAGTCCTCAGGACTTGTTGAAGTTTCTTGTGACGTTGTGTTTGATGAGACTAACGGCTCTCAAGTAGAGCAAGTTGATCTTGATGAGATAGGTGAAGAACAGGCTCCGTGCATCGCGCTAAGGAACATGTCCATTGGGGATGTGTGTCCTAAGGAATCCGAAGAGCCTCCACATGCACAAGATCAACCATCCTCCTCCACGCAAGCATCTCCACCAACCCAAAATGAGGACGAGGCTCAAGTTGATAAAGAGGAAGAACAAAATGATGAGCCACCTCAAGATGGCGGCAATGATCAAGGGGGAGATGCAAATGATGAAGACAAGGAGGATGAAGAACCAAGGCTGCCACACCCAAGAGTCCACCAAGTAATACAACGAGATCACCCCGTCGACACCATCCTCGGCGACATTCATAAGGGGGTAACCACTCGATCTCGTGTTCCACATTTTTGTGAGCATTACTCTTTTGTTTCCTCTATTGAGCCACACAGGGTAGAGGAAGCACTTCAAGATTCGGATTGGGTGATGGCGATGCAAGAGGAGCTCAACAACTTCACCAGGAATGAGGTATGGCATTTAGTTCCACGTCCTAATCAAAATGTTGTAGGAACCAAGTGGGTCTTCCGCAACAAGCAAGACGAGCATGGTGTGGTGACAAGGAACAAAGCTCGACTCGTGGCCAAGGGGTATTCACAAGTCAAAGGTTTGGATTTTGGTGAAACCTATGCACCCGTAGCTAGGCTTGAGTCCATTCGCATATTATTGGCCTATGCTACTTACCATGGCTTCAAGCTTTACCAAATGGACGTGAAGAGTGCCTTCCTCAATGGACCAATCAAGGAAGAGGTCTATGTTGAGCAACCTCCCGGCTTTGAAGACAGTAAGTATCCTAACCATGTCTATAGGCTCTCTAAGGCGCTTTATGGGCTCAAGCAAGCCCCAAGAGCATGGTATGAATGCCTAAGAGATTTCCTTATTGCTAATGGCTTCAAAGTCGGAAAAGCCGATCCTACTTTATTCACTAAAACTCTTGACAATGATTTGTTTGTATGCCAAATTTATGTTGATGATATTATATTTGGGTCTACTAACGAATCTACATGTGAAGAATTTAGTAGGATCATGACACAAAAATTCGAGATGTCTATGATGGGGGAGTTGAAGTATTTCTTAGGATTTCAAGTCAAGCAACTCCAAGAGGGCACCTTCATTAGCCAAACAAAGTACACTCAAGACATTCTAACCAAGTTTGGAATGAAGGATGCCAAGCCCATCAAGACACCCATGGGAACCAATGGGCATCTCGACCTCGACACGGGAGGTAAATCCGTCGATCAAAAGGTATACCTGTCGATGATTGGTTCATTGCTTTATTTATGTGCATCTTGACCGGACATTATACTTTCCGTTTGCATGTGTGCAAGATTCCAAGCCGACCCTAAGGAATCACACCTTACGGCCGTAAAACGGATCTTGAGATATTTGGCTTATACACCTAAGTTTGGGCTTTGGTACCCTCGGGGATCCACATTTGATTTGATTGGTTATTCGGATGCCGATTGGGCGGGATGTAAGATTAATAGAAAAAGCACATCGGGGACTTGCCAGTTCTTGGGAAGGTCCTTGGTGTCTTGGGCTTCAAAGAAGCAAAATTTGGTCGCTCTTTCTACCGCCGAAGCCGAGTATATTGCCGCAGGACATTGTTGCGCGCAATTGCTTTGGATGAGGCAAACTCTGCGGGACTATGGTTACAAATTAACCAAAGTTCCTCTTCTATGTGATAATGAGAGTGCAATCCGCATGGCGGATAATCCCGTTGAGCATAGCCGCACTAAACACATAGCCATTCGGTATCATTTTCTTAGGGATCACCAACAAAAGGGGGATATCGAGATTGCATACATTAACACTAAAGATCAACTAGCCGATATCTTTACCAAGCCTCTTGATGAACAAACTTTTACCAAACTTAGGCATGAGCTCAATATTCTTGATTCTAGGAATTTCTTTTGCTAATTTGCACACATAGCTCATAAGTATACCTTTGATCATGTCTCTTTTATATATGCTATGACTAATGTGTTTTCAAGTGTATTTCAAACCAAGTCATAGGTATATTGAAAGGGAATTGGAGTCTTTGGCGAAGACAAGGCTTCCACTCCACTCTATTACTCATCCTTCGCCGTCGCTCCGCATCGCACTCCGTCTTTGGTATAATCTTCACTCTTATGTTTTATTTGCCAAAGGGGAGAAAGTAGTTAGCAAAGGGCTTATATCTCATTCAAAGTATCCGTTTTTGGCGATTCATGCCAAAGGGGGAGAAAGTATGAGCCCAAAGCAAAAGGACCGCACCACCACCCTAATTTTTAAAATGATTTTCAAATTGGTAAATTTCAAATTGATATCTTTTTGTGTTCAAAAAGGGGAGAAAGTAATATTTTCAAAATTGATATCTTAAAACCCTCTTGAACACTAAGAGAGTAATATTTTCAAAATTGATATCTTAAAACCCTCTTGAACACTAAGAGGAAAATTTATTGAGGGGGAGTTTTGTTTAGTCAAAGGAAAAGCATTTGAAACAAGGGAAGAAAATTTCAAAACTTGAAAATGCTTCGCAAAATCTTACTCATTTACCTTTGACTATTTTGCAAAAAGACTTTGGAAAGGATTTACAAAAAGAATTTGCAAAAACAAAACTTGTGGTGCAAGCGTGGTCCAAAATGTTAAAAATAATGAAACAATCCATGCATATCTAGTAAGTGATATTTATTGGCTCAATTCTAAGTAACCTTTGTACTTGCATATGCAAACTAGTTCAAGTTTCTGCACTTCTATGTTTGCTTTGGTTTGTGTTGGCATCAATCACCAAAAAGGGGGAGATTGAAAGGGAATTAGGCTTACACCTATTTCCTAAACTAATTTTGGTGGTTGAATTGCCCAACACAAATAATTGGACTAACTAGTTTGCTCAAGTTTACAAGTTCTACAGTACAAAAGTTCACCATAAGCCAATAAAAAGACCAAGAAAAAGGGTTCAAACAAAGGAGCAAAGGGACAACCGAAGGCACCCTGGTCGGGCGCACCGGACTGTCCGATGTGCCGCCGGACAGTGTCCGGTGCACCAGGGAAGATCGACTTCAAACTCTTCACCTTCGGGAATTCTCGGAGCCGCCACGCTATAATTCACCGGACTGTCCGGTGTACACCGGACAGTGTCCGGTGCTCCAAGAGGACGCGGCTCTGAACTCGCCAGTCTCGGAAATTCGCAACGGCTGCTCCGCTAAAATTTACGGAACATGTACGGTGTACACCGGACTGTCCGGTGTAACAGCGGGGCAACGACTACTTCAGGCACCAACGGCTACCTGCAGCGTATTAAATGCGCGCCATCGCGCGCAGAGGTCAGGCACGCCCATGCTGGTGCACCGGACACCCTACAGTTCATGTCCGGTGCGCCACCGGACATCAAGACGGGCCCAGAAGTCAGAGCTCCAACGGTCGGAACCCTAACGGCCTGGTGACGTGGCTGTCGCACCGGACATGTCCGGTGTGCACCGGACTGTCCGGTGCACCATACGACAGACAGCCTCCTCCAAACGGCTAGTTTGGTGGTTGGGGCTATAAATACCCCCAACCACCCCACATTCAAGTTATCCAAGTTTTCCACTTCTCAACCACTTACAAGAGCTAGGCATTCAATTCTAGACACACTCAAGTGATCAAATCCTCTCCAATTCCACACAAGGCTTTAGTGATTAGCGAGAGAGATTTGTCGTGTTCTTTTGAGCTCTTGCGCTTGGATTGCTTCTTTTCTTTCTCACTTGTTCTTGTGATCAAAACTCCATTGTAACCGAGGCAAGAGACACCAATTGTGTGGTGGTCCTTGCGGGGAAGTTTTGTTCCCGGTTTTGATTTGAGAAGAGAAGCTCACTCGGTCTGAGGGATCGTTTGAGAGAGGGTAAGGGTTGAAAGAGACCCGGCCTTTGTGGCCTCCTCAACGGGGAGTAGGTTTGCAAGAACCGAACCTCGGTAAAACAAATCCGCGTGTCACTCTTCACTCGTTTGCGATTTGTTTTGCGCCCTCTCGGACTCATTATTATTTCTAACACTAACCCGGCTTGTAGTTGTGATTAATTTTGTAAATTTCAGTTTCGCCCTATTCACCCCCCTCTAGGCGACTTTCAAGGGGGTACAATATGGATCTTCGGAAAGGTACACAATGTTGACCCACATTATTGAGCTTCGGAGATCGTTTCGAAGAAGTGCCAAGGCACAAAATAGGTTTTCAAGAAATACAACTTCGTCACTTTGATATGAAAAGGAGATCCATTGTTCACAAAGCATAGATGTTTTTTCGGAAACTGTAATATTTTTACGGAATATGGATGTTCTTTACGAAGCATGAAAAGAAGGGAAGGTGTTTTTTCGCCGGAGGCTCAAAAACGGTATATACGTAAAGTTTCATGCATCGTAAAGAGTTGAATCATAAACAATTCATATATTACATTCAAAATTACAAAATATTATGCATATTGTCCAGCAAATATTACATTCCAAATAGCTTTACAATAACAGCTAATCTTCTCTTAAAACTACTTCTGCAGCTTCGTTTAGTAGTTGATCAACAACTTTATCCATAATAGCTTCGGCCATTTTTCTAATTTTGTCATCCCCCTTAGCTTTGGGGTCCGCCAATGGCTCGGTGGGCTCTGAGGGAGGAGATTGTACGGCTGTGTTGCAAAGTGTAAATAAGTCCGAAGTCATAAAATTACAACATAAAGTCAAAAGTTAGTAGTCAATACCTATTCGCCTCTCGAGATCCACACTTTTCTCAACGGCCTCTGCCACTTTTTTAGCATCGTGAATACCTTTTTCACTTCTCCTTATGATTTCTTGAGCCATCTCCCGACCGCTATTTTCCTAGATGTCGGTGAAAAATTTTCCACCAACCAAGCTCGCTTTGGCCGAGGGGTCTTTTATATCTTTAGTAGATAAGGTGGCCTCGGTTTGCGCCAAGGATTTCACATGATCGCAGCCTCTTCTCTCCAAAATAGTGGACATCCCCCTAGCACCCGAGAAGGCGCATATGTCCCCGCGGCCACTCAAAATTTCTTCAAAAGCTTCGGCCTCGCCGTTGATTCAGTCGATTGGACCTTCGGGATCTCCCAGTACAAAGTTGCTTTCATTCAAAAATGCGCCGACACTGGTGAAACTAGTCTTAATTGTTTCCACACATTTCATGGATTTTTCGCAACATTTTTCTTTTGAAGACCGAAGCTCTGCAGTTGCTTGCTCCCAATGATTCTTCCAGTAGTCGCTGGCTTCAAGGTCAGCTTCGGCAGTTGCACATTTTAAGTTCGCCTCAGCCAGCTGTTTCTGAAGATTTTCAATTTTGCACTTCTGGGCTTCAGCTTGGGCCTTGGAAGTACCTTCGTCCTCTTTTATTTTGTTAAGCAATGAATGTAAAATTTTATCTTTCTCAAGACCTTCATTCCTCAGCTCAATCACTTCGGAACGAAGGTTATTCAATGCCATGATACATCCTTCGTCTTTAGCACTTTTCTGCGCTCTGAGGGCATTGCTGAGAATAAGGCCCTGCAAAAGGAATGTAAAATCAAGAAATAAACACACAAATTTTTAACCACGCAAAAAGTATATTTTCTCACCTTTAAGCTATTATATGCTAAGCTGTCGGCTATTTCATCTTTTGATAAAACTGAAAGCCCATCTTCCAGAGTTGGGAATCCGTAGCTTCTTGCCATCTCCCGGCAGACAGAGATCTCCTTGTTGTCTGGGAGACAATACAAGAAGTCTTCTTCTCCGCTGCCATTGAATATCAACGCCCCTTTCAGATATTTTAATTTCTGGGCATAATGATGAGCTTCTCGTTTTTCTTATTCAGATAGCATTTTGCCCGAAGCATGTCGCACAATATAATCATGCAATTTGAAAGATGATTCAGGAGTGGAAGAAAGAGTTTTTTCAGACAGAATCTGCTTTAAAGTTTCCTTTTTATTTTCTCCTTCAGTTTCCAAGGATTTTTCTTTGGCAGACTCTGAAGGTCCAGTTTTGATTTCAGTCTCATGCTTTGTAGTTTCGCCTCCAGAGGCTGTTGTTTCAATTTGTGCCTTTTGAGCTTCGGCAACTTTTTTCGGCGTAGAGCTTGAAGACTTTATTGTCTCCAGTACATCCAAAATATTAACCATCCTTTTCCTTTTGGGGGTCACAGCTGGACCCTTCTGAGCTTGTGGCACTCCAACTTCCGCCGAAGGACTTATTGCTTCCAATATTATCGTTTTCCCAACCTTCATCTCTTCAATGTTAATAGCCTTCGGCACATCCGATTTGGCTGATGATGCCTTCGGCGTTGCAGCCGGTTCACTTTTTTGCGAAATCGCAGGGTTTTTGCCTTCGGGCGCCGAAGAGCTCTCACCACCAAAATCAGGCACTACGGCCGGTTCAATATAGCGTGGTCGATGAGTAAGGACTTTCACTCTTTTCCTCTTCGGCGCAGGCTCACTCGGAGCAGCTGAAGCATCATCTCTCCCGGAATCTTCACTTTTCCTTTTTTGTCCCCGGGGCGGGTAACGGTAGTCGGGATACATGAACCCGATGGCATCAAAAACTCTATTCAATCTCTTCTTTTTACGGTTCCCGAAGGCCGTAGATAATGCGTTGTCTTCTGCTCTGGAATACAGCCCAAGCAAATCATCGCTTGTAGCTTCGACACTTTTCAGCCAGTCGTCGTCTGGCTCGATAAACTGGTCTCTGAATCTGAAGGTATATTTTAGCCGAACCAGACCACCTTCGTGGGGATTGCTGATGGACTCTTTTGGCATCTCCCAGTCGGCTAGCAGCGGCCATATCCTGTAGGCCACGTGCTCTTGAACTAAATCCCTTGTCCCAATGAAAGAGCAGACTAAGCCGAAAGCCTTGCGGCATTCTTCGGCCGCTTCGTCAATTTCTACCTTCGGTTTACGGAGCCCGAAGCGTTGCCAGATAGGGCGCATGATTATATCTTTGATGTCTTCTCGTTCTTTTAAATTATTCTTTACATAAAACCACTCTTTTGTCCAGTCTCCGGGCCATCTCTTCCGAAAAGTCGGTACTGGCGAGCTTGAGCCAGAACGAGCAATGAAGCTATAGCAACCGAAATTATTATGATACTGTTCCTTACCCCAGGGCTTCGTCTCGTATAACAATTCATGCATGCTGTAGAAACTTTTTGCATTTGGTTCTAAGCCTTGACTCCTTAAAGCCCACACGAAGATTCCCATTCTTATAATAGCTTCGGGGGTAATCTGGTGAAGGTAGATCTGAAATATCTTCAAAACCTCGACTACGAAGCTGCTAAGAGGAAGCCGAAGCCTAGCCTTCAAAAAACTCCAAAAGATCACAACTTCATTCTCCTCTGGGGTAGGATAAGTTTTTTCTCCATAGTCAGCCCTCACAACAGACACATCCCGAAAGTATTTCCCCCTCATGTTGTCAAGATGGCTTTGTTTAATAATTGATTTTCCAAAAACCGCATGGCTTGGTCTCCAGGGTCGATCTTCGAAGTCCTCCCCGCCGCTCTCCACATCATAGCTGTCACTGTCACTGGTATCTTCAGACAAACCCTCCAGAGTTTCCCTAGCAATCTTCTCCGCATTTGTCCTTGCTATTGATTCAATAAAGCCAAGATTCATCTTCTCAGAAAGGCTCAGCTTCGTTTCAGCGGTAGCCTTCTTATCCTCAGACATCTTCGAAAGAGCTGAGAAAAGTGCTCTCAAAGCCGAAGCTTTAAAATTTAAAAAATCTAGTCAAGTGTGTGTAAGCAAAGAGCTATTTTGAGCAGGCAAGGCAGATGGCAAGAAAGCGTGCCAAATGAGCTAGTGGTGCACTCTTATTTATGCGCCTAGTGTATTGTGTGCTGGAGGGCCCGCTTGTCAGTGGCTGTTGCTATTCTAGCAATGGGAAGGTGTTTTTTCGGACCTTCGACTTAGGGCCTTCGTCCATATCGTAATTTGAATTTATTATCTTAACAAATTAATATTGCGAGGGGCTACTGTTGGGGGCCTTCGGCTTCCGAAGGTCCTCAAAAACAAGATTTGACAATATTTCTGGAGTATAATACATGAACAGGTACCTTCGGACATGAACCCTTCGGCCAAGTCAAAATTGCTGTATGAAGAAACACAAAGAGAACGAAGGACGGAACAGAGCCGAAGCTGTGCGCAAGGAAGCTTCGGCATGATGGCAGAAAAGAGGAAACCGACTTAAAGAGGAAAAGACTATATAGACCTCGATGGATTATTATAGAGTTATTATCAAAAGCAAAGAACCTGGATGTAATTTTACATGGGCTGCGACCCATGCCTATAAATAGGTGAACAGTACTCCCGTACTGTTCACGCGGACTGGACATTCACTTTTGCGTCACGCTGGTACTTTTGCTTTCCTTCAAACCAAAGGTACATTTGTAATTTGTTGTTATCTTTATAATAATAAAAATATAATGAACTTATAATGATATTTAAGTATTTATGTCATTTCTCATACTTTATGTGAACCCCCTTTTTTATTATTTGTTACACTGATGAAGGTACATCCTTCATAACTTTCGTCCAAAACTTATTATATCCTAAGGGAAATAATGCTTCGAAGGACGAAGGACTTTAACGTTTAACGATTTCCGTGTTGCCTTGTTCTTAATTCATAGCATTTAAGGACAAGTCCCCAACAGAACTATTCGTTTTGTATTTGTATCCGATAGTATTCGTATTCGAATTAAAATATGATAAATAGTGACATTCATATTCGTTTCCATGCGTATTCGATCCGAATCTATCCCTAACTTGGGAGGTCTTGGTTGACGGGCTCGAGCTCGGCACGGCAGTTTGTGTTTGTTCATCCAGTGAGCGCGCGTGGCCGTGGGGGCAGGCCGGCACGGGCACCCGGCTTTGCCTTTGTCGTGGTCCAGGCCCGGCGCCCAAAGGCGCCTACACGCCGACGCGGCACCTGAGTTGGCGCGCTGGCCCTTCGCCGCCTGCCCGTGCCGCCGCGCGTGGGGTATTGTGCTCGCACCGGCCATGAAAATCTCGCCTCCAATCACTAACGAACCAACATCAACCGTTCATTCTGCAATGGTCCAACCAAAGAGTAACATATATGACATTGTAACCCCGAGAGCGGATGAGACACAATGAGAGATTTTTTTAACCAATCCAAAAAATTTGCCACAGGAGAAATTAAACCTGAGTCTTGAAGGTGCTGAAACCTTAACCAATAGGATAGAGGACCTTTCACAAAGCGTACCCAATAAACGCCCTCCTAACAACAAATAGGTTCTAAGTTCAACGAGAATGCTCATTTACATAAAATATCTGTTTTACAATTTTATAGATGTTTTCCATTTGACATACAAAGCAAAGGAGATTGGATATGAATACCAGATATGCTATGCCCTAGAAAATTCCTAACAAAATCCACCACATTTCATGTACATATTACAGCCATGCGACAAACCTTTGCATCTAGACCCTCCATTCGCCAATCGACACCTCTCCCTCTCCTAATAATAAGAAAAGAAAACATCACATGATAAGACAAATCGTTGCACATCTTGTGAAACTGGTTTAAGCAAAGATCGACAGAACCATATCCCTATTGCAAAGATATGTTAACTGCTGGGTACATAAGCAGAATGGCAGATTCTTATTTTCCAACAGACATTCACTACCAGCTCAGATGGAGTGCCAATTAGTGGGATCCATTGAGAAGGATACAGAATAAGTACTGTGATAACTGATATAGGAAAATGGAAACACCAATGGTTATGGTCATATGCCAGTGGCAGATACAGGATTTCAATCATGGGGCATAGACTTTAACGATGCAATTCACTCAAAATGTAATATGACGACTGAATGACATTAAATAGTTAGGTGTGCGGATATAAGGATACAATTCACCAACATTTATCCACAAGTATAGCCATTGCCAATGTCACCGTAAGCATATGAGTTTTTTTGCTTCTTTGTTATCCTTAATGAACTGATCAAGTGGAGCCTGTTCTGTTCTGCTTGTACCTGTATCCCCATGCACCTATACTACATCCGCCCCTGCTATATACAAACGTGTTGCGCGCAACCGAACCTTACTTTAACAATGAAACTTGAACGCAACACAACCGAACCTTACTTTAACAATGAAACTTGAACGTCTGGCTGTGATAATATTACATCCAGTGCTATAAAAGCTTACACCTTAGGGCTAATTTGGTGACCAGTGATCACGGGAGGATTGAAGGGGATTGAGGGGTAAATTAGTTTATTTCCCCCTCAATCTCTCTGTGATCCACTTGTCACCAAATCAACCCTTAATCTTATTATCTTCTAAAAATTCTACTTCCTTTTCATACGAATAAGCAGGGTATGAAGTATGAAGAGATGTTGGTTGCTAGGCCTTGGTTAATGGTAGGAGGCATCACTGCAACAGTTGCTAAGTGCAAGTAGTTTCTAGCCTCAAATAATTCAGAAACTGAAGGGCCAAAATAGCCACTACACAATCGTTAGCCCATCATTTAAGTGAACTACTATTTGGTGTCCTCTTATCAGCAGAAGATATTGATCTTCCTATGTATTATAAGCAAATAGCAGAATTCCTCATAATGGCTCGCTAAACATTTCATTATTCTTTATAAATGTATTTGTATTTTTATACAAATGCAGTTATACATACATTGGAAATACATAATACATATACTTTTGCATCTTATTAGCCAACGACAAACTTAAGCCTCCCATGTTTCCAGTTCTCTAGGTAATCATGAGGTGTGTATCCCGTCATCATTATTTCCATAGACACAAAATAGCGAACCAAGGAAATCTAAGCATGCCAAATTTATTCATTCTATTAAAAGGGGATATATGCACTTATTATGCAGTTTACCTTAACGTCTAACTTTAGAAATGAATTTAACCCATGACTTTTGGGCGCCATCCAGCAATTACATCCTCTGTCAGAGCTTGAGTTTTGACAAAAGAATCCATTGAGAAAATCGACTGTGAAAGAATATGATCAAGTAAGGCTAGGATATCCAAGACTTTAGAAAGATTCAAAGAAACAAAAGCTAGCATCGAAAGGTACAATCCTCTCGTGTAACTAATACTTTGTAAAGAATGAGCGGTGATTTCTCAATGGAGTGGTTTTGTTATGACCGGTGTCCATTATCATAGGCGAAGGCCCATTAGTCGCTAATATGGGCGCTAGCACCATAGGGCTTAAAGCCCAACTTATCATAATTACTATTATTAGATATTATTTCCTGTTATTAGATAAGATTAGATGAGAGAGTTATTAGATGAGATTAGATTAGATGGAAGGGTATGAATACTTTGTTAAGTCTCTTAATGGGAATTAAGCAGAAGCAATCTATTTTTGCTGGCTTCCCTGAGGAAGCTGGGAGGCTCCACCCTCCTACTCTTCTACCTTCATCGTGATAACGATGCCCCAACGCCGGTAGCTCGCCCTCCAATCCAACACCCCTACTCTCTACATGACATCCCTGGTAGGATCAGAAATCCTATCAATCTGGTATCAGCAATGTCAGGTGCTCCTCCCACCACCACCGTCGTGGACCTCCTCCGCCGCACGACCGATCTCCACCTCACCGATGGCATCCTCGTCCACGTCTGCGGCGCATCTCATGATGGAATCCATGGCCATGGCTGCTCAAGAATTGACCCGCTTCACTACTCCTATGCATATCTATCAGCGACGTGCACGGGAGGCATGCATGGCCCTGAATTTTCTTGTTGTGCCATGCGCGACCCCAGCTCGTACATCGACCCTGACGAGCCATCAATGTACCATCCTCCTACCCTTTGTCAGGATCCCCATCACGTCCATCCGATGGTGACTTGCCACGCAGCCGAGGTCCTCTGGCCCATGGACCGTCTTGTCCTTTCGATGACTGCCTCATCGTCGGTGTTCTCCCCCGTGCCACTGTCTGCTCACCGCGCTCTTACAGATCCTCACTTATGTCATCCTATGCAAAACGAGTATGAGGCCCTGCTTGCCAACCACACCTGGGACTTACTTCCACGTCCCACCATGGCAACATTTTGACTGGCAAGTGGGTCTTCAGTCTTCACCCACAAGAGGCACGATGATGGCTCCTTCGACCAATACAAGGCCCAATGAGTTCTTTGTGGTTTACTCAGCTCTCTGGTGTTGACTATAATAAGACCTTCGACCCCATGGTGAAGTCAGCCACTGTTTGCACCGTTTTGTCTCCGGCTCTCTCGCGGTCTTGGCATGTCCAGCAGTCGTTTTGTCTTCGGCTCTCTCGCGGTCTTGGCATGTCCAGCAACTGGACGTCAAGAACGCCTTTCTCGGTGGCACTCTGACTGAGACAATGTATTGCAACCAGTTGATCGATTTCGTGGACCCCGCTCATCCGAACATGGTCTGCAAGCTCCAAAAGTTGTTGTATAGAGTAGGCACCTTAGGTTTGGTACAGTCGCTTTACCTCCTTGGTCTCCCTTGGCTTTGTCGAGGCCAAGTCGGACACGTCGTGGTTCGTCCATCGTCACGGTGGTGACACAATGTACCTCCTTTTGTATGTTGATGACATTGTCCTCATGGCCTCCGGTCCTGCCCTCTTACAACAGACCATCTCAGCCTTGCATCAGGATTTTGCTATGACGGATTTGGAACAACATTACTTCCTGGGCGTTGCCATTGAGCACCGCCCCCACAACCTCTTCCTTAAGCAGCGAGCATACATTCTGGATCTTGAGCGGGCTAGCATGGTTGTAGGCCTGGGCGTTCGGTTAACCGAATTATTTCGGTTTGGTTTCTCGATTTTTTTAGAAAATCGGTTAGTGGAAAATGAAAGCCGAAATAGTGCATTCAAATAAGAAATTGGTGCCTCGGTTAACCGATAATTTTGGTTCGGTTTTCGGTTAAACCGAAGAAACCGAACAACATCATGGTGTACATATCAAACACAATTGGATTGTCGGTCTAAAAAATACTAAATATAGTATTATATGGTTTTTATTGAAAAACGACATTTCTTTTATGTACTTCCTCACAAAAAAAGATTGTGAGGTCCGGTACGTGACAGGATGAGGATTGAGGGGAGGGCTTGACGCTTGAGCCCATGAGACCGTGACCATCAAACTGCTTGGTCGCACTTTTTCGCAGGGTTGCAGCTGCTTGCTTGTGTTGTGCACCACGCAGCCGAGAAGGCTCACGGAGTGATGAGCTGCCTCCTGGGCCCGCGAGCGTGGAGCCATGATCTTTATGAAGTGTCGACGCCTGACGGGATTGAACAAGGGTGCTCTCAACTTGCCTCATGGGCCTGACAACATGATGGGCTGAGAAGACTTGGGCTAAAATGGAATTCTGGACTAGTGGCTAATAGTTCGGTTTTTTGGTTTAAACCAAACTAAATTTCGGCTTCTAAAAAATGGTAACCGAAGAATAGAACGGTTTGGTCAGTTTCGGTTTTTTCAGTTTCGGTTCTGATTTTTTCGGTTTCAGTGTTCAGTTTTCGATTTTTATTCCCAGTCCTACATGGCTGATTGTGCAAGCCTTGCTCCACCCTGGTGGATACACAGGCTAAGGTCTAGTGCGCCTCTGGTGCCCCTATCAGTGATCCCACTCATACTGAAACCTCGATAGCGCTCTCCAGTACCTCACCTTCACTAGGCTAGATATCTCCTATGATGTTTAGTAGTTGTGTCTCCACATGCATATGCATGATCCACGAGAGCCACACCTCACCACTATGAAGCAAATTCTTCGGTACCTCCAGGACATCCTCGATTACGGTGCTCCTTGCCCGGACACACATCGCTCCACTTCTGGGTTGACGTCTTCCTAGGCGGGCAACCTTGTCTCCTAGTTGTCGAAGTGACAGTCTGTCGTCTCTCGCTCGACTAGTGTGTTGCCACTAGTGATGTCTGTGTCCTTCACGTGCCGACGACTTCTTAGTTCACCAACATCTTCGCCAAGGGCCTCCCTCGTTGTTCTCGGAGTTTCGCTCCAGTCCCAACAACTATCGTCACTAGAGTTTCGAATGCGAGGGGTGTAGTGTATTGTTTCCTATTGTGCCTAGACTTTGTATCCAACCCACTATAGGCCTACTATATGTATTTACAAACATTATGTTCAATACTATGGAACATTCTTCCTCCAATAAAAACTAATTACCAAAAAGATAAGCTCAAAGATCATTGTGTAGGACATGGATACATACCTTCATATATGTTTTTACATAAGAAAGTGAATCTGGAACAGACCAATTCTTGTAGTGGCCCAGAGTTATCTCCATGTGATATAGTTTAGGACCCAGAGAGAGATCAGCAGCAGAAATTATTCCACCATTAATAAATGGACCCTGCACCAGTGTCTCAGAATTACACGGCAAATTTGAGATAAGCCACAGAAAAACGAATACTTAGTTACCAAATATAAGTTAAGATATCATATAACTATAAAGGTTCATGTGAAGTTGACATCATCTTTCATATGGATTGAATGTAAATTAAGATATCACATAACTAATTCATCTTAGCTGATATAAAACTTGAATCATGTTTGTATAAGTTTGAACAGAACTCAAGGTTTCCATTTGTCATTGTTGATGCAAGGCAAATGATAAATCGCCATATTCTGTATTTGAGAAGCGCTCATGTTATATTAAACAAACCAAGGGTCTTGAAAGTTTAAATTTTCCATATGGACATTTGGTTTATTAAAACTAAGTAGTTTGATATGAGCAAAAAGGCGACTTTTGGAATCATTGTAGGGTAAAACTACATTTTAGATGACTAATAGTATATGCAGTGCATCACCCATTATGACCACAGGGGGATATTAGCCTGTCAGCTTCTTCTCTAGTCTCACCGCCTGCAGTGCTGCCATTGTAACTGCAGAGGGTTGTTAGAGTAAATAGGAACAGTACCACATTGTCTCCTATACCAGTTCTAGCCACGGGTGTTAGAGGAACTACACAAACTAGAGGAGCTGTTGAGGGGGGCTGATCTCACTACACTGCCTGATGGCGCACCTGTTGCTTCGAGGTGACAACCATAAGCTCTCGACAAGGATGATTGTTGGGCACTGACGCGCCGTCAGGTGGACCCAAACACTTAGTGACAAAAAGCAGAGCATGAGAGGGCAACAAGACGGTTGGTGGGAACGGTAGCTTCTCGTTATGCGTGTCTCATTTGGCTATAGGACGGGCGTATTTATAGGCCCGTCCAGGGGTACGTGGTCCAAATTACGACCCTACCCCTATCTACCAACTATATCCAAAGAATATTCCATGTAACGGAGTAATTACAGCGCCATCCGTGCAGCAGACGACACACACTAATTTACACACCCGCGCGTTACGCCGACAGGTGGGCCCACGAAGCATAACTGCTGACGATGTCCGCAAGAGTCTTCGTGCAAGCTTCCTATCAGTCAACAGCTAGACACGGGGGTAGGGAAAGAGTCGCCTCCGGAGTATGACGGAGTCCCCAGATGCCCTTTGGCCGGCTGGGCTGAACGGAGGTTTAGCGAGGGCTCCCCTTTCGATGCGTCGCCAAGGGTGACAAGGACTTCACTCCCGGGATGTAGCGAAGTCTTTGTCGTTCCGTTGCCGCCTGGCGCGGCCCCTCAATGCCGGGCCCGCTCGATGAAGGCCTCTTTGGTCGGGGTCTCTGCACTAGTGAACCTGCGAAGGCAATAAATGGCAAAGGGGGGTTTACGTTAGTTTAGAACCAGGGCGAGTTTAGACTCCACTCAACATGGTCTTCGCTCTACGATCGAGGTTGTGTTCGGTCTCCTCCCCAACAAAGATCTACAGAGCTTTGGTCTGAGGGGAACATGAACTACCCTCCTTTGCTTTTGTTTGGCATAACTTCACCCCTCCTAGAGTAAAGTTGGCCACTAAATGCAACACTAGCTTGGTGAAAAAGAGGATCATCTAGGACGCCGCTTGTGACCTGTGCGGGGCACCAGAAGAGAAAGGCGACCATATCATCTATCTTTGCGCATCAATTCTGGGACCGAATTGGGTGGAGAGCGGACTCAGTCACCGCGGTTGATGCGATCTAGACATCTGGGATGTTGGAAGGAATGTTGGTAGGTGTTGTTACGACCCTTCTACTTTGCTGCTGGGAATTCTAGAAACACAGGCACGACGTCAAGTTCCAAAAAATGTCGCCTAAAAAATTGATCGCCTCTTGGCCAAATGCAACAGACACCGCTAAGCTCTGACAGTGCCGCTTGCCTAGACACATGACTAGGGGCTAAATGAAATCTAGAGATCTCAATTTTGGAAGTAATCTTACTCCCCCCTGCTTAATATCTTGTAAACTCCTTGGTTTAAGGCAAACATCTGGGTCCATGACCCTCCACAACAGATATCCCCCAGCGTCAGTGGTAATACACCAGGTCAGGACCCCCCTGCTCTTCAAAAAAATGTGCACCAGCTGATGGATTCTAGAGAACTTTGCAATTTTTTTGTCTTGACATCAAACATGATATAATCCATGCAACAATGCACAAGAATCTGAACACCTATGTAGATATGATAAGTAGAAGGGGGCTGCAGAAATTATAGAAATACTGCAGCTCATGCAAAACAATTGTACTATCATGAACCATTCATGTAGCATTACAATTGCTACCAACCCACTTACATTGTCTTTTAGATAACTATCAAATGAAGTAAGCTCATTAAGTAGTGCCTCTTCTGTTCCATCGCTTGGATCTTTGCTTTTGAGGAAACCAATGAAAGTGGAAAATATTTTTGATCCACTGTAATGAAATTTATTCACAATAGTTATGACGCTCATAATAATAGAACTGTGAGTATTAACAAAATAAAAAAATAACAGGCAAAAGTTGTAGATGACCTCAAGATACAAATCAAATAACATTTGCAAGTAGGATATACCAATAAAGTCACTAATTTAGTGTCGTAGATACCAGCTCTGTTAATGATAAGGCATATTTTTGTACAACCACAAAGAATGACTAACATATTCTGTTAAGGAGATATGGAAAGAAAAATATAATAGTTTGTATGCTTTTTTAGGTAATGAGAAGTTCCATCTTTAGTCCTCTTCATAAAGAGGCATCAGTCCCCAAATAATACAAACACACCCAAAGTTTAAACGCTTAGACCAGTTCGTCATGCATAAATGCTCAGCACGAAAATGAAACAGATAATGATAGAGAAATTAGCACAAAATATGTGTGGATGACTCAACATTTGAAACATGAGTGCTGAACACCCTTACATAAGTGCAAAACAGGAGTTATTAATTAGGGCACTGGAAATATCACATACACTGAAGCTTTTTCTGGTGGAGTTGCCAAGGGTGGTTCAGGGTATTTCTCCTCTAATGCTTGTGTTATAACATCAGAATCAACAATCCATTTTTCCTCGAGCTTCACGATAGGCACTTTACCTTCTGGGTTGATTTCAAATAACCTAATGAAGCAAGACAAAAGCATGATGGTTCATGGGCTCACGGCCATGGAACTATCAACCAGAAAAACAGCCAGTAATAATCTGAACAGAAAGGTTAGGCATGTCTTGCAGATAGGTACCAATCTGGCTTATTAGCTAGATCAACTAGCTTCAGATCATAAGGCAGATGCTTCTCCTCTATAGTCAACAAAACCCTCTGTGTGAAAGGACCTGTGGCCAACATGTGAAATTTAATTCAGACTGTCAAGTATTTCAATAATCAGAGCAAAAAAACTTGTGATGCAGTTAAAAACCTTAAGCTCTGGTGTTACATTCTCGTATAAAGGAAACAGGATTCACACACACTTCCATTCTGGTAATATCAATGTAGCCCAACAGTAAGAAACAGATGCCAATATTAATCTTTCAAATGTCTATTTCAAAACTCCCCAACCCACCCCTCTTTGTCTCTGTTTTAAAGGAGATGTGACCAACCCATGCCGTCTAAGTGAAACAGTGTTTGGGTAACCGTTAATATCTACTCGTATTATTAAACTCACTACTAATAAGAAAATATGATGATGCCTAATGTTGTACTGTGAATTATGCTGGCAGTAGTTTCCCTACTTGAGTAAAGCATGTACCAGACTGCAGAGCAAGTTTTGTTATTAATAAGCAAAAACAGATTAGAAAAAGATAAACCTACTCTAGTTTGTTTCTGAATGCTGCTATTCTATTTCTACCACAGAAACAGTTATTCTGTGAAAGTTAATACTGCCAGTACAAAAATATTTTGTTTTTCTATACAAAATGAGCTCTTTTATTCTTACATTCTATCAGTCCTTCCAGATGGCATAAATTGACAACAAGGACTACCAATACAGCTTAAGTATACAGAAACCCAGGAAGGGACAATACCCAGAATCCAGAACCTTTTTCGTCATTAAGGCATTAACACATTCTATAGTCTCCATTAAAGCTTAAAAGAGGATTAGGGCAGGAGACAGACAAGAAATTTCACTCCAAAGAAAATCTTAAGATGTTCATCTCTTAATATACTATACTACATTAATATCAAACTTCACCAAAACACTGAAAGAACAAATCACCCACCTTCACCAAGCACTAGAAAAAATTCTCCAAGTATAAACTCATCATACAAGTACACCATTGAGTTTTCTATGCACTGCTGTTGGCTAAATGATTCAGAGAACATACACTGTTTATATTGTCATGAAGATGATCAATAAAACAAGTGCACTAAATCAAACACTATTTACCAAAAAAATGGCTTGGTGCAGACTGCAAGACCAAGAACCTTTGGATTTTCCATGCATTGCTGTTGGCTAAATGATTCAGAGCATACTCACTTAGTCACTTTATATTGTCATGAAGATGATGACCAAAACAAGTGCACTAAATCAAGCGTTATTTACCAAAAAATTGGCTTGGTGCAGACTGCAGGAACAAACTATGTGCTGAAATAACTACATCCACACCGCAGACACGTCAAAGGCAGGGTCAGCCCTGAGGGGGGCAGGGTGGGCGGCCGCCCTGGCCCCTAAATATATATCGAGTATATGATGTATGCTCTGAATTTTTAGTAATTGGTTTTAATTTACTCATCATTCAATAGTCTATTCGTTAGCTATTCGTTAACTGCAGCTTGTTGGAAATCTAAGAAACGAATCGATGAGCCTGCCGCAGTTTTAGAGGAAACAAATTGTCGCAAACTGCTAGTGCGACGCGGCGACACGCTGAGTGCATGTAAGCATGTTCATTAGATGCTTGTAGCCATAGTGTATAATGTACTAGTCCTTGTATTATATGTGTGTGTATTTTATTCAATCTCACGGATTCATGATTGATAATTGATTATTCTATATAGGGTTCAAAAGCCAAAAAATTGTCCCAAACCCTTATCTTACATTGGCACTAAGTGATTGAAAGGCCAAGATAAGATATTTTTGGATGGAGCATTGTCCACCATAGTTATTAAGGTGGTAAGGCGACATAAGATGACCGACCCCCTTTTTACCTTTTAGGCGATAAAGCGTAAGGCGGGACGACACCTTAATAATATAGATAAATATATAAATTAGATCAAATAATATATATATATATATATCACCAATTTAAAGTTAATAAGCAAGCTAGCATAATAGTAAAACCTATTAGGTCCATTTCAGCCTACTAGAAAAAAGAAAAAAAACACAACAGCCCAACCCAGCCCAAAACACTAGAAAACCTAAAACCTACCACAACCCCTCTCCTCTCACTCAGCCGCCACCAGCCTAGCACAGCCAACAGGTCTCTCTCTCTCTCTCTCTCCCTCCCTCTCTCTCTCTCTCTCTCTCTCTCTCTCTCTCTCTCTCTCTCTCTCTCTCTCTCTCTCTCTCTCTCTCTCTCTCTCTCTCTCTCTCTCTCTCCCTCCCTCTCTCTCTCTCCCTCTCTCCCTCCCTCTCCCTCCCTCCCTCTCTCTCTCTCTCTCTCTCTCTCTCTCTCTCTCTCCCCCTCTCCCCTCACCAGTCACCACCACGCCGCCTCCTCTCTCCCTATCCCCTGCGCCGCCACTCTCCCTCCATCCCCGTGTTCAGAACTCTGCACGGCGCCTCTCCCAGCTCTCTCCCTCTCCCCGCTGGTGCTCGTCCCTTTCTCCTGTGCCGGCGCTGCCCCACCACGCTGCTGCAGCCGCCGCTGCCGTGCTGCTGGAGCTGCCGTCGAACCGCTGCCAGCCTCCGGCAGCCTCTACCACTCACCTTAGGTGTAGGCGATGCCTTAACAACTATGTTGTCCGCTATATGAATTTTCGAGCATGCCAAAGAGGTGGATTGTTATCCTAATGTCTCTATTGCATATCAAATCTTATTTATTGTGTCAGTGATTGTTCCATCTGTCAAAAAAAACTTTTTAAGACTAAAATTAGGGAAAAAACTATTTGAGATCAACAATTATGTGTTCATAAGTTTCCATATATAAGTATATATATTATACATATAGACACGCATGGAGATAGGAGGGCCCCAATATTAACTTTCGTTCAGGGCCCCAAAAATACCAGGATCGGCCCTAGTCAAAGGCTGCTGTTTAACTAAAATCTAGCTCCACATATTTCATGCAATATCAGGTTATTATGTTTTTCACGTGCCATCATAAAAGCACATACGGGTCATGATACCAACACAAAAATCAATCCATTATACCATCGCTCTAAAAGTGAAAGAAAGCCTATCATTTGCAGTTGCACTGATAACGCAGCAAATTAAAATCTCGCCTATTCCAAATAGCTAACAACGCAAGCAGAACTATTGTCAGTTAACCTTGCATTCTATAAATTACATTTACCCAGCGCGCGCGCGAGAGAGAGAGAGAGAGCTCACAGTCTCCGAGGCGGCCAGGGATGGTGATGGACTCCTTAGCGCAGACCTCAAGGGGCTGGGCCGAGGCGCGGGCCACATACAAGCGGCGCTGCGGCGCGGCACGGGGCAGAAGGCAGCCGCGGGAGCGGCGGAAGGTGGTAGCGAGCAGCGCCGAGGAGGGGCCAGCAGTCGAGGCGGCGGCGGAGGTGCCGCGGAGGAGGACGGCCATGTTTAACTCGCCGGAGCAAGTCGGCGCGGGGGAGGATGCGGTTCAGTCACAAAGGGAGCACGCAGCGAGCGGTTGCAGCTGCGAAGGGGAGAGAAAAGCTTATCTGACCCGTGGCACGGGCTTGTTTGGCTGCGTTCGATAACCGTGGATATTTAGTAATTTGTGTTGAGAACTACGTCACCATGGATTATCAGATTCGCTCTCTTCTCTTCCGTCAGTAGTAGAGACGCGAGAAGCTGTAGATACACACGAGACACAGGATATAGGGTTGGGCCTCTGGCCTCTTTCTGATCTCTGTATTATAAGGGGTGTACAGGTTTCTTATATAGAGATGTGAGACCCTTCAGGGGCAAAGCAGATATTTGCCCACATAACCCTAACTAGGGTTACTTAACACTCCCCCTTGGGCAAATACCACGACCAACACATGCCTCGTTAAAACTCCGAAAAACCCAGTGGGAAAAATGTGGAGAAAGAGTGCATGGTGATACAAATTGCATTTGCACTTTGTTGCCTCGTTAAAAACCTCATGTGAGAAACTTCAAGAAAACTCACCAAGGGAAAAGAGTACAACAGCTGTCATCAGGACAGATTTTGATCCTCTAGGATCTAGATTCTGTCGAATCTTCTACAAGAGCTAACTTTAGAAATGTGCCCCCTGATCCTTGCAAAACCGCATCAATAAGGCAAAACATCTTCTTCTAGTCTAGAAGTATATGCACATAAAGATTTAGCAAACAGATTGCATATCCTTGCAAGGACTATTTCAGGAACTTTACCACTACTCACTTCTAGGATATACGAGGTAAGTGCATGTATCAATATAAATAAGCCACTTTGACCGATGGTGTTCGATCGTCTAGATTTATATATTCGATAGAAAGTTCCATAAAGGTTCACATATTGATCATCAAGCTCACGCCTTCAGGGCGTAGAATATAACATTTATTGTCTCACGATTATGATCAATATAAGCATTCGCTCCCCCTGATAATGACATCTGTCAAAGTCGTTATCCCTCATAACTCAAGCATATTCTTCAAGATATATGTCTCATTGTTCATCTGTAATAAGGAGAATGGATGAGGTTGGGGTGCTATCATTTTCTATCTTACACCACAATTTATACATAGTTGTGCAAAGCAAATAACATGTCCTTCAATAGGACTTAGGGGATAATATAGTTGCAATAGTACATATTCTAAATATGACACATCGCTCTAGGTGTTCATCCATTGCAACATCTATGATGGTGTAACAAAAGTCCATCAAAGATCGTAATCCATCAGAGATTTTTCATCGATTAGATACATCGTTATAGTCTGTCATTCTAGCATAATGGAGATATTTTGCCAATAACACCTAAACCTTATAGGTTTTTGCCATCAGGGCTTTAGAGGATACCTGTCGGAGAGGAAATCTCCGGCCGGGTGGCGGAATGCACCCACCCTAAATCCTAAGATGAGGAAGGGGCTAAGCGTTTTGCCTGTTACGAGATTGGGGGATGAACACACAAGAACACAAAGATTTAGATTGGTTCGGGCCGCCGGAGCATAATACCCTACTCCACTGTGTGTTGTATTGCTGTGAGAGCTTGAGAGCTGAGAATCTAAGTTGGCCTATGTGGGTCTGCCTTGTAACGTCATGTGCCCTCCCTTTTATAGACCAAGGAGGGGACATACAAGAGCACTGGGCCCTGACAGGTGGGCTCAGGGGCAAAATGGAGGGAAATAACTAACGCCTGCAACGTCTGGGTGATCTTCGAGTGTAGTAATATCTGTAGCGCTTACAGTATTGAGTTCTCGCGGCTGCTTCCTCGGTAGCGCGCGAGCCATCATGAGTGCAGAACATGCGGCAGTATGGACACGCCACCTGCCAATAGATTGGACAGGCTCGCCGCCTGCAGGATGGCCCGGTCGCTGTCCACCAGAGGAATAGAGAGAGGGCTCATTAAATGCTGAGGCGGCACATTGTCTGCCAGTGGAGTGGACAGGACACATTAAATGCTGAGGCGACACATCGCCTGTCAGTGGGATGGACAGGCAGTGCGCCCTATCCGTATTTAATGCTGAGGTAGCGTAGCTTGCGGCGTAGCCCGCGGTGCGGCCCACGGCGCAGAGGCCATACGTCAGGCTCCGCTCGTTGGCTTACGTCACGGGCCGTTGGCCACGTGGCGGCATCGGGTCTCCGCCTGGGCAAGGAGCAGAAGCGTACAAGATGGGATCCGGGCACATGTCAGCACTGGACCCTAGCCTGGTCCTTGACCAGGGCTTAAGCTTTTCTTGCCTTGGAATTCTGGGACCCTGCCGCGGGCAGTCCGGACCCCACGTAGGGGTTCCAGACTCCATCCCACGGACCCGGCCTGCACACGTGGTGGCCCCGGACCTCCCTGGGGGTCCCGGCTGCATACCCAGAGGTCCGGCGCTCTCCCATGAGGGTTCGGACTTACTATTGACATCCTGGAGCATTCTTTCTTTCCTGGACACGTGGCGGCTCCAGACCCGCCCATGTGGTGCGGTCGGGCGCTACTGTGGACGCTGAGTAGCGGTCCATGACTGGGTCGAGTCATGGCCTGGTCCCGGTCGCGGCATTATTGCTGCGCGGCTAAAAGATAGCCACGTGGCCACTACGTCTTGATACAGTAGTAGGGGGTACCCCTGTTCGAGGGTACCGACAATACCGTAATTCCACATCTAGTGGAAATTACCATGAGTAAAACTCATGGAATGCACATGTGCTTATTCGGTGAACTTCAAGTCCTTTGGTACCTCATCTTATTCCTTTTCGGGTCTATATAGGTCTTTATCCCTGTATAGGGATTATCCAACTTTGGTGTTTAACACAGACTTTATTTCTTCTGGAAAGGTTCCATTAAGGAACTATAATCTCATCTAGGAGATATTCTCTCTACATAGGAGAGTGTTCATTCGTCAGGAATGTATTATTCGGTACGAGATGTATATGTTGCATATTTATAATTCAAAGATATGGGTCCTCATAGGATCTCATGACGGATCTTCAGAATCCTATTAACTGCATATTTTAATTCATGCCATTTGCCAGATATATTACATAGCGGAACAGTGTTTATTCAACACATATGTGGGATGGGTCTCTCACAAGACCACTTGAACCATCGCATTCACCACACATTATTTCAATAATTCCCATAAATGTTCGAACTTCTAGCTCGTGATTTTTATTTTTCGATTATTGGTTCAACCTCGATTGCATTTATCAATGACTCATGCCTAGGACTTTGTTTTGGATCCATTTGCAATCTAGAGGGGCAAGATAGGTGTCGACATATTTGTCTCCCACATTTAATAATGATCTCCGCCATTTCCCAAAACGAAAGATTCATTGTTCTGTATTCCCATCACAATGATATTGCGCGCATTGCTAGGAATTTCATCATCAAGATGAACCTCTTCGTGAGGCAAATCACCATCAGGGTGAATTAATCGAAGGAGAGTTATCACAGACCACGTGAATCTGCAATCAGAACATATGCTTTGACTAAGGCTAATGGATCATATTCGCAGGCGTCCCCGTGGAATAGATCAAATGTCAATAAGTCAAATTTGGATATGATATTAATCCTGGGTATATCCACATGTACATCAGGTAGAAGCATTCAAACCAATATGGTTAATCCTCAACGATTTCTGGCAAACTCCATATACACAGGAGTACACACTGAACGATAGGTTCAGTTTGGCTTTTGTGTGTTTTATAGAATATTGAGGCATTCCACTAGATGGACATTCCTCCCCCCTAATGCCGAGATGTTTTAAAAACATACAGATAAAATCCCCAACCACAATCATCCAGTTGTGGCCAATGTATGCTATTGTGGTGATTTATTTGGGAAATATTATGCACATTACAGATCAGGGTTTTATGCAGTGAGCTTTGAACTTAGATTAATGTAGTGGCATGAATACTACATATTTTTCCTTCAACATAAAGGGTTAGTCTCAACATCCAGCGAGACACGCAACAACAAGTTGCTTCGTGGTTACAATTCTGCAAACTTATTGTTATTATTACCAAATGCACATTCAATCATTAAGATTTAGACTAACATGCACAACACTATTTTATCCACAAGGATCCTTCAGGGGCTCATGAATACCATTCGTCGTTTGGAGCCATTAGTTGACTTCAGATCAACAAGTAAAATGACCATCAGGGTCTAACACTCACAAAGACATTCACTGGTTGCATTGTGCTTTTAAGCACATAAGAAAATATGTGTGTAGATAATGGTAGTAAAGTGCATGGCATCAGGCCAATGCTGCCAAGCAAATATTTTTATATGCATAGATGTATAGTCCAGCTCGTTTTATCACTGCCCATGGTTTACCCAATTACTCATACTGTTCTAAAATTAGGTATCAATTTGTGCAACATTTTTAGGTATTATAATTTTGAGAGAGAATTTATAACAATTGTTAATAATTTATGATGCTGCCAGCAGGGCAAACATTTCTCCTCATATTATATACCAATTTGTCTATAAAGCATTATTTTGATCTCTTCATTGTTCGGCAAAAAGAGAAGCTTTGGAATAGAACAGACAAGGCCAATAATTCGTTTTTATCTGGGAAAATCACCATCTAACTAGTTTTTCATGAAACAAATGATGATAACTGCTTGGCAAGAACGAAACAAGACTGGTATCCGCCTAGGATCCGTCTTCAACAACAGATAGTACTGCTCTCATATGAAGAAATCATCAGGAGTAGAGAGGATACAACAGGTATCTACAAGATCTTTATATTTCTATCACAAATTATCATCACTAGTAGTCTAGTGGTCAAGACATATGACTCTTCTGGCTCCGAGGACCAAGGACATGTTAATGTCTAATTTAGCTTCAAGCTCTGTGGTGATGTGTGATTTCATAGTTATTTGTCTACTCTTCTCACTTCTGGTAGATTGGAGGTAGATAGTGGTAAGCATGCCAAAGGGTGGAATTCAGTGTAGTTCGGCTACATAAACCCCAGGTATGTGTCTATTCAGGACCGACCTTTACCATTTAGCTTACAGTGTATACCAAACTTGTCAAAGGACTATCCGAGTCAATTCAGTGATTATAAGTATTTACAATTCCGAGAGATGTATGTGACACAAGCATAGAGGTCCTAGATAGAACGAGTAAAGTGGTTCGATGGGAACACACTATGGTTTTCACACCAACATAGTGAAAAAATTCTCAGAATAACCTCTCGGTATACTCGCAACTTCGTGTTGCTGGCGATTACATGTCCTTTTATCTCATAGTTTGCTTCATGTCATTTAGCGACAAAGAGAGCAATGTGCTAACATCTGGTTGAGCAACGTATGGCTGAGATTTATAGTCTTAAATCATTTGGTAAGGCCTTTTGCTTGCTAATAGAATCCCAATTTGTGATGTCTGCTATGCCAAAAAGGCTTTCATGCATTATATTATATATCTTCAGGTAAAACTTTATGCATGAAGAGAGAGCAGAAAATTAACTTATCTGTGTTTAATTGTATTTCAATTTAATTTCCCAGATTTCCAAGCACTATAGAGCTTGATATAGTTGTTATGGCTACTTGGTGATATATAAATATGATGCCACACAACACAGTCAAATAAATTATAGAGCCAAATAAAATTGTTTAAGAAGGTTGCAAATAATGTGACTTTAGGGGGGTTGAACAACCCACCACAATCTACACGAGTACAAGGTCTAGCTTATTTGGCGTCAACATGTGTTCGGCCATCAACGCTACGACAGTATAGCAAGCCTTCGTAATAAGCGCAACAGGCGTAGTCCTTCCGCAGGACTGACCTTTGCCTCTTCTCTACGCTTGCTCTACTGGAGCGCGCCGCCGAATAGCACAACGCCAGCGAAAGCCTCTTATCCGAGCCCCACAGGTACACGTCCGTGGTCGGATACAGGGTAGAGCCATGGAGGTACCGCGACAGGGGTAGATCACCGAGTCCTTCCGCGGGAACAGCCGGTCCAACTCCCCTGGTGCGCCGAGTTGAAGACGAGCCTAGACGCCATGTAATTGTTCGACTGGATGATCGCCCATAAACAGTACATCCAATCTACTTAGGAAGACATACCGTGTGACTGCGTAGAAAGGAAATCGAAGGCTATCACGTAGGATAGTTCGGCAAGGCCAGGAGACCTGCCGGCTTGATGGAGATTCGGTGCAGATCGAATCCATAGCAACGTCGAGGTAGAGCATGCTTAACGTGTTGAGAACTACATTACCACGGATCACCAGATTCGCTCCCTTCTCTCCCGTCAGTAGATTAGGCGCGAGAAGTCGTGGAAGACCCGTATCCCTTCCTAGAAGCACGACAGAGGAAACACACGAGACACGATGTAGGGTTGGGCCTTTGGCCTCTTTCTCTTCTCTATCTTATGAGGGGGTGTAGAGGTTCCTTATATAGAGATGTGAGACCCCTCAGGGGCAAAGCAGGTGTCGGTACCCTGAAACTAGGGTACCCCCCTGCTACTGTATAAAGACGCAGTACCCACGCGGCTATCTCTTAGTTGCGTGGTAGAAGTGCTGTGGGTGGGACCAGGCCATGACTCGCCCCAGCCTCGGGTGACTACTCTGGGTCCACAACAGCGCCTGACCCCGCCACATGGGCGGGTCCAGAGTTGCCACGTGTCCAGAGAAGGTGACATGCTCCAAGCCATCAACAGTGGGCCTGGACCCCCATGGGAGAGTGCCGGACCCCTGGATATGCAGTCTAGACCTCCAAGGTTGGTCCAGGACCCCCACGTGCACGGACCGGACCCCTAGAATCGGATCTGGACCCCCTGTATGGGGTCCAAGCCGCCCACAATGGGGTCCTGAGGTCCCAAGACAGAACACACCCAGGCCTTAGGTCTGGTGCCGACACGTGTCCGGACCTAGTCTGGTAGGTTCCGGACCTATCCACGTATACTCTTGCTCCCCGCTCAGGCGGAGGCCCGATGCTGCCACATGGCATACTGCGCGTGGCATAAGCCAACGGACGAAACCTAGCGTGATGCCTCTGGGCTACGCGCGCCTCCGCATTCATTGCGGATAACACGTGCGCCTGACCATTCCGCTGATAGCTGGCACGTACAGTCCACGATACGCGGGCCATGCTGTTATCCACCATTACTCATACGTTTCGGCTATCAATGCTGCATGGACTGCGATCATCAAGGCTCCCGGTGATTGCTCAAGCGTTACTAGCATTAGTTACTCACATTATGCTCCTAGGCCCGCATGTCAGGGCTCAGCACCCTTGTATGTGCCTCCCTTAAACTATAAAAGGGAAGGCACACAACGTTACAGGGACAGGTTCCACACAAGTTTTTACACACAAGCTCACTCACTCAATACAATATACACACAGTGGAGGTAGGGTTTTACGCTCCGGCGGTCTGAACCACTCTAAACCCTCGTGTCCTCGTGTGTTGATCCACTTTCCAATAGACAGGCAAACCGCTAAGGCCCCCTCCCCATCTTAGGATTAGGGCGGGTGCATTCCGCCACCCGACCGGAAAAATTCCTCTCCGGCATTTGGCGCGCTAGGTAGGGGGCTCGGCTTTATGTTTTTCCATGTTTCCTTGCTCGGCACGATGGTCCAGATCGTCGAGCACCGTGGCTTGACTCCTGAGGACTTCCTGATGAAGGAAGAGGCACTACAACCTTTTAGGCCTTCTGTGACAAAATGATTATGTCACTAACTAGTGTTTATTTGTCACATGTTATGTTTTGGTGACGTCATTGTGACGAAAAAGCCATCGTCACAGAAGGTGCGTGTTAAATAGAGTACTATGACGATGATAAAAATTATCATAGATTCTATGACGCATACTAGCTTCGTCACTAAATCTATGACACTCTATTTCGTCATAATTGCCCCTGAAAATGTCACAATTCGTACTGACATGCATTGTCACGTGGCTAATGGTGATGATGTGGTATGTGACGTGGCATAATTGTTGTGACGAAGAATTTCGTCACAAATTGAAAGGTGTTGGCCGCTTATGTGGCAATACATTTGTGACAAAAAGTTTCGTCATAAAATGTGATGACATGGCAAGTGATGTGCTGACAAAGCATTTGTGAAAAATATAATCATCATCGCAAGTAATACATCATATGCATTCATATCATCATAGAATATTACACATCAGAACTAAAATATCATATGAATTTGTTCAACACAAATATTTCATCTAGAAGAGAATAATTGAAAGCTCTCTTGTGAGTTTTGGTGTTTGGATGACAACTCAATTAAAGGACTAACAAGTGTACTAAGTGTTGAACAGGTGCTTAAGGTAAAGCCTACAGGGTTCAACACAAGTGAACAAATGTGATGGTCCAAGAACTGGATTATGGATACATGATGGACATCACAAGTAAGATGGACATTGCATAAGTGAGACTCGGGTGCGTAGCTCGGAGACAACTGATCAAGCCAAGGACGGAGGCAAGAAAAGCTTCGAGGTACCAAGTGCACGGGAGAAGGTCAAGGAGGCTGAGGAACCCAAAGCCAAGGGTGAAGAAGAAGGCTTGCAAAGTCAAGGGTGATCGAGTTGAGAACAGCTACGGCACATCAAGGATCACTACATAAGAACGTGACTTACAGCCAATGAGGAAACAGCTACAGTTATGTGGTGTAAGTCATAAGGCTCAAGATCAAGCTCTAAGAAGGAGATCAAGGTCACTAGAAGGAGAACAAGTGTCAAAACCAGAACTGGAAGCAGCCCAAAAGAGCTAAGTTCACCTTAATCTTTAGTTTGGGTTGTTCCTATGTTTGGAGATGTTCTATGTGACCTTTGCAGGATGTTGGAGCCAAGTAATGTCAATCTAGATCAAGTCAAGCCGACTTGATGATTTATGAGTCCAACATCAAAGCTCAAGCATGTGAAATGCTATAGATTTAATGATCAAGAGTAAAGGTATGTTTCTAGGCCTTAGTACATTGGTTTTGTGTACTAATATACTTGTCTAAGTGTTAGAAACAGAAAGAAGAAGAAAAGAAAAGAGGAGAAAAAGACTTGGCTGAGTGCAGCCAAGACTCAGCTCAGTCTGGCACACCGGACTGTCCGGTGGTGCACCGGACAGTGTCCGGTGCGCCAGGCTGGCTCGACGTGAAGTAGCCGCTCTCGGGAATTCGCCGACGGCGTACGGCTAAAATTCACCGGACTGTCCGGTGTGCACCGGACTGTCCGGTGAGCCAACGGTCGGCCGGGCCAACGGTCGGCCGAGCGATCTGCGTGGGACACGTGGCCGAGCCAACGGCTAGATGGAGGCACCGGACTGTCCGGTGTGCACCGGACATGTCCGGTGCGCCAACGGCTCCAAGACTGCCAACGGTCGGCTTCGACGTAGAAGGAAAGAAATCGGGCATCGGACAGTGTCCGGTGTGCACCGGACTGTCCGGTGCGCCACCCGACAGAAAGAAAGTATTGCCTTCCAAATGGGATTCCAACGGCTCCTAGGCCCCTTGTGCCGATAAAAGGGATCCCTAGGCGCCTCAAGCAACATACAAGCGCAGCCAACAAGTGTAGACTTCACTCGAATCAATTCTCACTCTCCCTCTTGTGTGTAACTCTATAGTTTGTGTAGAAGGCACAGCTATAAGCCTTAAGAGAGAGGAGAAGTGCTGCTTAGAGCTAGAGCAAGGTCTTGAGCGTATCGTTACTCTGCCGGGGTGCTGCCAAGAAGTTTGTAAGCAGCCGCAGTTCTGTTGTAACCCCACTCAATAGTGAAAGGCTCTATCTGTCATACTGACAGATCTGAGCAAACGGAGGAAGGAGTTGAAATAGACTCCAAGCCCAGGTGTGGCTAACTCCAACGAGGACTAGGCAAGCATTTCAGGCTTGGCCGAACCTCGGGATAAATCCTTGCGTCTGTGTGCTCTGTTCTATATTGTACTCTGACTCTCTGTCCTACTCGCTTATATATCTGCACTTCACTACTTACTTGTGGTACTAGCTTTCCTTGAAGTGCAGGATATTCGTAAGACAGGAACTTCAATTCCACTGCAACCTACTCGAAGGATTCTTCACTCCACTGCGATCCTGTCTTCGAGTAGAGTAAGATTTAAGTTTTAAAGTGATAATTTTTATTCGCCTATTCACCCCCCCTCTAGGCGACATCTAGATCCTGTTCCCGGGCCAAAGGGAACTTTCAATTGGTATCAGAGCTAGGCCTCTCCAGTGTGGGCTTAGCCGTCCGGAGATAACGATGTCGTCACAAGAGGTAACTGTAGAAATTCTTTTAGGCGATGGCTCTAATTATAAATCTTGGTCTGTCTCTATTTATAATGCTTTCATGAGTGTTGATCCTGATTTGAGACAGATCTTTAGGAGAAGTATTTTTCCATCTGATATTAGTAAAAATCCCTCTAATGATGAACTAAGATGTTTTTCTCTCAATCACCGTGCTTGCAGCATCTTAGTTGATTCTCTTTCTAGAGGTGCTTATTTTGCCATCATGAGTAGTGGTAATGATTTAATTGTTGATGCTCATGATTTATGGAATAGAATTAAAGTAAAATATTGTGTGGCAAATTGTACTGCTTCTACTCCCCATATTGCTTGTGATACTAACCTTTCAAAAGGAGAAGATCAAGAACGATGGGCACCCAACGATGAATCCACCTCGTCGACAGGTTTGTCTTCCACTAGTTATAAGTGTCTTATTGCTAACAATGATGATGGAGACGAAAGCGATGATGAGGAGGAATATGAGGATAATAGCGAGGATGAGTCTTCATCACCACAAGGTACATTTTCCTGTACTGCTTCCACTAATAATAATGACAGGGAAAATAAGACCGGTGATGTGGAAGAAGAGGAGATTCGCCGGTTCTACACCCATCTCAACAAAGAAGACAAAGTGCTCTTGGTTAAATTGTTGAGGAGGAACAAGGAACAAGGCGAGACGCTTCTCAGGCTAGATGAGACTCTCATCAAAACCAACGACAGCCTGGAGAAGATGACCAAAGAACATGAGGAGCTAAAGTGCTCTCATGATAATTTGGTCCAACGGTATGATTCAATGTTAATTGAGCAAAGTAATAATTATGACGCTCTATCTAATGTTGCTCAACTTAAAACTGAAAATTCTATGCTTAGAAGTCAAGTAGAAACAATGAATTTAGAAAAACTTGCTCTAGGTGAAGAGTATGATATGTTGTCATATTCTCATAATAAACTAGTTGATGACCATATCATGCTTAATGTTGCTCATGAGGTTATAATTGTAAACTTAAATTCATGTGAACCTCATTCTCGCACGTGTGCGCATTTGAATTGTATATCATCATGTGCTAACCCCTGTTGCTCAAAAGAAAGCCAATCATTGATTGAGCAACAAGTTTTAGGGTCACAAGAGAAATTCTGTGGGAATAAGAAGCAACGACAACTGAGGAGAAGACACTTTGCTCAACTCTCTCAAGATATCCACGGGCGCGTGGTGAAGAAGCTTGAGAAAGGAAAAACTGCAGCAAGTGTCAAGCTCAACAAGAGAAATATTCCTAGAGATGAAGAAATCAACATGAGCTTTGAAAAAGGTAAAGATTCAATTAATCATGTTGTTTGCACTGACCCTCTCTCCATGTCATTCAAGTACACAAAGGGAAGAGGAAAAAGGAGGTGTTTCAAGTGCAAGAAGTTAGGCCACCTCATCGCGTCTTGTCCGTACAAAGACAAAAATGAAGGGACAAGGAGTTGTTTTGGATGCAACAATAAGGACCACATGATCACTTCATGTCCGGTCATGAAGAATCAAGGATGGGCATCCTCCAAAGTAACCCTCACCAAGGAAAATGACACACAGCAAGCGTCATGTCAAGTTGAGCGACGTTTCTGCTACAAGTGTGGTGAGCAGGGTCATCTATCCAAGGTATGTTACAAAGGTAAGATTCCTAAACAAGTGAATTTGTGTCAATCTTATTCGGATAGGAGACCCAAATCATACACTTGTGCTAGATCTATAACGAGATCACCTAGAACTAGCACAAAGGCAATTTGGGTACCAAAGGCACATTTACATGATCATTATGTACCCATCCCGAGATGGGTACCAAACTGTGCTAACTAGACCATGCAGGTGCCTTGAGATGGACTGGAGACCATGGGAGAGCTTAAGACGGTTATCTAAAACTCTATGCTTAAGCTGTTAATTGTTTTGGTGTTTATTGTCCCAAGGTTGAATTATTGTGAGACACTAATCCCATGTTCATCTCAAGTAAAATAAGGTGTATAGTTCCTTAATCATTATTGGTGAATCAAGTAAAAGGACTTTGATGAGAATCTACAACTAGCTCTCCAGAGGACGATACCCCGTGTATTTTAAGTACATAATTGCAATTTAGTATTGCTCTTAAATTGACTTGTTGTGCTTCCTGTCTTTGGAGTAGTTATGCTTTATGATTGCCTGTGTTAAATGTATCATAATGATGTTTGCTTAATCATGACTGATTCTATATAGGATATATCTTTTGAATCATTCATGGGTAGCTATCTCATTTGTTATATCCACAACGATTAACTCTCTTGGTGTATATGGATAAACTGTAACTTTTTGTAAATCATGCTATGTGCAATTATGACATTTTGTTTAGTCCATGTTCACATGATTACCCTAGTTTGGTACTGTGTGAATTTCAAATCCATGTTGTGCCCTTTTGAGCTATGAGGTGCGTAAGCAAAAGGAGCCCTGAAATGGCGATAACAAGGGCTCTCATAAGGGCAAAGGTATGGAAAATGGAGCTATGCAATTTCATTAAATATTCTTGAAATTCCATTCATTGTGATCATAGCTATGTTCTTGTCTTTCAATTGGTAATATCTTGGCTTAGGTAATTTATGCCTTTAAATTGTTGTTTCTTTTGTGCACCTAATAAACCTTCTTAATCATGACATGCTTAGATATTTCGCTTTATATACATGATTGTGTTGATCTTCAATTGGTATATGCAATGATAGTTAAATATGAAGCATGTACAGGTTAAGTAAATGTTAGACTTCCTTGAGTATTGAATTGGCTTAGGTGCCACTGAGGCATGCATTGTTGAATTTAGTCAACCCTTCATTTAGCCTTAAATTGGTGTTAAGTGGTTTTACAATTGATATTCAAATTGGCATCCTTGTGTGATGAAAGTGATAGAGTATGCCTTGACCAAGGTATGTTGTGATCCCCTCTAGTTCTAAGGAAGCTAGAATGTGCAAAGTGCAAGTCATTCAAATACTTGATGCACAACTTGAGGGGGAGCACACATAACTTGTGTCCTTTGAGACTAACTGTTTCTTGAGCGATCTTGTACAGTCTCTAGGTGGAAAAGAGAAGATAAGCAAGAAATGGAGCAATCTGGACTTGGGTACCTCTGTAAGTCAAGAAATTGGTATCTCAAGTTGTGAGTAAGTGCATATCTTTAGATTGCTCATGCTCTATAATATCTGGTGATAATAGATGCTTAAATATCATGGAGCCATGATAATAAATGAACTTTGCAATTGGTATCTTTCAATTGGTAGCCGTAATAGTTCGCTTCAATTGACATCTTTTGATAATCATGAGAATAGAAGTTTCTTCTTGTGCCCAATACTATAACTTGTTCTAAGTTTGATGTCTTAGCAACAAGAAAAAGTAAGGATAAAGAATCAGGCACAAGTGTGAAGAAGCTCTTGAGAGATTAGATACTTTCAAGATGGGAAGTACACTACAACATGGTAAAGGTACAAAGGGAGTATTAATCTTTTTGCATATATGTATCTTGCCTAAATGTTGATCGGGCATATGCTCAATAAGTAAGGGGGAGGTTTGATAGTCGTGTTCCTCCTTAACACCCTGCTGTCCCTTGACATCATCCTATGTTCTTGCTCGAGTATGGTTTTTGGTGTTTGATGTCAAAGGGGGAGAATTTGTGCATTAAAGCTTATCTCAACCTGAGAGGAAAGCTTATCCTAAGGGGTGATGTGTTAGTTTGAGCTTTGCCAAGTGTGATATTCATATGTCTCTTGCAGTATTATATGTGTTGCTCATATGGACTAGTGTTTCTGCTGCGATGAATTATTTGGCTTCTATAGTGTAATAGATAGTCATGTGGTTAATGGTGCTTTAAGATTGCTTTAAATTGGTATCCTAGTTTAAATTAGTATCTTAATGGTGAATAGTGGTAGGTTGATATTCCTGTGATATATCCACTAATTTGAATGGTGTTTAACTGTGATATATCCACTAATTTGAATGGTGTTTAACTCTGATTATGTGCATTTGTGTGTTTGATTATGTGCATTTGTGTGGTATAGTATCATGGTTTGATTCTTGACACATTGCATCCTAAAAAGTGCTAAGGTGGAGAAATGTTTCGAATTGCCTAAGTATGTGCAAATTGGCGTCTGAGGCCAAAATTAGGTTCTTGAAGTAAGCACATATTTAGGGGGAGCATTCTGATTCAAAATTTGTGCTTCAAATCTTATTCTTATGTAAGCTTTAATTGTGTTGCCATCAATCACCAAAAGGGGGAGATTGAAAGCTCTCTTGTGAGTTTTGGTGTTTGGATGACAACTCAATTAAAGGACTAACAAGTGTACTAAGTGTTGAACAGGTGCTTAAGGTAAAGCCTACAGGGTTCAACACAAGTGAACAAATGTGATGGTCCAAGAACTGGATTATGGATACATGATGGACATCACAAGTAAGATGGACATTGCATAAGTGAGACTCGGGTGCGTAGCTCGGAGACAACTGATCAAGCCAAGGACGGAGGCAAGAAAAGCTTCGAGGTACCAAGTGCACGGGAGAAGGTCAAGGAGGCTGAGGAACCCAAAGCCAAGGGTGAAGAAGAAGGCTTGCAAAGTCAAGGGTGATCGAGTTGAGAACAGCTACGGCACATCAAGGATCACTACATAAGAACGTGACTTACAGCCAATGAGGAAACAGCTACAGTTATGTGGTGTAAGTCATAAGGCTCAAGATCAAGCTCTAAGAAGGAGATCAAGGTCACTAGAAGGAGAACAAGTGTCAAAACCAGAACTGGAAGCAGCCCAAAAGAGCTAAGTTCACCTTAATCTTTAGTTTGGGTTGTTCCTATGTTTGGAGATGTTCTATGTGACCTTTGCAGGATGTTGGAGCCAAGTAATGTCAATCTAGATCAAGTCAAGCCGACTTGATGATTTATGAGTCCAACATCAAAGCTCAAGCATGTGAAATGCTATAGATTTAATGATCAAGAGTAAAGGTATGTTTCTAGGCCTTAGTACATTGGTTTTGTGTACTAATATACTTGTCTAAGTGTTAGAAACAGAAAGAAGAAGAAAAGAAAAGAGGAGAAAAAGACTTGGCTGAGTGCAGCCAAGACTCAGCTCAGTCTGGCACACCGGACTGTCCGGTGGTGCACCGGACAGTGTCCGGTGCGCCAGGCTGGCTCGGCGTGAAGTAGCCGCTCTCGGGAATTCGCCGACGGCGTACGGCTAAAATTCACCGGACTGTCCGGTGTGCACCGGACTGTCCGGTGAGCCAACGGTCGGCCGGGCCAACGGTCGGCCGAGCGATCTGCGTGGGACACGTGGCCGAGCCAACGGCTAGATGGAGGCACCGGACTGTCCGGTGTGCACCGGACATGTCCGGTGCGCCAACGGCTCCAAGACTGCCAACGGTCGGCTTCGACGTAGAAGGAAAGAAATCGGGCATCGGACAGTGTCCGGTGTGCACCGGACTGTCCGGTGCGCCACCCGACAGAAAGAAAGTATTGCCTTCCAAATGGGATTCCAACGGCTCCTAGGCCCCTTGTGCCGATAAAAGGGATCCCTAGGCGCCTCAAGCAACATACAAGCGCAGCCAACAAGTGTAGACTTCACTCGAATCAATTCTCACTCTCCCTCTTGTGTGTAACTCTATAGTTTGTGTAGAAGGCACAGCTATAAGCCTTAAGAGAGAGGAGAAGTGCTGCTTAGAGCTAGAGCAAGGTCTTGAGCGTATCGTTACTCTGCCGGGGTGCTGCCAAGAAGTTTGTAAGCAGCCGCGGTTCTGTTGTAACCCCACTCAATAGTGAAAGGCTCTATCTGTCATACTGACAGATCTGAGCAAACGGAGGAAGGAGTTGAAATAGACTCCAAGCCCAGGTGTGGCTAACTCCAACGAGGACTAGGCAAGCATTTCAGGCTTGGCCGAACCTCGGGATAAATCCTTGCGTCTGTGTGCTCTGTTCTGTATTGTACTCTGACTCTCTGTCCTACTCGCTTATATATCTACACTTCACTACTTACTTGTGGTACTAGCTTTCCTTGAAGTGCAGGATATTCGTAAGACAGGAACTTCAATTCCACTGCAACCTACTCGAAGGATTCTTCACTCCACTGCGATCCTGTCTTCGAGTAGAGTAAGATTTAAGTTTTAAAGTGATAATTTTTATTCGCCTATTCACCCCCCTCTAGGCGACATCTAGATCTTGTTCCCGGGCCAAAGGGAACTTTCAATAATATAACTTTAAAACATATATCTGCAAATCCTTTAACTTAAAATCCAAAACAAATCCAATAACTTCAACTCAAAGTATTAAACATTAAGCATAATTGAAAATGATCCTATAACTTCAAATCTAGAACTACTGTAACCAGCCACTATAGCAGCCATAAGGCTGCAGGTCCTATAGTGGTCAACCAGACTTAAGATGGAGGCACTTGGCCTCGATTGAAGCTTAATAGTTGACGAAGGAGGTTGTTATTTTCTTCCATCGACCTCTTCATACTATCAATGGTCTCATGAGATGCTTGTGCTTGAGCCTTCAAGGTTTCCACTTCTTCCCGAAGGCCATCTTTTTCTTGCTTCTCGGTCTCCAGTTCATCCTGAAGTTGTTGAACCTTTGCAGAAACAGTCGTTGTGGAGCTTTTCTTGGAGGCGGACTGAAGACCAACATTGCGTAGGAACACACTGGAGCCTGGTAGCACATTAGAAACAACTTCTGTAGGAGATTTTGGTTGTTGTCCATCCTGAACTGGTGCTGCTACCATTTCTTCCTTGTCAACCTAATATAAAATTTAAAGATTATTCATTAGTATAGTATACCACAAGTTGCAAGTTATGAGCACAAACATGAAAGGAAAACAAGCACTTACAATAGCTTTCTGAACATTTTCACTAAAACCTTTCTTTTTGCTACAATGCATCTCCTTGAAAAGATCTATTGCACTAGGTTCCGCATCCTTATATTTTTCTTGCTTCTGAAATGATATAAAATGAGTTCGGTGAGAATGGAGGTCTTGAAATAAGGTACAGGTAGGTTTTCAAAATAACAATTTAAAATGCATTTTAGATATGAACAGTGCTAAAGCATTTAAATAAAACTGTAAATGAAGCAATCAGGAACAACTATATGAGCAAACAAAGATGTTTAATTGTGCTTTGGTATACATAAATAGAAACATAGATGTTAGAGTCGATTGCTGCATATCTAAATGCTTTAGCAAGCTATATATATATATATATTTAAATGCTAGAGAGATGTTAGAGTCGATTACAGAAACAGAGATGTTAGAGATGTTAGAATCGAATACAGAAATAGAAAACAACAAGCTATACATTCTCTGTTATTATTGTTCTGTCTATCTAGTACTTGATCAATATATAGATGGACTTTTTGCAGAAAGAGCATGAGGAGCTGTACAATGCTCAAATAAGGAGGATTAGGATACTTGTAGGTACCGTAGCTACAACCTAAAACATTATAGTTTGGTGCAACCTAAAACACTATAGTTTGGTGGATGACCTATTAATCAACTATTAACAATACAATAAAACTGGCCACATACTGTAAGAGGAGCTCATTTTGCCAAACGGATTAAAACCATCTGTGGCTAGCCCAAGCCTTATATTCTAGGATCTTCTTGAAACCAATTATGTTTTCTGTCAAAGTCTTTCCATGCCTCACTGTCAGCTGGATGGCTAAGCTCATTTTCCACTTCTTTCCTCTTCAACTTGTGCCATTGTGCCTCCTCAGATATTTTTGCCGTAGCAAACATCCTCCTCAATCTAGGAATCAAAGGAAAATGCCGCAACACCTTCTGAGGACTCTTATTTCTTGCATCACCATCATTCCATCTTGATGCACCACAAACTGGACACTCATTATTTTTTTCATAATCCTTATGAAACAAAACATAATTATTGGGGCACACATGGATTGACTCATATCCAAGTCCCAATGCTTTGATAAGTTTCTTAGCTTCCTTATAAGATGCTGGTAAACAACACTATGGGAAAGCCAATGATAACAACTTTAGAATTGCGGAGAAAGCAACATTGCTGATCCGGTAAAAAGATTTGATATGAAGTAACTTAACAACAAAAGAAAATCTTGTGTACGATGCACCAGGGTGAAGTTCTTGCTCCATATCTTCCAATACAGCTGCAAACATAGATTTATGTGCACCTTCCTCTCTAGCTGTGAACAACTCTCATACCATATCAGGCAATCTATCTTCTAGGTTTTCAGACTCATTTATACTAATATCCTCATTCATACAATATTGTTCTTCTAGATGGTCAGCTTGTTGATTTATTACAGTATCAAATTGTGCCTCCCCATGATGTATCCACGTAGTGTACGTGCTTGCCATACCATGAATATGTAAATGATCCTCTATCTTTGACTTAGGTCTGGCAATCCGATTCAAACACTTTCGACAAGGACATAGTACCTCATCAATATCTGCAAAACGCTCTGAAATTAACTTCATGAAACTTTTCACTCCTGCGATATGCTGCTTGCTAAAACGCCTACTATTAATCCAAGATCTGTCCATCTACAAACACAAAAAAAACATGTGTCAATGTATGTTGTTGTTGATCAATTGTGCAAAAAAATTCTCAACACTATATGTTATTGCTAATATGAAATTCTGAACTTAGGGTACAACCCATATATCTACGCCAAACATAAATCAAGTCCATAGATAGCATACCAACTAAAGGTATATACTAAACATTAATTAAATTCCAAATTTTGTGAGAGCAGAAACTTATAGATGCTTATTTTCTTATTTTGTTTTTCATGCTGGGGTAATATTTGGCAATACAATTAATTGAACGAATATAGACTTTGCTAGTTGACATAATTAAACAATACAGAAATCAATTTCATACTACATATGAAGCAGGAAGGGGAAAGCGTCGAGGCTCACCAACCAATTCACTAGGGAGTCGGTGCGCCGCTGTCCGCCACCGTGCTGTTCGTCTACGCCCTGCCCGTCGTGCCATTTGCGGCTTGCCTGCTTGCCACACACACTGCCTCCTGCTCCCCTGCCTGCGCGCATCCGTCAGCCGTTGCGCTGCTCGCCGCTTGTCGTGCGCATTGCGTCGTGCCCTGCAGTGGCGGAGGACGAACCAAAATTAAGGTATTGCTAAAGTAATAATGGAAAAAATTCACAACAAAATCTAAAGCAATTCATAGCTATAGAATAAGTGATGAACAAGAGTCATGGCGATCATAATATAATTACATCTAAATGTTATATAGCGAATAAAATCCGGAAAAGAGAAAATGGACTAATAATGATAAATTGAAATAAAAACTGTGAAACAAGTGAAATGATATATCTTCAGTCGAGTCTAATTCTAATCGGTGAAAAGTTGTTGTACACATCTACACTTGCATTTACATGGTTGGCGAGTAGCTGCTGTAGAAGAATGAATTGAACGCACTGTTCGGTTGCGTATCGCATTTCAGTTCACAGCGTGTGAAACTAGCTAGGTGCTCCCAGATGGATGTTTCAGTTTTCAGGGTGGCTGTGAAGGTAGACCGACAGCGTACGATTTTGGCAGCATAAAATATGATAAATCAGTGCTAGAATTTCATCATAAAATTCATCTGGTTCCAGTTTTGCACTTGCAACGATCAAAAATTCAGGCAAACAAGGCCACTGAGCAAAATTTTCTAAGAATCAATCGGGTTGGGTGTTCTAGAATGAACTAATAACCTCTCGGATGAACTAATAATACTAATAATCTTTGGAGGTCGTAGAGCTTTTAGTTGCTTCTTGCTGCTTTGCTCTAGGCAGCTAGCGGGATGGATGGAACACCGCCAAACAGGAGCTGGGCAGAGGAGAGTACTAGGCTCGGACGGGGAGCGGGGCACACCTTGGCACGGCGGCGCTGGACGCACGGCACCTGGGCGCCGAAGAGGACCTAGCGGTGCTGGGCGACGCGGAGTAGAATATGCACTGCTCGCCGCTTGTCTGCGTCGTGCCCTACTGCCCTGCGTGGTGTGCCGGGCCGCCAGAGAGTCGGCCTCTCGCCTCTTGCCTCTGCCTCTCGCAAAACCCTAGCTAAGTACCAACGCTCGAATCTGCAGCAGCAGCATCCATGGACAGAACATAAGTCGCGTGAATTCCATCGGTAGCGGTGACGGCCAGGAACGAGCCGAGTGTACGCATAAAAGATACGATGTCCCACGTCCACACAAAAGATAATAATTGTCTGAATATTAACTAAATAGAAAGATGATATTAGCGCAATGGGTGGAACCTTACAGTATGAGTGCCTGGTCTTGGCAATATTATTTTATATTTTTGTTTCATGTCATACCAGCATCCAAATATGCCACGCGGCCACATATATAATTGCACTTGTGCAAAAAAATATTTTATATTTTTGTTTCATGAATTAAAAAAATATGACAAAATATGAAATGACAGCATATGGTCACAGTCATGGTACAAAAAGGTACTATGACAATTTATTCTTATGATAATTACGTATTGTCATTAAATACCATCACAAAGATGCCGATGTTCTAGATTATGACGATTTTAATGACAGATATTTTTTGCGTCACTATATTGGATCACCTCTCAGAAAACGTCATAAACAGAACTAATTTACGATGAAAGTATGTAGTGTCATTGTATATTCGTCATAGAAGGCATAAAAGCTTGTAGTGAGGCTGTGTCGCCCATGCCACGGGCCTCTAACCGCCTGCACCTGGTGCTGCTGCTATGCACGCTGCGCAGCAGCACACTCCCGCACAGTCGTCCCGGGCTCCATCAAGGGCTGCTCCCGGTGCGCTGTCTGTAGCCAGGGAGTTGCTGCGCCATCCTTCGAGTTCCACGGCCTCACTAGGGGCCATGAAGCAGTGGTACGACGATGTCGACCGTCTGCTCGGCATGCGCATTCTGGCTCGGCCAGACCCAGGCCTCGGTCATTCTGGCATCAACGTGAGGCGTCGGCATCAGTGCGCTCACCCTCGGTGAAGGCCGCACCGACTGAGGACCTGCGGGCGGAACTCAACCGTCGGCGTGCGGGTGAGGATGCCCCAATTTCTCTAGAGAAACCTGATGACCCGCGGACAGAACTCAACCGCAGGCGTGCGGGGGAGGACGCATAAGTCTCTCTAGAGAGGGCGCATGAGCGCCGGCTAAACCTCGAGGGTCGCAACCTCGAACAGGACTTCGCTCCGCTCGCGCCACAAACTCCAAGGGGTGCCCGAACCCACACGGGTGTCCCATTGGTCGGTGTGGGCTGTGCCGCACTAGCGAATCACCTCTGCGCGATGACTTGGCCGCCCAAGTTTCGGCCGCACCTGCCAGAGAAGTACGACGGTACGTCAAACCCGTCGGAATTTTTGCAGGTTTATGTCACTGTCATTACGGCAGCTGGTGGAAACACCGCTGTGATGGCAAGTTATTTCCATGTAGCCTTGACCGAGCCAGCCCGGACCTGGCTCATGAATCTGACCCTAGGGTCCGCCTACTTCTAGGAGGAGCTCTGTGCATGGTTCACAGCGAACTTTGCCAGTGCCTATCAGCAACATGGCGTGGAGGCTCATCTCCATGCTGTAAGGCAAGAACCCAAGGAGACACTCCGAGCTTTCATGGCTTGCTTCACCAAGGTATGTGGGACCATACCTCGCATCTTCTATGCCTCTATCATCACTGCTTTCCAACAAGGGGTGCGTGATGAGAAGATGCTAGAGAAGCTGGCGACACACGATGTGGAAACTATTACCACACACTTCGCTTTGGCTGACAAGTGCGCTAGAGCTGCCGAGGGTCGTGCATGGCACTCGGCACCATAGACCAGAGTTACCCAGATGGGTGGCTCGGGTCTCGCTACCCAGGGCTGTAGCAAGAAGAAGAAGAAGAAGAAGAACTGCGGCCATGAGAGGCCGCAGTCTGCTGCTATGGTCGCCGCAGCTGCGACTGGGGGCCGGAACGAGCGCAACAAGCGCCCACGGCCACAAGGAGGCAACAGTGGGTCGTGCCCTGTGCACCCCAACAGTCGCCACAGCGCTTCGGAGTGCCACGAGATCATCAAGCTCGTGAAGCACGTCAGTGAGCGACGCGAGCAGGCCTCTAGGGATGGCTCGCCGCCATGTCACCGGCCTGGCAAGGAGAAGGTCGATGAAGGCGACGCCACCGCGGGAGAACGGGACCTCGGGTATCTGTCACCTGAGGGGGTCCTCAAGGATGTCTTCACTTGAGACTCTGACTTTGGTGGCGAGATTGACCGCCGCAAGAAGCTGTACGTCATGTACGGTGGGAGCTAGGAGCTCACCTCCCGCAGGAACGTCAAGTCCCTACGCCGAGAGGTCCATTCAGCGGTCCTGGGGGTCCCGAAGGCTGCTCCACATCACCGGTGGAGGAGCACTACCATCTCCTTTGGGGCATCTGACTGCCCCGACAACATGGCAGGGGCTGGTATACTACCGCTCATCACCGCCCCTGTCATCGCCAACATGCGGTTGCACCATGTGCTGATTGACAGTGGGGCTAGGCTCAACATTATCAGCCATGCTACATTCAAGCAGCTGCAGATCCCAGGGTCCCAACTAGGACCCTCTCGTCCATTCTCCGAAGTGGGCCCACAGCCAGTGTATCCCCTTGGGAGCATCGCACTCTCGGTAACATTCGGAACCAAGGAAAACTTCCGCAAAGAGAACGTCCAGTTCGATGTCACGGAGGTTAACCTCCCATTCAATGCCATCATTGGCAGGCCGGTCCTGTACCGATTCATGGCCATTGCCCATTACGGGTATTTGGTCATCAAGATGCCGTCCCCAGCTGGGGTCCTCACCGTGCGGGGCGACCGTGCCGCTGCGGTAGCGGCTGTCGAGAAGCTGCACGCCCTGGCGGTGGAAGCTGCTCGCCCGGACGACGGGGGGAAGGACCCCTCGACCTCTGGTACCAAGGCGCCTGCCAAGGTGCCAAAGGTGCAGCCATCCAGAGCAGACGGCGGACCCATCAAGACCATCCAGGTTGGCGTGGACTCCTCCTAGACCACCCACATCGCGGGCAATCTGGAGGAGAAATAGGAACTCACGCTCGTCGCCTTCCTCCGGACAAATGTCGACGTTTTTGCATGGGAACCGTCATAGATGTCTGGGATCCTTAGGGAGGTGATTGAGCACCATCTGAAGATCCACCCTGATGCCAAACCGGTGAGTCAGAAGCCTCACAGACAGTCCGTTGAGCAACAGGATTTCATCCGTAAGGAGGTCCGGAAGCTGCTAGACGCCAGCTTCATCGAAGAGGTTCACCACCCCGTATGGCTGGCCAACCCAGTCATCGTACCAAAGGCAAACGGGAAGCTTTAGATGTGCATCGACTACACCAGCCTTAATAAGGCTTGTCCCAAGGACCCGTATCCACTTCCATGCATAGATCAAATCGTGGACTCTACTTCCGGGTGCAACCTTTTGTCCTTCTTAGATGCTTACTCTGGGTTCCATCAGATCCAAATGGCTAGGGAAGATAGGGAGCATACCACTTTTGTAACAATGGATGGGCTTTACTGCTATGTTGTAATGCCCTACGGTCTAAGAAACGCCTTGTCAACATTTGTACGGGCGATGAGTAAGACCTTCGGGGACCTCATTAGGGACAGGATAGAGATATATGTCGATGACATCGTAGTCAATACTAAGAGGGGGTCAACTTTGGTGGAAGACCTGACTCTGGTCTTTGACAAGCTACGGGCGACGCGCATGAAGCTGAACTCAGACAAGTGCGTCTTTGGTGTCTCCGTAGGAAAGTTGTTGGGATTCCTGGTTTCGCACCGGGGTATTGAAGCAAACCCAGAGAAGATCAGGGCAATTGAGGCAATGAGGCCTCCAGCCTGGATCAAGGACGTCCAGAAGCTTACGGGGTCCTTGGTCGCCCTTAGCCGCTTCATCTCACGGCTAGCTGAGAGGGCGCTACCCTTCTTCAAGCTCTTGCGGAAGTCTGGTCCATTCTCTTGGACCGAGGAGGCAGAATGTGCCTTCCAAGAGTTGAAGCAGCACCTTGTGTCCCTACCAATACTGGCAGCTCCAGAGCTAGGGGAGACACTGTACTTGTATATTGCAGTGGCTGCAGAGGCTGTGAGCATGGTGCTGGTCATTGAAAGGATGGAGCAACACTCCCAGGGGAGTCAGGAGGCTCCCCCAGAGGAAGGTGGTGGTCCGACCGCCATGAACCTTGAGGTCCCGAGGCCACCCGTAGGGGTCCGAACCATACAGAGGTCGGTCTACTACGTCAGCGAGGTCCTCCATGAGGCGAAGGCCAGGTATCTCGAGATGCACAAGCTTCTTTATGCTTGTCGCGTCCAGGAAGTTGCGCCACTATTTCTAGGCACACAGGGTTGTGGTGGTGACCTCCTTCCCATTAAGGGCCATCCTCCACAACTCTAATGCCACAGTCAATATCGCCAAGTGGGCAGCGGAGCTTGCAAAGTTCATCGCGGAGTGGACCCCTCCCCCGAGCGCTCTTGGGGGTCCGGGTCCCAATTCGGACCCCACATCTATGGAGCCCAGGGTCCCGGTCTTCACCAAGCCCCACTGGACGCTCTTCTTCAACGGGTCTGCCCGCGAGTAAGGTGGCGGTGCTGGGGTGGTCCTCGTCGACCCAAGCGGAGATCAAGTCAAGTACATGGTGCACCTCGAGTTCAAGGCCACTAATAACATGGCGGAATACAAGGCGCTGATCTTCGGCTTGTCTGTGGCCCTATCCTTAGGGATCCGCCAGCTCCTCGTGAAGGGGGACTCCCAGCTGATCATCAAGCAGGTCCGCGGGGAATGTAGCTACAACGAGCCTAGGCTCGCAGCTTACCTCCTCCACATGGGGAAGCTAGAAAAGGACTTCACTGCCCTGGAACTGCAACATGTTCCTCGGGCTGACAACTCAGCGGCAGATGAACTCTCCACGAGAGCATCAACTTGGGCACCCGTACCTGAGGGCATCTTCGAAAGACGGCTACTGAGGCCTACCGCCCAGCCTACCGAACTGGGCGAAGGGGGTGAGACTAGCACCACGAAGCTAGCGGTCCTGGTGGCGTATCATCAGTAGAACCCACCAAGGTTTGTGTGTGCTACAGGGGGCCCTGACTATCCCTTAGCGCCACAGCCAGTATCTCAGAGTGGTCCCGATGCATGGATCTCTGAGATCCGGGACTACCTAAAGGAAAATATCCTTCCTGAAGACCATGTGTCCGTAGAGCGCATAGTGCGGTTGGCTAAGCCATACGTGGTGGTGGAAGGGGATCTCTACCACCATGGCGCCAACGGCATTCTCATGCGATGCATTTCCCAGGAGGAGGGCCGTGAGTTGCTCACGAAGATCCATGGAGGTGAGTGCGAAAGTCATTCCTCATCCCGCACGCTGGTCGGTAAGGCCTTCCGGCACGGCTTCTACTAGCCAACCGCCCTCCAGGATGCAGCTGAGATGGTAAAGTCCTGCAAGGCGTGTCAGTTCCACACAAAGTAGATACACACAATAGCTCAGGCTCTACAGATGATTCCACCCTCCTGGCCAATCGCCGTATGGGGGGTGGATATCCTGGGACCATTCCCCAGGGCCGTCGGCGGGTACCGCTTCCTCTTCGTCGCCATCAACAAGTTCACAAAGTGGCCAGAGGCCACCCCTGTGGTCAATATCACCTAGGGTGTTGCTGTTGCTTTCCTAAGGTCGATTGTCTATATATTTGGGGTCCCAAGTCGTATCATTACGGACAACGGGACCCAGTTTACAAGTCGGCTCTTCCAGGAGTATTGCGAGGGCATTGGCACCCAGCTCTGCTTTGCGTCTGTGGCTCATCCCAGGAGCAACGGCCAGGTGGAGAGGGCAAATGCAGAAATCCTTAGGGGACTCAAGACACGCACCTATGACTGTTTGAAAAAGCATGGTGCAAATTGGGTCAATGAGCTTTCGTCTGTGCTTTGGAGAAACTGGACCACACCCAGCCGAGCTACCCGTTCTTCCTGGTCTACGGGGCCGAAGCCTGCCTTCCCCTGGAAATTATTATGGGCTCCCCACGAGTCCAGTCTTTCGATGAGTCTATGCAGGAACAACTACGGCGTGAGGATGTGGACTTCATCGACGAGCGCAGATGGCGAGCGGCGATCCGAAATGCACGGTACAACCAGGCGCTCAGGCGCTACCACCAACGGTTCGTGCATAGTAGGGAGCTCAGGGTCGTGGACCTGGTTCTAAGGCGAGTACTGAACCAAGAGGGGCTCCACAAACTCTCCCCCAGCTGGGAGGGACCCTTCAAGGTGACGGAAATATGCCGACCCGGGTGTGTCCGCCTTGCTACAACTGAAGGAGAGTGTCGGAGAGGAAATCTCCCCGGCCCGGTGGCGGATTGCACCCGCCCTAAATCCTAAAAAGAGGAGGAGCCTAAGCATTTTGTTTGTTACGAGACTGGTGGATCAACACACGGGAGCACACGAGGGTTTAGAGTGGTTCGGGCCGCCGGAGCGTAATACCCTACTCCACTGTGTGATGTATTGCTTGGGAGCTTGTATGAACTTGTGAATGTCTGCCTAAGATTGGGTCTGTCTTGTAACGCCGCATGCCTCCCCTTTTATAGCCGAAGGGGGGCATGCACAAAGGTACTGAGCCCCGACATGTGGGCCCAGGGACATAACGAATAGCACTTGGAGCTATAAATGTGTGCTGCTGGGGCACTCTTCTTGGGCTCTGACACCCGAGATCTGCGTATCCTTGGCATGCAAGGGAAGCTTCTTGTAGAAGGGGTGATGAGTATGGTGCGCCACTCGGCACGGGCGCACTGTTCGCTAACAGACTGGTCAGGCACGCCGCCTGCTGGATGACCCTGACGTCGTCTGCCAGCGGATTGGACAGGACACATTAAATGCTGGGAGGGCACGCCGCCTATTAGCGTGGTGGCAGGCGGCGCGTCCTCTCCGCAATAAATGCAGAGACTGCATGGCTTCATGGGCTTTACGTCAGGCTCGGCCTGTTGGCTTACGTCACGGGCCACAAGCCGGGCGGTAATAGTGGAGAGCACGGGGAAGGCCTGGACATGTGCTAGCACCGGACCCTTACTCATGGCAGGATCCTTCTCGTCCCGGGACCTTGCCAAGGCTCAGACCTCTCCTAGAAGGGGATTGGGATCCTCCCAAGGGGCCCGACGTGCCTTCTTGGGGGCTCCGGACTTGTACGCATAGGGGTCCGACGTCCCTCTGAGGAGGTCCGGACCCAACATTGAATACCTGGAATATACTTCCTTTCCTTGCCATGTGGCGCCCTTGGACCTGCCCATGTGGTAGGGTTGGGTGCCATTCTCCGCGTGCCTTGAGGTGTTGCACGGGTGCAGCGCCTTCATGCTGTAGAAGAGGGTACCCCTGATCCAGGGTACCGACAGTGGCCTCCAAGCCCGCCTCAGGGGAGGATGTGAACCTGCAGGCGGGGCCAGAGTCTGATTAGCGCTCCTACGCGCCTGTTGACGTAATTACTGCCGGCCTTCTTATGGTCATGCCAACTGCCGCACCTATTCCCACGGTTGACTAGCCCGTGACCTTCACACTTAATGTCACTACTGAGCCATGCGGGATTCCTCGAGTCATTGCACTGGCTCCAAAAGCTTATCTTTTCAGTCTGCTGTGACGGTCCCGAGAAGGCATGGTATTGGCGCAAGCGGCGGTGCGATTTTTTCGCACCCGGTAACCAGTGTGTCAGTTGTATGACATGTGGGTCTGGGCCCCCCACGTTGGATCGCCAGTTGTAGCAAAGCTGAGGGGGTGCATAACCGCGGGGCGGTTGCACGCTTCCTGTGTGGTGGTTCCCCCTTTCGACCGCTGGTTTCGGCGAAGACGAGGGAGCACTTAACCGTGGGGTGGTTGCATGCTCCTCGTGCGGTGGTTCGCCTTCCTGACCGCTGGTTGCTCCGAAGATGAAGGGGTGTATAACTACGGGGCAGTTGCATGCTCCTTGTGCGGTGGTTCGCCTTCTTCGTGCTTCGGGTCAGTCTGTATGATATGTGGGGGCCTGGCCCCCATGCCATAGGGTAGGAACCCTGGAGACCGTCGGGGGAGACTTTGCCCATGACGCTTCGGGGCGCGAGTGGGGAGATCTGCCTTTAAAAAGGGACCGATCTCCCGGGTAGTAGCCATGCCTTGCTCCTCTCGCATTCCTTGCGCCCTTCCGCCTCCCGGGCCTCCGGATGGGGTGCGCTGGTGTCTTCTGGAGAGATCCACGTCAGGGCCGTTCCCTCTGGCGATCTCACCACCAGAGAGTTCACGCTCGTGGTGGTGCCTGCGGTCCTGTTTTCTTCTTGCTGCTGTTAGAGGAGCGCAACCCTGTGGGGGTTGGTGCTCTTCCGCCATTGCTCGGCTTCAAGGATTTTCATCATGCAGCACGGCTACAGTCCCCCGCCAGTCGTCATCCAGAAGGATGACCACTAGCCTCATGGTGGGGAGAAGCAAGCCGAGCTGCGGCTTCCCCCCAGCTTCAGCTTCAAGGATGTTCATCATCCTCGCTGAAGTGGAGGGCGAGCCAAGTCGGGGCCCTGCCCTCCGCGTGGGCTGGTGACCTGCTTCTTCCTCCAGCATTTGGAGGAGAAGGGTGTTCACCAGCCTTGCAGAGGAGGCGAACCTCGGTCACGTGGGGCCGGCTAGCTACAGGCTATCACCTGCAGCATGTCCGGCCCTTTGGGCTAGATGGCTTCGGCGCCGCCTCCGACGCTGCCTCCTGTCGCTCTGGCTGGGGCATGGCTGTCCGTCCACCACGCGGGCGATGGTCGCACCGTGTGCGGGTCCGACACATCCACCCCTTCTCCTGCCCGCTGGCCATAATGGGGGGTCGTACAAGACGTTGTACATCGTGGAGGTGGCGCCACGTTCTTGGATGGCCTTGTCCTTACTCCCGTTGGTCAGACGGGAGCGAGGACCCCTTCGTGCGTGCTGAGGCAGCCGCCGCCCATCAGTGCAGAGGTGGTCGCCGCCGCTGGTGAGGCTACCCCTTGGAGAGGTGGTTGCCTCCGCTGGCGAGGGCATCAGAGCCATCTGCCGCTGAGTCCCCGACTCTTTGGCTTTAATGGCCTCATTGTTGCCCCCCATAGGAGGACGGGGCGAGGACCTTTTCGCAGTGGAACTCACTCTGAGGTGGTCACTGTTGCTGGCAAGCCGCACGGAGCAGAGGTCATTGTCGCTGCTGGTGCAGAGGTGGTCGCTGTCGCCGGCGATCCATCGATGCAGAGGTGGTCACCACCGTTGGTGGGGCTGTCTAGAACCAGCTTCATTCGTGCAGAAATGGAGCTAGGGCCCCGCTTGTAAGGGAACATATGTTTGCTTGGAAGCAGAATGTAATAACATATGTACGCAGGATTTTAGTCTGGGAAGCCAAGTTATGTGTCCGGACCCCCTAGATGGTGGTTCTAGGTACTAGGACGCCTGCCGCAGGGTGGTGGAGTGTGCAGGCCCACGGTACGGGACCAGGCTGAGCAGCTACACGGCTCTGGACCACCCTAGGAGACAAGCATCTCTTCTCTAGTTCCAGACCCCAAGCTGTCGAACGCACAAGACTTATAATTCCAAATACTTGGGCACTCATCACGGAGTGGTGGAGTGTGCAGGATTTCGGGTATGGAACCAGGCTAACCGGCCACACAGGCTCCGGACCACCCCATGGAACGGGTACCCATTCTTTAGAACCGGCCCCTAGGCTTTTTCCTGTTTTTGTAAGGTACTCCTGGGTATTATTTATAAAGCAGTGTTAATACTTATCTGTGTATCGCTCGCTCCTGTTGTTGACTTTCCTTGGTACCTGGCCCCTGCCTGGGGTGCAGGCTCGATGTGTTGAGGTTGGGCACCAGCGGATATGAAAGAGTTGTCAACGGCCTTCGGGAGTGATGGAGTGTGCAGGATCTGTACACAGCTTCGCCGAGACCTGGATCTGTACACCGCTTTTAGCTAAAAAGCGTTAGCGATACACCCGTAGGCTCCGTCATCTGGCATTATCCATTCTTTGATACATGCTCGGGATTTGCAGTGTTTAGACTAGGGGAACCAAGTTGCGTGTCTGGACCCCTGGATGGTGGTTCTAGGTACTAGGACACTTGTCACAGGGTGGTGGAGCATGCAGGCCCACGGTACGGGACCAGACTGAGCGGCTACATGGCTCCAGACCACCCCCAAAGACAAGTGTCTCTTCTCTAGTTCCGGACCCCAGGTTATCGGGCCCACAGAACTTATAGCTCCGAGTACTAGGGCACCCGTCACAGAGTGGTGGAGTGTGCAGGGTTTTGGGTACGGAACCAGGCTAACCGGCCGCATAGGCTCCGGACCACCCCATGGAACGGGCACTCGTTCTTCAGAGCCGGCCCCCAGGTTGTCGGGCCTTCCTGCTTTCGCATAGAGGTCCTAAACTGCAAACCTGGCTATTCAATCCAGATGTCATTATGCCTGATGGGATGGGAGCTGGTCGGGTGGGTTAGATAAAACTCAATCTGGAAACTGCAGGGTAAGACCATGGAGCAGTAGGATATTGCTATCATAGAGGCACATCTGAGAGGGTAGTTTTCCTTTATAGCTAATCATGCATGGGTGTGGACCAATAGGTCGGGCTTATGGGGACAGATCCTACCGGGTTGGCGTACACGTATGCGCTACCTAGTTACAAAAGGGAAAAACTTCGACCCCTAAGACTTGCTCTATGGACAAAACTTACAGAGATATTCTGGCACAGGGGGAGGCACTCCTTCAGTCGTAGCTAGACAGTTGCCCTCAGGTTGGGGGATTCCCATTACCATGAAGGGTCCTTCCCAGCTGGGGGAGTGTTACGGAGCCCTAATTTGGTCTGGTACTTCCATAAGATTAGGTCCTGACCCTGGGTCCCCATCTGCATTTGACAAAGGAGGCCCCGCCTTTGGCTGTGGTCATTCCTAGATGAACCTATCAGAAATCTGGACCTGTGGGGAGTCCAGATGGGTTTCTGGAGGAAGGCGGGCTTCAGCTCCATAGGCCGGGGGACATGGGGTCCCGCCGGTGGTCCATCTAGTCATCTCCATCGGAGTGGGAGTCTTTTGCGAAGACGTCCTTCAGGTCCCCTTCGGGTGACTAATACCCGGGGTCCTGCTCAGCCGCAGCCACCTCACCGTCGTCAACCTTTTCCTTGCCAGGACGGCGGTGAGGCGGGGAGCCGTCCTTGGAAGACTACTCACGTCGCTCGCTGGCGCGTTCGCTGACGCGTTTTGCGAGATCAATGATCTCGTGACACTCTATGGCGTTGCGGCGACCGTTGGGGTGTACAGGGCACGTGCCGCTGTTACCCCTTTGTGGCCGTGGGCGTTTGTTGCGGTCGCCCCGGCCCCCGGTCGCAGCTATGATGACTAGTGCGGTAGACTGCGGCCTCTCGTAGCCGTGACCCTTATTTTTCTTTCTGCTGTCCCGAGGGATGGCACCCGAACCACCCGTCTGGGCGGTCCCAGTTTGTGGGGCCGAGTGCCATGCCCGACCTTCGGCGGCTCTGGCACACTTGTCTGCCAGGGTGAAGAGCGTGGGGACAGTCTCCACGTCATGTGTGGCCAGCTTCTCCAACATTTTCTTATCACGTACCCCCTGACGGAAGGCCGTGATGATGGAGGCATCGGAAATACGAGGTATAGTACCTTGTACCTTGGTGAAGCGGGAAATAAACGTCCGGAGGGTCTCCCCGGGTTCCTGCCTTACAGCATGGAGGTGGGCCTCCACACCATGCTGTTGGTAAGCGCTGGCGAAGTTCGCAATGAACCGTGCGCAGAGCTCTTCACAGGTGTAGATCGATCCTGGGGCGAGGTTCATGAGCCAAGTCCGGGCGGGTCCAAACAAGGCGACATGAAAATATGTTGCCATCCAGCGGTGTTTCCACCTGCTGCGGTGATGGCGGTGAAGTACACCTGCAGGAACTCCGATGGGTTCGATGTCCCATCGTATTTTTTCGGCAGGTGCGGCCGGAACTTGGGCAGCCATGACGCCATGCGAAGATGGTCTGCGAGGGCGGCGCAGCCCACGCCGGCCAAGGGGACACCCGTTTGGGACCGAGCGCCCATTGGTGTCTGTGGTGCTTCCGCAGCGAAATCTCGATCGAGGTTGCGACCCTCGATGTTCTGTCGGCGCTCACGCGCCCTTTCCAAAGAGATCCAGGCGTCCTCTCCCATACTCCTACGGTTGAGCTCTGCCCGGAGGTCGTCGGTCTGTGCAACCCTTACGGAGGGCGAGCGCATAGACGCCGTCACCTCGCGTTAGCGCCGGGATGACCGGGGCCTCGATCTAGTCGAAGTAGAATGTGCCATGCCGAGCAACCGGTCGACGTCGTCACGCCACTGCTTCATAGCCCCCGGTGAAGCCGTGGAGCTAGGGGTGGCGCAGCAATTCCCTAGCCACAGACAGCGCCGTAGGCGCTGCCCTCGACGGAGTCCGGGACGCCTGCGCTGGCGTGTGCTGCTGCACGGCGTGCACGGCAGTAGTCCCGGAGTTGGGGCGGTCGGGTACTCGTGGCGTGGATGATGCAACCTCTTGCTCCATCGCGAAATCCTCTGAGGTTTCGGCGCGGTGCTAGATGATCCGCACCATCATGCTGAGCAAGAAAACAAGCAAAAACTTGAAGCCTAGCCCCTACCTGGCGCGCCAAATGTCGGAGAGGAAATCTCCCCGGCCGGGTGGCGGATTGCACCCGCCCTAAATCCTAAAAAGAGGAGGGGCCTAAGCGTTTTGCTTGTTACGAGACTGGTGGATCAACACACAGGAGCACGCGAGGGTTTAGAGTGGTTCAGGCCGCCGGAGCGTAATACCCAACTCCACTGTGTGATGTATTGCTTGGGAGCTTGTATGAACTTGTGAGTGTCTGCCTAAGATTGGGTCTGTCTTGTAACGCCGCATGCCTCCCCTTTATAGCCGAAGGGGGGCATGCACAAAGGTACTGAGCCCCGACATGTGGGCCCAGGGACATAACGAATATAGCACTTGGAGCTACAAATGTGTGCTGCTGGGGCACTCTTCTTGGGCTCTGACACCCGAGATCTGCGTATCCTTGACGTGCAAGGGAAGCTTCTTGTAGAAGGGGTGATGAGTACGATGCGTCGCTCGGCACGGGCGCACTGTTCGCCAACAGACTGGTCAGGCGCGTCGCCTGCTGGATGACCCTGACGTCATCTGCCAGCGGATTGGACAGGACGCATTAAATGCTGGGAGGCCACGCCGCCCGTTAGCGTGGTGGCAGGCGGTGCGTCCTCTCCGCAATAAATGCAGAGACTGCACGACTTCATGGGCTTTACGTCAGGCTCGATCCGTCGGCTTACGTCACGGGCCACAAGCCGGGCGGTAATAGTGGAGAGCACGGGGAAGGCCTGGACACGTGCCAACACCGGACCCTTACTCATGGCAGGGTCCTTCTCATCCCGGGACCTTGCCAAGGCTCGGACCTCTCCTGGAGGGGGATTGGGATCCTCCCAAGGGGTCCGGCATGCCTTCTTGGGGGCTCCGGACTTGTACGCATAGGGGTCCGACGTCCCTTTGAGGAGGTCCGGACCCAACGTTGAATACCTAGAATATACTTCCTTTCCTTGCCACGTGGCGCCCTTGGACCTGCCCATGTGGTAGGGTTGGGTGCCATTCTCCATGTGCCTTGAGGTGTTGCACGGGTGCGGCACCTTCATGCTGTAGAAGAGGGTACCCCTAATCCAGGGTACCGACAGAGAGCCTCTGCCCAATCCCTAGAACATAGAGCATCTCCGTAAGTTTTACCCATAAAAGCAGAACTGGGGAATTCAGTTTTTTTCCTTTGTAACTAGGTTACGCATATATGTACGTCATCCTGGTGAGGTCTGCCCTCATAAACCCGGTCAGTTGGCCTACACTCATGTATATCAAGTTATAAAGAAAAGATTCACCCCATAGATTTGCTTTTGTGATGGTTCATTCTACCTTAATTTACGAACATTATTTTTTATCTAACCCACCCATACAGTTTCCCGCCCTTGCTGGTATGATGGTATCCGAATTGAGTAGCCAGGCTTGCAGTTTAGGACCCCTCGGCAGGGGGGTCCGGTAGCCTGGGGGCCAGTTCTAGAGAATGGGTACTCGTCTCCTGGGGTGGTCCGGAGCTGTGTAGCCGCTTAGCTTGGTTCCGTACCCTAAGCCTGCACGCTCCACCACTCTGCGACGGGTATCCTAGTATTTGGAACTATAGTCTTATGGGTCCGGCAACCTGGGGTCCGATTCTAGAGAATGGACACTTGTCTCCTGGGGTGCTCTGGAGCCGTGTAGCCGCTTAGCCTGGTTCTGTACCCTAAGCCTACACGCTCCACCACTCTGTGATGGGTGTCCTAGTATTTGGAGCTATGATCTAGGGGGGTCCGGGCATACGGCTTGGCTTCTCAGACTAAATCCTGCAGGTCTTATTGCATGAATCAAAGGATAGAAGATACCAGTTGGTGGGTCCTATGGGTGCGCTACTAAAACCTCCTAGCCAAGCTATGTGCAGGTCCAGGTCCCAGTCGAGACTACCTCCTAGGGGTCGGGTCACCAATTCTTTCTTAGGTATACTGGTATCCAGCCTCGACACGTCGAGCCTACATCCCAGGGGACCAAGTACCGGAGAGAAGTTGGCAACGATGCACACAGCGAGGACAAATAGCATATAGATAAGTGTTGTTTGATTGATAGTTCTCAAAAGTATCTTACAAAACCAAAAATTATTACAAGCCGCTCTCCAGCGGAACCCTTGTTTTGTCTCTGCAGATTAGATTACTCGTCATCAGTAGGATCTCGCTGGAAGCGCTCGACCACCAGCTCCACGGTGTCTTGAATGCCCTCCCGGGCGACGTCTTTAGTGTCGGCCACCGAACCAGTGATCACCGGCTCCAAGGATATGGCCGGGTCGTGGCTCCGGAAGCACGTCAAGATATACTCAATCACCACCCGGCAGAGCCTGCCGCCCTCGGCCTCCAGGCGGGCACCAAGAATCTGGTCCAGGCGTCGGAGGCGATCGACGGTGGAGTCTAGCACCGGGAGTGCGTTGGAGATGGATGTCGACAGCTCTGACACCGGGATGGGACTCATCCCTAGCGGCACCAGTGCCGTCCTCGCCTCGCCGGCCCATGCGGCGATGCGCTGAACCCCGGCACAATGCTCCGCCTGAAGGTCTTCAAGAGCCTTCCTGGTGGCCTCCACCGCCTGGGGCCCGGTGCCACCTGCGCCGCCTGGAACTGCCGGATCCGCTCCTCCAGCTCCTTTTCCTTCTTCTCTGCCTCGAGCTCGTGCTCGGCCAACATCTCGCCTCGCCGGGTCAGCATTTCTTCCCAGAAGGTGAGATCCATCTCCCGCCTAGAGAGATTCGTCTCCTGCCTGGCGAGGTCCGTCTCCCGCCTGCCTAGGTACTGCTCCTTTGCCTTGAGTTTCTCCTCGGCAAGGGCGGTGTCGCTGGCCTTGCCCTCGAGCTCTTGCTGTAACTTTTGCAGCCTCTCCACAGTCATGGTTTGCTGGATCCGCTGCTCTTCCAGGATCTTGTCCAGGGCACTCAGCTTGGCCCGGAGCTCTGTTGCGAGGGCCTCCCGCTACGACATGGCTTCCTCCCTCCTGGCCAACTTCTTCTCCCTCCGGGACGCCTCTAGCTCCCGAGCGTACACCTTTTGGAGGTCCCTTTTGTAATCCTTGCGGTCCCGCTCGAGCTCGGACCGCTCAGAGGCGAACTGGCAGGACGCTGCCTTGGTGCGCTCCTCCAGTTGGGTGCGCCAGTCGCTGAGGCGCTGGTGCTCGGCCTCAAGCGCCTCCCACTCCCGCAGGATCACCGCCTCAGTCTCATGAAGAGCCTGATGTGCACGAGACAGCACTCGGGGGAGGGGAACTGGCGCTGCTTCTGGCTCGGCACCGGACTGGAGCCGCTGCCCAAAAACCACCTCCGTCTCCTCCGAAGTGGGCGGCGGGATGGAGCTGGACGCGCCCCCCCGCATCACCCTCGATGGCGGGGTGGGCGCAGTTGGGACCTCCTCCACCGCTGCCGACGGTGTACTCGACGACATCGCCGTCGTTGAGGCTGCGGTAGCCGTCGGCGCAGTTGGGACCTCCTCTATCGCTGCGACGCTGCCTGATGCTGATGTCGCTGCCACCGAACCCCAGCTAAGGCTTGAGAAGCCGCTGGTGCTGTCTAGGCAGCGGCTGGAGGCGGACCGCCAGCACCGCTCCTAACAGATTCCTGTTGCTGAGAGCCGAACCCACTGGTGGGCTTAGTGCCTGGCGGAGGAGGTGTGGCCTTAGGAGCGGTGGAGGAGGAAGCCCTGGCGAACAGACGATGGGTTAAGACCTGTCGACATGATAATTAGACTCATGGAAAAAGGGGCTACACTTACTTGGGGCCCTGGACTTTCTAGCGACCCTGGAAGCGGGGTGACCGCTGCTGTTGTTGTTGCTGCTGCTGCTGTGGTTGTTGCTGCTGCTGGTGCCCCTGGGGGACTGGCACTAGGAGCCCCGCTGGCGGGTTGGGGACCCCCAGCCGGTACACTAGGGATCTGGATCCCGCGGAGGGGGTCCCGACCATCGGTCTGACGAACCGCCATGCCGCTCTCATTGAGGGTCGGCAGCGTGGCCAGCACCGCCGTTCGCAGCCCTGGATCATCACAGAGCGCCGGGATGTCCTGGGGAAGTATCAAGGATTCAGGGATAAAGAACTCACCAGTAATCCCCTTCACCAGGAGTTCCAGCTCCTCCTAGGATAGATCGGTACCCGGCCCGCGCTGGATCCTGCCGATATCATTCGGGCCAGTGAACCAACAGCACAGGCGCGGCCTCCTCTGCAGCGGCATGACCCGGTGCTTGAGGAAGTCGCCGACCACATGCATGGAGGTCAGACCACCAGTTGCCAAGGTCTTGATCCTATCCAATACGGGCAGGAGCTCCGGCGATAGCGATGGCTTGGTCCTCCAGTGCTTGTAGTTGAGGAATGGCCTGTTGCTCGGTAGGATGAGGCGGTCGTTGGCCTTAGCGCTGGCGATCACCCAGTCAGCGCGCCAGTTTTCCCACCGATCGCGCCGCCGAAGGTGGAGATGTAGGCTACGGTCAAATCCGGCCTCGTCTATAAGTAGTAGGCACCAAGATGGTCCCTAGCCTTCCCAGACTTGACCAGCACGAAGAAATGATGGAAGAGGGAAATGCAGAGGGCCACCCCCACGAACATCTCGCAGAGGTGGACGAAGATGGCCGCCAGGAGGATGGAGTGGGGCGTGAGGTGCTGAAGCTAGAGCCCGAACTGCTCCAATAGCAGTAAGAAGAAAGGCGAGATCGGTAGAGCCAACCCGCAGGAGACGTAGGAGACGAACAGAACAAACTCTCCGACGGCGAGATCGCCGAGGGGAGCGGTGCCGACGCGGATCCTTGCGGCGTACGCTGGTGAGCTCCACCCAAGCAGGCCACGCACCAGGTTGAGCGTCGCCTTAGACTGGAAGCGGTCGGGGTGACCGAGCGAAGCCATGGCGTGCACGGCGGCACGTGGCGTGGAACTGAGGAGCGCGAAGGCAAAAGGGCACAGCCGGCGGCACGGGCGTGGAACGAAGAAGCATGAAGGCGAACGGGCGCAATCGATTGGAAGAGAATGCAAAAGCGTAACTGCTACACGCAGAGGTGAACCCTTTTTCAAGGAAGCCAGAGTCCTCACTCAAGGAAACCCCTCCGCGCGACCCTCAATCGCCGTAGGAGATCTTGCCCAACGAGCACCAAGGACCAAGACAACCCAGTCTATGACACGGGGGGCCGGGCCCATAAGTCATACGGATTGCGTGCCAATCTTCGGGTGCGAAAAGAGCGAACTGCCGCGCGAGGAGCGAACCGCCGCGCACGATCGCGCGCCGCCTCGGGGCCGCTGCAGAAGGATATTTTTTTAACCAAGGCGACGGCAACAAGGCACCCCGCGCGTGGCCCGACAAAACCACCAGGCGTGGGGGCCGCGGTCAGTCAGCCACGGGGTCAGATATGGCAGTCAACGTGACCTAAGGTGGATTGACGGTGCGTGCGTCAGCAGATATGCTAAAACACCATGCCGCACCGGCAGATGTGCTAAAACAGCACCCAATCATCGGTCATGCCATGTTGAGGTGAAGTACAAGCTTTGGCCTCACCTACAGGCACGCATCCTCCCCTGAGGTGGGCCCGGGGGCCACTATCGGTACCCTAAAACTAGGGTATCCCCTGCTACTGTATAAAGACACAGTACCCATGCGACTATCTATTAGTCGCGTGGTAGAAGTGCTGTGTGTGGGACCAGGCCATGACTTGCCCCAGCCTCGGGCGACTACTCTGGGTCCACAACAGCGCCTGACCTCGCCACATGGGCGGGTCCGGAGTCACCACATGTCCAGAGAAGGTGACACTCTCCAAGCCGTCAACAGTGGGCCTGGACCCCCATGGGAGAGTGCCGGACCCCTGGATATGTAGTCCGGACCTCCAAGGTTGGTCCAAGACCCTCACGTGCACGGACCAGACCCCTGGAATTGAATTCGGACCCCCTGTATGGAGTCCGATCCGCCCACAATGGGGTCCCGAGGTCCTAAGACAGAACACACCCAGGCCTTAGGTCCGGTGCCGACACGTGTCCGGACCTAGTCTGGTAGGTTTCGGACCTGTCCGCGTATACTCCCGCTCCTCGCTCAGGCGAAGGCCCGATGCTGCCACGTGGCATACTGCGTGCGGCATAAGCCAACGGGCGGAACCTAGTGTGACGCCTCTGGGCTACGCGCGCATCCGCATTCATTGCGGATAACACGTGTGTCTTACCATTCCGCTGACAGCTGGCGCGTACAGTCCACGATACGCGGGCCATGCTGTTATCCACCATTACTCGTACGTTTCGGCTATCAATGCTGCATGGACTGCGGTCATCAAGGCTCCCGGTGATTGCTCAAGCGTTACTAGCATTAGTTACTCACATTATGCTCCTGGGCCCGCATGTCGGGGCTCAGCACCCTTGTATGTGCCTCCCTTAAACTATAAAAGGGAAGACACACAACGTTACAGGGACAGGTTCTACACAAGTTTTTACACACAAGCTCACTCACTCAATATAATATAAACACAGTGGAGGTAGGGTTTTACGCTCCGGCGGCCTGAACCACTCTAAACCCTCATGTCCTAGTGTGTTGATCCACTTTCCAATAGACAGGCAAACCGCTAAGGCCCTCTCCTCATCTTAGGATTAGGGCGGGTGCATTCCGTCACCCGGCCAGAGAATTTCCTCTCCGACAGCAGGTATTTATCCACATAACCCTAACTAGGGTTACTTTACAAAATCAACATGTTTGTTTGAATATCAGATAAAATTTATCTCATTCCAGAATCCATAGGTAACCAAACGCTCCCTTGATCAAAGGCTGGACCGTTAGAGTTTCTTTTGGACCAAAATCTTTACTATATTTTTGAGTTATGATCCAGGCCACAGCCCAAGTGGCCCAAGCCCAATATCCGCCCCTGTTCAAAGCATCAGTTAGGCTGTCTGCACTCAGAATGGATACGCTACCTTATGGGCCTTATCCAAGCGCACACCGTCCACAATCGTATGAGGTATGCCTAGTGCAGATTTGGATGATTAGTAGCACGCACCATCAGATACGCCTAGAACCGCTGAAGACACGCTGTTTACTTTCAATTAAAGCTAGCTTTTAGACTGTTGTAGCTGTAACCTATAGAGACAAAATATTAAAGAAGTCGTATAAATTGTTATGTATTAAAGTCAAACGAACAGATCGGATACCTTTAGCAAGACACGCGGCTTATTTTTGTTCTTGATTTTTTTAATTTTTGGATGTTAGAGTATCTTTGAGAGCTCCCAGAAAATGACTCCTGAAAATCAGTTTTAAGGGGCATTTAAAAAATTAGTGGGATAGATTTTAATCCTTTCTCCAACATATCCCTTAAAGCGGCAGATTGTTTCTGGGGAGCCCAAAAAACCGGAGTTTTAAGGGCTATGAAAAAGTTAGGAGCACTTTAGAGGAACTGTTGGAGATACGTTTTTGTGTTTTTCCAAAAAAACTTGATTTAGAGAAGACTTCTGGTGAGCTCTTGGAGATACTCTTATATGCAGAGACCAAAAAAATGAGACACAATGGAATTGCGAAGGAGGGCATCCGGATTTGAGGTTGTTTAAGTAGACCATGTAAAATTGGAGGTTTTATGGTAGATGACATTATTTACACGATGAAATTTGATATAGTGGATGAAATAGGGGATAGAATAGAGAATGGGATAGGCTTCTCCTGATAGGGTTGGAAACGAGCCGAGCTTTGCTCGGTGCAGCTCTGGGTGATCGGGCTCGACTCGGCTCGCCCACTGCACGAGCTCCAAGGATAAGGTTCGGTTTAGCTCACGAGCCACACTTTAGTAAATATAATTGTATTATATATTAAATTAATAGTATTTAAATATGAAATATAAAATCATTATTTAATTATTTAATATTATGAATAATCTAAAAATTGAATTATGATATATCCATCGTCGAAGACTAAAAAATAACCAATAATCCATTATTATTTTGTAGATCGATTAATTTAGTACAGATGACATAGCTCACGAGCCAGCTCACTCGATTCATTTCACTAAATAGCCTAAAAAATAGGCTTGTCTCGACTCGCTCGAGGTTCGCAAGCTGAACCGAGATGCTCGAAGCTCGTCAACTCGCGATCCCGAGCTTATTTTCTATATATATATATATATATATATATATATATATATATATATATATATATATATTCGATTCCTTCACGCCTCTCCTAATAAGGTTTCTTTAAAGTTCAACATATATATAGTAGAAGTGAATAATAATTATTTCAAAAATCTTTCGTTTTAATAATATATTAAGTTTTTAATACTATATTAAGTTGTATGCATCGATCAATTTAATTTAAAAGTTTAAGTGATGAAGAGAAGTGAATAATTCAGGACGTGTTTATTTACCCTATTTTTGATTTCTTGGACAAAGAATGCTTTTCCCATTTTCTTTGTTTTTGTTCTTTTGGTTTGAAGAAATCTGTCCCGCTCTAGGCACAACTGGGTCAAATCAACTGCAACAGGACATTTGGTTTCGAATTAACTCTACGAGCGCTAAAGAACAATTTGTGCTTCTATTTTGAAAATCAACACCCTTGTATTATTCTTCGGTAGAAGAAAGTACTAGCGATCTCTGTTCATTTGAAGCGCCTTCAGATTAGATCATATCTTTCGTTCCAATACTTCAGATAGCAAACTAAGAACTTTCGTTTCACTGTTAATCTATATAGATTAGGTGGTATTGAATCGATTTAAATCTATATCAAATCAAAATATATCTGTTGACACCTTGTTGGAGGCGCCAATCACTTCAAAAGAACCAGCGGCGGTGCTCTCTGGTCAGGCACGGACGGTCCGCGGCATAGGGCCGGACGGTCCGCGACCTGGCGCGAGGCGGTGGTGCTCTCTGGTCAGGCGCGGACGGTCCGCGGCACAGAGCCGGACGGTCCGCGATCTGGCGCAGGAGCTAAGGTTCCCTGCCTGACGGCCGGACGGTCCGCGCGTGCGTAGGGGCGGCGGAAGATCGCCGGCGGCGCCTGAATCTCGCTCCCGGGAGGGACCCCATCGGGGAGAAGAGATCCTAGGTGGTGTCTAGGCTCGGACAGGCCGACCTAGACCCCTCTAATCGACGTAGAGTCGAGAGAGGCGGAGAATTTGGGGATCGAGAGGCTAAACTAGAACTAGACTAGAACTACTCCTAATTGTACAGGAAATAAATGCGAAATAGAAGTTGTATTGATTCGATTGATGATTACAAATCGGCCATAGGCCTCTCTATTTATAGAGGAGGGGGGCTGGACCCTTTACACAACTGATTCCGAGTTAATTCGGCGAATCTAGCTAACAACCGTAGCACAAAACTCGGAACCCTAATCTGTTCTGCGCATGCGCGGACCGTCCGGCCCACAGGCGCGGACTGTCCGGACCGCGGACTGTCCGGCCTCAAGGCCGGACCGTCCGCACTCTCATTTCAGTACCAAACATATGCCCCCCTGCCTTTTGGTGGAGCTGGGCAAGCCAAAAGCATCTTAACTTGATGTGATCACATCGGTTTTCTTAAGCTTCTTGCCACATACTAGGATGGTACTGCTTGAGGAAGCGCCCATTCAAAGCTTTGGGTAAATCCTTGCCTTGTAGTGTTTGTAGTAAATAGGCGTTACCAGATACTACCTATTTTACTTTATAAGGACCCTCCCAGCTTGGCGACCATTTTCCAAACTTCCGGTCTTTATTCCTTAGAGGTAGGATGGTCTTCCACACCAGGTCCCCTACTTGAAATGACTTTGCTTTGACCTTCTTATTGTAGGCCCTGGCTACCATGATCTTGTCCTTTTCTATTGCTCCTAAAGCTATCACCCTCTTGTCGGTCACTTCATCAATATTATCCATCATTGCATCGTAATAATTAGTGAGAGTTAGATCATTTTGTCTGGCGAACCTGACAGCATTCAAACCTATTTCCACAGACAACACTGCTTCCTGCCCATAGACAAGCTCAAAAGGAGACACTTTAGTAGCACTATGTTTAGATATTCTATGAGCCCATAAAGCTTCGGACAAAATCTTATGCCAATGCTTAGGATTATCAGATATCTTCTTTTTTATCAAGTTGACCAATGTCCTATTACTAGACTCGGCCTGTCCATTGGCCTGAGCATAGTATGGAGATGAATTAAGCAACTTAATTCTATATAATTCAGCAAATTTACGTACCTCCTTTGACATAAAAGAAGTCCCTTGATCTGTAGTCAAGGTCTGGGGAATGCCGAATCTATGAATAATATGCTCAGTTATGAACTCAATTACCTCCTTGTGTGTCATGTTCTTCAGAGCAACGGCTTCAGTCTATTTGGTAAAGTAGTCAGTGGCAACTAACACGAACCGATGCCCCTTTGATGATGAAGGATGAATTTCTCCAATAAAGTCTAATCCCCATCCTCTGAAAGACCAAGGCTTGATGATAGGATGCAATTCGGCTGCAGGGACCAACTGTAGGTCGCCGAATTTTTGACACACCTGGCAACCCTTGTAGTACTTGAAACAATCAGCTATCATGTTAGGCCAATAAAAACCAGACCTTCGCAACAGCCATTTCATCTTTGGAGCCGATTGGTGGGTACCACAAATTCCTTCATGCACTTCGGCCATGGCCAATATAGCATCATCTGGGCCCAAGCACTTAAGCAGGACGTCGTTGACTGTTCGGCGGTAGAGTTCATCACTCATCAAGACATACTTGAAAGCTGTTCGCCGAATGTTCTTATCTGTCCTGATATTGGGATTTCGTAAATAATTAAGTATGGGTGTCCTCCAATCACTTGCATCGGCTTCATTATCAGCCGAATCAATTAAGAGAACATTTCTGGTAACCCCGGACGGTCTGGCGTCTCGACGCGGACGGTCCGCGACCTGGGGGCCCGGCACCGGTTATCAGATTTTCAGTATTGTGAAATCTCCCTCGCTTTATCTGATAACCTGATGCGTCTTGTGCCAAATTGTTAGCTCTATGATTCTCAACTCTAGAGATATGCCGAATACTGAATTCGTCAAAAGAATGGATTATGCTCCAACATTTCTCAAGGTAACTATTTAAAGTACCATCAAAACATTGATATTCTTCTAACACCTGTTGGACGACCAGCTGAGAATCACCAAATGCCTTCACATGTTTTACTCACATACAATTTAAGAGTTCCAAACCGAATAAGAGGGCCTCATATTCGACTTGATTATTAGTGCAATAAGTTTTCAATCGGCTAGAGAAGTCGAAGGAGACATCACCTGGTGAAACAAGTACGATGCCAATGCCTTGCCCTTCATTGCAAACCGATCCATCAAAATATAAAGTCCAAGGAGTAATAGTGAGGTATGTTATGTCTAGTTTATGAATATCATTAATCCGATGTTCTACAATAAAATCCGCTACGAGCTGGCCTTTCATAGATTTCAATGGTTCATAGGCCAAGTCATATTCTATAAGCGCATAAGCCCACTTACCAATTCTACCACTCATAATTGGGTTATGCAACATGTATTTGATTACATCGGCTTGACCAGAAATAGTGCAATGACTAGACAGTAAATAACATCTACACTTGGTGCATGCATAAAACAAGCATAAGCATAACCTTTCAATAAAAGTGTACCTTGTTTCAGCATCCACCAACCTCTGACTTAGATATGTCACCACATGCTCCTTTCCTTTAGTTTCTTTTGTCAGAACAGCCCCAATAACCTTATCTTCAGCTGCAATGTATAATCTGAATGGTGCTCCTACTTATGGTGCTTTTAACACGGGAGCCGAAGATAAGTATTTTTTTTAATGAGATCAAATGCTTCCTGCTTCTCTGCCCCCCAAGCGAATTCGGCATCATTCTTAAGCCGAAGGATAGGGGTGAAGGCATCAATCTTCCTGGCTAGGTTAGAAATAAACCTTCGTAAATAATTCACCTTGCCAAGAAACTTCTGCACTTCGACCTTACAAGTCGGAGGCCCCACATTCCGAATAGACTTGATTCGGTCAGGGTCTATTTCTATACCATGTTCATGTATGACAAATCCTAAAAACTTACCAGATGACACTCCAAAAGCACATTCATGTGGGTTCATTTTCAAACCATACCAACACATTTTATCAAAGGCTTTGCACAAATCAGCTATATGAGAACTAAACTCAGCCGATTTGACTATAATATCATCAATGTAGACCTCCACAGTGTTTCCTAACAACTCATGGAAGATCAGATTTATAGCCCTCTGATAAGTAGCACCAGCATTTTTAAGATCGAATGTCATGACAACCCATTCAAATAAACCTTTGAAGCCTAGACATATAAAGGCCATTTTAGACGCATCCTCTTTCGGTAATGAAAATCTGGTTATATCCGGCATTACCATCAAGAAAGCTAATAATTATATTTCCTGATGCATTATTGATTAATGTGTCGGCTATGGGCATAGGATATTCATCTTTAAGAGTTGCTCTATTTAAATTGCGAAAATCAATGCATACCCTAAGCTTACCTGACTCCTTCTTCTCCACCGGCACAATATTGGAGACCCACTCTGTGTATCTGCAAGGTCTAATAAAATTAGCTTCTAGCAGCCGGTGGATTTCGTCCTTGATTCGTGGGAGAAGATCTCGACGAAATGTTCTAGCTTTCTGCTTGAAAGGTCTGAAACCAGACTTAATAGGCAGCCGATGTTCGACGATCTCTCGGCTTAGTCCAGGCATCTCAGTGTAATTCCAAGCAAAACAATCTGAATATTCCTTCAATAGACCGATCATCTCATTTCTAGGATCGGTCTCCAGGCACTTCTACTTTTTGAGTTTCGAACACCTTCGGCAAGCATAGACCTTCGTCATGCTGCCAAAGAAAGCTTCAGCAACAGGGGCTGCCGCTCTGCAGCCGCTGGACCCCAACCAGGAGACCCTCTCTCTTTGGGAGGCCCGAAGCTAGAAGAGGAAGGCCACCAGTCCAACGCCTCAGGAGGACGACTTGGACCAAGAGATCAGAAATATGGAGATGCTCCATCAGCAGGTGCAAAGGAAGAAGGAAAAGATGGCTAGGCTGGCTGATCTGCAAAGGCAGATAGACGAAGTCTCTGAAGAAGTTCGCCATCTTACTCAAGATGAGCAGAACCGAAGGCCTCAACACAGAGAGCTTCATCAAGAGGGCTTCTTCAACGAGGATGACTGGTATAAGAATTTCCATCATGGGAATTTTGCTTTTGATGATACTTCTCCTCTGTTAGTAGAACTGCAGGCTACACCTTGGCCTCCGTCTTACAAGCCACCTCAACTCCCCATGTATGACGGACACTCAGATCCGAAGCAGTTTCTGATGAGCTACGAAGCAACGATATCTTCCTGTGGAGGCAATACTGCAGTCATGGCGAAGTCTTTCATCATGGCCGTCAAGAATGTTGCACAAACCTGATACTCCTCCCTTCGGCCAGGAACAATCACATCATGGCAGAAGCTGAAGGATATGCTGATCACCAGTTTCCAAGGGTTTCAAACGAAGCCGGTCACCGCTCAAGCTTTATTCCAGTGCACCCAAGACCACGAAGAATATCTTCAGGCGTATGTCCGAAGGTTCTTACGCCTGAGGGCACAAGCACCAACAGTGTCCAATGAAATTGTCATTGAGGCCATGATTAAGGGGCTTCGGCCGGGACCTTCAGCTTAATATTTTGCTAGGAAGCCCCCTCAGACTTTGGAGAAACTGCTTCAGAAGATGGATGAATACATCCGCGCTGACAATGACTTTCGGCAGAGAAGGGAGGAAGCTTACAGGTTCTCCGAAATAGCCAGGGGCTTCGGAGGGAGAATTCATCCTAGACATGTCAGATCGATTCATTCCACTCAGAATGATGACAGGGGAAGCCAGCAGCAGAGGCCGCAATATTCCTCCCAGGCTTCGGGGCAGCAGCAGAGCTATCCTCGGCCTCCAGCTCCAAGGGGCAGAGGTGCCAGGGGCTTCGGAGGAAGATTTGGGGATCAGCCTAGGAAAATTTATTGCCTATTCTGTGGTGAGGACAAGGGCCACACCACCAGGATGTGCCATGTCACCATCCATAAACAAAAGGAAATAGCAGAAGCTGCAGCACAACAGACCCAGCCGAAGCAAGTTATGCATACTGCTTCGTACCACTCGCCATATATCCCAGAGTATGTGGGCAACCACCCTGCAGCTTCTGTTGCTTCGGCAAGTCAATCTCAGGCATCTTGGCAACAGCCTCCACCTCCACCACCAATGCAACGAGGCCAGCAGCCAGAAGGGAGTCAGCATAATCAACACCAATGAGACTTCAGAGAAGAGTCCGAAGCTTGCACAGTCAACAGTACTGTGCCAGAATCGAAGCACATTTACTAACAAATATCCTACCTCGGCAGCAGTTTTTGCATTCAGTATCATTTTCTTTTTAATAAGGAACAATTATTGAAAGCCTAAGTGTTTTTTGTTGTTTTCAATTTCCTGTAATAGCTTCGCCTTTGCCATAGTACAAATATACTTTCTCCACAGAATAACGGAGTCCAAAAAGTTGCCAAAGCAAAAGAACTTATGGTTACAGGGAGAACCTCTGAAATAACAAAAAGTCGTTCCTAAGGGAGCGCAGCGTAAGTTTTCTACTCAAAAGTCGTTCCGAAGGGAATGCAGAGCTTACAGCGAAAAATAAACGCTGATTCCGCTGAAGTAAAAGGCGAAGAAGCTCCTAAGGGAGGCTTACAGCGAAAAATAAACGCTGATTCCGCTGAAGTAAAAGGCGAAGAAGCTCCTAAGGGAGGCTTACAGCGAAAAATAAACGCTGATTCCGCTGAAGTAAAAGGCGAAGAAGCTCCTAAGGGAGGCTTACAGCGAAAAATAAACGCTGATTCCGCTGAAGTAAAAGGCGAAGAAGCTCCTAAGGGAGGCTTACAGTGAAAAATCAATGTCGATCTTCGGTAAATATCATTTTGCATAACATCACATCATCACATCATTTGCATAAGCATAACATCATACATCATATTGCATCAATAACGCAAGAAGGGGGTTCAATGTCGATATTCGGAGATTGTTTCGAAGAAACAGTGCCAAGGCACAAAAATAATTATTGAAGAAGCATACCTTCGTCAAACTCTGAAATGAAAAGATCTATTGGTTACTGATTTTACGAAGATTGGATGTTTTTTGTGAAAATACGGATATTATTTACGAAGCATGAAAAGAAGGGAAGGTGTTTTTTCGCCGAAGGCTCAAAAACGGTATGTATGTAAAGTTTCATGCATCGTAAAGAATTGAACCATAAATAGCTTATATATTACATTCAAAGTTACAAAATATTACACATATTGTTCAACAAATATTACATTCCAAATGTTTCTACAATAACATCTAATCTTCTTTTAGAACTACTTCTGCAGCTTCGTTTAGTAGTTGATCAACAACTTTGTCCATGATAGCTTCGGCCATTTTTCTAATCTCGTCATCCCCCTTTACGTTGGGGTCCGCTAATGGCTCGGCGGGCTCTGAGGGAGGAGAAGGTGTGGCTATGTTACAAAGTGTAGACAAGTTCGAAATCAAAAAGTTACAACAAAAACAAAAAAACTAGTAGTTAATACCTATTCGCCCTTCGAGATCCGCACTTTTCTCAGCGGCCTCTGCTACTTTTCTAGCGTCATGAATACCTTTTTCGCTTCTTCGTATAATTTCTTGAGCCATCTCTCGGCCACCATTTTCCCAGATGTCGGTGAAAAATTTTCCACCAACCAAACTTGCCTCGGCCGAAGGGTCTTTTATGTCTTCAGAAGATAAATCGGTTTCGGTCTGTGCCAAGGATTTCACGTGACCGCAACCTTTTTTCTCCAAAACAGTGGCAATCCCCCTAGCACCCGAGAAGGAACATATGTCTCCGCGGCTATTCAAGACTTCTTTAAAAGCTTCAGCTTCGTGGCTGATCCATCCAATTGGGCCTTCGGGGTCGCCCCTTATGAAATTTTCTTCGCTTGAGAACTCGCCACGCTGGCGAAGCTGGTTCTTATTTTCTTAACACATTCTATAGATTTTTCATAACACCTTTTCTTGAATGCACAAAGCTCTTCAACGTTTTTTTCTAAATGATTTGCCCATTGTTCACTAATTTCTCGTTTTGCTTCTTCAACTGTGCATTCTTCTTTAGCTCTGGCTAGCTGTTTCCGAAGATCCTCAAGTTCGCGCTTCTGAGCCTCAGCTTGAGCTTTGAAAGCAGCTTCGTCTTATTTTATTTTATTCACCAACGAATGTAATATTTTATCTTTTTCGAGACCTTCGTTCCTTAGTTCAATTACCTCGGAACGAAGGTTGCTCAAGGCTATGGTACACCCTTCGTCTTCGGCATCTTTTTGTGCCTTGAGGGCATTGCTAAGTATAAGGCCCTACAAAAAATGCGTTAATAAGTTTAAGCAAATGAAAAATTTTGGTTTCAAGGAATAATACAAAGATCTCATTTTTTCACCTTTAAACTATTGTACGCTAAGCTGTCGGCCAGCTCGTCCTTTGACAACACCGAGAGCCCGTCTTCTAATGTTGGGAATCCGAAGCTCTTGCTCATCTCCCGACAGACAGAAATCTCCTTGCTGTCATGGAGACAATACAAGAAGTCTTCTTCTCCGCTGCCGTTGAATATCAGCGCCCCTTTTGGATATTTCAATTTTTGCGCATAGAATTGAGCTTCTCTTTTTTCTTTTTCGCTCAGATTTTTACCCGAAGCATGACGTAATACATAGTCAGAAGCTTCAGAAGACGCTTCGGGAATAGGTGTGGCGATTTTCTCAGATAAAGCTTCTTCTGCAGATTCTTTTTCCGTTTCTTTTTCAATTTCCAAGAATTCCCTCTTGGTAGGCTCTGAAAGCCCAGTTTCAGTTTTCGCTTGACTTTTGACAGCTTCGGCCTCAGTTTGTGTCTGTGGAACTTCGGCAGCTATCTTCGGAGTAGCGCTTGAAGATTTTATCGTTTCCAGTACATCTAGCACGTTAACCATTCTTTTCCTCTTGGGTGTTGTAGTAAGGTCTTTTTGTGTCATCGGCATTGGCATTGGCACCTCAACTCTTACTGAAGGACTTAAAACTTCCGATGTCTTTGTTTCTTCAGCCCTCAGTTCTTCTATTTTTTCCATCTTCGGCATTTTGGCCGGCTCTTCAATATTCGACAGGGGAGTCGGCTCCTTGGCTTCGGTAGTCGAAGAGGTCTCACCGACAAACTCAGGCACTGTGGCCGGTTCAATATAGCGTGGCCGGTGTGTAAGAACCTTCATATTTTTCCTCTTCAGCGATGGCTCACTAGGAGCGGCTGAAGCAACTTCCTTCACAAAAGCCGTATCTTTCCTTTTTTGACCCCGTGTTGGGTAACGATAGTCAGGATAGACGAACCCAATGGCATCAAATACTCGATTGAGTCTTTTCTTCTTCCGGCCTCCGAAGGCCGCAGACAGTGCAGTATCTTCTGCCTTCGAGTATGGTCCAAGCAGTTCATCGCTTGTGGCCTCAATACATTTTAACCAGTCATCATCTGGCTCGACAAACTTATCTCCATATCTGAAGGTGTATTTTAACCTAACTAGTCCACCTTCGTCAGGTTTGCTGATGGTTTCCTTTGGCATTTCCACTTTTCTACAAGTGGCCATACTCTGAAGGCAATGTGTTCCTGGATCAAATCCCTCGTCCCAATGAAAGAGCAAACTACACCGAAGGCTCTCCGGCATTCTTCGGCTGCTTCGTCAATATCCACCTTTGGTTTTCGAAGGCCAAAACGCTGCCAGATGGGGCGCATGATGATACCTTTAATATCTTCTCGCGTTTTCAAGTCGTTTTTCACATAGAACCATTCCTTCATCCAGTCCCCGGGCCATCTCTTTCGAAAAGTTGGCACGGGAGAGCTTGACCCAGAGCGGGCACCGAAGCTATAACAGCCAAAATTGTTATGATATTGCTCTTTACCCCATGGTTTCGTCTCATATAATAACTCATGCATACTGCAAAAACTTTTTGCATTTGGCTCCAAACCTTGGCTCTTCACGGCCCATATGAAGATTCCCATCCTTATGATTGCTTCGGGAGTAATTTGATGAAGGCAGATTTCAAATATCTTCAAAACTTCTACCACAAAGTTGCTCAAAGGAAACCGAAGTCCAGCCTTGAAGAAACTTCGGAATATCACGACTTCATTCTCCTCGGGAGTCGGACAAGTTTTCTCTCCTTCGTCAGCCCTCACAATAGATAAATCCCGAAAATATCTACCCCTCATATTGACAAGATGGCTTTGCTTTATGCTTGATTTTCCAAAAACTGCATGGCTTGGTCGCCAGGGTCGATCTTCGGAATCTTCACCACCACTTTCCACATCATAGCTGTCACTATCACCAGTGTCTTCAGATAAACCCTCTAAGATCTCCCTAGTAATCTTCTCTATATTTGTCTTTGCTATTGATTCAAGAAAGCCGAGATTCATCTCCTCAGAAAGGCTCAGCTTCGATTCAGCGACAGCTTTCTTATCTTCAGACATCTTTGAAAATGTTGAGAAAGTGCTCTCGAAACTGAAGCTTAAAAATTTAAAAAGCCAAGCAAGTGTTGGTGCGCAAGGGCTAAAAGTTGGGTGAGCAAGAAGCAGATGGCAAGAAAGCATGCCAAATGAACTCGTGGTGAGCTCTTATTTATACGCCTAGTGCGTTAAAAGCTGGAGGGTCCCGCTTGTCAATGACTGTTGCTATTCTAGCAAAGGGAAGGTGTTTTTTCGGACCTTCGGCTTAAGGCCTTCGTCCATGTCGCAATCTGAATTTATTACTTTAACAAATTAATATTGCGAGGGGCTACTGTTGGGGGCCTTCGGCTTCCGAAGGTCCTCAAAAACATGATTTAACTATGTCTCTGGAGTGTAATGTGTAAACAGGTACCTTCGGACATAAATCAAAACCACAGCGTGAAGATGCACAAAGAGTATGAAGGATGGCGCAGAGCCGAAGCTATGCGCAGGGGAGCTTCGGCGTGTTGGCAGAAAAAGGAACCGACTTAAAAGGGAAAAGGCTATTTAGACCCCGATGGATTGCTATAGAGTTATTAGCAAATGTAAAGGGCATAGGTGTAATTTTACATGGGCTGCGTCCCGTACCTATAAATAGATGAACAGTGCTCCCGTACTGTTCACGCTGACTTGGCATTTACTTTCGTGTCACGCTTGTACCCCTGCTTTCCTTCGAGCCGAAGGTACATTTATAATCTGTTATTGTTAATACAGTAACGCAAATAAAAATAAGTTGATAATAACATTTAAAGTGTTTATATTATTTTTCATATCTTGTGTATGAATCCTTCTTCATCATTTATTGTGCTAATGAAGGTTTGTCCTTCATAACCTTCGTCCGGAATTCATTATATCCGAAGGGAGATAATGCTTCGAAGGACGAAGGACTTTAACATTTAACACTTTTTATGTTGCCTTGTTCTTAACTCTTAGCATTTGAGAACAAGTAACCAACAGTCTTGTTTACAAAAGTCGGCCTTGGAGTTTTACCATCTCCTATGTCAATCTCCTCCAAAGGATCGGCCGATGTAAACCCCTGTCCTAGTTTATCAAGATCTCTGAATTCCTCTATCATGTCCCCCACAGAGGAATCAGATGATCTTTGTGTGATGGCGGACTTTCCGGTCTCGGGGACCGGATCATCCGTAATACTGTCTTTTCGCTGCGGTAGATGTTCGGTCGTAAAGTCCGAACTATTTTGTGAAAGACCAGACCATCCGGCTTTGAGAGTCGAACTGTCCGTGATCAAAGACTCATGAACTTTGTGTGTATTCATCATTTAAACTATATTTAGGATTTAGCCGATTCTCCATCGGCTCTAGCATTACAGGAATGAAACCTTTCTTATCTATACTTATGAACTGATAATCTGAAAAATCTACTCCTGTGAGACATGTAGCAGTCTCATAAGTCCAGAGTACAGGGGCATCGGCCACAGCGATGCAGGCCGATACATCAGCATGTACCTGTTCTACATCATCGCCTACCCATTGTATTAACATTTGATGTAATGTAGAAGGTATACATTGGTTGGCATGAATCCAATCTCTACCTAGGATTAGGCTGTAATTTCCTTCTACATCAGCGACGAAAAATGCAGCAGCAAGGGACTTAGTCCCGATGGTTAATTCAACGGACATGACTCCCCTGGCTTTAATCGAACTATCCCCAACACCGCTGAGGGTCATGTTGGTCTTGACAAGTTCGTCATCTTGTTTACCTAATTTTCTATATAATGAATAAGGCATTAGATTTACAGCCGCCCCTCCATCTACTAACATTTTAGCAATCGGTATCCCATCGATGTGACCGCGCACGAAGAGCGGCTTTAAATGGTTTACCGATTCCTTTGGTTTAGTAAAGGCGACTTCTTTAGGACCAAAATTAAACTGGGCAACAACAGGTTCATCATCGCCAATAATAGTACAATCGGCGGAAAATGTAATAACATTTACATCCATACCTGGGCGCTCTGGAGAAGCCTCGTAGTCTACCAGGTCTTCTCCCAGTAGGTCATCCTCTTCCATTGATGTTGGCGTGTCGTTGGAGGCTTCCTGGTGTGGTGCGGATGGTCCGGACTCCAGGGTCGGACGGTCCGCGCCTGGTGCAGATTGTCCAGCCTTGTTGGCCAGGCTATCTGTCATGCCTGCAGGGTGTTGTACAAGTGTTGTTTCATTTTCTATCTTTGTGGCCGTTTGTTTTTCTTCAACGGCCTTTGGTCTCCATTTCTTTTGCGGTGGCGGGTACTGTGGATGTGTGTCATTGAATATCTTTTCCGCCTCCTTTTCCTGGTTTTCTTTTGCTCTTGGGCGTTGTAATTTTCGCTTTTGGGACCGTGTCAATCCCACTGGGCACCATCAAGGCATGGAGTATTTTGGATCGGCTGTTTTGATGGTAGCCGTATCTTCTTTTTTGGTTGTGTTGGCCGATTCACCAAAAATCATCGGCTCTTTATTATCTTCCTGTATGACAACATCTGTAGTACCTATTTTGATGACGTCCTTCTTTGTTGTCCTTTCGGTTGCTGCAGGTACATGCCCCCTGCTAGATTGGTCGGCCTTTCAGGCCGAGTACTCCGGCACTCTTGTTGGGCCTGTGCCTGGTGACCGGATTGAGCGGTGCTCAATCGGTCTTGTGTTGGAGGTGCCAACCTGTCGAATACAGATGTTTGGGGTGCCCCCAAGCAGGGTATTGTGGCATCCCAAATAGATATGGTGGCATGCCCCACATTTGGTTTGGGACATATGGTGGAGGTAAATATGTGTATGGATATGGCATAGGCGGATAAGGTGGAGGTGTCCATGCAGGTATGTTAGGTCTTAGTTGCACAGTATGACCTTTCATTTCTTCCGATTGGTGAGGTGGTCCAATCGGCCTTACCTGACGTTGCTCATGGATGGGTGAGCGGGGTCGCTTTGCTGACCGGTCACTGGGGTCGGCCTTCTTTTTTACGTATTTAGACAATAATTGATCAAAAGTTGGGTCGGCTTTGACCAACCGACCAGCTGCCTTGAAAGTATTTGTTTTCCACGTACCTATCTCTGGTCGTCGTGGTTTGAAAGTACGTGGCCGTTGTGAGTCCTGAGTACGGCCGGACCGTCCGCTGGAGTTCTCCGGACCGTCTGGCGGGGTCCCGGACCGTCCGGGGTGCGCAGCACGGGTTCCTGCTCCTTAGTCCGTGCTTGCCCCCCAGCGCCATAGGCCGTGATGGTCACCTTAAGAGTTTCCCCTCCGTCAGGAGTCATTTCTGCCACCACTTTCCTGTAAGAAACTTTATGATTTTCATCGGCATCTCTTGCATTGCCGATGACTATCTCTTTGCCTTTGCCTTTATCATCTGCGTTTGGCCGAACCAGGACTTTCTTGCCCTCGAAGTCGATCAGGTTCATCGGAAAGGGCTCTGTATCCACCTGTATTTCCTGAAATTTCAATCGTCCCTCATTAATGGCCGATTGAATCTGTCGACGGAATACATTACAATCATTTGTGGCATGAGAAAATGAGCTATGCCACTTGCAGTATGCACGACGTTTTAGCTCGTCAGAGGATGGAATAGTGTGATTTATTTTAATGTTGTCATTTTTGAGTAATTCATCAAATATTTTATCACACTTACCAACATTAAACGTAAACTTAACCTCCTCTTGCCATTTCTTTTGAACCGGCTGTAAGGAGGAACAAGCTGAAGATTTGGCCTGCTTTGGCCAAACCATTTCAGCAGCATACACTTCTTCTGATTCGTCATCTGAGCTACTTTGATCGCGCTCTACTATATGTACGTTGTGACGAACTGTTTTAGCAGTTTCTTTGCTTCGGCTTTCACAAGCCAAAGCTCTCTGGTGTAACTGTGCTAGTGTAAAAAATTGGATACCTTCTAATCTTTCTTTTAAATAATATCGTAGACCATTAAAGGCTAATCCTGCTAGCTGTTTTCAGCTAAATGAATTTGGAAGCATCGGTTTCTTGTATCTCGGAATCTCCGGATGTAATCATTAACCGATTCATCTTTTGCTTGTCGCAATGACACTAAATCTACCAAATCCAACTCATAGTCACCGGAGAAAAAATGATCATGAAATTTTTGTTCTAGATCCCCCCATGATGAAATGGAATTAGGAGGTAAAGTGGCGTACCATGCAAACGCGGTTCCTGTTAGAGATAATGAAAATAAACGTACGCGAAATGCCTCTGTGTCGGCCAACTCTCCTAACTGTGCTAAAAACTGGCCTATGTGTTCGCGTGTGTTCTTTCCTTGATCACCCGAAAATTTTGCGAATTCGGGTATCCTGGTTCCCTGTGGGTATGGGTGGTGATCAAATCGGCTATCATAAGGTTTTCGATATGATTGTCCCCCAGGGACCATGCTTACTCCGAGCTTATCTCGGAACGCCCCAGCTATTTCTTCCCTCACTATATCAATGGCAGCTGGTGCGAGACCACCGGCTCTTTGGTCAAATATAGGTGGGGTTGGCTGGATATTAGCATGTTGTCTTTCCCCCCATTGGTTTGAGCTACGTGGTCCATTGCCACTTGCCCTATATGGTTCATATGTTTGATCGTTCCTTTCCGGCCTTCTAGGTGGGGCCGGAAAGCTTTCCTGAGCTCTAGACCTCGAATTAATGGGCTGATGCATTGCATAGTGCGATGGGAAGTGCTGCTGGGACGGGTGAGGATTCAGGTAATAATCCTCCTCAAAAAGGTCATGCGTGGACTGTCCGGACATTGGCCCGGACCGTCCGTGATTATATGCGGACCGTCCATCATTGTATGCGGACGGTCCGACTGGGTAGTTTAGATTCTGTGTCGTATGTGGTGGCTCGGGCGCATATCTAGGTAACTCATTAAAAATAGGCCCGACTGTTGCTGGCCTGGACTGTCCGCGCTCACGTGCGGACAGTCCGGGCATGTGCAGATCGACTGATTTGCTGCCGATTTGCGGTTGCTCAGGGTACGTGTCCATCGGCATCCCATAAAGGGGTTGTGACTGGTCGTGACAACCTCTAGCCGATGTATTACGTGTGTTATCCACTAATTCAACCTCGTGCGAAGGAAAATTTGTGATATTTGATTTATCAAATGCACGCACTAGTCTCCTATAATCGCTTTGCATACCCCCTATGATGTTTTGCATTTGTTCGCGCTGTTCGTCTACATAATTTCTAAGAGATTGTAGCTCGTTTGTATTACTTACATTGGGGATTTCCGGTGTGGGTCGGAGCGAAGCCGGATCCGTCGCCCGATGTCGGACGACCTTGTTGTTCCTGTCCACTTTGAAGTTGGCCAAGAACTTTGCTTTCGCCTCTTGGATCACTGCTCCTTGTGCTCCTCGAATTGGAGCTGTTCGTCAGCCGGCAAGGTCTCCCAAGTCGGCTCTATGATGTTGATTGGGGAAATATCAGAGCTATCTCTTGAACCGGCCATTGAGGGCCGATTTGATGCGTCTATATTTGTTTTCCCCAGCGGAGTCGCCAAAAAGTATGTTGACACCTTTTTGGAGGCGCCAATCACTTTAAAAGAACCAGCGGCGGTGCTCTCTGGTCAGGCGCGGACGGTCCGCGGCACAGGGCCGGACGGTCCGCGACCTGGCGTGAGGCGGTGGTGCTCTCTGGTCAGGCGCGGACGGTCCGCGGCATAGAGCTGGACGGTCCGCGACCTGGCGCAGGAGCTAAGGTTCCCTGCCTGACGGCCGGACGGTCCGCGCGTGCGTAGGGGCGGCGAAAGATCGTCGACGGCGCCTGAATCTCGCTCCCGGGAGGGACCCCGTCGGGGAGGAGAGATCCTAGGTGGTGTCTAGGCTCGGGCAGGCCGACCTAGACCCCTCTAATCGACGTAGAGTCGAGGAGAGGCAGAGAATTTGGGAATCGAGAGGCTAAACTAGAACTAGACTAGAACTACTCCTAATTGTACAGGAAATAAATGTGAATAGAAGTTGTATTGATTCGATTGATGATTACAAATCGGCCGTAGACCTCTCTATTTACAAAGGAGGGAGGCTGGACCCTTTACACAACTGATTCGAGCTAATTCCGCGAATCTAGATAACATCCGTAGCACAAAACTCGGAACCCTAATCTGTTCTGCGCATGCGCGGACCGTCCGGCCCACATGCGTGGACTGTCCGGACCGCGGACTGTCCGGCCTCAAGGCCGGACCGTCCGCACGCTCATTTCAGTACCAAACAATATCTCAATTCATTACAATACACTCCACTCCATATAGAGATATTGTTCGGTTATTCTCGATCCATGTGGATTGAAGTGTATTGAGCGGGATTGAGACAGATTTTAATTTGTTATGGATTTAAACCGACAAAATCACACTCAATCCACAAGGACGGAGAGAGAACCGACCGGAATTGGAATAACCAAATAAGGTCTAAAAAGTGTGGTATTTTAGGTGTACGAGAGTTGGTGGCTTCCGTGTGAATTCTTTTCAGTATATGTGACTTATATTTGGTTTCATGTAACACTATTTTGCTTGAGACTAAAAAACCTATGCTGATGTTATATATGTTTTTTTAATTTTCTTGTGTGAGCGGCCTGTTGAGTGAATCTTTGACCTATTTGGAGCACATGAATTTATCTTAGGAACCAAATTGTTTATCGTAAATCTCCTGCATTCCAAACTGGCAATTATTTTTATATAAGTTTGTGTTGGAGCAATTACTTAGATTGTGACAGCGGTTAGCTACTAGAGAGCTCAGAGTTGTCAGTATTTTTTACATGAACTCCTTGTTTGTTGTGTTGCATGGTGTAAGGAAAATAGACCCCAACTTATTTGTCCAAATGATTTTAATGTTTGATAAACAACATGACCAGTGAATTGATGATTTTCAAGTAGTTCACAGGATACAAAGTTGTTTGGACTGAGGATCTAAGGACGTAACACCTCAAAAGAAGACCTAAAAGACACATAGAAGCCTCACAAATATTCAGCACAAAGTCCAAGACACAAGACCAAAAGAGCCCAAGCGAAAAGACTGAAGAAATCCAGAATTAGGCTTCCAGCTGGCGTACCGGACTGGTCCGGTGGTGCACCAGACTGTGTGCATAGAGAGCTCTGCAAATAGCTCTCGGGCTACTGACTAACTGGACCGGTCCGGTGGTGCACTGAACCGAGGTCCAACGGCTAGTCTCCAACGATCGTCTGATGTGATGGCCCCTAGATCTTGCGAGTGGCACACCATACCGGCTATAATACCGTTAGAGGCCCAACGGCTAGCAGACATATAGGGTACGGATCAGTGGTCCGGTGCGCCATAGACAGAAAAGTCTACTTTTCTTCCAACGTCTAGAATTGGATGGGGGCTCTATAAATACCCTCTAACCGACCATTTGAAGGTGTGGGAGCCCAAGCAATATACCAACACATGTGATACACATCTCCATGGCTTCAAACACCCAAGTGCTTAATAGAATCACTCGATGATTAGCATATGTGCTTTGCGAAGTGATTAGGTTAGTTAGACCGCTATTGCGCTTGCTTTAGGTTGTTCCTAGTCAGTTAAGTGAGTTTAGAAAAACTAACAAAACCCCTCGGCTCTTGCGCGAGCCTTTGTAATTGTACCGAATGGGGACAAGAGTCTTCCGAGACCGTATCAACCGCGTTTGTGGTGCGGACACCACCGTGTACCAGAGGGAATGAGGCCCGTGGCGATTTGACCGGAAGCTCGATAGTAGAGACGACGGGGAGCATCCGAGGAGCCGAAAGCGAAGCACCACTTGCGTGTGGAGAAGGTCCGCGACTCTCTACAAAGTTATTCGACCATGATGCTTGGCCCTCGCGTGGGCTACCCTTTGTGTAAGGGCACCAACGAGGATTAGTCAAAACCTTGCGCAGTTCAGGATACCTCGGTAAAAATATCAGTGCGTCCACGAGAGTTTGTAATCTATATCTTTGCTCTTTAGCTTCCACATTTACATTAAGTACTTAAGTTTCAATCTCTTTATTCCTAGTTTAGAATACTTAGAATTGGAACTTAGGTTGCATAACTCCTTTTATGATAGAGATAGCAACACATAGACAAAACATAATTTGCACATTCTAGTTTAATTGTTTGCATAGGTTTTTTCTCTAGGGATTTATTTGTGGCCTAGATTAGCAAGAATTTTAGAAGTCCTTCACCCCTCCTCTTAGGCGTCTGTGTTCCTTTCAATTGGTATCGGAGCCCAGTTTGGCTCATTTGGAACGTTTAGCTTCAGCGCTAATCGAGCTTATGCTTTTTTGAGGAAGGGGATGAATACCCATAGGCCACCACACTTCGATGACGCTAACTTCCCTTATTATAGTGCTAAAATGACTTGTTACCTAGAAGCGTTGATCTAGGTGTTTGGAGTGTCACCCGCGACGCGATGAAAAGATCTAGGTGTTTGGAGTGTCACTCGCGACGCGATGAAACCCCCTAGGAATCCCGAGAAACTCGCTGTGAGTGACAAAAAGAAAATCCATTTGAATGCTAGAGCTAAAAATTGCTTGTATGGCTCTTAGCATGTATATTTTCAATCAAGTATTTATTTTGAAAACTACTAATGAGATTTAGCTAAAATTACATGACCTCCATGACGGCACGTCAAAAGTCTATGAGCAAAAACATTGCTTAGTCTTAAATGGGTAAAATTCTTTTACAATGAAAAAATGAGCTTGTTAGATATATGTATTCTTGTTTGAATCTTATCATTAATGTGTTTAGTTCTATTGTAATTAATAAGCTAGGTGATGCGAACATTGTAAGGGAGATCATCTCCCTTCTACCATAACGAAAATATGGGAGCATCATTACCATCCTTCATAACTTGGAGGACTTGAGTCAAATGACCCCAACACTCGTAATTAGAAAGATTGTGGCTTTTGAGATGTCACAAAAGATGGGTCAAGAGAAGGCCACTTCACCAACGCCATATGTTTTTGCATGTGATGAAAAGAAGAAAGGCAAGGAGAAGGCTCCTAGCTCAAGTTCCTCAAGCGAAGAAGAAGAGGAAGATGAAGATGATGGTGATTGTGGTGATGATGAAGAGACGATCCAACGCGTTGGAAAGGTAATGAGGATGATTCGTAAGATTAATCTAATGGGTGTGCTCCTGCAGACCAAGGATCTTCTCTTTAACATTGATAGGAAAAAGCAAACAAATACAAGATGCTTCGTATGTGGGGATAAGGGCCACCTTCGGGATAATTGCCCAAATACGACTGAACCCAAGAAAAGGAGGAGCAAATGCAAGGCGCTCACAAGTGTCAAGACTTGGGATGACTCTTCAAGTGAAGATAAACCTCCAAGGAGATGCGGCTATGGCTCTTCATCATGCTCTTCACGTTCTTCATCACACAAATGCCTTATAGCGATGATGAGGATAAGCCCTCCATATAAGAACTTGCGCATGCAATTAACTTTTCTGATGATGTGTGCACTAAACAAAAGGCTCAATTAAAATTGTTGAAATCTAAGTTGCTTAGCTCTCAAGATGATTATAAAAGTTTGCTAGAAAAATTTGAAACATTTGCAAATTTGAATTGTAAGCTAATAACTAAAATTGAGCAACTATAGTCTAAAGCTCCATCCTCAACTACTGATGATAGTTTGATTAAAAAGAATGAAAAACTTAAGGCTAAGTTAGCCAACTCTCAAGATTCTATTGAAAAATTGCTAGAGAAAATGGAAATTCTTAGCATACATAACAATGAGCTAACTACTAAGCTAGAAAGCATCGGTAGTACCCAAGAGCATTTTTGTTGAAATTCTTGAAATTGTTAAAAAGGATGCTTCTATATCTTGCATGGATTTAATTGATATTAATTCTAACCCTTTCAGTCAAGTTGTGGTTAAGAATGTTGTTGTAGAAACTTGTTTCGATGAGATTGCAATGGAGAATGAGCTATTGAGGCAAGAAGTGGCTTGCCTAGGTAAGGTTTTGTATGACAAGTGTCGGAGAGGAAATTCTCCGGCCAGGTGGTGGAATGCATCCGCCCTAAATCCTGATATGAGGAGGGGGCCTTAGTGGTTTGCCTATTGATTTGATACGGGAAGAACACAAGAGGACACGAGGGTTTAGAGTGGTTCAGGCCGCCGGAGCGTAAAACCCTACTCCACTATTTGTTGTATTGAGTGTCTGAGCACTTGAGCTTGAGCCTAGAGAACTTGTGTGTGAGTCTGAGGGTCCAAGTTGCGTCTGCCTTGTAACGTTGTGTGCCTTCCCTTTTATAGCTCAAGGGAGGCACATACAAGGATGTTGAGCCCCGACATGTGGGCCTAGGAGCATAATGGAAGGAATACATTATAGAAGTAACTAATGCAGGTGACGCCTGAGCAATCTCCGGGCGCCGTGATGTCTGCAGTCCGCACAGTATTGATATGCGGCGGTAGCTTCCTTGGTAACGTACGAGTGATGATGGGCGTAGTGCATGCGGTAGTATGGGCGTGTCGCCTGCCAGTGGAATGGACAGGCACGCCGCCTGCGGAATGGATAGGTCGCCGCCTACCAGTGGAATGGACAGGTCTCATTAAATGCAGAAGCGGCACAGCGCCTGCCACTGGAATGGACAGGCGACGTGCCTTACCCTCATTAAATGCAGAGGCCGCGTAGCCCAGAGGCCTTACGTCAGGCTCCGCCCGTTGGGTTACATCACGTGCAGTAGGCCACGTGGTAGCATCGGGTCTCCTCCTAGGCGAGGAGCAGAAGTGTATGCGGACAGGTCCGCACCAGACTAGGTCTGGACACGTGTCGGTACCGGACCCCCGCCTGGGTCCTGTTCAAGGCCCGTGTATGTTCTGTCCTGGGACCTTGGGACCCCATTGTGAGCGACCCAGACCCCATACGGGGGGGTCCGGATCCATTCCAGGGGTCTGGCTTGCACACGTGGAGGTCCTAGACCAACCTTGGGGGTCCGAACTGTGTATCTAGGGGTCCGGTGCTCTCCCGTGGGGGTCCGGATTTACTGTTGATGCCTTGGAGTATATCACCTTTTCTGGACACGTGGTGGCTCTGGACCCGCCCAGGTGGTGGAGTCGGGTGCTGCCATGGACCCAGAGTAGTCGCCCGTGACTGGGGCGAGCCATGGCCTGGTCCCACACACAACACCTTTACCACACGACTAAGTGATAGCCGCGTGGGCACCGCGCCTTTATACAGTAGTAAGGGGTACCCTAGTTTTAGGGTACCGACAACAAGAAAGGCAAAGCCAAACAAAACCAACCTTCTCACGATAACACCACCGCGGGAGTGAACAAGCCTGTGGAGAGTGAAATTATGGTTTGTTGGCTATGTCACAAGTATAGGTGTACATTTGGGCCAGGTCTGATGGGCCGGCCCGAAGCACGGAAAAAAAGCACGGCCCAAGCACGACACGGCACGAAATATTTTAGTTTCGGGATGGCACGACCCGTTATATCGGGCCGGGTTTGGGCCGAGGTCGCGGCCATGGACGGGCACGAGCACGGCCCATTTAAGGCAGGCACGAAATGGCCCATATAGAGGCACGAAAAGGCCCATGTATTTATTAAAATCACACTTCATTCCACACTTTCATGTACTTGATAAAGAACACAAAGCTAGAGATAATGTTAGTTAGATAATTTTTATAGCTTTGAATTAGAGTATGAGATGTAATTTTATTTTTGTTATGAACATTAGATAATGAACTGAACTTACGAACTTTATATAGAGCTGATTATACTCTTTTTCTTTCTAACAAAATGATTTGTAAACGAGATAGTCATTGCATAACTCTAGTAACTTAATACAAATATTAAGTTTGCTTTTGATCAAATTTATTTGTCTTATCTTTTATTTTGTTTTATTAAATTTGTTTTGAATTTCGGGCTCTGATGTGAATTTCGGGCCCTGATGTGAATTTCGGGCCAAAAACTAAATTTTGGGCCTTAATGTGAATTTCGGGCTTTTATAATTTCGGGCCGCCCGAAATGAGCCCGGCACGTTTAAGCAATTACGGGCCGGGCCGTGGGCCGAGGGCCGACCCGGCACGACCCAAAATTCAAACGGGTCAGGCCGCCCAAAATTCAAATAATACAGGCCTTTTTGGGCTTGGGCCGGGCCGGACCGGGCGGCCCAAATGTACACCTATAGTCACAAGGAAGACCACAAGTCTTACCAATGCAAGACGAAGACTAGAGGAGAAATGAAAAAAAAAATCTAACAAGCAAAATCTCCAACACCTACATCAACAAGGTGGATAAGAAGACGACTGTTGGGGGCCTTCGTCTTCCGAAGGTCCTCAAAAACATGATTAACAATGTTTTCCCAAGTGTAATATATGTACAGGAGCCTTCGGAATCAGAATGAAGCTATCAACAATATGAAAAGCATGGTTGGGACGAAGGTCGAACCAGTTCCGAAGCTATGTGCAAGGAAGCTTCGGCTCAGTAGCGGAAAAGGAACCGACTTAAAGAGGAAAAGGCTTTTTAGTCCTCGATAGATTGTCCTAATGCCAACAGTAAACATGAAGGGCATGAATGTAATTTTGCACAGGCTGCGCCCTATGCCTATAAATAGATGAACAATACCCCCGTACTGTTCACGCTGACTTGTATTCATTTGTGCGTCACAATTGTACTTTTGTCTTCCATCAAGTCGAAGGTACATTTGTAATTTAATATTGTTCCTGCCTTTTCGTAATAATATAATGAGAATGAATTAATAATATTATATAATTGCTTATGTTGTCTTCTATATCCTGCATGCTTCTTCTTCTATTACCATATACTGCAATGATGAAGGTTCGTCCTTTGTGACCTTCGTCCGAAGATCATTAACCTTTAACATTTTGTGTTGCCTTGTTCTTAACTCATAACATTTGAGAACAAGTCCCCAACATTGGCGCCCACCTCCGGTGAACTCATTCGACCACCTTCGGCAAGCACTAACTTTCGTCATGCCGCCGAAGAAGATAACTGCACCAGGGGCTGCTGCACTGCATCCACTAGACACAAATCAGGAGATTCTCTCTCTTCGAGAGGCTTGAAGCCAGAAGAGAAAGGCCACCAGTCCAACACTCCAGGAGGAGGAGTTGGACCAAGAGATTAGGGACATGAAAATCATCCATCAACAAGTGCAAAGGAAGAAGGAGAAGATGGCCTGGCTGGCCGATCTTCAAAGGAAGATTGACGAAGCTACTGAAGAAGTGCGTCATCTTGTCCAAGATGAACAAGACCGAAGGCCCCAGCACAGGGAGCTTCGTCAAGAGGGCCTATTCAACGAAGATGGATGGTATGATGATTTCAGTCATGATACTTTTACTTTTGATGATGCTTCTCCCTTGGCAGCAGAACTGTAGGCTACTCCATGGCCCCCATCATACAAGCCACCCCAGCTTCCCATGTATGATGGGCATTCAGATCCGAAGCAGTTTCTGATGAGTTACGAAGCAACTATATCTTCGTACGGGGGCAACACCGCAGTCATGGCGAAGTCTTTCATCATGGCAGTCCGGAATGTAGCCCAGACATGGTATTCTTCTCTTCGGCCAGGGACTATCACGTCATGGCATAAGCTCAAAGACATGCTGGTTACCAGTTTCCAAGGTTTTCAAACGAAGCCAGTCACAGCTCAGGCCCTGTTCCAATGCACACAAGACCACGAAGAATACCTTCAGGCATATGTCCGAAGGTTCTTGCAACTGAGGGCGCAAGCACCTACAGTGCCCAATGAAATTATCATTGAGGCCATGATCAAGGGTCTTCGGCCAGGACCTACTGCTCAATATTTCGCAAGAAAGCCCCCACAGACTCTGGAGAAGCTGCTTCAGAAGATGGATGAGTACATCCGGGCTGACAATGACTTCCGCCAAAGAAGGGAGGAAGCTTACAGATTCTCTGAGATAACCAGGGGCTTCAGAGGACGAATTCACCCAAGGCATGTCAGGTCGATCCACAGCTCCAGCCAGAGCGATGACAAGGGAAGTCAACCTCAGAGGTCATAGTACACCTTACAACCTTCGGGGCAACAACAAAGCTCTTTCAGGCCGCTAGCTCCAAGGGGCAGAGGCGCTAGGGGCTTCGGAGGAAGGTTCGGGGATAGCCGAGGAAGATCTACTGTTTATTCTGTGGTGAGGACAAAGGCCATACTAAGAATGTGCCAAATCGCCATTCAGAAGCAGAAGGAAATCGCAGAAGCCAAAGCTCGGCAGAATCAGCTGAAGCAGGTCTTGCATACTGCTTCGTGCCACTCTCCCTACATACCAGAGTATGTGGGCAATTATCCTGCAGCTTTCGTTGCTTTGGCTAGCCATTCACAGGCTTCCTGGCCACAGCTCCCACCTCCACCACCACTACAACCAACCTATTCCCGAAGCCAGCAGCCAGAAGGGCGCCAACACTCTCACAGCAACGTGAATTTAGGGAGGAATCTGAAGCTCGCACAGTCAATAGTACTGTGCCAGAATCAAAGCACATTTATTGAGCGATATCTTACCCCAGAAATACTTTTATGTTCTATGTCATTTTGTTTTTCAATAAGGAACAAACAATGTAAAACTAGTTTTAATTCATTGTAATAGTTTCGCTTCTATCAGAATGAAATATATCTTCTTCGCAGACTTACGAAGCTCAAAAACTGCCGAAGCTCAAAAGTTGTTCCTAAGGGAATGCAGAGCTAAAAATTGCCGAAACTACAAAAAGTCGTTCCTAAGGGAGCGCAGTGTAAGTTTTGCCGAAGCTACAAAAAGTCGTTCCTAACGGAGCGCAGTGTAAGTTTTCTGCTCAAAAGTCGTTCCAAAGGGAATGCAGAGCCAAATACCGCCGAAATATAAGGCGAAGAAGTTCAAAAGACATTCCTAAGGGGATGCAGAACTTATACCACCGAAATAGAAAACGAAGAAGTTCAAAAGACGTTCCTAAGGGGATGCAGAACTTACACTGAAAAATAAAGCGGTGAAGCCAAAAAATAAACGACAAAGAGATCGTTCTTAAGGGGACGCAGAGATTGTGTGTTTCAGCGTGGGTGTGTGAGTGTGTGTCTTCGGCATTAGCATCATTTTTGCATCATATCATCACATCATCTCGCATAGCATCACATCATACATCATATCGCACCAATGACACGAATTGAATACAAAGTCGATCTTCGGAGAATGCTTTATAAAAGTGAAAATATGCTAAGGCACAAAGTATACAGCTTCATCAGCTCTGCTGCAAAAGAAGGGATCCCTTGTCTTTACGAAGCGTGGATGTACTTACGAAGCATGGATATTCTCACGAAGCATGGATCTTTTTCTTTACGAAGCATGAAAAGAAGGGAATGTGTTTTTTCACCGAAGACTCAAAAACGGTATATACATAAAAGTTTCATGCATCGCAAAGAAGTGAATTATAAATAATTTACATAATAGATTCAAAGATATACATATTGAATATTATAGTCTTTTTACAACAAAGCTACATTGACCATCTAAGAATGTTTTTTCAATAACAACTAGTCTTCCTTCAGGACCTTCTCCGCAACCTTATTCAGCAATTTATTGACGACTTCGTCAATGATAGATTCGGCTATATTGATGATCTCCAGTGCTTCCTTCGTCTCTGGGTCAGCCAGGGGGTCGAATAGTTTTGGTGGCGGAGATAATTCAGCTACAGTAAAAATTAATTAGTCCGAAGCTACAAAAACAAATACCGAAGCTAGATGCCGCGAAGCAGTACCTATGCGTCTCTCGCGCTCTGCAGCTTTTTCAGTCTGTTTTGCTTGTACTCGGGCGTCATGGATGTCTTTCTCGCTTTTCTTCATAATTTCGTGAGCCATCTCCCGGCCACCATTTATCCAGATGTCATTGTAAAATTTCTCGCCCATTAAACCTGCTTCAGCTGAGGGATCCTTTGTGTCATCCACGGAAAAGGCAGCTTCGGCCCAGACCAGGATCTTGACATGGTCGCGTCCCGCCTTCTCCAGAATGGCTGAGATTCCCTTTGCGCCGGAGAACGCGCAGACATCCCGCAATCACTTAAGATTTCTTCGAAAGCTTCGGCCTCTCCACTTATCCATTCGATCACACCTTCAGGGTCGCCTCGTATGAAGTTATCTTCGTTAGAATAAGCGCCCACGTTAGCGAAGCTAGCCTTTATTTTCTCCACACTGCCCAATGATTTTTCAAAGCATCTTTCTTTGGATGCGTGAAGTTCTTCAACTGTTTTTTTCTAAATAGTTTCTCCAATATTCACTAATATCTCGGTTAGCTTCTACGAGACCACACTTTTCTTTGGCTTCGGCCAATTGTTTCCGAAGGTCTTCGATCTCATTCTTTTAAATCTCAGCTTGAGCCTTGAAACTAGCTTCATCTTCTTTCACTTTGTTTACCAATGAAATCAAGATCTTGTCTTTTTCAAGACCTTCGTTCCTTAGTTTGATTACCTCTGAACGAAGGTTGTTCAGAGCCATTGTATATCCTTCATCTTCAATGTTTTTCTGTGCTCTAAGGGCATTGCTAAGAATTAAGCCCTGCAAGAGGAGGACAGAATTAAGAATAAACAAATAAAATATTTCGTTTTTAAAAATACAAAATTAGCTTTTTATACCTTTATGCTATTATACGCCAAACTGTCAGCAAGCTCATCCTTTGATAATATTGAAAGGCCATCTTCTAGCGTCGGGAATCCGATGCTTCTACCTATCTCCCAGCAGACGGATATCTCTTTATTATCCAGGAGACAGTATAGAAAATCTTCTTTCCCACTGCCATTAAACACTAATGCCCCCTTCGGGTATTTTAATTTTTGAGCATAGTGTAGCGCTTCTAGCTTTTCTTCCTGAGAAAGTCTCTTCCTAGAAGCATGACGAATGATGTAATCAATGCTTTCCTTTGAAGCTTCGGTAGCAGTAGCTTCAACCTCTTCAGATGCAATTTCCTTTGCTGCTTTTTCTTCAACTACGATAGGCTCTGTCTCGGTGGGCTCTGAAGGCCCAACTTTGGTTTCAGCTTGAATTTTTGTAGCCTCGACTTCTGCTTGCTTCGTTTCAGCTTTGGATAGGGCTTTGGAAGCTTCGGCAATTTTTCCTGAAGGAACAGGACTCAAGGATTTTGTTGTTTCTAATACAACATCTAACACGTTTGCCATCCTTCTCCTCTTAGGAGTTGCGGCAGAACCCTTTTGTGCCTTTGGCACTGTTATCTCTGTTGACGGACTCAAAATCTCTAGCATTTTTGTTATTTTTTCAAATTTCGACCCTTCAGCCTTATCTTTATCAGCCTTCGTCTCAACCAACTTAACTGAAGGTAACTTCAGCTTTACAACCGACTCTTCAGTGCTCTGTGCAATCGGAGCAGTCACTCTTGTTTCAGCAGCTGAAGAGGCTTCCTCGCCAAACTCAGGCACCACGGCCGATTCAATGTAACGCGGCCGGTGGTAAGAACCTTCATCTTTTTGCCCTTCGGCACAGGCTCAACTGGGGCAGCCGAAGCAGTAGCCTTTCTTTTTTTTCCCATGTCCCCGCAGCGGGTAGCGGTAATCGGGGTAGACAAAGCCAATGGCGTCAAAAACTCTGTTCATTCTCTTTTTTCCCTGACCTCCGAAGGCTGTAGACAAGGCATTGTATTCTGTCTTGGAATAAGCTCCAAGTAAATCATCACTTGTAGCTTCGATACATTTCAGCCAGTCGTTGTTTGGTTCATCGAACTTATCCCCAAACCTGAATGTATACTTCAGCCGGACCAAATCACCTTTGCTAGAGTTACTGATGGTTTCCTTCGGTATTTCCCAGCTTTCTACAAGCGGCCACACCCTGAAGGCTATATGTTCTTGAATTAAATCTCTCGTCCCAATAAAAAAGCAAACAGTACTGAAGGCCCTCTGGCACGCTTCGGCGGCATCATCAATTTCAACCTTCGGCCTTCGGAGGCCAAAGCGAGACCAGATGGGGCGCATAATGACTTCCTTAATATCTTCTCTTGCTTTCAAATCATTCTTCACATAAAACCATTCTTCCATCCAAGCTCCGGGCCATCTCTTCCGAAACGTTGGTATTAGATGGCTTGCATTAGGGTGGGCGATAAACCCATAACAACTAAAGTTGTTGTGGTACTGTTCTTTACCCATGGCCTTCGTCTCATATAGCAACTCATGCATATTACAGAAGCACTTTGCGCTTGGATCCAACCCTTGGCTCCTTACTGCCCAAACAAAAATCCCCATCCTTATTATGGCTTCGGGGGTGATCTGATGAAGGAAGATTTGGTACATCTTCAACACTTCAACTACAAACTTACTCAAAGGAAACCGAAGCCCAGCCTTGAAGAAGCTTCAAAAAATCACAACTTCGTTCTCCTCGGGGGCAGGAACTTTGTTGTCTCCGCCAGCCCTCATAATAGACATACCCCGAAAGTATCTTCCCTTCATGTTTTCGAGGTGACTCTGTTTGATGGTCGATTTTCCAAAGATTGAATGACTTGGCCTCCAGGGCCGATCCTCAAAATCTTTGTCCCCACTTTCCACATCATAGCTATCGCTGTCTCCAGTATCTTCGGACAAGCCCTCCAGTATCTCTTTAGTAATCTTCTCTGTATTTGTTTTTGCCATTGACTCGACAAATCCAGCAATATAAGGATCTGCAGTCTTCTTCTCCTCAAAAAGCTTCTCCTCCTTAGTTGGCTACGTCTCAGCAACAATCTTCTTGCCTTGAGACATTTTTTCTTCAGACATGGTGAAAACACATCTTTTAAACCGAAGCTCAGAGAGCTAGAAAAACTATCAAGCGCTAGTGAGCAAGAGCTATAAAATTGAGAAAGTAAGGCAAATGGCACAACCAGTGTATCAAAATGCAGCTGGTGTGAGTTCTTATTTATACGCTCACTGCGCTACAAATTGGAGGGCCCCGTCTGTCATTGGCTGTTGCTATTCTAGCAAAGGGGAGGTGTTTTCGGACCTTCGGCTTAAGGCCTTTGTCCATGTCGCAGTCTGAATTCGTTATCTTAACAAATTAATACTGCGAGGGGCTACTGTTGGGGGCCTTCGTCTTCCGAAGGTCCTCAAAAACATGATTAACAATATTTTCCCAAGTGTAATATATGTACAGGAGCCTTCAGAATCGGAATGAAGTTGTCCACAATATGAAAGGCATGATTGGGACGAAGGTCGAACCAGTTCCGAAGCTATGCGCAAGGAAGCTTCGGCTCAGTAGCGGAAAAGGAACCGACTTAAAGAGGAAAAGGCTTTTTAGTCCTCGATAGATTGTCCTAATGTCAATAGTAAACATGAAGGGCATGAATGTAATTTTGCACAGGCTGCGCCCTGTGCCTATAAATAGATGAACAGTACCCCCATACTGTTCATGCTGACTTGTATTCATTTGTGCGTCACAATTGTACTTTTGTCTTCCATCAAGCTGAAGGTACATTTGTAATTCAATATTGTTCCTATCTTTTCGTAATAATATAATGAGAATGAATTAATAATGTTATATAATTGCTTATGTTGTCTTCTATATCCTGCATGCTTCTTCTTCTATTACCATATACTGCAATGATGAAGGTTCGTCCTTTGTGACCTTCGTCCGAAGATCATTATATCCTAAGGGAAATAATGCTTCGAAGGACGAAGGGCGTTAACCTTTAACATTTTGTGTTGCCTTGTTCTTAACTCATAGCATTTGAGAACAAGTCCCCAACAACGGCTATACCATATTTGATCAAGAAAAAGAATGGAAAGGTGATAGCCATCAAGGCCAACAAGTAAGCCAACAAGGGAAAAGGGGCCAAACACATCTAGGTACCAAAGAAAATTATTTCAAACATCTAGGTACTCTATGTTCCTTCCTTGAGGAGGAACTTAATTCAATTTTGAAATTAGATGATCAAGTTATTCATGGTCTCTTCGATGAAAAACAACGTGTTGTTAAGTTTTATAATAATGTGGGTCTCGCCATTCGATGAGACATGCTTTATTTACTTTTGTATTGTGATATTTTTCATGAGTTAAACACATCAGAAACTGATCTAGTCAGTAATGGTCAGAAACGAAAGAGAAACGATGGAGAATCCTCTTTAAAATTATGGCACTACCGTTTAGACCATATTTCGAGGGGGTAAAACGTCTCGTTAAGGAAGAGATTCTACATCCCTAAGATTTTACAGACTTAGAACAATGGAAAGACTGTATTAAGGGTAAATTTGTGAAGCAGATTAAGAAAAATGTCAAGCATAGTACGAGAGTATTAGAAACAATTCATACAAATATCTATGGTCCTTTCCAAGTAAGGACAATAGATGGGTTTGATTCATTCATAACATTCAAAGATGACTACCCTCGCTACGATTACATTTATCCTATTAAGGAAAGGTTAGAGGCCTTAAACAAGTTTAAACATTTCAAGGCAGAAGTTGAGAATCAGCACAACCTGGAAATAAAGATAGTAAGATTATACCATGGGAGGAGTATTACAGACGCCATACATAGTATGCACAAGTACCATGGCCTTTTGCAAGGTTCCTAAAAGAAAATGATATAGTAGCCCAGTATTCAACACCTGGTGAGCCCCAACAGAATGGGGTAGCCGAAAGAAGAAATAGAACACTAAGGCCCCATTTGTTTCGTTGGAATTGAATTCCATTTTAATAATTATATTTTAGACAAAACTAATTAAGCTCATATATTTAAATATGTAATATATTTGTATATTATCCTAAATAATATGAGAGAGATAGTTATATACTACATTTATATTATAGCAAAGCAAATAGAAGAGTGTGCTATAAGTTGGTGCATTGGAAAAATAGCATGTAAATCTATAGAATCAATTTCCATCTCTCACCCCATGAATTTGAGATAGACTTATATGATAACTATGGAAAGTGGTGGAATGTCACATTCTAAAAAAAATAGACTATTCCATTAGTAAGATTTCAATTCATTAAAATGAAAGGAAACAAACAGGACCTAATGGACATGTTGAGGAGTATGTTAAGTTAATCTAGCTTGCCATTGGGTCTGTGGATGGATGCTTTAAAAACAGTCATCCATATACTCAACAGAGTCCCAAGTAAATCAGTACCTAGAACCTTATATGAGTTGTGGACTGATAGAAAGCCCATGATCAACTATCTACAAATATGGGGTTGTACAGTTGAAGCTAGAATATTCAATCATGGACATGGAAAACTAGATGAAAGAACCACTAGTTACCATTTATTGTCTACCCTGAGAGATCGAAGGGTTTCAGATTTGTGATATCCTGGCCCCTGGGATGGTGATATCCTGGTCCAAGGCTTAATAGAATTAATAGAGTACTCATATCAAAAAGGTGCATCTTCTTTTTTGGAAGCCTATCTCGAAAGAATCTCGAGGTTAAGCGTGCTTGGCTTGGAGCAATTTGGGATGGGTGACGGACCAGGAAATTTTCTTGGGTGCGCATGAGTGAGGATAAAATGCGCATAAAAGACTTGTGTTGGTTTGTGGGGACAATATATGATCCTAGAGAGCTGCCAGGAGTAAGTACCGCCGGTCCGGGATTGGACGGGGTGTTACAAGATTCTATTGTTTGAATAGACAAACTAAGTTTGTAGAAATCAGACATGTTATATTTCTAGAAGATTAGATGATCAAGGGGAGTAAGGTACTTAGAGAAGGTAACCTTTAGGAAAAGAGGACATATGTCCCGATTCCGATGGTTGAAGAGTCATACTTCTAGATATATGTTGAGGTTCCACCAACAGTTATACCAACTAGAGGTGAAACCCCTTCAGCAAAATGTTGCATCACCTAGTACAAGTAGTAGAGAGCAAGTTGCCTCACCTTCTGTGCAGGCTAGCCCTTCTGAGCCGATTACGCAGGAGAGTTCATAAAATAGCGATAGCCTTGTACCTAGTGAGGCACCATTATAGGAGCCCCGGAACATACTAGAACCAAAAACAAGTCTAAGAAGATCTCAGAGGTCCAGAAGATTTGTGATCCCTGTTGACTAAAAGTTATATGAAGCTGAAGAAGCAGAAAATAGTAAGATATATGTTTGTGAGGATATAGATACCGAAGGGGATCCCACTACATATGAAGAAGCAATGAGGAGTCAAAATTAATCCAAGTGGCTCTCAACCATGAAAGATAAATTGGAGTCCATGAGAATGAATCAAGTATGAGACTTAGAAGTAATTCCGGAAGGAGCCAAAATAGTAGGCTTAAAGTGGGTCTACAAAATCAAGCGTGACTCCAGAGGGAACATAGGAAGATATAAGGCTACACTTGTGGTCGAAAGGTTCACACAGAGAGAGGACATTGATTACAATGAAACCTTCTCGCCTATCTCGATAAAAGATTTGTTTAATAGTCATGGCTCCAGTGACTCATTATGATTTAGAACTCCATCAGATGGATTTTAAGACAACTTTCCTAAATGGGGAGTTAGAAGAAAATGTTTTCATGGCACAACGAAAGAGTTTTGTCGTGCGAGGTAAAAAAAAGTATGAGATGCCACTTAAAGAAGTCTATTTATGGACTGAAACAAGCTTCCAGACAGTGGTATCTGAACCCCCTCTTCTACACCACCGTCCTCCTGACCTCCTCTAGCACCGAGAGAAGGTCAACCTCCACATCTACAAGGCGCAGGATCTAACCTTGCCCTTAATAAAGGGCAAAACGGTATGAACTAACCCGTTGAGTTCTTTATCATTATCAAGTGCTCTCGAATTAACTAAGTGCTGCAGTCAGTACTTTGTCATTATCAAGAGCTCTCGGATTAACTAAGTACGTACTGGTACGTATTTTAGTTTTCTTATTTAGTAATTTAGGGGCTAAAATAAAATACACCTAATCGAACAAGTTTACGGTTTGTTCCGTTTGAGATTTATTGACTGCACAAATACTATGCGGTAGCATATACACAAAGATATATAGCTTCTGTGATATATATATACTGAATCTGCGGATTCATCAGTACGGAAGAATAGCTTTAATATTTAATTTTAAGCTAGCGAAAGATTATCTTCATCGTCGTTGGCGACCATGGATGGGCGGGTACCGGATGCAGGATGCACCATCTCCATGGTGCCAAGGTCCTTCTCCTTCTGCATCTCCTGGTAACGCTCCTCCGCCTCGGGCATGTCTCCCATGATGGCCTTGAGGCGCAGGTTCATTTCGTCGAGGCGCTCGTATACGGCGTTGTTGGTGAACATGCCCTCGCACACCTTGCAGATAGTGTCCCAACTCTCCACCAGCGGCAGGAAGATGATCACCGCTGAGCCGACCGTGCCCCAGGCGATCGCGATGACAGCCCACATGGTGAAGTAGCCGGCGCTGTACCTCCCCGCCGGTAGCGACAGCACGGGCCACACCACCGCGATCACAGCCGTGAAGGCCACACCCCACTTGATGATCCACCGCTTCGCGTGCACCAGCCGCTCCTCCTTGAGTTCCTCCGCCAGGTCACTGTCGGCAGGGACGCTCTCCACCGTGGTGATCTGCCGGCTGCTCTCCCAGTCGTAGTGCTGCGGCCACGCCAGGCTGCACGCCGCGTGCACCGCCCCACCCACCAGGATGGACACCAGGTTTCCTGCCAGCATCGGCGCGTTCCGGCCGGTGCTGTCCAGGTCCACGCGCCCGTACTGCACCTTGGCGACCGTGAGCCAGACGGTGACGCCGAGGACGCAGCCACTGACAGCGCCGAGGATGGCTCCCAATGCATTGGCCTTTCTCCACAGCAGCAGCAGCGCGATGGGGATGACGGCGGAGCCAATGATGACGCCCATGGCCAGGTACAGCCATCCGAGGGAGACACCCACCAGATTGAGGATGACGGCCAGGACACCCATGAGGCAACCGAAGACGAGGACGGTGGCCCTGGACACACGCAGGATCTGCTCGCCTGTGGCATCCGGGTTGATGTAGGTCCTGTAGATGTCGTAGGTGCAAAGGGAGGAGACGGCCACCAGCTCGGCCGAGCCGGCTGAGGTCACAGCCATGAAGAGCATGATGAGGAGGAGGACGGAGCCGGACTTGCCCATGAGCGCGGTGGCAGTGGCGGGCGGGACAAGCCCCTTCGCCGCCTCGGCTGCTGTGATGGGGAGGTCCAGAGCCAGCGCGCCGAGACCCAGCGAGGTGGCCAGCGAGAAGGGCACCGCGAACCATACCAGCCCACCCAGAAGGTACCCCTTGTGCGTCGACGACGGACGCGCAGCGATCGCGCTCATCCAGTAGCCCTGCGCACCGGACACATATAAATGGATTAATTTGGTTCGTAGTACCATCCTGCAAGAAACAACGTGCTCGCCGCCAGGCTTACGTTGTCGACGAAGACCGTGCCGAAATTGCCGACGATGTTGATGATGCCGAAGACGAGGCCTCCGGAGCTGAGCATGGTGAGGTAGGAGCCCTTGAAGTTGCCGTGCACGGGGCCGCATGCCTGGTCAGGGTGCGAGAGCGGGGCGGAGCAGTCCCGCGCCGCGCTGGCCACGGCAGTGAGGTGGTCGTGCACCACCCGGGGGCTGCCGAGCCGGTTGCCGGAGGTGTAGACGAGGAAGACGAAGACGACGAGGACGACGTGCACGACGACGGAGTGGATGTAGCTCGCGAGGAACGTGGCCTTGAGCCCGCCCGCGAGCGTGTACACGACCACGCCCAGAGGGATGAGGAAGCTGGCGGCGTAGACGTTGATGGCCGTGAGCGCGTTCGCCACGGCGGAGCCACCGAGCAGCAGCATGGCCGTGACGATGACGTTGGTGGCGAGGCAGAACGCCAGGAACACAACGTGCGCCGCTCGACCCCACCGGGCGCGAACGATCTCGCAGACGGTGTGCGCGTTGGGCGCCTTCCGCTTGATCTCGATGGCCATGACTCCGAACAGGAGTACCTGGATGGTGGCGCCGCTCGCGTACCAGAAAGGCCCGCTCACGCCGTACTGCCACGCCACGTTCGAGCTCTGCAGGATCGTTGCCGCCCATGTCCACTGCTCGATTCGATATACATGTGACTGAAACTGAAGAAAGACGAATCGAAGGGAAATGAGAAAATCTCAGTGAAAAGTATGTGTAGTACCTGGGAGACGATGACGCTGGCGATGAGGCCGGTCTTGACACTCCGTCCGGCCGTGTTGAACCACTCCGAGGTGTGCTGCGATCCCACATACCGCTTCTCTAGCCACACCTGCAGGAGCGCTGAGTTATAATCCTATAAACTAGCTAGCATGTTACTTTGTTAGAGCATCTCCAACAATGCCTCAAACTAGTGCCTTAAATTGAAATATAGGGCTCTATATAGGAAAAACTACTCCAACAGTGCCTCAATTTAACAAATTTTGTCAAAAAACTATAGGACACCCTCTCAAGTGCCTCAAATATACTACACCGTAGTGGGCTGCCCTATAATCTAGATTTGGGGCTTTACTGTTGGAGTGGGGTGTTTTGTTGGTGTCCTAAATTCTATAAAATTTACTTATTTTTAAATTATAAGATATTTTTATAGGTCACATTGTTGGAGATGCTCTTACTCTACATGGATTGTATGCATGTTTTCCTTTGAATTCAAATAATTTGAGATCTCCTTTCTTTTCCACTTATTTCTTTATATAAGGCCCCTTGGAGTGGAAATATATTTGATAATCATAATTTAGAATCAGATCAATTAAGTTAATATGATTATATGTGAAATATATTTGTACACTATTGTTGTCCATATGAGGGGGATACTTCGATCTGTGTTGTATTTTTTTTATAGAGGAGCAAGCCAAAAAAGTGCTATAAATTACAGAAAACAACATAGCACATTGATCTATAAAATCGTTTTTGATGTACTATCGTATGAATTTAACATATGCTTATATCTGAATTTTAAAAAATTATAGAATGTCAAATTTCAAGTCAAATAAGTTACTCCATTGTTTAGATTCTAAATCCTCTAAAATGGAAGAATTCCAAAACAAGTAATAATAAACGGGACGGGGCACATTAATTATAATTGGATAGGAAAGAAAGACCCACTCAGAGAAATTCTTTTGTGATTTTAAACCTCATCTGGGAAATTCTAGAAATTCATATGGAGCAAACTATTATTCCATCAGAATCCCATAGGAGTTTCAAAGGTTGTATCTTTCGAAGTCAGAACACGGCTCTTAAAAATGCATGAATGACTGTTTGCGGCCTGGAACTCAGGAACATATATCAAAGATACTTGTCATTTTTCTAGAATACTATTATTAACATTTTATCTTGGTCAAATATTTGTCTTTTAAAGAAAGTATAAAAAATGTTACGTCATACTCCAAGAAATGAGGAAATTCAGCATGGAAATTAATATATGTCCTTCAAAAAAGAACACTCCCATTGTAATAGAGTTCGGGTTTTTTATTCTGCAAAGTCAACACATTTACACTTTGCAGTCAATATACTGTTCAGTAAAGGTAACTCAAATATTATAATATTTTCTATATTACTCCTAGTCTATTATTAACTTATTACAGTTGTACTAAAATAACCACTACATTAGCCAAAAACGGTTACCAATTATGCCATTAAATAAAAAAAGGAAAATCCATAGAACTAATAGTTATAGAGCTAATAAATTGTTAACGGGAATAGATCAACTGACTATTAGCTCGGGGATGTTAGGAACCTCCAACTAATAGGTTAACTAATAGGTTGGTTGTTGAACTAGTAGTTTTCTATAGTGCCCATGCGTCGAGTGGAGACTGCAGGGTGTGTTCAAAGGATGAAGGATAATACTATCTTTTACCAAGTTTTAGCTAATTTTAGCTGCCTAAACTTAACTAATGAACTAATTGTTACTTCAGCAATGGCAGTAGAATCTCTCTCTAACCTCCTGTAACTTGTCTTCTTCTTTGTTCTAAACTTTGTTTTCTTTTTTAATTTAAATAAAATTTTCAGTAGGAGTCCCCCTTCTGTTCTCTCAAAAACTAATTGTTACTTGGGGGTCTAGGTAACAATAAGTTGAAGCTTTAGTTGGGTCGTTTGAAATCCTTAAAACTAATTTTAGATGCTAACAATTATCTCAAAGTTCAAACATGCCCATAGTCCATATCTCACAACCATCCAATATGAATTTAACGGACCGAATTTCCCATATGTTTGTTTAAATTAGAGTAGTGTATCGAAATACCGGTGATGGATGAGTTAGAATAACGTGTTTAATCATGATGTAGAGTTTGATCCTCAAACAAATTGGATTCCGTGCTTATAGGAATTAGAAAGCCATGATGCAGAGTTTGATCACAAAATAAATTGAACCACATGAGCCATGACACAATCATTAGATAAATCTCTATATATCTGGTACCTATACGAGTTAAAGCATTGTGCTTCGACGCAAAGTATTGAGTTCAATTACAAGACAAATTAGAAATTCAGAATGCATGGCATGATCGCCAAATCTCTGAGCCGCTAGTTGCCTATATAATTGAGCAATAAATTGGCATCTCTAACTCCAACAAAGGTGACTTAAAATAGCGCCCCAAAATTTAAAATACTACATTATTTAAAAATGTTTAGGGCACTAAAAACACGATACGCTCCAACAATTAAGCCTCTCATGTATATTATTAGAAAAGAAAATATTAAAAATGATAGAAAACAAGGATATGACACTAGTCTGATATGTAGTATATTTAGGTCATTTTATGGCTTGGCCTATATTTTTTTATAGAAATTTATAAAAGAGGACATTGTTGGAACTGTTTTTATGAGTTGATCCTATATTTTAAGATAGTGCACTGATTTAAGTTACTGCCGGAGAAGCCCTTGAAGGTGACATATTTGCTATTTTAAATAAAAGGAATTCCGTGCGTCAATTTCGCTTTGTCTGTAACTATCAAAAGGGACGCGACAAGGACAAGCGCAGCTTGTTTAAGATAGTTTAGCTTTCGTTAGGTTCACGTTGATCTAGTCGCTAAACACTAAAGATAAACTATCTGACGGTGCTCTCTACGAAAATGCGGACGATACATGACCTAGACGTAGGAGTGGCTCCTTCTTTGTGTATGTCTGGATGTCTGAGACTCAGACGGTCCACGATGTCGTAGAGAGTCCTCTTCTTCGTACAGGACATAGATCTTACCTCCAGAGAGGGATCCCGTCGGGAGAAGAGATCCTAGAATATGTCTTGGAATCAGCATGCCACACAAAACGCCTCTAATCGATATAAAGTCAAAGAGATGTGAAGATTCGAGGTAGAGCAAGGCTAAACTACGGCTACTCCTAATACATAATGTAAAAATGATAAATAGAATTGATTGGATCTATTGTGGGGGTTTAATCGGTCATACCCCTTCATGTATATAAGGGGTCGGCTGGACCCGTAACAGGTCGTTCCCGAGTTAATCCTGCGAAGATCGCTAACAAAAATCTCGTAAAAAACGAGAACAGTAATTGATTATGCACGCGAGGGGACCGTCCGCGCCGTTATTGTAGACTATCCGGACCGATTGTAGACTATCCGGACCACAAACGGTCTGGGCTCTGAGCGGACAGCCGCCAAACCATTTTTGGTGCTCAACACGTTCTGACAGAGTCTAACTTTGATTAAATCGCTTATATGTATAGTTGGTGCATGTTGCTTGTCCATATATCATATGATGGTGACTGTTGCGGAATGAAAAACCAACTTGACTCAAGAAAACGAAAAAAGAAAACGAAGTCAAAGCGGGAACACATGCGACTCGGTGTGTTATTTATTCAATTCGGCACACGCATGATCCTGCCCTTTGTTTAGTAAAACGGAATCAGGCCACACAGAATCTGCATTCTTTTTCTTGCAAGTCATTAGCTGTTTACTTTTTAAGCTTAAATTGCAAAGACGGCTGTGGATTAAAGCCGTTGGTTTCATGCATAAATGAATCTTCGTCGCATCTCCCACCATTTGAGTTAGGCATTGCGAGCGAGTTGTACGATTTTTAGAAGCTCTCGTTGAGATAGTTTATTTCTTTAAAAAAATGACCACCAATCATTCAAGCTAGCAATGCCCTGGTCGTTGTGTGTGCAATGCGATGCGCACGAGAGAAGACGCACGCATATCAAGCGAGAAGGTCGCGCACGCGATCGAGACCGTTCATTAGTGGGGAGTGGGGACGACCAAGTAAACAAGAGGTACCAGGAATGAGGTGAAGAGCGCGAAGAAGGCGCCGAAGCCAAGGACGACGGCGTACCCAACGGCCTGCGCCAGCACCGGCTTCCCGCCGAAGAAGCTGCCGTCGCGGCTGCACGCGCCGTCCACCACCGAGTAGTACTCCCCGCCGAAGCCCAGCCCCAGCGGAGGGCACGCGACGGCGCCGCCAGCGGCCATCGTCGTCGACCTGTTGTGGTGTGTGTGGGAAGAATGAAGAACGCATGAAGACATAGTTACGGAACCGGCGCGCGAGCCGCAGTTCGAGGGAGAGGAACATGAGGTACCTCGATCGGGTCAGGTCCGCGCGCGGCGAGGTGGTGGTGGTCAGGTACTGGAGACGGAGGCGGCGTCGGAGGCGGCGGAGACTCCAAGTGAAGCGGACGACGGATGAGCCGCCGTATATATGGGGCAGAAAAGGCCTGTCGCGATCGAGTCTAGCCAAGCCAATGGCTCCAGTTGCGGGAATCTTTGACTTGGTAGATACTGGTTGTGTTCGCTGCGGCTTAAAGCCGTACTGTTACGGCTGTTTGTACTGCTGCAGCTGCAATCAGTAGAGACAAAATACTGTAGAAGCCGCAGCCGCAGCCGGATTAAAGCCGCAGCAAGCCGCAGCGAACACAGCCACTGTTGTATTCTGCGCTGTTGATTCTGCGGAGAGAAAACGGGAGCGAGATACCGGTACTGAGTTTTTTCAGGGAAGCCGTGGGATAGGCCGGCGCACGAATCCTAATGCACCTTCGCTCTCTCCTGACCACCTCTTCGTTCCGCTCCTCTCCCTGTCGCGCCTAGTTTGGCTAACAGTTCTGCTTGTTAATGGTACGACCTTTGTGGCGCGTAGTTTCGACGTTCTGTCCCAGACGGCGGGATCCTTCAAAATCACACAGTTTCTCGTGGCCAAGATGACTCTGGGTTAAAAAGAGATCCCCTGCCGTGTTTTGTGGTGGCCCCCACCATCTAGGCACCATTTTTTCCCTGCACTTTCACATAAGTAGACTGGGAGGGTGCTTGAGGTTGGTTTTGCTTACCGTATTTCCGTGTTTGTGAGCCAGCTCTCTCGAGTCTCGACCGCTATGTCTTCTCTCACCTTTGTGCCCGTCCTCTCGTTTATTTTTCTCGCACGGCGTCGTTCGCATCCTGTACGATCCATGAGAGTCGTTTTCGCGGCCTAGATAAGAAAGGGTTCCTCCTCACGAAAGATGTCTTGGAGTGGAGGCTACAAGTCGAGGACAAGGTGCCTCGTCCTCAGGACGACGTAGTAGTCATGCTCGTGCCCTTCTACAAACGCGGGTTCGGGTTACCCCTTCATCCGTTCGTGTGTGGGAACCTCCACTATTATTAGCTATCCAATGAATTACAGTGGAGTGGCTCTCTAAGAAACCCGAGGACGGCCAGTTGGGAGGGTGCTCTGGGCACCGGACAGTGTCCGATGTGCCACTGACAGCACCATTTCTAGTCTTTACTCCAAACTTGATTGAGTCCCCAGTTTAATTTCTTTATTGGTTTATGTTGAACCTTATGTATCTGAGATACATGACATCTAGTCAAACTAGTTAGTCCACGTGGTTTGTGATGGACGTCAAACACCAAAATCGATTATAGGAAATGTTTTAAGCTTATTTCCCTTTCACAGACAATCGCTCCGACGACCTAGTCGACGTTGCGGCTTGCCATCCGGTACCTGATGAGGAAGACGAAAACAAGTGCGCCAAATGTCGTGTTTCGAGTAAGCACGAACGAGTAAATTTCTTATGCGTGTTTTAGGCCATGCGTCAGGTGGACATAAGAGTTATACTGATTTAGGCTGAATATCCCTACTCCAGTATTCAGTGGCTTGCGCCACTGGCACCAGATTGCTCATAGTAGAGGGTTATAAGCTGGCGAGAGAGGGACAAAGCTCCCAAGTATCTGATCTAAGTGCTTGTGGGTCAGGATCGGGTGTTGTGAGCTAGAGTCCTCTAGGTTTGAGTATAATTCCTTACTAAAACATTAAGAGAAAGCCATTGCATCATGTTGGAGTTTGTTTGTGCATTTAATACAAAAATAACATGAATAAAAATATAATAATAATGAGATGAAGAGTTAAAAAAAGGGGGGAGAGAAGAAAAAGAGAGCATATAATATAAAGAAAGTTGATATATTTCCAAAAGGGGTATTTCTTAAATTCACAATATAATCCGAGAATAAATTGGCACAGGTTTGAATTTAAATTTGAATTCAAACGGAACTTGGAAATAGAAATAAAAAGACAGAAGATAAAAAAAAGAAGAAAAGAATAAAACTAAGCAGGCCGACTGCTTCCCTTCTGGCCCAACTGGCCTTTGCAGTTGCACGGCCGACCAACTCAATCCCGCGCGCACCCACTGCTCTCACCTGGACCACGCGCTGACATGTGGGCTAGGGATGTCAGCCGCCCGACCGCGCCTAAGTACTCTATCTCTCACTGACGTCGCGGACCACCCCGGTCAGATGTCCTCAACCGACCGCGAGCTTCGCGGTGCTCGCCGCGCCGTAACAATGCGCCAAATCCACCACCGCGCAACCTGCGCACCCAACCTCCGCGGTCTGCGCGGACCTCAGGACCGGGTCAGCTATTCTCGTCTCGCCCCAGGCTACTAATCGGGCCCTGCGACCTAATCTCCTTACCCCATCGCAGTCAGTAGCGCCCCACCGAAATAGAGAGAGAACCAGAGAACCGGCCGCCGCCGCCGTTCTTGGCTTTCACCGCCATTTGGTCTGCAGTGTGGTCGAGGATGGCCACCAGGGAATGTGCAAGCTTGTCGTGGCATTGATGGGTGGAGAACACCACCAATTCGGACCCAATTTCTCATCAGCAATCTCTGCTCGCTGTGGGGCCGCCAAGCGTCGTGGCCGAAGCTGAGGGCTGTGCGATTCACGGTATGGAGTCTACCCTGTTGTTCGCATGGTTGCCTACTTTGGGAAATGCTATTTGGTTTTTGGTATTGGGGCCCGATGTGCGGAGGGGGCGGGTCCGGCCATGGCCTCCGCCGTGAATGGTGCCTAGCGCCACCGTGTGTCGGGCGGCACCGCTGCACCAGGGGCCTTACCAGCAAGGGAGCGGGCGCTCATCCGTTGGATCAAAACGGGTGGTCGAGATTAGATCTTAGGTATTGAATGACCGTGACCGCTGGATCTACTTGAACGGTCGGATTTGAACCGAGCGATCTCCCAATGAGCGGTTTGATGAGGGCCGTAGGATCGGATCGGGTGGCTCAGAGTAACGAAAGCTTCATAATAAAATCTGAACCCTTGAATTTCAATCCAGTGGTGGAAATTGCATACCGCATCATAAACGTCTAGATCTAATCCTAGCCGCAGGTCTTAGATCTAAAGGCTCATAACACCCGATACCCCTTCGCTGCGCGCGTTTTGCATCTAGGCCCTCTTTTTTTCAGGAAACCAACTCGCAGTCCACCCTATATAGTGCACTGAGTCTTAGAAATTCTTTCACGAAAGCCCCTACGCTTTCTGGAATTCGTGGCCCAATCCAGAGAGTATTGAAAATCAGAAATTAATATCAGAAATTAATTTTTATTGCATAAATAAATGCTAGAAGTTGTTTAATTTGTAGAAAATTCATATGAACTCCAAATTGGTCCATTCCAGTTCCTAAATTTTTGTAATATTATTGTATATCCATTAGTGCCACTGTTTTTACATGAAATACACATTAAAAAATTATTTCTCACTTAACCCTATATTAAATGCATAAAACCTTTGGAAATATATAACTCCAAAATTAATAATTCTAATTCCCATGATCTCATTCTAGTGTCTAGATTATTACTGTGTATTTTATTTACATGTTTGGTGTAACACCTTAGGTGTTACCATGGCTAGAGCACACCTTGGTACTAAGGACCATGATCACTTGTGGTAGAAGCTTAAGGAGAACATAAGAACCTTGGAGACCCTGTGTTAATCAAGATTTGCTAATGACCTAAGAGCATCACTCAAGCTTTTGTGCACTTGCTACCTTGGGCAAGAAGAGGGAGAACCCTAGACCTCTCTTGAACCCTCCCTTCCAAAGCCATGGTTGAGAGGGGGAGAGAATGAGCATTTGTGCAAACCATGAGTTAAAATTTTGGCACAAAGTTAAGTAACTTATTAACCTACAATTATAGGGAGGAAATATTGCAAAAAGACCACTGGAGAAACCCCAAATCAAATCTCCAAGTAGAGTGAGAGCTAGAGCTCTCTAATTCTCTCTAAGTCAAAAATTACACTTACACTAAAGATCAACCGTGTTCACCTTGAAGATGGCACCAAAACCACCTATGTTCTATACCAAAAATGTGGCATACCACCTAGGGCACCCACTGGAAAAAGTTGAGCATGAGACCTTGACGTTTGACATGCCTTGGCATGGTTTTTGTCGCGAGGTGGGCAGAGTGACATACCTGATTTGGCGACCGAAGATCTCCCTACCTAGGCCATATCTGCCATGGCAACTCACGGATGAGAGACAGCCCTAGGTGCCAGGAAAAGACTCGCGCTGGATTTTTGCCAGGATTCGCAAGTTTGCGACTTGGGTGAGCTGTGGAACAAGGGCAGAAGAAAAGCTCCACGTGTTCGACGCGCTCTACGCACGCCAGAGCACGCCCGCGCCCGTGTCCCCTGTGTGCGCCGCGCCTATAAAACCCACTCAAGCGTCGACCACACTTCTCCGTGCACGCTCAAACCTCACCGGAGCTCAACTCACCGTTGTTTGCCCGTGCACGGCGTGTCTGCGGCCACCCGAGCCCCTGCCGTCGTGGACCGGCCAGCCCAGCCTTTCCCAACCCTGTCCAACCCTCGGAGACGAGTGAGCACACCTCGGTGAAGCTCCCCGAGCGAGGAATCGAAGCCTGCTTCGCCGGAGAGGCCAGTCCACGGTCGCCGGAGTTCACAACCCCGCCGGAGTGCGTGGACCGGGTAATCCACTGAACCATTTTCCGATTCCTTGAGCACACAGTCTCTATGCCATCCCGTGAAGCTCACCGTGCCATTGGATTGAACCAGATCGCCTTGATTTGGCCGGCACACCCGCCGCTGACGAGGACACCCGCCTGCGCACGTGGACCGAGCGATTCCGGCCATCCCCGCCGTCAAGCCGTACATCGCTGTGACCGCCAGAGCCTCCCCGAGCCAACCCCGCCCCTCGCCGGACCTATCTCGCCGCCGGTAAGCCGCGCCGCCCTTTTCTTTCCCGCGGGTACTATTTACATTGGGGGAAGGACTTCGGGGAAGAAGAAGGAAAGGTCAGGGGGCTTTTTGAACTGTCAGTGACTCGAATAAATAGTAACGCGGGGGCATAACTGAGAGAGTTAGTTTGGAAATACCCCAGGGTCCTCGGTGTAAACCGCTTTTCCAGAAAACCTTTATTAAATCTGATTTTAAATTTGAACAGAAACTTTGATAATTCATAACTTCTGTTTAGTTCATCCAAATTTGGTCAAACCAATTTTGTCAGACTCTAAATAATGTAAACTACTTAGGAAAAATATAAAACCCCTATGAACTACAGAAAACTTTAGGGTTTTGATTTAATTATTGTGTTGACCAAAAGCTAAATAATAGGGATAAAAATAGTTGCACTATTTGACTAGAGTTAGAAAAATTTGGAGAAGTTTATATCCACCTACTAACCTATTTAAAAATGATAAACTCCTCTGTACACCCCATTAAGGTAGAGTTTGCCATTTAATTCACATTATGCTTAAAGTTAAAGAAAATAGAAAAGATGATTTAAATAATGAACCAGAGGGCACCTCTATTTTTGTTAGAACACTTATTCAATGTAGTTTACTAGAAAAATCTATTACACCCTGGTTTAGTATGAAATAAATAGGATCCCTTTTATTTTAAGAAAACAAGGAAAACTTATAAAAACCCTAGAAAAATAACCCCAAGGCAAAAACACCCCAAACCTTGGGATAACTAATGTTTTGTTATTATGAACATAGGAAAAATACAAAATCTGTTGTTTGATATTTTTCAAATGGCAAGTTAGTTATAAGCACCTTTTTGGCATAAAACTTTAAGAAATCACAACTAAATAACCACCAATAAACCTTCTGTGATTTTTGGCACAGAAGCTTATTATTACTGTTAGGTACCAACAAAAATAACCCTTAGGGCAGAACCTACTCCTAGTCAAGAGTTGTAGTGTAAAGTGGCCCATTTACACAACTTTTGTTATTTTATCCAAAGCATAACCTTTTTATTTTTTTGAACCTCAAAACTCCTAGAACAGGCTATATTGACCAATGGCAAGCCACTGTAATTTTTACAGAATTTTTGGAAAAAGTTAACTCATTGTTGTAGTTCAAACCTACACTAGAATTCATAAATAGAAAGTAAAGAAAGGGAAAATGAATAATGGAAATTAGTGTCATCATAAAACCCTTTGTGAATTGTCCACTAAATTATATAAAGGAAATACCAACCCACTATGTTTATCCTTAACAAAACCTAAACCTAGAGTGATAAGCATAAACCACTAAAAGCCACATATGACCAATAAACCCTAAGTTGCCAACTAACTCAGTTTTTCTTCCCTTAGCATAATGTTATTAAATCCTGCAGAATCATGACATACATATTCATTGCATTTTGATAGACTGTAACCTCGCTGACGGAGAGTACGTCCTCGTGCCGGAGCAAGGAGCTGCTCAGGAGGTAGCCCCGGATCCAGCACCAGAGCCTGCACCAGAGGATCTGCCTGCCCCTGCTTTGGAAAGCAAGCCCCGGTTTTATGCATAACCTGTTCTATATGATATTTTACTACACTTAATGTTTGTAGGCTTGGATTGTGCACTTAAGTGTAGGAGTTGTTTGAAACCCTAGTTGCATGATCTCAGGAACCCCATTGGGATGAATACTAGTATGCTAAGATGAGTAGCTGCTTTATTAAGTAGGATCTCGGTAGAAGTCGAGTGATTTTTCTAGCACTCGCGCGAGGTCAGGAATTGGCTGTATTCACTTTCTTATCATATCGATGTTGGTTTGTGGGCAACAATCCATGGGGATTGGTTGTCTACGGGATAAAAATTTGAATAAGGATTAAGGTGTGGTACCGTGAGTCAAGCGTTTGAACGTACTAAGCACATGCCGAGAAATATGGTAAATCGGTAAGCCTAGTACCTGAGTGAACCTAGCAGTGGACTTTACCCCTCACGCGACCTGAGACGTAGTCTCCCATTCCGGTTATGGTGGGTACAAGTGCGATCACTGCACGACGGCAGTCGGGGTCAGTGAGGCATTGTACGCCAAGGCGGTGAGCCCTGATCTGCTGACGGGGAATCGATAGGGACGGTTGATGTGTGTGGGGACGGAGTGCTCGCCACGTCGTGTGTTTAGGTTTACCTTGCAAGGATAAAACTCGATTCGAATCGTCTGCTTCTCGCAGCTAATGAGACTGCTTGATCCATGCTGCTACATTGAGTAACAAGTGGGAATCTGATGAGATGATACAAGATGTTGATTGCTAAAAATGTTTGCTGCCATGTATGAGTAGATAGTACATAATTAGCCTTAAGAGAGTCACACTTAAATTTGACAAAGTTAAAACTTGATTTAGAAACTCAGCTAGTGCTTTTGGCAACCAAACCCCACAGCCAAACAGCTGCATGTCTAGAGGTAGAGGAGTAGACTCCTCACACCGGGTAAGTCTAGCTGAGTATTAGTATACTCAGCCTTGCTTGTGGCATAATTTTACAGGTCCTCTGGAGGACATGGTTGCTGGAGTGACTTGGCCATCCATCTTACCACCGGGTTGGACTATCGAGTGGGACCCCGCCTCGGTTGAGGAGGAGCATGAGGAGTGATGGGACAGGCTTCACCATCTCTCTGTTTATTTACCGTTAGTTTTATTCCGCTGCACTTCGAACAATGATGGTCACTTTTGCAAAACTCCGATGATGATGATGTAATAATTTAACACTCTTACATGCATGGTTTTATGCTTTATTGTATTTGCTCTGTGACTCACCATCGAGTGAGATTGTGGTACTTGATCCTATCAGTGGCCGAGTCGGACTAGATCCGAGGGATTGACGGGTTATTCCCATTTAAGTGTGGTCTAGCCTCTAAGGCAGGGCTTAGGCACTTAAGTTGGAATAATTCGGGCAGTTCCGCCACAGCTGGTATCGGAGCTTGTACCACCACAGAGGAATCAATAAAATATGAATATCATCCCTTTCCAAAATAAAATTTGATAGAAACAATGTTGGATAGATCATAGGACGAGCAAGATAGACCTAGGACGTGAAGCCTTAGGATGATAGAAGGGTAGCTAGGTGGCTAAGTATTTAGGCCCCACAGCCACTTTAGGGGATGGGAGTTCTTCCCTAATCCTTTTTTCATTGCTGTGAGGTTGTTCAGGACGAGCATGCATGCATTCTTAAATTTAACAAATGGAAAAATTTAGTAAGAACTTAAATTAGAACCAATTAAGTTTCCCAGTACCATTCTGATTTAGTTAGAGAGGAGCTGGGTCTTATTTTTCTTGTTCTTTTTATAATTCTTTTCCTTTACTTACGCCTAACCGTCCACAGATGGCTTCCCACGGATCCTCAGACGACGGGAATGCACTGTCCCATACTGACGGGCTTGCACGAGAGGGCTTTCCCCGCATTTTGTGGGAGGTACTTCAGGGGGCCGGGTACATGACACCCCCTCAGTACACGGTGCAGCAGTTCGAGAAGCACCGGGTGCCCCGCTGTAGGGTGAGGATGACCCTGGAGCCTCATCCCCTGCAGCCAGGCTGGCGTTCACTGGACTCTGAGTCTTTTGGATACCGGGCTGAGGACACGATCGAGGCAATCGCTCTGCACGGGTTGACTACTTTCTGCGGATTTCACCCCTTGGAGCTGTCTACCCACCCCATTGGCTTGTTCCCCGCAGAAAGGGAAGACGACCCAATGTGGAAGGATCGGGTGGAGCATGCCAAGGACATCTGGGCTCTCTACCCAGGCCAGACTGCTCACTTGACGGTACGATGCATGAATGCCTTGTATCGCCTGCAAGTGATGCGTGGTGAGGCAATGTCCCACCTGATGGCATTGTTGGAGGCGACTAAGATTACCCTGGACAACAGGGAGGAGCTTGTGGTTGACTTGTCCCAGGAGATGGTGGAAAAGGACTTACAAGTGGAACAGTTGTCCGATGAGATCCAAGAGCTAGAGGAATTGGTGGGGACCAGGGAGAACACCATCGAGGTTCTCGAAGATCAGCTCATCAACACCCAGCAGCAGCTTGCCGAGGCTAATGAGCACCTGGATATGCATCACCAGGAAATCCAGGATGTGGAGGCTAACGAGGACGTTGACATTGAGGGAGGAGAGGAGCCTGCTTCCAGTGTGGACACCGCTGGCTCAGGGAGGCCACCTTCCCCCGAGTCAAGTGTTGCCTCGTTCGCTCATTAGATATCAGGGATAGAGTTGGAAGTTGGTAATGTTAGGACTCCTCGCAGCTAGCTTAGCTTTTGCACCCTTGGGGTACTAGGCTAGAGAGAGTTGAGTCTTTTTGGGCCATTAATGTAATCGTGATAAACTCTTTTGGAAACACGGTTGATGGATGCTGTTAATTTTAATTTAGGAAGGAAAGTTTATGCCTTTCTAAATCCTTTTTGGTTTATGATTGGAATCTATCAGTTCGCCTTTGACTCTTTCACCGCGATTAAACCTTGAATTTGAAGATGTATTATTGAGGAAATATGTGATTTTTCAGATGGCCGGGAGAGCGCGTCGTGGTCAGAATGAGCGCATCCCTCCACCGCCACCACCGCCTCCCACCCTGCAGGAGCTAATGGCTCAGCAGAATGAGATCTTGAGGCAGCTAGCTCAGCGTCAGCCACCACCTCAGCACTATGGTGGTGGAGATCATCAGCGTCACCCCGCAGTGGCCACTTACCAGGAGTTCCTCAGTACTCAACCGCCTTTGTTCACCAGGGCAGAGGATCCACTTGATGCTGATGTATGGCTGAGGGTAGTGGAATCTAAATTCCCACTACTCAATGGAGTTTGTTCCGAGGTGACAAAGGTCAGGTTCGCCACCCAGCAGCTTCGCGGACCCGCGCGGACATGGTGGGACCACTATCTTGCTATGCAACCAGCTGACCATGAAGTGGATTGGAGAGAGTTTAAGGCAGCTTTCAGAGGACACCATATCCCAGCTGGCATTATGGACCGTAAGCTCAACGAGTTTCTGGCACTCACTCAGGGCAATAGGACAGTGTTGCAGTATGCTCAGGCTTTTAATGATCTGTGCCAGTATGTTGGGTACCATGCAGATACAGACGAGAAGAAGAGAGACAGGTTCAGGAGGGGGCTCAGCACTAAGCTCCGTGACCGTCTCAACACCGTCAGGGCCAACAGCTACAATGAGTTGGTCAACATGGCCATTTCCCAGGAGGACTGTATCACGGCTCGACAGGCAGAGAAGAAGAGGAAGACCCCTGTGGCAGGACCCTCCGCTCAGCCACAGCGCTTCAAGATTGTATCCGACACTCAGAACAGGGGACCCCAGTAGCAGCAAGGGAGGTGGGTGATCCGACCACAGCAGCAGCAGCAACAGGCACCCAACCGCACCCAGTTTGCAGCTCAGAGGAACAATCAGCAGCAGCAGTATCGCCAGGCAAATGACAACAGGTGTTTCACCTGTGGCAACACCGGGCATTATGCCAAGAATTGCCCCAGAAACCAGCAGAGGCAGGGGCAGAATGTCAATCAAAACCAGGGCAAGAGGCAAAAGGTGCAAGTGAGGCAGGGCAAGCTGAACTTTACCACCATGGCTGATATTCCAAAGGGAGCACCCGTCATGACTGGTATCTTTACCGTTTTGAATTATCCTGCTATTATTCTTTTTGATTCTGGTGCATCACATAGCTTTATTAGTGCCAAATTTAGTGCCAAGTGTCAATTGCCCTTTCATCACACCAATGGAGGTATCACAATTTCAACACCCGGAGACAGGATTGCCACCAATCAAATCAGCAGGCACGTGCCCATAAAGTTTGGTAGTCTTGTAATTAAAACCACCCTCCTCATTTTGGGTTTGGATAGCGTGGATATTATACTGGGAACTGACTGGTTAACCAGGCACCAAGCAGTTATTGATATTGCAGCTAGGGCCATTGAAGTGCACTCACCAACTTGTGGTGAAACTACACTATATCTGCCCGACCAGGGATGCACCCGTTCTTGTGCCTTCGTTATGATAGAATCCCCAGTGGAAAAGATCCCAGTAGTCTGTGACTACCCAGATGTTTTTCCGGATGAATTGCCAGGAATGCCACCTGACAAAGACATTGAGTTTGCAATTGAATTGCAACCTGGGACTGCTCCTATCTCCAAGAGACCCTATAGGATGCCTCCCGCGGAACTGGCAGAACTGAAGAAGCAACTACAAGAATTGTTGGACAAGGGGTTCATTCGCCCAAGTACTTCACCTTGGGGATGTCTTGCATTATTTGTGAAGAAAAAGGATGAGAGTTTGAGGATGTGTGTTGACTACCGCCCTCTCAATGCGGTGACTATCAAGAACAAATACCCACTACCCCGTATTGATGTCTTGTTTGATCAATTGGTGGGAGCCAAGGTATTCTCCAAGATAGACCTTCGCTCGGGCTACCATCAAATCAAGTTCCGTGCCAGTGATATTCCAAAGACTGCTTTCTCTACCAGATATGGGCTCTATGAGTTTTTGGTGATGTCTTTTGGGTTGACCAATGCCCCGTCTTATTTTATGTACCTAATGAACTCAGTATTCATGCCAGAGTTGGACAAGTTCGTGGTCATTTTCATTGATGATATTCTGGTCTATTCCAAGAATGAAGACGAACATACTGAGCACCTGCACATCGTGCTTCAGCGACTGCGCAATCATCGTCTTTATGCTAAGTTGTCAAAATGTGAATTCTGGCTGAAGGAGATTAAATTCTTGAGTCACACAATTTCTCAGGATGGGATATCAGTTGATCCTGAGAAGGTACAAGAAGTAATGGACTGGAAACCCCCGACTACAGTGAGGCAGATTCGGAGTTTTCTGGGATTGGCAGGATATTACCGGCGATTTATTCCGGATTTCTCCAGAATTGCCAAGCCAATGACTGAGTTATTGAAGAAGGGAGCCAAGTATAATTGGAGCCAAAAGTGCGAAGATGCTTTTCATACGCTGAGGCAGCATTTGACGACAGCCCCAGTACTGGCTCAACCTGATAGCACCAAGCCCTTCGAAGTCTATTGTGATGCTTCTAGTACAGGATTGGGATGTGTCTTGATGCAAGATAACAGAGTAATTGCTTATGCTTCCCGAGCACTCAGACCCTATGAGCAGAACTACCCAACGCATGATCTGGAGTTGGCAGCTGTGGTTCATGCTCTTAAGATATGGAGACACTACTTGATGGGAGCTCGCTGTAACATCTACACGGATCACAAGAGTCTCAAATACATTTTCACTCAGGCAGATCTGAACATGAGGCAGAGGAGATGGTTAGAACTAATCAAGGACTATGATTTGGAGGTGCATTACCATCCCGGCAAGGCCAATGTTGTGGCAGATGCCTTGAGCAGAAAGGCCCAGTGCAATTGTATGAGCATGGATGCGAGAGTTACCACCCTGTGTGATGAGTTGTGTAAGCTGAACCTGGAAGTTGTTCCTTCCGGTGAATTAAGTTATATCTCGGTGGAGCCCACATTGCAAGAGCAAATAGTCCAGGCACAGATTGGGGATAAAGGTGTTCAGGTTATCAAAGACATGCTCAAGCAGAAGGCAGAAAAATACAAGTGCTTCCGTCAGGACAGTAAGGAAATTTTATGGTTTGGAGATCGATTGGTTGTTCCCAAGGACCCTGAGCTCAGAAAGAGGATATTGGATGAAGCTCACCTTTCAAAATTCTCCATGCACCCTGGGAGCAACAAGATGTATCATGATCTCAGATCCTTATACTGGTGGACCAGAATAAAGAGGGAAATTGCCAAGTACATATCCGAGTGTGACACCTGCCAAAGGATTAAAGCCAGTCATTTGAAGGCAGCAGGCCCTTTGCAACCCCTTCCCATACCATCTTGGAAATGGGAGTACATTTGTATGGACTTTATCGTGGGACTGCCCAACACCTCCAGGCACCATGATTCAATTTGGGTTATTGTGGACAGATTGACCAAGACCGCTCATTTCTTGCCAGTACATACCACCCATAGGACAGAGAAGTATGCGGAAATCTACATTGACCAGATAGTTCGTTTGCATGGGATACCAAGGACTATAGTGTCAGACAGAGGAGCACCATTTGTGGCACGATTTTGGGAACAATTACAGGAATCACTTGGGACCCATGTAGTACGAAGCTCAGCATACCATCCTCAAACAGATGGCCAGACAGAAAGGGTAAACCAGATTTTGGAAGACATGTTGAGGGCATGTGTGCTACACTATGGAAAGGATTGGGACAGGTGTCTTTCTTTAGCAGGGTTTTCTTACAATAACAGCTACCAGTCCAGTTTGAAGATGGCACCTTTTGAGGCCTTATATGGAAGAAGATGTAGGACCCCGCTAAATTGGTCTCAAGCAGGAGAGAGGGAAATATTTGGGCCAGATTTGGTACTGGAAGCAGAGGAAAAGGTCAGAGTCATCAGGAAGAACTTAGAAGCTGCTCAGGCCAGGCAAAAGAGCTATCATGATAAGAGGCAGAAACCTCTACATTTTGCAGTGGGAGACCAAGTTTATCTTAAGGTGTCACCCACCAAGGGTGTCCAAAGATTCGGGATCAAGGCAAGTTAGCTCCTCGTTACATTGGACCCTACGAGATCAAGGAGACTTGTGGACCTGTAGCATATCAATTGAAGTTGCCACCCAGCATGTCAGCTATTCATAATGTGTTCCATGTATCTCAACTGCGTAAATGTGTCCGCCTACCCACTGAAGTGCTACCTGAACCAGAGATTGAGATAGAGCCAGACCTATCCTATTAAGAGCACCCTGTCCAGGTATTGGATCAGAAGGAGAGATCAACGCGGGCAAGATCAATCAGAATGTATAAGGTTCAGTGGAGTCACCATTCAGCAGAAGAAGCCACATGGGAGACTGAGGATTTTCTACGCTCTCGCTTTCCCGACTTTCTGCCCAAAGGAGTCGGTACGTAACCCAAAACCCCACCCCCACCTGCCCTTTGAATACAATTATAAGAAAAACTTAGATAGTAAGGGTAGTCTAAGTTGTGGTTTTGACTTAAAAAGGACTTCCTTCTGAAGTTGCAAAGAGGATGACATTCGAAGAACAGTTAATTAGAGAAACTCAAAGAAATAGCACCCCTCTAGAGGACTCTGCCTAAAATCTCGGGACGAGATTCCTTTAAGGGGGGAGGGCTGTAACACCTCAGGTGTTACCATGGCTAGAGCACACCTTGGTACTAAGGACCATGATCACTTGTGGTAGAAGCTTAAGGAGAACAGAAGAACCTTAGAGACCCTGTGTTAATCAAGATTTGCTAATGACCTAAGAGCATCACTCAAGCTTTTGTGCACTTGCTACCTTGGGCAAGAAGAGGGAGAACCCTAGACCTCTCTTGAACCCTCCCTTCCAAAGCCATGGTTGAGAGGGGGAGAGAATGAGCATTTGTGCAAACCATGAGTTAAAATTTTGGCACAAAGTTAAGTAACTTATTAACCTACAATTATAGGGAGGAAATATTGCAAAAAGACCCCTGGAGAAACCCCAAATCAAATCTCCAAGTAGAGTGAGAGCTAGAGCTCTCTAATTCTCTCTAAGTCAAAAATTACACTTACACTAAAGATCAACCGTGTTCACCTTGAAGATGGCACCAAAACCACCTATGTTCTATACCAAAAATGTGGCATACCACCTAGGGCACCCACTGGAAAAAGTTGAGCCCGAGACCTTGACGTTTGACATGCCTTGGCATGGTTTTTGTCGCGAGGTGGGCAGAGTGATATACCTGATTTGGCGACCGAAGATCTCCCTACCTAGGCCATATCTGCCATGGCAACTCACGGATGAGAGACAACCCTAGGTGCCAGGAAAAGACTCACGCCGGATTTTTGCCAAGATTCGCACGTTTGCGACTTGGGTGAGCTGTGGAACAAGGGCAAAAGAAAAGCTCCACGTGTTCGACGCGCTCTGCGCACGCTAGAGCACGCCCGCGCCCGACCCCACGCCGCGCCGAGCCGCGCCCATGTCCCCTGTGTGCGACGCGCCTATAAAACCCACTCAAGCGTCGACCACACTTCTCCGCGCACGCTCAAACCTCACCGGAGCTCAACTCACCGTCGTTTGCCCGTGCACGGCGTGTCCGTGGCCACCCGAGCCCCTGCCGTCGTGGACCGGCCAGCCCAGCCTTTCCCAACCCTGTCCAACCCTCGGAGACGAGTGAGCACACCTCGGTGAAGCTCCCCGAGCGAGGAATCGAAGCCTGCTTTGCCGGAGAGGCCAGTCCACGGTCGCCGGAGTTCACAACCCCGCCGGAGTGCGTGGACCGGGTAATCCACTGAACCATTTTCCGATCCTTGAGCACACAGTCTCTACGCCATCCCGTGAAGCTCACCGTGCCATTGGATTGAACCAGATCGCCTTGATTTGGCCGGCACACCCGCCGCCGACGAGGACACCCGCCTGCGCACGTGGACCGAGCGATTCTGGCCATCCCCGCCGTCAAGCCGTACATCGTTGTGACCGCCAGAGCCTCCCCGAGCCAACCCCGCCCCTCGCCGGACCTATCTCGTCGCCGGTAAGCCGCGCCGCCCTTTTCTTTCCCGCGGGTACTGTTTACATTGGGGGAAGGACTTCGGGGAAGAAGAAGGAAAGGTCAGGGGGCTTTTTGAACTGTCAGTGACTCGAATAAATAGTAACGCGGGGGCATAACTGAGAGAGTTAGTTTGGAAATACCCCAGGGTCCTCGGTGTAAACCGCTTTTCCAGAAAACCTTTATTAAATCTGATTTTAAATTTGAACAGAAACTTTGATAATTCATAACTTCTGTTTAGTTCATCCAAATTTAGTCAAACCAATTTTGTCAGACTCTAAATAATGTAAACTACTTAGGAAAAATATAAAACCCCTATGAACTACAGAAAACTTTAGGGTTTTGATTTAATTATTGTGTTGACCAAAAGCTAAATAATAGGGATAAAAATAGTTGCACTATTTGACTAGAGTTAGAAAAATTTGGAGAAGTTTATATCCACCTACTGACCTATTTAAAAATGATAAACTCCTCTGTACACCGCATTAAGGTAGAGTTTGCCATTTAATTCACATTATGCTTAAAGTTAAAGAAAATAGAAAAGATGATTTAAATAATGAACCAGAGGGCACCCCTATTTTTGTTAGAGCACTTATTCAATGTAGTTTACTAAAAAAATCTATTACACCCTGGTTTAGTATGAAATAAATAGGATCCCTTTTATTTAAAGAAAACAAGGAAAACTTATAAAAACCCTAGAAAAATAACCCCAAAGCAAAAACACCCCAAACCTTGGGATAACTTATGTTTTGTTATTATGAACATAGGAAAAATACAAAATCTGTTGTTTGATATTTTTCAAATGGCAAGTTAGTTATAAGCACCTTTTTGGCATAAAACTTTAAGAAATCACAACTAAATAACCACCAATAAACCTTCTGTGATTTTTGGCACAGAAGCTTATTATTACTGTTAGATACCAACAAAAATAACCCTTAGGGCAGAACCTACTCCTAGTCAAGAGTTGTAGTGTAAAGTGGCCCATTTACACAACTTTTGTTATTTTATCCAAAGCATAACCTTTTTATTTTTTTGAACCTCAAAACTCCTAGAACAGGCTATATTGACCAATGGCAAGCCACTGTAATTTTTACAGAATTTTTGGAAAAAGTTAACTCATTGTTGTAGTTCAAACCTACACTAGAATTCATAAATAGAAAGTAAAGAAAGGGAAAATGAATAATGGAAATTAGTGTCATCATAAAACCCTTTGTGAATTGTCCACTAAATTATATAAAGGAAATACCAACCCATTATGTTTATCCTTAACAAAACCTAAACCTAGAGTGATAAGCATAAACCACTAAAAGCCACATATGACCAATAAACCCTAAGTTGCTAACTAACTCAGTTTTTCTTCCCTTAGCATAATGTTATTAAACCCTGCAGAATCATGACATACATATTCATTGCATTTCGATAGACTGTAACTTCGCTGACGGAGAGTACGTCCTCGTGCCGGAGCAAGGAGCTGCTCAGGAGGTAGCCCCGGATCCAGCACCAGAGCCTGCACCAGAGGATCTGCCTACCCCAGCTTTGGAAGGCAAGCCCCGGTTTTATGCATAACCTGTTCTATATGATATTTTACTACACTTAATGTTTGTAGGCTTGGATTGTGCACTTAAGTGTAGGAGTTGTTTGAAACCCTAGTTGCATGATCTCAGGAACCCCATTGGGACGAATACTAGTATGCTAAGACGAGTAGCTGCTTTATTAAGTAGGATCTCGGTAGAAGTCGAGTGATTTTTCTAGCACTCGCGCGAGGTTAGGAATTGGCTGTATCCACTTTCTTATCATATCGATGTTGGTTTGTGGGCAACAATCCATGGGGATTGGTTGTCTACGGGATAAAAATTTGAATAAGGATTAAGGTGTGGTACCGTGAGTCAAGCGTTTGAACGTACTAAGCACATGCCGAGAAATATGGTAAATCGGTAAGCCTAGTACCTGAGTGAACCTGGCAGTGGACTTTACCCCTCACGCGACCTGAGACGTAGTCTCCCATTCCGGTTATGGTGGGTACAAGTGCGGTCACTGCACGACGGCAGTCGGGGTCAGTGAGGCATTGTACGCCAAGGCGGTGAGCCCTGATCTGCTGACGGGGAATCGATGGGGACGGTTGATGTGTGTGGGGACGGAGTGCCTCGCCACGTTGTGTGTTTAGGTTTACCTTGCAAGGATAAAACTCGATTCGAATCGTCTGCTTCTCGCAGCTAATGAGACTGCTTGATCCATGCTGCTACATTGAGTAACAAGTGGGAATTTGATGAGATGATATAAGATGTTGATTGCTAAAAATGTTTGCTACCATGTATGAGTAGATAGTACATAATTAGCCTTAAGAGAGTCACACTTAAATTTGACAAAGTTAAAACTTGATTTAGAAACTCAGCTAGTGCTTTTGGCAACCAAACCCCACAGCCAAACAGCTGCATGTCTAGAGGTAGAGGAGTAGACTCCTCACACCGGGTAAGTCTAGCTGAGTATTAGTATACTCAGCCTTGCTTGTGGCATAATTTTACAGGTCCTCTAGAGGACATGGTTGCTGGAGTGACTTGGCCGTCCATCTTGCCACCGGGTTGGACTGTCGAGTGGGACCCCGCCTCGGCTGAGGAGGAGCATGAGGAGTGATGGGACAGGCTTCACCATCTCTTTGTTTATTTACCGTTAGTTTTATTCCGCTGCACTTCGAACAATGATGGTCACTTTTGCAAAACTCCGATGATGATGATGATGTAATAATTTAACACTCTTACATGCATGGTTTTATGCTTTATTGTATTTGCTCTGTGACTCACCATCGAGTGAGATTGTGGTACTTGATCCTGTCAGTGGTCGAGTCGGACTAGATCCGAGGGATTGACGGGTTATTCCCATTTAAGTGTGGTCTAGCCTCTAAGGCAGGGCTTAGGCACTTAAGTTGGAATAATTCGGGCAGTTCCGCCACATTTGGTGTAATGTTAATTTTTGCTATACTATGTATGTATTTTATTGATGCGAGTAGACGAGAAAGCTACAGAGGATTCTGAGGTTCAGCTGGTAGAGACTACTGAGCAGGAGCTCGTTGAAAGCAAGTTGTGCCCTTGATCACTTCTTTTACCCATTCATGTTCTTATTAATCATAATGATCTGCATAGTTTAATTTTGATGGGACCCAATAGGATACCTAGATTTTGCCTATCTTTATACCTTGTTTCACCACTGGTTTTACTACTAAGTTTTTGGGTAGTACATGCTATTTCTTTATGTGGATTTGGGTATAGAGATACTTATTACTCATTATTACACTTGTTATTATCTGTTCATTATTTTATGATTCATGATAAGATCATTATGTTAATGGGAACATGGAGAACCACCCGGGAAAACAGTGCTACCACAAGGGTTTAATGGGACGCCCTTGACTGATTAACTAGGAAAGCTAGTGGAGGGCTACCTTACCCGAAAGGGGCAAGGGCAGTAGGGGAGTGGTCAGTGTAGGAGGTCCTTGGGTTGATTTTGCTGCGATGACGGTCAGGCGAGGGATTCCTGCACTGGAGCTTCCTATAAACTGTAGCGGGTAGTCTGAAGCTAGTGGAACTTTGTAAAGGCCTTGTAGTGGTACCCTGCCTCGCTTCCTTGGTAGAGGTGTGTGGAGTCTGATCAACTCCGTGGCAAATGGGTAACACGACTTGTGGGTAAAGATGCGCAACCTCTGCAGAGTGTAAAACTGGTATACTAGCCGTGCTCACGGTCATGAGCGGCTCGGACACTCACATGATTAATTTATGGAACTTAAACTTAATCTGTCATTTCATTGCATTTGGGATTATTTTATTATTACTTTTATTTATTATTACTATGGTTTGGTATTCACTTACACTTAGTAATTGCTAATAAAATTTTGACCAACTTATAAAAGCAATGCTCAGCTTCAACCTTTATTTCATTGATCAGCCTTACACTTCATGAACTCCCACCTTTGGTGAGTTCATGTCACATTATTCCCCACGACTTGTTGAGCTATGAACGTATGTGAGCTCACTCTTGCTGTCTCACACCCCCCCACAGGAGAAGAATAGGTGGTTTAGGAGGAGCCACAAGGCGAGGAGTATGATCTGATCTAGGTGGCGTTTCTCAGTTGACATTGGCGCCGACGATCCTTAGTTCGTTTTATGTTTATTCTTTTATTTTGTATTAAGTCTTCCGCTATGTAATAAATACTCTGATGTTTTATGACATTTATCTCTATACACTCTGTTATTATATATGTTGTCTTCTTTGGCGCATGTATGAGATGCACCCGGCTTTGTCCCTTAAAGCCCGGGTGTTACAGAAGTGGTATCAGAGGAAATGTTGACTGTATGACGAAACCTAGATAGAAATGGACAAAACCCTTATCTACTTACCTTATTATGATTCTTCTAAACTCACCTTACTCTGATTCTTTCTACACTTACCTTGATCCTGTCTCACCTTCTACTGTTCTACTCTGATTATTCTTATCTTCTCTATTCTAAGACAAGATGGATTTCATACCTTGGAATCCTACATTTGTTACCTTCTTAAGAGATAGGGAACCTAAGACAAAATTAAAATTATTTTCTCTATTAAAAATGTTGGTTGAATGTTCTGATGATCAATGCCTGATTTGCTTCTTTGATTGATTGAAATAGTATAGACGGACATCTTAGTATGTACCACCATAAGGTATTGAATTAGCTTTAGTAGGAAAAACTTTAATCTGCTTAGCTAATAAATCCCCCAAAGTAACACGATTCGTAATTACTGCCTTGTCTGCTACTCTCCCTTACCATATGTATCTAACTCAGATGGTCAATACTAGGAGGGGTGGTGGAATTGATTTGCCTCCTAATCGACACACTCGAAGGATATATCGACAACCTCAGCCACAGCCAGCAGAGATGAATCCTCCTAATCCCCCGCCAGGCGGAGTTGATCCACTGATTACAGCTCAGATGGCGGTGATGCAGCAAATGGCGGACACTATGGCTGATATGCGTGCCCAGATGCAGCAAGAACGCCAGGAGATGCGTTAGGAAAGAGAAGATATACGCCAGGAGAGAGAGGTGATACGCCAGGAGAGAAGGGTGCAACAACAGCAGCTGCAACAACAACTTCAACAACAACAGCAACAGCAACAAGTGCCACTGCCTCCACCACCACCACCAGTTCCACCTCGTGATAAGCACCGGGAGTTTATGAGTCATAAGCCACCGACCTTCGTCAGCTCGCCAGATCCCCTTGATGCAGATGATTGGTTGAAGTCAATTGAGAAGATGCTCAACATCGCCCAATGCTTAGACCGGGAGAAAGTTCTTTATGCCTCAGGTCGTCTGACAGGTCCTGCTGCTGACTGGTGGGATTCTTATACTGCTGCCCATGATGCTGCTGACACTATTACTTGGGCGGAGTTCAGTACACAATTCAGGAACTACCATATTCCAGCTGGTATGATAAAGATCAAGAAGAAGGAGTTTCTGTCATTGAAGCAAGGCAACATGTCGGTTAGCGAGTACAGAGATAAATTTATTCAGCTGTCGAGATATGCTCTGGAGGAAGTTGCTGAGGATGAGAGGAAGCAGGAGCACTTCATTGAAGGACTTAATGGATCCCTACAGTATGCACTGGTAGCACACACATTTCCGTCGTTTCAGAGGCTACTGGATAAGGCTCTTGCTATTGAACACAAGCGTGTTCAACTGGGTGATTTGAAGAGGAAGGCTATCTCACAGGGACAAGGTAGCAGCAGTGTTCGTCCCCGCTTCGTTTCACCACAGGGCACACCGACTCGATCGGGAGGACCACGCCCAGTTCAGTATGCTCCACAGGGGTGTCCACGTACACCTCCTACTCATCAGGCTACTCCCACTGGCACCCCGACGAGGCCTACAGGACAGAAGACCGGCCCTACATGCTTTAAGTGCAGTCAGATTGGGCACTATGCTAATGCTTGTCCTATGGGGAATTCTGGTACACTAGCTAAGAACAAGCAGCAGACTCCTGGCAAGGGATATTCTATAGCCAGAGTGAATCAAGTCAGTGTTGATGATACTCCTGATGGTGCGGACATCGTACTTGGTATGTTTTATGTTAATGCAATTCCTGCAACCATATTATTTGATTCTGGTGCTACACATTCATTCATGTCTGCTCGTTATGCCAACACAAATGAAGTACCACTACTAAATATGAGAAAATCAATGATAGTAATCACACCTAAAGGGCCTATTGAGGCGAATCAAATGACACGTAGATTGACATTAACCATTATGGGAAGAGAATTTGGAGCTACTGCTATAATATTAGAGGCCAGCAGTATAGATCTGATCCTTGGTATGTCATGGTTGAGGAAGGCAAAGGACATTATAGCATGTGGTAGAGGTACTATAGAGCTCACTAGTCCTAAACGAGAAACGTTTCAAGTGAATATTGCAGTAACCACCTCGTCCAAGCGTGCAATGTTCTTTATACCCGAGGAGTTCGTTGGTGACAACATCCGGGTGGTTAGAGATTTCCCGGATGTCTTTCCAGAGGAGTTACCAGGGATGCCACCTGATAGAGAAGTTGAGTTTGTTATTGATCTCCTACCTGGAACTGCCCCTATTTCTAAACGGCCATATAGAATGTCCGTAGAGGAGTTGAAGGAACTGAAGAAGCAGTTGACGGAGTTACAAGAGGCTGGTTACATTCGTCCGAGTTCCTCACCTTAGGGAGCACCGGTTCTATTTGTACAGAAGAAGGATGGTTCGCAACGAATGTGTGTGGACTATAGATCCCTTAATGATGTTACAGTGAAGAACAAGTATCCGTTACCCCGCATTGAGGATTTGTTCGATCAGATGAGAGGAGCCAGGGTATTCTCGAAGATTGATCTCCGATCGAGATACCATCAGATGAAGATTAGACCATCGGATATTCCAAAGACGGCTTTCTCCACCCAATATTGATTATATGAGTTCATTGTTATGTCATTTGGATTAACCAATGCACCAGCTTATTTCATGAATTTGATGAATAAGGTGTTTATGGAGTATTTGGACAGATTCGTCGTGGTGTTCATCGACGATATTCTCATCTATTCTAGGAGTGAAAGTGATCATGAAGAACATCTAAGGTTGGTGCTACAGAAGCTACGAGATAATCAACTCTATGCCAAGTTCAGTAAGTGCGAGTTTTGGATTGATAAGGTGCCATTCCTTGGACATATTATTTCTAATGGAGGAATAGCAGTGGATCCTGCTAAGGTCAAGGAGACTATGGAGTGGAGAGTGCCCACTACAGTTACTGAGATTCAGAGTTTCTTGGGGCTAGCAGGCTATTATTGGAGATTTATTGAAGGATTCTCTAAGATTGCCAAGCCTATGACATCGCTTCTGGAGAAAGGAAGAGAATTTAAGTGGGATGACAAATGTCAAGAAAGCTTTGATCAATTGAAGGAGAGATTGATGTCACCTCCAGTGTTGGTTATGCCAGACTTACAGAAAGGATTTGATATTTATTGTGATGCATGTGGCCAAGGATTGGGATGTGTTCTTATACAAGAAGTACATGTGATCACCTATGCGTCTCGTCAGTTGCGGAAACATGAATTGAACTACCCCACTCATGATTTGGAACTGGCAGCGGTTGTGCACGCACTTAAGATATGGAGACATTACATTATGGGAACCAAATGTCAAGTGTATATGGATCATAAGAGTTTGAAGTATATTTTCACTCAGAAGGATCTCAACCTTAGACAACGTCGTTGGTTGGAGCTGATTAAGGATTATAATTTGGAGATTCACTACCACCCAGGCAAGGCAAATTTGGTTGCAGATGCCTTGAGTCGGAAAGAGCATGTTCACTCCGCTTTTGTTGTCCAGCTACCCGATGAATTAGCAAAAGATTTTGAGAGGCTCAACCTGGGAATTGTTACTCACACTGAAGGAGTCACCATCGAATTGGAACCTACCTTGGAGCAAGAGATTCGTGAAGGTCAGGTTGGTGATGCTAAAATTCAAGAGATTAAGGATCTGATTACGGAAGGTCGAGTTCTGGAATTCATGGAGGATGAGCAAGGTACTACATGGTTCAAAGATCGGATATGTGTTCCAGAGATTGATAGCCTCCGTGAGACTATATTGAAAGAAGCCCATGATTCTGATTATTCTATCCACCCTGGTAGCACCAAGATGTATCAAGATTTGAAGCAAAAGTATTGGTGGTATGGACTGAAAAGAGATGTTGCTGCACATGTGGCTAAGTGTGATGTATGCCAAAGAGTCAAGGCCGAACATCAAAGACCCGCTGGACTATTGCACCCGCTTAAGATTCCCGAGTGGAAATGGGAAGAAATTGGTATGGATTTCATTGTTGGACTACCCCGCACTCCAGCAGGATATGACTCTATCTGGGTAATTGTGGACAGATTGACAAAAGTGGCTCATTTCATACCGGTGAGGACTAATTATACAAGAGCCAAGCTAGCAGAATTGTATATGACTCGGATAGTTTGTCTACATGGAGTACCTAAGAAGATCGTGTCTGATCGAGGATCACAGTTTACTTCTCGGTTTTGGAAGAAGTTGCATGAGAGCTTGGATACAAAGTTGAATTTTAGTTCAGCCTACCATCCCCAGACTGATGGACAGACAGAGAGGACTAATCAAGTGCTGGAAGATATGTTAAGAGCTTGTGCTCTCAAGCATGGTGGCAGTTGGGAGAAGAGTTTACCCTATGCTGAGTTTTCTTATAATAACAGCTATCAGGCCAGTTTGAAGATGTCACCATTCGAGGCTTTATATGGTAGAAAGTGCAGGACTCCACTGTATTGGGATCAAACTGGAGAAAGACAGTTCTCTGGGCCTGAACTTATTCAAGAGGCAGAAGAACAAGTGCAAATGATAAGAGAAAATTTGAGAATTGCACAATCCAGGCAAAAGAGCTATGCTGATAATAGGAGGAGACTACTGGAGTTTAAGGAGGGTGATCACGTGTATCTGAAGGTGTCACCACTTCGGGGTATGAGGAGATTTAAAGTTAAAGGAAAGTTGTCCCCTCGCTTCATTGGACCTTTCTTGATCTTAAAGCGAGTGGGAGAACTTGCATATCAACTGGAGTTACCCAATCATCTGTCAGATGTACATGATGTGTTTCATGTGTCCCAGCTAAAGAAGTGCCTCAGGGTACCTGAGGAGCAGCTGCCAATGGAGGACCTTAGTGTTCAAGATGATCTGACTTATGCAGAGTATCCTAGCAAGATTCTGGACACTTTGACTCGAGTTACAAGAAATAAGGTGATTAAGATGTGCAAGGTACAATGGAGTCACCATGGTGAAGATGAAGCTACGTGGGAAAGAGAAGAAGAGCTTCGCATAGACTTCCCCCATCTTTTCCCTAGATCTTCTTAAATCTCGAGGACGAGATTATTTTTTAGGGGGGTAGGATTTGTAATACCCAAATTATAAAAGAGTTGATCTCCGTATTTGTATTGCCATCTACCTCTTGAGACATGTTACTAAACACAAGTGAAAGAGCATAATTCCTTACTAAAACATTAAGAGAAAGCCATTGCATCATGTTGGAGTTTGTTTGTGCATTTAATACAAAAATAACATGAATAAAAATATAATAATAATGAGATGAAGAGTTAAAAAAAGGGGGGAGAGAAGAAAAAGAGAGCATATAATATAAAGAAAGTTGATATATTTCCAAAAGGGGTATTTCTTAAATTCACAATATAATCCGAGAATAAATTGGCACAGGTTTGAATTTGAATTTGAATTCAAACGGAACATGGAAATAGAAATAAAAAGACAGAAGATAAAAAAAAGAAGAAGAAAAGAATAAAACTAAGCAGGCCGACTGCTTCCCTTCTAGCCCAACTGGCCTTTGCAGTTGCACGACCGACCAACTCAATCCCGCGCGCACCCACTGCTCTCACCTGGACCACGCGCTGACATGTGGGCCAGGGATGTCAGCCGCCCGACCGCGCCTAAGTACTCTATCTCTCACTGACGTCGTGGACCACCCCGGTCAGATGTCCTCAACCGACCGCGAGCTTCGCGGTGCTCGCCGCACCGTAACAATGCTCCAAATCCACCACCGCGCAACCTGCGCACCCAACCTCCGCGGTCTGCGCGGACCTCAGGACCGGGTCGACTATTCTCGTCTCGCCCCAGGCTACTAATCGGGCCCTGCGACCTAATCTCCTTACCCCATCGCAGTCAGTAGCGCCGCACCAAAATAGAGAGAGAACCAGAGAACCGGCCGCCGCCGCCGTTCTTGGCTTTCACCGCCATTTGGTCTGCAGTGTGGTCGAGCATGGCCGCCAGGGAATGTGCAAGCTTGTCGTGGCATTGATGGGTGGAGAACACCACCATTTCGGACCCAATTTCTCATCGGCAATCTCTGCTCGCTGTGGGGCCGCCAAGCGTCGTGGCCGAAGCTGAGGGCTGCGCGATTCACGGTATGGAGTCTACCCTGTTGTTCGCATGGTTGCCTGCTTTGGGAAATGCTATTCGGTTTTTGGTATTGGGGCCCAATGTGCGGAGGGGGCGGGTCCGGCCATGGCCTCCGCCGTGAATGGTGCCTAGCGCCACCGTGTGTCGGGCGGCACCGCTGCACCAGGGGCCTTACCAGCGAGGGAGCGGGAGCTCATCTGTTGGATCAAAACGGGTGGTCGAGATTAGATCTTAGGTATTGAATGACCGTGACCGCTGGATCTACTTGAACGGTCGGATTAGAACCGAGCGATCTCCCACCGAGCGGTTTGATGAGGGCCGTAGGATCGGATCGGGTGGCTAAGAGTAACGAAAGCTTCATAATAAAATCTGAACCCTTGAATTTCAATCCAGCGGTGGAAATCGCATACCGCATCATAAGCGTCTAGATCTAATCCTAGCCGCAGGTCTTAGATCTAAAGGCTCATAACACCCGATACCCCTTCGCTGCGCGCGTTTTGCATCTAGGCCCTCTTTTTTTCAGGAAACCAACTCGCAGTCCACCCTATATAGTGCACTGAGTCTTAGAAATTCTTTCACGAAAGCCCCTGCGCTTTCTGGAATTCGTGGCCCAATCCAGAGAGTATTGAAAATCAGAAATTAATATCAGAAATTAATTTTTATTGCATAAATAAATGCTAGAAGTTGTTTAATTTGTAGAAAATTCATATGAACTCCAAATTGGTCCATTCCAGTTCCTAAATTTTGTAATATTATTGTATATCCATTTATGCTTTATTGTATTTGCTCTGTGACTCACCATCGAGTGAGATTGTGGTACTTGATCCTGTCAGTGGCCGAGTCGGACTAGATCCGAGGGATTGACGGGTTATTCCTATTTAAGTGTGGTCTAGCCTATAAGGCAGGGCTTAGGCACTTAAGTTGGAATAATTCGGGCAGTTCCGCCACATTTGGTGTAATGTTAATTTTTTCTATACTATGTATGTATTGTATTGATGCGAGTAGACGAGAAAGCTACAGAGGATTCTGAGGTTCAGCTGGTAGAGACTACTGAGCAGGAGCTCGTTGAAGGCAAGTTGTGCCCTTGATCACTTCTTTTACCCATTCATGTTCTTATTAATCATAATGATCTGCATAGGTTAATTTTGATGGGACCCAATAGGATACCATAGATTTTGCCTATCTTTATACCTTGTTTCACCACTGGTTTTACTACTAAGTTTTTGGGTAGTACATGTTATTGCTTTATGTGGATTTGGGTATAGAGATACTTATTACTCATTATTACACTTGTTATTATCTATTCATTATTTTATGATTCATGATAAGATCATTATGTTAATGGGAACATGGAGAACCACCCGGGAAAAACAGTGCTACCACAAGGGTTTAATGGGACGCCCTTGGCTGATTAACTAGGAAAGCTAGTGGAGGGCTACCTTACCCGAAAGGGGCAAGGGCAGTAGGGGAGTGGTCAGTGTAGGGAGGTCCTTGGGTTGATTTTGCTGCGATGGCGGTCAGGCGAGGGATTCCTGCACGGGAGCTTCCTATAACTGTAGCGGGTAGTCTGAAGCTAGTGGAACTTTGTAAAGGCCTCGTAGTGGTACTCTGCCTCGCTTCCTTGGTAGAGGTGTGTGGAGTCTGATCAACTCCGTGGCAAATGGGTAACACGACTTGTGGGTAAAGATGCGCAACCTCTGCAGAGTGTAAAACTGGTATACTAGCCGTGCTCACGGTCATGAGCGGCTCGGACACTCACATGATTAATTTATGGAACTTAAACTTAATCTGTCATTTCATTGCATTTGGGATTATTTTATTATTACTTTTATTTATTATTACTATGGTTTGGTATTCACTTACACTTAGTAATTGCTAATAAAATTTTGACCAACTTATAAAAGCAATGCTCAGCTTCAACCTTTATTTATTGATCAGCCTTACACTTCATGAACTCCCACCTTTGGTGAGTTCATGTCACATTATTCCCCACGACTTGTTGAGCTATGAACGTATGTGAGCTCACTCTTGCTGTCTCACACCCCCCCATAGAAGAAGAACAGGTGGTTCAGGAGGAGCCATAAGGCGAGGAGTATGATCTGATCTAGGTGGCGTTTCTCAGTTGACATTGGCGCCGACGATCCTTAGTTCGTTTTATGTTTATTCTTTTATTTTGTATTAAGTCTTCCGCTATGTAATAAATACTCTGATGTTTTATGACATTTATCTCTATACACTCTGTTATTATATATGTTGTCTTTTTGACGCATGTATGAGATGCACCCGGCTTTGTCCCTTAAAGCCCGGGTGTTACATCTAGTCTTCTGCTCTTCTCTTGTGGTTGAGGCCGACCCTTCTATTTTAGCTCAAGGAAGGAGCCTCTTACAAGGAACGTGTAAAAAGGTAAATAGAAGGGTTTTCCCTTCACTAGATCATGCAGTGCGTCAGTACTAGGAGTCGTACCTATCGTCGTACTTGTCGTTGTAGTTTTAGATCGAAATACTTTGTGTTGCTTACACGAGAACAAGGCTCCGTACCCCCGAGGGTACACGATATTGACCAGGAGGGCACCTTGGAGTTGGTAGCATAGTGCAGTCTTCAAGTTTTCGGGATGGGGCGGCGCTATCAAAGTTTCGTTTGTACCCTCCACTTTCGCCGACCATTGTACCTCACAGCCCGTTCATCAGGTTTTCCTCTGCTTTTTCATACAAGGGTGGTGGGTACTACAGTCGTCTTAGATTCAAAGAAGCATGGGGCTTGGCCAGAGAAAAAGGGCAGGTCTTGCCTTTGTCACGTTGTGGTGACTTGGACAACAGTGGAGGCAAGTATGGGGCGATGGTGCAATCGTCTAACCTCAAGAGACCCTATCTAGCCTGGTCAACCCTCTCCTCCTGTCTCCGCCTCACCTGACCCTAGAGGTCGAGTCGAGTTCCGTCCCTCAGATAAAGCAGGATTTTGGGTGACTTGATTAGGATTCGTTAGAACCAGCTCGGATTCTAATGACTCGCAGGTCCGAGGCCCCGAGATTTTCTACCCCTGACAAATATATTCCACATAAAAACCATATTAGCTTAGTTAATCTATGCTTAAATTATGATTATTAGAGTAGAATTCAATCACAAGAATCTAAACATTATCAAAGGGGATTTGAGTTTTAAAATAAGAAAACTATCTTCCTCGGTTAAAAATGTACCAGCTCGAGCCACTGATGTCCCACGACCACCCACGACCACGGACAAACAGGGCCCACATAATAGAGGCCACTGGACCAATGACCACGGGCCCGCGTGTCGGTGGTATAGATGGCCAATAAGCACGAGGCCCGTGAGCCCGGCACGAAGCCTGCTTTTTGGGCCCGGTCCGAGCCCGGCACGGTACGAATAAGCGAGCGGGTTTGGACAAGAAACTAGACACGGCGGGCTAGCCCGGCACTGTCCCGTTTACCTCTAAACCCGTTAAGCCCAGTTTTTTTACACTAAAACGTGCTTACCGGCCCGTTTAGCCTGCTTTTTGGCCCGTTTTTTTCGTGCTAAACGGGCCGGCCCGGCCCGTTTAGGCCCGCTGCGGGCCAGGACTTGGACAGAAAATTGAGCCCGCGGGCTCAGCAGGCCCAGCCCGGTTTTTGGCCGGGCTTGATCGGGCCCGGGCCGGGACGGGGCCGGGCGGTCCATTTGGCCATCTCTAGTCGGTGGAGAGCGCACCGCGAGTTAACAAGCCGGCGGTTAACTGCACCCGCCTGCGTCACAGCCAATGAGCGATGTGGGCGGGACCGTCCGCCGGAAACCGCCTCCACAATAAAAGAGCTCGCGCGCCGCGCAGCGCCCGCCTATTCACCCACCCCACTCGGACACCGCCGCCATGCCCATGGACGCTGCTGGCGGAGGCGCCGTGGTAGTGGGTGGCCTCGATGATGCGGACATCGCCTTCTTCTCCCGCCGCAAGCACCGCTGCTGCGGCTGTTTCTGGACCTCATCGTCCCCGCACGCGCGGCGCGCGAGCGGAGGCGCCGACGAGGGGTGGTGGCACGACGTCGGAGAAGGGGGAAGCGGAGCAGTGTCAGGCAGGCGTCGGTGGTGGCGGCGCGGGGTGGACGCGCTTCATGAAGGTGCGGGAGTGGTCAGAGCTGATGGCCGGCCCACGGTGGAAGACCTTCATCCGCCGGTTCCGCCGTGGCAGCTCGCGCCACGGGGCCAACGGCGGGGGCAAACTCAACTACGACCCGCTCAGCTACGCACTCAATTTCGACGAGGGACACGGAGCCGGCAACCCCGAGGACGGCGACTACCAGGGCTACGACCGCGACATCTCTACGCGCGCTTCGTAGCGCCGCTGCCTGGGTCGGCCAAGTCGTCGTCCATGGACCTCGGCGGCCGCGACGCGCCGCCGCTGTTCCTCCACCACCCGCAGTCCCCACGCGCGCCTACGGGGGGCTGACGTCGGCGCGGCGCCAGCGTAAACCGTCGGCTAGGGTGTTGTAATTAATGGGGCGGTGGAGGTGATAAGGCAGGAAGGAGGAGGAGGCTGTCGCTTTCGTCTCCTTGGCCGCTCGGTTGTTCTTGCTTTTTGCTTGTGGATGCATGGAGACGATAGAGATGTCCTTATTTTTATTTTCATTGTTTTTGTATTTTTACCTGTAATTTTTGTAAATTAGTACTGTGGAAGGCAGGAACCAGCAGTCATTGTTTTTTGTCCTCTATTTTTGAGGACTCGGAACGATATGATAATATCTCATCACACTGTAGTGCGTTAGTTTTGCTATCGTGGCATGGTTTTGTAATTCCAGTTTTTAGGCCTCATCTGCGTCTGAAAATGCCTTCTAGCTAGGAAGCGTTCAAGCAGACTAGTGTATATCCAACAGTAATTTTTCATTGATTTTCTCGCACTTTTACCTCTGATTAGTATTGAATTGCACGTAAACACATCGATTTAAAGTGTTCGTATGAGGTGATGACACCGAACCTTTCGCCCTGTTCGTTTCTTCAGAGATAGATCCGAAATTTTTCAAGCTGATCAAATCTTATACTCCCTCCAACAGGGCGTATAAATTTTTCAACGGATATTAGTGCAGGTGTTGACGCTACATTTGTTTCCTCCGATACCCCTGGTTTTAGTTAACAGATCTGTAAGCTATATGGAATGGAAGGCAATCATTGGTGGCATTAGAGCTCGTTTGGTTCCTTTAGTCCAGGTACTAAAGTTTAGTTAGTAGACAAAGTTTATTCCTATCAAGTTTGGTTCTAAAGACTAAAAGTATTCAAAATACATTAATAGGGCGTTTGGAACCATTCATTTTGTAGAAACTAAAATTTACTTAGTAAAAAACCTATTTAGATTGGAATTTAGCATTCCACTACTTTCCAAAGTTCAGATATAAGTTTATCTCCAATTCATGGGTGTAGGATGGAAACAAGCCCAAAAGGTTGGCTCGACTCGGCTCGCTAGCCGCTCGAGCCACCTCACAAGCCTCGAGCTTATTTTTAGGTTTAGAGTTTAGGACCTAATTGGATCGTGAGTGTGTTTGGTCTAAAACAAACTCGATAGCAGTACCTCGTCCTCCTCGGCACCGCCCCTGGCAATCATGGCTCATGCTATGTGCAAGTCCATGTCATTCTAATTCTACCATGTAGCTCCGTCGATGCCATGTCTGCAAAGCACTACGAAGGACAAAACGAGCGAAAGAGTTGTTTGCAAAGCATATAATTCAATGATTCAGCGAACAACACAGCTGAAGAATCAAATATGGTCGGCATAGCAATATTATTGGTCCTGATGTTAACATCGGACCAATCTGATCCCCTTGCTTCATTTCATGAATGAGAGTACCGGACAACACAATGTTTACCTGTTGATATGTGGTCGCTAGTCGCTTAGGTAGTGTTTGGTTCCAAAACATGGGGGACGAAGACGCTTCGGTTCTAATTTGTTGTTGTTTGAATTGGTTTCATTTAGAATAGAGTGACTCTAAAAAAAGTAAATTATGCTCGAATGTTGAATCATCCAGCTCTCCAAAATCTTTTGGACGAAATCGCTCCCTAGCATGAAAACGCTCCATCCCAACTAGCTCTGAATCAAAAGTGGCACCTTCTTGACAAAGCTTCATCCCCTCTTCATCCATGTTCGGTCTCTGAAGATTGTTTCTAAAGCTTTCCATTGAGGTTCGGTGTGCCTTCAAAGATTGCTCCCTAAAACAAACTTAGTAATAGATTTTGTTATTCACGAACCTTCAACAAAGCCTTCTCAAGATAATGCAATCAACTAAGCCAGACAAAAAACAAGAACACACACGGTGACTTATTAGCTAAGTCTATATCAAAGAAGCTAGCTTATGACATGACCGATGAGCAGTTGAATGGTGTTGTCAATGCAAAGCGAAGGAACATTTCAAGAATACAATATCCAATAATGAAGCACCAATAGATGCATCCAAAAAAAGTCTTCTTTGTTAAGACAAGTGAAAATAACAAAGAAACAATGTATCTTAATCTATGAGCACATGTTGAGCAAAGCATGTAAAATGTTCGAAGAAAAATGTGCCATCACAAGAACTCGCATGGACATATCAACATAGCAAGCCTCTAGTCCGGTAAGAAGAAGTGAAAGCATTGTTGTCGGTTCCCGTAATTAGTGGTACCCCCAACACTCATAAACACGGCTGGTAAACACCTTTAAAACAAACCATAAAGACTGACAGTTCGGGTCAAAGTCAAAGCTTCGTCTACCAAGGGACGCGATCTCGCCTCGTCCGAGCCCGGCCTCGGGTGGGAACAGTGGTCCCGGACTGATTCACGTCTCGTGTAACACCCGGCTTTAAGGAACAAAGCCAGGTGCATCTCATACCTGCGCCAAGAAGACAACATATATAATAACAGAGTGTATAGAAATAAATGTCATAAAACATCAGAGTACTTATTACATAGCGGAAGTCTTATTACAAAATAAAATAATAAAGATAAAACGAACTAAGGATCGTCGGCGCCAATGTCGACTGAGAAACGCCACCTAGATCAGATCGAACTCCTCAGTGTTAGGCGGCTCCTCTTCGACCACCTGTTCTTCTCCTGTGGGGGGGGGGTGTGAGACAGCAAGAGTGAGCTCACATACGTTCATAGCTCAACAAGTCGTGGGGAATAATGTGGCATGAACTCACCAAAGGTGGGAGTTCATATAGTGTAAGGCTGATCAATGAAATAAAGGCTAAGGCTGAGCATTGCTTTTATAAGTTGGTCAACATTTTATTAGCAATTACTAAGAGTAAGTAAATACCAAACCTTAATAATAATAAAGAACAGTAATAGTAAAATAATCCCAAATGCGATGCAAATGTCAAATTAAATTTAAGTTCCATAATTAATCATGTGAGGGTCCGAGCCGCTCATGACCGTGAGCACGGCTAGTATACTAGTTTTACACTCTGCAGAGGTTGCGCATCTTTACCCACAAGCCGTGTATCCCATGTCGCCAGGGTTTGCAAGGCCCTTAGACACTACCGAGGTGAATGGCTAGGGATCCACTACGAGGCCTTTACAAAGTTCCACTAGCTTCCGAAAACCCGCTACAGTTTATAGGAAGTTCCAATGCAGGGTTCCTGGCTGACCGCCATCGCAGCAAAATCAACCAGGGACCTCCCTACACTGACCACTCCCCTACTGCCCTTGCCCCTTTCGGGTAAGGTAGTCTTCCACTAGCTTTCTTAATTAGTCAGCCAAGGGCGTCCCATTAAACCCTTGTGGTAGCACTGTTTTCCCGGGTGGTCGCTCCATGTTCCCATTAATTTAATGATCTTAACATGAACAATAATAATAACAAGATAATAACAGAATAATCATGAATAATGAATCTCCATACCCAATCCACATAAAGCAATAGCAAGTACTACCCAAAAATATTCCAGGGGCGAACAAGGTATAGAGGTAATCAAAACTGGGGTACATAAAGGCTCCCATCAAAATTAACCTATGCAGATCATTAAAATTAATAAGAACATGGCTGGGAAAAGTAAGTGATCAAGGGCACAACTTGCCTGCAATGAGCTTCTGCTCAGCTACTTCTACTTGTTGAACCTCAGTTTCCACAGTGGTTTGCTCGTCTACTCGCATCAACACAATACATACATAGTATAGCCAAAATCAACATCACACCAAACAGATGAATAAAATATACAGTAAAATATACACATTAAAATAAGATCATAGGAATTGGAATCATTAAATTTGGAGTTATATATTTTAAGTTATGGATTTTCTAGTGTTTTATGCATTTAATACAAGATTCAGTGAAAGAATAATTTTAATGTGTTTGTCATGTCAGAACAGAGGCATTAATGGGTAGACAATATTATTACAAAAATTTAGGAACTGGAACGGACCAATTTGGAGTTCCTATGCATTTTCTATGAATTATACAAATTTCTAGAATTGTTTTTGTATTAAAAACGAATTTCTAATATCAATTCTCTGTTTTTAATATTCCCTGGACTGGGCCTCATTTTCCAGAGAGATCAGGGGTTGCAGTGTAAAATTTCTAAGACCCAGAGCACAGTACGAGTGGATGGCGGGTTGGTTTTAACTAAACTGAGGGGCTTCCTTGCAAAACTGATATCGGACTCCTATACCAGGACACATGGCGCCCTGCGACTGGCTGAAATCTTGCCACACCCCGGTGCACATGGTGAGGCGCACGGGATCCGATCCACACAAGATCCCCACCACCGCCCGCACGTGCATATACGTGGGATCGCCCCCGGACCGTCAGATCGACAATCAATGGCCCAGATCTAAAGTGTCGAAGGGGTATTTGTTGATATAACCAGGACCGTCCATTAGAAGATCCACGACCTAGATTTCTCCATCCCTAGATCTAATCACGACCGTCCAAATAGAATCGAGTGGCTACCGTTCGTCTTCCTCCTGGATCGAGCCACAGCGGTGCTAACAGCCCGCACGACGGCGCTCGCCGATGAACTACGCGCATGACGCCGCAGAGGCCTAACCGCATCACTTAACGGCTCCACACGACATGGGAAGCGGGGCGAGCACGATGGGTAAGAACTCACCAACGCAAAAGTTACGTCGAGGTCGGTCCACGGTGCCCAGCGGAGTCGCGGCGGCGGTGAAGTTCGGCGATGAATTCCGGTTGCACGGATCGATCCCTGGGCATGATTCTTTCACGCACACGATCGACGAACGTGGACGAACACCCACGACCCAATACCAGCCACCAATCGTCGGTGCAGGCGCGAGGCTTCGGGGGCGTACCAACGGTTCGCACGACGGCAGAGAAAAGCTCGATGGTTGGCTTCGCGAGAGGAACGGACAACGCTATTTAACGGGGAGCAGGGGGGGTATGGCGCCGGGTCAATTGCCGCGCCGCACGGAGAGTCCAGCCGCCCCCATAGCTCCCAGCAATTTCGGGATTCCGCTGCGCGCGCGCGGTTTCCGCGGGGAAGAAACACAGGACTTCGCCCATGGTCTCTGGCGCGAGGACCCCACACGGCAGTGGAAGAGAGGATGACCAGCGCATGCGCGTGTGACCGACCTGCTGGCCCCGCTGGTCAGCGAGTGCCCGCGCGGAAAGGGGCCCTGGGCTGCGCGGGAGGGGAATCCCCAGTGGGCCGAAATGGGTAGCCACGGCCCAGTTAGCTATTTTTATTCTTTTCTTTTATTCTCCTTTTCCTTTTTGATTTATTTTCTTTTCATTTGAATCTCTAATTTGAATTTGAATCCTGCTATGAACTTCACCTTTGAGTCAAATGTACAAACTCAAATCTTGTACAAGAATAATATATATATATTATAATTATTTTTATTCACATAGTAATTTCTTCCTTCTCTTTTCTCTTTTACATATTATTTCTAAAACCCTAAAGTGCAACTTTGGGTTAAATTCAAATCTCCATCTCATTATTGTATTTCTATTATTATTATTTTATTATCAATTGCACAAACAAGCAAAACTCCATCATGATGCACAATTTAATGGTGTCCTTTGTTAGTTATTTATTTGTTTAAGTGAGGTGTCCACATGAAATGATGAATAGAGATAACACACATATCTATGAAGAAATATAATTTCTCCCTTTTATGTCTTTCTTACAAAGTGGGTATTACAAATCCTACCCCCCTTAAAAATAATCTCGTCCTCGAGATTAAGAAGATCTAGGGAAAAGGTGGGGAAAATCTATACAAAGCTCTTCTTCTCTTTCCCAAGTCGCTTCATCTTCACCGTGGTGACTCCATTGGACTTTGCACATCTTTATCACCTTATTTCTTGTAACTCGAGTCAAAGTATCCAAAATCTTGATCGGGTACTCCGTGTAAGTCAAATCACCTTGAACACTAAGCTCTTCCATTGGTAACTGTTCCTCAGGGACACGGAGACACTTCTTAAGTTGAGACACATGGAACACATTATGCACATCCGATAGAGTAGCAGGTAACTCGAGTTGGTATGCCATCTCCCCAACTCGCCTAAAGATCAAGAATGGTCCAATATAGCGAGGGGACAATTTGCCCTTGACTTTGAATCTCCTCATTCCACGAAGTGGTGACACTTTGAGGTACACATAATCTCCTTCTTCAAATTCCAGTGGTCTTCGTCTATTATCAGCATAACTCTTTTGCCTGGTTTGAGCCACTCTCAAATTTTCTCGAATTATACGAACTTGTTCTTCTGCTTCTTGAATCAGTTTAGGCCCAAAGAACTGTCTCTCTCCAGTCTGATCCCAATACAAAGGAGTTCTGCACTTCCTCCCATACAAAGCCTCAAAAGGTGACATCTTCAAACTGGCCTGGTAGCTATTATTATATGAGAACTCCGCATACGACAAACTCTTATCCCAACTTCCACCATGCTTAAGGGCACAAGCTCTTAACATATCTTCCAGTACTTGGTTGGTCCTCTCAGTCTGCCCATCAGTCTATGGATGGTAAGCCGAACTAAAATTCAATCTTGTATCCAATGACTCGTGCAACTTCTTCCAATATCGAGAGGTAAACTGTGATCCTCGATCTGACACAATCTTCTTTGGCACACCATGCAGGCATACAATCCGTGCCATGTACAACTCTGCCAACTTAGCTCCTGAATAAGTGGTCTTCACTGGAATAAAGTGGGCTACTTTAGTTAGCCTGTCCACAATCACCCATATAGAATCATATCCAGCAGACGTGCGGGGTAATCCAACAATGAAGTCCATGCCAATCTCTTCCCATTTCCACTCAGGTATCTTCAGTGGGTGCAATAGTCCGGCTGGCCTCTGGTGTTCAGCCTTAACTCTTTGACACACATCGCACATAGCCACATGTGCAGCCACATCTCTCTTTAGTCCATACCACCAATACTTTTGCTTCAAATCCTGATACATCTTAGTGCTCCCAGGGTGGATAGAATAAACTGAATCATGTGCCTCCTTCAATATGGTTTCCCGAAGACTATCAATATCGGGAACACAGATCCGATTCTTGAACCATATCGTGCCTTGCTCATCCTCTGTGAACTCCGGGCCTCTACCCTCTGTTATCAGATCCTTGATCTCCTAAATCTTAGCATCACCAATCTGACCTTTACGAATTTCTTGTTCCAAGGTAGGTTCCAATTCAATGGTGACTCCTTCCGTATGTGTGATAATTCCCAGGTTGAGTCTCTCAAAATCTTTTGCTAATTCATCAGGTAGCTGGACAACGAAAGCGGAGTGAACATGCTCCTTCCGACTCAAGGCATCTGCAACCAAATTCGCCTTGCCTGGGTGATAGTGAATCTCCAAGTCATAATCCTTAATGAGCTCCAACCAACGGCGTTGCCTAAGATTGAGATCCTTCTGAGTGAATATGTACTTCAAGCTCTTATGGTCCGTGTATACTTGGCACTTAGTTCCCATGATGTAGTGTCTCCAAATCTTAAGTGCATGCACAACGGCAGCCAGCTCTAAGTCATGGGTGGGGTAGTTCAATTCATGCTTCCGCAACTGACGAGATGCATAGGCAATCACATGTCCTTCTTGCATGAGCACACATCCAAGCCCTTGGCCACATGCATCACAATAAATATCAAATCCCTTCTGCAGATCTGGCATAATCAATACTGGAGGTGACATCAATCTTTCCTTCAATTGATCAAAGCTCTCTTGGCATTTCTCATCCCACTTGAATTCTCTTCCTTTCTCCAAAAGCGAGGTCATAGGCTTGGCAATCTTAGAGAACCCTTCAATAAATCTCCGATAATATCCTGCGAGTCCCAAGAAACTCCGAATCTCAGTAACTGTAGTGGGCACTCTCCACTCCATTATCTCCTTGACCTTAGCAAGATCCACTGCTATTCCTCCATTAGAAATAATATGACCAAGGAATGGTACCTTGTCAATCCAAAACTCGCACTTGCTGAACTTAGCGTAGAGTTGATTATCTCGTAACTTCTGTAGCACCAACCTTAGATGTAGTTCATGATCACTTTCATTCTTAGAATAGATAAGAATATCGTCGATGAATACCACGACGAATCTGTCCAAGTACTCCATAAACACCTTATTCATCAAATTCATGAAGTAAGCTGGTGCATTGGTTAGTCCAAATGACATAACAGTAAACTCATATAATCCATATCGAGTTGAGAATGCTGTCTTGGGAATATCCGATGGTCTAATCCTCATCTGATGGTAACCGGATCGGAGATCAATCTTCGAGAATACTCTAGCACCTCGCATCTGATCAAATAAATCCTCAATACGGGGCAACGGATACTTGTTCTTTACCGTAACATCATTAAGAGATCTATAATCCACACACATCCGTTGCGATCCATCCTTCTTCTGCACAAATAACACCGGTGCTCCCCAAGGTGAGGAACTCGGACGAATATACCCCGCCTTTTGTAACTCAGTTAACTGCTTCTTAAGCTCCTTCAACTCTTCTACGGACATTCTATATGGCCGTTTAGAAATAGGGGCGGTTCCAGGTAGGAGATCAATAACAAACTCAACTTCTCTATCAGGTGGCATCCCTGGTAACTCCTCTGGAAAGACATCCGAAAAATCTCTAACCACCCGGATGTTGTCACCAACAAACTCCTCAGGCATAAAGAACATTACACGCATGGATGAGGAGGTTACTGCAATATTAACTTGAAATCTTTCTCCTTTAGTGGTAGTGAGCTCTATGGTACCTCTACCACATGCTATAACGGCCTTTGCCTTTCTTAGCCATGACATACCAAGGATCAGATCTATACTGCTTGACTCTAATATTATAGCAGTAGCTCCAAATTCTCTACCCATAATGGTCAAGGTCAATCTACGGGTCATTTGATTCGCCTCAACAGGCCCTTTAGGTGTAATTACTACCATGGGTTTTCTCATATTTAGCAGTGGTATTTCATTTGTGTTGGCATATCTAGCAGACATGAATGAATGTGTAGCACCAGAATCAAATAATATGGTTGCAGGAATTGTATTAACATAAAACATACCAAGTACGAGGTCCCCACCATCAGGAGTATCATCAACGCTGACTTGATTCACCCTGGCTATAGAATATCCCTTGCCAGGGGTCTGTTGCTTGTTCTGAGCTGGAGTAGTAGCAATCCTCTGGGGGCAGACATTTGCATAATGACCAGTCTTCCCACACTTGAAACATGTAGTGCCTGGACTCTGTCCTGCAAACTTCGTCGGGGTGCCAGTGGGAGTAGCCTGACGAGTAGGTGTCCTCAGTGGTGATTGCTGAACTGGGCGCGGTCCTCCTGGTCGGGTCGGTGTACCCTGTGGTGAACTGTAGCGAGGACGAACACTGCTGCTACCCTGTCCCTGTGAGATAGCCTTCCTCTTCAAATCACCCAGTTGAACACGCTTGTGTTCAATAGCAAGAGCCTTATCCAGTAGCCTCTGAAATGATGGAAAGGTGTGTGCAACCAGTGCATACTGTAAGGGTCCATTCAGTCCTTCAATGAAGTGCTCCTGCTTCCGTTCATCCTCAGCAACCTCCTCCGGAGCATACCTCGACAGCTGAATAAATTTGTCTCTGTACTCGCTGACCGACATATTACCTTGCTTCAAGGACAGAAACTCCTTCTTCTTGATCTTTATCATACCAGCTGGAATATGGTAGTTCCTGAACTGCGTACTGAACTCTGCCCAAGTAATAGTATCAGCAGCATCATGGGCAGCAGTATATGAATCCCACCAGTCAGCAGCAGGACCAGTCAGACGTCCAGAAGCATATAAAACCTTCTCCCGGTCAGTGCATTGTGCAATATTCAGCATCTTCTCAATTGACTTCAACCAATCATCCGCGTCCAGTGGATCTGGCGAACTGGCGAAGGTCGGTGGCTTATGACTCATAAACTCCCGGTGCTTATCACGAGGTGGAACTGGTGGTGGTGGAGGAGGCAGTGGTACTTGTTGCTGTTGTTGCTGTTGTTGAAGTTGTTGTTGCAGCTGCTGTTGTTGTGCCCTCCTTTCTTGGCGTATCTCATCTCTCTCCTGGCGCAACTCCTGGCGTATGTCTTCTCTTTCCTGACGCATCTCTTGGCGTTCTTGCTGCATCTGGGCACGCATATCAGCCATAGTGTCCGCCATTTGCTGCATCACCGCCATCTGAGCAGCAACCAGTGGGTCAACCCCGCCTGGTGGAGGATTAGGAGGATTCATCTCTGCAGGCTGTGGCTGAGGTTCTCTATATATCCTTCGAGTGTGTCGGTTAGGAGGCAAATCAATTCCACCACCCCTCCTGGTATTGACCATCTGAGTTAGATACATATGGTAAGAAAGAGCAGTAGACAAGGCAGTAATTACAATCATGTTACTTTGGGGGATTTATTAGCTAAGCAGTTTAATGTTTTACCTACCATAGCTAATTTATTACCTTACGCTGGCACATACTAAGATGTCCATATATATAATATCTCAATCAATCAAAGAAGCAAATCAGACATTTTTCATCATAACAATCAAACAACATTTTTTTTAAGAAAATAGTTTTAACTTTTGTTTTGGGTTCCCTAACTCTTAAGAATGTCATAGGGGTAGGGATTCCAAGGTTTGAAATCCATCTTGTCTCAGAGTAGAAAAGGTAAGAATGATCAGAGTAGAACAGTAGAAGGTGAGACAGGATCAAGATAAGGTAAGTATGGAATGAATCAGAGTAAGATAAGTAGATAAGGGTTTTGTCCATTTCTATCTAGGTTTCGTCCTACAGTCAACATTTCCTCTGATACCACTTCTGTAACACCCGGCTTTAAGGAACAAAGCCAAGTGCATCTCATACATGCGCCAAGAAGACAACATATATAATAACAGAGTGTATAGAGATAAATGTCATAAAACATCAGAGTACTTATTACATAGCGGAAGTCTTATTACAAAATAAAATAATAAAGATAAAACGAACTAAGGATCGTCGGCGCCAATGTCGACTGAGAAACGCCACCTAGATCAGATCGAACTCCTCAGTGTTAGGCGGCTCCTCTTCGACCACCTGTTCTTCTCCTGTGGGGGGGGTGTGAGACAGCAAGAGTGAGCTCACATACGTTCATAGCTCAACAAGTCGTGGGGAATAATGTGGCATGAACTCACCAAAGGTGGGAGTTCATGTAGTGTAAGGCTGATCAATGAAATAAAGGCTAAGGCTAAGCATTGCTTTTATAAGTTGGTCAACATTTTATTAGCAATTACTAAGAGTAAGTAAATACCAAACCTTAATAATAATAAAGAACAATAATAGTAAAATAATCCCAAATGCGATGCAAATGTCAAATTAAATTTAAGTTCCATAATTAATCATGTGAGGGTCCGAGCCGCTCATGACCGTGAGCACGGCTAGTATACTAGTTTTACACTCTGTAGAGGTTGCGCATCTTTACCCACAAGTCGTGTATCCCATGTCGCCAGGGTTTGCAAGGCCCTTAGACACTACCGAGGTGAATGGCTAGGGATCCACTACGAGGCCTTTACAAAGTTCCACTAGCTTCCGAAAACCCGCTACAGTTTATAGGAAGTTCCAATGCAGGGTTCCTGGCTGACCGCCATCGCAGCAAAATCAACCAGGGACCTCCCTACACTGACCACTCCCCTACTGCCCTTGCCCCTTTCGGGTAAGGTAGTCTTCCACTAGCTTTCCTAATTAGTCAGCCAAGGGCGTCCCATTAAACCCTTGTGGTAGCACTGTTTTCCCGGGTGGTCGCTCCATGTTCCCATTAATTTAATGATCTTAACATGAACAATAATAATAACAAGATAATAACAGAATAATCATGAATAATGAATCTCCATACCCAATCCACATAAAGCAATAGCAAGTACTACCCAAAAATATTCCAGGGGCGAACAAGGTATAGAGGTAATCAAAACTGGGGTACATAAAGACTCCCATCAAAATTAACCTATGCAGATCATTAAAATTAATAAGAACATGGCTGGGAAAAGTAAGTGATCAAGGGCACAACTTGCCTGCAATGAGCTCCTGCTCAGCTACTTCTACTTGTTGAACCTCAGTTTCCACAGTGGTTTGCTCGTCTACTCGCATCAACACAATACATACATAGTATAGCCAAAATCAACATCACACCAAACAGATGAATAAAATATACAGTAAAATATACACATTAAAATAAGATCATAGGAATTGGAATCATTAAATTTGGAGTTATATATTTTAAGTTATGGATTTTCTAGTGTTTTATGCATTTAATACAAGATTCAGTGAAAGAATAATTTTAATGTGTTTGTCATGTCAGAACAGAGGCATTAATGGGTAGACAATATTATTACAAAAATTTAGGAACTGGAACGGACCAATTTGGAGTTCCTATGCATTTTCTATGAATTATACAAATTTCTAGAATTGTTTTTGTATTAAAAACGAATTTCTAATATCAATTCTCTGTTTTTAATATTCCCTGGACTGGGCCTCATTTTCCAGAGAGATCAGGGGTTGCAGTGTAAAATTTCTAAGACCCAGAGCACAGTACGAGTGGATGGCGGGTTGGTTTTAACTAAACTGAGGGGCTTCCTTGCAAAACTGATATCGGACTCCTATACCAGGACACATGGCGCCCTGCGACTGGCTGAAATCTTGCCACACCCCGGTGCACATGGTGAGGCGCACGGGATCCGATCCACACAAGATCCCCACCACCGCCCGCACGTGCATATACGTGGGATCGCCCCCGGACCGTCAGATCGACAATCAATGGCCCAGATCTAAAGTGTCGAAGGGGTATTTGTTGATATAACCAGGACCGTCCATTAGAAGATCCACGACCTAGATTTCTCCATCCCTAGATCTAATCACGGCCGTCCAAATAGAATCGAGTGGCTACCGTTCGTCTTCCTCCTGGATCGAGCCACGGCGGTGCTAACAGGCCGCACGACGGCGCTCGCCGATGAACTACGCGCATGACGCCGCAGAGGCCTAACCGCATCACTTAACGGCTCCACACGACATGGGAAGCGGGGCGAGCACGATGGGTAAGAACTCACCAACGCAAAAGTTACGTCGAGGTCGGTCCACGGTGCCCAGCGGAGTCGCGGCGGCGGTGAAGTTCGGCGATGAATTCCGGTTGCACGGATCGATCCCTGGGCATGATTCTTTCACGCACACGATCGACGAACGTGGACGAACACCCACGACCCAATACCAGCCACCAATCGTCGGTGCAGGCGCGAGGCTTCGGGGGCGTACCAACGGTTCGCACGACGGCAGAGAAAAGCTCGATGGTTGGCTTCGCGAGAGGAACAGACAACGCTATTTAACGGGGAGCAGGGGGGGTATGGCGCCGGGTCAATTGCCGCGCCGCACGGAGAGTCCAGCCGCCCCCATAGCTCCCAGCAATTTCGGGATTCCGCTGCGCGCGCGCGGTTTCCGCGGGGAAGAAACACAGGACTTTGCCCATGGTCTCTGGCGCGAGGACCCCACACGGCAGTGGAAGAGAGGATGACCAGCGCATGCGCGTGTGACCGACCTGCTGGCCCCGCTGGTCAGCGAGTGCCCGCGCGGAAAGGGGCCCTGGGCTGCGCGGGAGGGGAATCCCCAGTGGGCCGAAATGGGTAGCCACGACCCAGTTAGCTATTTTTATTCTTTTCTTTTATTCTCCTTTTCCTTTTTGATTTATTTTCTTTTCATTTGAATCTCTAATTTGAATTTGAATCCTGCTATGAACTTCACCTTTGAGTCAAATGTACAAACTCAAATCTTGTACAAGAATAATATATATATTATAATTATTTTTATTCACATAGTAATTTCTTCCTTCTCTTTTCTCTTTTACATATTATTTCTAAAACCCTAAAGTGCAACTTTGGGTTAAATTCAAATCTCCATCTCATTATTGTATTTCTATTATTATTATTTTATTATCAATTGCACAAACAAGCAAAACTCCATCATGATGCACAATTTAATGGTGTCATTTGTTAGTTATTTATTTGTTTAAGTGAGGTGTCCACATGAAATGATGAATAGAGATAACACACATATCTATGAAGAAATATAATTTCTCCCTTTTATGTCTTTCTTACAAAGTGGGTATTACATCTCGCCCGAGGGTCTCCTCAGGCAGTGAGCGCACCCTCGGCTCAGCCAAAGGCAAGCCTTGTCGTGCAAGCGACCTTGGCCAAATTGCCTTACCAGCCGACCGTATTGCATGCGCATTTAATGCTGGAATCGTCTGACACCTTATCCTGACACGCGCACATCAGTCGGCAAGGTCGAAGTGACCGCAGTCACTTCGCCCTTTCACTGACCGACCTGACAGGAAAACAGCGCCGCCCGCCCCGCTCTAGCTGCTGTGCCAACCACCCGGGTGAAACCGACAACAGCCAAGTTCAGCCTCGGGCGCAATAGGAAGCTCTGCCTCGCCCGACCCCAGGGCTCGGGAGGAGATCTCCGCCTCGCCCGACCCCAGGGCTCGGCCTCAGCCTCGGCCTCGGGAAGAATCATGTCCTCGCCCGACCCTGGGCCTCGACCCTAGCCTCGGCCTCGGAGGAGCCGCCGCCTCGCACGACCTCGGGCTCAGGTCGACCACGCCACAAGGGATACATCATTACCCTACTCCTAGCTAGCTCAGGCTACGAAGGAACAAGACCGGCGTCCCATCTAGCTTACCCCGGTAACAGGCAATAATGGTTCCCCGTGTGCGTCCATGACGTCGGTGGTTCTCAAGCCCCCTACGGAAGCAAGGAGACGTCAGCAGGATCCATGCAGCGCTAACAGCTGTGCTTCTACAGGGTTCACGCACTTCTCCAACAGACACGTTAACATGTACATAGCGACCAGGCACTTCCCCGCTGGCCACGTAGCACATAGCTACACCCCATTTGTATAGCCAGGCCATCTTCTTATGTTTATAAAAGGGGATGTCTAGGAGGCAAGGGGGGAGGAGAGACACGGTAAAAGGGACGGGAGAAGACGAGCAGGGCCAGACCCTCTCTCTCTCTCTCTCTCTCTCTCTCTCTCGTACTCGCTCTCTCGCTCTCGCCCTCTCGCAACGCTTGTAACCCCTACTACGAGCACCCTGGTGCAGGATAATACAAGTCTCATTCCCTCCTTGTGTTCCATCTCGCACCAACCCATCTGGGCAGGGACACGCAGCGACAAATTTACTAGTCGGTCCAGGGACCCCACGGGTCCGAAACGCTGACAATTGTCAACACAAATGTGTAGATTTCATGACTTGTGCATGAAGGAGTCAGCCACTGATCGGACCTTTTTGTGTGCTTATAAAAGATTGTCACTTATATGATGGTCTTGATGTGGTGTTGCTAGATTTTAAAGATATATTTGAGATATACTAGCAGAATGTGCTAGACATCTCTCTCAGTTGTTGGATTATGTATGTGTTTACCTTCTCTCTTGTACATGGTTGAATAATATATATACAACGTTACCTGGTATTTCCTGACACATACTTTGTTTTATGAAGGATGGAGACCTAGAGATGTCATAAAAAAAGGATTTTTACTCTCGATTTCATTGACCTAGTGGTTATTAAGTAAAAACAGTTAAGGACTTCCACACGAAGATCCTAAAAAGATTGCTAAAGTTTTTTCTGAAGCAACATTATATGCAATACATACTTCTTACTTACAATTTTAAGCTAGTATCCACTACCTTTTGTAGCCATCGTTTTTGTAACTAAATGTGTGGTCTAATTTTCTCACCCTATTTATAACATTTCTACATCTTTCAGTAGATACTTCTGGTGATCTTAATGGATCACGTCATTATACATATCATTGGCTCCATGAGGAAGCCAACAACAGAGCTACAAGAAATACTTGACCTTCTTAATGAGTAATTCTCACCATTCGAACTTATCTAAACCTCTAAATGATTGAACCATACATGCACCAAGGACTTACCAATTTAGTTATAGAGAGCATGGATGTAGCTATGTAAAAAGCAGCATGGCCTAAAGGAAATTCTTAAGCTTAGACCCAATTTTCTTGTATCTGTATATATGAAGTTTGCACATCTTGTAAATTTTTTATCAATAATAATACATAACTTTTTCTTGATTTTAGTGTATGACATAGGAAAATGGGAACAACCTTTGTGGATACAAAGTTTGTGAATTTATCCACACCTTCATAAGTAATAAGTTAGTGGTAAAAGTTATTAAGGTACGTCAACAATGTCTACAATATTAATGTTGATTTCACGATAATAAAGTGTCTTAGCTTTATATTTAATATAATAATACTTTTATTAATGCATTTGGCAAATCACAATTGATAAAGATGAAGGAAGAACAACTCCTTTTGGAAAAGGCCCAAGCAATTCAAGAACAACTTATAAGGTTCATATATAACAAGATCGTATCCAAAAGCAGAGAGTTCTGTTATGATGGATGGAATCTCCCGACCCCATCATAAGATGAAGGCAGTGTATATTGAGAATATAGAAATAAAGATATATTTAATAGTTAGAATACTTCATAATAACTGTTTGTACATTTATATATTACTATTAATAATCATTTAATGTATACATATTACTATTACTATTCATTTATATATAGTAATGTACATGTATTAATTAATGTACACACACATTTACAAATATATATAATAAAATGTTTCTAGACACTGTAGTACCTGTTCTAGCCAAGAGCCGGTACTAAAGGTCCCTTTTTTAGTACCAGATCTTTCAACTAGGACTAAAGTTTGGCATATTTAGTTCAGGTTGCCTAGTATGAGTTAGTAGTCTAGTACTGTAGCCGATTCCTAACCGATACTAATGGCTCATTCTCAAGTAGTGAGGCACACATAGTGCCTTGGGACAACCTAGTGTACAAAATCTAATTTTGTAGGAAGCCTTATGCCCTGAGGTAGTGATTAGCGATCTGGATCCCTAGGGCCATCATGCTCAAGGAAGCTCATGAGAGTAAGTCCTTGGGCCCTTATGCCTCGGGAACTCATAAACCTAATCCGTAGGGCACCTTTGTGCCCTAGAGCATTATGAAGGCTACAAATACTTGGGGCAGTCTATCCCCCAAGTGCTAGTGGCACTTCAACTTCGATGACCCCATGTTGCTCTAGTGTCAATAAAGGTCCCTAGCCTCACATCAAGCGGTCGAGCACTGAACCCTTTGAGACTCAAAACATAGTGGGAAAAAGGGACTCACAACAACGCCGACAGTTGGTGTGCCAGGTAGGGGCCTGCTGCGTGTTAACGAACACTTTCCCGTTGAGTTCCAGATGGGTAGACTTCAGCAACCTCTTCAGCCCGGGACGGTGCTCCACTTCGGGAGTCTCGAGTTCATGTCCCTCAACGGCAGCTACGACATGGTACTCCTCCCCTCACAGCACGACAACAACGACAGTTGGCTCGCCCGACAGCGGTGAACTCGACGATGGCTTCCCCCCGTGGCGAAAGAGGAACACCCGAGTTTGCCCCACCACCTTCCTCGCTGCAGGAGGAGGAGACAGGGTAACCGTGGCCATGCAGGAGGCGGCACCTCGTCAGCTGTCGGACCAAGGCAAGTCGACGATGTCGGCACTCCTCCGGGGGACATGTCAGGTGTTGTCCTCGCGCCTGAGACAATGACGAGTGTCGCTTCCCCACAACGTGCCAGCCCCAAGCAGACTGATGACGCTAGCACCCTCGCAAAGGACCTGCTGGACGTTAGCCTCGTACCTGCGATAACGGTGCAGTCTGTCCCCGACGCGACTTCACCACCGTCCATCGACCAAAAGGTATCATCCGTTTTCCATCCTGTTCCCTTTAGATTCAGTTTCGATCCACCAAGCGACCCCGCTTCGGTGAGCGCTTTCGCAAGGGCATATCCAAACCTTCTGTGGTACCATATGTGGTCAACCTGGGACCGACTGACAGCCGTCTCAACCTCCGGACCGGCGGATTCTGAGGAAGAGGATGACCCCGACTTCGGTTGGGATTTCTCTGGCCTTAGTGATCCGGTGCCATGCGGGACCTCATGTCCGCATGTGACCACTGCCTCTCCGATTGCTCTGACGATGGCCACGGCCTTGACGACGAGGGTTATGGCCCAAGTCACGAATATTTCTACGTCGATCAGGGAGATCACGACGAAGGCAACCACCTCGGCATGCTGGAGGTCGGCGATCCCCCTAGGCCCGCATCTCGCGTTGACATCCCGCAGGAGCTAGCTATGGTCCTAGTCCCTGCGGGGGGTCACGACGCACAGCTCAAGCAAATCCGCGAGATGCAGGCCAAGGTCGATGAGGAAGCAGGGCGACTTATGCAACTCCGACAAAACATCGAGCAGGAGTGGGCAGGCCGAACACTCGCCGGAGGGGCCCGTCATCGGGCCCGGGACGTCCAACGCCGTATCGTTGACAATGCCAGGGCAGCGCTGCCCCCGGCCGTCAGTGGGTCCGGCCAGGACCTAGCTGCGGCGGCGATGCTACTTCGAACCATGCCGGAGCCATCCACCACCGAGGGACAGCGTATCCAGGGCGAACTCAAGGATCTTCTGGAAGGGGCCGCAGCTCGATGAGCCGAGAGCTCTGCTTCCTGAAGGCGAGCTGACCCCTCGGAGCATCACACGGCGTCCTCCCGACGCATGCGGGAGGCCTCGGTCCATCCCGAGTGCATGCAGGACGAGACACCTGCCGCCCGGGATCACCTCGGCGATGAGCAACACCGTCACGACCATCGAGCCTGCCTCGAGGAGAAGGTGCGCCAAGGCTACCACCCCAGGCACGGGGGGCGCTACGATAGTGAGGAGGATCGGAGTCCCTCGCCCGAGCCACCAGGCCCGCGAGTCTTCAGCCGGGCCATACGACGAGCGCCGTTCCCTGCCCGGTTCCGAGCCCCGACTACCATCACCAAGTACTCGGCAGAGACGAGGCCGGAGTTGTGGCTCGCGGATTACCGGCTAGCATGCCAGTTGGGAGTGGCAGCAGACGACGACAACCTCATCATCCGCAATCTTCCCCTTTTCCTCTCTAACAATGCCTAGGCCTGGCTGGAGCATCTGCCTCCTGCGCAGATCTCCGACTGGGATGACCTAGTCAAAGCCTTCGCTGGAAACTTCCAAGGTACGTACGCGTGTCCTGGAAACTCATGGGACCTCTGAAGCTACCGCCAGCAGCCAGGGGAATTCCTCCGATAGTACATCCGGCGGTTTTCGAAGCAGCGCACTGAGCTGCCCAACATCACCGACTCGGACATCATCGGAGCTTTCCTCGCCGGCACCACTTGCTGAGACCTGGTGAGCAAACTGGGGCGCAAGACTCCCACCAAGGCGAGCGAGTTGATGGATATAGCCACCAAGTTCGCCTCTGGTCAGGAGGCGGTCGAGGCTATCTTCCGGAAGGACAAGCAGCCTCAGGAAAGGCAGAAGGAAGACGCCCCCGAGGCATCCATCCAGCGAGGCGCGAAGAAGAAGACTAGGAAGAAGGCACAAGCAAAGCGCGACACCGCTGACGTGAATCTCGTCGCTGCTGTCGAGCACAGGAACCCTCGGAAGCCTCCCGGAGGGGCCAACATGTTCGACAAGATGCTCAAGGAGCCGTGCCCCTATCACCAGGGTCCCGTCAAGCACACCCTTGAAGAATGTGTCATGCTCCGGCGCTACTTCCATAAGGTCGGGCCCCGGCGGAAGATGGCAAGGGCCAAGGCGACAACAAGAAGGAGAGCGACAAGGAAGAGGAGTTCCCGGAGGTCCACAACTGCTTCATGATCTACGGCGGGCAGGTGGCGAATGCCTCAGCACGGCACCGCAAGCAAGAGCGTCGGGAGGTCTGCTCAGTGAAGGTGGCAGTGACAGTCTACCTAGACTGGTCCGACAAGCCTATCACCTTCGACCAAGGCAACCACCCCGACTTCGTGCTAAGCCTAGGGAGGTACTCGCTCGTCGTTGATCCGATCATCGACAACGTTTGGCTCTCTAAGGTCCTCATGGACAGAGGCAGCAACCTCAACATCATCTACGCCGAGACCCTGGAACTCTTAGGGGTTGATCAGTCCGAGGTCCGGGCCGGTGCGACACCCTTCCACGGGATCGCACCCGGAAAGCGTATCCTGCCCCTCGGGTAGATTGACTTACCTGTCTGCTTCAGAACTCCCTCCAACTTCCGAAAGGAAACCCTCACCTTCGAGGTAGTTGGGTTCCGAGGGACCTACCACGCGGTGTTGGGAAGACCGTGCTATGCCAAGTTCATGGCCGTCCCCAACTACACCTACCTCAAGCTCAAGATGCTAGGCCCCAACAGGATCATCACCGTCGGGTCCATGTACCGCCACGCTTACGAGTGCGACATGGAATGCGTGGAGTACGTTGAGGCCTTCGCCGAGTCCGAGGCCCTCATCGCTGACCTGGAACGCCTATCCAAGGAGGCACCCGATGCGAAGCGCCACGCCGGCAACTTCGAACCAGCTGAGGCGGTTAAGTCTGTCCCTCTCAACCCCAGCAACGACGCTAGTAAGAAAGTCCGGATCGGCTCCGAGCTCAACCCCAAATAGGAAGCAGTGCTGATCGACTTTCTCTGCGCAAACGCCAAAGTTTTTGCGTGGAGTCCCTCGGACATGCCAGGCATACCAAGGGATGTCACCGAGCACTCACTGGACATCAGAGCTGGAGCCCGACCCGTGAAGCAATCCCTTCACCGTTTTGATGAAAAAAAGCGCAGGGCCATAGGCGAGGAGGTCCACAAGCTACTGGCTGCAGGGTTCATCAAAGAGGTATTCCATCCCGAATGGTTAGCTAACCCTGTGCTTGTAAAGAAAAAGGGCGGGAAATGGAGGATGTGCGTAGACTACACTGGTTTAAACAAAGCATGTCCGAAAGTTCCCTACCCTCTGCCCCGCATCGATCAAATTGTGGACTCCACTACTGGGTGCGAAACCCTGTCTTTCCTCGACGCCTACTCAGGCTATCACCAAATCAAGATGAAAGAGTTTGACCAGCTCGCGACTTCTTTTATCACACCTTTTGGCATGTATTGTTATACTACAATGCCATTTGGCTTGAGGAATGCAGGTGCCACCTACCAGAGGTGCATGAACCATGTGTTCGGAGAGCACATCGGCAGAACGGTCGAGGCTTACATCGATGACATCGTTGTCAAGACAAAGAAAGCCTCCGACCTCCTCTTTGACATTGAGACGACATTCAAGTGTCTGAGAGCGAAAGGCGTGAAACTCAATCCCGAGAAGTGTGTCTTCGGAGTCCCCCGAGGCATGCTCCTGGGATTCATCATCTCCGAGCAGGGAATAGAGGCCAACCCGGAGAAAATCGCGGCCATCACCAACATGGGACCAATCAAAGATTTAAAAGGAGTACAGAGGGTCATGGGATGCCTTGCGGCTCTGAGCCGCTTCATCTCACGCCTTGGCGAAAAAGGATTGCCCCTGTACCAGCTCTTAAGGAAGGCCGAGCGCTTCACTTGGACCCCCGAGGCCGAGGAAGCCCTCGGAAACTTAAAGGCACTCCTTACCAATGCGCCCATCTTGGTGCCCCCTGCTGCGGGAGAAGCCCTCTTGATCTACGTAGCCGCAACCACTCAGGTGGTCAGCGTCGCGATCGTAGTCGAGAGACGGGAAGAAGGGCATGCACTGCTCGTCCAGAGGCCAGTCTACTTCATCAGCGAAGTGCTATTCGAGACCAAAGTCCGCTACCCGCAGATCTAGAAGCTGCTCTACGCAGTGATTCTGACACGGCGAAAGTTGCGACACTACTTCGAGTCCCATCCGATGACTGTGGTATCATCCTTCCCCCTGGGAGAGATCATCCAGTCTCGAGAGGCCTCGGGTAGGATAGCAAAATGGGCAGTGGAACTCATGGGCGAAACACTTTCATTTGCCCCTTGGAAGGCCATAAAATCCCAAGTCTTGGCCGACTTCCTGGCTGAATGGACTGACACCCAGTTACCGACGGCCCTAATATAGCCCAAACTTTGGACCATGTACTTCGACGGGTCGCTGATGAAAACCGGAGCAGGCGCGGGCTTGCTCTTCATCTCACCCCTCGGAGAACATGTTCGTTACGTACCGCGCCTCCATTTCCCAGCGTCAAACAACGTGGCCGAGTACGAAGCCTTGGTTAATGGCCTGCGCATCGCCGTCGAGCTAGGGGTTCGGCGCCTCGACGCTCATGGCGATTCGCAGCTCATCATTGACCAGGTCATGAAGAACTCCCACTGCCGCGATCGAAAAATGGAGGCCTATTGCGACGAAGTTCGGCGCTTGGAAGATAAGTTCTACGGGCTGGAACTCAACCATGTTGCTCGACGGTACAACGAAACCGTAGATGAGCTGGCGAAAATAGCCTCGGGGCGAACGACGGTTCCCCCGAACGTTTCTCTAAGGATATATATCAGCCATCCATCCAAATCAACGACGCGCCCGAGCCCGAGGAGGCCTCGGCCTAGCCCGAGGTACCCGCGACCGCCGAGGGTGAGGCCCTGCGTGTCGAGGAGGAGCGGAACGGGGTCACACCGGTCCCAAACTGGTAGACCCCGTACCTGGAATATCTCCTCCGAGGAGAGCTGCCCCTCGACAAGGCCGAAGCTCGGCGACTAGCCTGGCGCGCCAAGTCATTCATGTTACTAGGTGATGAAAGGGAGTTGTACCACCGTAGCCCCTCAGGCATTCTCCAACGATGCATATCCATTGCCTAAGGACAAGAGCTGTTACAAGAAATACACTTGGGGGCTTGCGGTCACCATGCAGCACCTCGAGCCCTCGTTGGGAACGCCTTCCGACAAGGTTTCTACTGGCCAACCGCAGTGGCCGACGCCACTAGGATTGTACGCTCCTGCCGAGGGTGTCAATTCTACGCAAGACAGACGCACCTGCCCGCTCAAGCCCTGCAGACAATACCCATCACTTGGTTGGTTGTCGTATGGGGTCTGGATCTCGTCGGCCCCTTGCAGAAGGCACCGGGGGCTTCACGCACCTGCTGGTCGCTATCGACAAATTCTCCAAGTGGATCGAGGTCCGACCCTTAACCAGCATCAGGTCCGAGCAGGCGGTGGCGTTCTTCACAAATATCATCCTTCGCTTTGGGGTCCCAAACTCAATCATCACCGACAATGGCACACAGTTCACTAGGAAAAAGTTCCTGGACTTCTGCGAGGACCACCACATCCGTGTGGACTGGGCCGCCGTAGCGCACCCAATGACGAATGGGCAGGTGGAACACGCCAACGGTATGATTTTGCAGGGACTAAAGCCGAGGATCTACAATGACCTCAATAAGTTCGGCAAGCGATGGATGAAAGAGCTACCCTCGGTGGTTTGGAGTCTGAGGACGACGCCGAGCCGGGCCACGGGTTTCTCACCGTTTTTCCTAGTCTTTGGGGCCGAGGCCATCTTACCCATGGACTTGGAATACGGTTCCTCGAGGACAAAGGCTTATGACAACCGAAGCAACCAAGCCAGCCGAGAGGATTCATTGGACCAGCTGAAAGAGGCTCGGGACGTAGCCTTGCTACACTCGGCGCGATATCAGTAGTCCCTGCGACGCTACCATGCCCAAAGGGTTCGGCCTCGAGACTTCCAAGTGGGGGACTTGGTACTTCGGCTGCGACAAGACGCCCGAGGACGCCGCAAGCTTACCCCTCCCTGGAAAGGGCCATTCATCATCGCCAAGATTTTGAAGCCCGGGACATACAAGCAGGCCAACGATCAAGGCAAGGACTACAGCAACGCTTGGAACATCGAACAGCTACGTCGCTTTTACCCTTAAAATGTTTCAAGTCGTTCATGTATCTCGCTTTCTTTACATACATAAATAGAGTCTAACCGTCAAGGGAGGATCAGCCTTGCCTCGGCAAAGCCCGACCCTCCCTCGGGGGCTAGAAGGGGGGAACCCCCTCTGCGTCAAAATTTTCTTCGGAAAGGTTTTCTACCAAGAAAAGTTTTCTACCAAAACGACTTTCGTGCTTTCCGACTATATCGATAACGGAACCCTGAAAACGAGCGAGAGAGACCTTGAACGGCAAGGCCGACCGAGCCGAGGGACTCCTACGCCTCCGGGATACGGATACCTCACTCATCACCTTCCGTGAAAAGTAAATCACGCTCGGATAAGCGATTCTGCTATCGAACAAGTCCTAATGCTCGAGTAGAAAACAACTTTCGTGCTTTCGACTATATCGATAGCAGGATCCTACAAACGAGTGAGAGAGCACGTAAACGGCAAGGCCGACCGAGCCGAGGGACTCCTACGCCTCCGGGATACGGATACCTCACTCATCACCTTCCACGAAAAGTAACTCACGCTCGGATAAGTGACCCTGCTACCGAACAAGTCCTAACGCTCGGGTAGAAAACAACTTTCGTGCTTTCGACTATATCAATAGTAGGATCCTACAAACGAGTGAGAGAGCACGTAAACGGCAAGGCCGACCGAGCCGAGGGATTCCTACGCCTCTGGGATACAGATACCTCACTCATCACCTTCCGCGAAAAGTAACTCACGCTCGGATAAGCGACCCTGCTACTGAACAAGTCCTAACGCTCGGGTAGAAAATGACTTTTGTGCATTTTCAACTATATCGATAACAGGATCCTAAAAACAAGCGAGAGAGCACGTAAACGGCAAGGCCGACCGAGCCGAGGGACTCCTACGCCTCCGGGATACAGATACCTCACTCATCACCTTCCGTGAAAAGTAACTCTCGCTTGGATAAAGCGATTCTGCTACCGACAAACAAGTCCTAATGCTCGAAACGAGAGGAAAGAAAACGCAGCTTTATAATCCAAACGCTAAATATGTTTAGGCCTCAGCGGCCGCAAAAAACATACACATGCTTCAGACGAACTGTTCCTGCAGGCTCAGACATCGGCAGGGGGAGGAGCAGCACCCTCGGCGTCGTTTCCACCCTCGGCAGAATCTGGCCCAGCCTCAGACAGCGACACGAGCAGACGCCTCGGCTAGCCGCTCTGTAGCCTCAGCCAGCTGCCCCCTGAGGATCTCAGCCTGGCTCACGGCTTCGGTAGCTTGGCTCCGGGATTGGTCCCACTCGCGGATGATCTGGCCAAACTCCAGTTGTCGCTGCTGCATCTCCTTGGCCTGGGAAGCCACCTGCTCCCGCGCCAAGAAAGCCTCTGTTCGAGCCGACACCGCCTCTATCCACGCCACCGCTGCCTTCAGCTTCAGCTGATCGTAGAGCGGCCGAAGGTTCTAAAACCGGGCGAGAGAGACCTTGAACAGCAAGGCCGACCGAGCCGAGGGAATCCTACGCCTCCGGGATACGGATACCTCACTCGTCACCTTCCGCAAAAAGTAACTCGCGCCCAGTTAAGTGGTTCGGCTACCGACGGGCAAGTCTTAATGCTCGAAACGAGGAGGAAGCACGGCTTTATACTCAAATACCCAAATGTTCAGGCCTTAGCAGCCACAAAGAACAAACACACATACATGGGATAACAATGGTACCTAGACTTGGACGTCGGCGGTGCCCTCGGCGGGTGTCCCGACCTACGGCGGATGTCTTAGTACTCAAAGCTATTACATCTCGCTCTCAAGAGGGTACCATTACAAATGGAACTCCGGGTCCATTCCCGCAGGAATGAACTACCTCCACACTAGAGGGGCTGCGAGATAACGAGCTCCGAGCGGCTCGCCGGCGACCGCCGCACCGACAACGCGACAACGACCTCCGCCTCGGGCGGCTAGACAGCAGCAGCGATGGCCTCAGGGCAAATGCTACTGCTGAAAGGCCTTCGTTCACGTCCCTCACGGAGGACAAGAACTAACCATTAAAGCCAAAGAGCCAGAGGTCTGGAGCGCAGGTGGCACTGGCAGTCTCATCCGCGGAGACAACCGCTTATGCAAGAGGAAGCCTCACCTATGGCGAACACCACCTCAGCACCGACGACAGCGGCCACCTGCCCACCAACACCGCGCCGGCGAATGGCGGCCGCCCCAAAGCGCACCGGTAGGTCCTCACTCCCGTCCTCGCCGGGGCCGTCCCAGAACATGAGTACTGCCCTCGCGGCATACGACGTGTTGTGCGACCCCCCGGTGTAGCCGACGGCGCAAGGAGGACCTGGGCGTAGCCGGCCCGCGCGCGGCACGATCATCGTCCGGGTGGAGGACGGATAGCTGCACCCTGGCCAGGTAGCAGCAGTTCGCCTTTCCCCGCATGGCTGGAGGACGTCACCTCCTTAGGGCTGGAGGATGCCCTTCCCCCCCGAATGCTGGAGGAAGAAGCGGGTCACCGGCCCACGCGGGAGGCAGAACCCAGCTCGACGCGCTCCTCCTCCTCAGCCCGGATGATGAACATCCTTGAAGCTGAGGGCAGGGCAGAGGCCGCAGCCCAGCTTGCTTCTCCCCACCACAAGGCTGGTGATCATCCCTACGGATGACCATTGGTGAGGGTCTGCAGCCGGGCTGCATGATGAAAATCCTTGAAGCCGAGTGACGACCAAAGATCGCCAACCCCCATGAGGTCGCCTTCTCAAACAGTAGCAAGAAGAAAGCCACACAGCTACGCCCCATTTGGGGGCTCGGAAGGTGGAAGGGAGCGATACAAGAGAGGAGTGCGAAGGCATGGCTACTGCCCGGGGGATCGATCTCCTTTTATAGGTAGATCTCCTCACTCGCACCCCAAGCGTCACGGGCAAAGTCTCCACCGACGTGCTCCAGGGTTCCCACCCCACGACATGGGGGCTGTGTCCCACACGTCATGAGAGCTGACCCGAAACGAAAGGAGGCAAACCGCCGCACGCGAAGCATGTAACTGCCCTGCGGTTATAAGCGTTCCCCCATCATCGCCGAAACCAACGAACGAAAGGGCGAGCCGCCACACAGAAAGCATGCAACCGCACCGCGGTTATGCACCCTTTCGGCTTCGTCACATCCGGTGGACCAGCACGGAGGCCCGGTCCCACATATCATGTAACCGGCACGACGGTCACTACGTGCAAGGAAACCGCACCGCCACCTGCGTCAATGCTGCGTCTTCTCGACTGCGGAACCAGTGTCGCAACTCGAGGCAGCCCCGTGCGTGACCCAACAGTGCCGTTTAAGTGCAACGATCACGGGTCAGTCAGCCGCGGGGGAGGCGCGGCAGCTGATGTGGCCAAAAGCGGACCGACAATAACTGCTACAACAGACGAGCGGAAGCAGCGGTCAAATCACCCCTAGACTCGCATCCTTTCCTGAAGCGGCAGGGGAGCCCTCTCCCACGGCGTAAAGACGGCGCGCCCATGCTCCGCTCCTTGAACGACCCGCGCATGCGCAACAGACGTCCCGCGAATCGCCCGTCCCGTCGCATTAACTCCTTGGCAGAGCAAGCGACACCTTTTGCAGGCGAACCGGGCGACGTTTCACCTCCGTCATGATGACCGCGTCAAAAAAGGTGCGCCACGCTATTTAAATTCATATCCTTTTCCGTTTCCCCTTTCTCTCTCTTGCCACAAGGACTGGGAAAGGGGATATTTCGAAAAGGATCCTTCTCCGTGAAGGAAACGGGCCCCCGAGCCCTCCTACTGATCAGGGGTTCGAAGGCTGCGCCCTGCGGGGTCCAGCAGCCGCCCTAGAGCACTCGGCCCCCCGGGCCCTCCTAATGATCAGGGGTTCGAAGGTTGCGCCCTGCAGGGTCCAGCAGCTGCCCCAAAGCACTCGAGCCCCTGAGCCCTCCTACTGATCAGGGGTTCGAAGGTTGCGCCCTGCGGGGTCGAGCAGCCGCCCCAGAGCACTCGGGCCCCCGAGCCCTCCTACTGATCAGGGGTTCGAAGGCTGCGCCCTGTGAGGTCCAGCAGCCACCCCAGAGCACTCGGGCCCCCGAGCCCTCCTACTGATCAGGGGTTCGAAGGTTGCGTCCTGCGGGGTCGAGCAGCCGCCCCAGAGCACTCGAGCCCCCGAGCCCTCCTACTGATCAGGGGTTCGAAGGTTGTGCCCTGCGGGGTCCAGCAGCCGCCCCAGAGCACTCGGGCCCCCGAGCCGTCCTACTGATCAGGGGTTCGAAGGTTGCGCCCTGCGGGGTCCAGCAGCCGCCCCAGAGCACTCGGGCCCCGAGCCCTCCTACTGATCAGGGGTTCGAAGGTTGCGCCCTGCGGGGTCTAGCAGCCGCCCCAGAGCACTCGGGCCCCCGAGCCCTCCTACTGATCAGGGGTTTGAAGGTTGCGCTCTGCGGGGTCCAGCAACCGCCCCAGAGCACTCGGGCTCCACGCCCATTACTGATCAGGGGTTCAAAGGCTGGCCCCTCAGAAGGGCTCGACAAGCCGCCCCAGACCACTCAGGCTCCGCGCCCATTACTGATCAGGGGTTCGAAGGCTGGCCCCTCGGAAGGGATCGACAGCCACCCCAGAGCACGTAGAGTGAGGGATGACCCTGGGTACGTCCGTTACATGGCCAAGGCTCGGGCTACGCGCTCGAGGTACCCTAGGATATTTTCGAGACCAGCGGGAACGATCTGTAATGGAATCCCACTGGAGGGAGGCACCGAGCCCTCGGACCCTATCGAGATGGGTCCGGGTCCAGCAAATCCCCTGCAAGTACTTTTGGAGCGCGCCTCTGGGCCACTAGCCGACCCTTAACAAATGGGGCACGGGTATCCACTCGGATCACCCGTTAGCAACTCACTGGAAACACCATGATCGGTGCCCTCCGAGGGTAACGTGGCGCTTCCCCCCCCCTCCTCCTTGCGAAAAGGCGACGAAGGGGCATATAATAAAAGTCGAAATAGTCCTTGATCGTCCTCTCGCCCCGTGCAGAGGCTCGGGGGCTGCCCTCGCACCTGGCTATGACCAAAACTGTTGACAGCGTCAACAAACTAGCTCAAAAACTCAGAGCCTGACCATGCACCCGGGCTACGACTAGGCCGCATGAGGGAACAACTAGGCCGACCGAGGCATCACAGCCAGAATTAAGACCTTAGAGGAGTCCAACCACTCCTCCGAGGCCTCGAGGGCTACACCCGGCGGGTGCGCTCGCGCGCACCCACCGGAACGAAACATAACCGAGAAAGGTTGGTCCCCTCGCAAAAATCTGGCAGAACCTCCAAGCGAGTGCCTACACTCCCTTCGAGGCTCGGGGGCTACTGTCGGGTACCATAATTAGGGGTACCCCCAACACTCCTAAACACGGCTGGTAAACACCTTTAGAACAAACCATAAAGACTGATAGTTCGGGTCAAAGTCAAAGCTTCGTCTACCAAGGGACGCGATCTCGCCTCATCCGAGCCCGGCCTCAGGCGGGAACAGTGGTCCCGGACTGATTCACGTCTCACCCATGGGTCTCCTCAGGCAGTGAGCGCACCCTCGGCTCAGCCAAAGGCAAGCCTTATCGTGCAAGCGACCTTGGCCAAATCGCCTTACAAGCCGACCGTATTGCATGCGCATTTAATGCTGGGATCGCCTCACACCTTATCCTGACACACGCGCATCAGTCGGCAAGGTCGAAGTGACCGCAGTCACTTCGCCCTTTCACTGACCAACCTGACAGGAAAATAGCGCCGCCCGCCCCGCTCCGGCTGCTACGCCAACCACCTGGGTGAAACCGACAACAGCCAAGTTCAGCCTCGGGCGCAACAGGAAGCTCCGCCTCATCCGACCTCAGGCCTCGGCCTCGGCCCCGGCCTCGGGAGGAGATCTTTGCCTCGCCCGACCCCAGGGCTCGGCCTCAGCCTCGGCCTTAGGAAGAATCATGTCCTCGCTCGACCCTGGGCCTCGACCCCAGCCTCGGCCTCGGAGGAGCCGCCGCCTCGCACGACCTTGGGCTCAGGTCGACCGCGCCACAAGGGATACATCATTACCCTACTCCTAGCTAGCTCAGGCTACGAAGGAACAAGACCGGCGTCCCATCTAGCTTACCCCGATAACAGGCAATGATGGTTCCCCACGTGCGTCCATGACGTCGGTGGTTCTCAAGCCCCCTACGGAAGCAAGGAGACGTCAGCAGGATCCATGCAGCGCCAACAGCTGTGCTTCTACAGGGCTCACGCACTTCTCCAATAGACACGTTAACATGTACATAGCGACCAGGCACTTCCCCGCTGGCCACGTAGCACATAGCTACACCCCCATTTGTATAGCTGGGCCATCTCCTTATGTCTATAAAAGGGGATGTCCAGGAGGCAAGTGGGGGAGGAGAGACACGGTAAAAGGGACGGGAGAAGACGAGCAGGGCCAGACCCTCTCTCTCTCTCTCTCTCGTACTCGCTCTCTCGCTCTCGCCCTCTCGCAATGCTTGTAACCCCTACTACGAGCACCCTGGTGCAGGATAATACAAGTCTCATTCCCCTCTTGTGTTCCATCTCGCATCAACCCATCTGGGCAGGGACACGCAGCGACAAATTTACTAGTCGGTCCAGGGACACCCCGGGTCCGAAACACCGACAATTGTCAACACAAATTTGTAGATTTCATGACTTGTGCATGAAGGAGTCAGCCACTGATCAGACCTTTTTGTGTGCTTATAAAAGATTGTCACTTATACGATGGTCATGATGTGGTGTTGCTAGATTTTAAAGATATATTTGTGATATACTAGCAGAATGCGCTAGACATCTCTCTCAGTTGTTGGATTATGTATGTGTTTACCTTCTCTCTTGTACATGGTTGAATAATATATATACAACGTTACCTGGTATTTCCTGACACCTACTTTGTTTTATGAAGGATGGAGACCTAGAGATGTCGTAAAGAAAGGATTTTTACTCTCGATTTCATTGACCTAGTGGTTATTAAGTAAAAACAGTTAAGGACTTCCACACGAAGATCCTAAAAAGATTGCTAAAGTTTTTTCTGAAGCAACATTATATGCAATACATACTTCTTACTTACAATTTTAAGCTAGTATCCACTACCTTTTGTAGCCATCGTTTTTGTAACTAAATGTGTGGTCTAATTTTCTCACCCTATTTATAACATTTCTACATCTTTCAGTAGATACTTCTGGTGATCTTAATGGATCACGTCATTATACATATCATTGGCTCCATGAGGAAGCCAACAACAGAGCTACAAGAAATACTTGACCTTCTTAATGAGTAATTCTCACCATTTGAACTTATCTAAACCTCTAAATGATTGAACCATACATGCACCAAGGACTTACCATTTTAGTTATATAGAGCATGGATGTAGCTATGTAAAAAGCAGCATGGCCTAAAGGAAATTCTTAAGCTTAGACCCAATTTTCTTGTATCTGTATATATGAAGTTTGCACATCTTGTAAATTTTTTATCAATAATAATACATAACTTTTCTTGATTTTAGTGTTTGACATAGGAAAATGGGAACAACCTTTGTGGATACAAAGTTTGTGAATTTATCCACACCTTCATAAGTAATAAGTTAGTGGTAAAAGTTATTAAGGTACGTCAACAATGTCTACAATATTAATGTTGATTTCACGATAATAAAGTGTCTTAGCTTTATATTTAATATAATAATACTTTTATTAATGCATTTGGCAAATCACAATTGATAAAGATGAAGGAAGAACAACTCCTTTTGGAAAAGGCCCAAGCAATTCAAGAACAACTTATAAGGTTCATATATAACAAGATCGTATCCAAAAGCGGAGAGTTCTGTTATGATGGACGGAATCTCCCGACCCCATCATAAGATGAAGGCAGTGTATATTGAGAATATAGAAATAAAGATATATTTAATAGTTAGAAGACTTCATAATAATTGTTTGTACATTTATATATTACTATTAATATTCATTTAATGTACACATATTACTATTACTATTCATTTATATATAGTAATGTACATGTATTAATTAATGTACACACACATTTACAAATATATAGAATAAAATGTTTCTAGACACTGTAGTACCTGTTCTAGCCAAGAGCCGGTACTAAAGGTCCCTTTTTTAGTACCAGATCTTTCAACTAGGACTAAAGTTTGGCATATTTAGTTCAGGTTGCCTAGTATGAGTTAGTAGTCTAGTACGGTAGCCGATTCCTAACCGATACTAATGGCTCATTCTCAAGTAGTGAGGCACACATAGTGCCTTGGGACAACCTAGTGTACAAAATCTAATTTTGTAGGAAGCCTTATGCCCTGAGGTAGTGATTAGCGATCTAGATCCCTAGGGCCATCATGCTCAAGGAAGCTCATGAGAGTAAGTCCTTGGGCCCTTATGCCTCGGGAACTCATAAACCTAATCCGTAGGGCACCTTTGTGCCCTAGAGCATTATGAAGGCTACAAATACTTGGGGCAGTCTATCCCCCAAGTGCTAGTGGCACTTCAACTTCGATGACCCCATGTTGCTCTAGTGTCAATAAAGGTCCCTAGCCTCACATCAAGCGGTCGAGCACTGAACCCTTTGAGACTCAAAACATAGTTAGAAAAAGGGACTCGCAACAACGAAGTGTAAACCTTTCGCAACCCAAAAGGCTGTTACTAGGCCCACCGGGAATAGTATGACCCTGAGAAAGGGACCCCACATCTAAAAGGCCCAAAGACAAGTCTACAACATTAGTTTAACGAATAAGTCTCAAGTAAACAACACATTAAATGTGTGATGTACAATATTATAGGCCTGACAAGCATGATGTTACTATAATTAGGTTGTATGGATGTTGATATCAGTATATTGTACAAGCATCAAACTTGTAGCCACACATTCGTGATATACAATATTATAGGCCTCACAAGTTGTTGTTACCATGACTTAGGTTGTAAGATGTTTGAGATCATTATATTGTACAAACATCAATCCTATGACCATGCATGTGTATGCTAATTGTATCATAAAATATTATTAGATATAAAAGGGTTACACCGGCTACTAGCTACATAATACTAAATGGCACGGCCAATTCCTGTAGACGTGATATCAGAACTGCCCTTGTGATAGTGGGAAAGGACATATCTAATACTATGCCATGACTGGGGGAATTTGGAGGCATTGAAACTACTGCCCCTGTGAAATTTGAGATTCATGTAACTTCTCTCCTCCCTTGCACTATAAAAAGAAGAGGCGAGGTAACATTTTGAGGCATTGAACCTAAGTCAATAGAATTCACCCTATAAAGAGGCGGGCATAAAGGTAAATTAGGATAATTAGGCTAGATCTCCCACCACAATCAAAAAGTGAGAGGAAGCTAGAAGGTCTTGAGCTTGTAATCTTTTCCTTATTTATGTTCATGAACCGATTAGCAATAGAGCGGAGGGTGTTACGTACACTATGGCCTGAACCTCACTATCTATGCGCTATCTCCCACTAACGCCTAGGTTCTGTATGACCACTAGTGTGCATCGTGTTCCCGTTTAACTCTCTCTTTCAGGTACTTTGTTTATTCTGGTATTGTTACACAACAATAATTAAGTATCTCTAATAATAAAGTAAATAATATTTATATAATTTTTTAATGTAAATAAGATGTTTAAAAAGCATATCTATTTTGTGGTGGAACAAGTAGATACAGATGGTTTGTGTAAAAGCATATCCCTGTAGAATATTGCCTATCACTAATACAAACACGGACCAATTGAACGGAGTAGCAGGAAGATGGGTCAGTAAAGCATCATTAACATTACACTACTGTCACACATTGACAACGGCGAGGTCCAAGCAAAGTCTATGTCACATCAGATATTTAAATAATAATTACATGTATTAAATATAGTCTAATTACAAAACTAATTATACTAAACGTTAAGATAAATCTAATAAACTAATTAAGATTATATTTAATACGTACTCGTAATTGATACCGGGACATTTGATATGGTACGGAAACTTTAGTCATTAAACTTCTGACAGTCCTGAGAAGAAAGCTGCCGAGCTCAAACCCCAATACCTGGACAATGATCACGACAACACACGACAGTTTTTTCCATGATGTCCAATCCTGGCCTCTACTCATGAGTGATGAGCGGCTGCATCCCAGAAGAAACAGTGGTCGTGACTAACAACAGCTTTATCTGATCAGCGCTAGTAGGGATGAAAACGGGACGCGAAATTCCCGTACCGTCCCGTTTCGAATACTGTTTTTCTCGATCGTTTTCGAATTGTTTAGGAACCGATTAGAAACGGTACGAAAACGATTTAGCTAGTTTTTCGATCGTTTTCGTATTTTTCGTTTCCGAGTCGTGCTAATACCGTTTTTCTACCGTTTTATATAATATGAGATAGGTTTAGCATGTAATTTATTTAAGTTATAGACTTTTGTTGTGTTCAAGTGAATAAATACGCGAAAAGCAAATGTTATAATTACTCTAACTAATATGAATAATGAAAAAGAGTTATTTATATATTTCTAAATCTTAAAAATTAGGCAATACATCACTTTATTATGTTTTTGATAAAACTACAAAATAGTTATCTTTCCGACTATAGTTTATCGTTTTCGAATAACCGACACTTTCGATCCCGTATTTCGACCGTTGGTTTTCGTTTTCGTTTTCGTTTTCGTCCCGACCAAAAAATATGAAAACAAAACCAATTTAGCTGTTTTTTCGACCGTTTTCATCCCTAAGCGCTAGTATCTCTGGACCTGAGACCTGAAGCTTTGTAGGTCCTGCTGGAGCCAGCAAGATTTGAAACTGAACAAATCATTGAGGCTCGTCAATTTAGGGGTTAAGTACAGATATTATTGATATTGTATTTATTTATTGTTTTTGTTTGAATTTGATTCGAATTCGAATAGTATTAGCTATACTAGAATATTAGATAGGATATAAATATGAGATTTAACTATTCATATATGAATGTGTGGAATTAGATATTAAATAATCAGGCTCATATAAGATGAATCTAAACTCTTGTAAATAAATTCGGACTCACATATACCATCAGAAAATATAGGTATGAACACGGAGACGAGGATCTAGAGAGAACAAAAACAATTTGATAGTCCACATCTGGTTACTAACAGCACCTGTGTTGACGCCTTTTTGGAGGCGCCAATCACTTCAAAAGAACCAGCGGCGGTGCTCTCTGGTCAGGCGCGGACGGTCCGCGGCACAGGGCCGGACGGTCCGCGACCTGGCGCGAGGCGCGTGGGGGTGCTCTCTGGTCAGGCGCGGACGGTCCGCGGCGTAGGGCCGGACGGTCCGCGACCTGGCGCAGGTGCTCGGGTTCCCTGCCTGACGGCCGGACGGTCCGCGCCCTAGCGCCGGACGGTCCGCGCGTGCGCAGGGGCGGCGGAAGATCGCCGGCGGCGTCTAGATCTCGCTCCCGGAAGGGACCCCATCGGTGAGGAGAGATCCTAGGTAGTGTCTAGGCTCGGGCAGGCCAACCTAGACTCCTCTAATCGATGTAGAGTCGAGGAGAGGCGGAGAATTCGGGGATTGAGAGGCTACACTAGAACTAGACTAGAACTACTCCTAATTGTACAGGAAATAAATGCGAAATAGAAGTTGTATTGATTCGATTGATTATTACAAATCGGCCGTATACCTCTCTATTTATAGAGGAGGGGGGCTGGACCCTTTACAAACTAATTTCCGAGCGAATCCCGCGAATTTAGCTAACAACCGTAGCACAAAACTCGAAACCCTAATCTGTTCTGCGCACGCGTGGACCGTCCGGCCCACAGGTGCGGACCGTCCGGACCGCGGACCGTACGGCCCCAGGGCCGGACCGTCCGCCCTTCTCCTTTTGGTGTCGAACATATACCCCCTGCCTTTTGGTGGAGCTGAGCGAACCAAAAGCATCTTAACACGATGTGATTACATCAGTTTTCTTAAGCATCTTGCCACATACTAGGATGATACTGTTTGAGGAAACGCCCATTCAAAGCTTTAGGCAAATCCTTGCCTTGCAATGTTTGTAGCAAATAGGCGTTACCAGACATTACCTGTTTTACTTTATAAGGACCCTCCTAGCTTGGCGACCATTTCCCAAACTTCCGGTCTTTATTCCTTAGAGGCAAGATGGTCTTCCACACTAGACCCCCTACTTGAAATGACTTTGCTTTGACCTTCTTGTTGTAGGCCCTGGCTACCATGATATTGTCCTTCTCTATTGCTCCCAAAGCTATCACCCTCTTGTCGGTTACCTCATCAATATTATCCATCATTGAATCATAATAATCAGTGACGGTTAGATCATTTTGTCTGGCAAACCTGACAGCATTCAAACTTATTTCCACAGGCAACACTGCTTCCTGCCCATAGACAAGCTCAAAAGGAGATACTTTAGTAGTACTATGTTTAGATATTCTATGAGCCCATAAGGCTTTGGACAAAATCTTATGCCAATGCTTAGGATTATTGGATATCTTCTTTTTTATCAAATTAATCAATGTCCTATTACTAGACTCCGCCTGTCCATTGGCCTGAGCATAATATGGGGATGAATTAAGCAACTTAATCCTATATAATTCAGCAAATTCACGTACCTCTTTTGACATAAAAGAAGTTCCTTGATCTGTAGTTAAGGTCTGGGGAATGCCGAATCTATGAATGATATGCTCAGTTATGAACTCAATTACCTCCTTGTGTGTCATGTTCTTCAGAGCAACGACTTCAGTCCATTTGGTAAAGTAATCAGTGGCAACTAACACGAACCGATGCCCCTTTGATGATGAAGGATGGATTTCCCCAATAAAGTCTAATCCCCATCCTCTGAAAGGCCAAGGCTTGATGATAGGATGCAACTCGGCTGCAGGGACCAACTGCAGGTCGCCGAATTTTTGACACACTTGGCAGCTGAAGCGTCCCGATCCTTTGGGACTCAAATGTGATACAATTACTAGTCCCAGGAGGCTAGTAATCACATTCATTACTTCAAATAGTTACAGAGTCTGAATAATGTTATTACAATACCGGGGATACAAGCTCGAAAGTGAGCCGAAATACATAAAGCGCAGTGGAAGATAAAAATAGCCCAGGCCACAGGCAGAACTGGGTGAAGACACAGCCCCATCAATCAAGCATAGCAGAAAAGAAGTCTTCAGCTGCTGAAAAACATAAATAAATCTGGGTGAATACACTAGGTATTCCGCAAGCCCACCCGGTTCCCGTAAAGAGAAAGTGACCTATATTGTACATGCTTATTATGGTGGAGTTGAAGTCACTCATACTCTTTCAGAGAAAGGCAGTACTCGATAGTTAGGGTTTTCCCAACAACAATAGAAGTAACACTTGCTTAACCACCACTGAGCTTCCCGCTCCCGTGGTACTACTTTTTTTCAGAACACACACACACATTTCCCTGTTCCCAGTTGTAGTAGAAACACTAATTGTCATACCATACCAGACTCGTCCATACCAGTGGACACGGACTATTCGAATAGGTTTAGACTCTGCGCAGAGGGGTACACTTTACCCACTAGTCCGGTTCTGCGATCTCATGGCCAATGAGATCCGAATCCGAAACTCTTTCCTTCCTTGTACGTCCGAACCTTAACGGTTATACCGGAAGGAGTCAGGCCACCACCATGTCCAAACCGGACAAAACATTCCCCTTCCTTATCCTCCCGGTGCTACCCCAGCCTTCATAACCCTGGGGTGGGACCGTACGAGTTCAGATCGAGTGGCTGCCCACACAGCCTCAAGTGGTTGTACTTTTTGAGAGTACAGGTAATGAAAGATGACAAACCGGTCCTTATATGAGAGGACGATCCTTCTGCTCACGCCTAAACCAGCTGAGCCAACACCTTAGGCCCTCCCCTAAACCAGGGAGTCCCTGATCATCCTACTTCACCAGGTGATGAGGGTGAGTACCCTTCATCGCACTCTTTTTGGAAAACATTTCACTTATACCCCTTTTTACTTGTCCCATATCTTTTAACGGAAGTAATAGTTAATGCGGGCTCTCTCATGCTCACCATGCAATTTTGATTCCCATCCCATAATCCAGGCTTAGGCAGTGGTAGAGAGAAGTAGGTAAATAATGCATCAAGGGAAGGATGGACTTGCCTTCGTCGAAGCTTTCCTGGCACAAAAGGTTAATCTCGGAGGGGTCGGGTTCCTGCCCTTCTTCCGGAGCTAAGAGTTCCGGAGGATCGGATCCCTCTTCCGCTAATTAAACACAGATAAAAACAATTCATCAAACATAGTGACCTTTGTGGGGTGTGCAAACTTTTATATTTTATTATTTTTGTGCCCTACTAATTTATTAAAACTATTTTGGTGCATAAAATATCAGCATATAAGTATATATGGGAAAATGGGATAAAGAAAATGGGAAAAGAAAAGGAAAAAGGATTTCCTTTCTCTGTGGGCCGGGGGGGGATTTTCGGCCCACTTGGGCGCGGGCGCTCGCGCGGGCGAGGCAGGTGGCCCAGCTGGCCCAGCTGTGTGGGGGAGACGGCGGGTGACGGCGCGGAGGCGCGGGCCCACCAGCCAGGGAGAGAGGAGGGGGCTGACGGCGTTAGCGACAACGGAGGGGGAGAGGGGCTCGACCGGGGTTCGACCGGCGGTGGGGATCCGCGGCGGTTCTCCGCCGCCGGTCCGGTTTTGCGACGGGGAGGCGGTGGCGGAGCATGGGTGGTAGATGAGGATCACAGGGGCGGGGCGAATTTCGCCCGCGGGGGCCTAGGGCGGCCGGTCCGCGGCACGGTGGCGGGCGTCCGCGGCGGCGAAGCCGCCGGTGAGTTTTCCGGCCGAAGTAGAGTGGGGGAGGTGGCGTGTCATGGACGTGGGAGTGTGGCGGAACTCTTGGCACTATTTAATTGAACGGAAGGTCGCCAGGGAGGGAGAGGGGAGCTTACCGGAGCGGTGGAGGGAAGCACGGCGGCGCTGCTAGCTCAGTTGAGCTCGGGGAGGGGTGGAGGAGATGGCCGGGGCTGGTGTGGAGGGCTCGGGCTCGGCTGTCCCTTTTATAGGCGCCCGGGAGGGGGAGAGGGATGGAGGGGACGGCGAGCTCCGACGAGCTTCCATGATGGCGGGCATGGAGCAAACGGCGACGAGACGGCTCGGGCAGGCTGAGGATGAGGGGACGGCTCGAGCACAGTGGCGGGACGGTCGCGGAAGTCGGGGCGAGCCTTAATGGCGAGGCGACGGGGCGTGCAGCGCTCGGCGGCGAGCGCGCCGGTGAGGCATGGGCGAGGGAGAAGGAGCTAACAGGTGGGGTCGGGCTGCCAGTGAGAGAGGTCCGCGCGAGAGAGAGAGGGGCGGGGCTGACGGGCGGGGTCGGTCTGTCAGCGGGCGGGAGTGGCGCGCGGTTTGGGCCGCCTGGGCCGAAAGGAGAGGGGAGGGAGGCGGGTGCGCGCGAGCTGGGCTGGAAGTCGGCCCAGCCGAGGGAGGGAAGGGTTTTTCCTTTTCTTTTTCTTATTCTATTTCTTTTTCTTTTTTTTCTTTTCTACTTTTGTGTCTTTTTTCTCCTTTTTCTCTTAACAAAAATTCTCTAAATGAACTTGGTGATAAATATGGTCTATGTGAGGTGCTTCAAATCATTTTAAGTATATGCAAATGATTGGGTGACCTAGGGGTAGGGTTAGGGAGAAGAATAAAACAAAAAGGGGGGGAATTAGGGTTTCAAACCTGGGTTGGGATTTTGGGATGTTACAGCAGCCCTTGTAGTACTTGAAACAATCAGCTATCATGTTAGGCTAATAAAACCAGACCTTCGCAACAACCACTTCATCTTTGGAGTCGATTGATGGGTACCACAAATCCCTTCATGTACTTAGGCCATGGCTAATATAGCATCATCTGGGCCCAAGCACTTAAGCAGGACGTCGTTGACTGTTCGGCGATAAAGTTCATCACTCATCAAGACATACTTGAAAGCTGTACGCCAAATGTTCTTATCTGTCCTGACATTGGGGTTTCGTAAATAATTAAGTATAGGTGTCCTCCAATCACTTGCACCGGCTTCATTATCAGCCGATTCAATAAGAGAACATTTCTGGTATCCCCGGACGGTCCAGTGCCCCGACGCGGACGGTCCATGACCTGGGGAATTAGCCCTACACCGGTTATCAGATTTTCAGTGTTGTGAAATCTCCATCGCTTTATCCGATAACCTGATGCATCTTGTGCCAAATTGTTAGCTCTATGATTCTCACCTCTAGAAATATGCCGAATACTGAATTCGTCAAAAGAATGGATTATGCTCCAACATTTTTCAAGGTAACTATTCAGAGTACCATCAAAGCATTAATATTCTTCTAACACTTGTTGGACAACCAGCTAAGAATCACCCAATGCCTTCACATGTTTTACTCCCATACAATTTAAAAGTTCCAAGCCGAATAAGAGGGCCTCATATTCAGCTTGATTATTAGTGCAATAAGTTTTCAATCGGCTAGAGAAGTCGAAGGAGACATCACTTGGTGAAACAAGTACGATGCCAATGCCTTGCCCTTCATTGCAAACCGATCCATCAAAATATAAAGTCCAAGGAGTAATAGTGAGGTATGTCATGTCTAGTTTATGAATATCATTAATCCGATATTCTACAATAAAATCCGCTACGACCTGGCCTTTCATAGATTTCAATGGTCCATAGGCCAAGTCATATTCTATAAGCGCATAAGCCTACTTACCAATTCTACCACTCATAATTGGGTTATGCAACATGTATTTAATTACATCGGCTTGACCAGAAACAGTGCAATGACTAGACAGCAAATAACATCTACACTTGGTGCATGCATAAAACAAGCATAAGCATAACCTTTCAATAAAAGTGTACCTTGTTTCAGCATCCACCAACCTCCGACTTAGATATGTCACCACATGCTCCTTTCCTTTAGTTTCTTGTGTCAGAACAGCCCCAATAACCTTGTCTTCAGCTGCAATGTATAATCTGAATGGTGCTCCTACTTGTGGTGCTTTTAACACGGGAGCCGAAGACAAGTATTTTTTAATGAGATCAAATGCTTCCTGCTGCTCTGCCCCCCAAGTGAATTTGGCATCATTCTTAAGCCGAAGGATAGGGGTGAAGGCATCAATCTTCCCGGCTAGGTTAGAAATAAACCTTCTGTTGAGGGCTTGTTCTCAAATGCTTCGGATTAAGAACAAGGCAACATAAAAGATGTTAAACGTTAAGGCCCTTCGTCCTATCGAACATTACTCCCTATCGGGAATGATGAGTTCCGGACGAAGGTCACAAGAAACATACCTTCGTAAATTCAGCACGTAATAATGAAGGACTCATAAAAAACATGGAATGTAAATCATGGAATCATTTCTATTTTATTAATACAAAGGAATAGAAATGATTATGAATTACAAATGTACCTTCGGTCCTGAGAGAAGGTAAAAAGTACAAGCGTGACGCAAAATGCCAAGTCAGCGTGAACAGTACGGGGGTACTGTTCATCTATTTATAGATGCGGGACGCAGCCCACATGAAATTACATCCATATCCATTACATTTGTTAATAGCCTACGGAAATCAGTCAAGGTCCACGCAGTCTTTTCATCTTTAAGTCGGTTCCCCCCTCAGCAATTGCGCCGAAGCTCTCCTGCGCACAGCTTCGCCTGCGCTCGTCCTTCGTCTGGTTCAAGCTTCGTCCCGACCGTGCTTCATATTCATAGTTCTGAGCCCGAAAACACCTGCTCACATAATCCACTTGGAAAACATTGTCAAACCATGTTTTTGAGGACCTTCGGAGGACGAAGGCCCCCAACAGTAGCCCCTCGCAATATTAATTTGTTTGACAATAAATTCAGATTGCGATATGGACGACGGTCGCTGAAGCTTTCTTCGGCGCCATAGCTTCCGAAGGTGTTCAAAAAAAGCTTGAAGTGGAAGTGAGTTCACCGGAGGTGGGCGCCAATGTTGAGGGCTTGTTCTCAAATGCTTCGGATTAAGAACAAGGCAACATAAAAGATGTTAAACGTTAAGGCCCTTCGTCCTATCGAACATTACTCCCTATCGGGAATGATGAGTTCCGGACGAAGGTCACAAGAAACATACCTTCGTAAATTCAGCACGTAATAATGAAGGACTCATAAAAAACATGGAATGTAAATCATGGAATCATTTCTATTTTATTAATACAAAGGAATAGAAATGATTATGAATTACAAATGTACCTTCGGTCCTGAGAGAAGGTAAAAAGTACAAGCGTGACGCAAAATGCCAAGTCAGCGTGAACAGTACGGGGGTACTGTTCATCTATTTATAGATGCGGGACGCAGCCCACATGAAATTACATCCATATCCATTACATTTGTTAATAGCCTACGGAAATCAGTCAAGGTCCACGCAGTCTTTTCATCTTTAAGTCGGTTCCCCCCTCAGCAATTGCGCCGAAGCTCTCCTGCGCACAGCTTCGCCTGCGCTCGTCCTTCGTCTGGTTCAAGCTTCGTCCCGACCGTGCTTCATATTCATAGTTCTGAGCCCGAAAACACCTGCTCACATAATCCACTTGGAAAACATTGTCAAACCATGTTTTTGAGGACCTTCGGAGGACGAAGGCCCCCAACACCTTCGCAAATAATTCACCTTGCCGAGAAACTTCTGCACTTCGACCTTACAAGTCGGAGGTCCCACATTCCGAATAGACTTGATTCGGTCAGGGTCTATTTATATACCATGTTCATGTATGACAAATCCTAAAAACTTACCAGCCGACACTCCAAAAGCACATTTACATGGGTTCATTTTCAAACCATACCGACGCATTTTATCAAAGGCTTTGCGCAAATCAGCTATATGAGAACTAAACTCAGCCGATTTGACTACAATATCATCAATGTAGACCTCCACAGTGTTTCCTAACAACTCATGGAAGATCAGATTCATAGCCCTCTGATAAGTAGCACCAGCATTTTTAAGACCGAATGTCATGACAACCCATTCAAATAAACCAATGAAGCCTGGACATATAAAGGCTGTTTTAGACGCATCCTCTTCGGCCATGAAAATCTGGTTATATCCGGCATTACCATCAAGAAAGCTAATAATTCTATTTCCTGATGCATTATTGATTAATGTGTCGACTATGGGCATGGGATATTCATCTTTAGGAGTTGCTCTATTTAAATTGCGAAAATTAATGCATACCCTAAGCTTACCTGACTCTTTCTTCTCCACCGGCACAATATTGGAGACCCACTCTGCGTATCTGCAAGGTCTAATAAAATTAGCTTCTAGTAGCCGGTGGATTTCGTCCTTGATTCGTGGGAGAAGATCTGAACGAAATGTTCTAGCTTTCTGCTTGAAAGGTCTGAAACCAGACTTAATAGGCAGCCGATGTTCGACGATCTCTCGGCTTAGTCCAGGCATCTCAGTGTAATTCCAAGCAAAACAATCTGAATATTCCTTCAATAGACCGATCATCTCATTTTTAGGATCGGTCTCCAGGGCCTTGTTTACAAAAGTCAGCCTTGGAGTTTTACCATCTCCTATATCAATCTCCTCCAAAGGATCCACTGATGTAAACCCCTGTCCTAGTTTATCAAGATCTCTGAATTTCTCTATCATGTCCCCCACAGAGGAATCAGATGATCTTTGTGTGATGGCGGACTTTCCGGTCTCGGGGACCGGATCATCCGTAATACTGTCTTTTCGCTGCGGTAGATGTTCGGTCTTAAAGTCCAAACTGTTTTGTGAAAGACCAGACCATCCGGCTTTGAGAGCCGAACTGTCCGTGATCAAAGACTCATGAACTTTGTGTGTATTCATCATTTAAACTTTATTTAGGATTTAGTCGATTCTCCATCGGCTCTAGCATTACAGGAATGAAACCTTTCTTATCTATACTTATGAACTGATAATCAGAAAAATCTACTCCTGTGAGACATGTAGCAGTCTCATAAGTCCAGAGTACAGGGGCATCGGCCACAGCGATGCAGGCCGATACATCAGCATGTACTTGTTCTACATCATCGTCTACCCATTGTATTAGCATTTGATGTAATGTAGAAGGTATACATTGATTGGCATGAATCCAATCTCTGCCTAGAATTAAACTGTAATTTCCTTCTACATCAGCGACGAAGAATGCAGCAGCAAGGGTCTTAGTCCCGATGGTTAATTCAACGGATGTGACTCCCCTGGCTTTAATCGAACTATCCCCAACACCGCTGAGGGTCATGTTGGTCTTGACAAGTTCGTCATCTTGTTTACCTAATTTTCTGTATAATGAATAAGGCATTAGATTTACAGCCGCCCCTCCATCTACCGACATCTTAGCAATCGGTATTCCATCAATATGACCGCGCACGAAGAGCGGCTTTAAATGATTTACCGATTCCTTTGGTTTAGTAAAGGCGGCTTCTTTAGGACCAAACTCAAACTGGGCAACAACAGGTTCATCTTCGCCGATAATAGTACAATTGGCAGAAAATGTAATAACATTTACATCCATACCTGGGCGTTCTGGAGAAGCCTCGTAGTCGACCAAGTCTTCTCCCAGCAGGTCATCTTCTTCCATTGATGTTGGCGTGTCGTTGGAGGCTTCCTGGTGTGGTGCGGACGGTCCGGACTCCGGGGGCGGACGGTCCACGCCTGATGCAGATTGCCCAGTCTTGCTGGCCAGGCTACCTGCCATACCTGCAGGGTGCTATACAAGTGTTGTTTCATTTTCTATTTTTGTGGCCGTTTGTTTTTCCTCAACGGCCTTTGGTCTCCATTTCTTTTGCGGTGGCGGGTACTGTGGATGTGTGTCATTGAATATCTTTTCCGCCTCCTTTTCCTGGCTCTCCTTTGCTCTTAGGCGCTGTAATTTCCGCTTTTGGGACCGTGTCAATCCCGCTGGGCACCATCAAGGCATGGAGTATTTTGGATCGGCTGTTTTGATGGTAGTCGTATCTTCTTTTTTGGTTGTGTTGGCCGATTCACCAAAAATCATCGGCCCTTTATTATCTTCCTGTATGACAACACCTGCAGTACCTATTTTGATGACGTCCTTCTTTATTGTCCTTTCGGTTGCTGCAGGTACATGCCCCCCTGCCGGAATGGTTGGCCTTGGAGGCCGAGTAGTCCGGCAATCCTGTTGGGTCTGTGCCTGGTGACTAGATTGAGCGGTGCTCAATCGATCTTGTACTGGTGGCGTCAGCCTGTCAAAAACATATGTTTGGGGTGCCCCCCAGGCGGGGTACTGTGGCATCCCAAATGGGTATGGTGGCATGCCCCACATTTGATTTGGGACATATGGTGGAGGTAAATATGTGTATGGATATGACATAGGTGGATAAGGGGGTGGAGGTGTCCATGTCGGTATGTTAGGTCTCAATTGTACAGTATGACCTTTCATTTCTTCCGATTGGTGGGGTGGTCCAATCGGCCTGACCTGACGTTGCTCATGAATGGGTGAGCGGGGTCGCTTTGCTGGCCGGTCACTGTGGCCGACCTTCTTTTTTACGTATTTAGACAATAATTGATCAAAAGTTGGGCCAGCTTTGACCAACCGACCAGCTGCCTTGAATGTATTTGTTTTCCACGTACCTATCTCTGGTCGTCGTGGTTTGAAAGTACGTGGCCGTTGTGAGTCTTGAGCACGACCGGACCGTCCGCTGGAGTTCTCCGGACCGTCCGGCGGGGTCCCAGACCATCCACGCCTATGTGCCGGACCGTCCGGGATGCGCAGCACGGGTTCCTGCATCTGTCTCTCTGTCTGCGCTTGCCCCTCAGTGCTAGAGGCTGTGATGGTCACCTTCAGGGTCTCCCCTCCATCGGGAGTCTTCTCGGCCACCACTTTCCTGCAAGAAACTTTACGACCCTCATCGGCCTCTTTAGCATCGTCGATGATTGTCTCTTTGTCTTTGCCTTTATCGGCTGTGTTTGGCCGAACCAGGACTTTCTTGCCCTCGAAGTCGATCATGTTCATCGGAAAGGGCTCTGTATCTACCTGCATTTCCTGAAATTTCAATCGTCCCTCGTTAATGGCCAATTGAATCTGTCGACGGAATACATTACAATCATTAGTGGAATGAGAAAATGAGTTATGCCACTTGCAGTATGCCCGACGTTTTAGCTCGTCGGCGGATGGAACAGTGTGATTTATTTTAATGTTGCCATTTTTGAGTAATTTATCAAATATTTTATCACACTTACCAACATTAAACGTAAACTTAACCTCCTCTTGCCGTTTCTTTTGAACCGGCTGTAAAGAGGAACAAGCTGAAGATTTGGCCTGTTTTGGCCAAACCATTTCAGCAGCGTACACTTCTGCTGATTCGTCATCTGAGCTACTTTGGTCGCATTCTATTATATGTACGTTGTGACGAATTGTTTTGGCAGTTTCTTTGCTTCGACTTTCACAAGCCAAAGCTCTCTGGTGTAACTGGGCTAGTGTAAAAAATTGGATGCCTTCTAATCTTTCTTTTAAATAATATTGTAGACCATTAAAGGCTAATCCTGCTAGCTGTTTTTCTGCTAAATGAATTTGGAAGCATCGGTTTCTTGTATCTCGGAATCTCCGGATGTAATCATTAACCGATTTATCTTTTGCCTGTCGCAATGACACTAAATCTACCAAATCCAACTCATAGTCACCGGAGAAAAAATGATCATGAAATTTTTGTTCTAGATCCCCCCATGATGAAATGGAATTAGGAGGTAGAGTGGCATACCATCCAAACGCGGTTCCTGTTAGAGATAATGAAAATAAACGTACGCGAAATGCTTCTATGTCGGCCAACTCTCCTAATTGTGCTAAGAACTGGCCTATATGTTCGCGCGTGTTTTTTCCTTGGTCACCCGAAAATTTTGAAAATTCGGGTATCCTGGTTCCCTGGGGTATGGGTGGTGATCAAATCGGCTTTCATAAGGTTTCCGATATGATTGCCCCCCAAGTACCATGCTTACTCCGAGTTTATCTCGGAATGCCCCAGCTATTTCTTCCCTCACTATATCAATAGCAGTCGGTGCGAGACCACCGGCTCTCTGGTCAAACATAGGTGGGGTTGGCTGGATATTAGCATGTTGTCTTTCCCCCCATTGGTTTGAGCTACGTGGTGCATTGCCACTTGCCCTATATGGTTCATATGTTTGATTGTTCCTTTCTGGCCTTCTAGGTGGGGCCGGAAAGCTTTCTTGAGCTCTAGACCTTGAATTAATGGGTTGATGCATTGCATAGTGCGATGGGATGTGTTGCTGGGACGGGTGAGGATTCAGGTAATAATCCTCCTCAAAAAGGTCATGCGCGGACTATCCGAACATTGGCTCGGACAGTCCGTGATTATATGCGGACCGTCTGTCGTTGTATGCGGACGGTCTGACTGGGTAGTTTAGATTTTGTGTCGTATGTGGTGGCTCGGGCGCATATCTTGGTAACTCATTAAAAATAGGCTCGACTGTTGCTGGTCCGGACGGTCCGCGCTCACGTGCGGACGGTCCGGGCATGTGCAGATTGGCTGATTTGCTGCCGATTTGCGGTTGCTCAGGGTATGTGTCCATCGGCATCCCATAAAGGGGTTGTGACTGGTCGTGACAACCTGTAGCCGATGTATTACGCGTGTTACCCCCTAACTCAACCTCGTGCGAAGGAAAATTTGTGATATTAGATTTATCAAATGCACGTACTAGTCTCTTAAAATCGCTTTGCATACCCCCTATGATGTTCTGCATTTGTTCACGTTGCTCTTCTACATAATTTCTAAGAGATTGTAGCTCGTTGGTATTACTTACATTGGGGATATCTGGTGTGGGTTGGAGCGAAGCCGGATCCGTCGCCCGATGTCGGACGACCTTGTTGTTTCTGTCCACTTTGAAGTTGGCCAAGAATTTTCCTTTTGCCTCCTGGATCATACGCTCCTTGTGCTCCTCAAACTGGAGCTGTTCGTCAGCCGGCAAGGTTTCCCAAGTCGGCTCTATGATGTTGCTTGGGGAAATATCAGAGCTATCCCTTGAACCGGCCATTGAGGGCCGATTTAATGCGTCTATATTTGTTTTCCCCAGCGGAGTCGCCAAAAAGTATGTTGATGCCTTTTTGGAGGCGCCAATCACTTCAAAAGAACCAACGGCGGTGCTCTCTGGTCAGGCGCGGACGGTCCGCGGCACAGGGCCGGACGGTCCGCGACCTAGCGCGAGGCGGGGGTGCTCTCTAGTCAGGCGCGGACGGTCCGCGGCGTAGGGCCGGACGGTCCGCGACCTGGCGCAGGTGCTCGGGTTCCCTGCCTGACGGCCGGACGGTCCGCGCCCTAGGGCCGGACGGTCCGCGCGTGCGCAGGGGCGGCGGAAGATCGCCGGCGGCGCCTGGATCTTGCTCCCGGGAGGGACCCCGTCGGGGAGGAGAGATCCTAGGTAGTGTCTAGGCTCGGGCAGGCCGACCTAGACTCCTCTAATCGACGTAGAGTCGAGGAGAGGCGGAGAATTCGGGGATTGAGAGGCTACACTAGAACTAGACTAGAACTACTCCTAATTGTACAGGAAATAAATGCGAAATAGAAGTTGTATTGATTCGATTCATTATTACAAATCGGCCGTATACCTCTCTATTTATAGAGGAGGGGGGCTGGACCCTTTACAAACTAATTTTCGAGCGAATCCCGCGAATTTAGCTAACAACCGTAGCACAAAACTCGGAACCCTAATCTGTTCTGCGCACGCGCGGACCGTCCAGACCACGGACCGTCCGGCCCCAGGGCCGGACCGTCCGCCCTTCTCCTTTTGGTGTCGAACAACCTGATAACAAATTAAATCGATTTGGAACAGCAAGAGAAGTCAATTTGATTCACCTCTCAGATGAGATGAGATTCCTATATGGAATATGGCGCATGCATGATACCCGCCCGGCCCGCTCATCTGATTTAGTGGAGTCATTTGGTGCAGGCACTTCACAATGACTTTTGTGATACAAAATCAAGGAGAAAGGAGGAGAAACACACTACATGAGAGAGTTCCACGTCACTAAAAAGCACTATCCTTCATTATCTCATCAGAATACTTACTGTACCTTGAAAACTCTTGGTTCCACCATTCCACTCAGCATGGGCACCGTGTAGTCCACCACGATTGGATGTCGATGCAGAAAAGAGAGATGGTGATAGAGACCAAATGGTCACGCTTTCCATAAGGATGGCTCACCCAAAATAATGTTTTATAATATAGACTGTCATGTGTACACTTCACTCGCACGTTAGGGCTTCTGAGGGTTGATTTGGTGTCAAGAAGATTATGGGAGGATTGAGGGGATTGAGGGGAAAATAAACTAATTTCCTCCTCAATCCCCTCAAATCCTCCTGTGATCCCGAGTCACCAAATCAGCCCTGAAGGAGCACACATCAGTGACTCTAGAAGGGGAGCAAAGAGAATTGAGGGAGGTTAATTCCTCAAAATTAAATGAAAAAAAATTTAATCCCTCAATCCTCTCGCGACACTCTAGAAGGGAGAGGAGAGAATTGAGGGAGATTAATTCTTTACTGATCAAAATTAAATAGAAAGAAATTTAATCCTCTCAATCCCGGCAGGAGTCTCAATCCCAGCAGGAGTGGTTTGGGTGCGGGTGGGGATCGCCCGTTGGGGCAGTGAGAGTTGACATTTGACAGTGGTGGTAAGTGGTATCTTGATAGAGTCCTCGCTTCCCTATGGAATATTAGGGGTATTATGGTATTTATATCTACGATTTGTCTGTGTATATGATTTATAGGTCTTAACGGTAAAATAGCAAATCTCAGAACAACGCTGAACAATGATTAGGAGAGGACGACGGGTCGAAGCGAGGAGCCAGTGGTGCGGTGGGAGCTGCCGCTGACAGCCTACCAATGTGATTAGAGAAGGACGGGGTCGAAAGGCGGACATCCCTTTTGGCTTTTGGTGTCCTTTACCAACATGCCAGCTAAATATCTTAACACCTTTGTGGATCATAAAATTGACAGACAGGAAAATCGAATGCCGAATTCCATCCTTAAGTTGAGTAACAGCAAAACCAAAGCAACTGAGAAAGATTGATACCGCAATAAAATAGCAAGAAAATAGATATGCAAGTGTTAGGTACGATAAACACAGAGCAATACTGAACTGAATGTCGATAGTACATTCATACTTGGAGCATTATAGGCTTCTGGCTGCCCAGGGATTTCTTTCCGTCATTTTGAGCAAAGAGATTCTTGGAAGAGAGGGTGTAAACTTAACAAAGTGGTCTCAAAGGAAAAGACGTTGAGAATGGTAGCAGATGAGTGACAGACTAAAAGCAAAAAAGGGACGTTTAGTCTGAAAATGAAGGCTCAATCATTAGAAAGAATTTCCGGTGTCCGACTGCATGTCAGTCAGAGTAAGGATGAAGGCGGGAATATCATGAATGCATATATTCCTATAGTACCATAATTCAGAATTTATGACGTTTCTAACTCAACATGAAGATAAAAAACAAGACGAAATACTGGATGATGCTCTGCTTAAGTGCTTACGAGTCAAAACACCGTTTATACTCACAAATATACATGGATTCAGGACCACGTAGTAGTAACAGGCAATAGTACCTGAAAACTAGAGAATCTGGAACTCACTCCCGATTACCTTAATTCATTTTGAGTTTTTTTTTAAAAAAAAAACACCACCTTAAGATTTGGATGCTGTAAGAATTGTTTGGCAGTTGATAGCCACTTTCATGGGATTGTGATGCAATTCCATCTAAATATTAGAAAATATGACTAGATTGACAGCAGACCCAAAAAAAAGAAAGAAAGAAAACAGGGGGCTTAAAGAAGCCAATCACTTCTACAGAATCTGAACAGTTGAATTATGCTGTGATACATCTAATAGTAACTCGTAATAGCAGTACATGTTTTCCGTTGCATATTTGTCAAATGAATGGAGTGCAGAAGTCACAGGTCAATGTAAGCTATACTCTGATCTAGACATAGCATATCTAGATGCATAACCAAACTGACCTATAGTTTTGGATGGAGGGAACAAATGATACATGAGACCCAACACAAAATATTAGGCAGACCAGAATCAGATCATTCTAAGTCATCACAATGTACATGGCGCAACATACCAACATGGCAAGATTACCAAAAGTTAAGCCCCCTATGAGGTTGGCACTCCAATCAAAATCAGCACATGAAAACTAGATAAGAAAAATGACTACAGATAAGAACTTCGGTGAGCAACACTGACTAAAGAAAGGCCACTATCACTATCACATTATACCAGTACAGAGAGTCATAAGTTCGATGTATCCACAGCACCTCCTTTCTTCATCCATGGAAGGCTCCCAGCATCCGAACATTCATCAGAACCAGCAGGTAGCTTGCCCTTAAGATTAGACCATTGCCAAATTTTTGACACGGAGAAGCTCTCCCCTTTGTTGCGTGCACAGATCTTCTTCCCCTCCATAATATCAGCATTGATTGAACTTAAACCAGGAGGCATTCCCCTCATTGCACCACCAGTGCCATTCCTAATACAGCCAGGCTGGAGAGCTACCCGGAGCTCAGATGTGCCAAGAACATACTGATAGGTGCCCATGGAGAAGCATCTCCTTCCATCCAACCTGCTGCTGCTACTCTCCCCTTCATCCCTAGTCAACACCCTGGGGTTAGCATTGGCATTGGCATTGGCATTGCCACCTTCCACCGCACCCTGGGTTCCGACATTCTTGAACTTCCCCAACCTCACAGGGAATACCTTCTTCTCAGCCACCGGTGTCTGTGCCAACCCTGAACCCTTCAGCCCAGGCAATCCAAATCCGTCGTCACAGTCCTCGGACAACCGCCCTTCCTCCAGGCCCTCCTCGAAATCGAACATCGGGCTGTCCTCGCCCATGAGCCCCGGGACGAAGAGCACCCCGCGGCAGAGCGGGCAGGTCGAGTTGGAGAGCAGCCACGTGTCGATGCAATTGAGGTGGAAGGCGTGCCCGCACAGCGGCAGCAACCGGAGCCGGTCCTCGGCGTCGAACTCGCACAGGCACACCGCGCAGTCGAACGGCTCCTTGTCCCCGTCGCCGCCGCCGCCCACGACGATCTCGCGGTAGGCGAAGACCGGCAGCGCGTCGATGAAGGCCTGGTCCAGCCCGGAGTCGTGGAGGTGGAACAGCTGCTGCAGCTGCCGCTGCAACGCAGCGTCCGCCCCGCCGCCCTCCCCTCCAGACCCCCGCGCCACTGCTGACGCCGTGCCCCCTCGGCCGCCTCGGCGGTGCTGCTTCTTCATGAGGACGCGCACCAGGAGGTGGAGCAGGCCGGAGATGAAGAAAACCACCGCGAGAATCACGATGATGAAAAGCACCGCGGGGCTAATCTTCCCTCCTCCTCCTCCTCCTCCTCCTCCGCCGCCGCCGGAAGCCGTAACCTGCGCCTGCGCCGGCGGCAGAGGCGGCGGGAGTGCGGCGAAGCCATTGTACGTGAGCGCGTCCCTGACGATGCCGGCGCCATGGAGGCGGCGCGGGGCGCAGGATCCGGACGAAGACGAAGATGCGGCCGCTTCAGCCATGCCTGCTACGAGTTCGGACTGCGGGAGTACCCACGCATCTCATCGGATCCCGCGGACCAGGGATGCGATCTCTGGAGGAAGAAACCAGCGATCCCCGTCAGGACAAGATGTGGAAGTCGCACCAAAAAGCAGCGGTCCGGCAAGCAGACGAGGAGCTAGGGGCCAACAGACCTGAAACCCTCGGGACGGGAGCTCTGGCCTCTGGGCTTAACAGCAGGAGGACCGGTGAGGCGGTCAACAAACGAATCGCTTCAGTATACCGGCTACGCATAAAACAATATTTTGTACAACTATTATTATTAGGGAACATATCGAATCTAAACCACATTTATGTAAACATACTAAAAAAAGTTTTAAAAAATTCTAAAAAAACATAAATGTACATCTCAGCTTACCTCATCTATATACAAAATTTTATGGTTAAATTTATCTTACTCTAGCAGTTATAAAAAAGATAAATTTTGGTGCATTTGAACTATTATTGTTTGTCAGAAAAATTTGTCTTTTTTATAACTCTAGAGTAAGATGAATTTGATCATTAAATTTTGTATATAGATGAGGTAAGCTGAGATGTACATTCAAGCTTTTTTCAAAAAATTTTGAAACTTTTCAGAATTTGACCATAAGTGAGCTCACCCTTACTAATATTTTGATCAGAGTATGATGAAGAAGACCTTGATGGAGATTTCGATAAATACTGAGTCTAACGACGCCTCGGTCATTTTCCTGTGGGAGATTACCCATGTTATTTTCGCTTTACTTTGATGATACATTTTAAGATACTATTATTTGGATGTTGTAATAAAGACTATTCTACTATCTTTACGCCTTTATTGCATTGTCTTTTGATATATTACACTTGTGACGTCAACATATGTGTGGAAAATGGATCTTGGCACACATATACTATGCATTCGGTTTTGCCCCCAGAACCGGGTGTGATAGAAGTGGTATCAAAGCTATGCTGGCCCTAGGTCGTTAGACTAGTTAGAAATGGAAAGTCTAGTTTGTTCAAAACTTGCTAACTTCATTCTTATAAAATTATTTTTATCAGCTGAGTTGACATTTTCTCTTATAGATGGTTCGTACCCTCCAAACCATCCGAGTCAACACCAACTACGCCCCTCCGCCTCGGCAAGTTCCTGTCTACCCAGTGGTAGTTGAGAAAATTCCAGTGGATCTCCCTCGCATTCGAGTGGAGCATGGAGTCATCTTGGAGGACAGCTCGAAGTAACTTCTGCCTACACCCACCCCATTGGCAGAGTCACTGGCCTTCGCAGCTAGGTCATCAACCTCAGCACCGCCTGCATCAGCCGTTCAAGCTCCTGCACTCGGAGACAACGACCCAGACGACTCTGGAGACGATGATGAAGATGACGACGACGACGACGAAGATGATGAAGAAAACGTCAACGAGGAGGCCAACGATGCTCAGCAGGACTACTTCATGGGGTTTAGGCCTGTCACCGAATATTACACATCAATGTTCAAGATAGGGCACTTCCCCAACCTGCTACAAGACATGTTGCATTGTTGGGAACCTACGTCCGACCCTTGTACGAGACAAGGCGGGTGTGCGAGCCTCCCCGAGTTTGCTATTACATCACTCGCATCCATGTCAGGGTGATAGATGCAGGGGATAAGGGGTTCAGGACTCTATCAGCTCATGAGTCCCTGACACCGCTATCCACCTACGCTGCTTCGATCAGCGATGCTGTCAGACGGACTCTATGGTCTCTCAGCCACACCTACCGACAGCAACTGCATGACACGAGGTTCAGGCATCTCCCTCTACTCCTGAGTGGAGGAAGCCATACCAGCATCGTTTTAGGTGGAGCTAGTGAGGGTCGTCTTAACACCCTAGCTGGTGTAGTGGCCGGTCATAACACCGACCTGGACAGTGCCACCCTGGATCTCTCTAGGGTGCACTTGGAGCTGGAGGATGCCCACGCTAGGATTGCAGCCCTGGAAGCCCTGCTTCAAGGATGGGGTCCCCTTGAAGCCCAGGTCCCCGCCATGGCGTTGTCCCCTCCCCACAAGAGGATTCGCTATGGGGAGCCCAGATCCATCACCAGGCTGCTTTGAATTTGAAGTTATAAGTTTTAATAAGATAGTTTTCGCGTCAAACGATGAATACTCTGTTATAAGTTATCCTTATAGTAATAACAACCATATGATGATGTTGGTTGCAATGTTTGATTTGGATTTTTGCTTGAGTGCAATGGTCTTATGGAATGATGGCCATAAGGGCATATAAAAAATAAACTTAACTTTACTATTAAGCTATTCCCTCTAGAATCTTTATTATTCTTCACTCCTCTAAGAATTTTACCTTCTAACCAATCAGATGGTGAACACTCGTTCATGACCCAACAACAACAGGAACCAGCATGGTCAACAGATACCACCACCACCACTGAACCCTAACATGGAACAGTTTATTGCAGCTCAGATGCAGCTTCTGCAGGGACTCACTGCGTCTGTACAATAGATCCAGCAGAACCAACAGCGCCAGCAGCAACAGCAGAATGTACCCCCGGTTAGAGATAAGCATCAGGATTTTATGAGCCATCACCCGCCTACTTTCTCCCATGCGGTTGATCCTTTGGATGCCGATGACTGGCTCAAAGTTATCGGGAAGAAGTTGGATATCACCCAGTGCAATGACCGGGAGAAGGTCTTGTATGCCTTGGGAAGACTCGAGAGAGCCACGTCCGATTGGTGGGATGCCTTCACAGCGGCACACACCAATGCAGATAATATAACCTGGCAGGAGTTCCAAGTAAACTTCCACGCTCATCATATTCCCTCGGGGATTATGAAACTAAAGGAGTTCCTTTCCCTCACTCAAGGGAATATGACCGTCGGTGAGTACCGTGATCTCTTCACCCAGCTTTCACGCTACGCACCAGAAGAAGTGGATACTGATGAGAAGCGCCAAGAGCGTTTCTTGGAAGGATTGATTGGACCACTGAACTATCAACTGCGGAGTCATACTTTTCCCAACTTCCAGACTGTGTTGAGCAAGGAAATTGGCATTGAAAGCAAAAGAAGGGAACTGTCTGACCACAAAAGGAAGTTTTAAGGTCAGTCTAGCAGGAATACACGCCAGAACAACATGCAGGGTTCTCAGTTTCGCTCTGGAAATCAGGGTGGAAACAACTATCAGATGCAACGCTCTGGACAACAAGGCCAGAGAAGCAATCAAGCTCAGAACCAGCAGAGGAACAGCTCTCAGACCAACCAAAGGTCTGGTGGGAATTCGTAGACTCGTCAGGGTGGCGCCGTGAACACGCAGGCCAGAAGCAACAACGCACCAGTCCAACCTAATGGCTGTTTCAAGTGTGGTGAGCTTGGCCATTATGCTAACAACTACCCAAGGCGCAACCAACAGACACCCCAGAAGAAAAGCGGTCAGAGAACGGACCAGAACACCCCCGCTCGTTTATCTGCGCAGAACAAAACGTCGCAGAACCAGAATAGAGGAAGGGTTAATCACGTCACAGCGGAATCAGTGCCTGAAGATGCCGACATGGTGTATGGTATGTTTCTTATCAACTCCATACCTGCTTCAGTTTTATTTGACTCTGGAGCATCGCATTCATTTATAACTGAGTCATTCATGGAAAAACATAACATACCAAAGCACCCTCTTAAGAAGATGTTACACATTAGTTCACCGGGAGGTGACATGAAGGCCACCCACTCATGCCTCCATGTTAATCTCAATATTCAAGGAATAGATTTTCCAGTCAACTTAGTGGTCTTAGGATCCAACGGTATTGATGTGATTCTTGGATGTGACTGGTTGAAAAGTTGTGATGGAGTGATAGGATGTGCCAAAGGAACAATTATGTTGACAAGTCCACAAGGTGAAAGAATCCAAGTTAGGACAGATATGTCAATAGATGAAAAAGGAGAGACAATGGTAAATCACTTGGAAGAAAAGCCCCTGGAAAATATCAAGGTAGTGTGTGAATACCCAGACGTATTTCCGAAGGAATTACCAGGTATGCCACCTGACCGTGATATAGAGTTTTCTATTGAATTATTACTGGAACTGCACCTTTCTCAAAACGACCTTATAGAATGGATGTCAAAGATTTAGTTGAACTGAAGAAACAAATAGAGGAATTACTAGAAAAGGTTTCATTCGCCCAAGTTCATCCCCTTGGGGAGCCCCAGTTCTATTTGTGAGCAAGAAAGATGGTTCGAGAAGAATGTGTGTTGATTATAGAAGTTTGAATGAAGTAACAACTAAAAATAAATACCCATTACCTCGGATTGAAGATTTACTTGATCAGATGAAGGGCGCTAACATATTCTCGAAGATACATCTAAGGTTAGGATATCATTAGTTAAAAATTCGAGCAGAAGATGTACCCAAGATAGCCTTCACTACGAGATATGGATTATATAAGTTTTTGGTCATTGTCGTTTGGACTGACTAATGCACCGGCATGAACTTGATGAATAAAGTATTCATGGAGTATCTGGATCAAGTTGTGGTCGTATTCATTGACGACATACTGATATACTCTCCGAATGAAGAAACACATGAAGATCATCTAAGACTAGTCCTACAAAAGTTTCGTGACAACCAATTGTATGCAAAGTTCTCGAAGTGTGATTTTTGGTTGAAGGAACTTGCTTTCTTAGGACATATTATTACTGATGGTGGAATTAAAGTAGACCCAAGAAAGATAAGTGAAATACTAAATTGGAAGCAACTGAAGGATGCATCCAAGATCAGTAGTTTTCTTGGATTGGCAGGATACTACAGAAGATTTATTGAAGGTTTTTCCAAGTTAGTGAAACCTCTTACCTTGCTACTGGATAAAGGTAAGGAGTTTAAGTGGGATGAAGCATGCTAGAAATGTTTTGAAGAACTCAAGAAGAGGTTAACCACTGCACCAATATTTGTAATGCCAGACATTCACAAGGGATTTGATGTGTATTGCGATGCATCAAACCTTGGACTTGGATGTGTGCTAATGCAAGAAGGAAAAGTGATAGCTTATGCTTCAAGGCAGTTGAGGAAGCACGAGAAGAATTATCCTACGCATGACTTGGAACTAGCTGTCATAGTGCATGCTTTGAAGATTTGGAGACACTATATGATTGGAAACAAGTGTAAAATCTTTACGGATCATAAAAGTTTGAAATACATATTCACTCAGAAAGAAATCAACCTAAGACAGAGAAGATGGCTTGAGTTGATCAAAGACTATGATTTGGAAATACAATATCACCCAGGAAAAGTAAATGTAGTGGCTGATGCTTTGAGCCGTAAGGGTCAAGTGAACAACATCACTACTCATTTGATGTCATAGGAATTGTGCTGGGAAATGGAACAACTCAACCTTGGTGTGCTCAATAATATGGAAGCAACAGTTATTGTCACACCCGGATTTTAGGGGTCCAAAACCCGGGGTTAACATAAACACCAGGTATGCTGGGACCAAGTCTCATACATATGATGTATAGTGGCACAGGATCGAATGTCACAACTTTATATATAACAGGAGTTCTATACAAAATAAATAATTACATTATAAGGAGACAACGGTCCAGCAACCCAAAGTTGACTGGGAGACGACGACCTAGACCACTCACGAACTCATCACAGCATCCTCCGTGCGCTTCATCCTGTGGTACCTGTTCTTGACCTGTGGTGTGTGTGAGACAGCAAGAGTGAGCTCACATACGTTCATTGCTCAACAAGTTGTGGGGAATAATGTGCATGAACTCGCCAAAGGTGGGAGCTCACATAAAGTGTAAGGCTTACCAAAGAAGATGGTTAGAGCTGAGCATTGCTTTTAAAGTTGGTCAAAATTTTATTAGCAGTTACTAAGTATAAGTAAATACCAAACCCAATTAAGTAATAGAACAAAAGTAACAACTTCACATGCGATGCAATGCATATGACAAATTGAATTTAGTTCCATCATTTAATCATGTGAGGGTCCGAGCTGCTCATGACCGTGAGCACGGCTAGTATACTAGTTTTACACTCTGCAGAGGTTGCGCATCTTTACCCACAAGTCGTGTATCCCATGTCGCCAGGGTTTGCAAGGCCCTTAGACACTTCCGAGGTGAATGGCTAGGGATCCACTACGAGGCCTTTACAAAGTTCCACTAGCTTCCGAAAACCCGCTACAGTTTATAGGAAGTTCCAATGCAGGAATCCCTTGCAGGACCGCCATCGCAGCAAAATCCTCCCGAGGGCCTCCCTACACTGACCACTCCCCTACTGCCCTTGCCCCTTTCGGGTAAGGTAGTCTTCCACTAGCTTTCCTAATTAATCAGCCAAGGGGTCCCATTCCTCCCTTGTGGTAGCACTGTTTTCCCGGGTGGTTCTCCATGTTCCAATTAACATAATGATCTTATCATGAACAGTAATAATAAACATATAATAAAAGTGTGATCATGAATAATGTACCTTCATACCCAAAACCACATAAAGCACTAGCAAGTACTACCCAAAAGGTTCAGTGGTAAACAAGGTATAAAGATAGACAAACTAGGGTAACCTATTGGGTCCCATCAAAATTAACCTATGCAGATCATTATGATTAATTTAGAACATGGCTGGGTAAAAAGAAGTGATCAAGGGCACAACTTGCCTGGGCCTTGAGATTCCAGGTACCAGGATGATCTTCAGGTGACTCGTGACCTCACTGCTAGTTGTAGCAATACAACAACCATGGTATAGGAAAAATTAACATTACATCAAACATGTACACAAAATACACAGTAATAATCTACACATTAAAATAAGACCATAGGAACTGGAATAACTAAATTTGGAGTTATATATTTCAAGTTATGAATTTCTGTAGCTTTTATGTATTTAATACAAGATTAAGTATTAGATAAATTTAAATGAGCCTTTCATGCCAAAACAGAGGCACAAAATGATGAAGAATATTATTACAAAATTTTAGAAACTGGAATGGTTCAATTTGGAGCTAAAATAAATTTTCTATGAATTATCTAAGTTCTAGCAATTATTTTCATATTAAAAATCCATTTTCTATTTCATTTATTCAAATTAAATGAGTTCTGGACTGGGCGTCAATTCTTGGAAAACCCAGGGGGCTTAGCGCAAGTAAACCCCAGACACAGCAAACAATCCGAGTGGACGGCGGGTTGAATACCTAAAAGTATAGGGTCTCTTTAGTGAAATGGCATGGCGAAGGGGTACGGTTAAATATCAGTCGCCCGATCCCACCAGGATGGCCCAGATCAGACCATTACCCCATCAAACCGGTATGCAATCTTGAGCATCGGATCTTCAACCGACGACTGAGGATCCCCCATGTATGTAAGACATACTAGTCCTTAGATCAGGGATCCACGGCTACGAACGAAGCGCTTCATCCGTTCAAATCTCGGCCCTTCATTCCAATCCGACGCTCCCCAGCTCACCATCACCCCCAGGTCACGAACCGTGGCGGCGTGAGCACCCAAGGTGGCGGCGCCCGGCGGTCCATCCGATGAGCAGCGCCCGAGTTGGCGAGCGAGACCGCAGGGTTGAGCGCGGTCTGGCCGCCCATGGTAGGGAGCAGCGCGTCGGGGCGCGGTGTCGATGATGTGCTCGACGAGCGGAGGCGCCATGGGCGAGTCGGTCCAGCGAATTCTTACCGTTTTTTCGATGCAGCAGAGGTCGCGGCCATGGCGCAGTCGAGCAGCGGGCAGCGCAAGGTCGTGGCGGAGTCCGGTGACGCGCCCGTCCACTGCGCGGCTGGGAGGTGGTCGAGTTCGACAGCACGAGATCCGTCGTCGTAGGGTAGAGACGAGGATCCTGCCATCAGTAGAGTCCCTCAACGGCGGCAATAGAGTTGGTCGCGATCCAAGCGACGGCGAGGATGGTGATGGAGGCCAGGAGGGTGTTAGTGCACGATGGACAGCGCCGCCGCCAGCAGGTTCTTCGGTTAAGCGCCCAGGGTCCAAGTCCACATGCGAAGATGAACACGGGTCGGCGGCGGTGGATCTCCCTCGCTCTCCCTTGGTTTCTTCCCTGCGCCCGTTGTTTGGGCGAGAAGTGGCTCCACATCTTATACTCCGAAGAGCACGCGGAGAAATCGTGGTCTGAGCCCAAATATCGCCCAGGTGGTTTGGTGCCCAGAGATCTCGGCACGGAGGACCTGCGCACGCCATTGCCGCGGATTCCGTTCCTGTACCGAGGAGGGAGCTGACACAGGCGGCCCCACGCCGCAGTGATTGATCCGGCGTGCACAGAATTGAGGAGAGGCTGGCGCAGGGACCCACATGTCGGCGCAATACCACCGCTGACAGGGGCGTGCACAAGTTGGGCCGTGCGGGTGTGAGAGGAATAGTGGGCCAAAATGGGAGCAGCCGGCCCAAACAGGATTTCTTCTTTTTCTTTTTTTTTTTCTTCCCTCTTTTCAAATTCAAGTTGTGTTCAAATTTTATTTCAAACTCAAAAACTTCTTATTTAAATTTTCAAATTTCCCAATCTCAACATAATTCAAATATGAATATAAATCTTACTATTTTAACATCATTATTTGTCTTTCTTCCTATTATTTAATTATGGAAGCAAGAAATGACTTTATTACAATTTCCTTTCTTATTTCTGTTTTATATTTTCATTTATCATTGAGATCAAATTAAGTCTTGATTCCTTTATTCCAACAAAATTCATCACAACAAAATCCTCGACATGATGTGCACATTTCTTTATTCATTTATTTGTTTAGTTGAATAATAATTTAATACCACTAACTGAGTATGCACAAAGAAAAGGAAATCGAATAATTCCCAAAGCACTTTTTATTTAAGTACATGTATTATTTTTTTATATATTTTTTTTTACCTTATACAAATTTTAGGGCTTTACAAATCCTACCCCCCTTAAAAATAATCTCGTCCTCGAGATTAATAGAAAAGGGATATAGAGAGATTGGTTGAAATTTAGCTTTTAGTTTCTAGTTGGTACCAAACCATAAAATTTTTCTAAGACTAATTAGTGGTTTACTAGGATATCGTGGGTACATTAGAATCATGTTTTAGTCATTAGTGTCGAGAGTTGGGGTAAGAAGATCACGACAAGTATAAGAAGGAAAGATTTTTAGCAAGGGGGGAATTCCATCATGGGTAGTGGATCTTGATTCATCTTGGTGATCTCACTTGATCCTTGAAGACTTGAGTTGGTGCTTATCCTCCTTTGACGTGGTTGGTCTTCTTTAGACTTTCTTCTTGGAGTTGCCATCCGAGTTAAGGACATATGGTTAGGATATATGTGAGTAGGATGGATTATATGGTGTAGGTAGGTTAGAATCTCTTGCTAGGTTAAAATTGAGGGGTTATGCAACTATCAGATGGTTAAGGTAGTTGCATATGGCCAAGTCGATCTGTCATTCTTAATTTAGTGCAGGGTGAACTAAGTTAAGTCCTGTTCTATAGGGGTAGAGTCTAAACTATTTTATCAGTATTATCTAACATGTTTGATAAGTCACTTTAGATTTGATCAGATCTAGGTTAGATTGGTGTGACTAGTTTGACTAGATAAGATCTAATTAATTTGCATTAGATCATGGTTGTTAAACTAGGGTGGATAAGTATGCTTATTAGGATAAGACAGATCCATAAAGATAAGATAGAATCTTTTGAGACCAGTTAGATCTATTAGGATGAGATACAATCTTTTCAAGATAGGATGAGTATCTTTTAAGATGAGATGGATCTATTAAGATAAGGGAGAATCTTTAAGATAAGATGGGTATTGTTAGGCTAGATACTTTATTGAAGGATAATTTAGTTTGTCTAGTTATTTTATAAATATATTTTTATACCTATGTGTATATGCAGATGCAATTGTGGACATTACTCCACAACTCATCACACTCAAACAAAGATCCAAATCAGACAAGTATCATAAGAACAAACATTCAAGCATATGAATATTTACAAAAATACTTTTGATTTTGTTCCTAAGAGTGGGTCTCCTATCCCTAAGGTCACTTTAAGCACAGAATTTCAAAGTGTGAAATCCAAGTTTGTCTTTAGAAATGAAAGGTAAGAATAATCAAAGTAAAGCGGAAATAGATGAGAATAGATTAAGATAAGTTTAGAAAAGAATCAGAGTAAGGTAAGTAAAGAATGGTTGTCCAGTTCTATCTAGGTTTCGTCCTACAGTCAACATTCCTCTGATACCACTTCTGTCACACCCGGATTTTAGGGGTCCAAAACCCGGGGTTAACATAAACACCAGGTATGCTGGGACCAAGTCTCATACATATGATGTATAGTGGCACAGGATCGAATGTCACAACTTTATATATAACAGGAGTTCTATACAAAATAAATAATTACATTATAAGGAGACAACGGTCCAGCAACCCAAAGTTGACTGGGAGACGACGACCTAGACCACTCACGAACTCATCACAGCATCCTCTGTGCGCTTCATCCTGTGGTACCTGTTCTTGACCTGTGGTGTGTGTGAGACAGCAAGAGTGAGCTCACATACGTTCATTGCTCAACAAGTTGTGGGGAATAATGTGCATGAACTCGCCAAAGGTGGGAGCTCACATAAAGTGTAAGGCTTACCAAAGAAGATGGTTAGAGCTGAGCATTGCTTTTAAAGTTGGTCAAAATTTTATTAGCAGTTACTAAGTATAAGTAAATACCAAACCCAATTAAGTAATAGAACAAAAGTAACAACTTCACATGCGATGCAATGCATATGACAAATTGAATTTAGTTCCATCATTTAATCATGTGAGGGTCCGAGCTGCTCATGACCGTGAGCACGGCTAGTATACTAGTTTTACACTCTGCAGAGGTTGCGCATCTTTACCCACAAGTCGTGTATCCCATGTCGCCAGGGTTTGCAAGGCCCTTAGACACTTCCGAGGTGAATGGCTAGGGATCCACTACGAGGCCTTTACAAAGTTCCACTAGCTTCCGAAAACCCGCTACAGTTTATAGGAAGTTCCAATGCAGGAATCCCTTGCAGGACCGCCATCGCAGCAAAATCCTCCCGAGGGCCTCCCTACACTGACCACTCCCCTACTGCCCTTGCCCCTTTCGGGTAAGGTAGTCTTCCACTAGCTTTCCTAATTAATCAGCCAAGGGGTCCCATTCCTCCCTTGTGGTAGCACTGTTTTCCCGGGTGGTTCTCCATGTTCCAATTAACATAATGATCTTATCATGAACAGTAATAATAAACATATAATAAAAGTGTGATCATGAATAATGTACCTTCATACCCAAAACCACATAAAGCACTAGCAAGTACTACCCAAAAGGTTCAGTGGTAAACAAGGTATAAAGATAGACAAACTAGGGTAACCTATTGGGTCCCATCAAAATTAACCTATGCAGATCATTATGATTAATTTAGAACATGGCTGGGTAAAAAGAAGTGATCAAGGGCACAACTTGCCTGGGCCTTGAGATTCCAGGTACCAGGATGATCTTCAGGTGACTCGTGACCTCACTGCTAGTTGTAGCAATACAACAACCATGGTATAGGAAAAATTAACATTACATCAAACATGTACACAAAATACACAGTAATAATCTACACATTAAAATAAGACCATAGGAACTGGAATAACTAAATTTGGAGTTATATATTTCAAGTTATGAATTTCTGTAGCTTTTATGTATTTAATACAAGATTAAGTATTAGATAAATTTAAATGAGCCTTTCATGCCAAAACAGAGGCACAAAATGATGAAGAATATTATTACAAAATTTTAGAAACTGGAATGGTTCAATTTGGAGCTAAAATAAATTTTCTATGAATTATCTAAGTTCTAGCAATTATTTTCATATTAAAAATCCATTTTCTATTTCATTTATTCAAATTAAATGAGTTCTGGACTGGGCGTCAATTCTTGGAAAACCCAGGGGGCTTAGCGCAAGTAAACCCCAGACACAGCAAACAATCCGAGTGGACGGCGGGTTGAATACCTAAAAGTATAGGGTCTCTTTAGTGAAATGGCATGGCGAAGGGGTACGGTTAAATATCAGCCGCCCGATCCCACCAGGATGGCCCAGATCAGACCATTACCCCATCAAACCGGTATGCAATCTTGAGCATCGGATCTTCAACCGACGACTGAGGATCCCCCATGTATGTAAGACATACTAGTCCTTAGATCAGGGATCCACGGCTACGAACGAAGCGCTTCATCCGTTCAAATCTCGGCCCTTCATTCCAATCCGACGCTCCCCAGCTCACCATCACCCCCAGGTCACGAACCGTGGCGGCGTGAGCACCCAAGGTGGCGGCGCCCGGCGGTCCATCCGATGAGCAGCGCCCGAGTTGGCGAGCGAGACCGCAGGGTTGAGCGCGGTCTGGCCGCCCATGGTAGGGAGCAGCGCGTCGGGGCGCGGTGTCGATGATGTGCTCGACGAGCGGAGGCGCCATGGGCGAGTCGGTCCAGCGAATTCTTACCGTTTTTTCGATGCAGCAGAGGTCGCGGCCATGGCGCAGTCGAGCAGCGGGCAGCGCAAGGTCGTGGCGGAGTCCGGTGACGCGCCCGTCCACTGCGCGGCTGGGAGGTGGTCGAGTTCGACAGCACGAGATCCGTCGTCGTAGGGTAGAGACGAGGATCCTGCCATCAGTAGAGTCCCTCAACGGCGGCAATAGAGTTGGTCGCGATCCAAGCGACGGCGAGGATGGTGATGGAGGCCAGGAGGGTGTTAGTGCACGATGGACAGCGCCGCCGCCAGCAGGTTCTTCGGTTAAGCGCCCAGGGTCCAAGTCCACATGCGAAGATGAACACGGGTCGGCGGCGGTGGATCTCCCTCGCTCTCCCTTGGTTTCTTCCCTGCGCCCGTTGTTTGGGCGAGAAGTGGCTCCACATCTTATACTCCGAAGAGCACGCGGAGAAATCGTGGTCTGAGCCCAAATATCGCCCAGGTGGTTTGGTGCCCAGAGATCTCGGCACGGAGGACCTGCGCACGCCATTGCCGCGGATTCCGTTCCTGTACCGAGGAGGGAGCTGACACAGGCGGCCCCACGCCGCAGTGATTGATCCGGCGTGCACAGAATTGAGGAGAGGCTGGCGCAGGGACCCACATGTCGGCGCAATACCACCGCTGACAGGGGCGTGCACAAGTTGGGCCGTGCGGGTGTGAGAGGAATAGTGGGCCAAAATGGGAGCAGCCGGCCCAAACAGGATTTCTTCTTTTTCTTTTTTTTTTCTTCCCTCTTTTCAAATTCAAGTTGTGTTCAAATTTTATTTCAAACTCAAAAACTTCTTATTTAAATTTTCAAATTTCCCAATCTCAACATAATTCAAATATGAATATAAATCTTACTATTTTAACATCATTATTTGTCTTTCTTCCTATTATTTAATTATGGAAGCAAGAAATGACTTTATTACAATTTCCTTTCTTATTTCTGTTTTATATTTTCATTTATCATTGAGATCAAATTAAGTCTTGATTCCTTTATTCCAACAAAATTCATCACAACAAAATCCTCGACATGATGTGCACATTTCTTTATTCATTTATTTGTTTAGTTGAATAATAATTTAATACCACTAACTGAGTATGCACAAAGAAAAGGAAATCGAATAATTCCCAAAGCACTTTTTATTTAAGTACATGTATTATTTTTTTTTATATATTTTTTTTTACCTTATACAAATTTTAGGGCTTTACAGTTATGAAAGTAGAATCTACTTTGGAACAAGGGATTCGTAAAGGACAGGAAGTTGATGAGAAAATTAAGGAAATTAATACTTTGATTGGTTTGGGTAAAGCCTCGGATTTCATGTAAGATGAACAAAGCACATTATGGTTTTAAAAAAGAGAATCTATGTACCAGAAATCGAACACCTATGCCAACTTATTTTGAGAGAAGCTCATGATTTGGCCTACTCTGTCCACCCGGGAAGCACAAAGATGTACTAGGATCTAAAGGAAATGTATTGGTGGTACGGTTTGAAAAGACATGTGGCTACTCATGTTGCGTTATGTGAAGTATGTCAACGAGTGAAAGTCGAACACCAAAGACCAGCAGGATTGCTACAACCTCTCAAGGTACCGGAATGGAAATAGGAAGAAATCGGTATGGATTTCATAGTTGGACTACCCTGTACTCGGGATGGCTATGATTCAATATGGGTCATAGTAGAGAGGTTGACTAAAGTGGGGCACTTTATACCTGTGAAGACAACTTACTCGGGAGCCCAGTTTGCAGAGTTATACATGTCGAGGATTGTTTGTCTGCATGGAGTACCCAAGAAGATCGTATCGAACCGACGAACTCAATTTACCTCACGCTTTTGGAAAAGACTACATGAGTCCATGGATACCAAGCTAAACTTTAGTTCAGCTTATCATCCACAAATGGATGGGCAAACAGAAAGAACAAACCAAGTGTTAGAAGATATGCTAAGAGTTTGCGCTGTAAAGCATGGTAGAAGCTGGGATAAAAGTTTGCCTTATGCAGAATTCTCATATAACAATAGTTATCAAGCAAGTCTAAAAATGGCACCATTTGAAACACTTTATGGACGAAAATGTAGAACACCGCTTTATTGGAATCAGACCAGAGAAAGTCAAGTATTTGGTCCAGAAATTCTCCAGGAAGCAAAAAAGCAAGTGCAGATTATCAGAGAGAATTTGAAGATAGCACAGTCAAGACAGAAAAGCTATGCTGGTGATAGAAGAAGAGAGTTGATATTCGAAATATGAGACTTGTACACCTTAAAGTTTCACCGATGAGAGGAATGAAAAGATTTAAGGTTAAGGAAAAATTATCTCCTCGCTACATTGGCCCATTTAAGATTTTGGAGAGAAAAGGTGAAGTAGCGTACCAGTTAGAGCTACCCGATAGTTTATCTGATGTGCATGACGTATTTCACATGTCACAACTCAAGAAGTGCTTGAGAGTACCGGAGGAACAGTTACCCATGGAAGAACTAAATGTTAATGAGGATTTGACTTATTCGGAGTACCCTGTTAGAATTCTGGAAACATCTCACAGAATTACACGGAGTAAAGTCATTAACATGTGCAAAGTTCAGTGGAGTCATCATTCTGAAGATGAGGCCACTTGGGAAAGAGAAGATGAACTCAGAGCAGAATTTCCTCATATATTCTCAGAAGTTCATTAATCTCGAGGACGAGATTCTTTTAAGAGGGGTAGGTTTGTAACACTATAAGAACCATCAACTAAAATAATACATTTAAGATTATTAATGATAATTAGGGTAATAAATTTTCTTTCTAATGTTTGATTTTTTTGCATCTAGAATAATTTTTGGTTTTATCCATGTTTGATGTTGGATATTTAGTAGAATTTCCTTCTTAATGAAAATCCAATTAATTAATATAATAATTATTGGTCCAAAAACAAATATTTTAGTTTTAAATAATTTTGGTATAATTATTATGATTTTTGAATTATTTATAAATATATGTATTTGCATTTTTAATTAGAAAAGAAAAAGGAAAAAAAGAAAATTTCTAAAACCCTAACCCTAGCCGACCCACTAGGGGCCCAATAGCCACCCAGCCGCCGCCAGGGGAGGGATTTCCCTCCCCCTCTCCCTGTCGCGTGGGTCCCACCCGCGGGCACCCCTCGCCTCCCTCTTCCAAGCCGCGCGGCCAGGGGGGCAGCGCCATCGCGCCCAGCGCGCGCCCAGCCGCTATGCCGCGTGACGTGCCCGGCCGCCCGCGCCCTCGATGCCACACCAGAAACGACCCACGTCTCTCCCTCTCCCCATTCCTCTCTCCATTGATGTCGTGATGAAACGGCAGGACCATTGATGGCCGAGTTAAGGCCAACCGTTTTCTTCCTTCTCCCCCCCCGGCGACCTCTCCTCTCCCCTCCCTCCTCTATAAATTGGACAGCTGCGCCCACGAGCTCTCCCTCCCCGAACTCGCCATCTCTCTCTCTCTCCTTGCTCTCACTAGAGCTCGCCATTCATCGTCGGAGCTCGCCCACGCCAGAGTCGAACCACCACGCTAGGAGCACTGCCCGACGCCGAGCCCCTTCCCCCTTCCCTTTCTTGCCCGGCCGAACACTCCTGTCGAGCTTCTCCCTGCACAAGAGCTCAAGGTAGAAGAAGATGATTTTACATTTTTGCCCCTGGTTTTGTATAAAATCAATTCCGAGATTTTTAGTTTAGAAATTATCGAAAAGTGATTCCGATGTATATGTATAGCCGAAATCGAACCCCACAACAATAATTCGGATATGTGCAGGATTTTATAATTTTAAAATGAATACCGTCACTATTCACTACCTTGGTGATTTTCATACTAGAGAACGTTTACAAATTTAACTTCGCTTTAGTGTATGTGGAACGATAATTGGAGTAGTAGTTGTAAGAGTAAATTTATTGATATGAGGAAGTAGAAGGAAATACTAGACCACGTGTTTTCGGTCAGGTGAAAATAGATTTTTCTAGTCAAAATACATGGGTTCATAAGTATAGCATTTAATTTCTTAAAATTAGTAAAATACTTGTTTATGTCAAAATAACCATGATTATGTTATTAAAAGTCCAATTAGTGATTTATATTGATTTTTAGAATATTAATGTTAGAAGAATCTAAAATAAACCATTTTTAGCTATACGCATAAATTCTACTTAGAAATAAAAGGAATAAAATTTATTAGTCTATTATTAGTAATAAAGAAAATAATTAGCATTTATTTTCATAAAGAACGTTAATACATGATATACTAGGTAAAACTGGTATTATAGCCACCTACTCATAATTTCACCATTAATGACTCGTAGTATTGGTCATAATGAATTAATAAGTATTTTCGTTTTAAGACCTATTTATGAGTGTAAATGTGTGCTGTATGAATGTGTATGTAATGGTGAATGATTATCCCTATAATGGTGTATATTTATTTATTTAGCGTACTTATTCTTTTGTATGTACGATACGTAAATCGATGCTAGAAGTGGACTGTGAGGTAGACGAACCAAACCGTTCGAGGACGACCCACAGGAAACTTTCGAGCAAGGCAAGTGGATTCTCCTTCTGCATATTCTATTTGTACCCAATTAATGCATATAATAATGTTTACTTTTTGGATATACTGCATAATTTGATGGGTTTTGCCTAATTAAGGATTTCCTAGATTTACCAACTGTATTCCTTGATTACCCTGGGAAAATACTATGCTTTGCAAATTTATGCCACCACTCAACTTGATAATTTTGATGTCGCTCATTATTTGATATTAATGTTCCAAAAATGAAATTGGTATTATGGTGTTAACTCGATGGTTAAACAAGATTATTTCATGTTAATTGGAACATGGAGTGACCACCCAGGATAACATTGCAACCACGAGTGCTATTATGGCTCTGGCTTTGGTAATTAGCTTAATGCGCTTAGTACCTAGCAACCTTACCTGAAATATGGGCAAGAGGGGGAGCGGCAGTGGTGACAGCTCACGTTAACATGGGGACATATTCTTGGCTAAGGTACCTCGCCCAGAGGGCCTCTACACCGACTTGAAAACCTTAGCAGGTTGCTTTGTATTAAGTGTATTTTGTGAAAGCCTCATAATGGATCCCTAGCCATTCACCTCGGTAGTGTTTACGGGTCCGATCAACCCAAGCTAGATAGGATACATGGCTTATGGGTAAAGTTGTACCACCTCTGCAGAGTGTAAAACTGATATGTCAGCCGTGCTCACGGTTAAGAGCAACCTAGACCCTCACATGATAATTGAACTTAAAGATGGACAATAAATCGAGATCTGATGATCTGCCAATGGTTTGCTTAAGTGGTTTTACTTAAGTGTGTTTGATATACTCTTATACCTTTGTTTAAATGGGATACTTGGGATACACACTTATTAGTAAGACAAGTGTTGCTAATAAAATATTGACCAACTAAAATGCTTACCGCTTAACTTTAGCCTTACCTTGTTAAACTTGCATTAATTTTCCCCCACTTGCTGGGCCCCAACCATAAGTGAGCTCACCCTTGCTAATATTTTGATCAGAGGGTGATAAAGAAGACCTTGATGGAGATTTCGATGAATACTGAGTCTAACGATGCATCGGTCATCTTCCTGTGGGAGATTACTCATGTTATTTCTGCTTTACTTTGATGATACATTTTAAGATACTATTATCTGAATGTTGTAATAAAGACTATACTACTCTCTTTATGTCTTTATTGCATTGTCTTTTGATATATTACACTTGTGACATCAATATATGTGTGAAAAATGGATCTTGGCACACATTTGCTATGCATTTGGTTTTGCCCCCAGAACCGGGTGTGACACATGGATGGGCTCGGACCAAGATCTTATGGTGCAGGTTGGTCCATAAGCAGGCTCGAGCCGACTAAATTTTTGTCGGTTTTTTTGTCAGGCCCGAATCCGATCCCGAGGAATGCTCATGTCTAGTTCCTACTGAAAGTCGCCTAGAGGGGGGTGGATAGACGAAACCTGAAAATTATAACTTTACACCCTACCTAGATCCCTTGATTAGTGGTTAGAACAAGATATACAATTGTAGTAGTATAAAAACTAAGTCCTTGCTTGTAAAGAGTGTTGCTTTCAAATAATGCGGAATTGATAAAACAATACAACTAATAGGTCTATGAGAATAAAGCAAGGGGGCTTAGATAAGAAGAGCAATTACACAAGTTCTTTCTTGCAAGGTGTTGCTTTACTAAATGAGAATTTAACTTGAAACAACACCAAATGATATTAGCAAAGAATAGTGCAAGAAAAACTTAGAAAGGGAAAGAACAAACAAATCACAAGCGATAAGGACACGAGACACGAGTGATTTGTTTTACCGAGGTTCGGCCCTCGAAGGCCTAGTCCCCGTTGAGGAGTCCACTAAGGACGGGTCTCTTTCAACCCTTTCCCTCTCTCCACCGATCACCAAAGACTGGCGAGCTCTTCTTCTTCTCAAGGATCACTTAAGACCCCGCAAGGATCACCACACTCTTTGGTGTCTCTTGCTAGCTTTACAAGCCTCCAAAACTTTGGAGGAAGTTTAATGGGGAGTCAAAACTCCACGCACAAATAAACACAAAGATGTAGCACACACTATCTCTCAATGAATCTCACAAGGCACTAGTGCTAAACTCAAATGAGTAGCTCTCTCTTGCTTGCTTTCTCTTTTGTGGCACTTGTGTTGGTTGTAGTGGTCTAAATCTTGTGTATAGGATGGATCAATGAATAGAGGTGGCTGGGAGGGCTTGAATATGTCAACTAGATGACTTGGAATGTTGCTTGGGCTCCCACGCCTTGAAGTGGCCGGTTGGGGTGGTATTTATAGCCACCAACCAAATTGTAGCCGTTGGAGAAGGCTGCTGGCGATGGGCGCAGAGGACAGTGTCCGGTGCGCCACCGGACAGTGTTCAGTGTGCCGCCACGTCATCCTCCCGTTAGGGCTTAGAGCTGGTCGACCATTGGAGGCTTTGTCCTCATGCGGCACCGGACAGTCTGGTGCGACACCGGACAGTACGGTGCCCCTCTGACCAACTGCTCTGACTTCTGCCGCGTTCACTGTGCTGCACTGTTCACTGTCAGAGTCGACCATTGCGTGCAGATAGCCGCTGCTCCCCTGGCACACCGGACAGTCCGGTGGCCCACCGGACAGTCCAGTGAATTATAGCAGAGCTGCGCCTGAGAAACCCGAAGCTGAAGAGTTTGAGGTCGATCCTCCCTGGTGCACTGGACACTGTCCGGTGGTGTCGGGGACCATAATTAGGGGTACCCTCAAGGCTCCTAATTCTCAGCTGGTAACCCCCATCAGCACAAAGCTGCAAAGGCCTGATGGGTGTGATCAAGTCAGAGATCAGTCCATTCGAGGGACTCGATCACGCCTCGCCCGAGCCTAGCCTCGGACAAGGGCAGCCGACCCCGGAGGATCTCCGCCTCGCCCGAGGCCCCCCTTCCAGCGACGAACACGCTCCCGGCTCGCCCGAGGCCCTGTCTTCGCCAAGAAGCAACCCCGACCAAATTGCAGGAGCATTTAATGCAAAGGTGGCCTGGCACCTTTATCCTGACGCGCGCCCCTCAGCTGACAGAGCCGAAGTGACCGCCGTCACTTCGCCGCACCACTGACCGGTCTGACAGAAAGACAGCGCCGCCTGCGCCGCCCCGACTGCGGTGCCGCTTGACAGAGTGAGGCTGACAGGTAGTCAGGCCCGGCTGCACGCCATAGGAAACTCCGCTCCGCCCGACCCAGGGCTCGGACTCGGGCTAAGCCCCAGAAGACGGCGAACTCCGCTCCGCCCGACCCAGGGCTCGGACTCGAGCTAAGCCCCGGAAGACGGCGAACTCCGCTCCGCCCGACCCAGGGCTCGGACTCGGGCTAAGCCCCGGAAGACGGCGAACTTCGCTCCGCCCGACCCAGGGCTCTGACTTGGGCTCAGCCCCAGAAGACGACGAACTCCGCTCCGCCCGACCCAGGGCTCGGACTTGGGCTCAGCCCCAGAAGACGACGAACTCCGCTTCGCCCGACCCCAGGACTCCAATTCCGCCCTGGCCTCAGCCGACGGCCTCCGCCTCGCCCGACCCCGAGGCTCGGACTCGGCCTCGGCCACGGAAGACGGACTCGACCTCAACCTCGGAGGAGCCTCCACATCTCCCAGCCTAGGGCGCGGACCAGCCACGTCAACAGGAGGCGCCATCATTACCCTACTCCAAGCTGACTCAGGCTACGGGGAACAAGACCGACGTCCCATCTGGCTCGCTCCGCCAGATAGGCGATGATGGCGCCCCGCAAGCTCCCTGACGATGGCGGCTCTCGGCCCCCTTACGGAAGCAAGAGGACGTCAGCAAGGACTCGACGGCCCCGACAGCTGTCCCTCCGCCAGGCTCCAGCACTCCTCCGACGGCCACGACATCACACAAACCGGGCGCCAAAATCTCTCCGGCCGCCACGATGGCGTGTACTTAGGGCACTAGCTCTCCGCTAGACACGTAGCACTCTACTACACCCCCCATTGTACACCTGGATCCACTCCTTACGCCTATAAAAGGAAGGACTAGGGCCCTCTCAGAGGGGGTTGGCCGCACGGGGACGAGGACGAGACGGGCGCTCGCGTGAGGCCACTCGCTCCTTCCCCCGTGTGGACGCTTGTAACCCCCTACTGCAAGTGCACCCGACCTGGGCACGGGACGAACACGAAGGCCGCGGGATTTCCACCTCTCTCACGCCCAACTCTGGCCACCTCGCTCTCCCCCCTTCGTGCTCGGCCTCGCGTCGACCCATCTGGGCTGGGGCACGCAGCGACACTTCACTCGTCGGCTCAGGGACCCCCCGGTCTCGGAACGCCGACAGTTGGCGCGCCAGGTAGGGGCCTGCTGCGTGTTGACGAACAGCTTCCCGTCAAGCTCCAGATGGGTAGTCTCCAACAACCTCTCCGGCCCGGGACGGTGCTCCGTTTCGGGAGCCTTGAGTTCATGTCTCTCGACGGTAGCTACGACATGATACTCTTTCCACCGCCGGGCGACAGCGACAATGGCGGCCGACAGTCCGCCCGCCGGCGGCGGGATCGACGACGTCTTCCCCGCATGGTGGAAGAACAATCTTCGAGCTCGCCCCGTCTTCTTCCCCGTCGATGGAGGAGGAGGAGGCGAGGCGACCAAGGCCAAGCAGGAGGCGGCGCCTCGTCGGCCGTCGAGCGAGTCGACAACGCCAGCACTCCAACAGGGAGCGCGCCGGGCATCGGCCTCGCGCTTGAGACGAAGACGAGCGCTGTCCCCCCGCGACACGTCAATCCCGAGCAAACGGACGACGCCAGCACGCTCGCGAAAGGCTTGCTGGGTGTCACCTTCGTACCTGAGACGACGGTGCAGTCAGTCCCCGACGCGACCTCACCACCGCCCGTCGACCAGGAGGTACCGACCGATTCCCATCCCACGCCTCTCGGATTTAGCCTCGACTCGCCTAGCGGCTCCGCTTTGGCGGACGCTTTCGTAGAGGCGAATCCGAACCCTCTGGGACCTCGTATGCGGTCACCTTGGGACCGGCTGACGGACGTCTCGACCTACGGGCCCTCCGGGTCCGAGGAAGACGACGAGCCCAGCTTCTGTTGGGATTTCTCCGGACTTGGCAACCCCAGTGCCATGCGGGACTTCATGACCGCATGCGACTGCTGCCTTTCCGACTGTTCCGACGGCAGCCGTAGCCTCGGCGACGAGGACTGCGGCCCGAGCCGCGAATGTTTCCACATCGATCTGGGGGGTCCCTCCGAAGGCAACCATCTCGGCATGCCGGAGGACGGTGATCTCCCTAGGCCAGTGCCTCGCGTTGACATCCCGCGGGAGCTAGCTGTGGTCCCCGTTCCGGCGGGGGGTCACGACCCACAACTCGAGCAAATCCGCGGGGTGCAGGCCAGGCTCGACGAGGGAGTAGGAGCGCTCGAGCCAATCCGCCGGGACGTTGGGCAGGCATGGGCGGGCCAACCTCTGGCCAGAGAAATGCGTCATCTACCCCAGGGTTTCCAGCACCGCATCGCCGACGATGTCAGGGTCAGGCCGCCACCCGCATCCAGTGGGGTCGACCAGAACCTGGCTGCAGCAGCAATGCTCCTCCGCGCGATGCCAGAGCCATTAACCACCGAGGGACGGCGAATCCAGGGAGAGCTCAAGGATCTCCTGGAAGGCGCCACGGTCCGGCGGGCCGAGAGCTCCGCCTCTCGAAGGCAGGGGTACCCTTCGGAACATCATGCCGCGACTTCCCGATTCATGCGGGAAGCCTCGGTCTGCACCGGGCGCACGCGCAACACAGCGCCTGTGGCCACGGGTCGCCTCGGCAATAAGCACCATCACCGCGATCGTCAGGCCCACCTCGACGAGAGGGTGCGCCGAGGCTACCACCCCAGGCGTGGGGGACGCTACGACAGCGGGGAGGATCGGAGTCCCTCGCCCGAGCCACCAGGTCCGTAGGCCTTCAGCCGGGCCATACGACGGTCGCCATTCCCGACCCGGTTCCGACCCTCGACTAATATCACAAAGTACTCGGGGGAGACGAGACCGGAACTGTGGCTCGCGGACTACCGTCTGGCCTGCCAACTGGGTGGAACGGACGATGACAACCTCATCATCCGCAACCTCCCCCTGTTCCTCTCCGACACCGCTCGCGCCTGGTTGGAGCACCTGCCTCCGGGGCAGATCTCCAACTGGGACGACCTAGTCCAAGCTTTCGCTGACAATTTCCAGGGCACGTACGTGCGCCCCAGGAATTCCTGGGACCTCCGAAGCTGCCGACAGTAGCCGGGAGAGTCTCTCCGGGACTACATCCGGCGATTCTCGAAGCAGCGCACCGAGCTGCCCAACATCACCGACTCGGATGTCATCGGCGCGTTCCTCACCGGCACCACCTGCCGCGACCTGGTTAGCAAGCTGGGTCGCAAGACCCCCACCAGGGCGAGCGAGTTGATGGACATCGCCACCAAGTTCGCCTCCGGCTAGGAGGCGGTCGAGGCTATCTTCCGGAAGGACAAGCAGCCCCAGGGCCGCCCATCGGAGGATGCCCTCGAGGCGTCAACTCAGCGCGGCGCCAGGAAGAAGGGCAAGAAGAAGTCGCAAGCGAAACGCAACGCCGCCGACGCGGACCTTGTCGCCGCCGCCGAGCACAAGAACCCTCGGAAGCCCCCCCAGAGGTCCCAACCTCTTCGACAAGATGCTCAAGGAGCCGTGCCCCTATCACCAGGGGCCCGTCAAGCACACCCTCGAGGAGTGCGTCATGCTTCGGCGCCACTTCCACAGGGTCGGGCCACCCGCGGAGGGTGGCAGGGCCCGCGACGACGACAAGAAGGAAGATCACCAGGCAGGAGAGTTCCCTGAGGTTCGCGACTGCTTCATGATCTACGGCGGGCAAGCGGCGAATGCCTCGGCTCGGCACCGCAAGCAAGAGCGCCGGGAGGTCTGTTCGGTGAAGGTGGTGGCGCCAGTCTACCTAGACTGGTCCAACAAGCCCATCACCTTCGACCGGGCCGACCACCCCGACCATGTACCGAGCCCGGGGAAATACCCGCTCGTCGTCGACCCCGTCATCGGCGACGTCAGGCTCACCAAGGTCCTCATGGACGGAGGCAGCAGCCTCAACATCATCTACGCCGAGACCCTCGGGCTTCTGCGTATCGATCTGTCCTCGGTCCGGGCGGGCGCTGCGCCTTTCCATGGGATCATCCCCGGGAAGCGCGTCCAGCCCCTCGGACAGCTCGATCTTCCCGTCTGCTTCGGAACGCCCTCCAACTTCCGAAGGGAGACCCTGACGTTCGAAGTGGTCGGGTTCCGAGGAACCTACCACGCGGTATTGGGGAGGCCCTGCTACGTGAAGTTCATGGCCGTCCCCAACTACACCTACCTCAAGCTCAAGATGCCGGGCCCCAACGGGGTCATCACCATCGGCCCCACGTACAAACACGCGTACGAATGCGACGTGGAGTGCGTGGAGTACGCCGAGGCCCTCGCCGAGTCCGAGGCCCTCATCGCCGACCTAGAGAGCCTCTCCAAGGAGGTGCCGGACGTGAAGCGTCATGCCGGCAACTTCGAGCCAGCGGAGACGGTTAAGTCCATCCCCCTTGACCCCAGCAGCGACGCCTCCAAGCAAGTCCGGATCGGCTCCGGGCTCGATCCCAAATAGGAAGCAGTGCTCGTCGACTTTCTCCACGCGAACGCCGACGTCTTCGCGTGGAGTCCCTCGGACATGCCCGGCATACCGAGGGATGTCGCCGAGCACTCGCTGGACATCCGAGCTGGAGCCCGACCCATCAAGCAGCCTCTGCGCCGATTCGACGAGGAGAAGCGCAGAGCCATAGGCGAGGAGATCCACAAGCTAATGGCGGTAGGGTTCATCAAAGAGGTATTCCATCCCGAATGGCTTGCCAACCCTGTGCTTGTGAGAAAGAAAGGGGGAAAATGGCGGATGTGTGTAGACTACACTGGTCTAAACAAAGCATGTCCAAAGGTTCCCTACCCTCTGCCTCGCATCGATCAGATTGTGGATTCCACTGCTGGGTGCGAAACCCTGTCTTTCCTCGACGCCTACTCAGGGTATCACCAAATCAGGATGAAAGAGTCCGACCAGCTCGCGACTTCTTTTATCACACCCTTCGGCATGTACTGCTATGTCACCATGCCGTTCGGCTTGAGGAATGCGGGCGCGACGTACCAGCAGTGCATGAACCATGTGTTCGGCGAACACATTGGCCGCACGGTCGAGGCTTACGTCAATGACATCGTAGTCAAGACGAGGAAAGCCTCTGACCTCCTTTCCGACCTTGAAGTGACATTCCGATGTCTCAAGGCGAAAGGCGTCAAGCTCAATCCCGAAAAGTGTGTCTTCAGGGTGCCCCGAGTCATGCTCTTGGGGTTCATCGTCTCCGAGCGGGGCATCGAAGCCAACCCGGAGAAGATCGCAGCCATCACCAGCATGGGGCCCATCCAGGACCTGAAAGGCGTACAGAGGGTCATGGGATGTCTCGCGGCTCTGAGCCGCTTCATCTCACGCCTCGGCGAAAGAGGTCTACCCCTGTACCGCCTCTTAAGGAAGGCCGAGCGCTTCACTTGGACCCCCGAGGCCGAGGAAGCCCTCGGGAACCTGAAGGCGCTCCTCACGAAGGCGCCTATCTTGGTGCCCCCAGCTGCCGAAGAAGCCCTCTTGGTCTACGTCGCCGCGACCACTCAAGTGGTTAGCGCCGCGATCGTGGTCGAGAGGCAAGAAGAGGGGCATGCATTGCCCGTTCAGAGGCCGGTCTACTTCATCAGTGAGGTACTGTCCGAGACCAAGATCCGCTACCCACAAGTTCAGAAGTTGCTGTACACGGTGATCCTGACGCGGCGGAAGTTGCGACACTACTTCGAGTCTCATCCGGTGACGGTGGTGTCATCCTTCCCCCTGGGAGAGATCATCCACTCCCGAGAGGCTTCGGGTAGGATCGCGAAGTGGGCGGTGGAGATGATGGGCGAGACGATCTCGTTCGCCCCCCGGAAGGCCATCAAGTCCCAGGTCCTGGCGGACTTCGTGGCTGAATGGGCCGACACCCAGCTCCCAACGGCTCCGATCCAACCGGAGCTTTGGACCATGTTTTTCGACGGGTCGCTGATGAAGACAGGGGCCGGCGCAGGCCTCCTCTTCGTCTCGCCCCTCGGGAAGCACCTACGCTACGTGCTACGCCTCCACTTCCTGGTGTCCAACAATGTGGCGGAGTACGAGGCTCTGGTAAACGGGTTACGAATCGCCATCGAGCTAGGGGTCCGATGCCTCGACGCTCGCGGTGACTCGCAGCTTGTCATCGACCAAGTCATGAAGAACTCCCACTGCCGTGACCCGAAGATGGAGGCCTACTGCGATGAGGTTCGGCGCCTGGAAGACAAGTTCTACGGGCTCGAGCTCAACCACATCGCTCGGCGCTACAACGAGACTGCGAACGAGCTGGCTAAAATAGCCTCGGGGAGAACAACGGTTCCCCCGGACGTCTTCTCCCGAGATCTGCATCAACCCTCCGTCAAGATCGACGACACGCCCGAGCCTGAGGCACCCTCGGCCCAGCCCGAGGTAACCTCGGCGCAGTCCGAGGACCCCTCGGCTCGGCCCGAGGCACCCTCGGTTCGGCCCGAGGTACCCTCGGCCCCCGAGGGCGAAACGCTGCGCGTCGAGGGGGAGCAAAGCAGGGTCATGCCTGATCAAAATTGGCAGACCCTGTACCTACAATATCTCCACCGAGGAGAGCTACCCCTTGACCGAGCCGAAGCTCGGCGGTTGGCGCGGCGCGCCAAGTCGTTCGTGTTGCTGGGAGAAGGGAAGGAGCTCTACCACCACAGCCCTTCAGGCATCCTTCAGCGATGCATCTCCACCACACTCGGGGGCTTGCGGCCACCACGCAGCACCTCGAGCCCTTGTCGGAAATGCTTTCCGACAAGGTTTCTACTGGCCAACCGCGGTGGCCGACGCTACTAGAATTGTCCGCACCTGCGAAGGGTGTCAGTTCTACGCAAGGTAGACCCACCTGCCCGCTCAGGCTCTGCAGACAATACCCATCACATGGCCTTTTGCTGTGTGAGGTCTGGACCTCGTCGGCCCCTTGCAGAAGGCACCCGGGGGCTACACGCACCTGTTGGTCGCTATCGACAAATTTTCCAAGTGGATCGAGGTCCGACCCCTGAACAGCATCAGGTCCGAGCAGGCGGTGGCATTCTTCACCAACATCATCCATCGTTTCGGGGTCCCGAACTCCATCATCATCGACAACGGCACCCAGTTCACCGGCATAAAGTTCCTGGACTTCTGCGAGGATCACCACATTCGGGTGGACTGGGCCGCCGTAGCTCATCCCATGACGAATGGGCAAGTAGAGCGTGCCAACGGCATGATTCTACAAGGACTCAAGCCTCGGATCTACAACGACCTCAACAAATTCGGCAAGCGGTGGATGAAGGAACTTCCCTCGGTGGTCTGGAGCCTGAGGACAACACCGAGCCGAGCCACGGGCTTCACACCGTTCTTCCTAGTCTATGGGGCCAAGGCCATCTTGCCCACAGACCTGGAATACGGTTCCCCAAGGACGAGGGCCTATGATGACCAAAGCAACCAAGCTAGTCGAGAAGACTCACTGGACCAGCTGGAAGAGGCTCGGGATAAGGCCTTACTCCACTCGGCGCGGTACCAGCAGTCCATGCGACGCTACCACGCCCGAGGGGTCCGGTCCCGAGACCTCCAGGTGGGCGACCTGGTGCTTCGGCTGCGACAAGACGCCCGAGGGCGGCACAAGCTCACGCCTCCCTAGGAAGGGCCGTTCGTCATCACCAAGGTTTTGAAGCCCGGAACATACAAGCTGGCCAACAGCCAAGGCGAGGTCTACAACAACGCTTGGAACATCCAACAGCTATGTCGCTTCTACCCTTAAGATGTTTTCAAGTCGTTCATATACCTCGTCCTCATGCAAAGTTTAGTCATCAAGGAAGGGTCAGCCTTGCCTCGGCAAAGCCCGACCCTCCCTCGGGGGCTAAAAGGGGGGAACCCCCTCTGCGTCGAAATTTTCCTCGAAAAAAGGTTTTTTCTGCCAGAATGCTTTTCGTGCTCTTTGACTACTTCAAAAGTGGATCCTGAAAACGGCGGAGTACACGTAAGCAGCCAAGGCTGACCGAGCCGAGGGACTCCTGCGCCTCCGGGATACAGATACCTCACTCATCACCTTCTACGATAAGTAACTCGCGCTCGGATAAGTGACTCCGCGGACCGAACAAGTCTTCATGCTCGAGAAGCTCCTCTGCCGAAATGATTTTTCGAGCTTTCTCGACTGCGTCGGTGACAGAACCCCATGGACGGGTAAGAGTGCGCGTAAGCGGCAAGGCCGACCGAGCCGAGGGACTCCTACGCCTCCGGGATACGGACACCTCACTCATCACCTTCCGTGAGAAGCAACTCTCGCTCGCACAAACAGTTCTGTTACCGACAAAAAAGTCCAGATACTCGAAACAAGAGGAAAGGATACGCGGCTTTACAATACGGCGAGGGTGTGTTTCGGCCTCGGCGGCCGCAGAAAACACACGCTACAAGATAATCCGATCCTGCAGGCTCGGGTCTTGACGGCTAAAGGGAGCAGCAGCACCCTTGGCGTCGACAACACCTCTGGCGAAGTCCGACCTAGCCTCGGACGGCGACGCGGCCCAAGGGTCTCCGCTCTGAAGGACAACGACATCACCAAGCCCGGGCCATCGCCGCCAGGGTCTTCTCCAAGAATCTAGCCCGAGCAGGCGGCTCGGCCAGTCACCCCGGGGCCTCGGCTAGCTATCCCCCAAGGATATCGGCCCGGCCCGAGGCCTCGGCAGGTCAATCCCGGCGTCGGTCCCGCTAACGGACGACCCGGCCAGGCTCTGGCCGACCTGGTCATCTTTTCGAGCCAACTCTACCTCTGTTCGCGCTGGCACCGCTACCCCTGGCCTCGGCTCATCGAAGAGCGGCCAAGGGTTTCCTCCAACTAAGCAAGGGAAGCCTCGGACAACAAGGCTGACTGAGCCGAGGGACTCCTACGCCTCCGGGATACGGATACCTCACTCGCCACCTTTACACGGGGCAACTCACGCTTGGTGGAGCGGTTCAGATAACCAACAGGCGAGTCTTAGTGCTCGAAAATGGGAAAAAACACGGCTCCGTGCCGAATTTACATACATGTTCAGGCCTCGACAGCCGCAATGAACATAACACCGGCATTCGAAGTGCCATTACAAACGGAATCCGATTCCACCTCCGCAGGTATGAACAACCCCACTCGATGGGGGAAGGGCCTGCGGAGCAGCAGAAGACCGACGGGCGGCTCGCCGTCGTCCGCTCCGCCTGCAACGACAAAGGCCCCCGCTCCGGGTGGCCGAACTGCAGCAGCAAGGGCCTCAGGGCGGATGCTGCTGCAATCTCGCCCTCGCCCACGCCGACGCTCGAGGGGCGAGGACAAGTATAAAGAGCCGGAGACCCGAAGCGCGCATGGTGGCGGTGATCCCGTCGGCAACGGGGACTTCTCGAGCTGCCTCCACCTCGGCACCGACGACAGGGGCCGATAGCCCTCCGGCAGATCCCCACTCAGATCCTCCCGGGCGAGTGAGGCACCGACCTCCGTGTGGAGGCGCCGTACCGGTGCAAAGGGAGAACCGCCCCAGAACGCGAACGCCGCCCTGGTAGCGCGCGATATCTTGGGCGGTCCTCCCGTGCACACGGCGCGGCAGCCGCCTTCCGGCAGGAGGGGGCACCAGGAGCTAAGCCGACGAGCCCAACGCGCTGAGGCTGACGACGCCCGCCGTCGACCAGCCCCGCGTTGTCGAAGTCCGACCCGCCCGCAGGGCCAGTAAGCGCCCTCTCCCTCGAACGCCGAAGAAGAGGCCGACTCACGAACCCGCGCGGGAGGTAGAGCTCTGGCTCAACCCGGCCTCCACCCTAGCGGGGATGATGAACATCCTTGAAGCTGAGGGTGGGACCAAGATCATAGCCCGGCTTGCCTCTCCCCATCCAGGAGCTGGAGGTCACCGTCTTGGGTGACCATCGGCGGAGGGGTGCAGCCGGGCTGCATGATGAAAATCCTTGAAGCCGAACGACGGCTGAAAGGTACCAACTCCCGCGGAGTTGCATTCCTCCAACATCGAAGCAGAAAGACGGCGGATACCCCCCATCCGGGGGCTTGGAAGATGGAAAGACACGATGCATAAGGGAGTGCGAAGACACGGTCGCCTTCCAAGAGGGTCACTCTCCTTTTAGAGGCGACTCCCCCCACTTGCGTCCCCAGCCGTCGTGGGCTGAGTCTTCTCCAACATGCTCCAAGGTCCTCCCCCTACGGCGCGGGGGCTGGGTCCCGCACGTCATGCAAAGCCGGTTCAGAGTAGAAGAAGCCAAACCGCCTCGCGCGGTGCGTGCAACCGCCCAGCAGTTACGAGCGACTCTCCACTTTTGCCCAGACCAGCGGGCGAAAGGGCGGGCAGCCATGCAGGCGGCATGCAACCACGCCAAGTGGGCGCACTTCTCCGACTCCCAACACGCCCAACATGGAGGCCTAGATCCACGCGTCATGCAACCGGCGCGCCAAATGCTTCGCGCCTGTGACTGCACCGCCGCCTGCGCCACCACCGCGCCTCCTCGACTGCGGAACCAATACCGCGGCTCGAGGCGACCCAGCGCACGACCCAGCGGCTCCAGCCTGGCGCGACGGTCAATGCGGCCGGAAACGGGCCGGCAGTAATGGCGGTGGCAGGCGGGCAGGAGCAGCGGTCACGTCGTCAGCCAAGCTTACGTCCCATCCGGGGGCAGCGAGAGAACCCTCTCTCACGCCATGAGGACAACGCGCCCGTGACCCATTCCTCGAACGGCTCGCGCACGCGCAACGGCTACCCTGCGAACTACTCGCCTCGTCGCATTAACTCCGCGGCGGGACACGCAGTGCCTCTGGCAGGAGAAGCGAGCGACGCTTCGCCTTCGCCGTAATGACCGCGTCAAAAAAGGTACACCACGTCGTTCGATTTCGTATCCTTTTCCTTTTTTCCTCTTCCTCTCTCTTGCAACAGGGACCAGGAAAGGGGGATACCCCGAAAAGGATCCTTCCCTGGGAAGGAACCAGGCTCCGAGCCTCCCTACTGATCAGAGGTTCGAAGGCTGGCCCCTCGGAAGGGTTCAACAGCCGCCTCAGAGCACGTGGGCTCCACACCCACTACTGGTCAGAGGTTCGAAGGCCAGCCCCTCGGAAGGGTTCAACGGCCGCCTCAGGCTACTCGGGCTCCGCGCCCACTACTGATCAGGGGTTCGAAGGCTGGCCCCCGAAGGGTTCACAGCCGCCTCAGACACAGAGCGAGGGATGACCATGGGTACGTTCGATACATAACCGAGGCTCGGGCTGCGCTCCCGAGGTACCCTAGGACATTTCCGAGACCAGCAGGAACGATCTTGTAACGGAATCCCATCAGAGGGAGGCATCGAGCCCTCGGACCCCGTCGCCAGGGGACCGGGTCCGACAGATCACCCGCAGGTACTTTTGGGCGCGCCTCTGGGCCCCTAGCCGACCCCTAACGAATGGGGCACGGACGTCCATTCGGATCACCCGCCTGCAGCTCACCGGAGACACCATGTTCGGCGCCCACCGAGGGCAACATGGCGCTCTCTGAAAGCTCTCTTGTGAGTTTTGGTGTTTGGATGACAACTCAATTAAAGGACTAACAAGTGTACTAAGTGTTGAACAGGTGCTTAAGGTAAAGTCTACAAGGTTCAACACAAGTGAACAAATGTGATGGTCCAAGAACTAGATTATGGATACATAATGGACATCACAAGTAAGATGGACATTGCATAAAGTGAGACTCGGGTGCGTAGCTCGGAGACAACTGATCAAGCCAAGGACGGAGGCAAGAAGAGCTTCGAGGTACCAAGTGCACGGGAGAAGGTCAAGGAGGCTGAGGAACCCAAAGCCAAGGGTGAAGAAGGAGGCTTGCAAAGTCAAGGGTGATCGAGTTGAGAACAGCTATGGCACATCAAGGATCACTACATAAGGACATGACTTACAGCCAATGAGGTAACAACTGCAGTTATGTGGTGTAAGTCATAAGGCTCAATATCAAGCTCTAAGGAGGAGATCAAGGTCACTAGAAGGTGAACAAGTGTCAAAACCAGAACTGGAAGCAGCCCAAAAGAGCTAAGTTCACCTTGATCTTTAGTTTGGGTTGTTCCTATGTTTGGAGATGTTCTATGTGACCTTTACAGGATGTTGGAGCCAAGTAATGTCAATCTAGATCAAGTCAAGCCGACTTGATGATTTATGAGTCCAACATCAAAGCTCAAGCATGTGAAATGCTATAGATTTAATGATTAAGAGAAGGTATGTTTCTATACTTAGTACATTGGTTTTGTGGACTAATATACTTGTCTAAGTGTTAGAAACAGAAAGAAGAAGAAAAGAAGAGAGGTGCAAAGGGCTTGGCTATGTACAGCCAAGGCAGCTCAGTCTGGCACACCGGACTGTCCGGTGGTGCACCGGACAGTGTCCGGTGCGCCAGGCTGGCTCGAGCGAACTGGCCGCTCTCGGGAATTCACCGGCGACGTACGGCTATAATTCACCGGACTGTCTGGTGTGCACCGGACTGTCCGGTGAGCCAACGGTCGGCCGGGCCAACGGTCGGCCGCGCGATCTGCGCGGGACACGTGGCCGAGCCAACGGCTAGATGGAGGCACCGGACTGTCCGGTGTGCACCGGACATGTCCGGTGCACCAACGGCTCCAAGACTGCCAACGGTCGGCTTCGCCATAAAAGGAAAGAAATCGGGCACCGGACAGTGTCCGGTGTGCACCGGACTGTCCGGTGTACCACCCGACAGAATGCTGATATTGCCTTCCAAATGAAGTCCAACGGCTCCTAGGCCCCTTGGGTCTATAAAAGGGACTCCTAGGCGCCTCCAAGAGGTGCACAAGTGCAGCCAACAAGTGTAGACATCACTCGGATCAATTCTCGCTCTCCCTCTTGTGTGTAACTCTATAGTTTGTGTAGAAGGCACAACTATAAGCCTTAAGAGAGAGAGGAGAAGTGCTGCTTAGAGCTAGAGCAAGGTCTTGAGCGTATCGTTACTCTGCCGGGGTGCTGCCAAGAAGTTTGTAAGCAGCCACGGTTCTGTTGTAACCCCACACAATAGTGAAAGGCTCTATCTGTCATACTGACAGATCTGAGCAAACGGAGGAAGGAGTTGAAATAGACTCCAAGCCCAGGTGTGGCTAACTCCAACGAGGACTAGGCAAGCATTTCAGGCTTGGCCGAACCTCGGGATAAATCCTTGCGTCTGTGTGCTCTGTTCTGTATTGTACTCTGACTCTCTGTCTTACTCGCTTATATATCTGCACTTCACTACTTACTTGTGGTACTAGCTTTCCTTGAAGTGCAAGATATTCGTAAGACAGGAACTTCAATTCCACTGCAACCTACTCGAAGGATTCTTCACTCCACTGCGATCCTGTCTTCGAGTAGAGTAAGATTTAAGTTTTAAAGTGATAATTTTTATTCGCCTATTCACCCCCCCTCTAGGCGACATCTAGATCCTGTTCCCGGGCCAAAGGGAACTTTCAATTGGTATCGGAGCTAGGCCTCTCCAGTGTGGGCTTAGCCGTCCGGAGATAACGATGTCGTCACAAGAGGTAACTGTAGAACTTCTTTTAGGCGATGGCTCTAATTACAAATCTTGGTCCGTTTCTATTTATAATGCTTTCATGAGTGTTGATCCTGATTTGAGATGGATCTTTAGTAGAAGTATTTTTCCATCTGATATTAGTAAAAATCCCTCTAATGATGAACTAAGATGCTTATCTCTCAATCACCGTGCTTGCAACATCTTAGTTGATTCTCTATCTAGAGGTGCCTATTTTGCCATCATGAGTAGTGATAGTGATCTATTTGTTGACGCTCATGATTTATGGAATAGGATTAAAGAAAAATATTTTGTGGCAAACTGTGATGCTCCTACTCCCTATATTACTTGTGATACTAACCATTCAAAGGGAGAAGAACAAGAACGATGGCGCTCAAACGATGAATCCACCTCGTCGACAGGTTCGTTCTCCACTAATGATAAATGTTTTCTTGTTAACAATGACGGTGGAGACAAAAGCCATGATGAGGAGGAATATGAGGATGATAGCGAGGATGAATCTTCATCACCTCAAGGTACATTTTCCTATTTGGCTTCCACTGACATTTATGACAGGGAAAATGAGACCGATGATGTGGAAGAAGAGGAGATTCACCGTTTCTACATCCATCTCAACAAAAAGGACAAGGCACTCTTGGTTAAGTTGTTGAGAAGGAACAAGGAACAAGGCGAGACGCTTCTCAGGCTAGAAGAGTCCCTCATCAAAACCAACAACAGCCTGGAGAAGATGACCAAAGAACATGAGGAGCTAAAGTGCTCTCATGATGATTTGGTCCAAAGGTATGAATATGTTTTAATTGAGCAAAGAAATAGTCATGATGCATTATCTAATATTGCTCAACTTAAAACGGAAAACTCTATGCTTAAGAGTCAAGTAGAAACAATGGACTTAGAAAAACGTGCTCTAGGTAAAAAGTATGATATGTTGTCATATTCTCATAATAAACTAGTTGATGACCATATCATGCTTAATGTTGCTCATGAGGTTATAATTGCAAACTTAAATTCATGTGAACCTCATTCTCGCACGTGTGCGCATTTGAATTGTATATCATCATGTGCTAACCCCTGTTGCTCAAAAGAAAGCCAATCATTGATTGAGCAACAAGTTTTAGGGTCACAAAAGAAATTCTGTGGGAATAAGAAACAACGACAACTGAGGAGAAGACGCTTAGCTCAACTCTCTCAAGATATCCACGGGCGCGTGGTGAAGAAGCTTGAGAAAGGAAAAACTACAGCAAGTGTTAAGCTCAATAAGAAGAATGTTCCCAAAGCTATAAATGAATAAATCAACATGAACGAGGAAAAAGGTAAAAATTCAATTAGTCATGTTGTTTGTACTAATCATCTCTCCATGTCCTTCAAGCACAAAAAGGGAAGAGGAAAAAGGAGGTGTTTCAAATGCAAGGAGATAGGCCACCTCATCGCATCCTGTCCGTACAAAGACAAGGATGAAGGGACAAGAAGTTGCTTTGGATGCAACAATAAGGACCACATTATCACTTCATGTCCGGTCATGAAGAATCAAGGATGTGCATCCTCCAAGATGACCCTCACCAAGGAAAATGACAAACAGCAAGCGTCATGTCAGGTTGAGCGACGCTTCTGCTACAAGTGTGGTGAGCAGGGTCATATATCAAAGGTATGTTATAAAGGTAAGATTCCTAAAGAAGTGAATGTGTGTCAATCTCATTCACTTAGGAGACCCAAATCATACACTTGTGCTAGATCTATAATGAGATCACCTAGAACTAGCACAAAGGCCATTTGGGTACCAAAGGCACATTTAGATGATCATTATGGACCCATCCCGAGATGGGTACCAAACTATGCTAACTAGACCATGCAGGTGCCTTGAGATGGACTGGAGACCATGGGAGAGATTAAGACGATTATCTAAAACTCTATGCCTAAGCTGTTAATTGTTTTGGTGTTTATTGACCCAAGGTTGAATTATTGTGAAACACTAATCCCATGTTCATCTCAAGTGAAATAAGGTGTATAGGTCCTGAATCATTATTGGTGAATCAAGTAAAGGACCTTGATGAGAATCTACAACATGCTCTCCAAAGGACGGTACCCCGTGTATTTTAAGTACATAATTACAATTTAGTATTGCTCTTAAGTTGGCTTGTTGTGCTACCTATCTTTGGAGTAGTTATGCTTTATGATTGTCTGTGTTAAATGAATCATAATGATGTTTGCTTAATCATGACTGATGCTATATAGGATATATCTTTTGAATCATTCATGGGTAGCTATTTCATTTGTTATATCCACAACGATTAACTCTCTTGGTGTATATGGATAAACCTGTAACTTTTTGTAAGTCATGCTATGTGCAAATATGACATTTTGTTTAGTGCATGTTCACATGATTACCCTAGTTTAGTATTGTGTGAATTTCAAATCCATGTCGTGCCCTTTTGAGCTATGAGGTGTGTGAGCAAAAGGAGTCCTGAATTGGTGATAACAAGTGCTCTCATAAAGGCAAAGGTATGGAAAATGAAGCTATGCAATTTCATTAAATATTCTTGAAATTCCATTCATTGTGATCATAGCTATGTTCTTGTCTTTCAATTGGTAATATCTTGGTTTAGGTAATTTATGCCTTTAAAATGTTGTTTCTTCTGTGCATCTAAGAAACCTTCTTAATCATGACATGCTTAGATATTTCGCTTTATATACATGATTGTATTGATCTTCAATTGGTATATGCAATGATAGTTAAATATGAAGCATGTACAGGTTGAGTAAATGTTAGACTTCCGTGAGTATTCAATTGGCTTAGGTGTCACTGAGGCGTGCATTGCTGTATTTAGTCAACCTTTCATTCAGCCTTCAATTGGTGTTAAGTGGCGTTTCATTTGATATTCAAATTGGCATCTTTGGGTGATGAAAGTGGTAGAGTATGCCTTGACCAAGGTATGTTGTGATCCTCTAGTTCTAAGGAAGCTAGAATGTGCAAAGTGCAAGTCATTCAAATACTTGATGCACAACTTGAGGGGGAGCACACATAACTTGTGTCTTTTGAGACTAACTGTTTCTTGAGTGATCTTGTATAGTCTCTAGGTGGAAAAGAGAAGATAAGCAAGAAATGGAGCAATCTGGACTTGGGTACCTCTGTAAGTCAAGAAATTGGTATCTCAAGTTGTGAGTAAGTGCATATCTTTAGATTGCTCATGCTCTATAATATCTGGTGATAATAGATGCTTAAATATCATGGAGCCATGATAATAAATGAACTTTGCAATTGGTATCTTTCAATTGGTAGCCGTAATAGTTCGCTTCAATTGACATATTTTGATAATCATGAGAATAGAAGTTTCTTCTTGTGCCCAATACTATAACTTGTTCTAAGTTTGATGTCTTAGCAACAAGAAAAAAGTAAGGATAAAGAATCAGGAACAAGTGTGAAGAAGCTCTTGAGAGATTAGATACTTTCAAGATGGGAAGTACACTACAACATGGTAAAGGTACAAAGGGAGTATTAATCTTTTTGCATATATGTATCTTGCCTAAATGTTGATCGGGCATATGCTCAATAAGTAAGGGGGAGTTTGGATAGTCGTTTTCCTCCTTAACACCCTGCTGTCCCTTGACATCATCATATATTCTTGCTTGAGTATGGTTTTTGGTGTTTGATGTCAAAGGGGGAGAATTTGTGTATTAAAGCTTATCTCAACCTGAGAGGAAAGCTTATCCTAATGGGTGATGTGTTAGTTTGAGCTTTGCCAAGTATGATATTCATATGTTTCTTGCAATGTTGCTCATATGGACTAGTGTTTCCGCTGTGATGAATTATTTGGCTTCTATAGTGTAATAGATAGCCATGTGGTTAATGGTGCTTTAAGATTGTCTTAAATTAGTGTCTTAGTTTAAATTGGTATCTTAATGATGAATAGTGGTAGGTTGATATTCCTGTGATATATCCACTATTTTGAATGGTGTTTAACTCTGATTATGTGCATTTGTGTGTTATAGCATCATGGTTTGAATCTTGTCTCAATGCTTCCTAAAAGGTGCTAAGGTGTAAAAATGTTTCGAACTGCCTAAGTATATGCAAATTGGCGTCTGAGGCCAAAATTAGGTTCTTGAAGTAAGCACATATTTAGGGGGAGCATTCTATAAACTTAGAATTCAAAATTTGTGCTTCAAATCTTATTCTTATGTAAGCTTTAATTGTGTTGCCATCAATCACCAAAAAGGGGGAGATTGAAAGCTCTCTTGTGAGTTTTGGTGTTTGGATGACAACTCAATTAAAGGACTAACAAGTGTACTAAGTGTTGAACAGGTGCTTAAGGTAAAGTCTACAAGGTTCAACACAAGTGAACAAATGTGATGGTCCAAGAACTAGATTATGGATACATAATGGACATCACAAGTAAGATGTACATTGCATAAAGTGAGACTCGGGTGCGTAGCTCGGAGACAACTGATCAAGCCAAGGACGGAGGCAAGAAGAGCTTCGAGGTACCAAGTGCACGGGAGAAGGTCAAGGAGGCTGAGGAACCCAAAGCCAAGGGTGAAGAAGGAGGCTTGCAAAGTCAAGGGTGATCGAGTTGAGAACAGCTATGGCACATCAAGGATCACTACATAAGGACGTGACTTACAGCCAATGAGGTAACAGCTGCAGTTATGTGGTGTAAGTCATAAGGCTCAATATCAAGCTCTAAGGAGGAGATCAAGGTCACTAGAAGGTGAACAAGTGTCAAAACCAGAACTGGAAGCAGCCCAAAAGAGCTAAGTTCACCTTGATCTTTAGTTTGGGTTGTTCCTATGTTTGGAGATGTTATATGTGACCTTTACAGGATGTTGGAGCCAAGTAATGTCAATCTAGATCAAGTCAAGCCGACTTGATGATTTATGAGTCCAACATCAAAGCTCAAGCATGTGAAATGCTATAGATTTAATGATTAAGAGAAGGTATGTTTCTATACTTAGTACATTGGTTTTGTGGACTAATATACTTGTCTAAGTGTTAGAAACAGAAAGAAGAAGAAAAGAAGAGAGGTGCAAAGGGCTTGGCTATGTACAGCCAAGGCAGCTCAGTCTGGCACACCGGACTGTCCGGTGGTGCACCGGACAGTGTCCGGTGCGCCAGGCTGGCTCGAGCGAACTGGCCGCTCTCGGGAATTCACCGGCGACGTACGGCTATAATTCACCGGACTGTCCGGTGTGCACCGGACTGTCCGGTGAGCCAACGGTCGGCCGGGCCAACGGTCGGCCGCGCGATCTGCGCGGGACACGTGGCCGAGCCAACGGCTAGATGGAGGCACCGGACTGTCCGGTGTGCACCGGACATGTCCGGTGCACCAACGGCTCCAAGACTGCCAACGGTCGGCTTCGCCATAAAAGGAAAGAAATCGGGCACCAGACAGTGTCCGGTGTGCACCGGACTGTCTGGTGTACCACCCGACAGAATGCTGATATTGCCTTCCAAATGAAGTCCAACGGCTCCTAGGCCCCTTGGGTCTATAAAAGGGACTCCTAGGCGCCTCCAAGAGGTGCACAAGTGCAGCCAACAAGTGTAGACATCACTCGGATCAATTCTCGCTCTCCCTCTTGTGTGTAACTCTATAGTTTGTGTAGAAGGCACAACTATAAGCCTTAAGAGAGAGGAGAAGTGCTGCTTAGAGCTAGAGCAAGGTCTTGAGTGTATCGTTACTCTGCCGGGGTGCTGCCAAGAAGTTTGTAAGCAGCCACGGTTCTGTTGTAACCCCACACAATAGTGAAAGGCTCTATCTGTCATACTGACAGATCTGAGCAAACGGAGGAAGGAGTTGAAATAGACTCCAAGCCCAGGTGTGGCTAACTCCAACGAGGACTAGGCAAGCATTTCAGGCTTGGCCGAACCTCGGGATAAATCCTTGCGTCTGTGTGCTCTGTTCTGTATTGTACTCTGACTCTCTGTCTTACTCGCTTATATATCTGCACTTCACTACTTACTTGTGGTACTAGCTTTCCTTGAAGTGCAGGATATTCGTAAGACAGGAACTTCAATTCCACTGCAACCTACTCGAAGGATTCTTCACTCCACTGCGATCCTGTCTTCGAGTAGAGTAAGATTTAAGTTTTAAAGTGATAATTTTTATTCGCCTATTCACCCCCCCTCTAGGCGACATCTAGATCCTGTTCCCGGGCCAAAGGGAACTTTCACTCTCCCCCCCTCCTCCTTGTGGAAAGGCGACGCAGGGGCGTATGTAAAAAAGTCGAGTCTGTCCCTGATCGCCCTCTCGCCCTGTGCAGAGGCTCGGGGGCTGCTCTCGCAAACCCGGCTCCGGCCAAACCGTTGACAACGTCAACATACCAGCCCGAGAACTTGGGACCCGACTGTACACCCGGGCTATGGCCAGCTCGCATGAGGGAACGACCAGACCAGCCAAAGCATTACGCACGGCGTTAAGACCTCGGAGGAGTCAAACTACTCCTCCGAGGCCTCGGGGGCTACACCCGGCGGGTGCGCTCGCGCGCACCCACCGGAACAAAACGCAACCGAGAAAGGCTGGTCCCCTTGCAAAAAAAGTGCGACGAAAGCCTCCAAGCGAGTGCTAACACTCCCTTTGAGGCTCGGGGGCTACTGTCGGGGACCATAATTAGGGGTACCCTCAAGGCTCCTAATTCTCAGCTGGTAACCCCCATCAGCACAAAGCTGCAAAGGCCTGATGGGTGCGATCAAGTCAGAGATCAGTCCATTCGAGGGACTCGATCACGCCTCGCCCGAGCCTAGCCTCGGACAAGGGCAGCCGACCCCGGAGGATCTCCGCCTCGCCCGAGGCCCCCCTTCCAGCGACGAACACGCTCCCGGCTCGCCCGAGGCCCTGTCTTCACCAATAAGCAACCCCGACCAAATCGCAGGAGCATTTAATGCAAAGGTGGCCTGGCACCTTTATCCTGACGCGCGCCCCTCAGCTGACAGAGCCGAAGTGACCGCCGTCACTTCGCCACACCACTGACCGGTCTGACAGAAAGACAGCGCCACCTGCGCCGCCCCGACTGCGGTGCCGCTTGACAGAGTGAGGCTGACAGGCAGTCAGGCCCCGCCGCACGCCATAGGAAACTCCGCTCCGCCCGACCCAGGGCTTGGACTCGGGCTAAGCCCCGGAAGACGGCGAACTCCGCTCCGCCCGACCCAGGGCTCGGACTCGGGCTAAGCCCCAGAAGACGACGAACTCCACTCCGCCCGACCCAGGGCTCGGACTCGGGCTAAGCCCCGGAAGACGGCGAACTCCGCTCCGCCCAACCCAGGGCTCTAACTTGGGCTCAGCCCCAGAAGACGACGAACTCCGCTCCGCCCAACCCAGGGCTCGGACTTGGGCTCGGCCCCAGAAGACGACGAACTCCGCTTCGCCCGACCCCAGGACTCCAATTCCGCCCTGGCCTCAGCCGACGGCCTCCGCCTCGCCCGACCCGAGGCTCGGACTCGGCCTCGGCCACGGAAGACGGACTCGACCTCGACCTCGGAGGAGCCTCCACATCGCCCAGCCTAGGGCACGGACCAGCCATGTCAACAGGAGGCGCCATCATTACCCTACTCCAAGCTGACTCAGGCTACGGGGAACAAGACCGGCGTCCCATCTGGCTCGCTTCGCCAGATAGGCGATGATGGCGCCCCGCACGGTCCCTGACGATGGCGGCTCTCGGCCCCCTTACGGAAGCAAGAGGACGTCAGCAAGGACTCGACGGCCCCGACAGCTGTCCCTCCGCCAGGCTCCACCACTCCTCCGACAGCCAGGACATCACACACAAACCGGGCGCCAAAATCTCTCCGGCCGCCACGATGGCGTGTACTTAGGGCACTAGCTCTCCGCTAGACACGTAGCACTCTGCTACACCCCCATTGTACACCTGGATCCACTCCTTACGCCTATAAAAAGAAGGACCAGGGCCCTCTCAGAGGGGGTTGGCCGCGCGGGGACGAGGATGAGACGGGCGCTCGCGTGAGGCCACTCGCTCCTTCCCCCGTGTGGACGCTTGTAACCCCCTACTGCAAGCGCACCCGACCTGGGCGCGGGACGAACACGAAGGCCGCGGGATTTCCACCTCTCTCACGCCCAACTCCGGCCACCTCGCTCTCCCCCCTTCGCGCTCGGCCTCGCGTCGACCCATCTGGGCTGGGGCACGCAGCGACACTTCACTCGTCGGCTCAGGGACCCCCCGGTCTCGGAACGCCGACAGGTGGCACACCGGACAGTCCGGTGCGCCAGACCAGAGAGCACTTTGGTTTCCTTTGCTCCTATCTTTTGAGCCCTTTCTTTTGACTTTGTATTGGTTTGATGTGAACCTTTGGCACCTGTAGAACATTTATTCTAGAGCAAACTAGTTAGTCCAATTATTTGTGTTGGGCAATTCAACCACCAAAATCATTTATGAAAAGGTTTGACCCTATTTCCCTTTCAATCTCCCCCTTTTTGGTGATTGATGCCAACACAAACCAAAACAAATATATAAGTGCAGAATTGAACTAGTTTGCATAAATTAAGTGCAAAGGTTGCTTGGGGTTAAACCAATATATTATTTTTACTAGATATGCATGGATGGTTTTCTTCTTATTATTCAAGATTTTGGACCATGCTTGCACCACTAGTTTTGTTTTTGCAAATTCTTTGTAAAATTCTTTTCAAAAACCTTTTGCAAATAGTCAAAGGTACATGAATAAGATTGAAAGAAGCATTTTCAAGATTTGAAATTTTCTCTCCCTGTTTCAAATGCTTTTCCTTTGACTAAAACAAAACTCCCCCTCAATGAAATTCTCCTCTTAGTGCTCAAGAGGGTTTTACAAATTTTGAAGATACTAGACTTTCTCCCCCTTTTGAACACAATAAGATATCAATTTGAAAACTTCATGTTTTTAAAATTCGTTGGTGGTGCGGTCTTTTTGCTTTGGGCTAATACTTTCTCCCCCTTTGGCATGAATCGCCAAAAAACGGATACTTGTGAGTGAAATATAAGCCCTTTTTGCTTTCTCCCCCAATGGCAAACAAATAAATTTGAGTGAAGATTATACCAAAGTGGAGAACTATGCGGAATACGGGCAAAGAGTAGATAATACCGATGGAGTTGAGTGGAAGCATCGTCTTTGCCGAATACTCTATTTTCCTTTCAATTCTATGACTAAGCATAAGATAACACTTGAAAACACATTAGTCATAGACATAAAGAGATATGATCAAAAGATATATCAAATAAGCATAGTCATAGTTCTATATAATATAGATTGCTCCCCCTAAATACGTGCCTTGAGTGGAATACAAATTTTGGCGTTAAATGCCAAGTGCGCATAGTTAGGTTAATGAGATCATGTCTATATCATAGAGAAAGTGAAGTGCATTGTGTCATAGTATAAGTGTGATGCTCATGTCAGTTTATGCACTTATGAAAGCATGTTATAAACATCTTAAACATTTTCCCTTAAGGATTTCAAAGAGGCTTAAGGACCATCCGCCTTTGGAACAAAGGCAGCTTATCCTCGTTACAAGGTTAAGCTTTAAGCTCTTTGACAATAAAATCACTTCATCTAGTTTTAATGTTTGTGAGGTTAAACTAGGTATGAAGCAGGGCTAATGCATGGACATGCTTTCTCTTCCTTTTATACAAGATATGCAAAGAAAGTATAGAAAAGGAAGATTTAGGTACAAGTTTAAACGAAAGGAAGTTGTTTTACCCTTTTGTACCTTCACATAGAGACGCTCTCTTCATTGTGCTTTGTCCTTAGTCTTAGTTGCTTAAGACCTATACTCAAGACAATATATGGAAATATTTTGCACAAGAGAGAGTTCTACAACTAGTGATCCTTTTCTAAGTCATTGTTAGCATATATCAAATGGATCACAAATTGCATAAATGTATCATGAATTCTCCTTTTAACTTAGTGTACATCAAGAGAGATATCGATTGATAGTATATGTTGGGGACTTGTTCTCAAATGCTATGAGTTAAGAACAAGGCAACACAAAAAATGTTAAACGTTAAAGTCCTTCATCCTTCGAAGCTTTATTTCCCTTGGGATAAAATGATTTTCGGACGAAGGTTATGAAGGACAAACCTTCATCAACACAACATATCATAATGAAAAAGGAATCATATGAAATACAAGGGATAACATAAACAATTATGTATAATTATCAACTTATTTCTATATTATCATTATAGAAAAATAGAAATGATATCAAATTACAATTGTACCTTCGGCTCGAAAGAAGGTAAAAGTACAAGCGTGACGCAAAAGTAAATGCCAAGTCAGCGTGAACAGTACGGGAGTACTGTTCACCTATTTATAGGCACGGGACGCAGCCCATGTAAAATTACATCCATGCCCTTTACATTTGGTAGTAATTCTATAGTAATCCACCGAGGTCTGAATAGCCTTTTCATCTTTAAGTCAGTTTCATTTTCTGCTATCACGCCGAAGCTTTCCTGCTCACAGCTTCGGCGCTGTATCAACCTTCGTATTCTTTGGGCTTCTCCTACTGTGATACCGATTCGAGTCCGAAGATACCTGTTCACACATTATACTCCCGAAACATTGTTTAAATCATATTTTTGAGGACCTTCGGAAGCCGAAGGCCCCCAACAGTAGCCCCTCGCAATATTAATTTGTTAGAATGATAAATTTAGATTGCGACATGGACGAAGGCCTTAAGCCGAAGGTCCGAAAAAACACCTTCCCTTTGCTAGAATAGCAACATTCACTGACAAGTGGGGTCTTCCAATTTTTAATGCACTGGGCGTATAAATAAGAGCATACCACGAGCTCATTTGGTACGTTTTCTTGCCATCTGCTCTTGCTTACTCAATTTTTAGCTCTTGCGCACCAACACTTGCTTGGCTTTTTAAGTTTTTAAGCTTCAGCTTTGAAAGCAGTTTTTAGCATTTCCGAAGATGTCTGAAGATAAAAGGGCTACTGCCGAGATGAAGCTGAGTCTCTCTGAAGAGAAAAACCTGGGGTTTCTTGAAGCAATGTCGAAGACAAATACAGAAAAGATCACCAAAGAGATTTTAGAAGGTTTATCTGAAGATACTAATGACAGCGACAGTTATGATATGGATAGCGGTGGTGAAGACTCCGAAGATCGCCCTTGGCGACCAAGCCATGCGGTTTTCGGCAAATCAAGTATCAAAGAAAATCATCTTGTCAACATGAGGGGAAGATATTTCCGGGACTTGTCCATTGTGAGGGCCGACGAAGGAGAGAAGACTTGTTCGACTCCTGAGGAAAATGAAGTCGTAGTGTTCCGAAGCTTTTTGAAAGCTGGACTACGATTTCCCCTGAGCAGCTTTGTCGTAGAAGTACTGAAAATATTTGAAATCTATCTTCACCAACTTACCCCCGAAGCAATCATAAGGATGAATATCTTCGTGTGGGCCGTGAGAAACCAAGGTCTGGAACCTGATGCGAAAAGTTTCTGCAACATACACGAATTGTTATACGAGACAAAACCCTGGGGTAAGGAGCAGTATCACAATAATTTCGGCTGCTATAGTTTCGTCTCTCGGTCCGGGTCAAGCTGTCCCGTGCCAACCTTTCGGAAGAGATGGCCCGGCGACTGGATGACAGAATGGTTTTATGTGAAGAATGACCTGAAAACACGGGAAGATATTAAAGGTATAATTATGCGCCCTATTTGGCAACGCTTCGGCCTGCGGAAGCCGAAGGTTGAAATGAACGAAGCTGCCGAAGAATGCCAGAGAGCCTTCGGAGTTATTTGCTCTTTTATTGGAACGAGAGATTTGGTTCAAGAGCATATTGCCTTCAGGGTATGGCCGCTCGCGGAAAAATGGGAAATGCCGCAAGAGACCATAAAGGAGGCTGACGAAGGTGGACTTATCAGGCTGAAGTATACTTTCAAGTTTGGAGATAAATTTGTTGAGCCAGATGATGACTGGCTAAAAAGCATTGAAAATTTAAGTGATGAACTACTCGGGGTTTATTCAAAGGCCGAAGATACTGCATTGTCAGCAGCCTTCGGAGGCTGGAAAAAGAAAAGACTGAACCGAGTGTTTGACGCAATTGGGTTCGTGTACCCCGACTACCACTATCCAGCGCGGGGTCAAAAAAGAAAAAACGCAGCTTCTGCACAAGAAACTGCTTCAGCCGCTCCTAGCGAGCCAGCGCCGAAGAGACAAAGGGTAAAGGTTCTCACACACCGGCCACGCTACATTGAACCAGCTACAGTGCCTGAATTCGCCGGCGAAACCTCTTCGGCCACCGAAATTAAAGAACCAACTTCAGTGCCGAAGATCGAAGAAAAAACTGAAGCACCCTCAGCAAAGAAAGCAGAAAAACCGAGAACTGAAGGAACGAAAATATTGGAAATTTTAAGTCCTTCAGCAAGTGTTGAGACAATAAAAAACCAAAAGGGCCCAGCGGTGACCCCGAAAAGAAAAAGAATGGTCAATGTGCTAGATGTTCTGGAGACAATTAAGTCCTCAAGCACGACTCCGAAGAAGATTGTTGAAACTTCCGAAGCGGAAACTAAAATCTTTGATACTAAAGCTCCAAAACAACAAACTGAGACTGAAACTGGGCCTTTAGAGCCCACGAAGGTAAAACCCTTGGAAACCGAGGAAGAAAAAATAACGGAGCCAATTCTTGAGGAAATCAGTGCTGTTGCCCCCGAAGCATCCCCCAAAGTCCTTGATTATATTGTTCGACATGCTTCGGGGAAAAAGTTATCAGAAGAAGAAGTTTTTGAAGCTAATCACTATGCCAAAGAATTGAAATATCCGAAGGGGACACTAGTGTTCAATGGTACAAATGAAGAAGATTTCCTATACTGCGTCCCGGATAACAAAGAATTACTCGTCTGCCGAGAAATGGCCCGAAGCATGGGGTTTCCGAAGCTGGAGGCTGGCCTCTGCGTGATGACAAAGGACGATCTTGCGGACAGCCTTGCGTATAATAGCCTGAAGGTACGAGATCTGCGCATTTGGAAACTTTATGATTTGAAATTTATTCTTTTATTCTTATACTAACTATTTTACATATAGGGTTTAATTCTAAGCAACGCGCTGAGAGCGCAAAAGAATGCCGAAGACGAGAGCTATGAAATTGCTTTCAACAACCTTCGAACAGAGGTGATCAAACTAAGAAACGAAGCCTTGGAAAAGGACAAAATTCTAGTTACATTGGTGGATAAAATAAAGGAGAACGAAGCTGCCTCGAAGGCACAAGCTGCAGCCCAAAAGCACGAGATTGACGATCTTCGGAAGCAATTAGCCCGAGCTAAAGAAGAACGCATACTTGAAGAAACGAAGCGAGAACTTAGCGACCAATGGGCAAGTCATTTAGAAGGAACTGTTGAAGAGCTTCGTTCATCCAAGAAAAGATGCTATGACAAATCTATGGAGTGTGTTAAGAAAATGAAAGCTAGCTTCGCCAGCGTTGGCGCATTCTCGAGCGAAGAAAACTTTACAAGAGGCAACCCCGAAGGTCCCATTGAATGGATTAATCACGAAGCTGAGGCCTTTGAGGAAATTTTAAATAGTCGCGGAGACATATGCGCTTTTTCGGGTGCCAGGGGGATTGCCACCATTTTGGAAAGGAAAGGCTGCGAACATGTAAAAATTTTAGCACAATCCGAAACTGCCTTGTCCTTTGAAGATGCTAAAGACCCTTCAGCTAAAGCTAGCATGGTTGGTGGAAAATTTTTCACCGATATCTGGGATAATGGTGGCCGAGAAATGGCCCGAGAAATTATCCAAAAAAGCGAAAAAGGCATCCATGATGCTAGAAAAGTGGCCGAGGCTGCTGAGAAAAGCGCAGAGCCCGAAGGGCGAATAGGTATTAACTAATGGTTTTTATTGTGTTGTAATTTTTGATTTCAAACTTCGTTCGTCAATTGTAATAGCAATGTAGCCGTATCCTGTCCTCCCTCAGATCCTGCTAAAACGTCTCTAGGCCCTCACCCGAAGGAAGACGATGAAATCAAAAAGATGGCCGAAGCTATCATGGATCAAGTTGTCAATCAACTCCTGAACGAAGCTGCGGAAGTAGTACTTAGGGAAGACTAGGTGCTATTGTAAAAACATCTGAAATGTAATATGTGTAATATCTTGTAACCCTGAACGTAATATACTTGTTTTTTTTATGGTTCAATTCTTTACGATGCATGAAATTTTACATGCGTACCGTTTTTGAGTCTTCGACGAAAAAACACCTTCCCTTCTTTTCATGCTTCGTGAAGAAGAATTTTCATTTATCAGAACAATATCCATAGTGTTCTGATGAAGAATGTCCAGGCTTCGTGAAAATATTTTCCGAAGCTACACTCCGAAAATCAATATTGTATCTCCTTGTGACTTAGCATGATTTTCCCTTTTTCAAAGCATTTTTCCGAAGATCGATATTGTGCCCCCTTCTTGTGCCATATGCAGCATGATGTATGATGCTTATGCTATGCGAAATGATGTGATGATGTTATGTTATGTAAAATGGTACTTATTCCGAAGATACACGCACATCCCTGCAATAAAACACATAATCTTTTTAAATCAGCGTTGACTTTTCGCTGCAAGCCTCCCTTAGGAGCTTCTTCGCCTTTTACTTCAGCGGAATCAGCGTTTATTTTTCGCTGTAAGCCTCCCTTAGGAGCTTCTTCGCCTTTTACTTTCGGCGGTATTCGCGTTGACTTTTCGCGCTTCGCCTTTTACTTAGGCGGTATCAGCGTTTATTTTTCGCTGTAAGCTCTGCATTCCCTTTGGAACGACTTCTGAGCAGAAAACTTACACTACGCTCCCTTTGGAACGGCTTTTTGTAACTTCAGCAAACTTACTCTGCGTTCCTTAGAACGACTTTTTGTTGCTTCGAAAAATTCATACCGTGCCTTTTAAAATAAATTTTTGATAATTCGAAGGTCCTCCTTGCTATCGCAAATCTTTAAGCTTCAACAACTTAAGCCTGTGGAGAAGATATATTTTCCTTGTGGCAGACAACGAAACTATTACATGAGATTTAAAAAGTGTCCTTTATTACACAGAAAATAAAACTGAATGGAAAAGACTACTATCAAGGTAGGATATTTGTCAATAAATGTGCTTCGACTCTGGCACAGTGCTATTGACTGTGCGAGCTTCGGACTGTTCTCTGAAGTCCCTTTGATGTTGAGCATATTGGCCTCCTTCTGGCTGCTGGCCTTGTTGCAGCGGTGGTGGAGGCGGAGGCTGTTGCCAGGAAGCTTGAGGTTGACTCGCCGAAGCAACAGAAACTGCAGGGTGATTGCCTACATATTCTGGGATGTAAGGCGAATGATACGAAGCAGTGTGCATGATCTGCTTCGGCTGACCCTATTGTGCTGCAGCTTCGGCTATCTCCTTTTGCTTCTGGATGGTAACATGGCACATCCTGGTGGTATGGCCCTTGTTTTCACCACAGAACAAGCAAAATGTTCTCCTTGGTTGATCTCCAAATCTTCCGCCGAAACCCCTGGCGCCTCTGCCTCTTGGAGCTGGCGACCGGAAGGAGCTTTGTTGTTGCCCCGAAGCCTGTGAGGAGCATTGTGGCCTTTGCTGCTGACTCCCCTTATCATCATTTTGAGTAGAGTTGTGAATTGACCTGACGTGCCTCGGATAAAATCTTCCTCCGAAGCCCCTGGTCATTTCGGAAAACCTAAAAGCTTCCTCCCTTCTTTGACGAAAATCATTGTCGGCCCGAATATACTCGTCCATCTTCTGGAGCAGCTTCTCCAAAGTTTGAGGAGGCTTCCTAGCAAAGTACTGAGCTGAAGGTCCTGGCCGAAGTCCCTTGATCATGGCCTCAATTACAATTTCGTTGGGCACTGTTGGCGCCTGTGCCCTCAAACGTAAGAACCTCCGGACATACGCCTGAAGGTATTCTTCGTGATCCTGGGTGCACTGGAATAGAGCTTGAGCAGTGACCGGCTTCGTCTGAAACCCTTGGAAGCTGGTTAACAACATGTCCTTCAGCTTTTGCCATGAAGTGATCGTTCCTGGTCGAAGGGAGGAATACCAGGTTTGAGCAACACTCCTGACTGCCATAACAAAAGATTTTGCCATGACTGCAGTATTGCCACCATACGAAGATACTGTTGCTTCGTAGCTCATCAAAAACTGCTTCGGGTCTGAACGGCCATCGAACATGGGGAGCTGGGGCGGCTTGTAGGACGAAGGCCAAGGTGTAGCCTGCAGCTCAGCGGACAGAGGAGAAGCATCATCAAAAGCAAAATTTCCATGGTGGAAATTCTCATACCAGTCATCTTCGTTGAAGAAACCCTCCTGATAAAGGTCCTTGTGCTGAGGCCTTCGGTTCTGCTCATCCTGAGTAAGATGACGAACCTCTTCAGAGGCTTCGTCTATCTGCCTTTGCAGTTCTGCTAGCCTGGCCATCTTTTCCTTCTTCCTCTGCACCTGTTGATGAAGCATCTCCATGTCTCTGATTTCTTGGTCTAGCTCATCCTCTTGCGGTGTCGGGCTGACAGCCTTCCTCTTCTGGCTTTGGGCCTCCCGAAGAGAGAGAGAGTCTCCTGATTGGGGTCCAACGGTTGCAGAACTGCAGCCCCAGTTGCTGAAGCTTTCTTCGGCGCCATAGCGAAGGTTTATGATTGCCGAAGATGTTCAAAACTCAAAGAGTGGAAGTGAGTTCACCGGAGGTGGGCGCCAATGTTGGGGACTTGTTCTCAAATGCTATGAGTTAAGAACAAGGCAACACAAAAAATGTTAAACGTTAAGTCCTTCGTCCTTCGAAGCTTTATTTCCCTTGGGATAAAATGATTTTCGGACGAAGGTTATGAAGGACAAACCTTCATCAACACAACATATCATAATGAAAAAGGAATCATATGAAATACAAGGGATAACATAAACAATTATGTATAATTATCAACTTATTTCTATATTATCATTATAGAAAAATAGAAATGATATCAAATTACAATTGTACCTTCGGCTCGAAAGAAGGTAAAAGTACAAGCGTGACGCAAAAGTAAATGCCAAGTCAGCGTGAACAGTACGGGAGTACTGTTCACCTATTTATAGGCACGGGACGCAGCCCATGTAAAATTACATCCATGCCCTTTACATTTGGTAGTAATTCTATAGTAATCCACCGAGGTCTGAATAGCCTTTTCATCTTTAAGTCGGTTTTATTTTCTGCTATCACGCCGAAGCTTTCCTGCTCACAGCTTCGGCGCTGTATCAACCTTCGTATTCTTTGGGCTTCTCCTACTGTGATACCGATTCGAGTCCGAAGATACCTGTTCACACATTATACTCCCGAAACATTGTTTAAATCATATTTTTGAGGACCTTCGGAAGCCGAAGGCCCCCAACAGTATATGCGTCACTAAGAAACATAAGTGTTAATTGAAGTTATTCAATGATCAAACAAATAACAGATGTGATCAAAAGAACAACATATGCATTAGAATAGGAGAATCCAGTAAATATGCTACTTTAGTAATGAAGGCAACAATCCTTGATAAAAGCGACATTATTTTAACAAGTTGGATTGATATGTAGTAGCATACATCATGAGAAACTTATTCTCATGCAAGAGACTATATGAGATTACTAAGATAAAGCGATAGTCTCAACATGATCAAGATATAGAAATAGACTCCCCCTAAAGATATGCATCAAGAATTTGAATGAGATGAATAGATGCATTCATTTTAGAGACGTGTAGGGAGAAGCATTATACATCTTGATCAAAGCTTATAAGATTTGCAATAAACAACTGTTGGGGACTTGTTCTCAAATGCTATGAATTAAGAACAAGGCAACATAAAATGTTAAATATTAATGCCCTTCGTCCGCCGAAGCATTATCTCCATAAGGATTTAATGAACTTCGGACGAAGGTCACGAGCATAATGTTACGAAGGTTTCACCTTCGTAATTAAACTTGTAAAGATAATACCAAGTAAAGTAAAACATTAAAGATAAATACATCAAAAATAAATGACATCATTCACATATCTTATTATATGAATTTAAGATATTTGAATACAACATTTAGATACATTTATACCTTTGCCTTGACAAACAATGATTCCCGAGTGATGTGTTAGCAATTACAGGAATGCGTGAACAGTAAAGGAATACTGTTCACTATTTATAGGCACAGGACACAGCCTGTGAGGAATTACAATCATGCCCCTCATAAAAGTTTACAACAATGACTCAGACCCCTATGGGCTAAAAGGTCATTCTATCTTTAAGTCGGTTCGACCCTTCATCTTCGGATATGTTATAATACCGAAGCTTCATGAATGATAGCAGCTTCAGCCGAAGCTGTTTCTTTTTGCAGGACCTTCGGCGACGAAGCATGGTCCCAACAGTAGCCCCTTCGCGGTGCTAGATCGTTTTTCGTAACGAGCTTGATCCGTGAAAAAAGTCTCTTAGGCTTCAGGAAGCCGAAGGTCCGAAAAACACCTTCCCTGAGCTCGTTGTCGAGAAACGATACAGTTTTCGAGCGTGTAGCGGTCCCACCATGCAGGTTCACTATTCTGGTTTTTGCGGCCCACCGTTCAGCGGGTGCGAGCAACTGTTTGCCTGGTGTAAAAATCCTGACGATTCACCTTCTTACCTGCAGCACTATATAAACAGACGGGTAGGTGTGAAGTTACCACAGCATTCATTGCTATTGCACTGTTTTGCTGTCAAAATTTTTAACCATAGCCGAAGCTTGACTTTCGCATTCAAACGAAGCTCCAGTTTAGCGTCTGCTTCGTCAGAAGAAGGGCTTCGGGAGAAAGGTTATTAATTTCCGAGCAATTTTCAAGAAATTTAAAATCAAATGGCCAGAGTGCGCTCTACTGCTAGAGCTGAGCGCGAAGGAGACGAAGCCGAAGCCGCGGAAACTGTCCCTATCTCAGAAGCAATGAGGCGATCTGGGTTGGTGACATCGGAAAACACCCCTGCTGCCGAAGCAGAACAAGCAGATATTGAAGAGACTGATTCTGAAGATGATCACAATATCGCAATACCAAGCAAGCCTAGCCACCTGAATTTCGGAAAGTCAACCATCTCCAAGGCTGATTTTCCGAAGATGGTAAAGTCGGGCTACTTTAGCGAAGATGAGAAAAAGGTGATTCGCTTCGGTGGGGAAGAAACTACTCCGAAGCCACAGAAAGATGAAATAGTGATTTTCAAGAGTTTCCTCAAAGCTGGTTTGAGATTTCCTTTGAATAGGATGATTGCCGATGTGCTAAAGAAGTTTGGTATCTATTTTCATCAACTAACTCCTAATGCTATTGTTAGGCTTAGTGTTTATATTTGGGCTCTCCGAAGCCAGGGGGTGGAGCCATTTGCCGAAGGTTTCTGCCGGGTACACGAGCTACATTATCAAACTAAGGCCAGAAAGGATGGGTTCACTACCGGAATCGCGTTCTTTGCCGAGTGTCTAAGACACTCAGCAAAGGCTATTTTACACTCGGCAAAGGCTTTGCCGAGTGTAACACTCGGCAAAGAACACTCGGCAAAGATTTCATCGGCAAAGGGTTCTTTGCCGAGTGCTTTTTTTCGGACACTCGGCAAAGACTTTGCCGAGTGTCAAAAAGCACTCGGCAAAGAAAAACACTCGGCAAATTAAGAATCAAAAAAATTAAAAAAAACAGCAAAACATTTTTTAAATTCTAGAAACAACTCTCCAACCCTACCATATTACCTTACCCATTACCCTATCATTTTTCACTATTATTTTGAATCAAACTTATATGTTTTGTAAATGGTGAGATTCGAACTCGCAACCTCTCTCTCGCGCATACCCTCCTATACCACTACACTACTACACCAATTATGTTTATATTACGTTTCCATTCCCCATGTACTATAACAAATCGAGAGTAATTTGATTATTTAAGGCACTAAATGAGTTCATTTGAAAATGTGACCAACTATAAAGTTGCATAACTTTTTGAGATCTAAAAGTTTTATTTTAATAGTTTCTACATCCGAGACCGTTTATAAAATTTGAATTTTAAATTTAAAAACTTCACACGAAATTTTCAATGATAAGATGATTTCAAATCAAAAAATTGTCAACTACAAAGTTTCATTACATTTCAAGACCTACAACTTTTATTTTGGTGGTTTTTCCATCCGAGACAGTTTGAAAAATTCAAATTTCAAAATTCAAACATAGTTTTGCATAACAAGATGATTTCAAACTAAAACATTGTCAACTACAAAGTTTCATAACTCTTCAATACCTACAACTTTCATATTGGTGGTTTTTTCCTTTCGAAGTCGTTTTCAAATTTCAAATTTTAAATTTTTTAAATTCAGACATAGTTTTCGTTGACAATATGACTTCAAATGAAAAAGTTGTTAACTATAAACTTCTATAACTTCTCAAGATCTACAAAGTTTATTTTGGTTGTTTGGTAATTTGTTTATCTCAGATGATGGTTCTAACAATATGCACAAATTCTATACGTCTCTCTCGTAGTTTCATAAACTACGAGAGAGATATAGGTTTTATGAACAAATTTATTTTTATTTTGTCATATGAAGAAATGTTCAATATATAAATTGTACATCATGATGAGTTATACAAATTTGTAGTTGAAAACTTTTTCATTTGAATTAATTTACTACTTTAAAATGTGATTTTTAAATTGTCTTTGCCTAGTGTTGGAGAAAAAACACTCGGCAAAGAGCTCTTTGCCGAGTGTTGTATTTGTGACACTCGGCAAAGAGCCCTTTGCCGAGTGTCAAAAAAATACACTCGGCAAAGAAACTCTTTGCCGAGTGTCAAAAATAAAACACTCGGCAAAGAGCTTCTTCGCCGAGTGTTTTCTTTTACCGAGGGTTTTTTGCGTGGCACTCGGCAAAGAGCTCTTTGCCGAGTGCCCGAAATAAAACACTCGGCAAAGAATATGACACTCGGCAAAGAGCCAAATTCCGGTAGTGGTTACATGAAAATTTTGGTTGTTATAATTTTGCCTATCGGAAGACTACAAAATTTCCTGTGATCATCTACCGAAGCAAGTGGCCGGCAGGCTGGAAATCGGAATGGTTCTACGTCAAAGTTGACGATGACAAGGAGAAGCTGGTACAGATTCCGCTTGAACTGATCTTCGGAGAGACCAGACCCCAATGCAGTATGACACCAGAAGGTCCAACTCAAATCGCGTTGGCTGAATTCAGGATTATTGCTGAGCACATTGGCACTAGAGATCTAGTGCAGGAATTTCTGTCGTTCAAAATATTTCCAACTATGAAGGAATGGGCTATGCCGAAGCTCGAAAGAGAGAAGAAAGAGGGGGAACTTGTCCGCCTGCCCTACCACTATAAGTTCAAGAAGTATTTTAAAGCACCCTGCCAAGAATGGCTCGAAACAATCGAAGTAATGAGTACTGAAATTCTTGGGAATTATTCTAAAAAAGAAGATCAATTGATGACTGCAGCCTTCGGCACCCGGCCGAAACGAAGGCTAAATAGAGTGTTTGATGCTATAGGCTTTGAATACCCTGACTACGAGCAACTAGACAAGGGTGCCAAAGGGCAGAAAAGAAAAAGAGTGGCTAGCACTTTAATTAAAGACGACGAAGATCAACCAAAAAAGAAGAAAGAAAAGCTTGAACCGAAGGTAGTTGCTCCAAGAAAGAGAAAAGCTGCATCTCCAAAGCCTGCATCTCCAGAACCAGAGAGATTGGTCCGAGATGAGGAAGTGTCTGCGACACCTTCTGCTGCCGAAGTAGAAGAAATTTTGAAGGTAATGACTGAATCTTTGCCTGTCAAGCTAAGTCCGCTGGCACCGGAACTGACAAAGTTTTTTCAGAAGGACAAAAAAACTTCGGCAGCAGAAAGTCCTGCGAAGCCGAAAAACGGAGAATCATTCAAGTGACAGATGTGATCCATCAGACGCCGCCACTGGCGACGGTGTCAAAAATTGTCTTTGCCGAGACTGCCGAAGCCGAAGGCGCCGCAGCCGAAGCCACCGGAGTGGAAACCACTGAAGCTGAAACCGGCGAAGCCGAAGCTACTGGGGCCGAAGCCGGGACCACCGAAGAGTCGAACCTGGAAACCACACTTGAGGTTATTGACAATATACTCCTGAAAATGGCTGAAGAAGAAGCTGTTGTGGCTGCGGTGAACACGGCAACTGAAAAGGGGAAAGAGCAGATTGATGAAATTTCGGAGGAAGGAGATTTTAACTTTCAAGATTTGCTTGGACAAAAGTTAACAGACGCCAAAAAAGAAGAGTTGAAAAAATATGTCATATCTTGCGGATATAAATCAGGGGCTATGCTATTTGGTGGGGTCAACGAAGGGAAGCTAAGATGCCTTCGGAACCGCACCGAGGCCAAAATTGTTAGAACCCTCTCCAAAAGCGTTGGCTTGCCGAAGATAGAAGCAGACCTCTGCGGGTACCAGCGACATCATGTCGCTGGCAGCTTGCTCTATGCGAATTTTAAGGTAAAAATATTATTATTATTTTATTATTATTATTTTTTATGTCTTTCTCTGACGAAGGTTGTTTTGGCAGAGTATATTATTAAGTAAAGTGCTAAAAATGCAACAAGATCTTGAAGAGGAGAAGAACAAAGCTATCATCAAAGATTTAGAAGAAAAAGTTGAAAACTACGAAGCTGTTCTGAAGAAGAAGGACTTTGCCATTCAAGATCTTGAAATTATGGCTAAAGAACACGATGGTGCTTTAGAAAAGAAAGACTTTATTATTCAATCTATGGAAGGCTCCTTGGCTGAGGTCCAAGCCGAAAATGACAGTTTAAAGAATGAACTACTCAAAAAGTCAGAAAAATATGAGCAAGAAAAGGAGAAGCTTGAAGCAAGTCTCAAGACTGAGGTCGAGAAAAATTCAAATTTGCAAAAATCATTGAAGGATCTCCAAGAGAAATGTCTAAATTTCGGCAGCCGATGCGTGCAGCGGCTGAAGGACGTATTTCACTCTATCAGAGCCAATTCTGAAAAATTTTCACCTTCAGCCGAAAACCTTCCCAGCACCTTGGAACATATTGAAGGCGAGGTTGATGCTCTTGACGAAGTTATTGGTGGGCATGCCGATTTCTGTGCCCTGGTAGCTTCTCGAGGCACAGCTGCCGCTTTTCTGAAGGCTGGCTGTACTCATGGAAAAATTGTGAATAGACCAAACTTCAGCTTGTCAGCAGCAGACTTGATTGATATCCCGAGCCTAGCCCAAAGCATCGGAAATAGATTTATGACCCAGATTTGGGTAAATGGCGGGCGAAGGATGGCTAGTGACGAAGCTCGAAGTCACCTTAAGCCGGTAAGAAACTTATATTTGTTACTTTTACCTTCTCCTTGAAATTTTCACCTTTCTTATTCTGCTCTTTAATATTTGCAGGATGACGAAGCTGAAGTATGACGAAGCTGAAGTATGACGACCTGAAGCTTGATAGTTGCTATAATAGACTTTTCTACAAAAAATTCTGAAGGGATCTTTGTAATATAATTATGGAAAAAACTTATGTAAATCTGTACATACCTTGTAATATATTATGTCTCCTTTATCCGTGTACAATCTGCTTTGCTGTGGACGAAACTTCTGTTTTTTGAGCCGAAGGCGAAAAACACCTTCCCTTCTTTTCGTACACAACGAAGCATGAAAAAATTTTCTCTTTCTTCGGAATTTTTGCTCATTGCCGAAGCATCTGTCTTTTTTGTGTGGTATAATGATGATTCTATATATGTCTAAATGAATGTTTATGAATGCAAATGACATGATGTAATGTATCGTGCAAATGAATATCGAAAGACATATTCAAAAACCATAATCATAGCCCTTCATCCCCTTGGGAATGATTCAAATCTTTTGGCCGTTTACTTTTCGGCTTCACCGTTTACTTTTAGGTGTATCAGCGTTGACTTTTCGCTGTAAGCCTCCCTTAGGAGCTTCTTCGCCTTTTACTTTCAGCGGAATCAGCGTTTATTTTTTGCTGTAAGCTCTGCATTCCCTTAGGAACGACTTTGGAGCTTCTCCCTGTTTTCTTTTCTTTTTCCTTTGCATTTACATTTACATTTTTGGGGGATATCACTCTTATAGAATTAAAGTAAGGAAAATTACATGTTGTGGCCCCAATAAAAACCTTTCTCCCCCTTTGGAAAGGAAAAGGGTGCCACAAAAAAGAATAGAAAAAGAAAATTACATCGAGCTAAACATGATATCGCTGAAGCTCATCCGCATTCCATGATCTAGGAATGTCGTTGCCATCCATATCCTTCAATCTGTAGGAACCGGGCCTTGAGAAGATGCTACCAAAAAAGGTCCTTCCCACTTCAGCTGTAATTTGCCTACTGTTTCAGGGTTGGCTATCCTTCGAAGCACCAAATGTCCTGGCTCAATGTTCTTCAGCCTAACCTTTCTGTCACGCCATTTTATTGTTTCAGCTTGATATTTGTTGATGTTTTTCACAGCTTGAAGCCTTATCCCTTCTATGGCATCTTTTTCCACAGAGTGATCAACTGCATCTTCTCCTTCTGCCGAAGCTACTGTTCTTATTGATCCTGCTTTAGCTTTTTCCGAGGTTATTGCTTCGTCACCAAACAATAGTTTGAATGGCGTAAAACATGTTGATCTTGACACTGTTGTGTTATGGCTCCACACCACTTTGATTAATTCTTCTGGCCATTTTCCCCTGGGCTGATTGAAGATTAGCTTCATTATCCCTGTCATTATGATCCCATTAGCTCTTTCAACAAGTCCGTTTGACTCCGGATGTCGAACTGATGCAAAATGGATCTTCGTGCCAATTTGATCGCAAAATTCACTGAAAGCTTCAGAATCAAACTGTGTCCCATTATCTACAGTAATGGCCTTCAGCACTCCAAAGCGACAAACAATATTTTGCCAGAAAAACTTTTGAATAGTAACCGAAGTTATTGTGGCTAAAGGCTTTGCCTCAATCCACTTAGAAAAATATTCCACTGCCACTACAACATATCTTAAGTTCCCCTGTGCTGGTGGTAATGGACCTAGCAAATCAAGGCCCCACCTTTGCAACGGCCAAGTGGGTTGTATTAATTGAGTTAAAGACGAAGGTTGTTTTTGATCTCTTACACATTTCTGACAACCTTCGCACTTTTGAACTAAATCCGCTGCATCTGAAGCTGCCTTTGGCCAATAAAATCCTTGACGAAAAACTTTTCCGAGCAAAGGCCTAGATCCAATGTGAGATCCACACAGGCCTGCGTGTATTTCCTTCATCAATTCTATGCCTTCGGCTCTGGATAAACACTTGAGTAACGGGGAACATACCCCCCGCTTGTATAATTCCCCTTCTATTATGGCATATGGTCGAGCTCTTGCTTCTATCCTCCTGTTATAAGCTTCGTCATCTGAAAGAAAATTGCCCTGAAGGAAAGAGATGATCTCAGTTCTCCAATCTTCACTATAAACAGGGGATATGTTGAGGACTGCTCTTTCAAGAAGCTCGACCGAAGGTGCTTTTATTGTTTCGAAAAATACTTCCGAAGGTAAGGGCAGCCCTTGTGCTGCTGACTTGGCTAATAGATCAGCATATTCATTTTCTCCACAAGGAATATTTTTAACAGAGAATCCTTCGAAGGAAGCCTCAATCCTTCGGACTGTATCTAAATATTTTTCAAGCTTCGGATCTCTTGCTTTGTAGCTTTTGTCAATATGACCAGAAATAACTTGGGAATCAGTTTTAAGAATAGCCCTTCTGATTCCCATTGCCTTTAACTTTCGAAGACCCAAGAGCAGAGCTTCGTACTCAGCAATATTGTTTGTGCAACTGAAATCAAGTCTTGTCGCATAACAAGTTTTAACTTTGGAAGGTGAAACCAACACAGCAGCTGCTCCTGCTCCGAAGGTTCCCCAAGACCCATCGCAAAACACTGTCCATACTTCGGCATCTTTATTCATTTCTTCCTCTTGAGCCCCTGGCGTCCAGTCAGCAATGAAGTCTGCCAATGCTTGGGATTGAATCGAAGACCTGTGCACATAATCAATGCAAAATTCATTGAGCTCTGCAGCCCATTTTCCAATCCTTCCAGTAGCTTCTCGATTTCTCATGATGTCCTTCAATGGTTGTGAAGAAGGAACAACTATATTGTAAGCTTGAAAATAATGCCGAAGCTTCCTGGAAGCCATCAAAATAGCATTCAGTACTTTCTCCAATTCCGTATAATTTTTCTTTGATAGGCTAAGAACTTCTGATACGAAGTATATTGGGGCCTGCTTTTTGACTTGGCCTTCAAGCTTCTCCTGGACAAGTGCTGCACTTACCGCTGAGTGCGAAGCTGCCACATATAATAACAGAGGAGCCCCTGGCGTTGGTGGAGTTAGTGTTGTTAGGTCTATCAAATATTGCTTCAGCTCTTCGAAGGCTTTCTGCTGAACTGATCCCCATTGAAAAACTTCAGCTGATTTCAGTACTTCAAAAAATGGTAAGTTTCTCTCTGCTGATCTAGATATAAATCTGTTGAGAGATGCCAGTCTTCCTGTCAATCTTTGAGCCCCCTTCTTTGTACATGGTGGCTCCATTCGAAGGATAGCTTCGATTTTGTTTGGATTAGCTTCAATCCCTTTTGTTAAGACTAGACAGCCAAGAAATTTCCCTTTCTTCACTCTGAAGACACATTTTTCTGGGTTCAACTTTAAACCAGCCTGTCTAAAATTGGTGAAAGTCTCCTGCAGATCAGCAATGTGAGTATCTTGCTTCGTGCTTTTTACAATGATATCATCAACATAAGTTAGCACATTTCTGCCTATCTGGGAATGAAGAACCTTCGCTGTCATTCTGCTGAAGCTTCCTCCAGCATTCTTAAGCCCCTCAGGCATCCGAAGGTAACAATATGTTCCACTAGGAGTTATGAAGCTGGTTTTCGGTTCATCCTCCTTCTTCATCCAAATTTGGTGATAGCCTGAATAACAATCCAACAGACTCATAAGCTCTGATGAAGCTGCTGCATCAACTAGGGAATCTATCCTTGGCAATGGAAACTCGTCCTTCGGACAGGCCTTATTGAGATCAGTAAAATCGATACACATTCTCCATTTACCATTGGCCTTCTTTACCATAACAGTGTTAGCCAACCATTCTGGGTATTTTACCTCTCTGATAACTCCGGCACTGAGGAGTCTTTTCACTTCATTCCGAGCACCTTCGGCCTTGTCATCAGACATCTTCCGAAGCCTCTGCTTTCTGGGTCTGAAGGATGGATCAACATTGAGCGAGTGCTCAATAACATCCCTGTTAACTCCGCAAAGATCATTAGCTGACCAAGCAAAAACATCTTTATTGTTGAACAAAAACCTTATCAAGGTTCTCTCCTGTTCTTCGGACAGTTGAGATCCCAATAGCACCTTCTGCTCTGCTATGTCCTCACATAAGAGCATGGGCTTCGGCTGATCAGCCGAAGCAGCTTTTTCCCTTCTGAACTTGTATTGCTCACAAGCTTTAGCTCCATCTATATTATGGATTGCTTTTGAGTCTGTCCAATTTCCTTCGGCCCTTCTGGCAGCTTCCTGACTTCCATGAATAGCAATAGGCCCTTGATCCGAAGGTATTTTCATGCAAAGATAAGCTGGATGAAGAATTGCTTCAAAGGCGTTGAGAGTACCATGACCAATGATTGCATTGTAAGGGTATTCCATGTCAACAATATCAAACACAACTTGTTCAGTCCTTGTGTTGTTGATAAATCCGAAGGTCACTGGCATTGTGATTTTGCCGAGTGCTACAATCTGCCTTCCTCCGAAGCCACAAAGGGGATGTGTAGCATCATGAATTTTGTCTTCGGGCTCTTGCATCTGTCTGAAGGCCTTAGCAAATATGATATCAGCTACGCTGCCTGTATCAACCAGAACATTATGGACCAGAAATCCTTTGATCACACAAGAGATAACCATAGCATCGTTTTGTGGGTAATCCTTGAGTTGAAGGTCCTCTTGGGAGAAGGTAATTGGAATGTGAGACCATCTTGACTTGATGAAGGGTCCCTGCACCCCGACATGTTGTACCCTTCTCTGTGCCTCCTTCTTCTGTTTCTTGTTGGCTGGCTCTGAGCATGAACCGCCTGTTATCGGGAGTACCAGCTTCGAAGCCAAAGCAGCTCCAGCTTGATTGTTGAACGAAGCCATCAGCTCAAAAAAGTGGAAGTGAGTTCACCGGAGGTGGGCGCCAATGTTGGGGACTTGTTCTCAAATGCTATGAATTAAGAACAAGGCAACATAAAATGTTAAATATTAATGCCCTTTGTCCGCCGAAGCATTATCTCCATAAGGATTTAATGAACTTCGGACGAAGGTCACGAGCATAATGTTACGAAGGTTTCACCTTCGTAATTAAACTTGTAAAGATAATACCAAATAAAGTAAAACATTAAAGATAAATACATCAAAAATAAGTGACATCATTCACATATCTTATTATATGAATTTAAGATATTTGAATACAACATTTAGATACATTTATACCTTTGCCTTGACAAACAATGATTCCTGAGTGATGTGTTAGCAATTACAGGAATGCGTGAACAGTAAAGGAATACTGTTCACTATTTATAGGCACAGGACATAGCCTGTGAGGAATTACAATCATGCCCCTCATAAAGTTTACAACAATGACTCAGACCCCTATGGGCTAAAAGGTCATTCTATCTTTAAGTCGGTTCGACCCTTCATCTTCAGATATGTTATAATACCGAAGCTTCATGAATGATAGCAGCTTCAGCCGAAGCTGTTTCTTTTTGCAGGACCTTCGGCGACGAAGCATGGTCCCAACAACAACTTATGCCTGATATTCTCACAATGAAAAGGATTTAGAATACTCACAACCACACCATTGATTGTTTTGTAGAAGTAGGTGGTGTTGTTCTTGATGTCCTCCTCTTTCATTTGAGAGTCCTCCCTTTGCAGTGGCTTCTTTTTCCTTCCAAACTTATTGAAAATACTCAAGAAAGATGTTAATAGCACAAGGGAGTATATAATGAAGGATGATTTCTTTAGATAGGAAATAAACACAATTCATCATCCATAATATATACATGAAGTAAATTTCCTTAACGTTAGTGCACATTATTAGGAAAGAGGAATATGCACCCTTTAAACATTTTGATCAATCATAGGAAATTTACTTCTTCATATTGAATTTATTAATCATTACTTAGAAGCAAATCAATATGAGAATATGTATAGCAAAGGCATGAAATAGATTCTAATGGACTAGTGCATTTATGAGAACGAGATTGAATGTATACTTAGCAAAAATCAAGTCCAATAAAGAATTTATTCTTCACATAGGTAGAATAAGATAATTTAGAGTAAATAACCATTGATGGGAAAAAGAGTTCCCATACCTTTGCTTTTACCTTTCTTCCTTAGGGTGAAGAGTAACCCTAGAGGCTTGTGACTTTAGACATGCACTTTCTCTTTTGTAGATATCCATAAGTAAGCTCAAGAGATACATGGTTAGTAACACAAGCACAAGATTCCCTTTTGTAATTACCTTGATAAGGAATGAAAAGTGGATTACCAAAGCATGGAAATTTTATAATATGAACTAGATTATTCCATGATATGTGCTTAGATTTAACTTATGAAACAAGCATAGTAAATTTCTTAAGATAATGGGAATAGATCTAATTCAATCATGGAGAGCGATGAATGTAGAAGAATCATATCCAATTTAAGCAAGAAGCACAACAACATAAGTCATTGGATTGATTTTTCTTTTTATGTTAGATTACACACTTCCAAAGAGAAACTTATTCTCTGCAAGTGAGACTACTTGGGTTACTTAGATAAAAGCATTAGTCTCACTCTTCTAGTTATAGAGAGAATTTTCCTTTTATAAGTGTCCTAAGGATTTGAATTCCTTACATGACACCTTATTCTTTTAAGAACATGGAATATCTCTCTATATCTAGAATCATGGCAGTAATAAGATAATTAGTGAAAAGTATGCCATGGGGAATTTGCAATGATTTAAAGCATGTAGATTGCCATAGTATAGAAATGATGATTATGCAAACTACCATATGAGAGAAATTTCTTCAAAGAATGGTGACGTAATTTTAAAGACATTTAAAGTGCTTCTATTTCTATGTGACTACACAAGACACATGAGAAATCATAATTTAAGATGCTTGCACTCAAAAACATAAGTGTTACCATCCTTTGGCTTTCCTCCATGTTGTAGGCCTTGATTTTTCCGCATAGAATAATTCTTTATTTCCTACAACATCAATATCTTCCCCGAGATGATATGAGTTTTGAATATAATAAATTTAAATAACTTTGGGTCAATCTTGGATATATAGATCATTGAAGATTGATAGCTTGAGTTAATAAAAATTGAATTGACTCTCTCAAGCACACCCAAAACTTCATATCATCTCCTTCTCCTGCAAAGCTTGTCAAGCATATTTTGGTACCCATCTCTTGAAGGGTCCATCAAGGTTAGTCAACAAAGATCTAGGAACCCAAACGTCCTTTGTGTTAGCACTAGGTAAACTCATTACCTTTCTAGCACATGTTGCAATTTTGGGTTGCCTAGTTACATGAGAATTAATTGATAAGCTAGGAGTGGTGTTGTTACCAATGGGACAATCCTTGCATTGATGTCGCTTCTTTCGGCATATGTAGCTTAGGCGATCTTCAAGCCTTTAAGATTTCTTCCTTCCTTGTTTCTTGCTTGCTACATGGTTAGTGGATATTTTCTTTTCTAACCCTATGCCTTTTTGTTTCAAATAGGGACAAGACTTAATTGAGTGTCCCTTCCTTGAGCATTTAAAACAAAGTTTATTTTCCTTGTTAATAATCAAGTCATTTTTAATATAGGGACATGACCTAATCGAGTGTCCCTTTTCAAAGCATTCACTACATTTCTTACTTCTTTTAGTATGAAATGTGGCTTGATTATTACCTTGGATGTTACCTTTTATGGAGGTGTGGTTGAGGCTTTTGGAGGAGGCATTGATTTTCATATTTTGTTCCTTCCTCTTGGCAATCCTTAAGTCCTTAACATTTTCTTCAAGGGATTTAGTGCATGCCACGGTTGTTCCCGTCTCAAGCTTCTTCACCATGTGATCACAGTTATCTTGAGAAGGTTGAGCAATACACTTCCCTTTTAGTTGTGTCAAGCTCATTTTTAGCCTTTCATTTTCTTCTTTGAGCTTTTGATATGTATCATCTTTCGTTCCTGCAAATTCTAGCTCAAAGGAAGATTTGCTTGTCGACGGACAACAAGCATTAGCACATGGTAATGTAGTTTCAATTTGAATACATGTGCATGAGTGAGGTTGTTGGAATTTTAAGTTTTCTATCACAACCTCATGAACAATATTTAATATGATATGATCATCCATAAGATTTTCATGAGAACATAGAAGCATATCATATTTTTCTTGAAAAGCTAGATTTTCAAATTTTAGCTTTTCTACTTGGTCCTTAAGTAAGACATTCTTATTTACTAATTGAGCGATACAATGTAAAGAGTTACCTTACTCAATTGAAATAGTTTCATACCTTTGGACCAAATCAACATGAGAGCACTTTAGCTCATCATGTTCTTTAGTCAACTCATCAAAGCTTAGCATTTTTATGGAGAGAATATCTTTTGGCCTTTGACGAGCTTCGCTTTGCTCTCTCGCTCTTTTTAGAAGTTTGAGCATGACCGCCTTATCTTCTTGGCTTAGGCGAGCGTAGAGTTGCAAGAAGCTTCTTTCTTCCTCCCCATCCTCATTTGTGCTTCCGCTATCATTTTCATTAGCCACACAACATATGTGGGAATCGAAATGGGGAGACAAACCTTTTAGAGAGGTGGATTCATCGTTTGGTCTCCATCGTTCATTTTCTTCTTCTTCCTTCAAAGGGTTAGTTTCACAAAAACCAAAGGAAGTAGAGGCACAAAATGAACTATCATGTTTGGACTCATCAAATTTGCTTTTAATTCTAGTCCAAATATCATGCACATCACAAATAGGTTTATCATATTTTATTATGAAGGCATGATAATCTTCTTTGCTAAGGGATTTACTTAAGATGTCATAAGCTAGATAGTTTAAGCGTATACATCTTAGATCTTCCTCGGAAGCATTTTCCCTAGTATAACTAGGAGGAATAATACTCTTGTCTAAAATTTGTTCTAATTGAGGATCTATGGTTCTAAAAGCATTTATCACTCTAGTAGACCATGAATCATAATTAGAACAATCGGAAAGTAATATCTCAAGAGTTACCTCCTTGTTCTCCTAGGTCTTCTTGTTCTTTTGGGATCTTCTACGAGCCATCACTTCGAGTTGTTAGACTCAAGATGAAGTGCCTAGCTCTGATACTAATTGAAAGTCGCCTAGAGGGGGGTGGATAGGCGAAACCTGAAAATTATAACTTTACACCCCACCTAGATCCCTTGATTAGTGGTTAGAACAAGATATACAATTGTAGTAGTATAAAAACTAAGTCCTTGCTTGTAAAGAGTGTTGCTTTCAAATAATGTGGAATTGATAAAACAATACAACTAATAGGTCTATGAGAATAAAGCAAGGGGGCTTAGATAAGAAGAGCAATTACACAAGTTCTTTCTTGCAAGGTGTTGCTTTACTAAATGAGAATTTAACTTGAAACAACACCGAATGATATTAGCAAAGAATAGTGCAAGAAAAACTTAGAAAGGGAAAGAACAAACAAATCACAAGCGATAAGCACACGAGACACGGGTGATTTGTTTTACCGAGGTTCGGCCCTCGAAGGCCTAGTCCCCGTTGAGGAGTCCACTAAGGACGGGTCTCTTTCAACCCTTTCCCTCTCTCCACCTATCACCAAAGACCGACGAGCTCTTCTTCTTCTCAAGGATCACTTAAGACCCCGCAAGGATCACCACACTCTTTGGTGTCTCTTGCTAGCTTTACAAGCCTCCAAAACTTTGGAGGAAGTTCAATGGGAGTCAAAACTCCACGCACAAATGAACACAAAGATGTAGCACACACTATCTCTCAATGAATCTCACAAGGCACTAGTGCTAAACTCAAATGAGTAGCTCTCTCTTGCTTGCTTTCTCTTTTGTGGCACTTGTGTTGGTTGTAGTGGTCTAAATCTTGTGTATAGGATGGATCAATAAATAGAGGTGGTTGGGAGGGCTTGAATATGTCAACTAGATGACTTAGAATGTTGCTTGGGCTCCCACGCCTTGAAGTGGCCGGTTGGGGTGGTATTTATAGCCACCAACCAAATTGTAGCCGTTGGAGAAGGCTTCTGGCGATGGGCGCACCAGACAGTCCGGTGCGCCACCGGACAGTGTCCGGTGTGCCGCCACGTCATCCTCCCGTTAGGGCTTAGAGCTGGTCGACCGTTGGAGGCTTTGTCCTCATGCGGCACCGGATAGTCCGGTGCGACACCGGACAGTCCGGTGCCCCTCTGACTAACTGCTCTGACTTCTGTCGCGTTCACTGTGTTGCACTGTTCACTGTTAGATTCGACCGTTGCGCGCAGATAGTCGTTGCTCCGCTGGCACACCGGACAGTCCGGTGGCCCACCGGACAGTCCGGTGAATTATAGCGGAGCTGCGCCTTAGAAACCCGAAGTTGAAGAGTTTGAGGTCGATCCTCTCTGGTGCACCGGACAGTCTGGTGCGCCAGACCAGAGAGCACTTTGGTTTCCTTTGCTCCTATCTTTTGAGCCCTTTCTTTTGACTTTGTATTGGTTTGATGTGAACCTTTGGCACCTGTAGAACATTTATTCTAGAGCAAACTAGTTAGTCCAATTATTTGTGTTGGGCAATTCAACCACCAAAATCGTTTAGGAAAAGGTTTGACTCTATTTCCCTTTCACCTACGCACGAAGGCTAATAGGCACAACCCATTAATCAATATAGTCTGATAGAGGGCCGCTATCTAAGTCTCATATAAATTGAGTATATTTATCTTAACCCTATGTTAAACACCATATATATATATATATACTGTATTTATATATTACACCTGGGTGCATTCAATATAGAGAATGCACCCAGGCCGAACCTACGCGCCAGGTCCGAGCCAACCGCCCCACCCAGGCCGTCTTCGTCCCTCCCGCACGTCTTCGTCCCTCCCGCACACTCTCGACAGAACCTTTTCACTTCCCCGCCCCCGCCCCTCTTTCTCCGTGAACGGCTCCTCCGCGAATGGCTCGACCTCTTCACATAAGTTGCAATCACACTAGACCAGTAGTTGCAATTACACCAGACAGCAGTTGCAATCATTGTTTTGTTTAACAGATTTTTGGACATAGTTATATAGAAGTTGCAATCACACCAGACCAGCAGTTGCAATTACACCAGACAGCAGTTGCAATCACACCAGACCAGCAGTTGCAATTACACCAGACAGCAGTTGCAATCATTGTTTGTTTAACAGATTTTTGGACATAGTTATATAGAAGTTGCAATCACACCAGACCAGCAGTTGCAATTACACCAGACAGCAGTTGCAATCATTGTTTGTTTAACAGATTTTTGGACATAGTTATATAGAAGTTGCAATCACACCAGACCAGCAGTTGCAATTACACCAGACCAGCAGTTGCAATCATTGTTTGTTTAACAGATTTTTGGACATAGTTATATAGAAGTTGCAATCACACCAGACCAGTAGTTGCAATTACACCAGACCAGCAGTTGCAATCATATTTTTTAACAAAATTTCCCAGAGTTATTCAGTACTTGCAATCACATCAGAGCAACTCAGCAGTTGCATCCACACTACACCAGCAGTTGCAATTACAACACACCATCAGTTGCAATCATTTTGTTTACATTTTTTTAATAGATGTTTGGGTAGAATTATACAACAATTGCAATCACACCTAATGCGGGCTTGCAATCACACCTAATGCGGGGGACAGGTAGGCACGCTGACAGAGAAGCGTGCGGCGGCGCGGGGACAGGGAGGCGCGCGGCGGCGCAGGGACAGGGAGGCGCTCGGCAGCGGTGGGGGAGAGGGTGGCGCGGGGACAGGGAGGTGCGCGGCAGCGGCGGGGGGCAGGGAGGCGCGTGTACAGGAGGGCCGAGGGCGTGTTCGGGGTGTTATTGCATCTGGGTGCATTCAATATAGAGAATGCACCCAGGTGCATTTTAGTGAGAATGCACCCAGGCCGAACCTACGTGCCAGGAGCACCTGGTCCGAGCCAACCGCCCCATCCAGGCCGAACCGACGCTTCGTTTTCATCCCTCCCGCACTCTCCCGACAGAATGCTACAATTTTCGAACTAGACCAGCAGTTGCATCTAGTTATATAGAAGTTGCAATCACACCAGACCAGCAGTTGAAATTACACCAGACTAGCAGTTGCAATCATATTTTTTAACAAAATTTCCCAGAGTTGCAATTACATCAGAGCAACTCAACAGTTGCAATCACATCAGAGCAACTCAGCAGTTGCATCCACACCACACTAGTAGTTGCAATTACAACACACCAGCAGTTGCAATCATTTTGTTTACATTTTTTAACAGATATTTGGGTAGAATTATACAACAGTTGCAATCACACCTAATGCGGGGTTGCAATCACACCACACCAGAAGTTGCAATTACACCTCTTTGTCCTGACACTAAAACCAGCCAACTTTGCATAGTCAAGGTAAAAGAGGTAGGCTTCTTCCCTTATATCAAATATTTGTCGCACCCTGGGGACAAACACATCATGTATGTTTGCATCCTGCAGAACAACACGCAATCATGAGTTTGCAATTAGCGGATACCCATAGTTGCAATCAACAAGCAACAAACGTTGCAACTGGAGCAACAACACAGCATGCAATGGTAATTAAGGAGTAAAAACAGAGACTCAAGTTTGCAATTAGAGGATACCCGCGACGGGAGGTAGAGAGGCGCACGTACAGGAGGGCCGAGGGCGTGCTCGGGGTGTTATTGCACCTGGGTGCATTCAATATAGAGAATGCACCCAGGTGCATTTTAGTGTCGTCGTATATATATATATATATATGTGTGTGTGTGTGTGTGTGTGTGTGTGTCCCGAGGAGTATATGTAGCATAGTCCTAGTTATAGTTTTTCGCATATCCACCTCTACCCCTACTCGACTCTACGTCATCTAGATCCGTCTTAGATGGCCTGCCGACCCTAAGATGATCGTAGGATCTAGCCTCCCTAGGGGGCAAGATCCACCTATCTCTTACATTATCCTCGCCAATTGTCCCGAGGCGACTCTACGTCATCTGGTGGCGTCGGGCGACCTACCGGCCCGGAGCCTCGTGAGAAGGAAGAGGACCCCACGCCATCGCTGACAGTCTGGCCCAGGGCATGGACCATCCAGAGCGAGCAGGGAAGGCGCCGCCCTTGCAGCGAGGTCGCGAACCGTCCGCGTCACTACAGAGGGCGCCACTAGGCGGTACACCCTAGTGATTGGCGTCCAGATTGGTGATAACATACTTTTTAGCGACTCCACTGGGGAACTATTTCTCTAAAAGATTTCAGGCGGCACCCCACTGTAAGTAATGCCATGATATTCGACATTCTTCAATCTTCTAAAAAGTTTTTATGTGACAATCGAATTAAAAGTGTGGATGAATATACAGAAGAATTGAGGCATAAATTAGAAAAAATGTGTACGTCTAATTCTTCGTCACGAGAATTAGGCACCGAAACAACTGCACCAAAAACATCGGTAACAAATGGGTTTTTCAGTCCCATCTATATTATGGTATGCCGATAGACTCGTATCTGGGGCAACAGTTGCCATCATCTTGTCTATACAGTGGATCTTCTTTGAGCACGGTCGGACAGTCCGCACAAGTTCAAACTGTTCAACCCTCCACCAGACCATCTGGCCTCTTACGTTAGACAGTCCAGAGTCACAAAGAGCCCACCACAAGGCTTGCAGGCAATGCCCGGTACGACCGGAGAGTCCGGACATAGTACGGGACCGTCCGGTCCCTTCGCAGCCTGTCCGACCATACAGGTCAAACCGTTTAGAATACCGAAAGCCACCTATGACCGCCCTAGTGCATAAGGCTGCCATAAAAATAGTCAACCACCTAAGCCCCATAATGTTTATCATGACAATAGTAGCTCAGGGGATGAGCCAAAAAAATTACATGTCACTAAGCTTGTTTGGCCCGCTAAGGCCTTCTGCTTGCTCTCACCTACACTCGGCACAGAAAGAAAAAGTTAAATTCACATTTAATGTTATTAAATGTGATAAAATATTTTATAAGTTACTTAAGAATGGCAACATTAAGTTGTCACATACAATTGCCCCGATAGAAGAGTTAAAAAGACATATGTATTGTAATATCTTTTGTCGATAAATACAATCGGCTATAAATAAACGCCAGTTGAGATTTCAAGAGATGAAGACTAACAGACCACCTGTCCCTGTCAGCACATTAGAGCCGACAGGCAAAAAAATGTCTTGGTTCAATCATGTGACCGATAAAGGCAAAAGAAAAACACTATCAGTGGTGATCCTTGCACTCCAAATATGACACATACAGTAGTTACTCGGAAGGCTCAGGACAAGAATGACAGGGGAGAAGGGGCAAGCATGATCAGACACCCAATCACGATCACCTTTCCTACGTACGCTGAATGGTCCAAACACTAGGACTGGACAATCCGAGACAGGCGCGGACAATACGGCTATGAAGACCGGACAGTCCAGACGGCCAGAAGCAACAGTAACCTCAGACCATCAACCCACAACGTCCTAAAACAGGTACTAGGAAGCCATAATTTCCCCCTCAATCCCCTGGTAACCAAACAAGCCCAAGAAAAACTGAAACAAATCATATAGTTAACAAGAGTCCCAAACTCCGTTGCATTTTCGATAAGTTACAGTTCACGATCGCAGGCTGACAGCCACCACTTCCCAGGCAAGTTATGTTTCCCCACGTTTATAAGCAAATTCAATGATATGCCAACAGTTTGGTGAATGAATTGAGCATGAGTGCCAATATCAGGCCCTGGGCGTCGTGCTGACCGAGATAAATCATGTTTGTACAGCCCAACCATTGTTTGGAGAAGCATCTCCCCGCTGTTCATCTTTTGCGCTGGACGAGTCCGTTCTCAGTCAGATATTCCACAAATTCGTCTATGAGGTAGGGCCAGGCACCTTCGTCATCGTAGTTGGATAACTGTGGATCGGTCGTCTGCAAGAAAACAAAACAATAATAAATTTTTGAAAAAGCCAACATGACAGCAAGTTCTTCAAGAAAATTATCGAAACCTCTTGAACTTAATAGGAGACATAATGAATTACTGATGAGGAACAAAACTGCATGTTGCTTCTGAGCGATTCAGCTGCTCAGAGCTTACCTTGAACGAACAAGGCTAACCACAGATTTTAAAACTACCTAACGACTAAAGTCATGGCTCATCACCTAATACACCTCAATCAGATGGAAATACCTCTCAATCATATCGATGAGGTTCTCTACCAGATTGTGGCAGCATAAACTGACCACCTAAATGCAATACATTTGCATTTGAACTGGGCGTCTAATTTAGCCCACAAGCCACAACTGGAGTTCCACATGCAAAGGAGGTAGAACAAAGTAGTGAAGTACCTTCACAAATTCCAGCAGCTGGGACCATGTGTCTCTAGATATGGCTTTATTGTGCCTGACCTGAATTTTGAAAAGCTCAAGATGAGGAAGAAGTAACACCTTATGCTTTAACTATGATACAACTAACGCCTGATGCTTCAACTCTGAGATTCAAATTAATGAAATAAAAATTGCATTTGACTTCAGCTACCTGTAAAAACTGACACCAATGATCCAGAAGAGGCCAGTTCCTTTCAGCAAATAGCAACTGCCACATTCCAATAGCAGTCTCCAGTGAGAGAGACTTTTGACCCTGTCAAATAAGGGATATGTTAAAAAAATTACAAAAAAAATATATTATACTATTTTATGGGCAGACCCAGTGCGGGAGACTCCACATGAGGGCTTGTTCGGTTATTTTCAATCCATATGGATTGGAGGGGATTGATACGGATTGGAGGGGATTTTGATTTGTTAGGGATTGAAACCCCCTCAATCCCCCTCAATCCATATGGATTGGGGTAGAACCGAACAAGCCCTGAGTGGGGACTGGGGAAGGGATAAACAGAGGTAAGCCTTCCTCTGGAAATGCAGAGAGGCTACTTCCAATATGTGACCTGGTGACTCAGTGACGCTTCAAATCCGTGACCTAGTGAGTAGTGACTCAGTGAGATAACTCTCACACCACTGCACCATGCTTGCCCTCTATTATACTATTTCATGAATAAATATAAATTTTCCAACGGCATACAAATATGAATAACTTCTGTAACTACTGGATGAAATATAGGCTAACCTTTTCCCTTGCCCAAGTGAATGCAAAGTTGTATATATCACGGAATTTATCTGGAAGAAGTAAGTGTAAACACACATGTTAGAAATGGAGAAGAAAACAAATCATTTCACTCTACACATCTAATTCTGAAGAAAAGGAAACCCCTTTGCCATGAATGCAGAGATGCAGACTTCACATACATTGGAGAAAAAAACTTTCAAACTAACAAGTGGTCACATCTGACTCTAATAAGCAAAACATAATCAAAGTTTTGCCTGAAATAAGGGAAACTCACTGTCATCTTTTAGCTCAGCTCGTAATGATGGTAATTTTCCACGAAACTTCTCGATTGAATCTACCCTGAAAATACCAACTAAACTTACTAAAACAAAAAACTATATGAATGAACAAACCAGAGTCTTGATCAACTTCATATGGGAGTAATACAATTGCAAACATCACTCACCCAATTGACTGCAGTCCACCAATGAATTCCTGACGAGTAAATTCACACATTGTGGCGGCTTTCATGTGCCATGATATGACAAGCTGTTAACAGCATACATCACTATATATGACTAGGAGCAATAATGATCCAAAGATGGTCGTGTTTATTTAAATATAGAATAAGCATAAAAATGCGACCATGGAGAGAAGATATTCCCTTGGTTTTGTCTCATGAAATGGAAGTATTTAATCCTTTTGGATGATACTCACATGACATAGACACATCCAGGCTCAAGCCTAGGTTAGCAACAACCCCTCAAATAGATGCTCTACCAACCAAGTTATCACTTGGTTAATACATAATAGAAAAGGTGTATCATTGGAAACATAAAAAAATCTGTGCAAACACTATCCAACCTAAGAACTGAATTTAGCTCCAGCACACCATTCCACACCACAGAACTATTTTGCAACCAAACTTTTAGTAAAAATAACAAGTCGGTTCAGAAGAAGCTAATCACATACCATGACAATATCCTGAGGATCAACCTGTGCAATAAATATGAAATATATGCATCAGAAATAGTTGGAAAGTTGGTGCCACTAATAGGTACTATAAGGTACAAAACAAAATGCAAAGGTTTGCAAGCACATTCCCTGCAACACAATAAATGGAAACTTATATAAGCAGCAATTTATGTTTTCTGAAACCTTGCAAGATATAAGACGGTAGTAAATTGCAGCTCCAAACTCAAAACTCACAAGTCATGATCCAGTTTAGATCACTTGATAAGGACAGACAATGTGATGACCCAATAAGCCGACATATACAAACTAGAAAGCTTAAAATTCAGTGGAACCTGATCCACAAGTCAAAGAAAATAAGACTACGCCATAGCATCTATCTCTTCAACAAAGATTAGAGATAAACAAAAATCAAGGGTCTGTCCAACAGTTAAATGTATCAAGAGTTTGTACAGCAGTTAAATGTATGTTAAAATGATAGACTATCCCCTTATACACAGATCGCTTGAGGTCGATTCCAACAGAGAATTCCAGGACTCCATATCAATAAAAACAAAGGTATAGGGATTGGCCACACAAAATTGGTATTGTTGAGTATATCCGGATGTAGCTTCATAGTATAGTAATCTACTCCATCCGTCCCAAAATATAGTTCTTTCTAGCCCTCTTTTTTTCTGTTCACATTCGAATGAATAATAATGAATGTAGACATACATAGTTACAGACCAACTACATTCATATGTTGATTAATGAATGTATTTGTAGTCTAAAACGAATTATATTTTAAAATCTAAACACATTTGTGGTAGCAATTAACCATTAAAATGCTACCTTCTATTTTCAATAAAATGGATTATGCACTCCATATGCCTATGGCTGGAAATGAAGTGCGAAGATGGTGAACGGATATTTATAGATGAAAATAAATGCTCCTTACCTGCAGATCATTGCAAAATTGAGATATTCCTTCCACCATTATCATATCAGCATCAGGTTCTGCCAACAAAAGCAAAATACACAATGAAGTTCTAAAATGAGAACAGGCAAGATCACATTTTTTCCTTAAAGAAACAAAAAAAGGAAGGAGTTAATGTATGTTTTATGGACCTTATAGTACAACATTGTACATAACAGTGTATGAAATCCAAATGAATCAGGTAAACCCCTAGAAACTTAAGCTCTAAAAAGGTTAGTTAAGGCAATGAAAACTGATACCTTTATATCTGTTGAAAATATCTTCAAGATGCCGAGTATTGACCACAGAAACCTGAGGTTGGCTATAGAAGAAGTCAAAAGCTCCTTCCAAGTGCCAATCACTAGCTTTCAGTGCCTGAAGGGCAACCTTCTCACTGCATTAGGTCATAAAAATTCTTAACTGAAATTGTGATGTTTTATACAACTGGAACCTTGAGATTGCACATGTTTTTATATTGACGTTTTCAGATATATACCATTATGAAAATCCAGTATTCTAAAGATGCCATTATAATTCGTGATACCCGGTGGCTGCCATTACTAGATCTAAAAATTTGGCACATGCCATTATCTACACCCACGCGTGTGATGTACATTAATGTTACCCCTTTTACCCTTCTTCCTTCCTGCTCTCCTCCCTCCCGTTAGGCTGGTGTTTGGTTTTACGATGCTAGCTAAGCCTTCATTGTCTAGATCTGGTTTGGTTGTCCTGCTAATTTGGATGCAATCACCTTTGTCTCGTTAGCTGCATCATCCCTCGCATCTCCAACACTCACGAATGTTCTTTGTTCTCAGAGACATTCCATCAAACAATTGCCCGTGCCAGCACCTGCAGGATTGAACCCATGCTGGAGAGCAGCAAGAAGATCAGCAGTGACACGAGCAGCTATCCAGCATAGCCAGAATCGTCGGCAACAGAGCTCGACCATGACGCCCAACACCGTCACGGAGCTGTGCCGCACGCCATCTCGATAGCCTTCCATGTTGACGGTGAAGCCACCCTCACCGCGAGGAAGAACGAGGGAGGAGAGCAGAGAGGAAGGGGTAAAAAAGGACAATGCTAATGTACATTACACGTGTGAGTGTAGATAATGGCAGGGGCCAAATTTTTAGATCTAGTAATGACAGCTACCGAGTATCACGAATTATAGTGGCATCTTCAGAATACTATATTTCCATAATGGCATATATGGGAAAACCCCTTTTATATTCCTGATCAATGTCCTTGCAGCTACATTGAAATTTTCCTAAAGGGACATCCTTTCAGGGCTGCTGGCTATAAAAATCATCTAGTCTAGATAAGTAGATACCTACAAATTGTAAAGCAACTAAAATTATTCATATTATGGCACCAATTTTTTTTAGAAAAAAACTTTGTTAAAAGGCAAGATTTTATGGTGCTTAGTACACTTGAAATCTGCATTACAAAGCTAGCAGGATTTCTATGCAAGTATATGCATAGAAGAACGTGACAGAATGCAGCACCACATAGAAAGCAACAAAATCTATGTGCTCTTGATAAAAGGTGGATGGCCCAGAACTGCTACAGGATTTTAGAACAACAATATTATCACAAACACTAAATTCCATATCCATAGTACACCAAACGAGCATATCATACATGGATCACTAGCAAGTTTAATGCAACTTAAACTAGTATATGATGCACAATCTCAGTAAGATTTCGACCAACAAATTAACCACTAAGATGCCTTGTAGCTAAGTTACTAGTTACCTTGCCAATGGCCACAATAATTCGTTCCAATTTGAACAGCAATTGAACAACCATACCTGGCCCCGGTTATGGTCATGAACTGCTGCACCTTGTCGCGGTTTCCTCTCCCCAGCTTATACTGCACAGTGCACACAGACAGCACACAATCAGCTATTTATTTTTTTTAAAAAAATAAAGCATCAGATTCCAACAGTTCACGCATCAGACTGAACCAGTTAACTCACGAATCGAAATCGGGGAGGGAACATAGAAGGGAGCGATTCCCGCACAAACCGATTCAGATACTCAAACGATCTCAAAAAAAGTGCGGCGAAAATCGGGGAGATCAGTACCAACAGAACAGAGGCACGTCGTAGATACTCACCATCTTGGATCGGAGAGCGAGCGAGGACGACGCCGCGGAGGGGAAGGGGCGGCGCGAGGTCTGGGGTTTCGCGGCGAAGCCTCAGCTCTTGCGCTCGGCTCCCTGTCCTCCTCGCCCCTCCTTTTTGTTCCCCTCTCGCTCGCTCGCTCGCTAGCTGAATGAATGCTGTGTGCTGAGTCTAAACCAGCGCGTGTGTGTATGCAGACGAAGATACGGCCCGACCCAACCCGATAACCACAATGACTGGAAAGCCCTTCCACCCCAGTTTTGCCAAAAACACTATTTTATATGGTTTTTTAAGTTGGTGCTCTCAGTTTCTCTGGTGTGCTCATTTTTATACTTAGGGTTAGTTTAGGAACTACATTTTTTCATGGGATTTCTATTTTTCCATGGGAAAATGAACTAATTTTTCTTGGGAAAATGAAAATCATTTGGAAAATGTGGTTTCCAAACTAGCCCTTAGTCGTGTTTTTTTTCTCAGTTTTATCCTAAAATGAGCAAACTAGCAAAACCGAGTGCACCAGCTTAAAAAACCCTATTTTATACTATTCTATGTTGTAGACTATACTATTCACAGAGTGTAGTTTGAATATGGATATTGTGGGGGACGGATATCCTCGCGTCCACTCGGGAGAGAAAACTTCGCCCGGGGCCACATGACAGTCGCCCCTCTGTGACATCCCGACGTGGGTTGGGCAAATGGAAAAGGTGGAAGCGGACCGACCCAGGAGCGCGATGGGCCCACGCCCACGCCCGAGCTAGTCGCGGTTTAGGCGTGATCGTGTTGAGGTCATTCATTTTTCCTGCTCGACATCCTCAAACGCCGGAGATAGCTCGGAGCGGAGGCGTCGGGTTTTCCTCAGGACAGTGAAGGTTGTTTGCTATTAATTAGGAGATAAGCAGGAAAAGTATTATCAGCATGTACACGGGAAGCACCCTATAGTCGTGTATATAAGGCCAAGGGGGATCCCCTCCATTTTCATCTCATTAGCATCTCACAGCTCGGTAGACACTACCTGTAACACCACTCACATACAAAGCCATCCTAGGAAGTAGGGTATTACGCTCCTCAAAGCGGTCTGAACCTGCTGAAGTCCGCTTATCTCTCTCTTTCTCGCGCTCAAGCGCGAACCATCGAGTTACGATCCACAACATCGTCCTACCCAAAAGCACCGCGAGGGTACCCCGGGTGTGCGGTCGGACACAAAACACCGACAGCTAGTATGCCAGGTATGGGGTGTGTCGTCGATCAACGCTAACTCTATGGCCATCATCTTCAAGAGTAAGATCACCTTCAGCTCGGGAGCTATTTTTTGCTTCGGGGCCATCTCATGCGTAGCGGATGTAGAGGGAACTCTACACTGCATAGCGACTCCACCCAAGAAGAAATCCTCCTCGGGAATGCCACAGGGAGCTGTAGTGAAACCGCAAACCATGCCCCCGCTAACAGCACGATAGGGCATGGTCCCGCGCAAGTCTGGGCTTAGAAGACCCCATGGGGTAGAAGGCCAGTCAACCACAGCCTCCCTGTGGGGGAACCGCCCGAATTATTCCAACCTAAGTGTCTAAGTCCCACCTTGAAGGCTAGACCACACTTAAATAGGAATAAAACATCAGTCCCTCGGATCTAGTCCGACAAGGCCACTAACAGGATCAAGTACCACGTACTCACTCGAAGGTGAGGCACAGAGCAAATACAATAAAGCATAAAACCAAGTAGTAAGGAGTATTTAATTTATTACAACATCATCGGAGTTCTAACAAAAGCAGAGATCATTGTTAGGAATGCAGCGGAATAAAACTAATAATAATTAAACGGAGGGATGGGGAAGCCTAGCCCATCACTCCTCATGCTCCTCCTCTGCCGAGGTAGGGTCCCACTCGACTGTCCAACCCGGTGGCAAGATGGACGGCCAAGTCACTCCAGCAACCATGTCCTCTAGGGAACCTGTAAAAAATATGCCACAAGCAAGGCTGAGTATACTAATACTCAGCTAGACTTACCCGGTGTGAGGAGTCTACTCCTCTACCTCTAGACATGCGGCTGTTTGGCTGAGGGGTTTGGTTTGCCAAAAGCACTAGCTGAGTCTAAAATCCAGTTTAGCTTTTCAAGTTTTAGTGTGACTCTCTTAAGACTAAATATATACCTAGCTAATCATACACGGTAGCAAGCATTTAGCAATCAACATCTTTTGCCAAATCAACACATTTCCACTTGTTACTCAATGTAGCAGCATGGATCAAGCAGTCTCATTAGCTGTGAGAAGCAGTCGATTCGAATCGAGTTTTTAAACCTTGCAAGGTAAACCTAAACACACGACGTGGCGAGGCACTCCGTCCCCACACACATCAATCGTCCCCCTCGATTCCCCGTCAGCAGAGAGGGGCTCACCGCCTTGGCGTACAATGCCTCACTGACCCCGACTGCCGTCGTGCAGTGACCGCACTTGTACCCACCATAACCGGAATGGGAGACCACGTCTCAGGTCGCGTGAGGAGGGCAATCTGCTGCCAGGTTCACTTAGGTACTAGGCTTACCGATTTACCATATTTCTCGGTATGTGCTTAGTACGTTAAAACGCTTGACACACGGTACCACACCTTAATCCTTATTCTAATTTCCATCTTGTAGACAACGCATCCCCATGGATCGTTGTCCACAGACCATCATCATTCCGATATAAAAATGGATACAACCAATTTCTGACCTCGCGCGAATGCTAGAAAAATCACTCGACTTCTACCGAGATCCCTAATTAGTAAAGCAGCTACTCGACCTAGCATACTAGTATCCATCTCAAAATGAATCCTGAGTTCATACAACTAGGGTTTCAGTCAACTCCTACACTTAAGTGCATAGTACAAGCCTACAAATATTAAGTGCAGTAAAATAGCATATATAATGGTTATGCATAAAACCGGGGCTTGCCTTCCAAAGCTAGAGCAGGCAGATCCTCGATCGCCGACTCTGGTGCTGGCTCCTGGGCTACCTCCTGAGCAACTCATTGCTCCGGAACGAGGATGTATTCCCCGTCAGCGAGATTACAGTCTATCGAATGCAATGAGTAAGATATATGCATATTAATGACATAGAAATTTGTAAAGGCTATGCATAGTAAAATAGTACTTAAATTTAGTGGTACTCTTAGGGTCTCCTTTTGGGTATACTTAAGGGTTTTGTACTTTCACCTTTGAGATCTTGAATGAAAAATTACACTCTTTAATTATATTTTTATGTTCTATGAGTTCCTTGGAAGGTTTTGGTTGTACATTATCTATTTCTCCCAAAATTCCCTTTTTCTTTCTATTGTGCTTCTCATTAAGCATTTTTGAACTATCTTGGTTAGTTAACATTTTCCAAAAATATTATAAAAATTACAGGGAGTAAACATTGACATTTGTGGGTTCTCCTAAAAATTTGGGGTGGAAATTAATTCAGATGCTCCTTGTGCAAAATTAACAAAAGTAAGGGTAAAAGGGCACTTTACACTATAGCTCTAATTTGGGTGAGGTTTCTGGACTAAACTTTATTTTTGCCATGCTCCAAAGGTGATAATAGGCTTTTGTGCCAAAATTTTCAGAAAAAGACCTACTGGGCATTTAGTTATGATTTTCCAAAGTTTAAAGCCAAAAAGGTACTTATAACTAACTTGTTATTTGAAAAATATCAAACAACAGATCTTACATTTTTCTTAGATCCATAATAACATATCATTAGTTATCCCAAGGTTTTGGGGTGGGTTCTCCTTAGGATTATTTTTCTAAGGTTTTTCTAAGTTCTCATTGTTTTCATGAAATAAAAGGTACCTCATTTCTTTTACACTAACAAAGGGTCTAACAAAATTTTCCAGTGAACTATGTTAAATAAGTGAGCTAGCAAAAATGTGGTTGCCACTTGGTTTTTATCTTAAACTACTTTTTCTATTTTCTTTAACTTTGGGCCAAAATGAGTTTAAATGGTAAACCTTTTTCTTAATTTGGTGTACTGAGGGGTGTACTATTTTTAAATAGATTAGGGAATGGTTAAGTACTTCTCTGATTTTCCTTAACCCTAGTCTAACAGTGTAGCTATTTTTCCCTCTTTTATTTAGCTTTTGGCAAAAATACTATTTAATTCAAAACTTTAAAATCTTCTGCAACACTTAGGGGTCTTGTATTTTTCCTAAGCAGTTCACAATATTCAAAACCTAGCAAAATTGGTTTGACTCAATTTGGTTGAATAAAACTGAAGTTATGAATTTTACAAGCTCTGCTTGTATTTAAATGAGAAATGTTTAAAAGGTTTTCTGGAAAACCAGTTTGCACCGAGGACCCTGGGTTTTTCCTAAACCAACTCTTGAACTTATGCCCCTGCGCAACTATTCATCTTAGTCTCTGACCATTCAAAAACCCCCTAACTTTCTTTCCTTCTTCCCCGAGGTCCCTCCCCCCTTTTGAACAGTACCCGCGGAAGTAAATAGGGCGGCGCGGCTTACCGGCGGCGAGGGAGGTCCAGCGAAGGGCGGGGTTGGCTTCGGAAAGTCCTTGCGGTCACGACGAGGTACGACTCGACGACGGTGATGGCCGGAATCGGCCGGTCCACGTGCGCAGGCGGGCGAGCTCGTCGACGGCGTGTGCTCCGACCTATCCACAGCGATATAGTTCAATCCAAGGGCATGGGAAGCTTCACGAGGTGCTAAGGAGTCTACCCGTGCAAGGAATTGAAGAAAGGCTCACCGTGGAGCTCGATCTACTCTTGCCGGCGGTCGGGTGAAGTCCAGTGACCTTGATTTGGTGTCTCCGGCGAGGCAGAGCTCGATTCCTTGCTCTGGAAGCTTCACCGAGGCATGTAGAGTCTCTCTCGAAGGTCGGACGGGGCTTGGAATGGCTCGGTCGGCCGGTCTACGGTGGTGGGTTCTTGGGCGGCCGCTGGCACGCCGTGTGTAGGGCAAACGCCGGTGATCTTGCGCTCCGGCAAGGTCGGGAGTGAGCGGGGGCGTACGGTTGAAGCCTTGGCTAGCTTTATAGGCGCGGGCGCGGGCAGTGGCACGGGCTTGGCTTGGTGTGGCGTTGGGCGCGTGGGTTCGGGCGCCAGGCTTGCTCTGGCGAGGTCAGGGCGCGTCGAACACGTGGAGGTGTGTTTTTGCCCTTGTTCAAACGCTTGTTGAGATCGCAAACGTGCGAATCTTGGCAAAAATCCTGCGCAGACCTCCTCTTGGCACCTATGGCTATCTCTTGTATGTGAGTTCCGATGGAGGATACGCCCTAGGTCAGAAGATATGCGGACGCCCAATCAGGTATGTCTCACTATTCACCCCGAGACAAAAGTGATGTCAAATCATGTCAAATGGTTTTGGCTCGGGTTAAAATTTTTCTAGTGGGTTCCTTAGGTAGTTTGGCTCCTTTTTGGTATTCAGACCAAGTGGTTTTGGCGCCATTTACTAAGTGAACACATCTGATCTTTAGATTAAGGTTTATTTTTGACTTAGAGAAGATTAGAGAGCTCTAGTGTACTTCCTATTTAAAGAATGGATTTGGGGTCTTTAAGGGGCCTTTTTGTAATGTTTCCCCTCTGCATTTTATAGATTTTAATGTGTACTTAAACTTTGGTTAAGGGTTAACTCATGACTTGTGTATTTGCTTCACCTTTTCCTTAATCCAAGGTTTTGGGAGCTAAGGGCTCAAGAAGGGTCTAGGGTTTAATCTTCTCTTGCCCAAAGTGATAATTGCCAAATTTTCTTGGGGATTGCTTTTGTCATGAACATTTCTTAGTTAACCCATGTTCTCTAAAGTTTTGGTGCTCATTCTCCTTTACTTAAACACATGTGATAACAATTCACAAGTGTATGTAGGGGGTTAGGGCCTCAAGTAACACCTGGGGTGTTACAGCCCCCAACCCGGCAAACTCCGTTGTCCACCTCGCCTACTAAGGAGTGGACACGGATCACCCGGCGAAAGGGAATGGATATTCCGTACCAAGGAAGGAAAGCACAACAGGCAATCATCCTGACACCTTTGCCCTTAAAGGAGGATGAGAAGAAGCACACTGTTGCACCTGCTCCTTTCTTCCCCGACATCCTCTTCATTCAGGGAGATTGGAGTCATTGCCCATCTCTGATGATGAACCCACCATGCCGGGGGAAGAACCTCCCCAGCGTGATGCTTAGCGATGGAGAAACAGGCGCCGAAACATGCGGTGACATCACGAAGCTGGCGAACGGGACCCGACACAACCCGTCTCTCGGGATGAAGCCTCAGAGATGGGGGAGACCCCCGATGAAAGAACATATCGAGAAAGGTGTAACTCCCGCCACCGCGACCGTCATCAAGCTCAGGAACACGAGCGGGAACTAGCTGAACAAGATGCTAGGCTCCGACGGGAGAATCCACTCCTCACCCGAAACCTGTACCCCGACTTCGCCCGAGCATTGATGAAGCGTCCCGGTCTAATGACCGAAACTAAACATGCATAGATATACTAGAATACAGAGTTCCAGTACCATGCTCAAGTGGTGCCATTACATACAAAGCCTTTATTTAGTACACTCTAATTGTCGGCGTTTCGAGACCGGGGGGTCCCTGAGCCGACGAGTGAATGTCGCCGCGTGCCCCAGCCCAGATGGGTCGAGCGCGAGGGCGAGCGCGAAGGGGGGAGAGCGAGGCGGCCGGAGACCGGCGTGAGAGAGGTGGGAATCCTGCGGCCTTCGTGTTCGTCCCGTGCCCAGGTCGGGTGCGCTTGCAGTAGGGGGTTACAAGCGTCCACGCGGGAGAGGGAGCGAGCGGCTTCAAGCGAGCGCGTGTCTCGTCCTCGTCCCCGCGCGGCCAACCTTCTCTAAGAGGGCCCTGGTCCTTCCTTTTATAGGCGCAAGGAGAGGATCCAGGTGTACAATGGGGGGTGTAGCAGAGTGCTACGTGTCTAGCAGAGGAGAGCTAGCGCCCTAAGTACATGCCGTTGTGGCAGCCGAAGAGATTTTGGCACCCAGCTAGTGTGATGTCGTGGCCGTCGGAGGGGCGATGGAGCTTGGCGGAGGGACAGCTGTCGGAGCGGTTGAATCCTTGCTAACGTCCTCTTGCTTCCGTAAGGGGGCTGAGGGCCGCCGTCGTCACAGAGTATGCAGGGCGCCATCATTGCCTATCTGGCGGAGCGAGCCAGATGGGACGCCGGTCTTGTCCCCTGCGGCCCGAGTCAGCTCGGGGTAGGGTGATGATGGCGCCTCCTGTTGACGTGGCTGGTCTGCGCCCTAGGTTGGGCGATGTGGAAGCTCCTCCGAAGCCGAGGTCGAGTCTGTCTTCCGTGGCCGAGGTCGGGTCCGAGCCCCAGGTTCGGGCGAGGCGGAGATCGCCGGCTGGTGCCGGGGCGGAGTCCGAGCCCTGGGGTCGGGCGAAGCGGAGTTCGTCGTCTTCTGGGGCCGAGCCCAAGTCCGAGCCCTGGGTCGGGCGAGGCGGAGATCGTCGTCTTCCGGGACTTAGCCCGAGTCTGAGCCCTGGGTCGGGCGGAGTTCGCCGTCTTCCGGGACTTAGCCCGAGTCCGAGCCCTGGGTCGGGCGGAGTTCGCCGTCTTCCGGGACTTAGCCCGAGTCCGAGCCCTGGGTCGGGCGGAGTTCGCCATATTCCGGGACTTAGCCCGAGTCCGAGCCCTAGGTCGGGCGGAGTTCGCCGTCTTCCGGGACTTAGCCCGAGTCCGAGCCTTGGGTCGGGCAGAGTTCACCGTCTTCCGGGACTTAGCCCGAGTCCGAGCCCTGGGTCGGGCGGAGTTCGCCGTCTTCCGGGACTTAGCCCGAGTCCGAGCCCTGGGTCGGGCGGAGCGGAGCTTCCTATGGTGCCTTTGGCCGGGCCTGACTGCCTGTCAGTCTCACTCTGTCAAGTGGCACCGCAGTCGGAGTGGCGCAGGTGGCGCTGTCCTTCTGTCAGGCCGGTCAGTGGAGCGGCGAAGTGATGGCGGTCACTTCGGCTCTGCCGGCTGGGGTGCGCGCGTCAGGATAAAGGTGTCAGGCCACCTTTGCATTAAATGCTCCTGCGACTTGGTCGGTCGGTGCGGCGATTTGGTTAGGGTTGCTTCTTAGCGAATGCAGGGCCTCGGGCGAGCCGGAAATATGTTCACCGCTGAAGGGGGGCCTCGGGCGAGACGGAAATCCTCCGGGGTCGGCTGTCCTTGTCCGAGGCTAGGCTCGGGCGAGGCGTGATCGAGTCCCTCGAATGGACTGATCCCTGACTTATTCGCACCCATCAGGCCTTTGCAGCTTTGTGCTGATGGGGGTTACCAGCTGAGAATTAGGAGCCTTGAGGGTACCCCTAATTATGGTCCCCGACAGTAGCCCCCGAGCCTCGAAGGGAGTGTTTGCACTCGCTTGGAGGCTTTCGTCGCACTTTTTTACAAGGGGACCAGCCTTTCTCGGTTGCGTTTTGTTCCGGTGGGTGCGCGCGAGCGCACCCGCCGGGTGTAGCCCCCGAGGCCTCGGAGGAGTGGTTTCACTCCTTCGAGGTCTTACTGCCTCACGTAGTGCTTCGGCTGGTCTGATCGTTCCCTCATGCGAGCTGGCCGTAGCCCAGGTGTACGGTCGGGTCCCAAGTTCTCGGGCTGGTATGTTGACGCTGTCAACGGTTCGGCCGGAGCCGGGTTTGCGAGAGCAGCCCCCGAGCCTCTGCACAGAGCGAGAGGGCGGTCAGGGGTAGACTCGGCTTTTTTACATACGCCCCTGCGTCGCCTTTCCGCAAGGAGGAGGGGGGGAAGCGCCATGTTGCCCTCGATGGGCGCCGAACATGGTGTCTCCGATGAGCTGCAAGCGGGTAATCCGAGTGGACGTCCGTGCCCCGTTCGTTAGGGGTCGGCTAGGGGCCTAGAGGCACGCCCAAAAGTACCTGCGGGTGATCTGCCGGACCCGGTCCCCTGGCGACGGGGTCCGAGGGCTCAATGCCTCCCTCTGATGGGATTCCGTTACAAGATCGTTCCCGCTGGTCTCGGAAATGTCCTAGGGTACCTCGGGAGCGCAGCCCGAGCCTTGGTTATGTATCGAACGTACCCATGGTCATCCCTCGCTCGGCGTCTGAGGCGGCTGTGAACCCTTCGGGGGCCAGCCTTTGAACCCCTGATCAGTAATGGGCGCAGAGCCCGAGTAGCCTGAGGCGGCCGTGGAACCCTTTCGAGGGGCCGGCCTTCGAACCTCTGACCAGTAGTGGGTGTAGGGCCCACGCGATCTGAGGCGGCTGTCGAACCCTTCCGGGGGGCCAGCCTTCGAACCTCTGATCAGTAGGGGGGCTCGGAGCCTAGTTCCTTCTCGGGGAAGGATCCTTTTCGGGGTATCCCCCTTTCCCGGTCCCTGTTGCAAGAGAGAGAAAGAGGAAAAACGGAAAAGGATATGAAATCGAACGATGCGGCGTACCTTTTTTTTGACGCGGTCATTACGGCGAAGGCGAAGCGTCGCTCGCTTCTCCTGCCAGAGGCGCCGCGTGTCCCGCCGCGGAGTTGATGCGACGGGGCGAGTAGTTAGCAGGGTAGTCGTTGCGCGTGCGTGAGCCGTTCGAGGAACGGGTCACGAGCGCGTTGTCTTCACGCCGTGAGAGAGGGTTCTCTCGCTGCCCCCGGATGGGACGTAAGCTTGGCTGACGACGTGACTGTTGCACCTGCGCGCCTGCCACCGCCATTACTGCCAGCCCGTCTTCGGCCGTATTGACCATCGCGCCAGGCTGGAGCCGCTGGGTCGTACGCTGGGTAGCCTCGAGTCACGGTATTGGTTCCGCAGTCGAGGAGGCGCGGTGGTGGCGCAGGTGGCGGTGCAGTTACTCACACGTAGCAACCGGCGCACCGGTTGCATGACGCGTGGGCCTGGGCCTCCATGCCGGGCGTGTTGGGAGTCGGAGAAGTGCGCCCACTTGGCGCGGTTGCATGCCGCCTGCACGGCTGCCCGCCCTTTCGCCCGTTGGTCTGGGCAAAAGTGGAGAGTCGCTTGTAACCGCTGGGCGGTTGTACGCACCGCGCACGGTGGTTTGGCCTCTTCTGCTCTGAGCCGGCTTGCATGACGCGTGGGACCCAGCCCCCGCGCCGTAGGGGAGGACCTTGGAGTGTGTTGGAGAAGACTCAGCTCGTGACGGCTGGGGACACAAGTAGGGAGAACCGCCTTTAAAAGGAGGGTGACCCCCTTGGAAGGCGACCATGTCTTCGCGCTCTCTTATGCATCGTGTCTTTCCACCTTCCAAGCCCCCCGGATGGGGGAGATCCGCCGTCTTTCCGCCTCGTCGTTGGAGGAACACAACTCCGTGGGAGTTGGCACCTTTCAGCCATCGTTCGGCTTCAAGGATTTTCATCGTGCAGCCCGGCTGCACCCCCCTGCCAGTGGTCACCCCAGACGGTGACCACCAGCCCCTGGGTGGGGAGAAGCAAGCCGGGCTGCGATCTTGGTCCCACCCTCAGCTTCAAGGATGTTCATCATCCTTGCTGGGGTGGAGGCCGGGCTGAGCCGGAGCTCTACCTCCCGCGCGGGTTCGTGGGTCACCCTCTCCTGCGGCGTTCGAGGGAGAGGGCGCTCGCTGGCCCTGCGGGCGGGTCGGACTTCGACAACGCGGGGCCGGTCTACGGCAGGCGTCGTCAGCCCCAGCGCGTCGGGCTCGTCGGGTTGGCCCTCGGTGCCACTTCCTGTCGGAAGGCGGCTGCCGCGCCGTGTGCACGGGAGGACCGCCCAAGATGTCGCGCGCTGCTAGGGCGGCGTTCGTGTTCTGGGGCGGTCCTGCCTTTGCACCGGTACGGTGCCTCCGCGGGGAGGTCGGTGCCCTGCCCGTCCGGGAGGATCCGAGTGGAGATCTGCCGGCGGGCTGACGGCCCCTGTCGTCGGTGCCGAGGCGGAGGCGGCTCGAGAAGTCCCCGTCGCCGACGGGATCACCGCCACCATCCGCGCTTCGGGCCTCCGGCTCTTTGTACTTGTCCTCGCCCCTCGAGCGTCGGCGTGGGCGAGGGCAAGGTTGCAGCAGCGTTCGCCCTGAGGCCATCGCCGCTGCAGTTTGGCCACCCGTAGAGGGGGTCGTTGTCGCTGCTGCTGGAGCGGGCGACGGCGAGCCGTCCGTCGGTCTTCTGTTGCTCCGCAGGCCCCCCCATTGAGTGGGGTTGTTCGTACCTGCGGAGGTGGAACCGAAGTTCTGTTTGTAATGGCACCTTGGATGCCAGTGTCTTTGTTCATTGTGGCTGTCGGGGCCTGAACATGTATGTATTTTCGGCACGGAGTCATGTTTTTTCCTCATTTTCGAGCACTAAGACTCGCCTGTTGATTGTCTGAACCACTTCACCAAGCGTGAGTCGCCCCGTGTAAAGGTGACGAGTGAAGTATCCGTATCCCGGAGGCGTAGGAGTCCCTCGGCTCGGTTGGCCTTGCTGCTTACGCGCAGTCTTACCCGTCCACGGGGCTCTGTTCCCGACGCAGTCGAGAAAGCTCGAGAAATCGCTTCGGCAGAAGAGCTTCCGAACGTGAAGACTTGTTCGGTCCGCGGGATCACTTATCCGAACGTGAGTTACTTATCACAGAAGGTGATGAGTGAGGTATCCGTATCCCGGAGGCGTAGGAGTCCCTCGGCTCGGTCAGCCTTGGCTGCTTACGTGTACTCCGTCGTTTTCAGGATCCACTTTTGAAGTAGTCAAACAGCCCGAAAGACCTTCTGGTAGAAAAGATCTTTTTTCGAGGAAAATTTCGACGCAGAGGGGGTTCCCCCCCTTTTAGCCCCCGAGGGAGGGTCGGGCTTTGCCGAGGCGAGGCCGACCCTTCCTTGACGACTAAACTTTTGCTGGGCGCGAGATATATGAACAACTTGAAAACATCTTAAGGGTAGAAGCGACGTAGCTGTTGGATGTTCCAAGCGTTGCCGTAGACCTCGCCTTGACTGTTGGCCAGCTTGTACGTTCCGGGCTTCAGAACTTTGGCGATGACGAACGGCCCCTCCCAGGGAGGCGTGAGCTTGTGCCACCCTCAGGCGTCTTGTCGCAGCCGAAGCACCAGGTCGCCCACCTGGAGGTCTCGGGACCGGATCCCTCGGGCGTGGTAGCGTCGCAGGGACTGCTGGTATCGCGCCGAGTGTAGTAAGGCCTTGTCCCGAGCCTCCTCCAGCTGGTCCAGCGAGTCTTCTCGGCTAGCTTGGTTGCTTTGGTCGGTGTAGGCCCTCGCCCTCGGGGAGCCGTATTCCAGGTCTGTGGGCAAGACAGCCTCGGCCCCATAGACTAGGAAGAACGGCGTGAAGCCCGTGGCTCGGCTTGGCGTTGTCCTCAGACTCCAGACCACCGAGGGGAGTTCCTTCATCCATCGCTTGCCGAACTTGTTGAGGTCGTTGTAGATCCGAGGCTTGAGCCCTTGTAGAATCATGCCGTTGGCACGCTCTACTTGCCCATTTGACATGGGGTGAGCCACGGCAGCCCAGTCCACCCGGATGTGGTGGTCCTCGTAGAAGTCCAGGAACTTTCTGCCGGTGAACTGGGTGCTGTTGTCGGTGATGATGGAGTTCGGGACCCCGAAGCAATGGATGATGTTGGTGAAGAACGCCACCGCCCGCTCGGACCTGATGCTGTTCAGGGGTCGGACCTCGATCCACTTGGAGAATTTGTCGATGGCGATCAGCAGGTGCGTGTAGCCCTCGGGTGCCTTCTGCAAGGGGCCGACGAGGTCCAGACCCCACACAGCAAAAGGCCAGGTGATGGGTATCGTCTGCAGAGCCTGAGCGGGCAGGTGGGTCTGCCTTGCATAGAACTGACACCCTTCGCAGGTGCGGACAATTCTAGTGGCGTCGGCCACCGCCGTCGGCCAGTAGAAGCCTTGCCGGAAAGCATTCCCGACAAGGGCTCGAGGCGCTGCGTGATGGCCGCAAGCCCCCGAGTGTATCTCTCGCAGGAGTTCCTGACCTTCGGCGATGGAGATGCATCACTGGAGGATGCCGGAGGGGCTGCGGTGGTAGAGCTCCTTCTCATCACCCAGCAAGACGAACGACTTGGCGCGCCGCGCCACCCGCCGAGCCTCGGCTCGGTCGAGGGGTAGCTCTCCTCGGTGGAGATATTGCAGGTACGTGGTCTGCCGGTTTTGATCAGGCGTGACCCCGCTTTGCTCCCCCTCGATGTGCAGCGTCTCGCCCTCGGGGGCCAAGGGTACCTCGGGTTGAACCGAGGATACCTCGGGCCGAGCCGAGGGTGCCTCGGAATGATCCGAGGGTACCTTGGGCTGGGCCGAGGGTGCCTCGGGCTGGGCCGAGGGTGCCTCAGGCTCGGGCGCGTCGTCGATCTTGACGGAGGGTTGATGCAGATCCCAGGAGAAGACGTCCGGGGGAACCGTGGTTCGCCCCGAGGCTATTTTAGCCAGCTCGTCTGCAGTCTCGTTGTAGCGCCGAGCGATGTGGTTGAGCTCGAGCCCGTAGAACTTGTCTTCCAGGCGCCGAACCTCATCGCAGTAGGCCTCCATCTTCGGGTCGCGGCAGTGGGGGTTCTTCATGACTTGGTCGATGACGAGCTGTGAGTCACCGCGAGCGTCGAGGCGTCGGACCCCTAGCTCGATGGCGATCCGCAACCCGTTGACCAGAGCTTCGTACTCAGCCACATTGTTGGATGCCGGGAAATGGAGGCGTAGCACGTAGCGTAGGTGCTTCCCGAGGGGTGAGATGAAGAGTAGGCCTGCGCCGGCTCCTGTCTTCATCAGCGACCCGTCAAAGAACATGGTCCAGAGCTCCGGTTGGATCGGAGCCGTCGGTAGCTGGGTGTCGACCCATTCAGCTACGAAGTCCGCCAAGACCTGGGACTTGATGGCCTTCCGAGGAGCGAACGAGATCGTCTCGCCCATGATTTCCACCGCCCACTTTGCAATCCTACCCGAGGCTTCTCGGCACTGGATGATCTCCCCCAGGGGGAAGGATGACACCACAGTTACCGGATGAGACTCGAAGTAGTGTCGCAGCTTCCGCCGCGTCAGGATCACCGCGTACAGCAGCTTCTGAACTTGAGGGGTCGGCCATGAACTTCGCGTAGCATGGCCTCCCCAGTACCGCGTGGTAGGTTCCTCGGAACCCAACCACCTCGAACGTTAGGGTCTCCCTTCGGAAGTTGGAGGGTGTTCCGAAGTAGACGGGAAGGTCGAGCTGTCCGAGGGGTTGGACACGCTTCCCGGGAATGATCCCATGGAAGGGCGCAGCGCCTGCCCGGACAGAGGACAGATCGACACGCAGGAGCCCGAGGGTCTCAGCGTAGATGATGTTGAGGCTGCTGCCTCCGTCCATGAGGACCTTGGTGAGCCTAACATCGCCGATGACGGGGTTGACGACGAGCGGGTATTTCCCCGGGCTCGGCACATGGTCGGGGTGATCGCCTCGGTCGAAGGTGATGGGCTTGTCGGACCAGTCTAGATAGACCGGCGCCGCCACCTTCACCGAGCAGACCTCCCGGCGCTCTTGCTTGCGGTGCCGAGCCGAGGCGTTCGCCGCTTGCCCACCATAGATCATGAAGCAGTCGCGGACCTCGGGGAACTCTCCTGCCTGGTGATCTTCCTTCTTGTCGTTGTCATGGGCCTTGCCACCCTCCGCGGGTGGCCCGGCCCTGTGGAAGTGGCGCCGAAGCATGACGCACTCCTCAAGGGTGTGCCTGACGGCCCCTGGTGATAGGGGCACGGCTCCTTGAGCATCTTGTCGAAGAGGTTGGCACCTCCGGGGGGCTTCCGAGGGTTCTTGTACTCGGCTGCGGCGACAAGGTCTGCGTCGGCGGCGTCGCGTTTCGCTTGCGACTTCTTCTTGCCCTTCTTCTTGGCGCCGCGCTGAGTTGACGCCTCGGGAGTATCTTCCGATGGGCGGCCCTGGGGCTGCTTGTCCTTTCGGAAGATAGCCTCGACCGCCTCCTGGCCGGAGGCGAACTTGGTGGCGATGTCCATCAGCTCGCTCGCCCTGGTGGGGGTCTTGCGACCCAGCTTGCTCACCAGGTCACGGCAGGTGGTGCCAGCGAGGAACGCGCCGATGACATCCGAGTCGGTGATGTTGGGAGCTCGGTGCGCTGCTTCGAGAATCGCCGGATGTAGTCTCGGAGAGACTCTCCCGGCTGCTGTCGGCAGCTTCGGAGGTCCCAGGAGTTCCCGGGGCGCACGTACGTGCCCTGGAAATTGCCGGCGAAAGCTTGGACTAGGTCGTCCCAGTTGGAGATCTGCCCTGGAGGCAGGTGCTCCAACCAGGCGCGAGCGGTGTCGGAGAGGAACAGGGGGAGATTGCGGATGATGAGGTTGTCATCGTCCGTTCCACCCAGTTGGCAGGCCAGACGGTAGTCCGCGAGCCACAGTTCCGGTCTCGTTTCCCCCGAGTACTTTGTGATAGTAGCCGGGGGTCGGAACCGGGTCGGGAACGGCGCCCGCCGGATGGCTCGGCTGAAGGCTTGCGGACCGGGTGGTTCGGGCGAGGGACTCCGATCCTCCCCGCTGTCATAGCATCCCCCACGCCTGGGGTGGTAGTCTCGGCGCACCCTCTCATCGAGGTGGGCCCAACGGTCGCGGTGATGGTGCTCGTTGCTGAGGCGATCCGGGGCCGCAGGCGCGGTGTTGCGCGTGCGCCCAGTGTAGACCGAGGCTTCCCGCATGAATCGGGAAGTCGCGGCATGAGGTTCCTAGGGGTACCCATGCCTTCGGGAGGCAGAGCTCTCGGCCCGTCGGACCGCAGCGCCTTCCAGGAGATTCTTGAGCTCTCCCTGGATTCGCCGCCCCTCAGTGGTTGATGGCTCCGGCATCGCGCGAAGAAGCATTGCTGCTGCCGCTAGGTTCTGGCCGACCCCACTGGGTGCGGGTGGTGGCCTGACCCTGACGTCGTCGGTGATGCGGTGCTGGAAGCCCTGGGGTAGATGACGTATTTCTCCGGCCGGAGGTTGGCCCGCCCATGCCTGCCCGACGTCCCGACGGATCGGCTCAAGCGCTCCTGCTCCCTCGTCGAGCCTGGCCTGCACCCCGCGGATTTGCTCGAGCTGTGGGTCATGACCCCCCGCCTGAACGAGGACCACAGCTAGCTCCCGTGGGATGTCAACGTGAGGCACCGGCCTAGGGAGGTCACCGTCCTCCGGTATGCCGAGATGGTTGCCTTCGGAGGGATCCCCTAGATCGACGTGGAAGCATTCGCGACTTGGGCCGCAGTCCTCGCCGCCGAGGCTACGGCTACCGTCGGAACAGTCGGAAAGGCAGTAGTCGCATGCGGTCATGAAGTCCCACATGGCACTGGGGTTGCCAAGTCTAGAGAAATCCCAACAGATGCTGGGCTCGTTGTCTTCCTCGGACCCAGAGGGCCCGTAGGTCGAGACGTCCGTCAGCCGGTCCCAAGGTGACCGCATACGAAACCCCAGAGGGTTTGGACCTGCCTCTACGAGAGCGCCCGCCAAAGCGAAGTTGCTAGGCGGGTTGAGGCTGAATCCGAAAGACGTGGGATGGGAATCGGTCGGTACCTTTTGGTCGACGGGCGGCGATGAGGTCACATCGGGGACTGACTGCGCCGTCGTCTCAGGTACGAGGGTGACGTCCAGCAAGCTTTTCGCGAGCGTGCTGGCGTCGTCCGCTTGCTCGGGATTGGCGTGTCGCGGGGAGACGGCGCTCGCCTTCGCCTCAAACGCGAGGTCGATGCCTGACGCGCCCCCCGTTGGGGCGCTGGGGCCGTCGACTCGCTCGACAGTCGACGAGGCGCTGCCTCCTGTTTGGCCTTGGTTGCCCCGCCCCCTCCTCCGTCGATGGGGGAGAAGACGGGGTGAGCTCAAACGTTGTTCTTCCACCTCGCGGGGAAGACGTCGCCGATTCCGCCGCCGGCGGGCGGGTTGTCGGCCGCCACTGTCGTCGTCGCACGGCGGTGGAAGGAGTATCATGTCGTTGCTGCTGTCGAAGGACATGAACTCAAGACTCCCGAAACGGAGCACCGTCCCGGGTTGGAGAGGTTGCTAGAGACTACCCATCTGGAGCTTGACGGGAAGCTGTTCGTCAACACGCAGCAGGCCCCTACCTGGCGCACCAACTGTCGGCGTTTCGAGACCGGGGGGTCCCTGAGCAGACGAGTGAATGTCGCCGCGTGCCCCAGCCCAGATGGGTCGAGTGCGAGGGCGAGCGCGAAGGGGGGAGAGCGAGGCGGCCGGAGACCGGCGTGAGAGAGGTGGGAATCCCGCGGCCTTCGTGTTCGTCCCGCGCCCAGGTCGGGTGCGCTTGCAGTAGGGGGTTACAAGCATCCACGCGGGAGAGGGAGCGAGCGGCTTCAAGCGAGCGCGTGTCTCGTCCTCGTCCCCGCGTGGCCAACCTTCTCTAAGAGGGCCCTGGTCCTTCCTTTTATAGGCGCAAGGAGAGGATCCAGGTGTACAATGGGGGGTGTAGCAGAGTGCTACGTGTCTAGCGGAGGAGAGCTAGCGCCCTAAGTACATGCCGTTGTGGCAGCCGGAGAGATTTTGGCACCCAGCTGGTGTGATGTCGTGGCCGTCGGAGGAGCGATGGAGCCTGGCGGAGGGACAGCTGTCGGAGCGGTTGAATCCTTGCTGACGTTCTCTTGCTTCCGTAAGGGGGCTGAGGGCCACCGTCATCACAGAGTATGCAGGGCGCCATCATTGCCTATCTGGCGGAGCGAGCCAGATGGGACGCCGGTCTTGTCCCCTGCGGCCCGAGTCAGCTCGGGGTAGGGTGATGATGGCGCCTCCTGTTGACGTGGCTGGTCTGCGCCCTAGGTTGGGCGATGTGGAAGCTCCTCCGAAGCCGAGGTCGAGTCTGTCTTCTGTGGCCGAGGTCGGGTCTGAGCCCCAGGTTCGGGCGAGGCGGAGATCGCCGGCTGGTGCCGGGGCGGAGTCCGAGCCCTGGGGTCGGGCGAAGCGGAGTTCGTCGTCTTCTGGGGCCAAGCCCAAGTCCGAGCCCTGGGTCGGGCGAGGCGGAGATCGTCGTCTTCCGGGACTTAGCCCGAGTCCGAGCCCTGGGTAGGGCGGAGTTCGCCGTCTTCCGGGACTTAGCCCGAGTCCGAGCCCTGGGTCGGGCGGAGTTCGCCGTCTTCCGGGACTTAGCCCGAGTCCGAGCCCTGGGTCGGGCGGACTTCGCCGTCTTCCGGGACTTAGCCCGAGTCCGAGCCCTGGGTCGGGCGGAGTTCGCCGTCTTCCGGGACTTAGCCCGAGTCCGAGCCCTGGGTCGGGCGGAGTTCGCCGTCTTCCGGGACTTAGCCCGAGTACGAGCCCTGGGTCGGGCGGAGCGGAGCTTCCTATGGTGCCTTTGGCCGGGCCTGACTGTCTGTCAGTCTCACTCTGTCAAGTGGCACCGCAGTCGGAGTGGAGCAGGCGGCGCTGTCCTTCTGTCAGGCCGGTCAGTGGAGCGGCAAAGTGACGGCGGTCACTTCGGCTCTGCCGGCTGGGGGGCGCGCGTCAGGATAAAGGTGTCAGGCCACCTTTGCATTAAATGCTCCTGCGACTTGGTCGGTCGGTGCGGCGATTTGGTCAGGGTATCTTCTTAGCGAAGGCAGGGCCTCGGGCGAGCCGGAAATATGTTCGCCGCTGAAGGGGGGCCTCGGGCGAGACGGAAATCCTCCGGGGTCGGCTGCCCTTGTCCGAGGCTAGGCTCGGGTGAGGCGTGATCGAGTCCCTCGAATGGATTGATCCCTGACTTATTCGCACCCATCAGGCCTTTGCAGCTTTGTGCTGATGGGGGTTACCAGCTGAGAATTAGGAGCCTTGAGGGTACCCCTAATTATGGTCCCCGACACTAATAAAACGATAATAGAAACTAGAAATGAAATAGTGGTGGCGAAGAACGCGACTGCGAGCTCTTCGTTGGACATGGCGTCTGCTACAACACAATGGCACCATAGGGGACTTGGGTGTAGGAACGCGCTACTCGTCAGGCACAAAGTCAGGATCCTCTGCAATAAATCATCAACAGGTGAGTACAAAGGTACTCAGCAAGTCCCACCTCGCCCTTATGGTGAGGGAGTTACATTACATGCATGGATCATTGACAAATATTAAATATAACAGTGATTAACGAGTGCAAATTAAAGGTAAACCCATAACAACCCTCCATAGCCAGCGGGTAGCTCAACTAGTTGAAGTGTTTACACCGTAACCTGTCCTATACCGAGGACACAGACCATTCGAATGGGTTATACACTCTGCAGAGATTGTACGTTGTACCCACACGCACATCACCGTCCCATGACGGTTCTATCATAGTCGACACCCAGCCATGGCTCAATCTCGCCTAGCCACCCACAATCCCTCGGGTACTGACCACTCAGGTCTCCAACCCAAACATATCCACCCCGGGCGACTACCAGGTTAGCCAGTGGGATTAGTGAAAGTGCATTCATCCCCTTTGTGAGTTTTGGTGATTTGGATAACAACACTTTTAAAGGTCTAACGAGTTTGCTAAGTGTTGAATAGGAAATTCAGTATGATGAACATACTTGAATAGTGTATAATGATCAGTGAACAAAGGTTCAACGCGAGGTTAAATAACCAATGAGACAATGCAAATGGATATAATATGATCTCTATATTGGTTTGAATATATGGACAAGACCTAAGAAATCACTACATACATATGATCAGAATAGAGGATGAAGTGATTAAGAGGATTGGTTAAGCCAAAGTGAATAAGATATGAGGAATCGTGAATTGGCTTGACCATATTACTATCAGTCAATATATGCTTCTATGAGAATCAAACTAGAGCTTGATTAATCTTCACAGTTATATCTAGAAGACATTCAAGCAAGGTTCATAATATTGAAGAAATGATTCTCTCAATGGATGCTCAATATGATGTGACTCAAGAATGGCTTGATAGGGTGAAGATAGCAAGGAAAGGGCTTCGAGGAACTAAGCGAAGGTGAAGGCCAAGCGACGGCTTGTAGACTGAGGTACCATGGCTAAGGTGAAGAAGAGAGTATTTGCACTAAGTCGATGAACTAATCAGCTATGAAGAGTTATAACATGTTGATGCATCAGTAAGGTGACTTGAAGCCATGATTTGATCTTATATATGGTGATATGGTACAAGTCCTACGGTTTAATTTGTGTTTGCTTCAAAAGGTGAGACAAAGATGTTTGTGATCCTTATGAAGCAACGCCATGGAGAAATCACACATGAGACACCAATGACTCAAGGAGTTTACTTAATTATATTTTATTTAACTTGAGTATAGGAATCGTCGTACTATAAAGGGGGATCCAAAAAGAAGGTAGGTGTTTACCAAAGCTCAAACCTCTATATTCAAAAGCTATTTTTGAAAAACAAAATTCTCTTTAACATTCTATGGTACCATGGTTAGGTTTGAGAAACCTAGAGTGTTCTTGTTCAAAAGCAGCTAAACTTCTTCAATTGCAGCTGAGCTGAACTTCAGCTCAGTTGAGCTTCTTCAGCTGCAGCTGAGCTTTTCAGCTGAGCTGAACTTCAGCTGAGTTGAGCTTTCTCAACTCCAGCTAAACTTCAACTTCAACTGGGGTCCAGGCAAGTTCAACAGGGGTCCAGGGCAAGTTCAACCGGGGTCCAGAGAGGTTCAACCGGGGTCCAGGGAAAGTTCAGCCGGGGTTTTTTTTTCCTGGACCTCACTGGTCAAAACCGGTTGAACCAGCTCTAGGGGAGGTTCAACCGGTGTCAGGGTCACCTGACCAGTCTAACCTCCTGGCTGGCAGACTGATTGCCAGTCTGACCCCCAGGTGGTTGAACCAGCCCTAGGGGCGGTTCAACCGGTGTCAGGACCTGTTTTTACAGTCTGACCTGCAGTCTGCTAGTCAGACTGGCAGACTGACTGTCAGCCTGCCCCAGGCGGTTGAACCGGTCCTAGGGGCGGTTCAACCGGTCCTCCACAGCCAAAATCAGCCCAACGGCTAGTTTTGAAGCCCCACCTATATATACTCACTCCTACCTCTCTCCCCACAGAAGAGCATGACCCAAACTCCATTTCTAACTTGAAGAACACCTCCCACTCTCTCTCACACATCTCTTGCCTCTCCCATTTCAAATCTTTGAAGAGAAATCTTTGACTGAGTTTGAGAGCTGCGATTTTTGTGCTTCATCTCCAAATCTCTCTTGCTCTTCTTCATTTGAGCTTTGGTACTACATCGAGTTCTTTGTGGATTCATTACTCTTGGAGCTTCTAGCTCCTAGACGACTAGGTGTCTCTTGTGAGTCTCCAAATCTTGTGGAAGACCACAAGAAAGTTTGTATTACCCGCTCGTTTGAGCAAAGATTAGTGTGTGAGCTTAACCTTTGTGGTTGGCAAAGGGAGGATTAGGGTTGAAAGAGACCCAACTCTTTATAGGCGCCTCAACGAGGAAGTAGGGCACCTTGGTGGTGTGACCGAACCTCGGGATAAATCTTGTGTCTCTTGTGTTTTTGCTTATTGTTTTTGTTTGTGTTCTTCGTTCTCTCACCATTCCGTGGAAGATTTGTTTATACCTTTTTGGTGTGTGGATTTTGAGAAGTGCCCTTCTTAGATCTACTACTTTGAACCCTGTGGATCATTTAGAACATCTCCTTTCCAAAGTTAACTGGTTTTACCTAGTTTGTTTCTAGTTTTTGTTGAAAAAGTTTTAACTTGCCTATTCACCCTCCTCTAGGCAACTTTCAATTGGTATCAGAGCCTAATCCTCGTTCTAACGCTTAACCGCGTGAGGAAAAGATCATGTCGGGGGACTAAGAAATGAAAGTGCTTCTATGCTTGAAAAAGTTGAGGTTGCCTCGACTTTATCTTTTGGTGCAGATGTTGATCCTAGGGCAATAGATCTTGCCATGAGAATCGCCGAAAGGATGTTCCTCAAAATGAAGGAAGATGAGGCGAAGAACAAGATTGAAGAAGAAGAAAATGATCGATGGAGACCAAACGACGAATCCACCTCTTCACAAGGTTCGTCTTGCAAATCCACTTCTCATATGTGCTTTGTTGCTAATGGGAGTGACAGTGAAAGCGAAAGTGAGGATGAGGAGGAGCATGAAAGTGATAGTGAAGATGAGGGTGATCTCCAACAATTCTTTGTTGAACTAAGCAAGAAAAATCAGATGAGCCTGCTCAAACTCATGAAAAGAGCAGAAGAACAAAAAGAAATGCTTCATAAGAAAGAAGATTTCCTCATCAGAAAAATTGAAGATTTAGAGAAGTTGACCAAAGAGCATGAGAAGCTAAAGTGCTCTCATGATGATTTGGTCCAAAGGTATGAAGACATTTCAATTGAGCAAATTAAAGCTGTTAATCATTCATCATATATTGCTCAATTAGAAAGTAAAAATGCTATGCTCAAGAACACAATAGAAAAGCTAAATATTGAAAATCTAGCTTTGCAAGAAAAACATGATATGCTTGTGTGCTCTCATAATAAATTGATGGATTCACATATCATGTTAGAAATGGCTCATGAGGTTGTGTTAACTAACCTGAAATCATATCAACCTCACATATGCACATGTACTCACATAGAAACTTTATTATCATGTGCTAACAAATGTTGCTCTCAACAAAGCCAATCTTCCATTGAGCAAGAATTTTCAGGAACAAGTAATGTTTCCTATGCAAAATAAAACAATGAGCTCAAGGAAGAAAATGAGAGGCTAAAAGGGAGCTTGACTCAATTGAACCTATGTCACACCCGGTTTTAGAAGGCAAACCGAATGCGAACCATGTACGTGCCAGGATCAGCAATTCACGTACACAACAATTACATAACTGGACATCATCACACAGTGCTCAAATAATAACATAAAAGGGGTAATAATAGTCGATTACATCATATGTCTGAGACATCCACATAGTATTTACAATAATCAAAGTGTGGAAAAGAAACGTAGATACACGCGGCCTTCACAGGCAGCCGACTGGGGGTTGCCGCTAACCCACGCCTAGAACTCATCGTAATCTTGGAACTCTTGGAAGTCTCCTTCCACGGCTTCATCCTCTCCTGAGCAGTGGTTGCAATGCGGACAACCTAGGGGGGGGGGTTTGGTGTGTAGAGCAAGGGTGAGTACACATCAACATACTCAGCAAGTGTCCTGTTTGGCTGTAGTGGACTAGCTTTATATGGGGGTAAGTCAAGCAGTTGCTTTTAGTTGGTCAGATTATTATTACTAGTAGAGAAAGCCAAGTTTTAGAATTAACCCACGTTATTAATCCAATCATACCCTTTCCAAATGGAAAGAATACCACTTACCATTACCATAATCAATACCAAAAACCATCAATCTCATTGCCGCCTGTAATCCAAACATCTCTGATCAAGTACCACTAATCACTGGAGCTCCCTTGGCTGCTCATAACCGCGAGCACGACTGATATATCAGTTTTCATACACTGTGCAGAGGTTGCACACTTTACCCACAAGCCGTGATTTCCCTTTCTGCCCGGAGATCATGACTCTCCATTGATCACTACCAAGGTGACCCAGCAGGGTATCACTATGTAGCCTTTACAAAGATTCCTCGGGGCTGTAGCCGCCTGTTAGGTTTCCTAAATGTACCGCACTCCTCCCCAAGGGACAAATCAACCTTGGCAGAGCGAGCCGCATACACCGAGCCCCATTAACGGCACGACGGCGAAGCGAACTACACCCCGGTTCCTCTAATTATTCAGCTAAGGGCGTCCCACTCCACCCTCATGGTTGCACTGTTTTCCCGAGCGGTCATCCAACGAACAGGTCCTTACGGAGAGGCACTCGAGAAACCGCTCGAATCCCCTTAAATGCCACAAGTATATCATCATAAATAAGAGGGAAAACAACGTATCATTGATGAATCTCATCATGTTCATTGTTTAGTGTTGAGCAATAGCAATAAACTAAACAATAATAATCCGACCCAAATAGGTAAACAAGGACATGGATAACAAAAGCTAGTCAATCCTTAGGTATAACTGTGTAATGCGGGAGATGAATTAAAGAATGTATAGGACAAAGATAGGTCAAGGGACACTTTCCTCCACCAACTAGCTGCTGCTCAGGGACTTCCCCTGCGAGTTCCTCAGGCTCCTTAACCAGATCGTTCTCTATGCGAGCACAAACATACATATATCCATCCATTCGAATTAGGAAATAAATAGTACACTATACAAGAGAAACAGACAAATTGAATATGTATAGAGTATGACATATGATATTGCATTCGCCATGGCTAGAAAGAGAAGAAAGAAGGTCTCACATTGGTCAAAGCTATAATCGAAGCGTATTACCGGCAAATACATAACTAGTCATTATGTGATCTAAATCCACTTAGCTCCAATAACAAGTATTAGTCACATGCACTAATAGAATTATAACCATTTTCAATTGATCAACATTAAACAAGGTAAATGATTAACTACATGAATTAACTAACGTAACCAATCTCTAAATTGAGTTTCCATTTATTGAATTAAATAACGCGATCACTATGCATGGAATACACGGGAGGGGGGGGGTAGACGGGCGTGTCTAGGGGATAGACGAGCGCGCCGAGGGCACGGCGAGCCGTGCCAAAGCACCACGCGAGTGCGCGCGCGCAAGGCCATGCTTACGTGACGCGAACGAGCCGAGCTGCGCACACGTCACGCTGCGCGCCGCGAGTGGTAACGGGGACACACCGGAGCCGAACGCGTGGGGCTGAACGCGCGGGGCCGAATGCGCGGGACCGTGCGCTGGCCGAGCTCAAGGCCACACGCCATAGGCACGCCGGGCCGAGCTCAAGGCCGCGCCGGGGCCGACACGCCGCGGGCAAGGCATGCCGAGGCGGGCGGGTCACTGGGGCCGCGCACCGAGGCGGGGCTGCACAGGGCGCCACTGCAGGCGCGGGTGGACAGGGAGCGGGGACGGGCGGGCGCCATGGCCGCGCCGAGGCCGCGCACCGGGGCGGGGCAGGGGCCAGGGACGTCGCGCCGAGGGGGAGCCACGCGGGCGCGCCGAGCTGAGGCCGCGCCATGGCCGCGCAGGGGAGCTCGCCGGGGTGGGGCGGACGCGAGCGCGCTGGGGCACGCAAGCCGGGGCAAGCGGATGCGCCGTGGCCGCACCCTGGCCGGGCGGGCGCGCCACCACACAGGGAGGGAGGGGGAGAGCCGCGCCGGGAACGGCGGGCACGAGCGCCATGGCCGGCGAGGCCGGGCTGCTCCGCGGTCGGGGCAGGGCAGCATGGACGCGACGCGCAGGGTGAGGGGGAAGCTCGCCGGGCCAGGGTGGACGCGGGGAGGAGAGAGTCGCGCCGGGACGGGGGCGGGACGCCGGGGCCGAACGGTGCCGAGGCCGCGCGCCGAGGGCTGGCCGCCATGGCCGGTGGGCGCGGGGAAGAGGGAGGGGGCGCGGCCGAGCCAAGCAAGAAGAAAAGGGGGCAGGGAAGGGAGAAGAAGGGCTCACCACGGGGGTCGAACGGCGGGCGTCGACGGGCGAGCCGGGGCGGGGTAGGGGAGCTGCGTGAGGTGGGAGGAGAGAGATCGTGCGCGGGGGGCGGGGGGGGGGGGGGGGGGGGTTAGGGGAGGGAGAGAGAAAGAGGGATGCAGTTTGGGGGGGGGGCGCGGCTAACGAGCGAGGGGAGTGGGGGACGGCTGGGCCGCCAAATGGGCCTAAAGCAGGGGAGGGAAGGGGGGGGGCGGCTAGGCCGCCCAGGCCGACTGGGCCACGCGCAAGGGGAGGGAGCGAGCTGGGCCGCGCCAGGGGGAAGCCGGCTGGGCCGCGGCTGGGCTGAAAGGGGAGGAGAGGAGAAGAGAGAAAAAAGAAAAGGTTTTCCTTTTTCTCTAAATCTAGATGAATGGTTTCACAATTTCAATCAATCAAAACAAACGCATGGTTCGGCATGGTGCAACAAACAAAAGAAAGTATTTCTAGGGTTTACTTACACGAGATCTCAAGCCAAATCTCGATATAACTTTGAAAGAGGACCAGGCGAAGCGAGAAGAAAAGAGAAAGAGGAAAGGTAACACCCGAATTTGGTGAGTAAAATAGAAAGAAAAAAATCAACTCCAAAATTCGGGCGTTACAAACCTATCCCCCTTAAAAGAATCTCGCTCTCGAGATTCAAGGTTGGCTAGCAAAGAGCTCAGGGTATTTAGCCATCAGATCATCTTTATGCTCCTAGGTTGCCTCTTCTTCGGAGTGATGACCCCACCTGACTTCACACATTCTGATAGTCTTCCTTCGGGTGACTCTATCTGCAGTCTCAAGGATTTGCGTTGGCTTCTCAATATAGGTCAAGTCCTCCTAGACTTCAAGACCTTCCGCTGGCAACTGCTCTTCTGGCACACGCAGACATTTCTTCAACTGAGACACATGAAAGACATTGTGCACAGCAGACAAATTTTCTGGCAGACTGAGCTGATAGGCCACTTCTCCACGCCTTGCGAGAATCTGATACGGACCAATATAGCGGGGTGCTAGCTTGCCTTTGACTCCGAATCTTCTGACTCCTCTGATGGGTGACACTTTCAGATAAACAAAATCTCCAACCTCGAAACTCAGCTCTCTTCTTCTGGCGTCTGCATAACTTCGCTTCCTCGATTGCGCTATCTTCAAATTCTCCCGGACCATCTTGATGTTCTCTTCGGCTTCAAACAGAATATCTAGCGCAAACACTTGCTTTTCTCCAGGCTGATCCCATTGCAATGGAGTTCTACAACTCCTTCCATAAAGCACCTAAAATGGTGACATCTTCAAGCTGGCCTGGTAACTGTTGTTATAGGAGAACTCTGCATAAGGTAGCCTCATGTCCCATCCGGACTGATCTTGCAACGCACAGGCTCTCAACATGTCTTCAAGGATTTGATTAGTTCTTTCGGTCTGACCGTCGGTCTGCGGATGACAGGCTGAACTAAAATTCAGATGTGTACCCAAGGCTTCATGCAACTGCTGCCAGAAATGAGAGGTGAACTGCATTCCTCTGTCTGACACTATCTTCTTTGGCACACCATGAAGACAAACGATTCGAGACATGTACAGCTCTGCCAATACTGCACTGTTGTAGTTGGTCTTGACCGGTATGAAGTGGGCTGACTTGGTTAAGCGGTCCACCACTACCCAAATAGAATCGTAGCCGACTTGAGTGCGAGACAATCCGACTATGAAATCCATACCGATTTCATCCCATTTCAACTGAGGAATTCGCAATGGTTGCAACAATCCAGCTGGCCTCTGATGCTCTGCCTTGATCCGTCGACAACTATCACACATCGCCACATGCTCTACGATTTTCCTCTTCATTCCGTACCACCAGAATTTCTTCTTCAGATCTTGATACATCTTCTCACTTCTGGGGTGAATCAAATAAGTTGTCTCATGAGCTTTGTTGAGGATCAATTCCCGAATAGATTGGACATTGGGAACACACAGGCGGTCTTTGAACCATACCACACCTTCTGCATCTTCTCGAAAATCTTTACCTCTGCCTTCCAGAATCAGTCGCCGAATTTCACTGATCTTCTCACCATTCTTCTATGCTTCTTTGATTTCCCGCTCTAAGGTGGGTTCTAACTCAACTGTTACTCCTCGCATATTGTTTATAAATTCGAGGCTCAACCTGTCAAACTCTTTGGCCAACTCATAAGGCATCGGATGAGCGACCATCAGATTGACCTGACTCTTCCTACTCAAAGCGTCTGCCACTACGTTCGCTTTGCCCGGATGGTAATGAATCTCCAATTCATAGTCTTTGATCAACTCTAACCATCTTCGTTGTCTCATATTCAGCTCCGACTGAGTGAATATGTACTTCAGACTCTTGTGATCTGTGTAAACATCACATTTCTGCCCATACAGATAGTGCCTCCAGGTCTTCAGTGCGTGAACCACTGCTGCCAACTCTAGGTCACGAATTGGGTAATTCTTTTCATGAACTTTCAGCTGTCGGGATGAGTAAGACAACTCTTCCCTCTTGCATCAACACGCATCCCAAACCAGTGTAACAAGCATCGCAATACACCGAGAAGGGCTTGTGCACATCAGGCAAGACTAAGACAGACGCTGTAGTCAACTTCTCTTTCAGCGCTTCAAAGGCCTCCTGGCATTTCTAGGTCCACTTGAACTCAACTTTGTTGCCTAGCAAAGCTGTCATCGGTTTCGCAATCTTCTGAGAACCCTTCAATGAATCACCGATAATATCTGGCCATTCCAATGAAGCTCTTGATTCCTCGGGCATCTGTTGGCGCTTTCCAGTTCAGAATATCTGCCACTTTCTTCGGATCCATAGCCAATCCTTCCTTGTTGATTATGTGACCCAAGAACAGAACTTCATCAATCTAGAACTCGCACTTGCTCAACTTTGCATACAGCTGGTGCTCTCGCAATCTCTGCAAAACCATCCTCAAATGATCTGCATGCTCTGCTTCGCTTTGAGAATATACCAGAATATCATCAATGAATACCACCACAAACTTGTCAAGATAATCCATGAATACACTGTTCATCAGATTCATGAAGAAGGCTGGTGCATTTGTTAGACCAAAAGACATCATAGTGAACTCATACAACCCATACTTGGTAATGAATGCCGTCTTCGGAATATCTGAAGGCCGGATCCTGAGCTGATGATAACCTAATCTCAGATCTATCTTTGAAAACACGCTGGCTCCTCTCAACTGGTTGAACAGATCTTCTATTCTGGGCAAGGGGTACTTGTTCTTGATTGTGACCTCATTCAGAGCTCGATAATCGATACACATCCTTTTGGTGCCATCTTTCTTCTCCACGAATAGGACATGGGCGACCCAAGGCGAGGTGCTTGGCCGGATGTATCCTTTCTCTGACAGCTCATCAATCTGCTTCTTAAGCTCAACCAACTCTGGTCCAGATACTCTATAAGCTCTCTTAAAGATGGGGGCGGTTCCAGGAAGAAGCTCTATGGCAAACTCAACTTTCTGCTCTGGTGGCATACCTGGTAGGTCCTTTGGAAACACATCTGGGAACTCGGACACAACCTTGATAATCTCAAGTGGGTCTGCTTCACTGCTATCAACAACCATCTGATAACAACTTCCTTTCTTTGGCTCAGGAGGGACTAACTCAATCACCACTTCCTCTCCAAGTGGGGACATCAACTTGATTGTCCTCTTATCACAACTGATAACTGCTTGATACTTATCTAGCCAGTTCATCCCTAGGATGACATCTATTCCCTGAGTACCCATTACTATGAGGTTAGCGGGAAACGCTATCCCCATTATTTCCACTCTTACATTCAAGCAAATGCTATCAGCTCAAATTCTACCACCGGCTAAGTCAATTTGAATGGGGGTTGACATGGTGGTTATTGGAGGATTATGTGCTTCTACCCATGATGCAGTAATGAATGAATGTGTTGCTCCAGTATCAAATAACACTTCTGCAATATGAGAGTCGACTGGAAACATACCTACTATCATGTCGGGGGTCTCCTAAACTGCTTCAGCCTCCAAGTGGTTCAACCTCCCATGGTTATAATGTGATTGAGAGCGGTTGCCTACTCCAGGCTGGGGCACATTCTGCTTTGCTGGGGGATTGGGGCCTGACTGCTGCTGGGCTGCCTTCTTCGGACATTACATCACCCAATGGCCTTGCTCTCCATAATGGAAACATGCTCTGCTTCCACCCTGAGCTGGTGCTACTTGACTGTTTTGCTGGTTTGTTGGGGCAGGAAGACGAGGTGCCTGCTGATTCTGCCTCTCGAACTAACCTCCTCCTGACTGATTGTTTTGGCGATTCTGATGCTGGTGCTGAGGGTACTGCTTTTGAAACTGCTAATGCTGAGGTGGGTGCTGGTTCTGCTTGAACTGCTGAGGTGGATTGCCTGAGAAACGAGGGCGATTGTTGCTTCCAGACTGAGGTCCACTGATCTTACGCTTGCGATCCTCCATCTCTCTATGCTTCCTCTCTGTCATGATTGCTCTGTCAATTAGGTGCTAGAATGTCGGGAAGGTATGATTCATCAGCTGATACTGAAGAGGGTCAACCAAGCCTCTCAGGAAGCGATACTGTCGCTTGGCGTCGGTGTTGACATCTTTAGGAGCATAGCGAGACAGCTGCAGAAACCTGTCCTGGTACTCACTGACAGACAATGACCCTTGCTTGAGGGCCAGGAACTCCTCCTTTTTCACTATCATCAGACCTGCAGGAACATGGTACTGACGGAAGCTATCTCTGAATTCTCCCCAGGTGATGGCATCGGGGTTGGCATGGGTGGCGAGGTAAGACTCCCACCAGGACTGGGCTGCTCCTCTCAACAGACGGGGACCATACAGGACTTTCTCCCTGTCATCACACTGAGCGATATGCAACTCCTGCTCTACAGTGCGTAGCCAGTCTTTAGCATCCATGGGGTCAGAAGAGTGAGCAAACGTTGGGGGATGACCTCTCATGAATTCAGCACGCTTGTCCCTGGGCATTTGAGGCATTTGAGGCTGAGGTGGTGGCTGCTGCTGCTGCTGCTGCTGAATGGTGGCCAGAGTCTGACCGATGGCTTGAACCGCCTGGGTCTGCATCAGGAACATCTGCTCGATGGACATCAGGGGCAGGGGTGGCAGCTGCTGTTGCTGGGGTGCCTCATCCTACGGGGCTGCCTGCTCCTGCTGAGCACGCCTTCCTCCTCTGCGCCTGTTTTCTGACATCTGCAGAATGCAACCACACATCAGAACTGATCTTGCAAATCTTGCAGCATAAGAAAAGAGTATAGAGTCCTTCAACAACACTGAACAGATGAACATCTTCACTAATCTCCAACACAGCTTCTCAGATAAAGAGGAAAGTAGAATAAAAAGGCTTCCCAACTAAACAACTAACTTCATTAACAGATGAACCAAATTGCAGGGGATACCCAGATTTTGGTGACAGTCATTACAAAGATCCAACTCCTACATTGTTCATCATAACACGCATAAAAGCACAGGATATAGCAAACTACCATGTCTAACTAAGACTAACTAAGAGCGAGACTAACGCTAAGACTGAGACTAAGACTAAAACTTCTATATTAAGCATTTATTACAAGACTCAACACTGACGATCTATGGTTCTAAGTCTATCTTGGTCTTGCAGGCGGGGTTGCCATAAGACTGGTGCCCACACCGAGGTGAGCGGTACGGGTGCTGAGTCCCGACGGGAGCGGGGGAGCCATCCTCCTGGTGACGACGCTCCACGCGCTCAGCCCGTAGCTGGGCGATCTCAGCACGAGCCCTACTCAGCTCGTCTAGCGCATGGTCCAACTTCGTGTTTAGCATGGCGGCTAGGTTGACTGTGCTTCTCAACCTAGGATTGTCCTCGCCAACAGGTGAGACAATCACACCTCCTGTGCTGCCAGATGGACGACGGGGGTAATACTTTAGGTTGAGACCATCAGCTACCCCACCGAGCACTGAACAGTAGTGCAAAAGCGCACGCCGTGCAGCATCTTGCATGGCCGCCTCAGCTGAGTCCCGCTCAAAGATGGAATAGTGCTCCGAGCAGACCTCTGCACCCCAGAGACTGTTCTCTGGACGGCACACCAAGCAGGTTGCCTCCCAGCGGTCCGGGTAGACCCCGCGACTGTGCTAGAAGACCACACAGCGATACTCGATGGACCAGGTACGCCGATCAAGTGCCCGACGTAGCAGGGTGTCGAGCGCATCATGGAAGTGACACCCGCGAGCAGCGTCGCGAGTGATGGGTCGAGCAACCCATCCTTCCAACTCCTGGTCGGCGGAAAAGTCGGTGTCGTGGCTCGAGCTGCTGTCGCCACCTCCGTCGTCTGGGTCTCCTCCAGCAGCTACTCCAGCGGCTGGGGCGCTCAGTGGTGGTGCAGGGGGCGCCTCCAGCGGAAGCACAGGGGAGCAGCTTCTCATAGACTCTATCTCCTGCTGGAGCGAGAAAGAAGAGCCCTGCTGCTCCTGCTCCTGTCAACGACGCTCCTACTCCTCATGCAGGCGGTGGTGCAGCCTCTCCAAATGGCTGGACTAACCGGTCACTGGACGGCGAAGCGGACGCTCAGCGAGACGAGAGGGTAAGAAGGGGATGACAGACTTCCGTGCAGTGTGTCTAAGACGAGCCATCTACAAAAGACACCGTAAGCATAAGAGTGAGAACAGAACTAATATGACCAGCAAGTAATTAACCATAAATAAATGAAGGATTAGAATAAAACACAACTTTCAGCAAGGTATAATATAGTAGAACATAGGTTTGGTCGATATGACCAACTTTTGAAGGGATACCAAAGTCAAGGTGAGAATAGGGGTCTATAATCCTTAGAACGACCATTCTACTCTAGGTTAGCGGTCCTATAGTCAGCACGGCTTTGATACCACCTATGTCACACCCGGTTTTAAAAGGCAAACCAAATGCGAACCATGTACGTGCCAGGATCAGCAATTCACGTACACAGCAGTTACATAACTGGGCATCATCACACAGTGCTCAAATAATAACATAAAAGGGGTAACAATAGTCGATTACATCATATGTCTGAGACATCCACATAGTCTTTACAATAATCAAAGTGTGGAAAAGAAACGTAGATACACGCGGCCTTCACAGGCAGCCGACTAGGGGTTGCCGCTAACCCACGCCTAGAACTCGTCGTAATCTTGGAACTCCTGGAAGTCTCCTTCCACGGCTTCATCCTCTCCTGAGCAGTGGTTGCAATGCGGACAACCTAGGGGGGGTTTGGTGTGTAGAGCAAGGGTGAGTACACATCAACATTCTCAGCAAGTGTCCTGTTTGGCTGTAGTGGACTAGCTTTATATGGGGGGTAAGTCAAGCAGTTGCTTTTAGTTGGTCAGATTATTATTACTAGTAGAGAAAGCCAAGTTTTAGAATTAACCCACTGTAAGGAAAATGGACCCCAGGCCTTTTGGCTAATTGAGTTTTGGTGTTTGATGATTAACACAACCTGTGGACTAATATGTTTGCTAGTGTTTATAATTATAGTTCACAGGATGCGAAGAGAATTAGACCAAGGCAATGAGGATGCAACACCTCAAAAGAAGACATAAAAAGATGCATAGGAGTCCAATACTCAAGAACAAAAGAAGCCCAAAGAAATCAGCGAAGGAACCCAAGAAGCGGGCTGTCAGCCAGCGCCTAGTGGCGCACCGGACTGTCCGATGGGACAACCGGACAGTCTGCGCAGAGAGGCCACAGACAGGCGCTCTCGGGCTGTAGCACCGGACTGTCCGGTGTGCACCAGATAGACGGCAACGGTCGGATCCAAAGGTCGACTGCTACAGGCGCCCACGGTAGGCTGATGTGGCGTGCACCGGACACTGCACAGTGGTTGTCCGGTGGTGCACCGGACAGTCCAGTGCACCCGGCGACAAAAGGCTGCTGCTTTCTATCCAACGGCTAGTTTGGGGATTGAAGGCTATAAATACCACCCCAACCGGCCATTCTGTAGTGTGGGAGCCCAAGCAACATACCAAGACACATAGTGCATATTTCCAAGAGCTCAAACACCCAAGTGCTTAATAGAATCACTCGGTGATTAGCGTAGGTGCTTTGCGAAGTGCTTAGGTTAGTTAGACCGCTTTAGCGCTTGCTCTAGGAGAACCCTAGTTAGTTGAGTGAGTTTTGTAAAACCACACAACCCCTCAGCTCTTGCGTGAGTCATTGTAATTGTACCGAGTAGGGCGAGAGTCTTGCGAGACCGTGACAACCGTGTTTGTGTCACGGCCGCCACCGTGTACCGGAGGGAACGAGGCCCGCGGCGTTTCGGCCGGAAGCTCGATAGTGGAGACGGCGGGGAGCGTCCGAGAGGAGCCGAAAGCGGAGCACCACTTGCGCGTGGAGAAGGCCCATGGCTCTCTACGGAGTTACTCGACCGTGGTGCTTGGCCCTCGTGTGGGCTTCCCTTTGCGTAGGGGCACCAACGAGGATTAGTCGGAACTTTGCGTGGTTCCGGATACCTCGGTAAAAATACCGGCGTCATCCACGAGAGTTTGCATCTCTACTTTGCTCTTCAAGTTTCTGCATTTATATTAAGCATTTAAGTTTCAATCTTGTATTCATACTTATTTAGTGTAGATTGAAACTTAGCCATTGCAGTAGAGATAGCAACACTTAGACAAAACCTAGTTTGCACATTCTAGTTTGATTATTTGCATAGGTTTTGCTCTAGGGATTTAATTGTGGTCTAGTTTAGTAAAAGTTTTAGAAGTCCTAATTCACCCCCCTCTTAGGCGTCATCCGTTTCCTACAAGTGGTATCAGAGCCCGGTTTGGCTCATTTGAAACGCTTTAGCTTCACCGCTAAAAGAGCCGATGCTTTTTAGAGGAAGGGATGGATACCCATAGGCCACCACACTTCGACGGCACTAACTTCCCTTATTATAGTGTTAGAATGGCTTGTTACCTAGAGGCCGTTGATCTAGGTGTTTGGAGAGTCACTCGTGACGGGATGAAACCCCTCAAGAACCCCGAGAAACCCACCACGAGTGAGGAAAAAGAAATTCATTTAAATGCTAGAGCCAAAAATTGCTTGTATGAATCTCTTAGCATGGATATTTTAATCAAGTATTTACCTTGAAAACTGTTAATGAGATTTGGCTAAAATTGCATGAGCTCCATGACGGCACATCCAATGTCCGTGAGCAAAAACATTGCCTAGTCTTAAATGAGTATAATTCTTTTGCTATGAAAGATGATGAGCTTGTTAGAGACATGTATTCTCGTTTGAATCTAATAATCAATGAGCTCAATTCTATTGGCATTAATAAGCTAGGTGATACGGACATTGTGAGGAAGATTATCTCCCTGCTACCACAACAAAGATATGGGAGCATCATCACCATCCTTCACAACATGGAGGACTTGAGCAACATGACCCCGACCATTGTGATTGGGAAAATCGCGGCTTTTGAGATGTCGCGAAAAACGAGTCGTGGAGAGGAGCCAACTCCCTCAAGGCCATATGCTTTTGCATGTGATGAAAGGAAGGGCAAAAAGAAGGCTCTCACTCCAAGTTCCTCAAGTGAAGAAGAGGAAGAAGAAGAAAGTGATGATGATGAAGATAATCAACCATGCACATCATCCTCCGAGGACGAAGAAACAATCCGACACGTCGAAAAGGTAATGAGGATGATCCGCAAGATCAATCTAATGGGTGTGCCCCTATAGGTCGAGGATCTTCTCTTTAACATTGACAGGAAAAAGCAAAGGAAGAGAGGATGCTTTGCATGTGGGGAGAAGGGCCACTTCAGGGACAACTGTCCAAATATGGCCAAACCCAAAAAGGAGAGGAGCAAAGGCAAGGCGCTTACAAGTGTTAGAACTTGGGATGATTCTTCAAGTGAAGATGAGCCTCCAAGGACGCGCAGCCACCGATCCTCGTCAAGCTCATCACGGTCATCACACAAATGCCTTATGGCAAGAGGTAACAAAAGCATTCCATCCTCTAGTGATGAAAGTAGTAGTGATGATGAAGGTGAGGGAAAGCCCTCTCTAGATGAGCTTGCGGAAGCCGTAGAATTTTTCCAAGATGTTTGCACTAAGCAAAAAGCTCAACTTAAAACTTTGAAAAATAAGTTGGTTAGCTCTCAAAATGATTACAAAGGTTTGCTAGAAAAATTTGAAACTTTTGCAAACTTAAATAGTGAGCTATCAACTAAAATTGAGCTATTAGAATCTAGTGCTCCATCCACTGCTACCGATGATAGCCTTATTAAAAAGAATGAAAAACTCAAGGCTAAGTTAGCTAGCTCCCAAGAAGCTATTGAAAATTTGCTAAAGAAAATGGAAATTCTTAGCATACACAATAATGAGCTAACTACTAAGCTAGAAAACATTGGTAGCGCCCCAGCAGCATCTTTAGTTGAAATACCTAAAATAATTAAGAAAGATGCTTCTACTTCCTACTTTGATTTAATTGATGATTCTAACCCCTGCAACCAAGTTTTGTTGAGAATATTGTTGTAGAAACATGTTCAGATGAGGTTGCAAAAGAAAATGAACAATTAAAGCAAGAAGTGGCTCGCCTTGGCAAGGCTTTGTATGACAAGAAAGGCAAAGCCAAACAAATCCGACCTCCACAGGATAACACCACTGCGGGAGTGAACAAGCCTATGGAGGGAGAAACTGTGATTTGTAGGCTATGCCACATGGAAGGCCACAAGTCTTTCCAATGCAAGGCGATGACCGGGGATAAACAAAGGCAAAAGCTCAAGCCATCAAGCAAAATCTCCAACACCTACGTCAAAAAGGTGAACAAAAAGGATGCTACACTATATTTGATCAAGAAGAAAAAGAATGGAAAGGTGATAGCAATCAAGGCCAACAAGCAAGCCAACAAAGGAAAAGCGGCCAAACACATCTAGGTGCCAAAGGAAATAGTTTCAACCATGAAAAGCACCAAGAAGGTTTGGATCCCGAAAGGGAAGTGAGTGGACCGAAGGTCATCGGGAAATTTGGAGACTTGGCAAATTTGGGATGTATATCATGGGATACATCATATTGGATGAAGTTTATTGCCAAGTGGGGTAATGAAAATTTTGGACCCAAATTTCCCACCCATGACTAAGGTAACTAGTTTTAATGTATCTCTTGTTTTTAGATATGCGTATCTATTTATCTTTTATCTAGTTTACCCTTCTTGCCTAGTATTACATTTGTTATTTACCTCTGTTTAAAAATTATGCATACTAGGTAAATCATATGGTAGGATTGTTTGTTTTTAATTCATACACTTAAGCAAACCTACATGGCTTAAAATGTTTTCTTAAGCACGACACATAGCTTCTATATCACGCCATAGTAAATGATGCATAAATTGAAAATTTTGATTTCTACAAGCTGTATCATTTAACTTATATGTGCCAAAGTTCGGATTATAGATAATTTGCCCCTCTTGATATCAAATCAAAGTGCATGGCTCCTACAAGTATTCAAAACTTGTATGCACACTTTCAGGGGGAGGTTACTCTATAATCTAATACTTTGAGACTAACACCTTTTCAAGTCTATTTCTTGTGATAGTCTCATTGTAAGGAAAATAAGGTCCCCGGAGAAAGACAACAATCTTCCACTGCAAAATCTCCAAGAACTCTCATGTCTCTCAAGCTCGCCATTGACCTTCAATTGGTATCTTTTGAGACTACATTTAGTATCATTTACATGTCTTCTCCAATATTTGATTAGACTATATTTCATATCATATACTTCCATGTTGCTAAAAATGCATAAGTACTTAACTCATATTCTGTTACCTATGCATAAGGGAAGTTAGTCTTTTTAAAATCATGTCTTGCACCTCTATTTTTCACATGCTTTTTCCTAAGTAGAGGATCTCTGTCAAGGGGAGTATTTCTTCATCTCTAAAAAGGGGGAGAAAATTCTTTCTAAAGAGAACATTCATTTAGGGGGAGTAATCCTTTCAACTAATATCATTCATATGGTTTAATTTAGTATCCTTCATGTGGTATCATCTGATATGAGGGCAAGCTTTTATTTACTTCCTATGTCTTCCTTTTCGGTGGTTGATGCCAAAGGGAGAGAAGTTTAGTGACCAAAGCAATGAAAACTATATCAAACAAAGCAATGAAAACTATATCAAACACCAAACACCACAAATTTTAAAATTTTATATCTTCAAATGGTTTCTCAAGTGGTTTCGGTTATTTGGTCCTAAAACAGGAAGTAAGTGAATTATGGAGTTAGGGGGAGGCTTAAGTCCATAATATCACATTGTGGGGACAATCATGCATCTTAGCAAGTAGATTGCATATTTTAATTCAAATACTTGTATCAATCACCAAAAAGGGGGAGATTGTAAGGAAAATGGACCCCAGGCCTTTTGGCTAATTGAGTTTTGGTGTTTGATGATTAACACAACCTGTGGACTAATATGTTTGCTAGTGTTTATAATTATAGTTCACAGGATGCGAAGAGAATTGGACCAAGGCAATGAGGATGCAACACCTCAAAAGAAGACATAAAAAGATGCATAGGAGTCCAATACTCAAGAACAAAAGAAGCTCGAAGAAATCAGCGAAGGAACCCAAGAAGCGGGCTGTCAGCCAGCGCCTGGTGGCACATCGGACAGTGCTGTCCGGTGTGCACCGGACTGTCCGATGGGACAACCAGACAGTCTGCGCAGAGAGGCCACAGACAGGCGCTCTCGGGCTGTAGCACCGGACTGTCCGGTGTGCACCGGACAGACGGCAACAGTCGGATCCAACGGTCGACTGCTACATGTGCCAACGGTCGGCTGACGTGGCGTGCACCGGACACTGCACAGTGGTTGTCCGATGGTGCACCGGACTGTCCGGTGCACCCGACGACAGAAAGCTGCTGCTTTCTGTCCAACAGCTAGTTTGGGGATTGAAGGCTATAAATACCACCCCAACCGGCCATTCTCTAGTGTGGGAGCCCAAGCAACATACCAAGACACATAGTGCATATTTCCAAGAGCTCAAACACCCAAGTGCTTAATAGAATCACTCGGTGATTAGCGTAGGTGCTTTGCGAAGTGCTTAGGTTAGTTAGACCGCTTTAGCGCTTGCTCTAGGAGAACCCTAGTTAGTTGAGTGAGTTTTGTAAAACCACACAACCCCTCGGCTCTTGCGTGAGTCGTTGTAATTGCACCGAGTGGGGCGAGAGTCTTGCGAGACCGTGACAACCGTGTTTGTGTCACGGCCGCCACCGTGTACCGGAGGGAACGAGGCCTGCGGTGTTTCGGCCGGAAGCTCGATAGTGGAGACAGTGGGGAGCGTCCGAGAGGAGCCGGAAGCAGAGCACCACTTGGCGTGGAGAAGGTCCGCGACTCTCTACGGAGTTACTCAACCGTGGTGCTTGGCCCTCGCGTGGGCTTCCCTTTGCATAGGGGCACCAACGAGGATTAGTCGGAACCTTGCGTGGTTCTGGATACCTCGGTAAAAATACCGGCGTCATCCACGAGAGTTTGCATCTCTACTTTGATCTTTAAGTTTCTGCATTTATATTAAGCATTTAAGTTTCAATCTTGTATTCATACTTATTTAGTGTAGATTGAAACTTAGCCATTGCGGTAGAGATAGCAACACTTAGACAAAACCTAGTTTGCACATTCTAGTTTGATTATTTGCATAGGTTTTGCTCTAGGGATTTAATTGTGGCCTAGTTTAGTAAAAGTTTTAGAAGTCCTAATTCACCCCCCCTTCTTAGGCGTCACCCGTTTCCTACACCCACGTTATTAACCCAATCGTACCCTTTCCAAATGGAAAGAATACCACTTACCATTACCATAATCAATACTAAAAACCATCAATCTCATTGCCGCCTGTAATCCAAACATCTCTGATCAAGTACCACTAATCACTGGAGCTCCCTTGGCCACTCATAACCGCGAGCACGACTGATATATCAGTTTTCATACACTCTGCAGAGGTTGCGCACTTTACCCACAAGCCGTGATTTCCCTTTCTGCCTGGAGATCATGACTCTCCATTGATCACTACCAAGGTGACCCAGCAGGGTATCACTATGTAGCCTTTACAAAGATTCCTCGGGGCTGTAGCCGACCGTTAGGTTTCCTAAATGTACCGCACTCCTCCCCAAGGGACAAATCAACCTTGGCAGAGTGAGCCGCATACACCGAGCCCCATTAACGGCACGACGGCGAAGAGAACTAAACCCCGGTTCCTCTAATTATTCAGCTAAGGGCGTCCCACTCCACCCTCATGGTTGCACTGTTTTCCCGGGCGGTCATCCAACGAACAGGTCCTTACAGAGAGGCACTCGAGAAACCGCTCGAGTCCCCTTAAATGCCACAAGTATATCATCATAAATAAGAGGGAAAACAACGTATCATTGATGAATCTCATCATGTTCATTGATTAGTGTTGAGCAATAGCAATAAACTAAACAATAATAATCCGACCCAAATAGGTAAACAAGGACATGGATAACAAAAGCTAGTCAATCCTTAGGTATAACTGTGTATTGCGGGAGATGAATTAAAGAATGTATAGGACAAAGATAGGTCAAGGGACACTTGCCTCCACCAACTAGCTGCTGCTCAGGGACTTCCCCTGCGAGTTCCTCGGGCTCCTTAACTAGATCGTTCTCTATGCGAGCGCAAACATACATATATATATCCATCCATTCGAATTAGGAAATAAACAGTACACCATACAAGAGAAACAAACAAATTGAATATGTATAGAGTATAACATACGATATTGCATTCGCCATGGCTAGAAAGAGAAGGTCTCACAGTGGTCAAAGCTATAATCGAAGCGTATTACGGGCAAATACATAACTAGTCATTATGTGATCTAGTTCCACTTAGCTCCAATAACAAGTATTAGTCACATGCAATAATAGAATTATAACCATTTTCAATTGATCACATTAAACATGGTAAATGATTAACTACATGAATTAACTAACGTAACCAATCTCTAAATTGAGTTTCCATTTATTGAATTAAATAACGCGATCACTACGCATGGAATACATGGGGGGGGGGGGGGGGTAGACGGGCGCGTCTAGGGGATAGACGAGCGCGCCGAGGGCACGACGAGCCGTGCCAAAGCACCGCGCACACCACACGAGTGCGCGCGCACAAGGTCACACGAACGAGCCACGCACACGTTGGGGCCGAGCTATGCACACCTCGCACTGCGCGCCGCGAGCGGCAATGGGGACACGCCGGTGCCGAACATGCGGGGCCGAACGCGCGAGACCGTGCGCTGGCCGAGCTCAAGGCCGCGCCGGGGCCGACACGCCGAGGTGGGCGGGTCACTAGGGCCACGCACTGGGGCGGGGTTGCACAGGGCGCCACGGCGAGCGCGGGTGGGCAAGGAGCGGGGACAGGCGGGCGGGCGCCATGGCCGCACCGAGGCCGCGCGCCGGGGCGGGGCAGGGGACGGGGATGTCGCGGGCGAGCCGCGCGAGCGCGCCGAGCCGAGGCCACGCCATGGCCGTGCAGGGGAGCTCGCCGGGGCGGGGCGGACGCGAGCGCGCTGGGGCACGTGAGCCAGGGCGAGCGAACGCGCCGCGCAGGGAGGGGCCGGGGCGGGCGGACGCGCCGCGGCCACACCCTGGCCAGGCGGGCGCGCCACCGCGCAGGGAGGGAGGGGGAGAGCCACGCTGGGAACGGCGGGCGTGAGTGCCATGGTCGGCGAGGCCGGGTCGCTCCGCGGCCGGGGCAGGGCAGCGTGGACGCGACGCGCAGGGGAGGGGGAGACGAGGGGAGGAGAGAGCCGTGCCGGGATAGGGGCGGGACGCCGGGGCCGAACGGCACCGAGGCCGCGCGCCGAGGGCGGGCCGCCATGGCCGGCGGGCGCGGGGGAAGAGGGAGGGGGCGCGACCGAGCCAAGCAAGAAGAAAAGGGGGCGGGGAAGGGAGAAGAAGGGCTCACCGCGGGGGTCGGACGGCGGGTGTCGACGGGCGAGCCGGGGCGGGGCAGGGGAGCTGCGTGAGGTGGGAGCAGAGAGATCGTGCGCGGGGGGGGGGGGGGGGGGTTAGGGGAGGGAGAGAGAAAGAGGGATGCAGTTTGGGGGGGCGCGGCTGATGAGAGGGCCCCACCAGGGGGTGGCGGCGGTGGCTCAACCGCCCGCGTGGGGCGCGCGCGAGGGGAGCGGGGGGACGGCTGAGCCGCCAACTGGGCCCAAAGCGGGGGAGGGAAGGGGGGGGGCTGGGCCGCCCAGGCCGACTAGGCCGCGCGCGAGTGGAGGGGGCGAGCTAGGCCACGCCAGGGGAAGCCGGCTGGGCCACGGCTGGGCTGAAAGGGGAGGAGAGGGGAAGAGAGAAAAAGAAAAGGTTTTCCTTTTTCTCTAAATCTAGATGAATGGTTTCACAATTTCAATCAATCAAAACAAACGCATGGTTCGGCATGGTGCAACAAACAAAACAAAGTATTTCTAGGGTTTACTTACACGAGATCTCAAGCCAAATCTCGCTATAACTTTGAAAGAGGACCAGGCGAAGCGAGAAGAAAAGAGAAAGAGGAAAGGTAACACCCGAATTTGGTGAGTAAAATAGAAAAAAAAATCAACTCCAAAATTCGGGGCGTTACAAAAAGTGTCATGCTCAACCTTCTCAAGATAACCGTGATAATATGGTGAAAAAGCTTGAGAAGGGGACAACCGTAGCAAGCATAAAACCCCTTCAAAAGAATACCAAGCTTTCCAAGAAGGGCATGAGCAAAATTCATGGTAAGAAAATTAATGCCCATACTATTTGCTCTAACAATGTACCTATGTGCTTCAACAAAGAAAGATCAAAGAGAAGCGATAGAAGGTGCTATGGATGCAAGGAGAAGGGTCATGAAATTGATTCATGCCCCCACATGAAGAATCAAAACCTTGCACGATCAGGAAAGATGACCATCAAAAAGGATGAAAGCAAAATGCAAATGCATTCTAAGGACAAGCATCACATTTGCTACAATTGCCGTGAAAAAGGTCATCTATTCAAGGTTTGTCCAAAGGGTAAAACTCCTAAGCCTAACTTGTCAATACATTCAAATATGCTTAGGAGACCCAAATTTGACTCTTGTGCTAGAAAGGTGATAAGTTCACCACATTCTAGGACTAAGGCTATTTGGGTGCCTAAGTCCTTATTGGCTAACCTTGATGGACCCATCATGAGATGGGTACCAAAATGTACTTAATAAGTTTTGCAGGTACCTAGAGATGATATGAAGCTTTGGGGTGCTTGAGCAGTTTAACTCAATTCTTATGTCAAGCTATCAATCTTACATTGTCTATCCTTTAAGATTGACCCAAAGATGAATTGAGTTGTTATATCACTAACTTCATATTCATCTCTAGCAAGAACTTGTGTTGTAGGGAATAAGGATTAACCTTTGTGGGAATCAAGCAAAAGGCCTACAACCAAGTGATATCCAAAGGATGGTAACAATTAATTCTTAAGTGCACATTGCTTTTAATTAGTATATTCCTTTGTGTCTTTTGTAGCCACATAGGAAAAATGAAGCACTTGAGAATGAACTTAAAAGATTTTACCTTAGCTTGGAAAAGATCGAATTATATGGTAGATTGCAAGCTTATATGTTTATATTGTGACAATCTACATGCTTTAAATTGGTTGTATGTGTCTTGTGGCATATTTCAAATTGATTATCATATTATTGCCATGACCTAGACATAAAGAGGATTATCCCATGTTTTTAAATAAATAGAGTGCTAAGTAAGAAATTCAAATTCTTAAAGCACGTACCAAAAGGGAAATTCTCTATATGACTAGAGTTGTGAGACTAATGTTTTTAACTAAGTGATTTATGTAGTTTCACAACATGAGAATGTGTTTCTCAAATGGAGTGTGCCATTCAACATTCAAAGAAGATCGAACTAATACTATGTGATGTATTCATTCTCGTTTAAATTGGTTTTGAGTCTTCTACATTAATCACTCACCATGCTATGAATTAAACTTGCCATGTAAACTTAATTAAATAATCATGCTTTGTTCACCTTGTTTAATTTTGGTGTTATGCATGATGCTTGTAAGGGCAATTTAGTTCATATCATGAGGTTTCCTTATTTTAGTAACCTTCTTGTCATTCATATACTAGAGGTTTCTAAATAGGAAACAATTGTTTGTGTTTCTAATGCAATGTCTTTTAAGCCATTTCATGGAAATTCATAAGTAGATATTGTGCTCTTTCATTTGGCAAAATCACAAGCATTTAAGGTTAATCTTCACCTAAAAGAAAGATTAGGAATGCTCAAGACAAAGGTATGGAACTAGTTGTTTCTTTTGATATGTGACCAATAATAGTTCCTTTCAAGTGGCATTCTTTCAATTTGTAATAATCTATTTTATGGAAAGAAATGTCAATATGAAGTTTAAATTCCTTTTTGCTTAAATTTGTAAATTAGTACATATTGTTAATCCACTTCTCCATGTGCATTAACTTAAAAGGAATTTAATTTATGCCTTTATGCCTCATAAATGCTGATTTGTTTGCAATTCATATCTAAAGATCACCATTCATTAAACACTTCCTTGTACTACTAATATCTCTTTTCAAAGTTCGTTTTCAACTAGTATTAAAAGGAAAAGAGATAACAAGCTAAAGAAGGAAGTCTCCACAAATGATGAAAGGAAGAATACTACGATGACACCACCACAGATAGTAAGATCTTTCAAATTGGTATAACAAATGGTACACTCTACTTGGTGGTAAGTATTCTTAAGGATAAGTTAATTCATTGCAAATTTGTCATGCCTTGGCCATGATATGTAATGTACTCCTCATGAGACTCTTAACTGAATTGAAAGTGCATGTGGCAAGGCATTCAAATACTTGATGCACATATCTAGTGGGAGAACATTATATATCTTGTGTCATAGAGAATAAGTTTCCCTTGAGTAAGCTATACTAAGACAATCCAAAATGGTAAATTTGTATCTCATTCATATGGATTGTAATCTTTGTTTTCTAAATAGCTACTCTTGATGCAGTTTAAAATTCCCTTATCGTTAAATCTAAAAGTGTATAAGAATCCTTTTGTTGATATTCATCACATACATATGCACTAACATGAATACGATTTAAACTGTAAAAGGTACATTTAGTGATCTATACTCTCTAAATTTTGGAAACCTACAAATTGATATCTTAGGAATCTACTTCAATCGATATCCATATGCTTCACACTAGGATTGGATCGCTAAGTTATAAATTCCATGTATAACTTGTCTTTATGATATGAATGCTTGTGCGACTAACCTTGATAAGCTAGGTGCACCCAAGGTCAAGCTAGGTTCATCATCAAGAATGCAACACAATGATGTATCAAGAAAAGGAGAAAAGGCTCCTATTCTTAACTCTAACTCTTATCTATGAATTTACATATTAACTTGGAACCATAGTAAGATGGTTGTCAAGTATATGTGGAAGCCTACACAAAGAGAAAGGCCACAATAAGGAATGTGTGGGTACCTAAGGCTCTTACTACTAATCTCAAAGGACCTAATTCAAATTGGGTACCAAAATACGAAGCTTAAACTTGTTTTGCATGATCACTCCTTAAATGGATCAAGCTGGGTGTTCGATAATGGATGTATAAATCATATTTGGAGATAGTAGCAAGGGTGGTAACAATTGAATCTCAAGTACTTATTATTTTCAATTCTTACCTCCTTTATGTCTTGTGTAGCCACTAACGAAGAGGGAGCACTTGAGGGTATACATCAATTGTTGATTATGAAGTAAAAGTCCAATTGGAAGAAAAATGAATCTTACCATATGGTCAACAATCCAAAACTATGTGATGTACTCTTTCTAGTTAATTTGGATTTGATTCTTCTATATTAGACACTCACAATAATATGGATTAAGTCAGCCCTTTAAACTTCATTGAATAACCATGCATATTATCCATGTCATTCAAAATATATTGTGCATGAGGGCTCAAGGGAAATTTAGTCCATATTATGAGGTTTCTGTATTTTAGCAACTCACTTGCCTTCCACATATAAAGGGTTGCTAAATAAGAAACTAGTGCTTGTGCTACTAATGTCATCTCTTGTGTTAAGTTTATCCATAGAAAACATATGTTAAGAGATGGTGCTTGTTTTAAATTGGATAAATCACAAGCTTAAAGGATACTATTCAACTAAAGTAAGAAAAAGTTGATCAGAGGCCAAGGTATGAAAACTTCCTCTCCTTCGGTTGTTTTTGTATTCTATCCTTAGTGGGATGTACCATAGTATAGGTTAAATTCCTTGCAATATAAAATGTTCAATAGTGCATATAACTTTGACATCAACTATATGTGTGCACTAATTTAAAGGAATTTAGTCTATCCTTTTGGGTTTCAATAATGATGATTCATTTGCCATCCACATATAAGGATCATCATTTGTTAAACCCTCTCTTGTGTTTCTAATGCTCTCTTTTCTAAGTGTTTCAACAAGGTCCTCCCAAGTTCTTTGAAGATGAATTCAAAATCTACAAATATAAGAGTCTTGGTTCTTTCAATCATTGAGTTTCAATAGGTCTCATATCAAGTATGATCGAATCAAGAAAAGATGAAAGAAGTTCAAGATCACTTGGTTGGATGAAATCGTAAAGAGAAAAGAGATCATAGTGATTCAAGGAAGGGAGTTATTTTTTGTCAACCAAATAATGAAGATGTAGTGACATATTTATATGATATCCTTCATTATGAGGTTTAAGGTTCATATTAGCATGCTTTACCCTTCAGGATTTCAATTGATATACTTTCAGTTCTTAAACTTTCAATCGGTTTAATTTTCATCATCTATGTAAAGCATGTTATGTTAAACCAAGATATAGTGCAAACATCTTCTTTAACCTCGTATTGTTGATGTGCATAAGTGTACTTTGTATACTGTTGCATGCACACATTGAGAGAGAGTTTAGCCTATATCTTGTGAGACTAATGATTTCTTTCAAGTTCATGTTGTGTAGTCTCAAACCTTGGAGAACATCAGATGAGGATGAATGGTTCCATAGAAATGAAATGAATTTCTCTTGATCGTTTGAAGAGGATAAGTTTCTCTTTGAAATGTCAAGCCTATCAAAAGCTAAGATGAAAATTCATGATTATAATGGAGACCATGTGGCGTAGAACAAAGGTGTGTCACTCCATGAACTATTGTATTACATTTGTGTATCTAGGCTCTTACATGCTAGTGTGTGCATGTATATGCAATATCTTAAGTCACATCATAAGGTTGCACTTGTGGTGACGATTAAAGAATCTCTAGATATTTGATTAATACCTCTTGTGGTGATATCATAAGTTAGTCTTAAGTCATCTTAGTGAGGTATGAGTCAAACATGCTAACTTCTCAAGGATATTGGCTTAAAATATTGCATATCATGTCTATTAGTATACCTTTTGATTATGAGTAATTCCTTCAATTGGTACAATTTCACATTTTCATACTTTATTTGTACCAAGGTTCAAATTGTAGAACTTAATCCCCTGGCCTCACAAGTCCAAGTGGATAAGGTAAAACAAGTATTCATCACTTGTATGCACACATTTAGGGGGAGAATGATCTATAATTTGAATCTTTGAGACTAACTTCATTTTCAAGTCTATTATGTGTGTAGTCTCAAATTAGAAAGGAATCTTCGGGCAAAGACAATCGCTTCCACTATAAATTTTGATGGGTATCAAAGATTCTTTGCTCCAATAAATGTATCTTTTATACATTTCATAAGAGAATGAGTTTCTCTTTTAGATGCTACTCCAACATCATCTAAAACTGAGTGTGCAAATGAATTCTAAACCAACACAAGTCTGGAAACCCCTTGAAAAGGTAAAACACAAAGGTACAACACTTCATGTCACTTCTACATTACTTTTGTGTCATCTAAGGACCCTTTTCATGATAGCATGTTCAAATCTTGCTTAATCAAAATTTCTTCCCTTAATATCCTTTATATCCTTTTTGGAGATTTATGACAAAGGGGGAGAAATTGTGCATTAAAGCTTACCTTTAGTCTTATGTAACTAAGTGTTAGAAGACTTTTGAAAATGGGAGAAATAAGAAAAGGGGGAATCATAAGAAAAACATAAGATGTAGAAAGTTGATAAGTGCATTCTATGTCATGAGCATCACGTTTATTTTATGACACACTGCACCCCATGAATAGTATGATATAAGTTGTCTCCATACTTTGACCAAAATATGTGCTTTTGGCATTTGAGAACAAAAGTGTTAATTTCTGAAATGCACATATTTAGGGGGAGGAAACTATATCATAGGATTCAAAATCTTATTTATCAAATATTATGTAAGCTTTAAATGTGTTGTCATCAATCACCAAAAAGGGGGAGATTGAAAGTGCATTCATCCCCTTTGTGAGTTTTGCTGATTTGGATAACAACACATTTAAAGGTCTAACGAGTTTGCTAAGTGTTGAATAGGAAATTCAGTATGATGAACATACTTGAATAGTGTATAATGATCAGTGAACAAAGGTTCAACACGAGGTTAAATAACCAATGAGACAATGCAAATGGATATAATATGATCTCTATATTGGTTTGAATATGTGGACAAGACCTAAGAAATCACTACATACATATGATCAGAATAGAGGATTAAGTGATTAAGAGGATTGGTTAAGCCAAAGTGAATAAGATATGAGGAATCGTGAATTGGCTTGACCATATTACTATCAGTCCATATATGCTTCTATGAGAATCAAACTAGAGCTTGATTAATCTTCACAATTATATCTAGAAGACATTCAAGCAAGGTTCACAATATTGAAGAAATGATTCTCTCAATGGATGCTCAATATAATGTGACTCAAGAATGGCTTGATAGGGTGAAGATAGCAAGGAAAGGGCTTCGAGGAACTAAGCGAAGGTGAAGGCCAAGCGACGGCTTGTAGACCGAGGTACCATGGCTAAGGTGAAGAAGAGAGTACTTGCACTAAGTCGATGAACTAATCAGCTATGAAGAGTTATAACATGTTGATGCATCAGTAAGGTGACTTGAAGCCATGATTTGATCTCATATATGGTGATATCGTACAAGTCCTACGGTTTGATTTGTGTTTGCTTCAAAAGGTGAGACAAAGATGTTTGTGATCCTTATGAAGCAACGCCATGGAGAAATCACACATGAGACACCAATGACTCAAGGAGTTTACTTAATTATATTTTATTTAACTTGAGTATAGGAATCGTCGTACTATAAAGGGGGATCCAAAAAGAAGGTAGGTGTTTACCAAAGCTCAAACCTCTATATTCAAAAGCTATTTTTGAAAAACAAAAATCTCTTTAACATTCTATGGTAGACCATGGTTAGGTTTGAGAAACCTAGAGTGTTCTTATTGAAAAGCAGCTGAACTTCTTCAACTGCAGCTGATCTTTTCAGCTGAGCTGAACTTCAGCTAAGTTGAGCTTCTTCAGCTACAGCTGAGATGAACTTCAGCTGAGTTGAGCTTCTTCAGCTGCAGCTGTGCTTTTCAGCTGAGTTGAGCTTTTTCAACTCCAGCTAAACTTCAACTTCAACTGGGGTCCAGGCAAGTTCAACCGGGGTCCAAAGAGGTTAAACCGGGGTCCAGGGCAAGTTCAATCAGGGTCCAGGGAAAGTTTAGTTGGGTTTTTTTCCTGGACCTCACTGGTCAAAACCGGTTGAACCGACCCTAGGGGAGGTTCAACCGGTGTCAGGGTCACTTGACCGGTCTGACCTCCTGACTGGCAGACTGATTGCCAGTCTGACCCCCAGGCGGTTGAACCGGCCCTAGGGGCGGTTCAACCGGTGTCAGGACCTGTTTTTGCAGTCTGACCTACAGTCTGCCAGTCAGACTGTCAGCCTGCCCCAGGCGGTTGAACCGGTCCTAGGGGCGGTTCAACCGGTCCTCCACAGCCAAAATCAGCCCAACGGCTAGTTTTGAAGCCCCACCTATATATACTCACTCCTACCTCTCTCCCCATAGAAGAGCACGACCCAAACTCCATTTCTAACTTGAAGAACACCTCCCACTCTCTCTCACACATCTCTTGCCTCTCCCATTTCAAATCTTTGGAGAGAAATCTTTGACTGAGTTTGAGAGCTGCGATTTTTGTGCTTCATCTCCAAATCTCTCTTGCTCTTCTTCATTTGAGCTTTGGTACTACATCGAGTTCTTTATGGATTCATTACTCTTGGAGCTTCTAGCTCCTAGACGACTAGGTGTCTCTTGTGAGTCTCCAAATCTTGTGGAAGACCACAAGAAAGTTTGTATTACCCGCTCGTTTGAGCAAAGATTAGTGTGTGAGCTTGACCTTTGTGGTCGACAAAGGGAGGATTAGGGTTGAAAGAGACCCGGCTCTTTGTGGGCTCCTCAATGAGGAAGTAGGGCACCTTGGTGGTGTGACCGAACCTCGGGATAAATCTTGTGTCTCTTGTGTTCTTGCTTATTGTGTTTGTTTGTGTTCTTCGTTTTCTCACCATTCCGTGGAAGATTTGTTTATATCTTTTTGGTGTGTGGATTTTGAGAAGTGCCCTTCTTAGATCTACTACTTTGAACCCTGTGGATCATTTAGAACATCTCCTTTCCAAAGTTAACTAGTTTTACCCAGTTTGTTTCTAGTTTTTGTTGAAAAAGTTTTAACTTGCCTATTCACCCCCCTATAGGCAACTTTCAATTGGTATCAGAGCCTAATCCTCGTTCTAACGCTTAACCGCGTGAGGGAAATATTATGTCGGGGGACTAAGAAACGAAAGTGCTTCTATGCTTGAAAAAGTTGAGGTTGCCTCGACTTTATCTTTTGGTGCAGATGTTGATCCTAGGGCAATAGATCTTGCCATGAGAATCGCCGAAATGATGTTCCTCAAAATGAAGGAAGATGAGGCGAAGAACAAGATTGAAGAAGAAGAAAATGATCGATGGAGACCAAATGACGAATCCACCTCTTCACAAGGTTCGTCTTTCAAATCCACTTCTCATATGTGCTTTGTCGCTAATGGGAGTGACAGTGAAAGCGAAAGTGAGGATGAGGAGGAGCATGAAAGTGATAGTGAAGATGAGGGTGATCTCCAACAATTCTTTGCTCAACTAAGCAAGAAAAATCGGATGAGCCTGCTCAAACTCATGAAAAGAGCAGAAGAACAAAAAGAAATGCTTCATAAGCAAGAAGATTTCCTCATCAGAAAAATTGAAGATTTAGAGAAGTTGACCAAATAGCATGAGAAGCTAAAGTGCTCTCATGATGATTTGGTCCAAAGGTATGAAGACATTTCAATTGAGCAAATTCAAGTTGTTAATCATTCATCATATATTGCTCAATTAGAAAGTAAAAATGCTATGCTCAAGAACACAATAGAAAAGCTAAACATTGAAAATCTAGCTTTGCAAGAAAAACATGATATGCTTGTGTGCTCTCATAATAAATTGATGGATTCACATATCATGTTAGAAATGGCTCATGAGGTTGTGTTAACTAACCTTAAATCATATCAACCTCACATATGCACATGTACTCACATAGAAACTTTATTATCATGTGCTAACAAATGTTGCTCTCAACAAAGCCAATCTTCCATTGAGCAAGAATTTTCAGGAACAAGTAATGTTTCCTATGCAAAAGAAAACAATGAGCTCAAGGAAGAAAATGAGAGGCTAAAAGGGAGCTTGACTCAATTGAAGGAAAAATGTCATGCTCAACCTTCTCAAGATAACCGTGATAATATGGTGAAAAAGCTTGAGAAGGGGACAACCGTAGCATGCACAAAACCCCTTCAAAAGAATACCAAGCTTTCCAAGAAGGGCATGAGCAAAATTCATGGTAAGAAAATTAATGCCCATACTATTTGCTCTAACAATGTACCTATGTGCTTCAACAAAGAAAGATCAAAGAGAAGCGATAGAAGGTGCTATGGATGCAAGGAGAAGGGTCATGAAATTGATTCATGCCCCCACATGAAGAATCAAGACCTTGCACGATCAGGAAAGATGACCATCAAAAAGGATGAAAGCAAAACGCAAATGCATTGCAAGGACAAGCATCGCAGTTGCTACAATTGCCGTGAAAAAGGTCATCTATTCAAGGTTTGTCCAAAGGGTAAAACTCCTAAGCCTAACTTGTCAATACATTCAAATATGCTTAGGAGACCCAAATTTGACTCTTGTGCTAGAAAGGTGATGAGTTCACCACATTCTAGGACTAAGTCTATTTGGGTGCCTAAGTCCTTATTGGCTAACCTTGATGGACCCATCATGAGATTGGTACCAAAATGTACTTAATAAGTTTTCCAGGTACCTAGAGATGATATGAAGCTTTGGGGTGCTTGAGCAGTTTAACTCAATTCTTATGTCAAGCTATCAATCTTACATTGTCTATCCTTTAAGATTGACCCAAAGATGAATTGAGTTGTTATATCACTAACTTCATATTCATCTCTAGCAAGAACTTGTGTTGTAGGGAATAAGGATTAACCTTTGTGGGAATCAAGCAAAAGGCCTACAACCAAGTGATATCCAAAGGATGGTAACAATTAATTCTTAAGTGCACATTGCTTTTAATTAGTATATTCCTTTGTGTCTTTTGTAGCCACATAGGAAAAATGAAGCACTTGAGAATGAACTTAAAAGATTTTACCTTAGCTTGGAAAAGATAAAATTATATGGTAGATTGCAAGCTTATATGTTTATATTGTGACAATCTACATGCTTTAAATTGGTTGTATGTATCTTGTGGCATATTTCAAATTGATTATCGTATTATTGCCATGACCTAGACATAAAGAGGATTATCCCATTTTCTTAAATAAATAGAGTGCTAAGTAAGAAATTCAAATTCTTAAAGCACTTACCAAAAGGGAAATTCTCTATATGACTAGAGTTGTGAGACTAATGTTTTTAACTAAGTGATTTATGTAGTTTCACAACATGAGAATGTGTTTCTCAAATGGAGTGTGCCATTCAACATTCAAAGAAGATCGAACCAATACTATGTGACTATGTGATGTATTCATTCTCGTTTAAATTGGTTTTGAGTCTTCTACATTAATCACTCACCATGCTATGAATTAAACTTGCCATGTAAACTTAATTAAATAATCATGCTTTGTTCACCTTGTTTAATTTTGGTGTTATGCATGATGCTTGTAAGGGCAATTTAGTTCATATCATGAGGTTTCCTTATTTTAGTAACCTTCTTGTCATTCATATACTAGAGGTTTCAAAATAGGAAACAATTGTTTGTGTTTCTAATGCTATCTCTTTTAAGCCATTTCATGGAAATTCATAAGTAGAGATTGTGCTCTTTCATTTGGCAAAATCACAAGCATTTAAGGTTAATCTTCACCTAAAAGAAAGATTAGGAATGCTCAAGACAAAGGTATGGAACTAGTTGTTTCATTTGATATGTGACCAATAATAGTTCCTTTCAAGTGGCATTCTTTCAATTTATAATAATCTATTTTATGGAAAGAAATGTCAATATGAAGGTTAAATTTCTTTTTGCTTAAATTTGTAAATTAGTACATATTGTTAATCCACTTTTCCATGTGCATTAACTTAAAAGGAATTTAATTTATGCCTTTATGCCTCATAAATGCTGATTTGTTTGCAATTCATATCTAAAGATCACCATTCATTAAACACTTCCTTGTACTACTAATATCTCTTTTCAAAGTTCCTTTTCAACTAGTATTAAAAGGAAAAGAGATAACAAGCTAAAGAAGGAAGTCTCCACAAATGATGAAAAGAAGAATACTACGATGACACCACCACAAATAGTAAGATCTTTCAAATTGGTATAACAAATGGTACACTCTACTTGGTGGTAAGTATTCTTAAGGATAAGTTAATTCATTGCAAATTTGTCATGCCTTGGCCATGATATGTAATGTACTCCTCATGAGACTCTTAACTGAATTGAAAGTGCATGTGGCAAGTCATTCAAATACTTGATGCACATATTTAGTGGGAGAACATTATATATCTTGTGTCGTAGAGAATAAGTTTCCTTTGAGTAAGCTATACTAAGACAATCCAAAATGGTAAATTTGTATCTCATTCATATGGATTGTAATCTTTGTTTTCTAAATAGCTACTCTTGATGCAGTTTAAAAATCCCTTATCGTTAAATCTAAAAGTGCATAAGAATCCTTTTGTTGATATTCATCACATACATATGCACTAACATGGATATGATTTTAAACTGTAAAAGGTACAATTAGTGATCCATACTCTCTAAATTTTGGAAACCTACAAATTGATATCTTAGGAATCTACTTCAATCGGTATCCATATGCTTCACACTAGGATTGGATCGCTAAGTTATAAATTCCATGTATAACTTGTCTTTATGATATGAATGCTTGTGCGACTAACCTTGATAAGCTAGGTGCACCCAAGGTGAAGCTAGGTTCATCATCAAGAAGGCAACACAATGATGTATCAAGAAAAGGAGAAAAGGCTCCTATTCTCAACACAATGATTGCTAGTGTGACCCCCAGGCGGTTGAACCGGCCCTAGGGGCGGTTCAATCGGTGTCAGGACCTGTTTTTGCAGTCTGACCTGCAGTCTGCCAGTCAGACTGGCAGACTGACTGTTAGCCTGCCCCAGGCGGTTGAACTGGTCCTAGTGGTGGTTCAACCGGTCCTCCACAGCCAAAATCAGCCCAACGGCTAGTTTTGAAGCCCCACCTATATATACTCTCTCCTACCTCTCTCCCCACAGAAGAGCATGACCCAAACTCCATTTCTAACTTGAATAACACCTGCCACTCTCTCTCACACATCTCTTGCCTCTCCCATTTCAAATCTTTGGAGAGAAATCTTTGACTGAGTTTGAGAGCTGCGATTTTTGTGCTTCATCTCCAAATCTCTGTTGCTCTTCTTCATTCGAGGTTTGGTACTACATCGAGTTCTTTGTGGATTCATTACTCTTGGAGCTTCTAGCTCCTAGACGACTAGGTGTCTCTTGTGAGTCTCCAAATCTTGTGGAAGACCACAAGAAAGTTTGTATTACCCGCTCGTTTGAGCAAAGATTACTGTATGAGCTTGACCTTTGTGGTCGGCAAAGGGAGGATTAGGGTTGAAAGAGACCCGGCTCTTTGTGGGCGTCTCAACAAGGAAGTAGGGCACCTTGGTGGTGTGACCGAACCTCGGGATAAATCTTGTGTCTCTTGTGTTCTTGCTTATTGTGTTTGTTTGTGTTCTTCGTTCTCTCACCATTCCGTGGAAGATTTGTTTATATCTTTTTGGTGTGTGGATTTTGAGAAGTGCCCTTCTCAGATCTACTACTTTGAACCCTGTGGATCATTTAGAACATCTCCTTTCCAAAGTTAACTGGTTTTACCCAGTTTGTTTCTAGTTTTTGTTGAAAAAGTTTTAACTTGCCTATTCACCCCCTCTAGGCAACTTTCAATTAGACTAAGGCTTGCCCACACAAGCTCATGTGGTCGCACTGGAAATAAGTTAGGTGAAATAGCACCCGAACACAAAGTCCTTATGGCTCACCAGAGCAGTCACCAACCAGAACCATCAAAATCGAGATGTCACCACGACAACTCGGTAGCACGTCTACCACCACGGTAGCGCATGCACCAACACTTACCCTGCTGCTCTGGTTTCATTCCCATCCAGTTTCATCAAGTGTCAATGTATCAAATATTTATGCAATTAACATGCATCAAGGCATCAGTCAAAGGTTTCTCTCATCCACTCAGTATTAGGTGTATCATTTCATGTCACTCCTATGTCTAGTAAGTTCTATATTTTCCCTCACTTAGGAGCAAACACCATCAGCGTAAGGGGTCGATGAGACTTGCCTTCGCTCGTGTACTCCTCCTCGACGTCAAGCTCCTGGTCAGCAAGCTCTAGCTGGTTGTCCTCTGGGATCGGCTCTGTTCCGACGAACGATCGATGCGTGCCACGAGCAATCATACCATAATGAACATACATATAAGTGTGTGGTATAAATATATTTTTAGTAAACAAATATGTTCAGTTTTATTTTAGAAAAATATTGGTGCAAGAATCAGGTTAATTGGAGTTAGTATGTAGAAGTTATAAGCATTTCAGTTTGTGATTAAATTAATTACAAAATTAAATAAATAAAGGAAAGGCTTGGGCCAATGGTTTGTCTTGCTTGCACGGAATGTTGGTGGGCTGCAGCATGGGCTAAATTCCTTGCTTTTGGCTTACGGTGGGATTTACAGGGGGGCTGTGGCCAGCTTGCATCCATGGGACAGAGCATCAGGGATGGGATACACGTTCATGGAAGGGTCTTCTTCTTCACCTCTACTCCTTCCCATAGGCCATTGGAACTTAAATCCAAATACAAGAGGGGCGGGAGGGTTGCTGGGGAGAGGCAGAGAAGTGTTCCCAACTTGCTGCTAGTCTGGCTGGGTGAGATTTTGGGGAATGGGTCGATGGACGAGTTAACGTGGAGGAAGGTGCGGCCATGGCGGACTGGGCTCGACGGTAGCACGAAACAGCGAGGGAACGACGATGGGGCTGGTGGGGGATACTCTAGAGGTGGAGGAGGCGCTTACCTATGGCTCGGCTGGCCTCCCAAGGTGCTGAGCGGTAGATCGACGGAGGGCAATGGTGGATCGAGCTCGAGGAAGTGTGCCACGCCATGGTGTGGCCTAGGATCTCTCTTATAGGCGGTCATGGCAAGGGCAGTCATGGTGTTCACAGCAACACCGTGAACTGTGCGAGCACGTGCCCACGACAGGTAGGCTTTTGCACGAGCTTTCCTCTTCGGCATGGCAGACTGATAAAGGTGATAAGATGAGGCAGATCATCACTCTGGTGTTGCAACACGGGTGGAGTCAAGTGGGAGGGGAGAGAATCACGATGTTGAGTCGTGTCCGATGGTCAAGTCACGTGTGGCATGGTGGCAGCAGAGGTGCCAGCATTGACCACGACGAGGTGCACGGAATTCAGGCGGAGACACGAGGAAAAGTCTGCTACAGTGTAGTCATGGCAGATACCCTGTTGCTTGCTCTAGGAAAATAGAAGGATGGAGGACTGCTGGTTTTGAGCGATGGGACAATACAGTACGCTAACCGCACAATGCTGAGAAAAAAAGAAAGGATTGAAAATAAAAATATCAGAAGAGGCGGATGGCTAAACACATATTTGTTGTGACCTGCCATAACTTGACAAAATATTTTAAAATCCATAAATATGTATTATAGTTTGGTTCTAGCTAGTAGATTTTTTTGGAAAATACTTTGTCAAATTAAATAGAGTTTATTTTGAAAAGTGTGTGACTTTTAGCTTAGGAAAAAATTGGGATGCCACAAACCTACCCCACTTAGGATGAATCTCGCCCCCGAGATTTGGCTCGGGTTTGGAATAGGTGAGGTAACTCGACTCTAAGAGCATCTTCTCGCTCCCAAGTTGCTTCTTCTTCAGAATGTCTGCTCCACTGAACTCAACAAAGAGTGACACTCGAGGTCCTTGTCCTGTGGGTCACGGTGTCCAAGATCTTTATAGGCACTTCTTGATAGCGGAGGTCATCTTGAAGGTCGATAGTGTCCTGAACCACTTGTTCTTCTGGAACACGGAGACACTTCCTTAACTGAGACACGTGGAAGACATCATGCACTCCGGACATCTCCTCGGGAAGATGCAACTTGTAGGCTACTGCTCCCACCCTTTTAAGGATCGGGTAGGGACCAATGTACCTTGGGGCCAACTTTCCACAGACTTGAAATCTGCGCATGCCCCAGATCAGGGAAACTTTAAGATACACGAAGTCCCTAACAGTGAAAGCGAGTGCACGCCTCCTTTTATCTGCATAGCTTTTCTGGCGGGATTGAGCTGCTTTCAAGTTTTCTCGAATTTCTGCCACTTTGTCCTCTGCTGTCGTGATAAAGTCTGGACCTTCAATAATTTGATCACCTACTTCTGACCACATCAATGGGGTCCTACACTTTCTCCCATACAAGACTTCATATGGTGACATCTTCAAGCTGGACTGGTAGCTATTGTTATAGGAGAATTCAGCTGTCTTCCAAATCCTTGCCATACGTGAGAACACAGGCTCTCAACATGTCCTCAAGGATCTAGTTGACTCTCTCAGTCTGGCCATCTGTCTGCGGATGGTACGCTGAACTAAAGTCCAACTTGGTGCCCAGAGCTTCATGCAACTTCTTCCAAAATCTAGAGGTGAACTGGTTACCTCGATCAGATACGATCCTCCTGGGTATGCCATGTAGCTTCACAATACTATCAATGTACAACTTGGCTAACTTATCCCCTCCAAAGGTAGTCTGTACTGGAATAAAATGAGCCACCTTAGTGAGACGGTCGACTAACACCCAAATCGAGTCATGACCATTCTTGGTACGGGGCAGACCAGTGATGAAATCCATACCAACTTCGTCCCACTTCTAGACTAGAATTGGCAATGGCTGTAGTTTACCACTAGGCTTCTAGTGTTCTGCCTTGATTCGCTGGCACACATCACACTCAGCAACAAATCTAGCAATATCACCCTTCATGCCATCCCACCAATACTTCTCCTTGATATCCAAGTACATTTTGGTTGATCATGGGTGGATGGAATAGGCTGAGTTGTGAGCCTCATCTAATATGGTTTGGCGGAAATGACCTTGCTTTGGCACGCATAATCTCTTCTTGAACCACAAAGTGCCCTGATTATCAACCCTGAAGTCTAGTGCTTTGCCTGCACTGCTTTGGGTCTTGATCCATCTCAGCTTTGTGTCCTCTATTTGGGCTTCCTTGATCTGATCATCAAGGATAGGTTGAACGCTAAGGTTGTAATTGAGACAGTGGGGCACAACCCTTAGGTTCAACTCCCTCATTTCTTCTCTCAACTCTAGGGCTTGAGTCACTAAGTGATGACAATACACCTTCCGACTAAGCACGTCAGCCACCACATTAGCTTTGCCCGGATGGTAGTGAATCTCTAGATCATTGTCCTTGATTAACTCCAACCATCTGCGATGTCGGAGGTTGAGGTCTGACTGGGTGAAGATGTACTTGAGACTCTTGTGGTCTGTGTAGATCTCACACTTGTTCCCGATCAGATAGTGCCGCCAGATTTTTAAGGCATGCACAACTGCTGCAAGCTCTAAGTCATGGGTTGGGTAGTTTTGCTCATGAGTTCTCAACTACCGTGAAGCATAAGCTACTACCTTGCCTTCTTGCATAAGAACACAACCCAGACCTTGCCTTGATGCGTCACAGAAGATGGTGAAGCTTTTCTGGTTGTCGAGTAGGACTAGCACTAGGGCACTAGTCAATCTTGCCTTCAACTCCTGAAAGCTTTGCTCACAAGCTTTAGACTAGATGAACTTCTTGTCCTTTTGAAGTAGCTCGATCATCGGTCAGGCCAATTTAGAGAAGCCTTCAACGAACCTTTGGTAGTATCCAGCCAAACCCAAGAAACTCTTGATCTCTGTGACTGAAGTGGGTTGTTTCCACTCTGACACTGCCTTTACCTTCTCTGGATCAACCTCAACCCCTTCAACTATGAGAACATGCCCTAGATAACTGACTCTCTGCATCTAGAACTCACACTTGTTGAACTTGGCGTACAACCGGTTACTCCTGAGCTTGCCCAAGACGACCCTGAGGTGTTGTCCATGCTCTTCGATGCTCTTGGAGTAGATCAATATGTCGTCTATGAAGACCATGACAAATCGATCCAACTCCTCTGTTGGGGGTATGCTTCGTCGCCGAAGGTCCCGTAAGAAGAAACAACTTTGAAACAATCAACACAGAAGCAATGCCGAAGGTACCATCCAAGGAGCTTCGGCTTAATGACATGCCTCGAGACGAAGGGTCACACCGACTTAAAGATAGAAAGACTGATCAGCCCATGATAATCTGTGTCATGATTGTAATTGGTTGTAAAGGACATGAATGTAATTTTGCACAGGCTGCGTCCTGTGCCTATAAATAGATGAACAGTGCCCCCGTACTGTGGGGGCTAACTTGTATTCATTCTTGCGTCACGCTTGTGCTTTCGCTTTCTGTCAAGCTGAAGGTACAATCTGCAGTTTTATATTGTTTTCACTCATTCAGGATAATATAGTAAAAATGAATTAATAATGCTACATAATTATTCATTTTGTTTTTTATATGTTTCATATGCTTCTTCTTTCATTAATGTATATTGCAATGATGAAGGTATGTCCTTCATGGCCTTCGTTCGAGGATCATTGTATCCTAAGGGTAACAATGCTTCGTAGGACGAAGGGCATTAACATATAACATTCTGTGTTGCCTTGTTCTTGATTCATAGCATTTGAGAACAAGTCCCCAACATTGGCGCCCACCTCCGGTGAACTCACTTCCACTTTTAAGCTAATGGCTTTGTTCAGCAACCAAGTTGAAGCAGCTTCGGCTATGAAGCTGGTGCTCCCGATAACAGGCGGTTCATGCTCAGAGCTGGCCAACAAGAAGCAGAAGAAGGAAGCTCAGAGAAGGGCACAACATGTTGGGGTGCAAGGACCCTTCATCAAGTCAAAATGGTCCCACATCCCAATCACCTTCTCCCAGGAGGACCTACAACTCAAAGATTACCCTCATAATGATGCTATGGTTATATCTTGTGTCATTAAGGGATTTCTGGTTCATAATGTTCTGGTTGATATAGGCAGTGTAGCGGATATCATATTTGCTAAGGCCTTCAGACAGATGCAAGAGCCAGAAGACAAGATTCATGATGCTACACATCCTCTATGTGGCTTCGGAGGAAGACAGATTGTAGCACTCGGCAAAATCATAATGCCAGTTACCTTTGGCTTTGTTCATAATACAAGGACCGAGCAGTTTGTCTTTGACATTGTCGACATGGAATACCCCTATAATGCAATAATTGGTCGTGGAACACTTAATGCCTTTGAAGCAATACTTCATCCAGCATATCTATGCATAAAGATACCTTTGGAGCAAGGGCCCATTGCTGTTTATGGGAGTCAAGAAGTCGCCAGAAAGTCCTAAGGAAATTGGATAGACTCAAAAGCAATTCACAATATAGATGGAGCCAAAGCTTGTGAACAGTACAAATACAGAAGAGAGAAGGCTGCTTTGGCTGATCAGCTGAAGCCTATGCTTCTATGTGAAGACATAGCAGAGCAAAAGGTACTGCTGGGGTCTCAGTTATCTGAAGAGCAAGAGAAAACTTTGATAAGATTTTTATTCAACAACAAAGATGTCTTTGCTTGGTCAGCCAATGATCTTTGTGGTGTCAATAGAGATGTCATTGAACATTCACTCAATGTGGATCCATCCTTCAGGCCAAGAAAGCAAAGGCTTCAGAAAATGTCTGATGATAAAGCCGAAGGTGCTCGGAATGAAGTGAAAAGACTTCTTAGTGCTAGTGTCATTAGAGAGGTAAAATATCCAGAGTGGCTAGCCAATACTGTTATGGTGAAGAAGGCCAATGGCAAATGGATAATGTGCATTGATTTCACAGATCTTAACAAGGCATGTCCAAAGGATGAATTCCCATTACCAAGAATAGACTCTCTTGTAGATGCAGCAGCTTCTTCAGAGCTTATGAGTCTGCTGGATTGTTACTCAGGCTATCATCAAATATGGATGAAGAAGGAAGATGAGCCGAATGCTAGCTTCATAACTCCCAGTGGCACCTATTGCTATCTTCGGATGCCTGAGGGGCTCAAGAATGCTGGAGGAAGCTTTAGCAGAATGACAGCTAAGGTTCTCCATTCCCAAATAGGCAAAAATGTGCTGACCTATGTTGATGACATTATAGTGAAAAGTATGAAGCAAGAAAATCATATTGTTGATCTGCAAGAAACATTTGCCAATTCCAGGCAAGCTGGCTTGAAATTAAATCTAGAAAAATGTGTTTTTGGAGTGAAGAAGGGCAAGTTCCTTGGCTGTCTAGTTTCAACGAAGGGAATTGAAGCTAACCCAAGCAAGATCGAAGCTATCCTTCGGATGGAGCCGCCAAGCACAAAGAAGGGGGCCCAACGGCTGATGGGAAGACTGGCATCATTGAATCGATTCATATCTAGATCAGTAGAAAGAAATTTGTCATTCTTTGAAATACTAAAGTCAGCCGAAGTTTTTCAATGGGGCCCAGCTCAACAGAAAGCCTTCGAAGAGCTGAAGCAGTACTTGATTGATTTAACAACATTAACTCCACCTGCACCAGGGGCTCCATTGCTATTGTATGTGGCAGCTTCACACTCTGCAGTGAGTGCGGCGCTGGTACAGGAGAAGCTAGATGGCCAAGTTAAGAAGCAAGCTCCAGTATACTTTGTTTCTGAGGTTCTGAGTCCTTCAAAGAAAAATTACACAGAATTGGAAAAGGTGCTATATGCTGTGTTAATGGCCTCCAGAAAGCTTCAGCATTATTTTCAAGCATATCACATAATTGTTCCTTCGTCACAGCCTCTGAAAGATATTACGAGGGACAGAGAAGCTACTGGAAGGATTGGGAAATGAGCTACTGAACTTAATGAATTCATCATTGATTATGTGCATAGATCCTCAATTCAGTCCCAGGCATTAGCAGACTTCATCGCTGACTGGACGCCAGGGGCTCACGAAGAAGTAAACAAAGATGCTGAAGCTTGGACAGTGTTCTGCGATGGTTCTTGGGGAACCTTCGGAGCAGGAGCAGCTGCTGTTCTAGTAGCACCCTCAAAAGTCAAAACATGTTATGTAGCCAAGCTTGACTTCAGCTGTACAAATAATATTGCTGAATACGAAGCACTCATTTTGGGGCTTCGAAAGTTAAGGGCAATGGGAATAAGAAGGGCCACTCTAAAAACTGATTCTCAGGTCATTTCTGGCCATGTGGACAAAAGTAGCAGAGCAAGAGATCCCAAGCTTCAAAAATATTTGGATACAGTTCGAAGGTTGGAGGCTTCTTTTGAAGGTTTTTCCGTCAAAAATATCCCAAGAGGAGAAAATGAGCATGCAGATTTGCTAGCCAAATCAGCGGCCCAGGGGCTCCCTCTACCTTCAGAAGTATTTTTTGAAACAATAAAGGCACCTTCAGTTGAACTCATGGAGAGAGAGCAAAGCTTACTATTTCTCCGGTGCATAGTAAAGATTGGAGGACTGAAATTATATCTTTCCTCCAAGGCAATTGTCTTTCAGATGACAAAGCTTATAATAAGAGAATGGAGGCAAGAACAAGACCATATATGATAATAGAAGGGGAGTTATACAAACATGGAGTCTGCTCTCCACTTCTCAAGTGTTTATCCAGAACCGAAGGTATAGAACTGATGAAGGAAATACATGCAGGCTTGTGTGGATCTCACATTGGGTCTAGGCCTTTGCTGGGGAAGGTCTTTAGACAAGGATTTTATTGGCCAAATGCAGCTTCAGATGCAGTAGATCTGGTTCAAAAGTGCGAAAATTGTCAAAAATGTGCAAGAGACCAGAAACAACCTTCGTCGCTAACCCAGTTAATACAGCCAACCTGGCCATTGCAAAGATGGGGTCTGGATCTATTAGGTCCACTTCCACCATCACAAGGCAATTTAAGATATGTTGTGGTGGCTGTAGAATATTTTTCCAAGTGGATTGAAGCGAAGCCTTTGGCCACAATAACTTCGGTCACAGTCTAGAAATTCTTCTGGCAAAACATTATTTATCGCTTCGGCATGCCGAAGGCTATAACTGTGGATAACGGAACACAGTTTGATGCCGAAGCTTTCAAGGAATTATGTGATCAAATTGGCACGAAGATTCATTTTGCATCAGTCAGACATCTAGAGTCAAATGGACTTGTCGAAAGAGCAAATGGTATTATAATGACAGGAATAATGAAGCTAATCTTTAATCAGCCCTAGAGGAAAGTGGCCAGATGAGTTGATTAAAGTGGTATGGAGCCACAACACAACCGAATCGAGATCAACAGGTTTTACGCCATTCAAGTTATTATTTGGTGATGAAGCCATAACCCCAGAAGAAGCTAAAGCGGGGTCAATAAGAACAACAACTTCGGTAGAAGTCGAAGCTGATTATCACGTGGCAAAAGACACTATAGAAGGGACCAGACTTCAAGCCGTGGAAAATATCAATAAATATCAAGCCGAAACAATAAAATGGTGCGACAGAAAAGTCCGGCTGAAAAATATCAAGCCAGGGCATTTGGTGCTTCAGAGAGTGGCTAATCCGGACACAGTAGGCAAACTACAGCTGAAGTGGGAAGGACCCTTTCTAGTGGTGTCTTCGTCAAGGCCCGGTTCTTACAGGTTGAAGGATATGGACGGCAACGACATTCCTAGATCTTGGAATGCGGATGAGCTTCGACGATATTATGTAATCTGATGTAATCTTTTTTCATTTTTTCTTATGGCTCCATTTTCCTTTCCAAAGGGGAGAAAGGTTTTTAATGGGTCCATAGCTTGTAATTTTTCATTTTTTATTCAGCTCTACGAGAGCAAAGTCCCCCAAAACATATAAAATGTAAAATCTGAGCATGCACCATCGAGTGCAGAGAAAAAAAACAGGGAGAAGCTCGAAAGTCATCCTTAAGGGGATGCAGAGCACGACGAAGCTACAAAAAGTCGTTCCCAAGGGAGCGCGGCGTAAGTTTTCTGCTCAAAAGTCGTTCCTAAGAGAATGCAGAGCTAAATACCGCCAAAATATAAGGCGAAGCGCGAAAAGTCAACGTGAAAAATACCGCCAAAATATAAGGCGAAGAAGTTCAAAAGACGTTCCTAAGGGGATGCAGAACTTACACCGAAAAATAAGCGGTGAGGCCAAAAAATAAACGGCAAAAAGATTTCAGTCATTCCTAAGGGAATGCAGGGTATGGATGTGCCTTCGTATGCGTGTGTTTGGACATTCACTTGCACATTACATCTCATCATACATTGCATTCATATACATTCATTTAGACATGTGTAGGATCATCATCATCATATCATAGAAAACAGACAATTGCTTTGGCTCCAATGACAAGGCTTCGGCAAATATGAAACAAGCAGATTTATGCTTCGTTGTGTACGAAAAGAAGGGAAGGTGTTTTTGCCTTTGACTCAAAATAACAACTTTTGTCCACATCAAAGCTCTTCAAACATGGATGGAAAGGTAAAATATATTACAAGGTATTGACAAATTTACAGAGTAATGTTGATCCCTAATTTACAATACTTTCTACAAGGTTAATACAATTTTTTTTTCTAGAATTCTTTTGCAGCAGCTTCATCACTCCATCATTGCCCATCAAGCTTCGGTTCATAGTTCTTTGGCTTCGTCATCCTGTACATGACAACAGTATAAGGAAAGTGAAAATTCTAAGGAAAAGGCAAAGCAGTAGGTACAAGTTTATTACTGGTTTGAGGTGGCTTCGAGCTTCGTCACCAGCTAAGTTTCGCCCACCCTTTGCCCAAATTTGAGTTACAAATCTGTTCCCAATGCTTCGGGCCAGGCCGAGGATATCATCCAAGTCTGCTCGTGACAGGCTGAAGTTTGGTCTGTTTATAATGTTTCCATGTGTGCAACCAGCCTTCATGAAAGCAACAGCTGTGCCGCGAGAAGCTAGCAGAGCATAGAAGTCACCATGTCCAGCTATAACTTCGTCGAGAGCATCAACTTCACCTTCATTATGATCAAAAGTGTCTGGCAGGTCTTCAACTGAAGGTTTAAACTTTTCAGATCTGGCTCCAACTGAGTTGAAGACCTGCTTCAGCCGTTGTATACACCGGATGCCGAAGCTCAAACATTTATCTTGAAGATATTTAAGTGATTTCTGCAGATTTGAACTTTTTTCAACTTCAGCTTCGAGTTTTGCTTTGAAATTTTTCCTTTCTTGTTCGAAGTTTTTTGACTTCATGGAAAGTTCACTGTTCAATCTTGCAATCTCGGCTTGAGCTTCTGCCAGTGAACCTTCCATGGTTTGAAGCATAAAATCTTTCTTTTCTAGGGCAGCTTCATGATCTTTAATTTTGCTCTCTAAGCCCTCAATTATAATCTCATGTCTTTTATCTTCAAGGTCCTGTTGCATTCTTAAGGCTTTACTTAATAGCTTGCTCTGCGCAAAAACCACCTTCGTCAGAAAGCACCTTCGTTGTTAAAACAGCGAAAAGCCGAAGCAAAGTTTTTACCTTGAAATTAGAATAGAATAAACTACCGACGATATGCTGTCGTCGGTAGCAGCTGATGTCGGCCTCAAGCTTCGGGAAACCAATACTCTTCGACAGAGTACTGACAATCTTTGCTCTAGTTTGGTCCTGAAGGCATCCTAAGCTTTCATCGTCAATACCGCCGAAGAGCAATGCTCCTGGTTGATAGCCGCATGATATTGCATAATCTCTCAGCTCTTCTTTCTCAGCCTTAGACAGCTTTTGACCAATTATGTTTTGAAAATTAAAATCCTTTTCCTCTGAAGTATCTTCGGCGATCTCTTTCTTTTTCCGAGGCACTGTAGCTAGGGTCTCTTCGATAGCTGTAGTAGCTCCTTCCGCGGCCATATCCAAAAGCATTTATCAATATCAAAAAATGTGCCCTCCAAATTTGTATCTTCAGCCGTTGCAGCTTCGATGGGGGCAGCTTCGGTAGCTGTAGCGTCTTCGACAGCTAGTGTTTTTGACGCTGAGGCCGGCGGTGGTGTTTCTTCAATGGCTTCAATCACAGTGACAATCCTCCGCCTTTTCGGCCCAGCAGACTTCTTCACTGCCGAGGACTCCCCCTTCTTCTGTAAAAGCTTCGTCAGATGTGGCCCCAGTGGACTTAGCGTGATAGGCAGGGATTCAGTCATTACCTTTAAAATTTCTTCCACATCGGCAGTTGAAGGTATTGAAGGACTCTCCTCTTCTGTTTCAGTTATTTTTGGCTTGGGAGCCACAACTTTCCTCTTCTTCGGAGCAAATACCTTCGACTTAGAGCTCGATTTTTTCCTATTCAAAATTTCTTCATCTTCCTCTTCTTCGGAGCAAATACCTTCGACTCAGGGCTCGATTTTTTCCTCTTCAAAATTTCTTCATCTTCTTTTACCATTCTGGCAGCTTGTCTGCTCAGAACACTAACAATCCTTTTTCTTTTTTGCCCTTCGGCACCCCTGTCCAATCGCTCATAATCAGGATATTCAAAGTTCAGGGCATCCATCACCTGATTCAACCTTCGCTTTGGTCGGGTGCCGAAGGCTGCAGTCATCAACTGATCTTCTTTTCTAGTGTAATTCCCCAAAATTTCGTTGCACATGGTTTCTATCATTTTTAACCATTCTTGACACGGCCATTTGAATTGTTTCTCAAATTTGAATTTATAAGGAAGGCGCACAAGTTCTTTCTTCTCTTTTGTCCCCTTTAGCTTCTGCATGTTCCATTCACTCAGTGTCGGGAACACTCTATAGGACAGATACTCTTGGACTAGATCTCTTGTGCCGATATGCTTGGCTACCACCTGAAATTTTGTCATAGCTTGTTGGCATGGCGACCCTGGCTCCATGCGGCACAGCGGCCTAGTCAGCCCGAAGCTTAAGCCTAGAGGGCTCAGTACTAAAGTCTTGAGCTTCTCCCTCTTCTTTTCATTAGCCTTCACGTAAAACCACTCATTCTTCCAACTAGTTGGCCACTTGGTGTGATAGCTAACTACCGGAGTCTTTGTATCTTTGCGGTAGGCAAAATTGTAACAACCAATGTTCTCATGAAGACCGTCTTCTCTGGCTTTCGTCTGATAATGAAGCTCGTGCACTCGGCAGAAGGCTTCAGCATTCGGGTCTGTTCCTTGGCTTCGGAGAACCCAGATGAAGACGCTGAGCCTAACAATAGCGTTAGGAGTCAACTGATGAAGATAAATCTCATAGTTTTCCAAAACTTCTCCAATCATTTTGTGCAAAGGAAACCTCAATCCAGCTCTGAAGAAGCTCCTGAAAACTACCACCTCATCTTTTTCCAGTGTTGGAGTGATTTCTTCTCTGCCAAAACGAATCAGCTTCTTCTCAGCCTCTCTGAAATAGCCTAGCTTTATCATCATAGGCACATCAGCTTTAGAAATGGTAGATTTTCCAAAGTCCAAGTGACTGGGTTTGGTTGGCATGAGAGTACCATAATCTTCTTGTTCTTCATCAACAACATCCTCCTCAATGTTAGCATATTCAGCTTTGGTAGCAGGTGCACCTTCTTCAGCAGCTGCCTCTGTCCCAACCATTCCCGATCGTTTCATCACTTCAGAGATTGGAGCAGTCTCTGTAGTTTTAGCCTCTTCTCCGTCGCGGGTCACTCTAGCGGTCGAACGTACTCTAGCCATCAGGTTGTTAACTCCCTGCAGTTCTTACGAATGTTGATGATTTTTCTTGGTTGTGACAAAACTCGCTCTTATGACGAAGCTACTTTAAAACGATGCTTTGCTTGAGAATGTGATGGGAAAGCTTCGGCTATGGTTAAATTTTTCAGCAGCACAATAGTGCAATGGTAATGAATGCTGTGGTAACTTCATACCAACCCGTCTGTTTATATAGTGCTGCAGGTGGAAAGGTGAATCGTCAAGTCACCCGCACCCACCGAAAAGTCGCCCACACTCACTAAATGGTGGACCACTCGACGCCTGGAAGGTGAACCACCAAGTCGGTCATACCCGCTGCATGGTGGGCCACCTCGCGTTCGGAATATTTTAAATCGTTCCTCGGCAACGAGCTCAGGGAAGGTGTTTTTTGGACCTTCGGCATTCCGAAGCCTTGAGAATTTTTCACGGATCAAGCTCGTTACGAAGAACGATCTAGCACCGTGAAGGGGCTACTGTTGGGGGTATGCTTCATCGCTGAAGGTCCCGTAAGAAGAAACACCTTCAAAAGAATCAACACAGAAGCAATGTCGAAGGTACCATCCAAGGAGCTTCGGCTTAATGACATGCCTCGAGACGAAGGGTCGCACCGACTTAAAGATAGAAAGACCGATCGGCCCATGACAATCTGTGTCATGATTGTAATTGGTTGTAAAGGACATGAATGTAATTTCGCACAGGTTGCGTCCTGTGCCTATAAATAGATGAACAGTGCCCCCGTACTGTGGGGGCTAACTTGTATTCGTTCTTGCGTCACGCTTGTGCTTTCGCTTTCTGTCAAGCCGAAGGTACAATCTGCAATTTTATATTGTTTTCACTCATTCAGGATAATATTGTAAAAATGAATTAATAATGCTACATAATTATTCATTTTGTTTTTTATATGTTTCATATGCTTCTTCTTTCATTAATGTATATTGCAATGATGAAGGTATGTCCTTCATGACCTTCGTCCGAGGACCATTGTATCCTAAGGGTAACTGTGGCGGAACTGCCCGAATTATTCCAACTTAAGTGCCTAAGTCCCACTCAACAGTCCAACCCGGTGGTAAGGTGGACGGCCAAGTCACTCCAGCAACCATGTCCTCCAGAGAACCTGTAAAAATTATGCCACAAGCAAGGCTGAGTATACTAATACTCAGCTAGACTTACCCGGTGTGAGGAGTCTATACTCCTCTACCTCTAGACATGCAGCTGTTTGGCTGTGGGGTTTGGTTGCCAAAAGCACTAGCTGAGTTTCTAAATCAAGATTTTAACTTAATCAAAATTAAGTGTGACTCTCTTAAGGCTAAAAGTGTACTGTCTATTCATACATAGTAGCAAGCATTATTAGCAATCAACAGTTTGTATCATCTCAACCAGTTCCACTTGTTACTCAATGTAGCAGCATGGATCAAGCAGTCTCATTAGCTGCGAGAAGCAGACGATTCGAATCGAGTTTTTATCCTTGCAAGGTAAACCTAAACACACGACATGCAGGGGCACTCCGTCCCCACACACATCAACCGTCCCCATCGATTCCCCGTCAGCAGATCAGGGCTCACCGCCTTGGCGTACAATGCCTCACTGACTCCGACTGGCCGTCGTGCAGTGACCGCACTTGTACCCACCATAACCGGAATGGGAGACTACGTCTCAGGTCGCGTGAGGGGGTATGTCCACTGCCAGGTTCACTCAGGTACTAGGCTTACCGATTTACCATATTTCTCGGTATGTGCTTAGTACATTCAAACGCTTGACTCACGGTACCACACCTTAATCCTTAATCAACTTTTCATCCCGTGAACAACCAATCCCCATGGATTGTTGCCCACAACCAACATCAATATGATAGGAAAAGTGAATACAGCCAATTCCTGACCTCGCGCGAGTGCTAGAAAAATCACTCGACTTCTACCGAGATCCTGATTAATACAGCAGCTACTCGACCTAGCATACTAGTATTCATCTCAATAGGATTCCTGAGATCATGCAACTAGGGTTTCAAACAATTCCTACACTTAAGTGCACAAACAATCCTACAAACATTAAGTGTAGTAAAGTAGCATAAATAACAGGTTATGCATAAAAACCGGGGCTTGCCTTCCAAAGCAGTGGCAGGCAGGTCCTCTGGTGCAGGCTCTGGTGCTGGGTCTGGGGCAACCTCCTGGGTAGCTCCTTGCTCCGGCACGAGGACGTACTCTCCGTCAGCAAGATTACAGTCTATCGAAATGCAATGAACATGTATGTCATGATTATGCAAGATTTAAGAACATTAAGCTACAGAAATTAAGTCAAGAATTAACTTAGGGTTCCTTGGCTACGTGGGTATTCTAGTGGTATACATAGACTTATTACCTTTTAGGTTTAGGTTTTCTTTTAAGATAACATATTGGATTTGTATTGCCTTTATAGATTTCAGTGGACAATTATAAAGGTCTTAGGAGGACATTAAATTCCATCATCCATTTTCCTTTCTTAATTTCCATCTAGGGTTTCTAGTAGGGGTTTGAACTATGACAGTAGTTTAAAAAATTTTCCAAAAATTTTGTAAAAATTACAGTGGGTTGTCACTGGCTATTCTAGCTTGTTTTGATAATGTGAGGCTTAAAGTACAAAAGCTAGGCTTTAAACAAAAATAACAATAGTTAGGCAAAATGGGCCACTTTACCCTACAAGTCCTTTATTAAAGTGGGTTCTGACCTAAGGGTTATTTTTGTTGGCCTCTAGTAGTGATAAAAAGCTCTTGTACCAAAAATGGCAGAGAGCAACATGGTGGTTAATTAATGATGGATTTTTAAAGTTTGGTGAAAAAGGGGTGCTTAAAACTAACTTGTCATTTGAAAAATATCAAACAACAGATTTCAGATTTTTCTTAAGTTCTTATTATCAACTTATTAGTTATCCTAAGGTTTGGGGAGGTTTCACCTTAGGGTTATTTTTGTAGGGTTTTTCTAAGTTATCCTTATTTTCTTCATTTAAAAGGTATCTTTCTTATCTTTTACTACAACAGGGTATGATACATTTTTCCAGTGAACTACATTGACTAAACATCTCAACAAAAATAGGGGTGCTCTCTGGTTCATTATTTATATCACTTTTTCTATTTTCCTTAAACTTAAGCATATTATGGAATAAGGGGTTAAAACTAACTTAATGTAATGGACAGAGAGGTTTAACATTTTTAACTAGGTCAGTAGGTAGACAATAACTCCTCTAAATTTTTCTAACCTTAGTTAAATAGTACAACCATTTTTCTTGTCATTATTAAGCTTTTGGCCGAAACTGAAAATAAATTAGACCCTTATATTTTTCTCTAGTACTTATGGGGTTTTATATTTTTCTTAGACAGGTTACATTATTTAGAGTCTGGCAAAAATAGTTTGACCAAATTTGGATAAACCAAACAGAAGTTATGGGTTTTTAAAGTTTCTGTTTGAATTTAAAACAGGTTTTATTTAAGTTTTTCTGGAAAACAGTTTGCACCGAGACCCCTAGGTTTAAACTGAATCAAACCTCGCAGATCTACCCTCGGGCCACTATTCACCTGAGTCTGTGACCTTTCACTTAACCCCCTGGGTTTCTCTCCCTCACACCCGCGGTCCCTCCCCCAACTGGAACAGTAACCGCGGAGAAGGAAAGAATGGCGCGGCTTACCGGCGGCGAGGGAGGTCCGGCGAAGGGCAGGGTTCGCTCGGGGAGGTTCTGGCGAGCACGTCGAGGTACGGCTCGTCGTCGGGGATGGCCGGAATCGCCCGGACCACGAGCGCAGGCGGGCGAGCTCGTCGGCGGCGTGGGCTCCGGCCTATCCACGGCGGTACAGTTCAATCCAAGGGCATAGGGAGCTTCATGGAGGTCTAAGGAGTCTAACCGTGCAAGGAATCGGAGAGAGACTCACTGTGTGCCTCGGTTCACGGTTGCCGGCGGTCGGGTGAAGTCCGGTGAGCGCGATTCGGCTACTCCGGCGAAGCAGAGCCCGATTCCTGGCCCGGGGAGCTTCACTGGCGGGTGTACACTCGTGTCCGAGGGTTGGGTGGGACGGCGGAAGGCTGGGCTGGCCGGTCTACGGCGGCAGTGGCTCGAGCGGCCGCGGACACGTCGCGCACAGGCAGACGGCGGCGAACGGAGCTCCGGTGAGACTTGGGGGCGTGCGGAGGGGTACGGCCAAGGCTCTTGGGCGTTTTATAGGCGCGGACGCGGACCAGGGCGCTGGCTTGGCTCGGGCGCGGCGCGGGGCTCGCGGGGGCGCGCGCGGGCGTGCTCTGGCGCGGCAGAACGCGTCGAACACGTGGCGGTTTGTTTCTTCCAGTGTTCAAATGTCGACAGAGGTCGCAAACGTGCGAATCTTTGCAAAGGTTCGGCGCAGACCTCTTCCTGGCACCTAGGGCTGTCACTCAACTGTGAGAAGTCGGGGCAGATACGGCCTAGGGAGGGAGATCTTTGGATGCCAAAACAGGTGTGTCTCACTGGGCACTTCGCGACAAAAGCCATGCCATGGCATGTCAAACGTCTGAGTCTCGGGCTCAACTTTTTCCAGTGGGTGCCCCAGGTTGTATGCTACGTTTTTGGTATAGATCACAAGTGGATTTGATGCCATCTTCAAGGTGAACACGGCTGATCCTTAAACTAGGGTCAAAAATGGACTTAGAGAGGAATAGAGAGCTCTAGCTCTCTCTCCACTTAAAGATTTGATTTGAGGTTTCACCAGGGGCCTTTTTGCAATAATTCCCTCCCCTAATTGCTGGTTACAAGGCTACTTAAGGTTTGGGTAAATGTTACTCATGTTTTGCACACTTGCCCACTCTCTTTTCCCTCTTTTCTAGGGTTTTGGGAGATAGGGTTTAAGAGAGATCTAGGGTTCTTCTCCCCTCTCATTCAAGAGAATAAGTGTGCAAGGATTGGAGTAATGCTTTTGGTTACTCACCATCCTTGGTTAACCTCTAGCTTTCCAAGGCCCTTATGCTTTTATTCATTAAGTCCCTCCACAGGTGCTCATATCCTTCAATAGCAAAGTGGGCTCTAGCCATGGTAACACCTGGGGTGTTACAGCCCTCCCCCCTTAAAGGAAGCTCGTCCCGAGATTTTAGGTGGAGTCCCTTGGAGGGATGCTTTGAAGGTGTGTTGGTGCTACTCCCCCCCCCCTTAAACTCAAGTTCCACTTTCTTAACTGTTCTTTGAATGTCATCCTCTTTGCAACTTCAGAAGGAAGCCCTTCTTAAGTTAAGTCCATAACTTAGACTATCCTTGTTATCTAAGTTTCTCTTATAATTGACTTCAAAGGGCAGGTGGGGGTGGGGTTCTGGGTTACATACCGATTTCTTTGGGCAGAAAGTCGGGGAAGCGAGAGCGTAGAAACTCCTCCGTCTCCCATGTAGCTTCTTCTGCTGAATGATGACTCCACTGAACCTTATACATTTTGATTGACCTTGCCCGAGTTGATCTTTCCTTCTGATCCAATACCTTGACGGGGTACTCTTGGTAGGACAAGTCTGGTTCTATCTCAATGTCTGGTTCTGGTAGCACTTCCGTGGGTAGACGAACACATTTCCGCAGCTGAGATACATGGAACACATTGTGGACTGCTGACAAATGGGGTGGCAATTCCAATTGGTAAGCTACGGGTCCACAAATTTCCTTGATCTTATATGGTCCAATGTAGCGAGGGGCCAACTTGCCCTTGATCCCAAATCTCCGGATACCCTTGGTTGGTGATACCTTAAGATAGACATGATCTCCCACCGCAAACTGTAGAGGCTTCCGCCTCTCGTCATGATAACTCTTTTGCCTGGCCTGAGCAGCTTCCAAGTTCTTCCTGATGACTCTGACCTTTTCCTCTGCTTCAATTACCAAATCTGGCCCAAATATCTCCCTCTCTCCTGCTTGAGACCAATTCAACGGGGTTCTGCATCTTCTCCCATACAAAGCCTCAAAAGGTGCCATTTTCAGACTAGACTGATAGCTGTTATTGTAAGAAAACTCTGCCAAGGAAAGACACTTGTCCCAGTCCTTTCCATAGTGTAGTGCACATGCTCTTAACATGTCTTCCAAAATCTGATTTACCCTTTCTGTCTGACCATCTGTTTGAGGGTGATATGCTGAGCTTCGGATTACATGGGTCCCAAGTGATTCCTGTAATTGCTCCCAAAATCGTGCCACAAAAGGTGCTCCTCGGTCAGAGACTATGGTCCTTGGTATCCCATGCAGACGAACTATCTGGTCGATGTAAATTTCCGCATACTTCTCCGTCCGGTGGGTGGTGTGCACTGGCAAGAAATGAGCAGTCTTGGTCAATCTGTCCACAATAACCCATATGGAATCATGGTGCCTGGAGGTATTGGGTAATCCCACTATGAAGTCCATGCAAACGTCCTCCCATTTCCAAGATGGTATGGGAAGGGGTTGCAAAGGGCCTGCTGCTTTCAGATGACTAGCTTTTACCCTCTGACAAGTGTCACATTCTGAAACGTACTTGGCAATTTCCCTCTTCATCCTGGTCCACCAATAAAGAGGCCTGAGATCATGGTACATCTTGTTGCTACCCGGGTGCATGGAAAACTTGGATAGATGAGCTTCATCCAATATCTTCCTTCTGAGCTCAGGGTTCTTGGGAACAACCAATCGATCTTCAAACCATAAAGTCCCCTTGCTATCCTGACGGAAACACTTGTATTTTTCGGCCTTCAGCTTGATCATTTCCTTAATAACCCGAACTCCCTTATCCCCAAACTGTGCCTGAGCTATTTGTTCTTGCAATGTGGGCTCCACTGCAATATATTTCACTTCACCGGAAGGAACAACTTCTAGGTACAGCTTGCACAACTCATCACATAAGGTGGTGATTCTTGCATCCATGTTCATGCAATTACATTGGGCCTTTCGGCTCAAAGCATCTGCCACAACATTTGCCTTGCCAGGATGGTAATGCACCTCCAAATCATAGTCCTTGATTAATTCCAACCATCTTCTCTGCCTCATGTTCAGATCTGCCTGAGTGAAAATGTACTTGAGGCTCTTGTGATTAGTGTAAATGTTACAGTGAGCTCCCATCAAGTAGTGTCTCCATATCTTGAGGGCATGAACTACTGCTGCCAACTCCAGATCATGGGTCGGGTAGTTCTGCTCATGAGGTCTGAGGGCTCGGGAAGCATACGCAATGACCCGGTTATCTTGCATCAAGACACAACCCAATCCTGTACCAGAAGCATCACAATAAACTTCCAATGGCTTGGTGTTGTCGGGTTGGGCTAGCACTGGAGCTGTTGTCAATTGTTGCCTCAAGGTATGAAAAGCATCCTCACATTTTTGGCTCCACTCAAATTTGGCTCCCTTCTTCAACAGTTCAGTCATTGGCTTGGCAATCCTGGAGAAATCCGGAATAAATCGTCGGTAATACCCTGCCAATCCCAGAAAACTCCGAATCTGTCTCACTGTAGCTGGAGGTTTCTAGTCCATCACTTCTTGCACTTTCTCAGGGTCAACTGATATCCCATCCTGAGAGATTGTGTGACCCAAGAATTTTATCTCCTTCAACCAGAACTCACACTTGGACAACTTAGCATACAACTGATGGTCATGAAGTCTTTGAAGCACAATATGCAGATGCTCCGTGTGTTCATCTTCATTCTTGGAATAAACCAGAATGTCATCAATGAAAACGACCACGAACTTGTCTAGCTCTGGCATGAATACCGAGTTCATCAAGTACATGAAGTAAGCCGGGGCATTGGTTAGCCCAAAAGACATTACCAAAAACTCATAGAGCCCATATCTGGTAGAGAAAGCCGTCTTGGGAATGTCACCGGCACGGATCTTGATCTGATGGTAGCCCGAGCGAAGGTCTATCTTGGAGAATACCTTGGCTCCTACCAACTGATCAAACAGAACATCAATGCGGGGTAACGGGTACTTGTTCTTGACAGTCACCGCATTGAGAGGGCGGTAATCAACACACATCCTCAGACTCTCATCCTTCTTCTTCACGAACAAGGCGGGACATCCCCAGGGTGAAGTACTTGGACGAATAAACCCCTTGTCCAATAATTCTTGCAGTTGCTTCTTCAATTCTGCCAACTCCGCGGGAGGCATCCTATAAGGTCTCTTGGAGATAGGAGCCGTTCCGGGTTGCAATTCAATGGCAAACTCAATATCTCTGTCAGGTGGCATTCCTGGCAACTCATCCGGAAAGACATCGGGGTAGTCACAGACTACTGGGATCTTCCTTACTGGAGATTCTGTCATAACAAAGGCACAAGACCGGGTACCACCCTGGTTGGGCAAATACAAAACAGTCTCGCCATACGCAGGGGAATGAATTTCAATGGCTCTGGATGCAACATCCAGTATTGCCTGATGTTTGGTCAACCAATCAGTTCCCAAGATGATATCCACGCTGTCCAAACCCAAAATGAGGAGAGTGGTTTTAATTATTAGGCTACCAAACTTTATGGGCACATTCTTGCTGATTTGATTTGTGGCAATCCTGCCTCCTGGGGTTGAAATGGTAATAGCCCCGTTGGTGTGGTGAAAAGGCAACTGGCACTTGACACTAAATTTGGCACTGACAAAACTATGTGAAGCACCAGAATCAAAAAGAACCAGAGCAGGAAAATTTAAAACTGTAAAGATACCAGTCATGACGGGTGCTCCCTCTGGAATGTCAGCCATTGTAGTGAAGTTCAGCTTGCCCTGCCTCACTTGCACTTTCTGCCTCTTTCCTTGGTTCTGATTAACATTCTGCCCCTGCCTCTGCTGATTCTTGGGGCAATTCTTGGCATAATGCCCAGTGCTGCCACAAGTGAAACACCTGTTATCATTGGCCTGGCGGTACTGCTGCTGCTGATTGTTCCTCTGAGCTGGAAACTGGGCGCGGTTGGGTGCCTGCTGCTGCTGCTGCTGCGGTGGCCTGATCACCCACCTCCCTTGCTGCTGCTGAGGTCCCCTGCTCTGTGAGTCAGACACAATCCTGAAGCGCTGTGGCTGAGACGAGGGTCCTGCCACAGGGGTCTTCCTCTTCTTCTCCGCCTGCCGAGCCAAGATGCAGTCCTCCTGGGAGATAGCCATGTTAACCAACTCATTGTAACTGTTGGCCCTGACGGTGTTGAGACGGTCACGGAGCTTGGTGCTGAGCCCCCTCCTGAACCTGTCTCGCTTCTTCTCATCCGTATCTGCATGGTATCCGGCATACTGACACAAATCATTGAAGGCCTGGGCATATTGCAACACTGTCCTGCTGCCCTGAGTGAGTGCCAGAAACTCATTGAGCTTCCGGTCCATGATGCCAGCGGGAATATGATGCCCTCTGAAGGCGGCCTTGAACTCCCTCCACTCCACCTCTCTACCATCTGGCTGCATAGCAAGAAAATGGTCCCACCAAGTCCTTGCGGGTCCGCGAAGCTGCTGGGTGGCGAACCTGACCTTGGTGACCTCTGAGCAAGCCCCATGGAGCAGTGGGAACTTGGATTCTACCACCCTCAACCACACATCTGCATCAAGTGGGTCCTCCGTCCTGGTAAACAATGGTGGCTGGGTGCTGAGAAACTCCTAGTAAGTAGCAGCGACGGGGTGACACTGATGGTCTCCACCATAATGCTGAGGTGGTGGCTGACGCTGAGCTAGCTGCCTCAGAATCTCATTCTGCTGGGCCATGAGCTCCTGCAGAGTGGGAGGCGGTGGCGGTGGAGGAACGTGCTCATTCTGACCACGGCGCGCTCTCCCAGCCATCTGAAAAAGTCACATGGTTGCTCAATAACACATCTCCAAGCTTAAGGTTCGAACATGGTAGGGGAGTCAAAGTAATTTGATAGATTCCAAATAAAACAAACGAAAACATAATCCTTCCGTCCAAATTTAAATTACCATTAATCATCCCTAAACATCCAAAAGAGTTTTAACACTTGTTACATCAAGGATCAAAAGACTCAACTCTACCTAGCCTAGTACCCTAAGGGTGCAAAAGCTAAGCTAGCGGCGAGGAGTCCAACTATCATCAACTTCTAGTATTAGTCTGGCATCTAGTGAGCGAACGAGGCAACACTGGACTCGGGGGAAGGTGGTCTCCCTGAGCCAGCGGTGTCTACACTGGAGGCAGGCTCATCTCCTCCCTCAATGTCAACGTCCTCGTCAGCCTCCGCATCATGGATCTCTTGGTGATGCATGTCCAGATGCGCATTAGCCTCTGCTAGCTGCTGCTGGGTGTTGAGGAGCTGATCCTCGAGGACCTCGATGGTATTCTCCCTGGTGCCCACTAGCTCCTCCAACTCATGAATCTCGTCAGTCAGCTGCTCCACCTGTAAATCTTTCTCCACCAGCTCCTGGGATAAATCCACCACGAGCTCCTCCCTGTTATCCAGGGTGATCTTGGTGGCCTCCAGTAACGCCATCAGGTGGGACATGGCCTCCCCACGCATCACTTGCAGACGATACAGAGCATTCATGCATCGTACCGACAAGTGAGCGGTGTGGCCTGGGTAGAGAGCCCAGATGTCCTTGGCATGCTCCACCCGATCCTTCCACATCGGGTCGTCCTCCTTTTCCGCAGGGAACAACCCAATGGGGTGAGTAGCCAGCTCCAAGGGGTGAAATCCACAGAAGGTGGTCAGTCCATGCAGAGCGATAGCCTCAATAGTGTCCTCAGCCCGGTATCCATAGGACTCGGAGTCCAGTGAACGCCAGCCTGGCTGCAGGGGATGAGGCTCCAAAGTCATCCTCACCCGACAGCGAGGTACCCGGTGCTTCTCGAACTGCTGCACCGCGTACTGAGGGGGTGTCAAATATCCTGCCCCCTGAAGTACTTCCCACAAGATGCGGGGAAAACCCTCTCGTGCAAGTCCGTCAGTGTGGGTCAGTGCATCTCCATCCTCGGAGGATCCGTGGGAAGTCATCTGTGCATGGTTAAGCGTAAGTAAAGAAAAAGAAGTACAAAAAGAACAAGGAAAACAAAACTCAGCCTGCCTCTAGTTAGAAGAAAAAGGTATTAGGGACCTAGTTGGCTGCTATCTCATTTTTAAGTCCTTTTACTTAGTTATTCATTTACTTAATTAAGAATGCATGCATGCTCGCCCTGAACGACCTCACAAGAAAAATAAAAGGAACAGGGAAGAACTCCCATCCTGTAAAAGTGGCCTGTAGGGCCTAGTTAATTAGCCACCTAGCTACCCTTCTACCTTCCTAAGGCTTCACGTCCTAGGTCTATCCTGCTCGCCCTACTATCTATCCAACATTGTTTCTATCAAGTTTTACTTTAGAAAAGGGACGGTATTCATGTTTTATTGATTCCTCTGTGGTGGTACAAGCTCCGATACCAGCTGTGGCGGAACTGCCCGAATTATTCCAACTTAAGTGCCTAAGTCCGACCTTAGAGGCTAGACCACACTTAAATGGGAATAACCCGTCAATCCCTCGGATCTAGTCCGACACGGCCACTGACAGGATCAAGTACCACAGTCTCACTCGATGGTGAGTCACAGAGCAAATACAATAAAGCATAAAACCAGGCATGGAAGAGTATTAAATTATTACATCACCATTGTCACCATCGGAGTTTTCGCAAAAGTAACCATCGTTGTTTTTGAATTGCAGCGGAAATAAACTAACGATAAATAAATGGAGAGATGGGGAAGCCTATCCCATTACTCCTCATGCTCCTCCTCAGCCGAGGCGGGGTCCCACTCAACAGTCCAACCCGGTGGTAAGGTGGACGGCCAAGTCACTCCAGCAACCATGTCCTCCAGAGAACCTGTAAAAATTATGCCACAAGCAAGGCTGAGTATACTAATACTCAGCTAGACTTACCCGGTGTGAGGAGTCTATACTCCTCTACCTCTAGACATGCAGCTGTTTGGCTGTGGGGTTTGGTTGCCAAAAGCACTAGCTGAGTTTCTAAATCAAGATTTTAACTTAATCAAAATTAAGTGTGACTCTCTTAAGGCTAAAAGTGTACTATCTATTCATACATAGTAGCAAGCATTATTAGCAATCAACAGTTTGTATCATCTCAACCAGTTCCACTTGTTACTCAATGTAGCAGCATGGATCAAGCAGTCTCATTAGCTGCGAGAAGCAGACGATTCGAATCGAGTTTTTATCCTTGCAAGGTAAACCTAAACACACGACATGCAGGGGCACTCCGTCCCCACACACATCAACCGTCCCCATCGATTCCCCGTCAGCAGATCAGGGCTCACCGCCTTGGCGTACAATGCCTCACTGACCCCGACTGGCCGTCGTGCAGTGACCGCACTTGTACCCACCATAACCGGAATGGGAGACTACGTCTCAGGTCGCGTGAGGGGGTATGTCCACTGCCAGGTTCACTCAGGTACTAGGCTTACCGATTTACCATATTTCTCGGTATGTGCTTAGTACATTCAAACGCTTGACTCACGGTACCACACCTTAATCCTTAATCAACTTTTCATCCCGTGAACAACCAATCCCCATGGATTGTTGCCCACAACCAACATCAATATGATAGGAAAAGTGAATACAGCCAATTCCTGACCTCGCGCGAGTGCTAGAAAAATCACTCGACTTCTACCGAGATCCTGATTAATACAGCAGCTACTCGACCTAGCATACTAGTATTCATCTCAATAGGATTCCTGAGATCATGCAACTAGGGTTTCAAACAATTCCTACACTTAAGTGCACAAACAATCCTACAAACATTAAGTGTAGTAAAGTAGCATAAATAACAGGTTATGCATAAAAACCGGGGCTTGCCTTCCAAAGCAGTGGCAGGCAGGTCCTCTGGTGCAGGCTCTGGTGCTGGGTCTGGGGCAACCTCCTGGGTAGCTCCTTGCTCCGGCACGAGGACGTACTCTCTGTCAGCAAGATTACAGTCTATCGAAATGCAATGAACATGTATGTCATGATTATGCAAGATTTAAGAACATTAAGCTACAGAAATTAAGTCAAGAATTAACTTAGGGTTCCTTGGCTACGTGGGTCTTCTAGTGGTATACATAGACTTATTACCTTTTAGGTTTAGGTTTTCTTTTAAGATAACATATTGGATTTGTATTGCCTTTATAGATTTCAGTGGACAATTATAAAGGTCTTAGGAGGACATTAAATTCCATCATCCATTTTCCTTTCTTAATTTCCATCTAGGGTTTCTAGTAGGGGTTTGAACTATGACAGTAGTTTAAAAAATTTTCCAAAAATTTTGTAAAAATTACAGTGGGTTGTCACTGGCTATTCTAGCTTGTTTTGATAATGTGAGGCTTAAAGTACAAAAGCTAGGCTTTAAACAAAAATAACAATAGTTAGGCAAAATGGGCCACTTTACCCTACAAGTCCTTTATTAAAGTGGGTTCTGACCTAAGGGTTATTTTTGTTGGCCTCTAGTAGTGATAAAAAGCTCTTGTACCAAAAATGGCAGAGAGCAACATGGTGGTTAATTAATGATGGATTTTTAAAGTTTGGTGAAAAAGGGGTGCTTAAAACTAACTTGTCATTTGAAAAATATCAAACAACAGATTTCAGATTTTTCTTAAGTTCTTATTATCAACTTATTAGTTATCCTAAGGTTTGGGGAGGTTTCACCTTAGGGTTATTTTTGTAGGGTTTTTCTAAGTTATCCTTATTTTCTTCATTTAAAAGGTATCTTTCTTATCTTTTACTACAACAGGGTATGATACATTTTTCCAGTGAACTACATTGACTAAACATCTCAACAAAAATAGGGGTGCTCTCTGGTTCATTATTTATATCACTTTTTCTATTTTCCTTAAACTTAAGCATATTATGGAATAAGGGGTTAAAACTAACTTAATGTAATGGACAGAGAGGTTTAACATTTTTAACTAGGTCAGTAGGTAGACAATAACTCCTCTAAATTTTTCTAACCTTAGTTAAATAGTACAACCATTTTTCTTGTCATTATTAAGCTTTTGGCCGAAACTGAAAATAAATCAGACCCTTATATTTTTCTCTAGTACTTATGGGGTTTTATATTTTTCTTAGACAGGTTACATTATTTAGAGTCTGGCAAAAATAGTTTGACCAAATTTGGATAAACCAAACAGAAGTTATGGGTTTTTAAAGTTTCTGTTTGAATTTAAAACAGGTTTTATTTAAGTTTTTCTGGAAAAACAGTTTGCACCGAGACCCCTAGGTTTAAACTGAATCAAACCTCGCAGATCTACCCTCGGGCCACTATTCACCTGAGTCTGTGACCTTTCACTTAACCCCCTGGGTTGCTCTCCCTCACACCCGCGGTCCCTCCCCCAACTGGAACAGTAACCGCGGAGAAGGAAAGAATGGCGCGGCTTACCGGCGGCGAGGGAGGTCCGGCGAAGGGCAGGGTTCGCTCGGGGAGGTTCTGGCGAGCACGTCGAGGTACGGCTCGTCGTCGGGGATGGCCGGAATCGCCCGGACCACGAGCGCAGGCGGGCGAGCTCGTCGGCGGCGTGGGCTCCGGCCTATCCACGGCGGTACAGTTCAATCCAAGGGCATAGGGAGCTTCATGGAGGTCTAAGGAGTCTAACCGTGCAAGGAATCAGAGAGAGACTCACTGTGTGCCTCGGTCCACGGTTGCCGGCGGTCGGGTGAAGTCCGGTGAGCGCGATTCGGCTACTCCGGCGAAGCAGAGCCCGATTCCTGGCCCGGGGAGCTTCACTGGCGGGTGTACACTCGTGTCCGAGGGTTGGGTGGGACGGCGGAAGGCTGGGCTGGCCGGTCTACGGCGGCAGTGGCTCGAGCGGCCGCGGACACGTCGCGCACAGGCAGACGGCGGCGAACGGAGCTCCGGTGAGACTTGGGGGCGTGCGGAGGGGTACGGCCAAGGCTCTTGGGCGTTTTATAGGCGCGGACGCGGACCAGGGCGCTGGCTTGGCTCGGGCGCGGCGCGGGGCTCGCGGGGGCGCGCGCGGGCGTGCTCTGGCGCGGCAGAACGCGTCGAACACGTGGCGGTTTGTTTCTTCCAGTGTTCAAATGTCGACAGAGGTCGCAAACGTGCGAATCTTTGCAAAGGTTCGGCGCAGACCTCTTCCTGGCACCTAGGGCTGTCACTCAACTGTGAGAAGTCGGGGCAGATACGGCCTAGGGAGGGAGATCTTTGGATGCCAAAACAGGTGTGTCTCACTGGGCACTTCGCGACAAAAGCCATGCCATGGCATGTCAAACGTCCGAGTCTCGGGCTCAACTTTTTCCAGTGGGTGCCCCAGGTTGTATGCTACGTTTTTGGTATAGATCACAAGTGGATTTGATGCCATCTTCAAGGTGAACACGGCTGATCCTTAAACTAGGGTCAAAAATGGACTTAGAGAGGAATAGAGAGCTCTAGCTCTCTCTCCACTTAAAGATTTGATTTGAGGTTTCACCAGGGGCCTTTTTGCAATAATTCCCTCCCCTAATTGCTGGTTACAAGGCTACTTAAGGTTTGGGTAAATGTTACTCATGTTTTGCACACTTGCCCACTCTCTTTTCCCTCTTTTCTAGGGTTTTGGGAGATAGGGTTTAAGAGAGATCTAGGGTTCTTCTCCCCTCTCATTCAAGAGAATAAGTGTGCAAGGATTGGAGTAATGCTTTTGGTTACTCACCATCCTTGGTTAACCTCTAGCTTTCCAAGGCCCTTATGCTTTTATTCATTAAGTCCCTCCACAGGTGCTCATATCCTTCAATAGCAAAGTGGGCTCTAGCCATGGTAACACCTGGGGTGTTACAGTAACAATGCTTCGTAGGACGAAGGGCATTAACATATAACATTCTGTGTTGCCTTGTTCTTGATTCATAGCATTCGAGAACAAGTCCCCAACATCCTCCATGAACACCTTATTCATGAGAGTCATGAAAAAGGCAGGGCATTTGTCAGACCAAAAGGCATCACTGTGAACTCATATTGACCATAGCGGGTTCTGAATGCAATCTTGGAGATATCTTCTTGTCGACTCTGAGCTGGTGGTAACCTGACCTTAGATCAATCTTGGAGAAGTACTTAGCTCCTCTGAGCTGATCAAATAGGTCATCAATCCGAGGCAGGGGATACTTGTTCTTGATTGTGACGGCATTCAAATCACAGTAGTCCACACATAGTCTCATGCTGCCATCTTTCTTCTTCACGAAGAGCACTGGGGCTCCCCAAGGTGATGCAGCTGGTCTAATGAAACCCTTTTGTTAAAGCTCTTCAAGTTGCTTCTTTAGCTCTGCAAGCTCTGGGGCTGCTAATTGATAAGCATTCTTGGCTATCGGCTTAGTTCCAGGAATGAGATCAATAGTGAACTCCACATCACGCTCAGAAGGCATGCCGGGAAGTTCATCTGGAAACACATCGATAAACCCTTGATCTATCGGCACATCTTCTAGTGCTTCTGCCTGAATGTGGTTTATCATTGCCTCTAACAAGCTAGGGCGGATCAGGCATGTGACTGTTACCCCTTGATGGTTGGTGATTGTCACTGCCCTCTCAGCACATGCTATGTTACCTCGGTGTTTGGTGAGCCAATCCATACCGAGTATGACATCTATGCCCTTGGAAGCAAGAACCACAAGGTCGGCAAGGAAGGCTACCCCACTTAGGTTTATAGGGAGGTCTATGACACCTAAGTGGCAGGGTATATGACCTCCAGGGGAACGGGTCATTAGTGGCCTCTTAAGGGCTATAGTAGGTATATCATTCTTTTCCACAAAATGCGACGATATAAAGGAGTGTGACGCTCCAGAATCAAAAAGCACTGAAGCTAAAACCGAGTTAACTAGGAACTCACCAAATATCACCCCTGGTGCTTCTTCAGCTTCTTCTGCATATACATGGTTCACTTTGGCATTTCCAAATGATTGTTGACTTTTAGCTGATGTAGTACGGATAGCTCCAGTTGGTTGTCTTGGTCCATTCACAGAGTTGGAGAAAACTGATGGTGCTGGCTGATTCTTGTATGGGCAGTTGGCAATGAAATGGCCTATCTCGCGGCAATGGAAACATGCTCTCATATTGGTCACTTGGCCTCCTCCACCAGTCTATTGAGTATGGAAAGTGCTCTGAGTCTTCTAGAGCGGAGACGATTGAGCTGGCTTCTGGAAAGAACTAGGGTGCGCTTTAGACGGCAATGCACCCTGGCTCCGGTGGCCTGAGTGAGCAGGAAACCGAGTTCTCTGAAACTTCTCAGGCTGTTGGGGCTTCTTTGTCACACCGGGTTTTAGAAGGTAAACCGAATGCGAACCATGTACATGCCAGGATCAGAAATTCACGTACACATCGATTACATAAATGACTCATCATAGCACAATGCTTTGAAAACCAATCAAGAATAAGTAATAATATTAAAGACTAGAGCCATTTACATAATATAAATCAAAGTACACAGAATCGAAATGTAGCCAACGTAAATAAAACCCACCACAGGCAGCTGACTGGGGGAGGTCGCTAGCCTAATCCTCGAACTCGTCGAAGTCCTGGAACTCCTGGAGATCCGCTTCGACACCTTCTTCTCTTTCTTTACCTGAGTATAGATTGCATCAAAGGCAACATGGTGTTTTGTGAAAGCAAGGGTAAGTACACATCAACGTACTCAACAAATGTCCCGTTTGGCTGAAGTGGACTACCTTTATGTGGGGTTAAGGTCAAGCAGTTGCTTTTAGTTGGTCAGGTAATTATTAATAGTAGAGGGCCAGGTTTTAACATTAACCCAAGTTGTTAACCCAAAAGTACTCTTTCCAAATGGAAAGAATACCAGAAACCATAAGCATAATCATAATCATAAAAACCATCATTATCCTCGTCATCATCTGTAAACAAAGTATCTCTGATCAATGTGTCTCTAATCAATGGAGCTCCCTTGGTCGCTCATAACCACTAGCACGGCTGATATATCAGTTTCATAACACTCTACAGAGGTTGCGCACTTTACCCACAAGTCGTGATTCCCTCTCTAGCCTGGGCTTGCAAGACCCTTATTCACTCCCAAGGTGAATAGCCAGGGATTCACTACGAAGCCTTTACAAAGATTCCCTGAGGCTGTAGCCACCCGTTAGGTTTCCTAAATGCACCGCACTCCTCCCCAAGGGGCGAACCAACCTTGGCAGAGCGAGCCACATACACCGAGCCCCATTAATGGCACGACGGCGAAGCGAACCACACCCCCGTTCCTCTAATTATTCAGCTAAGGGCGTCCCATTCCACCCTCATGGTTGCACTATTTTTTCGGGCGATCATCCAACGAACTAGTTCTTACGGAGAGGCACTCGAGAAATAGCTCGAGTCCTCTAAAGTATCACCAGTCCAACATCATAATCATAATGACAACATCGTATCATAAGTGTTCGCATCATGTTCATTGATTAGAGTAAAGCAATAGCATGAATCTAACCATAGTAACATAAAAGGTAATCAAGAACAAGGTAAATAGAAAGCTAGTCAATCCTTATGTTGTTCATAGTATGCGGGACAGTGAATTGTAAAGTAAATGAGACATAATGGGTCAGAGGACACTTGCCTTCACCAAACAGATGCTCAGGGTCTTCAACCTCGTAGAACTCGAAGAACTTGATCTCAGGAGCAGCGGTTCACCAAATCTTGATCATCGATTCCTCGAAGCTCAGGAATAGATCGCAATCTATTCACGACGCGCAACGAATACAAACAGGCACAAGCAAACATATACTTGCATAAGAACATTACACCATACAAGATAAAATATTATCAAAACGAGCAATATAAAAATAGAGAGCGCTTCTACGGTTACGCGGGAATAAGAAACACGACGGTCGAAGCTACGGTCGAGAAGTTATAACGTTTACGCTACGCAAGTAATAGTCAGGACATTTAATTCGACATTATAAAATATAAATTATAACTGCTATGTAGTTTTGATCCAATATGCTACACTAACAGTTGTCAAATGAATAACTAATATAATTAGCACGAGAGATTCTAAGCGAGGTAAGTTTACGATGCGCGAAACAGCATGCCAGCTTGCGAACGACACGCGCGACATAGCGCGCGGACGACGCATGAAACAACACGACAGCGCGCGACACGCGTGAGTCAACGTGACTACACGCGCGAATAGCACGATGACTCGCGGACGATGCCGCGTGCAAACAACAGCAAACAAATAATTAATTAAGAGTATTTAAGCTGGTATTAATCGAGTTAATTAACTTTTATATTTATAAAAGCACACGCTAAAACTACAGACTCGTTCTAATTGAATTGTTATTTTAAATAACCAACAACTAAATAATAATTGACTACTTAGCGCGAGCGACAATAACGGAAATAACTAATTAACGTGCGGACAACGCGAGATAGCGCACGAGGGCGACAACTACAACGGCGCACAACAGCTCGCTCGACCGAGCGAGGGCACCCGGCAAGCACAGCACGATGACATAGCGCGCGCAGAGCAGGCAACAGCGAGGCGAGCGGCGTGAATGCATGCATGTAGGGGGGGTAGACAAACGGGTTCTAGGGGGGTAGATGGAGGGGTAGACGAACGCCGTCTGAGTCCCAACGACGTGCCGCACATATGCGAAAGCGAGTGCACGCTAGCTGCGAGGATGTGTTTTGGGGCCGTTGCGCACACGGTTCGGCAAATCACGTCGCGCGGGGGACCGTGCATAGGGGTAGACGCCTGCTGCCCATCTCGACGAGCGAGGGTATGGGTATGGCTAGACGACGAACAACGAATGACGCGCACAAGGGTTGGATCGAGGGCGTACATGTTGCGCAACGACCACTTCGAACCGGCAACGACTCATGGAGTTTCGGCGGTCGACGCGACGCGAGCTCCGGACGGGTCGGCGAGGGTCGACCGCGACGCTGCTGCACTGGGTAGCGAGCCGTGCCACGCGGGGGGGGGGCTGCTGCTGTGGCCAGGGCCGGGCGCTGAGGCCTAGGCGGGCTGGCCGGGACTGGCCGCCGCGCCGCAGGCCATTGGCCACGCCAGGCCATGCCGCGCGCTGGCCGCTGCAGATCCGAGCAGGCAGGGACGCGTGGGACGGGTGCCGCAGCGGCACAGAGCAATCACAACGAGCGCGACAAAGAGAGAGGGATGGGGAGAGGAAGGGAAGGTGAGACTTCACCACAGAGCGGCCGACGACGACCTCGACGGACGGTGGTGACGGTGGCGACGCTTGGAGGGGGAGAGACGAGCGTTGCAGAGAGGAGATGAGGCACGACTTGCGTTGTGGGCACCGAAGGGAGCGGCCTCGCAGCTGGAGCACGCGGGCATGGTTGTTGGGCCCTGCTGCCAGGGGCGGCGCACGGCCAATCGCGGCCTGGGCGAGCGCGCAACCGCGTCGTGCGGTTGGGCGAGCGGCTTCCGCGAGCGAGGCTCAGGAAGCGCGGCGGCGCGGGTTTAGGGAGCGCAGGGCTAGGGGCTGCTGGGTGGGCCACGCGCGTGAGCCTCGGGAACAGGGCGACGGTGCTAGGGTTTGGGGAAAGGGGCGCGCGGGAGGCAGGGGCGTGCGGGATGGGCCTATTTGGGCCGCGCGGCTGCGCGTGGGAGTGGGCCGGGGGTGGAAAAATGGAGTGTGGGTTGCGCGGGAGGCTGGCTGGGGTTTGAGGAAAGCTTTTCTTTCTTCTTTTTATTCCTATTCGAATCTAAACATAGTTTTTGAATCAAAGATTCAAATATATTTAATGAGTTTGAATTGATGCACAAACACAACAATTCGACACAAAAATATGCCTCGACATGCTATGCAACAATCAAGGACCCTCTTAGGGTTTTATTTTACTAGGCTTACAGATATATATAAAACAAAAAAAAATTTCTCCATTATTTAGGAAAAAGAGAAGGAAAGCAAAGAAAAGGGAGGGTAACACCTGAATTTGGTGAATATTAGAAAAAAAAATTTATACCCCCAAATTCAGGGTGTTACAAACCTAACCCCCTTAACAGAATCTCGCCCTCGAGATTCAAGAAGAGGCTAGCAAGAAAATGAGATTGGCCTATTGGTTTTTTTATAGCTTCTCCTGACTCAACTTTGACTCTGGCAACTTTAACATATGGCCTGGTTGCTTTGACCTTCAGATGCTTGAGACCGATCAATGCAATTCTTGAGGATCTCCTGGACCTGTGGGTTAGGACCCACACACGCTTCCGCTGCGCCACTCTGGTCTTGTTGGTTGATGTTGATCGCCTTGTCTTCATTGGGGTTAGCGGCTAACCCCCTTAACAGAAGCATTGATACACACTTGATGAAGATGTCGTCGACTCTGATCTTGACTGATTTGGAGGAGTTGGAGATTGCCAAATGGACAGGTGTAAGAGGAAAGAATAGCGAGAAAAGGTAAGTATAGATGGTTAGAGACAGCAGGGGGAGAACCCAACTACTTAACTCTATGGCACTCACCTAGTGAACTGATGTCATTGCGGACCAAGGGCCACAATGCATCAACACTCATCACAGAGAAGCAAATCAGTCATCACACAAGGACAAACAGCACAAGCATACAACAACAAACATCTCATTGCTATATGTTAATGTTAACTAGATGGTGGTATTTCCTTACAAATGGGAGACTCCTATAAGGCCATCAAAAGACAAGGGGAGCGATAAAACATGCATGATAGGGGCATGAGAATAGTAAAGTATGGAGCTAAAGCAATGATTGTAACCGACAAGGGATAGAATGCAGCCAAGGTCAGGATAGGTAAAACACCATTGTCAAATCAAGATGGAAAAGTTGATATTTCAAAAGGTAGGCATAAGATAACATCATGGAAAGATCTAGAGATTACAAAGGTAAGGGAGGTGAAAGGCAAAAGCACACCAAAAAATAGAGTTAAGACAAGACTTGTAATGTGATAGAGGAAAAAGGGAACGAACAAGAGCGAGATAGGTAAGACATCACTCTTGAAATGAAATGGGAGAGGAGGCTTTAAAATGCAGGTGCAAGATAAGCATCTTGGTAAAGATCAAGGGATGACAAGGGTTAAGGTGATAACAGACAAACACAACCAAGGATTTATTTCAGACAAAACTTGCAAGGCGTCAAAGAAGGGGGAGCAGTCAATGGTGAAATAGGTGAGACATTATCCTCGAACAAGGATGGAAAAGAGAAGGCTTTAAAGGGGAGGCTCAAAGTAAGCATGAAGGTAAGGGTATGACTATTACAAGGGTTAAAGGTGATACCGGACAAGGGAGTAGGAGATGAGGTAAATGTGCATAAGAAGCAAGAATATAAATACCACAAAGGATGGAGTTAAGACAAGACCTGCAAATGGAAAAGGAAGGGGTACGTCTAAGGGCTAGATAGGTAAACTGCCACTCTCAAATTGAGGTGGAAGAGAGGAGATTTTTTTAAAGAGCAAGAATAAAGATAAGTGTCAAGGCAAGACCGATGGATGACAAGGTAATGGTGATAGCAAATAAAACACACAGCAAAGGATGGAATTAAGACTTGTAAGGCGACAAGAGGTGAAAAGAAATCAAGGGAGAGATGGGTAACTCGCAACTCTCAAACTGGGTTGAAATAAAGGGGAGGCTTTTAAAGGATAAGTTCAAGGTAAGCATTTAGGTAAAGATACAAATATTACAAGGGTTAAAGGCGATAACAGACAAGGGTGTAAGGGAAAAGGTGAAAGTGCAGGGGAACCAAGGGTACGAGTACAATAATGAATGAAGCTAAGGGAACCAAGGGTATGAGTACAATAAAGAATGAAGCCAAGGCCAGGTTGGCATGTGGCAAATATGAGGTTACAACCAAAAGGTGGGATAAGTAGAATACCACTCCCGAAATGAGATTGAAGGTTGGAGATTTTAGATAACAGACATAATGTAATCACAAGGTAGGATAGAGTGATGAGAAGGGTAAAGGAGACAACAAACAAAACACAACAAAGGATAGAGTTAAAACTCGCAGGTGACAAAGAAGAGGATACCACCAAGGGAAAGTAGGTACAATATAATGCTCAGATTGAGATGGAAAAGAGGATATTTCAAAGGCTGGTATAAGATAAACCTCAAGGTAAGATATAGAGGTGATAAGGGTAAAGGTGGTAATGATGAAAAGCATAATCCATGGACAGAGTCAAGGCAAGACTCACGAAATGGCAAGGTGGAGAAAACAATCAAGGATAAGACAAGTGAGGTCCCAATAGAAGAGTTGAAGTAAAAATTCATTACCGAAGAAAGTTACAAGGAAACAACGAGATTACCACAGGTGTGCAAGATAAAATGATCACTCATGGATCATTAAGAAACCAGGGTGGTCAGGAACATGTTAACAAAAATGCCTTGAATAGTCCTTGGGGCATGAAAATAAGCATACATAAGAATATAAGAGTATGCAAGATTCCAAGGATACAGGCATGCCAAGACAAGGGAATTGAAAAGGCCAAAGGATAGCGACTTAACGACGGAATAAGAAGGGGTCTCAGAAGACAAGAAGTTCATGGACATATAAAATGAAATGTTTAAGTAGGCAATAGAAATCCATATGTAAGTATTTTAAAACAAGAGTATTGAGGTACGAGTATGCCAATACCAACGGAATAAAGATGGTCAAATGGTAGCAATTTAATGACAAAAGATAAAATAATCCCAAAAGACAAGAAGGTTATGGTCAGGGGGCATCTACAAAGATGTCGCAAGCACAAGAGTGAGATCAGATCTAATAGATTGAGAAGAGTATAGACCACACTAGAATAAAATACTTTTGGCAAGGGGGCATATAGGAGCACAACATAGAATTAGTTAAGGTGACCAATATTTTGAAGCAGAATCAAGGATGAGTTGAAGTAATAATCAATAAGTCCTTAAAATGGCCAATGCTACTCTAGGCTAACGGTCCTACAGTCAGCACGACTTTGATACCACTTATGTCACACCCGGTTTTAGAAGGTAAACCGAATGCGAACCATGTACGTGCTAGGATCAGAAATTCACGTACACAACGATTACATAAATGACTCATCATAGCACAATGCTTCGAAAACCAATAAAGAATAAGTAATAATATTAAAGACTAGAGTCATTTACATAATATAAATCAAAGTACACAGAATCGAAACGTAGCCAACGTAAATTAAACCCACCACAGGCAGCTGACTGGGGGAGGTCGCTAGCCTAATCCTCGAACTCGTCGAAGTCCTAGAACTCCTGGAGATCCGCTTCGACACCTTCTTCTCTTTCTTTACCTGAGCATAGATTGCATCAAAGGCAACCTGGTGTTTTGTGAAAGCAAGGGTGAGTACACATCAACGTACTCAGCAAATGTCCCGTTTGGCTGAAGTGGACTAGCTTTATGTGGGGTTAAGGTCAAGCAGTTGCTTTTAGTTGGTCAGGTAATTATTAATAATAGAGGACCAGGTTTTAACATTAACCCAAGTTGTTAACCCAAAAGTACTCTTTCCAAATGGAAAGAATACCAGAAACCATAAGCATAATCATAATCATAAAAACCATCATTATCCTCGTCATCATCTGTAAACAAAGTATCTCTGATCAATGTGTCTCTAATCAATGGAGCTCCCTTGGCCGCTCATAACCGCGAGCACGGCTGATATATCAGTTTCATAACACTCTGCAGAGGTTGCGCACTTTACCCACAAGTCGTGATTCCCTCTCTAGCCCGGGCTTGCAAGACCTTTATTCACTCCCAAGGTGAATGGCCAGGGATTCACTACGAAGCCTTTACAAAGATTCCCTGAGGCTATAGCCGCCCGTTAGGTTTCCTAAATGCACCGAATTCCTCCCCAAGGGGTGAACCAACCTTGGTAGAGCGAGCCGCATACACCGAGCCCCATTAACGGCACGACAGCGAAGCGAACTACACCACAGTTCCTCTAATTATTCAGCTAAGGGCGTCCCATTCTACCCTCATGGTTGCACAGTTTTCTCTGGCGGTCATCCAACAAACCAGTCCTTACAGAGAGGCACTCGAGAAACAGCTTGAGTCCCCTAAAGTATCACCAGTCCAACATCATAATCATAATGACAACATCGTATCATAAGTGTTCGCATCATGTTCATTGATTAGAGTAAAGCAATAGCATGAATCTAACCATAGTAACCCAAAAGATAATCAAGGACAATGTAAATAGAAAGCTAGTCAATCCTTATGTTGTTCATAGTATGCGGGATAGTGAATTATAAAGTAAATGAGACATAATGGGTCAGAGGACACTTGCCTTCACCAAACAGATGCTTAGGGTCTTCAACCTCGTAGAACTCGAAGAACTTGATCTCAGGAGTAGCGGTTCACCAAATCTTGATCGTTGATTCCTCGAAGCTCAGGAATAGATCACAATCTATTCACGACGCGCAACGAATACAAATAGGCACAAGCAAACATATACTTGCATAAGAACGTTACACCATACAAGATAAAATATTATCAAAACGAGCAATATAAAAATAAAGAGCGCTTCTACGGTTACGCAGGAATAAGAAACGTGACGGTCGAAGCTACGGTCGAGAAGTTATAATGTTTACGCTACACAAGTAATAGTCAGGACATTTAATTCAACATTATAAAATATAAATTATAACTGCTATGTAGTTTTGATCCAATATGCTACACTAACAGTTGTCAAATGAATAACTAATATAATTAGCACGAGAGATTCTAAGCGAGGTAAGTTTATGATGCACAAAACAGCATGCCAGCTTGCGAACGACACGCGTGACATAGCGCGCGGACGACGCACGAAACAGCACGACAGCGAGCGACACGCGTGAGTCAACGTGACTACACGTGCGAACAGCACGATGACGCGCGGACGATGCCGCGCACAAACAACAGCAAACAAATAATTAATTAAGAGTATTTAAGCTGGTATTAATCGAGTTAATTAACTTTTGTATTTATAAAAGCACGCGCTAAAACTACAGACTCGTTCTAATTGAATTATTATTTTAAATAACCAACAACTAAACAATAATTGACTACTTAGCGCGAACGACAATAACGAAAATAACTAATTAACGTGTGGACAATGCGAGATAGCGCACGAGAATGATAGCTACAACGGTGCACGACAGCTCGCTCGACCGAGCGAGGGCACCCGGCAAGCACAGCACGACGACATAGCACGCGCAGAGCGGGCAACGGCGAGGCGAGCGACGCGAATGCGCACACACAGGGGGTAGACGAACGGGTTCTAGGGGGGTAGATGGAGAGGTAGACGAACGCCGTCAGAGTCCTGACGACGTGCCGCGCATATGCGAAAGCGAGTGCGCGCTAGCTGCGAGGATGTGTTTTGGGGCTATTGCGCACACGGTTCGGCAAATCACGCCGCGCGGGGGACCGTGCATAGGGGTAGACGCCTGCTGCCCATATCGACGAGCGAGGATACGGGTATGGCCAGACGACGAACAACGAATGACGCGCACAAGGGTTGGATCGAGGGCGCACAGGTTGCGCAACGACCACTCCGAACCGGCAACGACTCATGGAGCTTCGGCGATCGACGCGACGCAAGCTCCGGACGGGTCGACGAGGGTCGACCGCGACACTGCTGCGCTGGGCAGTGAGCCGCGCCGCGCGGGGGGTGGGGGGCTGCTGCTGTGGCCAGGGCTGGGCGCTGAGGCCTGGGCGGGCTGGCCGGGACTGGCCGCCGCGCTAGGCCACGCCGCGCGCTGGCCACCGCAGATCCGAGCAGGCAGGGGCGCATGGGACGGGTGCCGCAGCGGCACAGAGCAATCACGACGAGCGTGACGAAGAGAGAGGGATGGGGAGAGGAAGGGAAGGGGCTCAGGGAGCACGGCGGTGGTTGGGCGAGCGTCTTCCGCGGGCGGGGCTCAGGGAGCGCGGCGGCACGAGTTCAGGTAGCGTGGGGCTAGGGGCTGCTAGGTGGGCCGCACGCGTGGGCCTCGGGAACAGGGCGGCGACGCTAGGGTTTGGGGGAAGGGGCACGTGGGAGGCAGGGACGCGCGGGATGGGCCTAGTTGGGCTGCGCGGGTGCGCGTGGGAGTGGGCCGGGGATGGAAAAATGGCGTGTGGGTCGCACGGGAGGCTGGCTGGGGTTTGAGGAAAGCTTTTCTTTCTTCTTTTTATTCCTATTCGAATCTAAACATAGTTTTTGAATCAAAGATTCAAATATATTTAATGAGTTTAAATTGATGCACAAACACAACAATTCGACACAAAAATATGCCTCGACATGCTATGCAACAATCAAGGACCCTCTTAGGGTTTTATTTTACTAGGCTTACAGATATATATAAAATAAAATAATTTCTCCATTATTTAGGAAAAAGAGAAGGAAAGCAAAGAAAAGGGAGGGTAACACCTGAATTTGGTGAATATTAGAAAAGAAATTTTATACCCCCAAATTCAGGGTGTTACATTCTTGCTCTTAAATCGACGCTTGCGCTCATTGAACTCCACCTTTTTTGTTTCTTTCGGTGGTGATTGCTTTGTTAACCATGGCATTAAAGTCATTATGGACAGTGACTTCCACAAGGGTCCTGATCTCAGAGTTAAGGCCACTAAGAAAGGCTTCCTGCTTCTTCTCATCATCATTGATATCTTCAGGAGCATAACGGGACAATTTTGTAAACCTATGAAGATATTCTAACACGGAGATGGCGCCTTGACGAAGCTTTCTGAACTCATCTTTCTTAAGCTTCATCATACTGCTAGGGATATGCTGCTCTCGAAAGATCTTGACAAAATCAGCCCACCCCATCACAACTACATCTTCATTAACCTCTCGATAACTTTGCCACCAAGCAAGAGCCTGTCCCCTTAATTGCTACACTGCAAGTAAGACCTTGTCCCTTTCATCGGCATGGACGACCTCAAGCTTCATCTCAATCTCACGCAACCAATCATCTGCCTCGATCGGGTTGTCAGATCCCCCAAACTTTGGTGGTTGCAAGCGATGGAAATCTGCAATGATGCTGCCATTGCCATTATGATGAGCTGCAGGTCTAGGATTGCCTTGATTTCCTTGAGCTTGAGCTGTGATAGTGGTCACTAGAGCTTCTAGAAGTCTATTCTGCTAATACAACATGGTTGCTAGGTCGACAGGAGCAGGAGCAGGAGGGGCTTGGGGTAGAGGCCGGCTCTCTACTGAGTTAGCAGGGTTCTCAGACAGTCTAGGGAGAGCGTGACTAGACTCGTCCCCATGACCCGCACCATGGGCACCCATGACTCCGTTAGAGCGGTGTGACATCTGTGTAGAATACTAGGTGTGTTAGTAGCTTTTTAGAGAAAATGTTGCTAAAAGCAATTTTAAGTTTTTTTTTAAAGTTGACATTTAGCAATTCATTTAGTCCCATTTTGGTTGACAAAATTTTAAGTGTTATTTTCTTTTTGGATTTAGTGGGGTCACACAACAAGCACGCAAACATCAATCATTCAAGCACCAAGCAAGCACACCAATCATAGTTTTAATACAGTGGGGGTGCATTTTTTTAGCGGTCCAGCCCTAAGGGGCGATCGATACAACTTAAACATTGGTCCCTACGACGGTCTCTCGGGGGGTCTTCTTCATCATCTGGTCGAGGCGATGCAGGAGGTGTGGGCGATGCCAGTCGACAAATCCTTCTGCGGGGTTGGAATAAGTACAACAGGGTTCCTTCAAGCACGTTGGTTCCATCAGAGTTCTAAGGGTGATGGTCCTTGCGCTTGACACGGTCCACCAGGGAGATGTCCCTGAGGAGCTTGCTATGGTGGTCAGCTCGCTCCCGAAGATTCTCTTCTGCCAGGGCGATGCGGCTTTCGGTGTTAGCCACATGGGCTTCTGCCTGGGCCAAGTCCAACCTTGCCTTCCTCCAATGGATTTCTACTTCCTCAGCACGCTGAGTCAGGGCTCTCACACCTCGGCACAATTGGTCACACAGGTCATCGAGACTGAGCAAGTAGCCCGACATAGCGACAGTCGTGGGGTCTTTCTCAGTTGCTTCGAGGCTTCCCAGACTCCCCAAGTTGCGAATTCAGGCTGCCCAAGCAGGACGATTGCGATCCAGCGGTGGAAAGTACTTCATGGGTGTGGAACCCAAGTGCCATTCAAACAATTGGCACAAGTACCAAAGAGCCTTGTGTGAGGTTAGTTGGTAGGTGTCCTTCAAGTGGTGACCGGTCGCAGTGACGCTCCAAGGCCGCACTTCTGGGAACTTGTCGCTGGCGCTGATGTGGACGGAGACTTGGCAGGCTTTGGTTCCATGCTCCATGTATTTTCTGCCCACATACTCCGGACGATCCATGATGCCGAGGCGGACAGTTGTGGCATAGAGCACCTTCAGGAAACCATCTTCTTCGAGGCAATAGGTGGTTACCCAGTCACCAACCATCTGATTGTTCAAGGAGATGAGGTTAGCATAACAAGGTAAGTTTGTCAAGGATTTGTCGGGGTAAGGCAAGACCGTCCTAGGGCTCCTGCAGGCTTGTTTAGCTAACGTGGCACGCCCTACAGCCAAGTATCCTCTGATACCACTTGAAGCGTCCCTGTCTAATGACCGAAACTAAACATGCATAGATATACTAGAATACAGAGTTCCAGTACCGTGCTCAAGTGGTGCCATTACATACAAGGCCTTTATTTAGTACATTCTAATAAAACGATAATAGAAACTAGAAATAAAATAGTGGTGGCGAAGAACGCGACTGCGAGCTCTTCATCGGACATGGCGTCTGCTACAACACAATGGCACAGGGGACTTGGGTGTAGGAACACGCTACTCGTCGGGCACAAAGTCAGGATCCTCTGCAACAAATCATCAACGGGTGAGTACAAAGGTACTCATCAAGTCCCACCTCGCCCTTACGGTGAGGGAGTTACATTACATGCATGGATCATTGACAAATGTTAAATATAGCAGTGATTAACGAGTGCAAATTAAAGGTAAACCCATAACAACCCTCCATAGCCAGCGGGTAGCTCAACTAGTTGAAGTGTTTACACCGTAACCTGTCCTATACCGAGGACACAGACCATTCGAATGGGTTATACACTCTGCAGAGGTTGTACACTGTACCCACACGCACATCATTGTCCCATGGCGGTTCTGTCATAGTCGACACCCAGCCATGGCTCAATCTCGCCTAGCCGCCCACAATCCCTCGTGTACTGACCACTCAGGTCTCCAACCCAAACATATTCGCCCTAGGCGACTACCAGGTTAGCTAGTGGGATTTGACTAAGGCTTGCCCACACAAGCTCATGTGGTCGCACTGGAAATAAGTTAGGTGAAATAGCACCCGAACACAAAGTCCTTATGGCTCACCAGAGCAGTCACCAAACAGAACCATCAAACTCGAGATGTCACCACGACAACTCGGTAGCATGTCTACCACCACGGTAGCACATGCACCAACACTTACCCTGCTGCTCTGGTTTCATTCCCATCCAGTTTTATCAAGTGTTAATGTATCAAATATTTATGCAATTAACATGCATCAAGGCATCAGTCAAAGGTTTCTCTCATCCACTCAGTATTAGGTGTATCATTTCATGCCACTCCTATGTCTAGTAAGTTTTATATTTTCTCTCACTTAGGAGCAAACACCATCAGCGTAAGGGGTCGATGAGACTTGCCTTCACTCGCGTACTCCTCCTCGACGTCAGGCTCCTGGTCAACATGCTCTAGCTGGTCGTCCTCCGGGATCGGCTTTGTTCCGATGAACGATCGATGCGTGCCACAAGCAATCATACCATAATGAACATACATATAAGTGTGTGGTATAAATATATTTTTAGTAAACAAATATGTTCAGTTTTATTTTTGAAAAATATTGGTGCAAGAATCAGGTTAATTGGAGTTAGTATGTAGAAGTTATAAGCATTTCAGTTTGTGATTAAATTAATTACGAAATTAAATAAATAAAGGAAAGGCTTGGGCCAATGGTTTGTCTTGCTTGCATGGAATGTTGGTGGGCTGCAGCATGGGCTCAATTCCTTTCTTTTGGCTTACGGTGGGATTTACGGGGGGATGTGGCCAGCTTGCATCCACAAGACATAGCATCAGGGATGGGATACATGTTCACGGAAGCGTCTTCTTCTTCACCTCTACTCCTTCCCATAGGCCATTGGAACTTAAATCCAAACACAAGAGGGGCAAGAGGGTTGCTGGGGAGAGGCAGAGAAGTGTTCCCAACTTGCTGCTAGTCTAGCTAGGTGAGATTTTGGGGAACGGGTCGACGGACAAGTTGCCGTGGAGGAAGGTGCGGCCATGGCGGACTGGGCTTGACGGTAGCACGAAACAGCGAGGGAACGATGATGGGGCTGGTGGGGGATACTCTAGAGGTGGAGGAGGCGCTTACCTATGGCTCGGCTGGCCTCTCGAGGTGCTGAGCGGTAGATCGACGGAGGGCAATGGTGGATCGAGCTCAAGAAAGTGTGCCACGCCATGGTGTGGCCTGGGATCTCTCTTATAGGCGGTCGCGGCAAGGGCAGCCATGGTGTTCACAGCAACACCGTGAACTGTGCGAGCACGCACCCACGATAGGTAGGCTTTTGCACGAGCTTTCCTCTTTGGCATGGCAGACTGATAATGGTGATACGCTGAGGCAGATCATCACTCTGGTGTCACGACGCGGGTGGAGTCAAGTGGGAGAGAATCACGATGTTGAGTCGTGTCCGATGGTCAAGTCATGTGTGGCGTGGTGGCAGCGGAGGTGCCGGCATTGACCATGGCGAGGTGCACGGAATTCAGGTAGAGACACGAGGAAAAGTCTGCTACAGTGTAGTCATGGCAAATACCTTGTTGCTTGCTCTAGGAAAATAGAAGGATGGAGGGCTGCTAGTTTTGAGCGATGGGACAATACAGTACGCTGACCGCACAATGTTGAGAAAAAAAGGATTGAAAATAAAAATATCAGAAGAGGCGGATGACTAAACACATATTTGTTGTGACCTGCCATAACTTGACAAATTATTTTAAAATCCATAAATATGTATTATAGTTTGGTTCTAGCTAGTAGATTTTTTTGGAAAATACTTTGTCAAATTAAATAGAGTTTATTTTGAAAAGTGTGTGACTTTTAGCTTAGGAAAAAATTGGGATGCCACAATTGAACATGCCGAACAAAGTTGGAGGAGTCCTGCCGCAGATAGTCGATGGCCTCCCACGAACCCCAGACATGGAAGGCTACCGACGGGTGCTTACTGAGGCGGCCAATCATCTTCTACCTCTCGTCCACCCATCGAACGATCTGTGTCACGCCATCAATAACCGATGAGACACACGGAGCAACATCAATGCTTCGCGCGATCGTCGGCACGAGAATGAAATAAGGTGCATGGAGGAATACGACCGAGATCATGGTGTACCGGCACACGGCCGTGCAACTCGAATCGAGTCAGCAGCAGCCTCTACCAATAGTCCACCCGGTGTGAATCATCTAGGCCCCTAAGTGGTGTTTTGGTAATTAATGATAACTGGTTATGGACTAATAGTTCTTGGAGTGATAAGATTGCAGGACTGAACCACAAGATAAAGTAAAGTCCTTGGGGACTCATAACCATTGATTGTGGATCAAGTGAAGGCAAAGATAAAACATAGGTTTTTGCTTTTGCCAGTCAGCAGGTGTTTAGAGAAGAAACTGACCGGATTAATAGGATAGATAGTCGTACTATTAAGAGGGGTCAATGAACTTGAATAGTGTATAACTTAGTGCCTCGTAGAGCATAAACAGTAACATGTGCATGAGGGCTAACAACGCTACAGGTTCAAAATTAGAATTCTTTTTGAACTAGCACAAAATATTTTTCTCTGTGTACGGCGGACCGTTCGGGCTAGACGGTCGGACCATCCGCGACTGTGCTAGAGAGGTCAGCTAGTCGTTTGTCTCTATCTCCCTTTGGCGGACCGTCCAGGCTAGCAGGCCGGACTGTCCGCATAAGATGAATTGAGTTTGGGTAGGGATGGTGTGTTTTTGAGACTTTGTACTACGAACCGTCCGGAGTTTTTAGCTAGACGGTAAGTGGTCCATGTGCAGACCATCCGGCCATGAATGGCGGACAGTCCGCTCGAATTACTGAGACTGACCAAGCAATTCGTTATTCAAGTTTGTCAGGTTCCGGACCGTCCGGACCTTGTGGACGGACCGTTCGGCCTTGACTTTTCTGACATCTCTGACAGGTTTCAAACGGTTGATATTGTCGTTACTGGTACGGCGGACTGTCCGGACATAGGGCGCGGACCGTCCGTGTGTGCGCAGAAACTGTGCTAGTTGCACATAACGGCTATGTATGTGTTGAGGGCTATAAATAGAATTGGAGCTCGTGTGTGAGAGCTCCCTTGGCCATTCCTAGCACATATTGAACTCATTTGTGATCCTCCCACTCAAACACTCACACTAGTTGATTGAGATCGCATTCTAGTGAGTGATCGAGATGCTCTAGTGCATTTGCATTCGTTGTGATCTTTTGAGGCACTAGGTGGTACACCGGGCAAGTGTCATCGACTTGTTACTCTTGGAGGTTGCCGCCTCCTAGACGGATCGGGTGTTGTCTCTGTTGAGCTCTCCGTGAAGATTGTGGAGGAGCTGTGAGATTGTTTGTGAGGGGTTCGCGCCCACCTCGCCGGAGCAACAAAGGCGACACTAGTGAAATCGAGGTATTGAGTGAGTTCTTGTCCACTTGGCTCAAAGATCAAGCCGTGTCTTGGTAGAGGAGCAAGTGAGAGCTTGAATTCCACCTCAACGTGGATTAGGGGTGAACGGCAGATCACCGATACCACGGGATAAATCTTGGTGTCTCTCTCTCAACTATTATACATTACTTACAAGTAGTTGGTAACTTGTATATTGTTTATCCTTGTGGCATTAGATTAAATTGCTCATTTCATTTTGTTGTTTCATAAAGGCTAGAAATATTTATATCTCTTGTCGTTTTTGATTAAATTTGTTTAGTGTATTTTACTTTAGTTAAAACCGTCTATTCACCCCCCTTTAGCCGGTGTCCTAGATCCTACAAGTGGTATCAAAGCCAAGGACTCCATTGATTGTGGATTTTATCATCCCGGAGTTGGACAAAATGGCTAGTAATAACAATGTGCACATTGGGAAGCCGTCGCATTTTGATGGAAACAATTATGACTATTGGAAAATAAGAATGTCAATGCATCTTAAAGCTATGGGGGAAAGATTTGGCCTATTGTTAGAGATGGATTTCTTGTATTAAAGGAAGATGAACCGTCTCTCAATGATCATGAGAATATTCTAACCAATGATCAAGCAATGAATGTATTCTATGATGCATTAGACATAAATGAGTTCAACCGCATCAAAAATCTCACTACCGCTCATGAGATTTGGACAAAACTAATGGAAATGCATGAAGGAACCACAATTGTGAAGAGTGCAAAGTTGTATGTATGCAAAGGAAAGTTTGAAAAATTTCTCATGAAGGAAGATGAAAGTGTGTCCGACATGTTTAATCGCTTAAATGAGATAGTGAACGAGCTCAAGGGGCTTGGTTTTAATGTACCGGATGTGGATTTCACTCACAAGTTCCTTAGATCTCTTCCGAAAAAATATGACACTATTGTGACCATGTTAGTAAGGAGTGATTTGACCACTACCTCTCCAACCGAAGTATTGGGAGAAATTCTTACTCAAGACATATTCAAAAAATCTCAAGCCGAAGCTATGAGTTTGGCTAAAAAGGTGAAAGGGGAATCAATAGCTCTCAAAGCTAAAGTTTCAAAGGCAATTGAAAAATAAGAAAGTGAAGACGAAGGAAATGGAAGTGAAATCGATGAGGAATTTGCTCTCTTTGTGAAGAAACTCAACAAATTCATGAGGAAAAAGAAGGGTCAACCTAGAAGGTGACAAACATCAAGAAGAAATGTCTTCAATGATAGAAAATGTTTTGAGTGTGGGGAACCTAGTCACATTGCCATGAATTGTCCAAGCAAGAATAACAAAGGTGAGGATGGAGATGATAAGAAGAAAAAGAAGTTCTATCACAAGAAGAGGGATGGCAAAGCCTATCTAGTCGAATGAGATTTGGATGCAAGCTCGGATGATGATGATTATTCATCTAAACTAAATGCCAGAATTGCAATCAAGGAGGCTCCCTCACTTTTCACATCTCCTCATTGTCTTACGGCAAAAGGAGATGATAAGGTAAAAATCATGACCGATTTAAATGGCATTGATGATGATGATGACATTGATGATATTGATGATGATGGATATTCTTATGATGATCTTGTTAGAATGTTGGGTGAGGCCAATGACTACATGCACAAAGAAAAAGAAAAATTTAGGACCTTGAAGGAACTATACAAAAACCTTCAAGTGTCTTTTGAGGAGCTCAAGACATCCCACAACAATCTAAAAGAAAGTTGTGAGAGCCTTGTGGAATCTCAAAACTCACCTCTTGTGCATGAAGTTGTGATGGTCACCAAAGGTGTTGGAATCACTTGTGACTTATTTGATAGCTCTACAAGTGATTCACAACCTACTAGTTTCATTTGTGTCAAATGTAAAATTTCTCTTGAGAATGATGATATTAGTTGTGATGAATCAAACATCATTATTGAAAATGAAGTTTTGATAGAAAGAGTAAATGCTCTAACTCATGACTTAGAAAAGGCATATGGTGGAAAAGCTAAACTTGATTTTATCTTGGGAAGTCAACGTTGCTCCCTTAATCGTGAGGGTCTTGGGTATCTTCCTAAGAAAGGAAAGAATGCATTTGTTAAGCAAAAGACCATGTTTGTGAAAGAATGTGACAAAGTGTGTCACAAATGCCACAAGAAGGGACATGTCAAGAAAAATTGTCCTAAATTCAAAAATGTATCATTGCCATGTTTTGAGCATTGCTATGTCCTTTCACATAATACAAAAGGTGTACATGCTAAGTTTGTTGGCACTTCAATTGTTGGTACCAAAAAGAAAGAAATTTGGGTGCCAAAATCCTTGGTCACTAACATCCGAGGACCCAAACAAATTTGGGTACCTAAAAGAGATTGTTTCCCTTTTATAGGTAACTTAAAAGGCGGGAGGAAATCATTGGGTGTTGGATAGTGGTTGTACTCAACATATGACCGGTGATATGAGAATGTTCACCGAAATGAATGAGGAAGGTTGCTCAACCTATGATAGCATCACTTTTGGAGACAATCGCAAAGGAAAGGTTAAAGGTTTGGGTAAAATTGCTATTTCAAACGATCATTCTATTTCAAATGTACTCTTAGTTGAATCTCTTAACTTTAATTTGCTATCCGTAGCTCAACTATGTGATTTAGGTTTTAGTTGTAACTTTACCGTCGATGATGTCCTCATCTCAAGTGTTGATGGTAGCAATCTAATATTCAAAGGTTTTAGACATAAAAATCTTTATCTCGTTGATTTTTCATCTAATGAGGCAAAACTTACAACTTGTTTATTCTCTAAGGCTTCACTAGGTTGGCTATGGCATAGAAGACTTGGTCATGTTGGTATGAGACAATTAAATCAATTATCCAAGCACGATTTAGTTCGAGGGTTGAAGGATGTGAAATTTGAAAAGAACAAATTATGTAGTTCATGTCAAGCCGGAAAGCAAGTGGCAAATACTCATCCATACAAGAGTCAAATGTCTACTCATAGACCATTGGAATTACTTCACATAGATCCTTTTGTACCAACATCTTTTATGAGTATTGGTGGTAATTCCTATTGTCTTGTAATTGTGGATGATTATTCTAGATTTACTTGGGTCTATTTTCTTCGAGATAAATCAAATGTATTTGAAACTTTTAGTCATTTGCTATATTAGCCCAAAATCAATTTGATTTTGACATTAAGAAAGTTAGAAGTGATAATGGGTCGGAATTCAAAAATGCTAGAATTGATGAATATTGTGATGATAAGGGCATTAAACATGAATTCTCTTCCAAATACACACCGGAACAAAATGAAATTGTTGAGAGGAAAAATAGGACTCTTATTGATATGGCTAGGTCTATGTTAGCCAAATATAATGTGCCAGACTCCTATTGGGCCAAAGCCATTAATACCGCTTGTCATGCATCAAATAGATTATATTGCCACAAGCTCTTGAAAAAGACTCCCTATGAATTGCTTATTGGAACAAAGCCAAACATTTCTTATTTTAGGGTGTTCGGTTGCAAATGCTATATTTTGAGGAAGGGCAGTCGACTCTCTAAATTTGAGAACAAATGTGATGAAGGCTTTCTCCTTGGATATTCATCAAATAGCAAGGCATATAGAGTTTTCAAAAAAACCCATGGGGTCATTAAAGAAGCATATAATGTAGAGTTCAATGAAACAAATGGTTCTCAAGATGAAAATGAAAACCTTGATGATGTTGGTGGAGTTCATTTGAGAAACGCTATGAAAACTATGGCTATCAGGGAAATAAAGCCAATGGAAGACGATGATGATAGTATGGTTGTCATTCCATCCTCTTCAACCATAAATGAGGAAATTCAACAAAGCCAACATGATGATGAAATTGAGGATGATCATGTTCAAGATATCTCGGGTCATGCAATCCCTCCTCAAGCTGCAACTAGTGATTTTCAAATTACTTCAAGAATTCATCATTCAATCATAAAAGATCACCCATCAAATCAAATTGTGGGTGATATAAGTAAGGGTGTTCAAACTCGATCACGTATAGCTTCATTTTGTGAACACTTCTCTTTTGTATCTTGAATTGAACCTAATCGTGTAGATGAAGCTCTACTTGATGTTGATTGGGTGAATGCAATGCATGAGGAATTAAATAACTTTACCCATAATGAAGTTTGGGAGCTTGTTGAAAGACCAATGAATCACAATGTTATTGGAACCAAATGGTTATTTCGAAACAAGCATAATGAAGATGGTTTGGTGGTAAAAAACAAAGCAAGACTAGTGGCACAAGGTTATACACACGTAGAAGGATTGGATTTTGGTGAGACATTCGCACCCGTGGAAAGATTGGAAGCCATTCGAATTCTTCTCACCTATGCTTGTGCTCATAATATCAAGCTCTACCAAATAGATGTTAAGAGCGCCTTCTTGAATGGTAGGATTAGTGAATTAGTGTATGTGGAACAACCTCTCGGTTTTAAGGATCCCAAAAGACCTAACCACATGTACAAGCTCTCTAAGGCTCTCTATGGGCTTAAGCAAGCTCCACGCGCTTGGTATGAAAGGCTTAGGGATTTCTTGCTTTCCAAAGACTTCAAAATTGGTAAACATTTATTTATTTGTCAAATTTATGTTGATGATATCATTTTTGGATCAACTAATGAGCTATTCTGTGATGAGTTTGGTAAAATGATGTCAAATGAGTTTGAAATGTCCATGATAGGAGAATTGAGCTTCTTTCTTGGTCTTCAAATCAAACAATAGAAAGATGGAATCTTTGTAAGTCAATCTAAATATTTGAAGGATATGCTCAAAAAGTTAGGATTGGAAAATGCAAAATCTATTAAGACTCCTATGGCAACTAATGGTCATCTTGATTTAGATGAGGGAGGTACCATTGTTGATCAAAAACTTTTTCGTTCAATTATTGGTAGTTTGCTCTACATTACCACATCTAGGCCCGATGTTATGTTTAGTGTTTGCATGTGTGCTCGTTTTCAAGCATCACCTAGAGAGGTTCACTTAAAGGTCGCTAAAAGAATTCTAAGATATTTGAAGCATACCCCCAATATTGGTCTATGGTATCCCAAGGGTGCTCAATTTGAATTAATTGGTTATTCGGATTCGGACTATGCGGGTTGTAAGGGTGATAGGAAAGCACATCAGGATGTTGTCAATTTCTTGGAAGGTCTCTTGTTTTATGGTCATCCAAGAAACAAAACTCGATTGCTCTTTCTACCGCCGAGGCGGAATATATATATCGGCCGGTAATTGTTGCGCTCAATTATTATGGATGAAACAAACCTTATTGGATTATGGGATTTCATTCAAAAATATTTCTCTCTTGTGTGACAATGAAAGTGCCGTAAAATTGGCTACAAATCCTGTTCAACACTCAAGAACGAAGCACATTGATATTAGGCATCATTTCTTAAGAGATCATGTTGGCAAAGGAGATATCTCTATTTATTCTATTGGCACAGATGATCAACTGGCGGATATATTTACAAAGCCGCTAGATGAAGTAAGGTTTTGCAAATTGAGGAGTGAAATGAATATAATTGATCACTCGAATGTTGCTTGAATATGAGTACACACGTGTTGCACTTGGTTTGATTACTTTTTGTGATATTTATCTTCTATTTTTTATCATTTATTCTTATTACATGAAGGAAATATTATATGTGCAAAAGACTACACTCTCAAGTTTATTATATATAAACTCATCTATACAAACCATTGGATTGATTAAATTGTCTATGTTTTGAGGTAAGAATCTATGTTAAAACTCATTTTCAATAACTGCACAAGGTATGGAAAACTCTTTGTCAGGCCACGGACCGTCCGCCCCTGACCGCGGACCATCCGACGCACCGGCTGTTGGACTGATCGGTGGAATGTGTAGACCGTCTGCATCCATCAGGTCGCGGACCGTTTGCGAGTGGGTTTTTATGTTACCCGACGCCACCAATAGTGTTTCCTTCTTCATTTGTCTCACTCACTATCACTTTCTACCCTTTTGAAAACCATTCTCTGCGCTTGCTGTAATTTCGATTTTGAGCACGAACGGTCCGAGAATCTTTGTGGTGATCAACTACGATGTCTTCCTCTCGGTATTAAAATTCCTCATGCACTTTGTTAAATTATTGCACGTTTTTAGGGTTTACATAAATCAGTCTCTGATCTATTCTTGGATAGATTTTTATCAAATTATTTGGTGGAATTTGTTATGATTGTCTAAATGAACTCACAGCAAAATTTTGGTTTCACTTTCTTGGATATTTATGTCTAATTTCGAGATTCATGTTTGGAGCACATTAGGGATCCAAAATCGCCCCTACCTGTCGCGGACCGTCCGCTGGTGTAGCGCGGACCGTCCAGCCCTGGGTGCGCGGACCGTCCGGTACACTAGCGCGGATTGTCCGCCTTCTGGCAGATTACCCCTTAGATCTAGCTGCCAATTTTTTTGTCATGTTATTATCTTATTATCGAGATTATTTATATTCTATTTTTTAGTGGATTCGATGGTCTCAAGAAGAAGCTTGCAGGGCGCGGTTTCTGTCCAAACGTCGTCGTGCAGACGATTCAGACTATAACTCTGCCATAGACTCTGAGGCCCAATCATAAGCTGGGGGCAGTGTTTCATTGGATACTGAAGATGCTCCCCACTCTCATCCAGACTAACTCATTGACATTACAGGATGGAATTATCCCAAAATGTGTTTTTCAATGGCTAAGTATTCCTCTAGGAGGACTGTGGATCAATTCTCACTGCCTAGTGACACAAACATCTAGTACTTCCATACTCAGTTGCAGTTTGATGTGTTCTGGGGTACTCTGATGGACATAAAATTTCATAAGCATCAAGTTATTGACTGGGACTATGTGCAGGGCCAAACTGTTATGGAAGGATTACTCGCTAAATACCAAGCATGTGGTTTATATGAGTTCATGGGTCAACGAACTGACTACAATGTACTAACTGTCAAGCAGTTTCTTGCAACTGCTGAAATCAACATTGAAGATGTCACACCCTTTTTTTGGAAGGCAAACCGAATGCGAACCATGTATGTGCTAGGATCAGAAACTCACATACACAGCGATTACATAAGTGGACATCATCACACATTGCTCAAAGTAAATAGCGGAAAGGTATTTTATTACAACAAGATGTCCAAGACATCCACTGAGTCTATAACATAGTCGTTAACATCAAAGTGCGGAAATACAAAATGTAGAAGATAAGGCCTTCACAGGCAGCTGACTAGGGGTTTGCCACTAAAATAAACTAGAACTCATCACAGTCATGAAACTCTTCAAAATCCTCCATGTTGCCAGCATCTCCTCCTGAGCACTGAGTACAGTGGCGACAACCTAGGGTGGGTGGTTTGTAAAGCAAGGGTGAGTACACATCAACATACTCAGCAAATGTCCCGTTTGGATAAAGTGGACTAGCTGTATGTGGAGTTAAGGTTAAGCAATTGCTTTTAGTCAATCAAGTATTTATTACTATAAGTAGAGCCAAATTTTAGTAATAAACCCAGTTATTACTCAAAAGCACTCCCTCTAAGAGGAAATACCAGAGATCAAAATTATAACCATCATTATTAACCATCATCATCAAAGTAACCAAAGTCCTTCTAATCAAAGAGGATCCCAAGGCCGCTCTTAACCGCGAGCACGGCTGATATAACAGTTTCTAACACTCAGCAGAGGTCGCACACTTTACCCACAAGTCGTGGTTCCCGTTCTGCCCGGGGTTCTAGCCTCCCCATTGATCACTACCAAGGTGACCTAGCAGGGTCTCACTACATAGCCTTTACAAAGATTCCCCAGAGGTCATAGCCGCCCGTTAGGTTTCTCCAGTTTGATAAACACAGTACATCTCCCCAAAGGAAGGGTGACTAACAAAACTAAATCGAGAACCTCTGCAACCAGCCTCGGCAGAGCAAGTACTCTGCCTGGACCCCATTGACAGCCATACGATGAAGCCAACTACTCCTCTGGTTCCTCTAATTAATCATCTAAGGGCGTCCCATTCCACCCTCATGGTTGCACTGTTATCCCGGGTTGTCACTCCCCAAACAGGTCCTTACGGAGAGGTACTCAGGAAACAACCTAAGTCCCCTAAAGTATCACAAGAATATAATCAGGATAACATCATCGTATCATAAGTATTCACATCATGTTCATTGATTAAAGTAAAGCAATAGCATAAAACTAACCATGATAACCCAAAAGGTAAACAAGGATAAGTAGATACAGACTAGTCAATCCTTAAGTTTTCAATAATGTAATGCGGGACAATGAATTATATAGTAAATAGGACATGATAGGTGTCAGCGTTTCGACCCCGGGGGGTCCCTGGACCGATGAGTAAATTGTCGCCGCGTGTCCCAGCCCAGATGGGTCAGCGCAAGACGGAGCACGAAGGGGGGAGAAGAGAGGAAAAGGGATAACCCGCGGCCTCCGTGTTGTCCTGCGCCCAGGTCGGGTGCGCTTGCAGTAGGGGGTTACAAGCGTCCGCGTGGGGGGAGAGCGAGGGACTCTACGCGTCGTCCCGTCCTCCCGCGCGGCCAACCTTCTCGTAAAAGAGCCCTGGACCTTCCTTTTATAGGCGTAAGGAGAGGGTCCAGGTGTACAATGGGGGGTGTAGCAGTGTGCCATCGTGTCTAGCAGAGAGGAGCTAGTGCCCTAAGTACATGCCATTGTGGCAGCCAGAGAGGTTTCGGCACCCTGTTCATGTGATGTCGTGGCCATCGGAGGAGCGTTGGAGCCTTGCAGAAGGACAGTTGTCGGGGCTGTTGAGTCCTTGCTGACGTCTCCTTGCTTCCATAAGGGGCTGAGAGCCGCCGTCGTCATGGAGCACGCTGGGCGCCATCATTATTTGTTTACCGGGGCGAGCCAGATGGGACACCGGTCTTGTTCCCTGTAGCCTGAGCTAGCTAGGGGTAGGGTAATGATGGCCCCCCTGTGACGTGGTCGGTCCAAGCCCTAGGTCAGGCGAGGCGGAGGCTCCTCCGAGGTCGGGGTCGAGTCTGTTTTCCGAGGTCAAGGTCGAGTCCGAGCCCTGGGTCGGGCGAGGCGGAGACTGTCGTCCGAGGCCAAGGCCGAGTCCGAGCCCTGGGGTTGGGCGAGGCGGAGTTCGTCGTCTTCCGGGGCCGAGCCCGAGTCCGAGCCCTGGGGTCGGGCGAGGCGGAGTTCGTCGTCTTCCGGGGCCGAGCCCGAGTCCCTGGGGTCGGGCGAGGCGGAGTTCGTCATCTTCCGGGGCCGAGCCCGAGTCCAAGCCCTAGGGTCGGGCAAGGCGGAGTTCGTCGTCTTCCGGGGCCGAGCCCGAGTCCGAGCCCTGGGGTCGAGCGAGGCGGAGTTCGTCGTCTTCCGGGGCCGAGCCCGAGTCTGAGCCCTGGGGTCGGGCGAGGCGGAGTTCGTCGTCTTCCGGGGCCGAGCCCGAGTCCGAGCCCTAGGGTCGGGCGAGGCGGAGTTCGTCGTCTTCCGGGGTCGAGCCCGAGTCCGAGCCCTGGGGTCGGGCGAGGCAGAGCTTCCTATGGCGCCCGAGGCTAGACTTGGCTGCTGTCAGCCTCACTCTGTCGAGCGGCACAGCAGTCGGAGCGATGCAGGCGGCGCTGTCTTCCTGTCAGGTCGGTCAGTGGAGCGGCGAAGTGACTGCGGTCACTTTGGCTCTATCGACTGATGAGCGCGCGTCAGGATAAGGTGTCAGGCCATCCTTGCATTAAATGCTCCTACGATATAGTCGGTCAGCGTGGCGCTCTGGCCAAGGTTGCTTCTTGGCAAAGACCGGGCCTCGGGCGAGCCGAAGGTGTGTTCGTTGCCTGAGGGGGCCCTCGGGCGAGACGTGAATCCTCCGGGGTCGGCTGCCTTTGCCCGAGGCTGGGCTCGGGCGAGGCAAGATCGTGTCCCTTGAGTGGACTGAGCCTTGACTTAATCGCACCCATCAGGCCTTTGCAGCTTTGTGCTGATGGGGGTTACCAGCTGAGATTAGGAGTCTTGGGGGTACCCCTAATTATGGTCCCCGACAGTAGCCCCCGAGCCTCGAAGGGAGTGTTAATACTCGCTTGGAGGCTTTTGTCGCACTTTTTTGCAAGGGAACCGGCCTTCATCGGTTGCGTTTTGTTTCGGTGGGTGCGCGCGAGCGCACCCGCCGGGTGTAGCCCGCGAGGCCTCGGAGGAGTGGTTTGACTCCTTCGAGGTCTTAATGCGTTTCGCAATGCTTTGGTCGGTCTGGTTGTTCCCTCATGCGAACTGGCTGTAGCCTGGGTGCACAATCGAGTCCCAAGTTCTCGGGCTGGTATGTTGACGCTGTCAACGGTTGGGCCGGAGCCAGGTTTGCGAGAGCAGCCCCCGAGCCTCCGCATAGAGCGAGAGGTCGGTCAGGGACAGACTCGGCTTTTTACATACGCCCCTGCGTCGCCTTTCCTCAAGGAGGAGGGGGGGAAAGCACCATGTTGCCCTTGGAGGGCGCCGAACATGGTGTCTCCAGTGAGTTGCTAATGGGTAATCCGAGTGGACGCCCATGCCCCATTTGTTAGGGGTCGGCTAGTGGCCCGGAGGCGCGCTCCAAAAGTACCTGCGGGTGATTTGCTGGACCCTGTGACGGAACCTCCCAAGTAATTAGGCCCACCTACAGTTGTCCTTGTGCAATGGACCTCAGACAACCCTATAGGTGCCCCTGAACTACTTGACAAGCTCGGTATCTTTCCTTACCTTTCCAGGAATGTTTCACCCGTCATGTAGACATTACGGAACATCGGAGAAATGCGGAAGCGATTACATAACTTACATTTATTAAAAGTAAGATCAGGTTGTTTATTACAGACCAAAAATATATAACGAGTGCAGAGTAATATTATTACACATACCAAGGGAGGCAAAAACCCCTCCCGACAGTTATCACACAAAAGTCTTAATGGAGGATCCTTTCCTCCCGCGCTTCACTTTTGCTTATCTTCATTAGGAACCACCTTGGTACAGAAGCAACAGAACTCTGCTGCTTCCTCACCTAAAAACAACAAGGGGATAAACCCTGAGTATGGAATTACTCAGCAAGTCTTACCCGACTAAGAAAAAGACTCTCAAGGGTATGCTGGATAAATGGGAATCAAGGAGAGGCTTTAGCAAGAATCAACTTAGATACTTTTGCAGAAATAGCTTACTAAGGTGAGTCCTTACTTTCAATCTTTTAATGCCATGTTAAGTATTAATAGACTCTGTTTGCCTCTAGTCTAATTTCATCATTTCATCAGTACAACATCATTTTTATCCATACTGTTCACATCCTGACTCTAGGTTGCAGGGAAGTGACCAAGTCTTCATAACCGCGAAGGTACGGCGATCCGAATCGATTATACTCAGCTGAGGATCTCCGATCACACGACATATGTAGCACTTAACCCTTGCATATGTCAACCCGCCACCGGGGTTCTTAAGACCAGATCAGGTTCACGCAAACCGAGAGCACAGATACACCACCGTCCAGCCTCTTGCCACGGTGGGTACACGCTACTCCCGCCACCGCTCCACGCCCATTTCGTGTTATCTTATTCTGGCCTTAGTCTGCCCGAGGCAAGGCTTACCCATGACGAGGCATGTGACCAGTTAAAGGGTCCTCGATCAGCACGCCTACATACACGTTCAATCCTTAATCAACCTAGGTAGAACATCACCTGTTCCTAACCCAAGTCTCGATTTAAGTACTTCCATCCTTAGGATTGTTTCTGTTCCTTAGGATGAAAAGAGCATCACAGGGAACTTTGCAGTAAGATCCCACCATTGCTCCAAAAGAAAATATTCTTGCAGGTAGAAGTCATCTTTCTTCAGGATAACCCCTGAGCTAGGCAGTACAGCAAAAGGCAACCTCTATCCACTAGACCTAAGCAGGGCTAAGCATTTTTGTAAAACAATTTTGATACTTCACCAGAAGTATCTATAAAGGTGTGGATATCAAGGAAAGCAATGCATCAAAAGGTTCCAAGCAATTCCTATGAACTTAATGCACATTTCACTTGACTTAAAGTGTGCGAAAAGTATTTAAAAACACAAGGAAAGGGGTTGCATGCACCAGGGCTTGCCTTCGTTAACAGGTGAGTCTGGCTCGGATCCGCAAATATCAAAGTAGAAGCAGTTGCCTGCTTGAGAATCTGAGGGTGGTGGTGTCCTCTCTTCGGTGACTTCTACTTCTTCTTCACGTTCTAATCATAACCATACAGATGTATAAGAATGGATGCCATGGGATGCTCATGAGGGTGCAAAGATAATATAAACTTATTATCTAAGTCTTGAATACAACTTTCCTTCACGGTACTCCGAGAACTTAGGGTTTCCGGAGTCAGTAAAGGAGTTCATAGGGCAGGGGGGTGTTTTGGGGTTTGGTGATCAAACAAAGTCCAAATCAACCCAAACTCTATCCAAGGCCTCTAAATAATATGAGGAGCTCATATAAAAATTTTGAGCATTTTTGGGATTACCATTTATCTTTTAAAAATCCCTAACTAATACTTTTAACTACTTTAAATGCCCTAAAATTTCTTATTTCCACTAAAAATCACAAAACTATTTTTATTAAATTCTAGGGAAAATAACAAGCCTAGGAAAATTGGTTTCACAATTTTACCATTTTTCTATATTTTTTTATAATTGTTTTGGCTCTGGAAATAAAAGAAAAAGGAAACCAGTGAATAGTACTGGGCTGATTTCAGCCCAGCGGCCCAGTTCAACGAGGAAAGCGCGCGCGTGCGCCCGCGCCCTGGCGACCTTGCAAAAAGAGCCTTGGAGTTTCGGTTAATCAGAACGGGTGTCAAACACTATTTAACAGAGTCACTGACGTTTACAGATAGACCCCTGCACTTCCATCTATTCTTGGTTTGAGGTCCCCGACGGCGTTCACGCCCACCGAGCTCCGGCGAGCACCTACGCCGGCCGATTTACCTAAGGATTGATGCCCTACTTCGGTCGAAACCGAATTTACGCCCCAACCATCGATTTCCCTAAGTTAATTGCATAATTGGTGAACTAATTCGGTCTGGCCACGGAGGGCGCGCAGATGAATCAAAGATCCATGCGTTCCCGATGGTCAGTGGACTCCTAGCCCAATTGGACGGGTTAGTAAGCATCGCAGACACGTGAAGAGACTTAAACGAAGCAGAGGGAGGGTTGGACTGACCGGGAAAAGGGCTGGCGACGATGAAGCTTGTTTCACGGTGGCGGAAAGAGATTTGGGGGAAAACGCAAATTCGAGCTCACTGGTGGATGATTGTGGCTGATTAGTGGTGGCTGGTTAGCTGACGACCTCGTGGAGCTAGTCACGGGCTCAATTTATAGGAAGGCAAGGCGGTGGCCAGTGAATTTCGGGAGGACGCGCGGCGGCCGAAAATGAAGAAGAAGACGGGTGCGGTGAATTCGTGTCCCACGACGTGGCAGGCTCCCCGGCGATGATGGGACAGCCTTAAGGTGTCACGGCGGTGCTGTAAAACGGCTAGGCCACGCGGCGCACGGCCTGAAGGCGGTGGTTACCGGCGAGCTTATCGGCTTCGACCGTGGTGACACCGTACGGTGGCCGGGATTCTTTAACGGTTGAAGCTTACCCACGGCGGCGTACACTGGTGTTACCCACTTACCCCGAGAACAACGTGGACCGGCTATCGCACGAATCACGGCGGCATTTGGTCGCCGGCGGTGAACATCCGGTGCTGGCAGTCTTATCCCAATCTGAGCACTGTACCATGGTGCTTCTTCAGTCAGTCGACCTGACAGAGCTTCTTGGAGCTCAATTTACTCCTGATTTTGTGTGAATCCTATGCCAACTTTCTGCAGCAAAGTTATAGAGCTATAATCAGTTTATAACTTTGCTACAATGTGCTCCCACAAAAAGTCACTGGATCCCACTCAAAATCGAGCTCAAAGTTCATCTCATAACACTGTTATTCTGAATTTCAGACCTCAGGCAGTCTGACAGTCCAACTTCAGGCTCAATTATCTCTAGATTTTTCTTAACAAGTGAGCTTACCACCTTAAGCAAAGTTGTTATTCTATAATCAGGTTACAATTTTGCTGTGGTGACCTAATATGAATTCTCATTATTTTGAAAGCTACACAGCCCCAAAGTTGGGCCTATAACCCTGATTTCAGACTTAGCATATGAATCAAAATTGGGGTCCTTTTTGCAAATGAGTCCAAAACTTAGGGTTTGGCTTTCAAATCCACATACTTGTGAACCAAATAACTTAAAATACTTATTTTACTTGGTTTTTGCACTTTAGTCCAAAAGTGGGCTAATTTTGCACATAGGTCCCTAGGGTTTGGGTTTAGGGTTTTTCCAGGGTTCTAATTGAGATTCTTGATGTCCCAGGGGCATAAATGTGATTCCACTTTGTTTTTGGGGATATTTTATGACTCTTTCCCTAAAGTCTTTAGGTTTTCTCATCATGGATTAGGTCTTGCCCCTCTGAGCCTGATTAAGGGTTAGGTCCCCTATCCAGGGTCCTATTTGCAAAAACACTTTAAACAATACAACTTGTTTGAAATTTTTACCTAGTGAATGCACTCTAGGTGTATCAAACATATGCAATGTCAATGCTTATGATGCCATGCTCAAGTTTTAGTTACAGTAACACCAGGGGTGTTACATCCTTCCCCCCATAAAAGAATCTCGTCCCGAGATTTAAAGTCCTAGGGTGAGTAATGGAAAAGGAAATGTGTCACATTTTTATTTCCTTATTTCTGGTACAAGGCAGGGGTGGTGTGGGGGTTCACTCCTTTATTACAATAACTGTACAGATTTTACAAATTACATGAGGCTAGAAAGTCTGGGAAATTCTTATTCAAAAAGTCTTGAGTTTCCCATGTAGCCTCTTCCTCAGAATGTTGGTTCCATTGTATCTTGTAGAACATGAGAGTCTTTCTCCGGGTAACCCTGTCCTTTTGATCCAGAACTCGAATAGGATGTTCCGAGTATGTTAAATCTGGTTCCAGGACAACATCTGTCACTTCAATGGTTCGATCGGGAACCCGAAGACACTTCTTCAATTGCGACACATGGAACACATTATGGATGGCAGACAGAATTTCGGGGAGTTGTAGTCGATATGCCACTGGCCCACATTGTTCAAGTACCGGAAATGGACCAATATACCTGGGTGCAAGCTTCCCTTTAACCCCGAAACACGATACACCCTTCATTGGTGAAACTTTCAAGTAGACATAATCGCCTACCAGAAAGCATAAGGGTTGTCGTCGTCGGTCTGCATAACTCTTTTGTCGAGTCTGAGCTTTCTTCATATTATGAATAATTTTCTGAACCTTTTCTTCGACCTCCTTTACCATATCAGGCCTAAAGAAGTACCTTTCTCCAGGTTTAGACCAATTTAGCGGAGTTCGACACCGTCGCCCATATAAAGCTTCAAAAGGTGCCATCTTAATACTTTCTTGATAGCTGTTATTGTATGAAAACTCCGCTAAGGGCAAACATTCATCCCATTTCTGTGAGAAGTCCAGAACACATGCCCGCAGCATATCCTCAAGTATTTGATGGACCCTCTCAGTCTGTCCACTTGTTTGAGGATGATAGGCCGAACTGTGGAGCAATTTGGTACCCAAGGATTTATGAAGTTCTTCCCAAAACTTGGATACGAACTGAGGTCCACGATCCGACACTATAGTTTTTGGAATACCATGCAAACTGAGAATACGGCCAATATATAATGCTGCATAAGTGGCCACTGTATATTTGGCCCTGACGGGTAAGAAGTGGGCAATCTTTGTGAGTCGATCAACGATAACCCAAATAGAATCATACCCTTTGGCCGTCCTGGGCAGTCCCACAATAAAGTCCATACTTATGTCTTCCCATTTCCATGTTGGGATTGGCAAGGATTGTAATGGACCAGTAGTTTTCATGTGTATGGCCTTGACACGTCTGCAAGTGTCACACTTAGCCACATAGCGTGCAATTTCGATTTTCATCTTTGTCCACCAGTAATGTTGCTTTAAGTCATGGTACATCTTAGTGCTTCCAGGATGAATAGAATAGCGACTAAGATGTGCTTCATCAAGAATTTGCTGGTGGAGTTCCTCATCTTTTGGCACTACTATGCGGTTTTTAAACCATAGCACACCTTGGTCATCTTCCTTGAAACATTTGGCAGTTCCAGCCCTTATTTTCTCTCGTATGTGCTTCATACCCAGATTATCCTTTTGAGCATCAATTATCCTTTGCAAAATGATTGACTCAAGCTTTAGCTGATTCAGAGTCCCTTGTTGGATCATCCCCAGGTTTAACTTTTCCATTTCCTGACACAGAGTGTTGTCAAGGGTCTTCACCATAAGACAGTGGCAGGAAGCCTTACGGCTCAATGCATCTGCCACAACATTGGCTTTGCCTGGGTGGTAATGGATTTCCAGTTCATAGTCCTTAATAAGCTCAAGCCGTCGTCTTTGCCTCATATTTAATTCTGACTGGGTGAAGATGTACTTCAAGCTTTTATGATCTGTATATATATGACTGATATTTCCCAGCAGATAATGACGCCAAATTTTCAGGGCATGAACCACAGCAGCTAGCTCCAGATCATGAGTTGGGTAATGCTCTTCATGTCGGCGCAACTGCCTTGAAGCATATGCAATTACTCGGCCCTCTTGCATTAATACACAGCCGAGTCCACTGCCTGACGCATCACAATATACATCAAAAGGCTTGGTGATGTCCGGTTGAGCCAATACTGGAGCAGTAGTTAATAATGTCTTCAATTGCTCAAAGGCTTCATTACACTTAGAAGACCAATTGAACTTGATGTCATTCTTCAATAAACTTGTGATTGGCTTCACAAGCTTAGAAAAATCTGGTATGAATCTGCGATAATATCCAGCTAGTCCAAGAAAACTCCGGACTTGGTGAACAGTAGTTGGGGGTTTCCACTCCAGAATATCTTTGACCTTGCTAGGATCTACCGCAATTCCTTTGGCCAATAACACGTGCCCCAAAAATTGAATTTCCTCCAGCCAGAACGCGCACTTGCTGAACTTGGCATACAGCTGATGTTCCCTCAGGCGCGTTAATACAATCCGTAGATGCTGAGCATGCTCCTCTTCATTTTTAGAATATATCAAGATATCGTCGATGAAGACCACCACGAACTTGTCCAACTCGGGCATGAACACCGAGTTCATCAAATAGGTGAAGTGGGCAGGAGCATTTGTGAGCCCGAAAGACATTACCAGGTATTCAAACAATCCGTACCGCGTAGTAAACGCGGTCTTCGGTATATCCTCGGGCCGAATACGGATTTGGTGATAGCCCGATCTGAGATCGATTTTAGAAAATACCCTCGCCCCAGTCAGTTGATCAAATAAGATGTCGATCCTTGGAAGAGGGTACTTATTCTTGATGGTCACCTCATTCAGGGGTCGATAATCCATGCACATTCGCAAGGTTTGATCCTTCTTTTTAACAAAAATGGCGGGACAACCCCATGGAGACAAGCTTGGCCGGATGAATCCCTTATTCAGTAGATCTTGTAATTGAATCTTCAATTCCGCCAACTCATTAGGGGGCATACGGTACGATCTTCGGGAGATGGGAGCCGTACCGGGCTTTAACTCAATTACAAATTCTACATCTCTTTCAGGGGGCAGTCCAGGCAAATCTTCCAGAAATACATCTGGAAACTCACATACTACCGGAATATCCTTGATTTCCGGTACAATGGCTTCGTATACTCTACCAGAAGTTTTGGCTGGATTGGTTACGGGGAGAGACAAAAGAATCTCTTCTTGATTATAGCTCAACCTGACGGTTCTGAGTTCAGTGTTGAGAATTGCCTTGTGTTGGGTTAACCAATTCATACCCAAAATTACATCTATATCCTGGCCTTTCAGAACAATCATGTTAGCAGGAAAGTTCCGTCCGGCCATTGTTACTGGCACTTCATAGGCCACTTCTCGAGTAAAAATATGTCCCCCAGGTGAATGAATTTTAAATCCCTCTTTTGATTCATGGTATGCAATTTGATGTTGCTCCACAAATTTCTTGCTAATGAATGTATGCGAAGCACCAGAATCAAAAAGAATAATTGCAGGGTGACTGGCCACGGGAAACGTACCCATCATCACCGGCTCTCCTTCCGGTGTAGTGGCCACTTGGGTGTAATATACACGCCCCGTCTTCTTTGTATTCCTCCCCACAGTATTTCCCTTGGGCTGAGTTGATTTCCCAGATCCTTGCTGAGCATTGGATTGATTTTGCTTGGGATATGGGCAGTCTTTGATAAAATGTCCCGACTTGCCGCAGTTGAAACATCCGGTTGAAGAGCTAGGCAAAGCAGGGAATCGAGTGCCTGGGGCACCCGGCTGATTTGGGGAAGTGGGGGTATTGTTGGGGCGAATTATGATTGGTTGCTTGAAAGGGAATGCAGGTGGACGAGAAAAAGTGCGATTTTGGCTAGAAGGCCGGATGACAAACCGTTGCCTCTTCGCCTGGCCCTGAGTAGGCTTCTCACCACCGAATCCCTTGTTCTTCCCAGAACTTGCGTATTTTGCTTCAACAGATAAGGCTGTACTGACAGCCTTTCCATACGTGAGATCTATACATGTGGCCATCTTTCGCTGCAACCGGTCATTTAGACCCCTCATGAAGCAGTTCTTTTTCTTTAAATCAGTATTCACCTGGTCGATGGCATACTGCGACAGGTGATTAAACTTGTTGAGATACTGATTGACGGTATCTCCTCCTTGTTTCAACTTCATGAATTCTTCTTGTTTCATATGCAGCACACCTTCGGGTATGTAGTGCTCACGGAAGGCTGCTTTAAATTCTTCCCAGGTGATTTGATGGTTGACAGGTTGAATAGCCACAAAATTTCCCCACCAGGTACTGGCAGGGCCACGTAGTTGTTGCGCTGCGAATAATGGCTTCTGCGTTTCTGAACAACGGAGAAGACCAAACTTTTGTTCAATAACCCGTATCCACTCGTCGGCTTCCAACGGGTCCTCTGCCTTGACGAAGAGGGGTGTACGGGTTTCAGAGAAGTCCAGATAGGTGGTTTCACGGGGGCCTTGCTGATAACCCCTTCCTGCCTGCTGCTGGAATTGCTGTTGACCCGCCATTTCCCTAAGGAAGCGGGTATTATCCGCAGTGGCGTTTACCAAGGCGACAATCGCCTCGGCCAACGTGGGAGGAACCGGAGGTGGATTTGGGGTGACATCCCTTCCCCCAGAAGTTCCCGCGGTGTCCTGTCCTCGAGTCCTGGTAGGCATCTGAGGCAAAGAACATTTAAAGTAAACATAATATGCCAGAGAAACCTTCCATTTTACATTACTATAAAAAGTAATGATACAGACTCGATGTTACATAACAGGATACATTACCCATTATACAAGAGTTCAACCTATTACACAATTTACTATTTCTACTTTTACAACTACATTACTACTCCTGCTTATTCTTGGTAGCTTCATCGTCAGGGGTGGGAGACCATACGTCGACCAGCCTCAAAGAAGGAGGGGGCCTAAAAAGGTCTAACTCTCCACCAAGCGCTTCGCCCGCAGTGTGCGAGGTTCCGGCTTCAGACCTGACGGGATCCGCAGGGACATTTGGGTGTAATTGCGAATACAGTACATGAAATTCTTCATGTAAAGTATTGCAATATACCTGCAAGTTATCAATAGCAACGCTAAGTTCGTTGACTCGTGCTCGAGCCTTTGCTTCCTTAGCTAAAGCTACCGAATGAGACTGCACTGCCCAGTCAAGCGCCAAATCTCGGTCAGCTAGTTGATCTTGCAGGGTGCGGATGTAACTTCTTAAATCATTTATCCGGTCACCGTCCGCAACCCATAGATTAGTCCTGCGCTGTAACTCCGCTTGGAGTTGATTCACGCGAGCTTCGAGATCACCAATAGGATCGTTGATCCCGCTACTGCTGTTTTGCTCTTGCTCTCGTGGGGCAAGTTGATGCCGAGGCACACCGATGGGTCCAGTATGCTTACGTGCCGTTTTCCTTGTACGTGGCGGCATTTGCTAAGGGGGAAAATTTATTAGTATAATTCTTAGCATGATGCATGAATAAGTACAGAATCAACCTTAGTCGATTCAGCCTTCTATACATTGCACTCTTCCTATCTGGTCCTTGAAATGAACTCTTCAGAAATACTTAGGTAAGAAGAGAAGCAATTTTCTAGATAAGTCTTAGAAAATCCTTTTGAAGATGCTACATAATATCTGTCAAGAAGGGCTACGCTCCGATACCAGCTGTGACGGAACCTCCCAAGTAATTAGGCCCACCTACAGTTGTCCTTGTGCAACGGACCTCAGACAGCCCTATAGGTGCCCCTGAACTACTTGACAAGCTCGGTATCTTTCCTTACCTTTCCAGGAACGTTTCACCCGTCATGCAGACATTACGGAACATCGGAGAAATGCGGAAGCGGTTACATAACTTACATTTATTAAAAGTAAGATCAGGTTGTTTATTACAGACCAGAAATATATAACAAGTGCAGAGTAATATTATTACACATACCAAGGGAGGCAAAAACTCCTCCCGACAGTTACCACACAAAAGTCTTAATGGAGGATCCTTTCCTCCCGCGCTTCACTTTTGCTTATCTTCATTAGGAACCACCTTGGTACAGAAGCAACAGAACTCTGCTGCTTCCTCACCTAAAAACAACAAGGGGATAAACCCTGAGTATGGAATTACTCAGCAAGTCTTACCCGACTAAGGAAAAGACTCTTAAGGGTATGCTGGATAAATGGGAATCAAGGAGAGGCTTTAGCAAGAATCAACTTAAATACTTTTGCAGAAATAGCTTACTAAGGTGAGTCCTTACTTTCAATCTTTTAATGCCATGTTAAGTATTAATAGACTCTGTTTGCCTCTAGTCTAATTTCATCATTTCATCAGTACAACATCATTTTTATCCATACTGTTCACATCCTGACTCTAGGTTGCAGGGAAGTGACCAAGTCTTCATAACCGCGAAGGTACGGCGATCCGAATCGATTATACTCAGCTGAGGATCTCCGATCACACGACATATGTAGCACTTAACCCTTGCATATGTCAACCCGCCACCGGGGTTCTTAAGACCAGATCAGGTTCACGCAAACCGAGAGCACAGATACACCACCGTCCAGCCTCTTGCCACGGTGGGTACACGCTACTCCCGCCACCGCTCCACGCCCATTTCGTGTTATCTTATTCTGGCCTTAGTCTGCCCGAGGCAAGGCTTACCCATGACGAGGCATGTGACCAGTTAAAGGGTCCTCGATCAGCACGCCTACATACACGTTCAATCCTTAATCAACCTGGGTAGAACATCACCTGTTCCTAACCCAAGTCTCGATTTAAGTACTTCCATCCTTACGATTGTTTCTGTTCCTTAGGATGAAAAGAGCATCATAGGGAACTTTGCAGTAAGATCCCACCATTGCTCCAAAAGAAAATATTCTTGCAGGTAGAAGTCATCTTTCCTCAGGATAACCCCTGAGTTAGGCAGTACAGCAAAAGACAACCTCTATCCACAAGACCTAAGCAGGGCTAAGCATTTTTGTAAAACAATTTTGATACTTCACTAGAAGTATCTATAAAGGTGTGGATATCAAGGAAAGCAATGCATCAAAAGGTTCCAAGCAATTCCTATGAACTTAATGCACATTTCACTTGACTTAAAGTGTGCAAAAAGTATTTAAAAACACAAGGAAAGGGGTTGCATGCACCGGGGCTTGCCTTCGTTAACAGGTGAGTCTGGCTCGGATCCGCAAATATCAAAGTAGAAGCAATTGCCTGCTTGAGAATCCGAGGGTGGTGGTGTCCTCTCTTCGGTGACTTCTACTTCTTCTTCACGTTCTAATCATAACCATACAGATGCATAAGAATGGATGCCATGGGATGCTCATGAGGGTGCAAAGATAATATAAACTTATTATCTAAGTCTTGAATACAACTTTCCTTCACGGTACTCCGAGAACTTAGGGTTTCCGGAGTCAGTAAAGGAGTTCATAGGGCAGGGGGGGCGTTTTGGGGTTTGGTGATCAAACAAAGTCCAAATCAACCCAAACTCTATCCAAGGCCTCTAAATAATATGAGGAGCTCATATAACAATTTTGAGCATTTTTGGGATTACCATTTATCTTTTAAAAATCCCTAACTAATACTTTTAACTACTTTAAATGCCCTAAAATTTCTTATTTCCACTAAAATCACAAAACTATTTTTATTAAATTCTAGGGAAAATAACAAGCCTAGGAAAATTGGTTTCACAATTTTACCATTTTTCTATATTTTTTATAATTGTTTTGGCTCTGGAAATAAAAGAAAAAGGAAACCAGTGAATAGTACTGGGCTGATTTCAGCCCAGCGGCCCAGTTCAACGAGGAAAGCGCGCGCGTGCGCCCGCGCCCTGGCGACCTTGCAAAAAGAGCCTTGGAGTTTCGGTTAATCAGAACGGGCGTCAAACACTATTTAACAGAGTCACTGACGTTTATAGATAGACCCCTACACTTCCATCTATTCTTGGTTTGAGGTCCCCGACGGCGTTCACGCCCAGCCGAGCTCCGGCGAGCACCTACGCTGGTCGATTTACCTAAGGATTGATGCCCTACTTCGGTCGAAACCGAATTTACGCCCCAACCATCGATTTCCCTAAGTTAATTGCATAATTGGTGAACTAATTCGGTCTCGCCACGGAGGGCGCACAGATGAATCAAAGATCCATGCGTTCCCGATGGTCAGTGGACTCCTAGCCCAATTGGATGGGTCAGTAAGCATCGCAGACACGTGAAGAGACTTAAACGAAGCAGAGCGAGGGTTGGACTGACCGGGAAAAGGACTGGCGACGATGAAGCTTGTTTCACGGTGGCGGAAAGAGATTTGGGGGAAAACGCAAATTCGAGCTCACTGGTGGATGATTGTGGCTGATTAGTGGTGGCTGGTTAGCTGACGACCTCGCGGAGCTAGTCACGGGCTCAATTTATAGGAAGGCAAGGCGGTGGCCAGTGAATTTCGGGAGGACGCGCGGCGGCCGGAAATGAAGAAGAAGACGGGTGCGGTGAATTCGTGTCCCACGGCGTGGCAGGCTCCCCGACGATGATGGGACAGCCTTAAGGTGTCACGGCGGTGCTGTAAAACGGCTAGGCCATGCGGCGCACGGCCGGAAGGCGGTGGTTACCGGTGAGCTTATCGGCTTCGACCGTGGTGACACCGTACGGTAGCCAGGATTCTTTAACGGTTGAAGCTTACCCACGGCGGCGTACACTGGTGTTACCCACTTACCCCGAGAACAACGTGGACCGGCTGTCGCACGAATCACGGTGGCATTTGGTCGCCGGCGGTGAACATCCGGTGCTGACAGTCTTATCCCAATCTGAGCACTGTACCATGGTGCTTCTTCAGTCAGTCGACCTGACAGAGCTTCTTGGAGCTCAATTTACTCCTGATTTTGTGTGAATCCTATGCCAACTTTCTGCAGCAAAGTTATAGAGCTATAATCCATTTATAACTTTGCTACAATGTGCTCCCACAAAAAGTCACTGGATCCCACTCAAAATCGAGCTCAAAGTTCATCTCATAACACTGTTATTCTGAATTTCAGACCTCAGGCAGTCTGACAGTCCAACTTCAGGCTCAATTATCTCTAGATTTTTCTTAACAAGTGAGCTTACCACCTTAAGCAAAGTTGTTCTTCTATAATCAGGTTACAATTTTGCTGTGGTGACCTAATATGAATTCTCATTATTTTGAAAGCTACACAGCCCCAAAGTTGGGCCTATAACCCTGATTTCAGACTTAGCATATGAATCAAAATTGGGGTCCTTTTTGCAAATGAGTCCAAAACTTAGGGTTTGGCTTTCAAATCCACATACTTGTGAACCAAATAACTTAAAATACTTATTTTACTTGGTTTTTGCACTTTAGTCCAAAAGTGGGCTAATTTTGCACATAGGTCCCTAGGGTTTGGGTTTAGGGTTTTTCCAGGGTTCTAATTGAGATTCTTGATGTCCCAGGGGCATAAATGTGATTCCACTTTGTTTTTGGGGATATTTTATGACTCTTTCCCTAAATTCTTTAGGTTTTCTCATCATGGATTAGGTCTTGCCCCTCTGAGCCTGATTAAGGGTTAGGTCCCCTATCTAGGGTCCTATTTGCAAAAACACTTTAAACAATACAACTTGTTTGAGATTTTTACCTAGTGAATGCACTCTAGGTGTATCAAACATATGCAATGTCAATGCTTATGATGCCATGCTCAAGTTTTAGTTACAGTAACACCAGGGGTGTTACAGACCCGGTCCCCTTTTGACGGGGTCCGAGGGCTCGATGCCTCGCTCTGGTGGGATTCCGTTACAAAATTATTCCTGTTGGTCTCGGAAATGTCCTAGGGTACCTCGGGAGCGTAGCCCGAGCCTTGGTTATGTATCGAATGTACCCAAGGTCATCCCTCGCTCTGCGTCTGAGGTGGCTGTCGAACCCTTCGGGGGCCAGCCTACGAACCCCTGATCAGTAGTGGGCGCGGAGCCCGAGTGGCCTGAGGCGGCCGTTGAACCCTTTCGAGGGGCCGGCCTTCGAACCTCTGACCAGTAGTGGGCGCGAAGCCCGGGTGCTCTGAGGCGGCTGTTGAACCCTTCCGAGGGGCCAACCTTTGAACCTCTGATCAGTAGCGGGGGCTCGGGGCCCGCTTCCTTCGCGGAGAAGGATCCCTTTTGGAGTATCCCCTTTCCCGATCCCTGAGGCAAGAGAGAGAAAGAGGAAGTGAAAAGGATACGAAATCGACTGACGTGGCGCACCTTTTTTGACGCGGTCATTATGGCGGAGGTGAAGCGTCGCCTGCTTCGCCTGCCAAAGGTGCCGCCTGTCCTGCCGCAGGGTTAATGCGACGGGACGAGTGGTTCACGGGGCGGCCGTTGTGCGTGCGCGAGCCGTTCGAGGAACGGAACGCGGACGCGTCGTCTTCCGCCGTGGGAGAAGGTCCTTTCGCTATCCCAGGAGGGGACGTGAGCTTGCTGACGACTTGACTGCCGCTTCCGCCCGCCTGCCACCGCCATTACTGCCGGCCCATTTCTGACCGTATCGACCGCCGCGCCCTCTCCCGCGGCTGACTGACCTGTGACCGATGCGCTCGGTTGGCATTGTCGGGTCATGCGCAGGGTCGCCTCGAGTCGTGGCACTGGTTCCACAGTCGAGAAGGCGCGGTACTGGCGCAAGTGGCGGTGCAGTTTCTTGCACGTAGTAACCGGGGCGCCGGTTACATGACGTGTGGGCCTGGGCCTCCATGCTAGATGCGTCGAAGTCGAAAGGGTGCGCCCCCCTGGGTGCGGTTGCATGCCGCCTGCATGGCGGTCCGCCCTTTCACCCGCTGGCCTGGGCGAAAGTGGAGGAATGCTCGTAACCGCTGGGCCGTTGTGCGCTCCGCGCGCGGCGGTTTGGCTTCTTCTGTCCTGGGGCAGCTTGCATGACGCGTGGGACCCAGCCCCCGTGTCATAGGGGGAGGACCTTGGAGCGTGTTGGAGAAGATTCAGCCCGCGACGGCTGAGGACGCAAGTGGGGAGAGTTGCCTTTAAAAGGAGGGTGACCCCCTTGAAAGGCAACCATGTCTTCGCGCTCCCCTCATGCATCGCGTCTTTCCACCTTCCGAGCCCCCAGATGGGGGGCGCCCGTGGTTCTTCCGCCTTGTCGTTGTTGGGGGAACGCAACTTCGTGGAAGTTGGTACCTTTCAGCCATCGCTCGGCTTCAAGGATTTTCATCAGGCAGCCCGGCTGCATCCCCTCGCCGGTGGTCACCCAAGACGGAGACCACCAGTTCGATGGTGGGGAGAAGCGAGCCGGGCTGCGGTCTCTACCCCTCCCTCAGCTTCAAGGATGTTCATCATCCTTGCTGGGGCGGAGAGCAAGGCGAGCCGGGGCTCTACCTCCTGCACGGGTCGGCCGACCACCTCTTCTTCCAGCTTCTGGTGGTGGAAACCATCCTCCAGCTCTGCGGAGGAGGCGTCCTCCAGCCATGCCGGGGAAGGCGAACTGTTGCTGCCCAGCTAGGATGCAACATTCCATCCTCTGTCCTTGCTTTCGTGGCGAGGACGGGAGTGAGGGCCTGCCGGTGCGCTTTGGAGCGGCCTACGCTTGCTGGTGCAGCGTTGGTGGATAGGCGGATGCCGCCGTCGGTGTTGACGTGGTGGCAGCTGGAGAAAGCTTCTCCGCCATCGAGGCCGTCAGCGCCGCCTACGGACCGACCTCCGGCTCTTTTGGCTTTAATGTCTGGTTTGCGTCCCTTGAGTGGGGACGCGAACGGGAGCCTTCCGGTGGCTGCGTCCGTCCTGGGACCATGGCTGCTGCTGCAGAGGTCGCTGGCGAGTCGCCCGGAGCTTGTCGCCCCGCAGGCTCTCCGGTGTGGAGGGTTGTTCGTACCTGCGGGGGTGGAACCGGAGTTCCATTTGTAATGGCACCTTGAGTGTCGGTGTTTATTCATTGTGGCTGTCGGGGCCTGAACATGTATGTATTTTTGGCGTGAAGCCATGTTTTTCGCTCATTTCGAGCACTAGGACTCGCCTGTCAGCTAACTGAACCGCTTCACCAAGTGTGAGCTGCCTCGTGCGAAGGTGACGAGTGAGGTATCTGTATCCCGGAGGCGTAGGAGTCCCTCGGCTCGGTCGACCTTGCTGCCCGAGGCTTCTCTCGCTTAGTTAAAGGAACCCTCGGCCGCTCTTCAATGAGCCAGAGCCGGAGGCAGCGGTATCAGCGTGGACAGAGGCAGAGTCGGCTCGAAAAGAAGACTTTGTCGGCCGGAGCCTGACCGGGCCGTCCACTGGCGGGACCGGCGTCGAAGTCGGGTTGCCGAGGCCATGAGCCGGGCTGATGTCCTCGGGGGACAGCTGGCTGAGGCTTTGGGGCGACCGGCCGAGCCGTCTGCTCGAGCCGGACTCCTGGAGGAGACCTTGGCGGCTGATGGCCCGGGCGTGGTGCTGACATCGTCCTTCGGAGCGGAGATCCTCCGACTGTGTTGCCGTTCGAGGCTCGGTCGAACTTCGCTGAAGGTGGTGTTGACGCCGAAGGTGCTGCTGCTCCCCCTCCATCGAGGTCCGAACCTGCAGGATCGGTTTATCTTGTAGTGTGCGTATGTTTTCTACGGTCGCCGAGGCCCAGACATACTATCGTTGTGTTGTAAAGCTGCGTTTCTTTTTCCCTTTGCTTCGAGTATCAAGACTTATTTGTCGGTAACAGAATTGTTTGTCCGAGCGAGAGTTACTTTTCACGGAAGGTGATGAGTGAGGTATCCGTATCCCGGAGGCGTAGGAGTCCCTCGGCTCGATCGGCCTTGCTTATGTGTACTCTTACTCGTCCGTAGGATTCTACTAACGATGTAGTCGAGAAGGCCCGAAAAATCGTTTCGGCAGAAAGGTCTCCGAGCATTAAGACTTGTTCGGTCAGCGGGATCGCTTATCCGAGCGTGAGTTACTTATCGCAGAAGGTGATGAGTGAGGTATCCGTATCCCGGAGGCGTAGGAGTCCCTCGGCTCGGTCGGCCTTGGCTGCTTACGTGTACTCCATCGTTTTCAGGATCCCACTTTTGAAGTAGTCAAAAAGCACGAAGGACGTTCTGGCAGAAAGACTTTTTTCGAGGTAAATTTTGACGCGGAGGGGGTTCCCCCCTTCTAGCCCCCGAGGGAGGGTCGGGCTTTGCCGAGGCAAGGCTGGCCCTTCCTTGATGGTTAGACTTTGTATGTGAACGAGGTGCATGAACAACTTGAAAACATCTTAAGGGTAGAAGTGACGTAGCTGTCGGATGTTCCAAGCGTTGCTGTAGACCTCGCCTTGGCTGTTGGCCAGCTTGTGTGTCCCGGGCTTCAGAACCTTGGCGATGACGAATGGCCCTTCCCAGGGAGGCATGAGCTTGTGCCGCCCTCGGGCGTCTTGTCGCAGTCGAAGCACCAAGTCGCCCGCTTGGAGGTCTCGGGACCGAACCCCTCGGGCGTGGTAGCGTCGCAGGGACTGCTGGTACCACGCCGAGTGTAGTAAGGCCATGTCCCGAGCCTCTTCAAGCTGGTCCAGTGAGTCTTCTCGGTCGGTCTGGTTTCTTCGGTCGTCGTACGCTCTCGTCCTCGGGGAACCGTATTCTAAGTCCGTGGGCAAGATGGCCTCAGCCCCATAGACTAGAAAGAACGGTGTGAAGCCCGTGGCTCGGCTCGGCGTTGTCCTCAGACTCCAGACCACCGAGGGGAGTTCCTTCATCCATCGCCCGCCGAACTTGTGGAGGTCGTTGTAGATCCTCGGCTTGAGTCCTTGCAGAATCATGCCGTTGGCACGCTCTACTTGCCCATTTGTCATGGGGTGAGCCACGGCGGCCCAGTCCACCCGGATGTGGTGATCCTCGCAGAAGTCCAGGAACTTTCTGCCGGTGAACTGGGTGTCATTGTCGGTGATGATGGAGTTCAGGACCCCAAAGCGATGGATGATGTTGGTGAAGAATGCCACCGCCTGTTCGGACCTGATGCTATTCAGGGGTCGGACCTCGATCCACTTGGAGAATTTGTCGATGGCGACCAGCAGGTGCGTGTAGCCCCTGGGTGCGTTCTGCAAGGGACCGACGAGGTCCAGTCCCCACACAGCAAACGACCAGGTGATGGGTATTGTCTGTAGAGCCTGAGCAGGCAGGTGGGTCTGCCTTGCGTAGAATTGACACCCTTGGCAGGCGCGGACAATTCTAGTGGCGTCGGCCACCGCGGTCGGCCAGTAGAAACCTTGTCGGAAGGCGTTTCCAATAAGGGCTCGGGGCGCTGCGTGATGACCGCAAGCCCCCGAGTGTATTTCTTGTAAGAGCTCCTGGCCTTCCGCGATGGATATGCATCGCTGGAGGATGCCGGAGGGGCTGTAGTGGTAGAGCTCCTTCCCGTCACCCAGTAAGACGAACGACTTGGCGCGCCGCGCCAGTCGCCGAGCCTCGGCTCGGTCGAGGGGCTGCTCCCCTTGGTGGAGATATTGCAGGTACGGGGTCTGCCAGTCTCGATTAGACTGGACCCCATTCCGCTCTTCCTCGACGCGCAGTGCCTCGCCCTCGGGGGCCGAGGGCGCCTCGGGCTGTGCCGAGGGTGCCTCGAGTTGGGCCGAGGCCTTCTCGGGCTCGGGCGTGTCGTCGGTCTTGACTGAGGGTTGATGTAGGTCTCGGGAGAAGACGTCTGGGGGAACCGTTGTCCGCCCTGAGGCTATCTTAGCCAGCTCGTCCGCAGTCTCGTTGTATCGTCGGGCGATGTGGTTGAGCTCAAGCCCGTAGAACTTGTCCTCTAGGCGCCGAACCTCATCGCAGTAGGCTTCCATCTTCGGGTCGCGTCAGTGGGAGTTCTTCATAACTTGGTCGATGACGAGCTGCGAGTCACTGCGAGCGTCGAGGCGTCGGACCCCTAGCTCAATTGCGATGCGCAACCCGTTGACCAGAGCTTCGTACTCAGCCACATTGTTGGACGCCGGGAAATGGAGGCGCAGCACGTAGCGTAGGTGTTTCCCGAGGGGCGAGATGAAGAGCAGGCCCGCGCCTGCCCCTGTTTTCATTAGCGACCCATCGAAAAACATGGTCCAGAGTTTCGGTTGGATCGGAGCCGCCGGAAGCTGGGTGTCGACCCATTCAGCCACAAAGTCCGCCAAGACTTGGGACTTGATGGCCTTCCGAGGGGCGAACGAGATTGTCTCGCCCATGATTTCCACCGCCCACTTTGCGATCCTACCCGAGGCCTCTCAGCACTGGATGATCTCCCCCAGGGGGAAGGATGACACTACAGTCACCGGATGAGACTCGAAGTAGTGTCGCAACTTCTGCCGCGTCAGGATCACCGCGTACAGCAGCTTCTGAATTTGCGGGTAGTGGATCTTGGTCTCGGACAGTACCTCACTGATGAAGTAAACCAGCCTCTGGACAGGCAATGCATGCCCTTCTTCTTGTCTCTCAACCACGATCGCGGCGCTGACCACCTGAGTGGTAGCGGCAACGTAGATCAAGAGTGCTTCTCCGGCGGCGGGAGGCACCAAGATGGGCGCGTTCGTAAGGAGCGTCTTTAGGTTCCCGAGGGCTTCCTCGGCCTCGGAGGTCCAAGTGAAGCACTCGGTCTTTCTTAAGAGGAGGTACAGAGGTAGGCCTCTTTAATCGAGGCGCGAGATGAAACGGCTCATAGCCGCAAGACATCCCATGACCCTCTGTACGCCTTTCAAGTCCTTAATGGGCCCCATGTTGGTGATGGCCGCGATTTTCTCCGGGTTGGCCTCGATGCCCCGCTCGGAGACGATGAACCATAAGAGCATTCCTCGGGGTACTCCAAAGACGAACTTCTCGAGATTGAGTTTTACGCCTTTCGCCTTGAGACACCGGAATGTCGCTTCAAGGTCAGAAAGGAGGTCGGAGGCTTTCCTTGTCTTGACTACGATGTCGTCGACGTAAGCCTCGACCGTTCGACCAATGTGTTCGCCGAACACGTGGTTCATGCACCTTTGGTATGTCGCACCCGCATTCCTCAAACCAAATGACATAGTAACGTAGCAGTACATGCCAAAAGGTGTGATGAAAGAAGTCGCGAGCTGGTCGGACTCTTTCATCCTGATTTGGTGATAACCTGAGTAGGCATCAAGGAAAGACAGGGTTTCGCACCCAGCAGTGGAATCCACGATTTGATCGATGCGAGGCAGAGGGTAGGGAACCTTCGGACATGCTTTGTTTAGACCAGTGTAGTCTACACACATCCGCCATTTCCCTCCTTTCTTTCTCACAAGCACGGGGTTGGCAAGCCATTCGAGATGGAATACCTCTTTGATGAACCCTGCTGCCATCAGCTTGTGGATCTCCTCGCCTATGGCTCTGTGCTTTTCTTCGTCGAATCGGTGTAGAGGCTGCTTCACGGGTCGGGCTCCAGCTCGGATATCCAGCGAGTGCTCGGCGACATCCCTCAGTATGCCAGGCATGTCCGAGGGAGTCCAACTTTGGCGTTTGCGCGGAGAAAGTCGACGAGCACTGCTTCCTATTTGGGGTCGAGCTCAGAGCCGATCCGGATCTACTTGGAGGCGTCGTTGCTGGGGTCGAGAGGGACGGACTTAACCGTCTCCGCTAGCTCGAAGTTTCCGGCATGGCTCTTCACGTCTGGCGCCTCCTTGGAGAGGCTCTCCAGGTCAGCGATGAGGGCCTCGGATTCGGCGAGGGCCTCGGCGTACTCCACGCATTCCACGTCGCATTCGTACGCGTGTCGGTACGTGGGGCCGACGGTGATGACCCCGTTGGGGCCCGGCATCTTGAGCTTGAGGTAGGTGTAGTTGGGGACGGCCATGAACTTGGCGTAGCATGGCCTCCCCAGCACTGCGTGGTAGGTTCCTTGAAACCCGACCACCTCGAACGTGAGGGTTTCCCTTCTGAAGTTGGAGGGAGTCCCGAAGCAGACGGGCAGATCGAGTTGTCCGAGGGATTGGACACGTTTCCCGGGGATGATCCCGTGAAAAGGTGTTGCACCGGCCCGGACCGAGGACAGATCGATCTGCAGGAGCTCGAGGGTCTCGGCATAGATGATGTTGAGGTTGCTGCCTCCGTCCATGAGGACCTTGGTGAGCCTGACATTGCCGATGACAGGGTCGACAACGAGCGGATATTTCCCTGGGATCGGCACGCAGTTGGGGTGATCGCCCTGGTCGAAGGTGATGGGCTTGTCGGACTAGTCTAGGTAGACTGGCACCACCACCTTTACCGAGCAGACCTCCCGACGCTCTTGCTTGCGGTGCCGAGCTGAGGCGTTCGCCACTTGCCCACCATAGATCATGAAGCAGTCGCGGACCTCGGGGAACTCCTCTGCCTTGTGATCCTCCTTCTTGTCATCGTGGTGGGCCCTGCCACCCTCCGCAGGTGGCCCGGCCCTGTGAAAGTGGCGCCGAAGCATGGCGCACTCCTCAAGGGTGTGCTTGATGGGTCCCTGATGATAGGGGCACGGCTCCTTGAGCATCTTGTCGAAGAGATTGGCGCCTCCAGGAGGTTTTCGAGGGTTCTTGTACTCAGCGGCGGCGACAAGGTCCGCGTCGGCGGCGTTGCGTTTCGCTTGTGACTTCTTCTTGCCTTTCTTCTTGGTGTCGCGCTGAGCGGACGCCTCAGGAACATCTTCTGGCTGGCAGCCCTGGGGCTGCTTGTCCTTCCGGAAGATGGCCTCAACCGCCTCCTGGCCTGAGGCGAACTTGGTGGCGATGTCCATCAGCTCGCTCGCCCTGGTGGGGGTCTTGCGACCCAGCTTCCTCACCAGGTCGCGGAAGGTGGTGCCGGCGAGGAACACGCCGATGACATCCGAATCAGTGACGTTGGGCAGCTCGGTGCGCTGCTTGGAGAATCGCCGGATGTAGTCCCGGAGAGACTCTCCTGGCTACTGGCGGCAGCTTCGGAGATCCCAGGAGTTCCCAGGGCGCACGTACGTGCCCTGGAAGTTACCGGCGAAGGCTTGGACCAGGTCGTCCCAGTTGGAGATCTGCCCCGAAGGCAGATGCTCCAGCCAGGCTCGAGCGGTGTCGAAGAGGAACAGGGGGAGGTTGCGGATGATGAGGTTGTCATCGTCCGTTCCACCCAGTTGGCAGGCCAGCCGGTAGTCCGCGAGCCACAGTTTCGGCCTTGTCTCCCCCGAGTACTTTGTGATGGTAGTCGGGGTTCGGAACCGGGTCGGGAATGGCGCCCGTCGTATGGCTCGGCTGAAAGCCTGCGGACCGGGTGGTTCGGGCGAGGGACTCCGATCCTCCCCGCTGTCGTAGCGTCCCCCACGCCTGGGGTGGTAGCCTCGGTGCACCCTCTCATCGAGGTGGGCTCGATGGTTGCGGTGGTGGTGCTCATTGCCGAGGCGACCTGGGACCGCAGGCGCTGTGTTGCGCGTGCGCTCGGTATGGACCGAGGCTTCCCGCATGAATCGGGAAGTCGCGGCGCGATGCTCCGAGGGGTATCCCTGCCTTCGAGAGGTAGAGCTTTCGGCCTGTCGGACCGCGGCATCCTCCAGGAGATTCTTGAGCTCTCCCCAGATACGCCGCCCTTCGGTGGTTGATGGTTCCGGCATCGCGCGGAGAAGTATCGCTGCTGCAGCCAGGTTCTGGCGGACCCCACTGGAAGCCGGTGGTGGCCTTGCCCTGACGTCATCGGCGATGCAGAGCTGGATGCCCTGGGGTAGATGACGTGTTTCTCCGGCCGGAGCTTGGTCTGCCCATTCCTGCCCGATGTTCCGGTGGAGCGGCTCAAGTGTTCCTGCTCCCTCGTCGAGCCTGGCCTGCATCTCGCGGATTTGCTCGAGCTGTGCGTCCTGACCCCCTGTAGGGACTGGGACCACAGCTAGCTCCCGAAGGATATCAACATGAGGCGCAGGCCTAGGGGGATCACCGTTTTCCGGTATACCAAGATGGTTGACTTCGTCAGGGCCCCCTAGATCGACGTGGAAACATTCACGACTTGGGCCGCAGTCTTCATCGCCGAAGTTGCGGCTACCGTCGGAACAATCGGAAAGGCTGTAGTCGCATGCGGTCATGAAGTCCCGCATGGCACTGGGGTTACCGTGCCCGGAGAAATCCCAACAAAAGTCGGGCTCGTCATCTTCCTCGGAACCCGAGGGTCCATAGGTCGAGACGGCCGTCAGCCGGTCCCAGGGTGACCGCATATGATACCCCGGAGGGTTGGTGCATGCCTCTATGAAGGCTTCCACCAAAGCGGGGTCACTTGGTGGGTCAAGGCTGAATCCAAAAGGCACGAGATGGGAATCGGTCGGTACCTCTTGGTCGACAGACGGTGACAAAGTCACGTCAGGGGCGGACTGCACCGTCGTCTCAGGTACGAGGGCGACGCCCAGCAAGTCCTTCACGAGCGTGCTGGCGTCGTCTGCCCGCTTGGTGTCGGTGTTTCGAAACCCAGGGGGTCCCTGGACTGACGAGTGAATTGTCGCCGCGTGCCCTAGCCCAGATGGGTCGACGCGAGGCGGAACACGAAGGGGGGAAAGGAAGCAGCCGAAGGGAGGCAAGCGTGAGAGAGTGGATCCCGCGGCCTTCGTGTTAGCCCCGCGCCTGAGTCGGGTGCGCTTGCAGTAGGGGGATACAAGCGTCCACGCGGGAGTGGGAGCGAGCGGCCTTGCGCGAGCGCCGTCCCGTCCTTCTCCGCGCGGGCCAACCCTCTGTAAGAGGGCCCTGGTCCTCCCTTTTATAGGCGTAAGGAGAGGATCCAGGTGTACAATGGGGAGTGTAGCAATGTGCTAACGTGTCTAGCGGTGGAGAGCTAGCGCCTTAAGTACATGCCATCGTGGCAGCCGGAGAGGTCTTGGCGCCCAGTTCGCGTGGTGTCGTGGCCGTCAGAGGAGTGCTGGAGCCTGGCGGGAGGACAGTTGTTGGGGCTATCGAGTCCTTGCTGACGTCCTCTTGCTTCCGTAAGGGGGCTGAGAGCTGCCGTCGTCACAGGGCATGCGGGGCGCCATCATTACTCGCATGGTGGAGCGAGGCAGATGGGACGCCGGTCTGGTTCCCCGTAGCCCGAGTCAGCTTGGGGTAGGGTAATGATGGCGCTTCCTGTTGACGTGGTTGGTCCGTGCCCTAGGCTGGGCGAGGTGGAGGCTCCTCCGAGGTCGAGGTCGAGCCCCCGGGTCGGGCGAGGCGGAGTTCGTCGTCTTCCGGGGTTGAGCCCATGTCCGAGCCCTGGGGTTGGGCGAGGCGGAGTTCGTCGTCTTCCGGGGTTGAGCCCATGTCCGAGCCCTAGGGTCGGGCGAGGCGGAGTTCACCGTCTTCTGGGGCTGAGCCCGAGTCCGAGCCCTGGGTCGGGCGGAGCGGAGTTCACCGTCTTCCGGGGCTGAGCCCGAGTCTGAGCCCTGGGTCGGGCGGAGCGGAGTTCGCCGTCTTCCGGGGCTGAGCCCGAGTCCGAGCCCTGGGGTCAGGCGAGGCGGAGTTTCCTATGACGTCCGAGGCCAGCCTTGGCTGCTGTCAGCCTCACTCTGTCGGGTGGCTCAGCAGTCGGAGCGCCGCAGGCGGCGCAGTCCTCTTGTCAGACCGGTCAGTAGAGCGGCAAAGTGACTGCGGTCACTTTGGCTCTGTCGACTGGAGAGCGCGCGTCAGGATAAAGGTGTCAGGCCACCTTTGCATTAAATGCCCCTGCGATTTGGTCGGTCGGCGTGGCGATGTGGCCAAGGTTGCTTCTCGGTGAAGACTGGGCCTCGGGCGAGCCGATAGTGTGCCCGTTGCTGGAGGGGGCTCCTTGGGCGAGATGTAGGTTCTCCGGGGTCGACTTCCCTTGCCCGAGGCTAGGCTCGGGCGAGGCAAGATCGTGTCCCTTGAATGGACCGATCCTTGACTTAATCGCACCCATCAGGCCTTTGCAGCTTTGTGCTGATGGGGGTTACCAGCTGAGATTTAGGGGTCTTGAGGGTACCCCTAATTATGGTCCCCGACAGTAGCCCCCGAGCCTCCAAGGGAGTACTAATACTCGCTTGGAGGCTTTTGCCGCACTTTTTTGCAAGGGGACCAGCCTTTTTCGGTTGCATTCTGTTTCGGTGGGTGCGCGCGAGCGCACCCGCCGGGTGTAGCCCCCGAGGCCTCGGAGGAGTAGTTTTACTCCTTCGAGGTCTTAGTGCGTTTCGCAACACTTCGGCTGGTCTAGTTGTTCCCTCATCCGAGTTGGCCGTAGCCTGAGTGCACGGTCGGGTCCCAAGTTCTCGGGCTGGTATGTTGACGCTGTCAACGGTTTGGCCGGAGCCGGGTTTGCGAGAGCAGCCCCCGAGCCTCTGCACAGGGCGAGAGGACGGTCAAGGACAGACTCGTCTTTTTTACATACGCCCCTGCATCGCCTTTCCGCAAGGAGGAGGGGGAAAGCGCCATGTTGCCCTCGGAGGGCGCCGAACATGGTGTTTCTGGTGAGCTGCTGGCGGGTAATCCGAGCGGACGCCCGTGCCCCATTTGCTAGGGGTCGGCTAGAGGCCCGGAGGCGCGCTCCAAAAGTACCTGCGGGTGATCTGCCGGACCTGGTCCCCTTTGACGGGGTCCGAGGGCTCGATGCCTCCCTTTGATGGGATTCCGTTACAAGATTGCTCCCGCTGGTCTCGGAAATGTCCTAAGGTACCTCGGGAGCGCAGCCCGAGCCTTGGTTATGTATTGAACGTACCCAGGGTCATCCCTCGCTCTGTGTCTGAGGCGACTGTGAACCCTTCGAGGGCCAGCCTACGAACCCCTGATCAGTAATGGGCGCGGAGCCCGAGTGGCCTAAGGCGGCCGTTGAACCCTTCGAGGGGCCAGCCATCGAACCTCTGACCAGTAGTGGGTGCAGAACCTAATCGATCTGAGGCGGCCGTTGAACCCCTCCGAGGGGCCAGCCTTCGAACCTCTGATCAGTAGGGAGGCTCGGAGCCTGTTTCCTTCACGGAGAAGGGTCCTTTTCGGGGTATCCCTCTTTCCCGGTCCCTGTTGTAAGAGAGAGAAAGAGGAAAAGGAAAAGGATACGAAGTCGAATGATGTGGCGTAACTTTTTTTGACACGGTTATTATGGCGAAGGCAAAGCGTCGCTTGCTTCTCCCGCCTGAGGCGCCGCCTGTCCTGCCGCGGAGTTAATGCGACGGGGCGAGCGGTTCGCGAGGCAGTCATTGCGCGTGTGTGAGCCATTCGAGGAACGGATCACGGGCGCACCGTCTTCACGCCGCGAGAGAGGGCTCCCTCGCTGCCCCTAGATGGGACGTAAGCTTGGCTGACGACATGACCGCTGCTCTTGCTCGCCTGTCACCGCCATTACTGCCGACCCATTTTTGACCGCATTTGACCGTCGCGCTTGGCTGGCACTGCAGGGTTGCCTCGAGTCGCGGTATTGACTCCACAGTCGAGGAGGCGCGGTAGTGGCGCGAGTGGCGGTGCAGTTGCTCGCACGTAGCAACCGGCGTGCCGGTTGCATGACGCGTGGGCCTGGACCTCCATGCTGGGCGCGTTGGAGTCGAAGGGGCGCGCCCACTTGGCATGGTTGCATGCCGCCTGCATGGCTGTCCGCCCTTTCACCCGCTGGTCTGGGCGAAAGTGGAGGAGTGCTTGTAACCGCCGGGTGGTTGCATGCACCACGCGCGTGGCGGTTTGGCTTCTTCTCCCCTGGACCGGCTTGCATGACGTGTGGGACCCAGCCCCCGCACCATGGGAGGGAGAATCTTAGAGCGTGTTGGAGAAGACTCAACCCACAACGGTTGAGGGCGCAAGTGGGGAGAGTCGCCTTTAAAAGGGGGGCGACCCCCTTGGAGGGCAACCATGTCTTTCGCGCTCCCCTCATGCATCGTGCCTTTCCACCTTCCGAGCCCCCCCGGATGGGGGACGCCTGCAATCCTTCCGCCTTGTCGGAGGAGGAACGCAACTTCGTGGAAGTTGGTACCTTTCGGCCATCGTTCGGCTTCAAGGATTTTCATCGTGCAGCCCGGCTGCATCCCCTCGCCGGCGGTCACCCAAGACGGTGACCACCAGCCTCTCGGTGGGGTGGAGCAAGCCAGGCTGTGATCTTGGTCCCACCCTCAGCCCCAAGGATGTTCATCATCCTTGCTGGGGCGGAGGCCAGGCTGAGCCAGAGCTCTACCTCCCGCGCGGGCCGGCTGGTCACCTCCTCTTCCAGCTTCTGGTGGTGGAAACCATCCTCCAGCCTTGCGGAGGAGGCGTCCTCCAGCCATGCCGGGGAAGGCGAACTGTTGCTGTCCAGCTAGGATGCAACATTCCATCCTTCTCCTCGCTTTCGTGGCAAGGACGGGAGTGAGGATCTGCTGGTGCGCCTTGCCGACCATCGGCGTTGGTGGAGAGGCGGACGCCGCCGCCCGTGCTGATGTGGTGGCAGCTGGAGGAAGCCCCCCCCATTGAGGCCGTCAGCGCCGCCCACGGGCCGGCCCCCGGCTCTTTGGCTTTGATGTCTGTTTCGCGTCCCTTGAGTAGGGACGCGAACGAAAGCCTTCCGGTGGCCGCGTCCGTACTAGGATCATGGCTGCTGCTGTGGGGTTGGAACCGGAGTTCCGTTTGTAATGGCACCTTGAGTGCCAGTGTTTTGTTCATTGCGGCTGTCGAGGCCTGAACGTGTATGTATTTTCGGCACGGAGCCGTGTTTTTTCTTCGTTTCGAGCACTAAGACTCGCCTTGTCGATTATCTGAACCGCTTCACCGAGCGTGAGTTGCCTCGTGCAAAGGTGACGAGTGAGGTATCCGTATCCTAGAGGCGTAGGAGTTCCTCGGCTCAGTCGGCCTTGCTGTCCAAGGCCCCTCTTACTTAGTTAAAGGAACCCCTCGGCCGCCCTTCGATGAGCCGAAGCCAGAGGTAGCGGTGTCAGCACGGACGGAGGCAGAGTTGGCTTCGAAAAGAAGGTGTGGTTGGCCAGAGCCTGGCCGGGTTGTCCACTGGCGGAACCGACGCCAGAGTTGAGCTGCCGAGGCCACAAGCCGAGCTGATGTCTTTGGGGGACAGCTGGCCGAGGCCTCAGGGTGGCCGGCCGAGCCGCCTGCTCGGGCCGGATTCTCGAAAAAGACCCTAGCGGCGATGGCCCGGGTGTGGTGCTGATGTCGTCCTTCAGAGTGGGGGCCCTCCGACCGCGTCGCCGTCCGAGGCTAGGTCAGACCCCGCCGAAGGTGTAGTTGATGCCGAGGGTGCTGCTACCACCTTCGGCTGTCGACGTCCGAGCCTGCAGGATCAGGTTGTCTTGTAGTGTGTATGTTTTCTGCGGCCGCCGAGGCCTAAACACACCGTCGTCGTGTTGTAAAGCTGCGTTTCTTTTCCTCTTGTTTCGAGTATCCGGACTCATTTGTTGGCAACAGAATTGTTTGTGCGGGCGAGAGTTGCTTTTCACGGAAGGTGATGAGTGAGGTATCCGTATCCCGGAGGCGTAGGAATCCCTCGGCTCGGTCGGCCTTGCCGCTTACGCGCGCTCTTACTCGTCCATAGGGTTATGTTACCGACGCAGTCGAGAAGGCCCGAAAAATCATTTCGGCAGAGGAGCTCTCGAGCATGAAGACTTGTTCGGTCCGCGGAGTCACTTATCCGAGCGCGAGTTACTTATTGCAGAAGGTGATGAGTGAGGTATCCGTATCTTGGAGGCATAGGAGTCCCTCGGCTCGGTCAGCCTTGGCTGCTTACGTGTACTCCATCATTTTTAGGATCCACTTTTGAAGTAGTCGAAGAGCACGAAAGGCATTCTGGCAGAAAAGATTTTTTTCTTTTTTCGAGGAAAATTTTGACGCAGAGGGGGTTGCCCCCTTCTAGCCCCCGAGGGAGGGTCGGGCTTTGCCGAGGCAAGGCTAACCCTTCCTTGATGACCAGACTTGGTGTGTGAATGAGGTATACGAGCAACTTGAAAGCATCTTAAGGGTAGAAGCGACGTAGCTGTTGGATGTTCCAAGCGTTGCTGTAGACCTCGCCTTGGCTGTTGGCCAGCTTGTACGTTCCGGGCTTCAGAACCTTGGCGATGACGAACGGTCCTTCCCAGAGAGGCGTGAGTTTGTGCCGCCCTCGGGCGTCTTGTCGCAGCCGAAGCACCAGGTCGCCCACCTGGAGGTCTCGGGACCGACCCCCTCGGGCGTGGTAGCGTCGCAGGGACTGCTGGTACCGCGCCGAGTGTAGTAAGGCCATGTCCCGAGCCTCCTCTAGCTGGTCCAGTGAGTCTTCTCGGTTGGCTCGGTTGCTTTGGTCGGTGTAGGCCCTTGCCCTCGGGGAACCGTATTCCAAGTCTGTGGGCAAGATGGCCTCGGCCCCATAGACTAGAAAGAATGGTGTGAAGCCCGTGGCTCAGCTCGGCGTTGTTCTCAGACTCCAGACCACCGAGGGGAGTTCCTTCATCCACCGCTTGCCGAACTTGTTGAGGTCGTTGTAGATCCGAGGCTTGAGTCCTTGCAGGATCATGCCGTTAGCCCGCTCCACTTGCCCATTCGTCATGGGGTGAGCCATGGCAGCCCAGTCCACCTGGATGTGGTGATCCTCGCAGAAGTCCAGGAACTTTCTGCCGGTGAACTGGGTATCGTTGTCGGTGATGATGGAGTTCGGGACCCCAAAGCGATGGATGATGTTGGTGAAGAACGCCACCGTCTGTTCGGACCTGATGCTGTTTAGGGGTCGGACCTCGATCCACTTGGAGAATTTGTCGATGGCGACCAACAGGTGCGTGTAGATCCGGGTGCCTTCTGCAAGGGGCCAACGAGGTCCAGACCCCACACTGCAAACGGCCAGGTGATGGGTATGGTCTGCAGAGCCTAAGCGGGCAGGTGGGTCTGCCTCGCGTAGAACTGACACCCTTCGCAGGTGCGGACAATTCTAGTAGCGTCGGCCACCACCGTCGGCCAGTAGAATCCTTGTCGGAAGGCGTTTCCAACGAGGGTTCGAGGTGCTGCGTGATGGCCGCATGCCCCCGAGTGTATCTCTTGCAAGAGCTCCTGGCCTTCGGCGATGGAAATGCATCGCTGGAGGATGCCTGAGGGGCTGTGGTGGTAGAGCTCCTTCCCATCTCCCAGCAAGACGAAAGACTTGGCGCGCCGCGCCAACCGCCGAGCTTCGGCTTGGTCGAGGGGCAGCTCTCCTCGGTGGAGATATTGCAGGTACGGGGTCTGCCAGCTTTGATTAGGCGTGACCTCACTCTGTTCCCCCTCAACGCGCAGTGCCTCACCCTCGGGGGCCGAGGGTACCTCAGGCTGAGCCGAGGGTACCTCGGACCATGCCGAGGGTACCTCGGACTGAGCCGAGGATACCTCGGACGGAGCCGAAGGTGCCTCGGGCTCAGGCGTGTCCTCGGTCTTGACGGAGGGTTGATGCAGGTCTCGGGAGAATACGTCCGGGGGAACTGTTGTTCGTCCCGAGGCTATTTTAGCCAGCTCGTCCGCAGTCTTGTTGTAGCGTCGGGCGATGTGGTTGAGCTCGAGCCCGTAGAACTTGTCTTCCAGGCGCCGAACCTCATCGCAGTAGGCTTCCATCTTTGGGTCGCGGCAGTGGGAGTTCTTCATGACTTGGTCAATGACGAGCTGCGAGTCACCGCGAGCATCGAGGCATCGGACCCCTAGCTCGATGGCGATTCGCAACCCGTTTACCAGAGCCTCGTACTCTGCCACATTGTTGGACGCCGGGAAGTGGAGGCGTAGCACGTAGCGTAGGTGCTTCCCGAGGGGCGAGACGAAGAGGAGGCCTGCGTCGGCCCCCGTCTTCATCAGCAACCCGTCGAAAAACATGGTCCAGAGCTCCGGTTGGATCGGAGCCGTCGGGAGCTGGGTGTCGGCCCATTCAGCTACGAAGTCCGCCAAGACCTGGGACTTGATGGCCTTCCGAGGGGCGAACGAGATCGTCTCGCCCATGATCTCCACCGCCCACTTCGCAATTCTACCCGAGGCCTCTCGGGACTGGATGATCTCTCCCAGGGGGAAGGATGACACCACAGTCACCGGATGAGACTCGAAGTAGTGTCGCAACTTCCGTCGTGTCAGGATCACCGCGTACAGCAGCTTCTGGATTTGTGGGTAGCGGATCTTGGTCTCGGACAGTACTGAGAGCACCTAGAGGGGGGGTGAATAGGTGATCCTGTGAAACTTGAAAACTTAAGCCACAAAACATGGTTAATCGTTAGCACAATAATTGCCAAGTGGCTAAAGAGGAATCCTCAACAAAACACAATAACCAACAAGGATCAATCACAGAGATGGCACGGTGGTTATCCCGTGGTTCGGCCAAGACCAACGCTTGCCTACTCCACGTTGTGGCGTCCCAACGGACGAGGGTTGCAATCAACCCCTCTCAAGCGGTCCAAAGACCCACTTGAATACCACGGTGTTTTGTTTGCTTTACTCAATCCCGTTTGCGAGGAATCTCCACAAATTGGAGCCTCTCGCCCTTACACTTAAAGTTCACAAAGAAGCACGGAGCAAGGGAGGGATTAGCAACGCACTCAAGACAAGAAATCACAGCAACACCACGCACACAAGTCGCAATGAGAGCTCACAACACAACTCAATGAGTTCACCACTCAACTAGAGCTCTCATCGCTATCGCAAAGAATCAAAGGCGCGGAATCGATGTCTTGGTGCTTAGGAATGCTTAGGAGATGCTTGTTGTACTCCTCCATGCGCCTAGGGGTCCCTTTTATAGCCCTAAGGCAGCTAGGAGCCGTTGAGAGCAATCTTGGAAGGCTGATCTTGCCTTCTGTCGACTGGCGCACCAGACAGTCCGGTGCCCGATTTCCTTCCATAAATGGCACAGTCGACCGTTGGCAGCCAAAGAGCCGTTGGCGCACCGGACATGTCTGGTGCACACCGGACAGACCGGTGCCCGCTTCTAGTCGTTGGCTCGGCCATGTGTCCCGCGCAGATTGCGCGGCCGACCGTTGGCCCGGCCAACCGTTGGCTCACCAGACAGTCCTGTGCACACCGGACAGTCCGGTGAATTTTAGCCGTACGTCGACGATGAATTCCCGAGAGCGACGAGTTCGCCTGTGAATGGCCCACCGGACAGTCCGGTGCACACCGGACAGTCCGGTGAATTTTAGCCGTACACCGTCGTCGAAGTCCCGAGAGCAGCCACTTTGTCCAAGCCAGCCTGGCGCACCGGACACTGTCCGGTGCACCACCGGACAGTCCGGTGCTCCCAGACTGGGCAGACTTTGGCTGCTCGAGCCATCTCTTCTCCAACTCGATTTTTTCTGTTTCTAGCACTTAGACACAATACATTAGTCCATAAAACAATGTACTAAGTCTGAGAAACATACCTTTATCCTTGATTTGTACTTTGTCCACCATTTTATAATTAGGCACCTGTGTTGGGCACTAAATCACCAAAATACTTAGAAATGGCCCAAGGACACATTTCCCTTTCAATCTCCCCCTTTTTGGTGATTTATGCCAACACAACATAAAGCAAGTAGAACAAGTACAAAATCAATTCAACTAAGAACTCAAAATTGTTTTGATTCAAATTTGACATATATGGATCACTCTATGCCACCACTTGGTTTGTTTTTGCAAATCAAACTCAAATTCCTATCTCTAAGTCAAATCCACTTGTAGAGACATAAAGAGAGGTTTTCCAAAGAAATTTGATCAAGGATTTCAAAAACTCCCCCTTTTTCCCATAATCAACACTTCTCCCCACAAGAGGCCAACTTTTGACATAAGAGACAATAAAAAAAAGTTTTGTCAAACTTGTCAAACCAAAAGCTCTAATCTACTATTTTCAAAATTTCTCAAGTGGTAGCTGATCCATCTATTGCTTTGGCCTTTATTTTCTCCCCCTTTGGCATCAATCACCAAAATGGGATCAATCTTGGCCCTTTAACCCCATTGCCTCACCAAAATCTTCAAATAAGAACACAAAGGCAATAAGAATATAAAGATGAACTTGGAAAAGTTACTCTTTTCATCGGAGTGCAGTGGAAGTCTTGCATGGTCCAAGTCCACCTTTTCCCTTTCAATTCTCCTTGGAGACTAAAACAACCGAACTCAAGTACAAGGTTAGTCTCAAAGGGTCAAGTTGTAGCACAGCTCCCCCTAAATATGTGCATCACTTGCAAACAGGACTTGTGAGGTCCAGGGAGTGTTTGTACAACTTGAGCACCACAATAAGCAACAAAATGTAGAATGAACATGATCAAAGGCATAAACACATGTATGCTACAATTCAATCCAAGTTCCACGAATCTAAGATATTGAGCTCACTACGCAGCCTGTAAAAGGTCTTTTCATCTAGAGGCTTGGTAAAGATATCGGCTAGCTGGTTCTCGGTGCTAACAATAAACACTTCGATATCTCCCTTTTGCTGGTGGTCTCTCAAAAAGTGATGCCGGATGTCAATGTGCTTTGTGCGGCTGTGCTCAACAGGATTTTCCACTATTCGGATAGCACTCTCATTGTCACATAGGAGTGGGACTTTGCTCAGATTGTAGCCAAAGTCCCGGAGGGTTTGCCTCATCCAAAGTAGTTGCGCGCAACACTGTCCTGCGGCAATGTACTTGGCCTCAGCGGTGGATAGGGCAACAGAGGTTTGTTTCTTAGAGTTCCATGACACCAGGGACCTTCCTAAGAATTGGCACGTCCCTGATGTACTCTTCCTATCGACCTTACATCCAGCATAGTCAGAATCCGAGTACCCAATCAAGTCAAAGTTAGACCCCTTTGGATACCAGATCCCAAAGCAAGGCGTAGCGACTAAATATCTAAGAATTCGCTTCACAGCCACTAAGTGACACTCCTTAGGATCGGATTGAAATCTAGCACACATGCATACGCTAAGCATAATATCCGGTCTACTAGCACATAAATAAAGCAAAGAACCTATCATGGACCGGTATGCTTTTTGATCAACGGACTTACCACCTTTGTTGAGGTCGGTGTGTCCGTCGGTTCCCATCGGCGTCTTTGCGGGCTTGGCGTCCTTCATCCCAAACCTCTTTAGCAAATCTTGCGTGTACTTCGTTTGGGAGATAAAGGTGCCGTCCTTGAGTTGCTTCACTTGGAACCCAAGGAAGTAGTTCAACTCGCCCATCATCGACATCTCGAATTTCTGCGTCATCACCCTGCTAAACTCTTCACAAGACTTTTGATTAGTAGAACCAAATATTATGTCATCGACATAAATTTGGCATACAAAAAGATCACCATTGCAAGTCTTAGTAAAAAGAGTTGGATCGGCTTTCCCGACCTTGAAAGCATTAGCAATTAAAAAGTCTCTAAGGCATTCATACCATGCTCTTGGGGCTTGCTTAAGTCCATAGAGCGCCTTAGAGAGCTTACACACGTGGTCGGGGTACCGTTCATCCTCGAAGCCAGGGGGTTGCTCCACGTACACCTCCTCTTTGATCGGCCCGTTGAGGAAAGCACTCTTCACATCCATTTGGTACAACCTGAAAGAATGGTGAGCGGCATATGCTAGCAAGATACGAATTGATTCTAGCCTAGCCACAGGAGCGAATGTCTCCTCAAAGTCCAAACCTGCGACTTGGGCATAACCTTTTGCCACAAGCCGAGCCTTGTTCCTTGTCACCACCCCATGCTCGTCCTGTTTGTTGTGGAACACCCACTTGGTTCCCACAACATTTTGCTTGGGGCGAGGCACCAGTGTCCAAACTTCATTGCGCTTGAAATTGTTGAGTTCCTCCTGCATGGCCAACACCCAGTCCGGATCTAGCAAGGCCTCTTCTACCCTGAAAGGCTCAATAGAAGAGACAAAAGAGTAATGCTCACAAAAATTTACTAATATTGAACGAGTAGTTACTCCCTTGCTAATATCACCCAATATCTGGTCGACGGGATGATCCCTTTGAATCGTCGCTCGAACTTGGGTTGGAGGTGCCTGAGGTGCTTCTTCCTCTTCAACTTGAACATCCTGTGCTCCCCCTTAATCATGCGCCTCCACTTGAGGTACCCGTTCGTCATCTTGGGTTGGGGGATGCACCATAGTTGAGGAAGACGGTTGATCTTGCTCCAAATGTTCCTGAGGCCGTACATCTCCAATCGCCATGGTGCGTATCGCGGTCGTTGGAACGTCTTCTTCATCTACATCATCAAGATCAACAACTTGCTCTCTTGGAGAGCCATTAGTCTCATCAAATACAACGTCGCTAGAGACTTCAACCAAACCCGATGATTTGTTGAAGACCCTATACGCCTTTGTATTTGAATCATAACCTAATAAAAACCCTTCTACGGCTTTGGGAGCAAATTTGGAATTCCTACCCTTCTTCACTAGAATGTAGCATTTACTCCCAAATACACGAAAGTACGATACATTGGGTTTGTTACCAGTTAGCAGCTCATATGAAGTCTTCTTGAGGAGGCAGTGAAGGTAGACCCTGTTGATGGCGTGGCAAGCCGTGTTCACGGCTTCCGACCAAAAGCACTCGGGGTCTTGAACTCTCCAAGCATAGTCCTCGCCATATCTATGAGCGTCCTGTTCTTCCTCTCTACCACACCATTTTGCTGAGGTGTGTAGGGAGCAGAGAACTCGTGCTTGATCCCCTCCTCCTCAAGGAACTCCTCCACTTGAAGATTCTTGAATTCGGACCCGTTGTCGCTCCTTATCTTCTTCACCTTGAGCTCAAACTCATTTTGAGCTCTCCTTAGGAAGCGCTTGAGGGTCCCTTGGGTTTCAGACTTATCCTGCAAAAAGAACACCCAAGTGAAGCGGGAAAAGTCATCAACAATAACTAGACCATACTTACTTCCTCCTATGCTCAGATAGGCGACGGGTCTGAAGAGGTCCATATGTAGCAGCTCCAGAGGTCTTGACGTGGTCATCACATTCTTGCTGTGATGTGCTCCTCCCACTTGTTTACCTGCTTGACAAGCTGCACAAGGTCTATCTTTTTCGAAATGAACATTGGTTAGACCTATCACGTGTTCTCCCTTTAGAAGCTTGTGGAGGTTCTTCATCCCCACATGTGCTAAGCGGCGATGCCACAACCAGCCCATGCAAGTCTTAGCCATTAAGCATGCATCTAGACCGGCCTCTTCTTTTGCAAAATCAACTAAGTAAAGTTTGCCGTCTAGTACACCCTTAAAAGCTAGTGAACCATCACATCTTCTAAAGACAGACACATCTACATTTGTAAATAAACAGTTATATCCCATATTACATAATTGACTAACAGATAGTAAATTATATCCAAGACTCTCCACTAAAAACACATTAGAGATAGAATGCTCATTTGATATTGCAATCTTGCCTAAACCTTTCACCTTGCCTTGGTTCCCATCACCGAATATGATTGAATCTTGGGAGTCCTTATTCTTGACGTAGGAGGTGAACATCTTCTTCTCCCCCGTCATATGGTTTGTGCATCCGCTGTCGATAATCCAGCTTGAACCCCCGGATGCATAAACCTTCAAGGCAAATTTAGGCTTGGGTCTTAGGTACCCAACTCTTGTTGGGTCCTACAAGGTTAGTCACAATTTCCTTAGGGACCCAAATGCAAGTTTTATCGCCCTTGCATTTTGCCCCTAACTTCCTAGCAACTATCTTCCTATCCTTTCTACAAATAGCAAAGGAAGCATTCAAAGCATGATAAATTGTAGAGGGACCATTCATAACTTTCCTAGGAGCATGAGCAAAATTCTTTCTAGGCACATGATGAATATTTTTCCTAGGCATATCTCTACAGTGCATATAGGAAGAACTAGAAGCATACATAGCATAAGAATCATAGGCATGTGAATCAAAAGCATTACAACTCCTATGAGACTGTCTTCTATTATTGTACATAAAAGCATGGTTCTTTTTAGTACTATTTGCCATAGGGGCCTTCCCTTTCTCCTTGGCGGAGATGGGAGCCTTATGGCTTGTTAAGTCCTTGGCTTCCCTCTTGAAGCCAAGTCCATCCTTAATTGAGGGGTGTCTACCAATCGTGTAGGCATCCCTTGCAAATTTTAGCTTATCGAAATCACTTTTGATAGTCTTAAGTTGGGCATTAAGACTAGCTACTTCATCATTTAATCTCGAAATTGAAACTAGGTGTCCATTACAGGCATCAATATCAAAATCCTTACACCTAGTGCAAATCATAACATGTTCTACACAAGAATTAGATTTATTTGCTACTTCTAATTTAGCATTTAAATCATTGTTAACACTTTGTAAAGTAGAAATGGTTTCATGACACGTAGATAGTTCATAAGAAAGCATTTCATTTCTTTTAACTTCTAAAGCATAGGATTTTTGTGCCTCTACAAATTTGTCATGTTCATCATACAACAAATCCTCTTGCTTTTCTAAAAGCCTATCCTTTTCATTCAAGGCATCAATCAATTCATTGATTTTATCAATTTTATTTCTATCCAATCCCTTGAACAAGCTAGAGTAATCTATTTCCTCATCACTAGATTCGTCTTCACTTGAAGAAGCATAAGTAGAGTCTCGAGTACATACCTTCTTCTCCCTTGCCATGAGGCATGTGTGACACTCGTTGGGGAAGAGGGATGACTTGTTGAAGGAGGTGGCGGCGAGTCCTTCATTGTCGGTGTCGGATGAGGAGCAGTCCGAATCCCACTCCTTGCCAAGATGAGCCTCGCCCTTTGCCTTCTTATAATTCTTCTTCTTCTCCCTCTTGTTCCCTTGGTCCTGATCACTATCATTGTCGGGACAGTTAGCAATAAAATGACCAAGCTTACCGCATTTGAAGCATGAGCGCTTCCCCTTGGCTTTGGTCTTGCTTGGCTATCCCTTGTGACCTTTAAGCACCGTCTTGAATCTTTTGATGATGAGGGCCATCTCTTCATCATTAAGTCCGGCTACCTCATTTTGTGCCACCATACTAGGTAGCGCCTCCTTGCTTCTTGTTGCCTTGAGAGCAAGGGGTTGCGGCTCATTGATCGGACCATTCAAGGCGTTGTCCACGTACCTCGCCTCCTTGATCATCATCCGCCCGCTAACGAATTTTCCAAGGACTTCTTCGGGCGACATTTTGGTGTACCTAGGATTCTCACGAATATTATTTACCAAATGAGGATCAAGAACGGTAAAGGACCTTAGCATCAGTCGGACGACGTCGTGGTCCGTCCATCGCGTGCTTCTGTAGCTCCTTATTTTGTTGATAAGGGTCTTGAGCCGGTTGTATGTTTGTGTCGGCTCCTCGCCCCTTATCATCGCGAACCGTCCAAGCTCGCCCTCCACCAACTCCATCTTGGTGAGCAAGGTGACGTCGTTCCCCTCATGAGAAATCTTGAGGGTGTCCCAGATCTGCTTGGCGTTATCCAAGCCGCTCACTTTGTGGTATTCATCCCTGCACAATGAAGCTAGAAGAACAGTAGTAGCTTGTGCATTCTTATGAATTTGTTCATTAATGATCATGGGACTATCCGAACTATCAAAGTGCATTCCACTTTCTACAATCTCCCATATACTAGGATGGAGAGAGAATAGGTGACTACGCATTTTGTGGCTCCAAAATCCGTAGTCCTCTCCATCAAAGTGTGGAGGCTTGCCGAGAGGAATGGAGAGCAAATGTGAATTTGAACTTTGCGGAATACGAGAGTAGTCAAAAGAAAAGTTTGAATTAACCGGTTTCCTTCTCTCGTAGTCGTTGTGGTCGTCGTCCTTTTGGGAAGAGGTAGACTCATCGCTGTCGTCATAGTAGACGATCTCCTTGATGCGCCTTGTCTTCTTCTTCTTCCCTTCCTTCCGTCTATGGCCCGAGCCGGAGTCGGTAGGCTTGTCGTCCTTCGGCTCGTTGACGAAGGATTCCTTCTCTTTGTCGTTGATCACGATTCCCTTCCCCTTAGGATCCATCTCTTTGGGCGGTTAGTCCCTTTGTGAAGAGAACGGCTCTGATACCAATTGAGAGCACCTAGAGGGGGGTGAATAGGTGATCCTGTGAAACTTGAAAACTTAAGCCACAAAACTTGGTTAATCGTTAGCACAATAATTGCCAAGTGGCTAAAGAGGAATCCTCAACAAAACACAATAACCAACAAGGATCAATCACAGAGATGGCACGGTGGTTATCCCGTGGTTCGGCCAAGACCAACGCTTGCCTACTCCATGTTGTGGCGTCCCAATGGACGAGGGTTGCAATCAACCCCTCTCAAGCGGTCCAAAGACCCACTTGAATACCACGGTGTTTTGTTTGCTTTACTCAATCCCGTTTGCGAGGAATCTCCACAAATTGGAGCCTCTCGCCCTTACACTTAAAGTTCACAAAGAAGCACGGAGCAAGGGAGGGATTAGCAACGCACTCAAGACAAGAAATCACAGCAACACCACGCACACAAGTCGCAATGAGAGCTCACAACACAACTCAATGAGTTCACCACTCAACTAGAGCTCTAATCGCTATCGCAAAGAATCAAAGGCGCGGAATCGATGTCTTGGTGCTTAGGAATGCTTAGGAGATGCTTGTTGTACTCCTCCATGCGCCTAGGGGTCCCTTTTATAGCCCCAAGGCAGCTAGGAGCCGTTGAGAGCAATCTTGGAAGGCTGATCTTGCCTTCTGTCGACTGGCGCACCGGACAGTCCGGTGCACACCGGACACTGTCCGGTGCCCGATTTCCTTCCATAAATGGCACAGTCGACTGTTGGCAGCCAAAGAGCCGTTGGCGCACCGGACATGTCCGGTGCACACCGGACAGACCGGTGCCCGCTTCTAGCCGTTGGCTCGGCCACGTGTCTCGCGCAGATTGCGCGGCCGATCGTTGGCCCGGCCGACCGTTGGCTCACCGGACAGTCCGGTGCACACCGGACAGTCCGGTGAATTTTAGCCGTACGTCGACGATGAATTCCCGAGAGCGACGAGTTCGCCTGTGAATGGCCCACCAGACAGTCCGGTGCACACCGGACAGTCCGGTGAATTTTAGCTGTACACCGCCGTCAAAGTCCCGAGAGCAGCCACTTTGTCCAAGCCAGCCTGGCGCACCAGACAGTCCGGTGCTCCCAGACTGGGCAGACTTTGGCTGCTCGAGCCATCTCTTCTCCAACTCGATTTTTTCTGTTTCCAGCACTTAGACACAATACATTAGTCCATAAAACAATGTACTAAGTCTGAGAAACATACCTTTATCCTTGATTTGTACTTTGTCCACCATTTTATAATTAGGCACCTGTGTTGGGCACTAAATCACCAAAATACTTAGAAATGGCCCAAGGGCACATTTCCCTTTCAAGTACCTCACTGATGAAGTAGACTGGCCTCTGGATGGGCAATGCATGCCCTTCTTCTCGTCTCTCAACCACGATCGCGGTGCTAACCACCTGGGTGGTTGCGGCGACGTAGATCAAGAGGGCTTCTTTGGCAGCGGGGGGCACCAAGATGGGCGCGTTCGTGAGGAGCGCCTTCAGGTTCCCGAGGGCTTCCTCGGCCTCGGGAGTCCAAGCGAAGCACTCGGCCTTCCTTAAAAGGCGGTACAGAGGCAGACCTCTTTCGCCGAGCCGCGAGACATCCCATGACCCTCTGTACGCCTTTCAAGTCCTTGATTGGCCCCATGCTGGTGATGGCTGCAATCTTCTCCGGGTTGGCTTCGATGCGCCGCTCGGAGACGATGAACCCCAAGAGCATGCCTCGGGGGACCCCGAAGACACACTTTTCGGGATTAAGCTTCACGCCTTTCGCCTTGAGACATCGGAATGTCGCTTCAAGGTCGGAAAGGAGGTCGGAGGCCTTCCTCGTCTGGACTACGATGTCATCGATGTAGGCCTCGACCGTTCGGCCGATGTGTTCGCCAAACACATGGTTCATGCATCGCTGGTACGTTGCCCCCGCATTCCTCAAACCAAACGGCATTGTAACATAGCAGTACATGCCGAAGGGTGTGATGAATGAAGTCGCGAGCTGGTCGGACTCTTTCATCCTGATCTGGTGATACCCTGAGTAGGCATCGAGGAAAGACAGGGTTTCGCACCCAGCAGTGGAATCCACGATCTGATCGATGCGAGGCAGAGGGTAGGGAACTTTCGGACATGCTTTGTTAAGAAGGTGTAGTCTACACACATCCACCATTTCCCCCCTTTCTTTCTCACAAGCACAGGGTTGGCAAGCCATTCGGGATGGAATACCTCTTTGATGAACCCTGCCGCCAGTAGCTTGTGGATCTCCTCGCCTATGGCCCTGCGCTTTTCTTCGTCGAATCGGCGCAGAGGTTGCTTCACGGGTCGGGCCCCAGCTCGAATATCCAGAGAGTGCTCGGCGACTTCCCTCGGTATGCCAGGCATGTCCGAGGGACTCCACGCGAAAACGTCGGCGTTTGCGCGGAGAAAGTCGACGAGCACTGCTTCCTATTTGGGGTCGAGCTCGGAACCGATCCGGATCTGCTTGGAGGCGTCGTTGTAGGGGTCGAGAGGGACGGACTTGACCGTCTCCGCTGGTTCGAAGTTGCCGGCGTGGCGCTTCACGTTGGGCGCCTCCCTAGAGAGGCTCTCCAGGTCAGCGATGAGGGCCTCGGATTCGGCGAGGGCCTCGGCGTACTCCACGCACTCCACATCGCATTCGTACGCGTGTCGGTATGTGGGCCCGACGGTGATGACCCCGTTGGGGCCCGACATCTTGAGCTTGAGGTAGGTGTAGTTGGGGACGGCCATGAACTTGGCGTAGCATGGCCTCCCCAGCACTGCGTGGTAGGTTCCTCGAAACCCGACCACTTCGAACGTGAGGGTCTCCTTTCGAAAGTTGGAGGGCGTCCCGAAGCAGACGGGTAGGTCGAGTTGTCCGAGGGGTTGAACGCGCTTCCCGAGGACGATCCCGTGGAAAGGCGCAGCACCCGTCCGGACCGAGGACAGATCGATCCGCAGAAGCCCGAGGGTCTCGGCGTAGATGATGTTGAGGCCGCTGCCTCCGTCCCTGAGGACCTTGGTGAGCCTGACGTTGCCGATGATGGGGTCGACAACGAGTGGGTATCTCCCCGGGCCCTGCACGTAGTCTGGATGGTCGGCCTGGTCAAAGGTGATGGGCTTGTCAGACTAGTCTAGGTAGACTGGCGCCGCCACCTTTACCGAGCAGACCTCCTGACGCTCTTGCTTGCGGTGCCGAGCCGAGGCGTTCGCCACCTGCCCGCCGTAGATCATGAAGCAGTCGCGGACCTTGGGGAACCCTCCTGCCTTGTGATCTTCCTCCTTTGCGTCGTCGAGGGCCTTGCCACCCTCCGCGGGTGGCCCGGCCTTGTGGAAGTGTCGTCGAAGCATGGCACACTCCTCAAGGGTGTGCTTGACGGGCCCCTGATGATAGGGGCACGGCTCCTTGAGCATCTTGTCGAAGAGGTTGGCACCTCCGGGAGGTTTCCGAGGGTTCTTGTACTCGGTGGCGGCGACAAGGTCCGCGTCGGCGGTGTTGTGTTTCGCTTGCGACTTCTTCTTGCCCTTCTTCTTGGCGCCGCGCTGAGTTGACGCCTCGGGAGCATCTTCCGGTGGGCGGCCCTGGGGCTGCTTGTCCTTCCGGAAAATGGCCTCAACCGCCTCCTGGCTAGAGGCGAACTTGGTGGCGATGTCCATCAGCTCGCTCGCCATGGTGGGGGTCTTGCGACCCAGCTTGCTCACCAGGTCGCGGCAGGTGGTGCCGGCGAGGAACAAGCCGATGACATCTGAATCGGTGACGTTGGGTAGCTCTGTGCGCTGCTTCGAGAATCGCCAGATGTAGTCCCGGAGAGACTCTCCCGGCTGCTGGCGGCAGCTTCGGAGATCCCAGGAGTTCACAGGGCGCACGTACATGCCCTGGAAATTGCCGGCGAAGGCTTGGACCAGGTCGTCCCAGTTGGAGATCCGCCCCGGGGGCAGGTGCTCCAGCTAGGCTCGAGCGGTGTCGGAGAGGAACAGGGGGAGGTTGCGGATGATGAGGTTATCATCGTCCGTTCCACCCAGTTGGCAGGCCAGCCGATAGTCCGCGAGCCACAGTTCCAGTCTCGTCTCCCCCGAGTACTTTGTGATAGTAGTCGGGGTTCGGAACCAGGTCGGAAACGGTGCCCGTCGTATGGCGTGGCTGAAAGCCTGCGGGCCGGGTGGTTCGGGCGAAGGACTCCGATCCTCCCCGCTGTCGTAGCGTCCCCCACGCCTGGGGTGGTAGCCTCGGTGCGCCCTGTCGTCGAGGTGGGCCCGACGGCTGTGATGATGGCGCTCGTTGCCGAGGCGACCCGGGGCCACAGGCGCTGTGTTGCGCGTGCGCACGGAGTGGACCGAGGCTTCCCGCATGAATCGGGAAGTCGCGGCGCGATGTTCCGAGGGGAACCCCTGCCTTCGGGAGGCAGAGCTTTCGGCCCGTCGGACCGCGGTGTCCTCTAGGAGATTCTTGAGCTCTCCCTGGATACGCCGCCCCTCGGTGGTTGATGGCTCCAGCATCGCGCAGAGGAGTATTGCCGCTGCAGCCAGGTTCTGGCCGACTCCACTGGAATCCGGCGGCGGCCTCACCCTGACGTCGTCGGCGATGCGGTGCTAGATGTCCTGGGGGAGATGACGCGCTTCTCCGGCCGGGGGTTGGACCGCCCATTCCTGCCCGATGTCCCGGCGGATCGGCACAAGCGTTCCTGCTCCCTCGTCAAGCCTGGCCTGCCTCTCGTGGATTTGCTTGAGCTGTGGGTCAGGACCCCCCGCCGGGACGGGGACCATAGCTAGCTCCCGAAGGATGTCAACGCGAGGCACGGGCCTAGGGGATCACCGTTTTCCAGCATACCAAGATGGTTGCCTTCGCCGGGACCCCCTAGATCGACGTGGAAACATTCACGACTTGGTCGCGGTCCTCGTTGTCGAGGCTGCGGCTGCCGTCAGAACAGTCGGAAAGGCAGTAGTCACATGCGGTCATGAAGTCCCGCACGGCACTGGGGTTACCAAGTCTGGAGAAATCCCAACAGAGGTCGGGCTCGCCATCTTCCTCGGACCCCGAGGGCTCGTAGGTCGAGTCGGTCGTCAGTCGGTCCCAGGGTGACCGCACACGATACCCCAGAGGGTTTGGACTCGCCTCTAAGAGAGTGCTCACCGAAGCGGAGTCGCTTGGTGGGTCGAGGCCGAATCCAAAAGACGCGAGATGGGAATCGGTCGGTACCTTTCGGTCGACGGGCGGTGACGAGGTCGCGTCTGGGACTGACTGCACCGTTGTCTCAGGTACGAGGGTGACGCCCAGCAAGTCCTTCGCGAGCGTGCTGGCGTCGTGCGTTTGCTTGAGATTGGCGTGTTGCGGGGAGGCGGCGCTCGTCTTCGTCTCAGACGCGAGATCGATGCCCGACGCGCCCTCCGTTGGGGCGCCGGCGCCGTCGACTCGCTCGACAGCCAACGAGGTGCCGCTTCCCGCTTGGCCTTGGTTGCCCCACCCCCTCCTCCGTCGACGGGGGAGGGGACGGGACAAGCCCGAATGTCATCCTTCCACCACGTGGGGAAGGCGTCGTCGATTTCCCCGCCGGCGAGCGGGTTGTCGACCGCCATTGTCGTTGTCGCGCGGCGGGGGAAGGGGTATCGTGTCGTAGCTGCCGTCGAGGGACATGAACTCAAGATTCCCGAAACGAAGCACCGTCCCGGGCCAGAAAGGTTGCTGGAGACTGCCCATCTGGAGCTTGACGGGAAGCTGTTCGTCAACACGCAGCAGGCCCCTACCTGGCGCGCCAACTGTCGGTGTTTCGAAACCCGGGGGGTCCCTGAACCGACGAGTGAATTGTCGCCGCGTGCCCCAGCCCAGATGGGTCGATGCGAGGCGGAACGCGAAGGGGGGAAAGGAAGCAGCCGGAGGGAGGCAGGCGTGAGAGAGTGGATCCCGCGGCCTTCGTGTTAGCCCCGCGCCTGAGTCGGGTGCGCTTGCAGTAGGGGGATACAAGCGTCCACGCGGGAGTGGGAGCGAGCGGCCTTGCGCGAGCGCCGTCCTGTCCTTCTCCGCGTGGGCCAACCCTCTGTAAGAGGGCCCTGGTCCTCCCTTTTATAGGCGTAAGGAGAGGATCTAGGTGTACAATGGGGAGTGTAGCAATGTGCTAACGTGTCTAGCGGTGGAGAGCTAGCGCCCTAAGTACATGCTATCGTGGCAGCCGGAGAGGTCTTGGCCCCAGTTCGCGTGGTGTCGTGGCCGTCGAAGGAGTGCTGGAGCCTGGCGGGAGGACAGTTGTTGGGGCTGTCGAGTCCTTGCTGACGTCCTCTTGCTTCCGTAAGGGGGCTGAGAGCCGCCGTCGTCACAGGGCATGCGGGGCGCCATCATTACTCGCATGGTGGAGCGAGCCAGATGGGACGCCGGTCTGGTTCCCCGTAGCCCGAGTCAGCTCGGGGTAGGGTAATGATGGCGCTTCCTGTTGACGTGGTCGGTCCGTGCCTTAGGCTGGGCGAGGTGGAGGCTCCTCCGAGGTCGAGGCCGAGGTTGAGCCCCCGGGTCGGGCGAGGCGGAGTTCGTCGTCTTCCGGGGTTGAGCCCATGTCCGAGCCCTGGGGTCGGGCGAGGCGGAGTTCGTCGTCTTCTGGGGTTGAGCCCATGTCCGAGCCCTGGGGTCGGGCAAGGCGGAGTTCGCCGTCTTCCGGGGCTAAGCCCGAGTCCGAGCCCTGGGTCGGGCGGAGCGGAGTTCGCCGTCTTCCGGGGCTGAGCCCGAGTCCGAGCCCTGGGTCGGGCGGAGCGGAGTTCATCGTCTTCCGGGGCTGAGCCCGAGTCCGAGCCCTGGGGTCGGGCGAGGCGGAGTTTCCTATGATGCCCGAGGCCGGCCTTGGCTGCTGTCAGCCTCACTCTGTCGGGTGGCTTAGCAGTCGGAGCGGCGCAGGCGGCGCTGTCCTCTTGTCAGACCAGTCAGTAGAGCGGCGAAGTGACTGCGGTCACTTTGGCTCTGTCGACTGGAGGGCGCGCGTCAGGATAAAGGTGTCAGGCCACCTTTGCATTAAATGCCCCTGCGATTTGGTCGGTCGGCGTGGCGATGTGGCCAAGGTTGCTTCTCGGTGAAGACTGGGCCTCGGGCGAGCCGATAGTGTGCCCGTTGCTGGAGGGGGGTCCTTGGGCGAGATGTAGGTTCTCCGGGGTCGGCTTCCCTTGCCCGAGGCTAGGCTCGGGCGAGGCACGATCATGTCCCTTGAATGGACCGATCCTTGACTTAATCGCACCCATCAGGCCTTTGCAGCTTTGTGCTGATGGGGGTTACCAGCTGAGATTTAGGGGTCTTGAGGGTACCCCTAATTATGGTCCCCGACACTTGGAGTTGGCGTGTTGCGGGGAAACGGCGCTCGTCTTCGTCTCAGACGTGAGGTCGATGCCCGACGTGTCCCCCGTCGGAGCGTCGGCACCGTCGACTCACTCGACAGCCAACGAGGTGCCGCCTCCTGCTTGGCCACGGTTGCCCCGCCTCCTCCTCCATCGGCAGGGGAGGTGACGGGACAAACTCGGATGTTGTTCTTCCGCCGCGTGGGGAAGACGTCGTTGATTCCGCCGCCGGCGGGCGGGTTGTCGGCCGCCATTGTCGCTGTCGCGCGGCGGAGGAAGGAGTATCATGTCGTAGCTGTCGTCGAGGGACATGAACTCAAGACTCCCGAAACGGAGCACCGTCCCGGGTTGGAAAGGTTGCTGGAGACTACCCATCTGGAGCTTGACGGGAAGCTATTTGTCAACACGCAGCAGGCCCCTACCTGGCGCGCCAACTGTCGGCGTTTCGACCCCGGGGGGACCCTAGACCGACGAGTAAATTGTTGCCGCGTGTCCCAGCCCAGATGGGTCGGCGCGAGACGGAGCACGAAGGGGGGAGAAGAGAGGAAAAGGGGTAACCCGCGGCCTCTGTGTTGTCCTGCGCCCAGGTCGGGTGCGCTTGCAGTAGGGGGTTACAAGCGTCCACATGGGGGGAGAGCGAGGGACTCTACGCGTCGTCCCGTCCTCCCGTGCGGCCAATCTTCTCGTAAAAGAGCCCTGGACCTTCCTTTTATAGGCGTAAGGAGAGGGTCCAGGTGTACAATGGGGGGAGTAGCAGTGTGCCATCGTGTCTAGCAGAGAGGAGCTAGTGCCCTAAGTACATGCCGTCGTGGCAGCCAGAGAGGTTTCGTCACCCTGTTCATGTGATGTCGTGGCCGTCGGAGGAGCATTGGAGCCTTGCGGAAGGACAGCTGTCGGGGCTGTCGAGTCCTTGCTGACGTCTCCTTGCTTCCGTAAGGGGCTGAGAGCCGCCGTCGTCATGGGGCACGTGGGGCGCCATCATTATTTGTTTACCGGGGCGAGCCAGATGGGACACCGGTCTTGTTCCCCGTAGCCTGAGCTAGCTAGGGGTAGGGTAATGATGGCCCCCCCTGTGACGTGGTCGGTCCGAGCCCTAGGTCGGGCGAGGCGAAGGCTCCTCCGAGGTCGGGGTCGAGTCTGTCTTCCGAGGTCGAGGTCGAGTCCGAGCCCCGGGTCGGGCGAGGCGGAGACTGTCGTCCGAGGCCAAGGCCGAGTCCGAGCCCTGGGGTCGGGCGAGGCGGAGTTCGTCGTCTTCCGGGGCCGAGCCCGAGTCCGAGCCCTGGGGTCGGGTGAGGCAGAGTTCGTCGTCTTCCGGGGCCGAGCCCGAGTCCGAGCCCTAGGGTCGGGCGAGGCGGAGTTCGTCGTCTTCCGAGGCCGAGCCCGAGTCCGAGCCCTAGGTTCGGGCGAGGCGGAGTTCGTCGTCTTCCGGGGTCGAGCCCGAGTCCGAGCCCTGGGGTCGGGCGAGGCGGAGCTTCCTATGGCGTCCGAGGCTGGACTTGGCTGTTGTTAGCCTCACTCTATCGAGCGCCACAGCAGTCGGAGCGGTGCAGGCGGCGCTGTCTTCCTGTCAGGTCGGTCAGTGGAGCGGCGAAGTGACTGCGGTCACTTTGGCTCTGTCGACTGATGAGCGCGCGTCAGGATAAGGTGTCAGGCCATCCTTGCATTAAATGCTCCTGCGATACGGTCGGTCGGCGTGGCGATCTGGCCAAGGTTGCTTCTTGGCGAAGACCGGGCCTCGGGCGAGCCGAAGGTGTGTTCGTTTCCTGAGGGGGCCCTCGGGCGAGACGTGAATCCTCCGGGGTCGGCTGCCTTTGCCCGAGGCTGGGCTCGGGCGAGGCGAGATCGTGTCCCTTGAGTGGACCGAGCCTTGACTTAATCGCACCCATCAGGCCTTTGCAGCTTTGTGCTGATGGGGGTTACCAGCTGAGATTAGGAGTCTTGGGGGTACCCCTAATTATGGTCCCCGACAATAGGTCTGAGGACACTTGCCTTCACTAGGTTGTTGCTCAAGAAGGTCTTCGGTAACACACACAGGAACCACGGGCTACTCATTGTCTAAACAAAGCAAACATACATTCATTACATTTGGAAAGTATAAATGAACAACACACCAAACATGTACAATCAAGTATATACTAGTTTGACAAGACATTATGAACATACAAGGGTAGACTTAAATGCTTGGGTTTAATATGATTAGAGATCAGTGATTCACTAGATATTATGGACTATATTGTTTAGTGCTACTAAATTTTAGTGAGACACAAAATTATACTAGGGATCAATTCATGCACAACGTTTCATTAATTTCACAAAATTAAACATCTAAGTGCCATTAGTATTTCCTTTTTTATTTATTCTCTTAAATAAATAAACCAATTCATAAACTAACCAATAGCTTAGACCAAAATTTGGAGTACACAAACTGTAGATGAACATAATTTATTTGAACAAAGAATCTTCCTATAAGCATTTTGCAATTTGAACCACTAAATTTGGAGTTCATATGAAAAAGATACGAAATAAACAAGTTTTGAAGTTTAAAATATGAAATTAAGCCTAATTATGTGATTATTTAAAAGCCTAGGGTTCAATCTACAAGATTTCAGGGGTCTGCATGCGAAAACCAGGGACGACGGGTTGATTCCAAACAAATCGAGGGTCTCTTATGCAAAACTGCCACGCGAAGGGGTATCGCGTACTCTGGACCACACGATCCCGAGTGGACGGCCGAGATTAGATCTCGCGGTCGAGCGCACGGGCGCTGGCGCGCGGCAAGCACTGACAGGTCGGCTCAGGGTGTCAGCGACCCAGGGTAGGGCTGACAGGTCGGGCCCAGCGGCAGGGACACGGGTGAGGGGAGCGGGGCTAAGCAGTTGGATCTGCATCGGACGATTCAGATTAGATCTATTCTAATTAAATCCAGACCGCCAGTCTCGGATGGATGCCCGAGATCCAACGGCCGGCGACCGGTCATGGGCACGGTGGCGCCACTCGACCCCATGGCGAAGTCTTGCCGGAGACAAAGGGGATGGCCATGACGGGGCTCTAGGGGTATGGGGAAAGGCTCAGGCGCGTTCAAGGGGACATGGCGGACCCGACCGTGGGCACCACACCGGCATGGGGGCACCAGAGAGCGCGGAACAAGGTGAGGCAGGCTCCGGCTGCGCAAGAAATCACTCCAGTGAGCGCTGACCGGGCAAACTAGAGGGGAAAAAGGCGAACCAAGGGGTGCCCCGAGCTGCGGGGGTGCGGCGGAGCTTACCGAGGGAACAGGCGCGACGCGGACTCAACGACGGTCGCGGAACGATGGCGGTCTTTGGTGAGCGGCAGCGGAGCTTGTTTGGTTGCGTGCGTAGCGCGAGAGAGGGGGCGAGAGAGCTCGATTGAAGGCGCAAGTGGGCAGGGGGATGTGGGCGAGCGGGGCACAGGGTTAAAGGGGTGAGGGCGTGCCGAGGTGGCCGGAGAACGCGCGGACGTGGGCGCGTCCATGGCAGGGGACATGGGAGAGAGGTTAGGGACGGGATGACGGGTGGGGTCCGCGAGGCACAGAGAGAGAGAGCACGCACGTGCGAAAAGAAATGACGCTGACAGGTCGGCCCCACAGAGCAGCGAGAGGGGGAGAGGAAGAGAACAGGTGCGCAGGCGCGGGCGCCGACAGGCGGGGTCCGCCTGTTAGGGACCGAGGGCACGCGGACACGTGCGCGGGGGGCTGGGCCTGATGGACCGACTTGGGCTGAATTGGCTTTTCCATTTTCCAGGGAATTTCTAATTGCTTTCCTATTTATTTTCTCTAGGGTTTTCAATTCAAATTCAAATCAAGTTTCAAATTCAAACCAAATCAAACATGTGCAACAATTCAAAGAATATTTGGAGCTCTACATGTTGTAACATTTCATGACTCATATTGTTTTGAAAAAATAAAATAATTAATCCCTCACTAATTAAGCTAAATCTACCCAAAAGAAATGGAGAGAGAGAAACTAGAGAGAGAGAAGAGTAACACCTGAATTTGGTTGGTAATTAGAAAGAAATTTATACCCCCAAATTCAGGGTGTTAGAGACCTACCCCCTTAAAAGAATCTCGCCCTTGAGATTCAGGGCTGACGAGCAAAGAGTTCAGGGTACTTCGCTCTTAGATCATCTTCTCTTTCCCAGGTTGCTTCTTCTTCTGAGTGATGGCCCCATTTGACTTTGCACATCTAGATAGTGCTCCTCTGAGTGACCCGATCTGCCGTCTCCAGAATTTGAGTTGGCTTCTCAATATGCGTCAGATCTTCTTGAACTTCAAGGTCCTCCATTGGCAACTGCTCTTCTGGTACTCGCAAGCATTCCTTTAGCTGAGACACATGGAACACATCGTGCACGGCGGACAGATTTTCTGGTAAGCTGAGTTGATATGCCACTTCTCCACGTCTTGCTTGAATCCGGTACGGTCCGATATATCGAGGTGCTAGCTTGCCTTTGGCTCCAAACCATTTGGTTCCTCTGATGGGTGACACTTTCAAATAGACATAATCTCCCACTTCAAAACTCAGTTCTCTCCTTCGGGTGTCAGCATAACTTTGCTATCTGGACTGTGCTATCTTCAGATTCTCTCGAACCATTTTGATGTTTTCTTCAGCCTCATGCAAAATATCTGGACCGAACACCTGCCTTTCATTAGGTTGGTCCCAATGCAACGGAGTTCTGCAATTCCTCCCATAGAGTGCTTGAAATGGTGACATCTTTAGATTGACCTGAGAACTTTTTCTGCTCAGAGCGTCTGCAACCAGGTTTGCTTTGCATGGGTGATAATGTATCTCTAGCTCATAGTCTTTGATTAACTTGAGCCATCTTTGCTGCCTCATGTTTAGCTCTGACTGAGTAAATATGTACTTGAGACTCTTGTTATCCATGTAGATACCACACTTCTGTCCATATAAATAGTGTCTCTAGGTCTTCAGTGCACGAACAACTGTTGCTAACTCCAGATCATGAGTGGGGTAATTATTCTCATGAACCTTCAACTGTCGGGACGAGTATGCCACTACTTTCCCTTCCTGCATTAACACACATCCCAGTTCGGTGTACGAAGCATCACAATATACTAAAAATGGCTTGTGAACATATGGTAAAACCAATACTGGTGCTGTTGTCAACTTCTGCTTCAACATTTCAAATGATTCTTGGCACGCAGCGGTCCACTTGAACTCAACCTTCTGTGCCAGCACGACTGTCATTGGCCTGGCAATCTTGGAGAAACCTTCAATGAAATGCCGATAGTAATCGGCCATTCCAATGAAACTCTTGATTCCTCGGACACCTTTTGGTGCTTTCCAGTCCAGAATCGTTGTTACCTTCTTTGGATCCATAGCTATTCCATCTCGGTTTATGATATGACCCAAGAACAGAACTTCATTGATTCAGAACTCGCACTTGCTAAGCTTGGCGTACAACTGACAATCTCATAGCCTCTAAAGTACTTTCCTCAAGTGCTCCTCATGCTCTTGTTCATTCTGGGAGTATACAAGAATATCATCAATGAACACCACTACGAGCAGGTCGAGGTAGTCCATGAACACACTGTTCATCAGGTACATGAAGTAAGCTGGTGCATTCGTCAAATTGAATGACATGACCATGATCTCATATAGTCCATACTTGGTGATGAATGTGGTCTTCGATATATCTGAAGGTCGGATTCTGAGCTGATGGTAACCTGACCTCATATCTATCTTTGAGAACACACAGGCTCCTCTCAACTGATCAAATAGATCTTCAATTCGGGGCAGGGGGTACTTGTTCTTGACAGTGACTTCATTCAAAGCTCTATAATCAATGCACATCCTCTTTGTACTGTGACACCCCAGGTGTCAATTTCGCGTTATGCCGGGAGATTTATCCTAATCTCGGATGCTCAGTGAAAATCTCTATTTCTCACTCGCGTGTGTCTCTGATTATCCAGACTATTCATTCTCATTTCACTGAATTCATAAGTATTCAGTCTCATAGAAGGCCAAATTTGGAGCCTATTAAAACTTTTATTTCTCGGCACGAATGCAAACTCGATAGTCAATCTCGATTTATAAATCTCATCCAAAGCTCGTTCAATCAAACTCTCGATGACTGTTATTTGATCTGAGCCCGAGTCTGATTCCTCGACCTTCGATCTATGTCTGACTATTTTATCCGAGTCCGTACTCTCAAACAGAATACTCAATATGTCGTCCTCTAATAAATTCTTATCTGACTCGGCTTAATACCTCTGTGTCCGGTCCAATTCCAAAAAAATCAACATCGGCGATGATTTTAAATGTCACGATTTATCTCTTTCAATCATAAATCCGAAAGCCAGTCACATCTTAAGACAATTTATTTTCAAATCTTGCATAGTGAATTATTTTCGAGCAAAGTCAAATCAAACTCTCGGCCGAGTTAATCGCGCAATCGTCCGTTCGTCCGAACTCTAGTTCACTCTGTTTTGCGTACAGACGAATTCCGCAGGAGCATTTTTATTCCGGAAAATATTTTAGCGCAGCCTGATTTAGCGTTTTGGGCCAGCCCAACCCAGCCCATTTGGAACCCTAACCCTAGGACTCCTCTATAAATAGAAGTGCCTCCCCTTGCAAATGGGAAAAATTGCATCTACCCCCCTAGCCGCCACTCTCTCTTCTCCCCTTTCTTTTTCTCTCACGCACAGCCTTCTTCTTTCTCTGTCCTGGCGCAGCAGACTTCCTTCCTCCCATGGTGCCCTTCCTCTCCTCGGCTCCAGTGGTGTAGGCGAGCAGCAGCTCCTCCTCTCCTCCAGGGCGCCACACCTCCAGCCGGCCTCCTTCCTTTTTCCCCATCCGAGCACCCAAGCCTGCGCACTTCCCTGCTCCATGGCTCAAGCCCGAGCTTGCCCTTAGCCATGGCGCGAGCTCTCTCCTCCAGCTGCTCGGTGTCCTCGACTCCTCCCTCCCTGGCGCATCTCACCTCTGGCCGACGCCCTGCACAGCGACCCCTCCCCCTGACTCCACCGCGCGCAGAGCAGTTTCTCTAGGTCCGAGTTCGAGCAGGTGGCTCGCCGTCGCCCATGGCCGAGCCTCATTCCTCCATGGCTGCCCAGCTCCATGTCTAGGGCGCCCAGAAATTCCAGCAGCGAGCTCCATCCCTTGCGTTGCTGTCGGACGTCGCTGCTACTACCTCGCTCCCTCGTCGTGCAGCGAGCTCCATCGCTGACCTGCGCAGCAAGCTGCGTGCAGCAGTAGCACCATTCTTCGCCTTGCGTCGTCGTCGAGCTTCGCCACTCTCTTCCCCATGACCAGCAGCCCTCGCCCACTCTACCCTCCCCCAAAACGGCAAGCCCCCAGCAGCCCCGGTTTCCCTACGTGTCGCTTGCATCGACCCGATCTGCGCAGTCCAAATCCCTGCAACAAGCCTCGCCGAGCATTGCCCCGCAGCAGCATGCTCCTTCGCCTCGCGCGTTGAGTGCTCGACGAATCGCCGCAGCGAGCCACGCCCTCCGACTTCGCTTCGGTCTCCCCTCACGACGACGCGTTCGTCTTCATGCCACATGTGCAGCAACCACGACCAAGGTTTGATATGGTGAGACGATGTGTTATTTTGTGTTAGATCGGATATATATGTGGCTGCGATAGTTATTTTGTGCATCGTAGGGATTGGTCGCAGACGCATTAATTGTTTGTTAAAACACTTCGTCGTAAAGTAGTGTGTTAGCTGTGGTAAATTAATAAAGCGTAAAACATGCTTGGTAATTTCCGCAGTCGGCTAAGAGGTTCATCTATGTTAAAAATATTTTATGTATTCATCGTGGTGTAGGATAGAGTGGATCGAAAATATAAATTATGTGACATGTGATTCGTGTTTTAAAGATGAGATGTGCGAATGATCGGTTAGTGTTTCACTTGTCTAGTCGATAAACATTGTCATAAATAATTGTGCTAAAATTGGTCATGACAATGCAGATGAGGGTATGATTAATCCTGTTAGAGTCATTATGCTGTTGATGCCTTGTACGTAACATGGGGACACGTATGCGTATATGTGTGTGTGTCGTGGTGTATTTTGGTAAATGGTGGAGTAAGATATTTGTTTGAAGTGTGCGGGTATATGCCGTAATATGGTTATACTCGCGACGAGAAAAGATGTATGTATTGTGTAACGCGGCGTTTAGGTTGCTGTTGTATAATCGTGGGAAGGACGCGCTCGATGGTCATGTGACTAAAGAGTGTTGTAGTGGCAAAGCGAGAAGTAAGTTTAATATTTTTAAACGATTAGTTGATAACACCTATCGGCTTCGTCATGAATTCTGTTGTGTGGCGAATTGATGCCTTGCTCGGTCAAGAAATGCATTCCATTTCCATTGGGCAAATAAATGTCTTGTTGATCGATTAGAGGTCTTATATGAGCGTTATCGCAACCCAATAATTATTGGAAGCAAGTAGCATTCATAAGTTGGTCCTGGTTAAAATTGAAGAACAATCCAATAACATATCCACATAAGTGCTTTAGGTCCTTCAGTAGCCAATGTAAGACTTATGGAGTTTTACGCCATGTGTAAATGCCTCTATGTTAGACCCCATCAATGTGCTATTTTAGGTGACTGGTGTGTTAATTAATTTAAGTTAAGAAATGGTTAAGAAAAACTAATTAATATGCTCCCACCCATAGTTTCGAGTTATGATGTCTAAAATGGTTCGCTATGTCTTATACTGTGATTAGCCAACTCATGTTAAGTAGGAGCCGATTTCGTTAAGTGATTGCTATATATGTGTTGTTTCAGATTGCGATAATAATAGGCAAGTCGACGTGTAGAATGTATAGCGGCCTATATTGTTGCTCTAGCTAGCCGAATTAATAGATGACTTGGTTAAGCTCGTAGTCACAATGAATTGCTTGTTGTAGTCTAAATGCGTATGGTTATGGTCGCGGATGAAAAGTAGTAGTCATGTGATGTCTAAGTTGAAATGCAAATTCTTGGGTGAAAAGCGCTTCGATATTGATTATTGTAGAGAATGCGTTATTAATTGAGTATGATACTTCTAGTGTTTGAAATGACACGAATAAAAATTAGTAAGTCTACTTGTTAGTCCTCATTGTTTAATTTAACTCTAACAAATGGTAAAGTGTTAGAATAATTCAAGTCTCTAAATCATGTCAATTCTTGAATTATATAGAAGCTGAAATTTATTAATTGCTGTTTTGGATTGCATACAGTGATTTCCCCGTATTATATGTTTGATGAACTAAATTGTGTTTTCTGTAGATATGTGCTATAGAAAAGTGGTAGAGAACTTTATTATCTTGCTGGTGTTAAAATTTGACAGCCATAGATCTGACAGTTTAAGAGTTATGCTTTTTACAAATTCAGTAACTGAATCTGTCCAAATTCTGTACAGATTTCAGAAACTGTATTGTTTGCTCAATTTAATTTTGCAATCTGTTCATGGTCGTTATAAGAAAGTTGTATATGCTTTTCTGATCTTGCTTGTGTTAAAATTTCGTAACCATAGGTCTGATAGTTTAAGAGTTATGAATTTTACAAACTGGTTGTTGTGTTCTGTCCTCTGTCAGAACAGATTTCGAAAACTATAATGTTTGATTTGATTAAACCTGGAATCACTTCTTGGTGATTATAAAAGTTATGTAGTGCTTTTGCCAAGCTTTCCAAAAAGTCTTGGATCACTCTTTTTGGTGGTCTGAAGATTAAGTTAAGGATGGTTAAAGTGTGAAGACTGAATCTGTCCAGTTCTGGACAGCGCAGCCTTCATATTGTATTTTACCCTTGATACATATTAAACCAGCTAGGGATGTTTATAAATAATTTGTAGAACATCTAATTATCTTTCCAGAAAGTCTAAAATCACTTTTTTGGATGACTGAATCTTTAGTTATGAATTTTTAAAGTCACAAGTCTGAATCTGTCTAAATCTGGACAGATCTGTTGTGTTAGCACTTTTAACCTTGCTAAGTGTTGAATCTTGTTGAGGTGAAAATACAAAAGTTGTAGAGTACTTTTTAAGCTTTCCAAAAAGTCCTAGTTTGCTATTTTTGGATTAATAATTAAAGAGATATGATTAAAACAAGTAACTGCTGTATTGCTGTCCTAAAAATCTGCATGTGCTCATTTAATTGTTAGTTCACCCTTCTCGCTAAAAATGTTTGGTTTGCTCTAAAGTAATGTAGACTTGCCATGACTAAGCTAGAGATGACATGTGTGTCTTGTTTTATGTGTTCCTTTCTCTAGTGATTGCGATATATGAGCTCCATAGACATTGATGCTTATGTCCTCTATTGAATTTGTGTTGTCGGTGATGCTTGTGCGCGATCAATAGGAGAACTAATGAAAAGCCGTATCCAAATAAATAAAATGCGCGTACTTGTGATGTCGTAGTTGTGTTGCGTAAATAAATAAAATGGTGTTGTCTTTTTAAAGGTGTTAATGTTGGACGCCGATAACGTGTAGATAACGAATGCTAGCGTATAGTTGTCTACGGTGTCTTCCAAATTAATGTTTAGTTCGCCACTGTGTCTTTGTATATCTTGTGCTACTTTTGTGCTACTTTCAGTATATTCATACAGATGTATCTTGCATATCATTTAGAACCGAGAGATGACGATCGTGCAAGTGATGTGGTGCCAACCACAAGATGCAGTTGGTGGACGACCTGAAGAATGATAGACTTGACCAGTGGATGCTCGCCAAGCGAGTGCCACCCCAGCAAACACAATCTAAGTGTTAAATTAAAGGCAAGCCCCGGTTTTATGCATAACCGTTTATATAAGCTATTTTACTACACTTAATGTTTGTAGGCTTGTACTGTGCACTTAAGTATAGGAGTTGTCTGAAACCCTAGTTGCACGAACTCAGGATTCCTTTGAGATGGATACTAGTATGCTAGGTCGAGTAGCTGCTTTACTAATTAGGGATCTCGGTAGAAGTCGAGTGATTTTTCTAGCACTCGCGCGAGGTCAGGAATTGGTTGTATCCATTTTTATTTCTGTCGGGGACCATAATTAGGGGTACCCTCAAGGCCCCTAATTCTCAGCTGGTAACCCCCATCAGCACAAAGCTGCAAAGGCCTGATGGGTGCGATTAAGTCAAGGATCAGTCAATTCAAGGGACTCGATCACGCCTCACCCGAGCCTAGCCTCGGACAAGGGCAGCCGACCCCGGAGGATTTCCGTCTCGCCCGAGGCCCCCCTTCAGCGGCGAACATATTTCCGGCTCGCCCGAGGTCCTGTCTTCGCTAAGAAGCAACCCTGACCAAATCGCTGCACCGACCGACCAAGTCGCAGGAGCATTTAATGCAAAGGTGGCATGACACCTTTATCCTGACGCGCGCCCCCAAGCCGGCAGAGCCGAAGTGACCGTCGTCACTTCGCCGCTCCACTGACCGGCCTGACAGAAGGACAGCGCCGCCTGCGCCACTTCGACTGCGGTGCCACTTGACAGAGTGAGACTGACAGGCAGTCAGGCCCGGCCAAAGGCACCATAGGAAGCTCCGCTCCGCCCGACCTAGGGCTCGGACTCGGGCTAAGTCCTGGAAGACGGCGAACTCCGCCCGACCCAGGGCTCGGACTCGGGCTAAGACCCGGAAGACGGCGAACTCCGCCCGACCCAGGGCTCGGACTCGGGCTAAGTCCCGGAAGACGGCGAACTCCACCCGACCCAGGGCTCAGAATCGGGCTAAGTCCCAGAAGACGGCGAACTCCACCCGACCTAGGGCTCGGACTCGGGCTAAGTCCCAGAAGACGACGACCTCTGCCTCGCCCGACCCAGGGCTCGGACTCGGGCTAAGTCCCGGAAGACGACGACCTCCGCCTCGCCCGACCCAGGGCTCGGACTCGGGCTAAGTCCCAGAAGACGACGATCTCCGCCTCGCCCGACCCAGGGCTCAGACTTGGGGCTCGGCCCCAGAAGACGACGAACTCCGCTTCGCCCGACCCCAGGGTTCGGACTCCGCCCCGGCACCAGCCGGCGATCTCTGCCTCGCCCGAACCTGGGGCTCGGACCCGACCTCGGCCACGAAAGATAGACTCGACCTCGGCTTCGGAGGAGCTTCCACATCGCCCAACCTAGGGTGTAGACTAGCCACGTCAACAGGAGGCGCCATCATCACCCTACCCCGAGCTGACTCGGGCCGCAGGGAACAAGATCGGCGTCCCATCTGTCTCGCCCCGTCAGATAGGCAATGATGGTGCCCTGCATACTCTGTGACGACGGCGGCTCTCAGCCCCCTTACGGAAGCAAGAGGACGTCAGCAAGGATTCAACCGCTCCGACAGCTGTCCCTCCGCCAGGCTCCATCGCTCCTCCGACGGCCACGACATCACACCAGCTGGGTGCCAAAATCTCTCCGGCTGCCACGACGGCATGTACTTAGGGCGCTAGCTCTCCTCCGCTAGACACGTAGCACTCTGCTACACCCCCCATTGTACACCTGGATCCTCTCCTTATGCCTATAAAAGGAAGGACCAGGGCCCTCTTAGAGAAGGTTGGCCGCGCGGGGACGAGGACGAGACAGGCGCCCGCTGGAGGCTGCTCGCTCCCTCTCCCGCGTGGACGCTTGTAACCCCCTACTGCAAGCGCACCTGACCTGGGCGCGGGACGAACACGAAGGCCGCGGGATTCCCACCTCTCTCACGCCGGTCTCCGGCCACCTCGCTCTCCCCCCTTCGCGCTCGGCCTCGCGCTCGACCCATCTGGGCTGGGGCACGCGGCGACATTCACTCGTCGGCCTAGGGACCCCCCAGTCTCGGAACGCCGACAGTTGGCGCGCCAGGTAGGGGCCTGCTGCGTGTTGACGAACAGCTTCCCGTCAAGCTCCAGATGGGCAGTCTCCAGCAACCTCTCCAACCCGGGACGGTGCTCCGTTTCGGGAGTCTTGAGTTCATGTCCTTCGACGACAGCTACGACATGATACTCCTTCCACCGCCGTGCGACGACGACAATGGCGGCCGACAACCCGCCCGCCGACGGCGGAATCGGCGACGTCTTCCCCGCATGGTGGAAGAACAATCTTCGAGGTCACCCCGTCCTCTCCCCCACCGACGGAGGAGGAGGCGGGGCAACCAAGGCCAAGCAGGAGACAGCGCCTCGTCGGCTGTCGAGCGAGTTGACGGCCCCAGCACCCCAGCGGGGGGCGCACCGGGCGTCGACCTCGCGTTTGAGGCGAAGGCGAGCGCCATCTCCCCGCGACGCGCCAATCCCGAGCAAGCGGACGACGCCAGCACGCTCGCGAAAAGCTTGCTGGACGTCACCCTCGTACCTGAGACAATGGCGCAGTCAGTCCCCGACGTGACCTCATCGCCGCTCGTCGACCAAAAGGTACCGACCGATTCCCATCCCACGTCTTTCGGATTCAGCCTCAACCCGCCTAGCGACTTCGCTTTGGTGGGCGCTCTCGTAGAGGCAAGTCCAAACCCTCTGGGGTTTCGTATGCGGTCACCTTGGGACCGGCTGACGGACGTCTCGACCTACGGCCCCTCTGGGTCCGAGGAAGACGACGAGCCCAACATCTGTTGGGATTTCTCTGGACTTGGCAACCCCGGTGCCATGCGGGACTTCATGACCGCATGCGACTATTGCCTTTCCGACTGTTCCGACGGTAGCTGTAGCCTCGGCGACGAGGACTGCGGCCCAAGTCGCGAATGCTTCCACGTCGATCTAGGGGATCCCTCCGAAGGCAACCATCTCGGCATGCCGGAGGATGGTGACCTCCCTAGGCCAGTGCCTCACGTTGACATCCCACGGGAGCTAGCTGTGGTCCCCGTTTAGGCGGGGGGTCATGACCCACAGCTCGAGCAAATCCGCGGGGTGCAGGCCAGGCTCGACGAGGGAGCAGGAGCGCTTGAGCCAATCCGTCGGGACGTCGGGCAGGCATGGGCGGGCCAACCTCCGGCCGAAGAAATACGTCATCTACCCCAGGGCTTCCAGCACCGCATCACCGACGACGTCAGGGTCAGGCCACCACCCGCATCCAGTGGGGTCGGCCAGAACCTGGCGGCAGCAGCAATGCTTCTTCGCGCGATGCCGGAGCCATCAACCACCGAGGGGCGGCGAATCCAGGGAGAGCTCAAGAATCTCCTGGAAGGCGCCGCGGTCCGACGGGCCGAGAGCTCCGCCTCCTGAAGGCAGGGGTACCCCTCGGAACCTCATGCCGTGACTTCCTGATTCATGGGGGAAGCCTCGGTCTACACCGGGCGCGCGCGCAACACCGCGCCTGCGGCCCCGGGTCGCCTCGGCAACGAGCACCATCACCGCGACCGTCGGGCCCACCTCGATGAGAGGGTGCGCCGAGGCTACCACCCCAGGCGTGGGGGACGCTACGACAGAGGGGAGGATCGGAGTCCCTCGCCTGAACCACCCGGTCCGCAAGCCTTCAGCCGAGCCATCCGACGGGCGCCGTTCCCGACCCGGTTCCGACCCCCGGCTACTATCACAAAGTACTCGGGGGAAACGAGACCGGAACTGTGGCTCGCGGACTACCGTCTGGCCTGCCAACTGGGTGGAACGGACGATGACAACCTCATCATCCGCAATCTCCCCCTGTTCCTCTCCGACACCGCTCGCGCCTGGTTGGAGCACCTGCCTCCGGGGCAGATCTCCAACTGGGATGACCTAGTCCAAGCTTTCGCCGGCAATTTCCAGGGCACGTACGTGCGCCCCGGGAATTCCTGGGACCTCCGAAGCTGCCGACAGCAGCCGGGAGAGTCTCTCCGAGACTACATCCGGCGATTCTCGAAGCAGCGCACCGAGCTGCCCAACATCACCGACTCGGATGTCATCGGCGCGTTCCTCGCTGGCACCACCTGCCGCGTCCTGGTGAGCAAGCTGGGTCGCAAGACCCCCACCAGGGCGAGCGAGCTGATGGACATCGCCACCAAGTTCGCCTCCGGCCAGGAGGCGGTCGAGGCTATCTTCCGAAAGGACAAGCAGCCCCAGGGCCGCCCATCGGAGGATACTCCCGAGGCGTCAACTCAGCGCGGCGCCAAGAAGAAGGGCAAGAAGAAGTCGCAAGCGAAACGCGACGCCGCCGACGCGGACCTTGTCACCGCCGCCGAGTACAAGAACCCTCGGAAGCCCCCCGGAGGTGCCAACCTCTTCGACAAGATGCTCAAGGAGCCGTGCCCCTATCACCAGGGGCCCGTCAGGCACACCCTTGAGGAGTGCGTCATGCTTCGGCGCCAGTTCCACAGGGCTGGGCCACCCACGGAGGGTGGCAAGGCCCGTGACGACGACAAGAAGGAAGATCACTAGGCAGGAGAGTTCCCCGAGGTCCGCGACTGCTTCATGATCTATGGTGGGCAAGCGGCGAACGCCTCGGCTCGGCACCGCAAGCAAGAGCGCCGGGAGGTCTGCTCGGTGAAGGTGGCGGCGCCAGTCTATCTAGACTGGTCCGACAAGCCCATCACCTTCGACCGAGACGATCACCCCGACCATGTGCCGAGCCCGGGGAAATACCCGCTCGTCGTCGACCCCGTCATCGGCGACGTCAGGCTCACCAAGGTCCTCATGGACGGAGGCAGCAGCCTCAACATCATCTACGCCGAGACCCTCGGGCTCCTGCGTGTCGATCTGTCCTCCGTCTGGGCAGGCGCAGCGCCCTTCCATGTGATCATTCCCGGGAAGCGCGTCCAACCCCTCGGACAGCTCGACCTTCCCGTCTGCTTCGGAACACCCTCCAACTTCCGAAGGGAGACCTTGACTTTCGAGGTGGTCGGGTTCCGAGGAACCTACCACGCGGTACTGGGGAGGCCATGCTACGCGAAGTTCATGGCCGTCCCCAACTACACCTACCTGAAGCTCAAGATGCCGGGCCCCAACGGGGTCATCACCGTCGGCCCCACATACAAACACGCGTTCGAATGCGACGTGGAGTGCGTGGAGTACGCCGAGGCCCTCGCCGAGTCCGAGGCCCTCATCGCCGACCTGGAGAGCCTCTATAAGGAGGTGCCAGACGTGAAGCGTCATGCCGGCAACTTTGAACCAGTGGAGACGGTTAAGTCCGTCCCCCTCGACCCCAGCGGCGACGTCTCCAAGCAGATCCGGATCGGCTCTGGGCTCGATCCCAAATAGGAAGCAGTGCTCGTCGACTTTCTCTGCGCGAACGCCGATGTCTTCGCGTGGAGTCCCTCGGACATGCCCGGCATACCGAGGGATGTCACCGAGCACTCGCTGGACATCCGAGCCGGAGCCCGACCCGTCAAGCAGCCACTGCGCCGATTCGACGAGGAGAAGCGCAGAGCCATAGGCGAGGAGATCCACAAGCTAATGGTGGCAGGGTTCATCAAAGAGGTATTCCATCCCGAATGGCTTGCCAACCCTGTGCTTGTGAGAAAGAAAGGGGGGAAATGGTGGATGTGTGTAGACTATGCTGGTCTCAACAAAGCATGTCCGAAGGTTCCCTACCCTCTGCCTCGCATCGACCAAATCGTGGATTCCACTGCTGGGTGCGAAACCCTGTCTTTCCTCGATGCCTACTCAGGGTTTCATCGAATCAGGATGAAAGAGTCCGACCAGCTCGCGACTTCTTTCATCACACCCTTCGGCATGTACTGCTATGTCACCATGCCGTTCGGCTTGAGGAATGCGGGCGCGACGTACCAGTGGTGCATGAACCATGTGTTCGGCGAACACATTGGCCGTACGGTCGAGGCCTACGTCGACGACATCGTAGTCAAGACGAGGAAAGCCTCCGACCTTGAAGCGACATTCCGATGTCTCAAGGCGAAAGGCGTCAAGCTCAATCCCGAAAAGTGTGTTTTCGGAGTACCCCGAGGCATGCTCTTGGAGTTCATCGTCTCCGAGCGGGGCATCGAAGCCAACCCGGAGAAGATCGCAGCTATCACCAGCATGGGGCCCATCAAGGACTTGAAAGGCGTACAGAGGGTCATGGGATGCCTCGCGGCTCTGAGCCGCTTCATCTCACGCCTCGGCGAAAGAGGTCTACCTCTGTACCGCCTCTTAAGGAAGGCCGAGTGCTTCACTTGGACCCCTGAGGCCGAGGAAGCCCTCGGGAACCTGAAGGCGCTCCTCACAAAGGCGCCTATCTTGGTGCCCCCAGCTGCCGGAGAAGCCCTCCTGGTCTACGTCGCCGTGACCACTCAGGTGGTTAGCGCCGCGATTGTGGTCGAGAGGCAAGAAGAGGGGCATGCATTGCCCGTTCAGAGGCCAGTCTACTTCGTTAGCGAGGTACTGTCCGAAACCAAGATCCGCTACCCACAAGTTCAGAAGCTGCTGTACGCAGTGATCCTGACGCGGCGGAAGCTGTGCCACTACTTCGAGTCTCATCCGGTAACTGTGGTGTCATCCTTCCCCCTGGGGGAGATCATCCAGTGCCGAGAGGCCTCGGGTAGGATTGCAAAGTGGGCGGTGGAAATCATGGGCGAGACAATCTCGTTCGCTCCTCGGAAGGCCATCAAGTCCCAGGTCTTGGCGGACTTCGTAGCTGAATGGGTCGACACCTAGCTACCGACGGCTCCGATCCAACCGGAGCTCTGGACCATGTTCTTCGATGGGTCGCTGATGAAGACAGGAGCCGGCGCAGGCCTACTCTTCATCTCGCCCCTCGAGAAGCACCTACGCTACGTGCTACGCCTCCATTTCCCGGCATCCAACAATGTGGCTGAGTACGAAGCTCTGGTCAACGGGTTGCGGATCGCCATCGAGCTAGGGGTCCGACGCCTCGACGCTCGCGGTGACTCACAGCTCGTCATCGACCAAGTCATGAAGAACTCCCACTGTCGCGACCCGAAGATGGAGGCCTACTGCGATGAGGTTCGGCGCCTGGAAGACAAGTTCTACGGGCTCGAGCTCAACCACATCGCACGGCGCTACAACGAGACTGCGGACGAGCTGGCTAAAATAGCCTCGGGGCGAACCACGGTTCCCCCGGACGTCTTCTCCCGGGATCTGCATCAACCCTCCGTCAAGATCGACGACGCGCCCGAGCCCGAGGCACCCTCGGCCCAGCCCGAGGCACCCTCGGCCCAGCCCAAGGTATCCTCGGATCATTCGAGGCACCCTCGGCTCGGCCCGAGGTATCCTCGGTTCAACCCGAGGTACCCTCAGCCCCCGAGGGCGAGACGCTGCACGTCGAGGGGGAGCAAAGCGGGGTCACGCCTGATAAAAACTGGCAGACCACGTACCTGCAATATCTCCACCGAGGAGAGCTACCCCTCGACCGAGTCGAGGCTCGGCGGGTGGCGCGGCGCGCCAAGTCGTTCGTCTTGCTGGGTGATCAGAAGGAGCTCTACCACCGCAGCCCCTCCGGCATCCTCCAGCGATGCATCTCCATCGCCGAAGGTCAGGAACTCCTGCGAGAGATACACTCGGGGGCTTGCGGCCATCACGCAGCGCCTCGAGCCCTTGTTGGGAATGCTTTCCGGCAAGGCTTCTACTGGCCGACGGCGGTGGCCGACGCCACTAGAATTGTCCGCACCTGCGAAGGGTGTTAGTTCTACGCAAGGCAGACCCACCTGCCCGCTCAGGCTCTGCAGACGATACCCATCACCTGGCCTTTTGCTGTGTGGGGTCTGGACCTTGTCGGCCCCTTGCAGAAGGCACCCGGGGGCTACACGCACCTGCTGGTCGTCATCGACAAATTCTCCAAGTGGATCGAGGTCCGACCCCTGAACAGCATCAGGTCCGAGCAGGCGGTGGCGTTCTTCACCAACATCATCCATCGCTTCGGGGTCCCGAACTCCATCATCACCGACAACGGCTCCCAATTCACCGGCAGAAAGTTCCTGGACTTCTGCGAGGACCACCACATCCGGGTGGACTGGGCCGCCGTGGCTCACCCCATGTCAAATGGGCAAGTAGAGCGTGCCAACGGCATGATTCTACAAGGGCTCAAGCCTCGGATCTACAATGACCTCAACAAGTTCGGCAAGCGATGGATGAAGGAACTCCCCTCGGTGGTCTGGAGTCTGAGGACAACGCCAAGCCGAGCCACGGGCTTCACGCCGTTCTTCCTAGTCTACGGGGCCGAGGCCGTCTTGCCCACAGACCTGGAATACGGCTCCCCGAGGGCGAGGGCCTACACCGACCAGAGCAACCAAGCTAGCCGAGAAGACTCGCTGGACCAGCTGGAGGAGGCTCGGGACAAGGCCTTACTACACTCGGCGCGGTACCAGCAGTCCCTGCGACGCTACCACGCCCGAGGGGTCCGGTCCCGAGACCTCCAGGTGGGCGACCTGGTGCTTCGGCTGCGACAAGACGCCCGAGGGCGGCACAAGCTCACGCCTCCCTGGGAGGGGCCGTTCGTCATCGCCAAAGTTCTGAAGCCCGGAACGTACAAGCTGGCCAACAGTCAAGGCGAGGTCTACGGCAACGCTTGGAACATCCAACAGCTACGTCGCTTCTACCCTTAATATGTTTTCAAGTTGTTCATATACCTCGCGCCCAGCGAAAGTTTAGTCGTCAAGGAAGGGTCGGCCTCGCCTCGGCAAAGCCCGACCCTCCCTCGGGGGCTAAAAGGGGGGAACCCCCTCTGCGTCGAAATTTTCCTCGAAAAAAGATCTTTTCTGCCAGAAGGTCTTTCGGGCTGTTTGACTACTTCGAAAGTGGATCCTGAAAACGACGGAGTACACGTAAGCAGCCAAGGCTGACCGAGCCGAGGGACTCCTACGCCTCCGGGATACGGATACCTCACTCATCACCTTCTGCGATAAGTAACTCACGTTCGGATAAGTGATCCCGCGGACCGAACAAGTCTCCACGTTCGGAAGCTCTTCTGCCGAAGCGATTTCTCGAGCTTTCTCGACTGCGTCGGGAACAGAGCCCCATGGATGGGTAAGAGTGCGCATAAGCGGCAAGGCCGACCGAGCCGAGGGACTCCTACGCCTCCGGGATACGGATACCTCACTCATCACCTTCCGCGAGAAGCAACTCTCGCTCGCACAAACATTTCTGTTACCAACAAGAAGGTCCAGATACTCGAAACAAGAGGAAAGGAGGCGCGGCTTTACAGCACGGCGAGGGTGTGTTTTGGCCTCGGTGGCCGCAGGGAACACACGCTACAAGACAATCCGATCCTGCAGGCTCGGGTCTTAACGCTGGAAGGGAGCAGCAGCACCCTCGGCATCGACAACACCTTCGATGAGGTCCGACCTAGCCTCGGACGGCGACGCGGTCCGAAGGTCTCCACTCTGAAGGATGACGTCATCGCCACGCCCGGGCCATCGCTACCAGGGTCTTCTCGGGAATCCGGCCCGAGCAGGCGGCTCGGCCGGTCGCCCCGGGGCCTCGGCCAGCCGTCCTCCAAGGACGTCGGCCCGACCCGAGGCCTCGGCTGGTCAATTCCGGCGTCGGTCCCGCTAACGGACGACCCGGCCAGGCTCCGGCCAACCAGGTTTTCTTCTCGAGCCAACTCTGCCTCTGTTCCTGTTGATGCCGCTACCCCTGGCCTCGGCTCATCGAAGAGCGGCCAAGGGGTTCCTTTAATTAAGCTAGAGAAGCCTCGGACAACAAGTCCGACCGAGCCAAGGGACTCCTATGCCTCCGGGATACGGATACCTCACTCGTCACCTTTACACGGGGCGACTCACGCTTGGTGAAGCGGTTCAGACAACCAACAGGCGAGTCCTAGTGCTCGAAAATGAGGAAAAACACGGCTCCGTGCCGAAAATACATACATGTTCAGGCCCCGACAGCCACAATGAACAAAAACACTGGCATCCAAGGTGCCATTACAAACGGAACTCCGGTTCCACCTCCGCAGGTACGAACAACCCCACTCAATGGGGGGGGCCTGCGGAGCAACAGAAGACCGACGAACGGCTTGTCGTCGCCCGCCCCAGCAGCGGCGACGACGACGACTTCTGCTCCGGGGGTCCGAACAGCAGCAGCGGTGACCTCAGGGCGGATGCTGCTGTCAGGAGGCCCCCGCTCGTGCCCAAACTCGAGAGGCAAGGACGGGCAGAAGGCCGTAGAGTTGGAGGTCGGTCCGCGGGTGGCGCCGGCAAACTCGTCGGCGGCGGAACCTCTTCCAGTTGCCGTGGCGAGAGACGGCACCGGGAGCGGCTCCAAAGGCGCTCGGCTCAGAGAGCCGGGCACGGTGCAGCTGTCAGCGCCACGGACGACTCCCGCCCTTCCCCCCGATCACTGAGGGAAGGGGCGGGCCACCACCCACGCAGGGGCCGACCCCAACTCGGCACACTCCCCTCCCCAGCACTAGTGATGAAAATCCTTGAGGCTGAGGGAGGGGCAGAGGCCGCAGCCTGGCTCGCTTTCCCCCTCCATCGAACTGGAGGTCACCGTTTTGGGTGACCACCAGCAGAGGGGTGCGACCGGGCTGCATGATGAAAATCCTTGAAGCCGAACGATGGCTGAAAGGTACCAACTCCCACGGAGTTGTGTTCCTCCAACGACGAGGCGGAAAGATGGCGGATCTCCCCCATCCGGGGGCTTGGAAGGTGGAAAGACACGATGCATAAGGGAGCACGAAGACATGGTCGCCTTCCAAGGGGGTCACCCTCCTTTTAAAGGCGGCTCTCCCTACTTGCGTCCCCAGCCGTCAGGGGCTGAGTCTTCTCCAACACACTCCAAGGTCCTCCCCTACGGCGCGGGGGCTGGGTCCCACGCGTCATGCAAGCCGGCTCAGAGCAGAAGAAGCCGAACCGCCACGCGCGGTGCATACAACCGCCCAGCGGTTACAAGTGACCCTCCACTTTTGCCCAGACCAGCGGGCGAAAGGGCGGGCAGCCATGCAGGCGGCATGCAACCGCGCCAAGTGGGCGCACTTCTCCGACTACCAACACGCCCGGCGTGGAGGCCCAGGCCCACGCGTCATGCAACCGGTGCGCCGGTTGCTACGTGTGAGTAACTGCACCGCCACCTGCGCCACCACCGCGCCTCCTCGACTGCGGAACCAATACCGCGACTCGAGGCTACCCAGCATACGACCCAGCGGCTCCAGCCTGGCGCGATGGTCAATACGGCCGAAGACGGGTCGGCAGTAATGGCGGTGGCAGGCAGCAGGTGCAGCAGTCACGTCGTCAGCCAAGCTTACGTCCCATTCGGGGGCAGCGAGAGAACCCTCTCTTACGGCGTGAAGACAACACGCCCGTGACCCGTTCCTCGAACGGCTCACGCACGTGCAACGACTACCCTGCGAACTACTCGCCCCGTTGCATCAACTCCGCGGCGGGACACGCGGTGCCTCTGGCAGGAGAAGCGAGCGACACTTCGCCTTCGCCGTAATGACCGCGTCAAAAAAAAAGGTACACCGCATCGTTCGATTTCATATCCTTTTCCGTTTTTCCTCTTTCTCTCTCTTGCAACAGGGACCGGGAAAGGGGGATACCCCGAAAAGGATCCTTCCCCGAGAAGGAACCAGGCTCCGAGCCCCCCTACTGATCAGAGGTTCGAAGGCTGGCCCCCCGGAAGGGTTCGACAGCCGCCTCAGATCGCGTGGGCCCTACACCCACTACTGGTCAGAGGTTCGAAGGCCGGCCCCTCAAAAGGGTTCCACGGTCGCCTCAGGCTACTCGGGCTCCGCGCCCATTACTGATCAGGGGTTCGAAGGCTGGCCCCCGAAGGGTTCACAGCCGCCTCAGACGACGAGCGAGGGATGACCATGGGTACGTTCGATACATAACCAAGGCTCGGGCTGCGCTCCCGAGGTACCCTAGGACATTTCCGAGACCAGCGGGAACGATCTTGTAACGGAATCCCATCAGAGGGAGGCATCGAGCCCTCGGACCCCGTCGCCAGGGGACCGGGTCTGGCAGATCACCCGCAGGTACTTTTGGGCGTGCCTCTAGGCCCCTAGCCGACCCCTAACGAACGGGGCACAGACGTCCACTCGGATTACCCGCTTGCAGCTCATCGGAGACACCATGTTCGGCGCCCATCGAGGGCAACATGGCGCTTTCCCCCCCTCCTCCTTGAGGAAAGGCGACGCAGGGGCGTATGTAAAAAAGCCGAGTCTACCCCTAACCGCCCTCTCGCTCTGTGCAGAGGCTCGGGGGCTGCTCTCGCAAACCCGACTCCGGCCGAACCGTTGACAGCGTCAACATACCAGCCCGAGAACTTGGGACCCGACCGTACACCTGGGCTACGGCCAGCTCGCATGAGGGAACGACCAGACCAGCCGAAGCCACTCCTCCGAGGCCTCGGGGGCTACACCCGGCGGGTGCGCTCGCGCGCACCCACCGGAACAAAACGCAACCGAGAAAGGCTGGTCCCCTTGCAAAAAAGTGCGACAAAAGCCTCCAAGCGAGTGCAAACACTCCCTTCGAGGCTCGGGGGCTACTGTCGGGGATCATAATTAGGGGTACCCTCAAGGCCCCTAATTCTCAGCTGGTAACCCCCATCAGCACAAAGCTGCAAAGGCCTGATGGGTGCGATTAAGTCAAGGATCAGTCCATTCAAGGGACTCGATCACGCCTCACCCGAGCCTAGCCTCGGACAAGGGCAGCCGACCCCGGAGGATTTCTGTCTCGCCCGAGGCCCCCCTTCAGCGGCGAACATATTTCCGGCTCGCCCGAGGTCCTGTCTTCGCTAAGAAGCAACCCTGACCAAATCGCTGCATCGACCGACCAAGTCGCAGGAGCATTTAATGCAAAGGTGGCCTGACACCTTTATCCTGACGCGCGCCCCCCAGCCGGCAGAGCCGAAGTGACTGCCATCACTTTGCCGCTCCACTGACCGGCCTGACAGAAGGACAGCGCCGCCTGCGCCACTCCGACTGCGGTGCCACTTGACAGAATGAGACTGACACGCAGTCAGGCCCGGCCAAAGGCACCATAGGAAGCTCCGCTCCGCCCGACCCAGGGCTCGGACTCGGGCTATGTCCCGGAAGACGGCGAACTCCGCCCGACCTAGGGCTCGGACTCGGGCTAAGACCCGGAAGACGGCGAACTTCGGCCGACCCAGGGCTCGGACTCGGGCTAAGTCCCGGAAGACGGTGAACTCCGCCCGACCCAGGGCTCGGACTCGGGCTAAGTCCCGGAAGACGGCGAACTCCGCCCGACCCAGGGCTCGGACTCGGGCTAAGTCCCGGAAGACGATGACCTCCGCCTCGCCCGACCCAGGGCTCGGACTCGGGCTAAGTCCCGGAAGACGACGACCTTCGCCTCGCCTGACCCAGGGCTCGGACTCGGGCTAAGTCCCAGAAGACGACGATCTCCGCCTCGCCCGACCCAGGGCTCGGACTTGGGGCTCGGCCCCAGAAGACGACGAACTCCACTTCGCCCGACCCCAGGGTTCGGACTCCGCCCGGCACTAGCCGGCGATCTCCGCCTCGCCCGAACCTGGGGCTCGGACCCGACCTCGGCCACGGAAGACAGACTCGACCTCGGCTTCGGAGGAGCTTCCACATCGCCCAACCTAGGGCGTAGACCAGCCACGTCAATAGGAGGCGCCATCATCACCCTACCCCGAGCTGACTCGGGCCGCAGGGAACAAGACCGGCGTCCCATCTGGCTCGCCCCGCCAGATAGGCAATGATGGCGCCCTGCATACTCTGTGACGACGGCGGCTCTCAGCCCCCTTACGGAAGCAAGAGGACATCAGCAAGGATTCAACCGCTCTGACACCTATCCCTCCGCCAGGCTCCATCGCTCCTCTGACGGCCACGACATCACACCAGCTGGGTGCCAAAATCTCTCCGGCTGCCACGACGGCATGTACTTAGGGCGCTAGCTCTCCTCCGCTAGACACGTAGCACTCTGCTACACCCCCCATTGTACACCTGGATCCTCTCCTTACACCTATAAAAGGAAGGACTAGGGCCCTCTTAGAGAAGGTTGGCCGCGCGGGGACGAGGACGAGACAGGCGCTCGCTGGAGGCCGCTCGCTCCCTCTCCCGCGTGGACGCTTGTAACCCCCTACTGCAAGCGCACCCGACCTGGGCGCGGGACGAACACGAAGGCCGCGGGATTCCCACCTCTCTCACGCCGGTCTCCGGCCGCCTCGCTCTCCCCCCTTCGCGCTCAGCCTCGCGCTCGACCCATCTGGGCTGGGGCACGCGGCGACATTCACTCGTCGGCCTAGGGACCCCCCGGTCTCGGAACGCCGACAATTTCATAATGATGATGGTCGGTGGGCAACGGTCCATGGGGATGCGTTGTCTACAAGACGGAAATTGGAATAAGGATTAAGGTGTGGTACCGTGAGTCAAGCTTTTGAACGTACTAAACATATGCCGAGAAATATGGTAAATCAGTAAGCCTAGTACCTGATTGAACCTGCCAGCAGACATATCCCCTCACGCGACCTGAGACGTGGTCTCCCATTCCGGTTATGGTGGGTACAAGTGCGGTCACTGCACGACGGCAGTCGAGGTCAGTGAGGCATTGTACGTCAAGGCAGTGAGCCCTGATCTGTTGCCAGGGAATCGATGGGGACGGTTGATGTGTGTGGGGACGGAGTGCCTCGCCACGTCGTGTGTTTAGGTTTACCTTGCAAGGTTTAAAAACTCGATTTGAATCGTCTGCTTCTTGCAGCTAATGAGACTGCTTGATCCATGCTGCTACATTGAGTAATAAGTGAAAATGAGTTGATTGGCAAAAGATGTTGATTGATTAAATGTTTGATACCATGTATGAATAGCTAGGTACTCATCTAGTTTAAAAAGGATCATACTAAAACTTGAAAGGCTAAAACTTGATTTTAGACTCAGCTAGTGCTTTTGGCAAACCAAACCCCTCAGCCAAACAGCTGCATGTCTAGAGGTAGAGGAGTAGACTCCTCACACCGGGTAAGTCTAGCTGAGTATTAGTATACTCAGCCTTGCTTGTGACATAATTTTTGCAGGTACTACTTAGGATGATTGGTTGATGGTGTGACCTGGCCTTCGTCCCTGCCACCGGGACAGACGGTCGAGTGAGTTATTTTTTTATTTTCCCAACTAAAATTTTTGTGGTATGTTCCTACACTATATAGACCTACATGTACCATTTTGAGACAATTAGAAAATTGTTTTCTATAGCTAGTAGATTTAGTTCGTTTATTTGAATTTCTTCGAAAAAATCACATTTGAACTGCAGGTCACTCGAAACTTGCAAAACTGTGCATGCAAAAATGATATCCATGCTAGTTAGCACAAGTTACGACCAATTTCAGGAGCAGACCGGAAACTTCGAGCACCATGCTCACTCAACATGGTCGTGAACTTGCCATACAGCTTGTTTAAAAATTTTATAAAACACAAACAAACTTAGAAAATCATGAAACTTGTCCACGTGTCATGATATCATATGTAGAGTCTGTGATAAAAAATTTAGAATGTTTGGAGAAAGTTGTGAGACATTATGTGTAGAAACCTAAGAGACCTACACATGAAATCATAGAGTTTCAAAGTGGATCTCTTAGGTTTGTACACATAGTGCGTTACAGCTTTCTCGAAACTTTTTCAAATTTTTATTACAGCCTCTACATATGATATCATGACACGTGGACAGCATGATTTTCTGACTTTGTTTGTGTTTTATACAATTTTTAAACACCTGGATGGCAAGTTCACGGTCATGTTGAGTGAGTATGGTGCTCGAAGTTTCCGGTCCGCTCCTGAAATCGGTCGTAACTTGTGCTAAGTAACATGAATATCATTTTTGCATGCACGGTTTTCCAAGTTTCGAGTGACCTGCAGTTCAAATCTGAATTTTCCGAAGAAATTCAAATAAACAAACTAAATCTACTAGCTATAGAAAACACTGTTATAATTGTCCCAAAATGGTACATGTAGGTCTACATAGTGTAGGAACATACCACAAAAAGTTTGGTGACCAAAATAAAAAAAAATAAAAATATGCTTTGCCGAGTGTCTAAAGAAGACACTCGGCAAAGACTCTCTTTGCCGAGTGCCAGATATTTGACACTCTGCGAAGACTGACGGCCGTCAGCTGTAGACGGCCACTAACGGCCCTTTGCCGAGAGCCATCTTTGCCGAGTGTTTGACTCTCGGCAAAGCAGTCTTTGCCGAGTGCTTGGCTGTGCCGAGTGTCCTGCACTCGGTAAATAAGCTCTTTACCGAGCGCAGGACTTTGCCGAGTGCGGCGCTCGGCAAAGGCTTCTTTGCCGAGTGCCCGATAAAAAGCACTCGGCAAAGCCGCCGGCACTCGGCAAAGGCCCGGATTCCGGTAGTGAGGACCAGGAGGAGTAGCGTGGCCAGGCTTCGCCATGTTACTCGGTTTTCTCCGTTAGTTATTTCCGCTGCATCAAAATTTATGGTTATTATTTCTGAAACTCCGATAATGTAATCACTAATGATACTTATTAAATTGTGGTATTATGTTTTATTGTATTTCTCTGTGCCTCACCTTCGTGTGAGCTAGTGGTATTCGATCCTGGATAAGTGGCTTTATCGGACTAGATCCGAGGGACTGACGTTTTATTCCTATTTAAGTGTGGTCTAGCCTCTAAGGTGGGACTTAGGCACTTAAGTTGGAATAATTCGGACGGTTCTGCCACAGCTGGTATCGGAGCGAATACCATCACAGAGAAGTCAATAAGTCATGATTACCAACCTTTTCTAAAAGTAAAACTTGCTAGAAACCAATGTTGGATAGATCGTCAGGACGATAAGGATAGACCTAGGACGTGAAGCCTTAGGAAATAAATGGGTAGCTAGGTGGCTAGTTATTTAGGCCATAAAGGCTACTACTATTATTAATAAGGATGTTGTAGAAGCATCCGAAAAATTAGTTAGGTCTGAGAAGACGACTAGAATGAGCATGCATCATGATTGTCGCATTATAATTGTCTCTTGTGCACCAACATGCTGCTCTCACCTTTATTCCAATAATAAGAAATTGTGAATAATATGTTGTATTGCTATTTTATGAACTGCAAAAAAAAGGTCTTATCTCTTGTCTAATTAGTAAGTCTTGCTAGGTTGTGCTACGTGTTTCTCTTGCCTCGCTATCTAGGTGGTATTGTAATTGTTCAACCCTGGTTGCAAAAAAAGGTGTTGTTTGTTTCGCTCATGAAAAGACCCCCACTTTAACCAACCTAGTGATCAGCAAGTGAAACCCCATAAAAAACAAATCACATGCTTGTGTTGGTGTTTTTGTAGCCCTTGTGTGTTGCGCTATTAGTAATGCACCTACACAACCTATAGATGCCCCTAGCTTGACCGCTAGACTACCCCGGTCTCCTTGTGCACTTGTTGCATCAAAAAAAATCGTTGTTTGGTGTCTAGTTGCACAAACCCTATCAAGGCCATGTTTCCTTCCATAGATCCAGTCCCGAATCTTCATAACCATTCTTGTGCTCATCCTAATCGATCTCATGTGACTAACTCTCTTTTCACCTAGATCTAGTAAATCTTTTCCTTGTGAATCATGTTGTAGCCTTATCATCCAAATCTCTGGATCCTTTAATGATTCTGCCCTATTATCTGGATATCTGCTATAACCCGTTCTCAAGTATCGGATGTAAATTTACCTAAATCTCTCATTTCTAGTATTTCTGATGCACATTCTCTAAGCATCATGACGTCGTTTTATCCATTTTATCTGTAAACAGTGTATCCCTTTGGTTCAATGGATTATGCTGTTGACTTTAGTTCTCTCATGTCTCAGCAAGTTGCCAATCTTGATCTCATGGTTGGTTCCCCTCACATCCACTCTCGTATAAATCTCTGACCTGATAATCTCCATGTTGATCATAAAATAGTTCTCTGAGTTGAAGAAAATTCTCATGTGATGCTCTTTTGCCAACAACCTCTGCTTCAACTCTGGTCACATTCAGGTTTTTCTGAGCCATACTCTCATGGGCTCCAACTATCGGTGCTATGTGAATTTCTTATTGGTTGTGTTTGGTAATGATGTCATGACAAATGACTGATGGTGCCGCGACGAAACCGAGAGCCTACTATGGTGCACACATGGTTGAGCTGCTCGGCACGCGCTGGTATCATGGTTAATAGTTGTGATCCATTACGAGACTATACTAATGTGCTATCTTTTGTGGATATTCTCTCAAAGTGATCGCTGCATTTTGTCTCAATATGTCGTGATATTCTACCCAAATCTATCTTCAGTATCTTGTCAGATCCCATCTCATGAAATTGCATCTATCTCTAGCCTGGGAGTTACATGTGTAGGAAACGGGTGACGCCCAAGAGGGGGGTGAATTAGGACTTCTAAAACTTTTACTAAACTAGGCCACAATTAAATCCTTAGAGCAAAACCTATGCAAATAATCAAACTAGAAAGTGCAAACTAGGTTTTGTCTAAGTGTTGCTATCTCTACCGCAAAAAGGCTAAGTTTCAATCTACACTAAATAAGTATGAATACAAGATTGAAACTTAAATGCTTAATATAAATGCGGAAACTTAAAGAGCAAAGTAGAGAAGTAAACTCTCGTGGATGACGCCGGTATTTTTACCGAGGTATCCGGAACAACGCAAGGTCCCGACTAATCCTCGTTGGTGCCCCTACGCAAAGGGAAGCCCACGCGAGGGCCAAGCACCACGGTCGAGTAACTCCGTAGAGGGCCGCGGGCCTTCTCCACGCGCAAGTGGTGCTCCGCTTCCGGCTCCTCTCGGACGCTCCCCGCTGTCTCCACTATCGAGCTTCCGGCCAAAACGTCACAGGCCTCGTTCCCTCCGGTACACGGTGGCGGTCGTGACACAAACGCCATTGTCACGGTCTCGCAAGACTCTCGCCCCACTCGGTACAATTACAACGACTCACGCAAGAGCCGAGGGGTTGTGTGGTTTTACAAAACTCACTCAACTAACTAGGGTTAACCTAGAGCAAGCGCTAAAGCGGTCTAACTAACCTAAGCACTTCGCAAAGCACCTACGCTAATCACCGAGTGATTCTATTAAGCACTTGGGTGTTTGAGCTCTTGGAAATGTGCACTGCATGTCTTGGTATGTTGTTTGGGCTCCCACACTTGAGAATAGCCGGTTGGGGTGGCATTTATAGCCTCCAATCCCCAAACTAGTCGTTGGACAGAATGCAGCAGCTTTCTGTCGTCGGGTGCACCGGACAGTCCGGTGCACCACCGGACAGCCACTGTGCAGTGTCCGGTGCACACCACGTCAGCCGACCGTTGGCGCCTGTAGCAGTCGACCGTTGGATCCAACCGTTGCCGTCTGTCCGATGCACACCGGACAGTCCGGTGCTGACTGTCCGGTGCACCACCGGACAGACCGGTGCTACAGCCAGAGAGCGCCTGTCTGTGGCCTCTCTGCGCAGACTGTCCGGTTGTCTCACCGGACAGTCCGGTGCGCACCGGACAGGTACTGTTCACTGTCCGGTGCGCCACCAGGCGCTGGCTGACCGCCCTCTTCATGGTTTCTTCGTTGATTTCTTCGGGCTTCTTTTGTTCTTGAGTCTTGGACTTCTGTGCATCATTTTATGTCTTCATTTTAGGTGTTGCTTTCCTCAATTCCTTAGTCCAAGTAAATATTGCATCCTGTGAACTATAAACATAAACACTAGAAAACTTATTAGTTCACGGATTGTGTTGTTCATCAAACACCAAAACTCGATTAGCCAAATGGCCCGGGGTCTATTTTCCTTACAATCTCCCCCTTTTTGGTGATTGATGACAACACAACCAAAGCAAGCAAATAATACAAGTATTTGAATGAAAATATGCAATCTACTTGCTAGGATGCATGATTGTCCCCACAATGTGAAATTATGGACTTAAGCCTCCCCCTAACTCCATAATTCACTTACTTCCTATTTTAGGACCAAATGACCAAAACCACTTGAAAAACCAATTGTAGATATAAAATTTTAAATTGGTGGTGTTTGGTGTTTGATATAGTTTTCATTGCTTTGGTCCCTAAACTTCTCCCCCTTTGGCATCAACCACCGAAAAGGAAGACATTAAAAGCATGTAGGAAGTAAATAAAAAGCTTGCCCTCATTAAGAAATTTATCAGATGATACCATTTGAAGGATACTAAATTAAACCACATGAATGATGTCAGTTGAAAGGATTACTCCCCCTAAATGAGTGTTCTCTTTAGAAAGAATTTTCTCCCCCTTTTTAGAGATGAAGAAATACTCCCCCTGACAGAGATCCTCAATTTAGGAAAAAGCATGTGAAAATTAGAGGTGCAAGACATGATTTGAAAAAGACTAACTTCCCTTATGCATAGTTAACCGAATATGAGAGAAGTACATATGCATTTTTAGCAACATGGAAGTATATGATATGTAATATAGTCTAATCAAATATTGGAGAAGACATGTAAATGATACTAGATGTAGTCTCAAAAGATACCAATTGAAAGTCAATGGCGAGCTTGAGAGACATGAGAGTTCTTGGAGATTTTGCAGTGGAAGATTGTTGTCTTTCTCCGGGGACTTCATTTTCCTTACAATGAGACTATCACATGAAATAGACTTGAAAAGGTGTTAGTCTCAAAGTATTAGATTATAGAGTAACCTCCCCCTGAAGGTGTGCATACAAGTTTTGAATACTTGTAGGAGACTTGCACTTTGATTTGATATCAAGAAGGGAAAATTATCCATAATTCGAACATTGGCACATATAAGTTAAATGATACAACTTGTAGAAATCAAAATTTTCAATTGATGCATCATTTACTATGGAGTGATATAAAAGCTATGTGCTGTGCTTTACCTAAACATTTTAAACCATGTAGGTTTGCTTAAGTATATGAATTGAAAGCAAGCAATCCTACCATGTGATTTACCTAGTATGCATGATTTTAAACAAAAGTAAATAACAAATGTAATACTAGGCAAGAAAGGTAAACTAGATAAAAGGTAAATAGATACGCATATCTAAAAACAAGAAATACAATAAAACTAGTTACCTTAGTCATGGGTGGGAAATTTGGGTCCAAAGTTTTCACTAACCCACTTGGCAAGTAAACTTGATCCAATATGATGTATCCCATGATATACATCCCAACTTTGCTAAGTCTCCAAATTTCCCGAAGACCTTCGGTCCACTCTGAAAGTCGCCTAGAGGGGGGTGAATAGGGCGAAACTGAAATTCTCAAAAATAATCACAACTACAAGCCGGGTTAGCGTTAGAAATATAATAGAGTCCGCGAGTGTAACGCCCCGAATTTTGCAGTTGAATTTTTTCTTTTCTTTACTCGCCAAATTCGGGCGTTACCTTTTCTTTTTCTTTTTCCCCTCGCTAAACCTTGACCTTTTCCAAAGTTTTAGCGGGATTCGGTTTGGAATTCCCGTGTAAGAAAAACCCTAGAGTTGTTTTATGTTGTTTGATGCACCATGCCGAACTATGCATTCTTCGATTGTTTGAAAGTGCAAATGCGTTCATCTAGGAAGATCGGATTTCGAAAATAAGGAGAAAATCTTTTCTTTCTTTTTTCTTTCTCTTTCCCTCTCTCCTCTTTTTCTCTCTCTCCCGCGCCGTGGGCCCCTGGCCGGCCCAGCCGCCCCCTGCGCGCCCCCTTTGGGCCCAATAGGCCCAACCGCCCCCCACCCCCTCCCCTTTTCCCCAACTCCCTCTCCCTCTCCCTCCCTCTCTCCCATTCTCTCCCTACCACCGCCCTCCCCTGCCCTAGCCCCGCCCCCTGCTCGGCCGCCGCCCCTGCAGCTCGGCCGCCCGCCCCGGTGAGCCCCCCTCCTCTCTCCTCCCTCCTCCCTCCCTCTCCCCTCCTCTCTCCTTGGCAGCCCAGCCGCCCGGCCGCCCCTGGCCGTGCCCCCGGCCGCCCCAGCCCGCGCCCTGGTCGCGCCCCAGCCGCGCCCGGCCGCGCCCTAGCCGCTGGCCGCGCCCCCGCCCCTGCGTGCTCGGCCGCCCCTGCGCCGGCCGGTTCAACCGCCCCCCGGGCCGGTTCAACCGCCCCGGCTCAGCCGCCCCTCCCCCCCCCCCCGCGCTCGGCCGCCCCTGTTCGGCCGCCCTGCCCCCGGCCGGTTCAACCGCCCTAGGGCCGGTTCAACCGCCCCCCTGTTTTTTTTATTTATTTTTTTTATTTTATTTTATTTTACTTTCTGTGATCATAGTTATTTTATTTCAGGTAGGCTAATCATTGTTCATGCTATTGAAATAGGAAGTTTAATTTAGAATTTCGTTGCGCTAGTTGATTCATTTAGTTAATTGTTTATCTCGTTCAATATTGATCAACTTAAAATGATTAGGTTTCCATTAGTGTATATAACAGAATTCTTTTGCTAAGAACCAGTTGTAACTAATCATTAGTGCATAAACTTTAACCTCCTGCGAGACCCTTTTCCCGTTTCTTTCTAATCATAATGAATGCGATATCGAATGTCATACTTGATGCATATTCACTTTACTTGTTCCCTTGTATGGTGTACTGTTCTTTTGTATTAAATATATGGATGTATGTATGTTTGCGCTCGCATAGAGAACGATCCGGTCGAAGAGCCCGAGGAATTCGCAGGAGAAGCCCCTGAGCAGCAGTCGGTTGGTGGAGGCAAGTGTCCTTTGACCTATTTCTGTCCTATTCATTCTTTAATTCACCTCCCGCATTACACATTTATACCTAAGGATTGACTAGCTTTTGTTATTCATGTCCTTGTTTACCTATTTGGGTCGGATTATTACTGCTTAGTCTGATGCTAATGCTCAACTCTAATCAATGAACATGATGTGATTATCTATGATACGCTGTTTTCCCCTTCTTATTTATGATTATATTTGTGACCTTTAAGGGGACTCGAGCGGTTTCTCGAGTGCCTCTCCGTAAGGACCTGTTCAATGGATGACCGCCCGGGAAAACAGTGCAACCATGAGGGTGGAATGGGACGCCCTTAGCTGAATAATTAGAGGAACCGGGGTGTAGTTCGCTTCGCCGTCGTGCCGTCAATGGGGCTCGGTGTATGCGGCTCGCTCTGCCAAGGTTGATTTGTCCCTTGGGGAGGAGTGCGGTACATTTAGGAAACCTAACGGGCGGCTACAGCCTCGGGGAATCTTTGTAAAGGCTACGTAGTGATGCCCTGCTGGACCACCTAGGTAGTGGTCAATGGGGAGTCGCTCTCTCCGGGCAGAAAGGGAATCACGGCTTGTGGGTAAAGTGCACAACCTCTGCAGAGTGTTATGAAACTGATATATCAGCCGTGCTCGCGGTTATGAGCGGCCAAGGGAGCTCCAGAGATTAGTGATACTTGATCAGAGACATTTTGGTACAGGTGGCAATGAGATTGATGATTCTGATTATGATTATGGTAATGGTAAGTGGTATTCTTTCCGTTTGGAAAGGATACATTGGGCTAATAACTTGGGCTAATGTTAAAACCTGGCTTTCTACTAGTAAGTAATAACCTGACCAATTAAAAGCAACTGCTTGACTTATCCCCCACATAAAGCTAGTCCACTACAGCCAAACAGGATACTTGCTGAGTATGTTGATGTGTACTCACCCTTGCTCTACACACCAAACCCCCCCAGGTTGTCAGCATTGCAACCACTGCTCAGGAGAAGATGAAGCTGTGGAAGGAGACTTCCAGGAGTTCCAAGACTACGACGAGTTCTAGGCGTGGGTTAGCGGCAACCCCCAGTCGGCTGCCTGTGAAGGCCGCGGTTATCTACGTTTCGTTTTCGCACTTTGATTTATTGTAAGAACTATATGGACGTCTCAGACGTATGATGTAATCGACTATTATTTCCCCTTTTAATACTATTTGAGCACTGTGTGATGATGTCCATGTTATGTAACTGCTGTGTACGTGAATAACTGATCCTGGCACGTACATGGTTCGCATTCGGTTTGCCTTCTAAAACCGGGTGTGACATAAGTGGTATCAAAGCCGTGCTGACTGTAGGACCGCTAACCTAGAGTAGAATGGTCGTTCTAAGGATTATAGACCTCTGTCCCTGCCTTGACTTTGATATCCCTTCAAAAGTTGGTCATACTGACCGAACCTATGTTCTACTATATATTATACCTTGCTGAAAATTTTGTTTTATTCTGATCCTTCATTTATTTATGGTTCATTATTTGCTGGTCATATTAATTCTGTTCTCACCCTTTTGCTTGCGATGTCTTTTGTAGATGGCTCGTCTTAGACACACTGCACGAAAGTCCGTCATCCCCTTCTTACCCTCCCGCCTTGCTGAGCGTCCGCTTCGCCGTCCCGTGGCCGGACAGTCCAGCCACTTGGAGAGACTGCACCACCGCCTGCATGAGGAGCAGGAACGTCGACGACAGGAGCAGCAGGGCTCTTCTTTCTCGCTCCAGCAGGAGATAGAGTCTGTGAGGAGCTGCTCTCCTGTACTTCCCCTGGAGGCGCCCCCTGCACCACCACTGGGCGCCCCAGCTTCTGGAGTAGCTGCTGGAGGAGATCCAGGCGACGGAGGTGGCGACGACAGCTTGAGCCGCGACATCGACTTCTCTGCTGACCATGAGCCGGAAGGATGGGTTGCTCGACCCATCACTCGCGACGCTGCTCGCGGGTGTCACTTCCACGACGCGCTCGACACCCTGCTACGTCGGGCACTTGACTGGCGTACTTGGTCCATCGAGTATCGCTGTGTGGTCTACCAGCATAGTCGCGGGGTCTACCCGGACCGCTGGGAGGCGACCTGCTTGGTGCGCCGTCCGGAGAACAGTCTCCAGGGCGCGGAGGCTTGCTCAGAGCACTATTCTATCTCTGAGCGGGACTCAGCTGAGGCAGCCATGCAGGATGCTGCACGGCGTGCGCTTTCGCACTACTGCTCGGTTCTCGGTGGGGTAGCTGACGGTCTCGACCTGAAGTATTACTCCCGCCGTCCATCTGGCAGCACAGGAGGCGTGATTGTTTCACCTGCTGGTGAGGACAATCCTAGGTTGAGCAGCACAGTCAACCTAGCCGCCGTGCTAAACACGGAGCTGGACCATGCATTAGACGAGCTGAGTAGGGCTCGTGCTGAGATCGCCCTGCTGCGGGCTGAGCGTGCGGAGCGTCGTCACTTAGATGATGGTTCCCCCGCTCCCGTTGGGACTCAGCACCCGTACCGCTCACCTCGGCGTGGACTCCAGTCTTATGGCAATCCCGACTGCAAGACCAAGATAAATCTAGAACCATAGATCGTTAGAGTTGGATCTTGTAATTAATACGAAATATATATACATAGAAGCTTCAGTCTTAGCGTTAGTCTCGGTCTTAGTTAGTCTTAGTTAGACAGGGTAGTTTGCTATATCCTGTGCATTTATGTTTGTCATGATGAACTATGTTTGGTTTGGATCTTTGTAATGATTGTCACCAGAGTGTGGGTATCCCCTGCATTTTGGCTTACATATTATGTTAATGGAGTTAGTTATATAGTTGGGAAAACCTTTATTCTACTTTCCTCTTTATCTGAGAAGCTGTGTGGTCTGTGTTGGAGATCAGTGAAGATGCTCATCTGTTCAGTGCTGTTGGAGAATTCTATACTCTTTTCTTATGATGCAAGATTTGCCAGATCAGTTCTGATGTGTGGTTGCGTTCTGCAGATGTCAGAGAACAGGCGCAGAGGAGGTAGGCGTGCTCAGCAGGAGCAAGCCGGTCAGCAAGATGAGGCGCCCCAGCAGCAGCAGATGCCACCCCCACCCCCGATGTCGATCGAACAGATGTTTCTGATGCAGACTCAGGCAGTTCAGGCCATCGGTCAGACTCTGGCCGCCATTCAGCAGCAGCAGCAGCAGGCTCCACCCCAGCCTCAGATGCCCCAGATGCCTAGAGACAAGCGTGCTGAATTCATGAGAGGTCATCCCCCAACGTTCGCTCACTCTTCTGACCCCATGGATGCTGAAGATTGGCTGCGCACTGTGGAGCGGGAGTTGCATACCGCTCAGTGTGATGACAGGGAGAAAGTCTTGTATGGTCCCCGTCTGTTGAGAGGAGCAGCCCAATCATGGTGGGAGTCTTACCTCGCCACCCATGCCGACCCCGACACCATCACCTGGGAAGAATTCAGAGGTAGCTTTCGTCAGTACCATGTGCCTGCAGGTCTGATGACAGTGAAGAAGGAGGAGTTCCTGGCCCTTAAGCAAGGGTCATCATCTGTCAGTGAGTACCGAGACAGGTTTCTGCAGTTGTCCCGCTATGCTCCTGAAGATGTCAACACTGACGCCAAGCGACAATACCGTTTTTTGAGAGGCTTGGTCGACCCTCTGCAGTATCAGTTGATGAATCACACCTTCCCGACATTCCAGCACCTGATTGATAGAGCAATCATGACAGAAAGGAAGCGTAAGGAGATGGAAGATCGTAAGCGCAAGATCAGTGGACCCCAGCCTGGAAGCAGCAGCCGTCCTCGTTTTTCAGGCAATCAACCTCAGCAGTTCAGGCAGAACCAGCGTCCACCTCAGCAGCATCAGCAGCGTCAGCAGTATCAGCAGTTCCAAAGGCAGTACCCTCAGCATCAGTATCAGAATCGTCAGAGCAATCAGTCAGGAGGAGGCCAGTTTCAGAGGCAGAATCAGCAGACACCTCGTCTTCCTGCCCCCGCAACTCAGCAGAACAATCAGGCAGCACCAGCTCAGGTTGGAAACAGAGCATGTTTCCACTGTGGAGAGCAAGGCCACTGGGTGATGCAATGCCCGAAGAAAGCAGCCCAGCAGCAGTCAGGCCCCAATGCCCCAGCAAAGCAGAATGTGTCCCAGCCTGGAGCAAGCAACCGCCCTCAGCAGCGCTATAATCATGGGAGACTGAACCACTTGGAGGCTGAAGCAGTTCAGGAGACTCCCGGCATGACAGTAGGTACGTTCCCAGTCGACTCCCATATTGCAGAAGTGTTATTTGATACTGGAGCAACGCATTCTTTCATTACTGCATCATGGGTAAAAGCACATAATCTTCCAATTACTACCATGTCAACCCCCATTCAAATTGACTCAGCTGGTGGTAGAATTCGAGCTGATAGCATATGTTTGAATATAAGTGTGGAAATAAGGGGGATAGCGTTTCCCGCTAACCTTATAATAATGGGTACTCAGGGAATAGATGTCATCCTAGGGATGAATTGGCTAGATAAGTATCAGGCAGTTATCAGTTGTGATAAGAGGACAATCAAGTTGGTGTCCCCACTAGGAGAGGAAGTGGTGACCGAGTTAGTCCCGCCTGAGCCAAAGAAAGGAAGTTGTTATCAGATGGCTGTCGATAGCAGTGAAGCAGATCCAATTGAGAGTATCAAGGTTGTGTCTGAATTCCCAGATGTGTTTCCAAAGGATTTACCGGGTATGCCACCAGAGCGGAAAGTTGAGTTTACTATAGAGCTTCTTCCTGGAACCGCCCCTATCTTTAAGAGAGCTTACAGAATATCTGGACCAGAGTTGGTTGAGCTTAAGAAGCAGATTGATGAGCTGTCAGAGAAAGGTTACATCCGGCCAAGCACCTCGCCTTGGGCCGCCCCTGTCCTGTTTGTGGAGAAGAAAGATGGCACCAAAAGGATGTGTATCGATTACCGAGCTTTGAATGAAGTCACAATCAAGAACAAGTATCCCTTGCCCAGAATAGAAGATCTGTTTGACCAGTTGAGAGGAGCCAGTGTGTTCTCCAAGATTGATCTGAGGTCAGGTTATCATCAGCTCAGGATCCGACCTTCGGACATTCCGAAGACGGCATTCATTACCAAGTATGGTTTGTATGAGTTCACAGTGATGTCTTTTGGTTTGACCAATGCACCAGCGTTCTTTATGAACTTGATGAACAGTGTATTCATGGATTATCTCGATAAGTTTGTGGTGGTATTCATTGATGACATTCTGGTTTATTCTCAAAGTGAAGAAGAGCATGCAGATCATTTGAGGATGGTATTGCAGAGATTGCGAGAGCACCAGTTGTATGCAAAGTTGAGCAAGTGTGAGTTCTGGATCAGTGAAGTCCTGTTCTTGGGTCACATAATCAACAAAGAAGGATTAGCTGTGGATCCGAAGAAAGTGGCAGACATTTTGAACTGGAAAGCGCCAACGGATGCTCGAGGAATCAAAAGCTTCATTGGAATGGCCGGATATTATCGGCGATTCATTGAAGGGTTTTCGAAGATTGCGAAACCAATGACAGCGTTGCTAGGCAACAAGGTTGAGTTCAAGTGGACCCAGAAATGTCAAGAAGCCTTTGAAGCGCTGAAAGAGAAGTTGACAACAGCGCCTGTCCTAGTCTTGCCTGATGTGCACAAGCCCTTCTCTGTGTACTGTGATGCTTGTTACACAGGTTTGGGATGCGTGTTGATGCAAGAGGGAAGAGTTGTGGCTTACTCGTCCCGACAGCTGAAGGTTCATGAGAAGAATTACCCAATCCATGATCTAGAGTTGGCAGCAGTGGTTCACGCACTGAAGACATGGAGGCACTATCTGTATGGACAGAAATGCGATGTTTACAAAGATCACAAGAGTCTGAAGTACATATTCACTCAGTCAGAATTGAACATGAGGCAACGAAGATGGTTAGAGTTGATCAAAGACTATGAGTTGGAGATCCATTACCATCCAGGCAAAGCAAACGTAGTGGCAGATGCTTTGAGCAGGAAGAGTCAAGTCAATCTGATGGTCGCTCGTCCGATGCCTTATGAGTTGGCCAAGGAGTTCGACAGGTTGAGTCTCGGATTTCTGAATAATTCGCGAGGAGTCACAGTTGAGTTGGAACCTACCTTGGAGCGAGAAATCAAAGGAGCGCAGAAGAATGATGAAAAGATCAGTGAGATCCGGCGACTGATTCTAGATGGCAGAGGCAAAGATTTTCGAGAAGACGCAGAAGGCGTGATATGGTTCAAAGACCGCTTGTGTGTTCCCAATGTCCAGTCCATTCGGGAGTTGATTCTCAAGGAAGCTCATGAGACAGCTTATTCGATTCACCCTGGTAGTGAGAAGATGTATCAGGATCTGAAGAAGAAATTCTGGTGGTACGGAATGAAGAGGGAAATCGCAGAGCATGTGGCTATGTGCGATAGTTGTCGAAGAATTAAGGCAGAGCATCAGAGACCAGCTGGATTGTTGCAACCGTTGCAAATTCCTCAGTGGAAATGGGATGAGATTGGTATGGATTTCATAGTCGGATTGCCTCGCACTCGAGCCGGCTACGATTCTATTTGGGTAGTAGTGGACCGCTTAACCAAGTCAGCCCACTTCATACCTGTCAAGACCAGCTACAACAGTGCAGTATTGGCAGAACTGTATATGTCTCGGATCGTTTGTATTCATGGTGTACCAAAGAAGATAGTGTCAGACAGAGGAACGCAGTTCACCTCTCATTTCTGGCAGCAGTTGCATGAAGCCTTGGGCACACATCTAAATTTCAGTTCAGCTTATCATCCGCAGACAGATGGCCAGACTGAAAGAACCAATCAAATTCTCGAAGACATGTTGAGAGCCTGTGCGTTGCAAGATCAGTCCGGATGGGACAAGCGATTGCCTTATGCAGAGTTTTCCTATAACAACAGTTATCAGGCCAGTTTGAAGATGTCACCATTTCAAGCGCTCTATGGAAGGAGTTGTAGAACTCCGTTGCAATGGGATCAGCCTGGAGAAAAGCAAGTGTTTGGGCCAGATATTTTGCTTGAAGCCGAAGAGAACATCAAGATGGTTCGGGAGAATCTGAAGGTAGCGCAATCGAGGCAGCGAAGCTATGCAGACACAAGAAGAAGAGAGCTGAGTTTTGAAGTCGGAGACTTTGTCTATCTGAAAGTGTCACCGATCAGAGGAGTCAGAAGATTCGGAGTGAAAGGCAAGCTAGCACCCCGCTACATCGGTCCGTATCAAATTCTCTCAAAGCGTGGAGAAGTGGCCTATCAGCTCAGTTTGCCAGAGAATTTGTCAGCTGTGCATGATGTCTTTCATGTGTCTCAGTTGAAGAAGTGCTTGCGTGTGCTAGAAGAGCAATTGCCAGTGGAAGGTCTGGAAGTCCAGGAGGACTTGACCTATGTCGAGAAGCCAGCTCAGATCCTTGAGGTTGCAGATAGAGTCACCCGAAGGAAGACCATCAGAATGTGCAAAGTCAGATGGAGTCACCACTCTGAAGAAGAAGCAACCTGGGAGCGTGAAGATGATCTAATGGCTAAGTACCCAGAGCTCTTTGCTAGCCAGCCCTGAATCTCGAGGGCGAGATTCTTTTAAGGGGGATAGGTTTGTAACGCCCCGAATTTTGCAGTTGAATTTTTTCTTTTCTTTACTCGCCAAATTCGGGCGTTACCTTTTCTTTTTCTTTTTCCCCTCGCTAAACCTTGACCTTTTCCAAAGTTTTAGCGGGATTCGGTTTGGAATTCCCGTGTAAGAAAAACCCTAGAGTTGTTTTATGTTGTTTGATGCACCATGCCGAACTATGCATTCTTCGATTGTTTGAAAGTGCAAATGCGTTCATCTAGGAAGATCGGATTTCGAAAATAAGGAGAAAATCTTTTCTTTCTTTTTTCTTTCTCTTTCCCTCTCTCCTCTTTTTCTCTCTCTCCCGCGCCGTGGGCCCCTGGCCGGCCCAGCCGCCCCCTGCGCGCCCCCTTTGGGCCCAATAGGCCCAACCGCCCCCACCCCCTCCCCTTTTCCCCAACTCCCTCTCCCTCTCCCTCCCTCTCTCCCATTCTCTCCCTACCGCCGCCCTCCCCTGCCCTAGCCCCGCCCCCTGCTCGGCCGCCGCCCCTGCAGCTCGGCCGCCCGCCCCGGTGAGCCCCCCCTCCTCTCTCCTCCCTCCTCCCTCCCTCTCCCCTCCTCTCTCCTTGGCAGCCCAGCCGCCCGGCCGCCCCTGGCCGCGCCCCTGGCCGCGCCCCCGGCCGCCCCAGCCCGCGCCCTGGCCGCGCCCCAGCCGCGCCCGGCCGCGCCCTGGCCGCTGGCCGCGCCCCCGCCCCTGCGTGCTCGGCCGCCCCTGCGCCGGCCGGTTCAACCGCCCCGGCTCAGCCGCCCCTCCCCCCCCCCCCCCCCCCGCGCTCGGCCGCCCCTGCTCGGCCGCCCTGCCCCCGGCCGGTTCAACCGCCCTAGGGCCGGTTCAACCGCCCCCCCCCCTGTTTTTTTTTATTTATTTTTATTTTATTTTATTTTACTTTCTGTGATCATAGTTATTTTGTTTCAGGTAGGCTAATCATTGTTCATGCTATTGAAATAGGAAGTTTAATTTAGAATTTCGTTGCGCTAGTTGATTCATTTAGTTAATTGTTTATCTCGTTCAATGTTGATCAACTTAAAATGATTAGGTTTCCATTAGTGTATATAACAGAATTCTTTTGCTAAGAACCAGTTGTAACTAATCATTAGTGCATAAACTTTAACCTCCTGCGAGACCCTTTTCCCGTTTCTTTCTAATCATAATGAATGCGATATCGAATGTCATACTTGATGCATATTCACTTTACTTGTTCCCTTGTATGGTGTACTGTTCTTTTGTATTAAATATATGGATGTATGTATGTTTGCGCTCGCATAGAGAACGATCCGGTCGAAGAGCCCGAGGAATTCGCAGGAGAAGCCCCTGAGCAGCAGTCGGTTGGTGGAGGCAAGTGTCCTTTGACCTATTTCTGTCCTATTCATTCTTTAATTCACCTCCCGCATTACACATTTATACCTAAGGATTGACTAGCTTTTGTTATTCATGTCCTTGTTTACCTATTTGGGTCGGATTATTACTGCTTAGTCTGATGCTAATGCTCAACTCTAATCAATGAACATGATGTGATTATCTATGATACGCTGTTTTCCCCTTCTTATTTATGATTATATTTGTGACCTTTAAGGGGACTCGAGCGGTTTCTCGAGTGCCTCTCCGTAAGGACCTGTTCAATGGATGACCGCCTGGGAAAACAGTGCAACCATGAGGGTGGAATGGGACGCCCTTAGCTGAATAATTAGAGGAACCGGGGTGTAGTTCGCTTCGCCGTCGTGCCGTCAATGGGGCTCGGTGTATGCGGCTCGCTCTGCCAAGGTTGATTTGTCCCTTGGGGAGGAGTGCGGTACATTTAGGAAACCTAACGGGTGGCTACAGCCTCGGGGAATCTTTGTAAAGGCTACGTAGTGATGCCCTGCTGGACCACCTAGGTAGTGGTCAATGGGGAGTCGCTCTCTCCGGGCAGAAAGGGAATCACGGCTTGTGGGTAAAGTGCACAACCTCTGCAGAGTGTTATGAAACTGATATATCAGCCGTGCTCGCGGTTATGAGCGGCCAAGGGAGCTCCAGAGATTAGTGATACTTGATCAGAGACATTTTGGTACAGGTGGCAATGAGATTGATGATTCTGATTATGATTATGGTAATGGTAAGTGGTATTCTTTCCGTTTGGAAAGGATACATTGGGCTAATAACTTGGGCTAATGTTAAAACATGGCTTTCTACTAGTAAGTAATAACCTGACCAATTAAAAGCAACTGCTTGACTTATCCCCCACATAAAGCTAGTCCACTACAGCCAAACAGGATACTTGCTGAGTATGTTGATGTGTACTCACCCTTGCTCTACACACCAAACCCCCCCCCCCCCCAGGTTGTCAGCATTGCAACCACTGCTCAGGAGAAGATGAAGCTGTGGAAGGAGACTTCCAGGAGTTCCAAGACTACGACGAGTTCTAGGCGTGGGTTAGCGGCAACCCCCAGTCGGCTGCCTGTGAAGGCCGCGGTTATCTACGTTTCGTTTTCACACTTTGATTTATTGTAAGAACTATATGGACGTCTCAGACGTATGATGTAATCGACTATTATTTCCCCTTTTAATACTATTTGAGCACTGTGTGATGATGTCCATGTTATGTAACTGCTGTGTACGTGAATAACTGATCCTGGCACGTACATGGTTCGCATTCGGTTTGCCTTCTAAAACCGGGTGTGACAGCGAGAGAGGGTGCAAAAACAAATCGCAAGCAAATGAAGAGTGTGACACGCGGATTTGTTTTACCGAGGTTCGGTTCTCGCAAACCTACTCCCCGTTGAGGAGGCCACAAAGGTCGGGTCTCTTTCAACCCTTACCCTCTCTCAAACGGTCCCTCGGACCGAGTGAGCTTTTCTTCTTAATCACTTGGAACACAAAGTTCCCACAAGGACCACCACAAGTTTGGTGTCTCTTGTCTCAATTACAAGTGAGTTTGATCGCAATGAAGAATCAAAGAAGGAAGAAAAGCAATCCAAGCGCAAGAGCTCGAAAGAACACAAACAAATCTCTCTCACTAATCACTAGGGCTTTATGTGGAGTTTGGAGAGGATTTGATCACTTTGGTGTGTCTAGAATTGAATGCTAGAGCTCTTGTAAGTAGTTGAGAAGTGGAAAACTTGGATGACTTGAATGTGGGGTGGTTGGGGGTATTTATAGCCCCAACCACCAAACTAGCCGTTTGGTGCAGGCTGGCTGTCGAATGGTGCACCGGACAGTCCTGTGCACACCAGACATGTCCGGTGCGCCAGCCACGTTACCAAAGCCGTTGGGATTCGACCGTTGGAGCTCTGTCTTCTGGGCCCGCCTTGATGTCCGGTGGCGCACCGGACATGTACTGTAGAGTGTCCGGTGCGCCAGCATGGGCGTGCCTGACCTCTGCGCGCGCTGGCGCGCAATAAATGCGCTGCAGGTAGTCGTTGGCGCCTTCGTAGCCGTTGCCTCGCAGATACACCGGACAGTCCGGTGTACACCGGACATGTCCGGTGAATTATAGCGGAGAGCCGTTCTGAATTCCCGAGACTAGCGAGTTCCTGAGGCCGCTCTTCCTTGGAGCACCGGACACTGTCCGGTGTACACCGGACAGTCCGGTGAATTATAGCGGAGTCGCCTCTGGAATTTCCCGAAGGTGACGAGTTTGAGTTGGAGTCCTCTGGTGCACCGGACATGTCCGGTGGCACACCGGACAGTCCAGTGTGCCAGACCAGAGGTGCCTTCGGTTGTCCCTTTGCTCTTTTGTTGAACCCAACACTTGGTCTTTTTATTGGCTAAGTGTGAACCTTTGGCACCTGTATAACTTATACACTAGAGCAAACTAGTTAGTCCAATTGTTTGTGTTGGGCAATTCAACCACCAAAATTAATTAGGGACTAGGTGTAAGTCTAATTCCCTTTCAATCTCCCCCTTTTTGGTGATTGATGCCAACACAAACCAAAGCAAATATAAAAGTGCATAATTGAACTAGTTTGCATAATGTAAGTGCAAAGGTTGCTTGGAATTGAGCCAATATAAATACTTACAAGATATGCATGGATTGTTTTCTTCATTTTTAACATTTTGGACCACACTTGCACCACAAGTTTTGTTTTGCAAATTCTTTTGTAAATTCTTTTCAAAGACTTTTTGCAAGATAGTCAAAGGTAAATGAGTAAGATTTTTGCGAAGCATTTTCAAGTTTGAAATTTTCTCCCTTTGTTTCAAATGCTTTTTCCTTTGACTAAACAAAACTCCCCCTCAATAAATTCTCCTCTTAGTGTTCAAGAGGGTTTTAAGATATCAATTTTGAAAAATACTACTTGCTCCCCCTTTAGAACATAAAGAGATACCAATTTGAAATTTTCCAATTGAAAACCATTAATTTTAAAATTAGAGTGGTGGTGCGGTCCTTTTGCTTTGGGCCAATACTTTCTCCCCCTTTGGCATGAATCGCCAAAAACGGATACTTGGAATGAAATATAGGCCCTTTTAGCTACTTTCTCCCCTTTGGCAAATAAAACATATGAGTGAAGATTATACCAAAGACGGAGAGTGATGCGGAGCGATGGCGAAGGGTGAGTAGTAGAGTGGAGTGGAAGCCTTTGTCTTCGCCGAAGACTCCAATTCCCTTTCAATATACCTATGACTTGGTTTGAAATACACTTGAAAACACATTAGTCATAGCATATATCAAAGAGACATGATCAAAGGTATACTTATGAGCTATGTGTGCAAATTAGCAAATGAAATTCCTAGAATCAAGAATATTGAGCTCATGCCTAAGTTTGGTAAAAGTTTGTTCATCAAGTGGCTTGGTAAAGATATCGGCTAATTGATCTTTAGTGTTAATGTATGCAATCTCGATATCCCCCTTTTGTTGGTGATCCCGAAGAAAATGATACCGAATGGCTATGTGTTTAGTGCGGCTATGCTCAACAGGATTATCCGCCATGCGGATTGCACTCTCATTATCACATAGAAGAGGAACTTTGGTTAGTTTGTAACCGTAGTCCCACAGGGTTTGCCTCATCCAAAGCAATTGCGCGCAACAATGGCCTGCTGCAATATACTCGGCTTCAGCGGTAGAAAGAGCGACCGAATTTTGCTTCTTTGAAGCCCAAGACACCAAGGATCTTCCCAAGAACTGGCAAGTCCCCGATATGCTCTTCCTATTAATCTTACACCCCGCCCAATCGACATCCGAATAACCAATCAAATCAAAAGTGGATCCCCGAGGGTACCAAAGCCCAAACTTAGGAGTATAAGCCAAATATCTCAAGATTCGTTTGACGGCCGTAAGGTGGGATTCCTTAGGGTCGGATTGGAATCTTGCACACATGCAAACGGAAAGCATAATGTCTGGTCGAGATGCACATAAATAAAGCAATGAACCCATCATTGACCGGTATACCTTTTGATCCACGGACTTACCTCCCGTGTCGAGGTCGAGATGCCCATTAGTTCCCATGGGTGTCTTGATGGGCTTGGCATCCTTCATTCCAAACTTGGTTAGAATGTCTTGTGTATACTTTATTTGGCAAATGAAGGTGCCCTCTTGGAGTTGCTTGACTTGGAATCCTAGAAAATACTTCAACTCCCCCATCATAGACATCTCGAATTTTTGTGTCATGATCCTACTAAATTCTTCACAAGTAGATTCGTTAGTAGACCCAAATATAATATCATCAACATAAATTTGGCATACAAACAAATCATTGTCAAGAGTTTTAGTAAATAAAGTAGGATCGGCCTTGCCGACTTTGAAGCCATTTGCAATAAGGAAATCTCTAAGGCATTCATACCATGCTCTTGGGGCTTGCTTGAGCCCATAAAGCGCCTTAGAGAGCCTATAGACATGGTTAGGATACTCACTATCTTCAAAGCCGGGAGGTTGCTCAACATAGACCTCCTCCTTGATTGGTCCGTTGAGGAAGGCACTCTTCACGTCCATTTGGTAAAGCTTAAAGCCATGGTAAGTAGCATAGGCCAATAATATACGAATTGACTCAAGCCTAGCTACGGGTGCATAGGTTTCACCAAAGTCCAAACCTTCGACTTGTGAATACCCCTTGGCCACGAGTTGAGCTTTGTTCCTTGTCACCACACCATGCTCATCTTGCTTGTTGCGGAAGACCCACTTGGTTCCAACAACATTTTGGTTAGGACGTGGAACTAAATGCCATACCTCGTTCCTTGTGAAATTGTTGAGCTCCTCTTGCATCGCCATCACCCAATCCGAATCTTGGAGTGCTTCCTCTACCTTATGTGGCTCAATAGAGGAAACAAAAGAGTAATGCTCACAAAAATGTGCAACACGAGATCTAGTGGTTACCCCCTTATGAATGTCGCCGAGGATGGTGTCGATGGGATGATCTCGTTGAATTGCTTGGTGGACTCTTGGGTGTGGCGGCCTTGGTTCTTCATCCTCCTTATCTTGATCATTTGCATCTCCCCCTTGATCATTGCCGTCATCTTGAGGTGGCTCATCTCTTTGATCTTCCCCTTCATCAACTTGAGCCTCGTCCTCATTTTGAGTTGGTGGAGATGCTTGCGTGGAGGAGGATGGTTGATCTTGTGCATGTGGAGGCTCTTCGGATTCTTTAGGACACACATCCCCAATGGACATGTTCCTTAGCGTGATGCACGGAGCCTGTTCTTCACCTATCTCATCAAGATCAACTTGCTCTACTTGAGAGTCGTTAGTCTCATCAAACACAACGTCACAAGAAACTTCAACTAGTCCTGAGGACTTGTTAAAGACTCTATATGCCCTTCTGTTTGAATCATATCCTAGTAAAAAGCCTTCTACAGTTTTAGGAGCAAATTTAGATTTTCTACCTCTTTTAACAAGAATAAAGCATTTGCTACCAAAAACTCTAAAATATGAAATATTGGGCTTTTTACCGGTTAGGAGTTCATAGGATGTCTTCTTGAGGATTCGGTGAAGATATAACCAGTTGATGGCGTAGCAGGCGGTGTTGACCGCCTCGGCCCAAAACCGATCCGGTGTCTTGTACTCATCAAGCATGGTTCTTGCCATGTCCAATAGAGTTCGATTCTTCCTCTCCACCACACCATTTTGTTGTGGGGTGTAGGGAGAAGAGAACTCATGCTTGATGCCCTCCTCCTCAAGGAAGCCTTCTATTTGTGAGTTCTTGAACTCCGTCCCATTGTCGCTTCTAATTTTCTTGATCCTTAAGTCGAACTCATTTTGAGCCCGTCTCAAGAATCCCTTTAAGGTCTCTTGGGTATGAGATTTTTCCTGCAAAAAGAACACCCAAGTGAAGCGAGAATAATCATCCACAATAACTAGACAGTACTTACTCCCGCCGATGCTTATGTAAGCGATCGGGCCAAATAGGTCCATGTGTAGGAGCTCCAGTGGCCTGTCACTAGTCATGATGTTCTTGTGTGGATGATGAGTGCCAACTTGCTTCCCGGCTTGGCATGCGCTACAAATCCTGTCTTTCTCAAAATGAACATTTCTTAGTCCTAAAATGTGTTCTCCCTTTAGAAGCTTATGAAGATTCTTCATTCCAACATGGGCTAGTTGGCGGTGCCAGAGCCAACCCAAGTTAGTCTTAGCAATTAAGCAAGTGTCGAGTTCAGCTCTATCAAAATCTACCAAGTATAGCTGACCCTCTAACACTCCCTTAAATGCTATTGAATCATCACTTCTTCTAAAGACAGTGACACCTACATCAGTAAATAGACAATTGTAGCCCATTTGACATAGTTGCGAAACGGAAAGCAAATTGTAATCTAAAGAATCTACAAGAAAAACATTGGAAATAGTATGGTCAGGTGATATAGCAATTTTACCCAATCCTTTGACCAAACCTTGATTTCCATCCCCGAATGTGATAGCTCGTTGGGGATCTTGGTTTTTCTCATATGAGGAGAACATCTTCTTCTCCCCTGTCATGTGGTTTGTGCACCCGCTGTCGAGTATCCAACTTGAGCCCCCGGATGCATAAACCTACAAAACAATTTTAGTTCTTGACTTTAGGTACCCAAACGGTTTTGGGTCCTTTGGCATTAGAAACAAGAACTTTGGGTACCCAAACACAAGTCTTAGAGCCCTTGTGTTTGCCCCCAACAAACTTGGCAACTACCTTGCCGGATTTGTTAGTAAGCACATAAGATGCATCAAAAGTCTTAAATGAAATGTCATGATCATTTGATGCACTAGGAGTTTTCTTTCTAGGCAACTTAGCACGGGTTGGTTGCCTAGAGCTAGATGTCTCACCCTTATACATAAAAGCATAGTTAGGGCCAGAGTGAGACTTCCTAGAATGAGTTCTCCTAATTTTGCTCTCGGGATAACCGGCAGGGTACAAAATGTAACCCTCGTTATCCTGAGGCATGGGAGCCTTGCCCTTAACAAAGTTAGACAAATTTTTAGGAGGGGCATTAAGTTTGACATTGTCTCCCCTTTGGAAGCCAATGCCATCCTTGTTGCCAGGGCGTCTCCCATTATAGAGCATACTTCTAGCAAATTTAAACTTTTCATTTTCTAAGTTATGCTCGGCAATTTTAGCATCTAATTTTGCTATATGATCATTTTGTTGTTTAATTAAGACCATGTGATCATGAATAGCATCAACATCAATATCTCTACATCTAGTACAAATAGACACATGCTCAATAGTAGATGTAGAGGGTTTGCAAGAATTAAGTTCAACAATCTTAGCACACAAAATATCATTGTTATCTCTAAGATTGGAAATTGTAACATTGCAAACATCTAATTCTTTAGCCTTAGCAATCAATTTCTCATTCTCATTTCTAAGGCTAGCAATAGAGACATTCAACTCATCAATCCTTGCAAGTAAATCAACATTATCATTTCTAGGATTGGAAGTTGAATCAATACAAACATGAGAATCAACCTTAGCAATTAATTTAGCATTTTCATTTTTAAGGTTGGCAATAGTGTCATGGCATGTGCTTAGCTCACTAGATAATTTCTCACATTTTTCTACCTCAAGAGCATAAGCATTCTTAACCTTAACATGTTTCTTGTTTTCCTTAATTAGGAAGTCCTCTTGGGAATCCAAAAGGTCATCCTTTTCATGAATAGCACTAATTAATTCATTTAATTTTTCCTTTTGTTCCATGTTAAGGTTGGCAAAAAGGGTACGCAAATTATTCTCCTCATCACTAGCATTATCATCACTAGAGGATTCATATTTAGTGGAGGATTTAGATTTAACCTTCTTCCTTTTGCCGTCCTTTGCCATGTGGCACTTGTGGCCGACGTTGGGGAAGAGGAGTCCCTTGGTGACGGCGATGTTGGCGGCGTCCTCGTCGTCGGAGGAGGAGTCGGTGGAGCTCTCGTCGGAGTTCCACTCGCGGCACACGTGGGCATCGCCGCCCCTCTTCTTGTGGTACCTCTTCTTTTCTCTCCTCTTGCCCTTCTTGTCGTTATCCCTGTCACTGTCACTTGATAATGGACATTTAGCAATAAAGTGACTGGACTTACCACACTTGTAGCAAACCTTCTTGGAACGGGATTTGTAATCCTTCCCCTTCCGTTGCTTGAGGATTTGGCAAAAGCTTTTGATGATTAAAGCCATCTCCTCATTGTCGAGCTTGGAGGCGTCAATTGGTTGTCTACTCGGTGTAGACTCCTCCTTCTTCTCCTCCGTCGCCTTAAATGCCACCGGTTGTGCTTCGGACGTGGAGGGTTCATCAAGCTCGTTGATCTTCTTTGAGCCTTTAATCATACATTCAAAGCTCACAAAATTCCTGATTACTTCCTCGGGAGTCATTAGTGTATATCTAGGATTACCACGAATTAATTGAACTTGAGTGGGGTTAAGGAAAATGAGAGATCTTAGAATAACCTTAACCACCTCGTGGTCGTCCCACTTCTTGCTCCCGAGGTTGCGCACTTGGTTCACCAAGGTTTTGAGCTGGTTGTACATATCTTGTGGCTCCTCCCCTTGGTGAAGACGAAAACGACCGAGCTCCCCCTCGATCGTTTCCCGCTTGGTGATCTTGGTGAGTTCATCACCTTCGTGCGCGGTCTTGAGTAAGTCCCAAATCTCCTTTGCATTCTTCAATCCTTGCACCTTGTTATATTCCTCTCTACTTAGAGAGGCGAGGAGTATGGTTGTGGCTTGGGAGTTGAAGTGCTCGATTTGGGCCACTTCGTCTGTATCATAATCCTCATCCCCTACGGATGGTACCTGTACACCAAACTCAACAACATCCCATATACTTTTGTGGAGTGAGGTTAGATGAAATCGCATTAAATCACTCCACCTAGCATAGTCTTCACCATCAAACATTGGTGGTTTGCCTAATGGGACAGAAAGCAAAGGTGTATGTTTAGGAATGCGAGGGTAGCGTAAGGGGATCTTACTATACTTCTTACGCTCTTGGCGCTTAGAAGTTACGGACGGCGCATCGGAGTCGGAGGTGGATGTTGATGAAGTGTCGGTCTCGTAGTAGACCACCTTCCTCATCCTCTTGTGCTTATCGCCTTTCCGATGCGACTTGTGGGAAGAAGATTTCTCCTTCTTCTCTTTGTGGTGTGAAGAGGAAGATCTTTTCTCCTTCCGTTTGGAGGAGTCCTTCTTCTTCTCCTTCCTCTTGGTGCGGGACTCTTCCGATGAAGTGCTCCCTTGACTTGTAGTGGGCTTGTCGCCGGTCTCCATCTCCCTCTTGGTGTGATCTCCTGACATCACTTCGAGCGGTTAGGCTCTAATGAAGCACCGGGCTTTGATACCAATTGAAAGTCGCCTAGAGGGGGGTGAATAGGGCGAAACTGAAATTCTCAAAAATAATCACAACTACAAGTCAGGTTAGCGTTAGAAATATAATAGACTCCGCGAGAGAGGGTGCAAAAACAAATCGCAAGCAAATGAAGAGTGTGACACGCGGATTTGTTTTACCGAGGTTCGGTTCTCGCAAACCTACTCCCCGTTGAGGAGGCCACAAAGGCCGGGTCTCTTTCAACCCTTACCCTCTCTCAAACGGTCCCTCGGACCGAGTGAGCTTTTCTTCTTAATCACTTGGAACACAAAGTTCCCACAAGGACCACCACAAGTTTGGTGTCTCTTGTCTCAATTACAAGTGAGTTTGATCGCAATGAAGAATCAAAGAAGGAAGAAAAGCAATCCAAGCGCAAGAGCTCGAAAGAACACAAGCAAATCTCTCTCACTAATCACTAGGGCTTTGTGTGGAGTTTGGAGAGGATTTGATCACTTTGGTGTGTCTAGAATTGAATGCTAGAGCTCTTGTAAGTAGTTGAGAAGTGGAAAACTTGGATGACTTGAATGTGGGGTGGTTGGGGGTATTTATAGCCCCAACCACCAAACTAGCCGTTTGGTGCAGGCTGGCTGTCGAATGGTGCACCGGACAGTCCGGTGCACACCGGACATGTCCGGTGCACCAGCCACGTTACCAAAGCCGTTGGGATTCAACCGTTGGAGCTCTGTCTTCTAGGCCCGCCTTGATGTCCGGTGGCGCACCGGACATGTACTGTAGAGTGTCCGGTGCGCCAGCATGGGCGTGCCTGACCTCTGCGCGCGCTGGCGCGCAATAAATGCGCTGCAGGTAGCCGTTGGCGCCTTCGTAGCCGTTGCCCCGTAGATACACCGGATAGTCCGGTGTACACCGGACATGTCCGGTGAATTATAGCGGAGAGCCGTTCTGAATTCCCGAGACTGGCGAGTTCCTGAGGCCGCTCTTCCTTGGAGCACCGGACACTGTCCGGTGTACACCGGACAGTCCGGTGAATTATAGCGGAGTCGCCTCTGGAATTTCCCGAAGGTGACGAGTTTGAGTTGGAGTCCTCTGGTGCACTGGACATATCCAGTGGCACACCGGACAGTCCGGTGTGCCAGACCAGAGGTGCCTTCAGTTGTCCCTTTGCTCTTTTGTTGAACCCAACACTTGGTCTTTTTATTGGCTAAGTGTGAACCTTTGGCACCTGTATAACTTATACACTAGAGCAAACTAGTTAGTCCAATTGTTTGTGTTGGGCAATTCAACCACCAAAATTAATTAGGGACTAGGTGTAAGTCTAATTCCCTTTCACACTCACTTCCCTTTCGGGATCCAAACCTTCTTGGTGCTTTTCATGGTTGAAATTATTTCCTTTGGCACCCAGATGCGTTTGGCCCCTTTTCCTTTGTTGGCTTGCTTGTTGGCCTTGATTGCTATCACCTTTCCATTCTTTTTCTTCTTGATCAAATATGGTGTAGCATCCTTCACCTTTTTGATGTAGGTGTTGGAGATTTTGCTTGATGGCTTTTGCTTGAGCTTTTGCCTTTGTTTATCCCCGGTCATCGCCTTGCATTGGAAAGACTCGTGGCCTTCCATGTGGCATAGCCTACAAATCATAGTTTCTCCCTCTACAGGCTTGTTCACTCCCGCAGTGGTGTTATCCTGTGGAGGTCGGATTTGTTTGGCTTTGCCTTTCTTGTCATACAAAGCCTTTCCAAGGCGAGCCACTTCTTGCTTTAATTGTTCATTTTCCTTTGCAACCTCATCCAAACATGTCTCTACAACAATATTCTCAACAACGACTTGGTTGCAGGGGTTAGAATCATCAATTAAATCAAAGCAGGAAGTAGAAGCATCTTTCTTAATTTTTTTAGGTATTTCAACTAAAGATGCTGCTGGGGTGCTACCAATGTTTTCTAGCTTTGTAGTTAGCTCATTATTGTGTATGCTAAGAATTTCCATTTTCTCTAGCAAATTTTCAATAGCTTCTTGGGAGCTAGCTAACTTAGCCTTTAGTTTTTCATTCTTTTTAATAAGGCTATCATCGGTAGCAGTGGATGGAGCACTAGATTCTAATAGCTCAATTTTAGCTGATAGCTCACTATTTAAGTTTGTAAAAGTTTCAAATTTTTCTAGCAAACCTTTGTAATCATTTTGAGAGCTAACCAACTTATTTTTCAAAGTTTTAAGTTGAGCTTTTTGCTTAGTACAAACATCCTGAAAAAATTATACGACTTCCGCAAGCTCATCTGGAGAGGGCTTTCCCTCACCTTCATCATCACTACTACTTTCATCACTAGAGGATGGAATGCTTTTGTTACCTCTTGCCATAAGGCATTTGTGTGATGATCGTGACGAGCGTGATGAGGATCGGTGGCTGCGCGTCCTTGGAGGCTCATCTTCACTTGAAGAATCATCCCAAGTTCTAACACTTGTAAGCGCCTTGCCTTTGCTCCTCTCATTTTTGGGTTTGGCCACATTTGGACAGTTGTCCCTGAAGTGGCCCTTCTCCCCACATGCGAAGCATCCTCTCTTCCTTTGCTTTTTCCTGTCGATGTTAAAGAGAAGATCCTCGACCTGCAGGGGCACACCCATTAGATTAATCTTGCGGATCATCCTCACTACCTTTCCGACGCGTCGGATTGTTTCTTCGTCCTCGGAGGATGATGTGCATGGTTGATTATCTTCATCATCATCACTTTCTTCTTCCTCCTCTTCTTCACTTGAGGAACTTGGAGTGGGAGCCTTCTTTTTGCCCTTCCTTTCATCACATGCAAAAGCATATGGCCTTGAGGAAGTTGGCTCCTCTCCCCGACTAATTTTTCGCAACATCTCAAAGGCCGCGATTTTCCCAATCACAATGGTCGGGGTCATGTTGCTCAAGTCCTCCATGTTGTGAAGGATGGTGATGATGCTCCCATATCTTTGTTGTGGTAGCAGGGAGATAATCTTCCTCACAATGTTCGCATCACCTAGCTTATTAATGCCAATAGAATTGAGCTCATTGATTATTAGATTCAAACGAGAATACATGTCTCTAACAAGCTCATCATCTTTCATAGCAAAAGAATTATACTCATTTAAGACTAGGCAATGTTTTTGCTCACGAACATTGGATGTGCCGTCATGGAGCTCATGCAATTTTAGCCAAATCTCATTAGCAGTTTTCAAGGTAAATACTTGATTAAAAATATCCATGCTAAGAGATTCATACAAGCAATTTTTGGCTCTAGCATTTAAATGAATTTCTTTTTCCTCACTCGTGGTGGGTTTCTCGGGATTCTTGAGGGGTTTCATCCCGTCACGAGTGACTCTCCAAACACCTAGATCAACGGCCACTAGGTAACAAGCCATTCTAGCACTATAATATAGGAAGTTAGTGCCGTCAAAGTGTGGTGGCCTATGGGTATCCATCCCTTCCTCTAAAAAGCGTCGGCTCTTTTAGCGGTGAAGCTAAAGCGTTTCAAATGAGCCAAACCGGGCTTTGATACCACTTGTAGGAAACGGGTGACACCTAAGAGGGGGGTGAATTAGGACTTCTAAAACTTTTACTAAACTAGGCCACAATTAAATCCCTAGAGCAAAACCTATGCACATAATCAAACTAGAAAGTGCAAACTAGGTTTTGTCTAAGTGTTGCTATCTCTACCGCAAAAAGGCTAAGTTTCAATCTACACTAAATAAGTATGAATACAAGATTGAAACTTAAATGCTTAATATAAATGCGGAAACTTAAAGAGCAAAGTAGAGAAGCAAACTCTCGTGGATGACGCCGGTATTTTTACCGAGGTATCCGGAACAACGCAAGGTCCCGACTAATCCTCGTTGGTGCCCCTACGCAAAGGGAAGCCCACGCGAGGGCCAAGCACCACGGTCGAGTAACTCCGTAGAGGGCCGCGGGCCTTCTCCACGCGCAAGTGGTGCTCCGCTTCCGGCTCCTCTCGGACGCTCCCCGCCGTCTCCACTATCGAGCTTCCGGCCGAAACGCCGTGGGCCTCGTTCCCTCCGGTACATGGTGGCGGCCGTGACATAAACGCGGTTGTCACGGTCTCGCAAGACTCTCGCCCCACTCGGTACAATTACAATGACTCACGCAAGAGCCAAGGGGTTGTGTGGTTTTATAAAACTCACTCAACTAACTAGGGTTAACCTAGAGCAAGCGCTAAAGCGGTCTAACTAACCTAAGCACTTCGCAAAGCACCTACGCTAACCGAGTGATTCTATTAAGCACTTGGGTGTTTGAGCTCTTGGAAATGTGCACTATATGCATTGGTATGTTGCTTGGGCTCCCACACTTGAGAATGGCCGGTTGGGTGGTATTTATAGCCTCCAATCCCCAAACTAGCCGTTGGATAGAAAGCAGCAGCTTTCTATCGTCGGGTGCACCGGACAGTCCGGTGCACCACCTAATAGCCACTGTGCAGTGTCCGGTGCACGCCACGTCAGCCGACCGTTGGTGCCTGTAGCAGTCGACTGTTGGATCCGACCGTTGTCGTCTGTACGGTGCATACCGGACAGTCCGGTGTCAACTGTCCGGTGCACCACCGGACAGACCGGTGCTACAGCTAGAGAGCGCCTATCTGTGGCCTCTCTGCGCAGACTGTCCGGTTGTCTCACCGGACAGTCCGGTGCGCACCAGACAGGTACTGTTCACTGTCCGGTGCGCCACCAGGCGCTGGCTGACCGCCCTCTTCATGGTTTCTTCGTTGATTTCTTCGGGCTTCTTTTGTTCTTGAGTCTTGGACTTATGTGCATCATTTTATGTGTTCATTTTAGGTGTTACTTTCCTCAATTCCTTAGTCCAAGTAAATATTGCATCCTGTGAACTATAAACACAAACACTAGAAAACTTATTAGTTCACGGATTGTGTTGTTCATCAAACACCAAAACTCGATTAGCCAAATGGCCCGGGGTCCATTTTCCTTACAACATGCTTCACCACCCTTGAAGATCCTCATTCGAATCTCGGGACGAGATTCTTTTAAAGGGGGAAGGCTATGGCACCCCAGGTGTCAATTTCGCGTTATGCCGGGAGATTTATCCTAATCTCGGATGCTCAGTGAAAATCTCTATTTCTCGCTCGCGTGTGTCTCTGATTATCCAGACTATTCATTCTCATTTCACCGAATTCAGAAGTATTCAGTCTCATAGAAGGCCAAATTTGGAGCCTGTTAAAACTTTTATTTCTCAGCACGAATGCAAACTCGATAGTCAATCTCGATTTATAAATCTCATCCAAAGCTCGTTCAATCAAACTCTCGATGACTGTTATTTGATCTGAGCCCGAGTCTGATTCCTCGACCTTCGATCTATGTCTGACTATTTTATCCGAGTTCGTACTCTCAAACGGAATACTCAATATGTCGTCCTCTAATAAATTCTTATCTGACTTGGCTTAATACCTCTGTGTCCGGTCCGATTCCAAAAAAATCAACATCGGCGATGATTTTAAATGTCGCGATTTATCTCTTTCAATCATAAATCCGAAAGCCAGTCACATCTTAAGACAATTTATTTTCAAATCTTGCATAGTGAATTATTTTCGAGCAAAGTCAAATCAAACTCTCGGCCGAGTTAATCGCGCAATCGTCCGTTCGTCCGAACTCTAGTTCACTCTATTTTGCGTACAGACGAATTCCGCAGGAGCATTTTTATTCCGGAAAATATTTTAGCGCGGCCCGATTTAGCGTTTTGGGCCAGCCCAACCCAGCCCATTTGGAACCCTAACCCTAGGACTCCTCTATAAATAGAAGTGCCTCCCCTTGCAAATGGGAAAAATTGCATCTACCCCCCTAGCCGCCACTCTCTCTTCTCCCCTTTCTTTTTCTCTCACGCACAGCCTTCTTCTTTCTCTGTCCTGGCACAGTAGACTTCCTTCCTCCCATGGCGCCCTTCCTCTCCTCGGCTCCAGTGGTGTAGGCGAGCAGCAGCTCCTCCTCTCCTCCAGGGCGCCGCACCTCCAGCCGGCCTCCTTCCTTTTTCCCCATCCGAGCGCCCAAGCCTGCGCACTTCCCTGCTCCATGGCTCAAGCCCGAGCTTGCCCTTAGCCATGGCGTGAGGTCTCTCCTCCAGCTGCTCGGCGTCCTCGGCTCCTCCCTCCCTGGCGCATCTCACCTCTGGCCGACGCCCTGCACAGCGACCCCTCCCCCTGACTCCACCGCGCATAGAGCAGTTTCTCTAGGTCCGAGCTCGAGCAGGTGGCTCACCGTCGCCCATGGTCGAGCCTCATTCCTCCATGGCCGCCCAGCTCCCTGTCTAGGGCGCCCAGAAATTCCAGCAGCGAGCTCCTCCCTTACGTTGCTGTCGGACGTCGCTGCTACTACCTCGCTCCCTCGTCGTGCAGCGAGCTCCACCGTCGACCTGCGCAGCAAGCTGCACGCAGCAGCACCACCATTCTTTGCCTTGCGTCGTCGTCGAGCATCGCCACTCTCTTCCCCATGACCAGCAGCCCTCGCCCACTCTACCCTCCCCCAAAACGGTAAGCCCCCAGTAGCCCCGGTTTCCCTACGTGTCGCTTGCATCAACCAGATCTGCGCAGTCCAAATCCCTGCAACAAGCCTCGCCGAGCATTGCCCCATAGCAGCATGCTCCTTCGCCTCGCGCGTTGAGTGCTCGACAAATCGCCGCAGCGAGCCACGCCCTCCGACTTCGCTTCGGTCTCCCCTGCGCGACGACACGTTTGTCTTCACGCCACATGTGCAGCAACCACGACCGAGGTTTGATATGGTGAGCCGATGTGTTATTTTGTGTTAGATCGGATATATATGTGGCTGCGATAGTTATTTTGTGCGTCGTAGGGATTGGTCGCAGACGCATTAATTGTTTGTTAAAACACTTCGTCGTAAAATAGTGTGTTAGCTGTGGTAAATTAATAAAGCGTAAAACATGCTTGGTAATTTCCGCAGTCGGCTAAGAGGTTCGTCTATGTTAAAAATATTTTATGTATTCATCGTGGTGTAGGATAGAGTGGATCGAAAATATAAATTATGTGACATGTGATTCGTGTTTTAAAGATGAGATGTGCGAATGATCGGTTAGTGTTTCACTTGTCTAGTCGATAAACATTGTCATAAATAACTGTGCTAAAATTGGTCATGAGAATGCAGATGAGGGTATGATTAATCCTGTTAGAGTCACTATGTTGTTGATGCCTTGTACGTAACGTGGGGACACGTATGCGTATGTGTGTGTGTGCCGTGGTGTATTTTGGTAAATGGTGGAGTAAGATATTTGTTTGAGGTGTGCGGGTATATGTTGTAATATGGTTATACTCGCGACGAGAAAAGATGTATGTATTGTGTAACGCGGCGTTTAGGTTGCTGTTGTATAATCGTGGGAAGGACGCGCTCGATGGTCATGTGACTAAAGAGTGTTGTAGTGGCAAAGCGAGAAGTAAGTTTAATATTTTTAAACGATTAGTTGATAGCACCTATCGGCTTCGTCATGAATTCTGTTGTGTGGCGGATTGATGCCTTGCTCGGTCAAGTCATGCATTCCATTCCCATTGGGCAAATAAATGTCTTGTTGATCGATTAGAGGTCTTATATGAGCGTTATCGCAACCCAATAATTATTAGAAGCAAGTAGCATTCATAAGTCGGTCCTGGTTAAAATTGAAGAACAATCCAATAACATATGCACATAAGTGCTTTAGGTCCCTCAGTAGCCAATGTAAGACTTATGGAGTTTTACGCCATGTGTAAATGCCTCTATGTTAGACCTCATCAATGTGCTATTTTAGGTGACTGGTGTGTTAACTAATTTAAGTTAAGAAATGGTTAAGAAAAACTAATTAATATGCTCCCACCCATAGTTTCAAGTTATGATGTCTAAAATGGTTCGCTAAGTCTTATACTGTGATTAGCCAACTCATGTTAAGTAGGAGCTGATTTCGTTAAGTGATTGTTATATATGTGTTGTCTCGGATTGCGATAATAATAGGCAAGTCGACGTTAGGATGTATAGCGGCCTATATTGTTGCTCTAGCTAGCCGAATTAATAGATGACTTGGTTAAACTCGTAGTCACGATGAATTGCTTGTTGTAGTCTAAATGCGTATGGTTATGGTCGCGGATGAAAAGTAGTAGTGCTCATGTGATGTCTAAGTTGAAATGCAAATTCTTGGGTGAAAAGCGCTTCGATATTGATTATTGTAGAGAATGCGTTATTAATTGAGTATGATACTTCTAATTTTTGAAATGACACGAATAAAAATTAGTAAGTCTACTTGTTAGTCCTCATTGTTTAATTTAACTCTAACGAATGGTAAAGTGTTAGAATAATTCAAGTCTCTAGATCATGTCAATTCTTGAATTATATAGAAGCTGAAATTTATTGATTGCTGTTTTAGACTGCACACGGTGATTTCCCCGTATTGTATGTTTGATGAACTAAATTGTGTTTTCTGTAGATATGTGCAATAGAAAAGTGGTAGATAACTTTATTATCTTGCTGGTGTTAAAATTTGACAGCCATAGCTTTGACAGTTTAAGAGTTATGCTTTTTACAAATTCAGTAACTGAATCTGTCCAAATTCTATACAGATTTCAGAAACTGCATTGTTTGCTCAATTTAATATTGCAATCTGTTCATGGTCGTTATAAGAAAGTTGTAGATGCTTTTCTGATCTTGCTTGTGTTAAAATTTCATAACCATAGGTCTGATAGTTTAAGAGTTATGAATTTTACAAACTGGTTGCTGTGTTTTGTCCTCTGTCAGAACAGATTTCGAAAACTATAATGTTTGATTTGATTAGACCTGGAATCACTTCTTGGTGATTATAAAAGTTATGTAGTGCTTTTACCAAGCTTTCCAAAAAGTATTGGATCACTCTTTTTGGTGGTCTGAAGATTAAGTTAAGGATGGTTAAAGTGTGAAGACTGAATCTGTCCAGTTCTGGACAGCGCAGCCTTCATATTGTATTTTACACTTGATACATATTAAACCAGCTAGGAATGTTTATAAATAATTTGTAGAACATCTAATTAGCTTTCCAGAAAGTCTAAAATCACTTTGTTTGGATGACTGAATCTTTAGTTATGAATTTTTAAAGTCACAAGTCTGAATCTGTCCAAATCTGGACAGATCTGTTGTGTTAGCACTTTTAACCTTGCTAAGTGTTGAATCTTGTTGAGGTGAAAATACCAAAGTTGTAGAGTACTTTTTAAGCTTTCCAAAAAGTCCTAGTTTGCTATTTTTGGATTAATAATTAAAGAGATATGATTAAAACAAGTAACTGCTGTATTGCTGTCATAAAAATCTGCATGTGCTCATTTAATTGTTAGTTCACCCTTCTCGCTAAAAATGTTTGGTTTGCTCTTAAGTAATATAGACTTGCCATGGCTAAGCTAGAGATGACATGTGTGTCTTGTTTTATATGTTCCTTTCTCTAGTGATTGCGATATATGAGCTCCATAGACATTAACGCTTATGTCCTCTATTGAATTTGTGTTGTCGGTGATGCTTGTACGCGATCAATAGGAGAACTAATGAAAAGCCGTATCCAAATAAACAAAATGTGCGTACTTGTGATGTCGTAGTTGTGTTGCGTAAATAAATAAAATGGTGTTGTCTTTTTAAAGATGTTAATGTTGGACGTCGATAACGTGTAGATAACGAATGCTAGCGTATGGTTGTCTACGGTGTCTTCCAAATTAATGTTTAGTTCACCACTGTGTCTTTGTATATCTTGTGCTACTTTCAGTATATTCATACATATGTATCTTGCATCTCATTTAGGACCGAGAGATGACGATCATGCAAGTGATGTGGTGCTAACCACAAGATGCAGTTGGTGGACGACCTGAAGAATGATGGACTTGACCAGTGGATGCTCGCCAAGCGAGTGCCACCCCAGCAAACACAATCTAAGTGTTAAATTAAAGGCAACCCCCGGTTTTATGCATAACCGTTTATATAAGCTATTTTACTACACTTAATGTTTGTAGGCTTGTACTATGCACTTAAGTGTAGGAGTTGTCTGAAACCCTAGTTGCATGAACTCAGGATTCCTTTGAGATGGATACTAGTATGCTAGGTCGAGTAGCTGCTTTACTAATTAGGGATCTCGGTAGAAGTCGAGTGATTTTTCTAGCACTCGCGCGAGGTCAGGAATTGGTTGTATCCATTTTTATATCGTAATGATGATGGTCGATGGGCAACGGTCCATGGGGATGCGTTGTCTACAAGACGGAAATTGGAATAAGGATTAAAGTGTAGTACCGTGAGTCAAGCGTTTGAACGTACTAAACATATGCCAAGAAATATGGTAAATCGGTAAGCCTAGTACCTGATTGAACCTGCCAGCAGACATATCCCCTCACGCGACCTGAGACGTGGTCTCCCATTCCGGTTATGGTGGGTACAAGTGCGGTCACTGCACGACGGCAGTCGGGGTCAGTGAGGCATTGTACGCCAAGGCGGTGAGCCCTGATCTGTTGCCAGGGAATCGATGGGGACGGTTGATGTGTGTGGGGACGGAGTGCCTCGCCACGTCGTGTGTTTAGGTTTACCTTGCAAGGTTTAAAAACTCGATTCGAAACGTCTGCTTCTCGCAGCTAATGAGACTGCTTGATCCATGCTGCTACATTGAGTAATAAGTGGAAATGAGTTGATTGGCAAAAGATGTTGAATAATTAAATGTTTGATACCATGTATGAATAGCTAGGTACTCATCTAGTTTAAAAATGATCATACTAAAACTTGAAAGGCTAAAACTTGATTTTAGACTCAGCTAGTGCTTTTGGCAAACCAAACCCCTCAGCCAAACAGCTGCATGTCTAGAGGTAGAGGAGTAGACTCCTCACATCGGGTAAGTCTAGCTGAGTATTAGTATACTCAGCCTTGCTTGTGGCATAATTTTTGCAGGTACTACTTAGGATGATTGGTTGATGGTGTGACTTGGCCTTCGTCCCTGCCACCGGGACAGACGGTCGAGTGAGTTACTGCTTCCGCAGGAGAGGACCAGGAGGAGTAGCGTGGCCAGGCTTCACCATGTTACTCGGTTTTCTCCGTTAGTTATTTCCGCTGCATTAACATTTATGGTTATTATTTCTAAAACTCCGATAATGTAATCACTAATGATACTTATTAAATTGTGGTATTATGTTTTATTGTATTTCTCTGTGCCTCACCTTCGTGTGAGCTAGTGGTATTCGATGTTGGATAAGTGGCTTTATCGGACTAGATCCGAGGGACTGACGTTTTATTCCTATTTAAGTGTGGTCTAGCCTCTAAGGTGGGACTTTGGCACTTAAGTTGAAATAATTCGGATGGTTCCGCCACATGTACCATCCTTCTTCTCCACAATAGCACTAGGGCTGCCCAAGGTGAGGTACTTGGTCTGATGTAGCCTTTATCCAACAATTCATCAATCTTCTTCCTGAGTTCCACCAATTCTAGTCCGAACACTCGATAGGCTCTCTTGGATATAGGGGTGGTGTCTGGGATAAGCTCTATGGCAAATTCAACTTTCCTTTCAGGTGGCATGCCTGGTAACTACTCAGGAAACACGTCGGGGAATTTCGATACAATTCTAATTTCCTCAATTGGATTGGCCTCCTTGTCATCTACTGACAAATGGTGACAGACTCCTTCTTCTAGTTCAGGCAAGTACAACTTAGTTACTACTTCCTTTCCGGATAGGGACACCAACTTGACTATTTTCTTGTCACAACTGACAATGGCTTGGTTTCTGTGTAGCCAACTCATCCCTAGGATGACATCTAACCCGTGAGTTCCCATTACTACTAGGTTAGCGGGGGAAGTCTACCCCCCTTAATTCAATCCTTAGATTCGAACAAATCCTATCGGACTGAACTTTTCCCCCAACTGAATTAACTCTTAAAGGTGGAATCATTGGTTCTATGGGGATGTTATGTGCTTCTACCCATGATGTAGAAACAAAAGAATGAGTGGCACCAGTGTCAAATAATACTTTTGCTGGATGGGATTCGACTGGAAACATACCTACTGCCCCATCTTGAGCATCCTAGATTGCTTCGACCTCCAGGTGGTTCACCTTTCCACGGTTGTAAGCCTGACCACGGCCTCCTGGTGCTTGCTGTGGTGCTCCTTGTCTTGCTGGGTATTGACTACTACGACTGTTGAGCTGCTTTCTTTGGACAGTTCTTCGCCCAGTGGTTTTGTTCTCCACAATAGAAGCATGTGCGGCCTCCTACTTGTGCTGGGGCTGCTTGGTTGTTCTGGGTGGTTGCTGGGGCAGGAAGGCGAGCTGCCTGGTTGTTCTGACGCTGGTATTGATTTCCTCCCGGTTGGTTGTTCTGATGATACTGTTGTTGCTGCTGCTGCTATTGAGGAAACTGCCTCTGGTACTGGTACTGGTGCTGGTGCTGACGTTGATGTTGGTGACCTGGAGGGTGACCTTGCTTGAAGTGCTGGGGTGGGTTGCCTGAGTAGAGGGGACGACTACTATTCCTGGCTTAAAATCCACCAATATTGTGTTTCATGTCCTCCATCTCCCGGTGCTTCCTTTTAGTCATGATTGCTCTGTCGATCAAGTGCTGGAAGGTGGGGAAAGTGTGGTTCATCAACTGGTAGTGAAGGGGGTCAACCAAACCTCTCAGAAAATGGTCCTACCTCTTAGCATCTGTGTTGAAATCTTCTGGGGTGTAGCGTGATAGCTGCAGAAACTTGTCCCTGTACTCGCTGACCGACAGGGTACCTTGTTTCAAAGCTAGAAACTCCTCCTTCCTTATTATCATTAGTCCTTCAGGCACGTGGTAACGATGGAAGTTGTCCCTGAACTCCTCCCATGTGATGGCTTCAGGGTCGGCATGTGTGGCGAGATAAGACTCCCACCAGGACTATGTTGCTCCCCTTAGCAGACGGGGACCATACAGAACCTTTTCGTGGTCGTTGCACTGGGCAGTGTGCAACTCACGCTCCATAGTATGCAACCAATCTTTAGCGTCCATGGGATCAGTAGAGTGGGCAAAGACAGGGGGATGGCCCCTCATGAATTCTGCCCGCTTGTCTCTGGGCACCTGAGGCATCTGACTTGCACTTGAGGCTGAGGTGGGGGTGGCTGCTGCTGCACCTACTGCATTGCTGCTAAGGTCTGACCAATTGCTTGGACTGCCTGAGTTTGCATCATGAACATCTGCTCAACTGTCATTGGGGTGGTGGTGGCAACTGCTGCTGCTGAGCTGCCTCCTCTTGGGGTTCCTGCTGTTCCGGCTGAGCACGCCTTGCACCTCTGTGCCTGTTCTCAGACATCTATAGAAAGCACACACAAATTAGATCTGACTCTGCAGTCTTTCAGCATAAGAAAAGATATATGGAAATCTTCATAGCACTGAACAATTAATCATCTTCACTAACAACTTCTCAGATAAAGAGGAAAGTGGAATTAAAGGGATTACTCGACTAAATAACTGACTTTATTAATAACTACACCAAGTTGCAGGGGATACCCACACCTTGGTGACAATCATTACAAAGATCCAACTTCATAAAGGTTCATCACGACAAGCATCCCAACATATGATAAACAAACTAACTCTAACTAAGACTGACTAAGACTAGGACACTGAATTAAGCATTATTACAGACTTCGACTTTGTCGATCTATGGATCCAAATCTATCTAGGTCCTGGAGTCTGGGGTACCATACTCGAAGCGACCACGGGGCGGTGAACGGTAAGGGTGCTGAATCCCAACAGGGGTAGAAGAACCACCATCCAGATAGAGGCGTGCCACGCACTCAGCACGCAATTCCGCAACCTCCGCCCGAACTTTGCCCAACTCGTCAAGGGCGTGGTCCAGCTCGGTGTTGAGCATGGCAGCCAGGTTGACCATGCTGTTTAGCCTACGATTGCCTTCACCAACAGGCAATACAATCACACCTCCAGCACTGCCGGTTGAACGGCGAGGGTAGTACTTCAGGTCGAGGCCGTCAGCTAACCCGCTGAACAACGAGCAATACTGAAAAAGTGCATGTCGTGCTGCATTTTGCATGGCTGCCGTGGCAGTATCCCTCTCAGTAATAGAATAGTGCTTTGAGAAGGCCTCTGCACCCCGGAGATCATTGTCCGGACAGCGCACCAAGTGTGTCGGTCGAAGGCCCGACGCAACAAGGTGTCGAGAGCATCGTGGAAGTGACACCCGCGAGTGATGTTGCAAGTGATTGTTCTAGCGATCCATCCCTCCTGCTCATGCTCCTCTGAGAGCTCCATGCTGTGGCTCGAACTGCCACCAGCGTCGTCGTCTCCGTCAGGGTCTCCTCCAGCAGTCGGGATGCCCTATGGTGGTGCAGGAGGCATCTCTGGCCGAGGTGCAGGGGAAGGCTGTCTCCTAGACTCCACCTCCTGCTGAGGCAAGGGGGAAGAGTCCTGCTGCTCATGCTCCTTGTCCTGCTCCTGCTCCTGGCGTCGGCGCTCATGCTCCTCGTGCAGGCGACGATGCAGTCTCTCCAGGTGACTAGTCTGACCTGGCACCGTGCAAAGCAAAGGACGCTCCGCCAGGCGAGAAGGCAAAAGGGGATCACTGACTTACGTGTAGTGCACCTAATACAAGACATATATAAAAGACATCGTAAGCACAAGAGTGAGAGTAGAACTATAAGACTAGAAAGTAAAGAGAAAGAAAAGTGAGACAAAATTTTGTGAGATAAGTAAATAACATAGAATGGGTCAGGATGACCGACTTTTTAAAGGACACTAAGGTCAAGAAAAGAGTAGGGGTCTATAGTCCTTAGGGTGACCATTCTAGTCTAGGTTAGCGGTCCTACAGTCAGCCTGGCTTTGATACCATTTATGTCACACCCGATTTTTGGAAGGCAAACCGAATGCGAACCATGTATGTGCCAGGATCAGAAACTCATCTACACAACGATTACATAATTGGACATCATCACACGTTGCTCAAAGTAAATAGTGGAAATGTACTTTATTACAACAAGATGTCCAAGACATCCACTAAGTCTATAACATAGTCATTAACATCAAAATGCGAAAATACGAAATGTAGAAGATAAGGCCTCACAGGCAGCTGAGTGGGGGTTTGCCACTAAAATAAACTAGAACTCATCGTAGTCCTGAAACTCTTCAAAATCCTTCATGTTGCTAGCATCTCCTTCTGAGCACTGAGTACAGTGGGGACAACCTGGGGTTGGGTGGTTTGTAAAGCAAGGGTGAGTACACATTAACGTACTCAGCAAATGTCCTGTTTGGCTAAAGTGGACTAGCTATATGTGGAGTTAAGTTAATCAGTTGCTTTTAGTCGGTCAAGTATTTATTACTATAAGTAGAGCCAAATTTTAGTAATAAACCCAGTTATTACCCAAAAGCACTCCCTCCAAGAGGAAATACCAAATATCAAAATTATAACCATCATTATTAACCATCATCATAAAAGTAACCAAAGTTCTTCTAATCAAAGAGGATCCAACGGCCGCTCTTAACCGCGAGCATGGTTGATATATCAGTTTCTAACACTCTGTAGAGGTCGCACACTTTACCCACAAGTCGTGATTCCCGTTCTGCCCGGGGTTCTAGCCTCCCCATTGATCACTACCAAGGTGACCTAGCAGGGTCACACTATGTAGCCTTTACAAAGATTCCCCAGAGGTCATAGTCTCCTGTTAGGTTTCTCCAGTTTGATAAATATAGTACATCTCCCCAAAGGAAGGGTGACTAACAAAACCAAATCGAGAACCTCTGCAAACCAGCCTCAGTAGAGCAAGTACTGTGCCCGGACCCCATTGATGGCCCTACGGTGAAGCCAACTACTCCTCTGGTTCCTCTAATTAATTAGCTAAGGGTGTCCCATTCCACCCTCATGGTTACACTGTTATCCCGGGTTGTCACTCCCCAAACAGGTCCTTATGGAGAGGTACTCAGGAAACAGCCTGAGTCCCCTGAAGTAGGGATGTAATCGGATCGGATACGGACAGATATTACTAATATTATATTTGTTTTCATTTTTTGTTCAGATTCGAATTCGAATACGGATATCTTCGAATACGAATACGAATTGTCTTGGTTACGGGTACGGATAGTCACATATCGAATACGGAACGAATCGAATGCGAATATCTTCGGTTATGAATATTTTCTTCAGATATAAAGACACATCATTCATTCATATATAGCATCCAGATTCAAATGTCACAACCGATAAGGCTAATAGACAGTCTGACACTAGCAGTTCATAAAGCTAAGTAAATAGGCAAGCAGTCATGAGCATGAGCCATCAGCATTGCTAAGTACTACGTACATGTCACAATGACACATAGTCATAGACTAATAGTACATGCCTCTCCAAAATAGAACTACATTACTACATTAAGGATTAAGTGTAGCAGCTACCAGCTAGCGCCAAAATGTCGAAAACCAAGATTTAAGCATCATCTTAGGCTTCAGAGCACTAAAACTTGTGAAACAGACTCCCATGAACAGCTGCAGAAAAATCATAACTCCATATCGCTGCCCTCATCCTCACTATCCTCACCATTTCCTTCATTGTCAGCTTGGTTCTATCCCTACAGATAGTGCATATTAAATTGAAACCTAGTATGTCAATTATCAACAACAGCAAGTAATTGAAATAAATACTAACCTCTTCAATTGTCGAGATATATTCATTTTCATCTGCCATGAACTCCTCAACAATTGACGGTACCTTGTCATTGCGATCTAAAAGTGATAAGATAAAATACTTAGCAGCAAGCAAAACAGGAACAACGAGTATATACTGTCAGTTTTACCTTTGTTAGATGCAAGATTCCAGTCTTTGGTACAAACTAATGCCTCCACAGTCTCAGGCTCTAAACGGCTACGATATTTACTCACAACACGCCCACTCGAACTGAAAGCACATTCTAAGGCCATAGTAGAGACTTGAACAGCCAATACATCACGAGCAAGACGCGAGAGAACAGGATATGTAACTTGGTAGGCCTTCCACCATGATAATATGTCAAATTGTAGACCTTTACCAGTAGGATCAACCCACCGAATTGGTTTATCTTTCATGTACACATCCAATTCATTTATTTCACCTTTGGTTGCATCATTATCTTCATATATAAACTTGTCAATGTCAGTATTTATACAAATTGAGTTAGATGTACTTGTAGCAAGATCAGTTTGAGTAATAGAAACATCACGTGTACTGCTCAAATATGATTGGAATAATTGGTTCACAACATCCATAAAGCGAGTGAGTTCTGTGACAGCACTGTCCTTATAAATCTTCAACATGAAATATTCTACCAACTTTTCTTGTATCTAGGATCAAGAAAGCAAGCCACTGCAAGAGCTATGTTGGACTTTTTCCAATACTTATCATATTTTTTTTCTGCATTGCTTCGGCCATAGAAGCTATAGTGATATTGGCACTTTCACACCATTCTCTAAGTGCTAACTTTATCTCACAGAACTTCCACCAGAACAAGTTGGTTGTTGGATACTGACAGCCCGAAAACAACACGGTAGCATCATTGAGTTGCTTCAAACATTTGCAAAATGATTCCGCAATGTCCCATTCATCACTTGATGCAGTACAATGCCAATATTTATCCTTGTGCAAGTATACCAACCTTTCAAATGCACTCCTATAATACATAGCATGGCTCAACATGTCATATGTTGAATTCCATCTTGTAGGAACATCCAATGGAAGACCAGATTTGTTATTCAAATCAAAAAACTGTGCACACTTTTCAAATTCTTCCCATTGCTATAACTGACAGATCATCTTGAGCAACCAAATTTAGTATGTGACATAAACATCGGACATGAAAGAAAACACCCCCACAGACTAAAGGAGGATACTTCTGAATTCTAGCAAGCTTATTAAGCTCCTTGACAACTAATCTCACACACTTATCATTGGTTGCAGCATTGTCTAATATGAGAGCAAATAATCTTTTTTCTAGGTTCCATGACATCACACCTTTGACAAATTCTGAAGCTAATAATTCTCCATTGTGATGTCCTTTCACATGAGGGAGACAAATTATACGTTTTTGCATCTGCCACTTGTCATCAATCCAATGGATGGTAATGCTCATATAGCCTTTATTTTGGTTCGATGTCCACATATCCATAGTTGCAGAAAATCAGCAGGAAAGGGATTTAAGCTGCTCAAACAATTTTTCTTTTCATCCATGTACATTGTCATTATCTCATTCCTAGTGGTTGTGCGGCACAAGAATGTAAAGTGTGGACGCAAAGACTTGATGAAATCAACAAAATATTCATGTTCAACCATCTTAAAGGGGTACTCATGCATAACTATTGTCAGATGAAACTTCCTCAAGCTAGCTTCAGGATCATACTTGAAATTTTGAACAATAGCATTGTTACCTTCACCTTTCTGAACTTGTAGTTCTTGCTGCCCTCTATGTATGTAGTGCCTTGATTTCAAATGGTTCCAGAAGATAGTTGTGCCCCTCGATGATTCACCATGAGTTTTGAACTTGCACTTCTTGCATTTTGCCTAAATTTGTTCATCGGTCTCGCCCTTATCTCCCTTCTCTGTCACAGTGGACTTGATAAAGTAGTCTCAAACTCCAGAGGTTTGTCTTTTTAGTTTCCTTTTCTTTGTATCAGACTCTTTCACTCCAATATCAATTGTTCTTTCTCCATCTTCTCCTTCTCCACCTCCATTAATTGGAGTTGTTTCTTGCACAGCCATAGCCAGGGTGTTCGCAGCAACAAGGGATGCTCCAGTGCTTGCGCACCCACTGCCACTTGCAGATGTCATGCTACATCAATAAGAATCAATTAAAAAGCAAGTGTTATAGTCAGTTTAACAACAATTAATCACCAGTGAATGCTGCACTTGACTAGTGAGAGTCATTTGAATGCTGCAACAATTTAAAAACTGCTTATCGATTCTCTAATACTGAAAATAGACATGTAAAGGATCTTTCGTTAACTTCTTATCCTATCTGTCTGTTGATTTATATAAACGCTCTGCTTTGACATGATACAACCCCTCAAAGCCAGTGTAGATAAACATCGACGATTATGGGACCTTACAGCACCGACGTCGCCGTAAGTGGACCAAGAATGGAAGATTCACTCACCAGTCAGACAGTCACCCGTCGTCAAGTCCGGCGTGAGGGATCAGAGCGGTCTGCCGCCTGCAGGCTGCGCCGTCATAAGATGAAGAGCCAAGGAGGTGAGGCCGTGAGGAGCGGACGACCAAGGTCGTTGTGGGCTCGTGGCTGGCTGCCTGGCTATCTGCCGGTTGGAGCTGTCGACGTCGAGCTGCTGTTGCTGCCAACCTCTAGGTCTAGCCGTCTAGGGTTTGGAATTGGGAGTCTACGACTCTGCGTGCCGCTGAGGCGCTGACCGCTGTGGCTGACGGGCTGTGCAGTGTGTTTGCGTGGCTTGTGCGTGCGGGTGCGGCTGACCGCTATGGGCTGTAGCCATGAGCATTGTCGGGGACCATAATTAGGGGTACCCTCAAGGCTCCTAATTCTCAGCTGGTAACCTCCATCAGCATGAAGCTGCAAAGGCCTGATGGGTGCGATTAAGTCAGGGATCAGTCCATTTGAGGGACACGATCACGCCTCACCCGAGCCTAGCCTCGGACAAGGGCAGCCGACCCCGGAGGATTTCCGTCTCGCCCGAGGCCCCCCTTTTAGCGGCGAACATATTCCCGGCTCGCCCGAGGCCCTGCCTTCGCTAAGAAGCAACCCTGACCAAATCGCCGCACCGACCGACCAAGTCGCAGGAGCATTTAATGCAAAGGTGGCCTGACACCCTTATCCTGGCACGCACCCCCCGCCGGCAGAGCCGAAGTGACCGCCGTCACTTCGCCGCTCCACTGACCGGCCTGACGAAAGGACAGCGCCGCCTACGCCACACCGACTACAGTGCCACTGGACAGAGTAAGACTGACAAGCGGTCAGGCCCTGCCGGAGGCACCATAGGAAGCTCCGCTCCGCCCGACCCAGGGCTCGGACTCGGGCTAAGTCCCAGAAGACGACGATCTCCGCCTCGCCTGACCCAGGGCTCGGACTCGGGCTAAGTCCCAGAAGACGACGATCTCCGCCTCGCCCGACCCAGGGCTCGGACTCGGGCTAAGTCCCAGAAGACGACGATCTCCGCCTCGCCCGACCCAGGGCTCGGACTCGGGCTAAGTCCCAGAAGACGACGATCTCCGCCTCGCCCGACCCAGGGCTCGGACTCGGGCTAAGTCCCAAAAGACGACGATCACCGCCTCGCCTGACCTAGGGCTCGGACTCGAGCTAAGTCCCAGAAGATGATGATCTCCGCCTCGCCTGACCCAGGGCTCGGACTTGGGCTCGGCCCCAGAAGACGACGATCTCCGCCTCGCCCGACCCGGGGGCTCGGACTCAACCTCAGCTTCGGAGGAGCTTCCACATCGCCCAACCTAGGGCGTAGACCAGCCACGTCGACAGGAGGCGCCATCATCACCCTACCCTGAGCTGACTCGGGCCGCAGGGAACAAGACCGGCGTCCCATCTGGCTCGCGCCGCCAGATAGGCAATGATGGCGCCCCGCATGCTCTGTGACGACGGCGGCTCTCCGCCCCCTTACGGAAGCAAGAGGACGTCAGCAAGGGCTCAACCACTCCGACAGCTGTCCCTCCGCCAAGCTCCATCGCTCCTTCGACGGCCACGACATCACACCAGCTGGGTGCCAAGATCTCTCCGGCTGCCACAACGGCATGTACCTAGGGCGCTAGCTCACCTCCGCTAGACACATAGCACCCTGCTACACCCCCCATTGTACACCTGGATCCTCTCCTTACGTCTATAAAAGGGAGGACCAGGGCCCTCTTAGAGAAGGTTGGCCGCGCGGGGGCGAGGACGAGAACAGGCGCTCGCCTGGAGCCGCTCGCTCCCTCTCCCGCGTGGACGCTTGTAACCCCCTACTGCAAGCGCACCCGACCTGGGCGCGAGACGAACACGAAGGCCGCGGGATTCCCACCTCTCTCACGCCGGTCTCCGGCCACCTCGCTCTCCCCCCTTCGCGCTCGCCCTCGCGCTCGACCCATCTGGGCTGGGGCACGCGGCGACATTCACTCGTCGGCCAAGGGACCCCCCCGGTCTCGGAACGCCGACAGTTGGCGCGCCAGGTAGGGGCCTGCTACGTGTTGACGAACAGCTTCCCGTCAAGCTCTAGATGGGCAGTCTCCAGCAACCTCTCCAACCCGGGACGGTGCTCCGTTTCGGGAGTCTTGAATTCATGTCCCTCGACGGCAGCTATGACATGATACTCCTTCCACCGCCGTGCGACAACAATAGTGGCGGCCGACAACCCGCCTGCCGGCGGCAGAATCGGCGACGTCTTCCCCGCATGGTGGAAGAGCAACCTTTGAGCTCACCCCGTCCTCTCCCCCGTCGACGGAGGAGGAGGCGGGGCAACCAAGGCCAAGCAGGAGACAGTGCCTCGTCGGCTGTCGAGCGAGTCGACGGTCCCGGCACCCCAACGAGGGGCGCACCAGGCGTCGACCTTGCGTTTGAGACGAAGGCGAGCGCCGTCTCCCCGTGACACGCCAATCCCGAGCAAGCGGACGACGCCAGCACGCTCGCGAAAAGCTTGTTGGATGTCACCCTCGTACCTGAGACGACGGCGCAGTCAGTCCCCGACGTGACCTTATCGCCGCCCGTCGACCAAAAGGTACCAATCGATTCCCATCCCACGTCTTTTGGGTTCAGCCTCAACCCGTCTAGCGACTTCGCTTTGGCAGGCCTTCTCGTAGAGGCAAATCCAGACCCTCTGGGTTTCGTGTGCGGTCACCTTGGGACCGGCTGACGGACGTCTCGACCTACGGGCCCTCTGGGTCCGAGGAAGACGACGAACCCAGCATCTGTTGGGATTTCTCTGGACTTGGTAACCCCAGTGCCATGCGGGACTTCATGACCGCATGCGACTACTGCCTTTCCGACTGTTCCGACGGTGGCCGAAGCCTCGGCGACGAGGATCGTGGCCCAAGTCGCGAATGCTTCCACGTCGATCTAGGGGTCCCCTCGAAGGCAGCCATCTCGGCATGCCGGAGGACGGTGACCTCCCTAGGCCGGTGCCTCGCGTTGACATCCCACGGGAGCTAGCTGTGGTCCCTGTTCAGGCGGGGGGTCATGACCCACAGCTCGAGCAAATCCGCAGGGTGCAGGCTAGGCTCGACGAGGGAGCAGGAGCGCTGGAGCCGATCCGTCGGGACGTCGGGCAGGCATGGGTGGGCCAACCTCCGGCCGAAGAAATACGTCATCTACCCCAGGGCTTCCAGCACCGCATCGCCGACGACGTCAGGCTCAGGCCACCACCCGCATCCAGTGGGGTCGGCCAGAACCTGGCGGCAGCAGCAATGCTTCTTCGTGCGATGCCAAAGCCATCAACCACCGAGGGGCGGCGAATCCAGGGAGAACTCAAGAATCTCCTGGAAGGCGCCGCGGTCCGACGGGCCGAGAGCTCTGCCTCCCGAAGGCAGGGGTACCCCTCGGAACCTCATGCCGCGACTTCCCGATTCATGCGGGAAGCCTCGGTCTACACCAGGCGCACGCGCAACACCGCGCCTGCGGCCCCGGGTCGCCTCGGCGACGAGCACCACCACCACGACCGATGGGCCCACCTCGACGAGAGGGTGCGCCGAGGCTACCACCCCAGGCGTGGGGGACGCTACGACAGCGGGGAGGATCGGAGTCCCTCGCCCGAACCACCCGGTCCGCAAGCCTTCAGCCGAGCCATCCGACGGGCGTCGTTCCCGACCCGGTTCCGACCCCCGGCTACTATCACGAAGTATTCGGGGGAGACGAGACCGGAACTGTGGCTCGCGGACTACCGTCTGGCCTGCCAGCTAGGTGGAACGGACGATGACAACCTCATCATCCGCAACCTCCCCCTGTTCCTCTCCGACTCCGCTCGCGCCTGGTTGGAGCACCTGCCTCCGGGGCAGATCTCCAACTGGGACGACCTAGTCCAAGCTTTCGCCGGCAATTTCCAGGGCACGTATGTGCGCCCCGGGAATTCCTGGGACCTCCGAAGCTGCCGACAGCAGCCGGGAGAGTCTCTCCGAGACTACATCCGGCGATTCTCGAAGCAGCGCACCGAGCTGCCCAACATCACCGACTCGGATGTCATCGGCGCGTTCCTCGCTGGCACCACCTGCCGCGACCTGGTGAGCAAGTTGGGCCGCAAGACCCCAACCAGGGCGAGCGAGCTGATGGACATCGCCACCAAGTTCGCCTCCGGCCAGGAGGCGGTCGAGGCTATCTTCCGAAAGGACAAGCAGCCCCAGGGCCGCCCATCGGAAGGTACTCCCGAGGCGTCAACTCAGTGCGGCGCCAAGAAGAAGGGCAAGAAGAAGTCGCAAGCGAAACGCGACGCCGCCGACGTGGACCTTGTCGCCGCCGCCGAGTACAAGAACCCTCGGAAGCCCCCCGGAGGTGCCAACCTCTTCGACAAGATGCTCAAGGAGCCATGCCTCTATCACCAGGGACTGGTCAAGCACACCCTTGAGGAGTGCGTCGTGCTTCGGCGCCACTTCCACAGGGCCGGGCCACCCGCGGAGGGTGGCAAGGCCCACGACGACGACAAGAAGGAAGATCACCAGGCAGGAGAGTTCCCCGAGGTCCGCGACTGCTTCATGATCTATGGTGGGCAAGCGGCGAACGCCTCGGCTCGGCACCGCAAGCAAGAGCACCGGGAGGTCTGCTCGGTCAAGGTGGCGGCGCCAGTCTATCTAGACTGGTCCGACAAGCCCATCACCTTCGACCGAGACGATCACCCCGACCATGTGCCGAGCCCGGGGAAATACCCGCTCGTCGTCGACCCCGTCATCGGCGACGTCAGGCTCACCAAGGTCCTCATGGACGGAGGCAGCAGCCTCAACATCATCTACGCCGAGACCCTCGGGCTCCTGCGTGTTGATCTGTCCTCTGTCTGGGCAGGCGCTGCGCCCTTCCATGGGATCATCCCCAGGAAGCGCGTCCAACCCCTCGGACAGCTCGACCTTCCCGTCTGCTTCGGAACACCCTCCAACTTCTGAAGGGAGACCCTGACGTTCGAGGTGGTCGGGTTCCGAGGGACCTACCATGCGGTACTGGGGAGGCCATGCTACGCGAAGTTCATGGCCGTCCCCAACTACACCTACCTGAAGCTCAAGATGTCGGGCCCCAACGGGGTCATCACCGTCGGCCCTACGTACAAACACGCATTCGAATGCGACGTGGAGTGCGTGGAGTACGCCGAGGCCCTCGCCGAGTCCGAGGCCCTCATCGCCGACCTGGAGAGCCTCTCTAAGGAGGTGCCAGATGTGAAGCGTCACACCGGCAACTTCGAGCCAGCGGAGACGGTTAAGTCCGTCCCCCTCGACCCCAGCGGCGACACCTCCAAGCAAATCCGGATCAGCTCCGGGTTCGATCCCAAATAGGAAGCAGTGCTCGTCGACTTTCTCCGCGTGAACGCCGACGTCTTCGCGTGGAGTCCCTCGGACATGCCCGGCGTACCGAGGGATGTCGCCGAGCACTCGCTGGACATCCGAGCCGGAGCCCGACCCGTCAAGCAGCCGCTGTGCCGATTCGACGAGGAGAAGCGCAGAGCTATAGGCGAGGAGATTCACAAGCTAATGGCGGCAGGGTTCATCAAAGAGGTATTCCATCCCGAATGGCTTGCCAACCCTGTGCTTGTGAGAAAGAAAGGGGGGAAATGGCGGATGTGTGTAGACTACACTGGTCTCAATAAAGCATGTCCGAAGGTTCCCTACCCTCTGCCTCGCATCGACCAGATCGTGGATTCCACTGCTGGGTGCGAAACCCTGTCTTTCCTCGATGCCTACTCGGGGTATCATCAAATCAAGATGAAAGAGTCCGACCAGCTCGCGACTTCTTTCATCACACCCTTCTGCATGTACTGCTATGTCACCATGCCGTTCGGTTTGAGGAATGCGGGCGCGACGTACCAGCGGTGCATGAACCATGTGTTCGGCGAACACATTGGCCGCACGGTCGAGGCCTACGTCGATGACATCGTAGTCAAGACGAGGAAAGCCTCCGACCTCCTTTCCGACCTTGAAACGACATTCCGATGTCTCAAGGCAAAAGGCGTCAAGCTCAATCCCGAAAAGTGTGTCTTCGGGGTGCTCCGAGGCATGCTCTTGGGGTTCATCGTCTCCGAGCGGGGCATCGAAGCCAACCCGGAAAAAATCGCAGCCATTACCAGCATGGGGCCCATCAAGGACTTGAAGGGCGTACAGAGGGTCATGGGATGCCTCGCGGCTCTGAGCCGTTTCATCTCACGCCTCGGCGAAAGAGGTCTACCTCTGTACCGCCTCTTAAGGAAGGTCGAGTGCTTCATTTGGACCCCTGAGGCCGAGGAAGCCCTCGGGAACCTAAAGGCGCTCCTCACAAAGGCGCCTATCTTGGTGCCCCCAGCTGCCGGAGAAGCCCTCATGGTCTACGTCGCCGCGACCACCCAGGTGGTTAGCGCCGCAATTGTGGTCGAGAGGCAAGAAGAGGGGCATGCACTGCCCGTTCAGAGGCCAGTCTACTTCGTCAGCGAGGTACTGTCCGAAACAAAGATCCGCTACCCACAAGTCTAGAAGCTGCTGTACGCGGTGATCCTAACGCGACGGAAGCTGCGACACTACTTCGAGTCTCATCCGGTAACTATGGTGTCATCCTTCCCCCTGGGGGAGATCATCCAGTGCCGAGAGGCCTCGGGTAGGATTGCAAAGTGGGCAGTGGAGATCATGGGCGATACAATCTCGTTCGCTCCTCGGAAAGCCATTAAGTCCCAGGTCTTGGTGGACTTCGTGGCTGAATGGGTCGACACCCAGCTACCGACAGCTCCGATCCAACCGGAGCTCTGGACCATGTTCTTCGACGGGTCGCTGATGAAGACAGGAGCCGGCGCAGGCCTACTCTTCATCTCACCCCTCAGAAAGCATCTACGCTACGTGCTACGCCTCCACTTCCCGGCGTCCAACAATGTGGCCAAATATGAGGCCCTGGTCAACGGGTTGCGGATCGCCATCGAGCTAGGGGTCCGACGCCTCGATGCTCGTGGTGACTCGCAGCTCGTCATCGACCAAGTCATGAAGAACTCCCATTGCCACGACCCGAAGATGGAGGCCTACTGCGATGAGGTTCGGCGCCTGGAAGACAAGTTCTACGGGCTCGAGCTCAACCACATCGCTCGGCGCTACAACGAGACTGCGGACGAGCTGGCTAAAATAGCCTCAGGGCGAACGACGGTTCCCCCGGACATCTTCTCCCGAGACCTGCGTCAACCTTCCGTCAAGATCGACGACACGTCCGAGCCCGAGGTACCCTCGGCCCAGTCTGAGGCGCCCACGGCTCAACCCGAGGCGCCCTCGGCTCAGTCCGAGGCACCCTCAGCTCGACCCGAGGCGCCCTCAGTTCAGTCCGAGGTACCCTCGGCCCCCGAGGGTGAGGCACTGCGCGTCGAGGAGGAGCAAAGCGGGGTCGCGCCTAATCAAAACTGGCAGACCCCGTACCTACAATATCTCCACCGAGGAGAGCTGCCCCTCGACCGAACCGAGGCTCGGCGGGTGGCGCGGCGCGCCAAGTCGTTCGTCTTGCTGGGAGATGAGAAGGAGCTCTACCACCACAGCCCCTCAGGCATCCTCCAGCGATGCATCTCCATCGCCGAAGGTCAGGAACTCCTGCGAGAGATACACTCGGGGGCTTGCGGCCATCACGCAGCGCCTCGAGCCCTTGTCGGGAACGCTTTCCGGCAAGGCTTCTACTGGCCGACGGCGGTGGCCGACGCTACCAGAATCGTCCGCACCTGCGAAGGGTGCCAATTCTACGCGAGGCAGACCCATCTGCCCGCTCAGGCTCTGCAGACGATACCCATCACCTGGCCTTTTGCGGTGTGGGGTCTAGACCTCGTTGGCCCCTTGCAGAAGGCACCCGGGGGCTACACGCACCTGCTGGTCGCTATCGACAAATTCTCCAAGTGGATCGAGGTCCGACCCCTGAACAGCATCAGGTCCGAGCAGGCGGTGGCGTTCTTCACCAACATCATCCATCGCTTCGGGGTCCCGAACTCCATCATTACCGACAACGGCACCCAGTTCACCAGCAGAAAGTTCCTGGACTTCTGCGAGGATCACCACATCCGGGTGGACTGGGCCGCCGTGGCTCATCCCATGACAAATGGGCAGGTGGAGCGTGCCAACGGCATGATTCTACAAGGGCTCAAGCCTCGGATCTACAACGACCTCAACAAGTTCGGCAAGCAATGGATGAAGGAACTCCCCTCGGTGGTCTGGAGTCTGAGGACAACGCCGAGCCGAGCCACAGGCTTCACGCCGTTCTTTCTAGTCTATGGGGCCGAAGCCATCTTGCCCACAGACTTAGAATACGGCTCCCCGAGGACGAGGGCCTACACCGACCAAAGCAACCAAGTCAGCCGAGAAAACTCGCTGGACCAGCTGGAGGAGGCTCGGGACCAGGCCTTGCTACACTCGGCGCGGTACCAGCAGTCCCTGCGACGCTACCACGCCTGAGGGGTCCGGTCCCGAGACCTCCAGGTGGGTGACCTGGTGCTTTGGCTGCGACAAGACGCCCGAGGGCGGCACAAGCTCGCGCCTCCCTAGGAGGGGCCATTCGTCATCACCAAGGTTCGGAAGCCCGGAACATACAAGCTGGCCAACAGCCAAGGCGAGGTCTATGACAACGCCTGGAACATCCGACAGCTACGTTGCTTCTACCCTTAAGATGTTTTCAAGTTGATCATATACCTCGCACCCACGCAAAGTTTAGTCATCAAGGAAGGGTCGGCCTCGCCTCGGCAAAGCCCGACCCTCCCTCGGGGGCTAAAAGGGGGGGAACCCCCTCTGCGTCGAAATTTTCCTCGAAAAAAGATCTTTTCTGCCAGAATGTCTTTCGCGCTTTTTGGCTACTTCGAAAGTGGATCCTGAAAACGACGGAGTACACGTAAGCAGCCAAGGCTGACCGAGCCGAGGGACTCCTACGCCTCCGGGATACGGATACCTCACTCATCACCTTCTGCGATAAGTAACTCATGTTCGGATAAGTGATTCTGCGGACCGAACAAGTCTTCACGCCCGAAAGCTCTTCTGCCGAAGCGATCCTCCGAGCCTTCTCGACTGCGTCGGTGACAGAGCCCCATGGACGGGTAAGAGTGCGCGTAAGCGGTAAGGTCGACCGAGCCGAGGGACTCCTATGCCTCCGGGATACGGATACCTCACTCATCACCTTCCGCGAGAAGCAACTCTTGCTCGCACAAACATTTCTGTTACCAACAAAAAAGTCCATATACTCGAAATAAAAGGAAAAGAGACGCAGCTTTACAACACGGCGAGGGTGTGTTTAGGCCTCGGCGGCTGCAGGAAACACACGCTACAAGACAATCCGATCCTGCAGGCTCGGATCTTGACGGCTGAAGGGAGCAGCAGCACCCTTGGCATCGACGACACCTTCGGCGAGGGCCGACCTAGCCTCGGACGGCGACACGGTCCGAGGATCTCCACTCTGGAGGACGACATCATCACCACGCCCAGGCCATCGCCGCTAGGGTCTTCTCCAGGAATTCGGCCTGAGCAGGCGGCTCGGCCGGTCGCCCCGGGGCCTCGGCCAGTTACCTTCCAAGGACGGCAATCCGGCCCGAGCAGGCGGCTCGGTCGGTCACCCCGGGGCCTCGGCCAGCTGCCCTCCGAGGACGTCAGCCCGACCCGAGGCCTCGGCTGGTCAATTCCGACGTCGGTCCCACCGACGGATGACCTGGCCAGGCTCCGGCCAACCAGGTTTCCATTTCAAGCCAACTCTGCCTCTGCCCATGTTGACGCCGCTACCCCTGGCCTCGGCTCATCGAAGAGCGGCCTAGGGGTTCCTTTAACTAAGTTAGAGAAGCCTCGGACAACAAGGCCGACCAAGCCGAGGAACTCCTACGCCTCCGGGGTACGGATACCTCACTCGTCACCTGTACACGGGGCGACTCACGCTTGGTGAAGCGGTTCAGACAACCAACATGCGAGTTTCAGTGCTCGGAAAGGAGGAAAATACACGGCTCCGTGCCGAAACTACATACATGTTTAGGCCCCGACAGCCACAATGAACAAAAACACCGGCACTCAAGGTGCCATTACAAACGGAACTCCGGTTCCGTCCCCGCGGGTATGGACAACCCCCACGACGGGGAAGCCCATGGAGCGACAAGCTCTAGGCGAATCACTAGCAAACGCGGGTCACCCCAAGGCGCATCGGCAGGTCCTCACTCCTGTCCTCGCCACGCAAGCGAGGAAGAGGACGGAATGTTGCATCCTAGCTGGACAGCAACAGCCCGCCTCCCCCAGCATGACTGGAGGACGTCTCCTCCACAGAACTGGAGGATGGTCTCCACCACCAGAAGCTGGAAGAGGAGGCGGTCGGCCGACCCGCGCAGGGGGCAGAGCACCGGCTTGGCCCGGGCCCCGTCCCAGCGGGGATGATGAAGACCAGCTGGGGGCGGGGCAAAGACCACAGCCCAGCTTGCTCCTCCCCATCCAGGGGCTGGTGGTCACCGTCTTGGGTGACCCCCGGTGAGGGGAGCGGCCGGGCCGGCTGATGAAAATCCTTGAAGCCGAACGATGGCTAAAAGGTACCAACTCCCGCGGAGTTGCGTTCCCCCAACGACGAGGTGGAAAGACGGCGGATCTCCCCCATCCGGGGGCCTGGAAGGTGGAAAGACACGATGCATAAGGGAGCGCGAAGACATGGTCGCCCTCCAAAGGGGTCACCCTCCTTTTAAGGACGGTTCTCCCTACTCGCGCCCCCAGCCGTCAGGGGCTGAGTCTTCTCCAACACACTCCAAGGTCCTCCCCTACGGCGCGGGGGCTGGGTCCCACACGTCATGCAAGCCAACTCAGGGCAGAAGAAGCCAAACCGCCGCGCGCGGTGCACACAACCGCCCAGCGGTTACAAGCGACCCTCCACTTTTGCCCAGACCAACGGGCGAAAGGGTGGGCAGCCATGCAGGCGGCATGCAACCGTGCCAAGTGGGCACGCTCCTCCGACTCCCAACACGCCCGGCATAGAGGCCCAGGCCCACGCGTGGTGCAACCGGTGCGCCGTTTGCTACGTGTGAGTAACTGCATCGCCACCCGCGCCACCACCGCACCTCCTCGACTGCGGAACCAATACCGCGACTCGAGGCGACCCGGCGCGCGACCAGCAGCACCAGCCTGGCGTGATGGTCAACACGGCCAGAGGTGGGCCGACAGTAATGGCGGTGGCAGGCGAGCAGGCGCAGCGGTCGCGTCGTCAGCCAAGCTTACGTCCCATCCGGGGGCAGCGAGAGAACCCTCTCCCACGGCGTGAAGACAACGCGCCCGTGATCCGTTCCTCGAACGGCTCGCGCACGCGCAATGGTCGCCTCTCCAACCACTCGCCCCGTCACATTAACTCCGCGACGGGACACGCGGCGCCTTTGGCAGGAGAAGCAGGCGACGCTTCCCCTTCGCCAAAATGAACGCGTCCGAAAAGGTACGCCGCGTCGTTCGATTTCGTATCCTTTTCCATTTTTCCTCTTTCTCTCTCTTGCAACAGGGACCGGGAAAGGGGGATACACCGAAAAGGATCCTTCCCTGAGAAGGAACCAGGCTCCGAGCCCCCCTACTGATCAGAGGTTCGAAGGCTGGCCCCCCGGAAGGGTTCAACAGCCGCTTCAGATCGCGTGGGCCCTACACCCACTACTGGTCAGGGGTTCGAAGGCCGGCCCCTCGAAAGGGTTCAACGACCGCCTCAGGCTGCTCGGGCTCCGCGCCCAATACTGATCAGGGGTTCGAAGGCTAGCCCCCGAAGGGTTCACAGCCGCCTCAGACACCGAGCGAGGGATGACCATGGGTACGTTCGATACATAACCAAGGCTCGGGCTGCGCTCCCGAGGTACCCTAGGACATTTCCGAGACCGGCGGGAACGATCTTGTAACAGAATCCCACCAGAGGGAGGCATCGAGCCCTCGGACCCTGTCGCCAGGGGACCGGGTCTGGCAGATCACCCGCAGGTACTTTTGGGCGTGCCTCTGGGCCCCTAGCCGACCCCTAACGAATGGGGCACAGACGTCCACTCGGATTACCCGCTTGCAGCTCGTTGGAGACACCATGTTCGACGCCCATCGAGGGCAACATGGCGCTTTCCCCCCCTCCTCCTTGCGGAAAGGCGACGCAGGGGCGTATGTAAAAAAGCCGAGTCTACCCCTGACCGCCCTCTCGCTCTGTGCAGAGGCTCGGGGGCTGCTCTCGCAAACCCGGCTCCGGCCGAACCGTTGACAGCGTCAACATACCAGCCCGAGAACTTGGGACCCGACCGTACACCTGGGCTACGGCCAGTTTGCATGAGGGAACGACCAGACCAGCCGAAGCACTACGTGAGGCAGTAAGACCTCGAAGGAGTGAAACCACTCCTCCGAGGCCTCGGGGGCTACACCCGGCGGGTGCGCTCGCGCGCACCCACCGGAACAAAACGCAACCGAGAAAGGCTGGTCCCCTTGCAAAAAGGTGCGACGAAAGCCTCCAAGCGAGTGCAAACACTCCCTTCGAGGCTCGGGGGCTACTGTCGGGGACCATAATTAGGGGTACCCTCAAGGCTTCTAATTCTCAGCTGGTAACCCCCATCAGCATGAAGCTGCAAAGGCCTGATGGGTGCGATTAAGTCAGGGATCAGTCCATTTGAGGGACACGATCACGCCTCACCCGAGCCTAGCCTCGGACAAGGGCAGCCGACCCTAGAGGATTTCCGTCTCGCCCGAGGCCCCCCTTTTAGCGGCGAACATATTCCCGGCTCGCCCGAGGCCCTTCCTTCTCTAAGAAGCAACCCTGACCAAATCGCCGCACCGACCGACCAAGTCGCAGGAGCATTTAATGCAAAGGTGGCCTGACACCCTTATCCTGGCACGCACCCCCCGCCGGCAGAGCCGAAGTGACCGCCGTCAATTCGCCGCTCCACTGACCGGCCTGACGAAAGGACAGCGCCGCCTACGCCACACCGACTACAGTGCCACTGGACAGAGTAAGACTGACAAGCGGTCAGGCCCTGCCGGAGGCACCATAGGAAGCTTCGCTCCGCCCGACCCAGGGCTCGGACTCGGGCTAAGTCCTAGAAGACGATGATCTCCGCCTCGCCCGACCCAGGGCTCGGACTCGGGCTAAGTCCCAGAAGACGACGATCTCTGCCTCGCCCGACCCAGGGCTCGGACTCGGGCTAAGTCCCAGAAGATGACGATCTTCGCCTCGCCCGACCCAGGGCTCGGACTCGGGCTAAGTCCCAGAAGACGACGATCTCCGCCTCGCCCGACCCAGGGCTCGGACTCGGGCTAAGTCCCAGAAGACGACAATCTCCGCCTCGCCCGACCCAGGGCTCGGACTCGGGCTAAGTCCTAGAAGACGACGATCTCCGCCTCGCCTGACCCAGGGCTCGGACTTGGGCTCGGCCTGGGCGCGAGAAGAACACGAAGGCCACGGGATTCCCACCTCTCTCACGCCGGTCTCCGGCCGCCTCGCTCTCCCCCCTTCGCGCTCGCCCTCGCGCTCGACCCATCTGGGCTGGGGCACGCGGCGACATTCACTCGTCGGCCCAGGGACCCCCCGGTCTCGGAACGCCGACAAGCATGGGCGTGTGGCCATGTGGATGTGGGCTGACCGCCTTGGCCATGTGGGCTGTGGCCGTGGGCTGGGTTTGGCTGGGGCGTTGGCTCAGGCTGTGATCTTTCAGATATTGTTCGGATAAATGTTGGATACATCCGATCAAAGTCGCGGATATTCGATATCCGACGGATATCAGTCATATTATATTCGGATCTGACATCCGATCAGACTATCCGTATCCGTTATCCGAAAAAAAATCTGAATGTCCGAAAATTCTATCTGAACCAGTGTTCACCATCTTCGAATTTGGATCCGGACGAAAATTTTCCGAACCATATTACATCCCTACCCTAAAGTATCACAAGAATATAATCGGGATAACATCATCATATCATAAGTATTGACATCATGTTCATTGATTAAAGTAAAGCAATTGCATAAAGCTAACCATGATAACCTAAAAGGTAAACAAGGATAAGTAGATACAGACTAGTCAATCCTTAAGTTTTCAATAATGTAATTGGGACAATGAATTATAAAGCAAATAGGACATGATAGGTCTGAGGACATTTGCCTTCACCAGGTTGTTGCTCACAAAGGTCTCCGGTAACACACTCAGGAACCACGGGCTGCTCGTTGTCTAAACAAAGCGATCATACATTCATTACATTTAGAAAGTACAAATGAACAGCACACCAAACATGTAAAATCAAGTATATACTAGTTTGACAAGACATTGTGAACATACAAGGGTAGACTTAAATGCTAGGGTTTAATATGATTAGAGATCAGTGATTCCCTAGATATTATGGACTATATTGTTTAGTGCCACTAAATTTTAGTGAGACACATAACTATACTAGGGATCAATTCATGCACAACATTTCATTAATTTCACAAAATTCATCTAAGTGCCATTAGTATTTCCTTTTTATTTATTCTCTTAAAGAAATAAACCAATTCATAAACTAACCTATAGCTTAGACCATAATTTAGAGTACACAAACTATAGATGAACATAATTTATTTGAACAGAGAATCTTTCTATGAGCATTTTGCAATTTAAACCACTAAATTTGGAGTTCATATGAAAAAGATATGAAATAAACAAGATTTGAAATTTAAAAATTTTAGTGAGACACATAACTATACTAGGGATCAATTCATGCACAACGTTTCATTAATTTCACAAAAATCATCTAAGTGCCATTAGTATTTCCTTTTTATTTATTCTCTTAAAGAAATAAACCAATTCATAAACTAACCTATAGCTTAGACCATAATTTAGAGTACACAAACTATAGATGAACATAATTTATTTGAACAGAGAATCTTCCTATGAGCATTTTACAATTTGAACCACTAAATTTGGAGTTCATATGAAAAAGATATGAAATAAACAAGATTTGAAATTTAAAATATGAAATTAAGCCTAATTCTGTGATTATTTAAAAGCCTAGGGTTCAATCTACAAGATTTCAGGGGTCTCTGCGTGAAAACTAGGGACAGCGAGTTGATTCCAAACAAACTGAGGGTCTCTTACACAAAACTGCCATGCGAAGGGGTATCGGGTACACTGGACCGCACGATCCCGAGCGGACGGCCGAGATTAGATCTCGCGGTCGAGCACACGGCGAGCGCTGACAGGTGAGCTTGGGGTGTCAGCAACCCAAGGCAGGGCTAATAGGCCAGGCCTAGCAGTAGGGGCGCGAGTGAGGGGATCGGGGCTGAGCAGTTGGATCTGCATCAGACAGTTGAGATTATATCTATTCTAATTAAATCTAGACCGCCAGATCTCGGACGGACGCCTGAGATCCAACGGTCGGCGAACGGTCATGGGCACGGTGGCGCCGCTTGACCCCGCGGCTGTGGCAGAACCTCCCAAGGTATCGGGCCCACATGCACTTGTCCTTGTCTCAAAGACCTCAGACCGCCATGCATGTGCACCAGATAACTTAACAGGATCCGTCCGATTGCCCCAAGGACATCGGATAAACCACTTACAACCAGAACCGCGGGATTAAGTAACACAGATCACACACACCAATATTTTTGCAGCGGAAATATTATTACCAAATTTTACAAGTTACAAAAATTTTACATTATTTTATCGGAGTGATTATAAGTTTGAAATATATGCTAGCTCAAATGACCATCCTCAATAAGAAGTATAAGGGAGTTACTTAAACTTATAAGAAGGCCGAGCCCACCGGCACTTAACACCATCATCAGCAGCACAAAACTAGGACCTGAAAAACAACAGGGAATAAAACCCTGAGTATGGAATTACTCAGCAAGACTTACCCGACTAAAGAAAAGACTCTCAAGGGTATGCTGGATTTAGGAATCAAGGAGAGGCTTTAGCAAGAATCAACTTAGATACTTTGCAGAAATAGCTTACTAAAGTGAATCCTTACTTTCAATGTTTTAACGCCAGATTAAATATTAATAGACTCTGTTTGCATCTAGTCTAATTTCACCATCTCATCCATACAACATCATTTTTATTCATAATGTTTACATCCTGACTTAGGTTGTAGGTCGGAGATCAAGTCTCCACTCTCCGGGGATATAACGGCGATCCGAATCGATTTACTCAGCTGAGGATCTCTAACCACACGACATATGTTTCTCGTAAACCTTGCATGTCTACCATTCTCACGGATCCTCCACTGCATGAACAGGTCCGCGCCACCCGAGAGCACACCACCCCTTTTAGGCGGTCCTTTGCCAGGAGGGTACGTGCCACTCTCGCCATCTCTCCACTCCCAGTGCGCGATTGTCTTTTCATGTATGGAATAGCCGGGTTCAAGCTTACCCTGTCCCATATCCAGGGCATGTGGCTAGTTAAGATAGTCCTTAATCAACAGGCCTACATACGCATCCAATCCTTAATTAACCTGGACGGAACATCACCTGTTCCTAGCCCAAGTCCCGATTTAAGTACTTCCATCCTTGGGATTGTTTGTGTTCCTTAGGATGAAAAGAGCATCAAAGGGAACTTTGCAGTAAGATCCCACCACGCTCTCAATGAAAATATTCTTGCAGGTAGAAGTCATCTTTCCTCAGGATAACCCCTGAGCAAGGCCTTAACGCAAAAGACAACCTCTATCCACAAGATCTGAGCAGGGCTAAGCATTTTTGTAAATCATATTTTGATACTTCATCAGAAGTATCTATAAAGGTATGGATATCAAGGTAGGCAATGCATCAGAGGGTTTCCAAGCAAATCCTATAAACTTAATGCACATTTCACTAGACTTAAAGTGTATAAAAGTCTTTTAAAAATACAAGGAAGGGGCAAATGCACCGGGGCTTGCCTTTATTGTAGTGAAGAGGTACTCGATCCCTCTATTAAACCCCAGTTAGATGGCTCCTCCATTTGATCAGTAGCCACTGGAGTAGATTCCTCTTCAGTCACCACTTCAGGTTGAATCTTCACTCCTTCTGGTAGGAGTTCTATATGAAATGACATGATCATGGATGTTTATGCTTATGCAACTTGAAAAGAAAAATACTAAGAAGCATCGCAAGACTTACACCTCTCTAATGGTGCATTAAATTTGAGCAAACACACGGAAAATCCATTTTTCCCAATCTGAAACAGCACATTACTAGGTCTGACAGAGGGTTTTGTCACTCCTTTTTCTCCAAATTCTACAAAGTAGCAAGCCAACACTTTGCATGAGACTTGCTCTCCTTTACATGGTCTTTGACTTTGCTATAGCATTCTTACCCCAATTCTTATTGGATTAATTACCACAAGGACCCAAAACTGAATAAACACACAAATTCAGACTTAAATATTATTCTAAGTCTGAATCCTAACACCTGACAGTCCACCTTTTGGCCACTTTTATTCCCAAATTTATGTGGAACCAAGTCCACCTCACTTTACAAAACTTACTCACTTTACTATGGTCTCCATCTTTGCTATGAAACCCTTAATCCAAAACCCCATGAATCAGTCACAAACGAAGTCCAAACTAGGCATATTGCTGCAATTCAGTTCACAGAACTGAATAAAATTCAGTTGTGTCTAGCCTGACAGTCCAAGTTTAGCCAACCTTTTCTCCAACTTTTACACAGCAACAGACTAAGCTCACATTACCAAAGTTATTCCTTAAATATAGATCTACTACTTTGGTATAGCACCCCTAGGTTGAAAACATTCAGAACAGTTTTTATGAAGAACCAAAGTGAAGCTCAACACACTAAAACCTAGTTTCAGCCTTATGCACTAAGTCTGTGATCCAGAAACCTGAAAGCATATCTTTGAGCAAATTTTACACCTAGTTCCCAGCAACCAATAGTGGTAGAGTTCAAGTAGTAACTGGTGTGAGCTTTACTGACCTGAGATGATTACGGAACAAGCTTCATATAGGCCAGCAACTCCCTAGAATGGATGTGGTGTGGTGAACTTGGTGGCTGTGGTCACCACAAACACAGGAAGACAGCGCACACAACTTTGGAAGTGACCAACCAAAAGACTGGGGAGGGGGTTAGCATCACCATGAACACAAGAACCACCACACCCTCACTGTCGTCTATGAGTAGAACTCAAGGCAGAATGAACAGCTCTACTGAACCCAGCACATGAGCACACTAAATATGGGCACGCATCACTGAACATGCAGGTAGGGACATGGAGCTTCACTTAGACCCGTTGAAGGAGCACGCAGGGACATGCCAGCACTGCCCAACCTATTATACGTGTCCCCCATGCACTCACTCCACACAAGTTAACAAGCTTAGCCCAGGACATTGAACGTGGTCTACTTCACAAGCCAAATATCCAACCTTGATATTTCTGCAGGAAAAGAGGACTCTAGACTTCAGCTTTATCTACTCCACCTCTATCTTAACTCGAGCACACTAGTTAGGTACACCAAAGTGACAAGATCTTTTCTTCCCTTCCAACCTGATCCAAAGTTCAGAACCCCCCCAAAACAGTCCAAAACTTTGAACCTGGACTGGTTTATTTAGGCAAAGGCAAGCAGATAAGTTTGCCCTTGCAGATAGTCATACAATAGTCCAAACCTTGATACTTCCAGCAGAGCTGAGATCACTGGACCCTTTACTTTGTACCCCAGCCATACCTCTGTCTATGTAGTCGAGTGAAACACCACATGGCATTAAACTTGATCCCATATGGTGGTTAGCAGTCAAACAGACAACACTACAGCTATGAACAACCATATTTCAGTCCAAACTGGGTATTTTTAGTGGAGAGTGAGGCCTCTAAATATCAGTCATGCACTTCATCCACATGACAGCTTAAAAATACCATTATAGCACAACGCCGAGAGGAGATTCTTGTTTAGTTACTTATCTCTACTTGACCTCTATCCAAAACTCGAGCAACACTAATAGAGAGGAAGTGATCTTCTTCAGATTCCTTTTGACCAGCACTGAACTACCACAGCTTAACAAAACCCCTCCTTCCACCCCTTCATTTCTTCTACTTCCAAGCAACATCGCGGAATCAATCTTGGTGAACTTTGTTCACCAACTAACCCTCTAACTTATCTCCACAGCGGCTATAGACTTATACCCCTTGGATCAACCACAAATTAACTCTAAAATCTAGGGAAAAACACTAAACCAAAACCACAGTCACTGCATCCGACCTGATCTGCACCAATCTGACAGAGGTAGTTTGAACACCTTTTTCTCCCAGTTTTGTGCAGCATCAAGTCCACCTCACTATATAAAACTTGTTCACTGTACTCTGGTCTTCAAATGTGATACAGAAAATTTAGCCCAAAACCAAATGGATTAGCCACAAATGAGCTCCAAAATTAGTACCTTTTACTAAATTTCGGTTTCAGTGAACTGAACAAAATTTCAGTCAAAGCAACCTGACAGCCCATCTTGGAACTAACTTCTCTCCCAAATTTGTGTAGCACCAACCCAGCAGTGCTTAAACAAGTTTGTTCTCCTAGATATGGTCTTAAAACTTGCTGCAGAAACTTTGGTTCAAAACCACCTAGAACAGGCACTACACAGCTCCAAAACTGCACTAAAAATATTGATTTCAGACTTTTAGTTCTGAATAAACTAAGTCACCAACCACCTGACAGTCAAACTTTGAGCAGCTGTTGCTCCAAATTTCTTATAGGTTCATGTCCATAACCTTTAAATAAGTTGTTCACCAATATATGGTCTTCAATTCCTCTGTAGAAACCTCAGTCCAAAACCTTATAGAACAACCACAAAAGGGCACCAAACTTGGCACCATACAACAAATTTCAGATTTCAGAACTGAACCAAATTCAGTTATAGGAATGCCTAGCAGCTGATCTTTGGGGGCATTTTTATCCACTTTTTATGTGGGAACAAGCCAAAGTCACTTAAAGAAACTTGTTCACCATCATATGGGCTTCAACTTCTCTATAAATACCATAGCACAAAACATTATAGAACAACCACAAATAGGCTTCAAAACTGCTATCAAAACACTGAAATTCAGTTTCAGTTACTATTTCCAATATGAAAATTCAGAAATACAGCAGCACCACTTGGAACCACTCTTTTTCCTGGGTTCCAAATGTTTATAGGGGAAAGTTGCTTAATAAAGTTTATACTCCTATAGTTCCTCTACAAGTTTGATGTAGTGACCATTAACCAAAACCTCTTGGATTACAAAATACAATAGCCCAAAGTTTGCTCCAAATGCTGAAATTCAGGAATCTGAATTTCACTAAGTCTGAAACCTACAATTTCTGACAGCTTTACTTTGGACCAGGTTTTCTCTAAGTTCCAAACAGTTTTAGGGCTAGTTGACTTAACCAAACTTATACTCCTCATGTAGCTCTATAACTTGGTTATAATGTTCATCTTCAAAATGCTTATAAATCAAAAGTTACAATGGTCCAAAATTGGCTAGTTGATATTATTTTCAGAAATTGCAATCTAAGCTCAAAACTGAATTTTTATACTTAACTCTAAATTCTTCCACACAACTTGGGAATCTCCAAATAAGAAAGTTATTCACTTTTCCAAGCTCTACAACTTTGGTACTTTGATTTTTGCCCAATTCTCTCTAGATTTTGAATTCCTCGTTTGGGGCAAATTTAGGGTTTCAATTGTGGTTCCTTCTCATCTAGTGATTTACCAATTCAATCCATCCTCCTAAAAGCCAAGTGACTCCTTAATCTCAAATCCAACTTTAGTACATGAAACTCATGTCCAAAGTGTCCTTGGTTTAGGAGTTGCTTTGTTTATCCACAAATCATAAGGAAGGTTTTCAAATCTCACTTAAGATTTTTAAGGTTAATTCAGTTCATCAATTAATTCTTCCACTTAACTTACCTCCGGAAGCAAAGTTTCTCTTGGTTCTAAGTCTTGCCTTCAGCACTCTAAGACTTCAAACCAACTTGTCACTTGCTGGAGAGATGATCTACTCCTGTTTAACTTGAGCCAAGTCCTTAAACTAAGTTCTATACTCCACTCATATTATCACACTTTTGAAAAAAATTTAACCTAGTGAATGCATTCTAGGTATATCAAACAAGATAATGCAAATGCTTATGATGACATGTCAGAGTTTTAGTTAACGTAACACCAGGGGTGTTACAGCGGCAAAGTCTTGCCAGAGACGAGGGGATGGCCACGGTGGGGCTCTAGGGGTACGGGGAAAGGCTCAGGCGCGTTCAGGGGGACATGGCGGACCTGACCGTGGGCACCACGCCGACGCGGGGCCACCAGAGAGCGCGGAACACGGTGAGGCAGGCTCCGGCTACACAAGAAATCACTCCGGTGAGTGCGGACTGGGCAAACCAAAGGGGAAAAAGGCGAACCAAGGGGTGTCCCGAGCTGCGGGTGGTGCGGCGGAGCTTACTGAGGGAACGGGCGCGACGCGGTCTCAACGACGGTCGCGGAATGGTGGCGGTCTTCGTTGAGTGGTGGCAGAGCTTGTCTGGTTGCACACGCAGGGCGAGAGAGGAGGCGAGAGAGCTCGACTGAAGGCACAAGTGGGCAGGGAGAAGTGGGCGAGCGGGGCACGGGGTCTAAAGGGGCGAGGGCGTGCGGAGGTGGCTAGAGAACGCGCGGACGTGGGCGTGTCCATGGCAGGGTACATGGGCAAGAGGTTAGGGATGGGCTGACGGGTGGGGTCCGTGAGTCAGAGAGAGAGAGAGTGCGCGCGTGTGAAAATAAATGGCGTCGATAGGTCAGTCCCATAGAGCAGCGAGAGGGGGAGAGGAAGAGAAGAGGTGCGCGGGCGCGGGCGCCGATAGGTGGGGTCCGCCTGTTAGGGACCGAGGGCACGCGGGCACGGGCGCACGCGGGGGGCTAGGCCAGATGGGCTGACTTGGGCTGAATTGGCTTTTCCATTTTCTAGGAAATTTCTAATTGATTTTCTATTTATTTTCTCTATGGTTTTCAATTCAAATTTAAATCAAGTTTAAAATTCAAACCAAATCGAACATGTGCAACAATTCAAAGAATATTTGGAGCTCAACATGATGCAACATTTCATGATTCATATTGTTTTGAAAAAATAAATAATTAATCCCTCACTAATTAAGCTAAATCTACCCAAAAGAAAAGGAGAGAGAGAAACTAGAGAGAGAGAAGAGTAACACCTGAATTTGGTTGGTAATTAGAAAGAAATTTTATAGCCCCAAATTTAGGGTGTTACAGAAGATCAGCTCATTGTCTGGATGACTGAGTTTAAGAGATATGTGACTACATTTACTGAATTTGCAGCGGCTAATAGTCTGGATTATGCAATTATCTCTCAGGTAGTCGATCTTTATACTGAGGACCAGTTTAAAGATTTTGCTCAGTATTATGAACCTGCTAGGCTGGGTATACCTAGGTGGTTCGGCGAGACTCCAGGCCTGCGCCATCATCCTACAGTCATAAACAAGATTGCTAGAGTCACCATTCTTCTAAAGAGTGGGGACAAAAGCAGGGTCCGGGACAAATTCTAGAACATTATTGATCATGTCATGAAAGGGGAGGTCATGGATGTTGTTCTCTTTATGATGCTATAGTTAAATGATCTAAAGATGGACAAGAACCAGAATCTGGCATATGCTCCATATATTATGGCTTTGATTAAAGCCAAAACCAGATTCAAAGGGCGGTGTGAAACTGCTCACACCCCGTTCAGGCCATTCAAAAATGAAATTGGTTTTCTTACCAGGCCTCTTACACCGTTGCCTGATAACGAGGGCGCTCAGGGAGGTGCTTTTGATGATCAGCCTGAAGCGCATCCCGCTTAGCAAATGCCACCACCTCCACCTTCACAGCAGCAGGGACAGTACTGGCAGCCTGCACCTGGCTATTTTGATCCATATTTTCAACAAATGCATCAAGGGCTCCAGACTCATATTGATGGTCAGTTTCAAGGCATGATGTCACATGTTGATGACCGCTTTGATCACATGCACTCAACTTTTGATGGTCAATTCTCTGACTTACATGAGCGATTTATAGTTGTTGACACTCAGCTGGATGGGGTTCATACACAGTTCAATGATCTTCGTTCTCATATTCAAACTATTGTGCATGACCCTATTATGAGCAGAATGAACAACATGCAACAAAGCTTTCAGGATAATATGGGTGCTTTGTCTAGCCAATTTGAAACTCTGTCTACCAGTGATAGCGTTCACTCACTGGATGAAAGACAACAACAACTTCAGAATGATTTTAGTTAGTTCACTTCAATATTTGACAGCTTCAGCTCTCATTTTTACAACATGTATCCTCATCCTCCACCTGGTGCGCAGTAATGTCCCCTTTGTGGGAATTGATGCCAAAGGGGGAGAGAAAAGTGATGATTCAAGGGGGAGCTTGCTAAGAGCTTGCTGCATATTTATGTTACTTATGCTACATATGTGTTTAATGCTACTCAGTTATTATGTCGCTTTAAACCTTGTTTACATTGTTGTGTTTAAGGCTCTATCCGTTTGAATTCTTAATGGTTAATCAAAGTAGTATTTCACTTGCCACTTTCATTTTTCATACTACTATGTGCCTCGATAACCGAGATTATAGGAAGGTCTCCACAAAAAAACTCTGATATATTGTGTGTGAATTCGTGATCTGGATATTCTCTATGCACACATATATGGGGAGTTATTCCTATTTTGTGAGTTTTTCTGTGATGACTTATCAACATTTCATATGAACCTTAAAATCCAGATAAGTCACTCAAAACTCATATCAAGTCTTTCTTATACCCAGAATGTAAGAAAGGTTGGGAAACAAAATCTACTTTTCTCAAAAAATATGCGATGTTGTCATCAATTACCAAAAAGGGGGAGATTGTGAATCATCTAGGCCCCTAAGTGGTGTTTTGGTAATTAATGACAACTGATTATGGACTAACAGATCTTGGAGTGATAAGATTGCAGGACTGAACCACAGGATACAGTAAAGTCCTTGGGGACTCATAACCATTGATTGTGGATCAAGTGAAGGCAAAGGTAAAACATAGGTTTTTGCTTTTGCCGGTCAGCAGGTGTTTAGAAAAGAAACTGACCGGATTAATACGATAGACAGTCGTACTATTAAGAGGGGTCAATGAACTTGAATGGTGTATAACTTAGTGTCTCGTAGAGCATAAACTGTAACATGTGCATGAGGGCTAACAGCGCTACGGGTTTCAAAATTAGAATTCTTTTTGAACTAGCACAAAATATTTTTTCTCTATGGACGGTGGACCGTCCGGGCCAGATGGCCGGACCGTCCACGACTGTGCCAGAGAGGTCAGCTGGTCGTATGTCTCTGTCTCCCTTTGGCGGACCATTCGGGCCAGCAGGTCGGACCGTCCGCATAAGATGAATCGAGTTTAGCTAGGGACGGTGTGTTTTTGAGACTTTGTACTACGGACCGTCTAGAGTTTTTAGCCGGACAGTAAGTGGTCCATGTGCAGACCGTCCGGCCATGAATGAATGGCGGACAGTCCGCTCGTATTACTGAGACTGACCAAGCACTCTGTTATTCAAGTTTGTAAGGTTCCGGACCGTCCGGCCCTAGTGGGCGGACCGTCCGGACTTGACTTTTCTGACAGCTCTAACAGGTTTCAAACGGTTGATATAGTCGTTACTGGTACGGTGGTCCGTCCGGACATAGGGCGCAAACAGTCCGCGTGTGTGCAGAAACTTTGCTAGTTGCACATAACGGCTATGTATGTGTTGAGGGCTATAAATAGAAGTGGAGCTCGTGTGTGAGAGCTCCCTTGGCCATTCCTAGCACACATTGAACTCATTTGTGATCCTCCCACTCAAACACTCACACTAGTTGATTGAGATCGCATTCTAGTGAGTGATTGAGACGCTCTAGTGCATTTGCATTCATTGTGATCTTTTGAGGCATTAGGTGGTACACCGGGCAAGCATCATCGACTTGTTACTCTTAGAGGTTGCCGCCTCCTAGATGGCTCGGGTGTTGTCTCCGTTGAGCTCTCTGTGAAGATTGTGGAGGAGCCGCAGGATTGTTTGTGAGGGGTTCGCGCCCACCTCACCGGAGAGGTAAAGGCGATATCGGTGAAATTGAGGTATTGAGTGAGTTCTGGTCCACTTGGCTCAAAGATCAAGCCGTGTCTTGGTAGAGAAGCAAGTGAGAGCTTGAATTCCACCTCAACGTGGATAAGGGGTGAACGACAAATCACCAATACCACGAGATAAATCTTGGTGTCTCTCTCTCAACTATTATACATTACTTACAAGTAGTTGATAACTTGTATATTGTTTATCCTTGTGCCATTAGATTAAATTGCTCATTACATTTTGTTGTTTCATCAAGGCTAGAAATATTTATATCTCTTGTCGATTTTGATTAAATTTGTCCAGTGTGTTTTATTTTAGTCAATATCATCTATTCACCCCCTCTATCCGGTTTCCTAGATCCTACACCCAGGGACGGTCGAGGCGACCTAATACTTGCTCCCCTCCGTGGGATCGATGGCATGATCATCGACAAGAGGATATGTGTGGGGTCTCCGTGCTCACCCCTCGCCTCTAGGCCATTCAATGGCCTCTCAATTTCAAAGTCTCCAACATCGACAAATATGAACCTAGGCAGGATCTAGGGGTTGGTTGGTCGTCTACACAACCGCTGCTCGGGCTGCTGGGCAACGGAGGACATCATGACATTGTACTTGCCCATCGTTCTAGGGCAGGACGCACTACAATGGCTCCAACATCTGCCTCGACACTGCATTGACGATTGGGGAGATTTCAGTTGCCGATTTATCGCAAACTTCTAGTCCCTCTCTAATAAACAGGCGCAGCCGTGGGATCTCAAATCCATTAGGCAACAGAATGATGAAACTCTTCGTTCATTCCTCAAAAGGTTTCAAACAATGAGGAACCATATCCCCGAGGTCATTGAGGCGACTATGATCGAAGACTTCTATCGGGATCCAACGATCCCGCTTTTGTCTGAGCCATACTTCAAAAAGCACCTGCCACCTCTGAATAACTGTTCAGGGAGGCAGACGTCTACATCACCATGGATGAGCGGGCTCAAGACCTCATTGGAGGGGCAAAGCTCGTACCACTCGCACCGCAAAGGGACACGAACTAGTAACTGGACAAACGCTAGGAGAAGAGATCCCGGGAGGAGGTGCACACCATTGGGCCACCTACTGCTCGAGCCCGCAGCGCACCACGTGGAGGGGTAAGGACATTGGATGTGAATCTCGACTCCCAGTGCCCGTACCACAAGGACATGCGAGACACCCTACGGAACTGCACGGATTTCAAAAACTCCATCAGGCATGGCCGACCATTCTAGCCGCTACCACCTCCCCCGCCTCGAGGAGAGCCTAATGAGCCTAGGCAGACACTATAGGAATTCTAAAGGTTCCCGTCGACTAAAATAACTCCCGTCGGCTACCAAATGGCCAACGGGAATTATATTAACTCATGTTGGCCTGTGCCAGGGCCGACGAGGATTACCTTATTCCTGTCGGCCTGTGTCAAGGCCGACGGGGATTATATTATTCCCGTCGGCCCTGTACTCTGGCCGACGGGTATTAACAATTTATGAGCAGATCCCGCACGCGCGGACTCATTTCTTTTCTTCTCCACATGCCGCCGCTCCAACCGCTCCAGGACGCCGCCGCCTCCACGGACACCGCCGCCCCCAACCACCGCCGCCCCTAGCCACCGTGCCTAGCTCGCCGTCGTCGACCGTGGCCAGCCCGCCACCGTCTATCGCCCCTAGCCCGCCGCGTCTACCATGCCAAGCCCGCCGCCGTCCACCGTGCCCGTCGTCCATCGTCCCCAGCTCGCCGTCGTCCGCCATCCCCACCACTTCACCGTCCACCGGTGCCCCGATACGTCGGTCAGCCACCGCCACCAAGGGCTCATCGGTGTCTCACCATCCGGTCCGCGTTCGAGTCATCGAGGTATAATCCTATACCTATACAATGTAAATGAATATGTGATTAATTAGAGGTGCTAAATAAGTATATTAAGACGTTTTATTTTTGTTGGTTTTTTGTGACCGATGGGAGTTAACTTTTATGTTATTAGAGTTAGTTTAAATTTGTTAATTGATAGTGTTATTAGTCTTCATATGACTTTATACATTGTAGTTGCTATTTTTATGGGCACATTGATGTGACCGTTCTCAAATTCGTGACACGACTAATGTCAATCAAGTCCAAGTTTGCATTCTCTATTAATTGTTACAAAGAGCTCGTGGATTTGACTAGCGAGGTTCTTCCTACTGGTCATAAGATGCCCAAAGACATGTACCAGTCCAAGAAATTGCTTGAAGGTCTTGGTATGGAGTATGAGAAGATTGATGTATGCCAAGACAACTGCATGCTTTTTTGGAAGGAACATGGCAGAGAGCAGAAATGCTTAAAATGTGGGAAGTCGAGTTACGTAGAGCTTATAAATGAAGATGGGGAGAAGGTGGTGACAAAGGTTGCACATAAACAGCTTCGGTAAATGCCTCTCACTCCTAGAGTGAGACGTTTGTTTCTCTCGAGGAAGGCCGCTATGCACATGAGGTGGCATAAAGATTGTACGGACATACAAGATGGGTTAATGGTGCACCCGTCAAATGGTGATGCATGGATGGCTCTTGACAACTTTGATCCAGAGTTTGCCAGCAATGCAAGAAACGTTCGTATCGGCTTGGCAACTGATGGTTTCACACCTTTCAATATGACTGTTGCGTCGTATTCATAATGGCATGTCATTGTCATACCGTACAACCTTCCACCTGCTCTTTGCATGAAATATGAGTTTATGTTCCTATGTCTTGTTATACCTAGGCCTGAGCATCTTGGCATACTCCTCAATGTGATGCTTCAACCACTGATTGAAGAGTTAAAAAAGCTATGGCAAGGAGTGGAAGCCTATGACTGCTTCAAGAAGCAGAAATTCAATCTTCGTGTTACGTATCTATTCTTGGTTTATGATTTTATGGCGTATGGTATTTTATCTAGATGGAGCGTGCATGGTAGATTGACGTGTCCTTATTGTGCTAAAGATACAGATTGTTTTCGTCTTAGTGATGGTGGCAAGATATGTTACTTTGATTGCCATAGATGTTTTCTACCCTTCAATCACCCCTTCAGAAGGCAGAGAAAGGAGTTTAGGAGGGGCACCGTCGTCACGAAGGGACCGCCCAAGCGACGTAGTGGGATAGAAATAACAAAAGAGCATAGGAAACTTGTCCTAGACGAGAGTGGGAAAAGGTATCAAGGTTTTGGTGAGGAGCATAACTGGACTCAATTATGTGGCTTGTGGGAGCTTCCTTATGCTAAGTCATTGATTATGATGCACAACATCGACATCATGCCTCAAGAGAGTAACTTTTTCCAAGCCCTCATAAATACATGCATGGATTTCCCTGATAAAACCAAAGACAATGACAAGGCACGCATGGACTTAGCCATGATATGTGATCGTCCAACCCAAGTGCTTAGAGAAAACGGAGGCAAACCAAAAGCTAACTATTGTCTGAAACCTAAGCAACGAAAAGAAGTGATGAAGTGGATGAAGGATCTGAAATTCCACGATAGTTATGCTGCTGGTTTTTAGAAGATCTATGAATTTAGAGATAATGAAGATGAATGGACTGAGGAGCCATGACTTCCACATAATTATGGAAAGGCTCATGCCTATAATGTTTCGTGGGTACATTTCCAATGCTGTGTGGAAAACGCTAAAGTTAGCTATTTCTACAGACAGCTGTGTGCTAAAGAAATTAGAAGAGATGTGATGGAACAACTGGAGAAAGAGGCACCGATGCTTTTGTGCAAATTGGAAAAAATATTTCCACATGGTTTCTTCAATCCTATGCAGCATCTCTTATACATCTTCCATATGAGGCTAAGGTCGGTGATCCTATTCAGTACATGTGGATGTTTCATATAGAAAGAGCATTAAAGAAGCTTAGAGCAATGGTGGGCAATAAGGCAAGAGTTGAAGGATGTATTGCGAAACAATTTAAACTGAAAGAGATAGTACACTTCACAAGTTGTTACTTTGCAGAAGAACATAATGTATTTGCTCGAAAGAAGAGGTACCATGATGATGAATGAGAGATGCCTCCGTGTAGTGATCTTTCGATTTTCAAACAAACGACAAAGTCGTTGGTTCACCCAAGGCATATCACCTCACTATGGAAGAACGAAAGTCTGCTTTACTATACATGTTCACGAATATGCCTGAGGTGGAGAAATACTTTGTGTAAGACTTATTTCCTTAAATTGTTCATATGTGAATTAGTTTATGTTATCAAATTTCTCATGTCATACAATAATATTTGATAGCGAGTTTGATGAACAAAACATGAGGTGTCTCGGTAGGCCAACAGCGAGAGACATAGACAAATTGCGACGTGATGGAATGCATGGGCGACCTAATTTCATTATGTGGCTTCGGGACCATGTAAGTCTCAATTATGTGGCTCCGAGACCTAATTTTAGTTAACTAATATTACTGAATTCGCTAATGCTTTGTGGCATAATTGACGGTTTGAGGAGGAAGTGAATTTGAATGATGACTTACGTCAGTTATCTATTGGAAGCGTAACTGCCAAAAGCTATGGACGTTACGACATCAATGGATATCGCTTTCGTTCAAGCATTTTTGAATCTAGTCATCCTATGGCTGCCACTCAAAATAGTGGAATCGTTACTAGGGCAACCGACATGGAAGGACACGAAGCCTGCTATTACGGAAAAATCAAAAATATAATCGAGATTACATTTGTTGGAAATAAGCCTTTAGCGCTAGTTTTCTTTGCGTGTAAATGGTATGACCCGAAGTATTATAGGATCAAATTTGGGATGACACAGATCCAACCTGAAAAATTGCTTCAAGGACACGACACGTATATCCTTGCTCATCAAGTAGACCAAGTTTATTTCTCGACATATCCATACAAAAAGTTGTCTACATGGAGGGTTGTGTACAATGTAAATCCCCGTGAATGCCTATACACTCCTGGTGAGGATGAATATCAATTTGGTCACCTTGAGCAGGTTGATGATGTGTTTCAAGAAGAAGAGTGCCAACTAGTTTTCATATTGATCCTGCACCGGCATTAGATTCACTAGTTGTAGACATTAACGACTTAACTTTTCCCGAGAGACAGAGAAGACAACTTGTTAGGAGAAAAGTTACATGGCAACCTCAGTATAGAAGAGAACAAATAGATTCTGATTTTGATGATATTTAACAAGTAAATTATTTTGTTCTTTCATTTGTTTCTAATTTTTAAGGATTATGTCATTTTAACATTCCACTAATGAATAATTTCTTATTTTGATGCAGGATGCCGCCAAAGTCGAAGAAGTCAGTGAAGGTGTTGTTCAAGGGCCTGGGCCTATTTCAGGGCAGTTCTTTGAGCAGCAGCAGACGTCGAGAGCTGTTGAGCGCTGTACATGGAGATGAGGTAACATATTTTGTACAAATAAATTTGTTTACATATTTACCTGTATCTAAATCTTGAGTTGTATGTACCAGGATGAGCAGCACACTGAGGAGCAGCACAATGAGGAGGAGCGACACAATGAGGACGAGCAGCACAATGAGTAGGTGCAGCACAATGAGGAGGTGCAGCACGCGACATGGGACCAGGCTTCGCAGCAGCACCAGCCATGGGACCAGTGGGACCACCAGAAAGAGCAGCAACAGGTGTGGGACCAGTGGGGCCAACATGCCCAACTGGCTAACAACCCGATGGATGATGGCTCAGGAGGCTCTTCAGCGATACGCACACGTCGCTCAAGAAAAAGCCACTCAGTAAAGCCTCGTCATGCGGTAGAGCGAGAGGCTGATAGGATCTTAATCATGCCTCATGGAGATCGGTGAGTGTAATATATTAACTTGTCTCATATAACTATTATGTGTGTTATTAATGTTTTTGTGTAATGCAGGAATAGGGAGGATCTGTCCTTTGACGGCAAGGGACACCACACTTAGGTTAACCTTATGTTGGGTTCTCTTTGCCGCCTTCACTACCCTGGTATAGTGAAGGTGTCAGACGGAGATAGCGTCGATGAGGTGCTTGCTAGTACCTGGGACGAGTACAAGTTAAAAAAGGAACGAAACCACACCGACAGACAAGGACTTGTGTGTCATGACTTTTGGGTATGAATTTTTTATTGTTTTTGTTCTGTTTCTTAATATTGTAATTCTATGACTTATACCATTGTATTTATATTCTTTATGTTATAGCTTCGATATCGGTTGCCTGACAGAGAGGATTACATGGGGCACGCTGAACGTGTGTTCCAAAACAATGCAAAGAAGCTGATGAAGGATGTCATATACTATGCGAGAATTCAGGCTACAAATCTGTATTTTCAAAATCATCCGAAAGAAGCAGGCCCCTTGAACAAAAAATAAGGGTCCTCAAAGATATATTTGACTGAGAATCAATATCGTGAGGTTGGTATTCAATTTGTTTTACCCTTTTTATTGATTGTTGTGGTTGATATAATATGTAACATTGTGTGTGCAGGTGATGGTTCCATGGATGGCGACCGTGCCAGATGCGTACTATGCTTGGTGTTGATATTGGGCTTCCGAAGGCTTCCAGAAAGCATCAGCGCATCACAGGCAATGTCAAGGAACCAATCCTAACCACAAGTTTGGCGGTGACGACATGCTCCGAAAAGCAAAAAGAATGGTAAGTTTGATCTAGCTATGTCGATCACCAAATTGTACGGTTGCTTATGGATGTTTTATGTTTATACAGGAAGCTATGTGTGGCCAAAAGCCTAGTGACATTGAGGTCTACGAGGAGGGCCACAAAGGACCAGACCTTAACAACCCTGACCAACTCTACAACCAGACGGGCACGGATCGGCTGGTGAGTTTTGGCCCAAAATTACAAACATTCAAAGTATAGAAATTCCTACATTTGTAAGGTTGTGAATGATGTATAGGCAGCATATGGGGAGGAGATGGTTTGGCGCCATGGCCCTGACTTCGACTGGCGACATGAACCGGTGGATCCCTTGGTGGTGTACGCAAGTGGTGGTGGAAAAGCGCATGGACGGTAAGCTCTAACTTATGAAATTACATGGTTGACACTAAATTGATCATGCAGTAATCACAATTTTTGAATCACTTATAGATACACACTCTTCGATGGATTCATTGACTCGTCATCGGTGAGATCTCAGAGGACGGGTTCGTCTTCCTGTAGCTCGTGCTCTCGTCGACTGAACGAGCAGGAGTTGGAGATTATGAGGATGCATGATGAGATAAGACAGCAACAAGAATTTATGGAGGCTTGCAATGCACATAACCAAGCAATGTATCAAGTGAGTATACATAATCTGAACTCTAAATTATTATATTTCAATACAACATCTTCAATAGAACATATATGTTTAATAGTTAATGCAGCAACAGGGCATGACACCAAATATTCCACCACCACCACCACAATGGAGCCAGTTTGCATCCACACCAGCTCTGGTACGTTAATCTTAGCAAATTCGGTTAATAACATTGTCTAAACTAGCAATTCATCTAGTTAGTGTAGTAGCAAAACATGAACCGTATACTTAACTTGTTCATATTCATTAAATAGGGATTGGGGACTCAACAGTTCAACACCCCTCCGACACATATACCTGCACTGGAGATAGGGTATGTTTGATAACTCTAGATGAATTTATACACTTGTATACTTGTTGATATTTCCATTTAACGTGTTGATATTTGTATTAAACATGTTGATATTTTCTAACTTGCATTGGTTACGCCCGAAGCGGGTGGTAGTGGGTCTGATCCCACAGCAGGTACTGGATTTGTTGAGTCCCTCTTCACGTTCCCTCCTACTGGTGGCAGCAGCGGTCAAAGCTCTAACCATCCAAGTGGTGGTTATCCCTAAATATGGTGTTTGGTTGTATTTGTTTCTCAACTCGTGCACGCTATGTTTTTTGTGAACTAAACACTTTAACTTATCTCGTTGTTCCTATTTGAAATGTTTGTGTAAACTATATATGTTGGTGATGTGAAGTTTGTGATGTGTGAATTGATTATCAATGTATGTGTTTGTAATGTGTCGGTTGTATGATGATATATATGTTATGTGTGTTGTTGTGTGCAATTGTGGAGAAATAATGACCTCATTTGGTGCTGGTTTTGCAGCAATATAGGTTAATCCCTGTCGGCTTGACCATAGCCGACGGGAATTAACAGTTAATTCTCGTCGGCCTCGAATAATTCCCGTCGGCCATCGTTGGGCAGCCGTAGCCGACAGGGATAATGTAACACCCCTAGTGTTACTGTAACTAAAACTTGGGCATGGCATCATAAACATTGCCATTGCATATGTTTGACACACCTAAAGTGCATTTACTAGGTAAAAATGTCAAACATGTTGTATTGTTTTGGTGTTTTGCAAACAAGACCCTGGAATAGGAAATTCAACCCTAAATAGGGATTAAAGGGGTAAGACATAACCCAAATTAAGAAAACATAAAAGCTTTAGGGGAATGATCACAAAAATGTTCCCAAAAATGAACTTGAATCACTCTTATACCCCTGGGATACCAAAAATCCCCATTTAAACCCTAGAAAACTCTAAAACTAAACCTAGGGGCTTATGTGCAAAATTGATGCACATTTGGACCAAAATGTAAAAACTACTATGTTTAAATATATAAAGTCACCTGGTTCACATTTAGGATGATTTGCAAGCCAAACCCTGAGTTTTGGACTTATTTGCAAAAGAGCCACATTTGAACTCTTTTGACTAAGTCTGAATTTCAGTGTAATGTGCTCATCTTTGTGACCTTGTAACTTCTAAACAAAAGGGTTTTTGCCCTAGGCCACCACATCAAGATTGTCGCCCAATCATAGGAGAACAACTTTGCTTAAGAATGTGACCACAGTTGTTAAGAAAATATTGGAGATAATTAAGCCTAAAGTTTGGCTGTCAGGCTGGTTTCCCTCTGAAATTCAGATGTTCAGTGTAACAGAGCCAACTTTGAGTATGAATTCAACCTTGATCTAGTGCTCAAATGAGTTCAAGCCCTATAGTCGAATTATTGCTGGGTTATAGCTCTACAATTTTGCTACAGAGCCTGGGAGGAGTTGTCATTGGAAATTGAGAGAAAACTAAGCTCCAAAATGGTCTGTCAGAGTGCCTGAACCTCATTGCCATGGTACAGTGCTATCGGGGGGAATTTAGAGCACTTCACCGTCGTCGATCACCCCTCTGCCGCGATTCGCGTCGCCGGTCTTAAGATTCACGTGTGCGGTGGATTGATAACGTCACAGGGTAAGGATCTTCGCCGACGGTGAGCTGGAGGTCACTCCGGTGACTCACCGTGGCTTTCTCCTCTACTTTGCGGCGGAGCAGATAAGCTCGCCGGTGAACTGCCGTGTCTCGGCCTTGCGCCGCGTGTCCTAACCGCGCCACCGCATCGCCGTGCCTCCCTCTAAACTCCCCGTCGACCACCGGAGTTACTGCCACGACGGTGAACACCTGTTCGCTGCACCAGCGTTCTTCCTCACTTCCGACCGCCGCACATCAACGCCCAAATTCACGGTCACCGCCGAAGAGCCCTATAAATTGAAGCCCCCGCTAGCTCCGCAAGGTCATCCTCCACCCAGCCACCGCTAATCGCTAGTAGTCCTTCATCAGAGCTCGCGAATTTTGAATTCGCCCCAAATCTCTCTCTGCCGCCGAGAACCACACCCTACCGTGGCCAGCCTCCCCCAGGTCTGCTCATTCCCTTCTTGTTCCTGTTCTAGCATCCTTACATGATGGTGATGCTCACCGACCCACCCAATTGAACCGGGCCACCAGGGATCGCCGGGAACACGATCACCAAGCCGCGATGCTCACGGCCGCCGTGGCCAGAGCTTATTAGTTGGTCTTAGATGCAATTAGGTTGGGGGAAATGATTAAGGTAGCCCCAATTTCATATCTGTTGCTCGGAGAACCTAGTCGTTGCCCCAATCGGCCGGTACAGATGCTCGCCGGAGCTCTGTCGTGCGCGACGGCGTCGGGGACTTGGCCGTGCGAAGAGATAGAAGATGGAGGGCCTTTCTGCAATTTGTCAGTGGCACAGAGGAACAGTAAACAAACCCACTTCGATTTAACTAATAAACCGAGGGCCTCTGTGCAAAATTGCCGCGGGCGCGCGCGCGTGGACGTGTTTCTGCTGTAGTTGGGCCGACTTTGGCTGATTTTGGCCCGAGTCTGTTCATTGTTTTTCTTTTTCTTTTTCTATTTCTAGCAAAGCTTTAGAAATGTGTAGAAAATTGTAGAAAAATCCTAAAATTGTGAAACCAATTTTCCTAGACTTCTTATTTTCCCTAGAATTTAATAAAAATAGTTCTATGATTTTTAGAGGAAATAAGGAATTTTAAAGCATTTAAAGTAATTTAAGGTAATGGTTCTAGATTTTTAAAAGATAAATGGTAATCCCAAAAATGCTCAAACTTTTTATATGAGTTCCTCATATTATTTAAAAGCCATGGGTAGAGTTTGGCTTGATTTGGACCTTGGTTGATAACTAAAACCCAAAACCCCCACCCCTGCCCTGTGAACTCCTTTACCGACTCCGGAAACCCTAAGTTCTCGGAGTTCCGTGAAGGAAAGTTGTATTCAAGACTTAGATAATAAGTTTATATTATCTTTGCACTCTCATGAGCATTACATGGCATTCATTCTTATATACATATGTATGGTTATGATTAGAACACGAGGAAGAAGTGGAAGCCACTGAAGAGCAAGTACCACCACCTTTGGAAACTCAGGCTGAGAATTGTTTCTACTTCGATATTTGTGGGTCCGAGCCTGACTCACCCATAAACAAAGGCAAGCCCCGGTGCATTTGCCACCTTCCTTGATTTTAAAATCTTTCTCACTTGCTTGTTGCATTAAGTATAGGAGTTGAATGTTAAACAATTCCTGCATTACCTTCCTTGGATTCAATTACCTTCCTTTGTTACCCTTTTTACAAAAAGGATTTGTATGCTTAGTATTGCTCTAGCAAAACAAAAGATTTTGTTTACAAAATATGATTGGCAAAGTGGGAGGGATGTTTTTGAAAACAAAGCTTGATGGTGGATCCATCATGGCCATGATGGGTCCAACATCGGAAAAGATGTACCTCTGCCAGGTACCAACCTTTGGGGTTAAATGATTAAGCTGAGACCGGGCGGGTGACTTGCACGAGAAGAGAGTCTCGGTGTAGTGTCTCCGTCTGAGTCGATTAAGGACCTTGTCGATGTAGGCCTGCTGACCGAGGACCCTTTAACTGGTCACATGCCTCGTCATGGGTAAGCTTTGCCTCGGGCAGACTAAGGCCAGAATAAGATAACACGAAATGGGCGTGGAGCGGTGGCGAGAGTAGCGTGTACCCTCCATGGCAAGAGGCTGGACGGTGGTGTATCTGTGCTCTCGGTTTGCGTGAACCTGATCTGGTCTTAAGAAACTTGGTGGCGGGTTGACATATGCAAGGGTTAAGTGCTACATATGTCGTGTGATCGGAGATCCTCAGCTAAGTATAATCGATTCGGATCGACGTACCTCCGCGGTTATGGAGACTTGGCCACTGACTTACACGTAGCAATCCAGCGAAGATGAAGGGTTGATAAGAAATTGGCTAGTGCAGGTAAAGTGATTGAACTAGGGTAGAAAGAACTCTAGCTGCAGGTAATTTTACTTAACCTGATAATAAAATTGGATTTTAAGGATCCACTTTAGTAAGCAATTCTGCAAACAGAGTCTTTGATTATTGAAAGGCCTTACCTTGACTCCCATATAACCAGCATACCCTTGAGAGTCTTTTCTTTAGTCGGGTAAGACTTGCTGAGTAATTCCATACTCAGGGTTTATTCCCCCGTTGTTTTTAGGTGAGGAGACAACAAACTTTTGTTGTTTCTGTACCAAGGTGGTGAAAAATGAGGACAATCAAGAATGAAGCTGCTGGAGGACCGGGTCCTCCTTAAAAACTTTTATGTAAAGAACTTAATGGGAGGAGTTTTTGCCTCCCAGGTATTGTAATAATACTTTTTAGCACTCGCTTTACACTCTGGTCTGTATTAAATGACTTACTCTTACTTTTTAAATAAATGTAAGTTTATGTAATCACTTCCGCATTTCCGCATCTCCGATGAACATACTGTCTGTCAGATGGGTGAAACGTTCCTAGAAAGGTAAGAGAAAAGATACCGAACTTGTCAAGTGATTCAGGAACATCTACAGGGTTGTCTGAGGTCTGTTGGACAAGGACAACTGTAGGTGGGCCTAATGACTTGGGAAGTTCCGTCACAGCTGGTATCGGAGCGTAGCCCTTCTTGGCAGATATTATGTAGCATCTTCAAAAAGATTTTCTTAAACTTATCTAGAAAATGTCTTCTCTTCTTACCTAAGCATCTCTGAAGAGTTTATTTCAAAGACCAGATAGGAAGAGTGCAATGTATAGAAGGTTGAATCAACTAAGGTTGATTCTGTAATTAATCATGCATCATGCTAAGAATTGTACTAATAAATTTTCCCCCTTAGAAAATGCCGCCGCGTACAAGGAAAACTACGCGAAAGCATACTGGGCCTATCGGTGTACCTCGACACCAACTTGCCCCACGGGAGGAAGATAGCAGTAGCGGAAGCAATGATCCGATTGGAGAGCTTGAAGCTCGAGTGAATCAGCTTCAAACGGAGTTGCAACGTAGGACCAATTTATGGGTCGCGGATGGCGACCGAATAAATGAATTAAGAAGTTACATCTGCAGCCTTCAAGACCAACTTGCTGATCGGGATTTGGCGCTTGATTGGGCGGTACAGTCTCGTTCAGTAGCCTGGGCTAAGGAAGCGAAGGCTCGAGCCCGAGTCGAAGAACTTAGCACTGCTATTGACAACTTGCAAGCGTATTGCAATACTTTACATGAGGAAGTTCATGTACTGTATTCGCAATTACACCCAAATGTCCCTGCGGATCTTGTCAGGTCGGAAGCCGGACCCTCGCATGATGCGGGAGAAGCGCTTGGTGGTGAGTTAGACCTTTTTAGGCCCCCTCCTTCTATGAGGCCGGTCGATGAATGGTCTCCCATACCTGACGACGAAGCTGCCAAGAGCAACCAGAAGCAGGAGTAGTAGTGTAGTTGTAGAAATAGAAGTAGTATGTTGTATAATAGGTTGAACTATTGTATAATGGGTAATGTATCCTATTGTATAACATCGAGTCTGTATCATTACTTTTGATAGTAATGTAAAATGGAAGGTTTCTCTGGCATATTATATTTATTTCAAATGTTCTTTGCCTCAGATGCCTACCAGGACTCTAGGACAGGATGCAGCAGGAACTTCTGGGGGGAGGGAGGTTACCCCAAATCCACCTCCGGTTCCTCCCACATTGGCCGAGGCGATTGCCGCCTTGGTGAACGCAACTGCAGACAATACCCGCTTTCTGAGAGAAATGGCGGGCCAACAATTCCAGCAGCAGGGTGGAAGGGGTTATCAACAAGGCCCCGTGAAACCACATATTTGGATTTCTCTGAAACCCGTCCACCATTATTTGTCAAGGCTGAGGACCCGTTGGAAGCAGATGAGTGGATACGGGTTATTGAGCAAAAATTTGGTCTTCTGCGATGTTCAGAGACACAGAAGCCTTTATTCGCAGCGCAACAACTGCGTGGCCCTGCCAGCACCTAGTGGGGAAATTTCGTGGCTGTTCAACCTGCTAATCATCAAGTCACATGGGAAGAATTTAAACTGGCCTTCCGTGAACACTATATCCCGGAGGGTGTTCTTCATATGAAGCAAGAAGAGTTCATGAAGCTAAAATAAGGAGGAGATACTGTCAATCAGTATCTCAATAAGTTCAATCATCTGTCACAGTATGCAATCGATCAGGTGAACACTGATTTAAAAAAGAAGAATTGCTTTATGAGAGGTCTAAATGATCGATTGCAGAGAAAAATGGCCACCTGCATAGATCTTACGTATGGAAAGGCTGTCAGCACAGCCCTATCTATTGAAGCAAAATATGCAGGTTCCGGGAAGAACAAGGGATTTGGAGGAGAGAAGTATAATCAGGGCCAGGCAAAAAGGCAACGGTTTGTGATCCGGCCTTCTAGCCAAAATCGCTCTTTTTCTCGTCCACCCTCATTCCCTTTCAAGCAGCCAATAATCATTCGTCCCAATAATGCCCCCACTACCCCAAGCCAGCCGGGTGCCCCGGGCACTCGATTCCCTGCTTTGCCCAGCTCCTCAACCGGGTGTTTCAATTGTGGCAAGTCTGGACATTTATCAAGGATTGCCCATATCCCAAGCAGAATCATTCAATCAATCAGCAAGGATCTGGGAAATCAGCTCAGCCCAAGGGAAACAATGTGGGGAAAAATACAAAGAAGACGGGGCGGATATACTATACTCAAGTGGCCACTACACCGGAAGGTGAACCGGTGATGATGGGTACGTTTCTCGTGGCCAGTCACCCTACAATTATTCTTTTTGATTCTGGTGCTTCGCATACATTTATTAGCAAGAAATTTGTGGAGCAACATCACATTTCATGCCATGAATCAAAAGAAGGGTTTAAAATTCATTCACCTGGGGGACAAATTTTTACTAGAGAAGTGGCCTATCAAGTGCCAGTAACAATGGCCGGACGGAACTTTCCTGCTAACATGATTGTTCTGAAAGGCCAGGATATAGATGTAATTTTGGGTATGAATTGGTTAACCCAATATAAGGCAATTCTCAACACTGAGCTGAGAACCGTCAGGTTGAGCTACAATCAAGAAGAGATTCTTTTGTCCATCCTCGTAACCAATCCAGCCAAAGCTTCTAGTAGAATATATGAAGCCATTGTACCGGAGATCAAGGATATTCCGGTAGTATGTGAGTTTCCAGATGTATTTCCAGAAGATTTGCCTGGACTACCACCTGAGAGAGATGTAGAATTTGTAATTGAGTTAAAGCCCAGTACGGCTCCCATTTCTCGAAGATCGTACCGTATGCCCCCTAATGAGTTGGCAGAATTGAAGATTCAATTACAAGATCTACTGAATAAAGGATTCATCCGGCCAAGCTCGTCTCCATGGGGTTGCCCCGCCATTTTTGTTAAGAAGAAGGATCAAACCTTACGAATGTGCGTGGACTATCGGTCCCTGAATGAGGTCACTATCAAGAACAAGTACCCTCTTCCGAGGATTGACATCTTATTTGATCAACTGACCGGGGCGAGGGTATTCTCCAAGATCAATCTCAGGTCGGGCTTTCACCAAATCCGTATTCGGCCCGAGGACATACCGAAGACCGCGTTTACTACGCGGTATGGTTTATTTGAATATTTGGTAATGTCTTTCGGGTTAACAAATGCTCCTGCCCATTTCACTTATTTGATGAACTCGGTGTTCATGCCCGAGTTGGACAAATTCGTGGTGGTCTTCATCGACGATATCTTGATATATTCCAAAAATGAAGAGGAGCATGCTCAACATTTGCGGATTGTATTGACGCGCCTGAGGGAACATCAGTTGTATGCCAAGTTCAGCAAGTGCGCGTTCTGGCTGGAGGAAATTCAATTTTTGGGGCATGTGTTATCTGCCAAAGGAATTGCGGTAGATACTAGCAAAGTCAAGGATATTCTGGAGTGGAAACCCCCAACCACTGTTCATCAAGTCCAGAGTTTTCTTAGACTAGCTGGATATTATCGCAGATTCATACCAGATTTTTCTAAGCTTGTGAAGCCAATCACAAGTTTATTGAAGAATGATATTAAATTCAATTGGTCTTCTAAGTGTAATGAAGCTTTTGAACAATTGAAGACATTATTAACCACTGCTCCGGTATTGGCTCAACCGGACATCACCAAGCCTTTTGATGTATATTGTGATGCATCAGGCAGTGGACTCGGCTGTGTATTAATGCAAGAAGGTCGAGTAATTGCATATGCTTCAAGGCAGTTGCGCCAACATGAGGAGCATTACCCAACTCATGATCTGGAGCTAGCTGCTGTGGTTCATGCCCTGAAGATTTGGCGTCATTATCTGCTGGGGAATATCTGTCACGTTTATACAGATCATAAAAGTTTGAAGTATATCTTCACCCAGTCAGAATTGAACATGAGGCAAAGGCGATGGCTTGAGCTTATTAAGGACTATGAACTAGAAATTCATTATCACCCAGGCAAAGCTAATGTTGTGGCAGATGCACTGAGTCGTAAGGTTTCCTGCCACTGTCTTATGGTGAAGACCTCTGACAATACCTTATGTCAAGAGATGGAAAAGCTAAACCTGGGGATGGTCCAACAAGGAACCCTGAATCAGCTAAAGCTTGAGTCAATCATCTTGCAAAGGATAATTGATGCTCAAAGGCATAATGCGGGTATGAAGCACATACGGGAGAAGATAAGGGCTGGAACAGCCAAATGTTTCAAAGAAGACGATCAAGGTGTGATATGGTTCAATAACCGCATAGTGGTGTCGAAGAATGAAGAACTCCGCCAGCAAATTTTAGATGAAGCGCATCTTAGTCGCTATTCTATTCATCCGGGAAGCACTAAGATGTATCATGATCTAAAGCAGCACTACTAGTGGACGAAGATGAAAATTGAAATTGCACGCTATGTGGCTAAGTGTGACACTTGCAGACGTGTCAAGGCCATACACATGAAAACTACTGGTCCATTACAATCTTTGCCAATCCCAACATGGAAATGGGAAGACATAAGTATGGACTTTATCGTGGGATTGCCCAGGACTGCAAAAGGGTATGATTCTATCTGGGTTATAATTGATCGGCTTACGAAGATTGCTCACTTTCTGCCGGTCAAGACAGATCACCCGGTTACTGTCTGCCCGATTGTACATTGCTCATATTCTTAGTCTGCATGGTGTTCTGAAGACCATTGTGTCGGATCGTGGACCTCAATTTGTAGCCAAGTTTTGGGAAGCACTTCACAAATCCTTGGGTACTAAGTTGCTCCATAGTTCGGCATATCATACTCAAACTAGTGGACAGACTGAGAGGATTAATCAAGTACTCGAAGATATGTTGCGAGCATGTGTTCTGGACTTCTCACCAAAATGGGATAAATGTTTGCCTTTGGCGGAGTTTTCATATAATAATAGCTATCAAGAAAGTATCAAGATGGCACCTTTTGAAGCTTTATATGGGCGACGATGTCGAACTCCGCTAAATTGGTCTGAACCTAGAGAAAGGTATTTCTTTAGGCCTGATATAGTGAAGGAGGCCGAGGAAAAGGTTCAGAAAATTATTCATAATATGAAGAAAGCACAAGCTCGTCAGAAGGGTTATGCAGACAAACGGTGAATGCCCTTGTATTTTCATGAAGGGGACTATGTCTACCTGAAAGTTTCACCAATGAAGGGGGTATCACGTTTCGGGGTTAAAGGGAAGCTTGCACCCAGATACATTGGTCCATTCCCGGTACTTGAGCAATGTGGACCAGTGGCGTATCGACTGCAGCTCCCCGAAATTTTATCTGCTATACATAATGTGTTCCATGTGTCACAATTGAAGAAGTGTCTTCGGGTCCCCGATCGAACCATTGAAGTAACAGATGTTGTCCTTGAACCGGACTTGACATACTCTGAGCACCCCATTCGAGTCTTGGATCAAAAGGACAGGGTTACCCGGAGAAAAACTCTCAAGTTCTATAAGATACAGTGGAACCAACATTCTGAAGAAGAGGCTACATGGGAAACTCAAGACTTTTTAGATAAGAATTTCCCAGGCTTTTTAGCCTCATGTAATTTGTAAAGTATATTTAGTGTTGTAATAAAGAAGTGACCCCCACACCACCCCTGCCTTGTACCAGAAATAAAGGAATAAAAATGTGACACATTTCCTTTTCCATTACTCACCCTAGGACTTTTAATCTCAGGATGAGATTCTTTTATGGGGGGAAGGATGTAACACCCCTGGTGTTACTGTAACTAAAACTTGGGCATGGCAACATAAACATTGGCATTGCATATGTTTGACACACCTAGAGTGCATTTACTAGGTAAAAATGTCAAACATGTTGTATTGTTTTGGTGTTTTGCAAACAAGACCCTGGAATAGGAAATTCAACCCTAAATAGGGATTAAAGGGGTAAGACATAACCCAAATTAAGAAAACATAAAAGCTTTAGGGGAATGATCACAAAAATGTTCCCAAAAATGAACTTGAATCACTCTTATACCCCTGGGATACCAAAAATCCCCATTTAAACCCTAGAAAACTCTAAAACTAAACCTAGGGGCTTATGTGCAAAATTGATGCACATTTGGACCAAAATGTAAAAACTACTATGTTTAAATATATAAAGTCACCTGGTTCACATTTAGGATGATTTGCAAGCCAAACCCTGAGTTTTGGACTTATTTGCAAAAGAGCCACATTTGAACTCTTTTGACTAAGTCTGAATTTCAGTGTAATGTGCTCATCTTTGTGACCTTGTAACTTCTAAACAAAAGGGTTTTTGCCCTAGGTCACCACATCAAGATTGTCGCCCAATCATAGGAGAACAACTTTTCTTAAGAATGTGACCACAGTTGTTAAGAAAATATTGGAGATAATTAAGCCTAAAGTTTGGCTGTCAGGCTGGTTTCCCTCTGAAATTCAGATGTTCAGTGTAACAGAGCCAACTTTGAGTATGAATTCAACCTTGATCTAGTGCTCAAATGAGTTCAAGCCCAATAGTCGAATTATTGCTGGGTTATAGCTCTACAATTTTGCTGCAGAGCCTGGGAGGAGTTGTCATTGGAAATTGAGAGAAAACTAAGCTCCAAAATGGTCTGTCAGAGTGCATGAACCTCATTGCCATGGTACAGTGCTATCGGGGGGAATTCAGAGCACTTCACCGCCGTCGATCACCCCTCCGCCGCGATTCGCGTCGTCGGTCTTAAGATTCGCGTGCGGGGTGGATTGATAATGTCGTAGGGTAAGGATCTTCGCCGACGGTGAGCTAGAGGTCACTCCGGTGACTCACCGTGGCTTTCTCCTCTACTTCGCGGCAGAGCAGATAAGCTCGCCGGTGAACCGCCGTGTCTCGGCCTTGCGCCGCGTGTCCTAACCGCGCCACCGCGTCGCCGTGCCTCCCTCTAAACTCCCCGTCGACCACCGGAGTTACTGCCACGACGGTGAACACGTGTTCGCTGCACCAGCGTTCTTCCTCACTTCCGACCACCGCACATCAACGCCCAAATTCACGATCACCGCCGAAGAGCCCTATAAATTGAAGCCCCCGCTAGCTCTGCAAGGTCATCCTCCACCCAGCCATCGCTAATCGCTAGTAGTCCTTCGCCAGAGCTTGCGAATTTTGAATTCGCCCCAAATCTCTCTCTGCCGCCGAGAACCACACCCTACCGTGGCCAGCCTCCCCCAGGTCTGCTCATTCCCTTCTTGTTCCTGTTCTGGCATCCTTACATGATGGTGATGCTCACCGACCCACCCAATTGAATCGGGCCGCCAGGGATCGCCGGGAACACGATCACCAAGCCGCGATGCTCACGGTCGCCGTGGCCAGAGCTTATTAGTTGGTCTTAGATGCAATTAGGTTGGGGGAAATTATTAAGGTAGCCCCAATTTCATATCTGTTGCTCGGAGAACCTAGCCGTTGCCCCAATCGGCCGGTACAGATGCTCGCCAGAGCTCTGCCGTGCGCGACGCCGTCGGGGACTTGGCCGTGCGAAGAGATAGAAGATGGAGGGCCTTTCTGCAATTTGTCAGTGGCATAGAGGAACAGTAAACAAACCCACTTCGATTTAACTAATAAACCGAGGGCCTCTGTGCAAAATTGCCGCGGGCGCGCGCGCGTGGACGTGTTTCTGCTGTAGTTGGGCCGACTTAGGCTGATTTCGGCCCGAGTCTGTTCATTGTTTTTCTTTTTCTATTTCTAGCAAAGCTTTAGAAATGTGTAGAAAATTGTAGAAAAATCCTAAAATTGTGAAACCAATTTTCCTAGACTTCTTATTTTCCCTAGAATTTAATAAAAATAGTTCTATGATTTTTAGAGTAAATAAGGAATTTTAAAGCATTTAAAGTAATTTAAGGTAATGGTTCTGGATTTTTAAAAGATAAATGGTAATCCCAAAAATGCTCAAACTTTTTATATGAGTTCCTCATATTATTTAAAAGCCATGGGTAGAGTTTGGCTTGATTTGGACCTTGGTTGATAACTAAAACCCAAAACCCCCACCCCTGCCCTGTGAACTCCTTTACCGACTCCGGAAACCCTAAGTTCTCGGAGTTCCGTGAAGGAAAGTTGTATTCAAGACTTAGATAATAAGTTTATATTATCTTTGCACTCTCATGAGCATTACATGGCATTCATTCTTATATACATATGTATGGTTATGATTAGAACACGAGGAAGAAGTGGAAGCCACTGAAGAGCAAGTACCACCACCTTTGGAAACTCAGGCTGAGAATTGTTTCTACTTCGATATTTGTGGGTCCGAGCCTGACTCACCCATAAACAAAGGCAAGCCCCGGTGCATTTGCCACCTTCCTTGATTTTAAAATCTTTCTCACTTGCTTGTTGCATTAAGTATAGGAGTTGAATGTTAAACAATTCCTGCATTACCTTCCTTGGATTCAATTACCTTCCTTTGTTACCCTTTTTACAAAAAGGATTTGTATGCTTAGTATTGCTCTAGCAAAACAAAAGATTTTGTTTACAAAATATGATTGGCAAAGTGGGAGGGATGTTTTTGAAAACAAAGCTTGATGGTGGATCCATCATGGCCATGATGGGTCCAACATCGGAAAAGATGTACCTCTGCCAGGTACCAACCTTTGGGGTTAAATGATTAAGCTGAGACCGGGCGGGTGACTTGCACGAGAAGAGAGTCTCGGTGTAGTGTCTCCGTCTAAGTCGATTAAGGACCTTGTTGATGTAGGCCTGCTGACCGAGGACCCTTTAACTGGTCACATGCCTCGTCATGGGTAAGCTTTGCCTCGGGCAGACTAAGGCCAGAATAAGATAACACGAAATGGGCATGGAGCGGTGGCGAGAGTAGCGTGTACCCTCCGTGGCAAGAGGCTGGACGGTGGTGTATCTGTGCTCTCGGTTTGCGTGAACCTGATCTGGTCTTAAGAAACTCGGTGGCGGGTTGACATATGCAAGGGTTAAGTGCTACATATGTCGTGTGATCGGAGATCCTCAGCTGAGTATAATCGATTCGGATCGCCGTACCTCCGCGGTTATGGAGACTTGGCCACTGACTTACACGTAGCAATCCAGCGAAGATGAAGGGTTGATAAGAAATTGGCTAGTGCAGGTCAAGTGATTGAACTAGGGTAGAAAGAACTCTAGCTGCAGGTAATTTTACTTAACCTGACAATAAAATTGGATTTTAAGGATCCACTTTAGTAAGCAATTCTGCAAACAGAGTCTTTGATTATTGAAAGGCCTTACCTTGACTCCCATATAACCAGCATGCCCTTGAGAGTCTTTTCTTTAGTCGGGTAAGACTTGCTGAGTAATTCCATACTCAGGGTTTATTCCCCCGTTGTTTTTAGGTGAGGAGACAACAAACTTTTGTTGTTTCTGTACCAAGGTGGTGAAAAATGAGGACAATCAAGAATGAAGCTGCTGGAGGACCGGGTCCTCCTTAAAAACTTTTATGTAAAGAACTTAATGGGAGGAGTTTTTGCCTCCCAGGTATTGTAATAATACTTTTCAGCACTCGCTTTACACTCTGGTCTGTATTAAATGACTTACTCTTACTTTTTAAATAAATGTAAGTTTATGTAATCACTTCCGCATTTCCGCATCTCTGATGAACATACTATCTGTCAGACGGGTGAAACGTTCCTGGAAAGGTAAGAGAAAAGATACCGAACTTGTCAAGTGATTCAGGAACATCTACAGGGTTGTCTGAGGTCTGTTGGACAAGGACAACTGTAGGTGGGCCTAATGACTTGGGAAGTTCTGTCACAGATAAGCTAATTCCTGTCGGCGGCAGGAATTAGCTTATCTTGACATCTAATTCCCGTCGGCTTAGGGCTGACGGGAATTAACCATATATCGACGGGAATTAGTAATCCCCGTCGGTTTAGTGCTTATTCCCGTTGGTTCTGAGCCGACGGGAATTAATTGGATTCCTGTAGTGAACCTCAGCGATAGGAAGGGGGGATAAGCAGAGCTTTCCCACGCATTGACAGGGAAGTCAATGTCATATTTGGAGACCACGGGACACAAGAAAGTAGAAGGCAACAAAAACTTAATGATCGACAAATTCTAGTGGCCACAAACAGTGCTCTGGCTCTTTATCGATGGTCGGAGCACATAATATCCTTCAGCCGAGCTGATCAGTGGCTTAACTTCGATCACCCGACAAATACCCACTACTCGTCGACCCTGTAATCTGGGAAAGCCGGGTTAATATTGTACTAGTTGATGGTGGCAGCAGCATCAACTTCACCTTTCCCCGAACGCTTCAGGCCCTAGGGGTCGTCATCGATGATCTCACTGAGTCGGATACTCCTTTCTTCAGCATCGTGCCGACCGAAGGAGAGTACCCACTAGGACATATCTATATGTCCATCACCTTTGGAACCCCAGAGAACTACCGAACCGAGTTCCTGAGGTTTGAGGTGGCACGTTTCGATTGCGAGTACAACGCCATTACTGGAAGACCGGGGTTGGTGAAATTACCGGCCATCCCACACTACCTGTATATAATACTCAAAATGCCATGACCTCAAGGGATCATCATCGTGCATGCTGACTGCCAAGGCGTCGTAGAATGCTTCTGGGGTGCCATTCAGACGGCTTTCACTGCCAGGCCCTCGGTAGCCCTTCCCGCACAAGTCGATGGCAAGCCGGTGGAAGAAGACTTTACAATCCCTTCGAATGAAGCCCTGGTTGCGACCTCTATGTGGCCGGTCGAAGAAACTAAAAGAATCAACCTCGGATTCTCTGATGAATGCAAGATCGCGATCGTCAGTTCTAGCCTCGACGACAAATAAGAAAGCGTGCTCGTCCAATTCCCTCAAGACAATCGAGACATGTTCGCATGGCAACCTGCGGACATGCCGGGAGTCCCGAGAGAGATGGCCGAGCACAAACTCAAAGTGTACCCTCAGGCAAGATCGATCCGGCAGAAGCTTCGTTGTTTCATGCCCTACAAAAAAAGAGGCCATTCAGCCGAAATTAGCTCGCCTGGTATCGGCATGTTTTATTAGAGAAGTACTACATCCTGAATGGCTAGCAAATCTTGTTCTTGTACTAAAAAAGTATAAAGTTGATTGGTGCATGTGCGTCAACTATACCAATCTCAACAAACACTATCCAAAAGATCCTTTTGGACTCCCTAGGATAGATCAGGTAGTCGATTCCACCGCTAGCTGTTCTATGCTCTCTTTCCTAGATTGCTACTCTGGATGAAACCAAATCAGTCTAGCAAAGGAAGATGAAGAAAATACTACATTCATCACACCTTTCGGGGCTTTCTGTTATACCTCCATGTCGTTCGGCCTTAAAAATGCTTGAGCAACTTACCAATGGCTATCCAAACATGCTTAGCCAACCACTAGGGCAAGCAAGTGGAAGCCTATGTTGACGACATAGTAATGAAAACTGAAAACCTGGATAACTTCATCGAGGATTTGCAGCAGGTCTTCAACAGCTTGAGGCGCTATCGATGGAAGCTGAACCCAGAGAAATGCGTGTTCAGAGTACCAGCTGGAAAGCTACTTGGGTTTATCGTCAGCCGTCGAGGAATAGAGGCAAATCCAAAAAAATTGAAGCTATAATGAGAATGGAGCCACCACGATCACAGAAGAAAATACAAAGGCTCACTAGGTGCATGGCAGCGCTGAGTCGATTCATTTCAATGCTTGGTGAGAAAGAAATGCAATTCTATAAACTAGTTAAGAAGGTGGATAAATTCTAGTGGACCACAGAAGCTCAAGAAGCCCTGAAAGCACTAAAGAAGTTATTGACTACACCACCTGTACTCAAGCCGTCGCGCCGAGCTACATCCAATCAGCCAACTGAGTACATACTGCTATATATCTCTTGTATGACTCACGTGGTAAGCACTGCATTAGTAGTCGAGCGGGTAGAAGAAGGGTGTGCGTACCTAGTACAACATCCTGTTTACTTTATCAGTGAAGTCCTCGGTCCCTCAAAGATAAGGTACCCTCAAGTTCAGATGTTATTATATGTAGTATTTCTAACTGCTCGTAAACTCTAACATTATTTTGATTACCACAAAGTCATATTAGTTACGGGATTCATAATAGGAGATACTCCACAATGAGGAAGTTGTTAGAAGAACATCCAAATGAGCATCTGAACTCGGAGCTCATGACATAGAATTCCGACCTCGTACTGCAATAAAAACTCAAGCACTCATCGATTTTAAATCAGAATGGACTGAGCACTAGGTCCTAGAAAACCTAGAAGCTGCTAAAGTCTGGAAAATGTACTTTGACGGCTCGTTGAGATTGCAAGGGACAGGAGCGGGGATCCTTTTCATTTCCCCTGGAGGTGACCAACTCAAGTACACGCTCCAGCTCCTATTTCCGACATCCAACAACGCCGCAGAGTATGAAGCCTTAGTTCACAGGCTAAGCATCGCCATTTCACTAGGCATCAAAAGGTTAATGGTATACGGTGACTCGCTAGTAGTCATCAGCCAGGTAAACAAGGACTGAGACTGCTCAACCGACTCAATGAACAAATATTGTGATGCGGTGCGGAAGCTGGAAGACAAATTCGATGGTTTAGAATTTCACCACGTGGAAAGGGATCGCAATGCAGCAGCAGATGCATTGTCAAAATTGGGGTCCAGTCGGGCCCAGGTTCCACCTGGGATTTTCGTCTAAGAGGTACAGCAACCAAGCATCACCGCAGAGCATGCTGAAGAATGCAACGCCTTAGACCAAGTAGAAACAAATCCCAACGACTGGAGGGAGCCAATTATCAGGTACATAAAAAACGAGGAAGAGAACCAGATGACAAGGCCACAACAGAACACATCACAAGATAGTCAGCCCACTATACCATTATAGGGGGTCTGCTATATAGAAGAAGTGCAGAAGAAGTCCTCATGAAATGTATTCATTCGGCTACAGGAAGGCAGCTACTGGATGAAATCCACGTGGGGCAACGTGGCATACATGCAGCATCAAAAACATTGGTAGGGAAAGCCTTCAGGTCCGGGTTCTATTGGCCAACCACAAAGAATGATGCGGCAGATTTGGTTCAGAAATACGAAGCATACCAATTCCTATCGAAGCAACAACACTTGCCCGCCCAGCATTTGCAAACTATTCCTGTAACCTGGCCCCTTGCGTGCTGGGGGCTGGATATGATCAGACCATTCAAAAAAACTCAAGGAGGGTATACTCACATAACCGTCGCTATTGACAAGTTCACAAAATGGATAGAGTACAAACCTATCGCCTCTTTGACCTCAGCAAAAGTAGTGGAATTCATTCAATAAATAATGTTTAGATTCAGGATACCTAACAACATCATCATAGACCTGGGATCTAACTTCACTAGCTCAGAGTTCTTCGATTTCTACGAGCAGAGGAGCATCCAAATCAAGTATGCGTCAGTGGCACACCCAAGAGCTAATGGGCAGGTAGAAAGATCCAACAGGATGATACTTGATGCACTCAGGAAGAAGGTGTTCGACAAGAGCGAAAAGTTTGCAGGGAAATGGATCAGAGAACTACCGTATGTAGTTTGGAGCCTGCGAACCCAACCAAGCCGGGTCTTGCATGGAAACACTCCGTTCTTCATGGTATATGGATCAGAAGCAGTGTTGCCAACGAATTTGATCTTTGGAGCACCTAGGCTAACATTTGAAAGTATAGCAGAAGCAGAATCAACCAGACTGGAGGATGTTGATATATTACAGGAAGAACGTCTGAATGTTGTCATTCAATCGGCTAGGTACCAGCAAACTCTGAGGCGCTACCACGACAAGGCAGTGTGGCACCAATCATTCGCAATAGGGGACCTAGTGCTCTGCCAGGTGCTGACGGGAGAAGCGCGACACAAATTGTCACCTCCATGGGAAGGACCATTCATCATTGCAGAGGTCACTTGGCCAGGATCCTATCGACTTACCCATATGGACGGAACCGAAGTGGGAGTGCGCACCGGACAGTCTGGTGCTACCTAGTGATTGTTGGCTTTGGCCACACGTTGCCCGTTGATTGCGTGCCGGTCGCGTTGTCGACCGTTGGTGCGGACGCTGTTGGCTCACCGGACAGTCTGGTAAATTTTAGCCACAGCGTCCTCGGCAATTCCCTTGAGCACCGAGTTCGTTGTTGGGCCAGCCTAGGCACCAGACTGTGTCAGCTAGTGCAATACTGCTTGTTTTAGCCGAACTCTTTTTCCTTATATGGACTTGACTTAATTGAGTTTCTGGCACTTAGACAAGCATGCTTAGCACATAAATAATTGACTAAGTGTCTAGAACTTACCTTCACAATTGATCCATCTAGATATTCACTATAGGAAAACACTTAATTCCCGTCGGCCAGGAACCGACGGGAATAAGCCTTAAACCGACGGGAATAAGTAATTCCCATCAGTTTAGGGCTTATTCCCATCGGTTGTAAGCCGACAGACGTCAGATGTCGGGGATAAGATAATTCCCGTCGGCCACTTAGAAGCCGACGGGAGTTATCAGTAATCCCCGTCGGCCAGGCGAACCGACGGGAGTTATCAGTAATCCCCGTCGGCCAGGTGAACCGACGGGAATTACAGGGCCGACGGGAATTAATTATTAATTCCCGTCGGTTCGACCATAGCCACGGGAATTAACTGGGCCGATGAGAATTACCCTATACTGCTACAAAACCAGCACTAAATTAGGTCACTATTTCTGCACAAGTGCACACATAACATATGTATCACACAGAACAGACACATTACAAACAAATGCATTCATAATCAATTCACGCATTACAAACATAACATCCACCAACATAGTTTACACAAACATAACATCCACCAACATTAGTTCAAGTGTTTAGTTCGTGAAAAACATAGAGTCAATGAGTTAAGAAACATGTTCAAGTATTTAGAGATAACCACCACTTGGGTGGTTAGAGCTTTGACCGCTGCCGCCACCACTACCAGGAGGAGGGAACGTGAAAAGGGAGTCAACAAATACAGTCCCTGCTGTGGGATCAGACCCACTACCACCCGCTTCGGGCGTAACCTATGCAAGTTAGCAAATATCAACACGTTAAATGCAAATATCAAAAATTATACAAGTGTATAAATTCATCGAGAGTTATCAAACGTACCCTATCTCCAGGTGCAGGTATATGTGTCCGAGGGGTGTTGAACTGTGGTGGCGGAGCTGGTGTGGATGCAAACTGGCTCCATTGTGGTGGCGGTGGAAAATTTGGTGTCATGCCCTGTTGCTGCATTAATTGTTAAACATATGTGTTACTATTGAAGATGTTGTATTGAAATATAATAATTTAGAGTTCAAATTATGTGTACTCACTTGATACATCGCTTGGTTATGTGCATTGCAAGCCTCCATAAATTCACGTTGTTGTCTCATCTCTTCACGCATCCTCATAATCTCCAACTCCTGCTCGTTCGGTCGACGAGAGCATGAGCTACGGGAAGACAAACCCGTCCTCTAAGATCTCACCGACGACGAGTCAATGAATCTGTCGAAGAGTGTGTATCTATAAGTGATTCAAAAATTGTGATTACTGCATAATCAATTTAGTGTCAACCATATAATTTCATAAGTTAGAGCTTACCGTCCATGCGCTTTGCCACCACAACTTGCGTACACCACCGAGGGATCCACCGGTTCATGGCGCCAGTCAAAGTTAGGGCCATGGCGACGAACCATCTCCTCCCCATATGCCGCCTATACATCATTCACAACCTTACAAATGCAGGAATTTCTATACTTTGAATGTTTGTACTTTTAGGCCAAAACTCACCAGCCGATCCGTGGCTGTCTGGCTCCAGAGCTGGTCAGGGTTGTTAGGGTTTGGTCCTTTCTGGCCCTCCTGGTAGACCTCAATGTCACTAGGCTTTTGGCCACTCGTAGCTTCCTGTATAAACAAAAAACATTCATAAGCAATCATACTATTTGCTGATGGACATAGCTAGATCAAACTTACCATTCTTTTAGCTTTTCGTAGCATGTCATCACCGCCAAACTTGTGGTTAGGATTGGTTCCTCGACATTGCCTGTGATGCGCTGAATCTTTCTGGAAGCCTTCGGAAGCCCAATATCGACACCAAGCATAGTACACATCAGGCACGGGCGCCATCCATGGAACCATCACCTGCACACACAATGTTACATATTATATCAATCACAACAATCAATAAAAAGGGTAAAACAAATTGAATACTAACCTCACGATATTGATCCTCAGTCAAATATATCTTTGAGGACCCTTCCTTTTTATTCAAGGGGCCTACTTCTTCCGGATGCTTCTGAAAATATAGGTTTGTAGCCTGAATTCTCGCATAGTATATGGCATCCTTCACCAGCTTCTTTGCATTGTTTTGGAACACACGTTCAGCGTGCCCCATGTAATCCTCTCCGTCAGGCAACCGATATCGAAGCTACAACATAAAGAATACAAATACAATGGTATAAGTCATAGAATTACAATATTAAGAAACATAACAAAAACAATAAAGAATTCATACCCAAAAGTCATTACGCACAAGTCCCTATCTGTCGGTGTGGTTTCGTTCCTTTTTAAACTTGTACTCGCCCTAGGTACTGACGAGCACCTCATCCTCGGTATCACCGTTTGACACCTTCACTATACCAGGGTAGTGAAGGCGGCAAAGAGAACCCAACGTAAGGTTAACCTGAGTGTGGTGTCCCTTACCGTCAAAGGACAGGTCCTCCCAATTCCTGCATTACACAAAAACATTAACAATACATATAAAAGTTATATGAGATAAGTTAATATATTACACTCACTGATCTCCATGTGGCATGATTAAAGTCCTATCAGCCTCTCTCTCTATCGTGTGACGAGGCTTTACTGAGTGGCTTTTCTTGAGCGACGTGTGCGTGTCGCTGAAGAGCCTCCCGAGCCATCATCCATCGGGTTGTCAGCCGGTTCGCCCTGTTGGCCCCACTAGTCCCATGCCTGTTGTTGCTCTCTCTAGTGGTCCCACTGGTCCCATGGCTGGTGATGTTGTGTGGCCTGGTCCCATGTCGCGTGCTCCACCTCCTTATTGTGCTCCACCTCCTTATTGTGCTGCTTAGCCTCATTATGTTGCTCCTCCTCATTGTGCTGCTCCTCAGTGTGTTGCTCATCCTGGTACATACAACTTAAGATTTATTTGTAAATATGTAAACAAATTTATTTGTACAAGATATGTTACCTCATCTCCATGTACCGCGCTCAATAGCTCTCGACGTCTGCTGCTGCTCGAAGAACTGCCCTGAAAAAGGCCTAGGCCCTTGAACAGCCCCTTCACTGACTTCTTTGATTTTGGCGGCATCCTGCATCAAAAATAAGAAATTATTTATTAGTGCATCAAAAATGACATAATCCTTAAAAAATAGAAACAAATGAAATAACAAAACAACTTTACTTGTTAAATATCATCAAAATCAGGATCTATTTGTTCTCTTCTATGCAGAGGTCGCCATGTAACTTTTCTCCTAACAGGTTGTCTTCTCCATCTCTCGGGAAAAGTTAAGTCGTTAACGTCTGCAACTAGTGAATCTAATGTTGGTGCAGGATCAATATGAAAACTAGTTGGCAACTCTTCTTCTTGAAACACCTCATCAACCTGCTCAAGGTGACCAATTTGATATTCGTCCTCACCAGGAGTGTATAGGCGTTCGCGGGGATTTACATTATACACAACCCTCCATTTAGACAACTTTTTGCATGGATATGTCGAGAAATAAACTTGGTCTGCTTGATGGGCAAGGATATACGTGTCGTGTCCTTGAAGCAATTTTTTAGGTTGGATCTGTGTCATCCCAAATTCGGTCCTATAATACTTCGGGTCATACCATTTACACTCAAAGAAAACTAGCGCTAAAGGCTTATTTCCAGCAAATGTAATCTCGATCATATTTTTGATTTTCCCGTAGTAGCAGGCTTCGTGTCCTTCCATGTCGGTTGCCCTAGTAACGACTCCACTATTTTGAGTGGCGGCCATAGGATGACTTGATTCGAAAATGCTTGAACGAAAGCGATATCCATTGACGTCGTAACGTCCATAGCTTTTGGCAGTTACGCTTCCAATAGATAACTGACGTAAGTCATCATTCAAATTCATTTCCCCCCCCCCCAAACTGTCAATTATGCCACAAAGCATTAGCAAATTCTGTAATATTAGTTAACTAAAATTAGGTCTCGGAGCCACATAATTAAGACTTACACGGTCCTGAAGCCACATAATGAAATTAGGTCGCCCATGCATACTATCGCGTCACAATTTGTCTATGTCTCTCGCTGTTGGCCTACCGAGACACCTCATGTTTTGTTCATCAAACTCACTGTCAAATATTATTGTATGACATGAGATATTTGATAACATAAACTAATTCACATATGAACAATTTAAGGAAATAAGTCTTACACAAAGTATTTCTCCACCTCAGGCATATTCGTAAACATGTACATTAAAGCAGACTTTCGTTCTTCCATAGTGAGATTATATGCCTTGGGTGGACCAACGGCTTTACCGTTTGTCTGAAAAATCGAAAGATCACTACACGGAGGCATCTCTCGTTCATCATCATGGTACCTTTTCTTTCGAGCAAATACATTATGTTCTTCTGCAAAGTAACAACTTGTGAAGTGTGCTACCTCCTGAGAGCACCTAGAGGGGGTGAATAGGTGATCCTGTAAAAATCAACAACTAAATAGCCACAAAACTTGGTTAAGTGTTAGTATGGCTAAGTAGCGAGCTCTTGCGATCACACAAGTATCACAGAAATACAATCACAAAAGACACGCGAGTTTATCCCGTGGTTCGGCAAGTATAACACTTGCCTACCTCCACGTTGTGGCGTCCCAATGGACGAGGGTTGCACTCAACCCCTTTCAAGTGATCCAATGATCAACTTGAATACCACGGTGTTGTTCTTGCTTATATCTTTTCCCATTTGCGAGGAATCTCCAGAAGTTGGAGTCTCTCGCTCTTACAACAAAGATCAACATGAAAGCACTAGAGTAAGGGTGGGAAGAAACACACACAAATCCGCAGCAATACGCACACACACAGCCAAGACTTGAGCTCAAATGAATCACAACAAGTTCACCACTAGAACGGAGCTCAAATCACTAACAAAGTCAATCAAGTGCGTGGAGACGGAGTGTGGAAGACTTAGAATGCTCAAAGTATGCTTAGTTGACTCCTCCATGCGCCTAGGGGTCCCTTTTATAGCCCCAAGGCAGCTAGGAGCCGTTGGAGGCAACTTTGGAAGGCAAATCTTGCCTTCTGTCGGGTGGCGCACCGAACAGTCCGGTGTGCCACCGGACAGTCCCTGTAGCTGTCCGGTGCGCGATCTCCTTCCTTTTCTGGCGCATTCGACCGTTGCAGATTTCTAGCAGTTGGCGCACCGGACACTGTCTGTTGCAACCGGACAGTACGGTGTCCCCTGCCGACCGTTGGTGCACCCACGCGTCGCGCGCGGATTGCGCGGCCGGCCGTTGGAGCAGTCGACCGTTGGCTCACCGGACAGTCTGGTGTCTCACCGGACAGTCCGGTGAATTTTAGCCGTACGTCGTTGAACGTTTCCCGAGAGCGACGACTTCGCCGCGGACGACTCACCGGACAGTCTGGTGCACCACCGGACAGTCCAGTGAATTATAGCCGTATGTTGCCGTCGAGTCCCGAGAGCGAACTGTTCACCGAGACTGGTCCTGGCGCACCAGACACTGTCTGATGCCCCACCGGACACTGTCCGGCGCACCACCGGACAGTCCGGTGCACCCAGACCGAGTTGCAGTTGGCTGTACACAGCCAACTCTTTTCCAAACCAATTTCTCCTGTTTCTAGCACTTATACACAATACATTAGTACTCAAATCAATGTACTAAGTCTAGAAACATACCTTGTAACTTGATTTGCACTTCTTGAGACTTTGGCACAAATTAACACTTAGAGCATTTGTGTTGGGCACTTAATCACCAAAACACTTTAGAAATGGCCCAAGGGCACATTTCCCTTTCAATCTCCCCCTTTTGGTGATTTATGCCAACACATCAAACAACAACTAAAAGAAGTGCAACATTAATGCAATTGAGAACAAGAATTGTTTTTATTCAAATTTGGCATATTTGGATCATTCTTTGCCACCACTTGGTTTGTTTTTGTAAATCAAATTCAATTTCCTATCTCTAAGTCAAACACACTTGTTTAGGCACAAACAGAGGTATTCCAAGAGAAATTGATCAAAGATCCAAAAACTCCCCCCTTTTCCCATAATCAAACATTCTCCTCACAAGAGACCAACTTTTGACAATAAGAGACAATAAGAGTATTTTGACAAATCAAAAGTGCTAACTCTACTATTTTCAAATTTCTCAAGTGGTAGCTGATCCATTTGCTTTGGCCTTTAATTTCTCCCCCTTTGGCATTAAGCACCAAAACGGGATCATTCTTGGCCCTTTAACCCCATTGCCTCACCAAAATTGTCAATTAAGAGCAAAAAGGCAATAAGAGCATGGAAATGAACTTGGAGTTAATAACGGAGTGCAGTGGAAGTCTTTGCATGGTCCAAGTTCACCTTTCCCTTTCAATTCACCTTTGAGACTAAATCAAGAACTCAAACACACAGGTTAGTCTCAAAGTGTCAAGTTGTAGCATGCCTCCCCCTAAATAAGTGCATCACTTGCAAATGGACTTGTGAGGTCCGGGGATCATGTTTACAACTTGAGCACCACAAATGAATAAAAATAGATTGAATGCAAAAGTTAACATGATCAAAAGCATAAAACACATGTATGCTATAGATCAATCCAAGTTACGCGAATCTAAGACATTTAGCTCACTACGCAACCTGCAAAACCTTTTCTCATCTAAAGGCTTGGTAAAGATATTGGCTAGCTGGTTTTCGGTGTTAATATGGTACACCTCGATATCCCCCTTTTGCTGGTGGTCTCTCAGGAAGTGATGCCGGATGTCTATGTGCTTAGTGCGGCTGTGTTCAACAGGATTATCCGCCATGCGGATTGCACTCTCATTGTCACATATGAGTGGGACTTTGCTCAGATTGTAGCCAAAGTCCCGGAGGGTTTGCTTCATCCAAAGTAGTTGCGCGCAACATTGTCCTGCGGCAACATACTCGACCTCAACGGTGGATAGGGCAACGAAAGTTTGTTTCTTTAAACTCTAAGACACCAGGGACCTTCCTAGGAATTGGCACGTCCCTAATGTACTCTCCCTATCAACCTTGCACCCAGCATAATCGGAGTCTGAATATCCAATCAAGTCAAAGGTAGACCCCTTTGGATACCAGATCCCGAAGCAAGGCGTAGCAACTAAATATCTAAGAATCCGCTTAACGGCCACAAGGTGACATTCCCTTGGGTCAGATTGATATCTAGCACACATGCATACGCTAAGCATAATATCCGGTCTACTAGCACATAAATAAAGCAAGGAACCTATCATAGACCGGTATGCCTTTTGATCAACGGACTTACCTCCTTTGTTGAGGTCGACATGTCCGTCGGTTCCCATTGTAGTCTTTGCGGGCTTGGCGTCCTTCATCCCGAACCGCTTGAGCAAGTCTTGCGTGTACTTCGTTTGAGAGATGAAGGTGCTGTCCTTGAGTTGCTTCACTTGGAACCCAAGGAAGTAGTTCAACTCGCCCATCATCGACATCTCAAATTTCTGTGTCATCACCCTGCTAAACTCCTCACAAGACTTTTGGTTAGTAGAACCAAATATTATGTCATCGACATAAATTTGGCACACAAATAAGTCACCATCACAAGTCTTAGTGAAAAGAGTTGGATCGGCTTTCTCAACCTTGAAAGCATTAGCAATTGGAAAATCTCTAAGGCATTCATACCATGCTCTTGGGGCTTGCTTAAGTCCATAGAGCGCCTTAGAGAGCTTACACACATGGTCGGGGTACCGTTCATCCTCAAAGCCAGGGGGTTGCTCCACGTACACCTCCTTGATTGGCCCGTTGAGGAAAGCGCTCTTCACATCCATTTGGAACAACCTGAAAGAATGGTGAGCGGCATAGGCTAACAAAATGCGAATAGACTCTAGCCTAGCCACAGGAGCAAAAGTCTCCTCAAAGTCCAAACTTGCGACTTGGGCATAACCTTTTGCCACAAGTCGAGCCTTGTTCCTTGTCACCACCCCGTGCTCGTCCTGTTTGTTGCGGAACACCCACTTGGTTCCCACAACGTTTTGCTTGGGACGTGGCACCAGGGTCCAAACTTCATTTCGCTTGAAGTTGTTGAGCTCTTCTTGCATGGCCAACACCCAGTCCGGATCTAGCAAGGCCTCTTCTACCCTAAAAGGCTCAATAGAAGAGACAAACGAGTAATGCTCACAAAAATTAGCTAGATGTGAGCGAGTTGTTACTCCCTTGCTTATATCACCCAAAATCTGGTCGATGGGATGATTCCTTTAAATTGTTGCTCGGACTTGAGTTGGAGGGGCTTGTGGTGCTTCTTCCTCCACAACTTGGTCATCTTGTGCTCCCCCTTGATCACACGCCTCCTCTTGAGGAACCTGTTCATCATCTTGAGTCGGGGGATGCACCATTATTGAGGAAGAAGGTTGATCTTGCTCTTGATGTTCTTGTGGTCGCACATCTCCAATTGCCATGGTGCGAATTGCGTCCGTTTGAACATCATCTTCATCTACATCATCAAGATCAACTTGCTCTCTTGGAGAGCCATTAGTTTCATCAAATACAACATCACTAAAGACTTCAACCAAACCCGATGATTTGTTGAAGACTCTATACACCTTTGTATTTGAGTCATAACCTAACAAAAACCCTTCTACAGCTTTGGGAGCAAATTTGGAATTTCTACCTTTCTTCACTAGAATATAACATTTACTCCCAAATACACGAAAGTATGAAACATTGGGTTTGTTACTGGTTAGAAGTTCATACAAGGTCTTCTTGAGGAGGCGATGAAGGTAGACCCAGTTTATGGCGTGGCAAGCTGTGTTCACAGCTTCCGACCAAAACCGCTCGGGCGTCTTGAATTCTCCAAGCATCGTCCTCGCCATGTCTATGAGTGTCCTGTTCTGCCTCTCTACCACACCGTTTTGTTGTGGTGTGTAGGGAGCGGAGAACTCGTGCTTGATTCCTTCCTCCTCAAGGTACTCCTCCACTTGTAAGTTCTTGAACTCGGACCCGTTGTCGCTTCTTATCTTCTTCACCTTGAGCTCAAATTCGTTTTGAGCTCTCCTTAGGAAGTGCTTTAGGATCCCTTGGGTTTCTGATTTATCCTGCAAAAAGAATACCCAAGTGAAGCAGGAAAAGTCATCAACAATAACTAGACCATACTTACTTCCCCCGATGCTGAGGTAGGCGACGGGTCCGAAGAGGTCCATGTGAAGTAGCTCCAGAGGTCTTGATGTAGTCATCACATTCTTGCTATGATGAGTGCTTCCCACCTATTTACCTGCTTGACAAGCTGCACAAGGTCTATCTTTTTCGAAAAACACATTGGTTAGACCTAACACATGTTCTCCCTTTAGAAGTTTGTGAAGGTTCTTCATCCCAACATGTGCTAGACGGCGATGCCACAGCCAGCCCATGCTAGTCTTAGCAATTAAGCATGCATCTAGATTGGCCTCCTCTTTCGAAAAATCAACTAAGTAGAGTTTGTCGTCTAGTACACCCTTAAAAGCTAGTGAACCATCACTCCTTCTAAAGACAGACACATCTACATTGGTAAATAAACAATTGTAGCCCATATTACATAGTTGACTAATGGACAACAAGTTGTACCCGAGCGATTCAACTAAGAACACATTAGATATGGAATGCTCAGATGAAATAGCTATCTTCCCTAGTCCTTTAACCTTGCCTTGATTCCCATCTCCAAAGATGATCGAATCTTGAGAATCTTTGTTCTTGACGTAGGAGGTGAACATCTTCTTCTCCCCCGTCATGTGGTTTGTGCATCCGCTGTCGATAATCCAGCTTGAGCCCCCGGATGCATAAACCTGCAAGGCAATTAGGCTTGGGTTTTAGGTACCCAACTCTTGTTGGATCCTACAAGGTTAGTTATAGTAGCCTTTGGGACCCAAATGCAAGTCTTGTCTCCCTTGCATTTGGACCCCATCTTTCTAGCAACCACTTTTTCATTTTTACATGAGAGAACAAATGTAGTGTTGCAAGCATGAAAGACAGTGGTAGATCTATTACACACTTTCCTAGGAGCATGAGACACAAAATTTCTCCTAGGCCTACCATTAAAATTGGAACTCGAAGCAATCATGGCATGTGAGTCAAAAGCATTATAACTCCTATTATAATGAGAATTTCTAGAATATTTTCTATCATGGTACATGAAAGCATGATTCTTTTGACTACTACTAGCCATAGAGGCCTTCCCTTTCTCCTTGTTGGAAATGGGAGCCCTTTGACTTGTTAAGTTCTTGGCTTCCTTTTCAAAGCCAAGTCCATCCTTAATTGAGGGATGTCTACCAACGGTGTAGGCATCCCTAGCAAATTTTAATTTATCAAAGTCATTTTTGCAAGTCTTAAGTTGGGCATTAAGACTTGCCACTTCACCATTAAGTTTTGTAATAGAAGTAAGGTGCTCAACACATGCATCAACATCGAAATCCTTACACCTATTACAAATCACAACGTGCTCTACACAAGAACTAGATTTATTAACTACTTCTTGCTTAACATTTAAATCATCATTAGCTCTCTTTAAGCTAGACACAGTTTCATGACAAGTAGATAATTCAGAAGAAAGCATTTCATTCCTTTTAACTTCTAAAGCAAGAGACTTTTGCACACTTACAAACTTATCATGCTCTTCATATAAAAGATCCTCTTGCTTTTCTAAAAGTCTATTCTTTTCATTTAAAGCATCAATCAATTCATTAATTTTGTCAACTTTATTTCTATCTAAACCTTTGAACAAGCTTGAGTAATCTACTTCATCATCACTAGAGTCATCATCACTTGAAGTAGTATACTTAGGGATATCTCGAGCACTTACCTTTTTCTCCTTTGCCATGAGGCAGGTGTGGCGCTCGTTGGGGAAGAGAGATGACTTGTTGAAGGCTAAGGCAGCGAGTCCTTCATTGTCGGAGTCGTACAAAGAGCAATCCGAATCCCACTCTTTGCATAGGTGCGCCTCGCCCTTCGCCTTCTTGTAGGTATTCTTCTTCTCCCTCTTCCCGCTCTTTTCTTGTTCCTAGTCATTAGCATTATCGAGATAATTTGCTATGAAATGACCAGTCTTACCACATTTAAAACAGGAGCGCTTTCCCTTTGCTTTGCTCTTGTTGGGATGCTCCTTTCGTCCTTTTAGCGCCGTCTTGAAGCGCTTGATGATGAGGGCCATTTCATCTTCATTTAGCCCGACAGCTTCAACTTGTGCCACCTTGCTAGGTAGCGCCTCCCTGCTGCTGCTTGTTGCCTTAAGTGCAACGGGTTGGGGCTCATAGATGGGCATTGGGCAATTCAATGCCTCATCAACGTATCTTGCTTCCTTGATCATCATACGCCCGCTCACAAATTTTCCGAGTATTTCCTCGGGCATCATCTTTGTGTACCTAGGATTCTCACGGATTGAGTTCACAAGATGAGGGTCAATGACAGTAAATGACCTGAGCATAAGTCGGACGATGTCGTGGTCCATCCATCTCGTGCTTCCATAGCTCCTGATCTTGTTGACCAGGATCTTGAGCCTGTTGTACGTTTGTGTTGGCTCCTCTCCCTGATCATGGCAAACCTTCCTAGTTCGCTTTCCACCAACTCCATTTTGGTGATCATGGTGGCGTCGTTCCCCTCATGCGAGATCTTGAGGGTGTCTCATATTTGCTTGGTGTTGTCCAAGCCGCTCACCTTGTTGTATTCATCCCTGTACAACGATGCTAACAAAACAGTGGTAGCTTGTGCATTTTTGTGAATTTGTTCGTTAATAAAAACAAGGTTGTCCGTACTATCAAATTGCATTCCATTCTCAACTATCTCCCAAATACTAGGATGGAGGGAGAAAAGGTGACTACGCATTTTGTGACTCCAAAAAGCATAGTCCTCTCCATCAAAGTGTGGAGGTTTACCAAGAGGAATAGAAAGCAAATGGGCATTGGAATTATACGGAATACGAGAATAATCAAAAGAAAAGTTTGAGTTAACTAGTTTCTTTTTCTCGTCGTAGTCGTCGTCTCTTGGGGAAGAAGAAGACTCGTCACTGTCATAGTAGACGATCTTCTTAATGCGCCTCTTCTTCTTCCCGTCCTTCTTCTTATGACTCGAGCTAGAGTCAGTGGGCTTGTCATCCCTCGGCTCGTTGAAGATGGACTCCTTCTCCTTATCATTGACCACCATCCCCTTTCTCTTAGGATCCATCTCTTCGGACGATTAGTCCCTTTCGTGAAGAGAATGGCTCCGATACCAATTGAGAGCACCTAGAGGGGGGTGAATAGGTGATCCTGTAAAAATCAACAACTAAATAGCCACAAAACTTGGTTAAGTGTTAGTATGGCTAAGTAGCGAGCTCTTGCTATCACACAAGTATCACAGAAATACAATCACAAAAGACACGCGAGTTGATCCCGTGGTTCGGCAAGTATAACACTTGCCTACCTCCACGTTGTGGTGTCCCAATGGACGAGGGTTGCACTCAACCCCTTTCAAGTGATCCAATGATCAACTTGAATACCACGGTGTTGTTCTTGCTTATATCTTTTCCCATTTGCGAGGAATCTCCACAAGTTGGACTCTCTCGCCCTTACAACAAAGATCAGTGAAAGCACTAGAGTAAGGGTGGGAATAAACACACACAAATCCGCAGCAATATGCACACACACAACCAAGACTTGAGCTCAAATGAATCGCAACAAGTTCACCACTAGAACGGAGCTCAAATCACCAACAAAGTCAATCAAGTGCGCGGAGACGGAGTGTGGAAGACTTAGAATGCTCAAAGTATGCTTAGTTGACTCCTCCATGCGCCTAGGGGTCCCTTTTATAGCCCCAAGGCAGCTAGGAGCCGTTGGAGGCAACTTTGGAAGGCAAATCTTGCCTTCTGTCGGGTGGTGCACCGGACAGTCCGGTGTGCCACCGAACAGTCCCTGTAGCTGTCCAGTGCGCAATCTCCTTCCTTTTCTAGCGCATCCGACCGTTGCAGATTTCTAGCAGTTGGCGCACCGGACACTGTCCGTTGCACACCAGACAGTCTGGTGCCCCCTGTCGACCGTTGGCGCGCCCACACGTCGCGTGAGGATTGCGCGGCCGACCGTTGGAGCAGTCGACCGTTGGCTCACCGGACAGTCCGGTGTCTCACCGGACAGTCCGGTGAATTTTAGCCGTACACCGTTGAACGTTTCCCGAGAGCGACGACTTCGCCGCGGACGACTCACCGGACAGTCTGGTGCACCACCGGACTGTCCGGTGAATTATAGTCATACGCCGTCGTCGAGTCCCGAGAGCGGACTGTTCACCGAGACTGGTCCTGGCGCACCGGACACTGTCCGGTGCACCACCGGACAGTCCGGTGCACCCAGACCGAGCTGCAGTTGGCTGTACACAGCCAACTCTTTTCCAAACCAATTTCTCCTGTTTCTAGCACTTAGACACAATACATTAGTACTCAAATCAATGTACTAAGTCTAGAAACATACCTTGTAACTTGATTTGCACTTCTTCAGACTTTGGCACAAATGAACACTTAGAGCATTTGTGTTGGGCACTTAATCACCAAAACACTTTAGAAATGGCCCAAGGGCACATTTCCCTTTCACCTCCTTCAGTTTAAATTGTTCTGCAATACATCCTTCAACTCTTGCCTTATTGCCCACCATTGCTCTAAGCTTCTTTAATGCTCTTTCTATATGAAACATCCACCTGTACTGAACAGGACCACCGACCTTAGCCACATATGGAAGATGTATAAAGAGATGCTGCATAGGATTGAAGAAACCCGATGGAAATATTTTTCCAATTTGCACAAAAGCGCTGGTGCCTCTTTCTCCAGCTGTTCCATCACATCTCTTCTGATTTCTTTAGCACACAACTATCTGTAGAAATAGCTAACTTCAGCTAACGTTTTCCACACAACATCAGAAATGTACCCACGAAACATTACAAGCATGAGCCTTTCCATAATTATGTGGAAGTCATGGCTCTTGAGTCCATTCATCTTCATTGTCTTCAAGTTCACAGATCTTCTAAAACCAGCAGCATAACCATCAGGGAATTTAATATCCTTCATCCACTTCATCACTTCTTTCTGTTGCTTAGGTTTCAGACAATAGGCAGCTTTTGGTTTGCCTCCGTTTACTCTAAGCACTTGGGTTGGACGATCACAAATCATGGCTAAGCCCATGCGTGCCTTGTCATTGTCTTTCATTTTATGAGGGAAGTCCATGCATGTATTTATGAGGGCTTGGCAAAAGTTACTCTCTTGACGCATGACGTCGATGTTGTGCATCAAAATCAATGACTTAGCATAAGGAAGCTCCCACAAGCCACATATGTGAGTCCAGTTATGGTCCTCACCAAAACCTTGATACCTTTTCCCACTCTCGTCTAGGACAAGTTTCCTATGCTCTTCTGTATTTCTATCCCACTACGTCGCTTGGGCGGTCCCTTCATGACGATGGTGCCCTTCCTAAACTCCTTCTCTGCCTTCTGAAGGGGTGATTGAAGGGTAGAAAACATCTATGGCAATCAAAGTAACATATCTTGCCACCAGCACTAAGACAAAAACAATATGTATCTTTAGCACAATAAGGACACATCAATCTACCATGCACGCTCCATCCAGAGAAAATACCATACGCCATAAAATCATGAACCGAGAACAGATACGCAACACGAAGATTGAATTTCTGCTTCTTGAAGCAGTCATAGGCTTCCACTCCTTGCCATAGCTTCTTTAACTCTTCAATCAGTGGTTGAAGCATCACATTAAGGCGTACGCTAGGATTCTCAGGCCCAGGTATAACAAGACATAGGAACATAAACTCATATTTCATGCAAAGAGCAGGTGGAAGGTTGTACGGTATGGCAATGACAGGCCAACATGAATACGACGCAGCGGTCATATTGAAAGGTGTGAAACCATCAGTTGCCAAGCCGATACGAACGTTTCTTGCATCGCTGGCAAAATCTGGATCAAAGTTGTCAAGAGCCTTCCATGCATCCTCATCTAACGGGTGCACCATTAACCCATCTTGTCTGTTAGTAAAATCTTTATGCCACCTCATGTGCATAGCGGTCTTTCTCGAGAGAAACAAACGTTTCACTCTAAGAGTGAGAGGCATGTACCGAAGTTGTTTATGTGCAACCTTTGTCACCACCTTCTCCCCTTCTTCATTTACAAGCTCCACGTACCTCGACTTCCCACATTTTAAGCATTTCTGCTCTCTGTCATGCTCCTTCCAAAAAAGCATACAGTTGTCCTAGCAAACATCAATCTTCTCATACTCCATACCAAGACCTTCAAGCAATTTCTTGGACTGGTACATGTCTTTGGGCATCTTGTGACCCGTAGGAAGAACCTCGCTAATCAAATCCACAAGCTCCTTGTAACAATTAATCGAGAATGCAAACTTGGACTCAATTGACATCAGTCGGGTCACGAATTCGAGGACGGTCACGTCAGTGTGCCCGTGAAGAGGCTCTTCTAACGCTTTGAGGAGGTCGAAGAACTTCTGAACCACCAGTGTAGGTGAATCATGATGATCAGGGGCCAGTTCAGGCTGCAGATCCTCAAGCATCTGGTCCATCCTATCCACATCTTCACCGTTATCAACTTCTACTTCTGCTGCTCGTTCAAGGCGTGACTCCCCGTGGAGATACCAGACCTTATAGCCGGACACAAAACCATGCGAGCATAGGTGTAGTGTGACCTGCCTCTTGGTGTGGCTCGTCATATTTCTATATTTATTGCATAGACACCTAATATTATTTATTTGTGACAAAGCAGCTGTATGGTCCAGAAACATCTGCGTCTTGACAAACCATTCACTTGTGTGACACCCACCCTTCTTGAAACCTTCATACATCCAATCACGTCTATCACCCATTATTGCGGCTGTGTGTATGAGTAAGAAGTACGTGTGTGAGACATTCATATTTCTAAACGTTACACATACATCTATAGGTGAGTAGTTAAACTATATATATACATAACATAACTTCATCACATTAACATGATTAATACTTGCATAACATCAAATTCATTAAATAATAATATTTGAAATAACTACTATTTGTATAACACATCACATTCACCATACAATTCATTAACTAATAACATTAAACAACACATTTTATATTTGCAACATAAAATTAAAAATAGCAACTACAATGTATAAAGTCATATGAAGACTACTAACACTGTTAATTAATAAATATAAACAAACTCTAATCACATAACAGTTAACTCCTGTTGGCCACAAAAAACCGACAAAAATAAAACATTTTAATATATATAATATACCTCGCCTTGCGCGGACGGTGGTGGTGGACGACGACGGTGGACGACAGTGATGGACGACGCCGATGTGGCGACGATGAACGGCGTGGGGAGGCGATAGCGTTGTGCGGCGTGGCAAACGGCGGCGGCGGGCGGGCTGGCGTGGCAACCGAGGGAGGCCGCGGCTACCGTGGATGGCGGCGGGCGACGGCGGTGGGCGGGCGCGCGGCCGTGAGCAGGCGCGCGGCGGTCGTGGGCAGGCGGGTCGGCGGCAGGCTTCGGCGGGCGCGCGGGCGGGGGCATGGGGCGGCGGCCGTGGGAGGGGGCGCGGGCGCGCGGCGCGTGGGGCGGGCGCGGGGTCGAGTGGGTGGTGACAGGCGGTGGCTACCGGCGGCGTGGGGCGGGCGCGGGCGACACGGTGGCTGCTACCAGCGGCGTGGGCGGCGGCTGTTCGGTATAGAGAGAAAGATAGAAGAAAGAGGTTTGCTTGCTCCCCGGCGGCGGTTATTTCGAATAACTCCCGTCGGCCAGAGGACGCGACCGGCGGGAGTTACTTAATCGCCGTCGGCTAGGGTTTTGGCCGACGGGAATTACTTAATCCCCGTCGGCTACGTTGACTAGCCGACGAGAATTACTTAATCCCCGTCGGCATTCTTCTGGCCGACGGGGATTACGTAATTCCCATCGGCCCGCGCACGGGTCGACGAGAATTAAGTTAGTCGACGGGGATACTTTGGATTGCTGTAGTGATTCCTTTGCTCAATATTATGTTAATTTACACATAGTGTGTTGTGCATCTAATCACCAAAACAATATAGAAATAGCCCAAGGGTACATTTCCCTTTTCACGCACCCTATTCAAATTTGGTCTATCTTCGCCACTGCCTATAAAGCATCAGTTCTCGTTGTTTCCACCATTCCATTGTTTTCATCGTTGTCCTGCGTCATGCATGAAGCACATAGATTTGTTCCTCTCCTCCACGTCTCACCTAACTGAAAAGGAAATAGGGTCAAACCTTTTCCTATATGAATTTTGGTGGTTGAATTGCCCAACACAAATGATTGGACTAACTAGTTTGCTCTAGAATATATGTTCTACAGGTGCTAAAGGTTCACAACAAACCAATACAAAGTCCAAGAAATGGTTCAAATAAAAAGAGCAAAAGACAACCAAAGGCTGCCCTGGTCTGGCGCACCGGACTGTCCGGTGCCCCAGGGAGGATCCACTCTGAACTTGCCAGCTTCGGGAATTCGGGGAGCCACTCCGCTATAATTCACCGGACTGTCCGGTGTAGCATCGGACTGTCCGGTGTGCCAGCGGAGCAACGGCTACTTAGCGCCAATGGTCGTCTACAAAGGAACAGTGAAATGCTACAGTGCCCGCCTGCGCGCGCAGAAGTCAGAGCAGGCATCAGAAGGCGCACCAGACAGTAGACAGGACCTGTCTGGTGCACCACCGGACTATCCGGTGGCCCCACTTGTCAGAGCTCCAATGGTCGAACCCTAACGGTTGGATGACGTGGCTGGCGCACCGGACAGTGTCCGGTGGCACACCGGACTGTCCGGTGCGCCATACGACAGCAGCCCCTCCCAACGGCCACTTTGGTGGTTGGGGCTATAAATACCCCCAACCACCACACTTCAAGGCATCCAAGTTTTCAGCCATTGCATTCAATACAAGAGCTCTAGACTTCACTCCAAGACACAAACAAAGAGATCAAATCCTCTCCCAAGTCCAAAGATTATTCCAATCAAATAGTGACTAGTGAGAGAGTGATATTTGTGTTCTTTTGAGTTCTTGCACTTGGATCGCTTTCTTCTTTCCTCATTTCTTGTTCTCAAGTGTTTTGTAACCAAGGCAAGAGGCACCAAGTGTGTGGTGATCCTTGCGGGGTCTAAGTGACCCGTGAGATAAGGAGAAAGCTCACTCGGTCTAAGTGACCGTTTGAGAGAGGGAAAGGGTTGAAAGAGACCCGGTCTTTGTGACCACCTCAACGGGGAGTAGGTTTGCAAGAACCAAACCTCGGTAAAACAAATCACCGTGTCATCCGCTCTATTTCTTTGGTTGATTTGTTTTCGCCCTCTCTTTCGGACTCGTTTATATTTCTAACGCTAACCCCGGCTTGTAGTTGTGCTCAAAGTTTATAAATTTCAGATTCCGCCTATTCACCCCCTCTAGGCGACTTTCAATTGGTATCGGAGCCCGGTACTTCATTAGAGCCTAACCGCTCGAAGTGATGTCGGGAGAGCACGCTAAGAAGGAGATGGTGACCGGTGAGAAGCCCACTACAAGCCACGAGAAGGCTCCATCGGGAGAGTCCTGCAACAAGAAGAAGGAGGAATCACCTCCTCACAAGTCGCACCGGAGTGGTGACAAGAAGAAGAAAATGAAGAAGGTGGTCTACTACGAGACCGATTCTTCGTCGCCCTCCACCTCCGGCTCCGACGCGCCGTTCGTAACTTCTAAGCGCCATGAGTGCAAGAAGTTTAGTAAGATCCCCCTATGCTATCCTCGCATTTCCAAACGTACTCCTTTACTTTCCATCCCATTAGGCAAACCACCCATGTTTGATGGTGAATATTATAATATGTGGAGTGACAAAATGAGGCACCATCTAACCTCACTCCACACTAGCATTTGGGATGTTGTTGAGATTGAGTACAGGTACCATCACCGGGGGATGAAGACTATGATTCGGACGAAGTTGCCCAAATCCGACACTTCAACTCCCAAGCTACCACTATACTCCTCGCCTCTCTAAGTCGAGAGGAGTATAACAAGGTACAAGGGTTGAAGAGCGCCAAGGAAATTTGGAACGTGCTTAAGACCACACACGAGGGAGATGAGGTGACCAAGATCACCAAGAGGGAGACGATCGAGGGGGAGCTCGGTCATTTCATGCTCAACCAAGGAGAAGACCCACAAGCCATGTACAACCGGCTAAAGACCTTGGTAAATCAAGTGCGCAACCTCGAGAGCACCAAGTGGGATGACCATGAAATGGTCAAGGTTATTCTAAGATCACTAGTTTTTCTTAATCCCACTCAAGTACAATTAATTCATGGTGATCCTAGATACAAACTAATGTCTCCCGAGGAAGTAATAGAAAAATTTATGAGCTTCGAATTGATGATCAAAGGCTCCAAGAAAATCATCGAGCAAGGCGCCTCCTCCACACCCGATGCGCAACCCGTCGCATTTAAAGCGACGGAGGAGAAGAAAGAAGACTCTACACCAAGTAGGGTCCCCATCGACGCCTCCAAGCTCGACAATGAGGAGATGGCACTCATCATCAAGAGCTTCCGCCAAATCCTCAAGCAAAGGAGGGGGAAGGACTACAAGCCCCGCTCCAAGAAGGTTTGCTATAAATGTGGTAAGCTCGGTCATTTTATCGCTAAATGTCCTTTGTCTAGTGATAGTGACAGGGATAACGACAAGAAGGGGAAGAAGGAGGAAAAGAAGAGATATTACAAGAAGAAGGGTGGCGATGCCCATGTTTGCCGGGAGTGGGACTCCGACGAGAGCTCCACCGACTCCTCCTCCGACGAGGACGCCGCCAACATCGCTGTCAACAAAGGTCTTCTCTTCCCCAACGTCGGCCACAAGTGCCTCATGGCAAAGGACAACAAGAAGAAGAAGGTAAAATCAAGATCCTCCACTAAGTATGCAACTTCTAGTGATGAGAATAATTCTAGTGATGATGAGGATAACTTGCTTACTCTTTTTGCCAATCTTAACATGCAACAAAAAGAAAAGTTGAATGAATTGATTAGTGCTATTCATGAGAAGGATGAACTCTTGGATAGCCAAGAGGACTTCCTTATTAAGGAAAACAAAAAGCATGTTAAGACTAAAAATGTTTATGCTCAGGAGGTAGAGAAAAATGAAAAATTAACTAGTGAGCTTAGCACTTGCCATAACATTATTTCTAGCCTTAGAAATGAAAATGCCAAACTAATTGCTAAGGTTGAGAAATCAAATGTTTATGATGATTCAGTTGTTAATCTTAGAAATGATAATGCTAGTTTAATTGCTAAGATTGACATGTTGAATGAATCTCTTGCTAGCCTTAAGTTTGAGAATGATAAATTAATTGCTAAGGCTAAGGAATTAGATGTTTGCAATGTTTCTATTTCCAATCTTAGAGATGAAAATGCTATTTTACATGATAAGATTGTTGAATTAAATGATTGCAAACCCTCTACATCTACCGTTGAGCATGTTACTATTTGTACTAGATGTAGAGATATTAATGTTGATGCTATTTATGATCACCTTGCTATGATTAAACAACAAAATGATCATATAGCTAAACTAGATGCTAAAATTGCCGAGCATGAACTAGAGAATGAGAAATTTAAATTTGCTCGTAGCATGCTTTATAGTGGGAGACGCCCTGCCATTAAGGATGGCATTGGCTTCCAATAGGGAGACAATGTCAAGCTTAATGCCCCTCCTAAAAGATTGTCTAACTTTGTTAAGGGCAAAGCTCCCATGCCTCAGGATAACGAGGGTTATATTTTGTATCTTGCTGGTTATCCTGAGGATAAGATTAGGAGAATTCATGCAAAGAAGACTCATTCTATTTCTCACCATGCTTTTATTTATAAGAATGAGGCTTCTAGCTCTAGGCGTTCTACACATGTTAAAATGCCTAAGAAGAAAACTCCTATTGCATCAAATGATCATAAAATATCATTTAAAACTTTTGATGCTTCATATGTGCTAACTAACAAATCAGGCAAAGTAGTTGCCAAATATGTTAGGGGCAAACATAAGGGCTCCAAGACTTGTGTTTGGGTACCCAAGGTGCTTGTTTCTAATGTAAAAGGACCCAAGACCGTTTGGGTCCTAAATTTGTTTTGTAGGTTTATGCATTCGGGGGCTCAAGTTGGATCATCGACAGCAGGTGCACAGACCACATGACTGGGGAGAAAAAGATGTTCTCCTCCTATGAGAAAAACCAAGATCCCCAAAGAGCTATCACATTCGGGGATGGAAATCAAGGTTTGGTCAAAGGATTGGGTAAAATTGCTATATCACCTGACCATTCTATTTCCAATGTTTTTCTTGTAGATTCTTTAGATTATAACTTGCTTTCAGTTTCACAATTATGTAAAATGGGTTACAACTGTCTTTTTACGGATGTAGGTGTTACTGTCTTTAGAAGAAGTGATGATTCAATAGCTTTTAAGGGAGTGTTAGAGGGTCAGTTGTACTTAGTTGATTTCAATAGAGCTGAATTCGACACTTGCTTAATTGCTAAGACTAACATGGGTTGGCTCTGGCACCGCCGACTAGCCCACGTTGGGATGAAGAATCTTCACAAACTTCTAAAGGGAGAGCACATTTTGGGACTAACAAATGTTCATTTTGAGAAAGACAGGATTTGTAGCGCATGCCAAGCAGGGAAGCAAGTTGGTGTTCATCATCCACACAAGAATATCATGACGACTGACAGGCCACTCGAGCTACTCCACATGGACCTATTCGACCCGATAGCTTACATAAGCATCGGCGGGAGTAAGTACTGTCTAGTTATTGTGGATGATTATTCTCGCTTCACTTGGGTATTCTTTTTACAGGAAAAACCACAAACCCAAGAGACCTTAAAGGGATTCTTTAGACGAGCTCAAAATTTTTTCGCCTTAAGGATCAAGAAGATAAGAAGCGACAATAGAACGGAGTTCAAGAACTCTCAAATTGAAGGCTTTCTTGAGGAGGAGGGCATCAAGCATGAGTTCTCTTCTCCCTACACGCCACAGCAAAATGGTGTAGTGAAGAGGAAGAATAGAACTCTATTGGACATGGCAAGGACCATGCTTGATGACTACAAGACTTTGGATCGGTTTTGGGCCGAGGCGGTCAACACCGCTTGCTACGCCATCAACCGGTTATATCTACACTGAATCCTCAAGAAGACATCATATGAACTCCTCACCGGTAAAAAGCCTAATGTTTCATATTTTAGAGTCTTTGGTAGCAAATGCTTTATTCTTGTTAAAAGAGGTAGAAAATCTAAATTTGCTCCTAAGGCTATAGAAAGCTTTTTGCTTGGTTATGACTCAAACACAAGGGCATAGAGAGTCTTTAACAAGTCCACTGGACTAGTTGAAGTCTCTTGTGACATTGTGTTTGATGAGACTAACGGCTCTCAAGTAGAACAAGTTAATCTTGATGAGCTAGATGATGAAGAGGCTCCGTGCATCGCACTAAGGAACATGTACATTGGGGATGTGTGTCCTAAGGAATCCGAAGAGCCTCCACAAGCACAAGATCAACCATCTTCCTCCACACAAGCATCTCCACCAACCCAAGATGAGGATCATGCTCAAGATGATGAAGAAGAAGATCAAGAAGATGAGCCACCTCAAGAAGAGGACAATGATCAAGGGGGAGATGCCAATGATCAAGACAAGGAGGATGAGCAAGATCCAAGACCGCCACACCCAAGAGTCCACCAAGCAATCCAACGAGATCACCCCGTGAACACCATCCTCGGCGATATTCATAAGGGGGTGAAAGCTCTCTTGTGAGTTTTGGTGTTTGGATGACAACTCAATTAAAGGACTAACAAGTGTACTAAGTGTTGAACAGGTGCTTAAGGCAAAGCCTACAGGGTTCAACACAAGTGAACAATTGTGATGGTCCAAGAACTGGATTATGGATACATGATGGACATCACAAGTAAGATGGACATTGCATAAAGTGAGACTCGGGTGCGAAGCTCGGAGACAACTGATCAAGCCAAGGACGGAGGCAAGAGAAGCTTCGAGGTACCAAGTGCACGGGAGAAGGTCAAGGAGGCTGAGGAACCCAAAGCCAAGGGTGAAGAAGAAGGCTTGCAAAGTCAAGGGTGATCGAGTTGAGAAGAGCTATAGCACATCAAGGATCACTACATAAGAACGTGACTTACAGCCAATGAGGTAACAACTACAGTTATGTGGTGTAAGTCATAAGGCTCAAGATCAAGCTCTAAGAAGGAGATCAAGGTCACTAGAAGGAGAACAAGTGTCAAAACCAGAACTGGAAGCAGCCCAAAAGAGCTAAGTTCACCTTGATTTTTAGTTTGGGTTGTTCCTATGTTTGGAGATGTTCTATGTGACCTTTACAGGATGTTGGAGCCAAGTAATGTCAATCTAGATCAAGTCAAGCCGACTTGATGATTTATGAGTCCAACATCAAAGCTCAAGCATGTGGAATGCTATAGATTTAATGATTAAGAAAAGGTATGTTTCTATACTTAGTACATTGGTTTTGTGGACTAATATACTTGTCTAAGTGTTAGAAACAGAAAGAAGAAGAAAAGAAAAGAGAAAAGGGGAGAGAAAGACTTGGCTGTGTGCAGCCATGGCTCAGCTCGGTCTGGAGCACCGGACTGTCCGGTGTGCACCGGACAGTGTCCGGTGCGCCAGACCAACTCGACGCGAACTGGCCGCTCTCGGGAATTCGCCGACGGCGTACGGCTAAAATTCACCGGACTGTCCGGTGTGCACCGGACTGTCCGGTGAGCCAACGGTCGGCCAGGGCCAACGGTCGGCCGCGCAATCGGCGCGGGACACGTGGCCGAGCCGACGGTCGGAAGACGGCACCGGACTGTCCGGTGTGCACCGGACTGTCCGGTGCGCCAAAGGCTCGCAGATCTCCGCCGGTTTGCAACGGTCGGAAAGCGTTGGAAAAGGAAAGAAATCGGTCACCGGACATGTCCGGTGTGCACCGGACTGTCCGGTGCCCCCGACGACAGAAGGCAAGATTGGCCTTCCAGAATTGCCTCCAACGGCTCCTAGGCCCCTTGTGCCTATAAAAGGGACCCCTAGGCGCCTCAAGCAAAATACAAGTGCAGCCAACAAGTGTAGACATCACTCGGATCAATTCTCGCTCTCTCTCTTGTGTGTAACTCTATAGTTTGTGTAGAAGGCACAGCTATAAGCCTTTAGAGAGAGGAGTAGTGCTGCTAAGAGCTAGAGCAAGGTCTTGAGCGTATCGTTACTCTGCCGGGATGCTGCCAAGAAGTTTGTAAGCAGCCGCGGTTCTGTTGTAACCCCACTCAATAGTGAAAGGCTCTATCTGTCATTCTGACAGATCTGAGCAAACGGAGGAAGGAGTTGAAATAGACTCCAAGCCCAGGTGTGGCTAACTCCAACGAGGACTAGGCAAGCATTTCAGGCTTGGCCGAACCTCGGGATAAATCCTTGCGTCTGTGTGCTCTGTTCTGTATTGTATCCTGACTCTCTGTCTTACTCGTCTTTATATCTGCACTTCAATACTTATCTGTGGTATAAGCTTTATTTGAAGTGCAGGACATTTTTGAGACAGGATCTCTGATTCCGCTGCAACCTACTCGAAGAGTCTTCTCACTCCACTGCGTACTAAGTCTTCGAGTAGAGTAAGAATTTAAGTTTTAAAGTAATAAGTTTTATTCGCCTATTCACCCCCCCCCTCTAGGCGACATCCAGATCCTGTTCCCGGGTCAAAGGGAACTTTCAATTGGTATCAGAGCTAGGCCTCTCCAGTGTGGGCTTAGCCGTCCGGAGATAACGATGTCGTCACGAAAGGTAACTGTAGAACTTCTTTTGGGCGATGGTTCTAATTACAAATCTTGGTCTGTCTCTATTTACAAAGCTTTCATGAATGTTGACTCTGATTTGAGACAGATCTTTAGTAGAAGTATTTTTCCATCTGATATTAGTAAAAATCCCTCTAATGATGAACTAAGATGTTTTTCTCTCAATCACCGTGCTTGCAGCATCTTAGTTGATTCTCTTTCTAGAGATGCCTATTTTGCCATCTTGAGTAGTGATAGTGATCTATTTGTTGATGCTCATGATTTATGGAATAGGATTAAAGAAAAATTTTTTGTAGCAAACTGTGATGCTCCTACTCCCTATATTACTTGTGTTACTAACCATTCAAAGGGAAAAGAACAAGAACGATGGCGCCCAAACGATGAATCCACCTCGTCGACAAGTTTGTCTTCCACTAGTTATAAATGTCTTATTGCTAACAATGATAGTGGAGACGAAAGCGATGACGAGGAGGAATATGAGGATGATAGCGAGGATGAATCTTCATCACCTCAAGGTACATTTTCCTATTTGGCTTCCACTGACATTAATGACAGGGAAAATGAGACCGATGATGTGGAAGAAGAAGAGATTCGCCGTTTCTACAACCATCTCAACAAAGCGGACAAAGCTCTCTTGGGTAAGTTGTTGAGAAGGAACAAGGAACAAGGCGAGACGCTTCTCAGGCTAGAAGGAACCCTCATCAAAACCAACAACAGCCTGAAGAAGATGACCAAAGAACATGAGGAGCTAAAGTGCTCTCATGACGATTTGGTCCAACGGTATGAATCTATTTTATTTGAGCAAAGAAATAATGATGATGCTTTATCCTGTGTTGCTCAACTTAAAATGGAAAACGCCATGCTTAAGAGACAAGTAGAAATTCTAAATCTAGAAAAACTTGCTCTAGGTGAAGAGTATGATATATTGTCATATTCTCATAATAAACTAGCTGATGACCATATCATGCTTAATGTTGCTCATGAGGTTATAATTGTAAACTTAAATTCATGTGAACCTCATTCTCGTGCGCATTTGGATTGTATATCATCATGTGCTGACCCCTGCTGCTCAAAAGAAAGCAAATTTTTGAATGAGCATCAAGCTGCAGGATCAAAAGAAAGGAACAAGAAAGCAAAGCAACTAAGGAGAAGACGCATTGCTCAACCTCCTCAAGATATCCACGGACGCGTGGTGAAGAAGCTTGAGACGGGAGAAACCGCAGCAAGTGCTAAACTCCATAAGAAGGATGTTCCTAAAGCAATAAATGAAGAAATCAACATGAACAAGGAAAAAGGTAAAAATTCAAGTAGTCATGTTGTTTGCACTAATCATCTCTCTATGCCATCCAAGAGCAAAAAGGGAAGAGGAAAAAGGAGATGCTTCAAGTGCAAGGAATTAGGTCACTTCATTGCGTTTTGTCCACACAAAGACAAGGATGAAGGAATGAGGAGATGCTTTGGATGCAACGATAAGGACCATATGATCACTTCATGTCCGCTCATGAAGAATCAAAGACGTGCACCCTCCGAGATGACCCTCACTAAACAAAAAGACAAACAACAAGTGTCAAGTCAGTTTGAGCGACGTTTCTGCTACATGTGCGGTGAGCATAGTCATCTACCTAAGGTATGTAAGAAGGGTAAGGTTCCTAAACAAGTAAATTTATCTCAATCTTATTCGCTTAGGAGACCCAAATCATACACTTGTGCTAGATCAGTAATAAGATCACCTAGAACTAGCACAACTGCTATTTGGGTACCAAAGGCTCTGTTAGATGAACGTTATGGACCCATCTCTAGATGGGTACCAAACTGTGTCAACTAAACCATGCAGGTGCCTCGAGATGGACTGGAGACCCTGGGAGAGCTTAAGATGATTAATTCAAACTCTATGCTTAAGCTATCAATCTTAATGTCTATTTATTGACCCAAGGTTGAATTATTGTGCAATACTAATCCCGTGTTCATCTCGAGTTAAATAAGTTGTAGATGCCCTTGATCATTATTGGTGAATCAAGCGAAGGACTTTGATGAGAATCTGCAACTTGATCTCCAAAGGACGGTACCCGTGTATCTTAAGTGCATTATTTCTAATCAGCATTGCTTTTAAGTTGGATTGTCATGCTATACCTATCCTTGGAGTAGTTATGCTTTTGAGATTGCTTGTGTTGAATATCTTTCAATTAATGATCCATGATTTTCAAGATCATAATCATGCTTGCTTAATCGTAACTGTGTGCTTTATAGGGAATATCTCTTGAATCATTCAATGGGTAGCTTTTCATTTGATATATCTACCATGATTAACTCTCTTAGTGTATGTGGATAAACATGTATCTTTTTGTAAGTCATGCCATTTTTTTATTAACCTATGTGCAAGCATGATAGTTTTATTTAGTTCATGTTCACATGATTACCTTGTCTTGGTACTCTGTGTATACCAAAACAAGAAATCCATGTTGTGTCTCTAATGCACCCTCTCGAGCTTTGAGGTGCATGAGCAAAAGGAGCCCTAAATTGGTGACAACAGGTGCTCTCACTACACACTACCTAAAACAATGAATCTCATGGCATTCAGGTAAAAGGCAAAGGTATGGAAAATGGAACTATGCAATTTCATTGAATATCTTGGAGTTCCGTTGATTGTGATCATAGCTATGTTCTTGCCTTTCAATTGATAGTATCTTGGCTTAGGTGCTTTATGCTTTAAAATGTTATTTCCTTTGGTGTACCTAAGAAAATACTTCTTAATCATGGTGTGCTTAGACTGTGTGCTTTATATGTATGATCTTGTCGTTTTTCAATTAGTATATGTGTTATAATGATCATCATGTGTGAAGCATGCCTTGGTGTTTTTAAATGTTATACATCATAAGGCATGCATTGCTTCCACTAGTCATAAGTCGTATTATCTCATCTATTCAATTGGTATCTTTTTGTGATGTAATTGATAGAGTATGCCTTGACTAAGGTATGTTGTGATCCCCTCTAGTTCTGAGGAAGCTAGAATGTGCAAAGGGCAAGTTATTCAAATACTTGGTGCACAACTTGAGGGGGAGCACACATAACCTGTGTCTTTTGAGACTAACTGGTTCTTGAGAATTTTTGTACAGTCTCAAGGTGAAAAAGAGAAGATGAGCATGAAATGGAGCAATTAGGACTTGGGTACCTCTGTAAGTCAAGATATTGGTATCTCAAGTTGTGAGTAAGTATTTTTAGATTGCTCATGCTCTATAATATCTGGTGATAATAGATGCTTATTCTTAAATATCATGGAGCCATGATAATAAATGAATTTTGAAATTGATATCTTTCAATTGGTAGCTGTGATAGTTTGCTTCATGTGACATCTCTTGATAATCATTAGAATAGAAGTTTCTTCTTGTGCCCAATACTATAACTTGTTCTAAGTTTGGTGTCTTAGCAACAAGAAAAAGTTAGGAGAGAGAATCAGGCACAAGTGTGGAGAAGCTCTCGAGAGGTTAACTACTTTCAAGATGGGAAGTACACTACAATATGGTAAAGGTACAAAAGGGAGTATTAATCTTTTTGCATATGTGTATCTTACCTAAATGTTGATAGTGCATATGTTCAATAAGTAAGGGGGAGTCTTTGATAATCGTTTTTCCCCTTGACACCTTGCTGTCCCCTGACATCATCCTATGTTCTTGCTTGAGTATGGTTTTTGGTGTTTGATGTCAAAGGGGGAGAAGTTGTGCATTAAAGCTTATCTCAATCTGAGAGGAAAGCTTATCCTAAACCTGAGAAGAAAGCTTATCCTAAGGGGTGATGTGTTAGTTTGAGCTTTGCTAAGTGTGATATTCATATGCTTCTTGCAGTATTATATGTGTTGCATCATATGGACTAATGCTTCCGTTACTATGAATTAATTGGCATCTATTGTGACAGTCATGTGGATAATGATGCATGAGGTTAATGGTGCTTTAAGATTGCTTGAAATTGGTATCTTAGTTTAAATCTGTATCTTAATGGTGAATAGTGGTAGGTTGATATTCCTGTGATATATCCACTAGGTAGGTTGATATTCCTGTGATATATCCACTAATTTGAATTGTGTTTAACTCTGATTATGTGCATTTGTGTGTTTGATTATGTGCATTTGTGTGGTATAGTATCATGATTTGATTCTTGACACAATGCATCCTAAAAAGTGCTAAGGTGTAGAAATGTTTCGAATTGCCTAAGTATGTGCAAATTGGCGTCTGAGGTGCAGATTATGTTTTTGAAGTAAGCACATATTTAGGGGGAGCATTCTATAAAATTAGAATTCAAAATTGGTGCTTCAAATCTTATGTAAGCTTTAATTGTGTTGCCATCAATCACCAAAAAGGGGGAGATTGAAAGCTCTCTTGTGAGTTTTGGTGTTTGGATGACAACTCAATTAAAGGACTAACAAGTGTACTAAGTGTTGAACAGGTGCTTAAGGCAAAGCCTACAGGGTTCAACACAAGTGAACAATTGTGATGGTCCAAGAACTGGATTATGGATACATGATGGACATCACAAGTAAGATGGACATTGCATAAAGTGAGACTCGGGTGCGAAGCTCGGAGACAACTGATCAAGCCAAGGACGGAGGCAAGAGAAGCTTCGAGGTACCAAGTGCACGGGAGAAGGTCAAGGAGGCTGAGGAACCCAAAGCCAAGGGTGAAGAAGAAGGCTTGCAAAGTCAAGGGTGATCGAGTTGAGAAGAGCTATAGCACATCAAGGATCACTACATAAGAACGTGACTTACAGCCAATGAGGTAACAACTACAGTTATGTGGTGTAAGTCATAAGGCTCAAGATCAAGCTCTAAGAAGGAGATCAAGGTCACTAGAAGGAGAACAAGTGTCAAAACCAGAACTGGAAGCAGCCCAAAAGAGCTAAGTTCACCTTGATTTTTAGTTTGGGTTGTTCCTATGTTTGGAGATGTTCTATGTGACCTTTACAGGATGTTGGAGCCAAGTAATGTCAATCTAGATCAAGTCAAGCCGACTTGATGATTTATGAGTCCAACATCAAAGCTCAAGCATGTGGAATGCTATAGATTTAATGATTAAGAAAAGGTATGTTTCTATACTTAGTACATTGGTTTTGTGGACTAATATACTTGTCTAAGTGTTAGAAACAGAAAGAAGAAGAAAAGAAAAGAGAAAAGGGGAGAGAAAGACTTGGCTGTGTGCAGCCATGGCTCAGCTCGGTCTGGAGCACCGGACTGTCCGGTGTGCACCGGACAGTGTCCGGTGCGCCAGACCAACTCGACGCGAACTGGCCGCTCTCGGGAATTCGCCGACGGCGTACGGCTAAAATTCACCGGACTGTCCGGTGTGCACCGGACTGTCCGGTGAGCCAACGGTCGGCCAGGGCCAACGGTCGGCCGCGCAATCGGCGCGGGACACGTGGCCGAGCCAACGGTCGGAAGACGGCACCGGACTGTCCGGTGTGCACCGGACTGTCCGGTGCGCCAAAGGCTCGCAGATCTCCGCCGGTTTGCAACGGTCGGAAAGCGTTGGAAAAGGAAAGAAATCGGTCACCGGACATGTCCGGTGTGCACCGGACTGTCCGGTGCCCCCGACGACAGAAGGCAAGATTGGCCTTCCAGAATTGCCTCCAACGGCTCCTAGGCCCCTTGTGCCTATAAAAGGGACCCCTAGGCGCCTCAAGCAAAATACAAGTGCAGCCAACAAGTGTAGACATCACTCGGATCAATTCTCGCTCTCTCTCTTGTGTGTAACTCTATAGTTTGTGTAGAAGGCACAGCTATAAGCCTTTAGAGAGAGGAGTAGTGCTGCTAAGAGCTAGAGCAAGGTCTTGAGCGTATCGTTACTCTGCCGGGATGCTGCCAAGAAGTTTGTAAGCAGCCGCGGTTCTGTTGTAACCCCACTCAATAGTGAAAGGCTCTATCTGTCATTCTGACAGATCTGAGCAAACGGAGGAAGGAGTTGAAATAGACTCCAAGCCCAGGTGTGGCTAACTCCAACGAGGACTAGGCAAGCATTTCAGGCTTGGCCGAACCTCGGGATAAATCCTTGCGTCTGTGTGCTCTGTTCTGTATTGTATCCTGACTCTCTGTCTTACTCGTCTTTATATCTGCACTTCAATACTTATCTGTGGTATAAGCTTTATTTGAAGTGCAGGACATTTTTGAGACAGGATCTCTGATTCCGCTGCAACCTACTCGAAGAGTCTTCTCACTCCACTGCGTACTAAGTCTTCGAGTAGAGTAAGAATTTAAGTTTTAAAGTAATAAGTTTTATTCGCCTATTCACCCCCCCCCTCTAGGCGACATCCAGATCCTGTTCCCGGGTCAAAGGGAACTTTCAGGGGGTAACCACTCGATCTCGTGTTGCTCATTTTTGTGAACATTACTCTTTTGTTTCCTCTATTGAGCCACACAGGGTAGAGGAAGCACTTCAAGATTCGGATTAGGTGCTGGCGATGCAAGAGGAGCTCAACAACTTCATGAGGAATGAGGTATGGCATTTAGTTCCACGTCCTAACCAAAATGTTGTAGGAACCAAGTGGGTCTTCCGCAACAATCAAGATGAGCATGGTGTGGTGACAAAAAACAAAGCCCGACTTGTGGCCAAGGGGTATTCACAAGTCGAAGGTTTGGATTTTGGTGAAACCTATGCACCCGTAGCTAGGCTTGAGTCAATTCGTATATTACTTTCCTATGCTACTTACCATGGCTTTAAGCTTTACCAAATGGACGTGAAGAGTGCCTTCCTCAATGGACCAATCAAGGAAGAGGTCTATGTTGAGCAACCTCCAGGCTTTGAAGATAGTGAGTATCCTAACCACGTATATAAACTCTCTAAGGCGCTTTATGGGCTCAAGCAAGCCCCAAGAGCATGGTATGAATGCCTAAGAGATTTTCTTATCACTAACGGCTTCAAAGTCGAAAAGGCCGATCCTACTCTCTTTATGAAAACAATAAAAAATGATTTGTTTGTATGCCAAATTTATGTTGATGATATCATATTTGGGTCTACTAACAAATCTATTTGTGAAGAGTTTAGTAGGATCATGATACAAAAATTCGAGATGTCTATGATGGGGGAGTTGAAGTATTTTCTAGGATTTCAAGTCAAGCAACTCCAAGAGGGCACCTTCATTAGCCAAACGAAGTACATTCAAGACATACTCACCAAGTTTGGAATGAAGGATGCCAAGCCCATCAAGACACCCATGGGAACCAATGGGCATCTCGACCTCGACACGGGAGGTAAATCCGTAGATCAAAAGGTATACCGGTCGATGATAGGATCTTTACTCTATTTATGTGCATCTCGACCGGACATTATTCTTTCTGTATGCATGTGTGCAAAGTTCCAAGCCGATCCTAAGGAAGTTCACCTTAGGGCCGTGAAGCGAATCTTGAGATATTTAGTTCATACACCTAAGTTTGGTCTTTGGTACCCCAAGAGATCCTCTTTTGATTTATTAGGTTATTCAAATGCTAATTGGCCAGGGTGTAAAATTGATAGGAAGAGCACATCAGGGACTTGTCAGTTTCTGGGGAGATGCCTGGTGTCTTGGGCTTCAAAGAAACAAAACTCAGTAGCTCTTTCTACCACCGAAGCCAAGTACATTGTCGCAGGCCATTGTTGCGCGTAATTGTTTTGGATGAGGCAAACCCTTAGGGACTATGGCTACAAATTTAGCAAAGTCCCTCTCCTATATGATAATGAGAGTGCAATCCGCATGGCGGATAATCCCATTGGACACAGTCGCACTAAGCACATAGCCATTCGGTATCACTTTTTAAGAGATCACCAACAAAGGGGGATATCGAGATAGCCTATATTAACACCAAAGATCAATTGGCCGATATCTTTACCAAGCCTTTAGATGAGAAAACCTTTACCAAACTTAGGAATGAGCTAAATATTCTTGATTCTAGGAATTTTGATTGATTCTTTGCACACATAGCTCATTTATATACCTTTGATCATATCTCTTTTCTGTTTATGACTAATGTGTTTTCAAGTATATTATTGTGCCTAGTCATAGAATTGAAAGGGAAATGGAGTATTCGGCTAAGACGACGCTTCCACTCAACTCCATCGGTATTATCTACTCTTCGCCGATACTCCGCATTGTTCTCCACTTTGGTATAATCTTCACTCATATCCATTTGTTTGCCATTGGGGAGAAAGTAAAAGGGCTTATATTTCACTCACAAGTATCCGTTTTTGGCGATTCATGCCAAAGGGGGAGAAAGTATGTGCCCAAAGCAAAAGGACCGCACCACCACTGAATTTTTTAAAAAATAAAGTTTTCAAATTGATATCTTATTGTGTTCAAAAGGGAGAGAAAGTTCTAGCATCTTCAAAAATTTGTAAAACCCTCTTGAACACTAAGAGGAGAATTTCATTGAGGGGGAGTTTTGTTCAAATCAAAGGAAAAGTATTTGAAACAGGGGGAGAAAATTTCAAATCTTGAAAATGCTTCTTTCAATCTTATTCATGTACCTTTGACTATTTGCAAAAGGTTTTTGAAAAGAATTTTACAAAGAATTTGCAAAAACAAAATTTGTGGTGCAAGCGTGGTCCAAAATTTTAAATAAGAAGAAAACCATCCATGCGTATCTAATAGAAATAATTATTGGTTTCACTCCAAGCAACCTTTGCACTTACCATATGCAAACTATTTCAATTCTGCACTTTTTATATTTGCTTTGGTTTGTGTTGGCATCAATCACCAAAAAGGGGGAGATTGAAAGGGAAATAGGGTCAAACCTTTTCCTATATGAATTTTGGTGGTTGAATTGCCCAACACAAATGATTGGACTAACTAGTTTGCTCTAGAATATATGTTCTACAGGTGCTAAAGGTTCACAACAAACCAATACAAAGTCCAAGAAAGGGTTCAAATAAAAAGAGCAAAAGACAACCAAAGGCTGCCCTGGTCTGGCGCACCGGACTGTTCGGTGTGCCACCGGACAGTGTCTGGTGCACCACCGGACAGTGTCTGGTGCACCACCGGACAGTGTCCGGTGCACCAGGGAGGATCCACTCTGAACTTGCCAGCTTCGGGAATTCGGGGAGCCATTCCGCTATAATTCACCGGACTGTCCGGTGTAGCACCGGACTGTCTGGTGTGCCAGCGAAGCAACGGCTACTTAGCGCCAACTGTCGTCTGCAAAGGAACAGCGGAACGCTACAGTGCGCGCCTGCGCGCGCATAAGTCAGAGCAGGCGTCAGAAGGCGCACCGGACAGTAGACAGGACCTGTCCGGTGCACCACCGGACTGTCCGGTGGCCCCATTTGTCAGAGCTCCAACGGTCAAACCCTAACGGTTGGGTGACGTGGCTGGCGCACCGGACTGTCCGGTGCGCCATACGACAGTAGCCCCTCCCAACGGCTACTTTGGTGGTTGGGGCTATAAATACCCCCCAACCACCACACTTCAAGGCATCCAAGTTTTCAGCCATTGCATTCAATACAAGAGCTCTAGACTTCACTCCAAGACACACACAAAGAGATCAAATCCTCTACCAAGTCCAAAGATCATTCCAATCAAATCATGACTAGTGAGAGAGTGATATTTGTGTTCTTTTGAGTTCTTGCGCTTGGATCGCTTTCTTCTTTCCTCATTTATTGTTCTCAAGTGTTTTGTAACCAAGGCAAGAGGCACCAAGTGTGTGGTGATCCTTGCGGGGTCTAAGTGACCCGTGAGATAAGGAGAAAGCTCACTCGGTCTAAGTGACCGTTTGAGAGAGGGAAAGGGTTGAAAGAGACCCGGTCTTTGTGACCACCTCAACGGGGAGTAGGTTTGCAAAAACTAAACCTCGGTAAAACAAAACACCGTGTCATCCGCTCTATTTCTTTGGTTGATTTGCTTTCGCCCTCTCTTTCGGACTCGTTTATATTTCTAATGCTAACCCCGGCTTGTAGTTGTGCTCAAAGTTTATAAATTTTAGATTCCGCCTATTCACCCCCTCTAGGCGACTTTCACTAACAAAAAGGGAGGGACAATGATGCTGACACTTGAATAAGCCTTATCTCTGGCTAGAGGCAAACACCACACTATAAATCTCCGACCTTAAGCTAGCTAGTTCCCTCGCCACGCTCACCCTTCTTTCTCGCCTCCATTCAACCTCTAGCGCGTAAGCCACGACAAACGATTCGAGCAATGCTGCATTGGTTGCAAGACCAGGCACCGCCGCGGTCGTGGCCGCACAATGCCACCATCACCGAGTCTGACGGCTATGGGGGACAATAGGACCCTCAACGCGATTCCTTTCAAGAACGACGTCTTCTACGCTCGCTCCTTCACCAACAAGGGCAACATGCATGTGTGCGTGCAAGGGGCCGATAGCTCACTCATAGTTTCAACCTCATTAACCACCTCAGTCTATACCTAAAGGAAGGCACCATTGTCATCGACGCAAAGATAATGACAATAGTGAGAGCATCAACATGCTTGCGATTTCGTTTCTTGCCACATGTTGTTAAGGCATTATAGTTATAGAGATTGTGCTTGCGTTGTCTTATGCGTGCATGTGATGTGGTTTTGGTTGCATGTATGTGAGGCTACTTATCCTTTTCAACCTATAGTAGTTAAATTTGTGAGATTCTTCGTTGGGTTTAATGAGATGTCAACTTTATGTTTTGTTTCTATTTGCGATGTGTTACTGTGAAGATTTGCATACAGAGTATATGTGTCACTTCGGGATGCACAACTTACTCCTCAACAATATATTAGTTGTGACAAAGAATTTGTGATATATTGATGTTAATGTTATTATATACTGTTCATCTTCATATAATCATCGCTAATGTTTTATCGAATAATTTAGGATGCGTTTGGTTACAGTGAGAGGATGGGACGAGATGTGACGATCTCTCAAATAAGGTTGTTTGGTTCAAGGTCAAGGGTTGAGACAGAACTATCTTAGTGTTGTCCTCAGTTATCCCTCAAAATTGGAGGACCAAGAAAGGACTCTAGAGAACGTCCCTGTCCTAGCTGTCCCGCAACCAAACGCACCCGTTATATACTATCACATCACATGGACATATTTCAAAGTGGGCATATATCAAAGTGAGACGTCACCAAATCAGCGGAAGGAATAGACTAAAAAATCAATGGCGGCCCACTGAGCCCGCTGTAGTTTCAGCCAGTAGAAAACCGTGGCCGTGGAAGTTTCCGCTTTTCCTTCTTAAATAAAAAACGTAAACCACGACCACCCACGCTCTCTTCGGGTTCGGACCCGACCCCACGCGGTTCAACCGGTTTCTCTCCTTCTAGCACCTCCTCCACTGCCGAGTGCCGAGGCAAAACCCTAGCTCGCCTCCATGGATAGCCACGGCCACGTCTCTGGCGGCAAGCGCAAGGGCAAGCGCGCCCGCAAGCCGGAGCCGCCGGTACTCGCCTCTCCCGACAACAGCCACGACCACAAGCATCACGACACCGCACCATCCTCCTCGCCCCTCTCCACCGCCGCCGTCGCGGCGTCAGACTCCCCGGACCCCGAGCCGGCGTCATCCTCCCCAGCTTCCCGCCGCCGGGGCCGCAAGTCCCGCCGCATCCGCAACGGGACCCACTCCGAGGTCGATGCCGCCCTCTCACCCTCGCCTCCGCCGCGTCGGGGCGGGCCCAAGGGGGCGCCGAACGGTGCGGTGGACGTTGCGGAGCCGTCTCGGCGGGAGCTGGCGGTCAAGATGGTGGAGGTTCCCGCGGCGGTGGAGCCCCTGCGTTGGGACCAGGTGGTGAAGGTGGTGCCGTCGATGGACGCCGTGGTGAAGGTGTTCTGCGTCCACACGGAGCCCAACTTCTCCCTGCCGTGGCAGCGGAAGCGGCAGTACAGCTCGAGCAGCAGCGGGTTCATCATTGGGGGCCGTAGGGTGCTCACTAACGCCCACTCGGTTGAGCATTACACCCAGGTCAAGCTCAAGAAGCGTGGCTCGGACACCAAGTACCTTGCGACTGTCCTTGCCATAGGCACCGAGTGTGACATTGGTATGCTTCACTAGACTCACCTCATTTTAACCTGTGAAATATTGACATACCTTGTACTGTGAGCTAGTTGTAGTTGTACTTGCAATAAGCTAAACTTTGTATGCCTACTGCAGTCTGAGAGCTGTACATGCCACATTTTTTGGTCTTTGTTTATATAGAATTGGCCAAGCCTAAGTAGAACATATCACATCAAAAAGTGCATGTTAAAAAATAAAATAAAAATATTATAATAGTTCTGGCAGGATAAGAAGATTATAGAAAAAAACCACCAAAACTCGTATGCACTGCTATGCAGCTGTGTTATGCAACTAACTAGATTGGACCAAATGTTCAAGTAACACTTCATAAAAAAACCACAGCTTCCTCTGACAAATAGAGTCTCTAGAAGTGAATTTTCTTGTTTAATTTTAACCGCAAGGGAGCTTTCCGTTTTCAGCAATGTTGACCGTTGAGGATGATGAATTCTGGAAAGGCGTTTCACCTGTAGAGTTTGGGTCGCTGCCAGCACTTCAGGATGCCGTCACTGTTGTTGGTTACCCAATTGGAGGCGATACTATCTCGGTGACTAGTGGTGTAGTTTCTAGGATAGAAATACTTTCATATGTTCATGGTTCTACAGAGCTTCTTGGGTTACAGGTATTAACGTATTGTATTATATTCTGCATACTTTTACTTATAGATTTGCCTTTTATACGTTGAACTATGCCAATGTCACTTATGTAAACTTCTGTTGTCTGGATATTACTCATAAACAGATAGATGCAGCTATAAATTCAGGAAATTCAGGGGGGCCTGCTTTCAATGATAAGGGAAAATGTGTTGGTATAGCTTTCCAATCTCTTAAACATGAAGATGCAGAGAATATAGGCTATGTTATACCCACCCCAGTTATTAACCACTTCATTGAAGATTACAAAAAATCTGGAGAATACACAGGTATCTTCCTGTTCTATTTTTGCATACGATTTATTTGTCTTGAGATATGTATTAGACTATTAGTGGTGTATATGATGTGGCATGAATCTAATAAATGTTCGTCTGCATTGGAACATGTTAGATCTGTCTAAGTTTGTATCAGCTGGCATGACATTATGATTGTGAGGAGTGATGTTATACATTAGTCATTTTGAAGGAACAGAATAATCCTTTATGAAACATGAATCTCTAGAATTTTTGGGCTGTGCACACATTACAGAGAAATGGAACAGATATCTGCTTGAAAACTGTAACTTAACTCTGATTGCCATCTTGGGAAAAATATGGATTTAGTATTGTCAACTATATAGTGAACCGTAACCTGTTGAGGTGTGAAAAACTGATTTGAGTTTGATCATGAGACAAACTGCTAAATATTAATTTGATGTGAAGATCTGAGATGCTTCCCAGTGGTAAAGAACAAGGAGCAGCAAGCCTGTTAATTGGGCCCAGTCCAAGCCGCACCCCTATTTTTAATAAATATTAATCTGAATTTTGCCCACATGAGGAATTTAACCTATAAGCTACGCTAGTTAGGTGCCCGTACGTTGCTACAGTTTTCATTTATGCTTACATATAGAGTATAAGATACAAAAAGATGTGCATTCTGTTGGTTAGGTGCATGTGAATGTTGGTCTGGAGCCGACAACCATGGTTTGAATCCCTTTTATGCATAATTTTAGGTTTTTAACCATTTAAATTTTATAGAGTATAAAACACAAAAACATTTGTGTTCTGTTGGCTAGGTGGGTGTGAATGTGGGTCTAGAGCCAACAACTATGTTTCGAATTCCCATTTATAATTTTAGCTTTTTTACCATTTAAATGTGAATGAGAAGGCAGAGGTGAATGGAAGGGGTGGCACACAATGACAGTGACGACCGATGCTTTGTAGTAGTATAGATGGGTTGGTTGTTCTTCTTTTTGTCTTTTTTTTTCATGGGCGGCAATCCTTTTCTATATCAATAAATCATTGTTTCTTGATTTTTTTATTAACCTGAAATTGTACTATATAATCTGATGTGCACTCTAGTTACACCTATGGTCTTCTGAATCTGGTATGTAATTATCTTGTTTCATTTGCAGGTTTCCCTATACTTGGAATAGAATGGCAAAAAATGGAAAATCCTGATCTCCGCAAGGCAATGGGAATGAAAGCTAACCAAAAGGGTGTTCGGATACGAAGGGTTGAGCCAACTGCTCCTGAATCTGGATGTCTCGAACCTTCTGATATCATCCTTAGCTTTGATGGTATTGATATTGCCAATGATGGTACAGGTTAGCCCTTTCTTCACATGACTGGATATGCTAATTGTCACCTTTTTATATCTAATTTGTCTGCATTATCATAAGTGTTATATATCATATTACAAGTCTGTAGCTGGTACTCTTGCTGCTTCAGCGGCCTGTTTCGGCCTATTTTGGGCCTCTCTTCTTCGTAATATAATGATGTGCTCCTGCGCGTTCGAGAAAAAGAAAAAAACAAGTCTGTAGCTGTAATCTGTCATCACATATTCTGACATCTCAATATTTGACAAAATGGATGTATGGATGCACTATTGATGTGCATCGTTTCAGTTTTTTTCCACAATGGTAAAAACGAATTTCATTGCTGAGGAGCGAAATTATAAATCCGAAGTTCATAAGACATACAAACAGATCCTACCTAGGTATCCCCACAACTCTAATTGCCAAGGAATCAGACGCTGTGAGAACAAACCACCCAAGCTAAAGCCATAAATGGCTAGCCACAAAGTACTTCAACACGGTTAATCTGAGGATTATTACAAGGCCTAAGGCCTAGCATTCAGCATGCAGGCTGACAGCAGGGGTAAGCAAAAGCAGACTTGCTTCCAGAGGCTTTATCAAATGGTATTCTCCAGGGATCTTGGGTTCTGCCCCCTGCAGTTGCTGGTGGAAGTAGAATGCTGTCCTCTTTATGGTCTCAACACCTTGTGCCATCTGGGAGATGAACTCTTTGCACTGTTGATCTGACCAATAGTTAAGAAAAGAAAATCATACGCATGATTTCTGTTAGGAATTTGGTTCTCTTGGCTTCAAAACGAACATAGTTCCTTGTGCCCCACAGTGCTCAACATATAATAGGGCCTGTTTGGTAGGGTGGCCAGAATTTTGACTTGGCTAGACCTTGCAGATAGGCTGGTCGTGGACTGGCTGGATGTAGTCACTGTGGGCTGTTTGGTTGTACCTGGCCTGATGTGGTACAGTAACATAGCCACTGTTTGGTTTATCTGGTTATCTGGGTGGCTTAAGTTGATTTGTAATGTTTCTCTTCCTTAAAACATCAGTGAAGTAGCCTAAAGTGCACCAGAGATGAAAAAAGAAGGTAGTGGAAGAGTGCATAACACTTCAACGACAACATTCAGACAATTAATTACATCCCTTACATCAATTCGACAGAACAAGAATACATTTTTAGCGCCTTTATTTTTCCGCCACATTACACTGTCCACCAAACATTTAACTACACATTGCTTGAATAATAGCCACATCAAAGTATGGCTTCACTGAGGCTATAACTAATTGTCCTAATCCAGTTGTAAAACTAGATTGTAAGTAGTAGCTAATGATCACAACTTCAGGGAAGTTCAAATTTCAGCCGAGAAACAACTCAGTCAAACATTTGTCATCTGGTGGAGCAATGGAAAGCCACACCCAGTACAGAACCAACAAAACAACAATCTTTCGGTTCCTCCACACATAAACCATTGACTAATGAAAGCTCTGGTTGATGATCAATCACATAAAAACTCGATTCTATACTATATACTATGATAATCTATCAGAAGTACCAACATACAAGCAACAAAATACACCAAGAAAATCTTTTTGCTGCTTGGCAATCAACACCATCGAAATTCTAAAGTCTTCACTCAAACTAATACTGCAAATTAATACTGATTCCTATAAATAGTTATTGCATAGTAACTAGGCTAAAGCTCTATCGAATGCAAGCGCCAAATCCATGCAGGTGAAGGCCAATCCTTTTCCCCACTTACAACCATAGCCAAATGTGTGAGCAAAGCAATACCGGGAGAGCCGAGCCACCAGGAGGATGAATGGAGGGGAGGGGGAGGCAGAGTCAAGTGTCGCACCTGAGGGGGCTTCGATGTTGCCGACGACGGTGTCGAGGGGCTCACATCGGCGACAGAGAAGAACAAGGACATGAATGGACATGAGGGGTGTCGACGGACTCAGTCTCCCTTTCGGCTACAATGCCACTGGTGGTGGCGGCGTTTGGCATGGGCACACGGAGTGAGAAGATGCCGAAGGCGGGACGACAGAGACGAGGATCAGGGCCATGAGGGCGACGATGTAAGACGAGGTGCGCCCACCGCGGGTCGAGAAGACGCGTGGCGGGTGGATCCCCCGCATGAATGGCCACGACGGTCGGGTGCCAGAGTTTGACAACAGATAGTTGCCGGGAGCCTGGCTCCAGGGGAGCTCTCGACCCTAGCATTCTATTCTGGCCAGGCTATGGGGGTCGAGTTGCATTCATTGGGATAGGCTTGCGTTCCAGAGCAAGCAACCAAACACGACAACTTGTATAATTGTAGCCTACCTAGAGACCTGACCATGCTACCAAATAGCCCCTAAGCTTGTATACACTTGCTTTCCATGAGGTAGGTTCATCTTAATCTCAATCAATTATTGATCAAGACGGTTTGTGCTACAGTTAGTTCCAAAGGGGTAAGCAAACAACCTGTAAATGTATTTGGCCATTGTACATACAAAGAATTTAGATTTGAGCCCTTACCTTTTTGCCTTGGTGATGGATGAGGTCATAAGGGACATATAAGGGCATATCCCTTGGTGTATGTTTTTTTGTGGATGTTGTAGTCCTAGTTGGTGATGAGCCAGGTAGGAGTAATAAATAGGAAACTAGAGTTTTGGCGGGAGACTCTAGAGTTCAAAGGTTTTAGAATCGTTTGAACTAAAATCGAATATATCAGTTGTGACTTGACACTACTACACATGAGGAAAGAGATGTTGGTTTGGAAGATCAAGTAGTGCATAGGAAGGCTACCTTTCAGTATTTAGTATCAATGCTACAGAACAACATGGACATTGATGAAGATGTTAACCATAGAATTAAAGCATGGTGGATGAAGTGGCGTCAAGTATATGGCGTTCTATATGACATGAGAGTACCACATAAGCTAAAAGGCAAGTTTTATAGGACGACAATTAGACCTGCTATGTTGTATGGTGTAGAATGTTGGCCTACAAAAAAGATGACATGTTCAACATATAAGTGTTGCAAAAATGCGTAAGTTACATTGGATTTGTGGCCATACAAGAAGGGATCGAGTCCAGAGCGATGATATACGTGATAGGCTAGGGGAGCACCAATTGAAAAAAGCTTGTCGACACCGGTTGAGATGGTTTGCACATATCCAACAGGGACTTCTAGAGGCACTAGTGCGTAGTGGGATCCTAAGGCGCGATAGTAATGAGAAGAGTGGTAGGGAAAGGTTGTATTTGACATGGGAACATGTAGTAAAAGGGGACATAAAAAGGATGGAATATACCCAAAGGCTTAGCCTTTGCCTGAACCAGTGTTATTAAAACTATGTTTTAAACGTAGTTTAAACGTCAAAACTGTAATTAGAGGTTGGAACCGTGTTTTGGCGTTCTGAACTATAAAACATAGTGTTTCATCTATTTTAGACCATTAGCTACTTTTGGGCCTAGTCTGTTAGTTACTTTTGGGTCTAATCTGGCTCATGGGTGAAGTTTTGGTAAGCCACTAACCTCTATGTTTTGGTATTTAACTTCATGTTATTGTCTAAAATTATGATATATCGGTATTTTTCCTATGTTGTTTAAAACTACGTTTAAACGGTTTAAACGTTTAGAAGTCAAAAGTTCACCCATGAGTGTTTCAACATTTTATCGTTGTAATAATCTTGGCCTGAACTTGACTTGTGGCTTCTGTTGGGTTTCAACTCTAGCCTACCAACGTGCTTGGGACTAAAAGGCTTTGTTATTGTTGTTAGATATACAAAGAACATGACTAATGGTTTCTTCTTCTGTGCAAAAGACAAGACCCGTTTTCTTTCCAATTGTGTTTTGTGAGGTTGTCTTTGGTTAAAATGACATTTTGAACAAGAAGCCACATTGAAAATTTAAATTTAAGAGGGAGTTTAGCGTTGTAGATTAGCTTGAAATTTTATTCATATTCATTTCATGTAGCAATCTCCTAAAGGTAAGACACCAATTTCTGTTTTTAATCCAAGCATCTGAACAATTTTACTCATTACTTTTTCGTGAAAAAGGGAGAATTTATTCTTCAGGCCTTCAGGGACACCTTTCTACATAATTTGTCGAGCTAAAACTCAGTGTCTATCATTCCCCACAATCATAGACCTCCCACCCAGATAAACATGTTTTATCTTGATTAAATCAATCCACAGGGGGATTGGGATTTTATGTTTTAGCTGAGTAGTGTGCCCATCTCCCATGCAGTTTTCTTTACAATTTGTTGACTTCGACACTGAGGGTCACCGTAGTCATAACTATTTGAATCCAATCACAGCATTTCTTGTTAAGGCATTCAAACAAAAAAATCTCAATTATCTTGTCGTAGGCCTTCTTGAAGTTTACCTTTAGGACTAGACCATCTCTCTTCTTAATTCTAGTGTCATGGAGTATTTCGTGCAAAGCCATTACCCTATGCATCATTTCAATTATTTTAAAAGCTTCTGAGTACGTTTTAGGTGCTTTTTCACATTTCTCTTAAGAGGTGGTTTGCATTGAATATTTTCTTGGGACAAGGGAACTTCACTTAACAATGTTGGAATTTGTAAATTTGGTGCTTTCTCATCCAGTTGAAACTTACCTTTTCATGCTACTCAGTTATACCCAGTGAGGAAAATTGATTTGATCTCTTGCTCTCTCACTGCTTGGTCATCCAGTTCCTTTTAGGCATGGTGAACGCATTGGATTTACCTACCTTGTTTCTCAAAAGTACACTGGTGAGAAGGCACGCGTGAAAGTACTTCGCAACTCAAAAATCCATGAATTTAACATAAAGCTAGCAACCCACAAAAGACTCATTCCAGCTCATATCAAGGGAAGGCCGCCGTCATATTACATTGTTGCTGGCTTTGTTTTTATGGCTGTGTCTGTTCCATATCTTCGATCTGAGGTATGTTTTTTTTTTCTTTTCCTCTGTTGTTTAGGCTTAGGTATAAAATAATCAAGACAGTAAATCTTCCCATGTCTGTTTTGTTGCTTGCTCACTTCTGACTTTGTCGTAATCCTGGAAGTCTTCATGTCGACTTCCAGTATCATGTGCATTTTTTATTATCTCAATGATATTTAAAAGACAACTCAATAGCTGCTACAGAAGCCATCTATAGCCGTTCACTTTAAGGGGCAGTTATTTTTATATTGCACTTTTAAGTTCTTTTCTATCCTGGAGATTCTCTATTTGTGAAGCAGCTGTCTGCATCATGCCAAACTTATTCAATTCGTTTATCATGGAGTAGCCAATTCCTGTTCTGTTTTTCATAGCTTGGTATCATGCTTGGGCAATATGCTGATCCATTGGGAATTGCTGCAGTTTCATTTATCAATTTAGTTTTGCGGTGTATAGAATTTGTCCTATTGAGTATTGAGTTATTGACTAACTAGAGTGCTTTCTGTCAGTATGGAAAAGAATATGAATACGATGCCCCCGTGAAGTTGTTGGACAAGCATTTGCATGCAATGGCACAATCATCTGATGAGCAGCTTGTGGTGGTGTCACAGGTCTCTTTTTCTATATGATGGGTCACGAAAACTTCAAGTTACATAGACACATCTGAGCATCTCTATTTGCTCTGTAGCTTATTGTGCAATTAACACTAATTTTATTTCTTCATGAATCTTCAGGTGCTTGTGGCTGATATAAACATTGGTTACGAAGATATAGTCAACATTCAGGTAATAATAGCTTCTATAATAGAACTTAAGTCATAGTAAAACAAGATGCCATACCGAACTGTTCCATCTGCATTGCATGGTTATCCTCGCACCAATGTTTACAAATCGTATAGTCTAAGCTAGTCGCCATGGGACCGACCAGGCGATTAATCGCGATTAATTGTTGAGCAGTCCAATTAGTCAATCCTAGTTGTCCATATAGTCGTTCTATATATCAGGACATATACGTACTATATCTATACTAATATATACTCTACAATGTACATAATAAAACAAGCACCAAGACTACATCATTGTTTAACTGGTGACTTGTGAGAGTTGTTTTCTGCACTATCCAGAACTCCTTATTCCTGTCCCAAACTCCATTTCCTTGCTGATTTGCTGCTAAAATACTAAGGAAGACCATAATTATCAACATTAATGTAGTCAGTAGTCTTGATCTTGACTAACTTATAATTATAAGTACTACTCCATTAGGGAATAACTAGCATCTAGCAGACCGTAGCAGCCACACAGCTAGTATATTACATAACCAAACGAGTTCAGTACTACATTAGCCACCTACATAAGTTCATGTGTTCAACATGAACATTGACATTCAATAGTCCAACACAAATAGGCAACTAGCCATCTAATTAAGCAAATCATCATTCAAACGGAAGCCTCCATGTCCATCTCCAGTTCTTGTTGGTGCAGATCCACCAGCAGTATGAATAGATTCTTCATGCTCAACGCCTCAACCATTGTTGTTGCTTAATCAGATTCTCCATGCTGATCTTGGTCTTCATCGTCATCTTCTTCATCAATATCTTGAGCCACTGTCATCCTTGGGTGCTTCCTGTTCCTAGCATAAGTATGCCTCACAGGAGCGGCAACAGTAGCATGAGCAGCAGCAACCCTAGGCAAGTTACGTCCCTCTAGACCCTGTGTTGCACCAATAGCATCATTCACAAGAGCCCAAGTCATAGCATTGCCATCACCTTCTTGAACTAGTTCACAATTTTCATCAACACATTCATTTTCCCAATGAAATTCTTCAAGCAAGAGTGGATTACATTTCTTTTCTTTGAAACCCAGCTCTCTAGTTTTTTAACTCTGTTTCCCATCTTCCGGTTGTAGCTGACATATACCAACTTATTTAACCTTTGGTGCTCTAACCGGTTTCTCTTTTTTGCATGGACCTACACAAAATGCAATGCAGAATCACATACCATGCAAGGGATATTGCTACCAAAGTGCAATTACTTAGCGGTATTACTTACATGAGAAAATTTACTCCAATTACGCTTGCATCCAGATGCAGCGCAACAAAGGCTAACAATTCATTATGCTAAACATTGGAGTTCATATGTCAGGCCACGTATGCACCTCACCAAAGAACTGTGATTTACATTCCAGACATACAGTCGTGGAGAGGTGGACAATTCACTTATATTATATTCTAACATTCATTGCTTTGAGAAAAAAAAGGGGAAGGAGATAATACAGAACTTACTATGATTTTTCCTATCTGTGTCTCTTGTTGCTCCTTGCTTTGAGAAGGATTTGCCTTCAGCCCTCTCAGTCGTGGGCTTGTTTAGTTATCTTGTTCTGCTCCCATCATCACTCACCATCTTTCACATAACTTCATTAAACATGATTCTCAGCTTTGTAGCTTGTCTTCTATCTTGTTCACTTAAGGCAAAGTACTTGCTTGGATTCAAGAATAGGGCTGCTCCATACAGCTTTTGCTCCATTTGGTTTTCCAATCTCTTCTCATAGTATTCTAGTACTTCTTTTAAATGAACTTGATTTGTCTTTCAAAGAATCCTTAATGACAGTCTTCGTAACATCCATGGCTGCCATAACCTCAAGAGCTGCTTGTGCCTAATTTCCATCTGCTATCCTTGGAGCATCAAGAAGTGGTTGTGAAGCTCTTAGGCAATATTCCACTTTATTCCAAAATGGCATTGAAACAACAATGTTCTCAACTTGCCGGCCTTTATGAGAGGTAGATAAGCTGGTAGCATGCCATTCATCACCAACGAATAAATTTCTCAATCCATTCCTGTGATTACGCATGCTTGTCAATGTGATAAATGAAGTAGCAGAGCGAGTAACAGCTGACTTCACAAGATCTCCATCTTGTCGCTCATTAGATCAAGAACCTTCCCATGCTTGTAGACGAATCCACACACCTTTGCCTTGTTGATGCAAGTGTTGAATTCTTTGATCTTCCCAATGTCCAACATCACATCTAAGCAATGAGCAGCACAAGGTGTCTTGTGTCTAAATGTTGGATCCTCTCCATTAGAAGCATCTCTGCTGCCTTGAAGTTGGCTCCATTGTCAGTGACAATCTGCACCACATGTTCCTTCCCAACCTTATCAATTTGCTTCTCCAACATGTCACCCAACATATTTTCATTTTCTATCTCACTTGAAGCATCAACAGACCCTAGGAAGAATGTCCCTGCTGGACTGTTAGCAAGGAAATTGATAAGATGGCGGTGGCTTGTGTCAGTCCATTCATCAGATATTATGGTGCAGCTATATTCCTTCCAAGCCTCCTCATGCTTATTCTCATCACTGATGTTCTGTTCACAGCTCTTTCAAGCAGCAGAGTCCTAATATCATGATATGGCGGTGAGCGGTACTATGTGACAAAGAGGGTATCACAGAAGCTAAAAGACAAGTTTTATAGGACGAGATTAGACCTGCTATGTTGTATGGTATAGAGTGTTGGCCTACAAAAGACGTCATATTCAGTAGATAAGTGTTGCGGGAATGCGAAGATTACGTTGGATTTGTGGCCATACAAGAAGGGATCGAGTCTAGAACGATGACATACGTAATAGGCTAGGAGTAGTGCCAATGAAGAAAAAACTTGTCCAACATCGATTGAGATGGCTTGGATTGTAGTGGGATCCTAAGACGCGATAGTAATGGGAAGAGAGGCATGCAAAGGGCGAAGTTGATATGTGAAGAGGCAGTAAAAGGATGCTTGAAATGATGAAATATACCCAAAGATTTAGCATTGAATATTGTGAAAGAAAAAACAACTATCCACGTGCTTGAACCTTGATTTGTGGCTTCTGTTGGCCTTCGACTCTAACCTACTCTAACGTGCTTGGGACTAGAGGTCTTTGTTGTTGTTATTGATGATGATGGTGAGCGGTACCCAGGACCGTATTGCCCAATTGACTTAAGCATAACTTCCTAGCTTCTTGAGGTAATCACATTCAATGGTATGCTTTTCTCATAAAAGATATCAGCAATATGGTAGTCAACAATTAGTTTGGCCCCCTTTGTGGTTGTGCAGTGCTGAAGTGTAGGTTGAGGAGTCTTGGACTTATGCCTCTCTGCTGCTACTTCCTCTGGTGACTTGCAAAGCATGGAAGTCACTTTTTTTTTCTTTAATACGTAGAACTGCACATTTTTGTATTAATAAGAAAGAGAAGGGGAGAAAAAAATCCCCAAAATACAAACAATTCCTGAAAGAACACCAAGAACAAGGGAGAGCAGACTCTGACCACACCACCTACCACTAGCAAGGGAGAGCAGGCTCCGCCACCACCTACCACTAGGCCAGCAGCTCGTCCATATGGAAGAAACCAGATAGCTTTATCACCAGCCAGAGACCAACACAAAGCCTCCTCTCTAGCCGCCCGAAGAGCAGCAGCTAAACTAGGATTACAATTATCAAAGACACTTATTCCTATGCTTCTAAATAGACCAAGCACCTAAGATCACCAACGAATTGAATCCCCTTTTCAAATGATTAGCCACCTTGGAAGAGCAGATCCGCCACCAATACTAAAAAAAGACATCATCAACCGTCGGGCACAACATCTGCAGTCCTCCAATCTTTAAAAGTTGAAACCAGAACTGTTTAGAAAACACACAGGAGACCAACAAATGATTAATGGACTCATCATCTTGACCACAGAGCATGAAACTATCTTGCACCTCTTATGTACGTGCAGTTTTGCTAGACAATTTTGGCAATGCTATCTTTTCATCTTTGAGGATGGGCCATCTCACATCTGATAGAGATGTGGGCTCTTTTGCTGAGTGGTGGGGCAAGGTGCATAGGAGAGTGCACAAACAAATCAGAAAAGGTATTCATAGTATCATTATTCTGAGAGCCTGGTGCTTATGGCTCCATCACAACAGGGCTGTTTTTGATGGAACAAGTCCTTCCTTGAGCACTATTCAAAGACTGTTTATGGATGAAGTGGAGTGTTGGAGACTTGGGAGTAGGGCTGGTGCAAAGCAACTTGAAAGCCTTGGTCTCCCAGCTGCCTTTTATAGGGTCAGGACTATTTCTAGCGCTTAATGCTGTGACAGCTGAGGTCATCCTATTACAGCACGAGATAAGGATAAAGTTTTCCCTGTTTGTATTAGGGTTCTAGTCTTTTTTTTTATTCCTGTGTTCTTTTGCCTTGTTCGGGCATTGTATTGTGGTCCACTTCGGACCTTTCTCTCTTAATATAATGATGCGCAGCTCTCCTGCCCGTTCGAGAAAAAAAATCTTGATCACAAAGCGGACAACAATCTAGGTGATCCAATCCACGTTTCGCAGGCCTATCAGCAGTCCAACATCTATCATGCTCCACAAGCTAGATAAAGAATTTGCATTTCCGGGGAGCCCAAGATTTCCGCACCCTCTCTGTCGGTTCAAACCCAATTGACCCATGAAAAAGAACCTTGTACGCGGAGCTAGCTGAGTAATCTCCAGAAGCACAAAATTTCCAAATATGACGGTCTGAAATACTGGGCTGAATCTCCATATCTTCCAAAACCTCACAGAGATCCATAAGCTCACCAATAACTGTAACAGAGATTTCCATGGAGATCGGCCATCCAGCGGAAGTTGGGCAAGGCATCTTTGACCAGCCTCTTGTTAGCAAGGCGAATGGGCACCAAATCAGCCACTGATGGAGCTAAGGGTATGTTTGGTTTGACTTTTGGCTTTGGTTTTTGTCCCCTAAAAGCCAAAAGTCAAACCAAAGGGCTAGATCAAGGAAGCAACTTTTTCTAAAAGCCGACTTTCTCGCAGTGCAAAAATGAAAGCACCACTGGACCTGCTTTTAGTGACTTTTAGATGGAACTGTGAAAACGTATATCGAATAACTTTTAACGATTTTTAGTGGTTTCGACCAAACGGTTTTTAGTTTTTTAACAGCTCACAGCCCACAACAGCTTTTCCCACAGCTCACAGCCCACAACAGCTTTTTTCACAGCCACAGCCCAACCAAACAGACCCTAAGTCTTTAATACACCTACCATCCAGCCACCTGTCCTTCCAAAAAAGGGTATTGGCCCCATCCCCAATCTTTGTAAGAACAGCTGCAGCAAACAATTTCTGCACTACAACACACTTTAATTGAGAACTCCGACCAAGGCTTTAAATGATCAGTTTTTTGTAGCCACGGCCATTGAACCCGCAAGGCCCAACCAAGGTTCCAGAGATCACTAATCCCTAGACCACCCATCTCTTTTGGCTGGGTGACATTAGACCATGCCAAGAGACAATGACCACCCTTCCCTTCTTTTCTACCTCGCCACAAAAAATTCCTTCGAATTCTATCAATTGCTTTGATGACCCAAGCCGGAAGATCCAAAGCCATGGATGGCTCTACCAGCCCGAGACATAAGTCCGCTTTCCATCCCGGCAATAGAATGGCTACCCGATCAACAATGGCCTGAAATTGGTGCCTTGGAAGCTTCCGGAGTGAAAGAGGCAATCCGAGATACTTACACGGAAAATCTGAAATGGGACAGGGAAGAAGCTCTTGAAGACAATTAAGCTCCTCATCGCCCCTCTGCTTGTATCTCCCACCTGCATGGAAGTCGCTGACCAGGACTGTTTTTGAGTTTGTGGTTTTGCTGCAGCAGAAACAGTGAAAGAAGTGATGGCAGCCTGAACAATCTTCTTTGTTTGCTTAACTTTTGTTCCAGAACTTGGTACTGCTACAGGCCTACAGCTGCAGGTTCTTCTGCAACATCTTGTTTCTGTTCATTTGCATCTCTTTCACCTTCTTCAGGCATCTCCACAAGAACAGTCGTTGAATTATTTTTCAAGTAAGCATCCATCTCCCTCCTAACTAATTCTGGTGCATTAGGGCATTTCACTGCATCTCCATACCCCCTAGCAAGGTGCTGCTTGAATCTTTTTTTTATGCTGGAAGGGACTATCTTCTTGCAAAATATGTAATGCGCAAAGTACTTGGAAGTATCAAGTATCTGGCCACCGCCCATACTTCCATCGTGGCCTCCTGGGTCTTGTGATTTGGCCTTCCTCTTGATGTCAACAGCTTGGGCAGCAAGATCTGGAGATAGTTCTGCTAGTCCTTTCCACTAGGGAAGGAATATCTAGAGTAGCTGAGGAAGCTGTGGCAGCAGGATATGACCCAACTGATGAATGTGAAGCACTTTCTTCAAGGTCAGGCGCATGCATGATCATCACTACCAGTGCCTATATGAAGTCTAATATGGTTATATAAGCTTTCTTAGTGCTGTTTGTGATCCTTAACGACATGAACCTAAATCAATATTTTGGAACTGGAGGGATTATATTTCAGCAGTGACACCAGTGCCTATATGAAGTTTAGTATGGTTATATAAACATTCTTGGTGCCGTTTGAATGATATGAAGCTAAACCAATATTTTCTGTTGCCCTTTTAAATATACAATCATTTTTTGTGTGTGTATAGGTTCTTGCCTTCAATGGCACACCGGTTAAAAATTTGAAGCACCTAGCGACCATGGTGGAAGAGTGCAATGAAGCATTCTTGAAGTTTGATCTGGACTTCGATCAGGTATCTGTCGCGCAAGCGAAAGCTAGTTATGTTTGCCTCCTGATCCATTGTCAAATTTGACGTTCTTACTGTTTATCGGTTCTACTTGTTATCATCTGACAGGTGGTTGTCCTGGAGACGAAAACTGCAAAGGCTGCAACTCAAGATATTCTGACAACACATTGTATACCTTCGGCTGCCTCAGAAGAGCTGAAGAGCTGAGGAAAGCTAGGTGTTGGCTGTCGGCTGGTACTGCCAAAGATCCTAGTGCCCTTCTGGAACTAGGACGGTTGATTTTATTGACAAATACATCTCCTCTTCCGCGAGAAGTGCTGAAAGAGTTCCATTGCAGGTGAGATTCTGCATGTCGAAGAGTGGAAGCCGGAATGTAACCTAGTTGCACCAAAGAGTGCCTAGCAAGTATCACATACACACAAAAGGCATATTGATGACTGAATGTCGCATTGAGCCACCCGGGTCAGTAGTAGGATAGGTAAAAAACAAAACAAAGTTTTGCCCATATTCCATTAATCGAGTTGACATCAAGGAAATCATCATGAGTAACTTTGCGTATCCCTATTTGCCATGATTGGTCTGATGACACTTATGCTTTAGACGTCTGTGGTCCGGTTGCCAAGAGCATGCCACTATGTTGTGGAGTACTCTAGTTCATCGAAGAAAACAATCGTATCTGGATGGCTTTTGCACCAGGTTTCTGTGTCATTCTGCGTTCTCGGTTTCTTGATGATCAGTTGTTATGATGTCAATTGCATTCATTGGGAGACCTGGCTTCGATATTACGGTATAAGTAGATTTACTTGGTCCTGCACGCGCCTCTTTTGCTGTTGGTGTTGTATCCCCTCGTTTGGCATGACCCTGGTTGGTCGCACTTGTGATTACCGTGGCATAACAACGGGCGTTGACAGGACAAAATGCTTGGGATCCACGTGGCCTGTGCTTGCTTTATCATTGGTATTTGGCCGTTGCTCTCGCTCAAACTGGCAATGTAGCAGATACAGGAAGAGAACATATGAAAGTTTAGTGCATATGATGCATATATTAAATCATCATTATTTATTTTAGATCTAATGTCTCTTGTTGATCATTACAATTTATAAATAACATCTTCCACCACTATATCCCACCACGTCGGAGGACGTCTTTAACAAAATACACAAACAACTAGAGATATTAGATCTAAAATGAGTGATGCTGATTTAATATGTACATCATGTGCACAAAACTTCCATGTGCACAAGATATGTGCCACATTTTAATTAATGTTAGTTGTTTGAATTGAATAAATAATCTTAGACGGAAAAGTTAGGTAAAATATATGGTAAGTTAGGTAGTGAACCAAACATGACTATAGCATGCGAGCTCTTTTGAAAAGGGCAAAGCTAATTAATTAGGATCACCTATCAAATATAACATGTTTTAATATCTACTTATGCTGTGTATATATACTAACTCTATTCTTAAATATTTGACGCTGCACAGTTTATTTTAAACTAAAAGACGTCATATACAAAACAAAAAAGTATTAGTTATTTTAAATCTAAATAGACACTTCACTATCTAAACACTTTTAAGTGTCACATCGCCTCCTCTGGTAGCCGCGTAACACACCACCCCAGCCACCACTAGTGGAGGCAATACTTGCAATGCCTATGTTAGATGTATTGCTTACATATTAGAACTTATTCGGTTATTCTTAATACATATGGATTTGATAAGATTAAAAAAAATTAAGAGCTCGTTCGTTTCTGCTAGAACAGACCAGGATTAATTCTAAATCTCCAAAACTTATAGTAATTATTAAAGTAATCCAAGCCAGATTTATTACACCTCTTCATTCTATGCGAAACGAACGGGCCCTAAGAAGAAATTTGACTTGTTTAGGATTCAAATCCATTCAATCACACTCAATCCACATGAATTGAGAGCTAATCGAACAAGCCCTTAATGTATTGTGTAATTGTCTATGTATTAGGTCTAGACCCACTTACCACTATTATTAATACTGTTACAATATGTGTGTTCAATCCCCTCCATGGGGTGCGACAGTTTCTCCCCAAGGGACGCACCCCTTGGGGAGGCACTGGTTCGCTTGTATATAAGCATTGTCTTCCCTGGAATAAAGAGATCGGCTGTCATTTCTCTGTCCCTCTGTTCACTTGTTTGCCACCGAGTTACAACACGTTATCAGCACTTTGCCTACCGCCGAAGTCTAATCGGCCATTGCGTTGAAGAAGGGCGAGCGCCCACTTACTGCAGATGTCCCCCGATGAAGAAGCAATGCAAGATGATCCATTGGATAGGGTAACAATATTCTGATTCTACCTTCCATGGATCTTGATTCATTTTGCATGCTTCCTGGACTTCTCCATGCAACCGCTGCATGACCGCCGTGGTGATTGCCGCATGATGTGACATGCTCTCACGTTGGACATGCATACCACGAGTGGATCTTTGGGTGATTGGCGACATCGCAGGGAGCATCATAGCGACTAACCGCGCCAAGATCCGGATCCCACGCCGAGGCCGCCTGCCGTCGAGCTGAGGCTGCGGTCGCGCCCGCGCTCGCGCGTACCATGGCCGGGCGGCCGCGCCCGCGCTGCGCCGTGCGCAGGGGCCGGACCGCCACACCCGCTCCCGCACCGGGGTCGGGGCTGGATCCGCAGCACCAGAGTCGTGGCTGGGGCCGGGGACGCCGCACCTGCGCTGTCGAAGGGCTGCGCCCGTGCACCCGAGGGGCCTCGCCTGCTGCCGAGGCCGGGGGCCGCGCGCCGGCCAGGCCACGTCCTTGCCGCGGCTATGGCTGCGCCTTGACCGCGCCGGGCAGCACGCAGGGCCGCTGCCGCACCGGGACGCCTGTGCCGCCGTGAGTGCCACGGGCCCACGCCAGTCTGCACCGAGCCGCCGAGGGGCCGGAGGGCCACGCACCACCGCCGGAGGCTCGCCCGCGCGCACCGAGGGGCTTCACCGCCCACACTGCCGCGGGGGGACGCTGGCTGAGTGCCGCGCGCGAGGCTGTGCCCACGCCGCCGAGCCGCGGCCGCGCCATCGGCTGTGCGCCCGCGCGAGGGCCGCGCTCATGTGCCGGGCCGCCGGCCTACGCCGTGCCGCTGGGGTCGCTCCGGTGCCCACCGGCTGAGCCTGCGTGCCTGCCGGTGAGGCTTGGGCTTGGGGCCGTGCGCCGCCGCCGGGGAAGGAGCCGGAGCAGCGCCGCGGGGGCCGCGACAGCGACGAGTCTGGCCGCGCGCTGACGCCACGCCTGGCCGAAGCGCACCGACGTGAGGCCGCGCCGTCATGGCCTTGGGCGCCGCTGCCAGGAAGAAATGACGATCGGTTAGGGTTCCAACCCTAACCGTTTGTTCATATGGACTCCCCTAAATGGGCCTCATGGACCACCTTGGTTTGGCTGGGCAGATTAGGCAAATGTTTTATCATTTTAATTGCTATTTTCTGCAATTACAGACCATGTGTCTATTTGTATCACAATTACCATCAGTATTGAGTATCTAAATTTGAATAATTAGACTCCTGATAATACATGTAATTGTATACATTTGTCTGTTTTTATTATAAAATTACAGACTTATTCGTGAATTATATTTTTTTTGTATTTATAATTCACAAATATCTATGTGCTTTTATTTTGCATTCTTTTATGTTTGCATGGAAAATATAGCACATAATTAAGTCAAAACTTAATGGTCATCATACAAAACAAGGTTACTTTTTGGGAAAAGCATAGGATGATGGAGTCCTAAGCACTGGAATTTAGTAGCCCAGGGACCGTGCTTTAGGCCGTATTTGAAATGCCTATCACTATGAGGTCTACATCTTTCGAGATGATTACCTATACGTGCTACCCAAAAAGATCACGGACCATGCAGACGTCGCGGGCTATGGAGCCAGGCTAGACGCTGCAGTCATGATGACAACTAAAAGAATTCTTTTAATTAAGTACTACTTAATTAAACGAAGAATTCTTGCAAAATGTGATACATATATTCAACTTGGGATTATTCAACACATGATGGAGATCTAGGCTTTGGTTGCAATAAGTTCCTGGAATTTATTTGCCCTGAGACCAAGCTTTTAGACAGCAAAATGTTATTTGCCCATCAGTAAGAGGTCTACATCATATAGTTATGATGATTACCTATGTGTTCTCCCAAGTAGATATATTGGAGATGTGATGTTGGTTATTCACCTTTATGGTGATTACCATTTTATTTTTGAAATTTTGGTCAAGCACAGGGTAGTGGAGCCCTAAGCATTGGCTGCGGTATGTTATTTGAATATATCAGCCTAGAGACCATGCTTTTAGGCAGCAAAAGTTTTGCCCACTACTGGGAGATCTACTCCATTGTTTCATTACATGGAGATTATCTACGTTGTGTACACCAATTTTCAAAAATCTTTGGTACACTTTATGTGATACCTGGAATTCTCCAACATATAAAAATATGATATATTTTGCGGCAAAGTTGCAACAGCAAACAAAAATGTTAAGCCATTTGGAGGATAATTATTTAATAGAGTTTGATGAACTCGCATAATGGGCTTAATTATCCTCAATGTTCATTGAATATGTTCATTTGATATCAAGATCATTTTTGAATAATATGGGAATTCAATTCTTCACTTTGGAGGAAGTGTGATGCTCTCTTTATCTTATAGTTCTTATGAAAGAACTTATGTGCTTTTGCGGCTTGATATGCAAGCGCAAAATGAATAGCAAAGAAATCATAAGACATGTGGCCTTATGAGTATGTGTCTACATTATGTTGTAGACTAACACTTTGTATTCAAATATTTTTGCTTGAAAGCAAATATATAAGCACATTAAAAAGGGAAGGGCAATGAGTATGACAAACTCTTTTGTCATTACACTATTCGTGGTATAGTGTTGTATGCCTAAGCATCTAATCATGTATATAAAATCCCAATAGATGCATACTACTCATGAAAGCTAAGATATGAAGTGTACTTCAATCTTCCATCTGATATGATAACAGTGGTTAGTTGTGTAATTCATGATTTGGACTAATCATGTAACAACACTTCTTTTTCTAAGAGAAGACCACTTTGTTAGATGATTTGCTTTTGAGTAATATTTAAATGATGCATGAGATTTGGTATAATCTCATAACTGATGTTGTGATAGGTTCAACTCATGCAGTGTGAGTTGAACACACTCATGTGATTTGAGTGTAAAAACTCATATGAATTTGAGTTAAACAAACTCATCGATTGGAGTTGATCACTCATGTGATTTGAGTTGAACAAACTCATCGATTAGAGTTGAACCAACTCATCAAGGGAGTTGAAGACTCATTGATTTGAGTTGTGCAAACTTGTACAGGGATTCTTCCAATTGAGGAAGAAACATGCAATGTGGAGAAAAAATTGAGCCACAAACTCTATAAGTGGGGAAACAAAATATTCTCATATTTCTTTGAAAAGAGGAAATAATATTTTGAAAATCGCTTCGCGCGATATCATGATATGTTAATATCTAGTCCCCTTTTGGTAATGGAAGTATCAAGGATGTGTTGATATATCCTATTTCATCTTACCAAATTATAGAGATATCCATAAAATTACTATCATGTGGAAACACAAGGTGATAGTGATGGATATTGCATATGTTTCTCAGAAACATTTCTTATGGACTGTATTCTACATACATCCTCCCATACAAAGTGTTGCATATGTTATAACTTTTCATGTGATGATACTTACCAGGCTGGGTAAGACTGAATTGGTAATTCCATTATTGGGATGAAATGAAAAGTTGTGGACAATTCTGTTGGTCATGTTTTTCCCATAAGATGGATACTGGATTAGTATCATCAGGAATGAGATTTTAAATCCCTCTTATCTTAAAATCTGATCTGAATTGGTTAAGTTCTTTGAATTGTTTGAAAAGAACGAGTGTGGTCCATTACAAAGATGGTATGGACATTGAAGGCTTTATATGGTTCTTTGGTGCATCTATATGATGACCTCAAGTGTGTCCTTCGGACAACACATGACCATTAAGTAATAATGTCTCAAGCTTGAGCACATTAGCCTCCACACTACTGAATTTACCAAATGTGCTTACAATGATGATTGTTTGTCTTGGTATTCAGAATAATATCCATAAAGGATATGATGAATCTGTGATAGATTCGAAAATTTCAGATCATTAATGACCATCAGTAATGAATTGTCATTTCCAACTAGTTATGGTTGGCGTCAGGCAGTTCTGCATGCTCCTGACTTGTGATTAACTGCACGTACTGCATGTACAAGTTCCCCTATGGTTTTTAGTACGTGGGAATCCATAAAAGATTTCCCATGCGTACATTGGGTATGTTCTCAATCTCACCACCGCAGTGTACATATATGGGCACACAGAAAGCTGGGGATCTATGTGAGAATTTATTCTTCGTCGATCATTAAGTTTTAGAATCTCTTCATGAGAATCTATTTATGGCCCGTACGCTTGCTTGAATCATGAGCTTTTACAGGCATTAGGGGGAGATTTCGAGTACCAAAAAGAATGCCAGGAAATTATAATGAATACAGAAAGCATTTAGGCTCAGGATCACGTACTAAAACTGAACCTCTGGGTTCGAATGATTTGCAAGAAGTTGCAAATTAACTGCCATGTGCATTTACTATGAGGTGTCACTCAAATTAATCCTATGTGGAAGTGCCAGAAAGAGTGGTTAAATGGAACACCACTCAACTCCCTATTACAATGATGTTGTAAATAAGAGGGGGAGAAGTATGGTCATAAACTCTAGGATTGAGATGCTTGCAAGCAGCTGAAGGCTAGACCTTCTGAGATAGTAAATGCAGACCAACTATTCGTTGGTAACCAACCTAACGTTGGTGGACACCTAAAGGATATTGATTATCCTGTGAATGGAGGACATTCACAACCTAGCTCAGTGCGCACTGATGAGGCTAGGTTATCGGAAGCCCTTGATTCTCGTTTTGGGATTTCACGAGGAATCATAAGGGTACATAAAAAATGACTTTATGTCAATTGGAGAATTGTGTTATTTAAAAGCTACAAGTGTCGACACATACATCTCAGCAATTGTATATGCACTCCAAGTGATCCAAAAGACTATGACCATAGCAGAGCACGAGCATGATCAAACTGGATCTTGTTGAGTCATTACAATGTTGCAGAGATAGCCTTGCTCACCGGAAAGAAGTGTTAACTTATTTTCACTTCAAGGTATCTTACTGTGGATACAAGTTTGTTTTCATGGACTTGGAAACAACGAGGTGGTGAGAAAGCATGGCTAGTAGCAACTGGGTTTATACGCAAACCCAAGCATTATTTTAATGCTATAAATTCTCCTCTACTTTGAGTAGTTAAATTCCGATACAATAATATAGGCAGTAAATCATCTACCTTTGTAGTTGGTAGATGTAGTGACAACATATGCTTATGTGGTCACTGGATTATGGTATTTGTGAAGTCTTGAAGGATTCCAAATACATAATCATCAATTACAAATTTGTGATGCTCGGAAAGTCTTTGTGACTTAGAGCATCCAGGTCAAATATGGTACATTTGACCTAGTGAATCCTTCCTTATGAAGGGATACATGAAGAATGATATGTTTAGTGTAAATATGTGCATCATATTTCTAAACATACATTACTTATCGACAGAGTTCAAGATAGATGATATGAATTGTAAGAGATTTTCAATTCAAAGTAAACTATCTTGAGTATCTTAGATACAAAGTTGTCTATATCCAACATATATTGAAGAAATTCAATATGAGAGAATCATTGTTATTTGATTCTTTCCGATCATGAGATGTGCTATTGTATCTTGCAAGAGCATCCGACCGGATATTGTTTTGCAATGATTTGCTAGCTAACAGCACATGAGATCGAGTTATGTTCTCTATGAGTACTCATGATCTGGTTACAGTTGGATATACTGATCTTGGATATCTATAAAGATCCCCAGGTACAAGATCAATGACATACTTCTGGTAAGTTGGACCTACTGTTTGATAAATGTTGATCAACAGAGATTAATGGTCACTTACACTAATCATTCTATAGTACACTTCGTGGGATTGTACAGAATGATATACTACATACAGAGGGTATGTGGTGGTCATGACTTTATATCATTGACCTTATTATCTATGGAGATAATATTACTTTGTGTTGTTTAGATGAAAAACAAGTTACGAACTAAGTCTCTACCTTACTCCACATTTTAAATGTGTTTGAGAATAGGTATGGGATGACTTAGTGTTTTGTAAAGATCAGGGGGAGTTTCCTCTTGATCTGAAGAACTTGTTTCTGCATCATGTTGTACTCTTTTCTTTGCATGAGTTTTCCCCCTGTTTGGGTTTCTCATTCAAAGTTTTTAACGAGACAACATCAACACAAGGTCTATGTCGTATCATCTATTTTTCCCGTAGAGGTTTTCAAGGATGATACATTATGACATAGTTATTGTTGTATTTGAACTAGGATATGAGTTTATATCCCTAGAGTTCAAATGGATCAACAATAGAGTATGACTACTCTCCTTATTTTTCCCGTTGGGTTTTTAAGGAGACTCGGCTGATATGTTGATTTCTCAGATTTTCTGACTAGATTATCTTGGAGAAATATTTGCCTGAGTTATATGTCTCATCATTTATTTTCCCCACTGGGGTTTTTGAGATGATGATTATAGACATATTATTGTTCTTTGGGCTAGAGGTCCATGGGAGAACAATGGCATACCATGGTTCAATTGAACCACCGACAATTATCTATAAGGATAATTGAGCTTGTGTTGTTCATATGGAAACAGGTTATATCAGGAGCAACGTTAATAAGCATATTGCTCCTAAATTGTATTATCCATCTTGCAAACAAAGTCTTGTGATAATCTTGCTGATCTATCACAAAATCTCTACCATACTCAACGTTTTCAGAAATGTGTTGAGGTGATTGGTATGAGAAGACTTAAATGCTTGCAAGGATCAGGAGAAGTAATTCTCCATGATATTTGACCTGTTTTGTACCATCATATTACACTCTTTTCTTTGTATGAGTTTTGCCTTATTGAGGTTTTCTCATTCAAAGTTTTTAATGAGGTAATATCAACTAAGCTATATGCTTCATCATTGATTTTCCCCACGGGGGTTTTAAGAACGATGATTATAGGCATATTTTTTGGAGTTTAATATGAGTTTTACTCATAATCCAAAAGACATTGTGTACTCCTTATTTTTCCCACAGGGTTTTTGAGGAGATAATATATTGGAAGACAGCTTGCAGATGATCAAATGGACTTGGATTGATCAAGGGGGAGTGTTACAATATGTGTGTTCAGTCCCCTCCATGGGGTGCGATAGTTTCTCCCCAAGGGACGCACCCCTTGGGGAGGCACTAGTTCGCTTGTATATAAGCATTGTCTTCCCTGCAATAAAGAGATTGGCTATCATTTCTCTGTCCCTCTGTTCACTTGTTTGCCACCGAGTTACAACAAATACGTCACACCCAACCTTAGTTTAGAGTTAGAGTTTCACTTCTATCATAGTTTCTCGCTAGGTCTCTTTCTCCTCTCTCTCCCCTCCCACCCCAGCCACCGGCTCCTTCATTTGCCTAGCCGACGCTCGTCGTCGCACCTATGAGCTCGAGCTTGGCCAGCTCCTTCCTACATCCTCTCGTGGCCCTGCGTCTGGCGCTTGGCTCCCTCGGCACGACCCTCAATGTGTCGCCCTGCCCTCGTCGACGGCGTCTCCCTCGTGTGGCCATGGCGGCTCCCCTACCGGCGCTGCATGTCGCGTCCTCCCCCCATGGTGGCTCCCCCGCGCTCGCCACCCTACATGCCACGACTTCGGCCGCCCGTGGCCTCCCCTCCCCCGACCTTGTGTTCCTCGGCAGTGGCAGCGACGCCCCTCTTCCCTTCTCGTCGGCTAGCACCATGTCCGCCACTGGCAACCCCATGTTCCTTAGCAGCGATGAAGCTCCTCCCTCTGCGCTCCCCTTCACCAGCAGCGCGGGCATGGCTCCCCTCCATGACGACAGCGCGGGTGCGACTCCCCTCCATGGCGGCGTGGCCCCCTATCTCTCTTGGCCACCACTGCCCGCCATGGTACACAATCTATCCTAGCACGCACCTCTTGACACAATGACATAGCCCCTCCTCTACATGGCCCGTTGCCCACCGTCGACCCCCTCTACACGACGCCCCTTCCCTTCACATCATCTACGCCACCGACCGTCCTCCCGTTCACCGCTTCGGCCGGTCCCTGCATCGCCCCGACTAGGCCCCTCGCCGTCACGGCTCTGGTGCCTCCCTTTTCCCTATGTCGGTGTCTGGCCTCCCAGCGTAGCCACCCTCTCCCACGCCAGCCATGTGCCGCCTTGCGCCCACGAGTGTAGACGCCGCCTTTCCTCTCGCTGTCGATGTGCCTCTCCCTTTTCTTGTGCTCGTGTGCTCCCGTGCCCTCCCTACACACAGGGCTCGGCCGCCCCTGCCGGCGTGCTCCTCCCTTCGCTCTTCGGCACATCTGCGCATGCTCCCGTCGTGCCAGCGACGTCCCTCTTTCGCTCTGCCGCGGTTCACGTGCCTCCCTATCTTGTGTGTGTCTCCCTTCTCGACGTGCTACTTCTCCGAGGCACATTCATGACATTTGATCGGGTCATGAACCTTGTCCTCCATGACTGCATCGAGATCTACCCTCAGGAGGACTGCCATGCTACCAGGCCATTTTTGTTCCCTAACACCGTGATTATCTCCATGATGATCAAGGCCTTGTCTTCTTCCCCACCCCTGATTACCATCAACATGTTCACTGTCGGCCCCAACATCTCTTTCGGTGGCTCTACAGGGTTTCCCTCGATGGCTCTTTCATCGTTCCCGATATCATCACCGCTCCCTCCTCCCACCGATTGGGTTGCCGACTTTGGTGCCTCGTTCCACCCCACTCCCCATAACCTCACCTCTCCTTCCTCCATCATTGTTGGTAATGGGTCGACTTTGCCTGTCACCTCAGTATGTGACATGGTCCTTTCCAGCCCTTTGTGCCTCAACAACATCCTTGTTGCCCCCAATATCATCCAAAACCTTCTCTCGGTTTGTCGCTTCACTATTGACAATCGTTGCTCTATGGAGTTCGATCCCTTGAGGCTCACCATCTAGGATCTTACAACTCGTGTTGTGGTTGCTCATTGTGATAGCTCCGCCCGCCTCTACCCCATTCGCTTCCCCACCCCATCTTCCTCCGCTCATGTTGTCCAACCCTACGCCCTTGCCTCCACTGTCCCTTCCTCCACTAAGCACCATCATCTTGGCCACCCTAGACACGACGTCCTCTCTCGACTCTTTGCCATCTCAGCCATTCCTTGTTCTCATGATGATGCCACCTCACTTTGTCATGCCTATCATCTTGGGCATCACATTCGCTTACCCTTCTCTGCTTCCACGTCCCGAGCTACTCACCCCTTTGACCTCATCAACTGTGACCTTTGGACATCCCCTGTGTGAATCATCTAGGCCCCTTAGTGGTGTTTTAGTAATTAATGACAACTAATTGTGTACTAACACTTCTTGGAGAAATAACGATGCAGGATTGGACCACAGGAAACAGTAAAGTCTTTGAGACACATAACCATTAGTTGTGGATCAAGTGAAGGCAAAGGTATAATGTAGGTTTTGTTTTTGCCGGTCATCAGGAGTTTAGAGAAGAAATTGACCGGATTAATAGGCTAGACAGTCGTATTATTAAGAGGGGTCAATGAACTTGATCGGTGTAAAACTTAGTGCCTTGTAGAGCATAAACTATTGCATTTGCATGAGGGATAACAATGCTTCATTTTTTAAAATACAAAGTCTTTTATAAAAGCATAAAATAAAATCTCTTAACTCTGTGGTCGGCGGACCATCCGGGCCTGGAGGCCAAACCGTCTGCGACTCTGCCAGCGAAGTCTACTAGCGCACGTATTTCTGTTACCCTGCGCGGACAGTCTGGGCCAAGAGGCCAGACCGTCCGCATGAGCTAAATTGAGTTTCGGTAGGGACAGTGTGTTTTGAGTCTTTACACTATGGACTGTTCGAGGTTTTTAGCTGTACGGTATGTGGTCCTAGCTAGTGTGGACTGTCTGACCATGGTTGGCAGATAGTCCGCTCGGGTTGTTTCAACTGGTCAGTGCTCTGGTATTCCATATTGACTGGTCTCGGACCATCCGGCCTAGGCAGGCAGACCGTCCAGGCTTGACTTTTTATAACAGCACTGTCAGGTTTCAAACGGTCTTTATAGCCGTTACTGGTACGATGGACCGTTCGACCATGGGGCGCGACTAGTCCGCGTGTGCGCAGAACATGTGCTAGTTGCACATAATGGCTAGGTTTGAGTTGTTGGCTATAAATAGAAGTGGAGCTCGTGTGTGAGGTGTCTCTTGGTCACTCCTAGCATACATTGAGCTCATTTGTGATCCTCTAACTCAAACTCTCACACTCGTTGCTTGAGATTGTATTCTAGTGAGTGATTGAGAGGCTGTAGTGCATTTGCATCATTTGTGATCTTTTGAGGCACAAGGTGGTACACCGGGCAAGCGTCATTGACTTGTTACTCTTGGAGGTTGCCACCTCCTAGATGGCTCAGGTGTTGTCTCCATCAAGTTCTCCATGAAGATTGTGGAGGAGCCACGATGTTGATTGTGAGGGGTTCGCGCCCACCTCGCCGGAGCGGCAAAGGCGACACTTAGTGGAATCGAGGTATTGAGTGAGTTCTTATCCACTTGGCTCAAAGATCAAGCCATGTCTTGATAGAGGAGCAAGTGAAAGCTTGAATTCCACCTCAACGTGGATTAGGGTTGATCAGCAAATCACGATACCACGGGATAATTTTCGGTGCATTCTCTCACTTTTTACTCATTACTTGCAAGTAGTTAGTAATTTGTGTATTGTCTATCTTTTGTAGTGTTGGCATAAATTGCTCATCCTATTTGTTAACCTATCGAAGCTAGGTAATTCATATCTCTTGTTGTTTTGACTAAATTTCTCTAGTATCTTTTATTTTAGTCAAAATCATCTATTCATCCCCCTCTAGCCGGTGTCCTAGATCCTACAAGTGGTATAAGAGCCTTGGACTCCATTGTTTGTGGATTTAATCATCTCGGAGTTCGACAAAATGGCTAGTCAGAACAATGTGCATATTGGGAAGCCATCACATTTTGATGGAATTATGACTATTGGAAAATAAGAATGTCAATGCATCTTAAAGCTATGGGAGGAAAGATTTGGCCTATTGTTAGAGATGACTTTGTTGTATTGAAGCAAGATGAACCATCAACTAGTGATAATGAAAATGTTCTAACCAATGATCAAGCCATGAATGTATTCTTTGATGCTCTAGACATAAATGAGTTCAACAGTATAAAAAATCTCACAACTGCTCATGAGATTTGGACAAAGCTAATGGAAATTCATGAAGGAACCACAATTGTGAAGAGTGCGAAGTTGTATGTATGCAAAGGAAAATTTGAGCAATTTCTCATGAAGGAGGATGAAAGCGTGTCCGATATGTTTAACCGGTTGAATGAGATAGTAAATGAGTTCAAGGGACTAGGTTTTAATGTACCGGATGTGGATTTCACTCACAAGTTTCTCATATCACTCATAGAGAAATATGACACTATTGTTACCATGTTAGTAAGGAGTGATTTGACCACTGCCGCTCCAACCGAAGTATTGGTAGAAATTCTTACTCAAGACATATTCAAAAAATCTCAAGCCAAAGCTATGAGTTTGGCTAAAAAGGTGAAAGGGGAATCAATAGCTCTCAAAGCTAAAGTTTCAAAGGCAATTGAAAAGGAAGAAAGTGAAGATGAAGGAAATGGAAGTGAAAGTGATGATGAATTGGCTCTCTTTGTGAAGAAATTCAACAAATTCATGAGGAAGAAGGGTCAACCTATAAGGGGACAAACATCAAGAAGAAATGCTTTTAATGATATAAAATGTTTTGAGTGTGGGGAACCCGGTCACATTGCCATGAATTGTCCAAGCAAGAAGAAAGAAGTTCTATCACAAGAAGAAGGATGGCGAAGTCTATCTAGTTGAATGAGATTCAGATGCGAGCTCGGATGATGATGATTCTTTATCCAAACTAAATGCCGGAATCGCTATCAAGGAGGCTCCTTCACTTTTCTCATCTCCTGATTGTCTCATGGAAAAAAGTGATGCTAAGGTAAAAATTATAACCGATTTAAATGATGTAGATGATGATGATGATAATATTGATGCTCTTGATGATGATGGATATTCATATGATGATCTTGCTAGAATGTTGGGTAAGGCCGATGACTACATGCACAAAGAAAAAGAAAAGTTTAGGATCTTGAAGGAATTATACAAAAACCTTCAAGTGTTTTTTGAGGAGCTCAAGACATCCCACAACAATCTAAAAGAAAGTTGTGAGAAGCTTGTGGAGGCTCAAAACTCATCTCTTGTGCATGAAGTTGTGGTGGTCACCAAGGATGTTGGAATCACTTGTGACTTACTTGATAGCTCTATAAGTGAACCACAACCTACTAGTTTCATTTGTGATAAATGTAAAATTTCTCTTATGAATGATGATATTGGTTGTGATGAATCAAAAATCATTGTTGAGAATGAAGCTTTGGTAGGGAGAGTAAATGCTCTAACTCATGACTTAGAGAAGGTCTATGGTGGAAAGGCTAAACCAGATTTTATGTTGGGAAGCCAACAATGCTCTCTTAATCATGATGGTCTTGGTTATTTTCCTAAGAAATGAAAGAATGCTTTTATGAAGCAAAAGACCATGTTTGTGAATTAATGTGACAAAGTATGTCACAAATGCCACAAGAAGGGACATGTCAAGAAAAATTGTCCCAAATTCAAGAAGGTATCCTTATCTTGTTTTGAGCATTTCTATGTTCTTTCATATAATGCAAAAGGTGTTCATGCTAAGTTTGTTGGCACTTCAATTGTTGGTACCAAAAAGAAAGCTATTTGGGTGCCAAAGACCTTGGTCACTAACATCCAAGGACCCAAACAAATTTGGGTACCTAGAAGAGATTGATTTCCTTTTGTAGGTAAATTACAAGGCAGGAGGAAATCATTGGGTGTTGGATAGTGGTTGTACACAACATATGATCGGGGATATGAGGATGTTCACCGAAATGAGTGAGGAAGGTTGTTCAACCTATGATAGTATCACTTTTGGAGATAAGCACAAAGGAAAGGTTAAATGTTTGGGTAAAATTGCTATTTTAGATGACCTTTCCATTTCAAATGTACTTTTAGTTGAATCTCTAAACTTCAATTTCCTATCCGTAGCTCAACTATGTGATTTGGGTTTTAGTTGCAATTTTACTGTTGATGATATTCTCATCTCTAGTGTTGATGGTAGCAATCTAATATTTAAAAGTTTTAGACATGAAATCTTTATCTTGTTGATTTTTCATCTAATGAGGCAAAGCTTACAACTGGTCTATTCTCTAAGGCTTCACTTGGTTGGTTATGGCATAAAAGACTTGGTCATGTTGGTATGGGGCAATTAAATCAATTATCCTAGCATGACTTAGTTCGAGGTTTGAAGGATGTAAAATTTAAAAAGAACAAACTGTGTAGTTCATGTCAAGCCAGGAAGCAAGTGGCAAATACTCATCCTTACAAGAGTCAAATGTCTACTCATAGACCATTGGAATTACTTCACATGGATCTCTTTGGACCAACATCTTTTGTGAGTATTGGTGGTAATTCCTATTGCCTTGTAATTGTGGATGATTATTGTAGATTTACTTGGGTCTATTTTCTTCGAGATAAATCAAATGTGTTTGAAACATTTAAGTCATTTGCTATATTGGCACAAAATCAATTTGAATTTGACATCAAGAAAGTTAGAAGTGATAATGGTTCGGAATTCAAAAATGCTAGAATTGATGAATATTGTGATGACAAGGGTATAAAACTTGAATTTTCTTCCAAGTATACACCGGAACAAAATGGAATTGTTGAAAGGAAAAATAGGACTCTAATTGATATGGCTAGGTCTATGCTAGCTGAATATAATGTGTCAGATTCTTATTGGGCTGAAGCCATTAACACCACTTGTCATGCATCGAATAGATTATATTGTCACAAGCTCTTAAAAAAGACCCCCTATGAATTGCTTATTTGTAGAAAGGCAAACATTTCTTATTTTAGGGTGTTCGGTTGCAAGTGCTATATTTTGAGGAAAGGTAGTCGTCTCTCTAAATTTGAGAAGAAATGTGATGAAGGTTTTCTCCTTGGATATTCATAAAATAGCAAGGCATATAGAGTTTTCAACAAAACTCATGGGATTATTGAAGAAGCATATGATGTAGAGTTTGATGAAACAAATGGATCTCAAGATAAAAATGAGAACCTTGATAATGTTGGTGGAGTTCAATTAAGAAACACTATGAAAACCATGGCTATTGGTGAAATAAAGCCAATGGAAGATGATGATGATATTATTGTTGTCATTCCATCCTCTTCAACTCTAAATGAGGAAACACACCAAAGCCAACAAAATGATGAAATTGAGGATGATCGTGTTCAAGATATCTCAAGTCATTCGATCCCTCCTCAAGCTTCAACTGGTGATTCTCAAATTACTTCAAGAATTTATCATTCAATTATAAAGGATCACCCGACAAATCAAATTGTGGGTGATATAAGTAAGAGTGTTCAAACTCGCTCTCGTATTGCTTCATTTTGTGAACATTTCTCTTTTGTATCTTGCATTGAACCTAACCATGTAGATGAAGCTCTACTTGATGTTGATTGGGTAAATACAATGCATGAGGAATTAAATAACTTTACCTGTAACGAAGTTTGGGAGCTTGTTGAGAGACAAAAGAATCACAATGTTATTGGAACCAAATGGGTATTTCGAAACAAGCATAATGAAGATGGTTTGGTAGTAAGAAACAAGGCAAGGTTAGTGGCACAAGGTTATATTCAACTAGAAGGATTAGATTTTGGCGAGACATTTGCACTCATAGCAAGATTGGAAGCCATTCAAATCCTTCTTGCCTATGCTTGTGCTCATAATATCAAGCTCTATCAAATGAATACAAAGAGTGCCTTCTTAAATGGTAAGATTAGTGAACTAGTGTATGTGGAACAACCTCCCAATTTTGAGGACCCCAAAAGACCTAACCATGTGTGAAAGCATTCTAAAGCTCTCTATGGGCATAAGCAAGCTCCACGCGTTTGGTATGAAAGGCTCAGGAATTTCTTCCTTTCCAAAGACTTTAAAATTGGGAAAGTTAACACTACTCTATTCACTAAAAGAATTGGTAAAGATTTTTTTGTTTGTCAAATTAAAGGTGATGATATTATTTTTGGATCAACTAATGAGTCATTTTGTGAGGAGTTTGGCGAAATAATGTCAAAGGAATTTGAAATGTCTATGATTGGAGAATTGAGTTTCTTCCATGGTCTTCAAATTAAACAATTGAAAGATGGAATTTTTGTAAGTCAATCTAAATATTTGAAGTACATGCTCAAAAAGTTTGGCTTAGAAAATGCAAAGCCTATCAAGACTCCTATGGGAACAAATGGTCATCTTGACTTAGATGAGGGAGGTACAATTGTTGATCAAAAACTTTTTCGTTCAATAATTGGTAGTTTGCTTTATATTATCACATCTAGGCCTGATGTTACGTTTATTGTTTGCATGTGTGCTCGGTTTCAAGCATCACCTAGAAGGTTCATTTGAAGGCCACCAAAAGAATTTTAAGATATTTGAGCATACCCCCAATATTGGTCTATGGTATCACAAAGATGCTCAATTTGAATTAATTGGTTATTCAGATTCGGACTATGCAGGTTGCAAGGTCGATAGGAAGAGCACCTCCGGATGCTGTCAATTACTTGGAAGGTCTCTTGTTTCATGGTCTTCTAAGAAGCAAAACTCGGACGCTCTCTCTACCGCTGAGGCAGAATATATATCGGTCAGTAATTGTTGTGCTCAATTATTATAGATGAAACAAACTCTATTGGATTATGGGATTTCATTCAAGAATGTACCTCTTATGTGTGATAATGAGTAAGCCATAAAATTAGCTACAAATCCCGTTCAACACTCAAGAACAAAGCACATTGATATTAGGCATCACTTCTTAACAGATCACATTGGAAAAGGAGATATCTCTATTTATTTTATTGGCATGGATGATCAATTGGTGGATATATTTACGAAGCCGTTGGATGAAACAAGGTTTTGCAAGTTGAGAAGTGAAATGAATGTAATAGATTTATCAAACGTTGCTTGAAGTTGAGTACACATTTGTTCTAGTGCATTTGATCTCTAGAATGCGCTCTTTAAGATATTTATTGCCTATTTTTGATGTATTTATTATCGTTGCATGATCAAAATGATTTATATGCAAAATGTTAGTCACTCAAGTTTATTATATATATATATATAAACTAACCCTTGGATTGGTCAAAATGTCTATTTTTGAGCAAAGAACCCCATTTGAAATTCGAATTCAAAAACTGGACAAAGAATGGAAATCTGAGTGTCAGGCCGCGGACCGTCCGCCCTCTAACCACGGACCGTCCACCGCATCAGGTTCTGGACAGTCTGATGGGCAGAGCAGATAGTCTGCGCTCTCTAGGGCACGGACTGTCTGGCCTTCCCACGCAGACCGTCGGCGAGTGGGGTTTCTAGTCGACCGAGGCAGAAAACAGCCATCACTTTTTCTATTGCCCACGCTGTCTCTCTCTCCACTCGTTTGAGAAAAATTCGTCGTTTGCGTGGTTGGAGATACGGATTCGCGCGCGGACTGTCCGGGAGAGTTCCTGACGCTCATCAACAATGTCTTCTTCTCGATATTCAAATTCTCTAAGCAAATTTGTTCAAATATTGTGGATTTTAGAGTTTCTATAAATTGGTCTCTGATCTGTTTTTGGATAGATTATTCACCAAATTGTTTGGTGGAATTGGTTATGGTCATCCTCATGAACTCAGTGCAAAAATTTGGTTTTATTTTAATGGATATTTTATTCTAATTTTGTGATTGAATATTTGGGGCGATTTGGGGTTTGAAATTTGCCCTTGGACAGTCGCAGACCGTCCGCCAGGGTGGCACATACCGTTCGACCGTGGGCGAGTGGACCGTCTAGCCCCCTAGCGCGGACCGTCCACCCTCTGGCAGAGCTTCCTATACATGTTGCTCGTACGTTTGAAGTTATTATCTTATTATTATTGGAATTCTTTATATTCCATTTCAGCGGTTTTGGTGGTATGAAGAAGAAGAAGCTAGCAGGACATTTTTTGTCCAAGCGTCGTTGTGCAGGTGACTCTGATTATAACCCTACCACAGATACAGAGGCCCAATCATCAACTGGGGGTAGTGTCTCTTTGAATGCTGAAGATGCACCACACTCGCATCCTGATTATCCTATTGACATCACAGGGTGGACGTATCCAAGGATGCGATTCTCTATGTCTGAATATTCTTTCAAGAGGACCGTTGATCAGTTTTTTCTTCCAAGTGACACCAATATTCAATATTTTCATATTCAGCTGTAGTTCGATGTTTTCTAGGGAACTCTTATGGACACCAAGTTCCATAAGCATCAGACGATTGACTGGGACTATATGCAGGGTCAGTCAGTCATGGAGGGATAGCTTGTTAAGTTTCATGAATGTGGATTATATGAATTCATGGGACAACAGACTGATTTCAATGAACTGACAATCAAGCAGTTTCTTGCTACTGCTGAAATTAATATTGAAGATCAGTTGATTGTATGGATGACTGGATTCAAGCGCTATGTGGCTACTTTTGCTGAGTTTGCCACTACGAATAGTCTAGATTATGATATGATCTCTCATGGGGTAGATCTGTACACTGAGGATTAGTTTGAAGACTATGCTCAATATTATGAACCTGCTAGGCTAGGTATTCCTAGGCATTTTGGAGAGACTCTAGACCTGAGACATCATCTTGCTATGGTCAACAAAATTGCGAGGGTCACTATTCTTCCCAAGAGTGGGGACAAAAGCAGGATCAGGGATAAATTTTGGAATATCATTGATCATGTAATGAAGGGGGAAGTGATGAATGTTGTTCTATTTATGATGAGGCAGCTAAATGATCTCAAGATGGACAAAAATCAGAACCTATCCTACACTCCTTACATTATGGCTCTGATCAAAGCTAAAACCATATTTGAGGGGCAGTGTGAGACAGCGCACACTCCATTTAGGCCTTTCAAGAATGAGATTGGCTTTCTTACCAGGCCTCTCACTTTTTTTCCTAATGATGAGGGAGTTCCTACAGATGACTTCGCTGCTCAGCCTGAGGCATATCTAGCTCAGCAAATGCCTCCTCCACCTCCTTAGCAACAAAGACAATACTGACAGCCCGCACCTGACTATTTTGATCCTTATTTTTAGCAGATGCAGCATAGGCTCCAAACTCATATGGATGGATAATTCCAGGGCATGATGTCATTGTGGATGGCCGCTTTGATGATATGCAATCCCATTTTGATGGCTAATACTCTGCTCTGCATGATATATTCTCTATTGTTGACACCCAGCTGGATGGGGTCCATTCATAGTTTGCTGATCTTCGCGCTCATATTCAAGATACTGTGCATGATCCCATTATGAGCCAAATGAACAACATGCAACAAAGCTTTCAATACAATATGGGTGCTTTGTCAAGTTAATTCGAGACTCTGTCTACCAGTGACATCATTCACTCTCTAGATGAGAGGCAGCAGTAGCTACAGAATGAATTCAGTCAGTTCACCTCCATCTTTGATAGCTCCAGCTCCTACTACTACAGTATATATCCACGTCCCCCACCTAGTGCACAGGGACACCCCTTTGTGGAAATTGATGCCGAAGGGGAGAGAAACGAAGAAATGAAGATGGCAATCAGGGGGAGCTCGCATTCATTTGGACTTTCGAACATTTACATTGCATATTTATTATGTCTATGTCTAATTATGTTTTATATTACTAAGTTATTGAACTATGTTATTTCGAACCGTAGTTGAATTCTTAAGACTCTATCAATTCAAAATCTTGTGAACTTGTAATGGTTAATCATGTGTTTATTTTTCATATTATTATACGTATGTACCTCGATAACCATGATTATAGGAAGATCTCCACAAAAACTCTGATATATTATGTGTGTGTATTCATCAACTGGTTATTCTTCATGCACACATATAGGAGGAGTTATTCCTACACTTTTAGTTTTCTATGCTGACTTATCAACATTTCAGATAAACTTTAAAATCAAGATAAGTCACTCAAAACTCATCTCGAATCTTTCATATACCCAGTATGTAAAGAAGGTTTGAAAAACAAAATCTACTTTTTTATAAAATATGCAGTGTTGCCATCAATTACCAAAAAAGGGGAGATTGTGAATCATTGAGGCCCCTTAGTGGTGTTTTGGTAATTAATGACAATTGATTGTGGACTAACAATTCTTGAAGAAATAAGAATGTAGGATTGGACCACAGGAAACAGTAAAGTCTTTGAGACACATAACCATTGGTTGTGGATCAAGTGAAGGCAAAGGTATAATGTAGGTTTTGTTTTTGCCGGTCATCATGAGTTTAGAGAAGAAATTGACCGGATTAATAGGCTAGACAGTTGTACTATTAATAGGGGTCAATGAACTTGATCGATGTAAAACTTAGTGCCTCATAGAACATAAACTGTTGCATTTGCATGAGGGCTAACTACGCTTCATTTTTTAAAATACAAAGTCTTTTTGTAAAAGCGCAAAATAAAATCTCTTAACTCTATGGTTGGCGGACCGTCCGTGCCAGGAGGCCAGACCGTCCGCGACTCTGCCAGAGAAGTCTACTGGCACATTTGTCTCTGTAACCCTGCGTGGACCGTCCGGGCCAGGAGGCTAGACCGTCCGCATGAGCCAAATTGAGTTTGGGCAGGACAATGTGTTTTTGAGTCTTTGCACTACGGACTGTCTAGGTTTTTAGGCAGACGGCATGTGGTCCTAGTGCGGACCGTCCAGCCATGGTTGGCGGACAGTCCGCTTGGGTTGTTTTAATTGGTCATTGTTCTGGTATTCCATATTGACAGGTCCTAGACCGTCTGGCCCAGCGGGTGGACCGTCTGGGCTTGTCTTTTTCTGACAGCACTGTCAGGTTTCAAATGGTCTTTATAGCCGTTACTGGTATGGCGGACTGTCCGGCCAGGGCGCAGGTCGTTTGCGTGTGTGCAGAACATGTGCTAGTTGCACATAACGGCTAGGTTTGAGTTGCGGGCTATAAATAGAAGTGGAGCTCGTGGACGTCTCTCTTGGTCACTCCTAGCACACATTGAGCTCATTTGTGATCCTCTAACTCAAACTCTCACACTCGTTGCTTGAGATTGCATTCTAGTGAGTGATTGAGAGGCTCTAGTGCATTTGCATCCTTTGTGATCTTTTGAGGCACTAGGTGGTACACCGGGCAAGCGTCATCAACTTGTTACTCTTAGAGGTTGCCGCCTCCTAGACGGCTCGGGTGTTGTCTCCATTGAGCTCTTCGTGAAGATTGTGGAGGAGCCGCGATGTTGATTGTGATGGGTTCGCGCCCACCTCGCCGGAGCGGCAAAGGCAACACTTAGTGGAATCGAGGTATTGAGTGAGTTCTTGTCCACTTGGCTCAAAGATCAAGCCGTGTCTTGGTAGAGGAGCAAGTGAGAGCTTGAATTCCACCTCAACATGGGTTAGGGGTGATCGGCAAATCACCGATACCACTGGATAAATTTTGGTGCCATTCTCTCACTTTTTACTCATTACTTGCAAGTAGTTAGTAATTTGTGTATTGTCTATCTTTTGTAGTGTTGGCATAAATTGCTCATCATATTTTGTTAACATATCAAAGCTAGGAAATTCATATCTCTTGTTGTTTTGATTAAATTTCTCTAGTGTCTTTTATTTTAGTCAAAATCGTCTATTCATCCCCCTCTAGCTGGTGTCCTAGATCCTACACCCTGTTCCAAGCATCTTCGGTTGCCAGTACTATCTGGTCATCCTAGATGATTTCTCTCATTTTCTCCAACACCTACCTTATCTTCTTCCTCCAAAGACAGATATACACCTACCTTATCTTTCTCCAAAGCCAAATTAGCCACACAATTAGATTTTTTTTCTTCACAAACATCTCCCGATTTAATTCATTCTCCAACACCTCTCCTATAATGGTCTTCTCATCCGTAAACTCCCCCATATCATTAACTATGTCGATACACCTATCAATAGAGTACTCTTCTTCATAACTCTTCTTCTCAAGTAACACCTCCATAGTATTCTCTGTTTGCTTCTTCTCCAAATAGTCATCTAGAAAACTTGCAACTTGATTTTCTTCCACCTTTTCTCGGTTCCATGTACTGACGTACCGAACGGTTGTGACTAAACTTCACAAGCCTCTTGGTCCAACATTATTCCTGCAGAAACAAAGCATTAGTCTCACTACCCACGCTTGGTCTAGCAACATTGATCTTGCTACCCACTCTTGGTACATGTTGCACCGATTCAACCACATATGCTACATGTTACATCAATTCTAGAAGTGAATTTCATGTCACCTCTAGCAATGCTCCCTAGCAAAAAATCTCAGTCTTGCGAGGGCATAAAATACAAATTTGAACACAATGTTAGAAGGATATGTAAATTTACCTTCATACAAGGCCTCACAACTCCTACATAGAGGAAACCCATTCTTGCGATGTTTCTTTAGTTTGGGGATTTTTTTGTTGAATACAGGATATAATTAGTAGGAAGTCATGTATTGGAATGATACTACTTTGTGAAAAGAGAGAGAATAACTTACACGTGCACACTTCTCCCACAAGTCCGGTTCAACTGATATCATCCCCATTGACTCATTCCATCCTACACCACTCTCTTTGCGTTGTTTATGGTCTTCTAGCTTGCTTTCAGATCCTTCTCCTTGTTTTGAAGTTGTTTCTTCATGAAATGTGTTGAGGGGAATTTCTCATTGAACTTACTAGTGATGCTTCTCCAACCATTCTGCCTTTTGAATTGGGCATAAACTTTGTGCTTAGTTAATACTTCAATTAAACCCTTCTCATATAAGAAATTCCAACTCGCCCTAGATACTTCTTCTGCCATTACTATTTTAAATTGCACATAATAAAATAAGTTGTGTGCAACAAGTACATAAACAAGATATAAATATTAGCTACATCAAGTGCGTAAATAATGATACAAATAAATGGTGCATCAAGTACATAAATGACGATACAAATGTTATCACATCAACTAAACATTGTGTGTAACCCACATCTGCATCACAATGTCATCCCTTAAACTATTTCTATTAATAGACTTTGAGTTGGTAGGGTAGTTGACTTCTCCCTTCTGAGTAGGGATGGCAATGGGTCGGGTTCAGGTTAGGTATAGTAATTACTCGCCCGTGACCATACCCGCGGGGATTACCAATACCCACCCGCGAACATACCCACGGGTAAAATCTTGTACTCATACCCGTACCCATCGGGTATCGGGTACCACGGGTACAATTATGTGTTTATAAGATATGCATGTATAGTTATAGTTTTAGCTTACTGTTCACATAATTCAACTCATAATAATTAAAAGTAATGCTCATTTTTCACATCACAATACAAATAGTTCAAACAAAACAAGTAAAATTTAGTTTAGTTCCCTGTTCACATAATTCAAAGTTTCAAACGCTTGGACATAAACTGATGGACAACACAGTTGTAACATTACAAGGCTTATAGCAGCAGTAGGCCAACAGAGCAAGACGACGTGCTTGCAACTTACTGGAGCTGTAGGCCTGGAGGATGGCTTCATGGCGCCAGCTCGTTGCAACAGAGATGACTAGCACCATCTGGTCGCTAGTGGCTGGGAACGAACAGGGCTTGTCCGCTGCCTAGATCTCTGGTCTTGCACGCGCAGGGAGCCAGGGACTCACCGGCTCACGCTCGCTGGCTCGTGGGTGGGCGAAAGCGTTGGCTAGCCACCAGACTTTGGTGACGTGGTGGCAGCGTGGTCTGCGATCTGGGTGTTGGCGGCTGCTGCGACCTGCGGATAGGGGTTTAGGAGCTGGGGCATGGGCGCCGTGCTTGGCCACCTGGGGGAGTGGCCGAGTGGGGGTGGGTGGCGGCCTGGAAGAGTGGGGGTGGGGGCCTGGGTGTGGCCGGGTGGCCTAGGGTTAGAGTAATGTGGGCTGAGCTATTTGCCTACTAGGTGGGCCGCAATTAGCTATTTGCCTATTTTCGGATATCCGCGGGGGACCCACGGGTAAAGTATAATACCCGAACCCGACCCAACTTTACCGTGGGTCGGGTATGGGTAAGACCCACGGGTGAAATATTATACCCAAATTTGAATTCAATGGGTTAGATATCCAGCGGATATCCGAACCCGCGGGTAAAATTTCCATCCCTATTTCTGAGACATCGACATATTGAGACGGTTCAATGCTTCTTGGGAGATGATCTAGTCATCCTTTCAACCATTATGCTTTTTAATTATATTATGAAATACTCCTGCTACCGCTAGAATCTTAATTTGAGATTCAATATGACAGAAGGTTCCAACTTTTAGAATAGGGAACCTCTTTTTCAAGACACCTATAGCCCTCTTTATATGATCCCGAAGGATTGCATGCCGATGGTTAAAGAGCTCTTTGTAGCTAAGAATATAGACATCCTGCTTGGAGATTGTAATACCCGATTTTTCTAGATGATAGTTAATGGAAAATATAGGAAGGAAAAAATTCTCCCTTGATCACGAAGATGAGAAAAAAGAGGGGCACAACAATTTAAAATCTTATATCACAAAGTTATATAAAGGTTTGTTTCGTGAACCCGAGGAAAGATGTTTTAATTTTAGATGATAATCAGACATATGCTATTAATTAGGTCTCAACTTCAGAAAATGATCTTGTCACGGCTCCTTTCACGGAAAAGGAGATTTGAGGTGCCGTTTTTGGAATGGAACATAATAAAGCACCAGGCACGTACGATATTCCAATAGAGTTTTACAAAAAATTGGGAAGTGACCAAGGAAGATTTATTGCAATTGTTCCATGACCTCTATGAAGGAACAATACCCCTTTTTAGCCTCAACTCTGGAGTTATTAGCCAAATCCCAAAAGCATAGGAGCCACCATAATACAATAGTACAAACCAATATGTCTATTATATGCGAGCCAAATCCTCTAATGATATTCAGATGTCATTGGTTTGACCCTGAAGTGACGAGATACACATATTCTAATCTTGGGCTAGTCGAAATTCGACACGATTTCATCTTACCAGGCGACGATATCTATATCATGGCCCAACAGGCCACACAATTGCATTATGTCCCATATGCGAGCCAAACAAAACAACATCTTAAGGGTTGAGATGTTGTGTATAAGGTATCACAGCATGGTAAATTACCTGTTCTAAATGATGAAGATTATAATTTAGATCGAAACACATACGACAGAAAGTTCTTTCAAGATGGGCTAGAAGGGTGATTTGAGATAGACTTAGTTGAATCGATCAGAATGGAAGTAGATATTGAAATGGATGTTGACGAGGAGGATGATGAGGTGCAAAATGAGAGGTACTTAGAAATGCTTGAAGGATTACATTTAGGCCAAGACAATGAAGGCGCTTTTAGATGGCGTTGACTATGAAATGGTTGACAGCGATGATGAGACTTATGATCCAACTCAACAAATCCTGATCACGGAGATTGTTTTTAATCGATGTAATACTATATTATTTTATAATTATATTTTATTTATTTTGCATCTATTTCTAAATACGTATTGTTTGTTTGTGCTTATTTGTTTACTCTTAGTTGCAGGTGATTGAACAAAGATGGTGGGCGACGGGATGAGGCCGAGGAGGGGGAGTGTCGCACCCGGTTTTAGAAGGCGAACCATAAATGTGCCAGGATCAGAATTCAAGTACACAGCGATTACATAAATGACTCATTATAGCACAATGCTTCAAATAACCATAAAAAGCAAGAAATATTTTTACAGACTTGAGTCACTAACATAATATATATACCAAAGTGCAAATAATAGAAATGTCGCCAACATAAATAAACCCACCACATGCAGTTGACTGGGGGAGGTCGCTGTAACACCCCTGGTGTTACGAGAACTAAAACCTTGGCATGTCATCATCCGCCCTTACATTAACTTGCTTGATACACCTAGAATGTATTCAATAGGGTAACAATTTGCAAGGTGATCCTACAAAATCAACTCTAAACAAGACAAACTTGGTTTATAATAAGTGTTAGTAGAATTAAAACCAAGTTGATATGAATAGAGGTAGAGAGAAGAGAACTCTTCACTTGATTGTTCCATTAAGATATGTATTAAACTTAGGAACAATAGCGCAAGTGAATATGTGAGAACTCTATGGAGAAAACAATCACAGTAGAAAGATGCACAACTGACACGGTGATTTTATCTCGTGGTTCGGCGAATGCCTACTCCATGTTGTGGTGACCTCCTTCAATCAAGGGTTGCACTCAATCCCTCTCAAGTGATCCAAAGATCAAACTTGAGTACCACGATTTTCTTTCTTATCTCAAGTTTTCCCTTTGTGAGGAATCTCCACAATTTGGAGCCTCTCACCCTTGCACAATAGATCTCAAGTGAATACAAGAGTAAGGGGGTAAATAGAATCACACACACGAGACAACCTTGTAGCTACTCACACACACAAAACAAGAGAGAAGAGCACAAAGATAGCACAACGGAGTTGCAGCTCAAAACAAGTGCCCAATTCTCAATCTACTAAAGCAAAGGCGTGAATTCGATGTCTCGGCATTGTTGGATGTTCAATGACTGCTCGGTGTTCTACTCCATGCGCCTAGAGGTCCCTTTTATAGCCCTAAGGGATCTAGGAGTCGTTGGAGCTCCATTTGGAAGGTTCTGGTTGCCTTCTGTTCGTTGGCGTACCATACAGTTCGGTGCACCACCGAACAATGAACAGTGCACACTTTCCTTCCTTGTTTGGCAAAGCCGACCGTTGCAGCCATCGGCCCCTTGGCACACCGGACAGTCCGGTGGTACACTAGACAGTCCGGTGGCACCTAGTGACCATTGGTGAAGTCCACATGTCGCCAGCTGATCGCGCGACTAGCACATCAGACAGTCCGGTGCACACCGGATAGTCTGGTGAATTATAGCCGTGGCGCCCTCAGCTTTTTCTTGAGAGTAGCTAGTTCGCCGGGGTGCCAGCCTGAGCACCGGACACTTCCGGTGCACACTGGACAGTCCGGTGCACCGCAGGCTGGTGCATGTCTGGCTCGCCTTAGCCAAACTTCTCCAATTCGATTTCTCTCACTTTGAGAAGATCCCTAACACTTAGTAGAATAATGTTAGTACCAAAAACAATTTACTAAGGCTAGGATCATACCTTGCTTTTCCATTTGCATCTCTTAGCTCATATTTAGACAAGACAATATGTGTTGAGCATCTAATCACCAAAACATAATAGAAATGGCCCAAGGGCATATTTCCCTTTTAGATACAAAACCATACATGTATTGTGTCATGTGCTAGGTCTGAAATGCATCATGGTGTCTAGTGTGCACAAAGTACGTGGCATTGGATAGGGCACTTAGAGAGCTTGCACATTGTGCAATTGCACATTTACACTCATTGGTGTGTCCTATGCAACACTAGATGTGCTATTGGATAGGGCAACTAGAGAGCATGTAAACTGTGCATGGGAACCCTGTACTCACCTAACATGCCCGACATGCCACTATATGTGACATCAGACAAGGTACTCAAAGAGCATGTTTATTGAGTGAAACCTAGTTGTACTCACCAGACGTGTCTTATGTAGTACCGGTCTTCACATCTAATACTTGGCAGTAATGGCTAGGTTTATAACTAGTTGTTAGAGAGGCACCGATGCGTCTAGTGTAGTGGGAATGTTGGCACAGATGCCCCAAAAACCTAAGTGGGGTTCCAATGGCTATTTTGAGCATTTAGGGCTATTTATACCCCCCATATATGCTTCTCAAGGTGTCTTGCCTCTTCCAATAGCTGAAGCAACCTTGTGAGAGAAAGGAAGACCCTTTGCACTATGGAGAAATTAGAGGATTGTTAATAGATACTTGTGTGCATCCACCATCCATATTAGGCTTGTCTTGGTCAAGTGAAAGTCAAGTGCTTGTTACTCTTGGTGTTCAACGTCAACTAAATGGCTTGGTGGCGATTGTAGAGCAGCGATGACCCAAATACTTTGTGGGTAACACGAGTCTGGTGTTGTGCACAACTATGAACAATTCATCATGCTAGAGCGATGAAGAATCGACTCATAGGGAGCATTGAGTCCTTGTGCGGTGTAAAGGAGAGCGATAACATTAAGCGGGTGCTCCAACGAGGACTAGTGAATAATGTCAACTCTTTGATACCTTGATAAAAACATGAGGGGCCTTCTAAACCATTGGTTTAATTTTTTCTATTACATTTGAGAAATTTACTTTGAGTATTTGCATTTCAAGTATTGCCATGATAGCATAGGGTTTTAATTAGTGTGCTTATCTCTTTGTGAACACATTAGGCACTAGGGTGAAGTTAGTGAAAGCTTTCTTGTGGGTTTTGGTGTTTGGATGACAACTCAATTAAAGGACTAACAAGTGTGCCGAGTGTTGAACAGGTGCTTAATGTAAAGCTAACAGGGTTCAACACAAGTGAACAAGTGTGATGGTCCAAGGACTAGATGATGGATAGATAATGGGCATCACAAGTAAGATGGACATTGCATAAAGTGAGACTCAGGTGCGTAGCTCGGAGACAACTGATCAAGCCAAGGACGGAGGCAAGAAGAGCTTCGAGGTACCAAGTGCACGAGAGAAGGTCAAAGAGGCTGAGGAACCCAAAGCCAAGGGTGAAGAAGAAGGCTTGCAAAGTCAAGGGTGATCGAGTTGAGAACAGCTACGGCACATCAAGGATCACTACATAAGGATGTGACTTACAACCAATAAGGAAATGTCTATAGTTATGTGGTGTAAGTCATAAGGCTCAAGACCAAGCTCTAAGAAGAGCACAAGGTCACTAGAAGAAGAAGCAGTGTCAAAACCAGAACTGGAAGCAGCCCCAAAGAGCTAAGTTCACCTTGATCTTTAGTTTGGGTTGTTCCTATGTTTGGATACATTCTATATGACCTTTGCAGGGTGTTGGAACTCCAACATATCAATCTAGATCAAGTCAAGCTGACTTGAGGTTTTGGAGTTCCACATTAAAATCAAAACGTGCAAAATGCTAAAATTGGGTAAAGCGCAAATATAGGCACGAGGTATGTTTCCAGACCTAATACATTGTTTTTGTGTACTAACATAGTTTGTCTAAGTGCTGGAAACAGAAAGAAAAGAAGAAGAAAAGAAAAGGAATGGTGTTGGCTATGAGCAGTCAATTTCAGCTCAGTCTGGCACACCGGACTGTCCGGTGCGCTAGGCTGAACTCTGGTGAACAGGCCGCTCTCGGGAGAAGCCGGCGGCGTACGGCTATAATTCACCGGACTGTCCGGTGAGCCAACGGTCGGCTGGGCCAACGGTCGGCCACGCAATCCACGCGTGACACGTGGCCGAGCCAACGGTCAGATGGGGGCACCGGACTGTCCGTTGTGCACCGGACAGTGTCCGGTGCGCCAATGGCTCCAAGACTGCAACGGTCGACGGCGCCATTTATGGAAGGAAATCAGGCATCGGATAGTGTCTGGTGGTGCACCGGACTGTCCGGTGCACCACCCGACTGAAGGCAAGATCTGCCTTCCTGGATTGCTCTCAACGGCTCCTAGGCCCCTTGTGCCTATAAAAGGGACCTCTAGGCGCCTCAATCAAGGAACAAGTGCAGCCAACAAGTGTAGACATCACTCGAATCAACTCTCACTCTCCCTCTTGTGTGTATCTCTCTAGTTTGTGTAGAAGGCAAAGCTATAAGCCTTTAGAGAGTGGAGAAGTGCTGCTAAGAGCAAGAGCAAGGTATTGAATGTATCGTTACTCTGCCGGGGTGCTGTCAAGAAGTCTGTAAGCAGCCGCGGTTTTGTTGTAACCCAACTCAACATAGTGAAAGGCCCTATCTGTCATACTGACAGATCTGAGCAAACAGAAGAAGGAGTTGAAACAGACTCCAAGCCCAGGTGTGGCTAACTCCAACGAGGACTAGGCAAGCATTTCAGGCTTGGCCGAACCTCGGGATAAATCCTTGTGTCTGTGTGCTCTGTTCCGTATTGTATTCTGACTCTCTGTCTTACTCGTTTTTATATCCGCACTTCACTGCTTACTTGTGGTACTAGCTTTCCTTGAAGTACAGGATATTCTTAAGACAGGAACTTCAATTCCACTGAAACCTACTCGAAGGGTTCTTCACTCCACTGCGACTCTATCTTCGAGTAGAGTAAGAGTTTAAGTTTTAAAGTAATAATTTTTATTCGCCTATTCACCCCCCCTCTAGGCGACATCCAGATCCTGTTCCCGGGTCAAAGGGAACTTTCAATTGGTATCAGAGCTAGGCCTCTCCAGTGTGGGCTTAGCCGTCCGGAGATGACGATGTCGTCACAAGAGGTAACTGTAGAACTTCTTTTAGGCGATGGTTCTAATTACAAGTCTTGGTCTATCTCTATTTATAATGCTTTCATGAGTGTTGATCCTGATTTGAGACAGGTATTTAGTAGAAGTATTTTTCCCTCTAATGTTAGTAAAAATCCTTCTGATGATGAACTAAGATGTCTATCTCTAAATCACCATGCTTGCAACATCTTAGTTGATTCTCTTTCTAGAAGTGCCTATTTTGCCATCATGAGTAGTGATAGTGATTTATTTTTTGATGCTCATGATTTATGGAATAGAATTAAAGTAAAATATTTTGTGGCAAATTGTACTGCTCCTACTCCCTATATTGCTTGTGATACTAACCATTCAAAGGGAGAAGAAAAGTATTGGGCACCAAACGATGAATCCACCTCGTCGACAGGTTTGTTCTCCACTAGTAATAAATGTTTTATTGCTAACAATAACGGTGGAGACAAAAGCCATGATGAGGAAGAATATGAGGATGAGGAGTCTACATCATCACAAGGTACATTGTCCTGTTTTGCTTCCACTGATAATAATGACAGGGAAAATGAGACTGACGATGTGGAAGAGGAGATTCACCGTTTCTACACCCATCTCAACAAAGAAGACAAAGCGCTCTTGATTAAGCTGTTGAGAAGGAACAAGGAACAAGGCGAGATGCTTCTCAGGCTAGAGGAAACTCTCATCAAGACAAACAACAGCCTGGAGAAGATGACCAAAGAACATGAGGAGCTAAGGTGCTCTCATGATGTCTTGGTCCAACGGTATGATTCAATCTTAATTGAGCAAAGTAGTAATGATGATGCTTTATCTTGTGTTGCTCAACTTAGAATGAAAAATGCCATGCTTGAGAGGCAAGTAGAATTGCTAAGTCATGATAAACTAGCTCTCACTGAAAAATATGATTCATTGTTTTATTCTCATGATAATCTCTTGGATAGACATATTATGCTTAATGTTGCTCATGAGGTTATAATTGCGAACTTAAATTCATGTGAACCTCATTCTCGCACGTGTGCGCATTTGAATTGTATATCACCATGTGCTAACCCCTGTTGCTCAAAAGAAAGCCAATCATTGATTGAGCAACAAGTTTTAGGGTCACAAAAGAAATTGTGTGGGAACAAGAAGCAAAGACAACTAAGAAGAAGACACATTGCTCAACTTTCTCAAGATATCCACGGGCGCGTGGTGAAGAAGCTTGAGAAAGCAAAAACTGCATCAAGTGTTAAGCTCCATAAGAAGGATGTTCCTAAAGATGAAGAAATCAACATGAGCCTGGAAAAAGGTAAAGATTTAATTAATCATGTTGTTGGCACTGACCATGTCTCTATGTCATCTAAAAGTAACAAGAGAAGAGGAAAATGGAGATGCTTCAAGTGCAAGGCATTAAGCCACCTCATCGCATCTTGTCCATACAAAGACAAGGACGAAGGGATAAGGAGATGTTTTGGATGCAACAACAAGGACCACATGATCACTTCATGTCCGCTATTGATGAACCAAGCATGTGCATTCTCCAAGATGACTCTCACCAAGGAAAATGACAAACAACAAGCGTCATGTCAGGTTGAGCGACGCTTCTGCTACAAGTGTGGTGAGCAGGGTCATCTATCCAAGGTATGTAATAAAGGTGAGATTCCTAAGCAAGTAAATTTGTTTCAATCTTATTCGCTTAGGAGACCCAAATCATACTCTTGTGCTAGATCAATCATGAGATCACCTAGGACTAGCACACATGCTATTTGGGTACCAAAGGCTTTTTTGGATGATAAATATGGACCCATCCCGAGATGGGTACCAAACTGTGCTAACTAGACCATGCAGGTGCCTTGAGATGAATTGGAGACCATGGGAGAGCTTAAGACGGTTATCTCAAACTCTATACTTAAGCTGTTAATTGTTTTGGTGTTTATTCATTGACCCAAGGTTGAATTATTGTAAGACACTAATCCCATGTTCATCTCAAGTGAAATAAGTTGAATAGGTCCTTAATCATTATTGGTGAATCAAGCAAAGGACCTTGATGAGATTCTGCAACTTGCTCTTCATGAGATGGTACCCTTGTATCTTAATTACTTTGTTGATAATCAGTACTGCTCTTAAGTCTGATTGTTGTGCTATCTGTCCTTGGAGCAGCTATGCTTTTTGATTGCCTGTGTTGGGTACCTCTCAATCAATGATTAATGATTTCCAAGATCGTAATTATGCTTGCTTAATCATGATTGTGTGCTTTAAAGGTTATGTCTCTTGGATCATTTAATGGGTAGTTTTTTCATTAGATACATCCACCATGATTAACTCTTTTTGTGTTCGTGAATAAACCTATATCCCTTTGTGAGTTATGCTATATGGTCTTAATGATTAACCTATGTGCAAATATGACATTTTGTTTAGTTTATGTTCACATGATTACTCTAGTCTGGTATTGTGTGAATACCAACTCCATGTTGTGCCTCTAATGCACCCCTTGAGCTATAAGGTGCATGAACAAAAAGGAACCCTCAATTAGTGACAACTGGTGCTCTCATGGCAATTCAGGAAAAGGCAAAGGTATGGAGAATGGAACTATGCAATTTCATTAAATATCTTGAAGTTCCATTAATTGTGATCACAGCTATGGTCTTGCCTCTGAATTGGTAGTATCTTGGCTTAGGTGCTCCTTACTTTAAAATGTTGTTTCTTTTGGTGTATCTAAGGAACCTTCTTAATTATGATGTGCTTAGACATTGCACTTTATATGCATGATCGTGTTGTTTTTCAATTGGTATAGGTGGTGCAATGGTTGTCAAGTATGAAGCATGCATAGGTTGCTTGTAAAATGTTATACTTCTTGAGGCATGCACTGTTGTATTAAGTCAACCTTTCATCTAGTATTCAATTAGTATCTCTTTGTGATGAAATTGAGAGTATGCCTTGATCAAGATATGTTGTGATCCCCTCTAGTTCTGAGAAAGCTAGAATGTGCAAAGTGCAAGTTATTCAAATACTTGATGCACAAGTTCAGGGGGAGCACACATAACTTGTGTCTTTTGAGACTAATCATTTCTTGAGTGATCTTGTGTAATGTCAAGGTGGAAAAGAGTAGATGAGCAAGAAATGGAGCAATCAGGACTTGGGTACCTCTGTAAGTCAAGAAATTGGTATCTTAAGTCGTAAGTAAATGCATATTTTTAGATTGCTCATGCTCTACAATATTTGGTGATACTAGATGCTTATCCTTAAGTATCATGGAGCTATGATAATAAATGATCTTGCAATTGGTATCTTTCAATTGGTAGCCATGATAGTTTGCTTCAATTGACATCTTTTGGTAATCACTAGAATAGAAGCTTCATCTTGTGCCACAATACTATAACTTGCTCTAAGCTTGGTGTCTTAGCAACAAGAAAAGGTTAGGATAAAGGATCAGGCACAAGTGTGGAGAAGCTCCCAAGAGACTAATACTTTCAAGAGAGGAAGTACACCACATCTGGGCAAAGGTACAAAGGAAGTATTGATCTTTTGCGTATATGTACCTTAACTTTCCTCCAATTGCTTGTGGTGCATTTGTTGAATGAGTAAGGGGGAGTATTGTTAGTGTGTGTTTACCTCCTCAACACCCTCCTATCCCTTGACATCATTCTATGTTCTTGCTTGAGTATGGTTTTTGGTGTTTGATGTCAAAGGGGGAGAAGTTGTGCATTAAAGCTTATCTCAACCTGAGAGGAAAGCTTATCCTAAGGGGTGATGTGTTAGTTTGAGCTTTGCTAGTGTGTTATTCATATGCTTCTTGCAGTATTATATGTGGCATCATATGGACTAGTGCTTCCGCTGCTATGAATTAATTGGCATCTATTGTGTTCATTCTGAAATAGATAGTCATGTGGATAATGGTGCATGTGGTTAATGGTGCTTTAAGATTGTTTTAAATTAGTATCTTAGTTTAAATTGGTATCTTAAGGGTGAATAGTGGTAGGTTGATATTCCTATGATATATCCACTAAATTGAATGGTGTTTAACTCTGATTATGTGCATTTGTGTGTTATAGCATCATGGTTTGATTCTTGACACAATGCATCCCAAAAAGTGCTAAGGTGTAGAAATGTTTCGAATTGCCTAAGTATGTGCATTTTGGCATTTAAGGCCGAAGCTAAGATTTTAATGTAAGCACATATTTAGGGGGAGCATTCTACAATCTTAGAACTCAAAATTTGTGCTTTAAGTTTCACTCTTATGTAAGCTTTAATTGTGTTGCCATCAATCACCAAAAAGGGGGAGATTGAAAGCTCTCTTGTGGGTTTTGGTGTTTGGATGACAACTCAATTAAAGGACTAACAAGTGTGCCGAGTGTTGAATAGGTGCTTAATGTAAAGCTAACAGGGTTCAACACAAGTGAACAAGTGTGATGGTCCAAGGACTAGATGATGGATAGATAATGGGCATCACAAGTAAGATGGACATTGCATAAAGTGAGACTCAGGTGCGTAGCTCGGAGACAACTGATCAAGCCAAGGACGGAGGCAAGAAGAGCTTCGAGGTACCAAGTGCACGGGAGAAGGTCAAAGAGGCTGAGGAACCCAAAGCCAAGGGTGAAGAAGAAGGCTTGCAAAGTCAAGGGTGATCGAGTTGAGAACAGCTACGACACATCAAGGATCACTACATAAGGATGTGACTTACAACCAATAAGGAAATGTCTATAGTTATGTGGTGTAAGTCATAAGGCTCAAGACCAAGCTCTAAGAAGAGCACAAGGTCACTAGAAGAAGAAGCAGTGTCAAAACCAGATCTGGAAGCAGCCCCAAAGAGCTAAGTTCACCTTGATCTTTAGTTTGGGTTGTTCCTATGTTTGGATACATTCTATATGACCTTTGCAGGGTGTTGGAACTCCGACATATCAATCTAGATCAAGTCAAGCTGACTTGAGGTTTTGGAGTTCCACATTAAAATCAAAACGTGCAAAATGCTAAAATTGGGTAAAGCGCAAATATAGGCACGAGGTATGTTTCCAGACCTAATACATTGTTTTTGTGTGCTAACATAGTTTGTCTAAGTGCTGGAAACAGAAAGAAAAGAAGAAGAAAAGAAAAAGGAATGGTGTTGGCTATGAGCAGTCAATTTCAGCTCAGTCTGGCACACCGGACTGTCCGGTGGCGCACCGGACAGTGTCCGGTGCGCCAGGCTGAACTCTGGTGAATAGGCCGCTCTTGGGAGAAGCCGGCGACGTACGACTATAATTCACCGGACTGTCCGGTGGTGCACCGGACTGTCCGGTGAGCCAACGGTCGGCTGGGCCAACGGTCGGCCGCGCAATCCGCGCATGACGCATGGCCGAGCCAACGGTCAGATGGGGCACCGGACTGTCCGGTGTACACCAGACAGTGTCCGGTGCGCCAACGACTCCAAGACTGCAACGGTCGACGGCGCCATTTATGGAAGGAAATCAGGCACCGGACAGTGTCCGGTGGTGCACCGGACTGTCCGATGCACCACCCGACTGAAGGCAAGATCTGCCTTCCTGGATTGCTCTCAACGGCTCCTAGGCCCCTTGTGCCTATAAAAGGGACCTCTAGGCGCCTCAATCAAGGAACAAGTGCAGCCAACAAGTGTAGACATCACTCGAATCAACTCTCACTCTCCCTCTTGTGTGTATCTCTCTAGTTTGTGTAGAAGGCAAAGCTATAAGCCTTTAGAGAGTGGAGAAGTGCTGCTAAGAGCAAGAGCAAGGTCTTGAGTGTATCGTTACTCTGCCGGGGTGCTGTCAAGAAGTCTATAAGCAGCCGCGGTTTTGTTGTAACCCAACTCAACATAGTGAAAGGCTCTATCTGTCATACTGACAGATCTGAGCAAACAGAGAAAGGAGTTGAAACAGACTCCAAGCCCAGGTGTGGCTAACTCCAACGAGGACTAGGCAAGCATTTCAGGCTTGGCCGAACCTCGGGATAAATCCTTGCGTCTGTGTGCTCTGTTCCGTATTGTATTCTGACTCTCTGTCTTACTCGTTTTTATATCCGCACTTCACTGCTTACTTGTGGTACTAGCTTTCCTTGAAGTACAGGATATTCTTAAGACAGGAACTTCAATTCCACTGAAACCTACTTGAAGGGTTCTTCACTATACTGCGACTCTGTCTTCGAGTAGAGTAAGAGTTTAAGTTTTAAAGTAATAATTTTTATTCGCCTATTCACCCCCCTCTAGGCGATATCCAGATCCTGTTCCCGGGTCAAAGGGAACTTTCAGTTAGGCTTATTCTTAGAATTTATTTATTGCAAGAATTTCTTAAGAAAAGGACAATTTACCCTCTCTCTTGGGCATTGCAATCCTTTCACCCTTGATACTTCACTAATGTACTTGAAGGTCCATGGGCTAAGACATCAGCTAAGGAGAACCTACAACACTTCCCATCAAGCGGTGTCACAACCAGGCACCAAAAGTCTCGTTATTCTTTTTAGTGATCCAAGATTGTGATCTCCCCATGTATTGCATTTGTAGTGACCGCCTATGCTCATTAGTGTATGGATTCACATCTTGCACTTGTTGGGAGAACAGTGAACTATACTTGCTTGAAACTAACAATGTCTTCTAGTATGATAGATTTCTCATTTATCTTTTATTTGCCTCATAATCTTCCCTCGTGACAAGATTCTGGAACCCCGATCAAATTGATATTCAGATAATATATGCAAAACTTAATTACTACCTTCATTGTCCATCCTTCAGCCATGCACCCTTGTAATCTAAATACGTTCCTAACTTTTTTTTTTCTAAAAACACTTATGAGCTGTTTAAAAGGGAAGATCTGATGTGAGTACATTAGGCCAAGGGCTCTAATCTATCCCTGCAGATGAACAAGTAGATGTACTAACATATCAAAGTATGTTGGTAGAAAATGCATCATAGAATTGTATAGAGTATATTAGCTATATCCTGTTGTAGATGATTCAACATAATCACATCAATTACCTTTTGTGAGATTGCATTGAAGAACGAGCACGACTTTATGCAGATGTCATGGAAACGAAGAAAACCGGCACATCCGATGCTGCTTTGGAAGAAATGCCATTAATGTCCCTGGCAATTTTTGTTCTAATGTTTATAGGATTTGAGGCTATAATTGTAATTCTGCATAGAGTTGTATACCGAGTTGTTCATATAAATAGATAAACAGTGTCTATACATGGACACGTTTTATTCACGTAGCACCCAGATTGCTCCGCCTCCAAAGTTAAGTCCTTACCCACGTATTGCTCCTTATACCTAAAAGGTATAAATGTATTATTTTGTAACAAGTGAATAATAAGAGGGATATAGCTTCGAAGGTCTCTTTCGTGTATTTATGTGTTCTTAATTTCATTATGGTTTCAATCTCATAAGCCTTCTCCTAATCAACTCATCTCCGAAGCCGAAGATAAATTGAAAAGGAAAAGGCCTCTCTCCTTATTAATTGTGTTGCCTTATTTTGATGTCTGTAAAGGAAATTTATAGAGTGACTCTTGAAGGTGCTACAAATTCGTGTACTCTGTCCTGATCTATTTGACACATTTGCACTTTATATATATGTTGTCAATTGCTCTATGCTTATGTTGAGACCGTTGTTTGTTAGTCAATCTGACAGGCGTGGACGAAGACATCGTGTCACACCAGCCGTCTGTGTAGGCCAACCGACCTCAACCATCCAAACCAGTTTCGGTGTCTCGGCACTGCAGTAGGTGCAGACTGCAGACTTTCATCACTCGCTCGCCAGGTGATGAGCTAGCTCATAAGGAAAAAGCAAAAGCATCAAGCAAGCAAGTGTTAACCACGAACGATTTATAAACCAGGCATGTCGTCTTCGTGCAGTTTGGTGAGCTGCTAGCGCGATTGCCACACCCACTGCACCTCGTCAGAATTCGGTTTACCAGAAGTGACCAGAAACAAACTGATAATAATATTTTTTGTCGAATACGCAGGAGAGCTGCGCATCTTTGTTAATAGAAGAAGATTACGAACACAAATACAAAAACAAGAGCTGGCCAACCAGCTCAACACAGAGCCGACTACTCGCTCAGAATACAACCAAGGGCTTTCGCGCCCGCTCTCACCCACTCGCTAGCAACACCAAGAGCGGAAGAAACTACGGCGTCAACCGAGGATGCCTCACTCCGGAAGCACCTTGCATTTCTCTCTTTCCAAACTTCCCAAGTCACCAACGCAAAGAGAGAATCACCGCCCTTCCTGGCGCCCGGTGGCCACAGCTCCCGCACACTTTGCCACCAACCAAGGACTGAACTGCAGTCCGTTAGCGACGGTCTGTGAAGCCCGAATTGCGACAAAATGCCATCCCAAACTCGAAGGGAGAAGCTGCAAGTGGCCAGTAGATGGTCGCAAGTTTCATCCGCTGCATTGCAGAGGTAGCAAGTGGTTCTCGCATCGAGTCCGTGACGCCGTCGCCTGTCTGCGGTCCAGAGCCGCCTCCGCCAGGCAAGCCACAAGAAGATTTTGACCCTCAACGGCGCCCACGTCTTCCACACGATCGCGATCTCGGGTAGGTGGAGAGAGCCTTCATGGAGCAGCCGGTAATAATATAGTCGAAGCCAAAACGCCCACGAATCACATCCTTCAAAATCTAAGCTGGTATGCTTCGACGACAGTCTGCCGAGTCGTGATCGAAGTAGAACAGCAGACCAGCGTGTTAGAGTATATCCTTCTTGCCTTCCAAATCATATACTCTTATATATTCTCTCTCTAAAGATTCAATACAATACATCTCATTACATGCATTCTCTCTTTCCTTCACAAGCAGCATGGTGGCACTTCCTACCTCTCCGTCCTCAAGCAGCGCGTCCAGCTCGAGCCCGAGACAGCTGCACAGCAGCGGCGGCGGCGGCGAGTGGCACGCCGTGGTGCGGCGGAACGTCAAGTCCTCGCTGCTGCTGCTCCTGGTGCTCTCCACCGTCTTCGTCTTCTCCGTCCTGCACTCGTCGCACGGCTTCGGCGCAACGACGCCTGACCAGCAAGCGCTCACGCAGACGCAGACGCAGAGGCAGAGCACGGACCATGGAGCCGTCGATCGTTTTATGCCGGGAGAGGAGGAAGGCGTCCCTGCCGAGAACAATGAGGCGTCGGAACAGAGCTCAGACATCTCGTTGCCATCAGCCAACACGTCGGCTGTTCCTGCTCCTGCGTCGAGCAGAGCAGAGCAGACAGGTGAACCATTTTAAAAATGTTGCACCATCTGTGACACTAGTTGTTTGATGGTGTGGAATGCTTAGGTTATTCGGTAGGAGCGGCGGCGGCGGCGGCGCATGAGGAGGAGAAATGCGACATGTCTGTGGGGAAATGGGTGAGGGAGCCGCGGGGCCCTGTGTACACGAACCTGACGTGCCCGACGCTGCCGGACTTCAAGAACTGCCACAAGTATGGCAAGGACCCCGGGCACCTCTTCTGGCGGTGGCAGCCCGACGGCTGCGACCTGCCGCGGTTCGAGCCGGAGCGCTTCCTGGACGTCGCCCGCGGGAAGAGGATGGCGTTCATCGGCGACTCGCTCGCGCGCAACCAGATGGACTCCCTGCTCTGCCTCCTCTCGCAGGTCCGCCGGTCCGTCCGGAACGGTTTGCTGCCCTTGCCCAGAACCCAGAGACATGACATGAGGCTGTTGCCCATGCGATGCGTGCAGGCCGAGACGCCCACGGACGTGTACCGCGACGCCTTCGACAAGTTCCGGACATGGCACTTCCCGGCGCACGACTTCACGCTCATGGCGATGTGGACGGAGTTCTACGCGCGCGGCGAGCCGGTGCTCGACGCCGGCGGCAAGCCCACCGCCTCCTTCGACATCCACCTGGACAGGCTCAACGCCAATTGGACCAGCCGCCTGCCGGGGCTGGACTACGCGGTCATCTCCGGCGGCAACTGGTTCTTCCGGGTCAACTACCTGTGGGAGGACGGCCGCCGGATCGGCTGCGTCAACTGCCGCAAGCCCGGCCTCGCGGACCTGGGCATCGCCTACGCCGTCCGCCGCGTCGTCCGCGCGGCGCTCGAGGCCGTCGCCCGGTGCCGGGACTGCAAGGACAGCCTCGTCACCTTCGTGCGCACCTACACGCCCGACCACTTCGAGCACGGCTCCTGGTTCAGCGGCGGCTACTGCAACAGGACGCGGCCGCTGGAGGAAGGCGACCTCGATCCGGGGAGCATCGGGTGGGAGCTGAGGAGGGTGCAGAGCCAAGAGGTGGCGAGGGTGAGAGAGACCAGCGGCAGCACCAAGTTTGAGCTGCTGGACGTCACCAAGGCGATGATGCTGCGCGCCGACGGCCACCCGGGCTGGCACTACGACAAACGCTGGGTCAGGAACGCCAGCGACTGCCTGCACTGGTGCCTGCCCGGCCCTGTCGACACGTGGAACGACATGCTGCTCCGGAGGCTCACACAAATCTCGCCTCAGCCGCTGCTGCGTTGACGACAGTGGCAGGTTTTATTCGACCTTGCATACTGAGTATTTTTCTTAAAAATATATAATCATGATTCACGACAAAAACAAACAAACTGGCCTCCCGTCTTACTGCCACCCGTGTGTTCTCTCACTAAAGTTTAGTTACTATCACATAGTTCGTATCATATTAAATATTTTTTTTGAAAGGAAGCGGTAAAAAATTTGCTGCTCCAATATATTAGAAATGAAAGAAAATACACAAGCTGACACTCTAACAGAATAAAAGGATTAAAAAAACATAGAGTGGAGAGGGGAAAAAGAGTAAACAAAGAGAAACCAGAACCACTAAACAACACCCCTGGAGCAAGAAACAAGAATAACCTCACGTTGAAGTGCGAGATTAAGATAGAAAACTATGGAATGCTTGTTCAATGATCATCCTTTACAGACTAGTTATTCCTCCTCTGAGGATCTCTTTCACCAACTGAGCAACTTGTTATGCCGTTCTTTGCTGTCGTTGAAAACCTCTGTTGTTTCTTTTCAACCATATTGTTGGGGGTATGCTTCGTAGTCGAAGATCCTAAAGAAAGAGAACACCTTCGGATCTTCTCAGGAGTAAGCGCCGAAGCTATTACCTAGAGAGCTTCGGCACAATGACAGATCTCAAGACGAAGGGCTGAACCGACTTAAAGGGGAAAAGGCTATCTAGACCCCGATGAATTACTGTAGAATTATTAGCAAATGTAAAGGGCATGAGTGTAATTTTACATGGGCTGCGTCCCGTGCCTATAAATAGATGAACAGTGCTCCATTACTGTTCACGCTGATTGGGCATTGGTTTTTGCGTCACGCTTGTACTCTTACCTTATTTCAAGCCGAATGTACATTTGTAATTTATTATCATTTCTATTTTTTCATGATGTTAAAATAGAAATGAGTTAATAATAATATCTAAATGTTCATATCATTTCTTATACTTTATGTGAACCCTTCTTCATTATTTGTTACGCTGATGAAGGTATGTCCTTCATAACCTTCGTCCGAAATTCATTATATCCCATGAGAAATAATGCTTCGAAGGACGAAGGACTTTAACGTTTAACAATCTTTGTGTTGCCTTGTTCTTAACTTATAGCATTTGAGAACAAGTCCCCAACACATATGGTCCACCAAAAGTAAATCAGAAGACCGTCGAAACTTTTCCTTAACTTCTTTCTACAGAAGGTTCTTAGTCTTCTCCACCAAGCGTAGAGGGATCCAGTATTGGGGCTACCACTCAAGAACCGCAGATCAGACCAAGCTAAAATCTTGTTCCACACTATTCCGGTGAAGGGGCAACCCTTACAAAGTTGAGCCACTGTCTCAAGAGAGGAATTACATAGACAACAAATTGGGTTGTATGGCCATCCCCTTTTTTGAAGGTTGTCTATAGTTAAAATTTTGTTGTGCAACAATGTCCATGCGAAAAACGGCATTTTGGTTCCATTCTTGCTTTTCCAAATGAGACTGTTTTAAATCTACAGAAGTTCGTTGTAAACTGAATTTTGTAGGCACTACTTGTGCTGTGTTGCTCATCCGCCGTCCATCGCCAAGAAATGGTGTCTTCCAAATTATTTAGGTCTTGTGTGTTACTGATTGCATGCCACAAGGAGACGAATTCTCTCACTTCCTCCTCCCGCGTGTAAGGAGAACAGAATTGTATCCAGTAATTGTTTCGAAGTGCTTTGAACACCGTGATGTTATTCCTCCTTGCTTTCTTGTATAGATTTGGTGCAATAGTCCACAGGGCTTGTCCTTCAATCCAACTTGGTCCCCAAAAATCTGCCATCTTCCCATTGCCAATGTTCACAATTGTGGATGCATTGAAGAGATCCACATTAGTCTTGTCACATGGAATTGCATGCCAGCCCACGCTTTTTCTTTGACCTTCCATTGCAACCACAACCATCTTAGTTGTAGCGTTCTTGCAAAACGTTCCAGGTCCAGAATACGAAGAACCCCCTATCCTTTGGCAAACAAGTTGTAGCCTAGTTAATCAAGCAGTGACCCCTGCTACATGATTCTAGATTATTTCCTTTCCAAAGAAAGCTTCTTCTTATCTTATCAATTCTTTTAAGCACCATTTTTATGCTGGAAAAATCGTCAGATGGTAAATAGGTTGTGCCGACAACACAACTTTAATCAATGTTTCCCTACCTGCCTTTGATATGAGTTTACCTTTTTACCCTACCAGCCTTTTATTAATTAACATTCCTGAAGTGAAGTTGTAGACCAAGGTACTTTCCGAGGAACTTTGAATATTTGCCAGGGAACACTTCCATAAGATTTGGCTAAAGAGTTCCAGGGTAACGAATCGGGAAAATTTTGGTTTTATCGAAATTGATCTTTAGTCCTGAACACCTTACGAAAACTTCTAGAATTCTTTTTAGAACCTCCAAGACCTCCTTATCTGCTTTAATAAATACTCCTACATCATTTGCATAGAGAGAACATCGTAGTTTTGCCTCTTTTGGCAAGACCCGCTCCAGAAGTCCGGCATCAGCCGCCATCTCTATCATCCACTATAGAGGGTCCATTACTAGGATAAATATAAAGAGAGAGAGAGAGAGAGCGGATCACCCCGACACACACCACACATGTGCTTAATTGCACTTGTTTGTTGATCATTGATCATGATGTTGGGGCAAAGGCGAACACGCTACCCTTCGCTCTATGACTTCGCCTGCTGCACATCCACAAGGCGTCCGAACATGTCGAAGGCGCCGACCAGATGGAGACCTGCGCGGTCTCCTTCGTGGACGGGTTGCAAGACGAAGGCTTTGTTGAAGTCTACAGGTCTCCCACGTCGTCACCGCCACGAGAGGCCCATGTGGGATTTAGCCCATTGTAATGGGCCCCGCGAGGATAAGCGCATTAAGGGTCGTGTCTGTAATAGCCTTACCGTAATGACTGCCTATAACCTCCCCTCGTGGGAATATTCTGGGGACAAACCAGGTACTCGAGGGCATAAACGTCTTTGTCAAGGGACAAGCAGCCGCTCGAGTGCCTATAAATACCCCTGTACAGTGCCCACAACGGAGGAGAAAGTTTTTGGCATTCCATACTAAACCCTACAAACACACTTTCCGTTTCCCCGTTGGATTAACCTGCCCGGACGGAAAGGTTCCCAACACATGATTTTCGAAGAAGAAGAACCTAAGATTGTGGCGATCCATTTTCTCCACTTCTGAGTGAATCCTAAAGCTCTCAAGACATCTAAAAGATATGCCCAACTGAGGGAATCGAAAGCTTTTGATATGTCAAGCTTGACAAATAGAGGAGACTGGCTGTTCCTTTAGAGCTTTTTACCACCCTTTGGACATAAAGGAAGTTATCATGAATTGATCGTTTTTGGATGAACGCGTTTTGGGAGGTGGAAACAATCTCATTCATTCTTGGTGTTAATCTATTATCCAAGATCTTGGTTATTATTTTCATGAAACTGTTGATGAAACTGATTGGTCTAAACAGTTCGATCCTATCATCATCCTCTCTTTTTGGTCAAAGAATAATATTTGCCTTGCTAACCAGGTGCAGGTTTTTGCATTTGTGATCATAAAAATCATTAATTTCTTTTGATAGATTGTATCTAATTAGCTCGAAACAACACCTATAGAGGAGCCCTATGAATCCATCTGGCTAAGTTGCTTTTTAGATTGTAGCCCCAAACCACCTTTTTTATCTCATTCTCAATGATCACATAGTCCAGGTCGGATAACTCAAAAGGAGTATAGCCTAAGTTGTCCCATTGAATGATGTTATGTGTCTGTGTCTTGCACCTTCCTTGCCAAGAACTTCAAGGAAGTGTTGTTAAGCCTCATGCAATTTGTCTCCCTGACTAGTTAACAACCTGCCTCCACGATTGTAACACTCCAAAATCGTATCTTGGTGAATTAAGAATTTTTTTAAAGATTTAAAATTTCAAGCGTATTATAACAAAGTTATGAATTGAGACTATCTTCCCTAAAATTTAATAAATAGTAAATATAAAAATGTTGACTATATATTTAAACTAAAATAAATAGGACAATGAGTTATTATATACAAATTACTCCTATTGGGTTATATAACTATGTGAATTCCATACTTATTAAATTTCATGCATACAAATACTTATTTGAACATATAAATATGGTTTCAAAATATAAAATTAGATTTGAATTGGGATAACTAAATCTAGAAATAAAAAATAGGAAAAACGAATAGCAAATAAAAGGCTTACCTATTCGACCACTTAAGGAACACAACCCACATGAGTTTTTCCTCCTATTTTTTATTCCACTTGCCAGATCTTGCATCACTGTTACATCATCTATGACATCAGTCATCCCTTGTTGTTCGTAACAAACTAACCACTGTAGTTCTTGTAACTGTCTGGCCAAACTTCTCACCTTCGCAACAGATTTGGTTTCGAGTTTGTTAGAGTTCCTAACAGATAGGACAAGATTGTATCAGATAAGTACCAGATTAGATCTGTCATGTAACATTTTTGGTTTTGAGTTTGTTAGAGTTCCTAACAGATAGGATATGATTGTAACAGATAAGTACCAGATTTTAGATCTATCATTTAACCACCCACCTCACAGCCTATATAAATACATGTCATCATAACACCTCAAGCCATCAATCATATAGTCATCTTCTCTATAGCCTCGCGGCAGCACTGCCGCCATCCAAGCTATAGTATAATTTATCATTCGCCTCAACCTAGAATTTTATCCTCATAAACTTAAAATATTATTCTTGAATACCACTAGTAGAAAAAAGCTCAAAGGCTACAGTGAGGTCTTATTTTTATATGTGGATCCAGTTGTCAATTGCCAGTGTTATTTCTACAGGCGGTGCGTTAAGAAAACCACTTATAGAAATCCATGATTTCTAGTGGCGGTTTTCTTAAAGAAACATCAATAGAAATCAATTTCTAGTGGCGGTTCCTTAAAAACCGCCACTAGAAATCATTTTTATCCTTAATGTTTTGAGTTTTTCAAACGTTCTCAGATGATACTACCAAAATAAAAGTCATAGACCTCGAAAGGTATGAAATTTTGTAGTTGGCAACTTTTTTGTTTGAAATCATATCGATGCTCAAAAATTGCATCCAAATTTGTCAAATTTAAAATGATAATTTTGCAAGCGACCTCGGATGCAAAAAATATCAAAATAAAACTTGTAGAGCTTCAAAAGTTATTCAACTTTATAGTTGACAACTTTTTTGTTTGAATTAATTTACGACCTCAAATAGTCAATTTACACTCGATTAGTTAATATGTGGGCAATAAAATTATTGTTTAAACCAAGGTTATTAAGGCGTTAAGGCGAGACATGGCGACCGACCCCCTTCCAAACGCCTAGGCGAGTTAGGCATGCGGTGAGGCGACGCCATATGAGCATCGCCTAGGCGAGGATATGCAAAAATCCTATCAATCTAACACTTGCAATAGCAAAATTGGTAAGGTTAGAGAATACAATACAAGCCTTTTTGTTGTCCATGCTTTGGTATTTACTCTGCACTTCTCTTTGTTGTTCTTGTAGCATCCATGATCCATCTCTCTTATCGAAGATCCAACCCATCTTCTTTTCTTTCAAGCTGCAAGCTACATTAACCTATGAATATTTACATATTAAAACAGTAAGACATAAAATAGCAGCAGCAGACAGGTATATCAAATTAAACCCACAATACATTGGTGGGAATAAAATAGCAGCAACAACATATGCTAGTCTTAGTGGCATAATTAGTACCAGTCCAGCCCCATAATGACTTAGCGACATAGATCAATCAAAAGCTTAAAAGACTAGTGGATTAAGTGCATAAACAGTGAAGCACTGAAGCACGACACAAAAATAGTTAAGCTGCAAATCTGAAATCAGCCAACTCTTAGTGAGTCCAGTCAATATCCATCTTCGAACTCATCTGGAGCAGCCTCAGTATTTTCTCCACCAACATCATCATGTGCATCTTCAGAATCAGTCACATCAACATCATCATGTGGATCTTAGTCCTCCTCTTCTTCATTGGGTGAACCAAAATCTTCTTCAAAGTCAAACCTTGAGTGTGAAACTCTTGCACGCTTGTTGGCATTCCTTGGAAGATTTCGGCCTCGCAGCGAGCTTGATGCATCCACAGCTTGATCAACAAGTTCCCATGTAAGGCCATTCTCATCCTCACCACAATCACACCCACGAGCACCTTGAGGCTGCACATAGGAGGAATCAGCCCACTCATTATCCCAATCGAACTCTTCAATGACCAAAGGGTCAAAACCTTTCCCTTTCTTCTCACGCCTTATTTGAAACCTAGTCTTCATCTTTCGGTTGTAGGAAACATAGACAATATCATTCAATCTCTTATGCAACAACCTATTACGTTTCTTTGTATGGATCTACAAAAGAATAATTTGTTCGCTTAAATTCTAGACACAAGCTAAGAATTAAACAATTAGACAAAGACAACAATACTCACAAACTGAAATCTACTCCAGTTTCTCTCACAACCCGATGATGAAGCGCAAAGACCAACAATACGCCTAGCAAACCTTTGAATCTCAATAGCACGCCCACCATATGAATGCCACCAATCAACTTGATTGCCAAATGCAAAATACAACATAAATTAGTTGTTAATTTAAATGTTAATGTATAAAACCTGCTGCAATTACTTACGTGGGTTAATTGTCTCAAGGTTGTTCTTGGTCATTTTGTTTGAGAAGGCCTCTCCTCTAAGAGCTTCTGTCACACCCGGCTTTAAGGAACAAAGCCAGGTGCATCTCATACATGCGCCAAAGAAGACAACATATTTAATAACAGAGTGTATAGAGATAAATGTCACAAAACATCAGAGTATTATTACATAGCGGAAGACTTATTACAAAATAGAAGAATAAATATAAAACGAACTAAGGATCGTCGACGCCAATGTCAACTGAGAAACGCCACCTAGATCGAATCGAACTCCTTGATATGCGGCTCCTCTTGAACCACCTGTTCTTCTCCTGTGTGGGGGTTGTGAGACAGCAAGGGTGAGCTCACACATGTTCATCGCTCAACAAGTTGTGGGGAATAATGTGGCATGAACTCGCCAAAGATGGGGAGTTCATGAAGTGTAAGGCTGGTCAATAATAGAGGTTAAAGCTGAGCATTGCTTTTATAAGTTGGTCAAAATTTTATTAGCAGTTACTAAGTGTAAGTGAATGCCAAACCATAATAAAATAATAGAACAAAATTAATAACAAATCCCATGCAAATGCAAATGACAAATTGAGTTTAGGTTCCATAATTTAATCATCGGAGAGTCCTGAGCCGCTCATGACCGTGAGCTCGGCTAGTATACCAGTTTTACACTCTGCAGAGGTTGTACCCTTTACCCACAAGTCGTGTTTCCCATGTCGCCAGGGTTAGCTAGGCCCTTAGACACTACCAAGGTGAATGGCTAGGGATCCACTACGAGGCCTTTATAAAGTTCCACTAGCTTCCGAAAACCCGCTACAGTTTATGGGAAGCTCCAATGCAGGGTTCTTGCCTGACCGCCATCGCAGCAAAATCAAGCAAGGACCCCCCCTACACTGACCACTCCCCTACTGCCCTTGCCCCTTTCGGGTAAGGTAGTCTTCCACTAGCTTTCCTAATTAGTCATCCAAGGGGTCCCATTCCTCCCTTGTGGTGGCACGTGTTTCTCAAGTTAAGCTCCATGTTCCAATTAACAATAATATAATGATCTTGACATGCACATAAATAAATAATAAAATAACTGGAACATGGATATAATAAATGATTATCCCAAAACCATATAAAGCAATAGCAAAAACTACCCATGTGATTCAGGGGCAAACAAGGTAATGAGATAAACAATCTAGAGTGACCTATTGGGTCCCATCAAAATTAAACCTATGCATGGTAAATGATTATAAAGAACATTATTGGGTAACAAAAGTGAAACAAGGGCACAACTTGCCTGGCACTTGAGAATCCAGGTACCAACTTGCTTTTCAGATGACACGTGCCTTCGCGCTAGTCGTAGCAATGCAAACAAACATGGTATAGACAAAATTAACATCACACCAAACATAATAATACACTGCGTAAAAATAATCTACGCATTGCTACGAGACTAACGAAACTTGAACGGATCAAATCGGAGTTGAAACGGAGGAGATATGAATTTCCTAAGGTTTTATGTATTTGATACGAGGTTAATTAAGAAATAAATTTTAATACCAGTTTCATGTTAAAACAGAGGCACAGGGTGATAAACAACATTATTACAAAATTTTAGAGAGTGGAATGAACTGAAAAGGATTTAATATGAATTTTCTAGGCATTAAACAAGTTATTGCACTTAATTTGGTATTAAAATTCATTTTCTAATTTGATTTCCCTGTTTTCTCTATTTTCCTAGTTTGCGCGTCAATTACTAAAAAGATCAGGGGCTCACTCGCAAATTCGCCCAGACCCAGTGCACAGCTACCACAGACGGTGGGTTCAAAATCTAGAAAGTCTGAGGACTCTTTAGCAAAAAGGACTAGACGAAGGGGTATGGGGCGAGATCCGCCGTCGGATTAGAAATCGAGCGCCAAGATGCGATCCCACATCATAAGAACCGGTAAGGGTTTGCATCTGTTGGATCCACGGTCAATGGTGCGGATTTGAAACGTCCCTGATCGCACTGGAACCGTATGTTCGTGATCCGACGGCTCAGGTCGAATCGCTCGGAGGGTTAAGTGGCATCAATCTACACCGTTCAAGGTTAGATGAACGGACCAGGAAACCTCCTTCTACCTCCTGGCCAACCGCGGTGGCGCCGCCTGAAGCCGTGGTGATTCCTGGCCGGAGTTTTCTCCATTACGCGTGGCAAGATGCTAATCCCTAATTCGAACCGTGCTACACCATGTCAAGGAAATAACGGACAGAAAGGTGATCTTATTACCTCGGTATGGAGCACCAGTGACTCAGTCCGCGCAATGACGTGGTACTGCGGCACAGCTTCAACTTCGATGAGAAATTCCGCTTGTCCGAGCGCGCGGTCGTCCGAGGGACGGGTCAGATCAACTCCCCCATCGTTCAAGCGAGACTAAGCGGCGTCAATCGGCACTCGACGGTGGTGAGGGCAGGGAGCTACGCGGCGGCTGCGAGGTCTCCCAATGGTGGAGAGGTTCGTGGCGATTGTGGAGGTTGCCTCTGTGGGTGAGTTACGGCCGGTCAATGATGCGGACCAGGGTGGTTTTATGCCCCCGGTCGGTGGCCACGATTCCACCAAAGCTCGCGAGGACTCCGGCAACGGGCATGGTCTATTCCGTTGAGCTGGGCACGGCGGTGTAGCTAACGAAGAGGGACCACAACCAGAAGGAGTTGAGCCATCATAGGCGCGCACGGAGGGGCTGACGTCTTGGACCCACGCAACAGGGAATGGGAGAAGGAGCGAGCGCGAGCGAGTGACTGGACAGTGGGACCCTTGTGTCGGCGCCAGGTTGCCAAACAGCATGCACGAGCTGAGGGACCGACGGGCGGGGCCCGGGTGTCAGTAGGCGGAAGTGAAACTGGGCTGGCCGTGCGGTGGGATTTAGTGGGCCGAATCGGGTTTAGCTGGCCCAAACGAGGTTTTGGTCCTTTTTTCTTTTTTTTTATTTTCTATTTTCTTTTCTCCCTTTTCAAATTCAATTTCAATTCAAATTTAATTCAAACTCTTGTGGCCCATCATTACAATTTATATTTGTGATATTTAGAGATACTAATTCTGGAGGTATTTATTTACATATATTGTTTATTTATTTATATCCTTTACCTTTTTCTCTTCTCCACATTTATAGAATTCCCTTTAAATCTTAAATTCCCATTTAGGTATTAATATATTTCTCTTTATTTTATTTTTGTATTACCACAAAATGCACACAAAATAAGGTCCCGCATGATGCACAATTTAGTGACATATCTTTTATTATTTATTGGGTTTTTTAAAGTATAGTGTTCACATGTGATGGTAAATTGATGCAATACACATATAAATAAAGGAAAAATATTTTTTTCTCCTTTAATATTATCTCTTACAAATTGGGTATTACAAATCCTACCCCCTTAAAAATAATCTCGTCCTCGAGATTTAAGAAGGTCTAGGGAAATGATGGAGAAAATCTATGCGAAGCTCTTCTTCTCTCTTCCAAGTTGCTTCATGTTCTGCATGGTGACTCTATTGTACTTTACACATCTTTATCACCTTATTTCTTGTAACTCAAGTCAAAGTGTCAAGAATCTTGATCGGATACTTCGTGTAAGTCAAATCACCCTGAACACTTAGCTCTTCCATTGGTAACTGTTTCTCAGGGACATAGAGACACTTCTTACGTTAAGACACATGGAATTCATTATGCACATCAAATAGATTATCAGGTAGCTCGAGTTGATAGGCCCTCTCTCCAACTTGCCTAACAACTCAGAATGGTCCGATAAAGTGAGGGAACAATTTGCTCTTAACTTTAAATCTCCTCATTCCACGAAGTGGTGACACCTTGAGGTACGCATAATCTCCTTCCTCAAATTCCAGTGGTCTTCTTCTATTATCAGCATAACTCTTTTGCCTGGTTTGAGCTACCCTCAAGTTCTCTTGAATTATACGAACTTGTTCTTCTGCCTCTTGAATAAGTTCAGGTCGAAAGAACTGTCTTCCTCTAGTCTGATCCAATATAGAGGAGTCCTGCATTTCCTGTCATACAGAGTCTCGAACGGTGACATCTTCAGACTGGCCTGGTAACTATTATTATATGAGAACTCAGCATAAGGTAGACTCTTATCCCAACTACTACCATGTTGAAGGGCACAAGCTCTCAACATGTCCTCCAATACTTGATTAGTCCTTTTAGTTTATCCTTCAGTCTGAGGGTGATAGGTTGTACTAAAATTCAACTTCGTATCCATATTCTCATGAAAACTTTTCCAAAATCTGGAGGTAAACTGTGATCCTCTATCCAAAATGATCTTCTTTGGTACACCGCGTTGAGATACAATCCGAGCCATATATAACTCAGCCAATTGAGATCCCTTATAAGTAGTCTTGACCAGAATGAAATGAGCCACTTTGGTCAATCTATCCACAATAACCCATATAATCATATCCTTTCGAGGTGCGAGGCAATCCAGTAATAAAATCCATACCAATCTCTTCCCACTCCCACTCGGGTATCTTTAATGGGTATAATAGTCCAACTTGTCTTTGGTGTTCGGCCTTAACTCTTTGACACACCTCGCACATAGCCACATGTGTAGCCACATCTCTCTTCAATCCAGACCACCAATACTTCCGCTTCAAATCCTGATACATCTTGGTACTATCAGGATGAATAGAATAATCCGAGTCATGGGCTTTCTTCAGTATAGTATCACGAAGGCTTTTAATATCAGGAACACATATCCTGACCTTGATCCATACTGTGCCTTGCTCATCTTCCGTGAATTTCCGGACCTCGACCTTTAGTAATCAGATCCTTAATCTCTTGTATTTTAGCATCACCAATTTGTCCTTTGTGGATTTTTTTGCTCCAAGGTTGGTTCCACATCAATAGTAACTCCTTCAGTGTGAGCAACTATCCCTAGGTTAAGTCTCCTGAAATCCTCAACAATCTCATCGAGTAGCTGGGCAACAATAGCTGAATGAACATGCTCCTTCCGACTCAAGGCATCTGCAACCAAATTTGCCTTGCCCAGGTGATGGTGAATCTCCAAATCATAATCCTTAATAAGCTCCAACCAATGGCGTTGCCTATGGTTGAGATCCTTCTGAATGAATATATACTTCAAACTCTTATGATCCATGCATACTTGACACTTAGTCCCCACAATATAATGTCTCCAAATCTTAAGTGCGTGCACAACGACTGCCAGCTCTAAGTCATGAGTGGGGTAGTTTAACTCTTGTTTTCGCAACTGACAAGACGCGTAGGCGATCACCTGTCCTTCTTGCATGATCACACATCCTAAGCCTTGGCCACATGCATCACAAAAAATGTCAAATCCTTTCTGTAGATCTGGCATAACCAACACTGGTGGCGACATCAATTTCAACTTTAGTTGGTTAAAACTATCTTGGTACTTCTCGTCCCACTTAAATTCTCTTCCTTTCTCCAAAAGTGAAGTCATAGGTTTAGCAATCCTAGAAAATCCCTCAATAAATCTCTGATAATATCCTGCTAGTCCCAAGAAACTCCAAATCTCAGTAACTGTAGTGGGTACTCTCCACTCCATTATCTCCTTAACTTTAGCAGGATCCACTGAAATTCCTCCATTAGAAATAATATGACCAAGAAATGGCACCTCGCCAATCCAAAACTCGCATTTGCTATACTTGGCGTAGAGTTGATTATCTCGTAGCTTCTGTAGCACCATTTTCAGATGTTTCTCATGATCACTATCACTCTTAGAATAAATAATACTATCGTCGATGAAGACCACGACGAATCTGTCCAGACCGTGAACACCTTATTCTTCAGATCCATAAAATAGGTTGGTGCATTAGTTAGTCCAAATGACATAATGGTGAACTCATATAAACCATATCGGGTCGAGAAATCCGTCTTGGGATTATCCGATGGCCAAATCTTCATTTGATGGTAACCCGATCGGAGACCAATCTTTGAGAATACCCTTGCACCTCCCATCCGATTAAATAAATCCTCAATGTGGGGTAATGGATACTTGTTCTTCATAGTGACATCATTAAGGGTCCTATAATCCGCGCACATCCCTTGCGATCCATCTTTCTTTTGCACAAATAGAACTGGCGCTCCACAAGGTGAAGAATCCGAACGAATGTACCCAGCATCTTGTAACTCTGTTAACTGCTTCTTATGTTCTTTTAACTCTTCTACAGACATCCTGTATGACCGTTTAGAAATAGGGGCAGTCTTAGGTAAGGGATTAATGACAAACTTAGCTTCCATATCTGGTGGCATCCCTAATAACTTCTCTAGAAAGACATCCGAAAAATCCCTAACTGTATGGGTGTTGTCACCCACCAACTTCTCATCTTCTAAGAATGCTGCTAGTCTGATGGTGGTAGTTACTGCAACTTCAACTTCGAATCTTTGTCCTTTGGAACTGGTGAGTTCTACGGTTCCCTTAGCACAGTGTATATACTGCCTTTGCCTTTCTTAACCATGACATACCAAGGATCACGTCTATAGTGCTCTCTTCTAACACTATAGGGGTAGCCCATCTGGGTTAGAAATACAGGGTAAGAAAGGAAGAATTATAGACAAGGCGAGTAATTACAGGGAATGTTATTGCGGGGGATTTATTAGCTAAGTAGATTAGTGTGTTATCCACTAAAGCTAATACATTACCTTATGATGGTACATGCTAAGATGCCCGTTTATAATGTTTCATTCAATCAAAGAAGCAAATCAAGCAGTTATCATCAGAACAATCAACCAACATTTTTTTAATAGAGAAAATATAGTTTTAATTTCGTCTTAGGTTCCCTATCTCTGAAAAAGTTCATAGTTGTAGGATTCCAAGGTGCGAAATCCTTCTTGTCTTAGAGTAGAAAAGATAGGAATGATCAAAGTAGAACAGTAGAAGGTGAGACAGGATCAAGATAAGTATAGAGAGAATCAGAGTAAGGTAAGTAGGGAAGGGTTTTGTCCATTTCTATCTAGGTTTCGTTCTACAGTCAACATTTCCTCTGATACCACTTCTGTCACACCCGGCTTTAAGGAATAAAGCCAGGTGCATCTCATACATGCGCCAAAGAAGACAACATATATAATAACAGAGTGTATAGAGATAAATGTCACAAAACATCAGAGTATTATTACATAGCGGAAGACTTATTACAAAATAGAAGAATAAATATAAAACGAACTAAGGATCGTCGGCGCCAATGTCAACTGAGAAACGCCACCTAGATCGAATCGAACTCCTTGATATGCGGCTCCTCTTGAACCACCTGTTCTTCTCCTGTGTGGGGGTTGTGAGACAGCAAGGGTGAGCTCACACATGTTCATCGCTCAACAAGTTGTGGGGAATAATGTGGCATGAACTCGCCAAAGATGGGGAGTTCATGAAGTGTAAGGCTGATCAATAATAGAGGTTAAAGCTGAGCATTGCTTTTATAAGTTGGTCAAAATTTTATTAGCAGTTACTAAGTGTAAGTGAATGCCAAACCATAATAAAATAATAGAACAAAATTAATAACAAATCCCATGCAAATGCAAATGACAAATTGAGTTTAGGTTCCATAATTTAATCATCGGAGAGTCCTGAGCCGCTCATGACCGTGAGCTCGGCTAGTATACCAGTTTTACACTCTGCAGAGGTTGTACCCTTTACCCACAAGTCGTGTTTCCCATGTCGCCAGGGTTAGCTAGGCCCTTAGACACTACCAAGGTGAATGGCTAGGGATCCACTACGAGGCCTTTATAAAGTTCCACTAGCTTCCGAACCCGCTACAGTTTATGGGAAGCTCCAATGCAGGGTTCTTGCCTGACCGCCATCGCAGCAAAATCAAGCAAGGACCCCCCTACACTGACCACTCCCCTACTGCCCTTGCCCCTTTCGGGTAAGGTAGTCTTCCACTAGCTTTCCTAATTAGTCATCCAAGGGGTCCCATTCCTCCCTTGTGGTGGCACGTGTTTCTCAAGTTAAGCTCCATGTTCCAATTAACAATAATATAATGATCTTGACATGCACATAAATAAATAATAAAATAACTGGAACATGGATATAATAAATGATTATCCCAAAACCATATAAAGCAATAGCAAAAACTACCCATGTGATTCAGGGGCAAACAAGGTAATGAGATAAACAATCTAGGGTGACCTATTGGGTCCCATCAAAATTAAACCTATGCATGGTAAATGATTATAAAGAACATTATTGGGTAACAAAAGTGAAACAAGGGCACAACTTGCCTGGCACTTGAGAATCCAGGTACCAACTTGCTTTTCAGATGACACGTGCCTTCGCGCTAGTCGTAGCAATGCAAACAAACATGGTATAGACAAAATTAACATCACACCAAACATAATAATACACTGCGTAAAAATAATCTACGCATTGCTACGAGACTAACGAAACTTGAACGGATCAAATCGGAGTTGAAACGGAGGAGATATGAATTTCCTAAGGTTTTATGTATTTGATACGAGGTTAATTAAGAAATAAATTTTAATACCATTTTCATGTTAAAACAGAGGCACAGGGTGATAAACAACATTATTACAAAATTTTAGAGAGTGGAATGAACTGAAAAGGATTTAATATGAATTTTCTAGGCATTAAACAAGTTATTGCACTTAATTTGGTATTAAAATTCATTTTCTAATTTGATTTCCCTGTTTTCTCTATTTTCCTAGTTTGCGCGTCAATTACTAAAAAGATCAGGGGCTCACTCGCAAATTCGCCCAGACCCAGTGCACAGCTACCACAGACGGTGGGTTCAAAATCTAGAAAGTCTGAGGACTCTTTAGCAAAAAGGACTAGACGAAGGGGTATGGGGCGAGATCCGTCGTCGGATTAGAAATCGAGCGCCAAGATGCGATCCCACATCATAAGAACCGGTAAGGGTTTGCATCTGTTGGATCCACGGTCAATGGTGCGGATTTGAAACGTCCCTGATCGCACTGGAACCGTATGTTCGTGATCCGACGGCTCAGGTCGAATCGCTCGGAGGGTTAAGTGGCATCAATCTACACCGTTCAAGGTTAGATGAACGGACCAGGAAACCTCCTTCTACCTCCTGGCCAACCGCGGCGGCGCCGCCTGAAGCCGTGGTGGTTTCTGGCCGGAGTTTTCTCCATTACGCGTGGCAAGATGCTAATCCCTAATTCGAACCGTGCTACACCATGTCAAGGAAATAACGGACAGAAAGGTGATCTTATTACCTCGGTATGGAACACCGGTGACTCAGTCCGCGCAATGACGTGGTACTGCGGCACAGCTTCAACTTCGATGAGAAATTCCGCTCGTCCGAGCGCGCGGTCGTCCGAGGGACGGGTCAGATCAACTCCCCCATCGTTCAAGCGAGACTAAGCGGCGTCAATCGGCACTAGACGGTGGTGAGGGCAGGGAGCTACGCGGCGGCTGCGAGGTCTCCCAATGGTGGAGAGGTTCGTGGCGATTGTGGAGGTTGCCTCTGTGGGTGAGTTACGGCCGGTCAATGATGCGGACCAGGGTGGTTTTATGCCCTCGGTCGGTGGCCACGATTCCACCAAAGCTCGCGAGGACTCCGGCGACGGGCATGGTCTATTCCGTTGAGCTGGGCACGGCGGTGTAGCTGACGAAGAGGGACCACAACCAGAAGGAGTTGAGCCATCGTAGGCGCGCACGGAGGGGCTGACGTCTTGGACCCACGCAACAGGGAATGGGAGAAGGAGCGAGCGCGAGCGAGTGACTGGACAGCGGGACCCTTGTGTCGGCGCCAGGTTGCCAAACAGCATGCACGAGCTGAGGGACCGACGGGCGGGGCCCGGGTGTCAGTAGGCGGAAGTGAAACTGGGCTGGCCGTGCGGTGGGATTTAGTGGGCCGAATCGGGTTTAGCTGGCCCAAATGAGGTTTTGGTCCTTTTTTCTTTTTTTTATTTTCTATTTTCTTTTCTCCCTTTTCAAATTCAATTTCAATTCAAATTTAATTCAAACTCTTGTGGCCCATCATTACAATTTATATTTGTGATATTTAGAGATACTAATTCTGGAGGTATTTATTTACATATATTGTTTATTTATTTATATCCTTTACCTTTTTCTCTTCACATTTATAGAATTTCCTTTAAATCTTAAATTCCCATTTAGGTATTAATATATTTCTCTTTATTTTATTTTTGTATTACCACAAAATGCACACAAAATAAGGTCCCGCATGATGCACAATTTAGTGACATATCTTTTATTATTTATTGGGTTTTTTTAAAGTATAGTGTTCACATGTGATGGTAAATTGATGCAATACACATATAAATAAAGGAAAAATATTTTTTCTCCTTTAATATTATCTCTTACAAATTGGGTATTACAGCTTCATAGTCTAAGGGTTGAGCATCAATCTTGTCTCTTGTTTCTTCATCATCCACCATTCTTGCAAGCACATCAAGGAAACAACCTCTTAGCTAGCCAATAGTTGCATCATCATCATCTCGAATGAGAGGATGCAATTTTCCTGGATTCAAATAAAGAGCAGCCCCATACAAAGGATAGTCCATTTGTTTCATCCACCGTTTCTCAATGATGTCTATGATTCTCTTAAGTAAGCTTTTCTTGCTATCAATAGCAAAGCTTAGCTTGATCAACTCTTTTGCATGTTTCAATAGTGTTGCGACCTCTGGCATTGTAGGTTTCTCATCACCATCAACCACTCTAAGTACAATGAGGAGAGGGGTTGAAGCTCTAAGACAATCTTCAACTTTATTTCAAAACTCCACAGAGAGCACAATATCACAAGCCTCCTTACCTGCAACAGTTTTTGCCAACTTGTTTCCATTCCATTCTTCACTAAGAAATAGGGCCTTCAAAGGATCCTTGTGCTTGTACAAACTTTTCAAAGTAAGGAAAGCAGTGGCAAATTTAGTGGCTGCAGCTCTCACAAGATCTGCCCCACCTGTCTTCTCTCTCATTAAACTAAGAATTCTACTGTGCCTATAGATGAATGTTGTCACACGTCTTGCACGTACAATGGGCTTCTTAAATTCCTTCAAGATCCCTATGTCTTCTAGCATAAGATCTAAGCAATGTGCAGCGCATGGGCTCCAAAAAAGTGAAGGAAACCTCTCCATAAGTATCCTACCTGCTGCCTTGTAGTTAGCCCCATTATCAGTGATAACCTGAACCACTTTTTCTTTCCCAACCTCTTCAATTTTCTTCCCTAATAAATCAGCTAGCATAAATGCATCCTAAACTTCACTTGATGCATCCACAGACTCTAAGAAGTATGTCCCCTCTGGACTATTCACAAGAAAGTTGATCAAATGCTTGCCCCTCCTATCTGACCATCCATCCGACATAAGCGTGCAACCATAATGCTTCCATGCCCTCTCATGTTCCTCCCTCATAGTACTTGTCAATTTCACAACATCCTTAAGCAATGGCTGCCCAAGTTGATATGGAGATGGAGGCTTATAGCCTAAACCAAACTGGCTAGTTGCCTCAACTGCAACCTAAAATTGTCTTGCTGCTGCTGCATTAAATGGGACACCGTATTCATAAAACCACAAAGCCCATTGCATATCCACATAATCCTTCTCCTCTTTGGACTTCATCTTGGATGGAATTGTGGGTTGATAACACCCTTTACACCTTTCATCAACTACATCTTCAGGTGATTTTCGAAGCATCTCCACAATTGACTTTTGCTTGCTTGATTTTCCTTGGTCTTCATTGATGTTGTATCCTTGTACAGATAGGTTGCACGCCTGTGTTTGGCTGCAGTCCCTGAACTTGGTTGTACCTTAGAGCCTTGGGATTCTATAGGTGCATCTTGTTGAACTTGAACAGATTCAACTGCTGCATCCACCACCATTACATCCTCTTCCTCCTCTTGCTGCTCATGATCATCTAGGAAAATAGCTCTTTTCCTTCTTTTCGATTCCAAGTAATCCCTCATCTCCTTTCTAATTGCAGTAGTGGTCTTTGAACATATCTTTGTATCTCCATAGCCACCTGCTAGATGCTGCTTTAGCCTTTTTATCCCTCCAGAAACTATGGTGTCACAAAGGGTGCATGTCACTTGATCTCTAATTGCCAAATTTGCCCAATAACCATACTTCCAACCTGGATCATTTGAGCTAGCCTTCCTTGCTCTGTCTGTCTTTGGATCATAGTTGACATTGTTGACAGAAGATGGGCTAGCAATTGATTGATGAGGGTGCTGTTGCAGTGTTGCTGCATAAAAAATAGGAGATGAGGGAGAACAGTAGCAGAGCAGAGGAACTAAGGAAGAGGAAGAGCAGAGGAAAGCACTAGATCGGATGGAGCAAAGGAAAGCACAGGACCGGATGGAGGAGGCGGCGGCGCGGCGCACCAGCTGGAAGAGAGGCGGCGCGACACACCGGCTTGAGGAGAGGCGGCGCGCCGAGTGGAGGAGAGGCGGCACGACGAGTGGAGTAGATACGGCGCGGCACTGCAGGAAAGGTCGCACGACTATATTCGCGCGCTGCAAAGTGCAAACCCTAAAACCCTCTACGCGCGCAAAGCCGCCAAGGTGCCAACCCTAAAACGTTTTATGGCGTCCGTGGCAGAAATTGGACGCCATGGCGACGCCTAGACACGTTTGGCGATGCCATATTCATCCCAGGCGTGGTGAGAGCGACGCCCTAAACCTAGCCTCGCCTGGACACCTAAGCGTCGCCTAGGCGACGCCATAATAACCTTGGTTTAAACACAAGGTATGTCATTGGCGGAGTGATAGAGAAGGCTTTACTCGAGCGTGAGGTCATGAGTTTGATTCCTAGCCACTCCACGCAGCACATGAATTTTGCGTGAAAAATGCAGCGGCTTGCGAGCTGCGACGCAGAAGGGCTTAAAATATTTTTTTGCTATTTCTAAACCATTTTTATGTTTTCTAGAAAAGATTTTCACCGGTGGTTTTATTATCTCGATCACCAGTGAAAATCAATTTTCAATGACGGTTTTCTTAGCACAATCACTAGTGGAAATCGATTCCTATCAGCGGTTCTCAGTTATCTGCCTGTAAAAAATGATTTCTATTGGCCCCTAGTACTTACGGTTCTGAAAAATATCAGTATAAATAGATTGACAAACTTCACGATAGAGCTTTTTTGTACTCAACCTAGAATTTTATTCTGCTAAACTTGAAATATTATTCTATCGAACCTACAAAAATTTTCTTGTGAAGGCATACATAACATTGTTACCTAAAACTAACATTACCTTGCTTAAAAATATATTATTCAATTAATTTTATCTAAATATATTCATGTGGGGTCTTGTTTTTAAGGATTTATTGTAAGAAACATGGTAGTGCAATTGAAATTTAATTTCAACAATTAGTTTGTAAACTATGCCATTTTTAATTTCAAAACATTACATGTAAACAAATGTTCATATCCCTACTTTGTTCTTCATTTCTTTTCTCATATTTAATTGAAACAAACTTTGCTATCTATCTCAGCCATTGAATGGTAAATTGGCTATTGACTTATTGTGCGGCAAGACTTCATCCTTGTGCTTATAAGTCTAAATAGAATTATATTTGGGATACAAAGGAAATGACAAGTTTTTTAAAGTTTCTTTATACTGCCTTCATCCATGAATATTTCAAACTTAAAGTCAGACCTTTTTAAGCTTGACTGAATGTATTGAAAGAGTGTCAAAATTTATAAAACCAAATTAGCGTCACTAGATACACTAGAAAATGTATTTTATAATATATTTATTTGGTGTTCTAAACATTTGTGTTTTTCTATAAATTTAATTTTATATAAAAGGTAACTTTAAATAACTCTAAAAATTAATTCATGTAGTGACGAAGGGAGTAGTAACAAGAACCTCCAAATGTGTCAAGTAGTGACTGACATTCCTATGCTCTACCCCTGCGACTACATATATAGGGCAGTGTTATTGGTCACTCTAGATACTGACCTATCCTAAAATAACTTAAAATTGTTAAATTATTCACGATTTTATACATGAGTGATCATTGCCTGTCTCTAGAAAGACGGATGGTGCTATATATATAAATACACACTGAAAAAGTAATTACCATAAGGCATATGAGCAGTTATATTGAGTTGACTCAAACCAATAAGGTATGCTAGCAATTTCCACTGCAAGGGAAATTAACCAGTATGTTAAGCTTGGTTCACTGCTCTAGCTCTACATTAATTGCATGATTTGTAGCCTATATTTCGTAGATTTTATATCATTTAATTACCCTACGCGTGGTGATTTGGAGGATTATCGTGGGTTAACATGTGCGTGGCTCATCATGTCATGGCTGAAATTGGATTTAAGTACACTGTACATCCCAGGTCAAAAACGGCACCCTGCAGAAGATCAGAGTCTAGAAGACTAGAGTGTCCTTACTTCACTGGAATCTATGACAAAATTAAATGCTAGTTGAACGATGTGATGCATGGAGATCTATGCGCGGAAAGAATATGTATTAAGAGAAACTGAGATCCATGATCCCTCGACCGACGACCCGTCGAGCTAATTAAGTAATTATAATCAAGTCTTCCAAGAATCTCAAGAAGCCAGTCTCCAAATTTTTGTAATCAACCTCGAGCAAGTTACTCTGAGGTACGTGTAAAGAAGATTATACTACATTGTGCTAGTAAAGAATACGTATAGTATATATAGGCCATGTTTACCATAGCTAATAATACATGTTGAAAAGGTAGCTTATCTAAAAAGTTGATGAAAAATAGCTTTTGTTTATTAACTAGATTTAGTTTGTTCCGAAAAGCAGTTCAACTAATAAAATACTATAGAAACATCCTTTTTATATAACTTCTGCTTAAATATGTTAGGAAGCTGAACATAAGTCGTACCAAAATAGTTAAAACAAACTTATTTGGGTGTCTATTGAAAGAGGAAGTTCATTTCTTTGGCGCCCGCGCCTAGTGAATTGGGTGTTTCATTTAGACAAATTAGAGGAATTGCAAGGGGCTCTGTATCATTTTTTATTAATATGATTTTAGTAAAAAGATATTCTCCAATAGTTTTAATTAGATCTTTAAATATTGTTATCTTATATTCTATATTTCTTGCTAGGTAAAGACATAGAGCGGGATTGACTCTTTAGAGCGTGGACAAGATGTATAAAAAACATGTTAGGGCATCTCTAAAAGTATTTCTAAAATATATGGTATATCATAATTTGGATACTCATTGGAGTAAAAATCGTATGTTCTCTATATCTTATGTGTACTCTACTATGTGATTGGTTTGAGGTTAAAGTAAAATGAGGCGGGAACGACATCATCCTCTCGTTTTATTTGGGATTACGCGCCACCGAAAATTGCTCTGATGTTCACTCGTCCTCGCGTGACTCTTATCTAAACACTATATAAAATATGGTCGTCCACTTCTATTGTCTTATACGTCCAACCAAACACGCTAGCTAGAGGGCCATCTCGATTCTTCATCTTTGACTAGCAAGAAATGTATAATAGAAGATGTTTATATTTAGAAATCCAATTAAAGAGGCTATTGGAAGGTATCTTTCAACCAAGTACATATTCCTCTACATTAGGAACAATATAAAGAGTCTTTGCTCTTAGAGAATAAAAAGATACATAGAACTAATTTTATTCAAATAGCTCTCTAAATAATAAATTATAATTTAGAGTGATTTAATAAAGACCTGGACATATACTCTTCATATGCCAAGTTTACGAGAACTTAATGAACGTGTGATCTCGTACGAGCAAGCGGAAGTGGAGGCGGCTGAGAAACATCTTGTCCTACACGCCATGCACGAACGGTCTCAATTCATGTACTCTCCATCATAAAATAATGATACATTTTTTGCGACAATTGTAATTATACTCTTATCTAACCTTGCAATTGTAATTTTATCTCTCGTTTTCAACTTTATGATTTTACCCATATGTTTTGAAAATTAAGCCATCATTTGCCCCTTCCCTTAACACCATTAGTGAAAATCAAAATTAATGATTAAAAAATAAAAAAAATGAAAAGTAAAATCACAATTCCAAGACGAGAGAAGGGTACAATCATAATTAACTCTAAAATTTCAACATTATTTTTAGGATTAATTGTGCTTATACGTTTCTCTCACCTCTCACCTTCCAATTGTGATTTTACCCCTCTTTTTAAATTTTCTAATCATTAATTCTGATTTTCACTAACGATCTTCGTTTTCGAAACATAGAGGTAAAATCACAAGGGACAATTGTGATTATACCTTCCTCTGATCTTGCAATTGTGAATTTACGCCTCATTTTTTAACTTTGTGATTTTACCCCTCTGTTTTGAAAACAAAGCCATTGTTTGCCCATCGCCCTTAATACAGTTAGGGAAAATAAAAATTAATGATTAAAAATTTGAAAAAAGGGTGAAGTCACAATTGCAAGGTGAGAGAAGGGTATAATCACAATTAACCTTGAAAAACTCAACATTCATTTCAGGGTTAATTATGATTATGCGTTTCTCTCACCTTGCAATTGTGATTTTACCCTCGTTTTCTTAATTTTTAATCGGTAATTCTAAATTTCACTAACGGTGTTAAGAGGGAGAGACAAACAACAACCTCGTTTTCAAAACAAAGAGGAGCTTCGTTTTCGAAACAGAGGGGTAAAATCACAAAGTTGAAAATCGAGGGATAAAATCACAATTGCAATGCTAAAGAGGGGTAAAATCACAACTGCTGGAGAGAGGTATATATAATCACAATTGTCTCTATAGTTTTTTTAAAAAAAGTCATGTCTTAGAGAGAAAAGAGAAAAACAAATCTTTAGAATTAATTCCTAATTAATTATTATTAATTAATCTTAACAGTTTCTCTTAATCAATTAGCTCCTTGTACGGCGAACTCTTCATTCGTCATGCATCCTTATAAATCTTTAAAAACCCTATGAGAAAAACACATTAATACCACTATATCATGAAAAAGTCCTCACAGACCATGTGGGAGAAATAAGGAGAAACACCATTATATACAATCAACAAGGTTATTAGACCTTTTAAAATAAAGTTATTAATACAAATGCAGTCGATCCCCATCCCCTATCCGTGCAGCAAGGTTTGCAAGAATCTCAAGTTGTCAGTCTGGGAATCACTAAAGTCAATGGTGAAGGTCAACTCATAGCAGTCAATCTCGGGCAGGCTGCTCCAAATTAGATATACGCGCAAAGATGATACAGTCATTAAATCACCTCGCACGTAATATATGGAGAGTGTACAAGTATAGTACATAATTTAACACAATAATTTGAATGAACGATCAGACCAAAACTTGTTGCCTCCACGATGAAAAAAAAACAAGCAAGCTGACATTCACTGTCTGTATTTTCACCGCCTCTTCCTCAGGATCTGCAGCAGTATCTCGTTGAAGGTGTCGACCGGGCCGGGCAGGCAGAAGTGGAGGCAGTCGGAGTACATCCCCTCCGGCGGCGCACCGTTGGCGAACGGGTGGTCGTGCATGTACAGGCCAGGGTGACCGTCCGGCCGCATGGACGCCAGCTTCGACACGTCGAGCACCTCGACCCTCGTCGCGCTGGCGCTGCTGCTGTTACCGCTCCTCGCCCTCGCGGCGTTCGCCTCGTCGTAGACGACGTCCCGCACCTCCCTGTACATCCACTCCATGTCGCTCTCCCCGTCCTTGTACGGCTCCGTCTTGGCGCACGCCGTGGGGTCGTTGGTCGGTTTGCCCTCGAAGTGGGACGGCGAGAACGTGGCCAGCACCACGGTCCGCGGGCGGCCGGCGGCGGCGGCGTTGCTCAGCCGCTCCACCGCCGCCCGGTACGCCACGCGCAGCGGCCACGCGTAGCCGACGCCGGTGACGTTGAGCTCCGGGTACCCGTGGGCGCCCACCATCCGGCTGCCGTTGTAGTAGATGGCCCCGTTGAGCAGCCAGTGCGCGGCGGCGAGCACGGCCACGTCGATCGTGTCGGCGTCGGCCGCCCACCGGTCGCCGAGCGCGTCGAGGTGCACGTGGTTGTCCCTGACGCTCTCGTCCTCCGACTTCCCCGTGGCCCTGAGCAGGAACGGCGTCCAGTAGAAGGACACCTTGACGTCGTACGCCGGGAACGCGTACCGCCAGAAGTTGTGCTTGCGCGGGCCCGGGCCGGAGTCACGGTACAGGAGGCGGTACGGGAACGCGGCGCTGAGGAGGCAGATGAGGGACTGCGCCTGGTTCCGCGCCATGGAGTCGCCGACGAAGGCCACGTGCTTGCCGCGCACGGCCGAGAGGAACGCCGCCGCGTCGAACGCCGGCAGCGGGCACCCGTCGGCAGGCTGCCACCGCCAGTCGAGGTACCCCGTGTCGGGACGCCCGTTGCGGATGCAGTCGTGGCTCTCCTTCACGTTGCACTCGGTCGCGTTGTAGCGCCGCGCGTGGCCCGGTGCCCACACCCACTTCCCTACCGCGTAGTTGCAGCTGCTCCTCTCTTCCACTTCCACTTCCACCGGAGGACCAGGACCTGGACTGCAAAAAAGTGACAGACACATCGCGCAACGTACAGAACTAGTAATTTAGACACCACACCACACGAGCATGAACATGGACATGAAGATCTAGGATCTCACTTACACTGTTGAAACGAAGGAGTAGGTGTTGTTGATGTACTGGAGCAGAGGAGAGAGCGCCGCACGTTGACTGCCGGCGGGGGAGCAGCAGAGGAGGTGGAGCAGAGCCAAGGAGAGGAAACCACAGGCGAGCCAAGCGCAGGTAGTTTTGGACAGGAAACAGCCAGGTTTTTTGCTCGATGCCTTGTGGCTGTGTGGATCCGGTGCCTGCAGGTACGCTCCTCCCATCTCTTCTCTCACAAGTAACTGGCACAAGCAGGATGGTGGCTGCTTTTGCTAATAGCTTTCATTGCGTCGTTCCATGTACATATATAACCTTGGAAGGTATTGTTTAATGTTTAGTAAACGACCTAAGCATATTAAGTAATCGCTATGATAAGTTAATGGTGTGTCGGTGTGACGGTATGAAGTTGTATGGCCTTCTTCAAATTAAACTAGGAACGTGCCCGTGCGATGCCACGGAACACAAATTGCGACCCTCTAATGGACTTAGGGCTCTGGCGACGTGCGGCGTGAGTACAACAATAGTGACGGCAAAATATGTGATTATTAAACATAGATACAGAACAATATAAATATGTCTACCCAAATAGATTGAAATGGAATCACACAAATAATTTCTAAAGAGTGAATATATAATGCAGGTCAAAATATGTGATTATTAAACATAGATACAGAACCATAAGTAATTTAGCACTCACAAACGTTCAAGCAGGTGGTATAAGGGAAAAATATAGAAATTTATTCATGGACGGATCAAATCTAACACATTAGACCACATAAACATCAACTTTTGGAGAAACAAAGTGAAAGCACAAAGAATCGAGCTTTACTACTTAGGGTCTTCAAGGTGGAGTCCTTGTAGGTGGTCACAAAGCTAAGCGACAGCATGAGCAGCTGAGCGAAACCAAGAAGGGAGCAAGCACGACTGCTCCTTCCCATTATGGGCCACCGCCACCTACATCACAACAAATCACGACATCAGCAGCAGTAGACGTAGCTTGAGGAACTAGAGCTCCAAGAATGCCCCTGGGAGGAGGGGAGAGAAAGATGTGTATCCTAGAGCTTCACTGATCCACTGCCACCACTGGCTGCAGCCAGAGCATTAGCCGAAAAAGGGAGAGCACATGGTTTAGCCTAGTCTGTCAACTATTGAAACTTTTACGAATTGAATGTACTGACATCGTGTAAAATGGTCGGAATTGGTTTACCGAACAGGTGTATAATAACAGTGCTAGAATCACACATTTTTAATTGTGTTAATAACTGCCTTTAGGGAGATAGTTAGCCTACCCAACTTGCTTGGGACTAAAGCCTAAAAGGCTTTTTTGTTGTTTTTAAGAGATAGTTAGGTGACATGAAACAAGTGCCTGCCCTAGTGATCATACCCATAGTCTAATCACCCTAAGACAACCCCTGAATGAACTTTGCCTAAACTCAATTGTGCACGAATGGCTTCTAATGATGGTGTTTCCCACTACAAAAGGTAAAAAAGAAATGCTGGAACAAAGAAGCCAGTTAAGCAGCGAGTAATAGAACATAGAAGCCAGTCAAGCAGCGACTGATGGAACTTACGAGAAAACATACATATCTGAGTATGGCAGATTCTAACAAACCATGAAGACATTGGATGTTGTATTTATGGCCATGAGCAGAGAAATAGGAAAACATAGGGGTAGAGCAGTAGCAGTACATAGGATTTATTCCTGTGCTTTTTGGCCAACAGAAAAAAAAACACAAATACGCTCTCTAGTAACTTATTCTAACTGATTTAGGGCAGGCAAGACAATATTTTTAGGAGCACACTGCAATCTTTAGAAAGGAAAGAGTGCTTTGTTATTAAGGCACTGCCTAAAATAGCAACATGCAGTTCAAAAAGTAGAGAAGGGGTAATTAAGAAAATGCTAATACTATCTATGGCGTAATCCTGTCTGTGGCTAAATGCCTAACTTTGTAAATCAACAAGTTCCTTTTGGTTACCTTTCTATTTTAAAGGCTGAGAACCAATTTTTAAAACCATTAACACTATTATTTACACAACAAGACTCACACATGCAGAAAACTAAGAAAACAGAGGTTTGTCATTAAAATATAATTGAAACACCTCGTTGTCAAGAAGCAATAGTCTCAGTGCAATTGGAATACAGGGAAGCACTGAGAGACCTAATATCTCGATCATACGATGCATAAACGATATGACCTGTATTTCAGCATATGGAGAAGTTAGGGAATGGTTAATCATGCCATTAAAGCACGGAAGTAACGAAGATGCTTAAGGAACAGGTTCAGATTTACCTTAGATCGCAGAGGTCTCATGCTAGGAAATGAAACAAGGACTTGCAAAACTACATCAAGGGTCTAGGGAGAAGATGGTAAAAACAATTTATATCAAAAGAAAGGGTTGAATGAAGACCACAGATATGGAGACTACTTAAACAGGTAGTAATTGAGGGCTAACAACAGATTCCACCACTGGCTAGTTGCATATATGCTACATGGTAACAAGTGAGAACCATACAATACTGTGGAATATAGGCAAGTTCACAAAACTTACTTTCTTAAACATGATCCCAATAGCTGGCCTATTTACCATCACAAGACGCTCATTGAAGCCCTAAAAAAGGGCAGTGTTCAGATACAGTAAGTATGAGTTGTAAGTAACTTCATGCTCAGAAGTAAGAATTATTACATGAGAATAAATCACAACTTTAAACAATCAGATGGACCACATGCAGTCTCCTTAATATCAAACATTTTAGAGAATATTTTACATGCATCCTTGCAATGGTGGATGCAAATTACCTTGCTGACCATATTCAATGCAACAATAATTTGTTGAAGGCTAATAGCCATTGGTGATGATTCCTCAAGCCCTCGTGCTTTGGCATCCATAACAAGTGACTCGGCCTGGGGGTTGGGGGTGTTACTCGCATCAGTAAGTCTCTCATATTTTAAAAAAAATAATGCCATAATATTAAAAAACAAAAATTAATCACCTGATGACAGAGAGGATTTAGAAGAGCGGTCAAGAACTGAGCCTGCTTCTCTGGTGATACCTCTTCAATTCCTATCAATAATCCAACAGCCTGAAATTAAACCATGAATGACTGGTCCAAGTTAGTATTTCCACTGCACAAAACATAAATAAACAGGCACATGTAAGTTAACTTATAGATTCATCATACATTCAAGAGATCCACTGTGTAATCAACAGTTGTGCGTATCTCTCCACGGATCTGAATCTCTTTCAGCCCAAGTACCATATTGACTGGTGGTCGGTGTTCTGCAAGATTAAAATGCAGTGAAGAACTAAAGGGGGATTGGGGTGGCCTCGCAGCCGACAGGTAGTCCTGATTGCAAGACTCACCCAATATCGACGGGAGAGGGACTCCGCAGTGTGGGTCTCGTCGTGGTTGGCGGCGAAGCAGTTGAGGCTCATGAGCTTGGCCTTCCTGATCTGCTCCCTGTCCAGGCACCCCGCGCAATCACCGTTGGAAAACGCCGACAGCACCATGGTCAGCATCTAGAAATCCTCCGATGACAATATGTAATCCTCCTCTCCCGCAACAGCGCTAGAATCGCGGGCGCGAGCGTCGGAGAGGAGGCAGGGGCATGGTGAAGGTGTTGGGGGGCATGGCTACGTGAGATGGAGGCGGGTGCGAGGGTGACTGCGCGCATGGCTGGGGGCTGCTGCGCACATGGCGGCAGGTGTTGGGGCGGGACGTGGGGGCGGCTACGCACATGGCCGGGTACCCGTGGCGGCGGGTGCGGCTGCGGGAGCGGGAGCGAGAGTGAGGCAATCGGACGGTTTTGGATGGAGGCGGGGTTGGCAATCGGACGGTCGAGATGGAGGCGGGGGCATGGTTGTGCTAGTCTACACTATTGCCTTAAGGATTAGTAGAGATAAGCTTTTCGAAAGATCTGAAATTAAATATGTAGCAGTATACTATGAAAGCATCGAGACGTTTATTAGTTGGATTTGATGAGTAATGACAATACAAGATTATTGAAACTAGCATGTATTTTAGCAGGTGAAGGGTTAGCTAAGAAGGACCACCTCTTAAGGGTGTGTTTGTTTAGCTTTTGGCTTTGACTTCTGCCCCCTAAAAGACAAACCAAAGGGTTGCATCCAGTAAACAATTTTTTTTAAAAGCTGACTTCCTCGTAGTGCAAAACTAAAAGCACCACTGGACCTGCTTTTAGTGGCTTTTGGATGGAACTGTGAAAACATATATCGAAGAACTTTTAATAGCTTTTAGTGGTTTCCACCAAACGGTTTTTAGCTTTTTAACAAATGTGGCCTACATCAGTTTTTCCACAGCTCACAGTCCCCAACAACTTTTTTCACAGCCACAGCCCAACCAAACAGACCCTAAGACAAGGGCCATGATGGGTGCACTAGGGTTCTCAATCTTGTACCGAGTCTAGTGGTCGATTTTAGTGGACTTAAGCTTGTTGAAAAGCTCATCTGCGGTGAGGGTCTTAGAGTTGGCTGACTCTATGATCACGAAGACCTTGACCTACCAAACCCTCTGATCTAGACCAAATAGTAACTTGAGCGCTCTCTCATGATCGGCATAGAGTAACTATGCCTTGTTTGCACGCATCTAGTTCACAATTGACCGGAGCACGAAAACATAGAATTGATGGTCTCTCCAGCCAAATGAATGAAGTTATCATACTCTCGTCAGTAAGTCTCAAAGTGTCTAGTTTTGACATGATCGTACCCTCAGGGTATTTCTCTAAAGCAGTCTAGATCTCATGAGTCGTACCAAGATGTCCCACTCTATCAAACTCAAATAGAGAGGCATGAGAATAAAGCATTACAGGCCTTGTTATTTGCATCATGGTTCTCTAATTGATGTGGAGTACATCAAACAACTAGGACCACATAGGTTTTGTCGGGGACCATAATTAGGGGTACCCTCAAGACTCCTAATTCTCAGCTGGTAACCCCCATCAGCATAAAGCTGCTAAGGCCTGATGGGTGTGATTAAGTCAGGGATCAGTCCATTCGAGCGACTCGATCACGCCTCACCCGAGCCTAGCCTCGAACAAGGGCAGCCGACCCCGGAGGATTTCCGCCTCGCCCGAGGCCCCCCTCCAACGGCGGACATGTTTCCGGCTCGCCCGAGGCCCTGCCTTCGCTAAGAAGCAACCCTGACTAAATCGCCGCACCGACCGACCAAGTCGCAGGAGCATTTAATGCAAAGGTGACCTGACACCTTTGTCCTGACGCGCGCCCCCCGGCAGAGCCGAAGTGACCGCTGTCACTTCACCGCTCCACTGACCGGCCTAACAGAAGGACAGCGCCGCCTGCGCCACTCCGACCGCAGTGCCGCTTGGCAGAGTGAGACTGACAGGCAGTCAGGCCCTGCCAAAGGCACCATAGGAAGCTCCGCCCGACCCAGGGCTCGGACTCGGGCTAAGTCCCGGAAGACGGCGAACTCCGCTCCGCCCGACCCAAGGCTCGGACTCGGGCTAAGTCCCGGAAGACGGCGAACTCCGCTCCGCCCGACCCAGGGCTCGGACTCGGGCTAAGTCCCGGAAGACGGCGAACTCCGCTCCGCCCGACCCAGGGCTCGGACCCGGGCTAAGACCCGGAAGACGGCGAACTCCGCTCCGCCCGACCCAGGGCTCGGACTCGGGCTAAGACCCGGAAGACGGCGAACTCCGCTCCGCCCGACCCAGGGCTCGGACTCGGGCTAAGTCCCGGAAGACGACGAACTCCGCTTCGCCCGACCCAGGGCTCGGACTCGGGCTCAGCCCCAGAAGACGACGAACTCCGCTTCGCCCAACCCAGGGCTCGGACTCGGGCTCAGCCCCAGAAGACGACGAACTCCGCTCCGCCCGACCCCAGGGCTCGGACTCCACCCTGGCCTCTGCCGAACGACCTCCGCCTCGCCCGACCCAGGGGCTCGGACTCGGCCTCGGCCATGGAAGACAGACTCGACCTCGGCTTCGGAGGAGCCTCCACGTCGCCCAACCTAGGGCGCAGGCCAGCCACGTCAACAGGAAGCGCCATCATCACCCTACCCCGAGCTGACTCGGGCCGCAGAGAACAAGACCGGTGTCCAATCTGGCTAGCTCCGCCGGATAGGCAATGATGGTGCCCCGCATGCTCTGTGACGACGACGGCTCTCAGCTCTCTTACGGAAGCAGGAGGACGTCAGCAAGGACTCAACCGCCCCGACAGATGTCCCTCCGCCAGGCTCCGTCGCTCCTCCGACGGCCACGACATCACACCAGCTGGGTGCCAAAATCTCTCCGGTTGCCACATCGGCATGTACTTAGGGCGCTAGCTCTCCCCCGCTAGACACGTAGCACTCTGCTACACCCCCATTGTAAGCCTGGATCCTCTCCTTACGCCTATAAAAGGAAGGACCAGGGCCCTCTTAGAGAAGGTTGGCCGCGCGGGGACGAGGACGGGACAGGCGCTCTCTTGGGATCGCTCGCTTCCCTCTCCCGCGTGGACGCTTGTAACCCCCTACTGCAAGCGCACCCGACCTGGGCGTGGGACGAACACGAAGGCCGCGGGATTTCCACCTCTCTCACGCCCATCTCCGGCCACCTCACTTCCCCCCTTCGCGCTCGGCCTCGCGTCGACCCATCTGGGCTAGGGCACGCGGCGACATTCACTCGTCGGCTTAGGGACCCCCCCCCGGTCTCGAAACGCCGACAGTTGGCGCGCCAGGTAGGGGTCTGCTGCGTGTTGACGAACAGCTTCCCGTCAAGCTCCAGATGGGCAGTCTCCTACAACCTCTCCAACCCGGGACGGTGCTCCGTTTCGGGAGTCTTGAGTTCATGTCCTTCGACGGCAGCTACGACATGATACTCCTTCTACCGCCGCGCGACAACGACGATGGCGGCCGACAGCCCGCCCGCCGGCGGCGGAATCGACGACGTCTTCCCCGTGTGGTGGGAGAACAACATTCGAGCTCGACCCGTCCTCTCCCCCGACAACGGAGGAGGAGGCGGGGCAACCAAGGCCAAGCGGGAGGCCGCGCCTTGTCGACTGTCGAGCGAGTCGACGTCCCCAGCGCTCCAACGGGGGGCGCGTCGGGCGTCGACCTCGCGTTTGAGACGAAGGCGAGCGCCGTCTCCCCGCGACACGCTAATCCCGAGCAAGTGGACGACGCCAGTGCGCTCACGGAGAGCCTGCAGGACGTCGCCCTCGTACCTGAGACGACGGTGCAATCAGCCCCCGACGTGACTATGTCGCTGCTCGTCGACCGAAAGGTACCGACCGATTCCCATCCTACGTCATTTAGATTCAGCCTCAACCCACCTAGCGACCTTGCTTTGGCGGGCGCTCTCGTAGAGGCGAGGTCAAACCCTCTGGGGTTTCGCATGCGGTCGCCTTGGGACCGGCTGACGGACGTCTCGACCTACGGGCCCTCTGGGTCCGAGGAAGATGACGACCCCAACATCTATTGGGATTTCTCTGGATTTGGCAACCCTGGTGCCATGCGGGACTTCATGACCGCATGTGACTACTGCCTCTCCGACTGTTCCGACGGTAGCCGCAGCCTCGACGACGAGGACTGCGGCCCAAGCCGCGAATGTTTCCACGTCGATCTAGGGGGTCCCTCCGAAGGCAATCATCTCGGCGTGCCGGAGGACGGTGATCTCCCTAGGCTGGTGCCCCGCACTAACATCCCGCGGGAGCTAGCTGTGGTCCCCGTTCCGGCGGGGGGTCACGACCCACAGCTCGAGCAAGTCCGCGGGGAGCAGGCCAGGCTCGACGAGGGAGCAGGAGCGCTTGAGCCGATCCGCCGGGACGTCGGGCAGGCATGGGCGGGCCAACCCCCGGCCGGAGAAATACGTCACCTACCCCAGGGTCTCCCGCTCCGCATCGCCAACGACGTCAGGGTCAGGCCGCCACCCGCATCCAGCGGGGTCGGTCAGAACCTGGCTGCAGCAGCGATGCTTCTCCGTGCAATGCCGGAGCCATCAACCACCGAGGGTCGGCGAATCCAAGGAGAGCTCAAGAATCTCCTGGAAGGCGCTGCGGTCCGACGGGCCGAGAGCTCTGCCTCCCGAAGGCAAGGATACCCCTCGGAACCTCATGCCGCGACTTCCCGATTCATGCGGGAAGCCTCGGTCTACACTGGGCGCATGCGCAACACCGCGCCTGCGGCCCCGGGCCACCTCGGCAACGAGCACCATCACCGCGACCATCGGGCCCACCTCGATGAGAGGGTGCGCCGAGGCTATCACCCCAGGCGTGGGGGACGCTACGACAGCGGGGAGGATCGGAGTCCCTCGCCCGAACCACCCAGTCCGCAGGCCTTCAGCCGGGCCATCCGACGGGCACCGTTCCCGACCCGGTTCCGACCCCCATCTACTATCACAAAGTACTCGGGGGAAACGAGACCGGAATTGTGGCTCGCGGACTACCGCCTGGCCTGCCAGCTGGGTGGAACGGACGACGACAACCTCATCATCCGCAACCTCCCCCTGTTCCTCTCCGACACCGCTCGCGCCTGGTTGGAGCACCTGCCTCCGGGGTAGATCTCCAACTGGGATGACCTGGTTCAGGCCTTCGCCGGCAATTTCCAGGGCACATATGTGCGCCCTGGGAATTCCTGGGACCTCCGAAGCTGCCGACAGCAGCCGGGAGAGTCTCTCCGGGACTATATCCGGCGATTCTCGAAGCAGCGCACCGAGCTGCCCAACATCACCGACTCGGATGTCATCGGCGCGTTCCTTGCTGGCACCACCTGCCGCGACCTGGTGAGCAAGTTGGGTCGCAAGACCCCCACCAGGGCGAGCGAGCTGATGGACATCGCCACCAAGTTCGCCTCTGGCCAGGAGGCGGTCGAGGCTATCTTCCGAAAGGACAAGCAGCCCCAGGGCCGCCCACCGGAAGATGCACCCGAGGCGTCTACTCAGCGCGACGCCAAGAAGAAAGGCAAGAAGAAGTCGCAAGCGAAACGCGACGCCGCCGACGCGGACCTTGTCGCCGCCGCCGAGCACAAGAACCCTCGGAAGCCCCCCGGAGGTGCCAACCTCTTCGACAAGATGCTCAAGGAGTCGTGCCCCTATCATCAGGGGCCCGTCAAGCACACCCTTGAGGAGTGCATCATGCTTCGGCGCCACTTCCACAGGGCCGGGCCACACGCGGAGGGTGGCAGGGCCCGCGACGACGACAAGAAGGAAGATTACCAAGCAGGAGAGTTCCCCGAGGTCCGCGACTGCTTCATGATCTACGGAGGGCATGCGGTGAATGCCTCGGCTCGGCATCTCAAGCAAGAGCGCCGGGAGGTCTGCTCGGTGAAGGTGGCGGCGCCAGTCTACCTAGACTGGTCCGACAAGCCCATCACCTTCGACCAAGCTGATCACCCCGACCACATGTCGAGCCCGGGGAAATGCCCGCTCGTCGTCGACCCCGTCATCGGTGACGTCAGGCTCACCAAGGTCCTTATGGATGGGGGTAGCAGCCTCAACATCATCTACGCCGAGACCCTCAGGCTCCTGCGCGTCGATCTGTCCTTCGTCCGAGCAGGCGCTGCGCCCTTCCACGGGATCATTCCCGGGAAGCGCGTCCAGCCCCTCGGACGACTCGACCTTCCCGTCTGCTTCGGAACGCCCTCTAACTTCCGAAGGGAGACCCTGATGTTCGAGGTGGTCGGGTTCTGAGGAACCTACCACGTGGTACTGGGGAGGCCATGCTACGCGAAGTTCATGGCCGTCCCCAACTACACCTACCTGAAGCTCAAGATGTCGGGCCCCAACAGGGTCATCACCGTCGGCCCCACGTACAGACACGCGTTCGAATGCGACGTGGAGTGCGTGGAGTATGCCGAGGCCCTCGCCGAATCCGAGGCCCTCATCGCCGACCTGGAAAGCCTCTCCAAAGAGGTGCCAGACGTGAAGCGTCATGCCGGCAACTTCGAGCCAGTGGAGACGGTTAAGGTCGTCCCCCTCGACCCCAGCGACAACGCCTCCAAGCAGATCCGGATCGGTTCCGGGCTCGACCCCAAATAGGAAACAGTGCTCGTCGACTTTCTCCGTGCGAACGCCGACGTCTTCGCGTGGAGTCCCTCGGACATGCCCAGCATACCGAGGGATGTCGCCGAGCACTCACTGGATATTCGGGCCGGAGCCCGACCCGTCAAGTAGCCTCTGCGCCGATTCGACGAGGAGAAGCGCAGAGCGATAGGCGAGGAGATCCACAAGCTAATGGCAGCCGGGTTCATCAAAGAGGTATTCCATCCCGAATGGCTTGCCAACCCTGTGCTTGTGAGAAAGAAAGGGGGAAATGGCGGATGTGTGTAGACTACACTGGTCTCAACAAAGCATGTCCGAAGGTTCCCTACCCTCTGCCTCGCATCGATCAAATCGTGGATTCCACTGCTGGGTGCGATGCCCTGTCTTTCCTCGACGCCTACTTAGGGTATCACCAAATCAGGATGAAAGAGTCCGACCAGCTCGCGACTTCTTTCATCATGCCCTTCGGCATGTACTGCTATGTCACCATGCCGTTCGGTTTGAGGAATGCGGGCGCGACGTACCAGCGGTGCATGAACCATGTGTTCGGCGAACACATCGGTCGCACGGTCGAAGCCTACGTCGATGACATCGTAGTCAAGACGAGGAAAGCTTCCGACCTCCTCTTCGACCTTGAAGTGACATTCCGATGTCTCAAGGCGAAAGGCGTCAAGCTCAATCCCGAGAAGTGTGTCTTCGGGGTGCCCCGGGGCATGCTCTTGGGGTTCATCGTCTCCGAGCGGGGCATCGAAGCCAACCCAGAGAAGATCGCAGCCATCACCAGCATGGGTCCCATCAAGGACTTAAAGGGCGCACAGAGAGTCATGGGATGTCTCGCGGCTCTGAGCCGCTTCATCTCACGCCTCGGCGAAAGAGGCCTGCCTCTGTACCGCCTCTTAAGGAAGGCCGAGCGCTTCACTTGGACCCCTGAGGCCGAGGAAGCTCTCGGGAACCTGAAGGCGCTCCTCACAAAGGCGCCTATCTTGGTGTACCCAGCTGACGGAGAAGCCCTCTTGGTCTACGTCGCCGCCACCACCCAGGTTGTTAGCGCCACGATTGTGGTCGAGAGGCAAGAAGAGGGGCATGCATTGCCCGTTTAGAGGCCAGTTTACTTCGTCAGCGAGGTACTGTTCGAAACCAAGATCCGCTACCCACAAGTTCAGAAGCTGCTGTATGCAGTGATCCTGACGCGGCGGAAGTTGCGACACTACTTCGAGTCTCATCCGGTAACTGTGGTGTCATCCTTCCCCCTGGGGGAGATCATCCAGTGCCAAGAGGCCTCGGGCAGGATTGCAAAGTGGGCAGTGGAAATCATGGGCGAGACAATCTCGTTCGCCCCTCGGAAGGCCATCAAGTCCCAGGTCTTGGCGGACTTCGTAGCCGAATGGGTCGACACCCAGCTATCGACGGCTCCGATCCAACCAGAACTCTGGACCATGTTTTTCGACGGGTCGCTGATGAAGACGGGAGCCGGCGCAGGCCTACTCTTCATCTCACCCCTCGGGAAACACCTACGCTTTGTGCTACGCCTCCACTTCCCGGCGTCCAACAATGTGGCTGAGTACGAGGCTCTGGTCAACGGGTTGCGGATCGCCATCGAGCTTGAGGTCAGACGCCTCGACGCTCGCGGTGACTCGCAGCTCATCATCGACCAAGTCATGAAGAACTCCCACTGCCGCGACCCGAAGATGGAGGCCTACTGCGATGAGGTTCGGCGCCTGGAAGACAAGTTCTACGGGCTCGAGCTTAACCACATCGCTCGGCGCTACAACGAGACTGCGGACGAGCTGGCAAAAATCGCCTCGGGGCGAACAACGGTTCCCCCGGACGTCTTCTCCCGGGATCTGCATCAACCCTCCGTCAAGATCGACGACGCGCCCGAGCCTGAGGCGCCCTCGGTCCAGCCCGAGGTGCCCTCGGCACAGCCGGAGGCACCCTCAGCTCGGCCCGAGGCGGCCTCAGTTCAACCCGAGGTACCCTCGGCCTCCAAGGGTGAGGCACTGCGCATCGAGGAGAAGCGGAGCGGGGCCACGCCTGATCGAAATTGGCAGACCCCGTACCTGCAATATCTCCGCCAAGGAGAGCTACCCCTCGACCGAGCCGAGGCTCGGCGGGTAGCGCGACACGCCAAGTCGTTCGTCTTGCTGGGCGATGAGAAGGAGCTCTACCACCGCAGCCCCTCGGGCATCCTCCAGCGATGCATCTCCATCGCCGAAGGTCAGGAACTCCTGCAAGAGATACACTCGGGGGCTTGCGGCCATCACGCAGCGCCTCGAGCCCTTGTCGGGAATGCTTTCCGGCAAGGCTTCTACTGGCCAACGGCGGTGGCTGATGCCACTAGAATTGTCCGCACCTGCGAAGGGTGTCAATTCTATGCGAAACAGACCCACCTGCCCGCTCAGGCTCTGCAGACGATACCTATCACCTGGCCCTTTGCTGTGTGGGGTCTAGACCTCGTCGGCCCCTTGCAGAAGGCGCCCGGGGGCTACACGCACCTGCTGGTCGCCATCGACAAGTTCTCCAAGTGGGTTGAGGTCCGACCTCTGAACAGCATCAGGTCCGAGCAGGCGGTGACGTTCTTCACCAACATCATCCATCGCTTCGGGGTCCCGAACTCCATCATCACCGACAACGGTACCCAGTTCACCGGCAAAAAATTCTTGGACTTCTGCGAGGATCACCACATCCGGGTGGACTGGGCCGCCGTGGCTCATCCCATGTCGAATGGGCAAGTAGAGCGTGCCAACGGCATGATTCTACAAGGGATCAAGCCTTGGATCTACAACGACCTCAACAAGTTCGGCAAGCGATGGATGAAGGAACTCCCCTCGGTGGTCTGGAGCCTGAGGACAACGCCGAGCCGGGCCACGGGTTTCACGCCGTTCTTTCTGGTCTACGGGGCCGAGGCCGTCTTGCCCACTAACCTAGAGTACGGCTCCCCGAGGACGAGGGCCTACAGCGATCAAAGCAACTAAGCTAGCCGAGAAGACTCGCTGGACCAGCTGGAAGAGGCTCGGGACAAGGCCTTGCTACACTCGGCGCGGTACCAGCAGTCCCTGCGACGCTACCACGCCCGAGGTGTCCGACCCCGAGACCTCCAGGTGGGCGACCAGGTGCTTCGGCTGCGGCAAGACGCCCGAGGGAGGCACAAGCTCACGCCCCCCTGGGAGGGGCCATTCGTCATCGCCAAAGTTCTGAAGCCCAGAACGTACAAGCTGGCCAACAGCCAAGGCGAGGTCTACGGCAACGCTTGGAACATCCAACAGCTACATCGCTTCTACCCTTAAGATGTTTTCAAGTTGTTCATATACCTCGCACCCATGCAAAGTTTAGTCATCAAGGAAGGGTCGGCCTCGCCTCGGCAAAGCCCGACCCTCCCTCGGGGGCTAAAAGGGGGGGGACCCCCTCTGCATTGAAATTTTCCTCGAAAAAAGATCTCTTCTGCCAGAATATCTTTCGTGCTTTCTGACTATTTCGAAAAGTGGACCTTGAAAACGACGGAGTACACGTAAGCAGCCAAGGCTGACCGAGCCGAGGGACTCCTACGCCTCCGGGATACGGATACCTCACTCATCACCTTCTGCGATAAGTAACTCGCGTTCGGATAAAGTGATTCCGCGGACCGAACAAGTCTTCACGTTCGGAAGCTCTTCTGCCGAAGCGATCCTTCGAGCCTTCTCGACTGAGTCGGTGACAGGGCCTCATGGACGGGTGAAAGTGCGCGTAAGCGGCAAGGCCGACCGAGCCGAGGGACTCCCACGCCTCCGGGATACGGATACCTCACTCATCACCTTCCGTGAGAAGCAACTTTCGCTCGCACAAACATCCCTGTTACCGACAAAAAAGTCCAGATACTCGAAACAAGAGGAAAGGAGACGCAGCTTTACAACACAGCGAGGGTGTGTAAATTCTGGCCTCGGCGGCCGCAGAAGGCACACGCTACAAGACACTCTGATCCTGTAGGCTCGGGTCTTGACGCTGGAAGGGGGCAGTAGCACCCTCGGCATCGACGACACCTTCAGTGAGGTCCGACCTAGCCTCGGACGGCGACGCGGTCCAGGGATCCCCACTCTGGAGGACGACGTCATCGTCACGCCCGGACAATCGCCGCCAGGGACTTCTCCAGGAATCCGGCCCGAGCAGGCGGCTCGGCCGGGTACCCCTGGGGCCTCGGCCAACCATCTCCCAAGGGCGCCAGCCCGACCCGAGGCCTCGGCTGATCAACTCCGGCGTCGGTCCCGCTAACGGACAACCCAGCTAGGCTCCGGCCGACCAGGTTTCATTTTCGAGCCAACTCTGCCTCTGTTCATGCTGATATCGCTACCCCTAGCCTCGGCTCGTCGAAGAGCGGCCAGGGGGTCCCTTTAACTAAGCTAGAGGAGCCTCAGACAACAAGGCCGACCGAGCCGAGGGACTCCTACGCCTCCGGGATACGGATACCTCACTCGTCACCTTGACACAGGGCAATTCATGCTTGGTGAAGCGGTTCAGATAATCAACAGGCGAGTCTTAATGCTCGAAAATGAGGAAAAAACATGGCTCCGTGCCAAAATTACATACATGTTCAGGCCTCGACAGCCATAATGAACAAAAACACTGGCATTCGAAGTGCCATTACAAACGGAACTCCGGTTCCCCCTCCGCAGGTATGAACAACCCCACTCCATGGGGGAGGGCCTGCGGAACAACAGAAGACCGACGAACGGTGCGCCGTCACCCGCTCCAGCAGCGACGACGACGACGACTTCTGCCCCGGGGGGCCGAACAGCGGCGGCACTGACCTCAGGGCGGATGCTGCTGCCAGGAGGCCCCCGCCCATGCCTAAACTCGTGAGGCAAGGACGGGCAGAAGGCCGTAGAGTTGGAGGTCGATCTGTGGCCGGCCTTGGCTATCTCGCTGGTGGGAGAACCTCTTCCAGCTGCCGTGGCAGACGCCGGCGCCGCGAGCGGCTCGAAGCCACTCGCGTCCGAGAGCCAGGCACGGTGCAGCTGCCAGCGCCACGGACGACGACCGCCCTTCCCTCCGATCACTGAGTGAAGGAGCGGGCCGTCGCCCACAACAGGGGCCGACCCCAACTCGGCACACTCCCCTCCCCAGCCCTGGTGATGAAAATCCTTGAGGCTGAGGGAGGGGCAGAGGCCGCGGCCTGGCTCGCTTTCCCCCACCATCAAGCTGGAGGTCACCATCTTGGGTGACCGCCAGTGGAGGGGTGCAGCCGGGCTGCATGATGAAAATCCTTGAAGCCGAACGATGGCTGAAAGGTACCAACTCCTACGGAGTTGCGTTCCTCCAACGATGAGGCGAAAAGACGGCGGGTATCCCCCATCCGGGGGCTTGGAAGGCAGAAAGACGCGATGCATAAGGGAGCGAGAAGACATGGTCGCCTTCCGAAGGGGGTCACCCTCCTTTTAAAGGCAACTCTCCCTACTTGCGCCCCCAACCGTCACGGGCTGAGTCTTCTCCAACACGCTCCAAGGCCCTCCCCTGCGGCGCGGGGGCTGGGTCCCGCATGTCAAGCAAACCGGCTCAGAGCAGAAGAAGCCAAACTGCCGCGCGTGGTGCACACAACCGCCCAGCGGTTACAAGTGACCCTCCACTTTTGCCCGGACCAACGGGCGAAAGAGGCGGGCAGCCATGCAGGCGGCATGCAACCGCGCCAAGTGGACGCGCTCCTCCGACTCCCGACACGCCAGCATGGAGGCCCAGGCCCACGCTTCACGCAACCGGCGCGCCGGATGCCGCATGCAAGCAACTGCACCGCCACTTGCACCACCACCGCGCCTCCTCGATTGCGGAATCAATACCGCGACTCGAGGCGACCAGGCGCACGACCCAGCAGCGCCAGCCTGACGCGGCGGTCAATGCGGCCAAAAGTGGGCCAGCAGTGATGACGGTGGCAGGCGGGCGGGAGCAGCGGTCATGTCGTCAGCCAAGCTCACGTCCCATCCGGGGGCAGCTAGAGAACCCCCTCTCACGGCGTGAAGACAACGTGCCCGTGATCCGTTCCTCGAACGGCTCGCGCACGCGCAACGGCCGCCCTGCCAACAACTTGCCCCGTCGCATTAACTCCGCGGAGGGATAGACGGCGCTTCTGGCAGGAGAAGCGGGCGACGCTTCGCCTTCGCCGTAAAAACCGCGCCAAAAAAGGTACGCCACGTCGTTCGATTTCGTATCCTTTTCCTTTTTTCCTCTTTCTCTATCTCTTGCAACAGGGACCGGGAAAGGGGGATACCCCGAAAAGGATCCTTCCCCGTGAAGGAACCAGGCTCCGAGCCTCCTTACTGATCAGAGGTTCGAAGGCTGGCCCCCGAAGGGTTTCAACAGCCGCCTCAGATCACGTGGGCCCTACACCCACTACTGGTCAGAGGTTCGAAGGCCGGCCCCCCGAAGGGTTCCACGGCCGCCTCAGGCTACTCGGGCTCCGCGCCCATTACTGATCAGGGGTTCGAAGGCTGGCCCCCGAAGGGTTCACAGTCGCCTCAGACGCCGAGCGAGGGATGACCAGGGGTACGTTCGATACATAACCAAGGCTCGGGCTGCGCTCCCGAGGTACCCTAGGACATTTCCGAGACCAGCGGGAGCAATCTTGTAACGGAATCCCATCAGAGGGAGGCATCGAGCCCTCGGACCCCGTCGCCAGGGGACCGGGTCCGGCAGATCACCCGCAGGTACTTTTGGGCGTGCCTCTGGGCCCCTAGCCGACCCCTTACGAACGGGGCACGGACGTCCACTCGGATTACTCGCTTGCAGCTCACCGGAGACACCATGTTCGGCGCCCATCGAGGGTAACATGACGCTTTCCCCCCTCGTCCTTGCGGAAAGGCGACGCAGGGGCGTATGTGAGAGCACCTAGAGGGGGGGGGGTGAATAGCTGATCCTGTAACACTTCAAAACTTAAGCCACAAAACTTGGTTAATTGTTAGCACAATAATTGCCAAGTGGCTATAGAGGAATCCTCAACAAAACACAATAACCAACAAAGATCAATCACAGAGATGGCACAGTGGTTATCCCGTGGTTCGGCCAAGACCAACGCTTGCCTACTCCACGTTGTGGCGTCCCAACGGACGAGGGTTGCAATCAACCCCTCTCAAGCGGTCCAAAGACCCACTTGAATACCACGGTGTTTTGCTTGCTTTATCTTAATCCCGTTTGCGAGGAATCTCCACAACTTGGAGCCTCTCGCCCTTACACTTGAAATTCACAAAGAACACGGAGCAAGGGAGGGATTAGCAACGCACACAAGACACAAGAATCAGAGTGTCAACACGCACACAAATCGCAACAAGAGCTCGCAACACAACTCAATGAGTTCACAACTCCACTAGAGCTCTATATGCTATCACAATGAAACGAATGCGCGAAATCGATGTCTTGGTGCTTAGAAATGTTGTTGAGATGCTTGGTGTACTCCTCCATGCGCCTAGGGGTCCCATTTATAGCCCCAAGGCAGCTAGGAGCCGTTAAGAGCAATTAGGGAAGGCAATTCTTGCCTTCTGTCGTCTGGCGCACCGGACAGTCCGGTGCACACCGGACACTGTCCGGTGCCAGATTTCTTTCCTTAAATGGCGAAGCCGACCGTTGGCAGACCTGGAGCCGTTGGCGCACCAGACATGTCTGGTGCACACCGGACAGTCCGGTGCCCCTTCTAGCCGTTGGCTCGTCCACGTGTCCCGCGCAGATTGCGCGGCCGACCGTTGGCCCGGCCGACCGTTGGCTCACCGGATAGTCCGGTGCACACCGGACAGTCCGGTGCACACCGGACAGTCCGGTGAATTTTAGCCGTACGTCGCCGGTGAATTCCCGAGAGCGGCCAGTTCGCTCGAACCAGCCTGGCACACCGGACACTGTCCGGTGCACCACCGGACAGTCCGGTGCTCCCAGACTCAGCAGATTCTTGGCTGCTCGAGCCAAGACATTTCCAATTGGATTTTTCCTGTTTCCAGCACTTAGACACAATACATTAGTCCATAAAACAATGTACTAAGTCTGAGAAACATACCTTTATCCTTGATTTGTACTTTGTCCACCTCTTTACACTTAGGCACTTGTGTTGGACACTAAATCACCAAAACACTTAGAAATGGCCCAAGGGCACATTTCCCTTTCAATCTCCCCCTTTTTGGTGATTTATGCCAACACAACGTAAAGCAAGTAGAACAAGTACAAAAACAATTCAAATTAGAACTCAAAATTGTTTTGATTCAATTTGACATATATGGATCACTCTATGCCACCACTTGGTTTGTTTTTGCAAATCAAACTCAAATTCCTATCTCTAAGTCAAAACCACTTGTAGAGACATAAAGAGAGGTTTTCCAAAGAAATTTGATCAAGGATTTCAAAAACTCCCCCTTTTTCCCATAATCAACACTTCTCCCCACAAGAGGCCAACTTTTGACATAAAAGACAATAAAATAGTTTTGTCAAACCAAAAGCTCTAATCTACTATTTTCAAAATTTCTCAAGTGGTAGTTGATCCATTTATTGCTTTGGCCTTTATTTTCTCCCCCTTTGGCATCAAGCACCAAAACGGGATCAATCTTGGCCCTTGAACCCCATTGCCTCACCAAAATTTTCAAATAAGAACACAAAGGCAATAGGAGTATAAAGATGAACTTGGAAAAGTTACTCTTTCTCATCGGAGTGCAGTGGAAGTCTTGCATGGTCCAAGTCCACCTTTTCCCTTTCAATTCTCCTTGGAGACTAAAACAACCAAACTCAAGTACATGGTTAGTCTCAAAAGGGTCAAGTTGTAGCACAGCTCCCCCTAAATATGTGCATCTCTTGCAAACAGGACTTGTGAGGTCCAGGGAGTGTTTGTACAACTTGAGCACTACAATAAGCAACGAAATACAGAATGAACATGATCAAAGGCATAAACACATGTATGTTATAATTCAATCCAAGTTCCGCGAATCTAAGATATTGAGCTCACTACGCAGCCTGCAAAAGGTCTTCTCATCTAGAGGCTTGGTAAAGATATCGGCTAGCTGGTTCTCGGTGCTAACATGAAACACTTCGATATCTCCCTTTTGCTGGTGGTCTCTCAAAAAGTGATGCCGGATGTCAATGTGCTTTGTGCGGCTGTGCTCAACAGGATTTTCCGCTATTCGGATAGCACTCTCATTATCACATAGGAGTGGGACTTTGCTCAGATTGTAGCCAAAGTCCCGGAGGGTTTGCCTCATCCAAAGCAGTTGCGCGCAACACTGTCCTGCGGCAACGTACTCGGCCTCAGTGGTGGATAGGGCAACGGAGGTTTGTTTCTTAGAGTTCCATGACACCAGGGACCTTCCTAAGAATTGGCACGTCCCCGATGTACTCTTCCTATCGACCTTACATCCAGCATAGTCGGAATCCGAGTAACCAATTAAGTCAAAGTTAGACCCCTTTGGATACCAGATCCCGAAGCAAGGCGTAGCGATTAAATATCTAAGAATTCGCTTCACAGCCACTAAGTGACACTCCTTAGGATCGGATTGAAATCTAGCACACATGCATACGCTAAGCATAATATCCGGTCTACTAGCACATAAATAAAGCAAAGAACCTATCATGGACCGGTATGCTTTTTGATCAACGGACTTACCACCTTTGTTGAGGTCGGTGTGTCCGTCAGTTCCCATCGGCGTCTTTGCGGGCTTGGCGTCCTTCATCCCAAACCGCTTTAGCAAGTCTTGCGTGTACTTCGTTTGGGAGATGAAAGTGTCGTCCTTGAGTTGCTTCACTTGGAACCCAAGGAAGTAGTTCAACTCGCCCATCATTGACATCTCGAATTTCTGCGTCATCACCCTGCTAAACTCTTCACAAGACTTTTGATTAGTAGAACCAAATATTATGTCATCGACATAAATTTGGCACACAAAAAGATCACCATTGCAAGTCTTAGTAAAAAGAGTTGGATCGGTTTTCCCAACCTTGAAAGCATTAGCAATTAAAAAGTCTCTAAGGCATTCATACCATGCTCTTGGGGCTTGCTTAAGTCCATAGAGCGCCTTAGAGAGCTTACACACGTGGTCGGGGTACCGTTCATCCTCAAAGCCAGGGGGTTGCTCCACGTACACCTCCTCCTTGATCGGCCCGTTGAGGAAAGCGCTCTTCACATCCATTTGGTACAACCTGAAAGAATGATGAGCAGCATATGCTAGCAAGATACGAATTGATTCTAGCCTAGCCACAGGAGCAAAAGTCTCCTCAAAGTCCAAACCTGCGACTTGGGCATAACCTTTTGCCACAAGTCGAGCCTTGTTCCTTGTCACCACCCCGTGCTCGTCCTGTTTGTTGCGGAACACCCACTTGGTTCCCACAACATTTTGCTTGGGGCGAGGCACCAGTGTCCAAACTTCATTGCGCTTGAAATTGTTGAGTTCCTCCTGCATGGCCAACACCCAGTCCGGATCTAGCAAGGCCTCTTCTACCCTGAAAGGCTCAATAGAAGAGACAAAAGAGTAATGTTCACAAAAATTAACTAATCTTGAACGAGTAGTTACTCCCTTGCTAATATCACCCAATATCTGGTCGACGGGATGATCCCTTTGAATCGTCGCTCGAACTTGGGTTGGAGGTGCCTGAGGTGCTTCTTCCTCTTCAACTTGATCATCCTGTGCTCCCCCTTGATCATGCGCCTCCACTTGAGGTATCTGTTCGTCATCTTGAGTTGGGGGATGCACCATAGTTGAGGAAGACGGTTGATCTTGCTCCAGTTGTTCCTGAGGCCGTACATCTCCAATCGCCATGGTGCGTATCGCGGCCGTTGGAACATCTTCTTCATCTACATCATCAAGATCAACAACTTGCTCTCTTGGAGAGCCATTAGTCTCATCAAATACAACGTCGCTAGAGACTTCAACCAAACCCGATGATTTGTTGAAGACCCTATACGCCTTTGTATTTGAATCATAACCTAACAAAAACCCTTCTACAACTTTGGGAGCAAATTTAGAAGTTCTACCTTTCTTCACAAGAATATAACATTTGCTCCCAAATACACGAAAATAAGACACATTGGGTTTGTTACCAGTTAGCAGCTCGTATGAGGTCTTCTTGAGGAGGCGGTGAAGGTAGACCCTGTTGATGGCGTGGCAAGCCGTGTTCACGGCTTCCGACCAAAAACACTCGGGGGTCTTGAACTCTCCAAGCATAGTCCTCGCCATATCTATGAGTGTCCTGTTCTTCCTCTCTACCACACCATTTTGCTGAGGTGTGTAGGGAGCGGAGAACTCGTGCTTGATCCCCTCCTCCTCAAGGAACTCTTCTACATGAAGATTCTTGAATTCGGACCCGTTGTCGCTCCTTATCTTCTTCACCTTGAGCTCAAACTCATTTTGAGCCCTCCTTAGGAAGCGCTTGAGGGTCCCTTGGGTTTCAGACTTATCCTGCAAAAAGAACACCCAAGTAAAGCGGGAAAAGTCATCAACAATAACTAGACCATACTTACTTCCTCCTATGCTCAGATAGGCGACGGGTCCGAAGAGGTCCATATGCAGCAGCTCCAGAGGTCTTGACGTGGTCATCACATTCTTGCTGTGATGTGCTCCTCCCACTTGTTTACCTGCTTGACAAGCTGCACAAGGTCTATCTTTTTCGAAATGAACATTGGTTAGACCTATCACGTGTTCTCCCTTTAGAAGCTTGTGGAGGTTCTTCATCCCCACATGTGCTAAGCGGCGATGCCACAACCAGCCCATGCAAGTCTTAGCCATTAAGCATGCATCTAGACCGGCCTCTTCTTTTGCAAAATCAACTAAGTAAAGTTTGCCGTCTAGTACACCCTTAAAAGCTAGTGAACCATCACATCTTATAAAGACAGACACATCTACATTTGTAAATAAACAGTTATATCCCATATTGCATAATTGACTAACAGATAGCAAATTATATCCAAGAGACTCTACTAAAAACACATTAGATATAGAGTGCTCATTTGAGATTGCAATTTTACCTAACCCTTTTACCTTGCCTTGATTCCCATCACCGAATATTATTGAATCTTGGGAATCTTTGTTTTTGACGTAGGAGGTGAACATCTTCTTCTCCCCCGTCATATGGTTTGTGCATCCGCTGTCGATAATCCAGCTTGAACCCCCGGATGCATAAACCTGCAAGGCAAACTTAGGCTTGGGTCTTAGGTACCCAACTCATGTTGGGTCCTACAAGGTTAGCACAAATATCCTTAGGGACCCAGATGCAAGTTTTGTCTCCCTTGCATCTTGCCCCTAATTTTCTAGCAACTATCTTCCTATCCTTTCTACAAATAGCAAAAGAAGCATTTAAAGCATGATATATTATAGAAGGTTCATTTACTTTCCTAGGAACATTAACAACATTTCTCCTAGGCATATTATGAACAATATTTCTCCTACCAACATTTCTATCATGCACATAAGAAGAACTAGAAGCAAACATGGCATGAGAATCAAAGGCATTATATGCATTACAACTCCTATAAGCATTTCTAGACTGTCTCCTATCATGGTACATAAAGGCATGGTTCTTTTGCACACTACTAGCCATAGGGGCCTTCCCTTTCTCCTTGGCAGAGATGGGAGCCTTATGGCTTGTCAAGTTCTTGGCTTCTCTCTTGTAGCCAAGTCCATCCTTAATTGAGGGGTGTCTACCAATTGTATAGGCATCCCTTGCAAATTTTAGTTTGTCAAATTCATTCTTGCTAGTCTTAAGTTGGGCATTAAGACTAGCTAATTCCTCATTTAATTTGGAAATTGAAACTAAATGATCACTACAAGCATCAATGTCAAAATCTTTACACCTATTACAAGTTTCAACAATTTCTACACAAGAATTAGATTTACTAGCTACTTCTAGTTTGGCATTTAAATCATCATTAACACTTTTTAAAGTAGCAATGGTTTCATGACAAGAAGATAATTCACTAGAGAGCATTTCATTCCTTTTAATTTCAAGAGCAAGAGATTTTTGTGCACTAACAAATTTATCATGCTCCTCATATAAAAGATCCTCTTGTTTTTCTAGTAATCTATTCTTGTCATTCAAAGCATCAATCAACTCATTAATCTTATCAATTTTAGATCTATCTAATCCCTTGAATAAGCATGAGTAATCTATCTCATCATCATCACTAGACTCATCCTCACTCGAAGAAGCATAAGTACTAGTATCATGAGTGCTTACTTTCTTCTCTCTTGCCATGAGGCAAGTGTGACGCTCGTTGGGGAAGAGGGATGACTTGTTGAAGGCGGTGGCGGCGAGTCCTTCATTGTCGGAGTCGGAGGAGGAGCAATCCGAATCCCACTCCTTTCTGATATGTGCCTCGCCCTTGGCCTTCTTGTAATGCTTCTTCTTCTCCCTCTTGTTCCCTTGGTCCTGATCACTATCATTGTCGGGACAGTTAGTAATAAAATGACCAAGCTTACCGCATTTGAAGCATGAGCGCTTCCCCTTGGCTTTGGTCTTGCTTGGCTGTCCCTTGCGACCCTAAAGCGACGTCTTGAATCTTTTGATGATGAGGGCCATTTCTTCATCATTAAGTCCGGCCGCCTCAATTTGTGCCACCTTGCTAGGTAGCGCCTCCTTGCTTCTTGTTGCTTTGAGAGCAAGAGGTTGCGGCTCGTTGATTGGTCCATTCAAGGCGTCGTCCACGTACCTCGCCTCCTTGATCATCATTCGCCCGCTGACGAATTTTCCTAGGACTTCCTCGGGCGACATTTTGGTGTACCTGGGATTCTCACGAATATTATTCACCAAATGAGGATCAAGAACGGTAAAGGACCTTAGCATCAGTCGGACGACGTCGTGGTCCGTCCATCGCGTGCTTCCGTAGCTCCTTATCTTGTTGATAAGGGTCTTGAGCCGGTTGTATGTTTGAGTTGGCTCCTCGCCCCTTATCATCGTGAACCTTCCAAGCTCGCCCTCCACCAACTCCATTTTGGTGAGCAAGGTGACGTCGTTCCCCTCATGAGAGATCTTGAGGGTGTCCCAGATCTGCTTGGCGTTGTCCAAGCCGCTCACCTTGTGATACTCGTCCCTGCATAAAGAGGCTAGCAACACAGTAGTAGCTTGTGCATTCTTATGAATCTGTTCATTAATAAACACAGGGCTATCTGAGCTATCAAATTTCATTCCACTTTCCACAATCTCCCAAATGCTTGGATGGAGAGAAAACAGGTGAGTACACATTTTGTGGCTCCAAAATCCGTAGTCCTCTCCATCAAAGTGAGGGGGCTTGCCAAGTGGAATGGGGAGCAATTGGGCATTTGAGCTATGCGGAATGCGCGAATAATCGAAAGAAAAGTTTGAGTTAACCGTCTTTCGTTTGTCGTAGTCGTCGTTGTCCTTTTGGGAGGAGGAAGATTCGTCGCTGTCGTAGTAGACAATTTCCTTGATGCGCCTTGTCTTCTTCTTCCTCCCGTCTTTTCTTTTGTGGCCCGAGCCTGAGTCGGTGGGCCTGTCATCATTGGGCTCGTTGACGAAGGACTCCTTCTCCTTGTCGTTGATCACCATCCCCTTGCCCTTAGGATCCATCTCTTCGGGCGGTTAGTCCCTTTCTTGAAGAGAGTGGCTCTGATACCAATTGAGAGCACCTAGAGGGGGGTGAATAGGTGATCCTGTAACACTTCAAAACTTAATCCACAAAACTTGGTTAATTGTTAGCACAATAATTGCCAAGTGGCTATAGAGGAATCCTCAACAAAACACAATAACCAACAAAGATCAATCACAGAGATGGCACAGTGGTTATCCCGTGGTTCGGCCAAGACCAACGCTTGCCTACTCCACGTTGTGGCGTCCCAACGGACGAGGGTTGCAATCAACCCCTCTCAAGCGGTCCAAAGACCCACTTGAATACCATGGTGTTTTGCTTGCTTTATCTTAATCCCGTTTGCGAGGAATCTCCACAACTTGGAGCCTCTCGCCCTTACACTTGAAATTCACAAAGAACACGGAGCAAGAGAGGGATTAGCAACGCACACAAGACACAAGAATCAGAGTGTCAACACGCACACAAATCGCAACAAGAGCTCGCAACACAACTCAATGAGTTCACAACTCCACTAGAGCTCTATATGCTATCACAATGAAACGAATGCGCGAAATCAATGTCTTGGTGCTTAGAAATGTTGTTGAGATGCTTGGTGTACTCCTCCATGCGCCTAGGGGTCCCTTTTATAGCCCCAAGGCAGCTAGGAGCCGTTGAGAGCAATCAGGGAAGGCAATTCTTGCCTTCTGTCGTCTGGCGCACCGGACAGTCCGGTGCACACCGGACACTGTCCGGTGCCAGATTTCTTTCCTTAAATGGCGAAGCCGACCGTTGGCAGACCTGGAGCCGTTGGCGCACCGGACATGTCCGGTGCACACCGGACAGTCCGGTGCCCCCTTCTAGCCGTTGGCTCGGCCACGTGTCCCGCGCAGATTGCGCGGCCGACCGTTGGCCCGACCGACCGTTGGCTCACCGGACAGTCCGGTGCACACCGGACAGTCCGGTGAATTTTAGCCGTACGTCGCCAGTGAATTCCCGAGAGCGGCCAGTTCACTCGAACCAGCCTGGCGCACCGGACAGTGTCCGGTGCACCACCGGACAGTCCGGTGCTCCCAGACTCAGCAGATTCTTGGCTGCTCGAGCCAAGACATTTCCAATTGGATTTTTCCTGTTTCCAGCACTTAGACACAATACATTAGTCCATAAAACAATGTACTAAGTCTGAGAAACATACCTTTATCCTTGATTTGTACTTTGTCCACCTCTTTACACTTAGGCACTTGTGTTGGACACTAAATCACCAAAACACTTAGAAATGGCCCAAAGGCACATTTCCCTTTCAATCTCCCCCTTTTTGGTGATTTATGCCAACACAACATAAAGCAAGTAGAACAAGTACAAAAACAATTCAAATTAGAACTCAAAATTGTTTTGATTCAATTTTACATATATGGATCACTCTATGCCACCACTTGATTTGTTTTTGCAAATCAAACTCAAATTCCTATCTCTAAGTCAAAACCACTTGTAGAGACATAAAGAGAGGTTTTCCAAAGAAATTTGATCAAGGATTTCAAAAACTCCCCCTTTTTCCCATAATCAACACTTCTCCCCACAAGAGGCCAACTTTTGACATAAAAGACAATAAAAGAGTTTTGTCAAACCAAAAGCTCTAATCTACTATTTTCAAAATTTCTCAAGTGGTAGCTGATCCATTTATTGCTTTGGCCTTTATTTTCTCCCCCTTTGGCATCAAGCACCAAAACGGGATCAATCTTGGCCCTTGAACCCCATTGCCTCACCAAAATTTTCAAATAAGAACACAAAGGCAATAGGAGTATAAAGATGAACTTGGAAAAGTTACTCTTTCTCATCGGAGTGCAGTGGAAGTCTTGCATGGTCCAAGTCCACCTTTTCCCTTTCAATTCTCCTTGGAGACTAAAACAACCAAACTCAAGTACATGGTTAGTCTCAAAAGGGTCAAGTTGTAGCACAGCTCCCCCTAAATATGTGCATCTCTTGCAAACAGGACTTGTGAGGTCCAGGGAGTGTTTGTACAACTTGAGCACTACAATAAGCAACGAAATACAGAATGAACATGATCAAAGGCATAAACACATGTATGTTATAATTCAATCCAAGTTCCGCGAATCTAAGATATTGAGCTCACTACGCAGCCTGCAAAAGGTCTTCTCATCTAGAGGCTTGGTAAAGATATCGGCTAGCTGGTTCTCGGTGCTAACATGAAACACTTTGATATCTCCCTTTTGCTGGTGGTCTCTCAAAAAGTGATGCCGGATGTCAATGTGCTTTATGCGGCTGTGCTCAACAGGATTTTCCGCTATTCGGATAGCACTCTCATTATCACATAGGAGTGGGACTTTGCTCAGATTGTAGCCAAAGTCCCGGAGGGTTTGCCTCATCCAAAGCAGTTGCGCACAACACTGTCCTGCGGCAACGTACTCGGCCTCAGCGGTGGATAGGGCAACGGAGGTTTGTTTCTTAGAGTTCCATGACACCAGGGACCTTCCTAAGAATTGGCACGTCCTCGATGTACTCTTCCTATCGACCTTACATCCAGCATAGTCGGAATCCGAGTACCCAATTAAGTCAAAATTAGACCCCTTTGGATACCAGATCCCGAAGCAAGGCGTAGCGATTAAATATCTAAGAATTCGCTTCACAGCCACTAAGTGACACTCCTTAGGATCGGATTGAAATCTAGCACACATGCATACGCTAAGCATAATATCCGGTCTACTAGCACATAAATAAAGCAAAGAACCTATCATGGACCGGTATGCTTTTTGATCAACGGACTTACCACCTTTGTTGAGGTCGGTGTGTCCGTCAGTTCCCATCGGCGTCTTTGCGGGCTTGGCGTCCTTCATCCCAAACCGCTTTAGCAAGTCTTGCGTGTACTTCGTTTGGGAGATGAAAGTGTCGTCCTTGAGTTGCTTCACTTGGAACCCAAGGAAGTAGTTCAACTCGCCCATCATTGACATCTCGAATTTCTGCGTCATCACCCTGCTAAACTCTTCACAAGACTTTTGATTAGTAGAACCAAATATTATGTCATCGACATAAATTTGGCACACAAAAAGATCACCATTGCAAGTCTTAGTAAAAAGAGTTGGATCGGCTTTCCCAACCTTGAAAGCATTAGCAATTAAAAAGTCTCTAAGGCATTCATACCATGCTCTTGGGGCTTGCTTAAGTCCATAGAGCGCCTTAGAGAGCTTACACACGTGGTCGGGGTACCGTTCATCCTTAAAGCCAGGGGGTTGCTCCACGTACACCTCCTCCTTGATCGGCCCGTTGAGGAAAGCGCTCTTCACATCCATTTGGTACAACCTGAAAGAATGATGAGCAGCATATGCTAGCAAGATACAAATTGATTCTAGCCTAGCCACAGGAGCAAAAGTCTCCTCAAAGTCCAAACCTGCGACTTGGGCATAACCTTTTGCCACAAGTCGAGCCTTGTTCCTTGTCACCACCCCGTGCTCGTCCTGTTTGTTGCGGAACACCCACTTGGTTCCCACAACATTTTGCTTGGGGCAAGGCACCAGTGTCCAAACTTCATTGTGCTTGAAATTGTTGAGTTCCTCCTGCATGGCCAACACCCAGTCCGGATCTAGCAAGGCCTCTTCTACCCTGAAAGGCTCAATAGAAGAGACAAAAGAGTAATGTTCACAAAAATTAACTAATCTTGAACGAGTAGTTACTCCCTTGCTAATATCACCCAATATCTGGTCGACGGGATGATCCCTTTGAATCGTCGCTCGAACTTGGGTTGGAGGTGCCTGAGGTGCTTCTTCCTCTTCAACTTGATCATCCTGTGCTCCCCCTTGATCATGCGCCTCCACTTGAGGTATCTGTTCGTCATCTTGAGTTGGGGGATGCACCATAGTTGAGGAAGACGGTTGATCTTGCTCCAGTTGTTCCTGAGGCCGTACATCTCCAATCGCCATGGTGCGTATCGCGGCCGTTGGAACATCTTCTTCATCTACATCATCAAGATCAACAACTTGCTCTCTTGGAGAGCCATTAGTCTCATCAAATACAACGTCGCTAGAGACTTCAACCAAACCCGATGATTTGTTGAAGACCCTATACGCCTTTGTATTTGAATCATAACCTAACAAAAACCCTTCTACAGCTTTGGGAGCAAATTTAGAAGTTCTACCTTTCTTCACAAGAATATAACATTTGCTCCCAAATACACGAAAATAAGACACATTGGGTTTGTTACCAGTTAGTAGCTCGTATGAGGTCTTCTTGAGGAGGCGGTGAAGGTAGACCCTGTTGATGGCGTGGCAAGCCGTGTTCACGGCTTCCGACCAAAAACACTCGGGGGTCTTGAACTCTCCAAGCATAGTCCTCGCCATATCTATGAGTGTCCTGTTCTTCCTCTCTACCACACCATTTTGCTGAGGTGTGTAGGGAGCGGAGAACTCGTGCTTGATCCCCTCCTCCTCAAGGAACTCTTCTACATGAAGATTCTTGAATTCGGACCCGTTGTCGCTCCTTATCTTCTTCACCTTGAGCTCAAACTCATTTTGAGCCCTCCTTAGGAAGCGCTTGAGGGTCCCTTGGGTTTCAGACTTATCCTGCAAAAAGAACACCCAAGTGAAGCGGGAAAAGTCATCAACAATAACTAGACCATACTTACTTCCTCCTATGCTCTGATAGGCGACGGGTCCGAAGAGGTCCATATGCAGCAGCTCCAGAGGTCTTGACGTGGTCATCACATTCTTGCTGTGATGTGCTCCTCCCACTTGTTTACCTGCTTGACAAGCTGCACAAGGTCTATCTTTTTCGAAATGAACATTGGTTAGACCTATCACGTGTTCTCCCTTTAGAAGCTTGTGGAGGTTCTTCATCCCCACATGTGCTAAGCGGCGATGCCACAACCAGCCCATGCAAGTCTTAGCCATTAAGCATGCATCTAGACCGGCCTCTTCTTTTGCAAAATCAACTAAGTAAAGTTTGCCGTCTAGTACACCCTTAAAAGCTAGTGAACCATCACATCTTCTAAAGACAGACACATCTACATTTGTAAATAAACAGTTATATCCCATATTGCATAATTGACTAACAGATAGCAAATTATATCCAAGAGACTCTACTAAAAACACATTAGATATAGAGTGCTCATTTGAGATTGCAATTTTACCTAACCCTTTTACCTTGCCTTGATTCCCATCACCGAATATTATTGAATCTTGGGAATCTTTGTTTTTGACGTAGGAGGTGAACATCTTCTTCTCCCCCGTCATATGGTTTGTGCATCCGCTGTCGATAATCCAGCTTGAACCCCCGGATGCATAAACCTGCAAGGCAAACTTAGGCTTGGGTCTTAGGTACCCAACTCATGTTGGGTCCTACAAGGTTAGCACAAATATCCTTAGGGACCCAGATGCAAGTTTTGTCTCCCTTGCATCTTGCCCCTAATTTTCTAGCAACTATCTTCCTATCCTTTCTACAAATAGCAAAAGAAGCATTTAAAGCATGATATATTATAGAAGGTTCATTTACTTTCCTAGGAACATTAACAACATTTCTCCTAGGCATATTATGAACAATATTTCTCCTACCAACATTTCTATCATGCACATAAGAAGAACTAGAAGCAAACATGGCATGAGAATCAAAGGCATTATATGCATTACAACTCCTATAAGCATTTCTAGACTGTCTCCTATCATGGTACATAAAGGCATGGTTCTTTTGCACACTACTAGCCATAGGGGCCTTCCCTTTCTCCTTGGCAGAGATGGGAGCCTTATGGCTTGTCAAGTTCTTGGCTTCTCTCTTGTAGCCAAGTCCATCCTTAATTGAGGGGTGTCTACCAATCGTATAGGCATCCCTTGCAAATTTTAGTTTGTCAAATTCATTCTTGCTAGTCTTAAGTTGGGCATTAAGACTAGCTAATTCCTCATTTAATTTGGAAATTGAAACTAAATGATCACTACAAGCATCAATGTCAAAATCTTTACACCTATTACAAGTTTCAACAATTTTTACACAAGAATTAGATTTACTAGCTACTTCTAGTTTGGCATTTAAATCATCATTAACACTTTTTAAAGTAGCAATGGTTTCATGACAAGAAGATAATTCACTAGAGAGCATTTCATTCCTTTTAATTTCAAGAGCAAGAGATTTTTGTGCACTAACAAATTTATCATGCTCCTCATATAAAAGATCCTCTTGTTTTTCTAGTAATCTATTCTTGTCATTCAAAGCATCAATCAACTCATTAATCTTATCAATTTTAGATCTATCTAATCCCTTGAATAAGCATGAGTAATCTATCTCATCATCATCACTAGACTCATCCTCACTCGAAGAAGCATAAGTACTAGTATCATGAGTGCTTACTTTCTTCTCTCTTGCCATGAGGCAAGTGTGACGCTCGTTGGGGAAGAGGGATGACTTGTTGAAGGCGGTGGCGGCGAGTCCTTCATTGTCGGAGTCGGAGGAGGAGCAATCCGAATCCCACTCCTTTCCGATATGTGCCTCGCCCTTGGCCTTCTTGTAATGCTTATTCTTCTCCCTCTTGTGCCCTTGGTCCTGATCACTATCATTGTCGAGACAGTTAGCAATAAAATGACCAAGCTTACCGCATTTGAAGCATGAGCGCTTCCCCTTGGCTTTGGTCTTGCTTGGCTGTCCCTTGCGACCCTTAAGTGCCGTCTTTAATCTTTTGATGATGAGGGCCATCTCTTCATCATTAAGTCCGGCCGCCTCAATTTGTGCCACCTTGCTAGGTAGCGCCTCCTTGCTTCTTGTTGCTTTGAGAGAAAGAGGTTGCGGCTCGTTGATTGGTCCATTCAAGGCGTCGTCCACGTACCTCGCCTCCTTGATCATCATTCGCCCGCTGACGAATTTTCCTAGGACTTCCTCGGTCGACATTTTGGTGTACCTGGGATTCTCACGAATATTATTCACCAAATGAGGATCAAGAACGGTAAAGGACCTTAGCATCAGTCGGATGACGTCGTGGTCCGTCCATCGCGTGCTTCCGTAGCTCCTTATCTTGTTGATAAGGGTCTTGAGCCGGTTGTATGTTTGAGTTGGCTCCTCGCCCCTTATCATCGCGAACCTTCCAAGCTCGCCCTCCACCAACTCCATTTTGGTGAGCAAGGTGACGTCGTTCCCCTCATGAGAGATCTTGAGGGTGTCCCAGATCTGCTTGGCGTTGTCCAAGCCGCTCACCTTGTGATACTCGTCCCTGCACAAAGAGGCTAGCAACACAGTAGTAGCTTGTGCATTCTTATGAATCTGTTCATTAATAAACACAGGGCTATCTGAGCTATCAAATTTCATTCCACTTTCCACAATCTCCCAAATGCTTGGATGGAGAGAAAACAGGTGAGTACGCATTTTGTGGCTCCAAAATCCGTAGTCCTCTCCATCAAAGTGAGGGGGCTTGCCAAGTGGAATGGGGAGCAATTGGGCATTTGAGCTATGCGGAATGCGCGAATAATCGAAAGAAAAGTTTGAGTTAACCGTCTTTCGTTTGTCGTAGTCGTCGTTGTCCTTTTGGGAGGAGGAAGATTCGTCGCTGTCGTAGTAGACAATTTCCTTGATGCGCCTTGTCTTCTTCTTCCTCCCGTCTTTTCTTTTGTGGCCCGAGCCTGAGTCGGTGGGCCTGTCATCATTGGGCTCGTTGACGAAGGACTCCTTCTCCTTGTCGTTGATCACCATCCCCTTGCCCTTAGGATCCATCTCTTCGGGCGGTTAGTCCCTTTCTTGAAGAGAGTGGCTCCGATACCAATTGAGAGCACCTAGAGGGGGGTGAATAGGTGATCCTGTAACACTTCAAAACTTAATCCACAAAACTTGGTTAATTGTTAGCACAATAATTGCCAAGTGGCTATAGAGGAATCCTCAACAAAACACAATAACCAACAAAGATCAATCACAGAGATGGCACAGTGGTTATCCCGTGGTTCGGCCAAGACCAACGCTTGCCTACTCCACGTTGTGGCGTCCCAACGGACGAGGGTTGCAATCAACCCCTCTCAAGCGGTCCAAAGACCCACTTGAATACCATGGTGTTTTGCTTGCTTTATCTTAATCCCGTTTGCGAGGAATCTCCACAACTTGGAGCCTCTCGCCCTTACACTTGAAATTCACAAAGAACACGGAGCAAGAGAGGGATTAGCAACGCACACAAGACACAAGAATCAGAGTGTCAACACGCACACAAATCGCAACAAGAGCTCGCAACACAACTCAATGAGTTCACAACTCCACTAGAGCTCTATATGCTATCACAATGAAACGAATGCGCGAAATCGATGTCTTGGTGCTTAGAAATGTTGTTGAGATGCTTGGTGTACTCCTCCATGCGCCTAGGGGTCCCTTTTATAGCCCCAAGGCAGCTAGGAGCCGTTGAGAGCAATCAGGGAAGGCAATTCTTGCCTTCTGTCGTCTGGCGCACCGGACAGTCCGGTGCCAGATTTCTTTCCTTAAATGGCGAAGCCGACCGTTGGCAGACCTGGAGCCGTTGGCGCACCGGACATGTCCGGTGCACACCGGACAGTCCGGTGCCCCCTTCTAGCCGTTGGCTCGGCCACGTGTCCCGCGCAGATTGCGTGGCCGACCGTTGGCCCGGCCGACCGTTGTCTCACCGGACAGTCCGGTGCACACCGGACAGTCCGGTGAATTTTAGCCGTACGTCGCCGGTGAATTCCCGAGAGCGGCCAGTTCGCTCGAACCAGCCTGGCGCACCGGACACTGTCCGGTGCACCCAGACTCAGTAGATTCTTGGCTGCTCGAGCCAAGACATTTCCAATTGGATTTTTCCTGTTTCCAGCACTTAGACACAATACATTAGTCCATAAAACAATGTACTAAGTCTGAGAAACATACCTTTATCCTTGATTTGTACTTTGTCCACCTCTTTACACTTAGGCACTTGCGTTGGACACTAAATCACCAAAACACTTAGAAATGGCCCAAGGGCACATTTCCCTTTCAGTATGTAAAAAAGCCGAGTCTGTCCCTGATCGCCCTCTCGCCCTGTGCGGAGGCTCGGGGGCTGCTCTCGCAAACCCGGCTCCGGCCGAACCGTTGACAGCGTCAACATACCAGCCCGAGAGCTTGGGCCCCGACCGTACACCCGGGCTACAGCCAGTTCGCATGAGGGAACAACCAGACCGGCCGAAGCATTACGCGAGGCATTAAGACCTCGAAGGAGTGAAACCACTCCTCCGAGGCCTCGGGGGCTACACCCGGCGGGTGCGCTCGCGCGCACCCACCGGATCAAAATGCAACCGAGAAAGGCTGGTCCCCTTGCAAAAAAGTGCGACGAAAGCCTCCAAGCGAGTGCTAACACTCCCTTCGAGGCTCGGGGGCTACTGTCGGGGACCATAATTAGGGGTACCCTCAAGACTCCTAATTCTCAGCTGGTAACCCCCATCAGCATAAAGCTGCTAAGGCCTGATGGGTGCGATTAAGTCAGGGATCAGTCCATTCGAGCGACTCGATCACGCCTCGCACGAGCCTAGCCTCGGACAAGGGCAGCCGACCCCGGAGGATTTCCGTCTCGCCCGAGGCCCCCCTCCAACGGCGGACATGTTTCCGGCTCGCCCGAGGCCCTGCCTTCGCTAAGAAGCAACCCTGACTAAATCGTCGCACCGACCGACCAAGTCACAGGAGCATTTAATGCAAAGGTGACCTGACACCTTTGTCCTGACGCGCGCCCCCCGGCAGAGCCGAAGTGACCGCCGTCACTTCACCGCTCCACTAACCGGCCTGACAGAAGGACAGCGCCGCCTGCGCCACTCCGACCGCAGTGCCGCTTGGCAGAGTGAGACTGACAGGCAGTCAGGCCCTGCCAAAGGCACCATAGGAAGCTTCGCCCGACCCAGAGCTCGGACTCGGGCTAAGTCCCGGAAGACGGCGAACTCCGCTCCGCCCGACCCAGGGCTCGGACTCGGGCTAAGTCCCGGAAGACGGCGAACTCCGCTCCGCCCAACCCAGGGCTCAGACTCGGGCTAAGACCCGGAAGACGGCGAACTTCGCTCCGCCCGACCCAGGGCTCGGACTCGGGCTAAGACCCGGAAGACGGCGAACTCTGCTCCGCCCGACCCAGGGCTCGGACTCGGGCTAAGTCCCGGAAGACGACGAACTCCGCTTCGCCCGACCCAGGGCTCGGACTCGGGCTCAGCCCCAGAAGACGACGAACTCCGCTTCGCCCAACCCAGGGCTCGGACTCGAGCTCAGCCCCAGAAGACGACGAACTCCGCTCCGCCCGACCCCAGGGCTCGGACTCCGCCCTGGCCTCTACCGAACGACCTCCGCCTCGCCCGACCCAGGGGCTCGGACTCGGCCTCGGCCATGGAAGACAGACTCGACCTTGGCTTCGGAGGAGCCTCCACGTCGCCCAACCTAGGGCGCAGGCCAGCCACGTCAACAGGAAGCGCCATCATCACCCTACCCCGAGCTGACTCGGGCCGCAGAGAACAAGACCGGTGTCCCATCTGGCTAGCTCCGCCGGATAGGCAATGATGGCGCCCCGCATGCTCTGTGACGACGACGGCTCTTAGCTCTCTTACAGAAGCAGGAGGACGTCAGCAAGGACTCAACCGCCCCGACAGCTGTCCCTCCGCCAGGCTCCGTCGCTCCTCCGACGGCCACGACATCACACCAGCTGGGTGCCAAAATCTCTCCGGTTGCCACATCGGCATGTACTTAGGGCGCTAGCTCTCCCCCGCTAGACACGTAGCACTCTGCTACACCCCCATTGTACGCCTGGATCCTCTCCTTACGCCTATAAAAGGAAGGACCAGGGCCCTCTTAGAGAAGGTTGGCCGCGCGGGGACGAGGACGGGACAGGCGCTCTCTTGGGGCCGCTCGCTTCCCTCTCCCGCGTGGACGCTTGTAACCCCCTACTGCAAGCGCACCCGACCTGGGCGCGGGACGAACACGAAGGCCGCGGGATTTCCACCTCTCTCACGCCCATCTCCGGCCACCTCACTTCCCCCCTTCGCGCTCGGCCTCGCGTCGACCCATCTGGGCTGGGGCACGCGGCGACATTCACTCGTCGGCTTAGGGACCCCCCGGTCTCGAAACGCCGACAGGTTTCATCGAGCAAATTTTCCACACCCACGAGTCAAGGCTCTAAAGACATGCCAACATATAGATCTTCTAGTATGTGTAATTTGAATATTTGATACATCAAATATTAGTGGTTCACCAACACCATGCTTCAAGCCATCTTATCGAACCAAGAACTAACAAAGGTGGATTGACCCTTGATCTACTCTAATATCAATTGAAGAATCGAAGAGTTGACCAAATGGGGTGAATGGGAGACAATAAAATTCATTACACTGAGGCAATCTTGGCTTGCTTCCAAAAGTTCAGCCCAACCCCTATGACACTAGAACTATCCAAAAGGTTCAAAACCAAGAAAACATCAACCAATAGATGGTTGGATGCCTTGAAACAAGTTTCTAAGAAAATTATCAAACCTAGATGACAAGGGTCTTATGGTGCAAGATTCTTAGGATAGGGTACCTTTGGTGAGGGAACCTCTAGCTCCACGGTCTCCTTTGGATCTTTATACTCATCCAAATCTTTAGGCTCCTTAGGGTCTTCCTTTATAGAACCTTCCAAGTTCCAAGTGGTCTGACTCCTCAAAAGTCTCATACTTCTTAGAGCCACCTTCTCTTCAAAATCATTTAAGTTATCGAGGTTTTGTCTCATCCATGATTCTGCTGAATCTTTTAGCTAATCTAGGTAATCAATTTCATCCCAACGATCCAACCACAAAAATCATAATGAATCATCATGCATAAGTTCCTTCATATGCTCATCCTCATCCACAAGATTTGGAAACTAATCATCCAATTTTGCATCTTTTGGATTATCTTTAATGATCATCCTTGTTGACTCAACTTCCACTTCTGGCTCAAAGTGTGTAGTGGTATAGGCTCCCTAGGACCAAATCTAACATCCCATCTGATGCGCTTGAAAGTAGTCTGCTTGGTATGGGTCATCTTTGCGATAGGAAGAGATAAGGCATGAATGATGAGATTCTAATTGAATAGATGAGCAGTGATAGACTAACAACCACCCTTTTGACTAAAAAAGTTTTAGGTGAAAAATAGATTTTTCTAGCAATCAGTTTTATGTTAGGCTCACGTCCTACAATCAGTATGACTATGATACCACTTTAGTCACACCCCACTTTTAGGGATAGAACAGAATGCTCACTATACATGTGCCAAGATCGAAATCACATGCAAAGTTTTGTCATGCAGTGGAAATCACATGCACAATACTTTATTAATATCAAATATCACATGCATGCTTAACTTCGATGTTCTTTCCAGATAGGCTTCCAAAAAGAAGATGCACCTTGTTGGTATGGATACTCTATTAAATCTATTAAGCCTTGGGCCAGGATATTACCATCCTAGGGGCCAAGATATCACACACACGCCTAGAACTCATCGTAATTTTAGAACTCATCGTAATCTTGGAACTCATGGGTCTAAGCTTGTGCTTCTCCTTCTAAGCAATATAATTGCATAGGTTGCAATATGTTTGTTTAGAAATAACAAGGGTGAATACTTTCCCACTTTGGGTAAAAGTGGGCTGGCTTTCTAGTGTATTAGCTTTAACATTCTCTTTTAGTTGACCAAGTTTTAATTCAACTCATAAAAGCATAATCATAACCTATTCCATAGAAAAACTGTAGATAATCATAAATTGGTTGTCATAATGTAACCATAAAGTAATCATAATGTAACAAGTACGTATACATCACTTTTGTTCTATTTTTTCAAAGCTCTACTCCATGAGGGCTTGAGCTACTCATAATCATGAGCACGGCTGATTTATTAGTTTTGACACTCTCTTTAGAGATCACACATCTTAACCCACAACTCATGTTTCCCATATGCCAAGGGACGTGAATCCCATTCACCTCTTCCAATGAAGTGTGGTAGGGTACACTACGAGACCTTTACAAAAACTCCCTGAAGCATGGCCACTTGTTCAAAGTTTATCCTGCTAGCAAGTACCAGAGTCCTCCTAGTCAATGTTTGACAAAAACACCAAATAAACAACTTGCACCCCTAGGCATTGAGTCCAATACCACCTTAAAAGTATCCCCTTATGGCCTCTTTCATCGAAGCAAACCATAACTTTAGTTCATTCAATTACTAAATTAAACTTAGTGCCCATATAAGTCTTGTTGTTGCACTATTATCTCGGGTTTTTACTCGGTGAACTAGTCCTTAAGGTGAGTAACTTCAGCAAACAGAACCTAAGCATGCTCAAATCCCCATTTCTGTGTTTCTAGAAAAACATCTTTTTAGTCATAATTCCATAAGCCATTATTCAACTTTATACTTCTATGGTGTTGAGCACTGGCACAATTCTAATAAAAACACTCCATCCCGTAGTTATTAAGGCCATGGTATGAAAGTCCAATAAACCTAACTTGGAGCAATTGTTTTTGTCAAACATCATATGATATTATGGTGAATAGGGTATAGGTTATGGAATACTTACCTTCCATGCACTGCTCAAAATATTCCCAAGTGGGGCTTTCAGAACATGTACACTCATTTGGTTCTATTCGAAGCAATCATACAGACAATATACACAAAATAAGACCAACATTACACCAATCAATAGAAACAAGGTGCAACAGAGTTTTGAAAATATTCTACATGTCATAACTATTCCAACATGACCATAATTATCTAAAATAGATTTAAAATTGGTTATTTATTCTTTGTATATAGATTAGATGATATTTTCTAATTATTCATAAAGGCTAGGGTTTAAAAAGTATAAATCTAATCCCTAGTTAAAACTTGGATTGATTAGGGACTCTTTAACAAATTTGTCATTTTCAACAGAGATTGATGGGTATTGACTTTGTTGTCGGTTAATGGTGACTATTAGATCTATATCTAAGGGTCTATATAAGATAGACGGGCTAGGGACAACCGTCTAGTTGATGATGACCATCCTCCATAGCAGTGGATCACTAGTATACACAGATTCAACGACTCCAAACACCTCTAGTGATGGGATCTTCTACAAAACCTTCAACATGCTATGGCAAACTTGGTGACTGTGAATTAACAGTGGCAAAGGAATTGGGTAGCTACCTAAGGTTACGGAAGGCTCATGACGGTGAGAGATAACTCCGATGAGAAATTGCTCGGATCATAGGGCCTAATCGAGACCGAGAAGGAGTGATATAGGATCAATACCTTGTTGCAAAGCTCCTGGTACAACTCTTGGCAATAGAGAATGGTCCATAGTGATTGGTCAATGACAAAGCGGCTCGACAACTCAATAACTTCCATGGACTGAGTGATTCAGGGCGGTAGACCTCAATTAACTAGATGTTTCGAGTGTTCTAGGCTCTAGTGAAGCTTCTAGGCTTAGTCTCGACGATGGCGAGCTAAGGCGAACTTTGAAAGTTCCCTTTGAGGGGAGCACAGATCTGGATGTCGGCTAGAGGGGGTGAATAGGCGAATAAAAATTATCACTAAAAACTTAGAACTTTCTTACTCTACTTAAAGTATGATTTGCAGCGGAATAGTCAAGTCGAGTAGATCGCACCAAAATTATAGTCCCTATCTCAAAATAGAACATGTACTTCACAAACAGCTTATACCAAAGATAAGTAGAGAAGTGCAAATAGAATGCAAACAGAACAACAGATAAGGAGGTAAGCCATTTATCTCGTAGTTTGTCCAAGCCTGAAATGATTGCCTACATCCACGTTGGCTTAGAGTTTATTTTAACTCCTTCATCTGTTTGCTCAGATCCATCAGCAGGTGACAGACAGAGACTTCCCTAATATCTGGTCGAAGTTAAAGTACAACCAAACCGTGACTATCACAACTTGATAGCTCGAAGGTGAATGAACGCAACATCGAAGTCTTGCTCAAGATCACAATCACTCACTCTATCTCGCAGCAGCACCTTACCTTTCTCTTTTGTCTTATAACTGTGCCAACACCTGATCTAGGGAGAAATATACAAAGCGAGGGGAAGAGAATGACTACACAATGTTACTATGCTTGCTTGTTTTCTTGGTGTATTAGTTGTAGGCGTGGGAGGATCCTTTATATAGCCCTAAGCCTCAAGGAGCCATTGGAAAACTTCCTCAAAAGCTGACTCCCAGGTGACGCAACGGACCGGTCTGGTGCACCATCAGACCTCCAATGGTAGCTAGACCTCTAGAAATTTTAGAGAAGCCTAATTCACCGTCTCTCTCTTGGAAATATTGATCCTTTCAGTATTGTTAGATTTGTAGGTGTTGGAATATAATATAAGTGAATTGTCCACCTCTTCCTATGAGCTTAAGCTTTTGATTTAAATTGGTTGGTGTATGCAATTTAATATGGTATCAGAACAAGAGGTCTCGCGTTCGAATCCTGGTTATCGCAATTAAAAATAAAATAATTGTTGCTCACTCCTATTTCACGTCTAAGACCTAAGAGAGGCTCGACGTGAGAGGGGGTGTTGGAATATAATATAAGTGAATTATCCACCTCTTTCTACGAGCTTAAGCTTTTAAGTTAAATTGGTTGGTACATGCAACTTAATAGTAGGATCATAAGCTGTAGCTAGATCACAATAACATAAATGTAATATGTTGCTGCTCATGCCTAAGTTGGGATCACTGTTATTTGTTTCATATCTGAAACTGTTGGGATGCACGTCACTATGTCTATGTGTTTTAGCATCGTCTGAGTTACAACTGAGCTTGCTTAGTGGGTGTTTGGTTTCTAGGGACTAATTTTTAGTCCCTCTATTTTATTCTATTTTAGTCCCTAAATTACTAAATACGGAAACTAAAGCTCTATTTTAGTTTCTCTATTTAACAATTTAGGAACTAAAATGGAATAAAGTGGAGGGACTAAAGTTTAGTCTCTACAAACTAAACACCCTCTTAGTGTCAACACCTGATCATGTCTTTGTCCTTTGAAAGGTTACTTTGTTTTATCAGTAAGCTTTTTTTTCAGATTCATACTGCATTGTCTTAATATTACTACATTCTCAGTGGATTTGATTGTTGCAGCCAGTGAGCCAGGTATCTCATATATATATATATATGTTGTTGCTCTCCTGTCTTGACACGCTGAATGTGTCGCCTGCTCAGTACACATGTTGATTGATCTGGCTGATTATTATTATTATTTTTCTTTCTAACCGTTTTGCTTTGTCCTGTCTTAAAAAGATGACAATGGCAACTGGATGGCTTGACTGAATAAGGAACCCAACAATTATACAAAAGCGTGGCTGAATAACAAGAGAGGGTCACCGCCTCTTCCTCAGGATCTGCAGTAATATCTCGTTGAAGGTGTCGACAGGCCCGGGCAGGCAGAAATGGAGGCAGTCGGAGTAGATCTTATCCGGCACGCCGTGCTTGAAGGGGTCGCGGTTCATGTACACGCCGGGGTGCCCGTCTGGGCGCATGGTGGCCAGCTTCGTGACGTCGAGCACCTCGACCCTTGTTGCGCTCGCGCCCCTCGCCCTGGCGGCCTCCGCCTCGCCGTACACGATGTCCCTGACCTCCTTGCAGATCCACGCCACCTCCTTCTCGCCTTCCCTGTACGGCTCCATCCTGGTGCACGCCGTGGGGCTGTCGATCGGGCTGCCGTCGAAGTGCGCCGGCGAGAACGTGGCCAGCACCAGGGTCCGGGGCCGGCCGTCGGACTCGGAGGAGCTCAGCCGCTCGACCGCCTTCCGGTACACCATCCTGAGCGGCCGCGCGTAGCCGACGCCGGTGTAGTTGAGCCCCGCGGGGGCGTTGTGGGCGCCGACCACCTCGCCGCCGCTGTAGTAGATGGCCCCGTTCAGCAGCCAGTGGCCGGCGGCGAGCACGGCCACGTCGATCGTGCCGGCGTCGGCCGCCCAGCGGTCGCCCGGCTGGTCGAGGTGCACGTGGCTGTAGGGGACGCTCTCGTCCTCCGCCTTGCCCGTGGCCCGGACGAGGAACGGGGTCCAGTAGAAGGACACCGTCACGTCGCGCGCGGGGAACGCGTACCGCCAGAAGTTGTGCTTCTTCTCCTCGTCCCGGCGCAGCAGCCGGCTCGGGAACGCGGCGCTGAGGAGGCAGACCAGGGACTGCGCCTGGTTCCGGGCCATGGAGTCGCCGATGAAGGCCACGTGCTTGCCGCGCACCGCCGACAGGAACGCCCCCGCGTCGAACGCCGGCAGCGGGCACGACGACGGGCCCCCCGCCGGCTGCCACCGCCAGTCGAGGTAGCCCGTGTCAGGCCGCCCGTTGCGGATGCAGTCGTGGCTCTCCTTCACGTCGCACTGGCTGCCGTTGTACCGGCGCGCGTGGCCCGGCGCCCAGACCCACTGCCCCTCCGAGTAGTTGCAGCTCTTGGCTCCTCCAGCTCCAGGCCTGCGACGAGCAAACCACCAAAAAAGCATGATGAAGGAGACCAGTGGCTACGGAGAGTGTCGTTCGGTCACTTACACCGATGAGACGAAGGAGTATGTGTTGTTGATGTAACTGAGCAGGGGAGAGAACGCCGGCCGTTGGTTGCCGGCCGGGCTGCAGCAGAGGAGGTGGAGCAGAGCCAAGGAGAGGAAGCCGCAGGCGAGCCAAGCGCAGACGGCTTTGGACAGGAAGCAGCCAGGGTTTTTGCTCGACGACGGTGGTTTATGGCTGTGGGGATGAAGAGGCTGGTGGTACTGGTGCGCTCCCATCTCTCTAGGCATCAGGCTAGTGCGCCAAGCTCATTCAACTTTAGGAAGAAATTGGGGACCCTTATTATGTGCTATGATCGCGTCGTACATCATATAGGGATCAGCTCAGTGTTGCCTCAAATTAAATAATTGTACAAGTGGACGTTCGTTCGTCGGTGTGGTTCGAATCCCTAATCACGCACATTTGATAAAAAAAAAGCAATTCTTTTGTGAATTCTAGATCTAACACGCAGACTCAGCTGCTTGCTTATGACTTACATTAAAAAAAAAATTGTTGTTGTTGTGCCACCGATCCTATGCGAGTGTTGGGGGCCTTCGTCCTCCGAAGGTCCTCAAAAACATGATTTGACAATGTTTTCCAAGTGGATTATATGAACAGGTATCTTCGGACTCAGAATTATGAACATGGAGTACGGTCAGGACGAAGCCTAAGCCAGACGAAGAGGGATTGAGATGGAGGACGGGCTGATTACCAAGCTGTACGAAGGGTGGTGCACGGCCGAAGCTGTGCGCAGGAAAGCTTCGTCGCGATAGCAGAAAGAGGAACCGACTTAAAGATGAAAAGACTACTTAGGCCTTGACAGATTCCCATAAGTCATTAGCAAATGTAATGGGCATGAATGTAATTTTACATGGGCTGCGTCCCACGTCTATAAATAGATGAACAGTACTCCCATACTGTTCACGCTGACTTGGCATTTGCTTTCCGTCATCCTTGTACTTTTGCCTTCCTGCAATCCGAAGGTACACTTGTAATCTAAAGTCATTTCTATTTTTATATGATAACAAAATAGAAATGACATGATAATAATATTTGGATGTTTATATTACTTTTTATGTTGCATGTAATTTCTTCGTCATGGTTCATTGTGCTTACGAAGATATGTTGTTTGTGACCTTCGTCCGGAACACATTATATCCCGAAGGACGAAGGGTTTTATCATTTAACATTTTCTGTGTTGCCTTGTTCTTAATTCATAGCATTTGAGAACAAGTCACCAACATTGGCGCCCACCTCCGGTGAACTCACTTCCACTTTGAGTTTTTTGAACATCTTCGGAAGCCACAGACCCTCGCTATGGCGCCGAAGAAAGCTTCAGCAACTGGGGCTGCAGCTCTGCAACCGCTGGACCCCAACCAGGAGACTGTCTCTCTTCGGGAGGCCCGAAGCCAGAAGAGGAAGGCCGTCAGCCCGACACTTCAGGAGGATGAGCTAGACCAAGAGATCAGGGATATGGAGATGCTTCATCAACAGGTGCAGAGGAAGAAGGAAAAGATGGCCAGGCTAGCTGAGCTGCAAAGGCAGATAGACGAAGCTTCTGAAGAAGTTCGCCATCTTACTCACGACGAGCAGAACAGAAGGCCTCAACAAAAAGACCTTCATCAGGAGGGCTTCTTCAACGAAGATGACTGGTATGACAATTTCCATCATGGAAATTTTATTTTCGATGATGCTTCTCCCCTGTCCGCTGAGCTGCAGGCTACACCTTGGCCTCCATCCTACAAGCCGCCCCAGCTTCCCATGTTCGATGGCCATTCAGACCCGAAGCAGTTTTTGATGAGCTACGAAGCAACAGTATCTTCGTATGGTGGCAATGCTGCAGTCATGGCAAAGTCTTTTGTTATGGCTGTCAGGAATGTTGCTCAGACCTGGTATTCCTCCCTTCGACCAGGAACGATCACTTCATGGCAAAAGCTGAAGGACATGTTGTTAACCAGCTTTCAAGGGTTTCAGACGAAGCCGGTCACTGCTCAAGCCTTGTTCCAGTGCACTCAGGATCATGAAGAATACCTTCAGGCGTATGTCAGAAGGTTCTTGCGTTTGAGGGCGCAGGCACCAACGGTGCCCAATGAAATTGTCATCGAAGCCATGATCAAGGGGCTTCGTCCTGGACCTTCAGCTCAATACTTTGCTAGGAAGCCTCCTCAGACTTTGGAGAAGCTGCTCCAGAAGATGGACGAGTACATTCGTGCTGACAATGATTTTCGCCAAAGAAGGGAGGAGGCTTTCAGATTTTCTGAAATGACCAGGGGCTTCGGAGGAAGATTCTATCCGAGGCATGTCAGGTCCATCCACAACTCTACTCAAAATGATGATAAGGGGAGTCAGCAGAACAGGCCGCAGTGCTCCTCACAGGCTTCGGGGCAACAGCAAACTTTCTTCCGGCCACCAGCTCCAAGAGGCAGAGGCGCCAGGGGCTTCGACGGAAGATTTGGAGATCAACCAAGGAGAGTATTTTGCTTATTCTGTGGTGAAAACAAGGGCCATACCACCAGGATGTGCCATGTTACCATCCAAAAGCAAAAGGAGATAGCCGAAGCTGCAGCGCAACAAGTTCAGCCGAAGCAGGTCATGCATACTGCTTCGTACCATCAGCCTTACATCCCAGAATACGTGGGCAACCACCCTGCAGTTTCTGTAGCTTCGGCGAGTCAACCTCAAGCTTCATGGCAACAGCCCCCGCCTCCACCACCGCTGCAACAAGGCCAACAGCCGGAAGGGAGCCAATATGTTCCACACCAAAGGGATCTCAGAGAACAATCTGAAGCTCGCACAGTCAATAGCACTGTGCCAGAGTCGAAGCACATTTATTGACAAATATCCTACCTTGATAGCAGTCTTTTCCATTTAGTTCTATTTTCTGTGTAATAAAGAACATTTCAGTTTTCATGTAATAGTTTCGTGGTTGGTCATGAGGAAAACCTATCTTCTCCACAGGCTTAAGTTGCTGGAGCTTAAAAATTCGTGATAACAAGGAGGACCTTCGAATTATTAAAAATCCTTCGAAGCAACAAAAGTCGTTCTAAGGAACGCAGAGTAAGTTGCTGAAGTCGCAAAAAGCCGTTCCAAAGGGAGCGCAGTGTAAGTTTTCTGCTCCAAAGTCGTTCCTAAGGGAATGCAGAGCTTACAGCGAAAAGTCAACGCTGATTCCGCCGAAAGTAAAAGGCGAAGAAGCTCCAAAGACGTTCCTAAGGGAATGCAGAGCTTACAGCGAAAAGTCAACGCTGATACCGCCTAAGTAAAAGGCGAAGAAGCTCCAAAGACGTTCCTAAGAGAATGCAGAGCTTACAGCGAAAAGTCAACGCTGATACCGCCTAAGTAAAAGGTGAAGAAGCTCCAAAGACGTTCCTAAGGGAATGCAGAGCTTACAGCGAAAAGTCAGCGCTGATACAAAAAGATTGTGTGTTTTACAGGGATATGTGTGTATCTTCGGAATCAATCTCATCTACATAACATAACATCATCACATCATTTTGCATAGCATAAGCATCATACATCATATTGCATATGGCAAAAGAAGGGAACACAGTATCAACCTTCGGGAGGATGCTTTGAGAAAGTAAGAATCTTCGGAATATAGCTTCGAAGAATGTTTTCACGAAGTGCTATGGATTTTGTGATGCATAAAAGTTTTTCTATCTTCACGAAGCATGAAAAGAAGGGAAGGTGTTTTTTTCGCCGAAGGCTCAAAAATGGTACGTATGTAAAGTTTCATGCATCGTAAAGAATTGAATAATGAAAAGAAACTTGTATATTACATTCAAATGTACAAAATATTACATAGTCCACATTTCAAATGTTTTTTCTAATAACATCTAGTCTTCTCTTAATACTACTTCGGCAGCCTCATTTAGAAGTTGTTCAACAACTTCATCCATGATAGCTTCGGCCATTTGTTTAATTTCGTCATCCCCTTTCGTGTGAGGGTCAGCAGACGATCCGGCAGGTTCTGAGGGAAGAGAATATATGTCTATGTTACTATTACAAACCATAAGCAAGTTCGAAAATCAAACAGACCTAAAAACCACTAGTTGGTACCTATTTGGCTTTTGGGCTCTGCGCTTTTTTCAGCGGCCTTGGCTACTTCCCTAGCATCATGGATACCTTGCTCGCTTCTTCGAATAATTTCCTGGGCCATTTCTCGGCCACCATTGTCCCAGACGTCGGTGAAAAATTTTCCACCAACCTGGCTAGCTTCGGGCGAGGGGTCTTTAATATCTTCAGCGGATAAAGTGGCTTCGGATTGCGCAAGAAGCTTAACATGATCGCAACCTTTCCTCTCCAAAACAGTAGCAACTCCTCTAGCGCCCGAAAAAGCGCAGATGTCACCGCAGCTACTCAGGATTTCCTCGAAGGCCTCTGCTTCGTGACTGATCCATTCTAGTGGACCTTCGGGATTGCCTCTTGAGAAATTCTCTTCACTAGAGAATGCACCAACGCCGGCGAAGCTGGATTTTATCTTTTTGACGCATTCTATAGACTTAACGTAGCATTTTCTCTGGGATGCACGAAGCTCCTTAACACTTATCTCTAAATGATTGGCCAGTTGATCACTAAGCTCTCGTTTTGTTTCTTCAAGCACACGTTCCTCTTTAGCTCTAGCTAGCTGTTTCTGAAGATCTTTAATCTCACGTTTTTGGGCTTCGACCTGGACCTTTGAGGTAGCTTCGTCCTTTTTTACCTTGTCTACCAATGAAAGCAGAATTTTATCCTTTTCCAGAGCTTCGTTTCTCAGTTTAATAACTTCTGACCGTAGGTTGTTGAACGCAATTTCATAGCTCTCATCTTCGGCATTCTTTTGTGCTCTCAATGCGTTGCTTAGAATTAAACCCTATATGTAAAAAAGTTGGTATAAGAATAAAAGAATGAGTTACAAATTATAAAATTTACAAGCGCCCAATTCCCATACCTTTAGGCTATTGTACGCAAGACTGTCCGCGAGATCCTCCTTCGTCATAGCACATAATCCAGCTTCGAGCTTTGGAAACCCCATACTTCTAGCCATCTCCCGGCAGACAGATAATTCTTTGTTATCAGGGAGGCAGTATAGGAAGTCATCTTCATTTGTCCCATTGAACACTACTGCCCCCTTCGGATATTTTAACTCTCTGGCATAGTGGTTGGCTTCATAAGTCTCTTCTTCAGATAATTTCTTCCCCGAAGCATGTCGCACGATGTAATCGCATATGTTGGAAGGAGCTTCGGGGGCGGCAGTGTCAATTTCTTCAACCAAAATTGGTTCTGATATTTTTATTTTTTCGGTTTCCAAAGATTGTTCCTTGGTGGGCACCGAAGGCCCAGCTTTAGCTTCAGGTTGTTGCTTTGAAGTTTCAGCAACTGAAGCTTCAGCAGATACTTCAGAAAGTTCAGCAGTCTTTTTTGGAGTTACACTTGAAGACTTAATTGTCTCCAAAACATCTAGCACGTTCACCATTCTTTTTCTTTTTGGGGTCACCGATGGGCCCTTTTGATTTTTTATTGTTTCAACATTTGCTGAAGGACTTAAGATTTCCAATATTTTTTGTCCTTCAATTCTCGGTTTTTCTGCCTTCTCTGCTGAAGGCGCTTCAGTTTTATCTTCTATCTTCGGCACTGGAGCTGCTTCTGTAGTTTCAGTGGCCAAAGAGACTTCACCAATAAATTCAGGCACTGTGGCCGGTTCAATAAAACGTGCCCGGTGGGTGAGCACCTTCATCTTTTTTCTTTGCGGCGTTGGCTCACTAGTGGCACTCGTTGCAACTTCTGTTGCAGGAGAAGTATTTTTTCTTTTGCGGCCCAGTACCGGATAATGATAGTCAGGGTAGACAAACCCGACTGCATCAAATACCCGGTTGAGCCTTTTCTTCTTTCGGCCCCCGAAGGCTGCTGATAAGGCAGTGTTCTCGGTCTTCGAATATGCCCCAAGCAGTTCGTCACTTAACGTTTCAATGCTTTTCAACCAGTCGTCATTAGGTTCAACAAACTTATCCCCGTATTTGAATGTGTATTTCAGTCTGACCAGTCCGCCTTCGTCAGACTCTTTGATGGTCTCCTTCGGCATTTCCCACTTTCCTGCAAGTGGCCACACCCTGAAGGCGATATGCTCTTGGACCAAGTCCCTTGTCCCAATGAAAGAGCAGATTACGCCGAAGGCTCTTTGACATTCTTCGGCTGCTTCATCCATTTCAATCTTCGGTTTTCGGAGACCGAAGCGTTGCCAAATAGGACGCATAATGATACTCTTAATATCTTCCTGCGCTGTCAAGTCATTCTTTACATAAAACCATTCTGTCATCCAGGCACCGGGCCACCTCTTCCGAAAGGTTGGCACGGGGCAGCTTGACCCGGTGCGGGCACCGAAGCTGTAGAAACCAAAGTTGTTGTGATATTGTTCTTTCCTCCAGGGCTTCGTCTCATATAACAACTCATGAATGTTGCAAAAGCTTTTAGCATTTGGTTCTAAACCTTGGCTTCTCACAGCCCAGGCAAAGATCCCCATTCTAATGATAGCTTCGGGAGTAATTTGATGAAGGTAGATTTGAAATGTATTCAGGACTTCGACAACAAAGCTGCTTAGGGGGAATCGAAGCCCAGCCTTGAGAAAGCTTCGGAAGATTACGACTTCATCTTCTTCGGGAGCGGGAGAAGTTTTTTCTCCAGCATCAGCCCTCACAATAGATATATCTCGAAAATATCTCCCCCTCATATTGTCAATATGACTCTGCTTAATAGTGGTTTTTCCGAAAACCGTGTGACTTGGCCGCCATGGTCGATCTTCGGACTCTCCCCCACAGCTTTCTGCGTCATAACTGTCGCTGTCACCAGTATCTTCAGACAAACCTTCCAGAATCTCCTTGGTGATTTTTTCCGTATTGGTCTCCGCCATCGCTATAAGGAACCCCAAGTTCTTCTCTTCGTCGAGACTCAGCTTCATCTCAGCGGTGACCTTCTTATCTTCAGACATCTTCGGAAACACTAAAAAACTGTTTTGCAAGCCGAAGCTTCAAAACCAAAGATCAGCAAATCCTAGTGCGCAAGAGCTAAAAATTTAGTGAGCGGGAGCAGACGGCAATAGAGCGTACCAAACAAATTATGGCGGGCTCCTATTTATACACTCGATATGACGGAAACTGTGTGGTCCCGCGTGTCAGTGACTTTTGCTATTCTAGCAAAGGGAAGGTGTTTTTTCGGACCTTCGGTTTAAGGCCTTCATCCATATCGCAATCTGAATTTATCATTAACAAATTAATATTGCGAGGGGCTACTGTTGGGGGCCTTCGTCCTCCGAAGGTCCTCAAAAACATGATTTGACAATGTTTTCCAAGTGGATTATATGAACAGGTATCTTCGGACTCAGAATTATGAACATGGAGTACGGTCAGGACGAAGCCTAAGCCAGACGAAGGGGGATTGAGATGGAGGACGGGCTGATTACCAAGCTGTACGAAGGGTGGTGCACGGCCGAAGCTGTGCGCAGGAAAGCTTCGTCGCGATAGCAGAAAGAAGAACCGACTTAAAGATGAAAAGACTACTTAGGCCTTGACAGATTCCCATAAGTCATTAGCAAATGTAATGGGCATGAATGTAATTTTACATGGGCTGCGTCCCACGTCTATAAATAGATGAACACGCTGACTTGGCATTTGCTTTCCGTCATCCTTGTACTTTTGCCTTCCTGCAATCCGAAGGTACACTTGTAATCTAAAGTCATTTCTATTTTTATATGATAACAAAATAGAAATGACATGATAATAATATTTGGATGTTTATATTACTTTTTATGTTGCATGTAATTTCTTCGTCATGGTTTATTGTGCTTACGAAGATATGTTGTTTGTGACCTTCGTCCGGAACACATTATATCCCGAAGGACGAAGGGTTTTATCATTTAACATTTTCTGTGTTGCCTTGTTCTTAATTCATAGCATTTGAGAATAAGTCACCAACAGCGAGATTTCATAGATGGAAAACCAGAGACGAAGTTGAGACACACAATTAATTAATTTCAAGTAGAAATGGTAATAGATCGGGATCTAAATAATTATTTATAAAATAGTGGGGTACTAAATAAATTTTAGTTCAAAAATAAATAAAAATAAGGTCCGATAAGCGTCTAGCTACCTCGCCACAAGAATCTCAAACATGCACAGAGGGAGAGATTGATATATATGATGATGATAAGCGTCCCGCTGGTTAATTTACGGTCCAGTGTCAACTGTTGCTGGCAGCCAGACGCCCAGACCCAACCCAACTCGATCAAATTACGCAAGTTGCTAATGTGATACGGAGTGGTACTGTTCATTAACCAATCTCGATCCTAGCTATACACTGGCAAAATTACTGTATATGCTTTGACTTAGGACAGAGCTAGGGAGCAGTAGTGTCCGCGATCTGAGTCTCCCATGATCGACTTCACCCCTTGCTTCTTCCTGACGATCTTAGGCCGGAGCTCAGCCGGTGCAACGCCATCCGGTACGCCACCTTCATCGGCCAGGCGTAGCCGATGTCGTCGTCTGACGGGTTGAGCACATGGTGGCCGATCCGCGCGCTGCTGCTGTAGTAGATGGCCGCGTTCAGCGCCAGTGAACAATGGAGAGAGCACCACACCACCACGCACGTCCATGGTGTCGTCGGCGGCGACCACTGCACCCACCGGTCGTCGAGCGCGTACGCGGTTCATGCATGTTCTGCGGCAGGCTGTGTCGTTGAGCGCCTAGCTTGCCACGTGGCCTTGGCGATGAACGGTGCCCAGTAGAAGGACACCGTCACGTCGTACGACGTCGGGAACGCCCAGACTCACACACACACACTAGCGCACCCAATTGGGCCCAAACACTCTGCTTCGTGGGCCTCTTGCTGTCTTGGCGCAGCCTGCCTTGCACTGTGCCGCGTCCGACGTCAAGCGTATGTCACGCTGGCACGGCCAACACACAAATCCACCCACAGCCACGGCAAAACCGATGCTTTGACGCCGAGCGTCCAAAGAGGCGCAGGTTTCAATGCACGACCCCAGCACTGGATCCCTCCGATCCGATCGGTGAGCTGCCATTTCACTCAGGGACGTACGGAGCACTCGAGCTCAGCTTGTAGCCCCAGCCATAGATGCACCACCGCTCGTGCACGCTACCCGCCACGCTCCATGGTTTTAGGGCAGAGGGAACGGTGAGCCCAAAAAAAAAAAAACTGATGCGCTCAAGGGCGCGGTCGAGCCAATCGACACCGCTGGACCTCGCGATCCATCCGTGCAGCGCCGTCTCGGTCAGTGGCTACTGGCTAGTGCCGCACCCCACCCACGCCCACCGCCGCTTCATAAATCATAACACCGCTCGCTCGCTCGCGGCCGCCGCCACCTGCCTCCTTCTCCTCCCTGGGCTGGGCTGGACTGCACACCCACAGGCGGCAGAGGACCAAAGGAGGGCCGCCGGTCGATCGAGGATGGGCAACTGCCAGGCGGCGGAGGCGGCGACGGTGGTGGTGGTGCAGCACCCGGGCGGCCGCGTCGAGCGCCTCTACTGGGCCACCAGCGCCGCCGAGGTCATGCGCGCCAACCCGGGCCACTACGTAGCGCTCGTCACGCACCGCGCGGATGCCGACGACGAGAAGCGGTCCCAGCAGCAGCAGCAGCAGCAGCAGGGGGAGCAGCACAGGCGCGCCACGCGGGTGAAGCTGCTCAAGCCCCGGGACACGCTGGTGCTCGGCCAGGCGTACCGCCTCATCACAGTCGCCGAGGTCACCAAGGCGCTGCAGGCCAAGAAGGAGGAGAAGACGCGGAGGGCGCAGCAGCAGCAGCAGCACGTGGTGGTAGTTCAGCGGAAGCACGCCGGCGGGAGGACGGGCTCCGGAGACGACGACGACGACTGCCTTGACCAGGTACTGCTTTGTGACCACCGTCCAGTGCCAATGGTTACTGCGCAATCTCTCGTTCGCTCCTCTGCTTTCCCTGTCTCTGTTCTAGAACATTGTTCGACTAATTTTAGATGTCCTTAGTGCATCCGTTCCATTCAATTACGTCCTTCGATCAGCACAATAGTTTGCACTACAATGCGCAAAACATTGTCCAACAACAAAAGGACTCACAGTATCATTTACCCGCTTGACGTTCTGCTCTGAATATCCATGACTATGACTACACGAGTGCACTATGAATTTTCCTTCCTGCCACAAATTATGTTCTGTTCGGCTGATGAATAAGAAGAGCAGGTGGTGATAGCCGTCTAGGTAACTGTATTTAGCCGCCCACTAGTACCTACCTAACCAACCAACTCGATTGTAAAGGATATCACCATAAAGTAACCCATGATCAAGATACCAGGAATAATTCGAATAGTTTACTCCGAACATGATGTAATGGCCGGTTATATAAAAAAAAAAGAGCAGGCAAAATATTCTGGAGCAGAACTAGGCAATATCATAATAGTAGCTTTGCCACATCTTGCTTCCCTCACATCACATGGAAGTCGTAGGGATGGGATGCACCGAAATCTTCGAGCTGCCTCCTCCTGATATCATTCATTATGTTTAATTGTTTAGAAAACTAGTGTGGTGTTTGACATTCTGCGATCCAACAATACAGTCAGGTAGGCGAAGAATATGCATGGAACATGGATGCATGCATGCATGCATGATGGTTGCAGGAAGGCGAGAAGCCACTAATTCATTCATTCGCTAATGTGCACTAACAAACAGACAGACAGAGAAAAAAATGGATAATTAAACGAGCCATTGGCAATTTTGCCATTATCATTTGTGGGCTTCGCCAGTATGCCATCGGACCCACAAATCATAGACACAGACGGTCCCACCAGTCATAGACACGGGATGGCATAATAACAGGCAGCCAAATTTGAGAGTGGCAAAACAGCAAATTTCTCATAATTAAACTGATGTTTAAACTAGCTTAGCTCCAACAGGATAACGACTAAACTATCATCTTCTGGTTACTCTACTGCCGCCATCTAACTTCGATCGTCCCGGCCCGCGACAGGAGAAGGACGGCGCCGGCCAACCACGGAGCGGCAGCGGCAGCGGCTCGAGCTCGGCAGCGGCGCACTCTGGCGCGAGGCAGCATCGCCATTGGCGCCCTTCTCTCCACAGCATCGCCGAAGTCAGCAGCTGATGTGACGAGTCCTTGGCCGGTGGGTGAATATATGGGATGGCTGCTGCATCTGTCTCTAGAGTCGGACGATGAGACGATCGGCCGGTCTCTGTACGCGTTGGGCGCCTCAGACTCTCAGTACAAAACAGACGATTAAGTGGTCCCACAGGGCTCCTAGTTAGAATCAGCCCATGTAATATAAGAAGTGACAGATCGGTTTGGAGCTCGGACACACTAAGGTAGTGCTGTTTGGTTCACGTGTTGTTATGGGAACGGTAACGAGATCTCATACCAGTGTTAATGATTATAAGGCAGTTGTTGAGCACCAAAAGTATTTGGCGGACGGTTCGACCCTATGATCGGACGGTCCGACCCTATGATCGGACAGTCCACGATCTAGACTATTCACCGTAGCGTCGCGGATTGTCCGCGCGTGCGCAAAATCAGTTAGGGTTTTAGATCTCTTGTGGAATTTGTTAGCTAAAACTGTGGGATTAACTCGAGAACCGACTTATAACGGGTTCAGACCTCCCCTTTATATAGATAAATGGCTACAGTCGATTGAACCCCACACTATCGATCTACTTATCTCTACTTATCGTTTTTACCTTATGCATTAGGAGTAGCCTAGTTTAGCCCTAGCTTAGTGAAAGAGAATTAGGCTTACACCGAGTTCCTAAATAGTTTTGGTGGTTGAATTGCCCAACACAAATATTGGACTAACTAGTTTGCTCTAGTGTATAAGTTGTACAGGTGCAAAAGGTTCACTCTTAGCCAATAAAAAGATCGAGTTTTGGATTCAACAAAGGAGCAAAGAAGCAACCGAAGGCACCTCTGGCTGAAGGCACCGGACTGTCCGGTGTACACCGGACAGTGTCCGGTGCGCCCAGAGGACTCCAACTCAAACTCTTCGCCCTCGGGAATTCTCGGAAGCCTGCGCGCTATAATTCACCGGACTGTCCGGTGTACACCGGACAGTGTCCGGTGCTCCAAGGAAGCGCGGCCTCCGGAACTCGCCTGCCTCGGGTTCGCGCGGTAGCCGCCCCGCTATAATTCACCGGACATGTCCGGTGTGCACCGGACTGTCCGGTGTACCAGCGGGGCAACAGCTATTTCGGCGCCAACGGCTACCTGCGGTGCATTTAATGCGCGCGCAGCGCGCGCAGACGACAGGCGCGCCCATACCGGCGCACCGGACAATGAACAGTTGTTGTCCGGTGTGCACCGGACACCCAGGCGGGCCCAGAAGTCAGAAGCTCCAACGGTCTGAATCCAACGGCATTGATGACGTGGCAGGGGCACCGGACTGTCCGGTGCGCCATCGAACAGAAGCCTCCAGCCAACGGTCAAGTTTGGTGGTTGGGGCTATAAATACCCCAACCATCCCACCATTCATTGCATCCAAGTTTTCCAACTTCCAACCACTTACAAGAGCTAGGCATTCAATTCTAGACACACCAAAGAGATCAAATCCTCTCCAATTCCACTCAAGCATTTAGTGACTAGCGAGAGAGATTTGCCGTGTTCTTTTGAGCTCTTGTGCTTGGATCGCTTTCTTTCTTTCTCACTTGTTCTTGTGATCAAAACTCAATTGTAACCAAGGCAAGAGGCACCAATTGTGTGGTGGCCCTTGCGGGGAAGTTTTGTTCCCGTTTGATTGAGAAGAAGAAAAGCTCACTCGGTCCGAGGGACCGTTTGAGAGAGGGAAGGGTTGAAAGAGACCCGGCCTTTGTGGCCTCCTCAACGGGGAGTAGGTTTGCGAGAACCGAACCTCGGTAAAACAAATCCGCGTGTCACACACTTCATTTGCTTGCGATTTGTTTTGCACCCTCTCTCGCGGACTCATTTATATTTCTAACGCTAACCCGGCTTGTAGTTGTGATTATTTTTTGTGATTTTCAGTTTCGCCCTATTCACCCCCCCTCTAGGCGACTTTCAATTGGTATCAGAGCCCGGTGCTTCATTAGAGCCTAACCGCTCGAAGTGATGTCGGGAGATCACACCAAGAGGGAGATGGAGACCGGCGATAACAAGCCCACTACAAGCCAAGGGAGCACTTCATCGGAAGAGTCCCGCACCAAAAGAAGGGAGAAGAAGAAGAACTCCTCCAAGCGGAAGGAGAAAATATCTTCCTCTTCTCACCACAAGGAGAAGAAGGAAAAATCTTCTTCTCACAAGCCGCATCGGAGTGGGGACAAACACAAAAGGATGAGGAAGGTGGTCTACTACGAGACCGACACTTCATCGACATCTACCTCCGGCTCCGACGCGGCATCCGTCACTTCTAAACGCTAAGAGCGTAAGAAGTATAGTAAGATTCCCCTACGCTACCCTCGCATTCCTAAACATACACCTTTACTTTTCGTCCCATTAGGCAAACCACCAACTTTTAATGGTGAAGATTATGCTATGTGGAGTAATTTAATGCGATTTCATCTAACCTCTCTCCACAAAAGTATATGGGATGTTGTTGAGTATGGTGTACAGGTACCATCTGTAGGAGATGAGGACTATGACACGGACGAAGTGGCCCAAATCGAGCACTTCAACTCCCAAGCCGCAACTATTCTCCTCGCCTCTCTAAGCAAGGAGGAATACAACAAAGTACAAGGGTTGAAGAACGTAAAAGAGATTTGGGACCTACTCAAGACGGCGCACGAGGGTGATGAACTCACCAAGATCACCAAGCGGGAAACGATCGAGGGGGAGCTCGGTCGCTTCCGTCTTCGCCAAGGAGAGGAGCCACAAGATATGTACAACCGGCTCAAGACCTTGGTGAACCAAGTGCGCAACCTCGGGAGCAAGAAGTGGGATGACCACGAGGTGGTTAAGGTTATTTTAAGAGCTCTTATTTTCCTTAACCCCACTCAAGTTCAATTAATTCGTGGTAATCCTAGATATCCACTAATGACCCCCGAGGAAGTTATCGGGAATTTTGTGAGCTTTGAATGCATGATTAAGGGCTCAAAGAAGATCAACGAGCTTGACGAACCTTCCACATCCGAGGCGCAACCGGTGGCCTTCAAGGCAACAGAGGAGAAGAAGGAGGAGTCTACACCAAGTAGACAACCAATTGACGCCTCCAAGCTCGACAATGAGGAGATGGCCTTAATCATCAAAAGCTTTCGGCAAATCCTCAAACAACGGAAGGGGAAGGACTACAAATCCCGTTCCAAGAAGGTTTGCTACAAGTGTGGTAAGCCCGGTCACTTTATAGCTAAATGTCCATTATCAAGTGACAGTGACAGGGGCGACGACAAGAAGGGCAAGAGAAGAGAAAAGAAGAGGTACCACAAGAAGAAGGGCGGCGATGCCCACGTGTGCCGCGAGTGGAACTCCGACGAGAGCTCCACTGACTCCTCCGACGACGAGGACGCCGCCACATCGCCGTCACCAAGGGACTTCTCTTCCCCAACGTCGGCCACAAGTGCCTCATGGCAAAGGACGGCAAAAGGAAGAAGGTTAAATCTAACTCCTCCACCAAATATGAATCTTCTAGTGATGATAATGCTAGTGGTGAGGAAGATAACTTGCGCATTCTTTTTGCTAACCTCAACATGCAACAAAAAGAAAAATTAAATGAATTGATTAGTGCTATACATGAGAAGGATGATCTCTTGGATTCTCAAGAAGAATTCCTTATTAAAGAAAATAAGAAGCATGTTAAGGTCAAGAATGCTTATGCTCTAGAAATAGAAAAATGTGAGAAATTAACTAGTGAGCTAAGCACATGCCATGACACTATTGCCAACCTTAGAAATGAAAATGCTAGATTAATTGCTAAGGTTGATTCACATGTTTGCAATGTTTCAACTTCCAATTCTAAAGATGATAATATTGATTTACTTGCTAAAATTGATGAGTTGAACATTTCTCTTGCTAGTCTTAGATTAGAAAATGAAAATTTGATTGCTAAGACTAAAGATTTTGATGTTTGCAATGCTACTATTTCTGACCTTAGAAGTAAGAATGAAATATTGCATGCTAAGGTTGTAGAATTAAAAACTTGCAAACCCTCTACATCTACTGAGCATATTTCCATTTGTACTAGATGTAGAGATATTAATGTTGATGCTATCCATGATCACCTAGCCTTAATTAAAAAACAAAATGATCACATAGCACAACTTAATGCTAAGATTAGTGAGCATGACTTAGAAAATGAAAGATTTAAATTTGCTAGAAGCATGCTCTATAATGGGAGACGCCCTGGCATTAAGGACGGCATTGGCTTCCAAAAGGGAGACAATGTCAAACTTAATGCCCCTCCAAAGAATTTATCTAACTTTGTTAAGGGCAAGGCTCCCATGCCTCAGGATAACGAGGGTTACATTTTATACCCTGCCGGCTATCCTGAGAGCAAAATTAGGAGAACTCATTCTAGGAAGTCTCACTCTGGCCCTAACCATGCTTTTATGTATAAGGGTGAGACATCTAGCTCTAGGCAACCAACCCGTGCCAAGTTGCCTAGAAAGAAAACTCCTAATGCATCAAATGATCAGGCTATTTCATTCAAAACTTTTGATGCATCATATGTTTTAACTAACAAATCCGGCAAGGTAGTTGCCAAGATTGTTGGGGGCAAACACAAGGGCTCCAAGACTTGTGTTTGGGTACCCAAAGTTCTTGTTTCTAATGCCAAAGGACCCAAAACCGTTTGGGTACCTAAAATCAAGAACTAAAATTGTTTTGTAGGTTTATGCATCCGGGGGCTCAAGTTGGATACTCGACAGCGGGTGCACAAACCACATGACAGGGGAGAAAAAGATGTTCTCCTCTTATGAGAAAAACCAAGATCCCCAACGAGCTATCACATTCGGGGATGGAAATCAAGGTTTGGTCAAAGGATTGGGTAAAATTGCTATATCACCTGACCATACTATTTCCGATGTTTTTCTTGTAGATTCTTTAGATTACAATTTGCTTTCCATATCCCAATTGTGTCAAATGGGCTACAACTGTCTTTTTACTAATATAGGTGTTACTGTCTTTAGAAGAAGTGATGATTCAATAGCATTTAAGGGAGTGTTAGAGGGTCAGCTATACCTGGTTGATTTTGATAGAGCTGAACTCGACACTTGCTTAATTGCTAAGACTAACTTGGGTTGGCTCTGGCACCGCCGACTAGCCCATGTTGGAATGAAGAATCTTCACAAGCTTCTAAAGGGAGAACACATTTTAGGACTAACCAATGTTCATTTTGAGAAAGACAGGATTTGTAGCGCATGCAAGCAGGGAAGCAAGTTGGCATCCATCATCCACACAAAAACGTCATGACTACCGACAGGCCACTGGAGCTCCTACACATGGATTTATTCGGCCCGATCGCTTACATAAGCATCGGCGGTAGTAAGTATTGTCTTGTAATTGTGGATGATTATTCTCGCTTCACTTGGGTGTTCTTTTTGCAGGACAAATCTCATACCCAAGAGACCTTAAAAGGATTCTTGAGACGGGCTCAAAATGAGTTCGGCTTAAGGATCAAGAAAATTAGAAGCGACAATGGAACGGAGTTCAAGAACTCTCAAATTGAAGGTTTTCTTGAGGAGGAGGGCATCAAGCATGAGTTCTCTTCTCCCTACACTCCACAACAAACTGGTGTAGTGGAGAGGAAGAATCGAACTCTATTGGACATGGCAAGAACCATGCTTGATGAGTACAAGACACCGGATCGGTTTTGGGCCGAGGCGGTCAACACCGCCTGCTACGCCATCAACCGGTTATATCTTCATCGAATCCTCAAGAAGACATCTTATGAACTCCTGACCGGTAAAAAGCCAAATATTTCATATTTTAGAGTTTTTGGTAGCAAATGTTTTATTCTTGTCAAAAGAGGTAGAAAATCTAAATTTGCTCCTAAAACTGTAGAAGGCTTTTTACTAGGATATGACTCAAACACAAGGGCATATAGAGTCTTTAACAAGTCCTCAGGACTTGTTGAAGTTTCTTGTGACGTTGTGTTTGATGAGACTAACGGCTCTCAAGTAGAGCAAGTTGATCTTGATGATATAGGTGAAGAACAGGCTCCATGCACAGCGCTAAGGAACATGTCCATTGGGGATGTGTGTCCTAAGGAATCCGAAGAGCCTCCACATGCACAAGATCAACCATCCTCCTCCATGCAAGCATCTCCACCAACTCAAATTGAGGATGAGGCTCAAGATGTCGAACAAGAAGATCAAGAAGATGAGCCATATCAAAATGACGGCAACGATCAAGGGGGAGATGCAAGTAATGAAGACAAGGAGGATGAACAACCAAGGCCGCCACACCCAAGAGTCCACCAAGCAATACAACGAGATCACCCTGTCGACACCATCCTCGGCGATATTCATAAGGGGGTAACTACTCGATCTCGTATTGCTCATTTTTGTGAACATTACTCTTTTGTTTCCTCTATTGAGCCACACAGGGTAGAGGAAGCACTTCAAGATTCGGATTGGGTGATGGCGATGCAAGAGGAGCTCAACAATTTCACAAGGAATGAGGTATGACATTTAGTTCCACGTCCTAATCAAAATGTTGTAGGAACCAAGTGGGTCTTCCGCAACAAGCAAGACGAGCATGGTGTGGTGACTAGGAACAAAGCTCGACTCGTGGCCAAGGGGTATTCACAAGTCGAAGGTTTGGATTTTGGTGAAACCTATGCACCCGTAGCTAGGCTTGAGTCAATTCGCATATTATTGGCCTATGCTACTTACCATGGCTTCAAGCTTTATCAAATGGACGTGAAGAGTGCCTTCCTCAATGGACCAATCAAGGAGGAGGTCTATGTTGAGCAACCTCCCGGCTTTGAAGACAGTGAGTATCCTAATCATGTTTATAGGCTCTCTAAGGCGCTTTATGGGCTCAAGCAATCCCCAAGAGCATGGTATGAATGCCTTAGAGATTTCCTTATTGCTAATGGCTTCAAAGTCGGCAAAGCCGATCCTACTTTATTCACTAAAACTCTTGACAATGATTTGTTCGTATGCCAAATTTATGTTGATGATATTATATTTGGGTCTACTAACAAATCTACATGTGAAGAATTTAGTAGGATCATGACACAGAAATTCGAGATGTCTATGATGGGGGAGTTGAAATATTTCTTAGGATTTCAAGTCAAGCAACTCCAAGAGGGCACTTTCATTAGCCAAACGAAGTATACTCAAGACATTTTAAGCAAGTTTGGAATGAAGGATGCCAAGCCCATCAAGACTCCCATGGGAACAAATGGGCATCTCGACCTCGACACGGGAGGTAAGTCCGTGGATCAAAAGGTATACCGGTCGATGATTGGTTCATTGCTTTATTTATGTGCATCTCGACCGGACATTATGCTTTCCGTATGCATGTGTGCAAGATTCCAAGCCGACCCTAAGGAATCACACCTTACGGCCGTAAAACGAATCTTGAGATATTTAGCTTATACTCCTAAGTTTGGGCTTTGGTACCCTCGGGGATCCACTTTTGATTTGATTGGTTATTCGGATGCCGATTGGGCGGGGTGTAAGATTAATAGAAAGAGCACATCGGGGACTTGCCAGTTCTTGGGAAGATCCTTGGTGTCTTGGGCTTCAAAGAAGCAAAATTCGGTCGCTCTTTCTACCGCCGAAGCCGAGTATATTGCCGCAGGCCATTGTTGCGCGCAATTGCTTTGGATGAGGCAAACCCTGCGGGACTACGGTTACAAATTAACCAAAGTCCCTTTGCTATGTGACAATGAGAGTGCAATCAAAATGGCCGACAATCCTGTTGAGCATAGCCGCACTAAGCACATAGCCATTCGGTATCATTTTCTTCGAGATCACCAACAAAAGGGGGATATCGAGATTTCTTACATTAACACTAAAGATCAATTAGCCGATATCTTTACTAAACCTCTTGATGAACAATCTTTTACCAGACTTAGGCATGAGCTTAATATTCTTGATTCTAGGAATTTCTTTTGCTAAACTTGCACTCATAGCTCATAAATGTACCTTTGATCATATCTCCTTTATATATGCTATGACAAATGTGTTTTCAAGTGTATTCCAAACCAAGTCATAGGTATATTGAAAGGGAATTGGAGTCTTCGGCGAAGACAAAGGCTTCCACTCCACTCCACTACTCATCCTTCGCCGTCGCTCCGCATAACTCTCCAACTTTGGTATAATCCTCACTCATTTATTTTATGATCAAAGGAGGAGAAAGTACTTATGAAGGGCTTATATCTCACTCAAAGTATCCGTTTTTGGCGATTCATGCCAAAGGGGGAGAAAGTATGAGCCCAAAGCAAAAGGACCGCACCACCACCTAAATTTTTTAAAATTTTGGAGATTTTCAATTGGTCAATTTCAAAATTGGTATCTTATTATGTTCTAAAGGGGGAGAAAGTAGTATTTCAAAAAGGATAAATCAAAACCCTCTTGAACACTAAGAGGAGACTTTATTTGAGGGGGAGTTTTGTTTAGTCAAAGGGAAAGCATTTTGGAACAAAGGAAGAAACTTTCAAAACTTAAAAATGCTTTGCAAAATCTTATTCATTTACCTTTGACTATCTTGCAAAAGGACTTTGAAAAGAATTTACAAAACAATTTGCAAAAACAAAACTCTTGGTGTAAATGTGGTCCAATATGTCAAAAACAAAGAAACAATCCATGCGCATCATACAAGTATTTATATTGGCTCAAATCCAAGCAACCTTTGCACTTACATTATGCAAACTAGTTCAACTATGCACTTCTATATTTGCTTTGGTTTGTGTTGGCATCAATCACCAAAAAGGGGAGATTGAAAGGGAATTAGGCTTACACCGAGTTCCTAAATAGTTTTGGTGGTTGAATTGCCCAACACAAATATTGGACTAACTAGTTTGCTCTAGTGTATAAGTTGTACAGGTGCAAAAGGTTCACTCTTAGCCAATAAAAAGATCAAGTTTTGGATTCAACAAAGGAGCAAAGAAGCAACCGAAGGCACCTCTGGCTGAAGGCACCGGACTGTCCGGTGTACACCGGACAGTGTCCGGTGCGCCCAGAGGACTCCAACTCAAACTCTTCGCCCTCGGGAATTCTCGGAAGCCTGCGCGCTATAATTCACCGGACTGTCCGGTGTACACCGGACAGTGTCCGGTGCTCCAAGGAAGCGCGGCCTCCGGAACTCGCCTGCCTCGGGTTCGCGCGGTAGCCGCCCCGCTATAATTCACCGGACATGTCCGGTGTGCACCGGACTGTCCGGTGTACCAGCGGGGCAACGGCTATTTCGGCGCCAACGGCTACCTGCGGTGCATTTAATGCGCGCGCAGCGCGCGCAGACGACAGGCGCGCCCATACCGGCGCACCGGACAATGAACAGTTGTTGTCCGGTGTGCACCGGACACCTAGGCGGGCCCAGAAGTCAGAAGCTCCAACGGTCTGAATCCAACGGCATTGATGACGTGGCAGGGGCACCGGACTATCCGGTGTGCACCGGACTGTCCGGTGCGCCATCGAACAGAAGCCTCCAGCCAACGGTCAAGTTTGGTGGTTGGGGCTATAAATACCCCAACCATCCCACCATTCATTGCATCCAAGTTTTTCAACTTCCAACCACTTACAAGAGCTAGGCATTCAATTCTAGACACACCAAAGAGATCAAATCCTCTCCAATTCCACTCAAGCATTTAGTGACTAGCGAGAGAGATTTGCCGTGTTCTTTTGAGCTCTTGTGCTTGGATCGCTTTCTTTCTTTCTCACTTGTTCTTGTGATCAAAACTCAATTGTAACCAAGGCAAGAGGCACCAATTGTGTGGTGGCCCTTGCGGGGAAGTTTTGTTCCCGTTTGATTGAGAAGAAGAAAAGCTCACTCGGTCCGAGGGACCGTTTGAGAGAGGGAAGGGTTGAAAGAGACCCGGCCTTTGTGGCCTCCTCAACGGGGAGTAGGTTTGCGAGAACCGAACCTCGGTAAAACAAATCCGCGTGTCACACACTTCATTTGCTTGCGATTTGTTTTGCACCCTCTCTCGCGGACTCGTTTATATTTCTAACGCTAACCCGGCTTGTAGTTGTGATTATTTTTTGTGATTTTCAGTTTCGCCCTATTCACCCCCCCTCTAGGCGACTTTCACTTAACCTTCCTCTACCATGAATCTCTGCATCTCTTTGGTTCTACGTCAACTAGACGTATCTTGGGTGGCTTGCCAAAGTCAAGACACATCCTAGCTAGGATCTCTCCTATCTGACGAGGTCCCTTTCAAAAGACGAAATCCAGGTCTGCTGCGGAGACGACCCTCTGCGTCATCACGGACCATCCGAGCCCCAGACGCGGACCGTTCGAACGTACACAGAGAAGGAGTTGCTCTTGCGTTTCAGGTCGCAGACCGTCTGACCCTGTGTTGCAGATCGTCCGAGCCTCCGCAGGGAGCAACGCCAAACGGTGTGTCAACAGGAACAAATTACGTTAACTTGTTTGGTTGCTCCACCACCAGCGACGACGTGAGGAAAAGTGATTCGCAAAGTGACGCAAAAGGGGTGGAGCGCTACGGGATCGTTCCACGCCGGCCGGGCTGACGAAGAGCTGTAATGAGAATATATGTGCCTCCGTATCCTGTGTCACGGTGTAATCTGTTGCTGGACGACCCAACCAAACATAGGCTCTCGCCGCGATGGTCTCATGCGTTGGAACTTGGAAGCGAGCCGCACACGCAGATTCGGCAGCGCATATTAGTGGGGTTGGTTAATGATTAGGCGACGGCTTAAAGGCGTCCAAATCAGGTGCCCACACCACACACACACCTGATACAAGTACTTGTGCAATGAATGAACATGGGTGGGTGGTGGGTGGGTGGGTACGCACCTAGTGCTAGTGCGCGCGTACTTAAAATGATCGTCTAAGTTGGTAGAGCGGGTGTGGGCGCCGGCGCACAGCAGAATTTGGCCATGTCAGCCTGCAGAGATGTTCTTGGTGGGTCGCTTGGCTTTGCAAACGGCTTCAAGACACAATACAGGGAACCTGAGTGCTTATGGGCTATGGGTGGTGGTTCTCCTCGCCGAATCAATTGGGATCCTCCGCCATATGTATGTATGTATGTATCATTTGCAGCCTCGTCCCTGCTCCGAGGGAGGATCAATGATCATGCAGCGCGCGCGGCCTCGTAGCTTTTTGAGATGGGACTTTGGCCGAAAGGAACCGGACGACAACGCGACACAGGAGCGCGACGGTGCTGGAATTTGGATTCGGCTCGCTCTCTCTCTCTCTCTTTTTCTGCACTGCTTCGCTGTGTGCCTGTGTTTCATCGACTTCGGAGCGGAGTGGCAGTGCGCGCAAGGATCACCAAACCGTTTTGGCAAAACCGACCGGTTTGTCTAAATTAAATTTTTAAGAAAATTTAAAACGATTTTTTCGCCACAAAATCGGCGCACAATACCGCTTGTAAACCGTCCATATGAACCTTCTTTTTGTTTCTTTACATAAAGAAATGAAAAAAAAACCCAACAAGGTTCATTTGTAATTTGCTCAATTCATGCTGCATAGAGTTCTCCCGTGAGGCCACGACACATATGTCGACTTGTTTTACGATACTCACGTGTTCAGCTTATGTCACAGTACTCAGACGTGCTGGAAGGATCTTAGTTGTGTATGTTCTGTATACATAGTTCTATATAAAGATATGAGATAAACTAGTGAGAAAACAAGAACGACGAATAAATACTTATTGACGAAGCAAAAATAATGCACCAGTAGTTTCATATACAGGCATATGGACAACACCATAGAATGGTTGAATATGTGTCCTAGAGTCTTAGTGGATACATATTTGACAAACTTGAATATACCGATATAGAGGGAGCTTGTCCATACCCATACATGATCGATGGCTGTAATTCGGCTAGTGGTCCCTACCATGCATAAGGGATGAAGTTTAGGTCGTGTCCAGGCGGATAGTTAGAACTGTAGCTACTTGAGCTACGGATTCCATCCTCAACAGAAAATGGAACCGAACGACGTCAACTGCTTAGTGTCTCTCGCTGTGAATGAGGTGCATGTGCATCATGATCAGAATCGTGTGTGACATGGGTGAATCGACTTCTTCCGGTGTACCTCCAATCCCCATCCCATTCCCTCATGCACCACTATCACTTGCACCATATGATCCAGCATCACCTCATCCACTATGGCTGCCACAGCCTACATCATGACTTGCGCTAGGGCCGATTGTGCATCATCACCCTGAACGTCTTCATCCTCTTCGATTGGATCGACAAATTTGACCCTTTTATTCCTTTCTGATGAATCAAGTCTTGTCTTTCGCTTGCCAAGGTAGGTCTCACCAACTGTTTCATCAGCCTATTCTTGCATTTCCCCTATGACTCCTTGTTCATATACGAGTGATGTAAACATCGTGCTAGGAAGGAGAGTGTCACTGCTATGTGAGTTCATCCAATGTTGGAGGTGCATTGGATCTTCCTCTTTCCATCCACATTTAACAATAATTAATTGGGCATATTGTTGTAATTTCTGCCCTTTTGTAATTATACTTGAGAGTCTTGTGTTCTCTTAAGTATAGGTTGCTAATATAAACCTTCAAAATGAAAAATCAAGCTACGGGTGTTGATATATACCCTGCAACACTTCGCCATTATGATGATCAGCTTATGCTTCTTAGCAGATTCTGGAACTATCCCGATCCTACTAAGGCCTTGTTCGTTTGCGTCGGATTGCACCCGGAATCGTTCCGGCTAATCAAAGTTTATATAAATTAGAGAAGCAATCCGGCCGGGAATTGTTCCGACCCACCAAATCGACACAAACGAGCAAGGCCTAAATGTTGCCATGATCTTGGTGCCTACTTTGTGTACCAGATAAATGGATGGTCAAGTCCCAGTGGATTACAGATATAGCTATTTGGCAAGTGATAAATTGATCAGGAGACTATAGCGGGCATGGCACCAGTGGTCCTATACCTAAGTGCTTGTTTGTGTGATTTTTTTATACATGCATCGAATCTGCACTACGCATATGGATAATTGTGTTTTGGTACAGTAGTTGTTGTTCTTTCTGAAATGACATGGGACAGATACTAACCCCCACTGTGGAAAACATTTATTTAGGGCTAGTTTAGGAACACAATTTTTATAAGAGATTCTTATTTTTCTAAGGGAAAATGAACTAATTATCCTTAAGAAAATAGGGTTCCCAGACTAGCCCTTAAATAACTTTTATTAATTTTGATTTCTTTGCTACTTTTTTCTTGGTAAAAACAAGGATCGACTCAAGAGTGCAGGCTTCACATTCTATCTTGTGTTGTGCTAAGTTCAGTGGATGCATGTTTGAGGGTTTTGGTGCCAATGGGTGTCTAATTTTCAGTGCTACCAAAGATGCTTAGGGTGTGTTTGGTTAGCGGGTTGATACGGGTTGGAACAGGTTCAACCCATAATAATTCGTGTTTGGTTCAAAAGGCTCGCGGGTTATGTTGGTTCTGGATCGAAATACTTATTGAAAAATGTGCGTTCTAGTGATTCCTCAAAAACAAGCGAACCATTTCAACACACTTCCTCTCCACTCTCTCGTTACACATGCCTTATCCACTCGAGACCAGCACAGGAGCGTGCCGCCACTGCCGGCCTGCTGGGACGAGGGACCCCCGCCGGCCTACCCTCCGACGTTAATCCCTCGCCCGCCTCCCATCGTCAGTCTCCCGCTGGCCTACCCTCCGATGCCGGCATGTTCTCTAGTAGGCACAACCCGCGAGCCTTGCTAGTGCTGGCGTCGAATAGATAAAGGTCAGTGTACGTCACCGTCTAGACAAGCCTACTAGTGATGGCAAATGCCACAAATTCACTGAAATGCATCTTGATGTTGTTGGGATGTTCCTTTAATTATGACTAAAATGTAACAGTGAAACCTCGTCACTAAAAATTTATGACTTAGTCAATAATGGTTTTAATTTATTTATATCTTATGCTTATGTATTCCTCAAATATTAAAATAGTGTCAGTTTTATTTAATTTGAATGATGTCATCTTATTGAATTATTGAATTGAAGATACCATATTGAGTGTGGTAATATGACCAGAAAAGTGACCATATTCATTTCATCCTTCATAACGAAATAAACAAGTGATGGTGCAGCTCTAACCCACTTTAACCCTGTAATCAAACAAGAAACTAAGTTCAACATGTCACTAAAACCAAACAAGGAACGGGTCCGACCCAACCCAGGAAAATGGGTCGGCTCCGACCCGACCTAGGTCGTTCCAAAACCAGACACGTGCTTAGTTCAGAGAGGGGGACGTACGTCTTTTGGCTTCATAGTTGTGGCCAGTAGTTTTGGTGCATGGTCGGCCTCTATTAGTGTTGTTTCGAAGTTGTTATGTATATTGGCTTGAAGAGGGAGATGTGGTGAATGTTCATGTCCGCACAATCGACATAGATGGGGCATATGCTAGTTTCATCTCATGCTATATATTGACCTAAACAAAGCACCATACACGCTAAGCTGATTTATTTCATTATTCCCTATCATAAACCATGAACTCTCATGTGTTGACTTGTCTAGATTACCTTGGCATCATCATGTTAACATAAAAAAGTTATATCTATCTAGGTGACTTGCCACACAAATAAGTATGTTGTAGATGAATTTGTGCTCTAGATTTGCGAGTCACTTTATTTTTTGGGGCGCCTAGATTAATAAAATAAGTATATCGTTTGTGGGCTAAAGGTATTTATCAATGTTTCAAAAATCTTTCGCTCAAAAGTTGTTTTGATGGTGTTATCCTACTGTATCTTAGATTACTATTGGATCATGGTGTTTTATTTCTAACATGCGCAAGCTACTCATGCTTCTCCGCTTTTGGACATGGATATGGTCTTTTCCTCCCTTCAAGTTTAAGCATTTGCAGCTTGGTCTGTTTGTGCCAAGAACTAATGGGCACCCTTACGACCAATTATCAACTATGCCACTCTTTTGTATGTAGCAACCATCTGCTACTTAAAACATCTATCTATAACCTGCATGGTTGTAAACTGTGTTGTTTAAGTATTAGTGTAATGAACATCCTTTGATGACCTAGATGTATATTATCTTCTATAACTGTACTAAAGTCTGTCGGAGTATGCTGTTTGGTGGAAACTAAATCTGAACATAGTCCTATGAACTGGTGGGCCGTTTGATATTGCTACCACTGCATGTAATTGTTGAATTTGTTTAATAGTCGAGACAAGTACATCGTTTTTATCTGTTAGAGCATGTTGGTCCACAATAATTACGGCTTTCTTTGTCTAATTTTGTGGCCACGTTAAAATGTTTGTCATGTACATAAAATCTTGCTAGATCAATTTACACGCAGAAAACCGAATAATGAGCAAGCACAGTCATATTTGCACAAAATCAATTACAAAGTACAACTTCCAAACAAAAATCAAACCGCACACAAATCCTATGTATAGAACTTCAATGGTATCCTCCTCCTAACATGGGGAGGAGGGGATTATTGCTTGTAAAAACACCAAATCAATACTATAGTTTCTTTCCCTCAAATTTTACAACTCAAACATTATACCCCACCCCCACCCCACCAAAAAAAAACAAACAAACAGAAGCCACGCCGAACTATGACCAATAGTATTCGATCCACACTCCGTTTAAAACTGTTGCTAACTAACTTTAACCAGCTAACTGATGTCTCATGCAGTTTCTGCTGTGTCAGTTGTAGCTGAGGGCTTTTCAGTGGCAGTGTCGTCCTGAGATGACGGCTCAGCGACTGCTTCCGCGTCTGCTGGCTTCTCATGGACTGGGTCTTCTTCTTCTAATGGTTTGCCAGCGGCTGATTTCTCAGGGGACACGCCCTCCTCTAATGCCTTGACACCGTTGTCATCTTCCTGTTGTGGCTTCTCCACAGATACACTGTCCTCTGATGACTTGGCATTTGCCTCGTCGTCCTCCGATGGTTTCTCAAGAGCAGCATTGTCTTCCAATGGCTCTACACTTGCCTCACTTCCCTCCAGTGACTTCTCAAGTGCCACACTGGACAGGGGCTTGGCAATCACCTCATCTTCTTCTTTTGCTTCCTCATGGGCAGCATTGTCTTCTAATGGCTCTGCAGTTGTTGAGCCTTCCTCCAATGGCTTCTCGGGAGTTACAACATCCTTCGACAGTTTGGCATCAACCTCTTCTTCCTCCAATGGTTTATCAAGAACAGAATTGTTTTCTGATGGTTCCACACTTCCCACACCTTCCTCTAGTGGCTTCTCAGGAGTTGCAATATCCTCTGATGGGTTGGCACTCACTTCATCGGCCTCCAATATTTTCCCAAAGGATGCATCGCTTTCTGATGGCTCTGCGCTCGTCTTATCCTCCTCCAGTGGCTTCTCAGGGGTTACAGTATCCCCTGAAGGATTGGAGCTCTCCTCATTGACCTCCAATGGGTTCCCCAGGGGAGCACTGTCTACTGATGACTCTGCATTTTCTTTGTCTTCCTCTGACGACTTCTCAGAAGTTACATGGTCATCTGGCAGCTTGGCACTCACCTCTTCTGGCTCCTCAATAGCTTTGTTTTCCTCTGATGGTTTGCTGCTGGTATCTTCGTGGTGTATGCAATCGTCAACAACTGTTTCATTTCCTGGTGTTGTTTCTATGGGTGCACTTCTCTGATGTGGTGTATCATAAGAAATGCCACCTTGTACAGGTTCATCAGTGGTTATGCTGCTGTTCTGATGGCATACAAGAAGTGTTTCAGTATCTGAGCTGCTTTCTGAAGGTTTATCACAAACAGCATCACTTTCAGTTCCCATTGGATTCTTAGCAGATGCATCATCTTGAGGTTTCACTGGCTGATCAGTTGCCTTATCAGGAGGAGCATCAATTTGAGGTTCCAGTGCCTCCATGGTAGTCACATCAGTTTGAGACTCTGATGGCTTACTGACAGATGCATTGCTCTCAGGATCTGATGACTGTACTGATAGTTTATCAGTACCTGCATCGTTTTGAAGCCTAGAAAGCTCATCATTAGATGTATTACTTTGTTGCACTTCTGGCTTCTCAGTTGATTTATCGCTTTGCGGTTCTGATTGCTGCTCAACTGACTGTTCTGCATTGTTTTGTGATCCTGCAGGTTTTTCTGTAGCTATGTCACTTTTAGGATCTGATGAATCCTTGGCAGCTGTATCACTAACAGGATCTAGTGGATTCCAAGGATGATCCTGATTTTGAGGTTCCAATAGCTGCTCCATATCCACATCCTTCTGATGTTCTGATGGTTGCTCCTTTCGAACCTCAGCAGGTGCAACGCTTTGAGATTCTGATGAGTGCTCAGCATCCACATCATCTTCAGCTTCCATTATATGGTCAGCTGCCTTCTCGGCTACAATGCCTTTGGACTCTGATCGCTGCTCAGCATTTGGATTGCTTTGGAAGTTTGGAGGATTCCTACCAGATGAAAGCCCTTCAAATTCTGATTGATCCTTGTTTAATTTAGTGGCATTACTTTCAAGCTCTAGCATCTCCTCAGTAGATACTTCACTCCTTCTCGTGTCCGCAGCACTCTTTTCACTTTGTTGTGGCTTCTCAATCTCTTCAGTTTTCAGTGGCTGCTCAGATGGTTCGTTAGTTTGAACTGGCTCCTCTGAAGCATCTTTCATTGATGACTTCTCGGTGATCAAATTGGTTGGAGGTGCATCCTCAACAGCCATGGCAGTTTGCAGTATTTCCTCAGTAGCCATATTCCTCTCTAAGATCTCCTGAAGGGTTGTATCACTTTGAGATGGCTTCAATGTGGCTGCTACACTTTCTACCTTCTCAGTGATCATACTTTGAAGTGGTTTCTCAGCAGCAGTGTCAGTCGTTGATGACTTCTCAGCTTTAACAACACTTTCTGATAACTTCTCAGCATTAAAATCACTTTCTGATGGCTTCTCAGTGGGCTCAGGGATCTGACTAGGTGCCATGATAGGCATATCAGTTTGTGATGGTTGTTCTGTGGAAACATCACTTTGCAACACGGTTGCAGCAAGTGGTGGCGGTTTGGTTGTCTCACTTGTTACTGATAGCTCCATGGATGTTTCATTGCTCTTCTTTGTAACTTTGATGGTCTGCGATTGATTTTCAGTGGCCATGATGCCTTTCTGTGGTTCCTCAGTAGGTACAGTACTCTGAAACACTTTCTCAACGGTGTTGCTTTGCAGTAGACTCTCAACAACCACCTTGCTTGGCAATGGCTTATTGCTAGACATATTACTCTCTAGCTGGTTTTCTGGAGTTACACTTCTTTGCCATGTCTTTTTCACAGCTACGTTGCTTTGGAACGGCTTGGAGACAGCCACACTGCTTTGCAATGGTGTCACAACAGCCGTACCACTTTTTGATGCAGTTGCAGCACTGCGCTGCCACAACCTTTTGACAGTTCCACTAGTTTCAGTCGTCTTTGGACCAACTACAGTGGTCAGGGGTTGCTTCCCAGTGCCTATGTTACGTTGCCATGGCTTTCTAACTACTGCCGCATTATTCTCCGATGACTTTACATCATCTGTCGTCTTTGTATCATCTGTGCTCTTCGCATCATCTCGACTGGCAACCGATGGCTTCACATCATCTGCACTCTTCGCATCATCTGCACTGGTAGCTGAAGGTTTCTCAACATTTTCAGTTTGTTGCTGTGGCACAGGGGCTACTGTACTGGTTTCCCCAGGTCTCACATCAACCACACTGGTTTCAGACGATTTCTCAGTATCTACACTGCGCTTTAGTGACTTATTATTGAACATCCTGCGCCCCCATGGACTTTTAACTTCTGTGGTGTTATCTAATGACTTCATGCCGGTTGTTGGTGATGGTTTATCAGTAGCTACACTTTTCTGTGACTTCTCAGTTGGTGCACTGTTCTGTAATTGCTTCTCGGCAGCCATATTGCGTTGCCATGGTTTTTTTATCACTTTGCTGCTTTCTGATGGCTTTGCATCATCTACACTGGTCGTTGATGGCTTATCCGATGGTAAAACGCTCTGTGGTGGATTCCCAGTTGGTGAATTTTGTTGACATGTTGTTTTTACTAATGTGCTGCTTTCAGACTGTTTCATATCAACCCCATTACTTGATGATAGCTTCTCAGTGGTATCACTGCTCGATGATGGGTTCACAGTGCTTGTGCTACTCAGAAACAGTTTATCTGTTTGCATACTTCGCTGCCAGGGTTTTCTCATGGCTGCACTGTTTCCTGATGGCTTTACATCAACCACACTGTTCTGTAGTGGCTTTTCTACAATACTTTCTGACGGCTTCTTATTGACAACATTACTCTTTGACTCACCCTGAGTACCTCGTTCATTTTCTGCTGTGGTACTCTCAGATGGTTTTGTGACATCAACACTACTTTGCAATTGTTTCTCAGCTGCAACATTATTTTTTGAAGTTTTCTCATCTGTAGGCTCATTTTCTACCGGTTTCCTTGTGGCTTCATCACCTTGATCAGGATTCTTGGTGGCTTCTTCTGTTTCTGGCAGTTTCTCAATAGCAACTTTTGCATTCCCAGAATTGTCCTCAAACTGACTGAAATTTCCCTTAACCATAAACAGTTGAGAATGGTGGGTCTTGCAATAAAGTTTGCCTTCATGTGTGATATGATTGGATGGGCTGAGCGTACAACCACCATGGGTGCAGCGAAAGCATGATTTGTGATAAGAATTTCCATTAAGAGCAACCTGCAAAAATGTAACGGCATGATGTAAATGTGCCCTTAAATTGTACTCCGCAAAAGAGTGGTTAAAATTATTCTATAACCCTTTGCCAACTACACACTTATAGGGTGTTTGGTTTGAGGAATAGGTTAATCTATTATCTTCTCACTCCTCACTTTTTTGTTTGGTTTGTCAAATGAAATAGGTTGATGATGTATCACCACCTCATTCCTCACAAGCTAATAATTAGTACGGTTAGAGTGGATGCACTAACCAGTTCAACCCAAAAGCTTAAGCTATAGGGGAAGGTAGACAATCCACTTATACACTTCAACACCCCCACTCATGTGCAACCAGAGAGAAAGGCGCAAACTTGAAAGTAAAGGGGCGGAGGCACAAATGAAGCCTTTGCCAGGATCCAAACTCGAGACCTCTGGCTTTGATACCATATTAGAGTGGACGCATTAAACAGTTCAACCCAAAAGATTAAGCCATTAGGAGAAGGTAGACAATCTACTTATACACTTCAACACCTCCACTCACGTGCAGCCAAACAAAAAGACGAGAACGTGGAAATAAAGAGACGAAGGCACAAATAAAGCCTCTGCCAGGATTTAAACTCAAGAACTCTGGCTCTGGTACCATGTTAGAGTGGACGCACTAACCAGTTCAACCCAAAAGCTTAAGCCATTAGGAAAAGGTAGGCAATCCACTTATACACTTCAACAAGTACTACTATGAGAAATTATGAGGAATGAAGTTATTCCATCAAATTTGACGAATGAAGTCATACCATCAAATTTGAGGGATGTCCTCATCTAGAATGATTTAATTCCTCAAACCAAACACCACCCTATTATGCACTGCGATAGAGAAGATGATAGGACCTGAAATCTTAGCACGGCTGCGTGAGTTGTATGGATAATATATTGATGGCCGGAGCAAATACACCATGTGGCGCACAGGAGCCATGGTCGAGCACAAAGAGTAGGTCAGCAAGAAAGACATGGGAGATGGCCCTTAAGACCAGACAAGATAATGGTCTTGATTGATTAAATTGATACATCTCCTCTCCTTACCCCTAAGCAAGCTACCCTTATTTTTATAGAAACCTCCTAATCAAGAATCAGTCATGATCCTAATCAAGAATCAATCATGATCCTAATCAAGAACCGATCATAACCCTATTTAATGAAAACAATGCAAAATATCTAAGCAAGAAAATTCTTTGGCATTTCGTTCGAAACTGTCTATGTGGCAGTCCCGACGTCTATAGGTGACATCGGTCATAACATCTGTCCCCTCCTCTTCAAATAGCTCGTCCTCAAGCTAGGTGTCGGGATAGAGGTCCTTGAATTGCTGCAGTGGCTCCCAAGTGGTGTCGTCGCTAGGTAGGCCATGCCACTGAACAAGGACATGTCAGGTGCCCCAGTGTAGTTGGGCGCACAACATATGTTGTGGCTCGAGCAGTAGTTGACTATCTTGTATGGGTGGCACGGGCGGCAGAGTCGTCATGGGTCCCATGGACCGGCTTGAGCAGCCCCATATAGAATACATCGTGGAGGTGAGCGCCCACTGGAAGCTGAAGGCGATAGACCACCTGCCCAACACGCTCCAGCACCTAGAAGGGGCCGGCTTAGCGTGACCCAAGCTTACCCTTGGATCGGAACTCCTGAGTGTGTCAGTCAGTGGAGGAGACGGAGCCACACCCAATCGACCACCGCAAACTCAAGCTTACGATGATGTCTGTCGTAATAGCGTTTAGCGTACTGCAATGCTTGGAGATGACGGTCACGAACCTCCGCGAGGAAGGTGTCACGATCGCACATAAGGGTGTACACCTCCTCTGTTTGAGCTACCCCCTGAGTCATGCGGATGAATCAGTGGCGGGGGTTGGCCGTACACCACCTGGAAGGGCGTGATGTAGAGCGCCATGTGGAACGAAGTATTATATCAATACTCCATCCAAGGAAGCCAGTTAACCCAGACATGTGGATGGTCCCTCGTGGCACAACATGGGTACATGGCAATCACCTTGTTGACGATTTGTGACTAGTTGTCAGTATGAGGGTGGAACGTTGTGCTCAAGCGGAGCTTGACACCGGCCATCTTGAAAAGGTCACGCCATATGTGACTTGTAAAGACTGGGTCACAGTCGCTGACGATGAAGGTGGGGAAGCTGTGTAGACGCACAACCTCGAAGAAGGCACGGGACAACCGAGGTAGCCATAAATGGGTGGCTGAGGGCGATGAAGTGTGTGTACTTAAAGATGGTCAACGACAATAAGAATGACAGGTTTCCCGTGGACCTTAGGGAGGCCCTCGGTGAAGCCTATGGAGATGTCAGCATACATCTGGAACGATATGTCAAGCGGCTAAAGGAGATCGACTGACTGCAGGGTCGATGCCTTGTTGTGTTGGCACGTGACGCATGTATGGACATAGTCCTAGATGAACGCCTAGTCACCGAAGATGTAGAAATCCATGCGCAGTCACTAGAGGGTCTTATGTATCCTTTCATGGCTTGTGATATGGGACAATGCAAGCACCTACTGACGCAAGTCTGGTTGCACCGACACGAAGACATGCTTACCGTGGAGCAAGAAGACATCGATTGTCCATGATGGCACCCCGACAGTCGCATTCTGGAGCTGCTGGCAGAGGCAACTGACTCTTCATCTTCTACGGTTGCGACATGGATCTCAACGAGTAGGTGAAATAAGGGGCAGAGAGGGTGTGCAGCTCTGCGAAGTCTTTGGTGGTGTCAATGTCGTGACGCGAGGGAGCGTCCACTTCTGAGTTGAGGCGACCAAGGCGGTACTCAACCACAAAATGAAAGTCGAACAACTTCCTAATCCACTGGTGGTAGGTGGTAGTCAGTTTTGGTAAGCTAGAATCAGGGTAGACATATGATTACCTTCCCCATGTACTCTAGCCAGAATAGGTAGGGTATATGAGTTGATTAGGCAAGGATCAATCTGTGATTGGGTGTTTCTATAAACCCTGTGATCCTTGCCTATATATGTGTAACCTCTCTACCCTGTTATGCTATGAACCAATGCAGTTCTAGGTTCCTCATACATTTCTACATGGTATTAGAGCATCAGTACATGTTGGAGATTCTCAATCGAGCTAGTATGGCCGACTGCAAGTCATGCACCACCCCAGTAGACATCAGTCCGAAGGTCTCAGCTGGCACTGGTACCCCCCTTGGCGCATAGGATGTTTCGGATTCCCGCAGTCTGGCAGGTGCTTTGCAGTATCTAATCTTCACTCGACCTGACCTTGTATATGTTGTCCAATAGATTTGCCTTCACATGCATGATCCTCGAGAACCCCATCTGGCAGCACTAAAGCGCATTCTTCGTTATGTTCAAGGAACCTTGCAGTTGAGGTTGATGATCCGTCCCTGCCAAAGCCAACAGGAGTTGGTGGCGTATTCTGATGCAGACTAGGCTGGATGTATAGACACTGACAGGTCTACTTCAGGCTATGCAGTCTTTCTAGGTGACAACCTCATCTCATGGACGTCCAAGCGCCAAAACACGGTTTCTCGCTCCAGCGCTGAAGCTGAGTATCGTGCAATCGTGCAGTCGCAAACACAGTCGCCGAGGCTTCCTGGTTGCGACAGCTCCTCACCGAGTTACAGACACCACTGTGTCGCGCTTCAGTGGTCTTCTGCGACAACAGCAGTGCAATCTACATGGCCTCCAACCCAGTTCAGCATCAGCGCACCAAGCACATCGAGATTGACCTCCACTTCGTGCGGGAACGTGTTGCTTGTGGTGACATTCTCGTTCTTCATGTCCCAACGTCATCACAGTACGCTGATATATTCACCAAGGGTCTTCTGTCCTCTGTCTTTACAGAGTTCAGGACTAGTCTGAACGTTCGTTCCACCGACGGTCAGACTGCGGGAGCGTGTTAGTCAGTTTTGGTAAGCTAGAATCAGGGCTAGACATATGATTACCTTCCCCATGTAATCTATCCAGAATAGGTAGGGTATATGAGTTGATTAGGCAAGGACCAATCTGTGATTGGGTGTTTCTATAAACCCTGTGGTCCTTGCCTATATATGTGTAACCTCTCTACCCTGTTATGCTACGAATCAATGCAGTTCTAGCCTCCTCATACGTTTCTACATTAGGGAACAGTCGACGATCGTTGGTCCAAGAGAAACTTGAGACTGTAGTGGTCGAGGTGACCTTAGGAATCTAGGCAAAGGCATCCTTGTGCAACAACTGTGCCAGGGGTGCAACAGTTATGCCAAATACTCGGATGAACTTCCAGTAGTAGTCAGCCAGCCCTAGGAAGTTGTGCATGCCTCAGGGCAAGCGAAAATCTAGCTAGGACGAGATGGATTCCACCTTGTCACCGTCCATGGCAACGCAGTTGGTGGAGATAACATGGTCAAGGTAGGCGACCAACGATGCCCCAAAGGAGCACTTTGACCGCTTCAAGTGGAGGTTGTGTGCATAGAGGGCCTCAAGGACGAGACGAACATGATGCGCGTGCTCGAACCACAACAAACTGTAGAATAAAATATCGTCAAAGAATATGGGCATAAACCTATGGAGGAAGGGTCAAAAGATGTCATTCATGAGCGCCTAGAATGTGGTCAGCGCATTGAAGAGGCCGAAGGGCATGATGAGGAACTCAAAGTGGCTGTGGTGGGTATGGAACGCCATCTTCTCGATGTCCTCAGGTTGCATCCGCACTGGTAATAGCCAACTGTAAGTCCAACTTGCTGAAGTACTTGGTGACATGGAGCTCATCGACCACAAAGATGGGAAACTTGTCCTTGGTCTTGTCGTTTAGGCTGTCTCCAACAGTTATCATATCTCATCTCTTATCTCATCCCCTATTTCAAACTTTACTCTGTGAACAGTGTAATCTACAGTGCAAATCCCTTATTTTACATGATTTGTTGCGGACAGCCTTAGCGTGTGGTAGTCAATGGAGAATTTCTAGGAGCCCTCCACCTTCTTGACTAGCAACATTGAGCCAAGAAATAAGAAGTGCTCGGTCGGATGGTGTCCTGCTCTAGCATGACATTGCATTGCTGCTCGAGCTCATCCTTTTGTAGTTGTGAGTAGCGATAAGGGCAGACGGCCACCGGCCCAATGCCTAGCAGTAGGTGGATCTAATGATCGTAGGGATACATTGGTGGCAACCCGCATCACTCGTCGAAGATCACGTCGTACTGCTGGAGTAGGCAGTCTAGCAACGTCTACTGATGGTCGTCCATGATGGAGCAAAGCGCAAGTGGTTTGTCATCGCGAGGGGATCCCACGCCCTTATCTGGCGGTCACCCCTCTAGAATGCCATGTGACTCAAAGTCCCACAGGATGGGCCCCAAGGTTTAGAGGTAGTCGATGCCTAGGACAATGGTTGAACCCACCCAAGTTGACGCCAAAAGCAATTGATGATGAACTCCTGGCCGATGTGCATGGCCCGGACCCTAGCATCCCGTAGAGAAAACCTTGGTGCATGGCGCTCGTAGAGGAGAACGCATGTTGGTGCTCTAATGATGACATGTGGGTGGAGAGATTGGCCAGCTGCATGGCGATGTCCACCAAGGCCTTTGTGGTGGCATCGACAGCCGGTAATGGTGGGATTGGCGGCTGCTTCTTGAAGTCATCATCATCCGGCATCTCCGATACTAGATTGATAGGATCAAGAATCCTATCGCGGCTATGTAAGTTGTATGGATAGGAGATTGATGACAGGAGCGTGTAACCCTGGGATGCATAGGAGTTTGTGGTCGCGCATAGGGAGTAGGTGAGTGAGAAAGAGAGATGGGAGAAGGCCCTTGAGACCAATCAAGATAATTGTCTTGCTTGATTAGAATGATACATCTCCTCTTCTTATATAGATTGGCCTCTTCGCCCCTAAGCAAGTTATCCTTAATTTTATGAGAACATCCTAATCAAGAATCAATCATGATCCTAATTAAGAATCAATCATGTACCTATTTTATCAAAACCTCATGATCAAGAATCAATCATGATCCTATTTTTTGGACACAATGCAGAATATCTAAGAAAATTTTTTGGCATTTCGTTCCTAATTGTTCGCGTGGCGGTCCAGCCGTTTATAAGTGACACCGGTCATAACAAAAGGTCACTGGATTCTAAACCACATACTTTTGGCTTACCACACCATCACTTCGGTTTCTGGTTGGGAAATCGAATTTTTAATAATAAGTATCTTTTGCTACATGTTACATGCAATGGGGAATTATATTAGTGTTAGAGTACTGTTAGGGTTTCGGCCTTTCGGGGCTAGTCCCTATGTAATTACTTGCATACCCTCAGTATAATGGGGTTGGCCCAATTACTCAGTATAGTGTGTGTGTGTGTGCACTCCCAACCCAGTTAGGGTCAGGGTTTTCATTCTCCAACTTGGTATAAGAACCTGGTTTCTCTCTCCTCCCTCCCTCCTCCCACCGCAATTACTATGGATTTTTTCCAATAATAGTCATAAAAAGCTTAATTACATTTGCAGTTGTGAAGAATCTATGCTTCTGATAAAACACAATATGTTGAGCAAGATTATGAATTTAACAGTGTGCTCCCATACACTTAGGAGATGTAGTTGTCAGCCAGTACACTTTGGAGCAAATTGTGGTTAACTGCCAGAGGACTTTTTTCCCCTCTATTTTTTTCGAACAGACAGGGGTTAGGGTTAGGGTTTGCATCATTCAACACGAAGGAAGGAAACAAAGGTCTGAAGAAGATCAGACCCAATACAAGGGACTCCTCACGGAGGCCAAAAGAAAAAAAAACTGAAAAGAGTCATCTAGGACTCAACCCTCTATTGAAGTAGAAAAGAGGAAGTCTGACTAATACTGACCTTCTCAAGCGGGTACACAGTCTTGTTGCAAACAACACACTTCTCTTGTGTGCCCACAAACATATTAGAGAATCTACTGCTTTGTTGGCCCTGCACATTGACAATAAAAAGAGTGGCATAAATTCACTTTATATTGCAGCATCAGTGAAATATATTAGGTACCAGGCATGCCCTAGAGAAGCTCAAATACCTTATGTCCATTTGATTTTTCTGACTTAGCTGATCGGGCCACACCTGACACAGTAATATTTGAGAGAACAGCGTTAGCTCACTTTTTTTTAACGCGCGGGAGATATATGTATCATTGCATTGATAGAAGAAGAGAGTTACATCCCACACACACCACTGAAAAAGTGTTAGCTCACAAAGATGTGTTATATTATAAAAACAATGCTAAAATAAAGCAGATGGTTTATAGGATGAAAAGAGAAAATCATTGTGATCGCGTGCATAATAAGATATGTGATAGGAATCGGGGCAGATTCCCGGATTGATCGCAGGTTGTAGTGGTGGGTGATTGGTGGCCGGGGTTTGAGGCGCGATGCACAGCAGCGGGGCGCCATGTTCACCGCGCGTGAGAAGAGAGAGGCGCGAGGAAAGGGGCAGCTAGGTCACAGTAATCTCCCGGCTCCCTCTGAGAAGCCGGAACAATCTTGTTTCTGCTTGATCTATAGAGTGGTGCTTACAATTATTTATACTCCCTTCTAGTCCTTATCTAATGAGATAGATCCCCTCTTTTCTCTCTAACAAATCTTATCTTCTAAGCCTTATCTTCTCTCTAACAAATCTTATCTTCTAATCCTTATCTGCATGCTTATCTTCTAATCCTTATATGCATGCCTATGCTGTTGCCCAGCGCCTATAGTGGCGGCCGGTCATAACATCTCTCCCTGCATGCGCAAACAGCTCGTCCTCGAGTTGGAAGTCCGGGTAGTGCGCCTTGAACTCGTCGACTGTCTCCCACGTTGCGTCGTCTTCAGGAAGGCCGCGCCACTTGATCAGCACGCGCCAAACGCCCCGGCGCTGCTGCGCCTGAAGGGCGCGCTCCGGCCCCGGGAGGATGCATCCATCCATGACCGGCGGAAGGGAGGCCAGAGTTGCTGGAGGTTCGCCATGGTGAGGCTTCAGCAGCCCTATGTGGAAGACGTCGTGGATGCGCGCCCCGTCAGGAAGCTGTAGACGGTAGGCGACGCTGCCGATGCGTTCCACCACTTGAAATGGCCCCGCATAGTGCGGCCCAAGCGTGCGCTTGGCACGGGGGTCCAAGGACTGCGCCGTTCGGTGTAGCAGGCGCAGCCAAACCCAGCCTCCCACAACATACTCCACGTCGCGGTACTTGGCATCGTAGTATTTCTTGCACATCTGCTGGGCTTGAAGAAGACGTTGACGAGCTTTAGCAAGTATCTCGTCCTGACTGCGTAGAAGAGTCTCAGCCGCCTCTGTCCACGCCGACCCGGGTGTATAGGGCAGGATGGGCGGCGGGGGACGGCCGTAGACCACCTCAAAGGGGTGGCTCGCAGAGCGGTGTGGAAGGAGGTGTTGTAGCAGTATTCCGCCCAAGCGAGCCAGTCAACCCACGTGCGGGGTCGATCGCCTGTGACGCAGCACAGGTACATAGCAAGCACCTTGTTTACCACTTCGGACTGGCCGTCCGTCTGTGGATGGAAGGCGGTGCTCATGCGCAGCTACACGCTCGCCGTCCCGAAGAGGTCGCGCCAGACGTGCCCCGTAAAGACGGGGTCTCTGTCGCTGACGATGGAGGAGGGGAAGCCGTGTAGATGAACAATGCCCTCGAAGAACGCTCGAGCGACCGTTGTCGCAGTGTAGGGGTGCCCGAGCGCGATGAAGTGTGCATATTTGGAGAAGCGATCGACGACCGTCAGGATCACCGATTTGCCACCCACCTTGGGCAACCCTTCAATGAAGTCGATGGAGATATCAGCCCACACCTGCGAGGGCACCTCCAGCGGCTGCAGCAGCCCTGCCGGCTGCGATGTCACCGTTTTATTGCGCTGGCATGTGGTACAGGTGCGCACCAAGTCCCGCACCAATGCACAGTCGCCGGGAATGTAGAAATCCGCTTGCAGGCGATGTAGTCTTCTGGATGCCCTCATGGCCGGCGGAGTGGGCCAGTGAGAGGGCCTGGTGGCGCAGGTCATCATGGGCCGTCACGTAGATGCGGTTACCATGGAGTAGTAGCCCGTCGTCGAAGCGCCACGGGCCCTGCAGCTCGCCCGCCTCTAAGCGCCGGCGCACATCCTTAGCATCGGCCGCGTGCGACGTCGCGCGGCGGATGTCGTCGATGAAGGTGAAAGACGGCCCCGAGCGCACGCATAAGGCCACCCCGAAGCTGTTGCTGCCCTCCTCAGCGTCGCGGCGGAACAAGGCGTCCGCTACGACATTGAGGCGCCCCGGACGGTACACGACGTCGAAGTCGTAGCCAAAGAGCTTGCTGATCCACTGGTGATGCGGCACGATCGACAGGCGCTGGTCCAGCAAGAACTTCAAGCTGTAATGGTCAGTACAAATAATAAAATGATGCCCTTACAAGTAAGGGCGCCAATGGCGCACTGCCTGCACCAGCCCAATCAGCTCGTGCTCACATGCCGCCAACCTGAGGTGGCGAGCGACGAACGACCTGCTGAAGAAAGCGAGAGGCTCGGCGCCCTGGTGTAGAACGGCACCGAACCCCACACCGGAGGCGTCGCAGTCCACCATGAAGTCCTTGTCGAAGTCGGGCATCTGGAGGACCGGCCCTGTGGTGAGGGCGCACTTGAGCGCTTGGAAGGCCTCTGCGGCCTCCTCATCCCATGCGAAGGCGTCTCGGCGCAGAAGACATGTCAGGGGCGCCGCGATGAGGCCGAAGTCCCGGATAAATTTCCGGTAGTAACCGGCCAAGCCCAGGAAACCACGGAGACCCCGGGCGGAGCGAGGCGTTGGCCACGAGGTGACTGCCGCCACCTTGGCGACGTGCATGGCCACACCGTCCTTGGAGATGACGTGGCCCAAATAGGCCACAGAAGGCGCCCCGAATGAGCACTTCGAGCGCTTTAGGTGGAGCTGGTGCGCCCAAAGCTCATTCAGGACGATGGCGACTTGCTGTAAATGCTCCGCCCACGACGAGCTGTAGATAAGAATGTCGTCGAAGAAGACGAGCACAAACCTCCTTAGGTACGGTCGTAGGACGTCGTTCATCAAGGCCTGGAATGTCGCCGGGGCATTGGAAAGCCCGAACGGCATCACCAGGAACTCATAGTGGACATGATGAGTGCGGAACGCCGTCTTGGCGATGTCGTCGACGCACATCCGCACCTGATGATAGCCCGAGCGCAAATCAAGCTTGGTGAAGAAGCGAGCCCCATGGAGCTCGTCGAGAAGCTCGTCCACGACGGGGATGGAAAATTTGTCCTTGGCAGTCTTGGCGTTAAGGGCGCAGTAGTCGATGCAGAAACGCCAGGACTTATCCGCCATGCGGACAAGGAGTACCGGCGCCGAGAATGGCGAAGTGCTAGGGCGGATAATCCCCTGGGTGAGCATGGCGACGCACTGGTGCTCCAGCTCATCCTTCTGCAGCTGGGGGTATCGGTATGGTCGCACGGCGACCGGTGCTGTGCCCGGAAGCAGATAGATGCGATGGTCGTACGGTCGGGCCGGCGGTAGGCCTCGGGGCTCCTCGAATGTGGAGGTATGCTGAAGAAGGAGCCGGTCCAGCATGGGTTGCTAGTCACTTGCGGCTACCACCGCGGCCACGGAGGGTCGAGAGCTGGGAGGGTCGGCACCCCCGATGCCCCGCCACAGTATATGGCGGTCGCTGTGCTGGAATGCCATCGTCATGGCCTTGAGGTCCCAAGTGATGGGCCCCAAGGTCCGCATGTAGTCGACGTCGAGGATGAAGTCGAAGCAACCCAAGTCGAGGCCGACGCACGTGATGGAGAAGTGCTCGGTCCCGATGGAGATGGGCACATCGCGGGCCACCCCGGCACAGCGAAGGTTGTCGCCATTTGCGACAGTGACCCTGAGGTGCTCCCCTTCGGAGGGTACCAGCCCCAAGCGACGCATGGTGGCACTCTGGAGGAAGTTATGCGTGGAGCCGGTGTCCAGCAGAGCCATAAGTCGCTCCCCCTTGACCATCACCGGAAGCAGCATGGAGCTCTCCGTGCGAATGCCTACGAGTGCCTGGAGGGAGACCACAAAAGCAATGCTGGCCTCAGGATCCTGGACGGACGCAGCCGGCAGCCCTGCGTCATCGGCAGCCGCGGGCGCGCCATCGTCGATGACGTAGTCCCCGCACTCCAAATAGAAGAGGCGTTGGCACACGTGACCCTGAACATATGGCTCGTCACAGTTGTAGCACAGCCCTTGACGGCGACGCTCTTGCATCTCCGCCGGCGTGAGCCGACGAAAAGGGCGCCCCCCTGGAGGTGCATGCGCCGCTGCAGGAGGTTGCCCCCACACTTGCGCACGCGCCGGTGGCTGCTGGGGCGGGCGAGGGGCGTGTCGCGTGGGGCAGAATGTTGGAGCCGGCTGTGTAGCCGCCGTACATAGCTCAAATGCGCGAGCATAGTACATGGCGATCTGAAGATCCTGTGGATGGTGCATCTGCACTTGCGCCCGTATGTGGTCGGGGAGACCGCCGACGAAGAGTTCCGCCCGTTGAACCGAGGAGACGCTATCGACGTGACACGCAAGCGCTTGGAAGCGCTCGGCGAACTCCTGCACCGTGGACTGAAAGGGAAGCCGGCCCAACTCTGCAAGTCGGCTGCCCTGTATCGGCGGCCCGAAACGCAGGCGGCAGAGTTCCCGGAACCATTCCCACGTCGGCATGCTCTCGTCCTGCTCGAGGGCGTAGTACCACGTCTGGGCCGTGCCCCTCAAGTGGTAGGAGGCCAGCCATGTGCGGTCGGAAGCGAGCGTGCGTTGGCCCCAGAAAAACTGCTCGCATTGATTGAGCCAATTCACGGGGTCAGCAGTGTCGTCGTATGTTGCGAACTCCAGTTTGTAGAATCGTGGAGGCGGGGGATCGGATGCAGCGGGTGCCGTCGGTGGTGCTGCTGGCGGGGACGAGCACTGGCCGCTGGACACCCGGGGCGGAACGCTGCTGCCGTGGAACAGCGACCCGTCCACCCCGCCGTAGAGGACACCGGCCGCCGATGAGCCCCCGTGAGAGAGAACTCCCCCAGCGGCTGCCGGAAACGGCACGTGTGGCTGTATGGCGGCCGATCCGAAGACGGGCGCCGATGTCACGTTCGCCCATGCCGGCAGTGGTGAGGGCGAGGGCGGAAATCGGATCATATGGATGGGGAGACCTTGGGACGGCTGTGGCGAAGAAGATGAAACGGAGCCCGCCCAGTCCGACGGCATCCCGTACTGGTACGAGGTCGCCGACGCGGGTGGTTGCGGCGGCGGAGGTAGCGGCGGTGGTGGCGTGTAGGGCCCCGCCAGGAAGGCGCGGATCCCGACCACCGCTTGGCCCAGCTCCAGGATGGCCGCCGTCATTTCATGCGGCGTGAACGCCTGGAGGCGGGAAGAGCCGGTCAGGGCGTCGACCGGCGGCGTAGTGGGCGCCAGCGCGGTCGCCATGTGGTCGCCGAGCATGAGGGCGTTCGTCCCCTGGGATGGCGGCGCCTGTGGCTGGGCACACGGCGGCTAGGACAGCCCCAGAGATGGTCGCGGCTGCGGGTGGTGGAGAGGTGGAGGGTTGGGGCTGGACATGGTGATCGAACCTGAAATTGCTGATACCAGGTTGATAGGAATCGGGGCAGATTCCCGGATTAATCGCAGGTTGTAGTGGTGGGTGATTGGTGGCCGGGGTTTGAGGCGTGATGCACAGCGGCGGGGCGCCATGTTCACCGCGCGTGAGAGGAGAGAGGCGTGAGGAAAGGGGCAGCTAGGTCACAGTAATCTCCCGGCTCCCTCTGGGAAGCCGGAACAATCTTGTTTCTGCTTGATCTATAGAGTGGTGCTTACAATTATTTATACTCCCTTCTAGTCCTTATCTAATGAGATAGATCCCCTCTTTTCTCTCTAACAAATCTTATCTTCTAATCCTTATCTTCTCTCTAACAAATATTATCTTCTAATCCTTATCTGCATGCTTATCTTCTTATCCTTATCTGCATGCCTATGTTGTTGCCCGGCGCCTATAGTGGCGGCCAGTCATAACAATATGACACTATAATTTCATATTCAATTGCATCCATAAGAACTGTAGCCAACAATCTTGGAGTGTAGCAGTAAGCTCCCCAGTTGAATGAGACACCGGTCAGGGTTCAAATCCTGGTGGTAACAAAAAAAATCCCTTTTGTGTGCAACCCAAAAAAATAGTGCCGCCCAGCCTGTGGTGCTTATGGTTGTTTTGGGCCCTCCTATCAGTATAGTTGTGTCAAGGGCGTTGGTTCCTAAGGTAGCTGGCCCTCGACCCCACAACTCATAGTCTCGGTCCGTCTTTGCCGGCAGGGTTATACCCCCTAGCCGTCGGCTTGTTAGGGAAAAGAGGAAGAAGACTGGAGGACTAAATTCTTGCTTAATTCCCTCAAGTGCTGGTTACAGATATATATAGCCTTGGCTTGCAACAACTCCTCCTAAACTTTAGAATCTAATTCCTTATCTTTCTATTCTAGCCTAATCTGTTTCTGAAACAAACTCCTCCTAAACTTTAGGATATAATTCCTTCTCTTTATATTCTATCCAATAATCTGTTCCTAGTTTCCTTCCTGGGCGCTGGACCTGGACGCGGCGCGCTCGGCGGCCCATCGAACGTCCCTGGCGCGCCGTCTTCGGGTGTAGGGGAGACCCCACTTGACAAGTTGCAGTTGTCGCAACCCCAGAAAGTCGTGGTCAGCCCAGATTACATTATGAAGCCAGGGTTTGGGGGGAGGGGGGGTCTTGGCATGTGCGGTTGAGGCTTCGTCTTAAGCATAATGCTTGGGGAGGCTGTTCCTAGGGTCAAGGTTTTTTTTTAGTTGTATATTTTCGATCAGAAACATATGCACTGTAACATCTCCACGTGCAGATTGTGAGGAAAATAAGTAATTAAAAATAAATAGATAAATATCATGGCATCTTAGTCCAATCGATTGTTTCCGATACCTTCAAAACTTTTCTCCAAACTGCCTGTTGATTTTAATATCTGGTCATAGTGAGGCTTGCAGTATAGGACACCTTCCACGGAAGAATAATTACTAAACTGCAGAAACAAGAACCAGAAGAATGGAGTTAGTTGCAATATTAGTGTGATTAGGTTTCACAGATGCATCTTTTAGCTGCAAACATACGAAGATCATACCATAGTCAACTAGTTTGATGTAGCATAAAAGATTCAGTATATCATTATTGCTGTTGTAAAAATTTAAATTTTCTGAATGAAGCTACAGTGTGCCAAACAATGTGGAGTAATAGTGGTAGTATGCCTAGCTCGATAATGAAGCAGCTAGGATATAATTCAGAAAGGCATTTATATTGCACGGCATTGTTGCTTGATCATATCGACTTCCTACAAGAATTATGATAGCTAAGGAATATGCTTTTTCTGACCTAGTGGTTAAGGCTTCCGAGTAGCACCTCCAAGACCCGGGTTCAATTCCTCTCGGGGACGAATTTTCCAGCTTGGTTAAAAAAATCCCCTCGTTGTGCCTCATCCACTCTCGGGTTACCATGTCCTATGCGCCACTCTCCGGTTGGGCCATTGTAGAGTGGATGGTTGACGTCGGCCCGTTAGTGATGGGAGGCCAGGGTTCGAAGATTTTCTTGGCAGGGATCAATGTTTCGGTCTCTTCTTAATATAATACTGGAAGGGCGGTCATTCTCTCTCCCGCCGAGTTTTTTTTCTCTCTACAAGAATGGCACCCAACGAAAAAGTTTTCTTCTCATCCTCTGGGGGCACACCATTTTCTACGGAAAGCAAGTACAAGGAGGTCATGATATAGTTAAACACTTAAACCAGTATGATATATCAATAGTCTATGAAAAATGGGTTCGTCAGAAAGTTAGATGCGTATTATATTCATAAGGACACCACGATATCTATGCCTTGGCATCATTTGGCTATAAAGTTATGGTTATCAATTATTTCATGCAGTCCAAGGGAAAACCTTGTCGAGCACACATCCATGAAGCAAAATGATATGAGCACTGGGCCCAAGGCGCAGTGTTTGTTAGAGTTGCTTTGCTATTAAGTTAGGGTTACCCCTATATATAAGGAGGGGCAAGGTGTTATTAGAAGGGAAGGAAGAATAGTAGATTTGGGTTTACTCAATGGCTTTCTACCGGAGGGCGAGTACCGGATATATCTTGCCAAATATTCGTGTTTAGGCCACCTACGGAAGGGCGAGTTACGGATCTATCTTGCCAAATATTCGTGATCGTAATTCATAACACAAAAATAATTGGTTGGGGTCGAGATTTTACTAGGCATGTGATTTTTGTTTCTACTATGTGTGTATGAGGGTGATCTGTATGGGGCTCTACTCCACCTCTCTTTTTTTCTTCTTAATATATTGATATGCGGCTATCTTGCGTGTTCAAGAAAAAATGATGCACAAACAAAAACCAGAACGCTGAACTCCCCACTTTACGAAGAACAAAAGTTCTTCAAGAATCTAGACCGCTTTTCCAGAAGATAAAAAAATCTTCAAACATGTCTCAATTCTTGCGCTTTGTGATTTCTACCCATCTCACTGTCAAGAACTAGTATTAGTCTGGTAAGGTTTCAGTTTCACACATGTAGCTTTGGCTGCAAATAAGAAAAGATAGCACGGATGCCCAATAGTATGACTGTAGCACAAGAGATTCACAATGATCATTATTGCTCTCAGCAAAATTAGAAATCTATGAATTAAGGTACAGGTGTACCAAACAACGTGTTCTCAAGAAATAATGAAAGCATGACCGATCGGGTACCAAAACTACATCCATATGGGAAAGGCATTTGTCTTGCACTGCATTATTACATGATTAGATGTCAACTGCCTACGAGAATTATGACAGCTATGCCATGTGCAAGGGAAAGCAAGTACAAAGAGATCATGATATAGCAAGACACTGTTTTAAAGTGACAGATACGCCACATCAGTAGCCTATGGAGATGAATTCCTCAAAAAGTTAAATGCATATTATATTAATAGAAGGACAGAAATATTTAGATAATGACATTATTTCACACTCCTACGTTATCATAAAAAAGTTAAGATCAATTGTCATTAGGCACTCATCCAACCACAAGGGAACAGCTGAAGAGGTAAACATGCGCTCAACTAATCAGTTAGCACACGCACTTTGCCAGGTGGTTGCAAGAGAAAAGTTCACTGATGGCGCACCCTTGCTGAGATGAAACAGCAAAATTCTGTACCCTGTGTACTCCCTATTTACGACTTGTTCTTGTACCCAGTTCGCTGTGAAGCAAGAACCAGTACAAATTCAACTCGCAACAAGTAATTCCGTGCGCAAATCGTGCACAATCGCAGACGACATGATCATGCATCCTAACTGACAAATCAGACCAGACCAAGAAAGTACATCAACTGAAGCAGTAGCCAAGCAATTCGAAGCAAGGACAACAAAGCAAGACAAGACAGCCCAGCTACTCTGAGTTCAGTGGCGCTCGCAATAATAGGCCGACTCACAAAAGCACCAGGTAACCGTGCGACCCATCCTACGCTTGAACTTTTGCTCCGTAACAAGACTGTGCTCAACAACGCCCCAAGAGTCCATGCGCAAGCAGGGGGGAGGAAACGAAGGGAGGGGAGGGGGCCAGGGGGGTAAGAGAGAGACCTGGAGTGTGCTCTTGCAGTGGTGGCACCGGAAGCAGGGGCGGTGGTAGACGCGGCCGTCGGCGGCAAGCTCCTCGACGGGGTACACCCTCCGGCCGCACGACGCGCACTTCTGCGTGGTGCCGCCCCACGCCCCCGACATCCCCTTGCCGTCGCCGCCCTCCTGCTCCGTCGTGCTCGCGATAGAGAAGCGAAGGATCGGGGAGGGAGAAGAAGAGAAGGGGGGAAGAAAGAGGCGACGGCGATGGATGGGGTGGATGATTGGCGAGTGTGGAAATGGAAGGAGAGGGCAGCACAGCTCAGGCGGGCCTGTGGTGCAGGGAGAGAGGCGTGGGACTGGGAGAATAGCGGAAGCGCGGACGGCGAGTTGGTGCGGTCTGAGGTGTGCACTCCCGCCTGCTTTTGTCAAAAGAGATCGGAATTGCTACGGGCACCAAAACCTTTGTTGCAAAGCGTCATATATGAGCCTCCACTTTAATGCAAGCTCCGTAATATTGCTAGACATAAATTGTTCAGATTTATATAAGTCTGCATCATATATGAGACATGATGAGGTGTAAAGCAGTTTAATACTAAATATTGTAGATATGTATACAAATAGAGATAGATAGATATTATATATACAAAGGGAGACTCACTCCAGTCACAAAGGAGCTTTTCATAGAGTGTTTGGCACTGGTGCATATCTTGCCTTCAGGTGCATTTTCCTGTGTGCTTGTAGCATTACCATACCACACCCATCGATATGATTAGGCTGTCTCCAACAGCACCCTGTAAAGGGTCCTGTCCTCTAAATATAGAGGACTGTCAGGTCCCCTACGGCTCCAGCAAGGCACTCTATACCGTCCTCTAAATTTTAGAGGATGTGACAGGCACTCTAAATGTGGAGGGCTCCGGGAGTGCGCTATCCGCGCTCTTCGTCCACCAGCCGCCGCCAGGAAACTTCCCCGCATTCCTACCCCGCGCTGGCGACTGCATCTTCCGGGGCCGAGCCCTCGATCCGGCGCGCTTCGCCGCCGGCATCGAGGCAGGAGGGCGAGAAGCGGCCGTGCGGAGGCGGGTCTGTCGGCGTAGAGCTCGCACCCCTTGGAACCGAGGCCGCGCGACCCCCCGCAACCGAAGATCCAAGCCAGCTTCCCCCTGTTCGTCGCCGGAGAGTCGCCATCGGCAAAAGGCTTCATCGTCCGCCGACTTCGTCGAAGGCAGCCGGCAAAAGGAAGAGAACCTCCTCGCCGCCGTCGTCTTCGTCTTCGATTCGGTCCACCGAGGCAGATCCGCGAACAGCGAGGTACGAACTACACAAATCCTTTTTTGTTTAGTACTTAATCAGTACCGTATTGTATTGTTCGTATTCAGTAGTATGGATTAGGGTTTCTGGGATGTTTAGGGTTGACGATCTTGAGCATTGTAAATAATGCGCATGAATTTGATGTATCAATGGCTTATTGTTGTGTCCGGATGCTTCAATTTAGACCGGATTTGCGGGATCCATTTCGGGTTTGGGGGGATTGTTCGTCCCCTATGATTCGGTTCTGTCCAGATTCAAATTACTCAACATTAATTTTGTATGCGACCATGGTAACCTAATCTGCAAATTTATAACAGGTTCACATAGATGCAACAGGTAACCTAATCTGCAAATTTTAACTCTGTACTCATAGTTTGGAATCCCTTCGATTAAGTAGTTTGTATAACATACTTAAATTGTAGTCGGTGTTAACTAATTGAACACTGTGTTTGATGTAGCCATGGATTCGGAGAATGAAAAGCTCCGTAAAGCACTGGCTACTCTGCTCAGAGTTGTTCAAAAGCGTAGTTGTGACATCGTTGATGTCGTGAAATCAGCCTTCCAGCCTTTCAACTCACCTTTGCTCGACGAATTGAACCGAGCACTAGTTGAGATTGACGACCTCGCCAAGGATCTTGAAGACGTAGCAGTGCAAACTCAGTGGGAGGTAGAAAATATGGCTAAGAGTGAAGTCAAAGAACATCCACAACAAGAGGAAGCAGTAGATGAGCTTCTCATACAAGATGGTTCAGAAGACGAGCTACTGATAGACGAACAGTCACCAATTAAGTATGAAGACCTTGTGGGCTACGACGATGGTCGTGACTACTCAACCGACGACACATATCCGTACTAGTGTTCTAGGTTAAACTTCAGTACAAGTATTGTAGCATGTTTAGGTCTATGTTCAGGTGTACTTGTCGGTTGGTATGATCATGCTTTTGGGGGAGTTTAATGTTCTGGTCTATGTAAACTGAATCCGGTTCAGTTACTACAATAATTAATGTGTTTTCTTGGACTATGTTTGCCTTACTTTATACCATGTTACATGATGCCTACATACTCATTTATATCATGTTTCATCTGCCTGTATTGCATAGAATGGGGAGTGATTGGAACCAGGTGATGTCTCAATATGGAAGCTTCCTTAGCCATATTGACGAGCAGCCTATCGGAACACAATACTCTGAATTTCCAGTTGATGGGCAACCCGAGGGCTCAAGAACACCAGCTGTTACTAAAAAGGCAACTCAACGAACTAAGCTAGCAAACTTCACTGCTGAAGAGGACACAAGGGTATGCCATGCATGGCTTGCTGTTAGTTGCGATCCCATTATTAACACAGGCCAGAAACGTCAAGGATTTTGGAGTAGAATTACTCAAGCATACAACTCAAGACGAGGAACATTGCCAGAAAGGTCCACAAAATCTTTGATGAGTAGATGGGATACTATCAAAACACAATGTTCCACTTTTGCTGGATACATGATGGCAGTCCTCCGACAGAATCCTAGTGGACTCAGTGACACAGACAAGGTAAATCTTTCATGTTACATTTTGACATCACTATTTAGAGGTTTGTTAGTAGGTTCTTGTTGTAACCATTTGTTATATGTGGCAGACATCACTGGCAGCTTCTAGGTTTGCAGCAATTGAGAAGAAGCCTTTCCACTTTTTACACTGTTGGGCCATTCTTAAGGACCAACCAAAATGGATGGACAACCACATGGGTCAACAACAACAGCAAGCCAACGCTAATCCCACACATTCTAACACTGTCGATTTGGATGCAGAAGAATCTGTACCATCAAGCTTCACATCCAAGAGGCCCCTTGGTCGAGATTCTTCGAAGGAAAAGGCAAAGAGGACTAAATCTGTGGACACATCTTCATCAGATTCTGAGTTTATGACACGCATGAGTGATCTTTCTTTGGAGCGCCTGTCAGTGTACAAAACAGCTGTTACAACTGAGGAAAAGAAGTTGGATTCAATGAACAGAAATGAGAGGCAGAAATTGCTCCTTGAAAAGAAGAAGTTGAACCTAGAGAAATTAAGGCTTGAAAGGCAGAAACTAAAGGAGGACAAGGAAGAGGAGATAATGATCTTAAGCATGAATTTGAGCAAATGTAACCCTCTCCTCCGCCAGTACTATGAAGCCAAGCAACAAGAGATACTGACAAGGGTTACTGGGTCTACTTCATCTGGCCAGTGAAGATTCCTTACTTAATATGTTTGTTTGTCATTTATGAATGAGGCGTACTCGGACTTGTTACTGTGAGGTTGCTGTCGTCGGATCGTAATCTGGTTTGTACCAGATTTTTTAGGTCGTCTTTGAACTATTTGTTTTCAAGTTATTGTTTTCAACTATTTGTCATGGTTTGTACCTGAATGTTTTACTATATGTGTTGAACTATTTGGTTTCATGAACTGTGAGCTTGGTGCAGTTTTTGTTTAGCATTTGTACACACATGTGGTTGCATGACAGTAGTACTCCTTCTTATTGAATTCAAACAGCAGCATGAGACACTACGACACTTGGACACTAAGACACACAGTACACACACTTGACACATGAAGTAGAACAGACATGACACTAACACAGACAGTAGAACAATGTAAAGTAAACAAAGACAGTTCGACAGTAGATAAGAACAGCCATGACAGAACTTGTTTCATTGCGTCCTATGCAACTCCGGATCCATGTCGCGACCAGTGATGGTGTATCAGATCTACCTGAAGCTGAGTATATTTGTTGCGGTCTTTCAGTTGGTTGTACCTTTGATTGACGAAGTCGTTGCGCTCTTCCATTGAACCTTGAGTTGTGTCTGCCAGCACTCCGATGTTTTCAAAGGTTGTGTTCAAAGACAATGGACCTTCGTCTTCTACTATCATGTTGTGCAATATTATGCATGTTTTCATGATGTCCCCAATGTGTTCAGGACTCCAACCGTATGCAGGTCCACGGACCACACCCCATCTCTTCTGGAGTACACCGAAAGCTCGTTCTATATCTTTTCGAGCAGACTCTTGAATTGTTGCAAAGTGTTGGGTTCTAACGTCGTAGGGGTTACGGATTGTCTTGACAAATGTGGGCCAGTCAGGGTAAATCCCGTCTGCTAGGTAATATCCCATATTGTACGTGTGACCATTCACAGTGAATGAAACAGGAGGTGTGTCACCGCTCAGATGCCTTTCGAAAAGGTTTGAACGGTGAAGAACATTTATGTCGTTGCAACTACCTGGCAGACCAAAATATGCATGCCATATCCACAGGTCATACGACGCAACAGCTTCCAAGATCATGGTAGGATGTTTACCACGCCCTGTAAACATCCCCTTCCATGAACTTGGGCAGTTACGCCACTCCTAATGCATGCAATCAACACTACCAAGCATACCAGGAAACCCACGTGACTCGCCAACTTGGAGAAGGCGTGCGATATCTTCTGCATTTGGTGCACGGAGATAATACGGAGCAAACACGGTTTGGACGGCCGTGCAAAAGTGTTTCAATGCCTCATGAGCAGTAGATTCCCCAATACGTACGTATTCGTCAACAGCATCAGCTGGAATACCGTAAGCAAGGATTCGAACAGCAGCAACAAATTTCTGTAGAGCAGAAAGACCAATCTCACCCGCACAATTTGGACGCTGAATAAAATAAGGATCCACTTGTTGCACAACATCAACAAGGCGCTCAAAGACATGACGACGCATGCGGAACCTACCATAGAATTCATGTGTCATAATAAGGGTCATGAAGTTTTGTACATGGTAAAAAGAATTTGTTAATTGTAAATACCTCCTACGAAATTGAGCATCCGTGTACACCGGGTTGGCTCCAAAGTAGTCCGCTCGGATTCTTGCATCGCCGCTCATGTGATCACGATGAATCCTAACACGCCCTAGAATCGAACATCAGTGGGCCAGCGACGATCTTTTTTCTGCCGTCCCCTCCCCCACCCGGCGGCCGGCTGGTGCACCGCGTCGACATTTTTTCTCCCAGTCCCCAGGTCCCGGCACATCGACGCCCAACCAATGGCGAGGCCTCCCGCGCTGGCACGCTCGCCGCTTCTCTATCCGGCCGGCGGGCCTGCAGTGGCCCGCCAACCGCCATGATTTTTGGAGTTGGACTTTGGAGGCACCAGCACTCCCATCTTCCGTCCTTGCTCTCCTCTTCGACATCAGGAATTCGGGATTCCGGACAACCTTTTGACGTGGGGTGTGGGTGTGGAGCCGTGGATCGGAGCAGCGTCCGTCCGTCCGTGCTGCCTGTAAAGCGCAGAGGCCGTTCTGTTTTTCGGGGTCGCTGGTGCCCGTCGCCGCGATGGACGGATATTCGGCTGGTGGGCGACAGCCTTTTGCTGCAGATTCTGCTGGCTACTGCTGGTGCTGGGACGGGTGCCGCAAGTGAGAGCAATCATGCTGCTCGGCTGGTTGCACGGTTCGTGCTCGCACGAGCGCGCCAACCATGATCCCTCGTTTTTCGTATTGTCACACCCGAATTTAAAGAACAAATTCAGGTACATCTAATATGTGCGCAAAAAAAAACAATACATATATAATTACAGAGTGCATACAGATAAATGTCATAAATATCATAAATATACTTATTACATAACGGAAGTCTTACAAAAATAAATGATAAATTAAAACGAACTAAATATTATTCTCTGGCACCACAAAGCTGACTGAGAGACGTCACCTAGATCAAGTCGAATGCCTCAGTGTTAGGTGGCTTCTCTTCGACCACATGTTCTTCTTCTGTAGGGGTGTGAGACAGTAAGAGTGAGCTCACATACGTTCATAGCTCAACAAGTCGTGAAGAATAATGTGCATGAACTCAACCAAATGTGAGAGTTCATATGAAGTGTAAGGCTGATCAACAAAATAGAGGCTGAAGCTGAGTATTGCTTTTATAAGTTGGTCAAAATTTTATTAGCAATTACTAAGTGTAAGTAAATACCAAACCTTAATAATAATAAAGGAAGTAATAGTAAAATAATCCTAAATGTGATGCAAATGTCAAATTAAATTTAAGTTCCATAAATTAATCATGTGAGGGTCCGAGCTGCTCATGACCGTGAGCACGGCTAGTATACCAGTTTTACACTCTGCAGAGGTTGCGCATCTTTACCCACAAGTCATGTTACCCATCTGCCAAGAGACGGTCAATCTCATACACCTCTACCGATGAGGCGAGACAGGGTAACACTACGAGACCTAAGTTTCACTAGCTTCAGAAATCCCGCTACAATTTATAGGAAGCTCCAGTGCAGGAATCCCTCGCCTGACCGCCATCACAGCAAAATCAACCCAAGGACCTCCCTACACTGACCACTCCCCTACTGCCCTTGCCCCTTTCGGGTAAGGAAGATATCCACTAGCTTTCCTAGTTAATCAGCCAAGGGCGTTCCATTAAACCCTTGTGGTAGCACTGTTTTCCTGGGTGGTCGCTCCATGTTTCCATTAACATAATGATCTTAACATGAACAGTAATAATAAAAAGATAATAAAAGTGTAATCATGAATAGTATATCTCCGTACCCAAAACCACAATAAGCAATAGCAAGTACTACCCAAAAATATTTCAGTGGTGAAACAAGGTATAAAGATAACCAAAACTGGGGTAACCTATTGGATCCCATCAAAATTAACATATGCAGATCATTAAAATTAATAAGAATATGGCTGGGAAAAAGTAAGTGATCAAGGATCCTCAGTGACTTGTTCGTCTACTCGCATCAACACAATACATACATAGTATAGCAAAAATTAACATCACATCAAATATGTAATTAAAATATACAATAATAATCTAGACATTAAAACAAGATCATAGGAACTAGAATCATTAAATTTGGAGTTATAGGTTTTAAGTTATGAATTTCCCAAGGTTTTATGTATTTAATACATGATTAAGTACTAGATAAATTTTAATGTGTCTTTCATGCCAAAACAGTGGCACAAATGGATAAACAATAATATTCCAAAAATTTAGAAACTGGAATGGACCAATTTAGAGTTCATATGGGTTTTCTACAAATTAAACAAGTTTATGCAACTAATTTAATACCAAAACCTATTTTAAATTAGTTTCTCTGTTTTTTTCTGTTCTCGGGACTAGGCCTCATTTTCTGGAAAACGCAGGGATCTCAGCGTAAAACAACCCAAGACACAGACGCAACCCCGCGGTGGATGGCGGGTTAAATTCTAAAATTTATAAGGGCTCTTCTACAAAAGGTGCGGGTCGAAGGGGTATCGGCCAAATCGGACCGCTCGATCCGAAACGAACGCGCCAGATTAGATCTAGGCGCGCCACTCTCCCTCGCTCACCCTCGACCGTACGATCGGAATCCAACGACACAAAATCGACTAGGGCACGATCTAATCGTAGGCGCTGGATGAAAATCCGATGGCTACAAACGTCACGCGACTTCATCATATCGTGACCGTGAAACCCGAGATCAACGACAGGCGAGCGTCTTCCCCAGATGTCCCGATACGGTGGCGCCGCCCAACCATGGTCGCGCAACCACGGCCACACAACACCCCGGGACCCCCACGCCCCATCACCCGTTAACCACACCCGGTTCCGATTAGCGCAAAATGAAGCGAGGGCGACTGAGAACTACGTGGTATGCATCGCTGGGTGTGCTCCACAGTAGGGAGCCCCGACCACGGGAGGGTGATTTTCATGGTGAAATCGCCACACTGGCGAGCAATTTCAGTACTCCGGTTCCCATCCACCTAACCAACTCCCTAAATCATAGCGGTGTAATACAGAATGCAGTAGGGGAAATGCTCACAGGAGGTCTATGCAGCGGCTATGGCGTGCGGCACAGAGCGGGTCCATGGCGATTGCGTCGCGCTGGTGAGAAATTCGCCGACGCCCGAGCACAATCCCACCACTCCCGGCCGCAAGCACCTCCCCACTAATCCAACGGAGCTACTGGAGTTAGCAACGCGACAATGGTGACGGTGGTACGGTGAATTTGGCCGGCGACCGATCTCTCTCTTCTCTCTGCTCTCACTCCGCACTCCCCGGCTCACTGATGGCCACGTTTGTTGCCGCAGCAAGGAATTGGTCGCGAGTGGAGGAAGGGGCACGACGCGCCTAGCTTTTAACTACTGAGCCGTGGACTCTCGAGTTGCACGCCGAGGATTCCACGGCTACGGTTGAACCCTCAGTGCACGGAGTCCGCGATGCCAGCCGCCAGCTATGGGAGGAAGACCCGTTTCTCTGACTCTGGTAAGCCAGACCCACCGGTCACCCACAGCGCGCGCGCAGGAGGAAAGGAGCCGCGTGGGATCACGGGGAATGGCCAAGGTGCGTAGAAGCCGGCTTCCAGGCGGGCCTCACGGGTCAGACGCGCGAATCCGACAGTGGGCTACGCTCGGTGTCAAGGCCATGGGCCAAAAGTGGCATTCTAGGCCCATACAGGCGTTTTATTCATTTTTTTCATTTTATTTTCTTTTCTCCCTTTCTCAATTCATTCTCCAATTTGAATTTAAATTCGAATTCTGTGGCAAACTTGTCTCCAAATTAAATAACCCACTTAAATATGACATGAGATGAATTGATTTATTTTAGAGAAATTTATTTGGTGTGGCTAATGCTTTTCCTCCTAAAATTCTAGTGTTTCCTATTTGATATTTTATTTCCAACTTGGCTTCTAATATATTTTTATCAACATTATTTTATATAGTCCCAAAATACACACAAAATAAAGTCTCAACATGATGCACCATTTAATGACTTTTATTAATCCTTTGTTTTAAATGAGGTGTTTACATGAGATGATAAATAGAAATGACACACATGTATATAAAGGAATATAATTTATCCTTTTAGATTTTTCTTACAAAGTGAGTGTTACAAATCCTACCCCCTTACAAAGAATCTCGTCCTTGAGATTTAAGAAGATCTAGGGAAAAGATGGGGAAAATCTATGCGAAGCTCTTCTTCTCTCTCCCAAGTAGCTTCATCTTCTCCGTGGTGGCTCCATTGCACTTTGCACATTTTTATGACCTTATTCCTCATGACACGAGTCAGTGTATCAAGAATCTTGATAGGATACTCTGCATAAGTCAAATCATCCTGAACACTAAGGTCCTCCATTGGTAGCTGCTCTTTAGGTACTCTGAGACATTTCTTCAGCTGAGATACATGAAAGACATCATGAACATCCGCAAGATGATCCGGTAACTCCAATTGATATGCCACCTCTCCCACTCGCTTTAAGATCAAGAAGGGTCCAATAAAGCGAGGGGACAACTTTCCTTTGACTTTAAATCTTCTCATACCTGTGGGGGACAGATATCCCCCGGGTCCACTGGAAGGGTAAAAGACCTCACGAAAGGCCCAAGGGCCCAATAAATCGTAAGGTCATTCCTTCATGGGCCTGGGGAGGGACAATCAGTAAAGCAGATCGACGTAAGGCCGGATCGGTGCAAGCCCGGACGACCCCACAGCGTTGAGCAAGAAACCACAACAGAAGATCCAACTTTCCCGCGCTGGAGCCCCATGCAACGGAACCAGGCGAGGATAGGTCGGCAGAATCATAAGAAGATAGACTCAAACAGTTCACTATCTTTTAGGTGCACGTTGTTATCATATCCACATGTATTGCCCCACGGTCGAATATATAAGGCCCGGGGGGCACCCCTTCAGAACGATCGATCTCACTACTCAGTCATCCACCTCAACTCTCCACGTTCTCGCTTTAGAGAACTACCTTGTAACCCATTACACGAAGCATCCTCACCAGGACGTAGGGTGTTACGCATCTCTAAGCGGCCCGAACCTGTAAACACTGTCCATTGTCCCTCGTGCATCTGACACGAACCATTTTGCTACAGTCGGCGACACCGTCCTACTCCTAAAAACACCTCGAGGGGCAACCCCGGGTGTGCGGTCGGACCCAAAACACCGACAGCTGGCGCGCCAGGTAGGGGGTGTGTCGACGATCTAAGCTAGCTCAATGGCCGTCACCTTCCACAGCAAGATCACCCTCCGTCCCGGATCCATATTCTGCTTTGGAACGATCTCATCCATAGCAGACGAAGAGGGAACTCTACACCGCATTGCAGATCCGCCAAAAAAGAAGTCTCCTCCAACAAACTCCGAAAATACCGGAGAAGTGCAACCTCCAGCTCTTCGAAGGAAGATCGCCACGACAGCCGCGCCATTCTACCCCGACGTTCTTTTCATCGGGAGAGTGGAGTCGCCTCCCGTCTCCGACGACGAGCCGATCGCGCCTAGGGAAGAACCACCTCAGCGGGAGTCCCGTCGACGAAGAAATCGGTGCCGAAACATCCGACGACATCACAAGGCCGGAGAACGGGATCCGGAGCAACCTGTCTCGCAAGACGAGGTCTCGGAGATGGGAGAAACTCCGAAGGAACGCGTCTTCAGAGAACAAAGGAACTCCCGACGGCGTGATCGCTGACGAGCTCAGGAACAAGTCGAGCAGGACGCAAGGCACCACCGGAAAAATCCACCCTTCGGTCGCAACCTGAACCCTGACTTCGCCCGAGCCATGAACACGCCGAGTGAAGTCGGAGGAGTACTAGCTCGGATAGCTGATGGACTTCCTCGGACTCCCGATGCCGAGGGCTATCGACGACTGTTCACCCAGGCAGCCAATCATCTTCTACCGCTCGCTCACCCGCCGAACGATCTACGACACGCCATCAACAGTCGCCGGGACGCGCGAAGCTCCATCAACGCTTCGCGTGAACGACGGCATGAGAACGAGATCCGCCGCCGGGAGGAGTACGACAGGGATCATGGCATCCCAGCTCGGAGTCAGACAACCAGGACCGAGTCAGCAACGGCCTCAATTGGCGGTACTATCCGGGGACGGTCGAGGAACCACAACAACTACTCCCCTCCCCAGGACAGACATCATCCCCGACGACTGGAGGACACATGTGGAGTGTCCGCCCTTACTCCACGCCTTAGGGCCATTCAATGGCCCCCTAACTTCAAGGTATCCAATGTCGACAAGTATGAACCTAAGCAGGACCCAGGAGGCTGGCTGGCCGTCTACACCACCGCTGCTCGAGCTGCTGGGGCGTCTGAGGACATGATGACCGCGTACTTACCCATTGTCCTCGGGCAAGACGCGCTACAATGGCTGCGACATCTACCCCGACACTGCATCGACGACTGGGGCGACTTCAGTCGACGCTTCACCGCCAATTTTCAGTCCCTCTCCGACAAACCGGCGCAACCGTGGGACCTCAAATCCATCAAGCGCCGGGGGGACAAAACTCTCCAGTCATACCTCAAAAGGTTCCAGACCATGAGAAATCGTATCACCGAGGTCATGGAGGCGGCCGTGATCGAGGACTTCTACAGAGGATCCAATGACTCGGCCTTCGTCCGAGCCATATTGCAGAAGGCGCCAACTACCTCCGAAGAGCTGTTCTGGGAAGCCGACCTCTACATCACCGCCGACGAGCGAGCCCAGGACCTCATCGGGGGAGCGAAGCCCGCACCGGCAGCACCACGACGCGACGCGAACCAGCAACCTGACAAACGCTGGGAGAAGAGACCGCGCGAAGAGGTGCATGCCGCCGGACCACCTGCCTCTCGCGCTCGGGGATGTCACACCCGGCTTTAAGGAACAAAGCCAGGTGCATCTCATACATGCACCAAGAAGACAACATATATAATAACAGAGTGTATAGAGATAAATGTCATAAAACATCAGAGTATTTATTACATAGCGGAAGACTTATTACAAAATAAAGTAATAAAGATAAAACGAACTAAGGATCGTTGGCGCCAATGTCAACTGAGAAACGCCACCTAGATCAGATCATACTCCTCGCCTTGTGGCTCCTCCTGAACCACCTGCTCTTCTCCTGTGGGGGGGTGTGAGACAGCAAGGGTGAGCTCACACATGATCATAGCTCAACAAGTTGTGGGGAACCAGTGGACATAAACTCACAAAGGTGTGAGTCCATGTGATGTGTAAGGCTAATCAATGATAGGGGTTAAAGCTGAGCATTGCTTTTAAGTAGTTGGTCAAAATTTTATTAGCAGTTACTAAGTATAAGTAAATACCAAACCATAAGTAGAGTAATAGAACAAAATTAATAATAAACCCATGCAATGCAAATGACAAAATTGAATTTAAGTTCCATAATTTAAACATCAGAGAGTCCTGAGCTGCTCATGACCGCGAGCACGGCTAGTATACCAGTTTTACACTCTGCAGAGGTTGTACCCTTTACCCACAAGTCATGTTACCCATCTGCCAAGGGATCGCGACTTCCCATACACCTCTACCTAGGAAGCGCGGCAGGGCAACACTACGAGGCCTTTACAAAGTTCCACTAGCTTTCGAAAACCCGCTACAGTTTATAGGAAGTTCCAATGCAGGGTTCTTGGCTGACCGCCATCGCAGCAAAATCAACCAAGGACCTCCCTACACTGACCACTCCCCTACTGCCCTTGCCCCTTTCGGGTAAGGTAGTCTTCCACTAGCTTTCCTAATTAGTCAGCCAAGGGCGTCCCATTAAACCCTTGTGGTGGCAAGTGGTTCTCAAGTTAAGCTCTATGTTCCAATTAACATTAATGATCTCAACATGAACATAAATAGAATAACAAAAAGAATTGGAACATAGAGGTAATAAATGATTATCCCAAAACCATGTAAAGCATTAGCAGACTACCCAGGTGATTCAGGGGTAAACAAGGTAGTGAGATAAACAATCTAGGGTAACCTATTGGGTCCCATCAAAATTAACCTATGCATGAATAAATGATATTAAAGAGCATTATTGGGTAAAAAGTGGTCAAGGGCACAACTTGCCTTCAGTGAGCTCCTGCTCAGCAACTTCAACCTGCTGCTCACCAGGATCCTCGGTCACGGGCTCTTCTACTCGCCACAATACAAACAAGCACAGTGCATATAGAGAAATTAACATTACACCAAACATATAAACAAAATGCACAGAAATATTCTACACATTAAAATAAAATTCTAGGAACATGAATCATAATTTTTGGGGTTATAGAATTTAAGTTATGCATTTTCAAAGGTTTTATGTGTTTAAAATAGGATTAAGTGTGGGATTAATTTTCTTACTGTTGTCATGATAAAACAGAGACACTAAGTGGTAGAGAATAAAATTACAAAATTTTAGGAACTGGAATGGAGTAATTTGGAGTTAAAATGGATTTTCTATGAATTTATCAAGTTCTTGCACTTATTTATATAATAAAAACATATTTTCTAATTCCTTTATTCATTTTAACCTGCCACTGGATTGTGCCTCATTTTCTGAAAAGTGCAGGGGGCTCGGGGAAAGAATCCCCAGATACAGAGAACAATCGCATAGGACGGGGGGTTATTTTTCAGAAAGGTTATGGACTCTTTAGCAAAATGGCCTGGCGAAGGGGTACAGGTGATTTCTGGTCGTCCGATCAGAAACGGTTGGCCTGGATTAGATGCGAACGATTCAAATTAGATCAGCGCGGCTGCGAATCGGTATGCCACCATGGTCCCTGGATCCCGATCCGACGATCGTAGTTTAATGAAATCTAGATCAGATCTCCATCGCTCTATTCCCCCGCAACGACCCAGATTCGCTCACGTGAAAGGGTATCCCACTGTCTAATCTCAGCCGTTCAGAGATCAATCAACGGCCGAAGTGTTTCTCCCCCAACCGAAACAGACGACGGCGTCGCCGCCATGACTTCACGGAGGAGAGTCCGCCGGAGAATCCCGCAAGCGGTGTGGATGCACAGATTCCCATGCCCTCTAGCGTACGGGTTACCCCATTGCCATAGCCAATGCGGTGGGGACCCTCACACCACCAGCAACCTGTCGGCTGCACCCACCCACGGCACGCGGCGGATTTCTAGCCCCCAGCGAACAATTAACGGAGCACAGGAGTTCGATTCGGAGCTAAGACGAGCGCAAAAGAAAGAGTACACCTAGAGAGGTTAATGGAGGGACTCACCAACCGACTTGAGGTATCGGGGATGGCCGACCACGAGGTAGCGACGGTGAGGACCCCGCAGCGGTGGAATTCTTCCGCCAGGCGGCTCCCGGTGAGGGATTTGGGGACGACGCGGGCGAGCACAGGTGCGAGGGGGGTCACGGGGATTCCTATTTAACCCCAGAAATCCAAGCCGGGGAGGAGAGGGAGGTCTTCACCCCATTCCGCGGCGCTCGGCGGCAATCCCGCGCGGTTCAGTTGCGCCAGGGAAGACAGAGCTGCGTTCGGTTGAGGTGGGAGACTGACAAGGCGGCCCCATGCGGTAGTGAGTGTGCGCGCGCAAACGGTAGGATTGAACAGAGACTGACCCGCCTGCCCCACGTAGCAGCGACACACGCAGCGCGTGATGCGGTGTGAGTATGGCCAGCGGGCCCCGGGTGCAGAGAGCGCGAGCGCGCGGTGGAGGAGCCGTCTGGGCCGCGCGGGTGTGATTCGGGGTTGGGCCGAATTGGCGCCTGGTGGCCCAATTAGGGTTATACTCTTTTTCCTTTTTATATTTCCTATTTTCTTTTCTTTTTTTTTCTCTTATTTTTGAATCTAAGTTTGAATTTCAAATTTGATGAACTTGTACTCAATTTTTCTGAGTATATGATTTGGATAAATCATTTTGGAATAAGTTTATCTATTTATAAGTTTTATTTTTGTATTGCATAGTATTTTTCTTTCTTTCTTTCCAAATTTTAGAATTTCTTTTAGGATTTAATTTCCCATTTGGATATTTAACATTTTTCACATTATTATATGTTAACACAAAATGCACACAGAATAAAATCGAGCATGATGCATAATTTGGTAGTATATGTTTTTATTAATTGTTTTTGGGCATGATGCTCACATAAGATAATGCATAGAGATCAAACTCACATAAAGAGATATTGTTCCTCTACTGGTATTATTCCTAGCAATTACAAAGTGGGTGTTACAAATCCTACCCCCCTTAAAATTAATCTCGTCCTCGAGATTTAAGAAGATCTAGGAAAAAGGTGGGGAAAATCTATGCGAAGCTCTTCTTCTCTTTCCCAAGTTGCTTCATCTTCACCGTGGTGACTCCATTGGACTTTGCACATCTTTATCACCTTATTTCTTGTAACTCGAGTCAATGTATCCAAAATCTTGATCGGGTACTCCGTGTAAGTCAAATCACCCTGAACACTGAGCTCTTCCATTGGTAACTGTTCCTCAGGGATACGGAGACACTTCTTCAGTTGAGATACGTGGAATACATTATGCACATCCGATAGACTAGCAGGTAACTCGAGTTGGTATGCCATCTCCCCAACTCTTCTAAAGATCAAGAATGGTCCAATATAGCGAGGGGACAATTTGCCCTTAACTTTGAATCTCCTCATTCCACGAAGTGGTGACACCTTGAGGTACACATAATCTCCTTCTTCAAATTCCAATGGTCTTCTTCTATTATCTGCGTAGCTCTTTTGCCTGGTTTGAGCCACTCTCAAATTCTCTCGAATTATACGAACTTGTTCTTCTGCTTCTTGAATCAATTCAGGCCCAAAGAATTGTCTTTCTCCAGTCTGATCCCAATATAGAGGAGTCCTGCACTTTCTCCCATATAAAGCTTCAAAAGGTGACATCTTCAGACTGGCCTGGTAACTATTATTATATGAGAACTCAGCATACGGTAGACTTTTATCCCAACTTCCTCCATGCTAAAGGGCACATGCTCTCAACATATCTTCCAATACTTGATTGGTCCATTCAGTCTGTCCATCAGTCTGAGGGTGATAAGCTGTACTAAAATTCAACTTCGTGCTCATGTTCTCATGAAAGCTTCTCCAAAATCTTGAGGTAAACTGCGAGCCTCGATCAGACACGATCTTCTTTGGTACTCCATGTAAACACACAATCCGGGCCATATATAACTCTGCTAGCTGAGAACCTTTATAAGTAGTCTTGACAGGAATAAAGTGGGCCACTTTAGTCAATCTATCCACAATTACCCATATAGCATCATATCCTTTCTGGGTGCGAGGCAATCCAGTAATGAAATCCATACCAATCTCTTCCCACTTCCACTCGGGTATCTTTAGTGGGTGTAATAGTCCAGCTGGCCTCTGGTGTTCAGCCTTAACTCTTTGACATACATCACATATAGCCACATGTGCAGCCACATCTCTTTTCAATCCATACCACCAATACTTCCGCTTCAAATCCTGATACATCTTAGTACTACCAGGATGAATAGAATAATCCGAATCATGGGCCTCTTTTAAAATAGTCTCTCAAAGGCTTTTAATATCAGGAACAGACATTCTGTCCTTGAACCATACAGTGCCTTGCTCATCTTCCGTAAATTCCGGAACTCGACCTTCCGTAATCAGATCCTTAATCTCTTTTATTTTAGCATCACCAATTTGTCCTTTGCGGATCTCTTGCTCCAAAGTAGGTTCCACATCAATAGTAACTCCTTCAGTATGAGCAACTATCCCCAGGTTAAGTCTCCTGAAATCCTCAACAATCTCGTCGGGTAGCTGGGCAACAATAGCTGAATGAACATGCTCCTTGCGACTCAAGGCATCGGCAACCAAATTTGCCTTGCCCGGGTGATAGTGAATCTCCAAATCATAATCCTTAATAAGCTCCAACCAACGGTGTTGCCTAAGGTTGAGATCCTTCTGAGTGAATATATACTTCAGACTCTTTTGATCCGTATATACTTGGCACTTGGTTCCCATAATGTAATGTCTCCAAATCTTAAGTGCATGCACAACGGCTGCCAATTCCAAGTCATGAGTGGGGTAGTTCAATTCATGTTTCCGCAATTGACGAGAAGCATAAGCAATCACATGTCCTTCCTGCATGAGCACACATCCTAAGCCTTGGCCACATGCATCGCAATAGATATCAAATCCTTTCTGTAGGTCTGGCATAACCAATACTGGTGGTGACATCAACCTCTTTTTCAATTGCTCAAAGCTGTCTTGGCACTTCTCGTCCCACTTAAATTCTTTTCCTTTCTCCAAAAGTGAAGTCATAAGTTTAGCAATCTTAGAAAATCCTTCAATGAATCTCCGATAATATCCTGCTAATCCCAAGAAACTCCGAATCTCGGTAACTGTAGTGGGTACTCTCCACTCCATTATCTCCTTAACCTTAGCAGGATCCACTGATATTCCTCCATTAGAAATAATATGACCAAGAAATGGCACTTCGCCAATCCAAAACTCGCACTTGCTGAACTTGGCATATAGCTGGTTATCTCGTAGCTTCTGTAGCACCAATCTCAGATGTTCCTCGTGATCACTATTACTCTTGGAATAGATAAGAATATCGTCGATGAATACCACGACGAATCTGTCCAAATACTCCATAAACACCTTATTCATCAAGTTCATAAAATAAGCTGGTGCATTGGTTAATCCAAACGACATAACAGTGAACTCATATAATCCATATCGAGTCGAGAAGGCCGTCTTGGGAATATCCGATGGTCTAATCCTCATCTGATGGTAACCCGATCGGAGGTCAATCTTCGAGAATACCTTTGCACCTCTCATCTGATCAAATAAATCCTCAATACGGGGCAACGGATACTTGTTCTTCACCGTAACATCATTAAGGGATCTATAATCCACACACATCCGCTGCGATCCATCCTTCTTCTGTACAAACAAGACCGCTGCTCCCCAAGGTGAGGAACTCGAACGAATGTAACCAGCCTCTTGTAACTCAGTTAACTGCTTCTTAAGTTCCTTCAACTCCTCTACGGACATCCTATATGGCCGTTTAGAAATAGGGGCGGTTCCAGGTAAGAGATCAATAACAAACTCAACTTCTCTATCAGGTGGCATCCCTGGTAACTCCTCTGGAAAGACATCCGGAAAATCTCTAACCACCCGGATGTTGTCACCCACAAACTCCTCAGGTATAAAGAACATTGCACGCATGGATGAGGAGGTTACTGCAATATTAACTTGAAATCTTTCTCCTTTAGTGGTAGTGAGTTCTACGGTACCTCTACCACATGCTATAACGGCCTTTGCCTTTCTTAGCCATGACATACCAAGGATCAGATCTATACTGCTTGACTCTAATATTATAGCAGTAGCTCCAAATTCTCTACCCATAATGGTCAATGTCAATCTACGTGTCATTTGATTCGCCTCAACAGGCCCTTTAGGTGTAATTACTATCATGGTTTTTCTCATATTTAGCAGTGGTATTTCATTTGTGTTGGCATATCTAGCAGACATGAATGAATGTGTAGCACCAGAATCAAATAATATGGTTGCAGGAATTACATTAACATAAAACATACCAATTACGAGGTCCCCACCATCCGGAGTAGCATCAACGCTGACTTGATTAACCTTGGCAATAGAATATCCCTTGCCAGATCCTGGAGTTTGCTGCCTGTTCTGAACTGGAGTAGTAGCAATCCTCTGTGGGCAGACATTTGCATAATGACCAGTCTTCCCACACTTGAAACAAGTGGTGCCTGGACTCTGTCCTGAGAACTTCGTCGGGGTGCCAGTAGGGGTAGCCTGTCGAGGAGGTGGAGTCCTCAGTGGTGATTGCTGAATTGGGCGCGGTCCTCCTAGTCGAGTCGGTGTCCCCTGTGGTGAACTGTAGCGAGGACGAACACTGCCGCTTCCTTGTCCTTGAGATATAGCCTTTCTCTTCAAATCTCCCAGCTGAACACGCTTGTGTTCAATAGCCAGGGCCTTATCAAGCAGCCTCTGAAATGATGGAAATGTGTGTGCCACTAGAGCATACTGCAGTGGTCCATTAAGTCCTTCAATAAAATGCTCCTGCTTCCTCTCATCTTTAGCAACTTCTTCAGGGGCATATCTGGATAACTGAATAAACTTGTCGCGGTACTCGCTGACTGACATACTTCCTTGCTTCTGCGACAGAAACTCTTTCTTCTTGATCTTTATCATACCAGCTGGAATATGGTAGTTCCTGAATTGTGTACTGAACTCTGCCCAAGTAATAGTATCAGCAGCATCGTGGGCAGTAGTATAAGAATCCCACCAGTCAGCAGCAGGACCTGTCAGACGTCCAGAAGCATATAAAACCTTCTCCCGGTCAGTGCATTGTGCAATATTCAGCATCTTCTCAACAGACTTCAACCAATCATCCGCATCTAGTGGATCAGGTGAGCTAGCGAATGTAGGTGGCTTATGACTCATGAACTCCCTATGCTTATCACGGGGTGGAACTGGTGGTGGTGGTGGAGGCAGTGGCACTTGTTGCTGCTGTTGTTGCTGTTGCATTTGTTGTTGCAGCTGCTGTTGTTGCGCCCTCCTTTCCTGGTGTATCTCATCTCGCTCCTGGCGCAACTCCTGGCGTATATCTTCTCTTTCCTGACACATCTCCTGGCGTTCTTGCTGCATCTGGGCACACATATCAGCCATAGTGTCTGCCATTTGCTGCATTACCGCCATCTGAGCAGCAACCGGTGGGTCAACTCCGCTTGATGGAGGATTAGGAGGATTCATCTCTGCAGGTTGTGGCTGGGGTTGTCTATGTATCCTTCGAGTGTGATGATTAGGAGGCAGATCAATCCCACCACCCCGCCTGGTATTAACCATCTGAGTTAGATACATATGGTAAGAAAATAGTAGACAAGGCAAGTATTTACAAAGCAGGTTACTTTGGGGAATTTTATTAGCTAAGCAGATTAATATTTTACCTACCATAGCTAATTTATTACTTATGGTGGTACATACTAAGATGTCCATCTATAATAATTCAGTCAATCAAAGAAGCAAATCAGGCATTTAGCATCAGAACAATCAACCAACATTTTTAAAATAGAGAAAATAGTTTTATTTTCATCTTAGGTTCCCTATCTCTTAAAAATGTCATAAGGGTAGGGATTCCAAGGTGTGAAATCCATCTTGTCTTAGAGTGGAAAAGGTAAGAATGATCAGAGTAGAACAGTAGAAGGTGAGCCAAGATCAAGATGAGATGAGTATAGAATGAGTCAGAGTAAGGTAAGTAGGAGAGGGTTTGTCCATTTCTATCTAGGTCTCGTCCTACAGTCAACATTCCTCTGATACCACTTCTGTCACACCCGGCTTTAAGGAACAAAGCCAGGTGCATCTCATACATGCGCCAAGAAGACAACATATATAATAACAGAGTGTATAGAGATAAATGTCGTAAAACATCAGAGTATTTATTACATAGCGGAAGACTTATTACAAAATAAAGTAATAAAGATAAAACGAACTAAGGATCATTGGCGCCAATGTCAACTGAGAAACGCCACCTAGATCAGATCATACTCCTCGCCTTGTGGCTCCTCCTGAACCACCTGCTCTTCTCCTGTGGGGGGTGTGAGACAGCAAGGGTGAGCTCACACATGATCATAGCTCAACAAGTTGTGGGGAACCAGTGGACATAAACTCACAAAGGTGTGAGTCCATGTGATGTGTAAGGCTAATCAATGATAGGGGTTAAAGCTGAGCATTGCTTTTAAGTAGTTGGTCAAAATTTTATTAGCAGTTACTAAGTATAAGTAAATACCAAACCATAAGTAGAGTAATAGAACAAAATTAATAATAAACCCATGCAATGCAAATGACAAAATTGAATTTAAGTTCCATAATTTAAACATCAGAGAGTCCTGAGCTGCTCATGACCGCGAGCACGACTAGTATACCAGTTTTACACTCTGCAGAGGTTGTACCCTTTACCCACAAGTCATGTTACCCATCTGCCAAGGGATCGCGACTTCCCATACACCTCTACCTAGGAAGCGCGGCAGGGCAACACTACGAGGCCTTTACAAAGTTCCACTAGCTTCCGAAAACCCGCTATAGTTTATAGGAAGTTCCAATGCAGGGTTCTTGGCTGACCGCCATCGCAGCAAAATCAACCAAGGACCTCCCTACACTGACCACTCCCCTACTGCCCTTGCCCCTTTCGGGTAAGGTAGTCTTCCACTAGCTTTCCTAATTAGTCAGCCAAGGGCGTCCCATTAAACCCTTGTGGTGGCACGTGGTTCTCAAGTTAAGCTCTATGTTCCAATTAACATTAATGATCTCAACATGAACATAAATAGAATAACAAAAAGAATTGGAACACAGAGGTAATAAATGATTATCCCAAAACCATGTAAAGCATTAGCAGACTACCCAAGTGATTCAGGGGTAAACAAGGTAGCGAGATAAACAATCTAGGGTAACCTATTGGGTCCCATCAAAATTAACCTATGCATGAATAAATGATATTAAAGAGCATTATTGGGTAAAAAGTGGTCAAGGGCACAACTTGCCTTCAGTGAGCTCCTGCTCAGCAACTTCAACCTGCTGCTCACCAGGATCCTCGGTCACGGGCTCTTCTACTCGCCACAATACAAACAAGCACAGTGCATATAGAGAAATTAACATTACACCAAACATATAAACAAAATACACAGAAATATTCTACACATTAAAATAAAATTCTAGGAACAGGAATCATAATTTTTGGGGTTATAGAATTTAAGTTATGCATTTTCAAAGGTTTTATGTGTTTAAAATAGGATTATGTGTGATTAATTTTCTTACTGTTGTCATGATAAAACAGAGACACTAAGTGGTAGAGAATAAAATTACAAAATTTTAGGAACTGGAATGGAGTAATTTGGAGTTAAAATGGATTTTCTATGAATTTATCAAGTTCTTGCACTTATTTATATAATAAAAACATATTTTCTAATTCCTTTATTCATTTTAACTTGCCACTGGATTGGGCCTCATTTTCTGAAAAGTGCAGGGGGCTCGGGGAAAGAATCCCCAGATACAGAGAACAGTCGCATAGGACGGGGGGTTATTTTTCAGAAAGGTTATGGACTCTTTAGCAAAATGGCCTCGCAAAGGGGTACGGGTGATTTCTGGTCGTCCGATCAGAAACGGTTGGCCTGGTTAGATGCGAACGATTCAAATTAGATCAGCGCGGCTGCGAATCGGTATGCCACCATGGTCCCTGGATCTCGATCCGACGATCGTAGTTTAATGAAATCTAGATCAGATCTCCATCGCTCGATTCCCCCGCAACGACCCAGATTCGCTCACGTGAAAGGGTATCCCACTGTCTAATCTCAGCCGTTCAGAGATCAATCAACGGCCGAAGTGTTTCTCCCCCAACCGAAACAGACGACGGCGGCGCCGCCATGACTTCACGGCGGAGAGTCCACCGGAGAATCCCGCAAGCGGTGTGGATGCACAGATTCCCATGCCCTCTAGCGTACGGGTTACCCCATGCCATAACCAATGCGGTGGGGACCCTCACACCACCAGCAACCCGTCGGCTGCACCCACCCACGGCACGCGGCGGATTTCTAGCCCCCGGCGAACAATTAACGGAGCACAGGAGTTCGATTCGGAGCTAAGACGAGCGCAAAAGAAAGAGTACACCTAGAGAGGTTAATGGAGGGACTCACCAGCCGACTTGAGGTATCGGGGATGGCCGACCACGAGGTAGCGACGGTGAGGACCCCGCGGCGGTGGAATTCTTCCGCCAGGCGGCTCCCGATGAGGGATTTGGGGACGGCGCGGGCGAGCACAGGTGCGAGGGGGGTCACGGGGATTCCTATTTAACCCCCGAAGTCCAAGCCGGGGAGGAGAGGGAGGTCTTCACCCCATTCCGCGGCGCTTGGCGGCAATCCCGCGTGGTTCGGTTGCGCCGGGGAAGACAGAGCTGCGTTCGATTGAGGTGGGAGACTGACAAGGCGGCCCCACGCGACAGTGAGTGTGCGCGCGCAAACGGTAGGATTGAACAGAGACTGACCCGCCTGCCCCACGTAGCAGCGACACACGCAGTGCGTGATGCGGTGTGAGTATGGCCAGCGGGCCCCGGGTGCAGAGAGCGCGAGCGCGCGGTGGAGGAGCCGTCTGGGCCGCGCGGGTGTGATTCGGGGTTGGGCCGAATTGGCGCCTGGTGGCCCAATTAGGGTTATACTCTTTTTCCTTTTTATATTTCCTATTTTCTTTTCTTTTTTTTTTCTCTTATTTTTGAATCTAAGTTTGAATTTCAAATTTGATGAACTTGTACTCAATTTTTCTGAGTATATGATTTGGATAAATCATTTTGGAATAAGTTTATCTATTTATAAGTTTTATTTTTGTATTGCATAGTATTTTTCTTTCTTTCTTTCCAAATTTTAGAATTTCTTTTAGGATTTAATTTCCCATTTGGATATTTAACATTTTTCACATTATTATATGTTAACACAAAATGCACACAGAATAAAATCGAGCATGATGTATAATTTGGTAGTATATGTTTTTATTAATTGTTTTTGGGCATGATGCTCACATAAGATAATGCATAGAGATCAAACTCACATAAATAGATATTGTTCCTCTACTGGTATTATTCCTAGCAATTACAAAGTGGGTGTTACAGGGGAGGACCCCACGGAGGCGAGCGTACGCTGGACGACATCCTCGACGCCCAGTGCCCATACCACAAGGACATGCGCCACACTCTTCGGAACTGCAGGGACTTCAAACACTCCGTCGGGCACGGCCGACCCTTCCAACCTCTACCTCCTCCTCCGCCGAGGGGAGGACCAGAAGGACCACGACAACCCCAGCAGCAGGAGGAGGGAGGAGGAGGAGCTTTCCCGCGCGTTGACAGGGAGGTCAACGTCATCTTCGGCGGACACGGATCGTAGGAGAACAGAAGACAACAAAAGCTCAACGATCGCCAGATATTGGTGGCGACCACTGGTCCTCCCGCCCCATACCGGTGGTCGGAGCACCCGATCACCTTCACTCGGGCGGATCAATGGCTCAACTTCGACCACCCAGGCAAATACCCGCTCCTCGTCGATCCGGTGATCCGAGAGAGCAGGGTGAAGAAGGTGTTAGTGGACGGGGGGAGCAGCATCAATGTCACCTTCCCCCGGACACTCCAAGGCTTGGGAGTTCACCTCAAAGAGCTCCGCGAGTCAGACACGCCTTTCTTCGGCATCGTGCCGACCGAAGGGGAATACCCGCTGGGCCACATCTACATGCCCGTCACCTTCGGAACTCCGGAGAACTACAGAACCGAGTTCCTGAGGTTCGAGGTGGCAAACTTCGACTGCGGGTACAACGCCATCATTGGAAGGCCGGGATTGGCAAAGTTCATGGCCATCCCGCATTACACGTACATGATATTGAAGATGCCAGGACCACAAGAAATCATAACTGTGCGCGCTGACCTCCAAGGCGCCGCGGAATGTTTCCGAATAGCCATCCAAGCGGCCCTCACCATCAAACCGTCGGCGACTTCTTCAGCACAGGCGAACTCTAAGCCTGAGGAAGACCTTATAGCACCGACGAACGAAGCTCAAGCCGCGACCTCTATGCGGCCGACTGAAGAAACTAAAAGGATCAATCTGGGGTTCGCTGATGAACGCAAGACTGCCATCATCAGCTCCAGCCTGGATGATAAATAGGAAGGCACGCTCGTTCGGTTTCTGCAAGACAACCGAGACGTATTCGCATGGCAACCTGTGGATATGCCGGGAGTCCCGAGAGAACTGGCCGAGCACAAACTGAAGGTCTACCCCCAGGCAAGGCCGATCAGGCAAAAATTACGTCGTTTCACGCCCGACAAAAGAGAAGCCATTCGTGCTGATCTGGCTCGCTTGATCGCGGCTGGGTTCATTAGAGAAGTGTTACATCCCGAGTGGTTAGCCAACCCTGTTCTTGTACTCAAAAAGAATAAAGTGGATTGGCGCATGTGCGTCGACTATACAGATCTCAACAAACATTATCCAACGGATCCCTTCGGGCTCCCTAGGATAGATCAGGTGGTAGACTCCACCGCCGGATGTTCTGTGCTGTCTTTTCTGGACTGCTATTCCGGATACCATCAGATCAGTCTGGCAAAGGAAGACGAGGAAAAGACAGCGTTCATCACTCCCTTTGGAGCTTTCTGCTATACCTCCATGCCGTTTGGGCTCAAAAACGCTGGAGCGACTTATCAGAGAGCCATTCAAACATGCTTAGCCGATCACTGGGGCAAGCGTGTGGAAGCCTACGTGGATGACGTGGTAATAAAAACAGAGAACTCGAAAAACTTCATCGAAGACTTACAGCTCGTTTTCAACAGTCTACGGCGATATCAATGGAAGCTTAATCCTGAAAAATGTGTCTTTGGGGTACCGGCAGGGAAGCTACTCGGATTTATTGTCAGCCACCGGGGAATTGAAGCTAATCCGGAAAAGATTGAAGCTATCATGAAAATGGAAGCTCCACGATCACAAAAGAAGGTTCAGCGACTTACCAGATGTATGGCAGCCCTGAGTAGATTTATATCCAGGCTGGGAGAAAAAGGGTTACCATTTTACAAGCTACTCAAGAAGGTGGACAAGTTTCAGTGGACTTCAGAAGCGCAGGAAGCCCTAGACGCACTGAAGAAATTCTTGACAACCCCACCAGTACTGAAACCACCACGGCGAGCCACATCGACTCAACCTGCTGAAGATCTGCTGCTGTATATCTCTTGCACGACTCACGTGGTAAGCACCGCGTTGGTAGTCGAGCGAGCAGAAGAAGGACATGCCTACCCAGTGCAACACCCTGTTTATTTCATCAGTGAAGTTCTGGGTCCCTCGAAGAAAAAGTATCCTCAAGTTCAGAAGCTATTATACGCAGTACTTCTAACTGCCCGCAAGCTACGTCACTACTTTGATGACCACAAAGTCATAGTAGTCACCGGTTTTCCGATAGGGGATATTCTTCACAACAAGGAAGCCATTGGCCGAATAGCCAAGTGGGCCTATGAACTGGGATCTCATGACATCGAATTTCGACCTCGTACTACCATTAAAACCCAAACATTGGTTGACTTCGTATCAGAATGGACTGAACAACAAGTACCAGAGAACCCAGAAACTGCAGAAGTATGACAGATGTATTTTGACGGCTCGCTGAAGCTGCAGGGAGCAGGCGCGGAAATTCTCTTCATCGCACCTGGAGGCGAACACCTCAAGTATGCCCTCCAGTTGTTATTTCCAGCCTCCAACAATGCAGCCGAGTATGAAGCTCTGATCCATGGACTAAACATCGCCATATCATTAGGCATCAAGAGACTAATGGTATACGGAGATTCTCTGGTGGTCATAAGCCAGATAAACAAAGAATGGGACTGTTCGAATGATTCAATGGGAAAATACTACACTGCCGTCCGGAAACTAGAAGATAAATTTGAAGGCCTAGAATTTCATCATGTAGAAAGAGATCGAAACACGGCAGCCGATGTATTGTCCAAGCTAGGATCCATTCGAACTCTGGTCCCACCCGGAGTCTTTGTACAAGAAATACCACAACCAAGCATCTCAATGGATCAGGCAGAAGAGTGTAATATCGTGAATCAACCAGAGTCAGACTCTGATGACTGGAGAAGGCCGATCATCAGATATATAAAGAATGAAGAGGAACCAGATGACAAAAATGTAGCCGAGCGCATCGCCAGACAGTCAGCCCACTACACACTCATTGGGGAGGCATTATACAGACGGGGCGCGTCAGGCGTCCTCATGAAGTGCATTCTCTCATCTACTAGGAAGCGACTTCTAGATGAGGTCCACGCTGGGCAATGTGGAATACACGCAGCATCCAAGACGCTAGTCGGGAAGGTCTTCAGGTCAGGATTCTATTGGCCAACCGCGAAAAGCGATGCAGCCGAGTTAGTGCAGAGGTGCGAAGCTTGCCAGTACTTGTCAAAGTAGCAACATCTACAAGCACAGCAGCTGCAGACCATACCAGTAACATGGCCGTTCACATGCTGGGGACTGGATATGATTGGACCTTTCAAGAAAGCTCAAGGAGGATACACTCATGTACTGGTAGCAATCGACAAATTCACCAAATGGATAGAATTCAAACCCATTGCTTCTTTAACTTCAGCAAAGGCCGTGGAATTCATACAAGACATAATATTCAGGTTCAGAATACCAAATAGTATCATAACTGACTTAGGATCCAACTTCACAAGTTCAGAGTTCTTCGACTTCTGCGAGCAAAAGAGCATTCAGATCAAGTATGCTTCGGTAGCGCACCCGAGAGCCAACGGGCAGGTCGAACGAGCTAACGGGATGATATTAGAGGCACTCAGGAAAAGGGTCTTCGATAAGAATGAAAAGTTCGCAGGAAAGTGGATAAGGGAGTTGCCCTACGTCGTTTGGAGCCTAAGAACCCAACCTAGCCGAGCTCTACATGGAAACACTCCTTTCTTCATGGTCTATGGGTCAGAGGCAGTACTGCCTGCTGATCTCAAGTTTGGGGCGCCAAGGTTGATCTTTGAAAGTATAGCGGAGGCCGAAGCACCAGGCTGGAAGATGTCGATGTACTCGAAGAAGAGCGGCTGAACGCAGTAATTCAATCGGCACGGTACCAACAGACTCTGAGACGCTATCACAACAAGGCCGTGCGACAATGATCCTTTTTAATAGGAGATCTCGTCCTCCGCCGAATTCTAACGGGGGAGGGACGACACTAGTTATCGCCCTTATGGGAAGGACCGTTCATACTAACAGAGGTCACTCGGCCGGGATCATATCGTCTCACTCAATTGGACGGCACAGAAATTGGGAATTCCTGGAATATAGAACACCTCAGGAAGTTTTATCCTTAGCTATATTTCAAAAGCTATCAGGACAACGATGTACTCTGTAAAATGGGAGATGTGTCATCAATAAAGAAGGCTTCAAAGATACTCAATTTGTTCATGATTGACTAGCATTCTTACTTAACTTGGGGTGACCACTATGCCCTGCTAACGGAGCAATCAGCTTAAGTCGGCAAAGACTTAAGACGGTGCAACATGCTCACGCTTACTTAACTCGGGGTGACCACTATGCCCTGCCAACAGAGCAATCGGCTTAAGTCGGCAAAGACTTAAGACGGTGCAACATGCTCACGCTTACTTAACTCGGGGTGACCACTATGCCCTGCTAACGGAGCAATCGGCTTAAGTCGGCAAAGACTTAAGACGGTGCAACATGCTCACGCTTACTTAACTCGGGGTGACCACTATGCCCTGCTAACGGAGCAATCGGCTTAAGTCGGCAAAGACTTAAGACGGTGCAACATGCTCATGCTTACTTAACTCGGGGTGACCACTATGCCCTGCTAACGGAGCAATCGGCTTAAGTCGGCAACGACTTAAGACGGTGCAACATGCTCACGCTTACCTAACTCGGGGTGACCACTATGCCCCGCTAACGGAGCAATCGGCTTAAGTCGGCAACGACTTAAGGCGGTGCAACATGCTCGCGCTTACTTAGCACAGGGTGACCACTACACCCTACTAACAAAAGCAATCGATTTAAGTCAGTAACGGCTTAAGGCGATCTCGCATGTTTAGGATTACTCATATAGGGGTGACTTCTATACCCCGTAAACAAGTCTCAAGGCCATCACTCAGTATTTTACTACTGCAAATTTATGTATTGTTGAATTCTAAAACAATAGAAGAGTAGCAATATCATTCAAATGCTGAACCACTAGTACAAAAAGGCTCAAAGCCTGCGGGGACGATATATTTTTACAGGCGGATTCGGTTATCCACCGACTGTGTTATTTCTAGTGGCGGTTCCTTAAGAAAACCGCCACTAGAAATCGTATTTCTACTGGCGGTTCCTTAAGAAAACCGCTAGTAGAAATCCATGATTTGTAGTGGCGGTTTTCTTAAGGAACCGCCACTAGAAATCATTTTTATCCTTAATTTTTCGAGTTTTTCAAACGGCCTCGTATGACAAAACCACCAAAATAAAAGTTGTAGATCTCTAAAAGTTATGAAACTTTGTAGTTGACAACTTTTTTATTTGAACTCATTTCGGTTCTCAAAAATTGAATCTAAGTATGTCAAATTTAAAATTCAAATTTTGCAAACTACCTCGGATGAAAAAAGTGTCAAAATAAAAGTTGTAGAACTTCAAAAGTTATTTATCTTTGTAGTTGACAACTTTTTTATTTGAATTTGTTTAGTGTCTCAAATAAGCAATTTACACTCAAATGGTTGTAATATGTGGAGAAAACAACTACAAACTAGACACAAGACATGTCATAGACGGAGTGGTAGGGGAGGGTACGCGCGAGGGTGAGGTCGACGGTTCGAATACTAACAACCGCGTAGCGCGCGAATTTTGCGCGAAAAATGCCGTGACTTGCGACTTCGACGGAGACGGGTGGGGTGGGGTGGGCCCCCCCTAATAAAAATAAATTTTTTAACTATTTTTAAAATATGTTTTATGTTTCCTGGAAACGATTTGCACTGGCGGTTTTATTACGTCGACCGCCAGTGAAAATCGATTTTCACTGGCGGTTTTATCACGCCGACCGCCAGTGAAAATCGATTTTCACTGGCGGTCCTCAGTTACCCGCCTGTAAAAATGATGATTTCTACTGGCCCCTAGCACTGGCGGTTACGAAAAACGCCACTATAAATAGGTTTACAACCGCCACTATAGAACTTCTCTGTACTAGTGAACTGATGTCCTCTAGCAAATATCCGACCATGCTAACCGCGCGATCAAAGCACACAAAATATTTCTCTATTTTGCAATATCTTTCTCAGGAGCAACCGACGAAGACGGGCGACTTGAGGAATCAGGAGCAGCATTCACATCAGCCCTTATGTCTTCAGGAACAACCACGCCGGGTCTCCTCATCAAGATCCGCCCCGCGTGAATGGCTTTATCCATAGCCCTGTCGCGCTGGGCCCTTAGAGTAAAGGAAGTTTCTTCAGCAACTTTGATGGCCAGCTGAGCGGTCTCCAGCTCCTAGGCGATGGACTTCTGGGAAGCACGCAGTTCCCTAATAGCAGCATCCTTAGCCGATATCAACTGTCTGAGACGGATCACGTCGTCCGTGGATTCCTGCAGCCTACAGCGAAGATTATCTAACTCCTCCATGGTGAAATGATGACTCCTTTCCAGAAGGGTCAACGAGTTGCTAGAGTCGCGATACAGTCTGTCAAGATTGTCGTGAGACGCAGCGAGGACACGTTTTTCTTCCTGCAAACAAGAATCAACTCCTTCAAACATCAAGCAAGCAATAGGAACACAACAATGCAAGGCACAGTTTCATAAGTCACCTTTTCAGAATCAAGCTGAGCGCGAAGGGAAGAGCTCAGTGCATTGGCGTCATCTAGGGCAGCGGAGACCTAGGCTAGTTCAGTCTAGCTTTGAGAATACTTTTCTTCAAAATCAGAGCACCGCTGGACCAATTCAGCCTGATCTCGAGAATGTTTTTCTTCAAGAGAGGAAATTTGCCGGGTCATATCTAGCAGGAGACAATCAAACAAAAAGGGTCAGAATGTAAGGCAGTTCAATAAGGCAGACGAAAGGAATCAAAAGAGCACTAACTAGCATTCGCCGCTTCCAAGACAGAGACACGCTGTTGAAGTAACACCGGATTCCAACGTGCAAGAGACAAAGCTCCTTCTGGAATAGAAACACCCTGCAACCTCAGCTGGCTAGCCATCCCGTCCACCAAAGCCTGATAAGGAGAATAGATGAGTGTAATGATAGCAGTTCATACGGTGCAAAAGTCAGGACAGAATATATCACAGTACCTGGAGATTGGAGAAGAACGAAGGGACTCCCAAATCGTGAGAGATCAATTGATGACCGGGCGTAAGGTCACCACCCGAAGCAGCTTGCAACAAACCAGCAGGAACCAACTCAGTGCCATCAACAGAGCTCAAAACTTGGCCAGCAGGGACGCTGCCCTCTAAAGCGACTCCCTGGTCCAAAGCTTGGGCTACCACCATGCAGCCGGAGTGCGGAGGCGATCCCGCATGAACGTCCATGGAAGTACAAGAGGGAGACCCCGCTCGGACACCCTCGGGGGCTAGGTCATAGTTTGCGCTACCCACGTGAGCCGGATCATCTCCGGTAGTACCCTCGGGGGCTGGGCAGTAGCTTGCACTTCCCACCAGAGCCGAGTCACCCTCGACAACACCCTCGGGGGCTGGGTATTCTCTACAGTAGCCACCTCTAAGGCTAAAGGCCCCTCAGTTACTTCCATGGGACCGAGATGATCCAAGTCAGTCTCCTGACCCTCAAGACCGTGCTCTAAGGTCGATGAGGCGCGGGATGACCTCAACCCAGCATCGAGCATATCAGCACAAACCTCCATCACACCATCATCCGCTGGCTCTGATAAAAGGTCCTCTGGAACCATATCCTCTAGAGTCTGATCAAAGTTTGCCAGAGATAACTCCTGTAGACCAACGAGAGCTGACAGAGCAGGAGAAGGAACCCCACTACTTTCCCCACTGATAATATACTGCCGACTGTTCTTCCGAGTCAGAGGGACCTCATCTTCTTCCTCCCTGTCGTTTTCATCAGCAACATAGGCAACACACCCATTGGGATCAGCATCGGATGGAGCACCCCCATTGGGATCAGCAGCAGATGGAGCACCCCCATTGGGGTCAGCGTCAGTAAATTCAGGCACATGCACTTCTTCAGCAGCAGGAACCGAAGTACCAACGTCCCGATCCAAACTAGATACTCGCCGGAGGTGTCTCTTTTTCTTTTTCTGCTCATCAGCAGAAGGATCAAGTTGATTGGCTTGGCAAGGACGTCTCGGGCGAGCACTGGCAGGCTTCTGAATATCTAAGGTTGTACCAGCTTCTGGGAGAGGCGCCACCACCAATGTCCCGGCAGGAGCAGCGTCAGGAGAGTCCTCAGCCAGCAAATCAAGCATAGCACTTATTTCGGCGTCACTAGGATCCAAAGGCACCTCAAAGTGGACTTGCCGTTCATCATCAGGAATTTCCCCGAGCGAGGCAACCAAAGTGTTAACTTCTTCGGCAGAGGGTCGCATTCTAAGGCCCAAACCGCCATCAGCGATAGGTGGATTCGACACAAAAAGAGTGAAGGCCTTGCGAGGAGGCAGGTTCCATGCTGAGTATGCCACTGGGGCACCAATATTTGATACCTTGCCTCTAAGAATCATCTCAAGTCGGTTCACCAAGTCTACAGAGGAAATTTTTCTGTTGGTAACCCGAGTTGAGTCAGCTAGACCTCGGTATAGATAAGCCGGGTATGCCCTGTCCTTCAACGGTTGAATGTTCTTAAAGACAAAATCGGCAACCACGGCCTCTGCAGTCAGACCCCTCTCTTTCAGCAGTCCAACTTCAGCTAGCAAAGCCCCTGCCTTAGCCACCTCCTGATCCGTGGGAGACTCGGTCCAACTCGGAGTGCGAACATCCGGCTGTCTCCCCGACCGTGGGGGGAGAGAGTTTCCATGGTTCTCAACAATAAACCATTCCAAGCGCCATCCCTTAATACTGTCCTTGAGAGGGATTTCAAGATATTCAGTCTTCCTCCCATGACGCATCTCCAAACTAGCACCTCCAACCAGCTGATGCTGCCCCCCGACCATCCCAGGGCGACAGTGATACAAATACTTTCACAACCCAAAATGTGGCAGCACACCAAGAAAAGCTTCGCACAAATGAACGTAAATGGAAATTTGCAGAATAGAATTGGGATTCAGGTGGGTCAAGTTAAGGCCATAAAAATCAAGGAGGTCGCGGAAAAAAGGAGAAATGGGGAGAGCGAGACCGCGGAGAAGAAAAGGAACGTAAATCACGGATTCATGGGTATCCTCTGTCGGAACAGTGACCCCGTGGCAAATCTGCCAAGAACAGAGCTCCCTCGGGGGAAGAACCCCGATGGACACGAGGTGGAGGAGGTCAGGCTCGGAGACAACAGACATATGGTTACCTGTGAAAGGCAACTGGCTGTTGGGGTCGATGGGGGGAATCACTGCAGCGGATGAACTCGAGGCCTTTCTCTTGGGCGCCATCTCAACTCTACTGGCGAACAGAGCGAGAATCGAATTGCAGAGAGGATCTAGAGGCAGGAAAGCAAGAACTAGGGCACGGAAAGCAGAGGCAGCTGAAAGCGCAGTATATGCGGGATATTCCCGAGTCAGATACCGTCTCCAAAAGCGCCCAGTCAGCACCCGGCAGTTACTTCTAAAACACCGGCGTGCCACGTCGGCATCCGGCAGCCACTTCTAAAACCCCGGTGTGCCACATCATCACTCGACTATTATCCTCAAAGTGGCCGACACGGCCCGTTTTAACTCGGCTGTCATTTCTAAGACGCTGACGTTATCACCAGTCGCTCGACATTTGTCTCTAAAGCACCGACGATATCTTCAGTCGCTCGGCGGTTACCTCTAAAGCGCTGACGATGTCTTCAATCGCTCGGCAGCTATCTCTAAAGCGCCGATGATGTCTTCAGTCGCTCGGCAGCTATCTCTAAAGCGCCGACGATGTCGTCAGTCGCTCGGCGGTTACCTCTAAAGCGCCGATGATGTCTTCAGTCGCTCGGCAGCTATCTCTAAAGCGCCGACGATGTCTTCAGTCGCTCGGCAGCTATCTCTAAAAGTGCCAACGATGTCCTCAGTCGCTCGGCGGTTATCTCTAAAAAACGCTGGCGTTGTCACAGGTCACTCGGCTGTTGCATCTAAGAGCGCCGACGTGGTCAACAGATATTCCGACGCTGACATGATTTCATCATCACTCGAACTCTATTTCAAATGCGTAAATATCGACAATAATAGCTCGGCCATCACCCCTGAAGCGGTGATATGATGCCCGAGTTATTCAGTTACTATTCCGAATGAATCAACTCCACAAATGAGAGATCGACTTACTACGAAGCAATGTAATTGGTACAGGAGGAGATAAAGTCATTCTTCATTAAGGGAAGTAACAGTACTTACAAATCAACTCATTATGAGTTGATACTTCCCTACTACTACTACAACTACTACTACTACTACGCTACACTATACTACTCTACATTACTAATACTACTACATTATTTCACTATACTACTTCTAATCTATACTAATATCTAAAGACCAGTGGCATCTAGCCACTGGCCTTGTTGCCGCCCCTGCTGCTGCCGTTGCCGCCCCTGCTGCTGCCGCCGTTGCCGCCCCTGTCGCCGCCGTTGCCGCCCCTGCCACCGCCGTCACCATCGTCGCCACCATCACCTCCGTCGTCGTCGTCGTCATCGTCGTCGCCTTCGCCATCGCCGCCACCGTCCTTCTCGGACGAGTCCTCGTCCGAGGAGTACTCCGACTCATCCGAGCCCGTGAGCCCGGAGCGCTAGACGACCCGGATGTAAGTCCAGACCTCCGCGGCGATCCCCTGAGAGTCGTCCGAGTCATCGGACGACGCTGGGGGAGGGACGGGAGCTGGAGACCCCTCGGACTCAGAGGAGAACTCCTCCTCTGAGTATTTCGAGTCGCCAAAGTCCTTAGACAGAGAAGTCGGCTCGCGCTTGCGTTTGTTATTCTTGCCCATGGTGGAAATGCAAGGAGAGGAAGAAAGCAAGCAGTGGAGAACAACAAGAGATGTGAAAAAACCAGAGAGGCAAAGGCACTATTTATAGAAGAAGAAGGCAACCGCTCACCTCCAACCACGGTCACTGAACAGTCGCGAAGCATTCAATACACACTTCAACCCGTCTGAAGACGCGCGGCTGACGCCGTTTCACGCAATGCAACACCCATTGGGACTCTAGTCAACCGCGCAGAAGATATGATTACACCCGCCGTCACATCACATTACTACTCAGAAGCAGCCGGCTAAAACACTCAGCGTACCAAGCCGTCCCTTACCCACACCCATTGGGGGGGGACGCCCAGGAATTATCAGTATATTTTTCAAAACCGTCACATTCGTGCAGGGCATGCAATGAATACCTCAAGACAAAAATGAGATATCAGTAAGGATCAAAGGAAAGCCAAATATAGCCGGTGAAGTACAAAATATGACCGACAGAAGCGACGTGAAGACTAGCCAGGGAACGTCCATCAAATGTCCAATCAGTCACAGAGCAAATAAATTGCACCACCTAGCGAGATATGGGCGTATCACGAACTCAGCTGCAAAAGACAAAATACATGCTGACCTCTAAAGCATAATATTGATGACATAATGCCGACCTCTAAGGCATTCGGAAAAAGAAAGGATTATTCTCAGCAGAAGGACACGAAATGAAGACCTTCGAGAGGATTATTTTCAAAAATCCACTCAAAGCTCGGGGGCTACACCCATTGGGTGCACCTTCGGTGCACCCCATGAATCACCATTTCAAGCCAAGATAGTGCCGACTTCTAAGGCATAAGACAAGATTAATGACAAGGCTGGCCCTCAACCAAAGTACAGGAGGAAAATAAAATAATTTCTGATGAAGACCTTCGAGTAGATTATCTTCCAAAATCTACTCGAAGCTCGGGGGCTACACCCATTGGGTGCACCTCCAGTGCACCCAATGAAGTTCAGGATCCTACAATATGAAATGCCGACCTCTAAGGCACAAGCATGAAACAAAGCTCCAGTTTACGAGTGATCACAGCAGAAGGAGACAGTAAGAAATCGTCTTTCTCCAAATTACCTGCAAGCTGGGCTTAGGATCTTTGGGCTGATTACCTCAAAATCAACCCAAAGATCGGGGGCTTGTGGGGGACAGATATCCCCCGAGTCCACTGGAAGGGTAAAAGACCTCACGAAAGGCCCAAGGGCCCAATAAATCGTAAGGTCATTCCTTCATGGGCCTGGGGAGGGACAATCAGTAAAGCAGATCGATGTAAGGCCGGATCGGTGCAAGCCCGGACGGCCCCACAGCGTTGAGCAAGAAACCACAACAGAAGATCCGACTTTCCCGCGCTAGAGCCCCATGCAACGGAACCAGGCAAGGATAGGTCGGTAGAATCATAAGAAGATAGACTCAAATAGTTCACTATCTTTTAGGTGCACGTTGTTATCATATCCACATGTATATCCCCACGGTCGAATATATAAGGCCCGGGGGGCACCCCTTCAGAACGATCGATCTCACTACTCAGCCATCCACCTCAACTCTCCACGTTCTCGCTTTAGAGAACTACCTTGTAACCCATTACACGAAGCATCCTCACCAGGACGTAGGGTGTTACGCATCTCTAAGCGGCCCGAACCTGTAAACACTGTCCATTGTCCCTCATGCATCTGGCACGAACCATTTTGCTACAGTTGGCGACACCGTCCTACTCCTAAAAACACCTCGAGGGGCAACCCCGGGTGTGCGGTCGGACCCAAAACACCGACAATACCCCTGAGTGGTGACACCTTCAAATAGACATAGTCACCCTCCTTAAACTCTAGCAGCCTTCTCCGGGTATCAGCATAGCTTTTCTGTCTTGACTGCGCAGTTCTCAAATTCTCCCTTATTTGATGGACTTGTTCTTCTGCTTCTTGTATAATCTCAGGCCCAAACAACTGCCTTTCACCAGTTTGATCCCAATATAGTGGAGTTCTGCACTTCCTGCCATACAAAGCCTCAAACGGGGACATCTTCAAACTGGCCTGGTAGCTATTATTGTAAGAGAACTTCGCATAGGGCAAACTCTTATCCCAACTTCCACCATGTTTAAGAGAACAAGCTCTTAACATATCCTCTAGCTCTTGGTTGGTCCTCTCAGTCTGCCCATCAGTCTGTGGATGGTAAGCCGAACTAAAATTCAATCTTGTATCCAAGGACTCGTGCAACTTCTTCCAATACCGAGAAGTGAACTGTGATCCCTGGTCTGACACAATTTTCTTTGGCACACCATGTAGGCATACAATCTGTGCCATGTACAACTCTGCTAACTTGGCTCCTGAATATGTGGTCTTCACTGGAATAAAGTGGGCTACTTTAGTTAGCCTGTCCACAATCACCCATATAGAATCATACCCAGCAGATGTGCGGGGTAATCCAACAATGAAGTCCATGCCAATCTCTTCCCATTTCCACTCAGGTATCATAAGCGGGTGTAGTAAACCAGTAGGTCTTTGATGTTCCGCTTTCACCCTCTAGCAAACATCACAAAGAGCAACATGTGAAGCAACATCCTTCTTTAGTCCATACCACCAATACTTTTGCTTCAAGTCCTGGTACATCTTAGTACTACTAGGGTGGATAGAATAAACTGAGTCATGTGCATCCTTCAGTATGGTTTCACGAAGACTATCGATATCGGCAACACAGATCCGATTCTTAAACCATATCGTGCCTTGCTCATCCTCCGTGAAATCTGGGCCTCTACCTTCTGTTATCAGATCCTTGATCTCCTGAATTTTGGCGTCACCGATCCGACCTTTTCGTATTTCTTGCTCTAAGGTAGGTTCCAATTCAATGGTAACTCCTTTCGTATGTGTAACAATTCCCAGGTTGAGCCTCTCAAAATCTTTTGCTAATTCATCGGGTAGCTGGACAACAATAGCGGAATGAACGTGCTCCTTCCGACTCAAGGCATCTGCAACCAAATTTGCCTTGCCTGGGTGATAGTGAATCTCCAAATCATAATCCTTAATAAGCTCCAACCAACGGCGTTGCCTAAGATTGAGATCCTTCTGAGTGAATATGTAGTTCAAACTCTTATGATCCATGTATACTTGGCACTTAGTTCCCATAATGTAGTGTCTCCAAATCTTAAGTGCATGCACAACGACTGCCAGTTCTAAGTCATGAGTGGGGTAGTTCAATTCGTGTTTCCGCAGCTGGCGAGATGCATAGGCAATCACATGTCCTTCTTGCATGAGCACACATCCCAATCCTTGGCCACATGCATCACAATAAATGTCAAATCCCTTCTATAGATCTGGCAACACTGGTGGTGACATCAATCTCTTCTTCAATTGATCAAAGCTGTCTTGGCATTTCTCATCCCACTTGAACTCTCTTCCCTTCTCTAGAAGTGAGGTCATAGGCTTAGCGATCTTAGAAAATCCTTTAATAAATCTCTGATAATATCCTGCAAGTCCCAAGAAACTCCGAATCTCAGTGACGGTAGTGGGCACGCTCCATTCCATTATCTCCTACACTTTAGCAGGATCCACTGCTATTCCTCCATTAGAAATAATATGTCCAAGGAATGGCACCTTGTCAATCCAAAACTCGCACTTGCTAAACTTGGCGTAGAGTTGATTATCTCGTAGCTTCTGTAGCACCAACCTTAGATGTTCTTCATGATCACTTTCACTCTTAGAATAGATAAGAATATCGTCAATGAACACCACGACGAATCTATCTAAATACTCCATAAACACCTTATTCATCAAATTCATAAAATAAGCTAGTGCATTGGTTAATCCAAACGACATAACAGTGAACTCATATAATCCATATCGGGTTGAGAAAGCCATTTTAGGAATATCCGATGGTCTAATCTTCATTTGATGGTATCCCGATCGGAGATCAATCTTCGAGAATACCCCAGCACCTCTCATTTGATCAAATAAATCCTCAATACAAGGTAATGGATACTTGTTCTTCACAGTAACATCATTAAGTGATCTATAATCCACACACATCCGTTGTGATCCATCCTTCTTCTGCACAACAGTACCAGTGCTCCCCAAGGTGAGGAACTCAGAAGAATGTACCCTGCCTCCTGTAACTCAGTTAACTGCTTCTTAAGTTCCTTTAATTCTTCTACAAACATCATGTATGGTCGCTTAGAAATAGGAGCAGTCCCAGGTAAGAGATCAATGACAAACTCAACTTCCCTATCTGGTAGCATCCCTGGTAGCTCCTCTGGAAAGACATCCGGAAAATCTCTAATCACATGGATATTGTCACCAACAAACTCCTCAGGTATAAAGTATATAACCCATTTGGAAGAGGTGGTTACTGCAATTTGAACTTGAAACGTTTCTCCTTTAGGGCTAGTGAGTTCTATAGTACCCCTACCACATGCTATAATGGCCTTTGCCTTCCTTAACCATGACACACCAAGGATCAGATCAATACTGCTGGCCTCTAATATTATAGCAGTAGCTCCAATTTCTCTTCCCATAATTGTTAATGTCAATCTACGTGTCATTTGATTTGCCTCCATAGGCCCTTTAGGTGTGATTACTATCATTGGTTTTCTCATATTTAGCAGTGGTATCTCATTTGTGTTGGCATATCGTGCAGACATGAATGAATGTGTAGCACCAGAATCAAATAATATTGTTGCAGGAATTGCATTAATGTAAAACATACCAAGTACGATGTCAGCACCATCAGGAGTAGCATCAACGCTGACTTGATTAACCCTGGCTATAGAATATCCCTTGCCAGGGGTCTGTTGCTTGTTCTTAGCTGGTGTACCAGAATTCCCCATCGAATAAGCATTAGCATAGTGCCCAATCTGACTGCACTTGAAGCATGTAGGGCCGGTCTTTTGTCCTGCAGACCTCGTTGGGGTGCCAGTGGGAGTAGCCTAACGAGTAGGAGGTGTCCGTGGAGACCCCTGTGGAGCATACTGAGCTGGGCGTGGTCCTCCTCCTCCTGGACGAGTAGGTGTACCCTGTGGTGAAACGTAGCGAGGACGAACACTGGTGCTACCCTGTCCCTGTGAGATAGCCTTCCTCTTCAAGTCTCCTAGTTGAACACGCTTGTGTTCAATGGCAAGAGCCTTATCCAGTAGCCTCTGAAATGATGGAAATGTGTGTGCAACCAGTGCATACTGTAGGGGTCCATTAAGTCCTTCAATAAAGTGCTCCTGCTTTCTCTCATCCTCAGCAACTTCCTCTGGAGCATATCTAGAGAGCTGAATGAACTTATCTCGGTACTCGCTGACAGACATGTTGCCTTGCTTTAATGATAGAAACTCCTTCTTCTTGATCTTCATCAATCCAGCTGGAATGTGGTAGTTTCTGAACTGTATACTGAATTTTTCCCAAGTAATAGTATCGGCAGCATCATGGGCAGCAACATAAGAATCCCACCAGTCAGCAGCAGGACCTGTCAGACGACCAGAGGCATACAGAACTTTCTCCCGGTCTGAGCATTGGGCGATGTTGAGCATCTTCTCAATCGACTTCAACCAATCATCTGCATCAAGTGGATCTGGCGAAGGTCGGTGGCTTATGGCTCATAAATTCCCAGTGCTTATCACAAGGTGGAACTGGTGGTGGTGGTGGTGGAGGAAATGGTACTTGTTGCTGTTGCTACTGTTGCTGTTGTTGTTGAAATTGCTGTTGCAGCTGCTTGTCGGTGTTTCAAAACCCGGGGGGTCCCTGGACCGACGAGTGAATCGTCGCCGCGTGCCCCAGCCCAGATGGGTCGACGCGAGGTGGAACGCGAAGGGGGGAGAAGAGCAGCCGGAGGGAGACAAGCGTGGGAGGTGGAACCCGCGGCCTTCGTGTTAGCCCCGCGCCCAGGTTGGGTGCGCTTGCAGTAGGGGGTTACAAGCGTCCACGCGGGAGGGAGCGAGCGGCCTTGCGCGAGCGCCGTCCCATCCTTCCCCACGCGGCCAACCCTCTGTAAGAGGGCCTGGTCCTCCCTTTTATAGGCGTAAGGAGAGGATCCAGGTGTACAATGGGGGTGTAGCAGTGTGCTAACGTGTCTAGCGGTGGAGAGCTAGCGCCCTAAGTACATGCCATCGTGGTAGCCGGAGAGGTCTTGGCACCTAGTTCGCGTGGTGTCGTGGCCATCGGAGGAGCGCTGGAGCCTGGTGGAAGGACATCTGTCGGGGCTGTCGCGTCCTTGCGGACGTCCTCTTGCTTCCGTAAGGAGGCTGAGAGCCGCCGTCATCACAGGGCATGCTGGGCACCATCATTACTCGTATGGTGGAGCGAGCCAGATGGGACGCCGGTCTTGTTCCCCGTAGCCTGAGTCAGCTCGGGGTAGGGTAATGATGGCGCTTCCTGTTGACGTGGTCGGTCCGCGCCCTAGGTTGGGCGAGGTGGAGGCTCCTCCGAGGTCGAGGTCGAGTCTGTCTTCCAAGGTCGAGGTCGAGTCCGAGCCCCCGGGTCAGACGAGGCGGAGACTGTCGGCTGGGGCCAGGGCGGAGTCCGAGCCCTGGGGTCGGGCGGAGTTCGTCGTCTTCCGGGGCTGAGCCCGAGTCCGAGCCTTGGGGTCGGGCGAAGCGGAGTTCGTCGTCTTCCGGGGCTGAGCCCGTGTCCGAGCCCTGGGGTCGGGCGAAGCGGAGTTCGTCTTCTTCCGGGGCTGAGCCCGTGTCCGAGTCCTGGGGTCGGGCAAGGCGGAGTTTCCTATGACGCCTGAGGCCGGACTTAGCCGCTGTCAGCCTCACTCTGTCGAGTGGCGCAGCAGTCTGGGCGGCGCAGGCGGTGCTGTCCTCTTGTCAGACCGGTCAGTGGAGCGGCGAAGTGACTGCGGTCACTTCGGCTCTGTCGACTGGAGGGCGCGCGTCAGGATAAAGGTGTCAGGCCACCTTTGCATTGAATGCCCCTGCGGTTTGGTCGGTTGGCGTGGCAATATGGCCAAGGTTGCTTCTTGGGGAAGACTGGGCCTCGGGCGAGCCGAAGGTGTGTTCGTTGCCGGAGGGGGTCCTCGGGCGAGACGTAGATCCTCCGGGGTCGGCTGCCCTTGCCCGAGGCTGGGCTCGGGCGAGGCGTGATCACGTCCCTCGAATGGACCGATCCTTGACTCAATCGCACCCATCAGGCCTTTGCAGCTTTGTGCTGATGGGGGTTACCAGCTGAGATTTAGGAGCCATGAGGGTACCCCTAATTATGGTCCCCGATAGTAGCCCCCGAGCCACGAAGGGAGTGTTAATACTCGCTTGGAGGCTTTTGCCGCACTTTTTTGCAAGGGGACCATCCTTTTTGGTTGCATTTTGTTCCGGTGGGTGCGCGCGAGCGCACCCGCCGGGTGTAGCCCCTGAGGCCTCGGAGGAGTAGTTTGACTCCTTCGAGGTCTTAGTGCATTTCGCAACACTTCGGCTGGCCTGGTTGTTCCCTCATGCGAGCTGGCCGTAGCCCGGGTGCACGGTCGGGTCCCAAGTTCTCGGGCTGGTATGTTGACGCTGTCAACGGGTTGGCCGGAGCCGGGTTTGCGAGAGCAGCCCCCGAGCCTCTACACAGGGCTAGAGGACGGTCAAGGACAGACTCGTCTTTTTTACATACGCCCCTGCGTCGCCTTTCCACAAGGAGGAGGGGGGGGGGGGGAAAGCGCCATGTTGCCCTCGGAGGGCGCTGAACATGATGTCTCCGGTGAGCTGCTGGCGGGTAATCCGAGCGGACGCCCGTGCCCCATTTGCTAGGGGTCGGCTAGAGGCCCGGAGGCGCGCTCCAAAAGTACCTGCGGGTGATCTGCCGGACCCGGTCCCCTTTGACAGGGTCCGAGGGCTCGATGCCTCCCTCTGATGCGATTCCGTTACAAGATCGCTCCCGCTGGTCTCGGAAATGTCCTAGGGTACCTCGGGAGCATAGTCCGAGCCTTGGTTATGTATCGAACGTACCCAGGGTCATCCCTTGCTCTGTGTCTGAGGCGACTGTGAACCCTTCGAGGGCCAGCCTACGAACCCCTGATCAGTAGTGGGCGCAGAGCCCGAGTGGCCTGAGGCGGCCGTTGAACCCTTCCGAGGGGCCGGCCATCGAACCTCTGACCAGTAGTGGGCGCAGAACCTAGGTGCTCTGAGGCGGCCGTTGAACCCCTCCGAGGGGCCAGCCTTTGAACCTCTGATCAGTAGGGAGGCTCGGGGCCTGTTTCCTTCACGGAGAAGGATCCTTTTTGGGGTATCCCCCTTTCCCGGTCCTTGTTGTAAGAGAGAGAAAGAGGAAAAGGAAAAGGATACGAAATCGAATGATGTGGCGTACCTTTTTCGACGCGGTCATTATGGCGAAGGCGAAGCGTCGCTTGCTTCTCCCGCCTGAGGCGCCGCCTATCCCGCCGCAGAGTTAATGCGACGGGGCGAGTGGTTCGCAAGGCGACCGTTGCGCGTGCGCGAGCCATTCGAGGAACGAATCACGGGCGCGCCGTCTTCACGCCGTGAGAGAGGGTTCCCTCGCTGCCCCTGGATGGGACTTAAGCTTGGCTAACGACGTGACCGCTGCTCCTGCCCGCCTGCCACCGCCATTACTGCCGGCCCATCTTTGGCCGCATTGACCATCGCGCCTTGCTGGCACTGCTGGGTCACACGCAGGGTTGCCTCGAGTCGCGGTATTGGCTCCGCAGTCGAGGAGGCACGGTAGTGGCGCGAGTGGTGATGCAGTTGCTCACACGTAGCAATCGGTGCGCCGGTTGCATGGCATGTGGGCCTGGGCCTCCATGCTGGGTGCGTTGGAAGTCGAAGGGGCGCGTCCACCTCACGCGGTTGCATGTCGCCTGCATGGCTGTCCGCCCTTCACCCACTGGTCTGAGCGAAAGTGGAGGAATGCTTGTAACCGCCGAGCGGTTGCATGCACCGCGCGTGGCGGTTTGGCTTCTTCTGCCCTGGACCGGCTTGCATGACACGTGGGGCCCAGCCCCCGCGCCGTAGGGGGAGGACCTTGGAGTGTGTTGGAGAAGACTCAGCCCACGACGGCTGGGGACGCAAGTAGGGAGAGTCGCCCTTAAAAGGAGGGCGACCCCCTTGAAAGACAACCATGTCTTCGCGCTCCCTTATGCGCCGTGTCTTTCCACCTTCCGAGCCCCCGGATGGGGGACGCCCGCAATCCTTCCGTCTTGTTGTCAGAGGAACGCAACTTCGTGGAAGTTGGTACCTTTCAGCCATTGTTCGGCTTCAAGGATTTTCATCACGCAGCCCGGCCGCATTCCCTCACCGGTGGTCACCCAAGACGGTGACCTCCAGTTTGATGGCGGGGAGAAGCGAACCGGGCTGCGGCCTCCGCCCCGCCCTCAGCTTCAAGGATCTTCATCATCCTTGCTGGGGCGGAGGGCGGGCTGAGCCGGAGCTCTACCTCCCGCGCGGGTTCGTGGGTCAGCCTCCCCTTCAGCATCCAAGGGAGAGGGCGCTCACTGGCCCTGCGAGCGGGGCGGACTTCGACAACGAGGGGCTGGTCGACGGCGGGTGTCGCCAGCTCCAGCACGTTGGGCTCACCGGCTTGGCTCCCGGTGCCCCCTCCCGCCACAAGGGCGGTTGTCGTGCCGTGCGCATGGGCGGACCGCCCAAGACATCGCGCGTCGCTAGAGCGGCGTTCGTGTTCTGGGGCTGTCCTGCCTTTGCAATGGTACGGGGCCTCCGCGCGGAGGTCGGTGCTCCGCTCGTCCGGGAGGACCCGAGTGGGGATCTGCCGATGGGCTGACGCTCCGGTCGTCGGTGCCGAGGTGGATGTGGCTCGAGAAGTCCCCGTCGCCGACGAGATCACTGCCATTATCCGCGCTCCGAGCCTCCGGCTCTTTGTACTTGTCCTCGCCCCTCGAGCGTCGGCGTGGGCGAGGGTAAGGTTGCAGCGGCGTCCGCCCTGAGGCCATTGCTGCTGCCGTGGGGACAGAACCGGAGTTCCGTTTGTATTGGCACCTTGAATGCCGGTGTTTTGTTCATTGTGGCTGTCGAGGCCTGAACATGTATGTACTTTTCGGCACAGAGCCATGTTTTTCCTTCATTTTGAGCACTAAGACTCGCCTGTCGAATGTCTGAACCGATTCACCGAGCGTGAGTCGCCTCGTGCAAAGGTGACGAGTGAGGTATCCGTATCCCAGAGGCGTAGGAGTCCCTCGGCTCGGTCGGCCTTGCTGTCCGAGGCTTCTCTTGCTCAGTTAAAAGAACCCCTCGGCCGCCCTTCGATGAGCCGAAGCCGAAGGTAGCGGTGTCAGCACAGACGAAGGCAGAGTTGGCTCGAAAAGAAGACTTGTTCGGCCGGAGCCTGGCCGGGTCGTCCACTGGCGGAACCGACGCCGGAGTTGAGCTGCCGAGGCCACAAGCCGGGCTGATGTCTTCGGGGGACAGCTGGCCAAGGCCTCGGGGTGGCCGGCCGAGCCGTCTGCTTGAGCCGGATTCTTGGAGAAGACCCTGGCGGCGATGGCCCGGGTGTGGTGCTGATGTCGTCCTTCAGAGTGGGGATCCTCCGACCGCGTCGCCGTCCGAGGCTGGGTCAGACCCTGCTGAAGGTGTAGTTGACGCCGAGGGTGCTGCCGCCCCCTCCAACTGTCGACGTCCGAGCCTGCAGGATCGGGTTGTCTTGTAGCGTGTGTATGTTTTCTGCGGCCGCCGAGGCCCAAACCCACTGTCATCGTGTTGTAAAGCTGCGTTTCTTTTCCTCTTGTTTTGAGTATCCGGACTTATTTGTCGGTAATAGAATTGCTTGTGCGGGCGAGAGTTGCTTTTCACTGTAACACCCAGGTGTTACCCTGGCTAGAGCCACTTTGGCACTAGAAGCTGTGATCACATAAGATAAAGGCTTAGGGCAGCACATAAGAACCTTGGGGCTCATGTTATGATTAAGTTGCACATGACATGAGAAACTTTACCCTAAGTCCTTGTACTTTTACTATCTTGGATAATAGGGGGGGAAGAACCCTAGATTTCTTCAAAGTCATACCTTCCTAAACCCTAAGTAAGGGGGGAAAGAGAGTGATTAAGTGGGTAAAACATGTGTAACTTTTACCCAAACCTTAAGTGATTTGTAACCAGCATTTAGGGGAAGGAATTATTGCAAAAAGGCCCCTGGAGAAACCCCATTTCAAATCTCCAAGTGGAGAGAGAGCTAGAGCTCCCCATTCCTCTCTAAGTCACATTTTAACCCTACTTCAAAGACCAGCCGTGTTCACTTTGAAAATGGCGCCAAAACCACTTGGGTTCTATACCAAAAATGTGCTATACCACTTAAGGCACCCCCTGGAAAAATTTGAAACCGAGACTCGGACATTTGACAAGCTTTGACATCGGTTTTGTCGCGGAGTGTGCAGTGAGACAAACCAAACTTGGCGCCGGTCTATCTCCTAACCTAGGGCGTATCCTCCCTTGGAACTCACATGAAATAGGTAGCTCTAGGTGCAGGGAAGAGATCCTTCACAGTCGACATGGCGAGATTCGTACGCTTGGTCGCTCAACAGAGCGAAGAACACGGGCAGAAGCCAAGCGCCACGTGTTCGACGCGCTCTGAGCGCGCCAGAGCACGCCCGCGCGCGCCCCGCGCCGCACCCGGGCCAAGCCGGCGCCTCGGCCGCGTCCGCGCCTATAAAACCCACCCCAGCGCTCGGTTGTTTCCCCCAGTGCCTCCTAAGTACCTCACCGGACTCGCCCAGGCCAGCCCTCGCCTCCGGCGACCTCCCCGCGGCCCGCCAGTGCCGGCCAAAGACCACCGTCGTGGCCAACCCCTCTCCAGCCTCCCTCCGTTCAATCCAAGCCTTCGGTTAGCTTCCTGGTGAAGCCGTGAGCCTTGCTCAAGCTTGAACCGAGAGCCTGCGTCACCGGAGTGGCCGAATCGCGCTCGCCGGACTTCAAGAACCCGCCGGCGCACGTGGACCGGGTAATCCACTCGGCCATTCTTCGATTCCTTGTGCGCACAGTCGCTGCGTGACCCCGTGAAGCTCACCGTGCCGTCGGATTGAACCAGCTCGCCGTGGTTTGGCCGGTACACTCGCCGCCGACGAGCACACCCGCCTGCGCTCGTGGACCGGGCGATTCCGGCCATCTCCGACAACGACCCGCACATCGACGTGACCGCCAGAGCCTCCCCGAGCCAACCCTGCCCTTCGCCGGACCTCCCTCGCCGCCGGTAAGCCGCGCCGTCCTTTCTTTCCTACGGCTACTGTTCGGTTTAGGAAAAGGACCGCGGGTGTGAGGAAGAAAACCCTGGGGGGTTAAGTGCAAAGCCAAAGACTCAGGTGAATAGTAACCCGAGGATAGATCTGCGAGAGTTGAATCAAATTAACCTTAGGGGTCTCGGTGCAAACTGGTTTTTCCAGAAAACCTTAAGTAAATCTGTTTTTAAATGGGGCATCAACTTTGAAAATGCATAACTTTTGTTTAAATCATCCAAATTTAGTCAAACCAATTTTGCCAGACTCTAAATAATGTAACCTGTCTAAGAAAAATATAAAACCCCATATGAACTAGAGAAAAATACAAGGTTCTGTTTTATTTTCAGTTTTGGCCAAAAGCTTAATAATAGCAAGAAAAATAGTTGCACTATTTAACCAGGATTAGAAAAATTTGGAGCAGTTTATATTCACTCACTAACTCAGTTAAAAATGTTAAACCTCTCTGTCTATTACTTTAAGATAATCTTAACCCCTTCTTCTATAATATGCTTAAGTTTAAGAAAAATAGAAAGGGTGATATAAATGATGAACCAGAGGGCACACCTATTTTTGTTAAGATACTTAGTCAATGTAGTTCACTGGAAAAAATATGTCATACCCTGTTGTAGTGTAAAATAAACAAGATACCTTTTTAATGAAGAGAATAGGAATAACTTAGAAAAACCCTACAAAAATATCCCTAAGGTGAAACCTCCCCAAACCTTAGGATAACTAATGTGTTGGTAATAAGAACTTAAGAAAAATCTGAAATCTGTTGTTTGATATTTTTCAAATGACAAGTTAGTTCTAATCACTCTTGTGCACCAAAGTTTAGAAAATTCACCATTAATTAACCACCTTGTAGCTCTCTGCCATTTTTGGTACAAGAGCTTTTTATCACTATTAGAGGCCAGCAAAAATAACCATTAGGTCAGAGACCACTTTAATAAAGGACTTGTAATGTAAAGTGGCCCCACTTACCTAACCATTGTTATTTTTGTTTAAAGATTAGCTTTTATACTTTAAGCCTCAAATTTTCAAAACAAGCTAGTATAGCCAGTGACCACCCACTGTAATTTTTACAGAATTTTTGGAAATTTTTAAACTACTATCATAGTTCAAAACCCCTACTAGAAACCCTAGGTGGAAATTAAGAAGGGAAATTGGATGATGGAAATTAATGTCCCCTTAAGATCTTTATAATTGACCACTGAAATTTATAGAGGCAATGCAAATCCAATATGTATTTTAGAGAGAAAACCTAAAACTAACAAGTAATAAGTCTATGAATACCACTAGAAGACCCTCGTAACCAAGAAGCCCTAAGTTAAATTCTTAACTTGAATTCTGTAACTTAATGTTCTTAAATTTTGCATAATCATGACATACATGTTCATTGCATTTCGATAGACTGTAATCTTGCTGACGGAGAGTACGTCCTCGTGCCGGAGCAAGGAGCTGCCCAGGAGGTTGCCCCCGACCCAGCACCAGAGCCTGCACCAGAGGACCTGCCTGCCACTGCTTTGGAAGGCAAGCCCCGGTTTTATGCATAACCCGTTATTTATGCTATTTTACTTCACTTAATGATTGTAGGATTGATTGTGCACTTAGGTGTAGGAATTGTTTGAAACCCTAGTTGCATGATCTCAGGAATCCTTTTGAAATGAATACTAGTATGACAGGTCGAGTAGCTGCTTTATTTAATTAGGGTCTCGGTAGAAGACGAGTGATTTTTCTAGCACTCGCGCGAGATCAGGAAGTTGATTGTACCCACTTTCACACTGTCATGATACTAGTTGGTGGACCACAATCCATGGGGATTGGTTGTCCACGAGATGGAAAATGGAATAAGGATTAATGTGCGGATACCTGTGTCAAGCGTTTGAACGTACTAAACACATACCGAGAAATATGGTAAATCGGTAAGCCTAGTACCTGAGTGAACCTGGCAGTGGACATACCTCCTCACGCGACCTGAGACGTAGTCTCCCATTCCGGTTATGGTGGGTACAAGTGCGGTCACTGCACGACGGCCAGTCGGGGTCAGTGAGGCATTGTACGCCAAGGCGGTGAGCCCTGATCTGCTGACGGGGAATCGATGGGGACGGTTGATGTGTGTGGGGACGGAGTGCCCCTACATGTCGTGTGTTTAGGTTTACCTTGCAAGGATAAAACTCGATTCGAATCGTCTGCTTCTCGCAGCTAATGAGACTGCTTGATCCATTGTACTGCATTGAGTAAGAAGTGGAACTGTGATGAGATGATACAAAATGATGATTGCTAAAAATGCTTGCTACTATGTATGAGTAGATAGTACACTTTTAGCCTTAAGAGAGTCACACTTAATTTTGACAAAGTTAAAATCTTGATTCAGAAACTCAGCTAGTGCTTTTGGCAACCAAACCCTACAGCCAAACAGCTGCATGTCTAGAGGTAGAGGAGTATAGACTCCTCACACCGGGTAAGTCTAGCTGAGTATTAGTATACTCAGCCTTGCTTGTGGCATAATTTTTTACAGGTTCTCTGGAGGACATGGTTGCCGGAGTGACTTGGCCATCCACCCTGCCACCGGGTTGGACTGTCGAGTGGGACCCTGCCTCAGCTGAGGAGGAGCATGAGGAGTGATGGGACAGGCTTCCCCATCCTCCCAGTTATTTATCGTTAGTTTATTTTCCGCTGCACTCCAAAAACAATGATGGTTACTTTTGCGAAAAACTCCGATGATGACAATGGTGATGTAATAATTTAATACTCTTTCATGTATGGTTTTATGCTTTATTGTATTTGCTCTGTGACTCACCATCGAGTGAGACTGTGGTACTTGATCCTGTCAGTGGCCGTGTCGGACTAGATCCGAGGAGTTGACGGGTTATTCCCATTTAAGTGTGGTCTAGCCTCTAAGGCAGGGCTTGGGCACTTAAGTTGGAATAATTCGGACAGTTCCGCCACAGCTGGTATCGGAGCTTGTACCACCACAGAGGAATCAATAAATCCTAAATACCATCCCTTTTCGAAAAGTAAAACTGGATAGAAACAATGTTGGATAGATAGTAGGGCAAGCAGGATAGACCTAGGACGTGAAGCCTTAGGATGATAGAAGGGTAGCTAGGTGGCTAAGTGACTAGGCCCTACAGGCCACTTTTACAGGATGGGAGTCTTTCCTATTCCTTTCATTCTCTTGTGAGGTCGTTCAGGACGTGCATGCATGCATTCTTAATTAAGTAAAAAATTGACTAAATAAAAAGACTTAAAAGTGAAATAGCAGCCAACTAGGTCCTCACTATCTTTTTCTTTTAACCAGAGGCAGGTTGAGTTTTGTTTTCCCTGTTCTTTTTACTTCTTTTTCTTTACTTACGCTTAACCGTGCACAGATGACTTCCCACGGATCCTCTGAGGATGGAGATGCACTGACCCACACTGACGGACTTGCACGAGAGGGTTTTCCCCGCATCTTGTGGGAGGTGCTTCAGGGGGCAGGATATTTGACACCCCCTCAGTACGCGGTGCAGCTATTCGAGAAGCACCGGGTACCTCGCTGCAGGGTGAGGATGACCTTGGAGCCTCATCCCTTGCAACCAGGCTGGCGTTCACTGGACTCCGAGTCCTATGGATACCGGGCTGAGGACACTATTGAGGCTATCGCTCTGCATGGACTGACCACCTTCTGTGGATTTCACCCCTTGGAGTTGGCTACTCACCCCATTGGGCTGTTCCCTGCGGAGAAGGAGGACGACCCGATGTGGAAGGACCGGGTGGAGCATGCCAAGGACATCTGGGCTCTCTACCCAGGCCACACGGCACACTTGTCGGTACGGTGCATGAACGCTCTGTATCGTCTGCAAGTGATGCGTGGGGAGGCCATGTCCCACCTGATGGCATTGCTGGAGGACACCAAGATCACCCTGGATAACCGGGAGGAGCTCGTGGTGGATTTATCCCAGGAGCTGGTGGAGAAGGATTTACAGGTGGAGCAGCTGACTGACGAGGCTCATGAGTTGGAAGAGCTGGTGGGTACCAGGGAGAATACCATAGAGGTCCTCGAGGATCAGCTCCTCAACACTCAGCAGCAGTTAGCAGAGGCTAATGCGCATCTGGACATGCATCACCAAGAGATCCATGATGCGGAGGCTGACGAGGACGTCGACATCGAGGGAGGAGACGAGTCTGCCTCCAGTGTAGACACCGCTGGCTCAGGGAGACCACCTTCCCCCGAGTCTAGCGTCGCCTCGTTCGCTCAGTAGAGGCCAGACTAATGCTAGAGATTGATGATAGTTGGACTCCTCGCCGCTAGCTTAGCTTTTGCACCCTTAGGGTACTAGGCTAGGTAGAGTTGAGTCTTTTGATTCCTTGATGTAACCAGTAGTAAAAACTCTTTGGGATGTTTAGGGATGACTGATGGTAATTTAAATTCGGATGGAAGGATCACGTTTTCTTTTGTTTTATTTGAAATCTATCAATTACTTTGACTCCCCTACCATGTTCGAACCTTAAGCTTGGAGATGTGTTATTAAGCAACCATGTGACTTTTTCAGATGGCTGGGAGGCAGCGTCGTGGCCAGAATGAGCGCGTTCCTCCACCGCCACCGCCTCCCACTCTGCAGGAGCTCATGGCCCAGCAGAATGAGATTCTGAGGCAGCTAGCTCAGCGGCAGCCACCCCCTCAGCAGTATGGTGGAGACCATCAGCGTCACCCCGTCGCTGCTACTTACCAGGAGTTTCTCAGCACCCAGCCACCATTGTTTACCAGGTCGGAGGACCCACTGGATGCAGATGTGTGGTTAAGGGTGGTAGAATCCAAGTTCCCATTGCTCCATGGGGCTTGCTCGGAGGTCACCAAGGTCAGGTTCGCCACACAGCAGCTTCGCGGACCCGCAAGGACTTGGTGGGACCATTTTCTGGCTATGCAGCCGGATGGCAGAGAGGTGGAGTGGAGGGAGTTCAAGGCCGCTTTCAGAGGGCATCATATTCCCGCTGGCATCATGGACCGGAAGCTCAATGAGTTTCTGGCACTCACTCAGGGCAGCAGGACAGTGTTACAGTATGCCCAGGCCTTCAACGATCTGTGTCAGTATGCCGGATACCATGCAGATACGGATGAGAAGAAGCGAGACCGGTTCAGGAGAGGGCTCAGCACCAAGCTCCGTGACCGTCTCAACACTGTCCGGGCCAACAGTTACAATGAGTTGGTCAACATGGCCATCTCCCAGGAAGACTGCATCTTGGCTCGGCAGGCGGAGAAGAAGAGGAAGACCCCTGTGGCCGGACCCTCGTCACAGCCCCAGCGCTTCAGGATTGTGTCCGACTCCCAGAGCAGGGGACCCCAGCAGCAGCAGGGAAGGTGGGTGATCAGGCCACCACAGCCGCAGCAGCAGCAACAGCAGCAGGCACCCAACCGTGCCCAATTCCCAGTTCAGAGGAACAACCAGCAGCAGCAGTACCGCCAGGCTAATGATAATCGGTGTTTCACTTGTGGCAGTACTGGGCACTATGCCAAGAATTGTCCCAAGAATCAGCAGAGGCAGGGGCAAAATGTCAACCAGAACCAGGGGAAGAGGCAGAAAGTGCAAGTAAGGCAGGGCAAGCTGAACTTCACTACAATGGCTGACATTCCAGAGGGAGCACCCGTCATGACTGGTATCTTTACAGTTTTAAATTTTCCTGCTATTGTTCTTTTTGATTCTGGTGCTTCACATAGTTTTGTCAGTGCCAAATTTAGTGTCAAGTGCCAGCTGCCTTTTTGCCACACCCACGGGGCTATTACCATTTCAACCCCGGGAGGCAGGATTGCCACAAATCAAATCAGCAGGCATGTGCCCATAAAGTTCGGTAGTTTGATAGTTAAAACTGACCTTCTTATCTTGGGACTGGATAGTGTGGATATCATCTTGGGAACTGATTGGTTGGCCAAACATCAGGCAATATTGGATATTGCAGCCAGAGCCATTGAAATTCATTCTCCTGCTTATGGCGAGACTGTTTTGTACTTACCCAATCAGGGTGATGCCCAGTCTTGTGCCTTTGTTATGGCAGAGTCTCCAGTAAGGCAGATCCCAGTAGTCTGCGACTACCCCGATGTCTTTCCGGAGGAATTGCCAGGAATGCCACCTGACAGAGATATTGAGTTCGCCATTGAATTGCAACCCGGGACTGCTCCTATCTCCAAGAGACCTTATAGGATGCCTCCCGCGGAGTTGGCAGAACTGAAGAAACAATTGCAAGAATTGTTGGACAAGGGATTTATTCGACCAAGCACTTCACCATGGGGATGTCCCGCCTTGTTCGTGAAGAAGAAGGATGAGAGTTTGAGGATGTGTGTTGATTACCGCCCTCTCAATGCGGTGACTATCAAAAACAAGTACCCGTTACCCCGCATTGATGTTCTGTTTGATCAATTGGTGGGAGCCAAGGTATTCTCCAAGATAGACCTTCGCTCGGGCTACCATCAGATCAAGATCCGCGCCAGTGACATTCCCAAGACGGCTTTCTCTACCAGATATGGACTCTATGAGTTTCTGGTGATGTCTTTTGGGCTAACCAATGCCCCGGCTTATTTCATGTACTTGATGAACTCAGTATTTATGCCAGAGCTGGACAAGTTTGTGGTTGTCTTCATTGATGACATTCTGGTTTATTCCAAGAATGAAGATGAACACACGGAGCATCTACATATTGTGCTTCAGAGACTTCGCGACCATCAGTTATATGCTAAGTTGTCCAAGTGTGAGTTCTGGCTGAAAGAAATAAAATTCTTGGGTCACACAATTTCTCAGGATGGGATATCAGTTGATCCTGAGAAGGTGCAAGAAGTGATGGACTGGAAACCCCCGACTACAGTGAAGCAGATTAGGAGTTTTCTGGGATTGGCAGGGTACTACCGACGATTTATTCCGGATTTCTCTAGAATTGCCAAGCCAATGACTGAACTGTTAAAGAAAGGAGTCAAATTTGAGTGGAGCCAAAAGTGTGAAGATGCTTTTCATACCCTGAGGCAACATTTGACAACAGCTCCAGTGCTAGCTCAACCCGACAACACCAAGCCATTTGAGGTTTATTGTGATGCTTCTGGTACGGGATTGGGTTGTGTGTTGATGCAAGAGAACAGAGTGATTGCTTATGCTTCCCGAGCCCTTAGACCTCATGAGCAGAACTACCCGACCCATGATCTGGAGTTGGCAGCAGTAGTTCATGCTCTCAAGATATGGAGACACTACTTGATGGGAGCTCACTGTAACATTTACACTGATCACAAGAGCCTCAAGTACATTTTCACTCAGGCAGATCTGAACATGAGGCAGAGAAGATGGTTGGAATTGATCAAGGACTATGATTTGGAGGTGCATTACCATCCTGGCAAGGCAAATGTTGTGGCAGATGCTTTGAGCCGAAAAGCCCAATGTAATTGCATGAACATGGATGCAAGAATCACCACCTTGTGTGATGAGTTGTGCAAGCTGAACCTGGAAGTTGTTCCTTCCGGTGAATTGAGATATATTGCAGTGGAGCCCACATTGCAAGAACAAATAGCTCAGGCACAGTTTGGGGATAAGGGAGTTCAGATTATTAAAGAAATGATCGAGCTGAAGGCAGAGAAATACAAGTGTTTCCGCCAGGACAGCAAAGGAGTTTTATGGTTTGAAGACCGATTGGTGGTTCCCAAGGACCCCGAGCTCAGAAAGAAGATATTGGACGAAGCTCACCTTTCCAAGTTCTCCATGCACCCGGGTAGCAACAAGATGTACCATGATCTCAGACCTCTTTATTGGTGGACCAGGATGAAGAGGGAAATTGCCAAGTACGTTTCAGAATGTGACACTTGTCAGAGAGTAAAAGCTAGTCATCTGAAAGCAGCAGGCCCTTTGCAACCCCTTCCCATACCATCTTGGAAATGGGAGGACATTTGCATGGACTTCATAGTGGGATTACCCAATACCTCCCGGCACCATGATTCCATATGGGTTATTGTAGATAGATTGACCAAGACTGCTCATTTCTTGCCAGTGCACACCACCCACAAGACAGAGAAGTACGCAGAGATTTATGTTGATCAGATAGTAAGGTTGCATGGTATGCCAAAAACCATTGTATCTGACAGAGGAGCACTGTTTGTGGCACGCTTTTGGGAGAAACTGCAAGAATCACTTGGAACCCAAGTAATCCGAAGTTCAGCCTATCACCCTCAGACTGATGGCCAGACAGAAAGGGTGAATCAGATTTTGGAAGACATGTTGCGGGCATGTGCATTACATTATGGAAAGGATTGGGATAAGTGTCTCTCTTTGGCAGAATTCTCTTATAATAACAGTTATCAGTCCAGTCTGAAGATGGCACCTTTTGAGGCCTTATATGGGAGAAGATGCAGAACCCCGCTAAATTGGTCTCAAGCAGGAGAAAGGGAAATATTTGGGCCAGATTTGGTAATTGAAGCAGAGGAAAGGGTTAGAGTCATCAGGAAGAACTTAGAAGCTGCTCAGGCCAGGCAAAAGAGTTATCATGACCAGAGACGAAAGCCACTGCAGTTTGAGGTGGGAGATCATGTCTATCTTAAGGTATCCCCAACTAAAGGTGTCCAGAGATTCGGGATCAAGGGCAAGTTGGCCCCTCGCTACATTGGACCTTATAAGATCAAGAAAAGTTGTGGACCCGTAGCCTACCAATTGGAATTACCTTCCCATATGTCCGCAGTCCACAATGTGTTCCATGTGTCTCAGCTGCGGAAATGTGTTCGTCTACCCACTGAAGTGCTACCAGAACCAGATATTGAGATAGAACCAGACTTGTCCTACCAGGAGTACCCCGTCAAGGTATTGGATCAGAAGGAAAGATCAACTCGGGCAAGGTCGATCAGAATGTATAAGGTTCAGTGGAGTCATCATTCAATAGAAGAAGCTACATGGGAGACGGAGGATTTTCTACGCTCTCGCTTCCCCGACTTTCTACCCAAAGGAGCCGGTACGTAACCCCAAAACCCCACCCCCCCACCTGCCCTTTGAATACAATTATCAGAAAAACTTAGATAACAAGGATAGTCTAAGTTATGGATACAACTTAAGAAGGGCTTCCTTCTGAAGTTGCAAAGAGGATGACATTCGAAGAGCAGTTAACAAGAGAGACTTGGGTAAAGGAGAGACACCACCATCACCCCCTCAAGCACCCCTCCAAGGAACTCTACCTAAATCTCGGGACGAGATTCCTTTAAGGGGGGAGGGTTGTAACACCCAGGTGTTACCCTGGCTAGAGCCACTTTGGCACTAGAAGCTGTGATCACATAAGATAAAGGCTTAGGGCAGCACATAAGAACCTTGGGGCTCATGTTATGATTAAGTTGCACATGACATGAGAAACTTTACCCTAAGTCCTTGTACTTTTACTATCTTGGATAATAGGGGGGGAAGAACCCTAGATTTCTTCAAAGTCATACCTTCCTAAACCCTAAGTAAGGGGGGAAAGAGAGTGATTAAGTGGGTAAAACATGTGTAACTTTTACCCAAACCTTAAGTGATTTGTAACCAGCATTTAGGGGAAGGAATTATTGCAAAAAGGCCCCTGGAGAAACCCCATTTCAAATCTCCAAGTGGAGAGAGAGCTAGAGCTCCCCATTCCTCTCTAAGTCACATTTTAACCCTACTTCAAAGACCAGCCGTGTTCACTTTGAAAATGGCGCCAAAACCACTTGGGTTCTATACCAAAAATGTGCTATACCACTTAAGGCACCCCCTGGAAAAATTTGAAACCGAGACTCGGACATTTGACAAGCTTTGACATCGGTTTTGTCGCGGAGTGTGCAGTGAGACAAACCAAACTTGGCGCCGGTCTATCTCCTAACCTAGGGCGTATCCTCCCTTGGAACTCACATGAAATAGGTAGCTCTAGGTGCAGGGAAGAGATCCTTCACAGTCGACATGGCGAGATTCGTACGCTTGGTCGCTCAACAGAGCGAAGAACACGGGCAGAAGCCAAGCGCCACGTGTTCGACGCGCTCTGAGCGCGCCAGAGCACGCCCGCGCGCGCCCCGCGCCGCACCCGGGCCAAGCCGGCGCCTCGGCCGCGTCCGCGCCTATAAAACCCACCCCAGCGCTCGGTTGTTTCCCCCAGTGCCTCCTAAGTACCTCACCGGACTCGCCCAGGCCAGCCCTCGCCTCCGGCGACCTCCCCGCGGCCCGCCAGTGCCGGCCAAAGACCACCGTCGTGGCCAACCCCTCTCCAGCCTCCCTCCGTTCAATCCAAGCCTTCGGTTAGCTTCCTGGTGAAGCCGTGAGCCTTGCTCAAGCTTGAACCGAGAGCCTGCGTCACCGGAGTGGCCGAATCGCGCTCGCCGGACTTCAAGAACCCGCCGGCGCACGTGGACCGGGTAATCCACTCGGCCATTCTTCGATTCCTTGTGCGCACAGTCGCTGCGTGACCCCGTGAAGCTCACCGTGCCGTCGGATTGAACCAGCTCGCCGTGGTTTGGCCGGTACACTCGCCGCCGACGAGCACACCCGCCTGCGCTCGTGGACCGGGCGATTCCGGCCATCTCCGACAACGACCCGCACATCGACGTGACCGCCAGAGCCTCCCCGAGCCAACCCTGCCCTTCGCCGGACCTCCCTCGCCGCCGGTAAGCCGCGCCGTCCTTTCTTTCCTACGGCTACTGTTCGGTTTAGGAAAAGGACCGCGGGTGTGAGGAAGAAAACCCTGGGGGGTTAAGTGCAAAGCCAAAGACTCAGGTGAATAGTAACCCGAGGATAGATCTGCGAGAGTTGAATCAAATTAACCTTAGGGGTCTCGGTGCAAACTGGTTTTTCCAGAAAACCTTAAGTAAATCTGTTTTTAAATGGGGCATCAACTTTGAAAATGCATAACTTTTGTTTAAATCATCCAAATTTAGTCAAACCAATTTTGCCAGACTCTAAATAATGTAACCTGTCTAAGAAAAATATAAAACCCCATATGAACTAGAGAAAAATACAAGGTTCTGTTTTATTTTCAGTTTTGGCCAAAAGCTTAATAATAGCAAGAAAAATAGTTGCACTATTTAACCAGGATTAGAAAAATTTGGAGCAGTTTATATTCACTCACTAACTCAGTTAAAAATGTTAAACCTCTCTGTCTATTACTTTAAGATAATCTTAACCCCTTCTTCTATAATATGCTTAAGTTTAAGAAAAATAGAAAGGGTGATATAAATGATGAACCAGAGGGCACACCTATTTTTGTTAAGATACTTAGTCAATGTAGTTCACTGGAAAAAATATGTCATACCCTGTTGTAGTGTAAAATAAACAAGATACCTTTTTAATGAAGAGAATAGGAATAACTTAGAAAAACCCTACAAAAATATCCCTAAGGTGAAACCTCCCCAAACCTTAGGATAACTAATGTGTTGGTAATAAGAACTTAAGAAAAATCTGAAATCTGTTGTTTGATATTTTTCAAATGACAAGTTAGTTCTAATCACTCTTGTGCACCAAAGTTTAGAAAATTCACCATTAATTAACCACCTTGTAGCTCTCTGCCATTTTTGGTACAAGAGCTTTTTATCACTATTAGAGGCCAGCAAAAATAACCATTAGGTCAGAGACCACTTTAATAAAGGACTTGTAATGTAAAGTGGCCCCACTTACCTAACCATTGTTATTTTTGTTTAAAGATTAGCTTTTATACTTTAAGCCTCAAATTTTCAAAACAAGCTAGTATAGCCAGTGACCACCCACTGCAATTTTTACAGAATTTTTGGAAATTTTTAAACTACTATCATAGTTCAAAACCCCTACTAGAAACCCTAGGTGGAAATTAAGAAGGGAAATTGGATGATGGAAATTAATGTCCCCTTAAGATCTTTATAATTGACCACTGAAATTTATAGAGGCAATGCAAATCCAATATGTATTTTAGAGAGAAAACCTAAAACTAACAAGTAATAAGTCTATGAATACCACTAGAAGACCCTCGTAACCAAGAAGCCCTAAGTTAAATTCTTAACTTGAATTCTGTAACTTAATGTTCTTAAATTTTGCATAATCATGACATACATGTTCATTGCATTTCGATAGACTGTAATCTTGCTGACGGAGAGTACGTCCTCGTGCCGGAGCAAGGAGCTGCCCAGGAGGTTGCCCCCGACCCAGCACCAGAGCCTGCACCAGAGGACCTGCCTGCCACTGCTTTGGAAGGCAAGCCCCGGTTTTATGCATAACCCGTTATTTATGCTATTTTACTTCACTTAATGATTGTAGGATTGATTGTGCACTTAGGTGTAGGAATTGTTTGAAACCCTAGTTGCATGATCTCAGGAATCCTTTTGAAATGAATACTAGTATGACAGGTCGAGTAGCTGCTTTATTTAATTAGGGTCTCGGTAGAAGACGAGTGATTTTTCTAGCACTCGCGCGAGATCAGGAAGTTGATTGTACCCACTTTCACACTGTCATGATACTAGTTGGTGGACCACAATCCATGGGGATTGGTTGTCCACGAGATGGAAAATGGAATAAGGATTAATGTGCGGATACCTGTGTCAAGCGTTTGAACGTACTAAACACATACCGAGAAATATGGTAAATCGGTAAGCCTAGTACCTGAGTGAACCTGGCAGTGGACATACCTCCTCACGCGACCTGAGACGTAGTCTCCCATTCCGGTTATGGTGGGTACAAGTGCGGTCACTGCACGACGGCCAGTCGGGGTCAGTGAGGCATTGTACGCCAAGGCGGTGAGCCCTGATCTGCTGACGGGGAATCGATGGGGACGGTTGATGTGTGTGGGGACGGAGTGCCCCTACATGTCGTGTGTTTAGGTTTACCTTGCAAGGATAAAACTCGATTCGAATCGTCTGCTTCTCGCAGCTAATGAGACTGCTTGATCCATTGTACTGCATTGAGTAATAAGTGGAACTGTGATGAGATGATACAAAATGATGATTGCTAAAAATGCTTGCTACTATGTATGAGTAGATAGTACACTTTTAGCCTTAAGAGAGTCACACTTAATTTTGACAAAGTTAAAATCTTGATTCAGAAACTCAGCTAGTGCTTTTGGCAACCAAACCCTACAGCCAAACAGCTGCATGTCTAGAGGTAGAGGAGTATAGACTCCTCACATCGGGTAAGTCTAGCTGAGTATTAGTATACTCAGCCTTGCTTGTGGCATAATTTTTTACAGGTTCTCTGGAGGACATGGTTGCCGGAGTGACTTGGCCATCCACCCTGCCACCGGGTTGGACTGTCGAGTGGGACCCTGCCTCAGCTGAGGAGGAGCATGAGGAGTGATGGGACAGGCTTCCCCATCCTCCCAGTTATTTATCGTTAGTTTATTTTCCGCTGCACTCCAAAAACAATGATGGTTACTTTTGCGAAAAACTCCGATGATGACAATGGTGATGTAATAATTTAATACTCTTTCATGTATGGTTTTATGCTTTATTGTATTTGCTCTGTGACTCACCATCGAGTGAGACTGTGGTACTTGATCCTGTCAGTGGCCGTGTCGGACTAGATCCGAGGAGTTGACGGGTTATTCCCATTTAAGTGTGGTCTAGCCTCTAAGGCAGGGCTTGGGCACTTAAGTTGGAATAATTCGGACAGTTCCGCCACATTCACGGAAGGTGATGAGTGAGGTATCCGTATCCCGGAGGCGTAGGAGTCCCTCGGCTCGGTCGGCCTTGCCGCTTACGCGCACTCTTACTCGTCCATAGGGTTCTGTCACCGACGCAGTCAAGAAGGCCCGAAAAACCATTCCGGCAGAGAAGCTTTCGAGCGTGAAGACTCATTCGGTCCACAGAATCACTTATCCGAGCGCGAGTTACTTATCGCAGAAGGTGATGAGTGAGGTATCCGTATCCCGGAGGCGTAGGAGTCCCTCGGCTCGGTCAGCCTTGGCTGCTTACGTGTACTCTGTCGTTTTCAGGATCCACTTTCGAAGTAGTCAAAAAGCACGAAAGGCATTCTGGCAGAAAAGATTTTTTTTTCTTTTTTCGAGGAAAATTTTGACGCAGAGGGGTTCCCCCTTCTAGCCCCCGAGGGAGGGTCGGGCTTTGCCGAGGCAAGGCTGACCCTTCCTTGACAACCAGACTTTGTGTGTGAACGAGGTATACGAACAACTTGAAAGCATCTTAAGGGTAGAAGCGACGTAGCTGTTGGATGTTCCAAGCGTTGTTGTAGACCTCGCCTTGGCTGTTGGCCAGCTTGTATGTTCCGGGCTTCAGAACTTTGGCGATGACGAATGGCCCTTCCCAGGGAGGCGTGAGCTTATGCCGCCCTCGGGCGTCTTGTCGCAGCCGAAGCACCAGGTCGCCCACCTAGAGGTCTCGGGACCGAACCCCTCGGGCGTGGTAGCGTCGCAGGGACTGCTGGTACCACGCCAAGTGTAGTAAGGCCATGTCCCGAGCCTCTTCCAGCTGGTCCAGTGAGTCTTCTCGATTAGCTCGATTGCTTCGGTCGACGTATGCCCTCGTCCTCGGGGAACCGTATTCTAAGTCTGTGGGCAAGATGGCCTCGGCCCCATAGACTAGAAAGAACGGTGTGAAGCCCGTGGCTCGGCTCAGCGTTGTCCTTAGACTCCAGACCACCGAGGGGAGTTCCTTCATCCACCGCTTGCCGAACTTGTTGAGGTCGTTGTAGATCTGAGGCTTGAGTCCTTGCAGAATCATGCCGTTGGCACGTTCTACCTGCCCATTCGTCATGGGGTGAGCCACGGCGGCCCAGTCCACCCGGATGTGGTGATCCTTGTAGAAGTCCAGGAACTTTCTGCCGGTGAACTAGGTGCCGTTGTTGGTGATGATGGAGTTCGGGACCCCAAAGCGATGGATGATGTTGGTGAAGAACGCCACCGCCTGTTCGGACCTGATGCTGTTTAGGGGTCGGACCTCGATCCACTTGGAGAATTTGTCGATGGCGACCAACTGGTGCGTGTAGCCCCCGGGTGCCTTCTGCAAGGGGCCGACTAGGTCCATACCCCACACAGCAAACGGCCAGGTGATGGGTATAGTCTGTAGAGCCTGAGCGGACAGGTGGGTCTGCCTCGCGTAGAACTGACACCCCTCGCAGGTGCGGACAATTCTAGTGGCATCGGCCACCGCCGTCGGCCAGTAGAAACCTTGTCGGAAGGCGTTTCCAACAAAGGTTCGGGGTGCTGCGTGATGGCCGCAAGCCCCCGAGTGTATCTCTTGTAAGAGCTCCTGACCTTTGGCGATGGAAATGCATCGCTGGAGGGTGCCAGAGGGGCTGCGGTGGTAGAGCTCCTTCCCATCTCCTAGCAGACGAAAGACTTGGCGCGCCGCGCCACTCTCCGAGCTTCGGCTTGGTCGATGGGTAGCTCTCCTCGGTGGAGATACTGCAGGTACGGGGTCTGCCAGTTTTGATTAGGCGTGACCTCGCTCTGCTCCTCCTCGACGCGTAGTGCCTCACCCTCGGAGGCCGAGGGTACCTCGGGCCGAGCCGAGGGTACCTCGGACCGTGCCGAGGATACCTCGGACTGAGCCGAGGGTGCCTTGGGCTCGGGCGTGTCGTCGGTCTTGACGGAGGGTTGATGCAGGTCTCGGGAGAATACGTCCGGGGGGACCGTTGTTCGCCCCGAGGCTATTTTAGCCAGCTCGTCCACAGTCTCGTTGTAGCGTCGGGCGATGTGGTTGAGCTCGAGCCCGTAGAACTTGTCTTCCAGGCGCCGAACCTCATCGCAGTAAGCTTCCATCTTCGGGTCGCGGCAGTGGGAGTTCTTCATGACTTGGTCGATGACGAGCTGCAAGTCACCGCGAGCGTCGAGGCGTCGGACCCCTAGCTTAATGGCGATTCGCAACCCGTTTACCAGAGCCTCATACTCAGCCACGTTGTTGGACGCCGGAAAGTGGAGGCGTAGCACGTAGCGTAGGTGCTTCCCGAGGGGCGAGATGAAGAGCAGGCCCGCGCTGGCCCCCGTCTTCATCAGCGACCCGTCGAAAAACATGGTCCAGAGCTCCAGTTGGATCGAAGCTGTTGGGAGCTGGGTGTCGACCCACTCAGCCACGAAGTCCGCCAAGACCTGGGACTTGATGGCCTTCTAGAGGGCGAATGAGATTGTCTCGCCCATGATCTCCACCGCCCACTTCGCAATTCTACCCGAGGCCTCTCGGGACTGGATGATCTCCCCCAGGGGGAAGGATGACACCACAGTCACCGGATGAGACTCGAAGTAGTGTCGCAACTTCCACCGCGTCAGGATCACCGCGTACAACAGCTTCTGAATTTGTGAGTAGCGGATCTTGGTCTTGGACAGTACCTCACTTATGAAGTAGACTGGCCTCTGGACGAGCAATGCATGCCCCTCTTCTCGTCTCTCAACCACAATCGCAGCGCTAACCACCTGAGTGGTCGCGGTGACGTAGATCAAGAGGGCTTCTCCGGCAGCGGAGGGCACCAAGATGGGCGCGTTCGTGAGGAGCGCCTTTAAGTTCCCGAGGGCTTCCTCGGCCTCAGGGGTCCAAGCGAAGCACTCGGCCTTCCTTAAGAGGCGATACAGAGGCAGGCCTCTTTCGCCGAGGCGCGAGATGAAACGGCTCAGAGCCGCGAGGCATCCCACGACCCTCTGTACGCCTTTCAAGTCCTTGATGGGCCCCATGCTGGTGATGGCTACGATCTTCTCTGGGTTGGCCTCGATGCCCCGCTCGGAGACGATGAACCCCAAGAGCATGCCTCGGGGGACCCCGAAGACACACTTTTCGGGATTGAGCTTCACGCCTTTCGCCTTGAGACATCGGAATGTCACTTCAAGGTCGGAAAGGAGGTCGGAGGCTTTCCTCGTCTTGACTTCGATGTCATCGACGTAGGCCTCGACCGTTCGACCGATGTGTTCGCCGAACACATGGTTCATGCATCGCTGGTACGTTGCACCCGCGTTCCTCAAGCCGAACGGCATGGTAACATAGCAGTACATGCCGAAGGGCGTGATGAAAGAAGTCGCGAGCTGGTCGGACTCTTTCATCTTGATCTGGTGATACCCTCAGTAGGCATCGAGGAAAGACAGGGTTTCGCACCCAGCGGTGGAATCCACGATTTGATCGATGCGAGGCAGAGGGTAGGGAACCTTCGGACATGCTTTGTTTAGACCAGTGTAGTCTACACACATCCGCCATTTCCCCCCTTTCTTTCTCACAAGCACAAGGTTGGCAAGCCATTCGGGATGGAATACCTCTTTGATGAACCCTGCCGCCAATAGCTTGTGGATCTCCTCGCCTATGGCTCTGTGCTTTTCTTCGTTGAATCAGCGCAGAGGCTGCTTCACGGGTCGGGCTCCAGCTCAAATATCCAGCGAGTGCTCGGCGACTTCCCTCGGTATGCCAGGCATGTCCGAGGGACTCCACGCGAAAACGTTGGCGTTTGCACGGAGAAAGTCGACGAGCACTGCTTCCTATTTGGGGTCAAGCTCGGAGCCGATCCGGATCTGCTTGGAGGCGTCGTTGCCGGGGTCGAGAGGGACGAACTTAACCGTCTCCGCTGGCTCGAAGTTGCCGGCGTGGCGCTTCACGTCGGGCGCCTCCCTAGAGAGGCTCTCCAGGTCGGCGATGAGGGCCTCGGCGTACTCCACGCACTCCACGTCGCATTCGTACGCGTGTCGGTACGTGGGCCCGACGGTGATGACCCCGTTGGGGCCCGGCATCTTGAGCTTGAGGTAGGTGTAGTTGGGGACGGCCATGAACTTGGCATAGCACGGCCTCCCCAACACTGCGTGGTAGGTTCCTCGAAACCCGACCACTTCGAACGTGAGGGTCTCCCTTTGGAAGTTGGAGGGCGTCCCGAAGCAGACGAGTAGATCGAGTTGTCCGAGGGGTTGGACGCGCTTCTCGAGGATGATCCCGTGGAAAGGCGCAGCGCCCGTCCGGACCGAGGACACATCGATCCGCAGGAGCCCGAGGGTCTCGGCGTAGATGATGTTGAGGCTGCTGCCTCCGTCCATGAGGATCTTGGTGAGCCTGACGTTGCCGATGATGGGGTCGACAACGAGTGGGTATTTCCCCGAGCTCGGCACGTGGTCGGGGTGGTCGGCCTGGTCGAAGGTGATGGGCTTGTCGGACCAGTCTAGGTAGACTGGCGCCGCCACCTTTACCGAGCAGACTTCCCGACGCTCTTGCTTGCGGTGCCGAGCCGAGGTGTTTGCCACTTGCCCGTCGTAGATCATGAAGCAGTCGCGGACCTCGGGGAACTCTCCTGCCTTGTGATCTTCCTTCTTAGCGTCGTCGAGGGCCTTGCCACCCTCCGCGGGTGGCCCGGCCTTGTGAAAGTGGCGTCGAAGCATGGCACACTCCTCGAGGGTGTGCTTGACGGGCCCCTGATGGTAAGGACACGGCTCCTTGAGCATCTTGTCGAAGAGGTTGGCACCTCCGGGAGGTTTCCGAGGGTTCTTGTACTCGGCTGCGGCGACAAGGTCCGCGTCGGCGGCGTCGCGTTTCGCTTGCGACTTCTTCTTGCCCTTCTTCTTGGTGCCGCGCTGAGTTGACGCCTTGGGAACATCTTCCGGTGGGCGGCCCTGGGGCTGCTTGTCCTTTCGGAAGATGGCCTCAACCGCCTCCTGGCCGGAGGCGAACTTGGTGGCGATGTCCTTCAGCTCGCTCGCCCTGGTGGGGGTCTTGTGACCCAGCTTGCTCACCAGGTCGCGACAGGTGGTACCGGCGAGGAACGCGCCGATGACATCCGAATCGGTGACGTTGGGCAGCTCGGTGCGCTGCTTCGAGAATCGCCGGATGTAGTCCCAGAGAGACTCTCCCGGATGCTGGCGGCAGCTTCGGAGATCCCAGGAGTTCCCAGGGCGCACGTACGTGCCTTGGAAATTGCCGGCGAAGGCTTGGACTAGGTCGTCCCAGTTGGAGATCTGCCCCGGAGGCAGGTGCTCCAGCCAGGCTCGAGCGGTGTCGGAGAGGAACAGGGGGAGGTTGCGGATGATGAGATTATCATCGTTCGTTCCACCCAGTTGGCAGGCCAGCCGATAGTTCGCGAGCCATAGTTCCGGTCTCGTCTCCCCCGAGTACTTTGTGATAGTAGTCAGGGTTCGGAACCGGGTCGGGAACGGTGCCCGTCGTAAGGCGCGGCTGAAAGCCTGCGGACCGGGTGGTTCGGGCGAAGGACTCCGATCCTCCCCGCTATCGTAGCATCCCCCATGCCTGGGGTGGTAGCCTCGGCGCACCCTGTCGTCGAGGTGGGCCCGCCGGCTGTGGTGATGGTGCTCATAGCCGAGGCGACCTGGGGCCGCAGGCGCTGTGTTGCGCGTGCGCCCGGAGTGGACCGTGGCTTCGCGCATGAATCGGGAAGTCGCGGCGCGATGTTCCGAGGGGTACCCCTGCCTTCGGGAGGTAGAGCTTTCGGCCCGTCGGACCGCGGCATCCTCCAGGAGATTCTTGAGCTCTCCCTGGATACGCCGCCCCTCGGTGGTTGATGGCTCCGGCATCGCGCAGAGAAGTATTGCCGCCGCCGCCAGGTTTTGGCCGACTCCACTGGAGTCCGGTGGCGGCCTTACCCTGGCGTCGTCGGCGATGCGGTGCTGGATACCCTGGGGGAGATGACGCGCTTCTCTAGCCGGAGGTTGGCCCGCCCATTCCTGCCCGATGTCCCGGTGGACCGGCACAAGCGCTCCTGCTCCCTCGTCGAGCCTGGCCTGCATCTCGCGGATTTGCTCGAGCTGTGGGTTAGGACCCCCTGCTGGGACGGGGACCACAGCTAGCTCCCGAAGGATGTCAACGCGAGGCACGGGCCTAGGGAGATCACCGTTCTCCGGCATACCAGGATGGTTGCCTTCGCCGGGACCCCCTAGATCGACGTGGAAACATCGCGACTTGGGCTGCAGTCCTCGTCGTCGAGGCTGCGGCTTCCGTCGGAACAGTCAGAAAGGCAGTAGTCGCATGCGGTCATGAAGTCCCGCATGGCACTGGGGTTACCAAGTCCAGAGAAATCCCAACAAAGGTCGGGCTCGCCATCTTACTCGGACTCTGAGGGCCCGTAGGTCGAGACGGCCGCCAGCCGGTCCCAGGGTGACCGCACACGATACCCCAGAGGGTTTGGACTCGCCTCTATGGGAGTGTCCACCGAAGCGGAGTTGCTTGGCGGGTCGAGGCCGAATCCAAAAGACGCGAGATGGGAATCGGTCGGCACCTTTTAGTCGACGGGCGGTGACGAAGTCACGTCAGGGACTGACTGCACCGTCGTCTCAGGTACGAGGGTGACGCTCGGCAAGTCCTTCGCGAGCGTGCTGGCGTTGTCCGTTTGCTTGAGGTTGGTGTGTTGCGGGGAGATGGCGCTCGTCTTCATCTTAGACGCGAGGCCAATGCCCGACGCGCTCCCCGTTGGGGCGCCGGCACCGTCGACTCGCTCGACAGCCAACGAGGTGCCACCTCCTGCTTGGCCTTGGTTGCCCCGCCTCCTCCTCCGTCTGCGGGGGAGGGGACGGGACAAGCCCGAATGTCGTCCTTCCACCGTGTGGGGAAGGCGTCGTCGATTTCCCCGCCGGCGGGCGGATTGTCGACCGCCATTGTCGCTGTCGCGCAGCGGGGGAAGGAGTATCATGTCGTAGCTGCCGTCGAGGGACATGAACTCAAGACTCCCAAAATGGAGCACCATCCCGGGTTGGAGAGGTTGCTGGAGACTACCCATCTAGAGCTTGACGGGAAGCTGTTCATCAACACGCAGCAGGCCCCTACCTGGCGCGCCAACTGTCGGTGTTTCAAAACCCGGGGGTCCCTGGACAGACGAGTGAATCGTCGTCGCGTGCCCCGGCCCAGATGGGTCAACGCGAGGCGGAACGCGAAGGGGGGAGAAGAGCAGCCGGAGGGAGACATGCGTGGGAGGTGGAACCCGCGGCCTTCGTGTTAGCCCCGCGCCCAGGTCGGGTGCGCTTGCAGTAGGGGGTTACAAGCGTCCACGCGGGAGGGAGCGAGCGGCCTTGCGCGAGCGTCGTCCCGTCCTTCCCCGCGCGGCCAACCCTCTGTAAGAGGGCCCTGGTCCTCCCTTTTATAGGCGTAAGGAGAGGATCCAGGTGTACAATGGGGGTGTAGCAGTGTGCTAACGTGTCTAGTGGTGGAGAGCTAGCGCCTTAAGTACATGCCATCGTGGCAGCCGGAGAGGTCTTGGCACCCAGTTCGCGTGGTGTCGTGGCCGTCGGAGGAGCGCTGGAGCCTGGTGGAAGGACAGCTATCGGGGCTGTCGTGTCCTTGCTGACGTCCTCTTGCTTCCGTAAGGAGGCTGAGAGCCGCCGTCGTCACAGGGCATGCGGGGCGCCATCATTACTCGTATGGTGGAGCGAGCCAGATGGGACGCCGGTCTTGTTCCCCGTAGCCTGAGTCAGCTCGGGGTAGGGTAATGATGGCGCTTCCTGTTGACGTGGTCGGTCCGCGCCCTAGGTTGGGCGAGGTGGAGGCTCCTCCGAGGTCGAGGTCGAGTCTTCCAAGGTCGAGGTCGAGTCCGAGCCCCCGGGTCGGACGAGGCGGAGACCGTCGGCTGGGGCCAGGGCGGAGTCCGATCCCTGGGGTCGGGCGGAGTTCGTTGTCTTCTGGGGCTAAGCCCGAGTCTGAGCCCTGGGGTTGGGCGAAGCGGAGTTCGTCGTCTTCCGGGGCTGAGCCCATGTCCGAGCCCTGGGGTCGGGCGAAGCGGAGTTCGTCGTCTTCCGGGGCTGAGCCCGTGTCCGAGTCCTGGGGTCGGGCGAGGCGGAGTTTCCTATGACGCCTGAGGCCGGACTTAGCCGCTGTCAGCCTCACTCTGTCGAGTGGCGCAGCAATCGGGGCGGCGCAGGCGGTGCTGTCCTCTTGTCAGACCGGTCAGTGGAGCGGCGAAGTGACTGCGGTCACTTCGGCTCTGTCGACTGGAGGGCGTGCGTCAGGATAAAGGTGTCAGGCCACCTTTGCATTGAATGCCCCTGCGGTTTGGTCGGTTGGCGTGGTGATATGGCCAAGGTTGCTTCTTGGGGAAGACTGGGCCTCGGGCGAGCCGAAGGTGTGTTTGTTGCCGGAGGGGGTCCTCGGGCGAGACGTAGATCCTCCGGGGTCGGCTGCCCTTGCTCGAGGCTAGGCTCGGGCGAGGCGTGATCGCGTCCCTCGAATGGACCGATCCTTGACTCAATCGCACCCATCAGGCCTTTGAAGCTTTGTGCTGATGGGGGTTACCAGCTGAGATTTAGGAGCCATGAGGGTACCCCTAATTATGGTCCCCGACACTGCTGTTGTGCCCTTCTCTCCTGGCGTATCTCTTCTCGCTCCTGGCGCAACTCCTGGTGTATCTCTTCTCGTTCCTGACGCATCTCCTAGCGTTCTTGCTGCATCTGAGCCCGCATATCTGCCATAGTGTCTGCCATTTGTTGCATCATCCTCATCTGAGCTGCTACCAGTGGGTCAACTCTGCCTGGTGGAGGATTAGAAGGATTCATCTGTACTGGTTGTGGCTGGGGTTGTCTAAATATCCTCCGAGTGTGTCGTCTGGGAGGTAAATCAATTCCACCACCTCTCCTGGTATTGACCATCTGAGTTAGATACATATGGTAAGAGAGAATAGTAGACAAGGCAGTAATTACGAATCATGTTACTTTGGGGGATTTATTAGCTAAACAGATTAATGTTTTACCTACCATAGCTAATTCATTACCTTATGGTGGTACATGCTAAGATGTCCATATATAATATTTCAATCAATCAAAGAAGCAAATCAGACATTTATCATCAGAACAATCAAACAACATTTTTAAAAATAGAAAATAGTTTTGGTTTGGTCTTAGGCCTCCTATCTCTTAAAAATGTCATAGGGGTAGGGATTCCAAGGTGTGAAATCTGTCTTGTCTTAGAATAGAGAAGATAAGTATGATCAGAGTAGAACAGTAGAAGGTGATACAGGATCAAGATAAGTATAGAAAGAATCAGAGTAAGGTAAGTATAGAAGGAATCAGAATAAGGTAAGTAGGTAAGGGTTTTGTCCATTTCTATCTAGGTTTCGTCCTACAGTCAACATTTCCTTTGATACCACTTCTGTCACACCCGAATTTAAGGAACAAATCCGGGTGCATCTCTTATGTGCGCCAAGGAAGAACAACACACATAATAACAGAGTGCATAGAGATAAATGTCATAAATATCATAAATGTACTTATTACATAGCGGAAGTCTTACAAAAATAAATGATAAAGTAAAACAAACTAAATATTATTCTATGGCACCATAAAGCTGACTGGGAGACGCCACCTAGATCAAGTCGAATGCCTCAGTGTTAGGCGGCTCCTCTTCGACCACCTGTTCTTCTCCTGTGGGGGGTGTGAGACAGCAAGAGTGAGCTCACATACGTTCATAGCTCAACAAGTCGTGGAGAATAATGTGCATGAACTCACCAAAGGTGGGAGTTCATGTGAAGTGTAAGGCTAATCAACAAAATAGAGGCTGAAGTTGAGCATTGCTTTTATAAGTTGGTCAAAATTTTATTAGCAATTACTATGTGTAAGTAAATACCAAACCTTAATAATAATAAAGGAAGTAATAGTAAAATAATCCCAAATACGATGCAAATGTCAAATTAAATTGAAGTTCCATAAATTAATCATGTGAGGGTCCGAGCTGCTCATGACCATAAGCACGGCTAGTATACCAGTTTAACACTCTACAGAGGTTGCGCATCTTCACCCACAAGTCATGTTACCCATCTGCCAAGAGACAGCCAATCCCATACACATACACCTCTATCGAGGAGGCGAGGCAGGGTAACACTACGAGGCCTTTACAAAGTTCCACTAGCTTTAGAAATCCCGCTAAAGTTTTTAGGAAGCTCCAGTGCGAGAATCCCTCGCCTAACCGCCATCGCAGCAAAATCAACCCAAGGACCTCCCTACACTGACCACTCCCCTACTGCCCTTGCCCCTTTCGGGTAAGGAAGACATCCACTAGCTTTCCTAGTTAATCAGCCAAGGGCGTCCCATTAAACCCTTGTGGTAGCACTATTTTTTTGGGTGGTCGCTCCATATTTCCATTAACATAATGATCTTAACATGAATAGTAATAATAAAAAGATAATAAAAGTGTAATCATGAATAGTGTATCTCCATACCCAAAACCACAATAAGCAATAGCAAGTACTACCCAAAAATATTTCAGGGTGAAACAAGGTATAAAGATAACCAAAACTGGGGTAATCTATTGGATCCCATCAAAATTAACCTATGCAGATCATTAAAATTAATAAGAATATGGCTGGTAAAAAGTAAGTGATCAAGGGCACAACTTGCCTTCAACGAGCTCCAGCTCAGCAGTCTCTACCAGGTGAACCTCAGGATCCTCAGTGACTTGCTCGTCTACTCGCATCAACACAATACATACATAGTATAGCAAAAATTAACATCACACCAAACATGTAATTAAAATATACAATAATAATCTAGACATTAAAACAAGATCATAGAAACTGGAATCATTAAATTTGGAGTTATAGGTTTTAAGTTATGAATTTCCCAAGATTTTATGTATTTAATACATGATTAAGTACTAGATAAATTTTAATGCGTTTTTCATGCCAAAACAGTGGCACAAATGGATAGACAATAATATTCCAAAAAAATTAGAAACTGGAATGGACCAATTTGGAGTTCATATGGGTTTTCTACAAATTAAACAAGTTTATGCAATTAATTTAATACCAAAACCTATTTTTAAATTAGTTTCTCTGTTTTTTCTGTTCTCGGGACTAGGCCTCATTTTCTGGAAAACGCAGGGATCTCAGCGTAAAACAACCCAAGACACAGACGCAACCCCGCGGTGGATGGCAGGTTAAATTCTAAAATTTATAAGGGCTCTTTTGCAAAAGGTGCGGGTCGAATGGGTATCGGCCAGATCGGACCGCTCGATCCGAAACGGATGCGCGAGATTAGATCTAGGTGCGTCACTCTCCCTTGCTCACCCTCGACCGTACGATTGGAATCCAACGACACAAAATCGACTAGGGCGCGATCTAATCGTAGGCGCTGGATGAAAATCCGATGGCTACGAACGTCGCGCGACTTCATCAGATCGTGACCGTGAAACCCGAGATCAAAGGCAGGCGAGCGTCTTCCCCAGACGTCCCGATACGGTGGCGCCACCCAACCATGGCCGCGCAACCACGACCACACAACACCCCGGGACCCCCACGCCCCATCACCCGTTAACCAGACCCGATTCCGATTAGCGCAAAATGAAGCGAGGACGACTGAGAACTACGTGGTATGCATCGCTAGGTGTGCTCCACAGTAGGGAGCCTCGACCACAGAAGGGTGATTTTCATGGTGAAATCGCCACACCGGCGAGCAATTTCAGTACTCTGGTTCGTATCCACCTAACCAACTCCCTAAATCGCAGCGGTGTAATACAGAATGCAGTAGGGGAAATGCTCACTGGAGGTCTATGCCGCGGCTATGGCGTGCGGGGCAGAGCGGGTCCGCGGCGATTGCGCCGCGCCAGTTTTCTCCAATTTGAATTTAAATTCGAATTCTATGGCAAACTTGTCTCCAAATTAAATAACCCACTTGAATATGACATGAGATGAATTGATTTATTTTTGAGAAATTTATTTGGTGTGGCTAATGCTTTTCCTCCTAAAATTCTAGTGTTTCCTATTTGATATTTTATTTCCAACTTGGCTTCTAATATATTTTTATCAACATTATTTTATATAGTCCCAAAATACACACAAAATAAAGCCTCAACATGATGCACCATTTAATGACTTTTATTAATCCTTTATTTTAAATGAGGTGTTTACATGAGATGATAAATAGAAATGACACACATGTATATAAAGGAATATCATTTCTCCTTTTAGATTTTTCTTACAAAGTGAGTGTTACACGTATTCTATTTTCTATTTTAAATTCACTTTGTAAATAGCGTAGTTATAAAACAATGTTTTATACCATCATATAGACGAGATATCCTCACCGCGTGATGCGTCGATATGCCATCAGCAGCCTGCCATGCGGGCGTTCTAACCCTCATGTCGCTGTCCAGATGCGATGGGGCCAATGGTTTATACCTTTACTAGAACACTAGGTATGTACGCGTACGTTGCGACGGGAGTAAAAAAAAATTTGTATAAACATAGATACGGAACGACAAACATCACTATGATATGTAAAATATGTGTGATAAACATTATCAATATCGCACAAATTATTTTTAAAGAGTCAATATAGAATTGGTCAGCCGGTCCGCCTGGTCAACGGAGTTGGGCACCTTTCCGGAGCATCGCCCGAGATACCCTCGAGGCGAGTCATGACTGCGTCTCCCGCCCGAGGTTGGCCTCAGGTAAGTCATGACTGCGTCTCTGGGCCGGAGATGGCCTCGGGCGAATCGTGACTGTGTCTCTCGCCTGAGATGCCCTTAGGCGAGTCATGAATGTGTCTCTCGCCCAAGGGCGGCCTCGGGTGAACCGTGAATGCTTCTCCCGCTCGAGGACGACCTCGGACGAGCTGTGACTGCATCTTCCGCTCGAGGATGGCCTCGGGCGAGACCTGACTGCGTCTCCTGCAATGGCATTATGGCAAATTACCTACTTGAACTCCTTCGAAAGATTGTGAAAAATGGTAGTCTAAGCTACTAGAAAATTCTATAAACTCATGGGAGGAGCTAACACATCATTTCATCTGTCATTTTAGCACAACATGTGGTCGAGCACCAACCCAACAAGATGTGAGACAAGTGACACAGGGGGAGGCTCCCTTCTAAGTATACCAAGAGGTGGTGTGATGTCTGAGCCGAACGACCGAGGAGGGAATGGGTTGCGACCTTCTTTTCCTTTTTCTTTTATTTTCACATTTGGGCTCAAATTCAGATATGCCACAAATTCAAATATAACCATCTCAAGCATATGCATCAAACAAAGACAAAACTTGGGGTTCAGCATGATGCAACACTACATAATTATCTTAAGGTTTTGTCTACAAGAAAATAAATACATCTCCAACTAAAACAACGACTCTCTTTCTAAAGGAAAAAGAAATAGAGTTAAGAGGGAAAAGAGAAGAGGAGTAACACCTGAATTTGTGGATAGGAGCAAAGAATTTTTATACCTCCAAATTCAGGGTGTTAAAAATCTGTCCCCCTTAAAAGAATCTCGCCCTCGAGATTCAAGGTTGGCCTGCAAAGAGTTTGGGTACTTGGCTTTCAGGTCATCCTATCGCTCCCAGGTTGCTTCTTTCTCATAATGGTGACCCCATTTGACCTTGCACATCCTGATGGTATTCTTTCGAGTGATTCTATCTGTTGTTTTCGGGATCTGCGTTGGCCTCTCTATATATGTCAGATCTTCTCGGACTTCTAGGTTCTCCACTGGCAACTGCTCTTCTAGAACTCGCAAGCACTTCTTCAGCTGAGACACATGGAAAACATCGTGCACTACTGACAGGCTTTCTAGTAAATTGAACTGGTAGGCCACCTCTCCACGTCTTGCCTGAATCTGGTACAATCCAATATATCGGGGTGCTAACTTGCCCTTGACTCCAAATCTTCAGACTCCTCTGAGGGGTGACACCCTTAGGTAAGCATAGTCTCCCACTTAAAACCCCAGCTCCCTTCTTCTGGTGTTAGCATAACTTTGCTGCCTTGACTGTGCTATCTTTAGGTTCTCTCAAACCATTTTGATGTTCTCCTTGGCTTCAAGCAAAATGTATGGGCCAAACACTTGTCTTTACCCGGTTTGATCCCAATGCAACAGAGTTCTACAACTCCTTCCATAAAGTGCCTGAATTGGTGACATCTTTAAGATGGCCTGATAACTATTGTTATAGGATAATTCTGCATAAGGTAACCTCTTGTCCCATCCTGACTTGTCTTGTAATGCACATGCCCTAAACATATCCACCATAATATGATTAGCCCTTTGAGTCTGACCGTCGATCTATGGGTGATAAGCTGAACTAAAATTCAAATGTGTACCCAAAGCTTCATGCCAATGCTGCCAAAAATGAGAGATGAACTGTGTTCCTCGATCTGACACTATCTTCTTTGGTACACCATGAAAATAGACAATCTAGGACATATATAACTCAGCTAGTGTTGCTCCAGTGTATGTTGTCGTCACAAGTATGAAATGGGCCACCTTGGTTAAGAGATCTACCACCACCAAGATGGAGTCGTAGCCGGCCTGTGTACAAGGTAGACCAACTATGAAATCCATCATGATCTCATCCCACTTCCACTAAGGAATTCTGTGATCTTCATTTTCATACTGTACCACCAAAACCTCCTTTTCAAATCCTGATACGTCTTCTCCCATCTAGGGTGTATGGAGTAAGTTGTCTCATGAGCTTCTTTGAGGATTAACTCTCGAATGGACTTGATATCAGGAACACACAGTCGGTCTTTAAACCATATCACGCCTTTTGCATCCTCACGAAAATCTTTACCTTTTCCTTCTATAATCATTTGTTGGACCTCATTGATCTTCTAATCGTCCTTTTGTACTTCTTTGATTTTAAAGGGAAATGTGCCTTTGGGCCATTTCTATAATGTTTTGGTGATTAAGTGTCCAACACATAGTAAGTGAGTTGCTATGTGCCAAACAAGCAAAAAGTGCAAATCAAAGAAAAAGGTACGTTTCTAGACTTAGTACATTGTTTTGAGTACTTACATATTTTGTCTAAGTGCTAGAAACAGGGAGAAAAGAATTGGAAAAAGACTTGGCTCTGTGCAGCTAACTCCAGCTCGGCTTGGCACACCGGACAGTGTCCGGTGGTGCACCGGACAGTGTCCGGTGCGCCAGGCTGGTCCACGTGAAAAGGCTGCTCTTGGGACTCGACGGCGGCGTACGACTATAATTCACCGGACCGTCCGGTGAGTCGTCCGCGACGAACTCATCGCTCTCGGGAAAAACAAAGGGGCGACGTGGCTATCAATCACCGGACTGTCCGGTGGTGCACCGGACTGTCCGGTGAGCCAACGGTCGCCAGCACCAACGGTCGGCCGTGCAATCTTCGCGCGACGCGTGGCAGCTCCAACGGTCAGCATAGGGCATCGGACTGTGTGGTGTGCACTGGACAGTGTCCGGTGCGCCAACGGGCCAGGAGTTGCAACGATCGGATGCGCCAGAAAAGGAAGGAGATCGCGCATCGGACAGCTACAGGGATTGTCCGGTGGTGCACCGGACTGTCCGGTGCACCAACCGACAGAAGGCAAGTTTGGCCTTCCAAGTTGGCCTCCAACGGCTCCTAGCTGCCTTGGGGCTATAAAAGGGACCCCTAGGCGCATGGAGGAGTCACCCAAGCATTCACTAAGTATTCTAAGGCATCCAGACTCCGCTCCCGCGCATTTGCTTTGTTGTGTTAGAGATTTGAGTTCTATTTGAGTTGAGGACTCCCTATGTTGTCATTTGATCTCTAGTCTTCACTTGTGTGCGTGGGTGTGCTGCGTATTTGGATCTTGTGTGTGTTGCTCTTCCCAACCTTACTATGTGCATTCTTTGTGATATCTATTGTAAGGGCAAGAGACTCCAAGTTGTGGAGATTCCTCGCAAACGGGATAAGACACTAAAGGGAGAAAGTCGTGGTATTCAAGTTGATCATCGGATCACTTGAAAGGGGTTGAGTGCAACCCTCGTCCATTGGGACGCCACAACGTGGAAGTAGGCAAGTGTTACTTGGCCGAACCACGGGATAAAATCGAGTGTCTCTTGTGATTGCTCTCTTTGTGATTATTTGTGTTTGCAAGAGCTTGCCTCATTGACTTGATTAACTTGCGCTAACATCTCTTTAATCAAGCTTGTTGGAATTTAGTGTTGAATTTTACAGGATCACCTATTCACCCCCCTCTAGGTGCCCTCAATTGGTATCAGAGTCGTACTCTTCATCTAAGGGACTAACCGCCCAAAGAGATGGATCCTAAGGGAAAGGGGATGGTGGTCAACGACAAGGAGAAGGAGTCCATCTTCAACAAGCCAAGAGATGACAAGCCCACTGACTCTGGCTCGAGTCACAAGAAGAAGGACAGGAAGAAGAAGGGGCACATCAAGAAGGTCGTCTACTACGACAGCGATGAATCTTCTTCTTCACCAAGAGACGACGACGATGATGATTCGTCATCAAAGAAAAAGACGGTTAATCAAAATTACTCTTTTGACTATTCTTGCATGCTGTACAATTCGAATGCACATTTACTTTCTATTCCACTAGGAAAACCTCCACACTTTGATGGAGAGGACTACTCATTTTGGAGTCATAAAATGCGTAGTCATCTATTTTCTCTCCATCCTAGCATTTGGGAAATAGTGGGAAATGGATGCATTTTGATAGCACTGATAACCCTGTATTCATTAATGAACAAATTCATAAGAATGCCCAAGCTACTACTGTCTTGCTAGCTTTGCTTTGCAGGGATGAATACAATAAAGTAAGTGGCTTGGACAACGCCAAGCAAATTTGGGACACCCTCAAGATCTCACATGAGGGAAACGATGCTATAATGATCACCAAAATGGAGTTGGTGGAAGGCGAGTTGGGAAGATTTGCCATGATCGGGGGAGAAGAGCCAACACAAACCTACATCAGGCTCAAGACTCTGGTCAACAAGATTAGAAGCTATGGAAGCACAAGATGGACGGATCACGACGTCGTCCGACTCATGCTCAGGTCCTTTACCGTTATTGACCCCCATCTTGTGAATCTTATCCGTGAAAATCCCAGGTATACAAAGATGATGCCCGAGGAGATACTCGAAAAATTTGTGAGCGGGCGCATGATGGTCAAGGAGGCATGATATGTGGATGACGCCTTGAACGGTCCACTACCCATCTACGAGCCACAGCCTGTTGCGCTCAAGGCAACAAGCAGCAAGGAGGCGCTACCAAGTAAAGTAGCGCAAGTAGAGGCTGCCGGGCTCAACGAGAATGAAATGGCGCTTATCATCAAGCGCTTCAAGACCGCACTCAAAGGACGCAAAGAATATCCCTCCAAGAGTAAAACAAAGGGGAAGCACTCCTGCTTATAATGCGGTAAGACTGGTCATTTTATTGCAAATTGTCCCGGTAATGATAGTGACTAGGGACAAGAAAAGAGCGGGAAGAAGGAGAAAAAGAAGAGCTACAGGAAGGCAAAGGGCGAGGCGCACCTTGGAAAGGAATGGGACTCAGACTGCTCTTCTTCCGACTCCGACGACGAAGGACTCGCTGCCTCGGCCTTCAACAAGTCTTCTCTCTTCCCCAACGAACGCCACACTTGCCTCATGGCCAAGGAGAAGAAGGTAAGCGTTCGAGAAACCCCTAAGTACACTACTTCTAGTGATGATGATTCTTCCGATGATGAAGTAGATTACTCTAGCTTATTTAAAGGTTTAGATAGAGCTAAAGTAGAGAAAATTAATGAATTAATAGATGCTCTAAATGAAAAAGATAGATTGCTAGAAAAGCAAGAAGATATTTTGTATGAAGAGCATGACAAATTTATTAGTGTTAAAAAATCTCTTGCTTTAGAAACTAAGAGGAATGAAATGCTATCTTCTGAGTTATCTGCTTGCCATGAAACTATATCTAGTTTAAAGAGTTTAAATGATGAATTAACTGCTAAGCTAGAGGAAGTTAGTAAAATAAATTCATGTGTAGAGCATGTTAGTGTTTGTAATAGATGTAAGGACTTTGATGTTGATTCATGCAATGAACATCTTATTTCTATTACTAAGTTGAATGATGAAGTGGCAAGTCTTAATGCTCAACTTAAGACTTGCAAAAGTGATTTTGATAAATTAAAGTTTGCTAGGGATGCCTACAATATTGGTAGACACTCCTCAATTAAGGATGGGCTTGGTTTTCGAAAGGAAGCCAAGAACTTAACAAGCCAAAAGGCTCCCATTCTCACCAAGGAGAAAGGGAAGGCCCCGATGGCTAGTAGTACTCAAAGGAATCATGCTTTCATTTATAATAGGAAAATTGCTAGTCATTCCAATTATAACAGGAGTTATGATCATGATGCTTTTGATTCACATGCTATGTTTGCCTCTAGTTCTACTTTTGTTCATGGTAGAAGTAGGCCTAGGAGAAATCATGTTGTGCATCATGTGCCTAGGAAAGTGTGTAATGAATCTACTACTATTTTCCATGCTTGCAACACTACTTTTGTACTTTCATGTAAGAATGAAAAAGTGGTTGCTAGGAAGACTTGTATTTGGGTTCCAAAAACTATTGTGACTAACCTTGTAGGACCCAACAAGAGTTGGGTACCTAAAACCCAAGCTTAAATTCCTTGCAGGTTTATGCATCCGGGGGCTCAAGCTGGATTATCGACAGCGGATGCACAAACCACATGACGGGGGAGAAGAAGATGTTCACCTCCTACGTCAAGAACAAGGATTCCCAGGATACGATTATTTTTGGAGATGGGAACCAAGGCAAGGTTAAGGGCTTGGGCAAGATAGCCATCACCAACGAGCACTCCATATCGAATGTATTTCTAGTAGAGTCGCTTGGTTACAACCTTCTATCTGTAAGTCAATTGTGTCACATGGGTTACAATTGTCTTTTTCCAAATGTTGATGTATCTGTCCTTAGAAGGAGTGATGGTTCATTAGCTGTTAAGGGTGCATTAGACGGCAAACTCTACTTAGTTGATTTTTCGAAAGATGAGGCCGATCTAGATGCATGCTTAATAGCTAAGACTAGTATGGGCTGGCTGTGGCATCACCGTCTAGCACATGTTGGGATGAAGAACCTTCATAAACTTCTAAAGGGAGAACATGTGTTAGGACTAACCAATGTTTGTTTCGAGAAAGATAGACCTTGTGCAGCTTGTCAGGCAGGGAAACAAGTGGGAAGCACTCATCATAGCAAGAATGTGATGACAACATCAAGACCACCGGAGCTTCTTCACATGGACCTCTTCACACCCATTGCCTACCTTAGCATCGGGGGAAGTAAGTATGGTCTCGTAATTGTTGATGATTTTTCCCGCTTCACTTGGGTGTTCTTTTTGCAGGATAAGTCAGAAACCCAAGGGACCCTAAAGCGCTTTCTAAGGAGGGCTCAAAACGAATTTGAGCTCAAGGTGAAAAAGATAAGAAGCGACAACGGGTTCGAGTTCAAGAATCTACAAGTGGAGGAGTATCTTGAGGAAGAAGGCGTCAAGCATGAGTTCTCCGCTCCCTACACACCACAGCAAACCGGTGTGGTAGAGAGGAAGAACATGACGCTTATCGACATGGCGAGAACAATGCTTGGAGAATTCAAGACGCCCGAGCGGTTTTGGTCGGAAGCTGTGAACACAGCTTGCCACGCCATAAACCGACTCTACCTACATCGCCTTCTCAAGAAGACCTCGTATGAACTCCTTACCGGTAACAAACCCAACGTTTCTTACTTTCGAGTTTTTGGGAGCAAATGCTACATTCTGGTGAAGAAAGGTAGACATTCTAAGTTTGCTCCCAAAGCTGTAGAAGGTTTTTTTGCTAGAGTATGACTCAAATACAAAGGCGTATAGAGTCTTCAACAAATCATCGGGTTTGGTTGAAGTTTCTAGCGACGTTGTATTTGATGAGACTAATGGCTCTCCAAGAGAGCAAGTTGATCTTGATGACATAGATGAAGATGATGTTCCGACGGCCGCAATGCGCACGATGGTGATAGGTGATGTGCGACCACAAGAACAACAAGAGCAAGATCAGCCATCTTCCTCAACAATGGTGCATCCCCCAACTCAAGATGCTGGACAGGTTCCTCAAGAAGAGGCGCATGATCAAGGGGGAGCACAAGAAGAACAAGCTATGGAGGAAGAAGCACCACGGGTCTCTCCAACTCAAGTCCGAGCAACGATCCAACGACATCACCCTGTTGACCAGATTCTGGGTGACATAAGCAAGGGAGTAACTACTCGCTCAAGATTAGCTAACTTCTGTGAGCATTACTCGTTTGTCTCTTCTATTGAGCCTTTCAGGGTAGAAGAGGCCTTGCAGGATCCGGACTGGGTGTTGGCCATGCAGGAAGAGCTCAACAACTTCAAGAGGAATGAAGTTTGGAGCCTGGTGCCACGTCCAAAGCAAAATGTTGTGGGAACCAAGTGGGTGTTCCGCAACAAGCAAGACGAGCACGGGGTGGTGACAAGAAACAAGGCTCGACTTGTGGCAAAAGGTTATGCCCAAGTCACAGGTTTGGATTTCGAGGAGACTTTTGCTCCTGTGGCTAGGCTAGAGTCTATTCGAATATTATTAGTCTATGTCACTCACCACTCTTTCAGGTTGTTTCAAATGGATGTGAAGAGCGCTTTCCTCAACGGGCCAATCAAGGAGGAGGTATACATGGAACAACCCCCTGGCTTTGAGGATGACAGGTACCTCGACCATGTGTTCAAACTCTATAAGGCGCTCTATGGACTTAAGCAAGCCCCAAGAGCATGGTATGAATGCCTTAGAGATTTCTTAATTGCTAATGCTTTCAAGGTTGGGAAAGCCAATCCTACTCTTTTCACTAAGACTTGTGATGGTGACCTTTTTGTGTGCCAAATTTATGTCGATGACATAATATTTGGTTCTACTAATCAAAAGTCTTGTGAGGAGTTTAGCAGGGTGATGACTCAAAAGTTCGAGATGTCAATAATGGGCGAGTTGACCTACTTCCTTGGGTTCCAAGTGAAGCAACTCAAGGATGACACCTTCCTCTCCCAAACGAAGTACACACAAGATCTTCTCAAGAGGTTTGGGATGAAGGACACCAAGCCCGCGAAGACACCGATGGGAATTGACGGGCATGTTGACATCAACAAAGGAGGTAAGTCCGTTGATCAAAAGGCATATCAGTCTATGATAGGTTCCTTGCTTTATTTATGTGCTAGTAGACCGGACATTATGCTTAGTGTATGCATGTGTGCTAGATTTCAATCCGACCCCAAGGAATGTCACCTTGTGGCCGTTAAGCGAATTCTTAGGTATTTAGTTGCTACGCCTTGCTTCGGGATCTAGTATCCAAAGGGGTCTACCTTTGACTTAATTGGATATTCAGACTCTGATTATGTCGGGTGCAAGGTTGATAGGAAGAGGGGACGTGCCAATTCCTAGGAAGGTCCCTGGTGTCCTAGAGTTCAAAGAAACAAACATCTGTTGCCCTATCCACCGCTGAGGCCGAGTATGTTGCCGCAGGACAATGTTGCGCGCAAATACTTTGGATGAGACAAATCCTCCGGGACTTTGGCTACAATCTGAGCAATGTCCCACTCTTATGTGACAATGAGAGTGCAATCCACATGGCGGATAATCCTATTGAACACAGCCGCACTAAGCACATAGACATCTGGCATCACTTTCTGAGAGACCACCAGCAAAAGGGAGATATCGAGGTGTACCATATTAGCACCGAGAACCAGCTAGCCGATATCTTTACCAAGCCATTGGATGAGAAAACTTTTTGCAGGTTGCGAAGTGAGCTAAATGTCTTAGATTCGCGTAACTTGGATTGATCTATAGCATACATGTGTTCTATGCCTTTGATCATGTTACTTTGAAGCATTTACATTACTTGTTGTATATTTGTGGTGCTCATGTTGTGCAAAGGATCCCCGGACCTCACAAGTCCATTTGCAAGTGATGCACTTATTTAGGGGAAGATATGCTACAACTTGACCGTTTTGAGACTAACCTTTGTGTTTGAGTATTCTTGATGTAGTCTCAAAGGTGCATTGAAAGGGAAAATGGACTTGGACGTTGCAAAGACTTCCACTGCACTCCGGTATTGGTGTATCTACTTCCAAGTTCATACTTATGCTCTTATTGCCTTTTTGCTCTTAATTGACATTTTTGGTGAGGCAATGGGGTTAAAGGGCCAAGAATGATCCTGTTTTGGTGCTTAATGCCAAAGGGGGAGAAATTAAGGCCAAAGCAAATGGATCAGCTACCACTTGTGAATTTTGAAAACAATAGAGTTAGAACTTTTGATTTGTCCAAAATACTCTTATTGCAAAATTTAGTCTCTTATGGGGAGAATTTTTGATCATGGGAAAAAGGGGGAGTTTTTGGCACTTGGTCAATTTCACTGTTGGATTATCTCTCTTTATGCCCAAACAAGTGAGTTTGACTTAGAGATAGGAAAATGAATTTGATTTGCAAAAACAAACCAAGTGGTGGCAAAGGATGATCCAAATATGCCAAATTATAGTCAAAAACATTTTGGTCCTCATTTGCATTAATGTTGCACTTATTTTGGTTGCTTTTTGATGTGTTGGCATAAATCACCAAAAAGGGGGAGATTGAAAGGGAAAAGTGCCTTTGGACCATTTCTATAATGTTTTGGTGATTAAGTGTCCAACACATAGTAAGTGTGTTGCTATGTGCCAAACAAACAAAAGTGCAAATCAAAGAAAAAGGTATGTTTCTAGACTTAGTATACTGTTTTGAGTACTAACATATTTTGTCTAAGTGCTAGAAATAGGGAGAAAAGAATTGGAAAAAGACTTGGCTCTGTGCAGCTAAATCCAGCTCGGCTTGGAACACCGGACTGTCCGGTGGTGCACCGGACAGTGTCCGGTGCGCTAGGCTGGTCCGCGTGAAAAGGCAAGTTTGGCCTTGCAAGTTGGCCTCCAACGGCTCCTAGCTGCCTTGGGGCTATAAAAGGGACCCCTAGGTGCATGGAGGAGTCACCCAAGCATTCACTAAGTATTATAAGGCATCCAGACTCTGCTCCCGCGCATTTGCTTCGTTGTGTTAGAGATTTGAGCTCTATTTGAGTCAAGGACTCCCTGTGTTGTCATTTGAGCTCTAGTCTTCACTTATGTGCGTGGGTGTGCTGCGTATTTGGATCTTGTGTGTGTTGCTCTTCCCAACCTTACTCTGTGCATTCTTTGTTATATCTATTGTAAGGGCGAGAGACTCCAAGTTGTGGAGATTCCTCGTAAATGGGATAAGACACTAAAGGGAGAAAGCCGTGGTATTCAAGTTGATCATCGGATCACTTGAAAGGGGTTGAGTGCAACCCTCGTCCATTGGGACGCCACAACGTGGAAGTAGGCAAGTGTTACTTGGCCGAACCACGGGATAAAATCACGTGTCTCTTGTGATTGCTCTCTCTATGATTATTTGTGTTTGCAAGAGCTTGCCTCATTGACTTGATTAATTTGCGCTAACATCTCTTTAATCAAGCTTGTTGGAATTTAGTGTTGAATTTTACAGGATCACCTATTCACCCCCCTCTAGGTGCTCTCAGATTTCCTGCTCTAAGGTAGGTTCCAACTCAACTGTTACTTCGTACGTGTTGTTCAGGAATTTGAGGCTCAGTCTGTCAAACTCCTTGGCTAATTCATACGACACTGGGTGAGCGGCCAACATGTTGACTTGACTCTTTCTGCTCAGAGCATCTACCACCACATTTGCTTTTCCCGGATGGTAATGTATCTCCAACTCATAATCTTTGATCAATTTCAACCACCTTCGCTGCCTCATATTTAGCTCTGGTTGATTGAATATGTACTTCAGACTCATGTGGTCCGTGTAGACATCACATTTCTGCCCATACAAGTAATGTCTCCATGTCTTCAAAACATGAATCATGAATCACTTTTGCTAGCCCTAGGTCATGTGTTGGACAATTCCTCTCATGAGTCTTCACCTGTCGAGACGAGTATGCAACAACTCTTCCTTCTTGCATTAGCACACATCCCAGTCCAGTGTAGGAAGCATCACAATACACTGAGAATGGCTTGTGAACATCTGGTAGAATTAGGACTAGCGATATCGTCAATCTCTTCTTTGGCTCCTCAAATGCGTCTTGACATTTCTAGGCCCACTTGAATTTGGACTTTTCTAACAGAGCTGCCATCAGTCTTGCAATCTTGGAAAAGCACTCAATGAAATGTCAATAGTACCTGGTCATTCCAATGAAGCTCTTGATCTCACGAACATCCTTCGGTGCTTTCCAGTTCAGAATGTCTGCTAATTTCTTTGGATCCATGGCTAATCCATCTCGATTTATTATGTGGCCCATAATAGGACTTCATGCATCCAGAAATCACATTTACTCAATGTTGGGGACTTGTTCTCAAATGCTTCGGATTAAGAACAAGGCAACATAAAAAGTGTTAAATGCTAAAGTCCTTCGTCCTTCGAAACATTATGCCCCTTCGGGAAATAATGATTTTAGGACGAAGGTCATAAGAAACGTACCTTCGTAAATATAATAAGTAATGACAAAGGATTCATATAAAGTGTGAAATATAACATCAACATGGAATCATTTCTATTTTATTAACATGGGGAAATAGAAATGATTTCGAATAACAAATGTACCTTCGGTCCTGAGAGAAGGTAAAAAGTACAAGCGTGACGCAAAAAGCCAATGCAAAGTCAGCGTGAACAGTACGGGAGTACTGTTCATCTATTTATAGGCGCGGGACGCAGCCCACGTAAAATTACATCCATGTCCATTACATTTGTTAATGGCTTATGGAAATTTGTCAAGGCCCACGCAGTCTTTTCATCTTTAAGTCGGTTCCCCCTTCTGCTGTCGCGACGAAGCTTCCCTGCGCACAGCTTCGGCTGCACTCGTCCTTCATCTGGTTCAGGCTTCGTCCTGGCCGTGCTTCATATTCATAGTTCTGAATCCGAAAATACCTGTTCACATAATCCACTTGGAAAACATTGTCAAATCATGTTTTTGAGGACCTTCGGAGGACGAAGGCCCCCAACAGTAGCCCCTCGCAATATTAATTTGTTAATAATAAATTCAGATTGCGATATGGACGAAGGCCTTGAGCCGAAGGTCCGAAAAAACACCTTCCTTTTGCTAGAATAGCAACATTCACTGACAAGCGGGGTCGTTCAATTTTCAACGCCCTGGGCGTATAAATAAGATCGCACCGCAAACTTATTTGGTACGCACACTTGCCATCTGCTTCGGCCCACTAAAAATTTTAGCTCTTGTGCACTAAGATTTGCTGGTCTTTTTGATTTTGAAGCTTCGGCCTCGGGAATTATTTTTTAGCGTTTCCGAAGATGTCTGAAGGCAAGAAGATCCCTGCTGAGACGAAGCTGAGTCTCGAGGAGGAGAAGAATCTGGGGTTCCTGATAGCGATGGCAGAGACCAATACAGAGAAAATCACCAAGGAGATTCTCGAAGGTTTGTCCGAAGATACTGGCGACAGCGACAGCTATGATGTAGAGAGTGGTGGGGAAGAGGCCGAAGATCGACCATGGCGGCCAAGTCACACAGTTTTCGGGAAGACCACCATCAAGCAGAATCATATTGATAATATGAGGGGGAGGTATTTTCGCGATATATCTATTGTGAGGGCTGACGCTGGAGAAAAAACTTCTCCCACCCCCGAAGAAGATGAAGTTGTGACTTTCCGAAGCTTTCTCAAGGCTGGGCTTCGATTCCCTCTGAGTAACTTTGTTGTTGAGGTACTAAAAACATTTCAAGTCTACCTTCATCAACTCACTCCCGAAGCTATCATAAGAATGGGGATTTTTGTCTGGGCTGTGAGAAGCCAAGGTTTGGAACCAAACGCTAAGAGCTTCTGCAACATTCACGAGTTATTGTACGAAACGAAACCCTGGGGAAAAGAGCAATATCACAACAATTTTGGGTGCTACAGCTTCGGCGCCCGCTCCGGGTCAAGCTGCCCTGTGCCAACTTTTCGGAAGAGGTGGCCCGGAGCCTGGATGACTGAATGGTTTTATGTGAAAAATGACTTAAAGGCGCAAGATAATGTCAAAAGTATCATTATGCACCCAATCTGGCAACGCTTCGGACTTCGAAGGCCGAAGGTTGAAATGGATGAGGCAGCCGAAGAGTGCCAAAGAGCCTTCGGCGTAGTTTGCTCCTTCATTGGGACAAGGGACTTGGTCCAAGAGCACATTGCCTTCAGGGTATGGCCACTTGCAGAAAAGTGGGAAATGCCGAAGGAAACTATTAAAGAGTCCGACGAAGGCGGACTAGTTAGACTAAAATACTCATTCAAATATGCAGATAAATTTGTTGAACCTGATGATGACTGGCTAAAGAGCATTGAAACTTTAAGTGATGAACTACTTGGGGCATATTCGAAGGCCGAAAATACTGCGCTATCAGCAGCCTTCGGAGGCCGAAAGAAGAAAAGGCTCAACCGTGTGTTTGACGCAGTCGGGTTTATGTACCCCGACTATCACTATCCGGTAGTAGGTCGCAAAAGGAAAAATACTTCTCCTGCGACAGAAGCTACCACGAGTGCCCCGAGTGAGCCAGCGCCTCAAAGAAAAAAGATGAAGGTGCTCACCCATCGGACACGTTTTATTGAACCGGCCACAGTGCCAGAATTCATTAGAGAAGTCTCTTTGGCCTCTGAAGCTACCGAACCAGCTTCAGTGCCGAAGATGGAAGAAAAGATTGAAGCGCCTTCTGCGGAAAAATCAGAGAAAGCGAAGGTTGACAAACCAAAAATGTCTGAAATCTTAAGTCCTTCGGTAAATGTCGAAGCAATAAAAAGCCAAAAGGGGCCATCGGTGACCCCAAAAAGGAAAAGAATGGTAAACGTACTAGATGTCTTGGAGACAATTAAGTCTTCAAGCACTACTCCAAAAAAGAGTGTTGAAGTTGCCGAAGCTTCTACTGAAGCTTCGACACGACAAGCTGAAGCTTCGACACGACAAGCTGAAGCTTCTACTGAAGCTGGGCCTTCAGAGCCCTACAAGGAGCAACCTTTGGAAGCCGAAGCAATAAAAATATCAGAACCAGTTGTAGTTGAAGAAATTGACACTGCCATCCCCGAAGATCCTGCCAGGATATGCGATTACATTATACGACACGCTTCGGGGAAGAAACTATCTGCAGAAGAAACTTACGAAGCCGACCACTATGCGAAAGAGCTGAAATATCCGAAGGGGGTAGTAATATTCAATGGGACAAATGAAGATGACTTCCTATACTGCCTACCTGATAATAAAGAACTATCTGTCTGCCGAGAGATGGCCAGGAGTATAGGCTTCCCGAAGCTCGAAGCTGGATTAAGCGCCATGACGAAAGAGGATCTCGCAGACAGTCTTGCATATAATAGCCTGAAGGTTTGGGAATTAGACTTTTTGAAAAATTTTTACAATACTTAATTCATTCCTTTATTCTTATATAGACTCTCTTTTTATAGGGCTTAATCCTAAGCAACGCATTGAGAGCACAAAAAAGTGCCGAAGATGAGAGTTATGAGATTGCATTCAACAATTTGCGCTCCGAAGTTATCAAACTGAGAAACGAAGCTCTAGAAAAGGATAAAATTCTGCTTACGCTGGTAGACAAAGTAAAGAAGGATGAAGCTGCTTCAAAAACCCAGGCCGAAGCCCAAAAGCGTGAAATTAAAGATCTTCAGAAACAGCTGGCTAGAGCTAGAGAGGAGCGCGTACTTGAGGAAACAAAACGAGAACTCAGTGATCATATGGTCAACAAATTGGAGTTAAGAGTTAAAGAGCTTCGTGCATCTCAGGGAAAATGTTATGTTAAATCTATAGAATGCGTGAATAAAATTAAAACCAGCTTCGCCAGCGTGGGCGCTTTTTCCAGCGAAGAGAATTTCTCTCGAGGCAATCCCGAAGGTCCACTGGAATGGATTAGTCACGAAGCAGAGGCCTTCGAGGAGATCCTGAGCAGTCGTGGCGATATCTGCGCTTTTTCGGGCGCCAGAGGAATTGCTTCTGTCTTGGAGAAGAAAGGTTGTGAGCATGTAAAATCTCTAGCTCAGTCCGAAGCTACCTTATCTTCCGAAGACATCAAGGACCCCTCGGCCGAAGCAAGCTGTAACACCCAAAATTCTGAATTTGGGATTGATAGAAGAAATCTGAGCAAACTACCATTGATAAATAATTAAACTTTATAATTCACCCTTTTTAAAGGTAAATAATCATAATAAAATAAATAAAGAAACACTATGTAGTAATTGTGCATCATGTGAAAGTTTAACTTGTGCATAAATTTGAAATCTAGAATTTAAAACCTGGTTTGATTTGAATTGGAATTTGGGTTTTGAAAATAAGAAGAAAAGGAAAGTATATACAAAATAAAAAGTATAAATAAAAGTAAGACTAGAGTTTACAAGATATACTTTTAATCTGAGGAGAATTTACCCAAGAATTTGATTTTGAAATTTGAACTCAAATTGGATTTGAAAATGGAGAAAAGAAAATAGAAAATAAAATGGAAAAAGAGAAAAACCCTAACTGGGCCGCAACCACACATTTCGGCCCACTTAAACTTCAGCGCGCAGCCCAACCTGGAATTGGCGCCGACATTGGGGCCCCACCTGTCGGTCCCTCGCGCTCGCGCCTCCACTGATTACCGGGTCCCGCGTGTCAGCCGTGTTTTCCTCGCATCCGCGTCGCACGCGCGCACTGACGGGCGGGTCCCGCGTGTCATACACCTCGTCCCCGCTTCCTGCGCATGACCGTGTCTCTCTGCGCGTGGGACCCACTTGTCGGGTTCGTCCTCTTCGATCGACCGAAACAACCTCCGCGCGATCGCTGGCGGACTCCGCGCTCGGGCGCGTAGTAATCGACGCTTCCGTTGCGCCCTGAGCTATAAAAGAAGACCGCCGTGATTCCCCACCCTCATCTCATCCAATTGTACCCACATCCGAGCACCAACACCGTCGCCGCCGTGAGCTCGTAGGGCCGTAGTGACCCGTCGCCGTCGACTCCGCTCTATATCGCCGCCGGGCGGCCCGTGGGTGGCCGGTTGTGTTCGCCGGACCACGGGGAAACTATACGCGTGCTCGGACCGTGAAGATAGGCTTCCGGTCGGCGTGAATTGCTCGCCGGACTTCGAATTCGCCGCGGATCCGCACTCCTTCGTGGGCAGCTTCTCTCCGATCATCGCCGTGGGTAAGTCGCCTGCCCATTTAATCACCATGGTCCCAGCATTATTTTGCGCGCTTAGGATCGAAGTTTAGAACCCGGACGCGCGGGTCGGTCACCTCGCCGGTGATGGCGCCGCCGCGGAAGAGAAACGCCGCCGCGCGGCTCTGTTGGATTGGTGAAGACGCGTTCGCGGCCGTCGATCGGGGCGTGGACGGTTGAGATTAGATCGGGGCGTACCCCTTCGTGGCTTTGATCCGGGCCGTCGGATCCAATCGGACGGATCTGGGCGGATCCGGGGTATTTAAATCTACGCCGTTGATTTCCAATCCGACGCATAGCAGCGCATACCGGTTCGATTAAAACGCGATCTAATCTGGACCGTCTGAGTTAGATCGGGCGGTTGAGACCTCATGATACCCCTTCGGCCAGGGATTTTTGTTAAAGAGACCCTGGGGATTTCTGGAATCAACCCGCCATCCCCGTGTTACTGTTTTCTGAGTCTTAGGAATTTTTACGCGCTTGCCCCTGGGTTTCTCTAAAATTGAGGCCCAATCCAGTGCTGTATTAAAATGATTAAATGAATTAGAAATTTGATTTTTAATACAAAAATAATTGCTAGAACTTAGATAATTCATAGAAAATTCATTTTAGCTCCAAATTGAACCATTCCAGTTTCTAAAATTTTGTAATAATATTCTTTATCATTTTGTGTCTCTGTTTTGGCATGAAAGGCCCATTTAAATTTATCTAATACTTAATCTTGTACTAAACACATAAAACATTAGAAAATCCATAACTTAAAATCTATAACTCCAAAATTAATGATTCCTGTTCCTATGATCTTATTTTAATATGTATATTATTAATATGTATTTTGGTATATATGTTTGGTGTAATGTTAATTTGCCTATACACTGTTTTGTTTGTATTGCTACGACTAGTGTGAGGTCACGTGTCACCTGAAGATCATCCTGGTACCTGGATTCTCAAGGCCCAGGCAAGTTGTGCCCTTGATCACTTCTTTTTACCCACTCATGTTCTAATTAATCATAATGATCTGCATAGGTTAATTTTGACGGGACCCAATAGGTTACCCTAGTTTGTCTATCTTTATACCTTGTTTACCACTGAACTTTCTGGGTAGTACTTGCTAGTGCTATATGTGGTTTTGGGTATGGAGATACACTATTCATGATTATACTTTTGTTATCAGTTGTTATTTATGGTTCATGTTAAGATCATTATGTTAATTGGAACATGGAGAACCACCCGGGAAAACAGTGCTACCACAAGGGTAGTATGGGATGCCCTTGGCTGATTAATTAGGAAAGCTAGTGGAAGACTACCTTACCCGAAAGGGGCAAGGGCAGTAGGGGAGAGGTCAGTGTAGGGAGGCCCTCGGGAGGATTTTGCTGCGATGGCGGTCCTGCAAGGGATTCCTGCACTGGATCTTCCTATAAACTGTAGCGGGTTTTCGGAAGCTAGTGGAACTTTGTAAAGGCCTCGTAGTGTTACCCTGCCTCGCTTCCTTGGTAGAGGTGAATGGGATTCATGACCCCTTGGCAGATGGGTAACACGGCTTGTGGGTAAAGATGCGCAACCTCTGTAGAGTGTAAAACTGGTATACTAGCCGTGCTCACGGTCATGAGCAGCTCGGACACTCACATGATTAAATTATGGAACTTAAATTCAATTTTGTCATTTGCATTGCATGGGTTTTATTACTAATTTTGTTCTATTACTTTACTCATGGTTTTGGTATTTACTTACACTTAGTAATTGCTAATAAAATTTTGACCAACTTTAAAAGCAATGCTCAGCTCTAACCATCTCCTTTGGTAAGCCTTACACTTCACGTGAGCTCCCACCTTTGGCGAGTTCATGCACATTATTCCCCACAACTTGTTGAGCGATGAACGTATGTGAGCTCACTCTTGCTGTCTCACATACACCTCAGGTCAAGAACAGGTACCGCAGGATGATGCTCATGGAGGATGCCGTGATGAGTTCGTGAGAGATCTAGGTCGTCGTCTCCCAGTCAACTTTGGGTTGCTGGACCGTTGTCTCCTTATAATGTAATTATTTATTTTGTATAGAACTCCTATTATATGTAAAGATGTGACATTCGATCCTGTGCCACTATACATCATATGTTTGAGACTTGGTCCCAGCATACCTGGTGTTTATGTTAACCCCGGGTTTTGGATCCCTAAAATCCGGGTGTTACACAAGCGTGGTTGGTGGCAAATTTTTTACTGATATCTGGAACGACGGCGGCCGAGGAATGGCACAAGAAATCATCCAAAGGAGCGAAAAAGGGATCCATGATGCTAGGAAAGTGGCAGAAGCTGCCGAAAAAAGTACGGAACCCGGAAGGCAATTAGGTATTAATTAGTCGTTCTTATTGTGTTGTAATTTTTTATTTCAAACTCTGCTCATAGTTTGTAATAGTAATGAAGAAATGTTCTCTTCCCTCAGAAGCTGCTGGGTCGACTGCCGACCCCCACCCAAAAGGGGATGATGAAATTAAAGAAATGGCCGAAGCTATCATGGACAAAGTTGTTGACCAACTTCTAAATGAAGCCGCCGAAGCAGTATTAAAAGAAGACTAGATGCTATTCAGAAAAAACATTTAAATTGTGATCTATGTAATATTTTGTACATTTGAATGTAACATACAAGTTTCTTTTCGTTATTCAATTCTTTACGATGCATGAAACTCTACATACATACCTTTTTGAGCCTTTGGCGAAAAAACACCTTCCCTTCTTTTCATGCTTCGTGAAGAAGACATTCTCCGTTAAAATTATTCCGATGAAACACGTTCATGCTCCATGAAAACAATCTCCGAAGCTATACAATTTCGACACTGCTCTGACGAAGCTTGTCCATGCTTCGTAAAAACAGCCTCCGAAGCTATTTTCCGAAGATTATTATTGCATTCCCTCGTGACTTTGCACAATTCTTTCGGAGGTTAATACTGTGTACCCTTCTTTTGCCGCATGCAACATGATGTATGATGCTTATGCTATGCGAAATGATGTGATGATGTTATGTTATGCAAATGACGTCTGTTCCGAAGATACACACAAAATTCATTCGTAAGCTCTGCATTCCCTTAGGAACGTCTTTGGAGCTTCTTCGTCTTTTACTTAGACGGTATAAGCTCTGCATTCCCTTAGGAACGTCTTTGGAGCTTCTTCGTCTTTTACTTAGACGGTATAAGCTCTGCATTCCCTTAGGAACGTCTTTGGAGCTTCTTCGTCTTTTACTTAGACGGTATAAGCTCTGCATTCCCTTAGGAACGACTTCTGAGCAGAAAACTTACACTGCGCTCCCTTTGGAACGGCTTTTTGTGACTTCATGAACTTACTCTGCGTTCCTTAGAACGACTTTCTGTTACTCCGAAGGATTTTTAACACTTCGAAGGTCCTCCTTGTTAATAGAAAAACTTCATCAACTGATTCTCCTCGTGGAAAACAGCGAAATTTATTACATGGAAACTATCAATGTTTCTTTGCTACAGAGAATAGAACTGAATGGAAAAGACTGCTATCAAAGGTAGGATATGTGTCAATAAATGTGCTTCGACTCTGGCACAGTGCTGTTGACTGTGCGAGCTTCGGATTGTTCTCTGAAGTCCCTTTGATGTGGAGCATATTGACTCCCTTCTGGCTGCTGGCCTTGTTGCAGCGGGGGTGGGGGCGGGGGCTGTTGCCATGAAGCTTGAGGTTGACTTGCCGAAGCTACGGAAGCTGCAGGATGGTTGCTCACATACTCCGGGATGTAAGGCTGATGGTACGAAGCAGTATGCATGACCTGCTTCGGCTGTCCCTGCTGCGCTGCAGCTTCTGCCAGCTCCTTTTGTTTCTGGATGGTAACATGGCACATCCTGGTGGTATGGCCCTTGTTCTCACCGCAGAATAAGCAAAATGTCCTCCTTGGTTGATCTCCAAATCTCCCGCCGAAGCCCCTGGCGCCTCTGCCTCTTGGAGCTGGTGGCCGAAAGAAAGTCTGCTGCTGCCCCGAAGCCTGTGAGGAGCACTGCGGCCTGCTTTGCTGACTCCCCTTATCATCATTTTGAGTGTTGTGGATGGACCTGACATGCCTCGGATAGAAACGTCCCCCGAAGCCCCTGGTCATCTCAGAAAATCTGAAGGCTTCCTCCCTTCTTTGGCGAAAGTCATTATCAGCCCGAATGTACTCGTCCATCTTTTGGAGTAGCTTTTCCAGCGTCTGAGGAGGCTTCCTAGCAAAGTATTGGGCTGCAGGTCCAGGACGAAGCCCCTTGATCATGGCTTCGATAACAATTTCATTGGGCACCGTTGGTGCCTGTGCCCTCAAACGCAAGAACCTTCTGACATACGCCTGAAGGTATTCCTCATGATCCTGAGTGCACTGAAACAAAGCTTGTGCAGTGACCGGCTTCGTCTGAAATCCTTGAAAGCTGGTTAACAACATATCCTTCAGCTTCTGCCATGAGGTGATTGTCCCTGGTCGAAGGGAGGAGTACCAGGTCTGAGCAACATTCCTGACGGCCATAACGAAAGACTTCGCCATGACTGCAGCATTGCCCCCATACGAAGACACTGTTGCTTCGTAACTCATCAAGAACTGCTTCGGGTCTGAGTGACCGTCGAACATGGGAAGCTGAGGTGGCTTATAGGATGGAGGCCAAGGTGTAGCCTGCAGCTCAGCGGACAAAGGAGAAGCATCATCGAAAACAAAATTTCCCTGATGGAAATTGTCATACCAGTCATCTTCGTTGACGAAGCCCTCCTGATGAAGGTCTTTCTGCTGAGGCCTCCTGTTTTGCTCATCATGAGTAAGATGGCGGACTTCCTCAGAGGCTTCGTCTATCTGCCGCTGCAGCTCAGCTAGCCGGGCCATCTTCTCCTTCTTCCTCTGCACCTGTTGATGTAACATCTCCATATCCCTGATTTCTTGGTCTAGCTCTTCCTCCTGAAGCGTCGGACTAACGGCCTTTCTCTTTTGGCTTCGGGCCTCCCGAAGAGAGACGGTCTCCTGGTTGTGGTCCAGCGGTTGCAGTGCTGAAGCCCCAATCGCTGAAGCTTTCTTCGGCGCCATAGCGAAGGTCTATAGCTTCCGAAGGTGTTCAAAAAAGCTCGAAGTGGAAGTGAGTTCACCGGAGGTGGGCGCCAATGTTGGGGACTTGTTCTCAAATGCTTCGGATTAAGAACAAGGCAACATAAAAAGTGTTAAATGCTAAAGTCCTTCGTCCTTCGAAACATTATGCCCCTTCGGGAAATAATGATTTTAGGACGAAGGTCATAAGAAACGTACCTTCGTAAATATAATAAGTAATGACAAAGGATTCATATAAAGTGTGAAATATAACATCAACATGGAATCATTTCTATTTTATTAACATGGGGAAATAGAAATGATTTCGAATAACAAATGTACCTTCGGTCCTGAGAGAAGGTAAAAAGTACAAGCGTGACGCAAAAAGCCAATGCAAAGTCAGCGTGAACAGTACGGGAGTACTGTTCATCTATTTATAGGCGCGGGACGCAGCCCACGTAAAATTACATCCATGTCCATTACATTTGTTAATGGCTTATGGAAATTTGTCAAGGCCCACGCAGTCTTTTCATCTTTAAGTCGGTTCCCCCTTCTGCTGTCGCGACGAAGCTTCCCTGCGCACAGCTTCGGCTGCACTCGTCCTTCATCTGGTTTAGGCTTCGTCCTGGCCGTGCTTCATATTCATAGTTCTGAATCCGAAAATACCTGTTCACATAATCCACTTGGAAAACATTGTCAAATCATGTTTTTGAGGACCTTCGGAGGACGAAGGCCCCCAACACTCAACTTGGCATACAACTGGTGCTCTCATAGCCTCTTCAAAACCATCTTCAAGTGTTCCACATGCCCCTCCTCGCTCCGAGAATAGATGAGGATGTCATTGACAAACACCACCACAAACTTGTCCAAGTAGTCCATGAACACACTGTTCACCAAGTACATGAAGAAGGACGACACATTTGTTAAACCAAAATACATAACTATGAACTCATATAACCCATACTTGGTGATAAAGGACATCTTCGGTATGTCTGAGGGTTGGATTCTGAGATGATGGTAACCTGATCTCAGATCTATCTTCAAGAACACGCTGGCACCTCTGAGCTGGTCAAACAGATCTTCTATCCTTGGTAAATGGTATTTGTTATTGATGTTAACATCATCCAAAGCTCTATAGTCTATGCACATCCTCTTGGTTCCATCCTTCTTCTCTATGATAGGACTAGAGTGGCCCAAGGCAAGGTACTGGGTCTGATATAACCCTTCTCTAACAGTTCATCTATCTATTTCTTGAGTTCCACCATTTCTGGTCTGGACACTCTGTAGGATCTTTTAGAGATGGGGGTTGTACCAGGGATAAGCTCTATAGCAAACTTGACCTTCCTTCCCGGTGGCAAGCCCGATAGCTCCTTAGAGAACACATCTGGAAACTCTGACACTACCCTGGTGGCCTCGAGCGGGTTGGCTTCCTTGTTATCCATGGTCAACTGATGGCAATCTCCTATTTCTGAATCAGGCATTCTTAGCTCAGCTACTATTTCCTCTCTGAATGGGGATATCAACCTCACAGTCCTCTTATCATAGCTGATATTTGCTTGAGACTTCCTGAGCCAATTCATCCCTAGGATCATGTCTATCCCATATGTACCCATCACTATTAGGCTAGCGCGGACCTCTATCCCCCTTATTTCCACTTCTACATTCAAACATATCTTATTCATCTAAACTTTCCCACCAACTGAATTAATATTCATTAAGGTTGTCATGGGTCTAGTTGGAAGGTTATGTGTTTCTACCCATTTTGCAAAAATAAATGAATGAGTTGCACCAGTATCAAATAGTACTTTTGTCGGACGGGATTCGACTAAGAACATACCTACTGCCACGTCTGGAGCATCTTGGTTTGCTTCAGCCTACAAGTGGTTCACCTTTCCACGATTGTATGCATGGCCGCGACCGCCTCCTGTATGTTGTGGTGCTGTCTTTTTTGAGCAATGCATCGCACAATGGCCTTGATCTCCGTAATGGAAGCATCCTCTGCCTCCTCCCTGTGTTGGGGCTGCCTGGTTGCTCTGATTAACTGCTGGGATAGGAGGACGGGATGCTTGATTATTCTGCCTCGGTACTGATTACTTCCCTATGGGTTGTTCTGTTGATACTACTGCTGTTGTGGATACTACCTCTGATACTGCTATTGGGGTGGGCGCTGACTCTGCTACTGATATCCCTGCTGTGGCTACTGACTCTACTGTGGGTAGTTGCTCGAAAGGCGAGACGACTGCTGCTTCCTAGTTTTGGTCCTCCCATCTTATGCTTCTGGTATTTCATCTCCTTACGCTTCCTCTCTGACATGATGGCCCTATCAATCAGGTGTTGGAAGATGGGGAAGGTGTGGTTCATCAGCTGGTAATGCAGGGGGTTGACCAGACGTCTCATGAACCTGTATTGCCTCTTAGCATCGGTGTTGACATCTTCAGGTGCATAACGAGATAGCCGCATAAATCTATCCCTATACTCACTGACAGACATGGGCCACTGCTTCAGTGCCAGAAACTCCTCCTTCTTCACGATCATCAGACCATTTGGAACATGATATATGTGGAAGTTGTCTCTGAACTCCTCCCAGATGATGGTTTCGGGGTTGGCATGGGTGGCGAGATAGGACTCCCACTAGGATTGAGCTGCTCCCCTTAGCTGGCAGGGACCATACAGAACCTTCTCTCTGTCGTCACATTGGGCAGTGTGCAGTTCTCGTTCCATTGCATGCAGCCAGTCTTCTGGATCCATGGGGTCAGCCGAGTGGGCGAACGTAGGGGTGCCCTCTCATGAACTTGCAACGTTTGTCCTATGGCATTTGTGAGAGCTGAGAGCACCTAGAGGGGGGGGGGTGAATAGGTGATCCTGTAAAACTTGAAACTTAAGCCACAAAAACTTGGTTAAGTGTTAGCACAATAATCGCCAAGTGGCTAGAGAGGAGTCAAAACACAATAACCACAAGAGATCAATCACAGAGATGGCACGGTGGTTATCCCGTGGTTCGGCCAAGACCAACGCTTGCCTACTCCACGTTGTGGCGTCCCAACGGACGAGGGTTGCAATCAACCCCTCTCAAGCGGTCTAAAGACCCACTTGAATACCACGGTGTTTTGCTTGCTTTTCTTAATCCTGTTCGCGAGGAATCTCCACAACTTGGAGCCTCTCGCCCTTACACTTGAATATCACAAAGAAACACGGAGCAAGGGAGGGATTAGCAACGCACACAAGACACAAGAATCAGAGTGTCAACACGCACACAAGTCACAACAAGAGCTCGCAACACAACCCAATGAGTTCACAACTCGACTAGAGCTCTATATGCTATCACAAAGAAACAAATGCGCGGAATCGAGGTCTTGGTGCTTAGGAATGTTGTAGGAATGCTTGGTGTGCTCCTCCATGCGCCTAGGGGTCCCTTTTATAGCCCCAAGGCAGCTAGGAGCCGTTGAGAGCAATCCTGGAAGGCAGATCTTGCCTTCTGTCGACTGGCGCACCGTACAGTCCGGTGCACCACCGGACACTGTCCGGTGCAGATCTCCTTCCTTATTTGGCGAAGCCGACTGTTGGAGTCTGAGAGCCGTTGGCGCACCGGACACTGTCCGGTGCACACCGGACAGTCCAGTGCACCAATGTAACCGTTGGCTCGGCCATGCGTCACACGCGGAATCCTCGGCCGACCGTTGCCCCGGCTGACCGTTGACTCACCGGACAGTCCGGTGCACCACCAGACAGACCGGTGAATTTTAGCCGTACGCCGTTGATGGTTTCCCGAGAGCGACGAGTTCGCCTATGAACGGCTCACCGGACAGTCCGGTGCACCACCGGACAGACCGGTGAATTCTAGCCGTACACCGCCGTCGAAGTCCCGAGAGCAGCCTGCTCGCCAAAGCTAGCCTGGCGCACCGGACACTGTCCGGTGCACCACCGGACAGTCCGGTGAACCCAGACTGAGCAGACTTTGGCTGAACAAGTCCATCTCATTTCCCATTCAATTTTTCCTGTTTCCAGCACTTAGACATAATACATTAGTCCATAAAAACAATGTACTAAGTCTAGAAACATACCTTTTGACATGATTTGCATCTTGTCCACATTTTTGCATAGATTAGCATAAAAGCACTTGTGTTGGCACTCAATCACCAAAATACTTAAAAATGGCCCGAGGGCACATTTCCCTTTTAATCTCCCCCTTTTTGGTGATTTATGCCAACACAACATAAAGCAACTAGAACAAGTGCAATAACAATGCAAATGAACACTCAAAATTGTTTTGATTCAATTTTGACATATATGGATCACTCTTTGCCACCACTTGGTTTGTTTTTGCAAGTCAAACTCAAATTCCTATCTCTAAGTCAAATCCACTTGTAGAGACATAAAGAGAGGTAATCCAAAGAAATTGATCAAGAATCTCAAAAACTCCCCCTTTTTCCCATAATCAACACTTCTCCCCACAAGAGGCCAACTTTTGACAAAAGAGACAATAAAAGAGTTTTGACAAACCAAAAGCTCTAATCTACTGTTTTCAAAAATTTCTCAAGTGGTAGCTGATCCATCTATTGCTTTGGCCTTTATTTTCTCCCCCTTTGGCATCAAGCACCAAAACGGGATCAATCTTGGCCCTTTAACCCCATTGCCTCACCAAAATCTTCAAATAAGAATACAAAGGCAATAAGAGTAGATGAACTTGGAATAAATTACCCTCTCATCGGAGTGCAGTGGAAGTCTTTCATGGTCCAAGTCCACCTTTTCCCTTTCAAATCTCCTTTGAGACTAAAACAAGCAAACTCAAGCACACGGTTAGTCTCAAAGGGTCAAGTTGTAGCACAGCTCCCCCTAAATATGTGCATCACTTGCAAAAGGACTTGTGAGGTCCAGGGAGTGTTTGTACAACTTGAGCACCATACATAAGCAACAAATGCAGAAGGAACATGATCAAAGGCATAAACACATGTATGCTATAAATCAATCCAAGTTCCGTGAATCCAGGACATTTAGCTCACTACGCAGCCTGCAAAAGGTCTTTTCATCTAAAGGCTTAGTGAAGATATCGGCTAGCTGGTTCTCGGTGCTAACATGAAACACTTCGATATCTCCCTTTTGCTGGTGGTCTCTCAAAAAGTGATGCCGGATGTCAATGTGCTTTGTGCGGCTGTGCTCAACAGGATTTTCCGCTATTCGGATAGCACTCTCATTGTCACATAGGAGTGGGACTTTGCTCAGATTGTAGCCAAAGTCCCGGAGGGTTTGCCTTATCCAAAGTAGTTGCGCACAACACTGTCCTGCGGCAACGTACTCGGCCTCAGCGGTGGATAGGGCAACGGAAGTTTGTTTCTTGGAGTTCCACAACACCAGGGACCTTCCTAAGAATTGGCACGTCCCCGATGTACTCTTCCTATCGACCTTACATCCAGCATAGTCGGAATCTGAGTATCCAATCAAGTCAAAGTTAGACCCCTTTGGATACCAGATCCCGAAGCAAGGCGTAGCGACTAAATATCGAAGAATTCGCTTCACAGCCACTAAGTGACACTCCTTAGGATAGGATTGAAATCTAGCACACATGCATAAGCTAAGCATAATATCCGGTCTACTAGCACACAAATAAAGTAAAGACCCTATCATAGACCAGTATGCCTTTTGATCAACGGACTTACCTCCTTTGTTGAGGTCGGTGTGTCCGTCGGTTCCCATCGGAGTCTTTGCGGGCTTGGCGTCCTTCATCCCAAACCGCTTTAGCAAGTCGTGCGTGTACTTCGTTTGGGAGATGAAAGTGCCGTCCTTGAGTTGCTTCACTTGGAACCCAAGAAAGTAGTTCAACTCGCCCATCATCGACATCTCGAATTTCTGCGTCATCACCCTGCTAAACTCTTCACAAGACTTTTGGTTAGTAGAACCAAATATTATGTCATCGACATAAATTTGGCACACAAAAAGATCACCATCGCACGTCTTAGTGAAAAGAGTTGGATCGGCTTTCCCAACCTTGAAAGCATTAGCAATTAAAAAGTCTCTAAGGCATTCATACCATGCTCTTGGGGCTTGCTTGAGTCCATAGAGCACCTTAGAGAGCTTACACACGTGGTCGGGGTACCGTTCATCCTCGAAGCCAGGGGGTTGCTCCACGTACACCTCCTCTTTGATCGGCCCATTGAGGAAAGCGCTCTTCACATCCATTTGGTACAACCTGAAAGAATGGTGAGCGACATATGCTAGCAAAATACGAATTGATTCTAGCCTAGCCACAGGAGCGAACGTATCCTCAAAGTCCAAACCTGCGACTTGGGCATAACCTTTTGCCACAAGTCGAGCCTTGTTCCTCGTCACCACCCCGTGCTCGTCCTGTTTGTTGCGAAACACCCATTTGGTTCCCACAACATTTTGCTTGGGACGAGGCACCAGTGTCCAAACTTCATTGCGCTTGAAATTGTTGAGTTCCTCCTGCATGGCCAACACCCAGTCCAGATCTAGCAAGGCCTCTTCTACCCTGAAAGGCTCAATAGAAGAGACAAAAGAGTAATGCTCACAAAAATTAACTAATCTTGAACGAGTAGTTACTCCCTTGCTAATATCACCCAATATTTGATCGACGGGATGATCCCTTTGAATCGTCGCTCGAACTTGGGTTGGAGGTGCCTGAGGTGCTTCTTCCTCTTCAACTTGAACATCCTGTGCTCCCCCTTGATCACGCGCTTCCTCATGATGAACCTGTTCATCGTCTTGAGTTGGAGGATGCACCGTAGTTGAGGAAGATGGTTGATCTTGCTCCAATTGTTCCTGTGGTCGCACATCGCCAATCGCCATGGTGCGCATTGCGGCCGTTGGAACATCTTCTTCATCTACATCATCAAGATCAACAACTTGCTCTCTTGGAGAGCCATTAGTCTCATCAAATACAACGTCGCTAGAGACTTCAACCAAACCCGATGATTTGTTGAAGACCCTATACGCCTTTGTATTTGAGTCATAACCTAATAAAAATCCTTCTACAGCTTTGGGAGCAAATTTAGAAGTTCTACCTTTCTTCACAAGAATATAACACTTGCTCCCAAATACCCGAAAATAAGACACATTGGGTTTGTTACCAGTTAGCAGCTCATATGAAGTCTTCTTGAGGAGGCGGTGAAGGTAGACTCGGTTGATGGCGTGGCAAGCCGTGTTCACGGCTTCCAACCAAAAGCGCTCGGGGGTCTTGAACTCTCCAAGCATAGTCCTCGCCATATCGATGAGCGTCCTGTTCTTCCTCTCTACCACACCATTTTGCTGAGTTGTGTAGGGAGCAGAGAACTCGTGCTTGATCCCCTCCTTCTCAAGGAACTCCTCCACTTGAAGATTCTTGAATTCGGACCCGTTGTCGCTTCTTATCTTCTTCACATTGAGCTCAAACTCATTTTGAGCTCTCCTGAGGAAGCGCTTGAGGGTCCCTTGAGTTTCAGATTTATCTTGCAAAAAGAATACCCAAGTGAAGTGGGAAAAATCATCAACTATAACAAGACCATACTTACTTCCTCCTATGCTTAGATAGGCGACGGGTCCGAAGAGGTCCATATGAAGCATCTCCAAGGGTCTTGATGTGGTCATCACATTTTTGGTGTGATGAGAGCCTCCCACCTGTTTCCCTGCTTGACAAGCTGCACAAGGTCTATCTTTTTCGAAATGTACATTGGTTAGACCTATCACGTGTTCTCCCTTTAGAAGCTTGTGGAGGTTCTTCATCCCCACATGTGCTAAGCGGCGATGCCACAACCAGCCCATGCAAGTCTTAGCCATTAAGCATGCATCTAGACCGACCTCTTCTTTTGCAAAATCAACCAAATAAAGTTTGCCGTCTAGTACACCCTTAAAAGCTAGTGAACCATCACATCTTCTAAAGACAGACACATCTACATTTGTGAATAGACAATTATATCCCATATTGCATAATTGACTAACAGATAACAAATTATATCCAAGCGACTCAACTAAAAACACATTAGAAATAGAGTGCTCGGATGAAATAGCAATTTTACCTAACCCTTTTACCTTGCCTTGGTTCCCATCACCGAATATTATTGAATCTTGGGGATCCTTATTCTTGACGTAGGAAGAGAACATCCTCTTTTCCCCCGTCATGTGGTTTGTGCATCCGCTGTCGATAATCCAGCTTGAACCCCCGGATGCATAAACCTGCAAGGCAAATTTAGGCTTGGGTCTTAGGTACCCAACTCTTGTTGGGTCCTACAAGGTTAGTTACAATTGTCTTAGGGACCCAAATGCAAGTTTTATCTCCCTTACATTTGGCCCCTAGCTTCCTAGCAATCACCTTCTTATTCTTTCTATAAATGGCAAAAGAAGCATTGCAAGCATGATATATTGTAGAAGGTTCATTAACTTTCCTAGGAACATTGACAACATTTCTCCTAGGCATATTATGAATAACATTTCTCCTACAGTCATTTCTATCATGCACATAGGAAGAGCTAGAAGCAAACATGGCATGAGAATCAAAAGCATCATATGCATTATAACTCCTATAAGCATTTCTAGATTGTCTCCTGTCATGATACATAAAAGCATGGTTCTTTTTAGCACTACCAGCCATAGGGGCCTTCCCTTTCTCCTTGGTGGAGATGGGAGCCTTATGGCTTGTCAAGTTCTTGGCTTCTCTCTTGAAGCCAAGACCATCCTTAATTGAGGGGTGTCTACCAATCGTGTAGGCATCCCTTGCAAATTTTAATTTGTCAAATTCACTCTTGCTAGTCTTAAGTTGAGCATTAAGACTAGCTACTTCATCATTTAGATTGAAAATTGAAACTAGATGTTCACTACAAGCATCAATATCAAAATCTTTACACCTAGTGCAAATCATGACATGCTCTATACAAGAGTTAGATTTATTTGCTACTTCTAATTTAACATTTAAATCATTGTTAATTCTCTTTAAGCTTGAGATAGAGTCATGACTTGCAGACAATTCACTAGAAAGCATTTCATTTCGTTTAACTTCTAAAGCAAGAGATTTTTGTGCTTCTATAAATTTATCATGTTCTTCATATAACAAATCCTCTTGCTTTTCTAGTAACCTATTCTTGTCATTCAAGGCATCAATTAACTCATTAATTTTGCCAATTTTAATTCTATCTAATCCTTTAAATAAACTAGAATAGTCTATTTCATCGTTGTCAGTAGAATCATTATCACTAGAAGAATCATAAGTAGTACTGTCTCGAGTACATACCTTCTTCTCCTTTGCCATGAGGCATGTGTGACGCTCGTTGGGGAAGAGGGAAGACTTGTTGAAGGCGGTGGCGGCGAGTCCTTCATTTTCGGAGTCGGAGGAGGAGCAATCCGAATCCCACTCCTTCCCGATATGTGCTTCGCCCTTGGCCTTCTTGTAGTTCTTTTTCTTCTCCCTCTTGTTTCCTTTTTCCTAGTCACTTCCATTATCGGGACAGTTAGCAATAAAATGACCAAGCTTACCACATTTGAAGCATGAGCGCTTCCCCTTTGTCTTGGTCTTGCTTGGCTGTCCCTTGCGACCCTTAAGCGCCGTCTTGAAGCGCTTGATGATGAGGGCCATCTCTTCATCATTGAGCCCTACCGCCTCAACTTGCGCCACCTTGCTAGGTAACGCCTCCTTGCTTCTCGTTGCCTTGAGAGCAACGGGTTGAGGCTCATTGATTGGACCATTCAGTGTGTCGTCCACGTACCTCGCCTCCTTGATCATCATTCGCCCGCTTACGAATTTTCCAAGGACTTCTTCGGGCGACATTTTGGTGTATTTGGGATTCTCACGAATATTATTCACCAAATGAGGATCAAGAACGGTAAAGGACCTTAGCAATAGTCGGACGACGTCGTGGTCCGTCCATCGCATGCTTCCGTAGCTCCTTATTTTGTTGATAAGGGTCTTGAGCCGGTTGTATGTTTGAGTTGGCTCCTCGCCCCTTATCATTGCAAATCTTCCAAGCTCTCCCTCTACCAACTCCATCTTGGTGAGCAAGGTGACATCGTTCCCCTCGTGAGAGATCTTGAGGGTGTCCTAGATTTGCTTGGCATTGTCCAAGCCGCTCACCTTATGATACTCGTCCCTGCACAAGGAGGCTAACAACACAGTAGTAGCTTGTGCATTTCTATGAATCTGTTCATTAATAAAAATAGGACTATCCGAGCTATCAAATTTCATTCCACTTTCCACAATCTCCCATATGTTCGGATGGAGAGAGAACAGGTGACTACGCATTTTGTGGCTCCAAAATCCGTAGTCCTCTCCATCAAAGTGAGGAGGTTTGCCAAGTGGAATGGAGAGCAAATGAGTATTTGTACTTTGCGGAATACGAGAGTAGTCAAAAGAAAAGTTCAAATTAACCGGTTTCCTTCTCTCGTAGTCGTTGTGGTCATCGTCCTTTTGGGAAGAAGTAGACTCATCGCTGTCGTCGTAGTATATGATCTCCTTGATGCGTCTCGTCTTCTTCTTCTTCCCATCTTTGCGTCTGTGACCTGAGCCCGAGTCGGTAGGCTTGTCATCCTTCGGCTCATTGATGAAGGACTCCTTCTCCTTATCGTTGATCACGATTCCCTTCCCCTTAGGATCCATCTCTTCGGGCGATTAGTCCCTTTGTGAAGAGAACGACTCCGATACCAATTGAGAGCACCTAGGGGGGGTGAATAGGTGATCCTGTAAAACTTGAAACTTAAGCCACAAAAACTTGGTTAAGTGTTAGCACAATAATCGCCAAGTGGCTAGAGAGGAGTCAAAACACAATAACCACAAGAGATCAATCACAGAGATGGCACGGTGGTTATCCCGTGGTTCGGCCAAGACCAACACTTGCCTACTCCACATTGTGGCGTCCCAACGGACGAGGGTTGCAATCAACCCCTCTCAAGCGGTCCAAAGACCCACTTGAATACCACGGTGTTTTGCTTGCTTTTCTTAATCCTGTTCGCGAGGAATCTCCACAACTTGGAGCCTCTCGCCCTTACACTTGAATATCACAAAGAAACATGGAGCAAGGGAGGGATTAGCAACACACACAAGACACAAGAATCAGAGTGTCAACACGCACACAAGTCGCAACAAGAGCTCGCAACACAACCCAATGAGTTCACAACTCCACTAGAGCTCTATATGCTATCACAAAGAAACAAATGCGCAGAATCGAGGTCTTGGTGCTTAGGAATGTTGTAGGAATGCTTGGTGTGCTCCTCCATGCGCCTAGGGGTCTCTTTTATAGCCCCAAGGCAGCTAGGAGCCGTTGAGAGCAATCCTGGAAGGCAGATCTTGCCTTCTGTCGACTGGCGCACCGGACAGTCCGGTGCACCACCGGACACTGTCCGGTGCAGATCTCCTTCCTTATTTGGCGAAGCCAACCGTTGGAGTCTGAGAGCTGTTGGCGCACCGGACACTGTCCGGTGCACCAATGTGACCGTTGGCTCGGCCACGCGTCACGCGCGGAATCCTCGGTCGACCGTTGCCCCGGCTGACCGTTGACTCACCGGACAGTCCGGTGCACCACCGGACAGACTGGTGAATTTTAGTCGTACGCCGTTGATGGTTTCCCGAGAGCGACGAGTTCGCCTGTGAACGGCTCACCGAACAGTCCGGTGCACCACCGGACAGACCGGTGAATTCTAACCGTACACCGCCGTCGAAGTCCCGAGAGCAGCCTGTTCGCCAGAGCTAGCCTAGCGCACCGGACACTGTCCGGTGCACCACCGGACAGTCCGGTGAACCCAGACTGGGCAGACTTTGGCTGAACAAGTCCATCTCATTTCCCATTCAATTTTTCCTGTTTCCAGCACTTAGACATAATACATTAGTCCATAAAAAGAATGTACTAAGTCTAGAAACATACCTTTTGACATGATTTGCATCTTGTCCACATTTTTGCATAGATTAGCATAAAAGCACTTGTGTTGGCACTCAATCACCAAAATACTTAGAAATGGCCCAAAGGCACATTTCCCTTTCAAGAGCACCTAGAGAGGGGGGTGAATAGGTGATCCTACGAAAATTAACTCTAAACATCACAAACTTGGTTTATACAAATTGTTAGTGAGAACTAAAACCATGTTAGGATGAGAAGAGATAAGAAGGTAGAACTCTTCACTTGATTTCTCCTTTAAGATGACTATTACACTTAAGAGCAATATTGCAAGTGAGTAAAGAACCCAAGAAGACAGTAATCGCAATAAGTAAATGGACAATAGACACAACGATTTTTACCATGGTTCGGCTAATGCCTACTTCACGTTGTGGTGACCTCCTTTGGTCAAGGGTTGCACTCAACCCCTCTCAAGTGATCCAAAGTTCAAACTTGAGTGCCACATATGTATTTCTTATATCAATATCTTGTTGTGAGGAATCTCCACAAATTGGAGTCTCTCATGCCTTACACAAATGATTTCAATCAAAACCAGAGTAAGGTGGGGAGAAGAAACACACACAAGAGCACAACTCAGCAACAACACGCACACAAACAAAGAGAGAGCGCACGAACAAAATGACAGAGTTACAACTCAAGAACGTGCCCAAATCTCTCTCTAACAAATCAACAGCGTGGTCACAATGGTTCAGAATTGTAGTGTGCTCAAAGGGCGCTTGGTTTTTAGCTCCATGCGCCTAGGGGGCCCTTTTTTAGCCCCAAAGAACCAAAGAGTCGTTTGATCTTCATCTGGAAGGCTCCACAGTGGACACTTTCCTTCCTTATTAAGCCACTCCACAGTGGACACTTTCCGCTACTGCACCGGATTGTCGGGTGCACACCAAACACTCCACAGTGGACACTTTCCTTCCTTATTAAGCTGAACTGACCATTGCCCGCCATTGGTCGTTTGGCACACTGGTCTGTCCGGTGCCCCCTGTCGACCATTGACAAGTTGACGTGGCTAGCCGCCGATCACGCGTTGACCGTTGGCGCGGGGCAAAGTCGTTGACAACCTGGCACACCAGATTGTCCGGTGCACACCGTATTTGTAGCATCCCAAAAATTCAAATCATGAAATTTTCTCAAACTCGCTCTAAATTCAAAATGAATTTCAAATTTCATTTCAAAATGTTTGTTTGCAAGTTGATATCAACAAATAAATTATTGTGGTCTATATTCTCTCCAAAATCCTCCTCAAAATATCCTACAAATATTTCCCCAGTGATCACCCTCAAATTCTTTTCAGAAATACTGCCCAGATATTTCACGAGTAATCCCCTTCAAGTTCTTTCCAGAAATACTGTCCAAATATTCCACCAATATATCTCCAAGTATTTTTCCTCTTGAGAAATACCTTCAGAATCATTTTTCAAGTCCCTATAAATATTTTCTTCATAACTTTCATCATGCTCATACGTATACGTATGCCTCCAGTGTCATATGGTGAGCTCTACAAGCTAATCTCACTTATACAAGACAAATACATGCTAACCTCCCACTAATCCTCTCATCCTCCCACTAATCCTCTCATCCCTCCCCCTAATCCCCCCACCATGGCTATAAATAGAGGGGCAAGGGCCTCCTCTCATCCCACCCCAAGCCATTTCATGGCAACTCTCTTCCCCCCCACACACCCACTCCATCTCCCACACAAGCACACACTAGCACAAGGATCGTTCGGTCGTTCGTCCCCCTGTTCTTAGTCTGTTCGTTCGTTCGTCCGATCGTTCGATCATTCGTCCGATCATTCATGGTTCGTTCGTCTGTTCGTCCGATCGTTCGATCGTTCGTCCATTCGTTCATCCAAATAGTCTTTTTCCTGTCGTTATGCTGCCAAAATTCCGATCATTCGTTTGTTCGATCATTTGATCGTTCGTCCGTACGTTCATAGTTCCTATTCATCGTTCATCGTTCGTTCATAGCCCCTATTCATCGTTCTTCCAGATAATCTTTGTCCTGCCGTTATGCTGCCGAAATTCCAATCATTCGTTCGTTCGATCATTCGATCGTTCGTCCGTTCGTTCATAGTTCCTATTCATCGTTCGTTCATAGTCCCTATTTCATTGTTCTTCCAGATAATCTTTATCCTACCGTTATGCTGCCGAAATTCCGATCGTTCGTTCGTCCGATCATTCGATCATTCGTCCGTTCGTTCATAGTTCCTATTCATCGTTCATCGTTCGTTCATAGCCACTATTCATCGTTCATCGTTCGTTCATATGAACTATTCACATCACTATTTACCATTACTATTCACCATTACTATTCACCATTGCTATTCACTATTACTATTCATCATCGCTACTATTCATCGTTCATCCGATCACCCCAAAATTCAACTACCCATCCATCATGTTGTCCTGTACACTTAAGACCAGCCAGACCCATATTCCAGTCATACGAACTCTGGTGACTGTGATTTTCCTTCCAGTAGGGAACTTCCCATCTGGCCACCCATCCCAGGTTTCTCCAAGTTGAGCATGCTTAACTTTGAGATTCCTTCGAACCAGTCTTCCAAACTCAGATTCCAATAATTCTTGTTTCTAAATTCTTATCGAATTATTCTCCTACCCAACCATGTCATCCCTTAAGCATGGTTCATGTTCCAAAAAACTCCCAAAATACTCTTGTCCCATATTCTGCCTATAACTCTCCTGTTCATACTAAGTCAGACGATTCATTCGTCACTATTCTCACCAACAGTGAACTTCACTGTGCTACACCACATACACCCAGCTACCCTCTCCGTCTCCGCACACTCAACACCCTCAGCCAAGGCAAACCCCCACCCACTTAGATAATCCGCTTTGCCGGCTACACACATAGTGTCGCTTCGCCTCTAGTCCACCCTCCTGGTAAGCACCTCCGCTCCACCACTAGTAGTATCTCAACACCACATGACACAGATTCTACTCAAGACTCTACCCATCCATATATCGCTATTCTGACCACTATACTAAATATTTGTTGGTATACTTGCTGGTTTGTATGTTTGCTTGTTCAAAGTTATCAGAGCGTTCGTGCCAGATCTGCAAGTCTACGCCAGGCAGTGGAGCCAGAAGCCAGTTCCATGAGCTCCCCTTCCCCCTTCGCTGGATAAGCACGGCAAGCTCACTGGATCCCTTTGATGCATAAATTACCTATGCTTTTTCAACCACAACCCTCAGCCTGTTATTTTATGCATGATATGATTTTGAGACAAGTTATAATGGCCACCCAGCCTCTTGCCACAATCAATCCCTGATATATTTGTTACAAATGATTTGAGGAAAGGTGTGAGTTTTCAAAAGAAAATGCTTTTCAAAATGTGTATATGAAGGGTTTTCACCCTTATCACCTTTGAGTAGGGATGATCAGGGACTCCCTGGTTTAGGGGAGGGCCTAAGATGATGGCTCAGCTGGTTTAGGCGTGAGTAGAAGGATTGTCCCCTCATATAAGGACTGGTTTGTCATCCTTCACTACCTATACTCATGATAAGTACAACCACTCGAGACTGTGTGGGCAGTCACTCAATCTGAACTCGTACGGTTCAAACCCTAGGGTTATGAAGGCTGGGGAGCACCGGGAGGATAAGGAGGGGGAATGTTTTGTCCGGTTTGGGCATGGCGATGGCCTGACTCCTTCCGGTATAATCGTTAAGGTTGGGACGTGCGAGGAAAGAAAGAGATTCGGATTCGGGTCTCACTAGCTATGAGATCGCAGAGCCAGACAAGTGGGTAAAGTGTACACCTCTGCGCAGAGTTTGAAAACCTATTCGAATAGTCCGTGTCCACGGGTATGGACGAGTCTGGTGTTGTATGGCAATTAGTGTTTTGTTTCCAAAAAAGGGTGTGTTTGAGAAAAATGGTTTTTTAAAAGGTCCGGCGGTTGAGCCGTGAGCTATGGCGGACGGGAAGTCCAGTAGCTTTTTTTGAAAACGAAAACCAGTGGGAAACTGAGAGCACCTAGAGGGGGGGTGAATAGGTGATCCTGTAAAAACTTAAGACTTATTGCCACAAAAACTAAGTTAAGTGTTAGTGCAATAGAATCAAGTAGCTGGAGAGGAGTACTTGTGAAACACAGAAACCACAGAGAGAAACAACACAGTAGACACAGTGGTTTATCCCATGGTTCGGCCAAGTACAAAACTTGCCTACTCCACGTTGTGGCGTCCCAATGGACGAGGGTTGCACTCAACCCCTCTCAAGTGATCCAATGATCAACTTGAATACCATGGTGTTCCTTTTTCTTATCACTTTTCCCGTTTGTGAGGAATCTCCACAAGTTGGAGTCTCTCGCCCTTACAACAATTATCAATGTAAAAGCACTAGAGTAAGGGAGGGAAGCAACACACACAAATCCACAGCAATACGCACACACATAGGCCAAGACTTGAGCTCAAATGAAATGCAACAAGTTCACCACTAGAACGGAGCTCAAATCACTAAGAAAATCAATTGAGTGTGCCGAGACGGAGTGTGAGTGTCACACCCGGTTTTTAGAAGGTAAACCGAATGCGAACCATGTACGTGCCAGGATCAGTTATTCACGTACACAGCAGTTACATAACATGGACATCATCACACAGTGCTCAAAATAGTATTAAAAGGGAAATAATAGTCGATTACATCATACGTCTGAGACGTCCATATAGTTCCTACAATAAATCAAAGTGCGGAAAAGAAACGTAGATAACGCGGCCTTCACAGGCAGCCGACTGGGGGTTGCCGCTAACCCACACCTAGAACTCGTCGTAGTCCTAGAACTCCTGGAAGTCTCCTTCCACAGCTTCATCTTCTCCTGAGCAGTGGTTGCAATGCTGACAACCTGGGGGGGGATTGGTGTGTAGAGCAAGGGTGAGTACACATCAACATACTCAGCAAGCATCCCGTTTGGCTGTAGTGGACTAGCTTTATGTGGAGGATAAGTCAAGCAGTTGCTTTTCGTTGGTCAGGTTATTACTTACTAGTAGAAAGCCAGGTTTTAACATTAACCCAAGTTATTAGCCCAATGTATCCTTTCCAAACGGAAAGAATACCACTTACCAATACCATAATCATAATCAGAACCGTCAATCTCATTGCCACCTGTACCAAAGTATCTCTGATCAAGTATCACTAATCTCTGGAGCTCCCTTGGCCGCTCATAACCGTGAGCACGGCTGATATATCAGTTTCATAACACTCTGCAGAGGTTGTGCACTTTACCCACAAGCCGTGATTCCCTTTCTGCCCGGAGAGAGCGACTCCCCATTGACCACTACCTAGGTGGTCCAGCAGGGCATCACTACGTAGCCTTTACAAAGATTCCCCGAGGCTGTAGCCGCCCGTTAGGTTTCCTAAATGTACCGCACTCCTCCCCAAGGGACAAATCAACCTTGGCAGAGCGAGCCGCATACACCGAGCCCCATTGACGGCACAACGGCTAAGCGGACTACACCCCGGTTCCTCCAATTATTCAGCTAAGGGCGTCCCATTCCACCCTCATGGTTGCACTGTTTTCCCGGGCGGTCATCCATTGAACAGGTCCTTACGGAGAGGCACTTCGAGAAACCGCTCGAGTCCCCTTAAATGCCACAAGTATGATCATAAATAAGAAGGGGAAAACAGCGTATCATAGATAATCACATCATGTTCATTGATTAGAGTTGAGCAATAGCATCAGACTAAGCAGTAATAATCCGACCCAAATAGGTAAACAAGGACATGAATAACAAAAGCTAGTCAATCCTTAGGTATAAATGTGTAATGCGGGAGGTGAATTAAAGAATGAATAGGACAGAGATAGGTCAAAGGACACTTGCCTCCACCAACCGACTGCTGCTCAGGGGCTTCTCCTGCGAATTCCTCGGGCTCTTCGACCGGATCGTTCTCTATGCGAGCGCAAACATACATACATCCACATATTTAATACAAAAGAACAGTACACCATACAAGGGAACAAGTAAAGCGAGTATGCATCAAGTATGACATTCCATATCGCATTTGTTATGGTTAGAAAGAAACGGGAAAGGGTCTCGCAGGGGGGGGTTAAAGCTTATGCACTAATGATCAGTTACAATTGGTTCTTAGCAAAAGAATTCTGTTATATACACTAATGGAAACCTAATCATTTTAAGTTGATCAACATTGCACGAGATAAATAATTAACTAAATGAATCAATTAGCGCAACGAAATTCTAAATTAAACTTCCTATTTCAATAGCATGAACAATGATTAGCCTACCTAAAATAAAATAGCTATGATTATAGAAAGTAAATAAAATAAAATAATAAAAAAAATAAAAAAACAGAGGGGGGGGGGTGGTTGAACCGGCCCTAGGGCGGTTGAACCGGCCGGGGCAGGGCAGCTGGGCTGGGGCGGCCGAGCGCGGGGGAGGGCGGCTGAGCTGGCCCGGTTGAACCGGCGGCCAGGACCGGCCGAGCCGGGGGCGCGCGGGGGGGTCGGGCTGGCCAGGCGGCCGAGGGCCGGCCGGGCGGCCAAGCGGCCAGGCGCGCGGCCAGGCGCGCGGCCGGGCGGGCTGGGGACGCGGTCGGGGGCGCGGCTGGGCGCGACCGGGGCCGGCCAGGGCGCGGCCAGGCGGGCCGGGGAGCGCGGCCAGGGGCCAGGCGCGGCCGGGCGGCTGGGGGGAAAGGGGAGGGGAGAGGAGAGGGAGAGGGAGGAGGGGGGGGGGGGCTCACCGGCGCGGGCGGCCGACGGCGAGGGCGGCGGTTGGGCCGGCGACCAGGGGACGGCGGCTAGGGCAGGGGTAGGGGCGGCGGCGGCTTAGGGAGAGGAGGGAGAAAATGAGAGGGAGGGAGAGAGAATTGGGGGAAAAAGGGGAGGTGGAGGGGCGGCTGGGCCTTTCGGGCCCAAAGGGGGGGCGCGCAGGGGGGCTGCTGGGCCGGCCAGAGGCGGCTGGGCCGGCCAAGGGGCCCACGGCGCGGGAGGGAGAGAAAGAGAGGAGAGAGAGAAAGAAAAAGAAAAGAAAGAAAAGGTTCTCCTTATTTTCGAAATCCGATCTTTCTACATGAATGCATTTGCACTTTCAAAGCAATCAAAAAAATGCATGGTTCGACATGGTGCATCAAACAACATAAAGTATTTTTAGAGTTTTTCTTTACACGGGAGATCCAAACCGAATCCCGCTAGCTTTGGAAAAGATCAAGGTTTAGCGAGGGGAAAAAGAAAAAGAAAAGGTAACGCCCGAATTGGGCGAGTAAAGAAAAGAAAAAATTCAACTGCAAAATTCGGGGCGTTACAAACCTATCCCCCTTAAAAGAATCTCGCCCTCGAGATTCAGGGCTGGCTAGCAAAGAGCTCTGGGTACTTAGCCATCAGATCATCTTCACGCTCCCAGGTTGCTTCTTCCTCAGAGTGGTGATTCCATCTGACTTTGCACATTCTGATGGTCTTCCTTCGGGTGACTCTGTCTGCAATCTCAAGGATCTGAGCTGGCTTCTCAACATAGGTCAAGTCCTACTGGACTTCAAGACCTTCCACTGGCAACTGCTCTTCTGGCACACGCAAGCACTTCTTCAACTGAGACACATGAAAGACATCATGCACAGCTGACAAATTCTCTGGCAGGCTGAGCTGATAAGCCACTTCTCCATGCTTTGAGAGGATCTGGTACGGACCAATGTAGCGGGGTGCTAGCTTGCCTTTGATTCCGAACCTTCTGACTCCTCTGATCGGTGACACTTTCAGATAGACAAAGTCTCCGACTTCAAAACTCAGCTCTCTTCTTCTTGTGTCTGCATAGCTTCGCTGCCTCGATTGCGCTATCTTCAGATTCTCTCGGACCATCTTGATGTTCTCTTCGGCTTCGAGCAGAATGTCTGGCCCAAACACCTGCTTTTCTCCAGGCTGATCCCATTGCAACGGAGTTCTACAACTCCTTCCATAGAGCGCTTGAAATGGTGACATCTTCAAACTGGCCTGGTAACTGTTGTTATAGGAAAACTCTGCATAAGGCAATCGCTTGTCCCATCCGGACTGATCTTGCAGCGCACAGGCTCTCAACATATCTTCAAGAATTTGATTGGTTCTTTCGGTCTGGCCATCTGTCTGCGGGTGATAAGCTGAACTGAAATTCAGATGCGTGCCCAAGGCTTCATGCAACTGCTGCCAAAAATGAGAGGTGAACTGCGTTCCTCTGTCTGACACTATCTTCTTTGGCACACCATGAAGACAAACGATCCGAGACATATACAGTTCTGCCAATACTGCACTGTTGTAGTTGGTCTTGACAGGTATGAAGTGGGCTGACTTGGTCAAGCGGTCCACTACTACCCAAATAGAATCGTAGCCGGCTCGAGTGCGAGGCAATCCGACTATGAAATCCATACCAATTTCATCCCATTTCCACTGAGGGATCTGCAACGGTTGCAACAATCCAGCTGGTCTCTGGTGCTCTGCCTTAATTCTTCGGCAACTATCGCACTTAGCCACATGCTCTGCGATTTCCCTCTTCATTCCATACCACCAGAATTTCTTCTTCAGGTCCTGATACATCTTCTCACTGCCAGGGTGAATCGAATAAGCTGTCTCATGAGCTTCCTTGAGAATCAACTCCCGAATAGACTGGACATTGGGAACACACAAGCGGTCTTTGAACCATACCACGCCTTCTGCATCTTCTCGAAAATCTTTGCCTCTGCCATCTAGAATCAGTCGCCGAATCTCACTGATCTTCTCATCATTCTTCTGCGCTTCTTTGATTTCGCGCTCCAAGGTAGGTTCCAATTCAACTGTGACTCCTCGCGAATTGTTCAGAAATCCGAGACTCAACCTGTCGAACTCCTTGGCCAACTCATAAGGCATCGGACGAGCGACCATCAGATTGACTTGACTCTTTCTACTCAAAGCATCTGCCACTACGTTTGCTTTGCCTGGATGGTAATGGATCTCCAACTCATAGTCTTTGATCAGCTCTAACCATCTTCTTTGCCTCATGTTCAATTCTGACTGAGTGAATATGTACTTCAGACTCTTGTGATCTGTGTAAACATCGCATTTCTGTCCATACAAATAGTGCCTCCATGTCTTCAGTGCGTGAACCACTGCTGCCAACTCTAGATCATGGATTGGGTAATTCTTCTCATGAACCTTCAACTGTCGGGACGAGTAAGCCACAACTCTTCCCTCTTGCATCAACACGCATCCCAAACCTGTGTAACAAGCATCACAGTACACAGAGAAGGGCTTGTGCACATCAGGCAAGACTAGGACAGGCGCTGTTGTCAACTTCTCTTTCAGCGCTTCGAAGGCCTCTTGACATTTCTGGGTCCACTTGAACTCAACCTTGTTGCCTAGCAACGCTGTCATTGGTTTCGCAATCTTCGAAAATCCTTCAATGAATCGCCGATAATATCCGGCCATTCCAATGAAGCTCTTGATTCCTCGAGCATCTGTTGGCGCTTTCCAGTTCAGAATGTCTGCCACTTTCTTCGGATCCACAGCCAATCCTTCTTTGTTGATTATGTGACCCAAGAACAGGACTTCACTGATCCAGAACTCACACTTGCTCAACTTTGCATACAACTGGTGCTCTCGCAATCTCTGCAATACCATCCTCAAATGATCTGCATGCTCTTCTTCACTTTGAGAATAAACCAGAATGTCATCAATGAATACCACCACAAACTTATCGAGATAATCCATGAATACACTGTTCATCAGATTCATAAAGAACGCTGGTGCATTGGTCAAACCAAAAGACATCACTGTGAACTCATACAAACCATACTTGGTAATGAATGCCGTCTTCGGAATGTCCGAAGGTCGGATCCTGAGCTGATGATAACCTGACCTCAGATCTATCTTGGAGAACACACTGGCTCCTCTCAACTGGTCAAACAGATCTTCTATTCTGGGCAAAGGATACTTGTTCTTGATCGTGACTTCATTCAAAGCTCGGTAATCGATACACATCCTCTTGGTGCCATCTTTCTTCTCCACAAACAGGACAGGGGCGGCCCAAGGCGAGGTGCTTGGCCGGATGTAACCTTTCTCTGACAGCTCATCAATCTGCTTCTTAAGCTCAACCAACTCTAGTCCAGATATTCTGTAAGCTCTCTTAAAGATGGGGGCGGTTCCAGGAAGAAGCTCTATGGCAAACTCAACTTTCCGCTCTGGTGGCATACCCGGTAAGTCCTTTGGAAACACATCTGGGAATTCGGACACAACCTTGATACTCTCAATTGGGTCTTGTTGGGGTCGTGCTTCGGCGCGCCGAAGGTCTCACACGAAGAAGCAGCTTCGGCTGAAGTTGTCTCCAAGAGATGGCCGAAGGTTCCTTTTCATGGACCTTCGGCGTTTCAAACCGACATAGAGATAGAATGACCTTTTTATACATATAGGTCTGAGTCAATGTTGTAAACATTTGTAAGGGGCATAATTGTAATTTGTCACGGGCTGCGACCTGTGCCTATAAATAGATGAACAGTACCTCTGTACTGTTCACGCGAACCTGTTATTGGCCTTCGCATCACACTTGTACTCTCACTTTCCTCAGGACCGAAGGTACATTTGTAATTTGAAATCATTTATATTTGTTCATGTTAAGAAATGATTCTATGTTAACATTTAAATGTTTATTTTATACATCATGATTTATACGAATGTTTCATCCTTCATTATTATGTTTACGAAGGTACGTCCTTCGTAATCTTCGTCCGAAATCCTTTATATTCCGAAAGGATATGATGTGATGAAGGACGAAGGACCTTAATATTTAATATTTTCTGTGTTGCCTTGTTCTTAACTCTTAGCATTTGAGAACAAGTCCCCAACATTGGCGCCCACCTCCGGTGAACTCACTTCCACTTTTCTGAGCTGATGGCTTCGTTCAACAATCAAGCTGGAGCTGCTTCGGCTTCGAAGCTGGTGCTCCCGATAACAGGCGGTTCTTGCTCAGAGCCGGCTAACAAGAAGCAGAAGAAGGAGGCTCAGAGAAGGGTGCAGCATGTTGGAGTGCAGGGACCTTTCATCAAGTCAAAATGGTCTCATATTCCAATTACCTTCTCTCAGGAAGACCTTCAGCTTAAGGATTATCCTCACAATGATGCTATGGTTATTTCTTGCGTGATCAAAGGATTTCTGGTCCACAATGTCCTAGTTGATACAGGCAGTGCAGCTGACATTATATTTGCTAAAGCCTTCAGACAAATGCAAGAGCCCGAAGACAAGATTCACGATGCTACGCACCCTCTTTGTGGCTTCGGAGGGCGGCAGATTGTGGCACTTGGGAAGATTACCATGCCGGTAACCTTCGGATTTGTTAACAACACAAGGACTGAGCAAATTGTGTTTGATATTGTTGACATGGAATATCCTTACAATGCTATCATTGGTCGCGGAACTCTTAATGCTTTCGAAGCAATTCTTCACCCAGCTTATCTCTGCATGAAGATACCTTCGGACCAAGGACCTATTGCTATTCATGGAAGCCAGGAAGCTGCTAGAAGGGCCGAAGGAAGCTGGACTGACTCTAAGGCAATCCATAACATAGATGGAGCTGAAGCTTGTGAACAGTACAAATTCAGGAGGGAGAAGGCAGCTTCAGCAGACCAGCCGAAGCCCATGTTATTGTGTGAAGACATAGCAGAGCAGAAGGTGCTGTTGGGCTCGCAACTATCTGAAGACCAGGAGAAAACCTTGATAAGGTTTTTATTCAACAACAAAGATGTTTTTGCATGGTCAGCCAATGATCTTTGTGGAGTGAATCGGGATGTTATTGAACATTCGCTCAATGTTGACCCATCCTTCAGACCCCGAAAGCAGAGGCTTCGGAAAATGTCTGATGACAAGGCCGAAGGGGCTCGCAATGAAGTAAAAAGACTCCTCAGTGCAGGAGTTATCAGAGAAGTGAAGTATCCAGAGTGGTTAGCTAACACCGTTATGGTGAAGAAGGCCAATGGCAAGTGGAGAATGTGTATTGATTTCACAGATCTCAACAAGGCTTGTCCGAAGGATGAATTCCCGCTACCAAGGATAGACTCTTTAGTTGATGCAGCAGCTTCTTCGGAGCTCATGAGTCTCCTGGACTGCTACTCAGGCTATCATCAAATCTGGATGAAGAAGGAAGATGAGCCGAAGACTAGTTTCATCACCCCAAGTGGTACATATTGCTATCTTCGGATGCCTGAGGGGCTCAAGAATGCTGGAGGGAGTTTCAGCAGAATGACTGCGAAGGTTCTCCAATCTCAGATAGGCAGAAATGTGCTGACTTATGTCGATGACATCATTGTAAAAAGCACGAAGCAAGAAAATCATATTGCTGATCTGCAGGAGACCTTCGCCAGCTTCAGACAGGCTGGTCTGAAGCTGAATCCAGAAAAATGTGTCTTCGGAGTGAAGAAGGGCAAATTTCTTGGATGCTTGGTTTCAACAAAGGGAATCGAAGCTAATCCAAATAAAATCGAAGCTATACTTCGAATGGAGCCACCAACCACAAGAAAGGGGGCCCAAAGATTGACAGGAAGGCTGGCATCTCTCAACAGATTTATATCCAGATCAGCAGAAAGAAACTTACCATTCTTCGAGGTGCTGAAGTCAGCTGAAGTCTTTCAATGGGGCCCAAGTCAACAAAAAGCCTTCGAAGAGCTGAAGCAATACTTAATAGATCTCACAACATTAACTCCACCAATGCCAGGGGCTCCTCTGTTGTTGTATGTGGCAGCTTCGCACTCAGCAGTAAGTGCGGCACTTGTCCAGGAGAAGTTTGATGGACAAGTCAAGAAGCAGGTCCCAGTATATTTTGTATCTGAGGTCCTTAGTGTTTCAAAGAAAAATTATACAGAGCTGGAGAAGGTGTTGTATGCCGTTTTAATGGCATCCAGGAAGCTTCGGCATTATTTTCAGGCATACAATATTATTGTTCCTTCTTCGCAGCCGTTGAAGGATATCATGAGAAATAGAGAAGCTACTGGCCGAATTGGAAAGTGGGCTGCGGAGCTCAATGAATTTTACATTGATTATGTGCATAGATCCTCAATCCAGTCTCAAGCATTGGCAGATTTCATTGCCGACTGGACGCCAGGGGATCAGGACGAAGAAGCGAATAAAGATGCCGAAGCATGGACAGTGTTTTGCGATGGCTCTTGGGGAACCTTCGGAGCAGGTGCAGCTGCTGTTTTGGTCTCACCATCCAAGGTTAAAACTTGCTATGCAGCAAGACTTGACTTCAGCTGCACAAATAATATCGCTGAGTACGAAGCTTTGCTCCTGGGTCTTCGGAAACTAAAGGCAATGGGGATCAGAAGGGCGATTCTTAAAACTGATTCCCAGGTTGTTTCGGGTCATATTGATAAAAGTTGCAAAGCTAAGGACCCGAAGCTTGAAAAATACCTAGACACGGTCCGAAGGATCGAAGCTTCCTTCGAAGGATTTTCTGTTAAGAATATCCCTCGAGGACAAAATGAGCATGCTGATTTGTTAGCCAAGTCTGCAGCACAGGGGCTGCCGCTACCTTCGGATGTATTCTTCGAAACAATAAAGGCACCTTCAGTGGAGCTACTTGAAAGAGCAGTCCTTAACATTTCTCCTGTGTATAGTGAAGATTGGAGAACTGAAATAATCTCTTACCTTCAGGGTAACTTCTTATCAGATGACGAAGCTTATAATAAAAGGATAGAGGCAAGAGCTCGTCCCTATGTCATGATAGAAGGGGAGTTATACAAGCATGGAGTTTGTGCCCCGCTGCTCAAGTGCTTGTCTAGGGCCGAAGGTATAGAGTTGATGAAGGAGATACATGCAGGCCTGTGCGGATCCCACATTGGATCCAGGCCGTTACTTGGAAAAGTGTTCCGCCAAGGATTTTATTGGCCGAAGGCAGCTTCGGATGCAGCGGAGTTAGTTCAAAAGTGCGAAGGTTGTCAAAGATGTGCAAGAGATCAAAAACAACCTTCGTCTTTGACACAGCTGATACAACCCATCTGGCCATTACAAAGGTGGGGCCTCGATTTACTGGGTCCATTACCACCGGCTCAAGGCAATCTGAAATATGTTATAGTGGCTGTGGAGTATTTTTCCAAGTGGATTGAGGCGAAGCCATTAGCTACAATAACTTCGGCCACTGTCCAAAAATTTTTCTGGTAGAATATTGTCTGTCGCTTCGGAGTGCCGAAGGCCATCACTGGAGATAATGGAACACAGTTCGACTCCGAAGATTTCAGAAATTTCTGTGATCAAATTGGAACGAAGATCCATTTTGCATCAGTCAGGCATCCGGAGTCGAATGGGCTTGTTGAAAGGGCCAACGCCATCATAATGACAGGAATAATGAAGCTAATCTTTAATCAACCAAGGGGAAAGTGGCCAGATCAGTTGACCAAAGTGGTGTGGAGCCACAATACAACAACATCAAGGTCTACAGGCTTTACCCCATTTAAGTTGCTATTTGGTGACGAAGCAATAACCCCGGAAGAAGCCAAAGCCGGATCAATAAGAGTGGTAGCTTCGGCAGAATCAGGTTCCGAAGATACTTGTCTCGTGGAAAAAGATGCCTTAGAAGGGATCAGGCTTCAAGCCGTGGAGAATATCAATAAATACCAGGCTGAAACAGTTAAATGGCGAGATAGAAAGGTCTGGCTAAAAAATATTGAGCCGGGACACTTGGTGCTTCGGAGAGTGGCCAACCCGGATACAGTGGGCAAGCTACAATTGAAATGGGAAGGGCCTTTCTTAGTAGCATCTTCGTCAAGGCCTGGTTCGTACAGACTGAAGGACATGGATGGCAATGAAATTCCAAGATCTTGGAATGCGGATGAGCTTCGGCGGTTTTATGTATAACTCGATGTAATTTTGTCTTTTCTTTTCTTTTTCATGGCACCCTTTTCCTTTCTAAAGGGGGAGAAAGGTTTTTAATGGGGCCATCATATGTAATTTCCCTTTTTAGTTTTATAAGAGCAAAATCCCCCAAAGAATGTAAATGTAAAAGCTGAGAGTGCACCATCGAGTGCCGAAACTGAAAAAGAGAAAAAGCTCCAAAGACGTCCCTAAGGGGATGCAGAGCTCGCAGCGAAAAGTCAACGCTGGTTCCGCCGAAAGTAAAAGGCGAAGAAGCTCCAAAGACGTTCCTAAGGGAATGCAGAGCTTATACCGCCTAAGTAAAAGGCGAAGAAGCTCCAAAGACGTCCCTAAGGGGATGCAGAGCTTACAGCGAAAAGTCAACGCTGATACTGCCTAAGTAAAAGGCGAAGAGGCTCCAAAGTCGTTCCTAAGGGAATGCAGAGCTAATGTGTGGTTGTTTCTAAGTAATGGCTGACAATGTGGCTTCGGACATATGCTTCGGACATTCATTCGCGCATTACATTACATCATAACATTTGCATGCATAAGCATTCATTCATAGCATTTGTGTTCCCAAGTGGCTGCTTCGGCAAAAAGCTTCGGAGAAGTGGTTTTTTATGATTCGTTATGTAAAAGAAAAGCTTCGGAGAAGTGCGTTTTTATGATTTGTTATGCTATGTTGTGTACAAAAGAGAAAAGTTTCGTTGCTCGGCAAAAAGAAGAATTGTTTTTATGCTTCGTTGTGTACGAAAAGAAGGGAAGGTGTTTTTTCGCCTTCGGCTCAAAATACTGATTTCGTCCACATCAAAGCGCCTCAATCGAAGGGTAAGAATATATTACAAGCTATGTACAAAGTTCCTTGAAGAACAGTTTAATTCTATTTACAAGAGTTGTTACAAAAATATCCTGAGTTTTTCTATAGCACACTTCTACTAATCTTCATTAAGCTTCAGCTTCGGCGACAGCTTCGGCGACATATCTTAGGCATCATCTTCACCTTCGTCATCCTACATGAATCAAGGAATCGTGAGTAAAAACCAAGCCCAAAGGAAAAGGTAAGTACGAAATATCATTTCTTACTGGTTCAAGATGACTTCGGGCTTCGTCTCCAGCCTTCTCCCGCCCGCCTTTTGTCCATATCATTTTTATAAATCTATTGGAGATACTTCGGGCGAGATCAGGCATATCATCCAGGATTGATGGAGATAAGGTGAAGTTGGGCCTGTTGACAATTTTTCCATGTTCGCAGCCGGCCTTCAGAAATGCAGCAGCGGTACCCCGAGAAGCTACCCAGGCACAGAAGTCGCCGTGCCCGGCTATAACTTCGTCAAGCTCTTCGATTTCAGCTTCAATATGATCGAAGGCCTGGGGTAAATTTTCCGCTGAAGGGTTAAATTTCCCGCTGCTGGCTCCAACAGAGTAAAATATCTTCTTTAATCGTCCAATGCAATTATTGCCAAAGTTCAAGCATTTGTCTTGAAGGCTTGTTAATGTTTTCTTCAACTCTGAGCTGGTCTGGACTTCGGCTTTAAGCTTCGAATTCAGTTCTAGCTTCTCCTGATCGAATTGTTTTGATTGATTGATAAGCTTCGAATTCAACTCTGATAATTTAGCCTCAGTCTCAGCCAGTAAGCCTTCGGTCGATTGGAGCTCGAAGTCTTTCTTTTCAATGATGGCAGATTGCTCTTTTATTTTGCTTTCTAAGTTTTCAATTATAGCTTCGTGCTTTTTGTCCTCCAAGTCTTGTTGCATCTTCAGAGCTTTGCTCAGTAGCATGCTCTGTACAGAAACAACTTATGTTAGTAATATTTTCATTGTTAACAGCAATAAAAACCAGAGAAAAGGTTGTTTACCTTGAAGTTAGAATAAAATAAGCTGCCGACGATATGTTGTCGTCGGTAGCGGCTGATGTCTGTCTCTAGCTTCGGAAAACCGATACTCTTTGATAGAGTACCGATTACCCTAGCTCCAGTCTGGTCTCGAATGCAGCCTAGCTTTTCATCGTCTACACCTCCAAATAGGAGAGCACCTGGCTTGTAGCCGCAAGATTTGGCATAGTCTTTAAGTTCTTCTATTTCGTCCTTCGTAAGTTTTTGCCCAATTAAATTCTGAAAGGAGTAGGCCTCGTCGTCCGAAATGTCTTCGGCTATTTCTTTTCCTTTTTCAGGCACTGTGGCCATGGTTTTTTCAGTAGCAACACCAGCTTCTTCTGCAGCCATGTCTTCCAAAATTTTGTTAACATCCTTAATGGTTGTTTCTAAATTAACATCTTCGGCTGTAGCGGCTTCGGTAGCCGCGACCTCCGAAGGTGCGACTTCGACGTTTATGGTGCTTTCGGCAGCTGCTGTTTTCTGAACTGACGCTCTTGGCGGTGTCTTATCGATAACTTCAGTTACCGCAATGATTCTTTGCCGTTTGGGTTTGCTTATCTTCGTCTGATCCGGCTCGTCCACCTTTTGAAAAAGCTTCGTCAGTTGGAGCCCTAATGGACTTAGCTTCGTGGGCATGGGTTCAGTCATTACCTTTAAAATTTCTTCCACGTCGCTGGTAGAAGGCGGTGTGGGGGTCCTCTCTTCTTCGGATATTTTCCGTTTCGGAGTTGATATTTTCCTTTTCTTCGGCATTTTCTTCTCTGCTGCTGGTTGCTCTTCATCCTTGGTCAGAATTTCGGCCACTCTTTTTCTTTTGTGGCCCTCGGCACCCTTGTTCAACTGCTCATAGTCTGGGTACTCGAAGCCCAGGGCATCGAATACTCGGTTCAGCCTTCGCTTCGGTCGGGTGCCGAAGGCCGCTGTCATTAATTGATCCTCTTTTTTGGAGTAATTCCCCAAGATTTCATTGCACATTGTCTCAACTGTGTCTAACCACTCTTTGCAGGGTTTCTTAAAGTACTTCTTGAATTTAAAGTGATAGGGCAGACGGACCAGCTCCCCCTTCTTCTTTTCTCCCTTCAGCTTCGGCATTTCCCACTCTTTTAGAGTAGGGAAAACTCTGAATGCCAAGAACTCCTGAACTAGATCCCTGGTGCTAATATGTTCTGAAATAATTTCGAATTCACCCAGAGCAGCCCAGGTAGGACCCTTTAAATCGCCGATGCGGCAGCGTGGCCTCGTCTCTCCGAAGATTAACTCCAGAGGGCTTTGTACCAATTTTTCTCTGTCTTCGTCAACTTTTACGTAGAACCACTCAGACTTCCAGCCTGCTGGCCATTTGCTTCGGTAGCTGATGACAGGATACTTTGTTGTCTTCCGGTAGGCAAAATTATAGCAGCCGAAATTATCATGTAGTCCATCTTTTCTGGCCTTTGTTTGGTAATGTAATTCGTGAACTCGGCAGAAGCTGTCGGCAAACGGTTCCACAGCTTGGCTTCGGAGGGCCCAGATATAAACATTGAGCCTAACGATGGCGTTAGGAGTCAATTGATGAAAGTAGATACCAAACCTCCTCAGTATCTCCGCAATAATATTGTGAAGAGGGAATCTAAGCCCAGCCTTTAGAAAGCTCTTGAAGATAACAATCTCATCCTTCCCTGGCTTCGGGGTGGTTTCTTCTCCCCCGAAGCGGAGTAGCTTCTTCTGATCTTCATTGAAATAACCTGCTTTTACCATCTTCGAAAGGTCAGCCTTTGAAACGGTTGATTTCCCAAAATCCAGGTGACTGGGCTTGCTGGGCATAGCAATGTGGTAGTCATCTTCGGGGTCAGTCCCTTCAATGTTCTCCTCTTCTCCTTCGGCTGTTGTCGGGTTTGCTTCAGCAGCAGGCGTTTCTCCCGTAGTCACTAGACCGGAACGCTGCATCGCTTCGGAGATGGGCACAGTGTCTGAACCTTCAGCTTCGTCTCCCTCACGTACAACTTTGGCAGTAGATCGCACTCTCACCATTTGATTCTGAGTTTGGGGAAGTCAGAAACTTTTTTCTTTTTTCTTTTCTTTTCTCCGAAGCTTTTCTTTCTGACGAAGCAGACGTCGGGACGGACCTTCGTTCGATTCTGAGAGTCAAGCTTTGGCTACGGTGGAAAATTTTGGCAGCAAAACAATGCAAATAGCAATGAATGCTGTGGTAACTTCACACCTACCCGTTTGTTTATATAGTGCAGCAGGTAAGAAGGCGAAGCGGCAGGATTTTTACACCAGACGGGCGGTCACTTGTACTCGCTGTGCAGTGGACCGCAAGGATCAAACAGTAACTCTGCAAGGTGGGCCTGGCACGCGCTCGGAAGCCGGATCGTTTCTCCGCAACGAGCCCCGGGAAGGTGTTTTTTGGACCTTCGGCTTCCCGAAGCTGAAGAGGCTTTTTTCACGGGTCAAGCTCGTTACGAAAAACGATCTAGCACCGCGAAAGGGGCTACTGTTGGGGTCGTGCTTCGGCGCGCCGAAGGTCTCACACGAAGAAGCAGCTTCGGCTGAAGTTGTCTCCAAGAGATGGCCGAAGGTTCCTTTTCATGGACCTTCGGCGTTTCAAACCGACATAGAGATAGAATGACCTTTTTATACATATAGGTCTGAGTCAATGTTGTAAACATTTGTAAGGGGCATAATTGTAATTTGTCACGGGCTGCGACCTGTGCCTATAAATAGATGAACAGTACCTCTGTACTGTTCACGCGAACCTGTTATTGGCCTTCGCATCACACTTGTACTCTCACTTTCCTCAGGACCGAAGGTACATTTGTAATTTGAAATCATTTATATTTGTTCATGTTAAGAAATGATTCTATGTTAACATTTAAATGTTTATTTTATACATCATGATTTATACGAATGTTTCATCCTTCATTATTATGTTTACGAAGGTACGTCCTTCGTAATCTTCGTCCGAAATCCTTTATATTCCGAAAGGATATGATGTGATGAAGGACGAAGGACCTTAATATTTAATATTTTCTGTGTTGCCTTGTTCTTAACTCTTAGCATTTGAGAACAAGTCCCCAACAGGTCTGCTTCACTGCTATCGACAGCCATCTGATAACAACTTCCTTTCTTCGGCTCAGGCGGGACTAACTCGGTCACCACTTCCTCTCCTAGTGGGGACACCAACTTGATTGTCCTTTTATCACAACTGATAACTGCCTGATACTTATCTAGCCAATTCATCCCTAGGATGACATCTATTCCCTGAGTACCCATTACTATAAGGTTAGCGGGAAACGCTATCCCCCTTATTTCCACACTTACATTCAAACATATGCTATCAGCTCGAATTCTACCACCGGCTGAGTCAATTTGAATGGGGGTTGACATAGTAGTAATTGGAAGATTATGTGCTTCTACCCATGATGCAGTAATGAAAGAATGCGTTGCTCCAGTATCAAATAACACTTCTGCAATATGGGAATCGACTGGGAACATACCTACTGTCATGCCGGGGGTCTCCTGAACTGCTTCAGCCTCCAAGTGGTTCAGTCTTCCATGATTATAGCGCTGCTGAGGGCGGTTGCCTGCTCCAGGCTGGGGCACATTCTGCTTTGCTGGGGCATTGGGGCCTGACTGCTGCTGGGCTGCTTTCTTCGGACATTGCATCACCCAATGGCCTTGCTCTCCACAGTGGAAACATGCTCTATTTCCAACCTGAGCTGGTGCTGCCTGATTGTTCTGCTGGTTTGCTGGGGCAGGAAGACGAGGTGTCTGCTGATTCTGCCTCTGAAACTGACCTCCTGATTGATTGCTCTGACGGTTCTGGTACTGGTGCTGAGGGTACTGCCTTTGGAACTGCTGATACTGCTGACGCTGCTGATGCTGCTGAGGTGGACGCTGGTTCTGCCTGAACTGCTGAGGTTGATTGCCTGAAAAACGAGGACGGCTGCTGCTTCCAGGCTGGGGTCCACTGATCTTGCGCTTACGATCTTCCATCTCCTTACGCTTCCTTTCTGTCATGATTGCTCTGTCAATCAGGTGCTGGAATGTTGGGAAGGTGTGATTCATCAGCTGATACTGCAGAGGGTCAACCAAGCCTCTCAAGAAACGGTATTGTCGCTTGGCGTCGGTGTTGACATCTTCAGGAGCATAGCGAGACAACTGCAGAAACCTGTCCCGGTACTCACTGACAGACGATGACCCTTGCTTAAGGGCCAGGAACTCCTCCTTCTTCACCGTCATCAGACCTGCGGGCACATGGTACTGACGAAAGCTACATCTGAACTCTTCCCAGGTGTCGGGGACCATAATTAGGGGTACCCTCAAGACGCCTAATTCTCAGCTGGTAACCCCCATCAGCATAAAGCTGCAGAGGCCTGATGGGTTTGATTAAGTCAGGGATCAGTCCATACGAGCGACTCGATCACGCCATGCCCGAGCCTAGCCTCGGGCGAGGGCAGCCGACCCTAAGATGACTCCGTCTCGCCTGAGGCCTCCTCTTTCACGGCAGACGCATCTCCGGCTCGCCCGAGGCCCCGCCTTCGATAAGAAGTAACCCTGACTAAATCACCGCGCCAACCGACCAAGTCACCGGGGCGTTTAACGCAAAAGGTAAGACCGACGGGCGACCAGACTTCGCCAGAGGTGCCATAGGAGGCTTCGCCCGACCTAGGGCTCGGACTCGGGCTAAGGCCCCGGAAGACGGCGAACTCCGCTTCGCCCGACCCAGGGCTCGGACTCGGGCTAAGGCCCCGGAAGACGGCGAACTCCGCTCCGCCCGACCCAGGGCTCGGACTCGGGCTAAGGCCCCGGAAGACGGCGAACTCCGCTTCGCCCGACCCAGGGCTCGGACTCGGGCTAAGGCCCCGGAAGACGGCGAACTCCGCTCCGCCCGACCCAGGGCTCGGACTCGGGCTAAGGCCCCGGAAGACGGCGAACTCCGCTTCGCCCGACCCAGGGCTCGGACTCGGGCTAAGGCCCCGGAAGACGGCGAACTCCGCTCCGCCCGACCCAGGGCTCGGACTCGGGCTAAGGCCCCGGAAGACGACGAACTCCGCCTCGCCCGACCCAGGGCTCGGACTCCGCCTCGGCCTCTACCGAACGACCTCCGCCTCGCCCGACCCAGGAGTTCGGGCTCGGCCTCTGTCATGCAGGACGGACTCGACCTCGACTTCGGAGGAGCCTCCACGACGCCCGACCTAGGACACAAGACCGCCACGTCAACAGGAAGCGTCATCATCACCCTGCCGTGAGCCGACTTGGGTCGCAGAGAACAAGACCGGCGTCCCATCTGGCCAGCTCCGCCAGATAGGCAATGATGGCGCCTCACTAGACCATGACGACGGCGACTCTTGACTCCCTTACGAAAGCAGGGAGACGTCAGCAAGAGCACAGCTGTTCCAACAGCTGTCCCTCCATCAGGTTCCGTTACTCCTCCAACAGCCACGACGCCACACCAACAGGGTGCCAAGATCTCTCCGGCTGCCACCTGGGCATGTACTTAGGGCGCTAGCTCTCCCTCGCTAGACACGTAGCACCTTGCTACACCCCCATTTTGTACACCTGGATCCTCTCCTTACGCTTATAAAAGGAAGGACCAGGGCCTTCTTAGAGAGGGTTGGCCTCGCGGGAACGAGGGCAGGGGCAGGCGCTCTCTCGGGGCCGCTCGCTCCCCTCACCCGTGCGGACGCTTGTAACCCCCTACTGCAAGCGCACCCGACCTGGGCGCGGGGCGAACACGAAAGGCCGCGGGAATCTCCGTCTCCCTCGTCGCGACCCGGCTCCGGCCACCGACCTCTCGCTCTCTCTATTCCCCCCTTCGCGCTCGCCCACGCGCTCGACCCATCTGGGCTGGGGCACGCGGCACTCTCACTCGTCGGCTCGGGGACCCCCCGGTCTCGGAACACCGACAGTTGGCGCGCCAGGTAGGGGCCTGCTGCGTGTTGACGAGTAGATTCCCGTCAAGCTCCAGATGGGCAGTCTCCAACGACCTCTTCAACCCGGGACGGTGCTCCGTTTCGGGAGCCTCGAGTTCATGTCTCTCGACAGCGGCTACGACATGGTACTCCTTCCACCGCCGTGCGACAGCGACAATGGTGGCGGACAGCCCGCCCGCCGGCGGCGGAATCGACGACGCCTTTCTCGCGTGGGGGAAGGACAACTTTCGAGCTCGCTCCGTCCCCTCCCTCGCCATCGAAGGAGGAGGCGGGGCAACCAAGGCCGAGCGGGAGGCTGCGCTCCGACAGCTGTCGAGCAAATCGACATCCCCAGCGCCCCAACGGAGGACACGCTAGGCGTCACCCTCGCGTTTGAGGCAAAGGCGAGCGCCATCCCCCCGCAGCACGTCGACTCCGAGCAGGTGGACGACGCCAGCACGCTCGCGAAGGGCCTGCAGGACGTCGCCCTCGTACCCAAGACGACGGCGCGATCAGCCCCCGACGTGACTTCATCGCTCCTCGTCGACAAAAAGGTACCGACTACTACCCATCTTTCGTCATTTCGACTCGGCCTCAACCCGCCTGGCGACCTCGCTTTGGCGGGCGCTCACGTTGAGGCGAGTGCAACCTCTCTGGGGTTTCGTGTGCGGTCGCCTTGGGACCGAGTGACGGGTGTCTCGACCTACGGACCCTCTGGGTCCGAGGAAGATGACGACCCCAGCATCTGCTGGGATTTCTCCGGATTTGGCGACCCCAGTGCCATGCGGGACTTCATGACCGCATGTGACTACTGCCTCTCCGACTGTTCCGACGGCAGCCGCAGCCTTGACGACAAGGACTGCGGCCCGAGCCGCGAATGTCTCCACGTCGAGCTAGGGGATCCCTCCGGAGGCAGCCGTCTCGGCATGCCGGAGGATGGTGATCCCCCTAGGCCAGCGCCTCGCGCCGACATCCCGCGGGAGCTAGCTGTGGTCCCCGTTCCGGCGGGGGGTCACGACCCACAGCTCGAGCAAGTCCGCGGGGCGCAGGCCGGGCTCGATGAGGGAGCAGGAGCGCTCGAGGCAATCCGCCAGAACATCGGGCAGGTATGGGCGAGCCAGCCCCTAGCCGGAGGAATACGTCACCTGCCCCAAGGTCTCCAGCACCGCATCGCCAACGATGCCAGGGACAGACCGCCACCCGCATCCGGCGGAACCGGTCAGGACCTGGCCGCCGCAGCGATGCTCCTCCGCGCGATGCCGGAGTCATCAACCACCGAGGGTCGGCGAATCCAGGGAGAACTCAAGCATCTCCTGGAAGGCGCTGCGGCCCGGCGGGCCGAGAGCTCTGCCTCCCGAAGGCAGGGGTACCCCTTGGAACCTCGTGCCGCGACTTCCCGACTCACGCGGGAAGCCTCGGTCTACACCGGGCGCACGCGCAACACCGCGCCTGCGGCCCCGGGCCACCTCGGCGACGAGCACCCTCATCGCGACCGTCAGGCCCGCCTCGACGAAAGGGTGCGCCGAGGTTATCACCCCAGGCGTGGGGGACGCTACGACAGCGGGGAGGATCGGAGTCCCTCGCCCGAACCACCCGGTCCGCAGGTCTTTAGCCGAGCCATTCGGCGGGCGCCGTTTCCGCCCCGATTCCGACCCCCGACTACTATCACAAAGTACTCGGGGGAAACGAGACCGGAATTGTGGCTTGCGGACTACCGCCTGGCCTATCAACTTGGTGGGACGGACGATGACAACCTCATCATCCGAAACCTCCCCCTGTTCCTCTCCGACACTGCTCGTGCCTGGTTGGAGCACCTGCCTCCGGGGCAGATTTCCAACTGGGAAGATCTGGTCCAGGCTTTCGCCGGCAACTTCCAGGGCACGTACGTGCGCCCCGGGAATTCCTGGGACCTCCGAAGCTGTCGGCAACAGCCGGGAGAGTCCCTTCGGGACTACATCCGGCGATTCTCGAAGCAGCGCACCGAGCTACCCAACATCACCGACTCCGATGTCATTGGCGCGTTCCTCGCCGGCACCACCTGCCGTGACCTGGTGAGCAAGTTGGGTCGCAAGACCCCCACCAGGGCGAGCGAGCTGATGGACATCGCCACCAAGTTCGCCTCCGGCCAGGAGGCGGTTGAAGCCATCTTCCGAAAGGACAAGCAGCCCCAGGGCCGCCCGTCGGAAGATGCTCCTGAGGCGTCTACTTCGCGCGGCGCCAAGAAGAAAGGCAGGAGGAAGTCGCAAGCGAAACGCGACGTTCCCGATGCAGACCTTGTCGCCGCCGCCAAGCACAAGAACCCTCGGAAGCCCCCCGGAGGTGCTAACCTCTTCGACAAGGCACTCAAGGAGACGTGCCCCTACCATCAGGGGCCCGTCAAGCACACCCTCGAGGAGTGCGTCATGCTTCGGCGCCACTTCCTCAGGGCCGGGCCACCCGCAGAGGGTGGCAGGGCTCACGACGACGACAAAAGGGAGAATCGCCAAGCAGGAGAGTTCCCAGAGGTCCGCGACTGCTTCATGATCTACGGAGGGCATGCGGCGAATGCCTCGGCTCGGCATCGTAAGCAAGAGCGTCGGGAGGTCTGCTCGGTGAAGGTGGCGGCGCCAGTCTACCTAGACTGGTCCGACAAGCCCATCACCTTCGACCGGGACGACCACCCCGACCACGTGCCGAGCCCGGGGAAGTACCCGCTCGTCGTCGACCCCATCATCGGCGACGTCAGGCTCACCAAGGTCTTGATGGATGGGGGCAGCTGCCTCAACATCATCTACGCTGAGACCCTCAGGCTCCTGCGTGTCGATCTGTCATCCGTCCGAGCAGGCGCTGCGCCCTTCCACGGGATCATTCCCGGGAAGCGCGTCCAGCCCCTCGGACAGCTCGATCTCCCTGTCTGCTTCGGAACACCCTCCAACTTCCGAAGGGATACTTTGACGTTCGAGGTGGTCGGGTTCCGAGGAACCTACCACGCAGTGTTGGGAAGGCCATGCTACGCGAAGTTCATGGCCATCCCCAACTACACCTACCTGAAGCTCAAGATGCCGGGCCCCAACGGGGTCATCACCGTCGGCCCCACGTATAAACACGCATTCGAATGCGATGTGGAGTGCGTGGAGTACGCCGAGGCCCTCGCCGAGTCCGAGGCCCTCATTGCCGACCTGGAAAGCCTCTCCCGAGAGGTGCCGGACGTGAAGCGACATGCCGGCAACTTCGAGCCAGCGGAGATGGTTAAGGCCGTCCCTCTCGACCCCAGTGGCGACACCTCCAAGCAGATTCGAATCGGATCCGGGCTCGACCCCAAATAGGAAGCAGTGCTCGTCGACTTTCTCCGCGCAAACGCCGACGTCTTTGCGTGGAGTCCCTCGGACATGCCCGGCATACCGAGGGATGTCGCCGAGCACTCGCTAGATATTCGGGCCGGAGCCCGACCGGTCAGACAGCCTCTGCGCCGATTCGACGAGGAAAGGCGCAGGGTGATAGGCGAGGAGGTCCACAAGCTGATGGCAGTGGGGTTCATCAAAGAGGTATTCCATCCCGAATGGCTTGCCAACCCTGTACTTGTGAGGAAAAAAGGGGGGAAGTGGCGGATGTGTGTAGACTACACTGGTCTCAACAAAGCATGTCCGAAGGTCCCCTACCCTCTACCTCGCAACGATCAAATCGTGGACTCCACTGCAGGGTGCGAAACCCTGTCTTTCCTCGATGCCTACTCAGGGTATCATCAAATCAAGATGAAAGAGTCCGACCAGCTCGCGACTTCTTTCATCACGCCCTTCGGCATGTACTGTTATGTCACAATGCCGTTCGGTTTGAGGAACGCGGGTGCAACGTACCAGCGGTGCATGAACCATGTGTTCGGCGAACACATCGGTCGCACGGTCGAGGCCTACGTCGATGACATCGTAGTCAAGACGAGGAAAGCCTCCGACCTTCTCTCCGACCTCGAACTGACATTCCGGTGTCTCAAGGCGAAGGGCGTCAAGCTTAATCCCGAGAAGTGCGTCTTCGGGGTGCCCCGGGGCATGCTTTTGGGATTCATCGTCTCCGAGCGGGGCATCGAAGCCAACCCGGAGAAGATCGCGGCCATCACAAACATGGGGCCCATCAAGGACTTAAAAGGCGTACAGAGGGTCATGGGATGCCTCGCGGCCTTGAGCCGTTTCATCTCGCGCCTCGGCGAAAGAGGCCTGCCCCTGTACCGTCTCTTAAGGAAGGCCGAGTGCTTCACTTGGACCCCCGAGGCCGAGGAAGCCCTCGGGAACCTGAAGGCGATCCTCACCCAGGCGCCCGTCTTGGTACCCCCAGCTGATGGAGAAACCCTCTTGGTCTACGTCGCCGCAACCACTCAGGTGGTCAGCGCCGCGATCGTGGTCGAAAGGCAGGAAGAGGGGCATGCTTTGCCCATTCAGAGGCCAGTTTACTTTGTCAGCGAAGTGCTGTCCGAGACCAAGATCCGCTACCCACAAGTCCAGAAGCTGCTATATGCAGTGATCCTGACGAGGCGAAAGTTGCGACATTACTTCGAGTCTCATCCGGTGACTGTGGTGTCATCCTTCCCCCTGGGGGAGATCATCCAGTGCCGAGAGGCCTCGGGACGGATCGCGAAGTGGGCGGTGGAAATCATGGGCGAGGCAATCTCGTTCGCCCCTCGGAAGGCCATCAAGTCCCAGGTACTGGCGGATTTCGTAGCCGAATGGGTCGATACCCAGTTGCCAACGGCTCCGATCCAACCAGAGCTCTGGACCATGTTTTTCGACGGGTCGCTGATGAAGACGGGAGCTGGCGCGGGCCTGCTCTTCATCTCGCCCCTCGGGAAACACCTGCGCTACGTGCTACGCCTCCATTTCCCGGCGTCCAACAATGTGGCTGAATACGAGGCTCTGATCAACGGGTTGCGAATCGCCATCGAGCTAGGGGTCCGACGCCTCGATGCACGCGGCGACTCGCAGCTCGTCATCGACCAAGTCATGAAGAACTCCCACTGCCGCGACCCGAAGATGGAGGCCTACTGTGACGAGGTTCGACGCCTGGAAGACAAGTTCTACGGTCTCGAGCTTAACCACATCGCCCGACGCTACAACGAGACTGCGGACGAGCTGGCGAAGATAGCCTCGGGGCGAACAACGGTTCCCCCGGACGTCTTCTCCCGGGATCTGCACCAACCCTCCGTCAAGATAGGCGACGCGCCCGAGCCCGAGGCACCCTCGGCCTCGTCCGAGGTGACCTCGGCCCAGCCCGAGCCATCCTCGGCTCAACCCGAGGAACCCTCGGAGCCCGAGGGCGAAGCGCTGCGCATCGAGGAGGAGCAGAGCGGGGTCATGCCAGATCAAGATTGGCAAACCCCGTACCTGCAATATCTCCGCCAAGGAGAACTGCCCCACGACCGAGCCGAGGCTCGGCGGGTAGCGCGACGCGCCAAATCGTTCGTCTTGCTGGGCGATGAGAAGGAGCTCTACCACCGTAGCCCCTCGGGCATCCTCCAGCGATGCATCTCCATCGCCGAAGGTCAGGAACTCCTGCGGGAAATACACTCGGGGGCTTGCGGCCATCATGCAGCACCCCGAACCCTCGTCGGGAACGCTTTCCGCCAAGGCTTCTATTGGCCGACGGCGGTGGCTGACGCCACTAGAATTGTCCGCGCCTGCGAAGGGTGCCAATTCTATGCGAAGCAGACCCACCTGCCCGCTCAGGCTCTCCAGACAATACCCATCACCTGGCCCTTCGCTGTGTGGGGTCTGGACCTCGTCGGCCCTCTGCAGAAGGCGCCCGGGGGCTACACGCACCTGCTGGTCGCCATCGACAAATTCTCCAAGTGGATCGAGGTCCGACCCCTGAACAGCATCAGGTCCGAGCAGGCGGTGGCGTTCTTCACCAACATCATCCATCGCTTCGGGATCCCGAACTCCATCATCACCGACAATGGCACCCAGTTCACCGGCAAAAAAATCTTGGATTTTTGCGAGGATCACAACATCCGGGTAGACTGGGCCGCCGTAGCTCACCCCATGTCGAATGGGCAAGTAGAACGTGCCAATGGCATGATTCTACAGGGGCTCAAGCCTCGAATTTACAATGATCTCAACAAGTTCGGCAAGCGATGGGTGAAGGAACTCCCCTCGGTGGTCTGGAGCCTGAGGACGACGCCAAGCCGAGCCACGGGTTTCACGCCGTTCTTCCTGGTCTACGGGGCCGAGGCCGTCCTGCCCACTGACCTGGAATACGGCTCCCCGAGGACGAGGGCCTACAACGAAGAAAGCAACCAAGCTAGCCGAGAAGACTCGCTGGACCAGCTGGATGAGGCTCGGGACAGGGCCTTACTACACTCGGCGTGGTATCAGCAGTCCCTGCGACGCTACCACGCCCGAGGGGTCCGACCCCGAGACCTCCAGGTGGGCGACCTGGTGCTTCGGCTGCGGCAAGACCCCCGAGGGAGGCACAAGCTCACGCCCCCCTGGGAGGGGCCGTTCATCATCGCCAAAATTCTGAAGCCCGGAACGTACAAGCTGGCCAACAGTCAAGGCGAGGTCTACGGCAACGCTTGGAACATCCAACAGCTACGTCGCTTCTACCCTTAAGATGTTTCCAAGTTGTTCATATACCCCGCACCCACGCAAAGTTTAGTCAACAAGGAAGGGTCAGCCTCGCCTCGGCAAGGCCTGACCCTCCCTCGGGGGCTAAAAGGGGGGAAACCCCCTCTGCGTCAAAATTTTCCTCGAAAAGAAAATCTCTTTTACCAGAACATCTTTCGTGCTTTTTGACTACTTCGAAAAGTGGGTCCTGGAAACGACGGGGTACACGTAAGCAGCCAAGGCTGACCGAGCCGAGGGACTCCTACGCCTCCGGGATACGGATACCTCACTCATCACCTTCTGCGATAAGTAACTCGCGCTCGGATAAGGTGAATCCGCGGATCGAACGAGTCTTTACGTACGGAAGCTCTTCTGTCGAAGCGATTCTTCGAGCCTTCTCGACCGAGTCGGTGACGGGGCCTCATGGACGGGTAAAAGTACGCGTAAGCGGCAAGGCCGACCGAGCCGAGGGACTCCCACGCCTCCGGGATACGGATACCTCACTCGTCACCTTCCGCGAGAAGCAACTCTCGCTCGCACTAACATCCCTGCTACCGACAAAAAGTCCAGATACTCGAAACAAGAGGAAAAGAGACGCAGCTTTATAACGCAGCAAGGGTGTGTGTTCTGGCCTCGACGGCCGCACAAGGCCCACGCTACAAGACGATTTGACCCTGCAGGCTCGGATCTTGACGCTGGAAGAGGGCGATGACACCCTCGGCATCGACAGCACCTTCGGCAAGGCCCGACCTAGCCTCGGACGGCGACGCGGTCCGAGGGCCTCCGCTCCGAAGGACGACGTCATCACCACGCCCGAGCAATCTCTGCCAGGGACTTCTCCGAGAATCCGACCCGAGCAGGCGGCTCGGCCAGCCACCTCCGAGGCCTCGGCCAATCGCCTTCCGAGGGCGCCAGCCCGGTCCGAAGCCTCGGCTGACCAACTCCAGCGTCGATCCTGCCAACGGACAACTCGGCTAGGCTTCGGCCAACCAGGTTTCATTTCCGAGCCAACTCCGTCTCTGCTCATACTGATATCGCTACCCCTGGCCTCGGCTCGTCGAAGAGCGGCCGAGGGGTCTCTTTAACTAAGCTAGAGGAGCCTCGGACAACAGGTCCGATCGAGCCGAGGGACTCCTACGCCTCCGGGATACGGATACCTCACTCGTCACCTTGACACGGGGCGACTCATGCTTGGTGAAGCGGTTCAGACAATCAGCAGACGAGTCTTAGTGCTCGGAAATAAGGAAAAAACACGGCTCCGCGCCGTAATTACATACATGTTCAGGCCCCGAAAGCCAAAATGAACAAAAAACCCGGCACTCGAAGTGCCATTACAAACGGAACTCCGGTTCCGTCCCCGCGGGTACGGACAACCTCCCCACCTTCAAGCCGGAAGGCACCCTCTTGGGTGACCGCCGGTGGAGGGGTGCAGCCGGGCTGCATGATGAAAATCCTTGAAGCCAAACGATGGCTGAAAGGTACCAACCCCCACGGGGTTGCGTTCCTCCAACGATGGAGCGAAAAGACGGCGGTTCCCCCCATCCGGGGGCTTGGAAGATGGAGAGACACAATGCATAAGGGAGGAAGAAGACACGGTCACCCTACGAAAGGGGTCGCCCTCCTTTTAAAGGCAACTCTCCGTGCTTGCGCCCTCAACCGTCACGGGCTGAGTCTTCTCCAACACGCCTCCGAAGTCCTCCCCTGCGGCGCGGGGGCTGGGGCCCGCCTGTCATGCAGACCGGCTCCAAGCAGAAGAAGCCGAACCACCGCGCACGACGCACGCAACCACCCAGCGGTTACAAGTAACCCTCCACTTTTGCCCAGACCAGCGGGCGAAAGGGGCGGGCAGCCATGCGGGCGGCATGCAACCACGCCAGGTGGACGCGCCTCTCCGACTCCTGACAGGCCAGCGCGGAGGCTCAAGCCCACGCGTCGCGCAACCGGAGCGCCGGATGCTGCATGCAAGCCGCTGTATCACTCGCTCCACCACCGCACCTCCTCGATTGCGGAACCGATACCACGACTCGAGGCGACCCAGCGCGCGACCCAGCAGTGCCAGCCTGACGTAGCGGTCAAACGCGGTCAAAAGTGGGCCGGCAGTAATGACAGTGGCAGGCGCGCAAGAGCAGCGATCACGCCATCAGCCAGGCTCACGTCCCATCCGGAGGCGGCAAGAGAACCCCCTCTCTCACGGCGTGAAGACGACGCGCCCGTGACCCGTACCTCGAACGGCTCGCGCACGCGCAACGGCAGCCTCGCCAACTACTCGCCCCTGCGCATTAACTCCGCGGCCGGACGGGCGACGCTTCTAGCAGGAGCGGCTGACAACGTTTCGCCTTCGCCAAAACCACCACACCGAAAAAGGTACGCCACGACGTTCAATTCCGCATCCTTTTTTCCCTTTTCCTCTTTCTCTATCTCTTGCAACAGGGACCGAGAAGGGGGATAACCCCAAAGGGATCCTTCCCCGTGAAGGAACTAGGCTCCGAGCCTCCCTACTGATCAGGGGTTCGAAGGCTGGCCCCCCGAGGGGTTCAACAGCCGCCTCAGATCGCGTGGGCCCGACACCCACTACTGGTCAGGGGTTCGAAGGTCGGCCTCCCGAAAGGTTCCACGACCGCCTTAGGCTACTAGGGCTCCGCGCCCATTACTGATCAGGGGTTCGAAGGCTGGCCTGTCGAAGGGTTCACAGTCGCCTCAGACGCCGAGCGAGGGATGACCAGGGGTACGTTCGATACATAACCAAGGCTCGGGCTGCGCTCCCGAGGTACCCTAGGACATTTCCGAGACCAGCGGGAACGACTCTGTAACGGAATCCCATCGGAGGGAGGCAACGAGCCCTCGGACCCCGTCGCTAGGGGACCGGGTCCGGCAGATCACCCGCAGGTACTTTTGGGCGTGCCTCCGGGCCCCTAGCCGACCCCCAACGAACGGGGCACGGACGTCCACTCGGATTACCCGATTGCAGCTCACCGGAGACACCATGTTCGGTGCCCATCGAGGGTAACATGGCGCTCTCCCCCCCTCCTCCTTGCGGAAAGGCGACGTAGGGGCGTATGTAAAAAGTCGAGTCTGTCCCTGATCGTCCTCTCGCTCCGTGCGGAGGCTCGGGGGCTGCTCTCGCAAACCCGGCTCCGGCCGAACCGTTGACAGCGTCAACATACCAGCCCGAGAACATGGGCCCCGACAGTGCACCTGGGCTACGCCCTGCTCGCATGAGGGAACCGCCAGACCAGCCGAGGCATTACGCAAGGCATTAAGACCTCGAAGGAGTGAAACCACTCCTCCGAGGCCTCGGGGGCTACACCCGGCGGGTGCGCTCGCGCGCACCCACCGGAACAAAGTACCGCCGAGAAAGGCTGGTCCCCTTGCAAAAAAGTGCGACGCAAGCCTCCAAGCGAGTGTTAACACTCTCTTCGAGGCTCGGGGGCTACTGTCGGGGACCATAATTAGGGGTACCCTCAAGACGCCTAATTCTCAGCTGGTAACCCCCATCAGCATAAAGCTGCAGAGGCCTGATGGGTTTGATTAAGTCAGGGATCAGTCCATACGAGCGACTCGATCACGCCACGCCCGAGCCTAGCCTCGGGCGAGGGCAGCCGACCCTAAGATGACTCCGTCTCGCCTGAGGCCTCCTCTTTCACGGCAGACGCATCTCCGGCTCGCCCGAGGCCCCGCCTTCGATAAGAAGTAACCCTGACTAAATCACCGCGCCAACCGACCAAGTCACCGGGGCGTTTAACGCAAAAGGTAAGACCAACGGGCGACCAGACTTCGCCAGAGGTGCCATAGGAGGCTTCGCCCGACCCAGGGCTCGGACTCGGGCTAAGGCCCCGGAAGACGGCGAACTCCGCTTCGCCCGACCCAGGGCTCGGACTCGGGCTAAGGCCCCGGAAGACGGCGAACTCCGCTCCGCCCGACCCAGGGCTCGGACTCGGGCTAAGGCCCCGGAAGACGGCGAACTCCGCTTCGCCCGACCCAGGGCTCGGACTCGGGCTAAGGCCCCGGAAGACGGCGAACTCCGCTCCGCCCGACCCAGGGCTCGGACTCGGGCTAAGGCCCCGGAAGACGGCGAACTCCGCTCCGCCCGACCCAGGGCTCGGACTCGGGCTAAGGCCCCGGAAGACGGCGAACTCCGCTCCGCCCGACCCAGGGCTCGGACTCGGGCTAAGGCCCCGAAAGACGACGAACTCCGCCTCGCCCGACCCAGGGCTCGGACTCCGCCTCGGCCTCTGCCGAACGACCTCCGCCTCGCCCGACCCAGGAGTTCGGGCTCGGCCTCTGTCATGCAGGACGGACTCGACCTCGACTTCGGAGGAGCCTCCACGACGCCCGACCTAGGACACAAGACCGCCACGTCAACAGGAAGCGTCATCATCACCCAGCCGTGAGCCGACTTGGGTCGCAGAGAACAAGACCGGCGTCCCATCTGGCCAGCTCCGCCAGATAGGCAATGATGGCACCTCACTAGACCATGACGACGGCGACTCTTGACTCCCTTACGAAAGCAGGGAGACGTCAGCAAGAGCACAGCTGTTCCAACAGCTGTCCCTCCATCAGGCTCCGTTACTCCTCCAACAGCCACGACGCCACACCAACAGGGTGCCAAGATCTCTCCGGCTGCCACCTGGGCATGTACTTAGGGCGCTAGCTCTCCCTCGCTAGACACGTAGCACCTTGCTACACCCCCATTTTGTACACCTGGATCCTCTCCTTACGCTTATAAAAGGAAGGACCAGGGCCTTCTTAGAGAGGGTTGGCCTCGCGGGAACGAGGGCAGGGGCAGGCGCTCTCTCGGGGCCGCTCGCTCCCCTCACCCGCGTGGACGCTTGTAACCCCCTACTGCAAGCGCACCCGACCTGGGCGCGGGGCGAACACGAAAGGCCGCGGGAATCTCCGTCTCCCTCGTCGCGACCCGGCTCCGGCCACCGACCTCTCGCTCTCTCTATTCCCCCCTTCGCGCTCGCCCACGCGCTTGACCCATCTGGGCTGGGGCACGCGGCACTCTCACTCGTCGGCTCGGGGACCCCCCGGTCTCGGAACGCCGACACCAGGTGATGGTGTCGGGGTCGGCATGGGTGGCGAGGTAAGACTCCCACCAGGATTGGGCTGCTCCTCTCAACAGACGGGGACCATACAAGACTTTCTCCCTGTCGTCACACTGAGCGGTATGCAACTCCCGCTCCACAGTGCGCAGCCAATCTTCAGCATCCATGGGGTCAGAAGAGTGAGCGAACGTTGGGGGATGACCTCTCATGAATTCAGCACGCTTGTCTTTGGGCATCTGAGGCATCTGAGGCTGGGGTGGTGCTTGCTGCTGCTGCTGCTGAATGGCGGCCAGAGTCTGACCGATGGCTGAACTGCCTGAGTCTGCATCAGAAACATCTGCTCGATCGACATCGGGGGCGGGGGCGGCAGCTGCTGCTGGGGCGCCTCATCTTGCTGACCGGCTTGCTCCTGCTGAGCACGCCTTCCTCCTCTGCGCCTGTTCTCTGACATCTGCAGAACGCAACCACACATCAGAACTGATCTGGCAAATCTTGCAGCATAAGAAAAGAGTATAGAATTCTCCAACAGCACTGAACAGATGAGCATCTTCACTGATCTCCAACACAGGCCACACAGCTTCTCAGATAAAGAGGAAAGTGGAATAAAGGTTTTCCCAACTATATAACTAACTCCATTAACATAATAGGTAAGCCAAAATGCAGGGGATACCCACACTCTGGTGACAATCATTACAAAGATCCAAACCAAACATAGTTCATCATGACAAACATGAATGCACAGGATATAGCAAACTACCCTGTCTAACTAAGACTAACTAAGACCGAGACTAACGCTAAGACTGAAGCTTCTATGTATATATATTTCGTATTAATTACAAGATCCAACTCTAACGATCTATGGTTCTAGATTTATCTTGGTCTTGCAGTCGGGATTGCCATAAGACTGGAGTCCACGCCGAGGTGAGCGGTACGGGTGCTGAGTCCCAACGGGAGCGGGGGAACCATCATCCAAGTGACGACGCTCCGCGCGCTCAGCCCGCAGCAGGGCGATCTCAGCACGAGCCCTACTCAGCTCGTCTAATGCATGGTCCAGCTCCGTGTTTAGCACGGCGGCTAGGTTGACTGTGCTGCTCAACCTAGGATTGTCCTCACCAGCAGGTGAAACAATCACGCCTCCTGTGCTGCCAGATGGACGGCGGGGGTAATACTTCAGGTCGAGACCATCAGCTACCCCACCGAGAACCGAGCAGTGGTGCGAAAGCGCACGTCGTGCAGCATCCTGCATGGCTGCCTCAGCTGAGTCCCGCTCAGAGATAGAATAGTGCTCTGAGCAAGCCTCCGCGCCCTGGAGACTGTTCTCCGGACGGCGCACCAAGCAGGTCGCCTCCCAGCGGTCCGGGTAGACCCCGCGACTATGCTGGTAGACCACACAGCGATACTCGATGGACCAAGTACGCCGGTCAAGTGCCCGACGTAGCAGGGTGTCGAGCGCGTCGTGGAAGTGACACCCGCGAGCAGCGTCGCGAGTGATGGGTCGAGCAACCCATCCTTCCGGCTCATGGTCAGCAGAGAAGTCGATGTCGTGGCTCAAGCTGTCGTCGCCACCTCCGTCGTCTGGGTCTCCTCCAGCAGCTACTCCAGAAGCTGGGGCGCCCAGTGGTGGTGCAGGGGGCGCCTCCAGGGGAAGCACAGGGGAGCAGCTCCTCACAGACTCTATCTCCTGCTGGAGCAAGAAGGAAGAGCCCTGCTACTCCTGTCGTCGACGTTCCTGCTCCTCATGCAGGCGGTGGTGCAGTCTCTCCAAGTGGCTGGACTGTCCGGCCACGGGACGGCGAAGCGGACGCTCAGCAAGGCGGGAGGGTAAGAAGGGGATGACGGACTTTCGTGCGGTGTGTCTAAGACGAGCCATCTACAAAAGACATCGCAAGCAAAAGGGTGAGAACAGAATTAATATGACCAGCAAATAATGAATCATAAATAAATGAAGGATCAGAATAAAACAAAATTTTCAGCAAGGTATAATATATAGTAGAACATAGGTTTGGTCAGTAGGACCAACTTTTGAAGGGATACCAAAGTCAAGGCAGGGACAGAGGTCTATAGTCCTTAGAACGACCATTCTACTCTAGGTTAGCGGTCCTACAGTCAGCACGGCTTTGATACCACTTATGTCACACCCGGTTTTTAGAAGGTAAACCGAATGCGAACCATGTACGTGCCAGGATCAGTTATTCACGTACACAGCAGTTACATAACATGGACATCATCACACAATGCTCAAAATAGTATTAAAAGGGAAATAATAGTCGATTACATCATACGTCTGAGACGTCCATATAGTTCTTACAATAAATCAAAGTGCGGAAAAGAAACGTAGATAACGCGGCCTTCACAGGCAGCCGACTGGGGGTTGCCGCTAACCCACACCTAGAACTCGTCGTAGTCCTGGAACTCCTGGAAGTCTCCTTCCACAGCTTCATCTTCTCCTGAGCAGTGGTTGCAATGCTGACAACCTGGGGGGGGGGGATTGGTGTGTAGAGCAAGGGTGAGTACACATCAACATACTCAGCAAGCATCCCGTTTGGCTGTAGTGGACTAGCTTTATGTGGAGGATAAGTCAAGCAGTTGCTTTTAGTTGGTCAGGTTATTACTTACTAGTAGAAAGCCAGGTTTTAACATTAACCCAAGTTATTAGCCCAATGTATCCTTTCCAAACAGAAAGAATACCACTTACCAATACCATAATCATAATCAGAACCGTCAATCTCATTGCCACCTGTACCAAAGTATCTCTGATCAAGTATCACTAATCTCTGGAGCTCCCTTGGCCGCTCATAACCGTGAGCACAGCTGATATATCAGTTTCATAACACTCTGCAGAGGTTGTGCACTTTACCCACAAGCCGTGATTCCCTTTCTGCCCGGAGAGAGCGACTCCCCATTGACCACTACCTAGGTGGTCCAGCAGGGCATCACTACGTAGCCTTTACAAAGATTCCCCGAGGCTGTAGCCGCCCATTAGGTTTCCTAAATGTACCGCACTCCTCCCCAAGGGACAAATCAACCTTGGCAGAGCGAGCCGCATACACCGAGCCCCATTGACGGCACAACGGCTAAGCGGACTACACCCCGGTTCCTCCAATTATTCAGCTAAGGGCGTCCCATTCCACCCTCATGGTTGCACTGTTTTCCCGGGCGGTCATCCATTGAACAGGTCCTTACGGAGAGGCACTCGAGAAACCGCTCGAGTCCCCTTAAATGCCACAAGTATGATCATAAATAAGAAGGGGAAAACAGCGTATCATAGATAATCACATCATGTTCATTGATTAGAGTTGAGCAATAGCATCAGACTAAGCAGTAATAATCCGACCCAAATAGGTAAACAAGGACATGAATAACAAAAGCTAGTCAATCCTTAGGTATAAATGTGTAATGCGGGAGGTGAATTAAAGAATGAATAGGACAGAGATAGGTCAAAGGACACTTGCCTCCACCAACCGACTGCTGCTCAGGGGCTTCTCCTGCGAATTCCTCGGGCTCTTCGACCGGATCGTTCTCTATGCGAGCGCAAACATACATACATCCACATATTTAATACAAAAGAACAGTACACCATACAAGGGAACAAGTAAAGCGAGTATGCATCAAGTATGACATTCCATATCGCATTTGTTATGGTTAGAAAGAAATGGGAAAGGGTCTCGCAGGGGGGGGTTAAAGCTTATGCACTAATGATCAGTTACAATTGGTTCTTAGCAAAAGAATTCTGTTATATACACTAATGGAAACCTAATCATTTTAAGTTGATCAACATTGCACGAGATAAATAATTAACTAAATGAATCAATTAGCGCAACGAAATTCTAAATTAAACTTCCTATTTCAATAGCATGAACAATGATTAGCCTACCTAAAATAAAATAGCTATGATTACAGAAAGTAAATAAAATAAAATAATAAAAAAATAAAAAAAAACAGAGGGGGGGGCGGTTGAACCGTCCCTAGGGCGGTTGAACCGGCCGGGGCAGGGCGGCTGGGCTGGGGCGGCCGAGCGCGGGGGAGGGCGGCTGAGCCGGCGGCCAGGTCCGGCCGAGCCGGGGGCGCGCGGGGGGGGGGGTCGGGCTGGCCAGGCGGCCGAGGGCCGGCCGGGCGGCCAAGCGGCCAGGCGCGCGGCCAGGCGCGCGGCCAGGCGGGCTGGGGACGCGGCCGGGGGCGCGGCTGGGCGCGGCCGGGGCCGGCCGGGGCCGGCCAGGGCGCGGCCAGGCGGGCCGGGGAGCGCAGCCAGGGGCCAGGCGCGGCCGGGCGGCTAGGGGGAAAGGGGAGGGGAGAGGAGAGGGAGAGGGAGGAGGGGGGGCTCACCGGCGCGGGCGGCCGACGGCGAGGGCGGCGGTTGGGCCGGCGACCAGGGGACGGCGGCTAGGGCAGGGGTAGGGGCGGCGGCGGCTTAGGGAGAGGAGGGAGAAAATGAGAGGGAGGGAGAGAGAATTGGGGGAAAAAGGGGAGGTGGGGGGGCGGCTGGGCCTTTCGGGCCCAAAGGGGGGCGCGCAGGGGGGCTGCTGGGCCGGCCAGGGGCGGCTGGGCCGGCCAAGGGGCCCACGGCGCGGGAGGGAGAGAAAGAGAGGAGAGAGAGAAAGAAAAAGAAAAGAAAGAAAAGGTTCTCCTTATTTTCGAAATCCGATCTTTCTACATGAATGCATTTGCACTTTCAAAGCAATAAAAAAAATGCATGGTTCGGCATGGTGCATCAAACAACATAAAGTATTTTTAGAGTTTTTCTTTACACGGGAGATCCAAACCGAATCCCGCTAGCTTTGGAAAAGATCAAGGTTTAGCGAGGGGAAAAAGAAAAAGAAAAGGTAACGCCCGAATTTGGCGAGTAAAGAAAAGAAAAAATTCAACTGCAAAATTCGGGGCGTTACAGTGAGAGTCTTAGAATGTTCAGAGTATGCTTGGTGTTCTCCATGTGCCTAGGGGTCCCTTTTATAGCCCCAAGGTAGCTAGGAGCCGTTGGAAGCAATCTGGGAAGACAATTCTTGCCTTCTGTCGGGTGGCGCACCGGACAGTCCGGTGCACCACCGGACATGCACTGTTTATAGTCCGGTGCAGATCTCCTTCCAAAAATAGAACAATCGACCGTTGCAGAAATGGAGCCGTTGGCGCACCGAAAACTGTCCGGTGCACACCGGACAGTCCGGTGCCCCCTGCCGACCGTTCGCACGGCCACGTGTCACGCGCGGATTGTGCGGCCGACCGTTGGCGCAGTCGACCGTTGGCTCACCGGATAGTCCGGTGCCTCACCGGACCGTCCAGTGAATTTTAGCCGTACATCGTTGAACAATTCCCGAGAGCGACGACTTCGCCGCAGACGGCTCACCGGACAGTCCGATGAATTATAGCCGTACACCGCCGTCAGTTCCCGAGAGTGGCCTGTTCACTGGAGGCTGGCCTGGCGCACCAGACACTGTCCGGTGCACCATCGGACAGTCCGGTGTGCCAGACTGCGCTAAGTCTTGGCTGCTTCGAGCCCAGTTCTTTTCTTCTTCTCTTTTCTCTGATTCTAGCACTTAGACAAATATGTTAGTATACAAAAACCAATGTACTAAGTCTAGAATCATACCTTCTTGTTGATTTGCACTTCATCCATCATTTGGCACAAGATTACTCACTCAATACGTGTTGGGCACTTAATCACCAAAACTATACTAGAAATGGCCCAAGGGCACATTTCCCTTTCAATCTCCCCCTTTTTCGTGATTTATGCCAACACATCAAAAAGCAACTAAAAGGAAGTGCAACATCAAAGCAATTGAGAACAAGAATTGTTTTTGATTCAAATTTGGCATATTTGGATCATTCTTTGCCACCACTTGGTTTGTTTTCGAAATCGAACTCAATTTCCTATCTCTAAGTCAAACACACTTATTTAGGCATAAAGAGAGGTATTCTATGAGAAAAATTGATCAAGAGCCAAAACTCCCCCTTTTTCCCATAATCCTACATTCTCCTCACAAGAGGCCAAATTTTGCACATAAGAGTATTTTGTCAAAGCAAAAGTTCTAACTCTCCTATTTTCAAAATTCTCAAGTGGTAGCTGATCCATTTGCTTTGGCCTTAATTTCTCCCCCTTTGGCATTAAGCACCAAAACAGGATCATTATTGGCCCTTAAACCCCATTGCCTCACCAAAATGTTCAATTAAGAGTAAAAAGGCAATAAGAGCACGGAGATGAACTTGGAGTAAATTACCCTCTCATTGGAGTGCAGTGGAAGTCTTGCATGGTCCAAGTTCACCTTTCCCTTTCAATCCACCTTTGAGACTAAAAGAAGTAAACTCAAGCACATGGTTAGTCTCAAAGGGTCAGGTTGTAGCATTTCACCCCCTGAATATGTGCATCATTCACACATGGACTTGTGAGGTCCAGGGATCTCGTGCACAACTTGAGCACCATAAATAAGCAATAACATGCATAAAGGTATATGATCAAAGGCATAAAACACATGTATGCTCTAGATCAATCCAAGTTACACGAATCTAAGACATTTAGCTCACTACGCAGCCTGCAAAAGGTCTTCTCATCTGAAGGCTTGGTAAAGATATCGGCTAGCTGGTTCTCGGTGCTAACATAAAACACTTTGATATCTCCCTTTTGCTGGTGATCTCTCAAAAAGTGATGCCGGATGTCTATGTGCTTTGTGCGGCTGTGTTCAACAGGATTGTCCGCCATGCGGATTGCACTCTTATTGTCACATAGGAGTGGGACTTTGCTCAGATTGTAGCCAAAGTCCCGGAGGGTTTGCCTCATCCAAAGTAGTTGCGCGCAACACTGTCCTGCGGCAACATACTCGGCCTCAGCGGTGGATAGGGCAACGGAAGTTTGTTTCTTAGAACTCCAGGGCACCAGGGACCTTCCTAGGAATTGGCACGTCTCTGATGTACTCTTCCTATCGACCTTACATCCAGCATAATCGGAGTCTGAATATCCAATTAAGTCAAAGGTAGACCCCTTTGGATACCAGATCCCAAAGCAAGGCGTAGCAACTAAATATCTAAGGATTCGCTTAACGGCCACAAGGTGACACTCCCTTGGGTCGAATTGAAATCTAGCACACATGCATACGCTAAGCATAATATCCGGTCTACTAGCACATAAATAAAGTAAAGACCTTATCATAGACCGGTATGCCTTTTGATCAACGGACTTACCTCCTTTGTTGAGGTCGACATGTCCGTCGGTTCCCATTGGAGTCTTTGCGGGCTTGGCGTCCTTCATCTCGAACCGCTTGAGCAAGTCTTGTGTGTACTTTGTTTGAGAGATGAAGGTGCTGTCCTTGAGTTGCTTCACTTGGAACCCAAGGAAGTAGTTTAACTCGCCCATCATCAACATCTCGAATTTCTGTGTCATCACCCTGCTAAACTATTCACAAGACTTTTGGTTAGTAGAACCAAATATTATGTCATCGACATAAATTTGGCATACAAATAGGTCACCATCACAAGTCTTAGTGAAAAGAGTTGGATCGGCTTTCCCAACCTTGAAAGCATTAGCAATTAGAAAGTCTCTAAGGCATTCATACCATGCTCTTGGGGCTTGCTTAAGTCCATAGAGCGCCTTAGAGAGCTTACACACGTGGTCGGGGTACCGTTCATCCTCAAAGCCAGGGGGTTGCTCCACGTACACCTCCTCCTTGATTGGCCCGTTGAGGAAAGCGCTCTTCACGTCCATTTGGAACAACCTGAAAGAATGGTGAGCGGCATAGGCTAACAAAATATGAAACGACTCTAGCCTAGACACATGTCGGCGTTTCGACCCCGGGGGGTCCCTGGACCGAAGAGTAAATTGTCGCTGCGTGTCCCAGCCCAGATGGGTCGGCACGAGACGGAGCACAAGGGGGGAAAACCAGTGAGGGGAAACCGTGGCCTCGTGTTGTCCTACGCCCAGGGCGGATGCGCTTGCAGTAGGGGGTTACAAGCGTTCGCGAGGGAGAGAGAGAGGGCGTGAGACTGCGTCAGCCCATTCTCCCGCGCGGCCACCTTTTCGTACGAGGGCCCTGGACCTTCCTTTTATAGACGTAAGGAGAGGGTCCAGGTGTACAACGGGGGGTGTAGAAGTGTGCTAACGTGTCTAGCAGAGGGGAGCCAGAGCCCTATGTACATGCCGACGTGGCAGTCGGAGAGGTGTTGGAGCCCTGTTCATGTGGCGTCGTGGCCGTCGGAGGAGCGCTTGAGCCCTGTAGAAGCACAGCTATCGGGGCTGTTGGATCCTTGCTGACATCTCCTTGCTTCCATAGGGGGGCTGAGAACCGCCATCGTCATGGAGCACACGGGATGCCATCATTACTTGTTTTACCGGGGCGAGCCAGATGGGACGCCGGTCTTGTTCCCCGTAGCCTGAGCTAGCTAGGGGTAGGGTAATGATGGCCGCCCTTGTGGCGTGGTCGGTCCGAGCCCAAGGTTGGGCGAGGCGGTGATTCCTCCGAGGTCGAGGCTGAGTCCGAGCCCGGGGGTCGGGCGAGGCGGAGACCGTCGTCCGAGGTCGAGGTTGAGTCCGAGCCTGAGCCCTGGGGTCGGGTGAGGCGGAGACCGTCTTCCGGAGTCGAGGTCGAGTCGAGCCCTGGGGTTGGGCGAGGCGGAGACCATCGTCCGAGGTCAAGGTTGAGTCCGAGCCCTGGGGTCGGGTGAGGCGGAGACCATCGTCCGAGGTCGAGGTGGAGTCCGAGCCCTAGGGTCGGGCGAGGCGGAGATCGTCTTCCGAAGTCGAGGTTGAGTTCGAGCCCTAGGGTCGGGCGAGGTGGAGATTCCTATGGCGCCCGAGGCTGGACTTGGCTGCTGTCAGCCTCTCCCTGGCGGGTGGCACAGCAGTCGGAGCAGCGCAGGCGACGCTGTTTTCCTGTCAGGTCAGTTAGTGGAGGGGCAAAGTGACTGCGGTCGCTTCGGCCTTGTCGACTGGAAAACGCGCGTCAGGATAAGGTGTTAGGCGATCCTTGCATCGAATGCTCCTGCGATACGGTCGGTTGGCGTGGTGATCTGGCCAAGGTTGCTTCTCCGCGAAGCCTTCCCGAGCTAGGCCTCGGGCGAATCGAAGGTGTGCCTGTTGCTTGAGGAGACCCTCGGTCGAGGCGTGAATCTGCCTTGGTCTACCGTTCCTGCCCGAGGCTGGGCTCGGGTGAGGCGAGATCGTGTCCCTTGAGTGGACGGAGCCTTGACCTGAATTGCGCCCATCAGGCCTTTGCAGCTTTGTGCTGATGGGGGTTACCAGCTGAGATTAGGAGTCTTGGGGGTACCCCTAATTACGGTCCCCGACAGTAGCCCCCGAGCCTCAAAGGGAGTGTGGGTACTCGCTTGGAGGCTTTGTCGCACTTTTTGTAAGGGGACCGGCCTTTCTCGGTTGCATTTCGTTCCGGTGGGTGCACGCGAGCGCACCCGCCGGGTGTAGCCCCCGAGGCCTCGGAGGAGTGGTTTGACTCCTTCGAGGTCTTAATGCTATTCGTGATGCCTCGGCCGGCCTGGTCGTTCCCTCATGGGAACTGGTCGTTGCCCGGGTGCCTAGTCAGGTTCCAAGTTCACGGGCTGGTATGCTGACGCTGTCAACGGGTTGGCTGGAGCCGGGTTTGCGAGAGCAGCCCCCGAGCCTCTGCACAGGGTGAGAGGACGATCAAGGACTGACTCGGCTTTTTTCATACGCCCCTTCGTCGCCTTTCCGCAAGGAGGAGGGGGGGAAGCGCCATGTTGCCCTCGGAGGGCGCCGAACATAGTGTCTCCGGTGAGTTGCTAACGGGTGATCCGAGTGGACGCCCGTGCCCTGTTCGATAAGGGTCGGCTAGTGGCCCAGAGGCGCGTTCCAAAAGTACCTGCAGGTGATTTGCCGGACCCGGTCCCGTTCAATAGGGTCCGAGGGCTCGATGCCTCCCTCTGATGGGATTTCGTTACAGAATCGCTCCTGCTGGTCTCGGAAATGTCCTAGGGTACCTCGGGAGCGTAGCCCGAGCCTTGGTTATGTATCAAACGTACCCAGAGTCATCCCTCACTTTGCGTGCTCTAGGGCGACTGTCGAACCCGTCGGGGGGCCAGCCTACGAACCCCTGATCAGTAGTGGGCGCGGAGCCCAAGTGGCCTGAGGCGGCTGTCGAACCCTTCCGAGGGGCCAGCCTTCGAACCTCTGACCAGTAGTGGGCGCGGAGCCCGAGTGCTCTGAGGTAGATTTCGAACCCTTCGGGGGGGGCAGCCTTCGAACCTCTGATCAGTAGGAGGGCTCGGGGCCCGCTTCCTTCGCGGAGAAGGATCCCTTTCGGAGCATCCCCTTTCCCGGTCCCTGTTAGCAAGAGAGAGAAAGGGGAAGCAAAAAAGGATACAAAATTGAACGTCGTGGCGTACCTTTTTTGACGTGGTCATTATGGCGGAGGTGAAGCGTCGCCCGCTTCGCCTGCCAAAGGTGTCGCCTGCCCTGCCGTAGAGTTAATGCGACGGGACGAGTGGTTCGTGGGGCAGCCATTGTGCATGCGCGAGCCGTTCGAGGAACGGGCGTTTCGCCTTCGAGTTTCGGATTTCGCGGTGGGTTCGGGCTGAGTGTTGAATGGGTCTTGCCTAGGCCTTTATATATTCGGAAGAGGGACTGTTGGTGGTTCTTTGCTCTGCTGCTCGCCTCTGCTTAGGTTTTCGCAACCTGAGGGAATAGCCAGAGAAAGAAAACCTCGCACCTTGTCCGCTCCGCTGCCACCTTCTTCGCTTGGTGATGGCCGACCGGGTAACCGTCGTTCCGCCGCGCGACCTGTGGCCTTTCTCCACCGTCACATCGGACGATCTGGAGGCCCTTGTTGCCGACGGCTTGCTTCATCCCCTCTCCGGTGACCCACAGCCGGAGTGGATGGCTCCTCCGAGCGGAGCCGCCCCGTCCTCGCCGTCGGGGTTTGTGATGAGTTTTGTCTCTTTCCATGAGCGGGGGTTTGGAGTGCCAGCAAGTCGTTTCATGCGGGCGATTCTGCATTTCTATGGGGTGGAGCTGCACAATCTCAACCCTAACTCCATCGTGCAAGTAGCCATCTTCGCGGCAGTTTGCGAAGGATTTTTGGGGATTGACCCCCACTAGGATCTGTGGACCCACCTCTTCTCCGTGGAGCCTTTTGCCTCGACGACGGGGGAGAAGAGAGTACGCATGGCGGTGTGGGCCGGTGGCTGCATCCTCTAGTTGAGGCAGGCATGTGCGCAGCAGTACATCCCCGCCATCCTTGTGTCTTCGAACAAGGGGTGGCAGCGCCGGTGGTTTTACCTCCAGAATGACGATGGGAGGCTCCCGTCGTTTTTTCAACGAGTGGTGACCACCGCCGGCAGCAACTGGCGCTATGGGGCCCCGCGCGAGAGACAGAAGAATCTCCAGCCCCTTCTGGAGGCCTTGCAGGTGCTGCGAGATGGAGGGCTCACTACCGCGGGGGTGGTTGCTGCCATCCATTGCCGGAGGTTGCTCCCCTTGGCGAAGCGGCGGCTGCTGCTTTCGGAGATGACGCCGGGGGTTGACTTGGAGGGTTCGCAGATGTCCTTGGTCCCCCTTCCCGCCGATGACCTCCACAGGCGGGTAGCCGGCACGGTAGGGAAGCTAGACGCCGGCGCCCTTACCCAGCTCCCGATGCGTCCTGAGCTCGGGTGCATGTCCCTGGTGAGTGTCCGCTCCTTCTTCTTTTTTGTTCAGATTGCCCTTGGTTCTCACGGTCGAGACTTTTCGTCCGTCTCCAGGAGCTGGGGTTTCATAAGCCTTCCCTGCCACCGGTCCCGGGGGACGCGGTGGACCGAGCCGCGCGGAGGGTTGCTGCGGAGAAGAAGAAGGAGAAGAAGGACGCGAAGAAGGCTCGGGCCCGTGAGCGGATGCGGGCTCGGGACGCCTTGGAGAAGCGTCGTCGGCGGCAGGAGAGGGATGGGCTCCCGAGGGAGCCATCGCCGGAGACGCCTGACGATGACGACGACGACGACGATGATGATGAAGACGATGACATGGCCACCCGCCTTGGCCTCATCCCGGATCTGAGGCTAGGCCAGGGGTCGTCGAGCCAGCCCCTGAGTGGGCTGGCGTCGTCGGTATCTGGAGCCGGGACATCAGGGTCCCGATCTGAAGAATAGGGGCAGGCCGAGGGGGTACTTGACCCCTTGGCCAAGGTAGTTGAGGTGACCCCGGGGAGTCAGGCCGTCCTGCCTGTTCCCCAAGAGCCATTGCTCGTGTCGGCAGCAGAGGAGGCTGATCCTTAGGTCGCCGTGTCCGTGCCTGGGCGGACCGTCCCTTCGGCGCCCCGGGCGCCCGAGGCAGGGATGGTGCCGAAACCGGCAGCGGGGCAATCCTTGGTGGTGCCCGCGGGGACCGAGGCTCGAGGGGCCTCCCCGCAGGCATGATTGGTCGTGGCCCGGAGTGGGTAAGTATCTGAGGATACCTCTGTCCCGGCTCCTTCATCGTGTGTCCTGATCCTGCTCTTCCCTTTCTTCCTAGCAAACGGAGGCACGGTTCGACCAGTCTGGCTCCTCGGAAGGCCCTTAAGATGGCGCCAGCCTCTGCAGCCGGTGCCGCACCGGGCCTCGCCGATCGGCTGGTCTCTACACAAGGTGCCCCCAAGCAGGGGGCTCAGGCGGCACAAGTTGCTGTGGGGCGAGCTCCCGAGGCTGACCCCTCCGTCGAGGCGGCCGTCGAGTCGAGGGAGACTACTGGCGCGGCCGCGGCCTTGAGCCCACCAGTCGTGTTGCCGGTGCTAGCACCGGCTTCTGCCAAGGCTGTTGCTGCTCTGGCTGTGGAGCCACCCGTCGCCGCCGATGCTGAGATGGCTGAGGCGCCGCTACTCGAGGCCGGCGATCGGAAACCTGCCCCCTTAGCCGAGGAGGTTCCTTATGCGCCGACTGCAGGGGGTGCCGATGCCTTGGAGGAGGGGGGCGCAGAACCGCGGCCCGTCCTGGGGAGCGGCTACCTCGTCCTCGCGTGGCGTAGTCCCAGCGAGCGATGTCAGCCGCTCTGGTTCTGGGACCATGGTGCTTCGAAACCCCTCTTCGTTCTTGACGATGAGCGAGAGGAGCAGTCTTGGGACAAGCTTCGTGAGCGTGCCGAGGCAACGGTGGGGTCGCTTCGGTCGACCCTGGAGGTCCTTTCTAGGGACGTTCACAGGATCCTCCAGGTAAGGATTTCAGGCATACCTTTCATGTGATCAAGGCATTCTTCATGACGCCCCGCTTCCCTTCCTCAGGATCTGACGGATCTGAGCGCCGCCAAGTCGTCATTCATCCAACGCGAGGCCGACGTCTGGGGTTCACTGCGGTTTCTGAGGACCGCGCTTGCCGAGGCTATCGAGCGCCTCTCCCAATGGAGCGCCAAGGCGGGAGACCTTTGTTTGCTCTGTGACGAGCTGGGGGCAGAGGCAGCGGTGGCACGCGTAGAGGCGCAGCAGTGGTAGTTGGAGCTTGGCTAGGTCATCGGTGAGTGGGATCAATCTCGGGGCCGGGCCGCCGAGGCTGAAAGCCAGGTTGAGGCCCTTGGAGGCTAGCTAGTCGAGGCGTCCGCTCGGGCCGGAGCCCTTGCGGCGGACCTGGCTGTGGCCATCGGGTCTGCTCAGTCCGCCCAAGCCACAGCCTCGGAGCAGCGTGTCCGGGCTGAAGGTATGTCTTGGCTGTTTTGAGATTTTGATTCAGCTTCATTCTTCAACTTGTGTTTGAAGACTTCTGCTTTGGCTGTTTGCAGAGCTCGAGTTTGCCCTCAGTGAGTCCACCAAGGCACTTGCCTAGGCGGCTGAGCAGAAGGAGGCCGACCGTGTGGCCATGTCCGAGGCTATCTCGGCCTTTTGCCAGATCTTTGACCTTGACGACGTCCCCTCAGGAAGCTCCCCTCAGAGTCACCTGCAGGCCTTGGGTGACCACGCGCGTGGTAGACTCCGTGAGGCGCTGCATCATGGCGTTAGGCGGGCCTTCGCCGTGCTCGCTTCCCACTACGATGTGGATCTGGAGCAAGTCAGCGAGGGGTATTGCCTTCCCGGCAAAGACGAAGCTGCCCTGACCGAAGTTCAGAGGCTTGACGAGGCCGTCGCGGGCCCAAGCACGGTGCTGGCGTCCACCTTCGAGGTGGAGATCCTTCCGTCTGCGCCGCCGTCCGAGGGCGGGGCGGATCTCGCCAAGGGTGGAAGTGAAGCCGAGGGTGCAGCTCCTCCCCCGGGCGATGCCTGATTCTGCCGGAGCAATTTATTCTGAATATGTATGTGTCTTTCGCGGCCGCCGAGGCCTGAATACTTTGTCATCGTGATATAAAGTTGTGTATCTTTCCCTCCTGTTTCACGTATCCGGACTTGTTCGTCAGTAGCAGGATCGCTTACCCAAGTAAGAGTTATTTTTTGCGGTAGGTGACGAGTGAGGTATCCGTATCTCGGAGGCATAGGAGTCCCTCGGCTCGGTCGGCCTTGCCGCTTACATGCACTCTTATTCGTTTCTCGGGGTTCTGTTACTGATATAGCCGGGAAACATGAGAGTCGTTTTGGTGGAAGACCTTTTTCGAGGAAAATTTTGACGCAGAGGGGGTTCCCCCCTTCTAGCCCCCGAGGGAGGGCCGGGCTTTGCCGAGGCAAGGTTGACCCTTCCTTGATGGTTAGACTTTATTTGCGTAAGTGAACGAGGTATATGAGTGACTTGAAAACATCTTAAGGGTAGAAGCGACGTAGTTGTCGGATGTTCCAAGCGTTGCTGTAGACCTCGCCTTGACTGTTGGGCAGCTTGTATGTTCCGGGCTTCAGAATCTTGGCGATGATGAACGGCCCTTCCCAGGGAGGCGTGAGCTTATGGCGCCCTCGGGCGTCTTGTCGTAGCCGAAGCACCAAGTCGCCCACCTGGAGGTCTCGGGACCGAACCCCTCGGGCGTGGTAGCGTCGCAGGGACTGCTGATACCGCGCCGAGTGTAGCAAGGCCATGTCCCGAGCCTCTTCCAGCTGGTCCAGTGAGTCTTCTCGGTTTGTCTGGTTGCTTCGGGCGTCGTATGCCCTCATCCTTGGGGAGCCATATTCTAAGTCTGTGGGCAAGATAGCCTCGGCCCCATAGACTAGAAAAAACGGCGTGAAACCCGTGGCTCGGCTTGGCGTCGTCCTCAGACTCCAGACCACCGAGGGGAGTTCCCTCATCCACCGCCTGCCGAACTTGTTGAGGTAGTTGTAGATCCTTGGCTTGAGTCCCTCTAGAATCATGCCGTTGGCACGCTCTACCTGCCCATTCGTCATGGGGTGAGCTACAGCAGCCCAATCCACCCGGATGTGGTGGTCCTCGCAGAAGTCCAGGAACTTCCTGCCGGTGAATTGGGTGCCGTTGTCGATGATGATGGAGTTCGGGACCCTGAAGCGATGGATGATGTTGGTGAAGAACGCCACCGCCTGTTCGGACCTGATGCTGTTTAGGGGTCAGACCTCAATCCACTTGGAGAATTTGTCGATGGTGACCAGCAGGTGCGTGAAGCCCCTGGGTGCCTTCTGCAAGGGACCGACGAGGTCCAGACCCCACATAGCAAACGGCCAGCTGATGGGTATTGTTTGCAGAGCTTGAGCGGGCAGGTGGGTCTGCCTTGAGTAGAATTGACACCCTTGGCAGGTGCATACAATCCTAGTGGCGTCGGCCACAGCGGTTGGACAGTAGAAACCCTGTCGGAAGGCGTTTCCCATAAGGGCTCAAGGTGCCGCGTGGTGACCGCAAGCCCCCGAGTGTATTTCTTGCAACAACTCCTGACCTTCGGCGATGGATATGCATCGCTGGAGGATGTCTGAGGGGCTGTGGTGGTAGAGCTCCTTTTCATCACCCAGCAAGATGAACGACTTGGCGCGCCGCGCCAGTCGTCGAGCTTCGGCTCTGTCGAGGGGTAGCTATCCTCGGTGGAGATATTGCAGGTATGGTGTCTGCCAGTTTCGATTAGGCGTGACCCCATTCCGCTCTTCCTCGACGCGCAGTGCCTCACCCTCGGGGGCCGAGGCTGCCTCGGGCTGAGCTGAGGGCGCCTCGGGCTGAGCCGAGGGCGCCTCGGGCAGAGCCGAGGCCTTCTCGGGCTCGGGCGTGTCGTCGGTCTTGACGGAGGGTTGATGTAAGTCTCGGGAGAAGACGTCCGGAGGAACCGTTGTCCACCCTGAGGCTATCTTAGCCAGCTCGTCTACGGTCTCGTTGTATCGTCGAGCGACGTGGTTGAGCTCGAGCCCGTAGAACTTGTCCTCCAGGCGCCGAACCTCGTCGCAGTAGGCTTCCATCTTCAGGTCGCGGCAATGGGAGTTCTTCATGACTTGGTCGATGACAAGCTGCAAGTCGCCACGAGCATCGAGGCGCCGGACCCCTAGCTCGATGGCGATGCGCAACCCGTTAACCAGAGCCTCGTACTCGGCCACGTTGTTGGATGCCGGGAAATGGAGGCGCAACACGTACCGGAGGTGCTTCCCGAGGGGTGAGATGAAGAGCAGGCCCGCGCCTGCTCCTGTTTTCATCAGCGACCCATCGAAATACATGGTCCAGAGTTCCGGTTGGATTGGAGCTGCTGGAAGCTAGGTGTCGACCCATTCAGCCACAAAGTCCGCCAAGACTTGGGACTTGATGGCCTTCCGAGGGGCGAACGAGATTGTCTCGCCCATGATCTCCACTGCCCACTTTGCAACCCTACCCGAGGCCTCTCGGCACTGGATGATCTCTCCCAGGGGGAAGGATGACATCACAGTCACCGGATGAGACTCGAAGTAGTGTCGCAACTTTCGCCGCGTCAGAATTACCGCGTACAGTAGCTTCTGAATTTGCGGGTAGCGGATTTTGGTTTCGGACAGTACCTCACTGATGAAGTAGACCGGCCTCTGGACGGGCAATGTGTGCCCTTCTTCTCGTCTCTCGACCATGATCGCGGCGCTGACCACCTGAGTGGTAGCGGCGACGTAGATCAAGAGGGCTTCTCCGGCAGCGGGGGGCACCAAGATGGGCGCACTTGTAAGGAGCGCCTTTAAGTTCCCGAGGGCTTCCTCGGCCTCGGGGGTCGAAGTGAAGCGCTTGGTCTTCCTTAGGAGGTGGTACAGGGGTAGGCCTCTTTCGTCGAGGCGCGAGATGAAGCGGCTCAGAGCCGCAAGGCATCCCATGACCCTCTGTACTCCTTTCAAGTCCTTGATAGGCCCCATGTTGGTGATGGCCGTGATTTTCTCCGGGTTGGCCTCGATGCCTCGCTCGGAGACGATGAACCCCAGTAGCATGCCTCGGGAGACTCCAAAGACATACTTCTTGGGATTGAGTTTTACGCCTTTCGCCTTGAGACACTTGAATGTCGTTTCAAGGTCAGAGAGGAGGTCGGAGGCTTTCCTCGTCTTGACTATGATGTCATCGACGTAAGCCTCGACCGTTCGGCCAATGTGCTGTCGGAACACGTGGTTCATGCACCTTTGGTATGTCGTGCCCGCATTCCTCAAACCAAATGCCATAGTAATGTAGCAGTACATGCCAAAAGGTGTGATGAAAGAAGTCACGAGCTGGTCGGATTCTTTCATCCTGATTTGGTGATACCCTGAGTAGGCATCGAGGAATGACAGGGTTTCGCACCCAGCAGTGGAATCCACGATTTGATCAATGCGAGGCAGAGGGTAGGGAACCATCGGACATGCTTTGTTTAGACCAGTATAGTCTACACACATCCGCCATTTCCCACCTTTCTTTCTCACAAGCACAGGGTTGGCTAGCCATTCGGGATGGAATACCTCTTTGATGAACCCTGCAACCATCAGCTTGTGGATCTCCTCGCCTATGGCTCTGCGCTTTTCTTCGTCGAATCGGCGTAGAGGCTGCTTAACGGGTCAGGCTCCAGCTCGGATATCCAATGAGTGCTCGGCGACATCCCTCGGTATGCCTGGCATGTCCGAGGGACTCCACGCAAAAACCTCGGCGTTTGCGCAGAGAAAGTCGATGAGCACTGCTTCCTATTTGGGGTCGAGCTTGGAGCCGATCCAGATCTGCTTGGAGGTGTCGTTGCTGGGGTCGAGAGGGACGGACTTAACCGCCTCTGCTGGTTCGAAGTTGCCGGTGTGGCGCTTTGCATCTGGCACCTCCTTGGGGAGGCTCTCTAGGTCGGCGATGAGGGCCTCGGATTTGGCGAGGGCCTCAGCGTACTCCACGCACTCCACGTCGCATTCGTACGTGTGTCGGTACGTGGGGCCGACGGTGATGACCCCGTTGGGGCCCGACATCTTGAGCTTGAGGTAGGTGTAGTTGGGGACGGCCATGAACTTGGCGTAGCATGGTCTCCCTAGCACTGCGTGGTAGGTTCCTCGGAACCCGACCACCTGGAACGTGAGGGTTTCCTTTTGGAAGTTGGAGGGAGTCCCGAAGCAGACGGGCAGATCGAGTTGTCCAAGGGGCTGGACGCGCTTCCCAGGAATGATCCCGTGAAAGGGCGCCGCACTGGCCCGAATCGAGGACAGATCGATATGTAGGAGCCCGAGGGTGTCGGCGTAGATGATGTTGAGGCTGCTACCTCCGTCCATGAGGACCTTGGTAAGCCTGACGTTGCCGATGACAGGATCAACAGTGAGCGGGTACTTCCCCGGGCTCGGCATGCGGTCGGGGTGGTCGCCTTGGTCGATGGTGATGGGCTTGTCGGACCGGTCTAGGTAGACTGGCGGCACCACCTTCACCGAGCAGACCTCCCGACGCTCTTGCTTGCGGTGCCGAGCCGAGGCGTTCGCCACTTGCCCACCGTAGATCATGAAGCAGTCGTGGACCTCGGGGAACTCCTCTGCCTTGTGACCCTCCTTCTTGTCGTTGTCGAGGGCCCTGCCACCTTCCGCCGGGGGCCTGGCCTTGTGGAAGTAGCGCCGAAGCATGACGCACTCCTCAAGGGTGTGCTTGACAGGACCCTGATGATAGGGGCACGACTCCTTGAGCATCTTGTCGAACAGGTTGGCGCCTCCGGGAGGCTTCCGAGGGTTCTTGTGCTCGGCGGCGGTGACAAGGTCTGCGTTGGCGGCGTCGCGTTTCGCTTGCGACTTCTTCTTGCCCTTCTTCTTTGCGCCGCGCTGAGCGGACACCTCGGGGACGTTATCCGGCTGGCGCCCCTGAGGCTGCCTGTCTTTCTGGAAGATGGCTTCGACCGCCTCCTGACCAGAGGCGAACTTGGTGGCGATGTCCATCAGCTCGCTCGCCCTGGTGGGAGTCTTGCGACCCAGCTTGCTCACCAGGTTGCGGCAAGTGGTGCCGGCGAGGAACGCGCCGATGACATCTAAGTCGGTGATGTTGGGCAGTTCGGTGCGCTGCTTCGAGAATCACCAGATGTAATCCCGCAGGGATTCTCCCGGCTGCTGGCGGCTGCTTCGGAGATCCTAGGAGTTCCCAGGGCGCACGTATGTGCCCTGGAAGTTGCCGGCGAAGGCTTTAACCAGGTCATCCCAGTTGGAGATCTGCGCAGGAGGCAGATGCTCTAGCCAGGCTCGGGCGGTGTCAGAGAGGAACAGGGGGAGGTTGCAGATGATGAGGTTGTTATCGTCCGTTCCATCCAGCTGGCAGGCCAGCCGGTAGTCCGCGAGCCACAGTTCCGGCCTTGTCTCCCCTGAGTACTTGGTGATGGTAGTCAGGATTCGGAACCGAGTCGGGAACGGCGCTCGTCGTATGGCTCGGCTGAAAGCTTGCGGACCGGGTGGTTCGGGCGAAGGGCTCCAATCCTCCTCGCTGTCATAGCGTCCCCCACACCTGGGGTGGTAGCCTCGGTGCACCTTCTCGTCGAGGCGGGCTCGACGGTCGTGGTGGTGGTGCTCATTGCCGAGGCGACCCGGGGCCGTAGGCGCTGTGTCCCGCGTGCGCCCGGTGTGGACCGAGGCTTCCCGCATGAATCGGGAAGTCGCGGTGCGATGCTCCGGGGGGTATCCCTGCCATTGGGAGGCAGAGCTTTTGGCCCATCGGACCGCGACATCTTCCAGGAGATTCTTGGGCTCTCCCTGGATACACCGCCCCTCGGTGGTGGATGGTTCCGGTATCGCTCGGAGTAGTATTGCTGCTGCAGCCAGGTTCTGGCCGACCCCACTGGAAGCCGGGGGCAGCCTTGCCCTGGCATTGTCGGCGATGCGGTGCTGGACGTCCTGGGGCAGATGACGCGCTTCTTCGGCCGGTGCTCGGCCTGCCCACTCCTGCCCGATGTTCTGCCGGAGCTGCACAAGTTGTCCTGCTTCCTCGTTGAGCCTGGCCTGCATCTCACGGATTTGCTCGAGCTGTGCGTCCTGACCCCCCGCAGGGACTGGGACCACAGCTAGCTCCCGAAGGATGTCAACGCGAGGCGCAGGCCTAGGGGGATCGCCGTTCTCCGGCATACCAAGGTGGTTGCCTTCGTCGAGACCCCCTAGATCGACGTGGAAACATTCGTGACTTGGGCCACAGTCCTTGTCGCCGAGGCTGTGGCTATCATCGAAGCAATCGGATAGGCAGTAGTCACATGCGGTCATGAAGTCCTGCATGGCACTAGGGTTATTGAGCCTGGAGAAATCCCAACCAGAGTCGGGCTCGTCGTCTTCCTCGGAACCCGGGGGCCCGTAGGCCGAGACGGCCGTCAATCTGTCCCAGGTTGACCACATATGGTACCCCGAAAGGTTTGGATTTGCCTTTATGAAAGCGTCCACCGAAGCGGGGTCGCTTGGTGGGTCGAAGCTGAATCTAAAAGACACAGGATGGGAAATGGACGGTACCTCTTGATCGACGGATGGTGACGAAGTCACGTCGGGGACGGACTGCACCGTTATCTCATGTACGAGGCTAACGCCCAGCATGTCCTTCGCGAGCGTGCTGGCGTCGTCCGTCTGCTTGGGGTTGGCGTGTTGCGGGGAAACGACGCTCGTCTTCATCTCAGACGCGAGGTCAACGCCTAACGTGTCCCCCGCTGGGGCGCCGGCACCGTCGACTCGCTCGACAGCCGACGAGGCGCCGCCTCCTGCTTGGCCATGGTTGCCCCGCCTCCTTCCCCGTCGACAGGGAAGGTGACGAGGCAGACTCGGATGCTGTTCTTCCATCACGCGGGAAAGACGTCGTCGATTCCGCCGCCGGCGGGCGAGCTAACGGCTGCCATTGTCGTTGTCGCGCGGCGAAGGAAGGAGTATCATGTCGTAGCTGCCGTCGAGGGACATGAACTCGAGACTCCCGAAACGGAGCTTTGTCCCGGGTTGGAGAGGTCGCTGGAGACTCCCCATCTGCAGCTTGATGGGAAGTTGTTCGTCAACACGCAGCAGGCCCCTACCTGGCGCGCCAACTGTCGGCGTTTCGACCCCGGGGGGTCCCTGGACCGACGAGTAAATTATCGCTACATGTCCCAGCCTAGATGGGTCGGCGCGAGACGAAGCACAAGGGGGGAAAACCAGTGAGGGGAAACCGCGGCCTCGTGTTGTCCTACGCCCAGGGCGGATGCGCTTGCAGTAGGGGGTTACAAGCGTTCGCGAGGGAGGGAGAGAGGGCGTGAGACTGCGCGTAAGCCCGTTCAACCGCGCGGCCACCTTTTCATACGAGGGCCCTGGACCTTCCTTTTATAGACGTAAGGAGAGGGTCCAGGTGTACAACGGGGGGTGTAGCGGTGTGCTAACGTGTCTAGTAGAGGGGAGCCAGAGCCCTATGTACATGCCGACGTGGCAGTCGGAGAGGTGTTGGAGCCCTGTTCATGTGGCGTCGTGGCCGTCGGAGGAGCGCTTGAGCCCTATAGAAGCACAGCTGTCGGGGCTGTTGGATCCTTGCTGACATCTCCTTGCTTTCGTAGGGGGGCTGAGAACCGCCGTCGTCATGGAGCATGCGGTATGCCATCATTACTTGTTTTACCGAGGCGAGACAGATGGGACGCCGGTCTTGTTCCCCGTAGCCTGAGCTAGCTAGGGGTAGGGTAATGATGGCCCTCCTTGTGGCATGGTCGGTCCGAGCCCAAGGTCGGGCGAGGCGTGATTCCTCCGAGGTCGAGGCTGAGTCCGAGCCCGGGGGTCGGGCGAGGCGGAGACCGTCGTCCGAGGTCGAGGTTGAGTCCGAGCCCTGGGGTCAGGCGAGGCGGAGACCGTCTTTTGGAGTCGAGGTTGAGTCCGAGCCCTAGGGTCGGGCGAGGCGGAGACCGTCGTTCGAGGTCGAGGTTGAGTCTGAGCCCTAGGGTCGGGCGAGGCGGAGACCGTCGTCCGAGGTCGAGGTGGAGTCCGAGCCCTGGGGTCAGGCGAGACGGAGATCGTCTTCCGAAGTCGAGGTTGAGTCCGAGCCCTGGGGTCGGGCGAGGCAGAGATTCCTATAGCGCCCGAGGCTGGACTTGGCTGCTGTCAGCCTCACCCTGGCGGGTGGCACAGCAGTCGGAGCAGCGCAGGCGGCGCTGTTTTCCTGTCAGGTCAGTCAGTGGAGGGGCGAAGTGACTGCGGTCACTTCGGCCTTGTCGACTGGAAAGCGCGCGTCAGGATAAGGTGTCAGGCGATCCTTGCATCGAATGCTCCTGCGATACGGTCGGTTGGCGTGGCGATCTGGCCAAGGTTGCTTCTCCGTGAAGCCTTCCCGAGCTGGGCCTCGGGCGAGTCGAAGGTGTGCCCGTTGCTCGAGGAGACCCTCGGGCGAGGCGTGAATCTGCCTAGGTCTACCGTTCCTGCCCGAGGCTGGGCTCGCGTGAGGCGAGATCGTGTCCCTTGAGTGGACGGAGCCTTGACCTGAATTGCGCCCATCAGGACTTTGCAGCTTTGTGCTGATGGGGGTTACCAGCTGAGATTAGGAGTCTTGGGGGTACCTCTAATTACGGTCCCCGACACCACAGGAGCAAAAGTCTCCTCAAAGTCCAAACCTGTGACTTGGGCATAACCTTTTGCCACAAGTCGAGCCTTGTTCCTTGTCACCACCCCGTGCTCGTCCTGTTTGTTGCGGAACACCCACTTGGTTCCCATTTCCCACAATGTTTTGCTTGGGACGTGGCACCAGTGTCCAAACTTCATTTCGCTTGAAGTTGTTGAGCTCTTCCTGCATGGCCAACACCTAGTCCGGATCTAGCAAGGCCTCTTCTACCCTGAAAGGCTCAATAGAAGAGACAAAAGAGTAATGCTCACAAAAATTAGCTAATCTAGAGCGAGTGGTTACTCCCTTGCTAATATCACCCAATATCTGGTCGACGGGATGATTCCTTTGAATCGTCGCTCGAACTTGAGTTGGAGGGGCCTGTGGTACTTCTTCCTCCTCATCTTGGACATCCTGTGCTCCCACTTGATCATACGCCTCTTCTTGAGGGACCTGTTCGTCATCTTGAGTTGGGGAATGCACCATTGTTGAGGAAGAAGGTTGATCTTGCTCCTTGTGTTCCTGTGGTCGCACATCTCCAATCGCCATGGTGCGAATTGCGTCCGTTGGAACATCATCCTCATCTACATCATCAAGATCAACTTGCTCTCTTGGAGAGCCATTAGTTTCATCAAATACAACATCGCTAAAGACTTCAACCAAACCCGATGATTTGTTGAAGACTCTATACACCTTTGTATTTGAGTCATAACCTAACAAAAACCCTTCTACAGCTTTGGGAGCAAATTTTGAATTCCTACCTTTCTTCACTAGAATGTAGCATTTACTCCCAAAAACTCGAAAATATGAAACGTTGGGTTTGTTACCGGTTAGAAGTTCGTACGACGTCTTCTTGAGGAGGTGATGAAGGTAGACCCGGTTTATGGCGTGGCAAGCTGTGTTCACAGCTTCTGACCAAAACCGCTCGGGTGTCTTGAATTCTCCAAGCATCGTCCTCGCCATGTCTATGAGCGTCCTGTTCTTCCTCTCTACCACACCATTTTGCTGTGGTGTGTAGGGAGCGGAGAACTCGTGCTTGATTCCTTCCTCCTCAAGGTACTCCTCCACTTGAAGGTTCTTGAACTCGGACCCGTTGTCGCTTCTAATCTTTTTCACCTTGAGCTCAAATTCGTTTTGAGCTCGCCTTAGAAAGTGCTTAAGGGTCCCTTGGGTTTCTGTTTTATCCTGCAAAAAGAATACCCAAGTGAATCGGGAAAAATCATCAACAACAACTAGACCATACTTACTTCCCCCGATACTGAGATAGGCGACGGGTCCAAAGAGGTCCATATGCAGTAGCTCCAGAGGTCTTGATGTGGTCATCACATTCTTGCTGTGATGAGGATTTCCCACCTGTTTGCCTGCTTGATGTGGTCATCACATTTGTTAGACCTAACACATGTTCTCCCTTTAGAAGTTTGTGAAGGTTCTTCATCCCAACATGTGCTAGACGGCGATGCCACAGCCAGCCCATGCTAGTCTTAGCAATTAAGCATGCATCTAGACCGGCCTCCTCCTTCGAAAAATCAACTAAATAGAGTTTGCCGTCTAGTACACCCTTAAAATCTAATGAACCATCACTCCTTCTAAAGACAGACACATCTACATTGGTAAATAAGCAATTGTAACCCATATTACATAGTTGACTAATGGACAACAAGTTATACCCGAGCGATTCAACTAAGAACACATTAGAAATGGAATGCTCAGATGAAATAGCTATCTTCCCTAGTCCTTTAACCTTGCCTTGATTCCCGTCTCTAAAGATGATCGAATCTTGGGAATCTTTGTTCTTGACGTAGGAGGTGAACATCTTCTTCTCCCCCGTCATGTGGATTGTGCATCCGCTGTCGATAATCCAGCTTGAGCCCCCGGATGCATAAACCTGCAAGGCAAATTAGGCTTGGGGTTTAGGTACCCAACTCTTGTTGGGTCCTACAAGGTTAGTAACAATAGCCTTAGGGACCCAAATGCAAGTCTTATCTCCTTTGCACTTGGCCCCCAACTTCCTAGCAATTACTTTCTTATTCTTACTACAAATTGCAAAAGAAGCATTGCAAGCATGGTAAATTATAGAAGGTTCATTACTTACTTTCCTAGGCACATGAACAACATTTTTCCTAGGCATATTTCTACCATGCACAATAGAGGAACTCGAAGCAATCATAGCATGTGAATCATAAGCATAACTTCTATGAGCATTTCTAGAAAAGTTTCTATTACTATAGATGAAAGCATGATTCCTTTGAAGATTATTAGTCATAGGGGCCTTCCCTTTCTCCTTGGCGGAGATG